>CM066034.1:943904066-946404066 GCA_033557465.1 Ichthyophis bannanicus
GGACTGGTAATGGGCTATATGGAGGGGGTTAGGACTTGACTTGACGGGTGGGCTGTGGGGCTGTTGGGGCGGTGGTTAGGAATGGTTAATGCGGCTATGGGGGGTGGTTTAAGGAACTGGAATGGGCTGGGGGCTGATGGGGGCCCCCGTCTGAAAATGTGGGTGATGGGGGGTTAGGATGGTAATGGGCTTTTTTTAAATGGTGGGGTTAGGGACTGATAATGGCCATGGGGGGGGGGCTAGGACAGGAAATGGGAGGGGCTGATGGGGAGGGGTTAGGGCTTCTTTGAGGTGGGCTGATGGGGTTAGGACTGGTAATGGGCTATTGTGGGGTTAAGACGGGTAATGGGCTGTGGGTGATGGGGGCTGTCTGGAAAGGGGTGATGGGGGTTTGTTAGGATGGTAGTGGGTATGGGGGGGGTTAGGACTGATCATGGGCTGATGGGGAGAGGGGGTTGGACTTGAGGTGGGCTGATGGAGTTAGGAGTGGGTAATGGGCTGTGGGCTGTTGGGGGGGGTTAGGACTGGTAATAGGCTATGGGGGGGGGGGGTGGGTTAAGACTGGTAATGGGCTGTGGACTGATGGGGGCTGTCTGGAAATGGGGGTGATGGGGGGTTAGGACTGGTCGTGGGGCGATGGGGGGCTCGTTAGGACGGGAAATGGGCTGATGGGGAGGGTTAGGACTTGAGGTGGGCTGTGGAGTTAGGGACGAATGAGCTGTGGGCTGTGGGGGGGATAGGACTGGTAATAGGGCTATGGGGGGGGTTTAGACTGGTATGGGCTGTTGGACTGAGGGGGCTGTCTGGAAATGGGGTTTGATGGGGGGTTAGGACTGGTAGTGGGTATTGGGGGGGGGTTAGGAATGAATAATGGGCTATGGGGGGGGCTAGGACAGGGAAATGGGCTGAGGGGGAAGGGGTAGGACTTGAGGTGCGGCTGATGTGGTTAGGACTGGTAATGGGTGTGGGCTGATGGGTGGGGGTGGTTAGGACTGGCAATGGGCTATAGGGGGCTGACTGGAAGGGTGATGGGGTTAGGAATGGAAAGTGGGCTGATGGGGGGTTAGGACTGGTAATGGGTTATAGGGGGGTGTACTTAAACTGAAAAATGGGGTGATGGGGGTTTAGGACTGGAAGTGGGTTGATGGGGGGCTAGGACTGGTAATGGGTTGGGGGGTTGCTAGGACGGGAAATGGGCCTGAGTGGAAGGGGAGGCTTGAACTGCAAATAGCTGATGGGGAGGGGGCTTGGAATGGAAATGGGCTGTGAGGGAAGGGAGCTAGGACTGAAAATGGGCTGATGGAGCAGCTGGGATAGGACTGGAAATGGCCTGTTGGGGGGAGCTAAGATTTGAAATGGGCTGTGGTGGGGGCTTGAATTGAAATGGACTCATGGAGGGGCTGGAACTGGAAGTAGGCTCATGGGGGGGCTTGGACTGGAATTGGGCTGAGTGGAGGGGAGCTAGGATTTGGGATCGGAAGGAGGAGCGTAACTCTTGCAGGTACAGAGGAGAACAAAAAGAGCAAGAGAATAGAGTGGGTTTGGAACAGACTGCTTAATTGAAGATGGTCCCTACGCGTTTCGGCTTGCGCCTTCTTCGGGGGACATACAGCAACGTTGTATAGGGTAGAATGTCTCAAGGACACTTTGGAGAAGGCACTATGTATGGATAGAGCCGTGTGTGACAAGCTTGTCTCTTAAAGACAGTTGGGTCGTAGCACTATATAATAATGATTAGACAGAGAAGTGAAAACCATACGATGTGCAAATGCGGAGGCTCACAGCATGTCAGAACTTGCAATAATACTGCAACATGCTGTGAGCCTCCGCATTTGCACATCGTATGGTTTTCACTTCTCTGTCTAATCATTATTATATAGTGCTACGACCCAACTGTCTTTAAGAGACAAGCTTGTCACACACGGCTCTATCCATACATAGTGCCTTCTCCAAAGTGTCCTTGAGACATTCTACCCTATACAATGTTGCTGTATGTCCCCCGAAGAAGGCGCAAGCCGAAATGCGTGGGGAGCTAGGATTTGACATGGGCTGATGGTGGGGCTAGGAAATGACTAGAAATGGGCTGATGAGGGGCTAGGATTGGAAATGAGCTGATGAAGGGACTCGGACTGGAAATGGATGGGGGAGCTAGGACTGGAAATGGGCTGATGGGGGGCTAGGACTGGAAATGGGCTGATGCAGGGACTAGAAGGGAATGGATGCTTGGTGAGACTGGAACTAGAAGAGAGCTGATGTTGGGGGCGAATTAGAATAGGATGGGGCTGGGAGAGTAAAATGGAGAGGGGAAAAATATTTTGTGTGGGAGGGATGAAAAATCTACAATTGGCTGGATATTGGGAGAGTAAGTGGGGATTGAGGATGGAGGGGTAAAATTTGTGTGGATGAAATAGGAATGAGGAAAGAGCAAAAGGAGAAAGATTAGTATGTTAAAGAAGATGTAGAGAGAGAGAATGGAAAAAAAACTAGAAGAGAGAAGAAAGGACAAATGGACAGCAGACGATGGAGAGTTAGCAGAAAACATGAAGAAACCAGAAGAAAGTGGCTGGAGCAATTGCAACTGAAAAAAAATGCACAAAAGGTAGAAAGATATCTCTTTATTTTGAATTTATTAACTGGAATATGAAATCTCTGGGAAATGTGCATCATTAACGTCTGCGCTTTGTTTGGTACAAGAGGAAATTAATTTATAGTTTTATTTCTACAGTGTTGTTGTACATTCCAAGTTTGGCTTTTGGGGTTCCCAGTTTAATTATTGCCTTCCTGTTTCTAAATTGTGATTCCTTGTTTGGTGATGGTCTATGTTCTGCATGTGTAACTGAGCTGAGGTATTCTGTTTATGTAATTCCTATTTGACATTGCCACTTGTTCTCTTTCCCCAGTATTCTCTGAAATGTATTGGTTTAATATTTGCAGTGTTGCCTTTTGATAGGTAGGGTATGGTGCTTTGTGAGTCCTGGTAATGCTGTCAGGATATGGCGGGTTTGCTATGGGTTCTAAATGGGTAGCGTTTGTAGTAGTTGCTAATGTGCCTGGCGGTTGGCACTGGATTATAGTAATGTAGAAATCTTTTAGTCTTTCTTTATCCATACACTCATTAAGAGGCATGTTTACTAAAAGTTAGTGTATGGTAACATTATGCAAATATTTATGCAAATGAGGCCGCTTATGCAAATGAGGCCACGCACCGAGTCTCCACACATGGCCCCGCACCCCCCTTGGGCCGCCCCTGTTGCTCAGGGTTAGTTACGGTCCCGTTTGCACACCAAGGAACTAAAAGACAGCAAGAACCAACAGCACAGTTTATAAAACTAAATTATAACTCATTTTTATTTTGTTGTTATAAACTGCATTATGGTTCTTGCTTTTTCTTTTTTAACATATATTCTGCAGCCACAGTAGGTGCAGAGCAGAACCAGGACATTCACCCACAGAACTCAATATTTTAAAAAAAAAATCTGATTCTGATCATCTCACTAACAACAACAACAACAGCAACCACTATTTTCCAGTACCAGGCATATTGTGAACTAATACAAAACCCTACAACAAAGAGAAAACATACCATACCATATCAGCACAAACTTCCAGAACTCACATAAGGAGCCCATCCAAAAAAAGCATCACTGTAAATACTACAGTGGGCCATGGAACATCCATACACCCATTTGAAAAGCTGAACAAGTCAAATTACTACAGTACAGTATAGATCTTTATGTACAAACTCCATGTTAACAGAACACCTGACCTCAGTCAAACACTCGCAACATCGACCCTCACCAAGTACAGAAGAAGTAACCACAATCTAAAGTGAAAATAAAAATATGTAGACTAAATTTAAATTGAAACCCCAAGAAGCCAGAGTCCACATGCAGTGCAATATCAGATAAATAAGAGATGCAGTTCCCCAGTACTGTGTAAAATATAAAAATAGCACAAAGTCCAATAACTAAAATTAAATAAAATTATTTTTTCTACCTTTGTTGTCTGACCATTTTATTCTCTGATCATGCTGGTCCCGATCTGAGGCTTCAGCTTTCCTGTCTTCTCTTAGCTCTCTTTCTGTGGTCTATGGTCCATCTGCCTTTTCTTATCTCTTCTTTTGTTTTCTTCACTTCCTTCCATCAGCCCATTTCCAGTTCCAGTAACCCTCCCCAGTATCAGCCCCCTTTCCAGTCCTTCCCTCCCAGTACCTTCCAATGTCAACCGCCTTGCATTCCCATGACTGCAACTGGTGTCCATTCCCTTTCAGTCCCCCTCTTTCCTCACTGTCCAGCCCCTTCTAGTCCAAATACCATCCCAGATATCAGCTCACATCCACTCTCAGTGCCACCCCCCCAGTCAGCTCCCTTCCAGTCGCCCTAGCCTCTGTCCATCCCCCTTCCAGTGCCATTTGCATGTCAGCTCTCTTCCAGCCTCCTCCTCCCCATTACCCAACCACCTACCACTCCCATCCCCAAATGTCAGCTCCCTTCCAATCCCCCTTCAGTACATCCCAGGTGTCAGCTCCTTTCCAGCCCCCTCCTTCCCCCAAGTCAGCTCCCTTCATGCCCCCTCCTTCCCCTGCCACACCCTCTCATTATCCGATCCCTTCCAGTCCTATTCTACCATCCTCCCGCATCAGCCCATTTGTGCCCTAGCCCTAGTTTTCTTCTGGGGCCAGCAGCATTCTCCTCCCCTCCCCCATTAGCCCATTTCCAATCCTATCCCCCTTCAGCCCACTCTAGTCCTAGCCCCCCAATCAGCTCATTACCAGTCCTAGCTCATTTCCAGTGCTAGCCTCCCATCTGCCCATTACCAGTCTTAAACCCCCCATAGCCCATTACCAGTCCTAAACACACCCCATCAGCCCACTTCCATCCTAACCCTCCCCATCAGCCCATTTCCAGTCCTAACCCCCCCATCAGCCCATTTCCAGTCCTAGCCCCCCATAGCCCATTACCAGCCCTAAATACCCCCCATTAGCCCACTTCCAGTCCTAATCCCCCATCATCCCATTTGCAGTCCTAGACCCCGCATAGACCATTACCAGTCCTAACTCTTCCCCATCAGCCCATTTCCAGTCCTAGACCCCCATAGCCCATTACCAGTCCTGAACAACCCCATCCAGTCCTAACCTCTCCCCCCCCCCATCAGCCAATTTCCAGTCCTAGACCCCCCCCCTTTCAAGTCCTGGCCCCCAGGGAAATAATAAAGCTCAAATTTCTGCCGCTGCCGAGTCTGCTTCTTGGCAGCAGCAAGCTCACCTCTCCTCTATAGCAGCCACGGCTCCTGCTTCTTGGAACAACGGCTGTACTAGCGTGAGATCAGCCAGCCACTGCGGAGCCTTCCCGTGCAGCAGCATCCCACCCCCAAAGGAACTTCCTTTGGGGGCGGGACGCTGCTGCACGGGAAGGCTCCACAGTGGCTGGCTGATCCTCGTGCTAGTACAGCCGCGGTTCCAAGAAGCATGAGCCGTGGCTGCAATAGGAAGGAGAGGTGAGTCTGCCGCTGCCAAGAAGCGGACTCGGCAGCGGCAGACATTCGAGCGTTTGGATTTTTTTTTTTAACATTTGAAGGCGAAGTGACGCGGCTTTTTGAGGGCAAAATGCCGACTTTAAAACTTCGCCGCCTGAGGCAGCCGCTTCACTTTGCCTCATGATAGAGCCACCCCTGTATGAACGAGACAGTGAAGAGATGGGATTTTAACCTGGATTTGAAGACGGCCAGGGAGGGTGCCTGGCGTATAGACACCGGTAAGCTCTTCCAGGCATAGAGTGCAGCAAGGTGAAAGGAACGAAGTCGGGAATTAGCGGTGTGAGTGAAAGGCCTAGATAAAAGTAATTTGTTAGCGGAGCGAAGTTCTCGAGAGGGGATGTGGGGCGAGATAAGAGATGAGAGGTATTGAGGGGCTGCAGAGTGAATGCATTTATAGGTCAGCAGGAGAAGTTTGAATTGGATGCAGAATTGGATGGGGAGCCAATGGAGCGACTTGAGGAGTAATATGGGCATGGTGGGATTGGCGGAAGATTCGTCGAGCAGCATAGTTTTGTATAGATTGAAGGGGGAAGAGATGGCTCACGGGGAGACCAGCAAGGAGTAGGTTGCAGTAGTCGAGGCGAGAGGAGACTAAGGAGTGGATAAGTGTTTTGGTGGTGTGTTCCGACAGGAAGGGGCGAATTTTGCTAATGTACAGAAAGAAGTGGCAGGTTTTAGCTACGAACTGGATATGTGTGGAGAAGGAGAGAGAGGTGTCAAAGATAACTCCCAGATTGCGGGCCGAGGGAACAGGAAGGATCGTAGATCCATCCACGGAGACTGAGAAAGGGGGAAGGGGAGGGGAGGAGTTGGGGGGAAAGAGGAGGAGTTCGGTCTTTGCCATGTTCAATTTCAGGCGGCGATGAGACATCCAGTCGGCGATATCAGAAAGGCAGGCAGAGATCTTGGTTTGGATTGCTGGAGAGATATAATAGGTGTGGAGAGGTAGATTTGGGAGTCATTGGCATAGAGATGGTACTGAAAGCCATGGGAGGAGATAAGCACGCCAAGGGATTGGGTGTAGAGAGAGAAAAGGAGGGGGCCCAATACGGAACCCTGGGGTACAGCAACATGGAGTGGGGTGGGAGAGGAGGAGGAGGAGCCGCCAGAGCATACACTAAAGGAGCGATGGGAGAGGTAAGAGGAGAACCAGGATAATACGGAGCCCTTGAAACCAAGCGAGGAAAGGGTAGAGAGGAGGAGATTGTGGTCAACAGTGTCAAAGGCAGAGGAGAGGTCGAGAAGGATGAGGACAGAGTAGAGGCCCTTAGATTTAGCAAGGAACAAGTCATTGCATACTTTTGTAAGAGCCGTTTCGGTGGAGTGCAGGGGACGGAAGTCGGATTGTAGTTGGTCCAAGAGGGCCTGGGAGGTGAGGAAGTCGAGGCAGCGGCGGTGGACTGCTCATTCTAGTAGTTTAGATATGAAGGGAAGAAGGGAGATGGGTTCATAGTTAGATGGACAGGTGGGATCGAGTGAGGGTTTCATGAGGAGAGGTGTGACAACAGCATGCTTGAAATCGATGGGGACAGTAGCTGTGGAGAGTGATAGTTTGAGAATATGAGAGATGGAGGGGATAACGGTGGGGGAGATGGGGAGTAGAAGATGGGTGGGGATAGGGTCAGAGGAACAGGTGGTGGATTTGGAGGAAGAAAGAAGGAGTGCGGTCTCTTCTTCGGAGATTGTAGGGAAGGAGGAGAGGGTAGCAGAGGAAATCAGGATGAGGGGGAGATTTGGGGAGGGGGAGGTAGATGAGGGTGTGGGGAATTGGAGGGTGATCTTGTGGATTTTATCATGGAAGTAGTCGGCAAGGGTTTGGGCAGAGAGGGAGGGCGGGACCGGGGCCGGGGCACCTTGAGGAGAGAATTGAGGGTATTAAAGAGGCGTTGAGGATCAGAGGCTAGGGAGTTAGTCAGATGGACGTAGTACTTTTGTTTGGCAAGTGCTATGGCTGACTGGAAGGAGCCAAGCATGAATTTGAAGTGAAGAAGGTCTTCCGGGGAGTGGGATTTGGTCCAGGTGCGTTCAGCAGAACGGGTACAGATGCGTAAATAACGGGTTGTAGATGAAAGCCAGGGCTGAGGAGCAGAACGTCTAATGGGACGTGGGGTGGGTGTGCAAGAGTATCAAGAGCCAAGGATAGTGCAGCATTAAAAGAGGCTACTGCCTCATCGACGGACTTGGAGGACGTAATGGAGGCAAGAGATGGAGAAATGGTGGAGGAGAGAGTCAAGGGATAAATATTATGAAGGTTTCTAAATAGGCCGGAGGAGACGGGACAGGATTGAGACAGTGGAAGCTGAAGAATGAAGGTTAAAAGGTGATGTCAGATGAGGGAAGGATTGAGGTGTGGAAGTTTAAGGGAGAGGAATTAGAGAAGAGTATCAGGTCAAGGCAATGGCCGTGCAGGTGGGTGGGGGCAGTGGAGCAAAGTTGGAGGTTAAACGAGGAGGTGAGGGTGAGGAGCTTTAAAGCATGGGGGTCGGAGGGGTTATCGACGTGAATGTTAAAGTCACCAAGAATAAGAGTGGGGGAAGATGGATCTAGAAAGATGGAAAAACAGGAGTCGAAATCGGTAAGGAAGGTCGATTTGGATTTGTCGGGTGGGCGATAGATAACAGCTACTCTGAGGGGAAGTGGTGTGAAGAGGCAAATGGAGTGGACTTCTAAAGAGAGGGAGGGGTGTGACTGAGGCAGCAGGAGGGGTTGGAATTGGCAAGAGGGAGAAAATAGAAGGCCAACACCACCGCCTCGGCCAGTGGATTGAGGTATATGGGATAACTGGTTGCCCTCGTGGCAGAGAGAAGCAGCAGATGTGGTATTGTCTGGGAGGAGCCATGTTTCAGTTAGAGCAAGAAGGTGTAGTTCATTAGAGATAAAGAGATCATGAGTAAAAGGAAGTTTGTTAGCGAGTGAGCATGCATTCCATAGGGCGCATGAGAACGGGAGAGCGGAGGGGGAAAGGAGAGGGATATGGATAAGGTTGGATAAGTTACATGAGGACTTCTTTTCAGAGTGAGACAGCGGTCTAGGGGGGCTGTTACGTGAGGATCTATTGCGAGAGTGGTACAGAGGTCTAGAGGGACCTGGGTATGGGAGGGTGTCTCTGGATGAGTGTGCCCTCCAAGATGGACTTGAGGGAGGGGAAGTGAAAGGGGAGTGAAGGGGGATATTGATGATATAAGATAGGCTATGTGAGGATTTTTTTTTAGAGTGAGACAAAACTCTAAAGTGGATAGGGTTGGGGTTGGGGTCGATATCTCTGGTTGAGAGACTGGGGCATGAGTGAGGGAGGGCAGAAGGGGAAAGGAGAGGGATATGGATGAGATTAGATAAGGTGCGTGAGGAGCTATTCTTAGAATGAGAAAGAAATGGAGGGGGGACAGGGTTGGGGTTGATATTACCTGATGAGAGAAGGAGAAGGAGTAGTAGGGAGCAGGGTAAAGCGGAGGCCGTACGGCAGAAGCTAGGATGGGGTTGCCTTAAAGAGAGAGGGGCTGGTTGAATGAGGGGGAGGTTGAGATGTAGCTCAAGGGCAGATGCTAGGTTAGAGGACAGAATGGAGGGCGAGTAAGGAAGGTAGAAGGAGAGTAGGGAGGAGAGGAGTGAGGGTGCTGGTAGCAGGGGAGGCAGTTGGGGAGTATGAGGAAGAGAAGGACAATGTGATGTAGGGCTATATTAGAAGAGTAGTGGGAGTTAAGCAGTGCGTGTTATCGTGCAAGCAATGAGATGGCTATGGATTCTAAGGACTATGGCATATATGTTGGGTTACAAGTGGGGACTATGCGCAATGCAATATGGGTTAAGGTACAAGCAAGGGTAGTGGAGGGACTGAAGCCAGTGCAGCAAGGTTCAGTGCAAGCAATGGATTTAGTACAGGAGATGCAAGCAATGGGTAGCAATGAGTAGCCAGTTCAGTGCAAGCAGTGGGTAGCCAGTTCAGTGCAGTCGATGGGTAGCTAGTTCAGAGCAGATAATGGGTAGTCAGGTCAGTGCAAGCAGTCGTCTGACCCATGGTTTGACCCACTCTGGCATTTTATTGTCCTTAAGCTCTTAAGAAGTAGATACCTTCTTGCTATCTCCAGGAACAAGCAGGAATAAGTTCTCACATATGGGTACATCGATACCGATGGAGCCTGCGCGGGAAAGCTCCCCAGCTTCCCAGAAAGAAAGCCTTTGGGGCTTCCCACAGCGCATGCGCGCTGCCTTCCCGCCTTCCTGACCAACTCTCCTCAGTTCTTCTTTTTCCGCGGAGCCAGCAGGTTGTGTTCCTGTCACCGCTGAAGAATTTCTTATTTTAACTTGTTTCTTTAGCCGCGTGTCTGCCTTCCCCGACTCCGGACCGGTACCGCCGGTCTTTTTTCTTCCTTTACTTTAAAAAAAAAAAAAAAAAACTTTTCCCCACTTGGTGTATTTTGCCCTTTAGGCCTTCAGGCCTTGTCTAAATTCTCCTCATGGAGAAACCAGCTACTGGTTTTAAAAAATGCACCAAGTGCAGCGGTACTATTTCAATCACAGACACCCATGAATGGTGTCTTAAATGTTTGGAGCCTGACCACTCCATTCCGGACTGCCCATCCTGTTCTCTGATGTCCAAATGTGGCTTACAGAACCGGGCAGCCAAGTTTCATATGCTGTTTTCTGATACTCCAGCATCAACATCATCCAGGTCTTCCTCTCCTGATGGATCTCAGGTAACCAAACATTCCTCCGGCAGGTCTTCAAAGGGCAAATCTCCCTCTAAGTACCGAGAGGCCTCTGGGCTTGACCCTGAAGACCCTTCCCCACCAAACAACCCCGGTGGAAAGCTCCGGCTTCCAAAGCTCCTCCTATGGGGTTACAGGTTGACATCGATGGCACGGCCTCGACCGATCACCTGTTGGACTGCTCTGGGGTACCGGCACAAACTCCCGGTACCGACATCCAGACAGTCGTGGCTTCCATGGACCATACGGTTCAGACCATGCAGCAGGCCATCATGGCTTTCATTAAGGCTGCGATGCCTATGGTACCGCAACCAGCGGTACCGACTCCGGTACCGGTACCACAACCGATACCGGTACCCATGGCATCCTCATCGACCAGGATACCGGTTCCCAGTTCCGGAGTTTTTCCCGATACCGATCCGGTTCCAGGTACGCCCGATGTCGATACCGGTCGATACGCATATCGATCCCTGGAAGCTAACAGACGATACTTCGAGTCTTCTGATGATTCAGATGCCTCAGAGGACTCTGCTGAAGCATCTCTTACTCTTCCTGAGGAGCCCTCTTCTCCAAAGAGGAGAATGTCTCCTCCAGAGGATTTGTCCTTTCAAGACTTCATTCTAGAAGTAGCTAAAGGACTCTCTATTTCAGTAACCACTGAAAAAGAACCCAGAGCAAAAAAATTGGATATTTTGGGGTACTCTAAGGTTCCTAAGGAGGCAGTCACCTTGCCCATACATGAAATTCTGCATGAACACATGATGGACTTATGGGAGACTCCTCTCACCCTCTCTCCACATTCTCGTCGTTTGGACACCATGTATCGTGTCCCCCCTTCTCCTGGATTTCAAAAGACTCAGCTCCCTCACCATTCTATTGTGGTGCAGTCAGCTATGAAAAGGATAAAGAGTACCAAAAGACACTCTTCTACTCCTCCAGGACGAGAATGTAGGACTTTGGATGCTTTTGGCAGGAAAATCTTCCAGGCTAGTATGCTGATTGCCAGAATCAATTCATACAGTCTCTACATGGGCATGTTTCTGAAGGAGCTTACACTACAGTGGCGCAATTTCCTCCCCTTTATCCCAGAGGATAAAAAGGATGAGTTCCTTCTTTTGCTGAGACATACCCAAGATGTTTCAAAGTTTTCCAACAGGGCAGCCTTTGACTCCCTTGAAGGTGCTAGCAGAGCCTCAGGCATTGCTATAGCTGCTCGCAGAATTGCCTGGCTCCAGGCTTCTGACTTGGAACCCTGGGTCCAGGATGGC
The DNA here is from genome assembly GCA_033557465.1 of Ichthyophis bannanicus. Classification (NCBI taxonomy): domain Eukaryota; kingdom Metazoa; phylum Chordata; class Amphibia; order Gymnophiona; family Ichthyophiidae; genus Ichthyophis; species Ichthyophis bannanicus. The sequence continues at coordinate 943,915,576 of CM066034.1, forward strand.
TTGGGGAATTTGCCCTGTACTGGTGAAAACCTGTTTGGGAAAGAGTGGCAAATCAAGGCCACTCAAATGGACGCAGAGAATGCTGCTTTGGATAGACTTTCCAAGTCTACCTCTACTCCTGCTAAGAAAAAGTCCTTTAAAAAGCCTTTCTTCAAGAAGGCCAGATTTTCTGCAAATACTGACCAACAATCTTCTGCAGCCCGTTTTGCTCCTAAGCGTCAGCAATCTAAACAGGCCAGGGCAAAATCTGCAGGGCCTTCTACAGTCCAGCAGTCCCAACCTCCTCAGGGTTTTTGACTTAATTCTAGAGAACTTACCCTTTCTGGCTCTGAAACAACCAGAGCCTCTCACCATCCCAGGAAGGTTAACTCATTTTGCTCCCAGATGGGAGCAAATAACATCAGAGCAATGGACCCTCTCTATCATCAGGGAGGGCTACAAACTGCATTTTTCCAGCCTTCCTCCCATACCATGGTGAGTCCTCACAATTCTCCCACATCTCTCCTACACCTTTTGAGTCAGGAGATCACCACCCTTCTCGCCCAAAGGGCAATAGAAGAAGTTCCTCTTCTTCAACAAGGGTCAGGGTTTTACTCCCCTTATTTTCTCATTCCAAAGAAGACAGGGGGATACAGACCCATTCTAGATCTCAGAGAATTGAACAAATTCCTCTAGAAAGAGAAATTCAAAAATGCTTTCTCTAGGAACTCTTCTTCCATACCTGCAGAGTCAAGATTGGCTTTGTTCTCTAGATCTCAAGGATGCGTACACACATATATTCATCCATCCCTTCCACAGAAAATTCCTACGGTTTCTGTTCCAGGGAAGACATTACCAATACAGAGTACTTCCCTTCGGTCTGGCCTCTGCTCCCAGAGTGTTCACCAAATGCATGGCAATAATAGCTGCATTCCTACGTACTCTGGGAATATTTGTCTTCCCCTACCTGGACGATTGGCTCATCCGAGCTCCATCTCAGTCCGCAGCCCAGACATCCCTGGACCGCACCAGGCAAATTCTACAGTACCTGGGACTTGTGATCAACCTCCCAAAGTCTCAGCTCACCCCTACTCAGTCCCTGGAATTCATAGGGGCCTGGTTAGATACCACCACTGCAAGGGCCTACCTTCCTCAGGCCCGTTGTCAGCGTCTAGTGCACCTTGCCTCCCAGGTTCAGTCCAGAAGCCACCTGTCAGCCAGGGAGATGCTACAGCTACTAGGCCACATGGCCTCCACAGTACATGTGGTGCCCTATGCTCGCCTACACATGAGAGCAGCTCAATGGACCTTGTCCACCCAGTGGACTCAGGCATCAGGAGCTCTCTCAGACCAAATAGCAACCTCCAAATGTCTTTTTTGGTCTCTCCAATGGTGGATATCCACTCAAAATCTGTTGTTGGGGGCTCCCTTTCAGCCACGGTTGCCCCAGTCAACCCTCAAAACAGATGCCTCCCAAACAGGTTGGGGAGCTCATCTTCAAGAACTCTCCACTCAGGGCATTTGGTCTCCACAGGAGGCCACCCTTCATATCAATCTGTTGGAACTCCGAGCAATTTTCCTTGCTCTCAAAGTTTTTCATGCCCTCCTTCACAACATGACCGTCCTTGTTCACACGGACAATCAAGTAGCCATGTTTTACATAAACAAACAAGGAGGGACTGGCTCTCTGTCGCTTTGCAACGAAGCTCTAAGACTGTGGGCCTTCGCCAGAGAGCATCAAATCCATCTTCTGGCAGTATACCTTCCAGGAGTTCAAAACTCTTGGGCAGACAGACTCAGTCGAGTCTTGCTCCCACACGAATGGACCCTGCACAAGGATCAGGTTCTCCGAATCTTCCAGGAATGGGGGACCCCGGACATAGACCTCTTTGCAAGTCCGTGGAATGCCAAACTTCCCCACTTCTGTTCCAGAATTCCATGTCAGGAGGCTCTGGCCAAGGATGCCTTCCTCCTTCACTGGGGTCAGGCCTTCCTGTATGCCTTTCCACCCATTCCTTTGATTCCCAAGACTCTGTTCAAACTTCAGAGAGATCAAGGATCTATGATCCTCATCGCTCCACGCTGGCCACGCCAAGTGTGGTACCCTCTACTTCTGCAGCTCTCCCAAGCCCCCTCCCTGGATTTGGGAGCTGCTCCAGACCTTCTGTCTCAAGAGGAGGGAACTTTGTGGCACCCAAACCCCAAGTCCCTTCACCTCAGAGCTTGGTTACTGAAGGCCTAGACCTTCAAGCCTTCAATCTTTCTCAACAAGTGAAGGATATCCTCCATGCCTCCAGGAAACCTTCCACTAGGCGTTCTTACGCTTTCAAATGGAAAAGATTTTCCATTTGGTGTGCTCAAAGGAGTCTTGACCCTCTCGCACTACCTCTGAATTCTCTATTAGAATATCTCCTGCATCTTTCCAATGCAGGCCTCAAGACGAATTTAAAACGAGTCCATTTGAGTGCTATTGCAGCATCACTTAAACCTATCAATGGACAACCTATTTCCTCTCATCCTCTTATTGCTAGATTCATGAGAGGCCTAACCTTAACTAAGCCTCCCATTAGACCTCCTCCGGTGGCATGGGACTTAAACTTGGTTCTTGGTCAGCTTATGAAGCCCCCCTTTGAACCCTTAGCCTCAACCTCCTTGAAATTTCTTTCCTGGAAGGTTGTTTTCCTTATTGCAGTCACCTCAGCTCGCCGTATCAGTGAACTGCAGGCCTTAGTGGCTAATCCACCTTATACAAGGTTCCATCATGATAAGGTAGTCCTTAGGACGAATCCACACTTTATGCCTAAAGTGGTTTCACCTTTTCATCTTAATCAAGAGGTATATTTACCTATCTTTTTTCCAGCTCCTCATGCATCTAATGCAGAGAGGGCCCTTCATACTCTGGATTGTAAAAGAGCTCTCGCCTTTTACCTCCACAGGACACAGCAACATAGAAAGTCTTCCCAGCTTTTTGTTGCTTTTGATCCTTCCCATTTGGGACTTCCAGTCACTAAAAGAACGCTGTCCACTTGGATTGCTCAGTGTATCTCTTTTGCTTACCAGAGTAAGAACCTCACTCTGGAGGGCCATGTCACTGCTCACAATGTGAGAGCCATGGCCACCTCTATGGCTCATCTTCATTCTGTATCCATCGATCAGATCTGTCGAGCAGCCACCTGGGCCTCGGTTCATACCTTTACAGCCCATTATTGCTTGGACAAGGACTCCCGCCGGGATGCCTTATTTGGTCAGGCTGTCCTCAAACACCTGTTCCATTCTTAAACAACTCCTGCCCACCTTCCCTGATTGGATGCCTGAGATCCATAGGAAGATGTGAAACCTTACAGGGTCTCATACCCTTACAGGACGGGGATCTCCCAGGCATCTCAGCTAGGGAGTCCCCATATGTGAGGACTTATTCCTGCTTGTTCCTGGAGATAGCACAGTTACTTACCTGTAACAGGTGATCTCTGGGAACAGCAGGAATTAGTCCTCACAACCCACCCACCTCCCCTAGGAGTTGTCTCTTTCTCTCTTTCCTTTCCTCTCTCTATTGTCTCAGCTTTAAACTCGAACTGAGGAGAGTTGGTCAGGAAGGCGGGAAGGCAGCGCGCATGCGCTGTGGGAGGCCCCAAAGGCTTTCTTTCTGGGAAGCTGGGGAGCTTTCCCGCACAGGCTCCGTCGGTACCAACGTACCCATATGTGAGGACTAATTCCTGCTGTTCCCAGAGATCACCTGTTACAGGTAAGTAACTGTGCTTTCTCAAGCCAGACAACCTCTTATAAAATTACCCTCTTTATGTCCCACGACTGATGGGAGCTGTGTAGGGGAAACGGGTATTTCTCAGTGGGGAAGGAAGGCTGGGGAAATCTGGGCTATTATGCCAATGAGAAAATCAGTCAGATGGAACCAGAAGCATGACGTTGACTTCTCTAAGACATTCCGATTTAACAACCACAACTACAAATAAATCAACTGATTTGTGTTCACTGAGGGTGTAGCATACTTTTGTGACTGTAATCTGAGTTTTGAGTCCTTACATATAATTTTTGTTTCAAAAAATGATATGGCAACAAAAAGACAAAAGTTTTCTACAAAGGCTGATTATATTATAAAAAGATTGTAGAAACACAAATAGCATATGTCACATATCACTAGAACAGAATATCTCTAGTCAAGAGCTTATTTACGCTAGCTAAATATTCATCAAGCATTAAAGCAGCAATTAAATGTGTAATACAAATTGCCACCTTTTTCCTTTTTTAGCTGCACAATATACAAACGACTTCAGGAAGCCTGTCCCATGAAGTGCCGCTGCTTATAGAGAAACTCCTGAGTTGGGTCCCGACACTATGTCAGGCAGATGATGAAGTTATTATATTTTCATTAGTAAGTAGTGTGCCAGGTGCTAAGAAAAAGAATCTGATTCGACAGAATCTCTCTCTTACATACACGTTAGCTGCAGGCCAAAGAAGAGGCTTTAATGTACCCAATACTCTAGAAACAATTCACAAATCATGTTTTTCAACTCAGTTTGGTTGCTATTTTATCTTTTGCATTGTATTTGCACAGATGAGTATCTCTTGTGAAATAATATATCTACAAAGGTTTTAATGCACAGCATCCGTATTCACTGCTTTGTAAAAATCTTCATAATCCTGTACATTTTTCACATGCTACTGTCTAAAAACTCCAAGGTAAAGTTATTCTGAGAAAAAAAGATCACGTGGAAACTGCCTGACACCACCAAGTCACTGTCTCAGTCTGGTTATTCTTGCTTGTTTCAGTTAGAGCAAGAAGGTGTAGTTCATTAGAGATAAAGAGATCATGAGTAAAGGGAAGTTTGTTAGCGAGTGAGCATGCATTCCATAGGGCGCATGAGAACGGGAGAGCGGAGCGGGAAAGGAGAGGGATATGGATAAGGTTGGATAAGTTACATGAGGACTTCTTTTCAGAGTGAGACAGCGGTCTAGGGGGGCTGTTACGTGAGGATCTATTGCGAGAGTGGTACAGAGGTCTAGAGGGACCTGGGTATGGGAGGGTGTCTCTGGATGAGTGTGCCCTCCAAGATGGACTTGAGGGAGGGGAAGTGAAAGGGGAGTGAAGGGGGATATTGATGATATCAGATAGGCTATGTGAGGATTTTTTTTTAGAGTGAGACAAAACTCTAAAGTGGATAGGGTTGGGGTTGGGGTCGATATCTCTGGTTGAGAGACTGGGGCATGAGTGAGGGAGGGCAGAAGGGGAAAGGAGAGGGATATGAATGAGATTAGATAAGGTGCGTGAGGAGCTATTCTTAGAATGAGAAAGAAATGGAGGGGGGACAGGGTTGGGGTTGATATTACCTGATGAGAGAAGGAGAAGGAGTAGTAGGGAGCAGGGTAAAGCGGAGGCTGTACGGCAGAAGCTAGGATGGGGTTGCCTTAAAGAGAGAGGGGCTGGTTGAATGAGGGGGAGGTTGAGATGTAACTCAAGGGCAGATGCTAGGTTAGAGGTCAGAATGGAGGGAGAGTAAGGAAGGTAGAAGGAGAGTAGGGAGGAGAGGAGTGAGGGTGCTGGTAGCAGGGGAGGCAGTTGGGGAGTATGAGGAAGAGAAGGACAATGTGATGTAGGGCTATATTAGAAGAGTAGTGGGAGTTAAGCAGTGTGAGTTATCGTGCAAGCGATGAGATGACTATGGATTCTAAGGACTATGGCGTATATGTTGGGTTACAAGTGGGGACTATGCGCAATGCAATATGGGTTAAGGTACAAGCAAGGGTAGTGATGGGACTGAAGCCAGTGCAGCAAGGTTCAGTGCAAGCAATGGATTTAGTACAGGAGATGCAAGCAATGGGTAGCAATGAGTAGCCAGTTCAGTGCAAGCAGTGGGTAGCCAGTTCAGTGCAGTCGATGGGTAGCCAGCTCAGTGCAAGCAGTGGGTAGCCGGTTCAGTGCAGTCGATGGGTAGCCAGTTCAGTGCAAGCAGTGGGTAGCCAGTTCAGTGCAGTCGATGGGTAGCCAGTTCAGTGCAAGCAGTGGGTAGCCGGTTCAGTGCAGTCGATGGGTAGCCAGTTCAGTGCAAGCAGTGGGTAGCCAGTTCAGTGCAGTCGATGGGTAGCCAGTTCAGTGCAAGCAGTGGGTAGCCGGTTCAGTGCAGTCGATGGGTAGCCAGTTCAGTGCAAGCAATGGGTAGCCAGTTCAGTGCAGTCGATGGGTAGCCAGTTCAGAGCAGATAATGGGTAGTCAGGTCAGTGCAAGCAGTCGTCTGACCCATGGTTTGACCCACTCTGGCATTTTATTGTCCTTACGCTCTTAAGAAGTAGATACCTTCTTGCTTTCTCAAGCCAGACAACCTCTTATAAAATTACCCTCTTTATGTCCCACGACTGATGGGAGCTGTGTAGGGGAAACGGGTATTTCTCAGTGGGGAAGGAAGGCTGGGGAAATCTGGGCTATTATGCCAATGAGAAAATCAGTCAGATGGAACCAGAAGCATGACGTTGACTTCTCTAAGACATTCCGATTTAACAACCACAACTACAAATAAATCAACTGATTTGTGTTCACTGAGGGTGTAGCACACTTTTGTGACTGTAATCTGAGTTTTGAGTCCTTACATATAATTTTTGTTTCAAAAAATGATATGGCAACAAAAAGACAAAGGTTTTCTACAAAGGCTGATTATATTCTAAAAAGATTGTAGAAACACAAATAGCATATGTCACATATCACTAGAATAGAATATCTCTAGTCAAGAGCTTATTTACGCTAGCTAAATATTCATCATGCATTAAAGCATCAATTAAATATGTAATACAAATTGCCACCTTTTTCCTTTTTTAGCTGCACAATATACAAACGACTTCAGGAAGCCTGTCCCATGAAGTGCCGCTGCTTAGAGAGAAACTCCTGAGTTGGGTCCCGACACTATGTCAGGCAGATGATGAAGTTATTATATTTTCATTGGTAAGTAGTGTGCCAGGTGCTAAGAAAAAAAATCTGAATCGACAGAGTCTCTCTCTTACATACACGTTAGCTGCAGGCCAAAGAAGAGGCATTAATGTACCCAATACTCTAGAAACAATTCACAAATCATGTTTTTCAACTCAGTTTGGTTGCTATTTTAGCTTTTGATATTACATTGCATTGTATTTGCACAGATGAGTATCTCTTGTGAAATAATATATCTACAAAGGTTTTAATGCACAGCATCCGTATTCACTGCTTTGTAAAAATCTTCATAATCCTGTACATTTTTCACATGCTACTGTCTAAAAACTCCAAGGTAAAGTTATTCTGAGAAAAAAAGATCACGTGGGGAAGTCAGGTTCATTACTATAAAGTGGAAACTGCCTGACACCACCAAGTCACTGTCTCAGTCTGGTTATTCTTGCAAAGTCAGGAGCCACAGGTTAATGAAACCTTAGAGGAAGGTCATGGTGAGGCCTATGCTTACCAACACTAAGAGAAAGCCCAGACTTGTTGCAATTCAGAAAAAGGCTAAAAACATACCTCTTTCAGACCGAATACAGCATGGACATGGGCTCAAGGACTCAACCACCTTAAAATACTCTGTAGTACAAAACAGACAAATCCTGCAATATATGGTCAGAGTAGCCCAATCCAACCAGTAGATGCTGAGCTGTAAATAGCTGATGTTAATTTGTTAAACTATTGTTGTACTGTGTTTACTGTTCCAGTTTCATGTTAAACATTGTGCTGACCAGGCCCTGTTACACAATTGTTGATTTTAAACCGCTTTGAATTGTAGAAAGGCGGTATAGAAATAAGTTTTAAATAAATTTAAAAAATACATTTTGCAAGCATAGAGTATATTGTGTAGATCACAGAAACCAACTCCTATGAATTAAACTACATTAAGGTAGATTGTAGACAGCTGAATATGAAAAATGTATAAGAATGTGGAGACTTTTATGAGGCTCTGTACAAAATGAACTAATTTTCTTTTTGCACTTGCTTGTTTAAACCAAATCTCCTCGCTGTGTATATACTACAGGTACCCAGAGATATGAAAATGCCAAATTTAGGCTCTGGGAGCTTTTATTATCTCCCTGCCCACTTCTGGTCAAGTCGATCACCACAAGTTTCTCTTCCCTTGTTAAACAGAGGCTGACCTCCCTCTTTCTCCTTCTTCTTCCTAGCTATTGTAATAGTGATGGATGGTGTTATTTGCAACTACTGCTGTTGTCAGTTCAATATGACAAACCGACACTTCAAGATTAAGTCAATCACACTGGTATGAAGACCTTCGAAGCTGGATGTAGACACCAGTCCTAACTGCACTGGCCGGCACCCACATAATCAACTTTCTAATACCTACAGAAATAACTGTTCTCCAGACAATGCCATGCGTCAGTTCAGTGAATTTATGCCAGAAAAAGTTTTGAAGAGGAAATTTTGATAAGAAGGAAAAAGAAAAATAAGGAGCCAGTTTGGATTTCTGCTACGGTCTACTTTACGTTAAGGAGGCTAAGAACATGGGATCTACGGCCTTCCCCCAATAATAACTACAGTGAAAGACAGACGTCTGTGGATTTTTGCATTTGTGAAGGGAATATTGCTGTGGCCATGGTCATTCTCTGCTCCTCTGGTGTGCTGCTTGCTGTCTGCGGATGACACCCTCTCTTCTGTTCCCTTTTATGAAGTACATGTGCAATCAGCAAGCCAAGCTATCTACTCTACCTTCACTGATCTCTTTGCTGCAGATCCAGACATGAGGCTGTTGGCTGCAAAGCCAAAACATCCTTGGACACAGCCACCTAAACAGAATAACAAAAGACTGCCACTCAGGCCGACTCCCAGCACATGGCATAGAAGATGAGGATGGTGGATCTGCCACACTAGCCCCAGTGTCATGAACAGTTGAACTATAAATGGACTCCTCAGACACCAGAAACTCCCTAATATTAATAATCGTTGTATAAACATGGGGGAGAAAATTCGCAGCACTCAGGGTATCAGAATGAGAAGTAGTTGGCAGAGGACTCAAAGCTGACAATTTAGACAGAATACCAAAAACCTGCTTAGGGCGTTACCTGCCACCTAAAGCAAAGATGAAAAATATGATGATATTGCATTCTCAATACCTGGTTTGAAATAGGTCTGCATCGCTTTACAGAGGTGACAGTCTGACCGCGTTCTACTGCTACTCCAATATTATATTTATTTATTTAACAGATTTTCTATACTGCCTTTATCCAAGGCAGTTACATCAAACAACATCACAATATGTATAAGTTAATATATGCTCTCCCTTTAACTTTTCTGAATAGTAATGACCCTTCTCCAAATATACCACGTCAAGTAGCGAGATCCAAAGTCTAGGAACTAACCTGGAAAAAGCCCTGTCACGAAAGGCTACCATCTTCCTCCTTTTCAATGACTGTACAGCTAGCAGGCGTCCCTCCATAACACACAAGAACCTTCGAAGAACTAGAAAAATGTAAGGCACATGATTCATGAACGACCTCCTAGTAACAGACAAAGGAAAGAACGAGCAAATAGCTGCATTGTACATAAGAGAAAAACCCGGGATAAGTTTACTTCTTTAATCTTCCAATCAGTTGTTTTTGAGGTGCATTTTGCTTAAGGGATAGGGTCCATCCATCTGTCTACCTGTCTGTCTGCCAATAAAGATGCATAGGAGGCAGGGAAAGAGCCGACAGGAGTCCCCAGGTCCTGCCAGCAGGAGGCAGCAGAGGACGAGCAGGAGGGCGTCCCCAAATCCCACTGGTGAAGATGGGCTGGGCATCAGAGAAGGGAAGGGGAGGGAGTGGGGTGGAATGGAAGGGGCAGAACCTAAATGAAGGGGTGTGTTTAGAGATGACAAACGAAGGAAGGGGCAGAGCACAAAGGAAGGGGTGGAGAGGGGAGGTGTGAAGGGGGAGGTGCACAAGGGAAACGGTGAGGTTAGAGGAGGGAAGAAGGGGGAAGCAGGGAGAGGGAAGAGTCAAGGGATTGGAGGGGAATTAGGAGAGCGCAATAGGGGGCAGGGAAAGTAGGGCGACAGTGCAAGGAGTGAGAGGGAAAGGGAGTGGGAGTGAGAGGTGGTGGCAGGGAAAGGGAGACAGAGTGCAGCGTTGAGTTGCATGAGAAGGAGAGAAAAGAAAGTGCAGGAGTGGATGGCAGCAGGAGAGGAGGGGGTGTGGTGAATGGGGGGAAGGGACAGTGCAAGACAGTGAGAGTTTGTGTAGGACAGGGGTTTTCAACCCAGTCCTCGGGGAACCCTAGGCCTGTCAGGTTTTCAGGATTCCCAGAATGAATATGCATGAGAAAGATTTGCATGTTCTGCCTTCATTGTATGCAAATCTATCTTATGCATATTCATTGTGGGAATCCTGAAAACCCGACTGGCCTAAGGTTCTCCGAGGACTGGGCTGAAAACCTATGGTGTAGGATGTCAGTGGAAAGGGTAAGTGAGAGAAGCCTACACGCCCACACCTCATCCCAAACTCACGTATCCTCACATGCATGCACACACTCACCCATTTAAGGTTCTGGCAAAACTTCTGCTTTAAACTATATAACTTCCTCGATCAGACAGGAAGGTTTCAGGCTGAGTCATTGCACAGACTTGTTAGTCTGACATCTGTGGTAATCAAACTAATGGAAACGCTGCTTAAACAGAGGATAGTGAGGTTTCTGGAACATAATGGATTACAAGATCTGAGTTACCATGGTTTTACTAGAGGCAGGTCTTAGACAATTCTCATCAATTTTCTTTGATTAACTTACCCAAGGGTTAGATCGAGGGAGAGCTATAGATGTGGTGTACTTACATTTCAGTAAAACCTTTGACACTGTTCCTTATGGATGACTTATAAATAAATTGAGTGCCCTCGGGATGGACCCTAAAGTGACTGGCTGGGTCAGAAGTGACAGACTGGACAGCAGGGATCTGTCCTTTGTCCAATTCTTTTTAATGCTTTTTCAAGTAATATTGTGAAAGGGCTGGGAGGTAAGATTTGTCTCTTTGCAGATGATACCAAAATCTGCAATAGAAATTTTAAGGAAGGGGTAGATAATATGAGGAGGGATCTAGTGAAGCTTGAAGAATGGTTAAGAATTTGGCAAGCAAGGTGCATGGTGAGAAGAATGGCCAGCAGGAAAAAGGAGGTGATAGTGCCTCTGTATAAGTCTTTGGTGAGACCTAATTTAGATTATTGTGTGCAAATCTGGAGACCACACCTTCAAAATGATATAAACAGGATGGAATCGGTGCAGAGTGTGGTTACCAAAATAGTCAGTGGGCTTCATCAAAAAACATATGGGGACAGATTTAAAGATCTTACTATGCATATTTTGGAAGAAAGACAGGAGAGAGGATATATGAAAGAGATGTTTAAATACCTCCATGGCATAAACGCACAGGAGGAGAACATTTTTCAATTGAAAGAAAGCCTTAGGGACATGCAATGAAACTACAGGGTAAACTATTTAAGACTAATAAAATAAAATATTTTTTCACTCAACGTGTAATCAAACTTTGGAATTTGTTACCGGATGATGTAATAAAGGCTGTTAGTGTAGCAGGGTTTAAAAAAAATTTGGACAAGTTCCTGGAGGAAAGGTCCATAAACCATTATTAAAAAGGGACCCAGGATATCACTGCTTGACCCAATACAAGCATTGTGGAACCTGTGTCTTTTGGGGTAACTGCTAAGTTCGTATGACCTAGATTGGCCACAGTTGGAAACAGGATACTGGGCTTGATGGACCTTGGTCTGACCCAGTATGGCATATCTTATGTTCTTAAGATCTTATGTTCTTAAATAGCATAGGATGAAAGTGAAAGGGGTTAGACTCGGGTAATTTGCATAAATATTTCTTTATGGAAAGAGTCATTGATGCGTGGAATAGTCTCCCTGTGGAGAAAATAGAGACAAAGACTATATCTGAAATTATGAAGGCATGGGACAAACAGAAAATGTCTAAAGGAAAAAAAGGGACAGTAGAGCTTAGTAGTTGGTATGGAAAGACAGACTGCCATCATGTTCCTATGTTTCTAGAATTAGATGCAGAGTTGAAACAAATCAATCAGCATCATAGTATCACTTGACCTTAGTGCAGCTTTTGATTTAGTTGACTCCAATATCGACTCTGAAATAGGTATAAAAATAGTGTCTATATTTGGTTCACATGTTATCTCCATGATGCACTTAGTCAGTAAATCAAACATAGAATCTCTCGAATGCATGCTCTTCCTACCAGACAGCCCCAAAGAACTATTTTTGCCCCAATACTTTTTTTAACATTTTCCTGTTGCAACCGTCCCCTCTTACACAGAATCTACATCTTGCTATTGATGTCCAAATCATTTTCTTTACTGGCTACAACAATCCAAACTAATTCTTCCATCCTCACAATCTCCCAGTGTCTCACCAATCATGGCATGAAACTTAATCCTTCTAAATGTAAAGTAATATGGATTACTCATTGCCTGCCCCTCTTCAACTTATCTCCAATCTTTGTTAATTTTCCATTTCCATTAAGCAAATGTATTAACATCTTCGGATTCAAAATAGACATCCTATTAACATTAGAGCCACAAATAGTTTCTGTCATGAAATCCTCCTTTTCTGCACTGCAACTGATTTGTATAGCTAAGCCGCTCTTTGATTAAAAGAAATGAAAATTCACAACTTTACACTAATGCTAACCTACTTGTTGTGGATAAGTGCCATTGGGTCAATGTTGACTCATGGTGATTCTACGGATAGTTGTCCTAAACTGCGTTCGCTCTTCAGTCAAGCAGCTAGTTGTTGATAGTATTGCATCCTTAGCTGCTGATATTATATCGATCCATCGTATTGCTGGCCTTCCTCTTTTGCATTCAGATTAAACTTTGCTAAGTCTTTCTCTAATGATCTTTTGCTTCTCATGATGTGTCCAAAGTATGAAAGCCGAAGTCCTGTCATTTCAACTTAGTTTTGATTTCTTCTAGTATCAAGTAATGTGTTATTTGGTTACTTCATGCTAGGTACAGTATTCTTAGCCAGCACCTTAATTTGAAGGCATTGATTTTCACTCTGTATTTCTTCTCCGATGTCCAACTTTTGTATCCATATGACTTTTATCTTTATTAATTCTTGATGTACCGCCCTTTGTTGGGTCATTATTGAAAACACCATGGCTTGGGCAAGTCAAATCTATGTATGCAGAGATACATCTTTGCACTTGAGAATCTTGTCTAGATCCTTCATATCTGTTCTGCCAAAAGTAATGCATCGGTCAGATTTCTTGACTGTTTCTCATTTATCCTACTTAGACTAGTGCAATTCACTTATAATGGACTTCTTTAAACCTCCATCCATTGACTGCAAAATGTAGCTGCCAGGCTTATCACTAGAATTAAAACAATATGACCACATCACCCGAGCATTAGAGAATTGACGACAACAACGCTGACTGCTTCCAGACCCTCAACATGATGGAAAACACTGGACCAGAGTAGCCTCACTTACCAAACAAATCCCTAACCAGAGCCATGGTGTAAGCCATAATCAATCCATCTGAGACATCCAAACCAGCCCTAGGAGCATGACTGGCAGATGCCACATCCACACCACCATCCTTCTGAGGAGTTCCACACACTACGGTCCCCTGTGTCAGTCGGAAGTGATGAGAATCATTTATCCTCAGTGCGCCTCGATTCACTGTACGATGTGCCCAATGAGCGCCCCGGGAGGGAAACATAGAGCAGTCCCCCCATTTCCAAATTCTGCACAAGAGCATTTAGATCTTATGCCAATCTTTCCCGTGGCCTATTGAACAACATTATAGGCGTGTCCTCCATCTGTGTTATCTATTAGAAGACTATGTCATTGAGCGTTCACTCTCAGGTGCCCGAAACTCTATGCTCACTCATCCAGACACCCACTCACACATCGTCTGCCACTGTACTGAGGCACACTTAACATGGCTGTTTCAATCGAATTCCTCACAGACACAGGCAGAGTCAGTGAAAGGAGGACATGCACTATTGTGTCTCATTGTAAGCATGCACTTTTAAACATCTTGGACCAGTTCTTATCAGTTTAAATCCAGCTTTGATTTAAGTATGATAAGATAAACTACTTCTTTACCCCCTAGAGATTACAAATCAAATATTTTTCAGAGATTTTAAAGAAACCAAAGTCTCCAAAATATATTGTTTCTAGTACAAGTATAAATCTGCAGTGCACATTTTGCAATACTTATAGTTTTAAGGGTAAACTGTGCAACTTTAAACAAGTGGAGGAGTAGCCTAATAGTTATAACAGCAGGATGAGAACCGAGGAAGCCAAGGCTTATATCCCACTGCTCCTCCTTGTGATTTTGGGCAAGTCAGTTCACCCTCCATTGCCTCTGGTACAAACTGTAACGGGAGTTCTCCACAGACAGTAGGGGTAATGGAGGCACACTTGATAGGGACTCCAGAGCAGAGGGTAAGCGGAAGGTCCTATGAGATCCAGGGTGAAGTTGCACAGGATAAACTGCCCTACTACACTGTTTCTCAAGGAAGAGGAATCAAAGTAATAATGCATGGAGAATACATGCACTGTGGTTCAGATGGCAGCTTTGCAAATGATTATGAAGGGACATTGAGTATACATATTCTATACTAGTAGCTTTTCGTCTTAGCTGATGTGCCATGATTCTATCTGGAGATGGTTGAGCAGCTGCATTATAAGAGAACTTGATGCAATCGGAGACCCACCTGGACAGGGTCCACTTGTCTGCTAGTTGTTTGGGCTGAATGAAATAAAAAGTTGAGAGATTTTATGAAAATCCTGTGTGGCCAGAATGACAGTATAGAAGTGTTTCTCAAATGGACTGAGGTTTTGGGGAAAAAATCTGGGGAGCACAATGGACTGATTGAAGTGGAAGGGAGACAATACTTTGGGAAAGAACTATGATGAGTATGGAGGACAAACGTATTTGGCAGAAACTGTGTGTATCGGAAGTAGTGGACGAGGGCCTAAAATTCACTGATTTCGCATGATGAAGTGATGGCAAAGAGAAAAATGGTTTTCCTGTCCCAGTGGCTCAATAGGAGCTCCATCAACTTAGCAAGACAGGTGCTGAGGTCCCATGGTGCATAATAGAGACCTTGTATTCACGAGTCTTTGCATGAACTCTGAAATCTATGGATGTATGGAGATGGGTTTAATGTCTACCTCACTGTGATATGCTTGTATTGCCATGAAGTACAGTTGCACTTAAGTTGCCTTATGGTCACTTTAAGAGAGGTAAAGGAGATATAATTGTATGGTATCAAGAGGGGGAGCAAGAGAATGCATGTTTCCTGGATGTCAAAACAACATTTTTTACTTCTTGTGAGACCAAAATGCAAGCAATTAGCATGTTCTTAACCTTCATGCAATGAGAACCAAGCAACCACCTTCCCTGCTGCATCAGGAAAGATGGATGTGTCTCCAACGGAACTGGCTGATCCTTTGTTATTTAGATTAGGAGCAGGAACCAGATTTCTCTGAGCCACTGGGGGTACTACATAGATTACTGTGGCCTTGTCAAGGAGAATTTGCTGTAAGACTCTAGATATTAGTGAAAAAGGAGACAACACATAGAAAAGGCCCCAGACCCATGACAAGGTGAAAAAGTCGCAGTGAAGATAGTTGCATGTAGGTCTGGCCACTACCACTAATCATGTACCAGCAGTACATAAAGACATAAGACAGTCCCTGCTCGGCAGTCTATTCCAGACACACAAACACAACAAACAGGAGATTAGGTTGTTCAAGAGGGAAATGATTAAAATACACCTGGATGTTAAGCAGGAAAATAATGGGGTCAGAATCTAAAAACAGCCTCAAAAGTTATCATTTTAGGATTTGAAAAGGACCAGAGATGGAGCCTGACATACTAACTCAGGTATTCTATTCCAGGCATACGGTGCAGCAAGGTGGAATGATCAGATTTTGAAGTAGACAGCGGAAGAGAAGGCCACAGATAAAAGTGATTTGCCTTATGAGTGGAGTTCACAAGGAAGGTTGTAGGGAGAGATAAGAGGAGAGGTAATGAGGAGCTGCAGAGTGCATGCATTTGTAGGTCAGTAGAAGTCAGAACTGTATGCAGAAACAAATAGGGAGCCAGTGAAATGATTTGAGAAGAGGGATTATGTGAGCATAGTGACAATGGAAGAGATTAGCCATGCAGCTGAGTTTTCAATGGATTGGAGTGTACAGAGATGTTCCAACAGGAGACCAGCGAGGAGGAGGTTGCAATAGTCTAGATGGGAGATGACAAGAGAGCGGATAAGGGTCTTAGTAATATGTTTTAACTATCAGTTGGATACGGGCATTGGAAAAAAGCAAAAAGTCAAAAATGATCCCAAGATTGCGAGCAGAGGAAACAGGGAGGATGATGATGGTGTCATCCACAGAAATCGAGAAGGCAGGAAGGGAGGAGGTGTGTTTAGGGGGAAAGATAATATGTTCCATCTTGGCCATATTCGGTTTCAGATAACGGCGTGTCAGCCAGGCAGCAAGATCAGACAAGTAGGCTGATGGTTATCAACAGTATCAAAAGCAGCAGATAGGTTCAAGAAAATGAGGATTGAGTAGAGGCTCTTGGACTGGCCAGAAACTGGAAACTGGAGACTCCAGCTTAGTCATTTCTGTTTCATGTATAGGACAAAAATGAAACTACAGCGGATCACAAATGGCTTGAGAGGAAAGAAAGTCAAAACAGGATAATTG
Source organism: Ichthyophis bannanicus (assembly GCA_033557465.1). Taxonomy (NCBI): domain Eukaryota; kingdom Metazoa; phylum Chordata; class Amphibia; order Gymnophiona; family Ichthyophiidae; genus Ichthyophis; species Ichthyophis bannanicus. Next base: position 943,932,256 of record CM066034.1, read on the forward strand.
GAATTGCAGGCAGGGTTCAGTGAATGTTTCTTGAAGAGCGGTGTCACAACAGCATGTTTGAAGGCAGTAGGAGCAGTTGTAATAGAGAACAATAGATTGGGGATATGACAGATGAAATGGACAATAATGGGGACGATACAGAATAGTAGAGAGGTGGGAATGAATCAGAGGAACAGGTAGTTAATTTGGAGGAGAAGAGAAGATGTGCAGTTTCCTCCTCATTGATATTACAAAGGAAGAATGGGTCACAGAGATTGAAAGAAGGATTTGAGAGTCAAGACAGGGAAGAGGAAATGGAGGTGACCTGGTGGAGAACTCAAAATTTATTTTGTGGACCTATTGTTTATATCAAGTGCACAACACACTTGAAGACTGCATTTCATGGCCAGAGTCACTTTCCATATTCTGAGTGTTTCTTGACTTCTTTACTTACACAATAGCGACCATGGAAAGGACCTGCAGAAATGTCCATTCACGCACATAAGACCTGTAAAATATGGACTTCTGCACCTAAGAAGCATGTATCTTTTCTTGGTGCTCTTATCACATTACTCTCTTTGCATATACCCTGGATGCTGATGATCAGTCAAAGAGAAGCACCCAGTACTAATGGTGGTGACCCTAAAGGGTGGCATGCAGGAATGGCCAATGGTGAGGGTCAATGGGATTACAAGTGTGGTGTCTTTGAGGTCTAGGGAGGAAAGCCAATCTCTTTGACAACGAGGGGTGGGATTATGGTTTGCTGAATAGCCCCTGGTGCAGAAGAGTGGAGGATAGAGGATTCTGGGAGGAAGACCAGTTTGGACTTGTCAGCAATGTCTATGTAATGTGCAGCAGGTTGCTTAGAGGAAAGGGCTCCTTCAACGCTGGAAAGAATCTCTTATGTAAAGGCTTCTGCTGGTGAGACTCCTCCAGTGTTGTTTTTTTCTTCTTGGATTGAAGCCTTTCCTACTGTCAGTCCTATGAGACTGAGTCAACTCACCAGTGCGCTGGGTAGCAGGGGCCACATGCTTTATTTTGACAAACTTCTTTAGCATCAGTTCAAGCAAGAGCTCTGTTAGGTGTGGGGGAGTAAGCAGGGTAGGAACATCCAGGCATTTAGACATTTTGGGCTCACGTTGGCTGCTCTCCCCCATCTGGTGACTTGACAAATTTATGGTAGGTGGTGCAGTCAAACATCCTTCACCTCTATTTGGTATCTTGTCACAGCCTAAGGCCTAACATCCTTCTGCCACTTGGGAATTTGTAATGGTTCTAAAACCCCAAGCAACTTGGAGGTATCCATCACTCCCATGGAGCTTCTTTAATGCTTTATGTATTTATTATTACTATTTTTTTGTTTTTGGTTTGGACTTGTGGATAAGGAGATTTAGCTGTGTCCTACTTGTCTGGTGAAAAAAATAGACTGAAGAAAGGCAGGAGATGTATCAGTGATTAAGGGACACCGAGAAAAAGGTTTCACTGAGCTTAGGACAGCACAGGACGCTAGGATAAATTTGCAGAACATCGCCATCAAGTCTGCCTGCATTACCACTGCTCATCAATGGAGAACGACCTACTATACTTAAATGTAATTCGCATTGAGCTACTACTGAAAAAGTGTGAGCGAAACATCCAAACAAACCCCAAAAGAAATTGAAAAGTGCACACTTACAGTGAGACACAATGACACGTTTCCTCTTTCCTCCATTTGCAGTCTTAGGCATGCCTTTGTGGGAATGGGATGTCAGAGGTCAGGGGATATGTGATTGGGTTGTTCTGGACATCTAGGCTTCTCTCTCGCTTGCTCTTTCCCACATCATCCTACACATACTTCCTGTCTCTCCCACCCTCTTGCACTATTTCCCCTCCCTACTCTTTGCCAATTTCCTTCCTTCCCTACCACCTACCCGTACACGCTCTTTCCTCTCTTTCCCCTGGCACCCAACCTTGCACTCTGTTTTCTTTCTCTACCACACCCTCACCCCTTTCCTCCCTTCCCCTCTCTCTTCCTGACTCTCCCCCTACTTTCCATGAACCCTTTTGCACTATCCTAATTCCCCTCTCTCCCTACACTCTACTCTCTCCTTGCCGCCCTTTTCCTTCCCTCCTCTAACCCCACCTCCTCTCTTATGCCCCGCCCCTCCATCCCTCCTCTCAAAGCGCTACCCCTTCCCTTCTGCTTCACTCTTTACCATGTCCCTCCTCTTTTCTCCTTTCTAAATATGCCCCTTTTGCTCCACCACTTCCTTGATTCCAAACCCATCTTCGCTAGTGACATGGAGACTCCCACCAGCTCCTCCTCACTGCCACTCTGTCTCCCCTGCCAGTGGGACCTGGGGACTCCCGCTGATGGAGGAGGCACAACTGCAGGGGTGTATAGTCACCGGGACCTGAAAACGTCTGCCAGCTCTTCTCTGCTGCACCTCTGCCTCATCTGCCAGCAGGATCTGGAATCTCCCGCCGGCTCTTTGCTGCTGCTCTGCCCTGCTCCTCCCGAAGCCGTATGCATCTGTTGGCACACATCCACACATCCACACAAACAGACATAGACAGACAGATGGACAGAGAGATGGATTGACCCTTTCACATAGGTGCTATCAGTCAAAGCAAAATGCACCTAAAAGAGAAAAACAAGGCAAGGATACTGGGATCACTTTAACAGCATCAGATCCTAAATTAATGGCCATGGTCAGGTGGGTTCCTGGGAAAATTTCTTAAAGCCAACTGTATGTTTAACTGAGCTGAACATTATCTGTATAAGGGTGTATAAAAGTACATCAGAACAACTTCAGAGCAACAATACACAACACCAAACATAGTGCAAATGCAGAAACCAGGACCAGGACTCTGCATACAGCCAAACATAGAGCATAGACACTTGAAGGACTACAAAAGGGGACTGCTACTTCTGGAGAAAGATCTGCTATTGTAAGTATTTTCTTATCGGAATTTTTCTAAATCTTGGGGAAAAAGGAATTCTTTAGATTAAGTTGATTAATCTGTGAACCCAGTGTATTTGTTAAATCAGTCAGGGCCTAGTAGCAGCAAAGAGTTTTCAGTTTAAAGTTAAAACACAGCAGAGAACTTTCTGGTTACATTTAGAACCCAGCAGAGAGCTTCCAGTTTAAATGTATTACTTGGTCAGGGCCTCGAAGCAACAAAAAGCTTTCCTTTTCAATTTAAAACACAGAAGAGAGCTTTTTGGTTAAATTTAGAACCCAAGACTCACTCTATCCAAGTAAGGGCTGTGGGACTCCCCCTGGAGTTTGGTAACAAATTACCTTAATGCACAGGGCAGGGTACTGTGTAGCAGCCAGCATTTAATAAGTCTTCTTTCCCTCCCTCCCTCCCTGACACCACCCCCACCCCCCCGGGGATGATTGTCTCTTTATGGGTGATTAAACCTCTTAAAGGAAAGGAGGTGCCATATTCACTCTCAGGTGCAACTGTTTATTCTCATCAGCATACATTAAGGATCTGAGATTAATTAAACTTCAGGTGAACAATGTACATTAAACATATTAGGTATAGTTTTATTAGTATAAGTATCACCAGCAACCCTTGGTAAGTTAAGACCTTAAATATCTAAACACAACCTTAAAGCGAAGAAGGACACAGCAGTCCAGCAGCGAGATGGGGGCTTTCCAGTCTTTTGCATTGAGTGTCACATGTATGATTTTCTCCAAACTGGTGAGGGATCTTATGTGTGCACAAGGTGCAAGGAGCTCTTTGCTCTCAGGGAATGAATCCGATCTCTGGAGGCAAGAGTAGTAGACTTGGAAGACATGAGGAAGACAGAGAGGTACACGAGACCTACAGGGATATAGTCCTGAAGTCCCACCTCCAATCTGGCAGCATCCCTGTTGCCATGGAGGAGAGAGGTCATGTACGAGGGTCACTTGCGCTTTATTAAACAAACAAACCCCGACGTGTTTCGGCCAAAGCCTTCATCAGGGGGCTCAGAGGACTGCAAAACAGAGAATACAATCATAAAAACAATATAATAAGAATGAACATATTAAAAAAATATAAAAAAATAAATAATAAATATACATTAAGAACAATCATTAAGTGACCCTCACTCTGCTTGCCCTTTTCATTTGTTGGGACTTTCTGCGAGTCAGTGCTCTTCTTTGTGTCTCTGGAGAGAGGTCATGTGACAGGAGAGCATCATTCTGGTGTGGTAGTAAGTGATTCTATAGCTAGGACCTGTCCTTCGGGTGATGTAAAACCATCTCACATTGAGGTGGTTTTCCAGGACCATGTGCCCTTGAGGGAAGGGTTAGGACAGCCGTTATAGTTGGTGATTCGATCATCAGGCATGTAGATAGCTGGGTGGCTGGTGGACATGAGGATTACCTGGTAACATGCCTGCCTGGTGCGAAGGTAGCGGACCTCATGCGCCATCTAGACAAGGTCTTAGATAGTGCTGGGGAGGAGTCTGCAATCTTGGTACATGTCATTACTAATCACATAGGAAAATGTGGTAGGAAGGTTCTGGAGGCTAAATTTAGGCTTTTAGGTAGGAAGTTGAAATTCAGAACTTCCGGGGTAGCATTCTCCAAAATGCTTCCCATTCTAAACGCTGGACCCAAAAGTCAGGCGGAGCTCCAAAGTCTCAATGCATGGATGAGACGATGGTGCAAAAATGAGGGTTTTGGATTGTTTAGGAAATAGGGAACATTCTGGGGAAAGAAGGGGCTCTTCCGAAGGCATGGGCTTCGCCTTAACTGGAATGGAACCAGGCTGCTGGCATTAACTTTTTAAAAGGAGATAGAGCAGCTTTTAAACTAGATAATAGGGGAGATCCAACAGTCGCCCAAGAGAGTATGGTTAGGAACAATGTGTCCTTGAAGGATACTACCTAAAATATGAAGTTAGGGCACCATCAGCAGAATAAAATGCAGTCTCTAAAATGCTTGTATGCAAATGCTAGAAGTCTAAAAAATAAGATGGGACAGTTTAGAATATATAGCACTAAATGAGAAGTTAGAGATGATTGGTATCCCAGAGTCATGGTGGAAGAGGACAACCAAAGTGACACTGTGATACTTGGGTACAAGCTATATTGTAATGATAGAGCTGATCAAGTTGGTGGAGGGGTTGCTCTCTATGTTAGAGAGGGCATTGAGCAACTAAGTTTTGCAGGAAACAAAATTTGCTGTAGAATCACTATGGATTGAAATTCGATGTCAAAAGGGGAAGGTGATGGCAGTAGGGTTGAACTATCGACCGGCTGGCCAGAATGAACAAATGGATGATGAAATGCTCAAAGAAATCAGGAAGCTAACAAAAGTTACAGAACAGTAATAATAATGGGTGATTTCAATTATCCCGGTATGGACTGGGTCAGTATCATGGCAGGACATGCTAGGGAGATAAAGTTTCTAGATGAAATAAATGACTGCTTCTTGGAGCAGCTGGTTCATGAAACAACCAGAGGGGAAGTCATTTTGGACTTAGTCCTTAGTGGAATACCAGATCTGGTGCAAGAGATAAGGGTGTTGGGGCTACTTGGCAATAGTGATCATAGCATGATCGCGTTTGATTTAATTAATGGAAATCCACAGTACTACCTTTTAACTTTCAAAAGGGAGACTATGATAAAATGAGGAAAAAGGTTAAGAAAAAACTATAAGGAGCAGTTGCAAAGGTTAAAGACTTACATCAACATCAAGAAAGATTTGGGGGGTGTTTAAAAATACTATCTTGGAAGCCCAGACCAGTTGTATTTCACGCTTTAAGAAAAGTGGAGCAGCACAAGCAATGGCAAGTTAAATCCAAGGCATTGAAAAGGCAGGCAAAGAGAGAATTTGAGAAGAAACTTGCTGTGTTAGCAAAAACATGTAATAAAGGCTTTTTCAAGTACATTCCTAGCAAAAATCCTGTGAGAGAATCAGTTGGACCATTGGATAATAGAGGGGTAAAAGGGGCAGTAAGTTGGGACAAGGCTATAATGGAGAGACTGAATGAATTCTTTGCTTCGGTCTTTACTGAGGAAAATGTAGGGATGTTACCCATGACTGAAGTGGTATTTACAGGTGATACTGTGGAAGAATTGAAAGAAATATCGATACACTGGGAAGATATATTACAAAAATTTGATAAACTGAAGTGTAACAAATCCCCTGGACCAGATGGTATACATCCAAGGGTGTTGAAAGAACTGAAATATGAGATTGCAGACCTGCTATTAGTAATCTGTGAGCTATCATTAAATCATCTGTAATACCTGAAGACTGGAGGATGGCCAAAGTAACGTCAATTCTCATAAAGGGTCCCAGGGGTGATTTGGAAAATACAGACGGGTGAGCCTGACGTCACTACCGGGAAAAATGGTAGAAACCATCTTAAAGAACAAAATTACTGAACATGTAGATAGTCATGGCTTAATGGGAGACAGCCAACGTGGCTTTAGACAAGGAAGATCTTCTCTTACTAATCTGTTATGTTTTTTTGAAGGTATGAATAAACAGGTAGACAAAGGTGAGTCGGTTGATATAGTGTATTTCGACTTTCAGAAAGCCTTTGACAAGGTCCCTCATCAGAGACTTCTGGCAAAACTAAAGAGTCATGGGATAGGAGACAGTGTACTATTGTGAATCAGGAACAGGTTAAAAGATAGATAGCAGAGGGTAGGGCTAAATGGCCAATTTTCCCAATGGAGAAAGGTGTATAGTGGTGCTGGGTCCGCTGCTTTATGACATATTCATAAATGACCTGGAAAAGGGAATAACGAGTGAGGTTATCAAATTTGCAGATGACACAAAACTATTTAAAGTTGTTAAAACCCATGAGGATTGTAGAAAATTGCAAGAGGATCTTGATAAATTGGAAGACTGGGCATCAAAATATCTGATGAAATTTAACGTGGACAAGTGCAACGTTATGCACGTAGGGAAGAACAACCCAAACTATGGTTACATGATGCAAGGTTCCACATTAGGAACCACCACCCATGAAAAAGATTTAGGCGACATTGGGGATAACATGTTAAAACCCTCTGCCCAGTGTGCAGCGGCAGCCAAGAGAGCAAATAGAATGCTAGGTATCATGAAGAAAGGAATGGAAAATAAAACAAAGGATATGATAATGCCTCTGTATCGTTCCATGATGAAACCGCACCTTGAATATTGTGTGCAATTCTGGTCGCCCTATCTTAAAAAGGATATAGCGTTATTAGAAAAGGTTCAGAGAAGAGCCACCAAAATAGTAAAGGGGATGGAAGGATTCCCCTATGAAGAAAGGCTAAAAATGTTAGAGCTCTTTAACCTGAAAAAGAGACAGCTGAGGGGAGATATGATAGAAGTCTATAAATTAATGAACGGAGTGGAAAGGGTAAACTTAGATCGATTGTTTATGTTATCAGAATATAGAAAGACTAGGGGACATGCAATGAAGCTACAGGGTAAACTATTTAAGACAAATAAGAGAAAATATTTTTTTTCACTCAACGTATAATCAAACTCTGGAATTGGTTACCGGAGGATGTAGTAAAGGATGTTAGTGTAGCTAAGTTTAAAAAAGGTTTGAACAAGTTCCTGGAGGAAAGTTCCATAAACCATTATTGAAAAGGGACCCAGGATATCAATGCTTGACCCAATACAAACATTATGGAACCTGTGTCTTTTGGGGAAACTGCTAGGTATGTATGACCTAGATTGGCCACTGTTGGAAACAGGATAGTGGGCTTCATGGACGTTGGTCTGATCTAGTATGGCATATCTTATGTTCTTATGTTTGAATTGTAGAAAGGTGGTATAGAAATAAGTTTTAAATAAATAAAAAAAATGTTTTGCAACCATAGAGTATTTGTGTAGATCATAGAAACTAAATCATATGAATTAAACTACATTAAGGTAGATTTTAGACAGCTGAATATGAAAAATGTATAAGAATGTGGAGAGTTTTATGAGGCTCTGTACTAAATGAACTGCTTTTCTTTTTGCACTTGCTTGTTTAAACAAAGGGGCTTGTAAATGAAATAAACATGGGCTGACCTCCCTCTTTTTCCTTCTTCTTCATAGCTATTGTAATAGTGATGGATGGAGTTGTTTGGACCTACTACTGTTCAATATGACAAACCGACACTTCAAGATTAAGTCAATCACAGTGGTATGAAGACCTTCGAAGCTGGATGTAGATACCTGTCCTAATTGCACTGGTTGGCACTCACATAATGAACTTTCTAAGTTAATATATGCTCTCTCTTTAACTTTTCTGAATAGTAATAACCCTTCTCCAAACATACCACGTCAAACTGCGAGATCCAAAGTCTAGGAACTTAGCTGGAAAAAGCCTGTCACGAAAGGCTACCATCTTCCTCCTTTTCAATGACTGTACAGCTAGGAGGCGTCCCTCCATGAAACACAAGAACCTTCCAAGAACTAGAAAAATGTAAGGCACCTGATTCATGAACGACCTCCTAATAACAGACAAAGGATAGAACGAGCACATAACTGCATTCTATATAAGAGAAAAAACCCGGGATGTTTTACTTCTTTGATCTTCCAATCGGTGTTTTTTGAGGTGCATTTTGCTTAAGGGGTAGGGTCCATCCATCTGTCTACCTGTTTGTCTGCCAATAAAGATGCATAGGACAATGGGAACAGCGGGACAGAGCAGCAGCAAACACTGAAGAGCCAGTGGGAGTCCCCAGGTCCTGTCAGCAGAGGAGGCATTGAAAAAGCCAGCGGGAGTCCCCAGGTTCTGCCAGCAGGAGGCAGCAGAGAACGAGCAGGAGGGAGTCCCCAAAACCCACTGGTGAAGATGAGCTGGGTATCAGAGAAGGGAATGGAAGGGGCAGAACCTAAATAAAGGGGTATGTTTAGAGTTAGCAAAAGAAGGAAGGGGGCAGAGCACAAAGTAAGGGATGGAGAGGGGAGGAGTGAAGGGGAGGAGCATAAGGGAAACGGCGAGCTTAGAGGAGGGAAGAAAGGGGAAGCAGGGAGAGGGAAGGGTGAAGGGACTGGAGGGGAATTAGGAGAGCACAAGAGGGGCAGGGAAAGTAGGGCGACAGTGCAAGAAGTGAGGCGGAAAGGGATGGGGCAGTGAGAGGTGGTGGCAGGTATGGCCGTACCTAGCCTTGTGTGAGCTGTGTGGCCACACAGGGCGCAAAGGCTTTAGGGGTGCATTTAAGCTGTCTGCCGTTGCCTGCCGCTGCCACTTTTTTCTTCTCTCAGCGGCTTCAGGCAACGGAAGACAGCTAAAATGCGCCCCTAAAGCCTTTTCACCGGCATGCTAAGTAGATCTTTCCCTCCCTGCTCTCACACGGAGGGACAGATCTGCTTAGTATGCCGGCAACTTGCACATCGGGTGCGCCTCTTCTCTTCCGTCATGGTGGGGCGTGCTCCCGATGTGGAAGTTGCACAGGCCGTGATTTACACTCGGTACGGCCATGGTGGCGTGGAAAGGGAGACAGAATGCAACGTTGAGTTATATGAGAAGGAGAGAAAAGAAAGTGCAGCAGTGGATGGCAGCAGGGGAGGAGGAAGTGTGGTGAATGGGGGGAAGGGATAGTGCAAGACAGTGAGAGTTTGTGTAGGATGGCAGTGGAAAGGGCAAGGGAATGAAGCCTTCATGCCCACACCTCCATCACAAGCACACGTATGCTCACATGCATGCACACACACATCCATCTAAGCATTTATATCTTATTCCAATCTCTCCCGTGGACTATTGAACAACTAGTTCACCTTGGCCGTCGCCAAGGTCGCCATCACATCCATTTTGGGCGTGTCCTCCATCTGCGTTATCTATGAGAAGACTATGCCGTTGAGCGTTCACTCTCAGGTGCATGCAACTCTATGCTCCCTCGTCCAGACACCCACTCACACATCCCCTGCTACTGTACTGAGGCATATTTAACATGGCTGTTTCAATCAAATCCCTCACAGAGACAAGCAGAGTCTTTGAAAGGAGGACATGCACCATTGCCTCTCATTGTAAGCATGCACTTTTCAACTTGTTGTGTTTACTGAATATTAGTGACGATCCATTTTTCTTTCAGACTGGAAGTGCATTTTATCAGAATGATACAGATAAAAAAATAGCATCTTGGCCCAGTTCTTATCAGTTTAAATCCAGCTTTGATTTAAGTATCATAAGATAAATTACTTCTTTACCCCACAGAGATTACAAATCAAATATTTTTCAGAGATTTTAAAGAAACCAAAGTCTCCAAAATATATTGTTTCTAGTACATGTATAAATTTGCAGTGCACATTTTGTAATACTTATAGTTTTAAGGGTAAACTGAGCAACTTTAAACAAGTGGAGGAGTAGCCTAATAGTTATAACAGCAGGCTGAGAACCGAGGAAGCCAAGGCTCACACCCCACTGCTCCTCCTTGTGATTTTGGGCAGGTCAGTTAACTCTCCATTGCCTCTGGTACAAACTGTAATGGGGGTTCTCCACAGACAGTAGGGACAATGCAGGCACATGTGGTGACTCCAGAGCAGAGGGCAACTGGAAGGTCCTATGATTCAGGGTGAAAGATATGAAACCTACAGAGATCAGACAACTCTATTTTTATTTCTTGTGATATATTTCTACAAGATTATGTTTTCCTCTTTTCTTTATAAGGCGAAGAAGTTGCACAGGATAGATTGCCTTACTACACTGTTTCAAAAGGAAGAGGAATCAAATTAAGGAGAATACATGCACTGTGGTTCAGATAGCAGCTTTGCAAATATATATCAAGAAATATTGAGTACACATATTCTATATTATCAGCTTTTGGTCTTAGATGATGTGCCATTATTCTATCTGGAGATGGTTGAGGAGCTGCATTATAACAGGAATTGATGCACTTGGAGACCCATCTTGACAGGGTCCGCTTGTCTGCAAGTTGTTAGGACTTAATGAAATAAAAAGTTGAGAGATTTTACGAAAATCCTGTGTGGCCAAGAAGACAGTATAGAAGTGTTCTCCTATAATCAGGAAAATGGAGAACAGTTGCTTCTCAAATGGAGTGAGGCTTTTGGAAAAAAGCTGGGGAGCACAATGGATTGATTGAAGTGGAAGGGAGACAATACTTTGGGAAAGAACTTTGATGAGTATGGAGGACAAACTTATTTGGCAGACACTGTGTGCATGGGAAGTTGTGGACGAGGGCCTAAAATTCACTGATTTGGCATGATGAAGTGATGGCAAACAGAAAAATGGTCTTCCTTTTCCAGTGGCTCAATGGGAGCTCCACCGACTTCGCAAGACAGTGTTGAGGTTCCCTGGTGATATGGGTTTGCATAATAGAGACCTTGTATTCACGAGTCTTTGCATGAACTCGGAAATCTATGGATGTATGGAGATGGGTTTATTGTCTACTTCACTGTGATACGCTTGCATTGCCAAGAAGTGCAGTTGCACTTAAGTTGCCTTATGGTCACTTTAAGAGAGGTAAAGGAGATATAATTGTATGGCATCAAGAGGGGGAGCAAGAGAATGCATGGAACTGATAAATGGCACAGCAATGAAAGAAGTGACTCCTATTTGAGCCTATAGAATTTCTTAGAGGAGTCTTTCCTGGATGTCAAAACAACATTTTTTACTTCTTGTGAGACCAAAATGCAAGCAATTAGCATGTTTTCAACCGTCATGCTAGAGAACCAAGCAAACACCTTTGCTGCTGCATCAGGAAAGATGGATGTGTCTCCAACGGAACTGGCTGATCCTTTGTTATTTAGATTAGGAGCAGGAACCAGAATTTCTCTGAGCCACTGGGGGTACTACATAGATTACTGTGGCCTTGTCAAGGAAAATTTGCTGTAAGGCTCTAGATATGAGTGAAAAAGTAGGAAACACATACCGAAGGCCCCAGACCCATGACAGAGTGAAAAAGCCGTAGTGAAGATAGTTGCATGTTGGTCTGGCCACTACCACTAATCATGTACCACTTATCGTTTGTATAGTGCGAAAGGCTTTTGCAGTGCCGTAGATAAAGACATAAGACAGTCCCTGCTCGGCAGTCTATTCCAGACACACCAACACAACAAACAGGAGATTAGGTTGTTCAAGAGGGAAATGACTAAAATACACCTGGATCTTAAGCAGGAGAATAAGGGGGTCAGAATCTAAAAGCAGCCTCAAAAGGTCATCATTTTAGGATATGAAAAGGACCAGAGATGGAGCCTGACATAGTAACTCAGGTAGTCTATTCCAGGCATACTGTGCAGCAAGGTGGAATGATCAGATTTTGAAGTAGACAGCAGAAGAGAAGGCCACAGATAAAAGTGATTTGCCTTATGAGTGGAGTTCACAAGGAAGGTTGTAGGGAGAGATAAGAGGAGAGGTAATGAGAAGCTGCAGAGTGCATGCATTTGTAGGTCAGTAGAAGTCAGAACTGTATGCAGAAACAAATAGGGAGCCAGTGAAATGATTTGAGAAGAGGGATTATGTGAGCATAGTGACAATGGAAGAGATTAGCCATGCAGCTGAGTTTTCAATGGATTGGAGTGTACAAAGATATTCCAATAGGAGACCAGCGAGGAGCAGGTTGCAATAGTCTAGATGGGAGATGACAAGAGAGCGGATAAGGGTCTTAGTAATCTGTTTTAAATATCAGTTGGATACGGGCATTGGAAAAAAGCAAAAAGTCAAAAATGATCCCAAGAGTGCGAGCAGAGGAAACAGGGAGGATGATGATGGTGTCATCCACAGAAATCGAGAAGGCAGGAAGGGAGGAGGTGTGTTTAGGGGGAAAGATAATATTTTCCATCTTCGGTTTCAGATAATGGCGTGTCATCTAGGCAGCAAGATCAGACAAGTAGGCTAAAAACAGTATCAACAGTATCAAAAAGAGCAGAAAGGTTCAAAAAAATGAGGATTGAGTAGAGGCTCTTGGATTGGCCAGAAACAGGAAACTGGAGACTCCAGCTTAGTCATTTCTGTTTCATGTATAGGACAAAAATGAAACTACAGCGGATCACAAATGGCTTCAGAGGAAACAAAGTCAAAACAGAATAATTGGAATTGCAGGAAGGGTTCAGTGAAAGTTTCTTGAAGAGCGGTGTCACAACAGCATGTTTGAAGGCAGTAGGAGCAGTTGTAATAGAGAACAATAGATTGAGGATGTGACAGATGAAATGGACAATAATGGGGACGATACAGAATAGCAGAGAGGTAGGAATGAATCAGAGGAACAGGTAGTTAATTTGGAGGAGGAGAGAAGATGTGCAGTTTCCTCCTCATTGATATTAGAAAGGAAGAATGGGTCACAGAGATTGCAAGAAGGATTTGAGAGTCAAGAGAGGGAAGAGGAGATGGAGGTGACCTGGTGGAGAACTCAAAATGAATTTTGTGGACCTATTGTTTATATCAAGTGCACAACACACTTGAAGTCTACATTTCATGGCCAGAGTCACTTTCCATATTCTGAGTGCTTCTTGACTTCTTTACTTACACAATAGTGACCATGGAAAGGACCTGCAAAAATGTCCATTCACGCACATAAGACCTGTAAAATAGGGACTTCGGCACCTAAGAAGCATGTATCTTTTCTTGGTGCTCTTATAAAATTACTCTCTTTGCATATACCCTGGAGGCTGATGATCAGTCAAAGAGAAGAATCCAGTACTAATGGTGGTGACCCTAAAAGGTGAAATGCAGGAATGGCCAATGGTGAGAGTCAATGGGAATACAAGTGTGGTGTCTTTGAGGTTTAGGGAGGAAAGCCAATCTCCTTGACCAATGAGGGGAAGGACTATAGTTTGCTGATTAGCCTCTGGTACAGAAAAGTGGAGGATAGAGGATTCTGGGAGGAAGACCAGTTTGGACTTGTCAGCAGTGTCCATGTAAAGTGCAGCAGGTTGCTTAGAGGAAAGGGCTCCTTCAACGCTGGAAAGAATCTCTTATGGGAAGGCTTCTGCTGGTGTGACTCCTTCAGTGTTTGCTTTTTCTTCTTGTATTGAAGCCTTTCCTGCTGTAAGTCCTATGAGACTGAGTCAACTCACCAGTGCGCTGGGTAGCAGGGGCCGCATGCTTTATTTTGGCACACTTCTTTAGCATCAGTTCAAGCAAGAGCTCTGTTAGGTGTGGGGGAGTCAGCAGGGTAGGAACATCCAGGCATTTAGACATTTTGGGCTCGCCTTGGCTGCTCTCCCCCATCTGGTGCCTTGACACATCTATGGTAGGTGGTGCGGTCAAACATCCTTCTCCTCCATTTGGTATCTTGCCAGAGCCTAAGGCCAAACATCCTTCTGCCACTTGGGAATTTGTAATGATTCTAAAAACCCAAGCAACTTGGAGGTATCCATCACTCCCATGGAGTTTCTTTAATGCTTTATGTATTTATTATTACTATTTTTTTAGTTTTGGTTTGGACTTGTGGATAAGGAGATTTAGCTGTGTCCTACTTGTGTGCCGGAAAAAATAGACTGAAGTAAGGCAGGAGATGTATCAGTGATTAAGGGACACCCAGAAAAAGGTTTCCTTGAGCTTAGGACAGCACAACACGCTAGGATCCATTTGGAGGACATCACCATCAAGTCTGCCTGCATTACCACTGCTCATCAATGGAGAACTACCTACTATACTTAAATGTAATTCGCATTGAGCTACTACTGAAAAAGTGTGAGCGAGACATCCAAACAAACCCCAAAAGAAGTTGAAAAGTGCACACTTACAGTGAGACACAATGACACGTTCCCTCTTTCCTCCATTTGCAGTCTTAGGCATGCCTTTGTGGGAATGGGATGTCAGAAGGCAGGGGATATGTGCATGAGTTGTTGTGGGCATCTAGGCTTCTCTCTCGCTTGCTCTTTCCCACATCATCCTGCACATACTACCTGTCTCTCCCACCCTCTTGCACTATTTCCCCCCCTACTCTTTGCCAATTTCCTTCCTTCCCTACCACCTACCCATACACTCTCTCTTCTCTCTTTCCCCTGACACCCAACCTTTCACTCTGTTTTCTTTCTCTACCATACCCTCACCCCTTTCCTCCCTTCCCCTCTCTCTTCCTGCACTCTCCCCCTACTTTCCATGAACCCTCTTGCACTATCCTAATTCCCCTCTCTCCCTACACTCTACTCTCTCCTTGCAGCCCCTTTCCTTCCCTCCTCTAACCTCACCTCCTCCCTTATGCCCCGCCCCTCCATTCCATCCCTCAAAACGCTACCCCTTCCCTTCTGCTTTACTCTTCACCATGCCCCTCCTCTTTCCTCCTTTCTAAATATGCCCCTTTTGCTCCACCACTTCCTTGATTCCCAACCCATCTTCGCTAGTGACATAGAGACTCCAACCAGTTTCTCCTCATCGCTGCTCTCTCTGCCCTGGGACCTGGGGACTCCCGCTGATAGAGGAGGCACAACTGCAGGGGTGTATAGTCAGCGGGACCTGAAAACCTCTGCCAGCTCTTCTCTGCTGCACCTCTGCCTCATCTGCAAGCAGGACCTGGAATCTCCCGCCCGCTCTTTGCTGCTGCTCTGCCCTGCTCCTCCCGAAGCCCTATGCATCTGTTGGCACACGTCCACACAAACAGACATAGACAGACAGATGGACAGAGAGATGGATTGACTCTTTCACATAGGTGCTATCAGTCAAAGCAAAATGCACCTAAAAGAGAAAAACAAGGCAAAGATTCTGAGATCACTTTAACAGTATCAGATCCCAAATTAATGGCCATCGTCAGGTGGGTTCCTGGGAAAGTTTCTTAAAGGCAACTGTATGTTTAACTGAGCTGAACATTATCTGTATAAGGGTGTATAAAAGTACATCAGAACAACTTCAGAGCAACAATACACAACACCAAACATAGTGCAAATGCAGAAACCAGGACCAGGACTCTGCATACAGCCAAACATAGAGCATAGAGACTTGAAGGACTACAAAAGGGGACTGCTACTTCTGGAGAGAGATCTGCTATTGTAAGTATTTTCTTCTGGGAATTTTTCTAAATATTGGGGAAAAAGGAATCCTTTAGATTAAAGCTGATTAATCTGTGAACCCAGTGTATTTGTTAAATCTGTCAGGGCCTAGTAGCAGAAAAGAGTTTTCAGTTTAAAGTTAAAATACAGCAGAGAACTTTCTAATTAAATTTAGAACCCAGCAGAGAGCTTCCAGTTTAAATTTAATACTTTGTCAGGGCCTAGTAGCAGCAAAAAGCTTTCCTTTTAAATTTAATCACAAAAGAGAGCTTTTTGGTTAAATTTAGAACCCAAGAATTTCTCTATCCAAGTAAGGGCTGCGGGACTCCAACTGGAGTTTGGTAACAGATTATCTTAGAAGCACAGGGCAGGGTACTGTGTAGCAGCCAGCTTTTAATAAGTTTTCTTTCCCTCCCTCACTCCCCGACACCCATCTACCCCTGGGAGAATTGTATCTTTATAGGTGCTTAAACCTCTTAAAGGAAAGGAGATACCATATTCACTCTCGGGTGCAACTGTTTTTTCTCATGAGCATGCATTAAGGACTTAAGATTAATTAAACTTCAGGTGAACAACGTACATTAAACATATTAGATATAGTTATGTTAGTATAAGTATCACCAGCAACCCTTAGTAAGTAAAGAACTTAAATATCTAAACACAACCTTAAAACAAAGAAGGACACAGCAGTCCAGCAGCGAGATGTGAGCTTTCCAGTCTTTTGCATTGAGTGTCACATGTATGATTTTCTCCAAGTTGGTGAGGGATCTTATGTATGCACAAGGTGCAAGGAGCTCTTTGCTCTCAGAGAACGAGTCCGATCTCTGGAGGCAAGAGTAGTAGACTTAGAAGACATAAGGAAGACAGAGAGGTACATAAGACCTACAGGGATATAGTCCTGAAGTCCCACTTCCAGTCTGGCAGCATCCCTGTTGCCATGGAAGAGAGAGGTCACGTGACTGGAGAGCGTCATCCTGGTGTGTCAGGAAGTGATCCTATAGCTAGGAGCTGTCCTTCAGGTGATGTCAAACCCTCTTGCACTGAGGTGCTTTTCCAGGGCGATGTGCCCTTGAGGGAATTGTTAGGACAGCCGTTATAGTTGGTGATTCGATCATCAGCCATGTAGATAGATGGGTGGCTGGTGGACATGAGGATTGCCTGGTAACATGCCTGCCTGGTGCGAAGGTAGCCGACCTCACGCGCCATCTAGACAAGGTCTTAGATAGTGCTGGGGAGGAGTCTGCTGTCTTGGTACATGTCGTTACCAATGACATAGGAAAATGTGGTAGGGAGGTTCTGGAGGCTAAATTTAGGCTTTTAGGCAGGAAGTTGAAATCCAGAACTTCCGGGGTAGCATTCTCCAAAATGTTTCCCGTTCAAAATGCAGGACACAAAAGGCAGGCGGAGCCCCAGAGTCTCAATGCGTGGATGAGACGATGGTGCAAGAATGAGGGTTTTGGATTTTTTAGGAAATAGGGAGCATTCTGGGGAAAGGAGGGGCTCTTCTGAAGGGATGGGCTTCACCTTAACTGGAATGGAACCAGGCTGCTGGCATTAACTTTTAAAAAGGAGATAGAACAGTTTTTAAACTAGATAATAGGGGAGATCCAACAGTCGCCCAAGGGAGTATGGTTCGGAACAATGTATCCTTGAAGGATACTACCTAAAAAATGAAGTTAGGGCACATCAGCAAAGAGGTTCCAATAAAGGCAAAGGTAGCCCAAATGTCCTTGAGTATAGAGGAGACAGAACGTAAGATTCCAAATTACACCTGCCTACTGATAACCAGATTAATATGAATAAAATGCAGTCTCTAAAATGCTTGTATGCAAATGCTACAAGTCTAAAAAAATAAGATGGGACAGTTTAGAATATATAGCACTAAATGAGAAGTTAGATATGATTGGTATCCCAGAGACATGGTGGAAGAGGACAACCAGAGGGACACTGTAATATTTGGGTACAAGCTATATTGTAATGATACAGCTGATCAAATTAGTGGAGCGGTTGCTCTCTATGTTAGAGAGGGCATTGAGCCACAAAGGATTAAAGTTTTGCAGGAAACAAAATTTGCTGTAGAATCTCTATGGATTGAAATTCCATCTCAAAAGGGGAAGGTGATGACAGGACGGTTGAACTATCGACCAGCTGGCCAGAATGAACAAATGGATGATGAAATGCTCAAAGAAATCTGGAAGCTAACAAAAGTTACAGAACAGTAATAATAATGGGTGATTTCAATTATCCCTTTATTGACTGGGTCAATGTCATGACAGGACATGCTAGGGAGATAAAGTTTCTAGATGAAATAAATGACTGCTTCTTGGAGCAGCTGGTTCATGAAATGACCAGAGGGGAAGCCATTTTGGACTTAGTCCTTAGTGGAACACCAGATCTGGTGCAAGAGATGAGGGTGTTGGGGCCACTTGGCAATAGTGATCATAGCATGATCGCGTTTGATTTAATTAATGGAAATCCACAGTACTACCTTTTAACTTTTAAAATGGAGACTGATAAAATGAGGAAAATAGTTTAAAAAACTATAAGGAGCAGTTGCAAAGGTTAAAGACTTACATCAACATCAAGAAATTTTGGGGGGTGTTTAAAAATACTATCTTGGAAGCCCACACCAGTTGTATTCCATGCTTTTCAATTGAGAAAAATGGAAGTTTAAGCCTCAAGATGTCGTTTGGTCCTCACGGCGTTAATTCTGACATTAAACATTTCACATCATAGACTGTTCTTTTTTAGGTTCCCTCTATTTTGGTTTGGGTTTAGTATTGGTAGAGGAGTAGTTATTTTTGTAGTATTAAGAAAAGTGGAAGCAGCACAAGCAATGGCAAGTTAAATCCAAGGCATTGATAAGGCAGGCAAAGAGAGAATTTGAGAAGAAACTTGCTGTGGGAGCAAAAACACGTAATAAAGGCTTTTTCAAGTAAATTCTTAGCAAAAATCCTGCGAGAGAATCAGTTGGACCATTAGATAATAGAGGGGTAAAAGGGGCAGTAAGTTGGGACAAGGCTATAATGTAGAGACTTAATGAATTCTTTGCTTCGGTCTTTACTGAGGAAAATGTAGGGATGTTACCCATGACTCAAGTGGTATTTAAAGGTGATACTGCGGAAGAATTGAAAGAAATATTGATACACTGGGAAGATGTATTACAAACATTTGATAAACTGAAGTGTAACAAATCACCTGGACTGGATGGTATACATCCAAGGGTATTGAAAGAACTGAAATATGAGATTGCAGACCTGCTATTAGTAATCTGTGAACTGTCATTAAATCATCTGTAATACCTGTAGACTGGAGGATGGCCAATGTAACGCCAATTTTTAAAAAGGGTCCCAGGGGTGATTTGGGAAACTACAGACTGGTGAGCCTGACATCACTACCAGGAAAAATGGTAGAAACCATCATAATGTACAAAATTACTGAACATGTAGATAGTCATGGTTTAATGGGAGACAGCCAATGTGGCTTTAGACAAGGAAGATCTTGTCTTACTAATCTGTTATGTTTTTTTGAAGGTGTGAATAAACAGGTAGACAAAGGTGAGTCGGTTGATATAGTGTATTTTGACTTTCAGAAAGCCTTTGACAGGGTCCCTCATCAGAGACTTCTGGCAAATCTAAAGAGTCATGGGATAGAGGTAGTGTACTATTGAGGATCAGAAACTGGTTAAAAGATAGAAAGCATAGGGTAGGGCTAAGTGGCCAATTTTCCCAATGGAGAAAGGTGTATAGTGGTGCTGGGTCCGCTGCTTTATGACATATTCATAAATGATCTGGAAAAGGGAATAACGAGTGAGGTTATCAAATTTGCAGATGACACAAAACTATTTAAAGTTGTTAAAACCCAAGAGGATTGTGGAAAATTGCAAGAGGATCTTGATAATTTGGAAGACTGAGTATCAAAATGTCAGATGAAATTTAATGTGGACAAGTGCAAAGTTATGCACGTAGGGAAGAACAACCCAAACTATGGTTACATGATGCAAGGTTCCACATTAGGATCCACCACCCATGAAAAAGATTTAGGCGTCATTGTGGATAACATGTTAAAACCCTCTGCCCAGTGTGCAGCGGCAGCCAAGAGAGCAAATAGAATGCTAGGTATCATGAAGAAAGGAATGGAAAATAAAACAAAGGATATGATAATGCCTCTGTATCATTCCATGGTGCAACCGCACCTTGAATATTGTGTGCAATTCTGTTTGCCCTATCTTAAAAAGGATATAGCGGTATTAGAAAAGGTTCAGAGAAGAGCCACCAAAATGGTAAAGGGGATGGAAGGATTCCCCAATGAAGAAAGGCTAAAAATGTTAGGGCTTTTTAACCTGGAAAAGAGACGGCTGAGGGGAGATATGATAGAAGTCTATAAATTAATGAACGGAGTGGAATGAGTAAACGCTGATCGATTGTTTATGTTATCAGAATATAGAAAGACTAGGGGACATGCAATGAAGCTTGAGATAAGGAAGCTTATCAGAACCTAGGAGATAGGGATCAGAAGAAGGAATTTATCCTAACAAAAGCTCCTGTTCTAAAAGGTCAAGGACATAAAACTCCCATTGTACTTAGAAAGCAGGTAATTCCTGGCTACAATAAGTTTCAGCATGCCCCTAGTGGTGAAAAGGAGAGGTAATGCAAGCCCAGGGTAAGAAACCCTTACGTCACTGCATTCCCTAATCACTCAGTTGCCACGGGGGAATTTGATCTCTCTCACCTGAGAGGGGAGAGGGTGGAGCAGGTCCCTGGGAGGTTTATGTTTAGCTCCATTTATCCAAAGAGGGACAGCAGCACGAGGAGGGACAGCACGAGTAGGAGCAGCATGGAGCGAGCAGGCAGCACAAGGAGAGCTTCTGATGAGAGAAAAAGAGAAAGAAGTTGGAATGCCTACTGGAGAAGGAATGGAACGGGAACAGTAAGAACAGCAGGAACCTGGAACCCAGGGTGGAGAACAGGACGAGGTGAATGGTGGCCAGAGCATGAAAGAGGGGAAGCTGATAAAGGCCTTGACCAAGGTATGAGTCCTAGAAGCTTATCTAATAAGGAGCACTACAGAGTTTCTAGAGACAGCTTTAACCATAACAGAAAACAGTCAGATAAGCCATCTGAGTCTGAGTCAGAGATTGAGCCAATGCAACTGGGTGACCCAGATTTACCTTTGGTAGAAGAGGACTCATGTATGGATTGTTCTGTATGCCAGTCTGCCAATTCAGAGGGGTTGAAAGGGAGTCAACCATAAATAAAAACCTCCAATGTCCGAGAGCCCTAAGAACTGTGTTCAGCTTGTGAAAGTTCTGAGTTCAGGAGAAGTGTTTTACTGTGCAAAGCTGAAGCTACCTAATTACCCTTGAGAACAGCTATGAGCAGTGCTGTGCTCCGTCTGAAGCTGTACCAACAGAGAAAGTAAGAAAGGTTTTATTTGGCTAAATAATAAGAAAACCTTGCAAAGTGATTTATCTACCAGTGAGAGTTTAACTGCCTGTAGGAAGTTTGCTGTGTTTAAGAAGACAAAGTTTCCAGGTATAGTTCTGGACTGAAAGAAAAGAAGCCTGGTTTAAAGTTTTGCTCCTGTTTGTTTTGGACTGCATGGCAAGCCATGTCTGGTGGCATGAGCTGTTAGAAGTATTGATATTTAAGCTGAAGAAAGCTGTTTTGTTTGAGTTCAAGTTGTATCCTGTGTTGAAATACAAGAATCCTGGTGAAACATTAAAAAGGTGGAAATTTGTGAACCTTAGCATGTCTTTTCGCAATGGTTAAATTTCTGTCATTTTGCCTACCACTCAACCCAACTACAAGAAGGTGTTTTTTTTTTTTACCTGAGGCCACATAATATCTAACTGAACTACCTTTCCCATAATGCATTAAAAAGGCAACCAGTTAGGAAAAGGCCTTTAAAGGTGAAGTACTCCAATGAGAAGCATGCCCCTCCATGCTGATGTAAGGGGCTAAGGGCTTGACAGTGGTGTAGTTCTTGGATAATTTTTTCATCTAAAAAAGTGACCAGGAGTTTCATTAAGGATACTGCTGCAAGTTTCCAAGCAGAAGCAACTGGAAGCAGAATTCCCTTGACTGACTTGAACAGCAGAAGGAGGTGTTCCAGGGACAGTTCCTGATGAGAGACCCTGTGTAAGCGAGAGTCAAGGCCTGAACAAGGTAAAGTTACCTGGGCGTGACCACTTTCGGATAAGAAAAAAAAAAGTATTTGCTGTTGCATTTAAAGGGGGCATATATATATATATATATAAAAAGGGGGGGGGGGTTGTTGTACGGTGCCGCCCTTGTTTTGTTTTGTTTTTTCTCTCTTTTCTTGCAGGGAAAACGGTATGGATCCCAAGGAACTCCTGAGTTGGATGGCAACCCAGTTTACTTGTCAGCAGGAGCTGGCACAAATCGTGCTGGACAACACCATTGCTGCCATGAGGGAACAGCAAAAGCCAGTTCTTGATTTGGTGGAGGCTTTGATTTCGCTCCGGAGCCAGGGAGGCGGAGGAGTTAGAGCGCTAGGAGGCCCAGCTGCACCACGGATGGACAGTATGGTGGACTTTTCCAATACTGGAGCACTCAGTTTTGGTAAACCTACCCCAGAAGATAATGTGGACGACTTTATTGACTCTTTTGAAAGAGTAGTTCAGGCTCTAGGATGGCCGGAGACCCAGTGGGCTATACGCCTGGCTATTTCCTTAACAGGAGAGGCACTGGCCGCTTACAGGGCTATGCCGGCAGCCCAAGCGTTAGATTATAAGGCTGTAAAAACCGCCATTAAGGATCACTTAGGGTTAACAGCCACAGAATATATCGCCGTATGTTTAGAACCACAGTCCTGAGGGTTGGCGAGACGCCGAAAGGCTTAAGCCAGAGGAGTCATGGATTGGCTCTGAAATGGCTGGCTCCTGAAAGGAAGAGTGTGGAAATGATTGATGATATGATTATGCTAGAACAATTTATGGCAGCAGTGCCCAAGGACTTGCAGTCTTTTCTCATCCAGTAGAATTGCAAAAGCCTGGGAGAAGCGACCCTTTTGTCTGAAAGGTTTATGGAAGCTGAATTGGCTCGGCAGCAAAAGGGAAGCTCTCTTAAAATAGGTGCTGAGCTGCATTTTGCTGCATCAGGAAAGAAAGAAGAAAAGGCTGTTGATTTTGGGAGAGTTTGTGCATCTACCCAAGATGAAAAGTGGGCTAAGAAAAAATGTTTCCAGTGTGGGAAATGGGGTCATGTGCAGAAGGGTTGCAAAGCCCGCATAAATTTAATGGGAACCAGTATAAAAGGGCCTGGAGAAGGTTTTTTTTAACGGTTGACATACAAGGGGTTACCACAAAAGCTCTTTTGGATTCTGGTGCGGACCACACATGCTTTCTAAAAGGCTTTGGCAAGCAATAGAGGCCCAGAATAACTCAGAACTTAGGAAGCCTGAAAGTAATGTGCGCATTAGATGCATTCATGGGGCTGCTTCATTTTACCCTACGTATAATCTAAAGATTAAGGGTTTAGGGGTCCAGAGAGAAATAGCAGTGGCAGTGGTTCCAAAGCTCCCATATGATTTAGTGCTGGGAAGGGACTGGCCCCAGTTCAAGCAAGGATTAGGGGAAGGTTTAGGGAAAAAGAGTGGCCTTATTTCTACCCGATCCCAGTCTAGGGCAAACAGTCAAGAGGATGAGACCCAAGTTGATTCTTTAAGAGATCTACCCTCACATGATGAATTGGTGACTCCTCCAGCTGGAAAGGTTAAGAAGGAAAAAGCGCAAAAATGATATGAGAGGCGTTGTAGGGCACAGGGAAGGGCCAAAATGGAGCTTAGCCAAGGGCTACGCTGGGTGCCAGCTGAAGTAGTAGAGAAGTTTCCAACTTTCCCCGAGGAACAGCGAGCAGATCCAGCCCTCAATCGAGCATTTGAGTATGCCCGAGAGGTACGGGATGTCCTTCCCAGACCCCCATACTGGTACGGTCAGGAAACAGCTAGTGGTACCCACAACTTTTAAGGGGTTCGTTTTGAGACTTGCCCATGATCCCCCGATGGGAGGCCATAAAGGGGTGCAGGGAACCCTAGATCAGATTCTGATACGCTTTTATTGGCCTGGTATTTTTAAAGAAACCGCCCAGTTCTGTGCCGCATGCCCAGCATGCCAGCGAGTCACAGCTGCACGACCTCCAGTCGTGCCTCTGATTCCATCTCCTATTATAACAGACCCCGTAGGGCATATCGCAATGGATATAGTAGGCCCCCTAGTTAAAACGCCCCGAGGTTTCCAGTACATCTTAGTAATGGTAGATCAGGCTACCAGGTTTCCCTGGGCCGTTCTTTTACGAAATGTCTCAGCAAAAACAATAGCTTTAGAATTGATAAAGTTATTTTGTGAAATAGGTTTCCCCAGAGAAGTCTTGACAGACTGTGGGACCAACTTTGTATCAAAGTATTTGGCCCAGGTCTGGAAGCTTTCGGGATTCATCACATAAAAACATCCGCTTATCATCCCCAGACAAATGGTTTGGTGGAGAGATTAAATCAAACCTTGAAAAAGATACAAAGAAGAGGGTTAGCGGGGAACATGGAGGAATGGGACATGTTGTTACCTTTTGTCCTATACGCTTGCCGGGAACGGATTCAGGTTTCCCTAGGCGTATCTCCCTATGAGCTAATGTACGGTCGAGCCCCTCGTGGTCTCTTAGACATATTAAGAGAGCAGTGGTTAGACACGGAACAAGAGGGCAAGGGAGTTCCTCAATTTTTAAGGGACCTAAGATCACATTTAAATAGGGCCTCACAGGTAGCTGTGAGACATTTGCAAGACAGTCAGCTGCGCCAGAAGGAGCGGTATGACCGACGGGCCAAGCCTCGCCAGCTAGGCATAGGAGAAAAAGTCCTGGTACAAGTAGCAGGTGCCACACCCAAGTTTGAAATACAATGGAAAGGGCCTTGGAAGGTGGTTAACCAGGTGAGCCCAGTGTCCTATGTGGTAGAGAGTACTAAAGGGCGTAGGCAGACTTAACACATAAATGTGCTTAAGTCTTGGCAAGTGAGGTCTCTGCCAGATGATATCCCCAGAGTAGAACAGCCGGCAGATAGGTTACACAACAATACTGATGCCCTCTCAGGAATTACGGTCTGTCCGGAGGGACACTCGCAACCTCCGGCAGCCTGTAATGTCTTGGGCAGGGAGGTATGTGATAAGGAAGCTTATCAGGACCTAGGAGATAGGGATCAGAAGAAGGAATTTATCCTAACAAAAGTTCCTGTTCTAAAAGGTCAAGGACATAAAACTCCCATTGTACCTAGAAAGCAGGTAATTCCTGGCTACAATAAGTTTCAGCATGCCCCTAGTGGTGAAAAGGAGAGAGAATGCAAGCCCAGGGTAAGGAACCCTTACGTCACTGCATTCCCTAATCACTCAGCTGTCACGGGGGAATTTGATCTCTCTCACCTGAGAGGAGAGAGGGTGGAGCAGGTCCCTGGGAGGTTTAAGTTTAGCTCCGTTTATCCAGAGAAGGACAGCAGCACGAGGAGGGACAGCACGAGGAGGAGCAGCATGGAGAGAGCAGGCAGCACAAGGAGAGCTGCTGATGAGAGAAAAAGAGAAGGAAGTTGGAATGCCTACTGGAGAAGGAATGAAATGGGAACAGTAAGAACAGCAGGAACCTGGAACCCAGGGTGGAGAACAGGACGAGGTGAATGGTGGCCAAAGCATGAAAGAGGGGAAGCTGATAAAGGCTTTGACCAAGGTATGAGTCCTAGAAGCTTATTTAATAAGGAGCACTACAGAGTTGCTAGAGACAGCTTTAACCATAATGGAAAGCAGTCAGATAAGCCATCTGAGTCTGAGTCAGAGATTGAGCCAATGCAACTGGGTGACCCAGATTTACCTTTGGTAGAAGAGGACTCATGTATGGATTGTTCTGTATGCCAGTCTGCCAATTCAGAGGGGTTGAAAGGGAGTCAACCATAAAGAAAAACCTCCAATGTCTGAGAGCCCTAAGAACTGTGTTCAGCTTGTGAAGGTTCTAAGTTCAGGAGAAGTGTTTTACTGTGCAAAGCTGAAGCTACCTAATTACCCTTGAGAACAGCTGTGAGCAGTGCTGTGCTCCATCTGAAGCTGTACCAACAGAAAAAGTAAGAAAGGTTTTATTTGGCTAAATACTGAGAAAACCTTGCAAAGTGATTTATCTACCAGTGAGAGTTTAACTGCTTGTAGGAAGTTTGCTGTGTTTAAGAAGACAAAGTTTCCAGGTATAGTTCTGGACTGAAAGAAAAGAAGCCTGGTTTAAAGTTTTGTTCCTGTTTGTTTTGGACTGCATGGCAAGCCATGCCTGGTGGCATGAGCTGTTAGAAGTATTGATATTTAAGCTGAAGAAAGCTGTCTTGTTTGAGTTCAAGTTGTATCCTGTGTTGAGATACAGGAATCCTGGTGAAACATTAAAAAGGTGGAAATTTGTGAACCTTAGTGTGTCTTTTCTCAATGGTTAAATTTCTGTCATTTTGCCTACCACTCAACCCAACTACAAGAAGGTGTTTTTTTTTACCTGAGGCCAAATAATATCTAACTGAACTACCTTTCCCATAATGCATTAAAAAGGCAACCAGTTAGGAAAAGGCCTTTAAAGGTGAGAAGCACGCCCCTCCATGCTGATGTTAGGGGCTAAGGGCGTGACAAGCTACAGAGTAAACTATTTAAGACAAGAGAAAATATTTTTTTCACTCAACGTATAATCAAACTCTGGAATTTGTTACCGGAGGATGTAGTAAAGGATGTTAGTGTAGCTAAATTTAAAAAAGGTTTGAACAAGTTCCAGGAGGAAAGTTCCATAAACCATTATTTAAAAGGGACCCAGGATATCAGTGCTTGAGCCAATACAAGCATTGTGGAACCTGTGTCTTTTGGGGAAACTGCTAAGTACATATGACCCAGATTGGCCACTGTTGGAAACAGGATAGTGGGCTTGATGGACGTTAGTCTGACTCACTATGGCATATCTTATGTTCTTATGTTTGAATTGTAGAAGGGTGGTATAGAAATAAGTTTTACATAAATAAAAAAATGTTTTGCAAGCATAGAGTATTTGTGTATATCGTAGAAACTAAGTCATATGAATTAAACTACATTAAGGTAGATTTTAGACAGCTCAATATGAAAAATGTTTAAGAATGAGGAGACTTTTATGAGGCTCTGTACTAAATGAACTGCTTTGCTTTTTGCACTTGCTTGTTTAAACAAAGGGGCTTGTAAATGAAATAAACATGGGCTGACCTCCCTCTTTCTCCTTCTTCTTCCTAGCTATTGTAATAGCGATGGTTGGTGCAGTTTGGACCTACTGCTGTTTCAGTTCAATATGATAAACCGACACTTCAAGATGAAGTCAATCACAGTGGCATGAAGACCTTCGAAGCTGGATGTAGATACCTGTCCTAATTGCACTGGTTAGCACCCACATAATGAACTTTCTAAGTTAATATATGCTCTCTCTTTAACTTTTCTGAATAGTAATAACCCTTCTCCAAACATACTACGTCAAACTGCGAGATCCAAAGTCTAGGAACTTAGCTGGAAAAAGCCTGTCACGAAAGGCTACCATCTTCCTCCTTTTCAATGACTGTACAGCTAGGAGGCGTCCCTCCATGAAACACAAGAACCTTCCAAGAACTAGAAAAATGTAAGGCACCTGATTCATGAACAACCTCCTAATAACAGACAAAGGATAGAACGAGCAGATAACTGCATAAGAGAAAAAACCTGGGAGATTTTACTTCTTTGATCTTCAAATCAGTGTTTTTTGAGGTGCATTTTGCTTAAGGGGTAGGGTCCATCCATCTGTCTACCTGTCTGTCTGCCAATAAAGATGCATAGGACAATGGGAACAGCGGGACAGAGCAGCAGCAAACACTGAAGAGCCAGCGGGAGTCCCCAGGTCCTGTCAGCAGAGGAGGCAGCAGAGAACGAGCAGGAGGGAGTCCCCAAAACCCACTGGTGAAGATGAGCTGGGCATCAGAAAAGGGAATGGAAGGGGCAGAACCTAAATAAGGGGGTATGTTTAGAGTTGACAAAAGAAGGAAGGGGCAGAGCACAAAGTAAGGGGTGGAGAGGGGAGGAGTGAAGGGGAGGAGCATAAGGGAAATGGCAAGGTTAGAGGAGGGAAGAAAGGGGAAGCAGGGAGAGGGAAGGGTGAAGGGACTGGAGGGGAATTAGGAGAGCACAAGAGGGGCAGGGAAAGCAGGGCGACAGTGCAAGAAGTGAGAGGGAAAGGGATGGGGCAGTGAGAGGTGGTGGCAGGTATGCCCGTACCTAGCCCTGTGCGAGCCGTGTGGCCGCACAGGGCGCAAAGGCTTTAGGGGTGCATTTTAGCTGTCTGTCGTTGCCTGTCGCTGCCACTTTTTCTTCTCTCAGTGGCTTCACGCAACGGAAGACAGTTAAAATACGCCCCTTAAGCCTTTTCGCCGGCATGCTAATTAGATCTGTCCCTCCCTGCTCTTACACAGAGGGACAGATCTGCTTAGTATGCCGGCAACTTGCACATCGGGTGCACCTCTTCTCTCCCACCATGGTGGGGTATGCTCCTGATGTGCAAATCACACAGGGCATGATTTACACTTGGTACGGCCATGGTGGCGGGGAAAGGGAGACAGAATGTAACGTTGAGTTGCATGAGAAGGAGAGAAAAGAAAGTGCAGCAGTGGATGGCAGCAGGGGAGCAGGGAGTGTGGTGAATGGGGGGAAGGGATAGTGCAAGACAGTGAGAGTTTGTGTAGGCAGTGGAAAGGGCAAGGGAGTGAAGCCTTCATACCCACACCTCCATCACAAACACACGTATGCTCACATGCATGCACCCACACATCCATCTAAGGTTCTGGCAAAACATCTGCTTTAAACTATATAACCTCATCGATCAGACCGGAAAGTTTCAGACTGAGTCATTGCAAAGTATTGGAAATGCTGCTTAAACAGAGCATAGTGAGGTTTCTGGAACATAATGGATTACAACATCTGAGTTAACATGGTTTTACTAGATGCAGGTCTTGTTAGACAATTCTCATCAATCTTCTTTGACTAGCTTACCCAAGGATTAGACCGTGGGAGAGCTATAGATGTGGTGTACTTACATTTTATTGAAACCTTAGACATTGTTCCTCACGGGTGACTTAGAAATAAATTGAGTGCCCTCGGGATGGACCCTAAATTGACTGGCTGGGTCAGAAGTGACAAACTGGACAGTAGGGATCTGTCCTTTGTCCAAATCTTTTTAATGTTTTTTCAAGTAATATTGTGGCAGGGCTGTCAGGTAAGGTTTGCCTCTTTGCAGATGATACCAAAATCTGCAATAAAAATAGTCAGGGAGGTGTAGATAAAATGAGGAGGGATCTAGTGAAGCTTGAAGAATGGTAGAGAGTTTGGCATCCAAGATTTAAGACAAAAAATGTATGGTAATACATTTGGACTGCAAAAATCCAAGGATGTAGTACAGTATAAGGGGTGAAGTACTTCTGTCCATGGAAGAAGGGCAGGAGTAAAGAGTGATTGTTTTTGATGATATTAAGATGGCCAAACAGGTAGAAAAGGCGACAGCAAAAGCCAGAAGAATGCTTGGGTGCATAGTGAGAAGAATGGTCAGCAGGAAAAAGGAGGTGATAGTGCCTCTGTATAACACTTTGGTGAGACCTAATTTAGAGTATTGTGTGCAATTCTGGAGACCACACATTCAATAGGATATAAGCAGGATGGAATCAGTGCAGAGGGTGGCTACCAAAATAGTCACTGGGCTTCATAAAAAAACATATGGGGACAGATTTAAAGATCTTAATATGTATATTTTGGAAGACAGACTGGAAAGGGGATATTTGAAAGAGATGTTTAAATACCTCCATGACATAAATGCACAGGAGGAGGTCATCTTTCAATTGAAAGAAAGCCCTGCAAATGAAATAGCTTAGGATGAAAGTGAAAGGGGTTAGACTCAGGGGTAATTTGAATAAATATTTCTTTATGGAAAGAATCATAGATGCGTGGAATAGTCTTCCTGTGGATGTAATAGAGACAAAGACTGTATCTGAAATTATGAAGACATGGGACACACAGAAAATGTCTAAAGGAAAAAAAGGGACAGTAGAGCTTAGTAGTTGGTATGGAAAGACAGACTGCCATCATGTTCCTATATTTCTAGAATTACTTCTTCTTTCTTTACTGAATGAAATAAGATGCAGACTTGAAAGAAATCAATCAGCATCATAGTATCACTTGACCTTAGTGCAGCTTTTGATTTAGTTGACTTCAATATCCAATATGGAAGTACAGACTAAATAGGTCATGTGGTCTTTTTCTGTCGTCATGTTTCTATGACTCTGAAATAGGTATAAAAATAGTGTCTACATTTGGTTCACATGTTATCTCCATGATGCACTTAGTCAGTAAATCAAACATAGAATCTCTCGAATGCATGCTCTTCCTACTAGACTGCACCAAAGAACTATTCTTGCCTCAATACTTTTTTTAACATTTTCCTGTTGCAACCGGCCCCTCTTACACAGAATCTAGATCTTGCTAATGATGTCCAAATCATTTTTTTTTACCTGCTACAACAATCCAAACTAGTTCTTCCATCCTCACAATCTCCCAGTGTCTCACCAATCATGGCATGAAACTTAATCCTTCTAAATGTAAAGTAATATGGATTACTCATTGCCTGCCCCTCTTCAATTTATCTCCAATCTTTGTTAATTTTCCAGTTCCATTAAGCAAATGTATTAACATCTTGGGATTCAAAATAGACATCCTATTAACATTAGAGCCATAAATAGTTTCTGTCATTAAATCCTCCTTTTCTGCACTGCAACTGATTGGTATAGGTAAGCCACACTTCGATTAAAAGAACTTAAAATTCACACCTTTGCGCTAATACTATCCTACTTGTGGTTAAGTGCCGTTGAGTCAATGTGGTGATTCTACGGATAGTTGTCCTAAACTGTGTTCGCTCTTCAGTCAAGCAGCTAATTGTTGATAGTATTGCATCTTTAATGGATGATATTATATCGATCCATCGTATTGCTGGCCTTCCCCTTTTGCATTCAGATTCAACCTTGCCAAGTCTTTCTCTAATGATCTTTTGCTTCTCATGATGTGTCCAAAGTACGAAAGCCAAAGTCCTGTCATTTCAACTTAGTTTTGATTTCTTCTAGTATCAAGTGATTTATTATTCAGTCAGCTCATGATAGGTACAGTATTCTTAGCCAGCACCTTAATTTGAAGGCATTGATTTTCACCCTGTCTTTCTTCTCCACTGCCCAACTTTTCTATGCATATGACTTTTATCCTTTATTAATTCTTGATGTACCGTCCTTTGTTGGGTCATTATTGAAAACACCATGGCTTGGGCAAATCAAATCTATGTATGCAGAGATACATCTTTGCACTTGAGAATCTTGTCTGGATCCTTCATATCTGTTCTGCCAAAAGCAATGCACCAGTCAGATTTCTTGACTGTTTCTCATTTTTTGTTTATCCTACTCAGACTAGTGCAGTTCACTTATAATGAACTTGTTTAATCCTCCATCCATTGACTGCAAAATGTAGCTGCCAGGCTTATCACTAGAATTAAAACAATATGATCACATACCCCGCCCCCTGCAGTAAAGAATTGAGGACAATGGAGCTGACCACTTCCACACTCTCAACATGGTGGAAAATACCAGAGCAGAGTAGCCTCACTTGCTCAACGAATCCCTAACCAGATTCATGGTGTAAGTCATAATTTTATTTATTTTATTTAATGTCTCTTTAAAAATCAGTGCGATTTACAGGTAACCGATTTGTGCAGCTCAGGCAAACCTACACTGGACTTACAATAAACAGGGGATTATATACAGGGTTTACAGGGTAACTATGTACAAGGTAACTTGCTGTCAGAAGTTATGAGGACAGCTTGACACTATTTACACATTGGCTCAGCTATATACATGCTGTCATATGTCATGAGGACAGCTTGACTATTTGCACATTGGCTCAGCTAAATACATGATGATAGGGCAGGGGAGTTTACCTCTACCCGTTGAGAGGATCGGGGTCTAGCGGGCTAGGCAGCAGACTCGTGGAGTCAGGCATACTCAGGACCCAGCGTCAACCTGGGTCCTGAGTGTGCCTGACTGCAGGTTGTCATCAGGTTCGGTGTAGTGCTGGAGAAACAGATAGTGCTTCTTCCTTCCTGAACTGGGTGAGGTCAGTGATAGCCCAGATGGCAGGTGGCGGGGTGTTCCAACATGTTGGTGCATATAGCGCGAAAGCTCTGTTTCTAGTTGCCTGTGAGCATTTTGTGATCACCCTCGGGAGTTTCAGAGTATTGAGGGCGGCTGATCTCCTTACTCTGTTGAGGGGGTGGTCTGTATGAGATCTGTGAGTGAGTTGGTGGAGCATTTGTTGATGGCTTTTTAGGTCATCGTTAGAATCTTAAAGGAGTTCCTGCAGTGGATCGGGAGCCAATGCAGGTGTTTCATGATTGGGGTTATATGTTCCCTCCTGGAGGCTCCGTGCAGGATTCTGGCAGCCACATTCATTCCCAGTTGCAGGGGATTCAGCGTGTTTTCGGGAGACAGTGTAGTATGGGGTTCGCATAGTCGAAGAGAGGAATTAGAAGTGCTTGGTAGACTGTCCAAAAGTCTTCTAGCTCTAGCAGTTGTCGCAGGTGGGGAAGCGTCCGAATTTTGTTAAAGATCGCCTTGACCATGTTGCTTATTTGGGCCTTCATATTGAGCTGTTGATCCAGCGTGACCCCTAGGTACCGAACTATGGGCTTGCTGAGGAGCTCTGCATCCCGCACCTTCAGTGAGGTGGGTGGAGTGAATGTTGGGTTCCTGGTGATAAAGAGGAACTCTGTTTTTTAAAAATTTATTCTGAATTTCTGAGTGTGTAGCCAATCCGTAACAGCATTGAAGTAGGCAGATAGTGGTGAGAGGTCTGGATGATCTGTCGAGATAGGCTTGTATAGTAGCACGTCGTCGGCATAGATTAGGCAATTAATATTCAAAGAGCAGATGAGGTTGCAAATGGGCTGCATCTATAAGTTGAATAGTAGGGCTGAGAGCGAGGATCCCTGTGGCATGCTTTTCTCTTGCAGGAAAGGTGAGGAGGTGGAGGGGCCGGTAAGAACATGCTGCCATCTATCTGTTAAGTACGATGCACACCAGGCTAGCACGGTGCCCTGGACGCCCTTCTCACTGAGACGTGTCAGGAGTATTTCATGGCACAGAGTGTCAAAGGCTGCTGCAATGTCCAAGAAGATCAGGGCAAACCCTTGTCTGATGTCATCCAAACCAATGGTCAATGTGTTGAATAATGTGGTCAACAGCGTTTCCACCCCATGTGATTCCAGGAATCCGTGCTGGCAGGGGTCGAGGGGTGTGCTAGTCTCAATGTGGTAGTGAAGTTGGCGTTGTACGACCTTCTCAATGATTTTTGCTAGAAGTGGGATGCTTGAAATTGGCCTGTAGGAGTCCATCTTTGCTGGGTCTAACTTGCTGTTTTTTTAGTAGCGGTCTGATGGCTGTTTGCTTCAGATTTCGGAGGAAAGTCCCATTCGAGAATGATGGTCCTATGAGGCAATCCAAACCAACCCCAGGAGCAGGACCGGCCACACCACCATACTTCTGATGAGTTCCGAGTTCCGCACACTACGGTCCCCTGTGTCAGTCAGAGGTGATGAGAATCATTCATCCTCGGTGTGCCTCAATTCACTGTACGATGTGCCCAATGAGCGCCTCGGGAGGGAAACATAGTGCAGTCCCCCCATGGCCAAATTCTGCATAAGAGCATTTATATCTTATTCCAATCTGTCCCGTGGCCTATTGAACAACCAGTTCACCTTGGCCGTCGCCAGGGTCGCCATCATAACAATTTTGGGCGACTGAAGGGGGCGGAGCTAGCCACTGAACAGAATGGACGCCTGAATTTTTGCTCCTGTTGCTGCCCAAGAATCCTGAACATATCCCGGTATTCCATTAAAGTTTGTACCCCCTACCTACATCAATAACACCGCAATACAGCTGGATGGCATCCCTGAAGCCTGCCCGGCTGGAATTTCCACAGGGATCCGGCTCAGCAGCGAAACGATCCAAACCCGAAGTGGGTTCCCCGCAGAAAATGGCCGCGGGAGAGAAGGAGGGAGTGACTGCCGGTGGCCTACGTGAAGTGCTACAGGAATTGAAATGCATTAAAGAAATGATTGCAGCCAATTCTAGTTCACTGAACATGATTCAAGAAGACTTGCTGGAGGTAAAAGAGAAACTCCTCACCATCACCACTCGACTTAATGCAGTTGAATTACAAACCCAGAAGCATGGCGTTGCATTAGAACAGCTGGGCCCTTTGGCC
The DNA here is from genome assembly GCA_033557465.1 of Ichthyophis bannanicus. Lineage (NCBI taxonomy): Eukaryota > Metazoa > Chordata > Amphibia > Gymnophiona > Ichthyophiidae > Ichthyophis > Ichthyophis bannanicus. The sequence goes on from CM066034.1 coordinate 943,966,453, forward strand.
ACACGAGTCCGGCACATAGAAAATCTGATTGAAGATCAAAATAACCATTCCCGCAGAAATAATATCCGCCTTGTTGGAGTCCCTGAAGGCGCTGAAGGTACCGATCCGATTGGATTTCTGGAAAAAACCATACCGGAGATGCTGCAGCTTGTCTTTGCAAGGCCTTTTGAACTAGAACGGGCCCATCGAATCCCAGCACACAAAGCTGAAAACACACGATACCCGCGCCCACTCATAATGAAGGTACTGAGATACCCACAGGTCCTACAGATCTTTCAAGCTGCACGGAAGGCCGGATCACTGCAAATCCAGGGACACAAAGTAACACTTTATCCGGATTTGAGCAAGCAAACGGTAGATCGGAGAAAAGCGTTGCTGGCCTGTAGACCCATGCTACAAAGTGCACAGGCAAGATACGGGCTATACTACCCAGGAACCATGCGGGTCACGCTGCATAATGAAACGAGGAATTTTGTTGATGCTGAAAAACTGAAAACTTTCCTACAAGAAAAATGCGGTATGGAAACCTGAGGTCAATATTCTGATCTCTCACGCAGTGTAGAGAACTCAGCATATACTCAGGGGGTGCGGCCGTGCGTTCTCACAAATTTTAGAACGCCTTAAGCCTTGTTAAACACCTCATTGATTGTATTTCTGTTGTTCTAAATAGTTTTAATTAAACAGATATTTCTGCTTGAAATGTAGGGGTGGCAACGGGAGGTCGGGGTTGGTTACTGTTTCAGTGGATTGTGTTCACCTTAGCGATACAATGTTTGCCAGTTATGCAGTTGTTTGTGTCAGTCCAGTCCAGTACAAAACCCTCCACATACACGCAAATGCAAGTACGCGGCAGGCCTATCCATAGGATAGCTTTCACCTATAAGACAGCTTATCCCAACGTTGATGTCTAGTGATCTTTTAATGCTTTCGTTAAATGTAAAAGGTATTACTGGCCCTGTCAAGCGAAAGAAGATTTTAGCGTACTGCCAGCAAAAAAAAGCAGATATTGCCCTCTTACAAGAGACACATTTAACAGATACTGAATCGCAGAAAGTAACCTCTAAATACTTCCTGGTGGCGGCCTCGGCCTCTGCCACTCAACGCAAAGGGGGGGTAATAATATTAGTGCGCAAATTCCTGCAATCCGCCATTACCGACACACGGATTGATCCGCTAGGTCGATGGGCCAGAGTGACGATGAAAATAAATCAACAGCTTTACACACATTCTTCAATATTTACGCGCCCAACCTCGATGACCCTAACTTTTTCAAACTGATAGCTAAAGAAGTTACAGCCGCGGCTCACACCAATATCATATTAGGGGGCGATTTCAATGTCATCTTGGATCCACTGTTAGATCGCACGCCCTATCGGGCTGTAGACAAAGTCAAATCGCAGGCGATTCTTAAAGGCATCATAACAGAGCTACACTTGGTAGACCCCTGGCGCCTACTTCATCCCCAAGAAAGAGACTACACATTTTATTTCATCCCACATAATACCCAAACAAGGATCGATTTCTTCCTACTGTCCACAGAGCTGATGCCCCAAGTGTTGTCCGCAGAGATATATGCTACAACGGTATCGGACCACGCCGCTGTCTCCCTAGTGTTGAATACCAACGTTACACAGCATGTTCCACCAAGATGGACATTTGATAAATCCCTACTAGCAGATGACTCCTTTGTACAGCTACTGTCAGGGGAAATTGAGACCTATTTTAAATATAATACACCCACTGATACCTCCATCTGGAGCTGGTGGGAAGGTTTTAAAGCGACCATACGAGCTCATATTACCACCTACACCATTAGACGGCGTAAAGCCAGGAAAAAAGAAAAAGATGAATTGGAACTCCAAATAAAAGCTGGGGAAAGGTTACTAGCCAAAAGAGCTGACTCAATGATATTGATTAGACTCCAAAAATTGCGATACCAATATAATGCTCTCCTCAACAAAGAAGCACTGAGTAGCATCCAGCTACAACGTAGTATATACTACTATGACAGCAACCGCTCAGGATCCCTCTTAGCTCGGCAGCTCAGACCAAAAACCAGCAAGACCGCTATAGCGGCGTTGCAGGACAATTCCGGGGGCCTTCTCCTGAGATCTGACCAAATACTAGACCGCTGCAAAGAATTCTATGAGGAACTATATCGCTCAGATACCCAATGTAGTGACAGAGCCTTTGAAGATTTTGTCTCCAAGATAGTAGGACCCACATTAACCAGTCATCAAAGTCGAACGCTGGAACAAGAGATCTCAGTAGCTGAAATACAAGATGCGATCAAACAGATGGCTCGTGGCAAAGCCGCCGGTCCAGATGGTATCCCGTTGGAATTCTATAATAAATATTGCATTCAATTGGCTCCCATGCTACAGATCTACTACAGTGGCCTGCAAGATGAATCTCCAGAGATTGGAGCCCTGGCAGAGGCTGTTGTGGTAATTCACCCGAAACCGGGCCGGATACACAAAAGATAGAGAATTACAGACCCATCTCTCTCCTAAACTCTGATTATAAAATCTATGCTAAAGTGCTTGCTAACCGATTAGGACGGATCTTAAAAGATTTGATACATGAGGATCAATGTGGATTTATACAAAACAGATCCACTACAGATAATGGAAGATTATTGGCACATGTACTGGCATCTGCCAAGACCAAGGCCGAGCCCCTGATAGGGCTAGCATTGGATGCCGAAAAAGCCTTCGATCGACTGGAATGGTCCTTTCTATTTCGATCCCTATGGTGGTTTGGGATAGGAGAAAAGTTCCTAAAACGCGTTGAATTGTTATATACCAAACCCACAGCTCGAATAGCGGTCAACTCACACCTCTCAGCCCCTTTTCAGTTGCAAAGAGGGACCAGACAGGGTTGCCCCCTGTCACCGATGCTTTTTAATTTAGCCCTGGAACCCTTATTAATAGCGCTCCGACAGAAGGAAAACATAAAAGGAATTGAGTTAGCTGATGGTCCCTGTAAATTGTCAGCATATGCCGATGACCTGCTCATTTTTCTACAACCATCAGACCTTCCTGAAACACTGCAACTCATAGATGCATACTCAGCGATATCCGGATATAAAGTAAATTTGAATAAAACAACAATTATTCCTCTGAATGAACAGGTCAGCGAAGAAATGATGCGTGGATACCCCTTTCAATATGAGAAGTCATCCTTTAGATACCTGGGCGTGACCTATGGCACCACCTTGGAAGAGACTGTCGCAATCAACATTAAGATGTGTCAAGAAATTGTACATGATAACATCTGCAAGTGGACCCCCCTTCATTTGAGCTGGTGGGGCAGGCTAGAAACGATACAATAGATGTTGGTAACATAAATCAGCTATATATTAAGTTTGATACCCTTACGTTTCCCGACAGCCTTCTATAAGAAAATGAATAGTCAACTGATAGCCTTTCTATGGAACAACCGAGTACCCCCGAATAGCGGCCTGGAAACTGAAGTTACCTAATACACAAGGCGGTGTCCATTTCCCAGATCTCGGCTGGCTACACACTGCCTCTCTTTTAAAGCAGGGTGCTCAATGGGTCGACTCTGACGACACGGATAAAGGACCTAGATGGCTGAGTGTGGAGCGGGCCCTACATTCCCCCCTGCCCACATGGCTACTGGTAGGCACAGTAGTAGACCAGAACCTGCACCACATAATGCTATTATCCGAGAAACACAGCATGCCTGTCGATTATTGGCATCATGTATCGATGGAGGGGATGACTTTGCCGCAGATATGCCCATATGGCTGAACCCGCGCCTTATCATCGGAGGGAAGCCTGTCTTATGGAAAAAATGGGTGGAACATGATCTTATCACCATTGGACAACTGATCAATGGAAGTGCATTTAAAACCTTTGACAGATTAAGAACGGAATTCCGATTGCCTAATACATGCTATTTCCAATGGTGTCAGCTCCGATCCTGCATGAGCAAAGCGGGTGTGTCACCTGTCTTGATACGTACAGGATGGCCACTGCGACAGAAACTTCAAGAATTACAAACAGATGCTAAAGCTGTTTCAAGATGTGTTGCGATTCTCCGATCCAAAAGTGACAAGACATGTTCTAAGATACAGTCGGTGTGGGCTACTGAAAACCGGTCAAGATCTACCTCCGGAAAATTGGGACACTTTTTGGGGAACTCAAATACGTGCCACGAGAGCAGCGTCTCTCACACAATCTATGTACTTTATAGCACATCGAGCGCATATTACACCGGCTAAGAAAATGAAATGGACACTACAGGAGGGAAATCGATGTTGGTCCTGTAACATGGAAATTGGACACTGGCACATATGTTGTTCCATTGTAAATCCCTGGAAATATATTGGAACAGAGTTTGGGAACGCATATCACAGATCCTCAACTTACAAACTCCTATCACTTATCGGATAGTGATATATAAATCCATAGCTCTGGAACCTACTCTGATGAAATGGGATGGTAAACTGCTGGACTTAATGCTCGGGATAGCGCTTAAAATAGTTCTAATACACTGGAAGAATCTCGACAAAGCTTGTTTCGAGCATTGGTGGAGTCTCTTAATCCTACATAAGACCTACGAAGAGATCTATATAGCCAAGAACCCATGGTCTGGTAAACTAAGTAAGAAATGGTCAGCTTTACAAAATTATGTTTGATGAAAATGATTGCTGGAGGCTGCCTTGTGGAATGGTCTCTGCTGTAACCACATTGAACGGAGAGAGGGAGGGTGGCGTGCTGGCATGGACTGATACTAGTTCTTGTTAACGTTATTGTACTGTCTTGTTCAAGTTATTATATTCTTTTGCTATTTTGATCAATAACATCTGCTTGTATCCTGCTATATCACGATCGTTTGTATTGTTATTTTATATGTTAAAACTGAATAAAAACTACTATTAAAAAAAAACAACAATTTTGGGCGTGTCCTCCATCTGCGTTATCTATGAGAAGACTATGTCATTGAGCGTTCACTATCAGGTTCACCCAACTCTATGCTCACTCGTCCAGACATCCACTCACTAATCCCCTGCTACTGTACTGAGGCATACTTAACATGGCTGATTCAATCAAATCCCTCACAGAGACAAGCGGAGTCTTCGAAAGGAGGACATGCACCATTGTGTTTCATTATAAGCATGCACATTTCAACTTGTTGTGTTTGCTGAATATTAGAGAAGATCCATTTTTCTTTCAGACTGGAAGTGCATTTTATCAGAATGATACAGATAAAAAATAGCATCTTGGCCCAATTCTTATTAGTTTAAATCCAGCTTTAATCTAAACTACTTCTTCACCCCCCAAGATTACAAATCAAATATTTTTCAGAGATTTTAAAGAAACCAAAGTCTACAAAATATATTGTTTCTAGTACATGTATAAATCTGCAGTGCACATTTTGTAATACTTATAGTTTTAAGGGTAAACTGAGCAACTTTAAACAAGTGGAGGAGGAGCCTAACAGCAGGCTGAGAACCGAGGAAGCCAAGGCTCAAATCCCACTGCTCCTCCTAGTGATTTTGGGCAAGTCAGTTTACCCTCCATTGCCTCTGATACAAACTGTAATGGGGGTTCTCAACAGACAATAGGGGTAATGCAGGCACACTTGATGGTGACCCTAGAGCAGAGGGTAACCGGAAGGTCCTATGAGATCCAGGGTGAATGATCTGAAATCTACAGAGAACAGACAACTCTATTTTGATTTCTTGTAATATAGATGTACAAGATTATGTTTTGCTCTTTTCTTTATAATCACAATCAATAAACCTGTCCACATGAATAAACTAAGAATACAAATAACAGCATTCACCGGAAAAAAAAACCCGTTTAGTATTTGCTTTTTTTGTCGGAGCAGGCCGCAGGAGGGCTGGTATGGAAAAAAACAACCCACACCAGACGGCAAAGAGGTTGCACAGGATAGATTGCCCTACTACACTGTTTCAAAAGGAAGAGGAATCAAATTAATGGAGAATACATGCACTGTGGTTCAGATAGCAGCTTTGCAAATGTATATCAAGAGATATTGAGTACACATGTTCTATATTAGTAGCTTTTGGTCTTAGATGATGTGCCATTATTCTATCTGGAGATGGTTGAGGAGCTGCATTATAACAAAAATTGATGCACTTGGAGACCCATCTAGACAGGGTCCGCTTGTCTGCAAGTTGTTTGGACTTAATGAAATAAAAAGATGAGAGATTAAATCCTGTGTGGCCAAACAGACAGTATAGAAGCGTTCTCCTACAATCAAGAAAATGGAGAACAGCTGCTTCTCGAATGGAGTGAGGCTTTGGGAAAAAAGCTGGGGAGCACAATGGATTGATTGAAGTGGAAGGAGACAATACTTTGGAAAAGATCTTTGATGAGTAAGGAGGACAAACTTATTTGGCAGAAACTGTGTGCATGGGAAGTTGTGGACGAGGGCCTAAAATTCACTAATTGGGCATGATTAGGTGATGGCAAACAGAAAAATGGTCTTCCTTTTCCAGTGGCTCAAATGGTAGCTCCACCAACTTCGAAAGACAGTATTGAGGTCCCATGGTGATATGGTTTTGCATAATAGAGACCTTGTATTCACGAGTCTTTGCATGAACTCTGAAATCTATGGCTGTATGGAGATGGGTTCATTTTGTCTACCTCAGTGTGATATGCTTGAATTGACATGAAGTGCAGTTGCACTTAAGATGCCTTATTGTCACTTTAAGAGAGGTAACAGAGATATAATTGTATGGCATCAAGAGGGGGAGCAAGAGAATGCATGGAACTGATAAATGGCACAGCAATGAAAGAAGTGACTCCTATTTGAGCCTATAGAATTTCTTAGAGGAGTCTTTCCTGGATGTCAAAACAACATTTTTTACTTCTTCTGAGACCAAAATGCAATCAATTAGTATGTTCTTAACCTTCATGCTATGAGAACCAAGTAACCACCTTCCCTACTGCATCAGGAAAGATGGATGTGTCTCCAATGGAGCAGGCTGATCCTTTGTTAATGAGAGGAGGATCAGGAACCAGATTTGTCTGACCCACTGGGGGTACTACAGAGATTACTGTGGCCTTGTCAAGGAGAATTTGCTGTAATACTCTAGATATGATATAGTTGCATGCAGGTCTGGCCACTACCACTAATCATGTACCACTTTTCGTTGGTATAGTGCCAAAGGCTTTTGCAGTGCAGTACATAAAGACAGTCCCTGCTCGGCAGTCTATTCCAGACACACAAACACAACAAACAGGAGATTAGGTTGTTCAAGAGGGAAATGATTAAAATACACATGGATGTTAAGCAGGAGAATAAGGGGGTCAGAATCTAAAAACAGCCTCAAAATTCATCATTTTAGGATATGAAAAGGAGCAGAGATGGAGCCTGACATACTAACTCAGGTAGTCTATTCCAGGCATACTGTGCAGCAAGGTGGAATGAAGAGATGTTGAAGTAGACAGCGGAAGAGAAGGGCACAGATAAAAGTGATTTGCCTTATGAGTGGAGTTCACAAGGAAGGTTGTAGGGAGAGATAAGAGGAGAGGTAATGAGGAGCTGCAGAGTGCATGCATTTGTAGGTCAGTAGAAGTCAGAACTGTATGCAGAAACAAATAGGGAGCCAGTGAAATGATTTGAGATGAAGGATTATGTGAGCATAGTGACAATGGAAGAGATTAGCCATGCAGCTGAGTTTTCAATGGATTGGAGTGTACAGAGATGTTCCAATAGGAGACCAGTGAGGAGGAGGTTGCAATAGTCTAGATGGGAGATGACAAGAGAGCAGATAAGGGTCTTAGTAAAATGTTTAACCATCAGTTGGATATGGGCATTGGAAAAAAGCAAAAAGTCAAAAATGATCCAAAGATTGCGAGCAGAGGAAACAGGGAGGATGATGATGGTGTCATCCACAGACATCGAGAAGGCAAGAAGGGAGGAGGTGTGTTTAGGGGTAAAGATAATATGTTCCATCTTGGCCATATTTGGTTTCAGATAACGGCGTGTCATCCAGGCAGCAAGATCAGACAAGTAGGCTGATGGTTATCAACAGTATCAAAAGCAGCAGATAGGTTCAAGAAAATGAGGATTGAGTAGAGGCTCTTGGATTGGCCAGAAACAGGTAACTGGAGACTCCAGCTTAGTCATTTCTGTTTCATGTATAGGACAAAAGTGAAACCACAGCGGGTCAGAAATGGCTTGAGAGGAAAGAAAGTCAAAACAGGATAATTGGAATTGCAGGTAGTGTTCAGTGAAAGTTTCTTGAAGAGCGGTGTCACAACAGCATGTTTGAAGGCAGTAGGAGCAGTTGTAATAGAGAACAATAGATTGAGGATATGACAGATGAAATGGACAATAATGGGGACGATACAGAATACTAGAGAGGTAGGAATGAATCAGAGGAACAGGTAGTTAATTTGGAGGAGGAGAGAAGATGTGCAGTTTCCTTCTCATTGATATTACAAAGGAAGAATGGGTCACAGAGATTGAAAGAAGGATTTGAGAGTCAAGACAGAGAATAGGAAATGGAGGTGACCTGGAGGAGAACTCAAAATTTATTTTGTGGACCTATTGTTTATATCAAGTGCACAACACACTTGAAGACTACATTTCATGGCCAGAGTCAGTTTCCATATTCTGAGTGCTTCCTGACTTCTTTACTTACACAATAGCGACCATGGAAAGGACCTGCAGAAATGTCCATTCACGCACATAAGACCTGTAAAATAGGGACTTTGGCACCTAAGAAGCATGTATCTTTTCTTGGTGCTCTTATAAAATTACTCTCTTTGCATATACCCTGGATGCTGATGATCAGTCAAAGAGAAGCACCCAGTACTAATGGTGGTGACCCTAAAAGGTGAAATGCAGGAATGGCCAATGGTGAGGGTCAATGGGATTACAAGTGTGGTGTCTTTGAGGTTTAGGGAGGAAAGCCAATCTCCTTGACCAACGAGGGGTGGGATTATGGTTTGCTGATTAGCTCCTGGTGCAGAAGGGTGGAGGATAGAGGATTCCGAGAGGAAGACCAGTTTGGACTGGTCAGCAGTGTTCATGCAATGTGCAGCAGGTTGCTTAGAGGAAAGGGCTCCTTCAACGCTGGAAAGAATCTCTTATGTAAAGGCTTCTGCTGGTGTGACCCCTTCAGTGTTTGCTTTTTCTTCTTGGATTGAAGCCTTTCCTGCTGTCAGTCCTATGAGACTAAGTCAACTCACCAGTGCGCTGGGTAGCAGGAGCCACATGCTTTATTTTGGCACACTTCTTTAGCATCAGTTCAAACAAGAGTTCTGTTAGGTTCGGGGAAGTCAGCAGGGTAGGAACATCCAGGCATTTAGACATTTTGGGCTCGCCTTGGCTGCTCTCCCCCATCTGGTGCCTTGACACATCTATGGTAGGTGATGCGGTCAAACATCCTTCGCCTGCATTTGGTATCTTGTCACAGCCTAAGGCCAAACATCCTTCTGCCACGTGGGAATTTGTAAGGGTTCTAAAATCCCAAGCAACTTGGAGGTATCCATCACTCCCATGGAGCTTCTTTAATGCTTTATGTATTTATTATTACTATTTTTTTAGTTTTGTTTTGGACTTGTGGATATGGAGATTCAGCTGTGTCCTACTTGTGTGGTGGAAAAAATAGACTGAAGAAAGGCAGGAGATGTATCAGTGATTAAGGGACACCCAGAAAAAGGTTTCCCTGAGCTTAGGACAGCACAGCACACTAGGATCCACTTGGAGGACATCACCATCAAGTCTGCCTGCATTACTACTGCTCATCAATGGAGAACGACCTACTATACTTAAATGTAATTCGCATTGAGCTACTTCAGAAAAAGTGTGAGTGAGATATCCAAACAAACCCCAAAAGAAGTTAAAAAGTGCACACTTACAGTGAGACACAATGACACATTTCCTCTTTCCTCAATTTGCAGTCTTAGGCATGCCTTTGTGGGAATGGGATGTCAGAAGTCAGGGGATATGTGTATGAGTTCTTGTGGCATCTAGGCTTCTCTCTCGCTTGCTCTTTCCCACATCATCCTGCACATACGTCCTGTCTCTCCCACCCTCTTGCACTATTTCCCCTCCCTACTCTTTGCCAATTTCCTTCCTTCCCTACCACCTACCCGTACACGCTCTCTCCTCTCTTTCCCCTGACACCCAACCTTGCAATCTGTTTTCTTTCTCTACCACACCCTCACCCCTTTCCTCCCTTCCCCTCTCTCTTCCTGCACTCTCCCCCTACTTTCCATGAACCCTCTTGCACTATCCTAATTCTCCTCTCTCCCTACACTCTACTCTCTCCTTGCAGCCCCTTTCCTTCCCTCCTCTAACCCCACCAACTCCCTTATGCCCCACCCCTTCATCCCTCCCCTCAAAATGCTACCCCTTCCTTGTGCTTCACTCTTCACCATGCCCCTCGTCTTTCCTCCTCTTTAAACATGCCCCTTTTGCTCTACCCCCTTCCTTCATTCCCAACCCATCTTCACTAGTGACATGGAGACTCCCACCAGCTGCTCCTCACTGCTAGTGAGACTTGGGGACTCCCGATGGTACAGGACCTGGAATCTCCCGCCGGCTCTTTGCTGCTGCTCTGCCCTGCTCCTCCCGAAGCCCTATGAATCTGTTGGCACACGTCCACACAAACAGACATAGACAGACAGATGGACAGAGAGATGGATTGACCCTTTCACATAGGTGCTATCAGTCAAAGCAAAATGCATCTAAAAGAGAAAAACAAGGCAAAGATACCGAGATCACTTTAACAGCATCAGATCCCAAATTAATGGCCATGGTCAGGTGGGTTCCTGGGAAAGGTTCTTAAAGGCAATTTTATGTTTAACTGAGCTGAACATTATCTGTATAACGGTGTATAAAAGTACATCAGAACAACTTCAGAGCAACAAAACACAACACCAAACATAGTGCATATGCAGAAACTAGGACCAGGACTCTGCTAACAGCCAAACATAGAGCATAGAGACTTGAAGGACTACAAAAGCGGACTGCTACTTCTGGAGAGAGAGATCGCCTATTGTAAGTATTTTCTTCTGTGAATTTTTCTAAATTTGGGGAAAAAGGAATTCTTTAGATTAAAGCTGATGAATTTGTGAACCCAGTCTATTTGTTAAATCAATCAGGGCCTAGTAGTAGCAAAGAGTTTTCAGTTTAAAGTTAAAACACAGCAGAGACCTTTCTGGTTAAATTTAGAACCCAGCAGAGAGCTTCCAGTTTTAGTTTAATTGGTCAGGGTCTAGTAGCAGCAAAAAGCTTTCCTTTTCAATTTAAAACACAGAAGAGAGCTTTTTGATTAAATTTAGAACCCAAGACTCTCTCTATCCAAGTAAGGGCTGTGGCACTCCCCCTGGAGTTTGGTAACAGATTACCTTAGAAGCATAGGACAGGGTACTCTGTAGCACCCACCTCCCCTGGGATAATTGTATCTTTATAGGTGCTTAAACCTCTTAAAGGAAAGGAGGTACCATATTCACTCTCAGGTACAACTGTTTTTTCTCATCAGCATACATTAAGGACTTGAGATTAATTAAACTTCAGGTGAACAACGTATATTTAACATATTAGGCATAGTTTTATTAGAATAAGTATCACCAGCAACCCTTAGTAAGTAAAGAACTTAAATATCTAAACACAACCTTAAAACGAAGAAGGACACAGCAGTCCAGCAGCGAGATGGGGGCTTTCCAGTCTTTTGCATTGAGTGTCACATGTATGATTTTCTCCAAGTTGGTGAGGGATCTTATGTATGCACAAGGTGCAACTAGCTCTTTGCTCTCAGGGAACGAGTCTGATCTCTGGAGAAAAGAGTAGTAGACTTAGAAGACATAAGGAAGACAGAGAGGTACACGAGACCTACAGGGATATAGTCCTGAAGTCCCACCTCCAGTCTGGCAGCATGGCTGTTGCCTTGGAGGAGAGAGGTCACGTGACAGGAGAGCATCATCCTGGTGTAGCAGGAAGTGATCCTATAGCTAGGACCTGTCCTTCAGGTGATGTAAAACCCTCTTGCACTGAGGTGGTTTTCCAGGGCCATGTGCCTTTGAGGGAATTGTTAGGACAGCCGTTATAGTTGGTGATTCGATCAACAGGCATGTAGATAGCTGGGTGGCTGGTGGACATGAGAATTACAAGGTAACATGCCTGCTTGGTGCGAAGGTAGCAGATCTCACGCGCCATCTAGATAAGGTCTTAGATAGTGCTGGGGAGGAGTCTGCTGTTTTGGTACATGTCGTTAACAATGACATAGGAAAATGTGGTAGGGAGGTTCTGGAGGCTAAATTTTGGCTTTTAGTCAGGAAGTTGAAATCCAGAATTTCCGGGGTAGCATTCTCCAAAATGCTTCCCGTTCCAAAGGCAGGACCCAAAAGGCAGGCGGAGCTCCAGAGTCTCAATATGTAGATGAGACGATGGTACAAGAATGAAGGTTTTGAATTTTTTAGGAACTAGGGAACATTCTGGGGGAAAGGAGGGGCTCTTCTGAAGGGATGAGCTTCACCTTAATCGAAATGGAACCAGGCTGCTGGCATTAACTTTTAAAAAGGAGATAGAGCAGCTTTTAAACTAGATAATAGGGGAGATCCAACAGTCGCCCAAAGAGCATGGTTCCAAACAATGTATCCTTGAAGGATACTACCTAAAAAATGAAGTTAGGGCACATCAGCAGAGAGGTTCCAATAAAGGCAAAGGTAGCCCAAATGCCCTTGAGTACAGAGGAGACAGAATTACCTCTGGCTACCGATATCCAGATTGATATAAATAAAATGCAGCCTCTAAAACGCTTGTATGCAAATACTAGAAGACTAAAAAATAAGATGGGAGAGTTTAGAATATATAGCATTAAATGAGAAGTTAGATATAATTGGTATCACAGAGACATGGTGGAAGAGGACAACCAAAGGGACACTGTGATACTTGGGTACAAGCTATATTGTAATGACAGAGCTGATTAAATTGGTGGAGGGTTTTCTCTCTATGTTAGAGAGGGCATTGAGCCACGAAGGATTAAAGTTTTGCAGGAAACAAAATTTCTGTAGAATCTCTATGGATTGAAATTCCATGTCAAAAGGGGAAGGTGATGACAGTAGGGTTGAACTATCGACCGGCTGTCCAGAATGAACAAATGGATGATGAAACGCTCAAAGAAATCAGGAAGCTAACAAAAGTTACAGAACAGTAACAATAATGGGTGATTTCAATTACCCCGGTATTGACTGGGTCAGTGTCACAGCAGGACATGCTAGGGAGATAAAGTTTCTAGATGAAATAAATTACTTCTTCTTGGAGCAGCTGGTTCATGAAACGACCAGAGGTGAAGCCTTTTTGGACTTAGTCCTTAGTAGAACACCAGATCTGGTGCAAGAGATAAGGGTGTTGGGCCACTTGGCAATAGTGATCATAAGATGATCACTTTTGATTTAATTAATGGAAATCCACAGTACTACCTTTTAACTTTCAAAAGGGAGGCTATGAAAAAATGAGGAAAATAAGAAAAAACTATAAGGAGCAGTTGCAAAGGTTAAATACTTACATCAACATCAAGAAAGATTGGGGGTGTTTAAAAATACTATCTTGGAAGCCCACACCAGTTGTATTCCAGCTTTAAGAAAAGTGGAAACAGCACAAGTACTGGCAAGTTAAATCCAAGGCATTGATAAGGCAGGCAAAGAGAGAATTTGAGAAGAAACTTGCTGTGGGAGCAAAAAGACATAATAAAAGCTTTTTCAAGTACATTCTTAGCAAGTATCCCGTGAGAGAATCGGTTGGAGCGTTAGATAGTAGAGGGGTAAAAGGGGCAGTAAGCTGGGACAAGGCTATAATGGAGAAACTGAATGAATTATTGCTTCAGTCTTTACTGAGGAAAATGTAGGGATGTACCCATGACTCAAGTGGTATTTAAAGGTGATACTGCGGAAGAATTGAAAGAAATATTGATACACTGGGAAGATGTATTAAAAAAATTTTATAAACTGAAGTGTAACAAATCACCTGGACCGGATGGTATACATCCAAGAGTGTTGAAAGAACGGAACTATGAGATTGCTATTAGTAATCTGTGATCTATCATTAAATCCTCTGTAATACCTGAAGACTGGAGGATGGCCAATGTAACGCCAGTTTTTAAAAGGGATCTCAGGGGTGATTTGGGAAACTAGACTGGTGAGCCTGACATCACTACTGGGAAAAATGGTAGAAACCATCTTAAAGAACAAAATTACTGAACATGTAGATAGTCATGGCTTAATGGGAGACAACCAACGTGGCTTTAGACAAGGAAGATTTTGTCTTACTAATCTGTTATGTTTTTTTGAAGGTGTGAATAAACACGTAGACAAAGGTGAGTCGGTTGATATACTGTATTTCGACTTTCAGAAAGCCTTTGACAAGGTCCCTCATCAGAAACATCTGGCAAAACTAAAGAGTCATGGGATAGGGGGCAGTGTACTATTGTGGATCAGGAACTGGTTAAAAGATAGAAAGCATAGGGTAGGGCTAAATGGCCAATTTTCCCAATTGAGAAAGGTGTTTAGTGGTGCTGGGTCCGCTGCTTTATGACATATTCATAAATGACCTGGAAAAGGGAATAACGAGTGAGGTTATCAAATTTTCAGATGACACAAAACTATTTAATTTTGTTAAAGCCATGAGGATTGTGGAAAATTGCAAGAGGATCTTGATAAATTGAAAGACTGGGCATCAAAATATCTGATGAAATTTAAGGTGGACAGGTGCAAAGTTATGCACATAGGGAAGAACAACCCAAACTGTGGTTACATGATGCAAGGTTCCACATTAGGAACCACCACCCATGAAAAAGGTTTAGGCGTCATTGTGGATAACATGTTAAAACCCTCCGCCCAGTGTGCAGAGGCAGCCAAGAGAGCAAATAGAATGCTAGGTATCATTAGGAAAGGAATGGAAAATAAAACAAAGGATATGATAATGCCTCTGTATCGTTCCATGGTGCAACCGCACCTTGAATATTGTGTGCAATTCTGGTCGTCCTATCTTAAAAAGGATAGCATTATTAGAAAAGGTTCAGAGAAGAGCCACCAAAATGGTAAAGGGGATGGAAGGATTCCCCTATGAAGAAAGGCTAAAAAGGTTAGGGCTCTTTAACCTGGAAAAGAGACGGCTGAGGGGAGATATGATAGATGTCCATAAATTAATGAACGGAGTGGAATGGGTAAACGTAGATCGATTGTTTATGTTAGCAGAATATAGGAAGACTAGGGGACATGCAATGAAGCTACAGGGTAAACTATTTAAGACAAATAAGAGAAAATATGTTTTTTTCACTGAACGTATAATCAAACTCTGGAATTTGTTACCGTAGGATGTAGTAAAGGATGTTAGTGTAGCTAAGTTTAAAAAAGGTTTGAACAAGTTCCTGGAGGAAAGTTCCATAAACCATTATTAAAAAGGGACCCAGGATATCAATGCTTGACCCAATACATGCATTGTGGAACCTGTGTCTTTTGGGGAAACTGCTAGGTACGTATGACCTAGACTGACCACTGTTGGAAAGAGGATACTGGACTTGCAAATATGTTTTGCAAGCATAGAGTATTTGTGTAGATCATGGAAACTAAGTCATATGAATTAAACTACATTAAGGTAGATTTTAGACAGCTGAATATGAAAAATGTATAAGAATGTGGAGACTTTTATGAGGCTCTGTACTAAATGAGCTGCTTTTCTTTTTGCACTTGCTTGTTTAAACAAAGGGGCTTGTAAATGAAATAAACATGGGCTGACCTCCCTCTTTCTCCTTCTTCTTCCTAGCTAATGTAATAGTGACGGTTGGTGTTGTTTGGATCTACTGCTGTTTCAGTTCAAAATGGCAAGCCGACACTCCAAGATTAAGTCAATTGCAGTGCTATGAAGACCTTCGAAGCTGGATGTAGATACCTGTCCTAACTGCATTGTACAAAAGAGAAAAAACCCGGGATGTTTTACTTCTTTGATCTTCCAATCAGTGTTTTTTGAGGTGCATTTTGCTTAAGGGATAGGGTCCATCCATCTCTCTGCCTGTCTGTCTGCCAATAAACAGCAGCAGCAAACACTGAAGAACCAGCGGGAGTCCCCAGCTCCTGTCAGCAGAGGAGGCAGGTAAAAAGCCGGCGGGAGTCCCCAGGTTCTGCCAGCAGGAGGCAGCAGAGAATGAGCAGGAGGGAGTTCCCAAAACCTACTGGTGAAGATTAACTGGGCATCAGAGAAGGGAAGGGGAGTGAGTGGGGAGGAATGGAAGGGGCAGAACCTAAATAAAGCGGTATGTTTAGAGTTGACAAAAGAAGGAAGGGGGCAGAGCACAAAGTAAGGGGTGGAGAGGGGAGGAGTGAAGGGGAGGAGCATAAGGGAAACGGCGAGCTTAGAGGAGGGAAGAAAGGGGAAGCAGGGAGAGGGAAGTGTGAATGGATTGGAGGGGAATTAGGAGAGGACAAGAGGGGCAGGGAAAGTAGGACGACAGTGCAAGAAGTGAGAGGGAAAGGGATGGGGCAGTGAGAGGTGGTGGCAGGTATGCCCGTACCTAGCCCTATGCGAGCCATGTGGCCGCACAGGGCACAAAGGCTTTAGGGGCGCATTTTAGCTGTCTGTCGTTGTCTGCCGCTGCCATTTTTTCTTCTCTCAGTGGCGGCAGGCAACGGAAGACAGCTTTAATGCGCCCCTTAAGCCTTTTCGCCGGCATGCTAAGCAGATCTGTCCCTCCCTGCTCTTAGTATGCCGGTGACTTGCACATCGGGCGTGCCTCTTCTCTCCTGCTACGGGGGAGGGGGGCTCGCTCCCGATGTGCAAGTCGCACAGGGCTCGATTTACTCTCGGTACGGCCATGGTGGCGGGGAAAGGGAGACAGTGAGAGTTTGTATAGGATGGCAGTAGAAAGAGCAAGTGAGTGAAGCCTTCATGCCCACACCTCCATCACAAACACAAGAGCATTTAGATCTTATTCCAATTTCTCCCGTGGCCTATTGAACAACCAGTTCGCCTTGGCCCTCACCAAGGTCTCCATCATATCCATAATGGGCGTATACTCCATCTGCGTTATTTATGAGAAGACTATGTCGTTGAGCGTTCACTCTCAGGTGCACGCAACTCTATGCTCACTCGTCCAGACACCCACTCACACATCCCCTGCTGCCGTAGAGAGACAAGCAGAGTCTTTGAAAGGAGGACATGCACCATTGCGTCTCATTGTAAGCATGCACTTTTCAACTTGTTGTGTTTACTGAATATTAGTGAAGATCCATTTTTCTTTCAGACCGGAAGAGCATTTTATCAGAATGATACAGATAAAAAATAGCATCTTGGGCCAGTTCTTATCAGTTTAAATCCAGCGTTGATTTAAGTAAGATAAGATAAACTACTTCTTTACCCCCCAGAGATTACAATCAAATATTTTTCAGAGATTTTAAAGAAACCAAAGTCTCCAAAATATATTGTTTCTAGTACATGTATAAATCTGCAGTGCACATTTTGTAATACTTATAGTTTTAAGGGTAAACTGAGCAACTTTAAACAAATGGAGGAGTAGCCTAATAGCTAACCCACCATTGCCTCTGATACAAACTGTAATGGTGGTTCTCCACAGACAGTTGTGGTAATGCAGGCACACTTGATGGTGACTCCAGAGCAGAGGGTAGCTGGAAGGTCCTATGAGATCCAGGGTGAAAGATCTGATACCTACAGAGAACAGACAACTCTATTTTTATTTCTTCTGATATAGTTGTACGAGATTATGTTCTCTTTTCTTTAAAAGGCGAAGAAGTTGCACAGGATAGATTGCCCTTCTACACTGTTTCTCAAGGAAGAGGAATCAAAGTAATAGAGAATACATGCACTGTGGTTCAGATGGCAGCTTTGCAAATGAATATCAAGAGATATTGAGTTCACATGTTCTTTATTAGTAGCTTTTGGTCTTAGCTGATGTGCCATAATTCTATCTGGAGATGGCTGAGGAGCTGGATTATAACAGATATTGATGCTATCGGAGACCCGTCTAGACAGGTTCTGCTTGTCTGCAAGTTGTTTGGACTTAATGAAATAAAAGGTTGAGAAATTTTACGAAAATTCTGTGTGGCCAAAAAGACAGTATAGAAGTGTTCTCCTACAATCAAGAAAATGGAGAAGAGCTGCTTCTCGATTGGAGTGAGGTTCTGGGAAAAAAGCTGATAGATTGATTGAAGTGGAAGGGAGACAATACTTTGGGAAAGAACTTTGATGAGTATGGAGGACAAACTTATTTGCAGAAACTATGTGCATGAGATGTTGTAGATGAGGGCCTAAAATTCACTGATTTGGCTTGATGAAGTGATGGCAAACAGAAAAATGGTCTTCCTGTCCCAGTGGTTCAAATGGGAGCGTCACCAACCTGGCAAGACAGTGTTGAGGTCCCATGGTGGTATGGGTTTGCATAATAGAGACCTTTTATTCACAAGTCATTGCATGAACTCGGAAATCTATGTCTACCTCACTGTGATATTCTTGTATAGCCATGAAGTGCAGTTGCACTTAAGTTGCCTTATGGTCACTTCTAGAGAGGTAAAAGAGATATAATTGTATGGCATCAAGAGGGGGAGCAAGAGAATGCATGGAACTGATAAATGGCACAGCAGTGAAAGAAGTGACTCCTATTTGAGCCTACTGAATTTCTTAGAGGAGTCTTTGCTGGATGTCAAAACAACATTTTTTACTTCTTGTGAGACCAAAATGCAAGCAATTAGCATATTCTCAACCTTCATGCTATGAGAACCAAGCAACCACCTTCCCTGCTGCATCAGGAAAGATGGATGTGTCTCCAACGGAGCTGGCTGATCCTTTGTTATTGAGAGGAGGAGCAGGAACCAGATTTGTCTGCCCCCCTGGGGGTACTACATAGATTACTGTGGCCTTGCCAAGGAGAATTTGCTGTAAGACTCTAGATATGAGTGAAAAAGGAGGAAACACATACAGAAGGCCCCAGACCCATGACAGGATGAAAAAGTCATAGCGAAGATAGTGGCATGCAGGTCTGGCCACTACCACTAATCATATACCACTTATCATTTGTATAGTGCCTAAGGATTTTGCAGTACAGTACATAAAGACAGTCCCTGCTCGGCAGTCTATTCCAGACACACAAACACAACAAACAGGATATTAGGTTGTTCAAGAGGGAAATGATTAAAATACACATGTATGTTAAGTAGGAGAAATATAGGGAGGTAAGAATCTAAAAGCAGCCTCAAAAGGTCATCATTTTAGGATATGAAAAGGACCAGAGATGGAGCCTGACATACTAACTCAGGTATTGTATTCCAGGCATACGGTGCAGCAAGGTGGAATGAACAGATTTTGAAATAGACAGCGGAAGAGAAGGCCACAGATAAAAGTGATTTGCCTTATGAGTGGAGTTCACAAGGAAGGTTGTAGGGAGAGATAAGAGGAGAGGTAATGAGGAGCTGCAGAGCGCATGCATTTGTAGGTCAGTAGAAGTCAGAACTGTATGCAGAAACAAATTGGAAAAAGGGGTTATGTGAGAATAATGACAGTGGAAGAGATTAGCCATGCAGCTGAGTTTTCAATGGATTGGAGTGTACAGAGATGTTGCAATAGGAGACCAGCGAGGAGCAGGTTGCAATAGTCTAGATGGGAGATGACAAGAGAGCAGAGGTCTTAGTAATATGGAGGGTCTTAGTAATATGTTTTAACTATCAGTTGGATAAGGGCATTAGAAAAAAGCAAAAAGTAAAAAAAGTAAAAAATGATCCCAAGATTGCGAGCAGAGGAAACAGGGAGGATGAAGATAGTGTCATCCACAGAAATAGAGAAGGGAGGAAGGATGGAGGTGGGTTTAGGGGGAAAGAATATGTTTCATCTTGGCCATATTCAGTTTCAGATAACAGCGTGTCATCCAGGCAGCAAGATCAGACAATTAGACTGATGGATATCAACAGCATCAAAAGCAGCAGATAGGTTCAAGAAAGATGAGGATTGAGTAGAGGATCTTGGATTGGCCAAAAACAGGTCACTGCAGACTCCGGCATAGGCCATTTCTATATAATGTATAGGACGAAAGTGAGACTACAGCAGATCAGAAATGGCTTGAGAGAAAAGAAAGTCAAAACAGGTTAATTGGAATTGCAGGAAGGGCTCAGTGAAAGTTTCCTGAAGAGTTGTGTCACCACAGCATGTTTGAAGGCAGTAGGAACAGTTGTAATAGAGAACAATAGATTGAGTATATGACAGATGAAATGGAGAATAATGGGTACGATACAGAATAGTAGAGAGGTAGGAATGAATAAGAGGAACAGGTAGTTAATTTGGAGGAGGAGAGATGTGCAGTTTCCTCCTCATTGTTATTAGAAAGGAAGAATGTGCCAGAGAGATTGCAAGAAGGATTTGAGAGTCAAGAGAAGGAAGAGGAGATGGAGGTGACCTGGTGGAAAACTCAAAATGAATCTTGTGGACCTATTGTTTATATCAAGTACACAACACACTTGAAGGCTGCATTTCATGGCCAGTGCCAGTTTCCATATTCCAAGTGCTACTTTACTTCTTTACTTGCACAATAGCAACCATGGAAAGGACCTGCAGAAATCTCCATTAACGCATGTAAGACCTGTAAAATAGGGACTTCTGCACCTAAGAAACATGTATCTTTTCTTGGTGCTCTTATAAAAATACTCTCTTTGCATAAACCCTGAATGCTGATGATCAGTCAAAGAGAAGCATCCAGTACTAATGGTGGTGACCCTAAAAGGTGAAATGCAGTTATGGCCAATGGTGAGGGTCAATGAGAATACAAGCATGGGTGTCTTTGAGGTCTAGGCAGGAAAGTCAATCTCCTTGACCATTGAGGGGTAGGATTATGGTTTCCTGATTAGCCCCTGGTGCAGAAGAGTGTAGGATAGAGGATTCTGGAAGGAAGACCAGTTTGGACTTGTCAGCAGTGTCCATGTAATGTGCAGCAGGTTGCTTAGAGGAAAGGACTCCCTCGATGCTGGAAAGAATCCCTTATCTAAAGGCTTCTGCTGGTGGGACTCCTTCAGTGTTTGCTTTTTCTTCTTGGATTGAAGACTTTCCTGCTGTCAGTCCTATGAGACTGAGTGAACACACCAGTGCGCTGGGTAGCAGGGGCCGCATGCTTTATTTTGGCACACTTCTTTAGCATCAATTCAAGCAAGAGCTCTTTTAGGTGTGGGGGAATCAGCAGGGTAGGATCATCCAGGCAGTTAGACATTTGGGGCTCGTGTTGGCTGCTCTTTCCCAACAGGTGCCTTGACACGGTCTATGGAAGGGAGTGGGCGGTCAAACTTCCTTCTCCCCCATTTGCTATCTTGTCACAACCTAAAGCCAAACATCCTTCTGCCAGTTGGGCATTTGTAAGGGTTCTAAAACCCCAAGCATTCTTGGAGGTATCCATCACTCCCATGGAGCTTCTTTAATGCTTTATGTATTTATTTTTACTATTCTTTTTTAGTGTTAGTGTGGATAAGGAGAGTTAGTTTTGTCCTACTTGTCTGGAGGATAAAATATTTATTTTATTTATTTGTTTACATTTCTTTTATACCGCGCTATTCAACATCAGTGCGGTTTACATAGAACATAAAACATACACGTTGCATATAATGAAACAGTGTTTACAGGTAACAAGAAATAGAACTTGGATAACTTGGGGTAACTATTTACATCAGATTTTCATATTGTACAAGCTAAACTTATAAGTGTCTTAAAGCGGGAGATTTGTATCTTAATCTATCTTGTAGTATTGAAGGAATAGGTAGTGTTTCACTGCTTTCCTAAATTGGGCCAAGTCAGTGATTGCTCGTATGTTGGGTGGGAGAGAATTCCAGCTTCTCGGTGCACATAGTTTGAAAGCTCTATTAGCTGTAGCGTGAGTGCAGTGGGTTAATTCTATTGGGACATTTGATGTGTTTATCGCTGTTGATCTCCTGGACCTGTTGGATGGTGTGGTATGAATGAGTTCCGCTAGTGATGTAGAGGCTAGACCATTGATTGACTTGAAAGTAAGCAGCAGAATTTTGAACGATAGTCTGGAATGAATGGGGAGCCAGTGAAGATGTTTTAGGATGGGTGTGATATGATCCTTCTTAGGCGCTCTGATTAGAACTCTCGCTGCAGAATTCATTGCAAGCTGTAGGGGGTTTAAAGTAGACAGAGGGAGACCATGCAGGATTGAATTTGCGTAGTCAAAATGAGGCATAAGTGCCTGATAGATAGTTCGGAAGTTGCTTGGATCAAGTAGGAAACGAAGGTGCCTGAGGGTACGGATCTTGTGGTAAATTGCTCTGACTACATTGCTTATGTGGAGTTTCATGTCAAGGCGCTGGTCCAAAGTGACTCCAAGGTACCTGATCGAGGATTTAGTCTGGAGTTCTGCTTCCTTGACTTTTATATATGTTGGTGTTATGAAGTTTGAATTCCTCATGATGAAAAGCACCTCCGTTTTCTTGTGCTGAATTCTAAGGTTTTGTGATTGAAGCCAATTGGATACTGAGTCAAAGCATTCTGTAATTGGTGAAAGGTCTGGGTTTTCTGTTGAAAAGGGCATGTAAAGGACGTCGTCCGCGTATAACAGGCAGTTTACCCCAAAAGAGCGAATGAGATTACAGATAGGTTGCATGTAGATATTAAACATCAGGGCGGAGAGGGATGATCCCTGCGGTACTCCTTGCTTTTGGTGGAAAGATTTAGAAGTTGAATACCCTGAACGTACATGTTGCCATCTGTTTGTGAGATAAGATTCACACCAGGTTATCGCCATTTCTGAAATACCCTTCTCCCTGAGGCGCACCAGTAGAAGCTTGTGACATACTGAGTCAAAAGCAGCTGCTATGTCAAGGAATGTAAGGACAAAGCCCTGCCGGATGTTATCAATTTCTGTGGATATGTTATTTATAAGTGTGGTGAGGAGGGTATCTACGCCTTGTTGTTCTCTAAACCCGTGCTGGCATGGGTCTAGTGGTGAGTTGTTGTCGACATGGTCTTGGATTTGTCTTTGTACCTCTTTTTCTATTATTTTAGCCAAAAGTAGAATGCTCGATATCGGTCTGTAAGATTCTACTTTCAAGCTATCGAGCTTGCTGTTTTTCAACAGAGGTCTAATGGAGGTATGTTTGAGGGATTGAGGAAACACCCCTGTTGTAAAAGATCTTTCCATGAGCTTGGCTATTAATGGGCTAAGATCAGACTGTAGCTCCTTTATCCAGAAGGCAGGGCATGGGTCAGTCTGGGCAGTGGTGGTGTTGATCGTAGTGATGGTGTTTTCAATGTGTTTCTTAGCTGGTGTAGAGAACATGGTCAAGGGTGTTATATTGTTTTGTAATATTGCCCTTGAGGGTACTGGAGATTTGTTGGTATGGCTTATCTTTGTTTGCAGGTAGTCAGCAAAGTCTTGAGGGTAGATATTGTTTGATTGTTCAGGTACTGGTTCCTTAGCTAATTTCTTTATGAGGCTGAAAAGGTCATGAGGTTTGTTCAATTACCGCTTCAGAGAATCTATGTGAAATTGCCTTAGGTTGGTAGTTACTGCTTCACGATGTTGCACCAGATGGGAATTATATGCATTTTGATCAATTTCTGAGTGAGATTTGCGCCAGCGTCTTTCCAACTTCCGTAGGGAGGTGAGAGATGATCGAAGTTCTGAGGTGTACCAAACTGCTGAGGTTCTGGTCCTTCGTGGCTTGTTGGATGGTGCACGTACTGCAATATTACTGAAGGTTTCGTTCCATTCAGAGACCATATCTTCTGGACTGAGTATTGTCGTGGCTAGAAGTGGGTGTGTTTTACTCAGGATCGACTCTCTATCAAAGGCTCGAAACCTTCGTTCTGGTGCCTTGGGAGAGCTAGTCAGCCTTTTGATTTTGTTCTGGTTATTTCTGATTATGGGTAGTTGGAAAACGATCAGTTTATGATCAGACCATGGAACTGTGGATAAGTAGAGTCCTAAGTTGTCTTTTGTTTTGGGAAATGTCTGTGGAGCAAAAATCAGATCAAGTAGACCTCCTTTAACGTGTGTAGATTAGACTGAAGAAAGGCAGGAAATGTGTCAGTGAGCAAGGGACTCCCAGAAAAAAGGCTTCCCTGAGCTTAGGACAGCACATCACACTAGGATCCATTTGGTGGACATCGCCATCAACTCTGCCAGCATTACCACTGCTCATCAAAGGAGAACTACCTACTATACTTAAATGTAATTCGCTTTGAGCTACTACTGAAAAAGTGTGAGCGAAACATACAAAAGAAACCCCAAAGAAGTTGAAAAGTGCATACTTATAGTGAGATACAATGACACGTTTCCTCTTTCCTCCATTTGCAGTCTTAGGCATGGGATGTCAGAAGGCAGGGGATGTGTGTATGAGTGGCTGTGAGCATCTAGGCTTCTCTCTCGCTTGCCCTTTACCATATCATCCCGCACATTCTTCCTGTCTTTCTCACTCTCTTGCACTATTTCCCATGATTACTCTTTGCCAATTTCCTTCCTTCCCTACCACCTACCCATACACTCTCCCTCCCCCTTCCCTCCCCCTACCCCTACACTCTCTCTCCCCTCTTTCCCCTGCCACCCAACCTTGCACTCATTTTTCTTTCTCTACCACACCCTCACCCCTTTCCTCCCTTCCCCTCTCTCTTCCTGCACTCTCCCCCTACTTTCCCTGATCCCTCTTGCACTCTTCTAATTCCCCTCTCTCCCTCCACTCTACTCTCTCCTTGCAGCCCCTTTCCTTCCCTCCTCTAACCCCACCTCCTCCCTTATGCCCCGCCCCTCCATCCCTCCCATCAAAACGCTACCCCTTCCCTTGTGCTTCACTCTTCACCATGCCCCTCCTCTTTCCTCCTCTCTAAACATGCCCCTTTTGCTCCACTCCTTCCTTGATGCCCACCCCATCTTCACCAGTGACCTGGAGTCTCCTGCCGGCTCTTTGCTGCTGCTCTGTCCTGCTCCTCCCAAAGCCCTATGCATCTGTTGGCACATGTCCACACAAACAGACATAGACAGACAGATGGACAGAGAGATGGATTGACCTTGTCCCATAGGTGCTATCAGTCAAAGCAAAATGCACCTGAAAGAGAAAAACAAGACAAAGATAACGAGATCACTTTAACAGTATCAGATCCCAAATTAATGGCCATGGTCAGGTGGGTCACTAGGAAACTTTCCTAAAGACAACTGTATGTTTAACTGAGCTGAAAATTATCTGTGTAAGGGAGTATAAAAGTACATCAGAGAAACTTCAGAGCAACAATACACAACCCCAAACATAGTGCAAATGCAGAAATCAGGACCAGGACTCTGCAAACAACCAAACATAGAGCAACTTCATAACGAAGGACTTGAACAAACCAACCTACCTTAAACACTAACAAAACAATAAATCTAGCTCTGCATTCACCCCCTGTTTTATTCCCGCCTTTGACTATATATCTTAAAAAACCTGTTAAATAAATAAATATAATATTTTGGGAAAATATTTCAGATGGATGTTAAAAATAACTGCCACCTAAGTTAATAAATTAAATACTTGACCATTTTTAAACTGTGGGTCTGATGAATGAATATATTTTGCACTATTTTGCATTTATGATAGAATTGTAAGAATATCAGTAATAAATCTAATGCCATTTCTGGGGCAGTTGAAGACACTTCTTTACCCCTGGTGGATGAGATGTTTGCGTGGGTAACTTGATGAAGGTAATATGGGAAATATAATCGGAGCATAAATGTTAGGGAAGAAAATATGTTTTATTAAGATGTTTCTATTGTGTTTTCCCTTCTTTATGTGATGGAGCTTTAATGCATTTTAGAATAACTTCTGTCATTATGTTGACAGTGTATGTAAGATTTACAGTACTATACTAAAGAAATAAATATTGCGATGCTTTGGAAAAGATGATGCTGTGCTTTCCTTGCTATTCTCTCTGACTGACAATAGTCTATTGAACCCAAGAGGTAATCCAGACCTTGACAAATGTTCTAGGAATTTGCCACCAAGACCTTGGTCACTGTTCCCCCTTCCCAGCCCCCGCGCCCCCCATACATCACCTCTAAAATGGTATATTGAAGCTTCTTTTTTAAGGTCCCATTTAACTCTTTCCTATTTTCTATGGGAAAGGAACATTTAATAGGTCTTTAACGTGCCATTACTCAGTGCTAACCAAAGGTATCAATCCTTCTCCCTCTCCCACCATCCCTAATCAGTAGATTTTCAGCAGTATATTGGACTTTATAGCTGCATCTGAGACAGTCCACGCTCAACAGAGCTTACAATCTAATCAAGATGAAAAACATCACAGAACTGGAGACTAGAGTACGGCAAGATATACAAAAGTAGCGGACAAGAGAATGAAGAGTATCAGGATTCAAAAGCAGTCTCAAAGAGGTGGTCTTCAGCCTGGACTTAAATAGGGCCAGAGAAGGAGCCCAACACACCGATTCAGGTAGTCTGTTCCAAGCATATGGAGCAGCAAAGTGGAATCAACGAAGTCTGGAGTTGGCAGTGGCAGAGAAGGCTCAGATTCAAGGGATCTGCCAGAGGACTGGAGCTCCCGAGGAGGAGTGTGGAGTGACATAACAGAGGAAAGGTAGTAATGAGCCATAGAATGAATGCACTTGTAGGTAAGTAGAAGTTTGAACTAGATGTGAAAATGGGTAGGGAGTCTGTAAAGTGTCTTAAGGGGTTATATGGAACATAGGATATGATGACAGATAAAGGCCAGCATGGTCCATCTAGTCTGCCCTGCAAGGAAGCACGAATAGGTGCAGGTCACTCCTCCCCATGCCTTTGTTTAGGGGTGTACCCACCATTCCATGTAGGTCACCCCTAGTTGATCATATTTAAGAGATAGTTATGCTTATTTTGATTTTATCCTGTTGCTATGAAGGGATCCACTGTGTCTATCCTATGCCATTTTCAATTATGTCACTGTGTTTGCCCCCACCACTTCCATCAGGAAGGCATTCCAAGCATCCACCACCCTTTCAGTGAAAAAGTATTTCCTGACATTGCCTTTCAGTATACACCCTTGCAGCCTCATGTTATGCCTTCTAGTTTTACAACTTCCCCGTCTTTGGAAGAGGTTTGTTTGTCCATTAATACTCTTTAAGTATTTAAAGATCTGAATCATATCTCCACTGTCCCTCCTCTCCTCCATAGTGTACATAGCTAGGTCTTCAAGTCTCTTCTCATAAGTCTTCAGATACAGGCTCCAAATCATTTTGTTTGCCTTCCTCTGAACTGCTTCCAGCCTTTTCATATCCTTTGCGAGATACGGTCTCCAAAACTGAACACAATATACCAAGTGAGACTTCACCAGCAACTTATGCACTGGTATTAGTACCTCTTTCTTTCTACTGTATGCAACCCAGCATCCTTCCGGCTTTTGCCACCGCCTTGTCACACTGTTTCGCCACTTTGAGATCCTCAGAAACAATAACTCCGAGGTCCTTCTCATGGTCTGTGCACACCAGCCTATCGCCCCCTATCTCATACAGTTCCTTGGATGTTTTCTTCCCAAGTACATGACACTGCACTTCTTCACATTAAATCTTAACTGCAAAGCATTAGACCATAGTTCCAGCTTTTGTAGATCTTTCCTCATGTTCTCCACTCCCTCAGGGGAATCCACTCTGTTGCAAATTTTCGTGTCATCTGCAAAAAGACAGAATTTTCCATTCAGCCCTTCGGCAATATCACTCACAAATATATTGAACAGTACTAGTCACAGGACAGAACCATGGGGCACACCGCTATTCACATTCCTTTCATCCGAGAGAGTTCCGTTTACCGTCACCTTCTGTTGTCTGTCAGTCAAACAATTTCTGATAGTTCACCATCTTGGGACACATCCTCAAGCTGTTGAGTTTATTGATAAGCCTTCTATGAGGAACAGTTCTCTGGTTACCCAGTCAAAGAACTTAATCAGACTTGTTTGGCAAGAACGTCCTTTGATAAAACCATGATGCCTCTGATGATGCAACCTATTGGTTTTGAGGAAATCCACACTTTTCTCTTTCAGGAGCACCTCCATTACTTTTCTCGCCACCGAGGTAAGGTTTAATGGCTTGTAGTTTGTCATTTCATCCCTATTACCGTTTTTGTGGAGAGGTTCCACATCAGCCCTTCTCCACTCCTATGGAACTTCTGTCTCCAAGGATCTAAAAAAACATCCTTTAAAGGCCCTGCAAGAACCTTTCTGAGCTCTTTCAGTATCCTGGGTTATGTCCCATCTGGTCCCATAAACATGTCCACTTTCAGTTTTGCAAACTGTTCTAACACATCATCTTTTGTGAATGGTGTAGTATCTACTCCATTCCCATTTGTATATTTGTCAATCACAGGCGGTCCTTCTCCAGGATTTTCTCCAGTGAAAACAGAGCAGAAGTATTGGTTTAGCATTTTCGCTTTTTCAATGCCACTTTCCACAAATCCGTTCCCAGCACTTTTGAGTCCTGCAATTCCACCTCTGAGTTTCCTCCTCTCCCGAATATATCTGAAAAAGGTTTTGTCGCCACACATCACATCTTTAGCCATCTTTTCTTCTGCCTTTGATTTTGCTATCTTTATTTTCTCTTTATTTCTCTTTAGTTGATCTTGTAATCTTTTCTGTGTTCCTCTGTTTGTGAGCTTCTGAATTTTTTGAAAGTTGTGTTTTTTGCCTTTATTTGTGCAGACAATTTGGAAAACCAAATAGATTTCCTTTTCCTCTTGTTTTTATTTACTTTCCTTACGTATGTATCTGTTGCTCCTTTTATTGCTTCCTTTAGTTTCGCCCATTGCAATTCCACTTCCCTTATCCCCTTCTACTCTATCAACTCCTCCTTCAGGTACTTCGCCATTTTACTGAAGTCAATGTTTTTGAAGTCTAGGACTTTGAGTTTGCTGTGACTGGATTCCACCTTGGTTTATATCTCAAACCACACCATGTGATGATCACTGCTGCTCACATGGGCACCCCCCTGGATATTCGACATGCTATCTCTGTTGGTGAGCACTAAATCTAGCATGGAGCTCTCCCTGGTCGGTTCCATCATTATTTGTTTAAGTAACCCATCTTGGAATGCATCCACAATTTTTTTTACTTCTTTCCAGACTTGCAGAAGGAACACTCCAATCCACATTGGATAGATTAAAGTCACCCAATATGATCGCTTCCCCCTTCATGGATTTCTTTGCAGTTTCAACAATCAATTCACTATCCATTTCTTTGGTTTGAGTTGGAGACCTCTAGACCGCACCAGTATGGTGACATTGCCACCCCCCTCTTTCCAACACAATCCAGAGCGCTGCTTCTCTTTCCCATGTCCCCTGCATTTCAGCAGCTTTAATATTGCTTTTGACATGCAGGGCTACTCTTCCTCCTTTTCTACTCTCTCTATCTCTTCTAAATAGATTATAGGGTTACATGAGCCTAATACCACTGGTGGAAGATAAGCTATGCAGCCGAGTGTTGAACTGATTAAAGGAGAGAAAGATGATTCAGAGGTAGACCAGTGAGGACCTGGTTACAATAGTGAAGACGAGAGGTGCTTGGAACGCCCTCCTGATGGAAGAAATGGGGGCAAATACAGTGACAGAATTCAAAATGGCATGGGACAGATACAGTGAATCCCTTTATAGCAACAGGATAAAATCAAAATTACCTTAACTGTCTCTGCTATCTCAACAAATAGGGGTGACCTGCACAGGCAGTGCGACACCTCTAAACCAAGGTTTGGGGAGGGATGATCTGCATTGGAGTGGCAGGTGCACCTACTCTTGTCACCTTTCTGGACCATGATGGTTTTTATCTGGTGTCATATACTATGTTACTATGTAGTGAGTGTATGAGGGTCTTAATAATGTATGTAGAAAGGAAGGGACAAATTTTGCCAATGTTATAGAGAAAGAAGTGAAAGGTTTTAGCTATCTGTTGGATGTGTGCAAAGAACGAGAGATTAGCGTCAAAGATGACCCCAAAGTTGCAAGCTGTGGAAACAGGGAGGAGTGAGAGACATCCAGGCAGCAATTTCAGATAATCAGGCAGAGATCTGCGCCTGAAGTCCTGGAGAGATTGCAAGCATAGAAAGGTAGATCTGAGAGCTGTCAGCATAAAGATGGTATGTGCACTAAGGACTGAGTTGGTCAGTTGGTCCATTAGATGATAAAGGGGTTAAAGGAGCACTAAGAGGCGACAAGGTGATAGCGGAGAGACTGAATGAATTCTTTGCTTCGGTCTTTACTGAGGAAGATGTAGGGATGTTACCCATGACTGAAGTGGTATTTAAAGGTGTGGAAGAATTGAAGGAAATATCGATACATCGGGAAGATGTCTTACAACTATTAGATAAACTGAAGAGTAGCAAATCACCTGGGCCGGATGTTATACATCCAAGGGTGTTGAAAGAAATGAAATATGAGATTGCAGAACTGCTATCAGTAATCTGTGAACTATCATTAAAATCATCTCTAATACCTGAAGATTGGAGGATCGCCAATGTAACACCAATTTTTAAAAAGGGTTCCAGGGGTGATCCGGGAAACTACAGACCGGTGAGCCTGACGTCAGTACCGGGAAAAATGGTAGAAACCATCATAAAGAATAAAATTACTCAGCATGTAGATAGTCACAACCTAATGGGAGACAGCCAACATGGCTTTAGACAAGGAAGATCTTGTCTTACTAATCTGTTATGTTTTTTTGAAGGAGTGAATAAACAGGTGGACAAAGGTGAGTCGGTTGATATTGTGTATCTGGACTTTCAGAAAGCCTTTGACAAGGTCCCTCATCAGAGACTTTTGGCAAAACTAAAGAGTCATGGGATAGGAGGCAGTGTACTATTGTGGATCAGGAACTGGTTAAAAGATAGAAAGCAGAGGGTAGGGCTAAATGGCCAATTTTCACAAAGGAGAAAGGTGAATAGTGGTGTACCCCAGGGATCTGTGCTGGGTCCGCTGCTTTTTGACATATTCATAAATGACCTGGAAAGTGGAATAACGAGTGAGGTTATCAAATTTGCAGATGACACAAAACTATTTAAAGTTGTTAAAACCCAAGAGGATTGTGAAAAATTGCAAGAGGATCTTCATAAATTGGAAGACTGGGCATCAAAATAGCAGATGAAATTTAATGTGGACAAGTGCAAGGTTATGCACCTAGGGAAGAACAACCCAAACTATGGTTACACGATGCAAGGTTCCACATTAGGAACCACCACCCAGGAAAAAGATTTAGGCGTCATTGTGGAGACCATGTTAAAACCCTCGGCCCAGTGTGCAGCGGCGGCCAAGAGAGCAAATAGAATGCTAGGTATGACAAGGAAAGGAATGGAAAATAAAACAAAAGATATTATAATGCCTCTATATCGTTCCATGGTGAGACCGCACCTTGAATATTGTGTGCAATTCTGGTCGCCGTATCTTAAAAAGGATATAGCGATTTTGGAAAAGGTACAGAGAAGAGCCACCAAAATGGTAAAGGGGATGGAAGGATACTCCTATGAAGAAAGGCTAAAAAAGTTAGGGCCTTTAACCTGGAAAAGAGACGGCTGAGGGGAGATATGATAGAAGTCTATAAATTAATGAACGGAGTGGAACGGGTAAACGTAGATCGATTGTTTACCTTATCAGAATATGGAAAGACTAGGGGACATGCAATGAAGCTACAGGGTAAATTATTTAAAACTAATAAAAGAAAATATTTTTTCACTCAGCGTGTAATCAAACTCTGGAATTTGTTACCGGAGGATGTAGTAAAGGCTGTTAGTGTAGCTGGGTTTAAAAAAGGTTTGGACAAGTTGCTGGAGGAAAGGTCCATAAACCATTATTAAGAAGTGACCAAAGATATCAATGCTTGACCCAGTACAAGCATTGTGGAACTTGTGTCTCTTGGGGAAACTGCTAGGTACACGTGACCTAGATTGGCCACTGTTGGAAACAGAATACTGGGCTTGATTGACCTTGGTCTGACCCAGTATGGCATATCTTATGTTCTTATGTTCTTATGAGTGTAGAGAGAAAAAAGGAGAGGTCCCAAGACCGAGCCCTGAGGTACACCAACCGAAAGTGGAATGGCAGCAGAGGAGGATCCACCAGAACATACACTAAAAGTGCAATGGGAGAGATAAGAAAACCAGGACAGAGCTGAGGAGAGAGATAGGTCGATAACTGGAAGGACAGGTAGCATCTAGTGAAGGCTTTTTTGGGAGAAGCACAGCATGCTTGAAGGCCACAGGAACAGTTGGAGTGGAAAGTGATAGGATAAGTCTATGACAAATGGCAGGGATGACGGCAAAAGATATAGAGGTTAGTAAATGGGTGAGAATGGGATCAGAGGAGCAGGTAGTCAGTGTGTAGGAGGAGAGAAGATTTGCTGTTTCCTCCTCAGTGATTTCAGACGAGGAAGAAGGGGTGAACGAAGGTGTGGGAAGGATTTGAGACTGAAGAGTGGGAAGATGAGGTAGAGATGACCATGCAGAGAATTCAAGGCCAATCTTCTGGAATTTGTCATGGAAATAGTCAGCCAAGGTCTGGGCAGATAGTGAAGGAGGGCTTCGGGAAGAGGGACCTTGAGGAAAGAGTTGAGCATAACAGAGAAACGGTGAGAGTCAGAGGCAAAAAGGTTAGTCAGATGGACATAGTACTCTTTCTTGGTGAGTACTATGGGTGAATGAAAAGAGGTTAGCATGAATTTGAAATGCAGGCAGTCAACAAGGGAATGTGATTTACGCCAAAGGAGCTCAGCTGAGCAGGCACAGGAATGTAGGTAGAGGATTGTTGGGGACAGCCAGGGTTGAAGTACGATACGTTTCACTGGGTATGGAATGGGAAACGCAAGTACATACAGAGCAGAGGAGAGTGTAAGGGTCAAACCGCTATCCTGGTCCCTCCAGGCTGGGGCTGTCCCATCTGGCTGCGCTCCCCTTGGTGCTTTCTCTGCTGCCTGGATGCAGGGGAATGAACTCACAACCACACCAAGTTCAGTATGCAAGTTTATTCCACAGGTTAGAGGGGCTGTCTGTCTTTTATACATTAACAGAAACATATACATATGTCATCAACTCATCCCCTGAGGCCCACCACAGCTTATCAGTAACTTCACAGATGTTAGTCGTCTCTGTGTAGAACAATCAATTTGTCTTAGCACAGCACATTCCTTTCCATATATAGATATGTACAGGATGCCCATTTCCCCCCTGCGGACCTCTTAGTCCTCCTGTACACACACTTTAAGCTTAAACCTTATTTTCCCCTATCAATCCCCCCTTTGGGCCTGCATAAGCCCACTATAAGGACACCCAAACTTCAGAAACGTTTTTGCTCAATTCACACACATAATCAAAATACTGTGATTTATAAGGAAATAGGTCTCAGAGTGAATGGGGAAGGGTCATATCAGGCACAGACCCTAAGACTCTAATCCCCTTCATTACATCAAGGACCCAAAAATTCCCTTTTCAATGCAGTCACTGTCCAAACAAAACTAAGCTGTAAGCATAAGCAAGACTCACAAAACCATGTGCAAAATAGCTTCACCGCGCATGCGTTTTTAGCCATTACTGAGCTACATGGAAAAGCTCCAAGAAAGTGTCGAGCACAACAGTTGCAGCATGCCAACAAGCTCAACTCCCCCGAAGAAACCACATGAGCAGTGAAACGTATCAGCGCTTGGGATTAGCGTTGGGAGCTGGGAGCTACATCTTGACTCAAACCGTCCTTTCAGATAAGCTATTTTGCTATTTTTTACATGGTATTGTGAGTCTTGCTTATGCTTACAGCTTAGTTTTGTTTGGACAGTGACTGCATTGAGAAGGAAATTTTTGGGTCCTTGATGTAATGAAGGGGATTAGAGTTTTAAGATCTGTGCCTGATATGACCCTTCCCCATTCACTCTGAGACCTATTTCCTTATAAATCACAGTATTTTTTGATTATGTGAGTTAATTGAGCAAAAACATTTCTGAAGTTTGGGTGTCCACATTGCTCTATAAATCCCGTTGAGATTGGTTGTCTAGTCCACTATAAGGACAGCCAAACAGTCTTCTAAAGGACAGTTAAGCAAACATTATTAACTGGAGGTCGGTGGTGGCGCGCTCGGGTACATCAGCCACCGTGGAAACAGGTGTATAAGAGTACATAAAAGTGGTGGAGTTCTGCAGGGCCTTCCGACAACAGCCAAGGACAAATGAGAATATACAACAAAAAAGAACAAGGATTATAAAAGCGCTCAATAGGGAAATAATCAGCCCTTTGAGACCACCCCCCCAACCCGCCAAACCATTTTACAACAACACCCCATATGTTACCAAAATCAATACCACCCTTGAAATCAGCCATATTCAAATCAGATAAGGTCTTAATCTTTTTCATGGCATTTAGGACAAAAATCGTGTGGTTCGCTATGACAGTACAACAATTAGTTTCAATTAAAAAGGTACAAGCCCTGCCCTCAGTTGCTAGTAAGAGATCTAAAGCTCAACGATTTTGTAAAGTCATTTGAGTATTCTGTTCCAGGGATTCTGCAAGCTTAGAAATAGATTCTGTTACTGACCTCATTTGTATATGTAACAAGCATTGTAATCTTCGAATTGCCATACCTAATTCAGCAGTGATAGCAGGGGTCTGGAAAACTGAGATCCAGGAAGTCCAGCTAAGGGCATCCAAACGAACTTTGGTCAAAGGATAAGTAGCATTAATATAATGATATGAAGCTTGAATAGCCTCATCTTCAGGATTATCAGGTGACCAAGGATTTGCATTCCTTTTCTTTCTTTTACCATGGGTCACATTCAAAGGTATTAGAGCCGAATAAGGAGTTATTTTAACTAGGGAACGAGGAAGTACAGAGAGATTAACTTTCTGATACAATACTTCTCCGCACAACCAATAATGACCAACCACAGCCTCTAGAGAAGTAGTACCAGTCCACCTCTCCTGCATATGATGACCAGGGTACAGGGCATCATTAGTTTTTTTTTATTGGGGTGGAACCCCTGAACATATAACAAGACGTATATGGGGAAAGCCTACTGGCCAGCCCAACCATAATCCTACCATTGGCATACATGGGTCCCACCTGGAAGCTTTCTTTCCAATGATCAGCATTAACAACAAATGTAGTAGTAGAAATATTCTGCCACTGGCGGCTAAAGTTACTACGGGTATGATCCAACCATAGTCCGAAAATGGTGCTATAATCCCCGTACCATTGGGGCAATGTAGTGTTAGCGCATATGTGCCATGAAGCATTCTGTACGTTATAAGACATATTACATTTAGCAGAAAAGAAAACATTGGCACTGGAAATTAGACAGTAAATATAAGTTTGGGTCTCTGGAGTAAAACATGGATTGGTTCATCAGAAGCATTCTGAGAGCTCCAGGTTTGATTACATTGTATAGATTCATAACAGCTGGGCGATACCTCTTCATTACTCCAACAGGGAACCAAACATACCACTTCTGATAAGGGCACAGGCATGGCTACTACCGGCGCGTACCCCACTCCCATTGATATTGAGGTACATATAATACAGTCAGTTAAATTCCTCAGACTAACAACCTCCAAGACAGAAGATTTCCACAAATTCGGAGAGAGGAGTTCTTGCTTAGTCTGACGAGAACTATTGAGAGATACCTGAATCCAAGTTGCATTGTTCTCTGTCCGATGTGCCTGTGTCCAAGGTCCTTCGTTTGTAAAGTAGTATGTAGTCAGCACAATGACAACCGAGATCAATAATAAACAAGAAAGGGCCAGACAGGCAGACTTCATGGCTGGGGCGAGTCAGGCGTCTTCCAGGAATCCTCCGGTGCACTCTTGATGCGTGAGGCATGTACCCAGGTCGGATGCTTATCAGTCAGCACGGCTGTGTGAGTTACTGCTATCACTTCCTCCGGTTCACCATAGGGCGGATCCCATTGGCCCTTCTTGTGGAACAATTTCACCAACACCCGATCTCCAGGCTGGTGTGGATGAGTAGGCCCTGTAGGAGGAACGGGAAGAGCATCATACACTTTCTGAGACACCTCACTTAAATACTTAGCCAATTGAGTAGCATATTCTTCTTGCGCTAACAACACATCATCTGCCGTAATCACCGCCCCCTGCAGCCATTTCCAAGGTAAAGGTAAAGGTCGTCCCATTAAAATCTCAACAGGAGAAAATCCTGATACACCCGGGGTTAATCTAATTTCAGCTAAAACAGCCAGCAAAAACAATGGCCATTTGCCTACTTCATGCTGCGTTGCCTTTTTTAATTTCTCTTTATGAGGTGGACAGTAAAGAAAGAGAAGGTGCAGAGAAGGCAATCTCAACCCCTGCCCTTACTGCCTTCCATTGACAGAACTGGCGGCTATGCTGCTCCTCCACAACTTGCTTAGCCACCAGGTCCGCCAGCGTGTTGCCTTGTGAGGGGAGAGAAGTGTCACAGCGATGTGCAGCACATTTAATAACGGCCACTTCCCGGGGTTTACACAAATCAGTAAGCAAATCATTAACCAAATGAGCATGAAAAATGGCTTTCCCATCAGCTGTCTTCCACCCCCTTCGTCCCCCAAGAAGGCCAAAATCAAGGCATACCGAGAATCTGTGTAAATATTCACCCGCTGGTCAGAAAATATTTCACAAGCTCGAGTCAGCGCCACCAATTCCGCAGCCTTAGCCGAGCTATAGGGTAATAATTGAGCCTCATACAAAATGTTGGGGAGCTCCACAATAGCATAAGAAGTAATGTAGGTATCGTCAGCTGGATGGACACAACTGCCATCCACGAAAATGTTGGGGGCATCGGGAAGTGGGGTAGAGGACAAATCTGGGCAGACGGATGTTTCAAAATTAATTAACTTTAAACAGTCATGGTCTTCCTGCGATGCCTCAGATTTATCTACCGGCCGCATTAAAGCCTGCAACACTAGCATCGGAGTAAATGCAGCAGGTTGCTGCTTAACAGACAGTCCCTCGGTTGTAGTCAGGATAACCTCATACCCACTCAGCCGCTGGGCAGTCATATGTTGTGTTGTAAGGTTCTTCAGCACATTTAAAACAGAATGAGTAGACAACAGGGTAGTCTTATGTTACAAGGTAATGGGAGTGATCATTTGTACAGCAATAGCCAAAGCCGCTGAGGCCCTCAGACACTCAGGCATACCCTATACCTGGAAGGGCAATTTCTTAGAAAAGTATGCGACCGGGCGCATTCCCCCCCCCCCCCCCATAGTCTTGACCCAAAATGGCTGCCATAGTTCCTCCCTCCTCCCTTACATACAGGTAAAACATTTTCCCATAATCAGGCAATCCCAATGTAGGAGCGGAAATCAACAACTGTTTCAACATCGTAAAGGCAGGAAGCATTTCCTCTGTCCATTCAATTTGTGCAGACCCTGGTAACTGCAAAGTAGATCGGCGCAGAATGGAATCCCAATAGGCACAGTCCGGGATCCAAGTGTGGCAAAAGGACACCAGTCCCAAGAAAGCCAGCATATGAGTCACGGTAGTTGGAGGAGACAAATCTATAATTGCTTGTACTCAGGTGGGAGAGAGCGCCTGATTTCCAGGGGACAGCACAAATCACAAGTAAGTAACATGCTCACAGCACCACTGCAGCTTTTTCAAAGAAGCCTTATGTCCATGGGAGGCGAGATGGCAAAGAAGGGACACAGAAGCAGTCTCAAATTCTTTAGAAGTTTTGGGACACAACAGTAGATCATCCATATACTGGAGAAGAGTGGAGGAACAAGGCGGATGCCACATCCCAATTGATGCCTTAAGAGCAAGGGAATATGCTGCTGGGGAGTCAATATATCCCTGCGGCAGACGGGTCTAGGTATACTGCTTGCCCGCGTGTGTGATAGCCATCAGGGGCTGCATGCTAGGGTCCAAAGGCACACTAAAGAAAGTGTTGGCCAGATCAATAACGGTGAAGCATCTAGCTTCCGTGGGGATGAGAGTAAGTAATCCCGCAATATCAGGCATTACTGGAGCCAAAGGGATTACAAGCTGATTTACAGCCCACAAGTCTTGAGTGAAACGTAACCCCTCCCCCTTCAGAACGGGGTTCACAGGGGTATTGTAAGAAGATAGTGTAGGGATTACAATTCCCGCAGCCACAAAGTCCTGAATCATGGACTGCAGGGCGGCGTCCTTAGGGCCAGACAAAGGATACTGCCGAATACAAACGACAGCATTAGGGTCTTTTAAACGTGCCACATACAGTGTACAGGGGACCAACCCCGCATCAGTAGAGAATGTGGCCCAAAGTGCAGAGGGAACAGCAGACAGTCCGCACTCCGTAGGAGAGGCCATACTTAAGAAAAAGGGAGAATGTAAGGCAAACGAGCCATCGGCGTTACTGATAGTGACCGCCTCTAACCAGCACAGCAAATCCCATCCTAGGAAGCTAACCGGGCAGGAAGGAATAATGGTGAATGAGTGTGTAAATAATATAGTGCTATTGCCTAATGCAGAAACAGACAACGGAGGGGTAATCCATGTGGGGTAGAGGTTCCATTTATCCCTACAGAGGCAGGACCTGACATTAAAGATTCCCTACAAACTGAAGCATGCAATGTAGAACAAGTTGCTCCTGCATCAATTACAAAGGAGACTTGTTGACCATTAATGCACAACGCACAACAAGGAGGCTCCTTCCATTCCCCTGTTAACTGAACCCAGATCGTAACCATTGCCTTGGGGCAGTCCTATGGGCGCTGCAGGGGCTGCTGCCATGTAATCGGAATAGCAGGGTTTGGGGGGAGCCAGAGGCAGGAAGAGATGCCACGGGTGGTGGCAAAGCCCACCCCCACTGAGGCAGTGCCGAACCGCCACCTACGGCATAAGGGCACTCAATCTTCCAGTGTCCTTGCTGCTTACCATGGAAGCAGATTTGATTCCTAGGCACTCCCTGCTCCACCGCACCCTGCCCACCCCCACAGCCGCCGCAAAACCGGCCCCGCTGGTCCCTCCATTCCCGTGATTGGGACCACTGGGGGGCTGATGGCTGATAGCCCCTGGGATAAGATGGCTGGCAGGCAGCCTCCTGCTGCCAAGCATGAGAAATCTTCCCCTTCTTAATATCCATATCTGCAAAACATCCTGCCGCTTCCTTAGTCAAAATCACTTTCTCCAACTCTCCTGGCGACATACTAAACCATGTATCAATCATCCGCTTACAGGCTACCGTCACCTCCGGACGCATAGCCCTGAACAATGTCTGAATATACATCGATCCCATTAACCCTTCTTGTGACAACCCTGCCTCTTCCTTCCAACACTTACGGAACCTTCTAACAAACTGAGAAACACCTTCCCCAGGTTCTTGTACACATGCAATAGAAGCAGCCAAATTCTGTTTTGCCCGGAACAGGCGCTCAATCTCCTCTAGAACTTCCACCCACATATCCTTAACATTACTAGGCAACTGCAGACTGCGGGTAGAGCCATCCGGATCATCATATGGATCTGCTAGTGCTTTTACTCTGGAAAAATCAAAAGGAGTTTCCTCATCATAACCCAGCACCCCCTCTATAATAAGACGATAGTCTGGTGCTGTGCATTGTAACCCCCTTATCATGCGCTGTAAATAATGAACAGTGGTTGCCGGAGTTTTCATAGGACTGGGAGCATGCTGAAGAATAGAAGAGAGAACAGCCGGGTCTAAAGGTTTGATCACAAGCTCGTTACCAATCGTTAAGAAGGGGAAATGAGAATCCGAGGATGGGCCACCTAGGGTGGGATGCGAAATGATTGTAGGAACCTGCACAGGAGACAGTACGGGAGGAGAGAGTACAGGTGGGGATAAAATGGAGCCATCGAGAAGAGACACTTCAGACGATGGAGGAGTCAATAAAGAAGAGCATGCAGGAACAGGAATTAGAGACGGTGGTCCCAGAAGGGACCCAGCTACCATCCCAGAAGGATGGGAAACTGGTGGAGGAGAGGAAAAAGCAGAAGATGCAGAAGTAACAGAAGTGGCAGATCCCGAGGCGGGAGAGAACGGGGGTCCCTCCTTCTCTTCCCGCCCTGAGGCCGCCACATTTTCCAATGCAGCACACAGACGGTACAAAATATCTTTAGAATCAGAAGGAGTAAGAACCCCCGAGCGCAATCTACCCATGACCACCAGGCCCTCCCCCTGTACCGACCCTGCAGCTAGATCTTCCAAGGACCCATCCTGGCCACCGCTCGGCATCAAGGACTCGGGGAGGGCGGGATATAGCCCTCGTGGGGCGTCTGCCACAGGGTATGGAGGGGGAGGAAGAGAGGGCAACGAAACCTTTATAACAACTTCAGATACAACCAGCGGAGAAGGGGTGGTCGCAGGCACCTCCGCAGGAGTACCTGCAGGCGTCCCATTATAATAAGGCGCCAGCTGAATCCATACAGTACCACATTCCGTCATGTAAGATTTAGGCCATTTTGGATCCCCGGAATAAAAGGGGAATGCTTTCTTATCGCCTAGACAGAGACCCCTAATCATGTCCAAGTGCCAGGCAGAAAAACTACCCTCCCGGGGAAAGGGGTTAGAGCTACGCAACCCCTCGGTCCACCCAGCCATATTATCCACCCAGGGATTAGTATAGTAACCTCCCGCCACCCGGTCTACATATGCCTTCTGTGTTTCCTTATCAGCAGGCGGAGCCCCTGGGGGTACGGGAGTACGGCGAGAATAGGATGCCTTTTTAGCAACAGTTTTAAACCTAATAAAAACTATTGGTTCAGCGGCACTCACTCCCGCGGGGTCAGCGGCGGTCCCCTTACCTTGGGACCCCCCATTCCCTAATAAAATCTCACCACACGCACGCCTGACCACTTGCTTTCTGTTACCGACCGTCACAAGTGCTATCACTTCGGATCGGCACAGAGGCGTCTTGTCAGACCACGTGCACACAAGCACACAGACCAGGGAAAGCACCAAGCACAGCCACCTCTCCCCTGTCCTACCCAAGGCAGGGGAAGAAAATTTCACTACAGTGCTACCAAAGCACCCGAGACTCCCCCCAACCAACGGGAGGATCTCACTTCTGACACCAAATTGTAAGGGTAAAACCGCCATCCTGGTCCCTCCAGGCTGGGGCTGTCCTGTCTGGCTGCGCTCCCCTTGGTGCTTTCTCTGCTGCCTGGATCCAGGGGAATGAACTCACAACCACACCAAGTTCAGTATGCAAGTTTATTCCACAGGTTAGAGGGGCTGTCTGTCTTTTATACATTAACAGAAACGTATACATACGTCATCAACTCATCCCCTGAGGCCCACCACAGCAGTAACTTCACAGATGTTAGTCGTCTCTATGTAGAACAATCAGTTTGTCTTAGCACAGCACATTCCTTTCCATATATAGATATGTACAGGATGCCCATTTTCCCTCTGCAGGTCTCTTAGTCCTCCTGTACACACGCTTTAAGCTTTAGTCCTCCTGTACACACGCTTTAAGCTTAAAACCTTATTTTCCCCTATCAGAGAGTATAGTGTTATAGGATGATTCTGCCTTATTAGGGTGGTCCAAAAAAATTTTCAGTTCTTCAAAAGGCTGCTATTTTTAAGTATGTGACATGTTTTGAATCCAAACCTCAGGGATTCAAAGGCATGATTGAACTTGCTTCTGAGGAGCTAATTCACTTTTTTAGGAAGTTCTTCTAAAAGCCTGATGCAGAATCCCTGAGTTTTAGATTTGAAACCTGTCTTGTACGTTAAAATATAATTAAAAAATTGAGCAGCGAGACCACGACTTGGACTTCCTTGGCTCTTCATATCTTGGTGCTTCGAGATAAGTACATTTCAAGTCATGTTAAAATAGAATTTTAAAAAATTGAGTAAAATGGAGCATAATGCTTAGCGAACTGATATGCTTCTCCTCGCTTCTTCTTAACGCGCTGACAATTTTTTGTTTTGGGTCGCCTTCTCACTGGGAGCCTCATAGTATTTAAATAAACAATATACTAGACATGAACATCTAACCTTACTAAACAACCTATTCAATGAGCTCTCTACCTTCACCTGGTTGCTACAGTTCCATACCAAAGCCTATGGCTAATATTATGCTTCCCCTTATATACTATAGCACACCCTATCTACCTCCTTCTAATCTCCACCAGCCATACTGAACAGCAAACCGTTGGATACATTCTCAGAAATCTTGATCCTTTGCTCCAAAGTAGGGCTTGCACCAAGCCATCAACCCCAGTCCACAGCCCTTCATATATGCTACGGTTCTGCTGCCCCACTTTTAGGCCTTCCTACCATTTCAAGTTTCTTGTGTCCCTTTGATGGGTAATTACTTCCCTCCATTTCCAGCGTCGCCAGATAGGGACCCTCTCCTTCCACCCCCACCCTCCCCTCCATCACCCGCTATACCCCTAGATTTATTTTTGATAACAATTTATAACAATTTTTATTGTGACCAACCATGTACAATAACAAAACCTTTGTGCCATAAACCTCGTGAGGCGGCAGCCCCCATCTCACTTTTCAGCATGACAAAACTACAAGGCATGCAGAGAAGGTTTCAGTCCCAGGGTAGCTACTAGGAAAGCAAGCAACACCAGAAACAACGAGTCATGAACAGTAAAGGGGGCAACTCTTAAGCCCCTTCTTGTACAAGCCTGGGTAGCTTTCCCGCTCTGTTATCCCCCCTTTATTCCCTGCAATAAAGTTCCCTTCCCTCAAACCCCCTCCCTCTCCCTCTCCCCACCCCCTCCCACCAGACCGTCCCCCCTCCTTCCTCAGGAGCCAGAACTGGTTACAGACTGGAAATACACTTTTCCCATAATGCCCAGTAGCACTGCCGAAACAAACAGCTACTCTCACGTTTCCCACACAAAATCCAATCAGCCATCTCATACATCCCAGCCACCAACTGCGCATATGCCGGGGGAACATCCTCTATCAAGTGAGCCAGAATAACCTTCCTGGCCAATGTAAGTGCTTCC
This sequence comes from Ichthyophis bannanicus, assembly GCA_033557465.1. Classification (NCBI taxonomy): domain Eukaryota; kingdom Metazoa; phylum Chordata; class Amphibia; order Gymnophiona; family Ichthyophiidae; genus Ichthyophis; species Ichthyophis bannanicus. The sequence continues at coordinate 944,009,345 of CM066034.1, forward strand.
TGCGCAAACTTGCATTCTGATTGTTTTTGCACCTGCCCCTTTAGGGGCGTGCTATCCCCCAGAAGCTACACTGTATGCATCAACTCCAAAGGCACCTTCAGGACACTCTGAATGTGGTCCAGCACTCCTCCCCAGTAGCCCTGCGGTTTGTGACACTCCAAAAACATATGGACCTACATGCCGCAGTGCGCCTGACATTGCAAACAATCTGGGCTTTTCCAAAGGCGCAGCAGGCACCCCCCGCTTTTGGGTCAGATATGTCTGATGCAAGATTTTGTATTGTATCTCCTGGAAGGCCACATTAGGGGTGAGGTGGGGAATCTCCGCAAAGAGCCACAAGAGCAGGGTCTCATCAACCTCTTCCCCTAACTCACACACCCAGACCAGTTCCAGGGAGTGCCCCCAACCACTGGCCTTTGAATCTTTGCCCACCCTGAACCAGTCGGATATCTTATTAAGTTTTAGTGGTGTAGCCTGGAATATCTTGTCTAAGGTGTAGCCTGGAATATCTTGTCTAAGGCCTCAACACTGACCAAGCTTGTGACATCATGCCAGTATTGCAGACATGCCATCAGGTGTTTATTAGGGACCGACCATTTACTCTTAATCTGATGAAAAGTGGGAAACCCACGGAGAGAGATCTTCAGCGCAGCTGTTTCCATTCCTGCTGATGCTTTAATACGCAATGATGATGGGGCCTGATAAAAGCGCAGCCCCTTCTGTGGGACACAGCTGCAAGCATGTCCCTTTGCACAAGCCCTAAGGGATGTGTCCAAAGGGGCAGATAATGCTCCTTTGGTGCCCTTTCGGTGCTCGTCGGAACAAGTCCAAGGGAATTGGTTTGGAAGATGGGCAAGTGAAAGAAGAAAGTCTTCCCGGTGGAATCTTTGGTGAAAGCCCCAAAAGAGGAGGCCCCACCAGATAAGTTCTTGGTGAGGAAGGAAATGGAAGAAGCCTTGTCTGCTTCTCTAAGCCCTGGTTTACCTTTGGATTTATCTCCAGTTGTTAGGGAGTAAACCCAACCTCTATCTCCTGGGTTAGCTGTATTTGTGAAAGAGGAGGGTTTCCATGATTTGGTTTTCCCTTTGGGATTGCAACCTGTGTCCAGACAGCCTCCGGTATTGAGTCAAGTTTCGATAGTTACAACTGCTCCGATGCCTAAAGTTTTGCAGTTGCGGTCTATCTCTGGTGACTTCCAAGAAGTCTCCCTCGATCGGGAGATTTCACTTAAGGATATCTGGATGGTAGTCTTGAGAACCAAGGTTGCTCTGAGTGGCACTTTGAGCCAATTACAAGAATTTACTAGAGACTCTGTGGCAAAATTCAGTGTTAATGATTTGAAAAATGATAATTTGTTGTCTTGAGTAGATAAGAGTGAAGCTCAAGTTGCCACCCAATCTTTTTCTATGACATATATTAAAGACAGTCTTTTTTCTCATTGCCAGTTCGAAGCACTTGAAAATTACTCGATCAAGAAGTTTGTTTGTTTGAACTTCCCAATTACTCCTTATTTGTCACCCTTAATTTTATTTTATAAATATTTGAAGGAAGACTTGTCATTCCCCCATTCGGAGGAAATCAGGATTTCCAATATTTTTTATATACCTCGAACAGAAAAAGATTGTCATGGCAACTGAGGGGAATTTGGATCAGGTGGTGACCCCTGCTTAGATATTTCTGAGTTTTTAGAGTCATCGTCAAATGCTATAGCTTTGTGGTCTACTCGATTTGTTTCTGAACTTGATAAGTGTTCAGTACTTAAATCTTATTTTCCTAAAAAAGATTTCCTGTGTTGTGGACAGCAAGTTACACCCGTCCCTGATGTATCCTGACCGATAACACTGGTCAACAAATTTTTACAGAAGTCATGTTACTGAAATAAAAATAGTCATTTTTTATCAATTTTTATATGCTGAACATGAATATGATGTGGCAGGTGAAGGCCTGTGATCCATAGCGTCTGACATAAGCAGACAGGCCTAACTAGCTTGACCTGTAAATGAAGCCTGTGAAGAGGCCCATAGGAATTGCACATCCCCCAATATGCTGCTATTGTAGAATTAGAATTGAACTAGCCTAAACAGGCAGAACTGAAACTTGGAAAAATACAGAAAAATATGTTTAAATGCCCCTGATAAGAAAGTACAGCTGTAAGGGATTTAATTAAAACTGCTGACAGAAAGGTTACAGAGCCCTGCTTCCCTACACGTACTAACTAGCTAAATGGCCTTGGAAGTAGGAAAGTAACAAGTTGGTGAACTGGCCATTGTAATTGGGACTAGAAGGGGGGTAAGCAGGTGCTGAGCCCACTCAAAGAACAAAATTGGATAATCATATCAGTACCGGGACCAATAGAAGGGGTACGGGAGGTACGGGAGGTTACCGGGACCAATGAAATGTTTTTCTATACCTAGAATGGAGCAAAAGTCTATAAAAGTTGTTGTTTTGCCAGAGAACATTGCTCAGCCATTTTGAATTTGACTTTGCTTGAGTCTTGTGCACAAATAAATGATTTGGACCTTCTGAACAGACTCCTGGTATCATTGGTTTGTCTGCGCTCTGCTGCTACAATGACAGTGAAATTGCAAAGTTCGCTCTCGTTTTTTTGTAATCTACAAGAATTTATGTTTACATCACGAAATGCATGTCAATAGTAAATATAATAGGCCTTTGGTTAATACCTGTAAAAAAACAAGTCATTTACTACTTAGATTTTTTCGCCTGTGTCTTGTACAGCTGTTCGGGAGCTTCTCTGGGGAGTGTCCAGCAGTAGTCAGCCAGCATTGTAGTGGACCATTTTCCCTGGTATCTTTGCTCCATCGTTGCAATATCCTGGTGAAAACAGTCGCCATGTTTATCACTAACCATACCACAGTTGTCAGGAAAGAAATCGAGATGGGAATGAAGGAAATGGATCTTTAGAGACATATTGCAGCCAAGTTTCTGATACTGCATCAGCATGTCTTCTACTAGTTCCTTGTAGTTTTCTGCCCTAACATTCCCGAGAAAGTTTGTTGACACTAGGTGAAAAGCATTCTATGCTTGTTTCGCATCACCCTGCAGCAAGTTGTTGAACCAATCAACTTTGAAGAGCTCTCGAATCTGAGGACCCACAAAAACTCCCTCTTTAATCTTTGCTTCACTGAGTCGAGGGAATTTTTCATGCAGGCATCGGAAAGCTGGCGAAGTGCAGTCCATGGCTTTCACAAAGTTTTTCATCAAACCTAGTTTGATGTGAAGGGATGGTAGCAGGATTTTGTGAGTCTCAACCAGAGCTGGGTATTGGATATTCTTCTCTCCAACTGTTACATTTTGTCTGCGATTCCATTCCTTCCACAAATAGTGCCAATCCCTTGCTCGGTTATCCCACTCACATAAGAAACACATGTATTTTATATATCCCTGCTGCAGTCCCATTAAAAGGGCAACTACCTTCAAGTCACCACAGAGGTGCCAGCTGTACTTTTTATAGTTAATGGAATTCAGTAGATGCTTTAAGTTGTCGTATGTCTCTTTCATGTGGACGGCATACGCTACTTGAATAGATGGAAGACGGTTTCCATTGTTCAAAAGCACAGCCTTCAGACTCGGTTTCAAAGAGTCTATAAATAGTCTCCAGTCTTGTGGGTCATGAATGATTTTTAAGGCATTCATGAGGCTTTCAATATCGGAACAGAATACCAGATTACTTTCCTTTCCGACTGCGTATAGTACACTGATGACGTCAGATGACTTCAGCAGCCGTCTGGCAGTAGTATTGCATTGCATCAGAAAATGATGCAATCAACTCTGGATGATGTGTGCATGCTGGTATTATGCAATGTGATGCAATATTACATCATTCAAGGCTTATTTGTGATGTTGTTGATGTCCTACTGGATAAATTTACACGGTGAAACATCAAAAATTTACTACATGCAATATCTTCAAAACGAGAGCCAATAATTTTTTTTTAATGTTATATTCGTGTTCAGCTCACCAAGATGCTACAGATTAGGGCCATTTAAAGTCAGTAACGATTTCAATGTTGACCAGTGTAATCGCATTATAACGCTTTCCTAGAGCTCCTGTCTCAAACCTTGGCTCTGGGAGCTACTTTTTTCCTTATCTTCCCTTGCAAATGCCAGGCACTACATTTGATCTATTGCATCTTGAAGATTTTCTTAAATCCCACAGCTCTTAAATTGCCCAAGGTGTTTGTATAATTTGGGTTTGTAAAACTATTGGAACAGTTTGCTCCTTGTGAACTCTAGAAATTTGATTTTGATTTCTATGGTAATGTGTGCTCTCCTGTTTTTGTGGGCTTGTAGTTCATGTTCGTCTTATGTAATTTCTTTAACAAGTAATGGGGAGGAGTGGCCTAGTGATTGGGGCAAGTTATCTTAGGCTGGAGGGCCAGAAGTTCAAATCCTGTAACTGGGTAGCCGGACCCAACGCTCCCCCTCCTTTGCAACTCTTCCTATCCCCCTTTCCCCACCTCTGCCCTTCCCACAAAAGCAACAGACAGCCTTTTGTGGTAACAACTGGTCGCAGCTTTATTTCCAAACAACATATTTAACAATAAACGGTTGATATTGTGTATCTGGACTTTCAGAAAGCCTTTGACAAGGTCCCTCATGAGAGACTTTTGGCAAAACTAAAGAGTCATGGGATAGGAGGCAGTGTACTACTGTGGATCAGGAACTGGTTAAAAGATAGAAAGCAGAGGGTAGGGCTAAATGGCCAATTTTCCCAATGGAGAAAGGTGAATAGTGGTGTACCCCAGGGATCTGTGCTGGGTCCGCTGCTTTTTGACATATTCATAAATGACCTGGAAAGTGGAATAACGAGTGAGGTTATCAAATTTGCTGATGACACAAAACTATTTAAAGTTGTTAAAACCCAGGAGGATTGTGGAAAATTGCAAGAGGATCTTGATAAATTGGAAGACTGGGCATCAAAATGGCAGATGAAATTTAATGTGGAGAAGTGCAAGGTTATGCACCTAGGGAAGAACAACCCAAACTATGGTTACACGATGCAAGGTTCCACATTAGGAACCACCACCCAAGAAAAAGATTTAGGCGTCCTTGTGGATACCATGTTAAAACCCTCGGCCCAGTGTGCAGCGGCGGCCAAGAGAGCAAATAGAATGCTAGGTATGATAAGGAAAGGAATGGAAAATAAAACAAAAGATATTATAATGCCTCTATATCGTTCCATGGTGAGACCGCACCTTGAATATTGTGTGCAATTCTGGTCGCCATATCTTAAAAAGGATATAGCAATTTTAGAAAAGGTTCAGAGAAGAGCCACCAAAATGGTAAAGGGGATGGAAGGCTACTCCTATGAAGAAAGGCTAAAAAGGTTGGGGCTCTTTAACCTGGAAAAGAGACGGCTGAGGGGAGATATGATAGAAGTCTATAAATTACTGCACGGAGTGGAACGGGTAAACGTAGATCGATTGTTTACCTTATCAGAATATAGAAAGACTAGGGGACATGCAATGAAGCTACAGGGTAAACTATTTAAGACTAATAAAAGAAAATATTTTTTCACTCAACGTGTAATCAAACTCTGGAATTTGTTACCGGAGGATGTAGTAAAGGCTGTTAGTGTAGCTGGGTTTAAAAAAGGTTTGGACAAGTTCCTGGAGGAAAGGTCCATAAACCATTATTAAGAAGGGACCCAGGATATCAATGCTTGAACCAATACAAGCATTGTGGAACCTGTGTCCCTTGGGGAAACTGCTAGGTACGTATGACCTAGATTGGCCACTGTTGGAAACAGAATACTGGGCTTGATGGACCTTGGTCTGACCCAGTATGGCATATCTTATGTTCTTATGTTCTTAAACAGGAATGGAACAAACCCCCTAGCGGTGCGATGCGTCACCAGCCATGTAATTAGCAAGGCAACCACGCCTCCGCTCCAGCCCCGGTCCCACCACCGGCAAAGTTCCAACCACCCCTATACGACTTCGCCATATTACTAGCAAAAGTCTTCCAGGGGTAGTCCGGGTCGAGGGCACCCCGCCCCCTTCCCAAGTCGCCTAAGTCTCCGGACCCCGGAAACCTCCGGGATCCCGCTGTTCACCCCCCCAGCTGCGACAACCCGATTCAATTAGTAACCCCTCCCTGGGACAATAAGGGGTGGGCGGGTGGGCCACTTGCCTTAAAGACCGGCCGCATGTGCTCCAGCACGACCGCGCGCACGCTGGAGCACATGGCCAGATCCGCCCCTGATTGTCTCCGCTCGCACCCAGCAACGAGCGGAGCCAATCCCTTCAAAAAATGCAACGCGTCGTGACGCGCCACGCCATGCGTGCCCCCCCCCTTACAAGGAGATACGAGCAGGGTCCCGCACCGGGCCGGGCACCCGGTTACGCGCAGGCGCTGGGACCCTGCCCGCGCCCTCAAGACTAACCGGGTAGCCGGACCCAACGCTCCCCCTCCTTTGCAACTCTTCCTATCCCCCTTTCCCCACCTCTGCCCTTCCCACAAAAGCAACAGACAGCCTTTTGTGGTAACAACTGGTCGCAGCTTTATTTCCAAACAACATATTTAACAATAAACAGGAATGGAACAAACCCCCGAGCGGTGCGATGCGTCACCAGCCATGTAATTAGCAAGGCAACCACGCCTCCGCTCCAGCCCCGGTCCCACCACCGGCAACGTTCCAACCACCCCTATACGACTTCGCCATATTACTAGCAAAAGTCTTCCAGGGGTAGTCCGGGTCGAGGGCACCTCGCCCCCTTCCCAAGTCGCCTAAGTCTCCGGACCCAAGAAACCTCCGGGATCCCACTGTTCAAGCCCCCCAGCTGCGACAACCCGATTCAATTAGTAACCCCTCCCCGCCACAATAAGGGGTGGGCGGGTGGGCCACTTGCCTTAAAGACCGGCCGCATGTGCTCCAGCCCGACCGCGCGCACGCTGGAGCACATGGCCAGATCCGCCCCTGATTGGCTCCACTCGCACCCAGCAACGAGCGGAGCCAATCCCTTCAAAAAATGCAACGCGTCGTGACGCGCCACGCCATGCGTGACCCCCCCTTACAAGGAGATACGAGCAGGGTCCCGCGCCGGGCCGGGCACCCGGTTACGCGCGGGCGCCGGGACCCTGCCCGCGCCCTCCAGACTAACCGGGTAGCCGGACCCAACGCTCCCCCTCCTTTGCAACTCTTCCTATCCCCCTTTCCCCACCTCTGCCCTTCCCACAAAAGCAACAGACAGCCTTTTGTGGTAACAACTGGTCGCAGCTTTATTTCCAAACAACATATTTAACAATAAACAGGAATGGAACAAACCCCCGAGCGGTGCGATGCGTCACCAGCCATGTAATTAGCAAGGCGACCACGCCTCCGCTCCAGCCCCGGTCCCACCACCGGCAACGTTCCAACCACCCCTATCCGACTTCGCCATATTACTAGCAAAAGTCTTCCAGGGGTAGTCCGGGTCGAGGGCACCCCGCCCCCTTCCCAAGTCGCCTAAGTCTCTGGACCCCAGAAACCTCCGGGATTCCGCACTGGCACAGGAACAAACCTCACCTGTGCCGCCCCCCCCCGAACCTCCCCAAGCTGCGACCAGCGTGACTGATCCTGAACCACCCTCTCCAACACCTCCTGCCAGTCATTGAGGAGCAAGTCCGTCCCGACCGGAGACAGGTGCACACCATCCGCCCGATACAGACCAGGACAAGCCACCTCAACCCAAGAATGCTGCACCTGATACCCCCCTTTCTCGCAAACCCACCTCCCGATTTGCCTATTTATTTTTGTCAATCCCCGGGACCATCTCCTCTTCCCCCAGCACGACGGCCTGGGAATAATATCGGACCAGATCAAGACTACACCCACAAACATACGCAGCAGCACAGCAAGGTCCCTCTTGGCAGCTCTAATCAACTGCATGCAAGACCATTCCGCCAGAACATTGCCCCCCAAATGTACTAGTACAATCGATGGTATATCCCGGATGCGCTGATGATGATTAAGCAAAGGCATCAGCTGAGGCCACCGCAGCCCACGCTCACCCAGCCATGACACCGCCACCACTGCCGGATCCAGTCCAAGATTCAGCCCGATAGGCCGCACTGCTGCTCGCTGACCATCCCAAAACACGTAGGAATGCCCCAAGATCCAACAGCCCCATGCCTTCATCCCCACATCTGCAACAGAAAAAACATCATTAATATTCCCCCCCCAGTGAAATCGAGACCCTCATAGACGAACATACCCCTTAAAAACCTTCGACCGCCATCAGCCAATACTCTGAATCTGAGCCCCAGACAATCCCATAAAGGCTGCGCTAGTCGCAGCCCCTATGCGGAAGGAATGTGCAGAGAAATACCGGGGATCCTCCCCTATCCGGTGCAACACCAGGTGCAGCACCGCCGTCACCTGAAATCGCGTCAGCGCACGGGAATCACTATGCACAAACAACCCCTCCACACCCTTCGGGCACACACCCAAGTAACTCTCCATGGCGGCCACCGGGCACGTGAGACCACCAATCCCTCGAAGGACCACCCACAACCCTTTCCCTTTCTGGTCCATCTTGGATTTCGCTAACAACACGCGTACAAGCCCTGGCTCCCGCCACACATGTTGGCGGCGCAAGCAATTACCCAGACCCGCAGTCCCCGAAGCAGCTGCCAGTTTGCCAACCCGAAAGGCACCAAAAAATGCCAGATAGAAGACCGCCCGAAAAAGCGTGGCCTCATAAGGCGACGACGCCACCCCGGCAAAGCCTGACACAACCTTCGTAACAAATCATGCGTAATCAGCCGACGGTGATCACGTGACACAGGCAAAGAATGCTCCCAACCTTGCAGCAGCTGTCTGGCCAGAAATCCGCGGCCCCGCATTCCCCATCCCGCTGCCTTGGCAAAAAATCCAAACCCAGCCAGATGCATCCGCACAGCCGATCGAGCGACCCCGTGCCCTTTGGCCCAACCAACGTACCCTCCTAGCAAATACTCCGACACCTCCCCCCCGCCCCAACCTAACTGATACAGATATTCCAACACCCGCTCACAACCACGCTGATAGGAAGCCCACGTCCGCTCCACCACCGAATTCTGGAGAAGGCTCTTCATCTCAACCGGCCACAGCTCCACATTCTCCAAGGGACCACGAGCCCGTCCTCGTCCGCCTCCGGAGCCAAGCACCAAAATCGTTCCAACTGGAAACGAGAAAGAGCATCAGCGATTTCGTTAGTACGCCCTGGGATGTGATGAGCCCTCAGGTCGACATTCAAACGCAAACATGCAAGAATGACCAGACGCATTAAGGACGCTACCTGACTGCAGCGCGGAGAATACTGATTAATAACTGCCACCACTGCCTCATTGTCGCACCACCACACGACCTTGTGGTTGGTCAACTTGTCGGGCCATATCTCCATAGCTACGAGTATGGGAAAAAGCTCCAAAAAGGTAATATTACTAACTAGGCCCTCATCCACCCATGCCTGCGGCCATCTGTCGGTGCACCACGCCCCGCCAAAGTATATTCCCAAACCAATGCCACCGGCCGCGTCCGTAAACAGCTGCAAGTCCTCGCTGGATATCTCCGCATCGCGAAATACTGAAATCCCATTAAAATCCCGCAGAAAAATGTCCTAAATCCGCAGATCCTCCCGCATGACTTTCGACACACGAATGCGGTGATGCGGCTTGTGCATGCCAGCCGTCAACGCTGCCAAACGCCGAATAAACACCTGCCCCATCGGAATTACCTTACAGGCGAAATTAAGCGAGCCAATGAGCGCCTGCAATTCCTTCAAGGTCAATTTAGAAGAGGATAAGGAATTAGCAACCAGCACCCTCAATTTCTCCACCTTCTCTAACGGCAATCGCGCTACCATTTGTACAGAATCCAATTCCACACCTAAAAAGGTGAGGATCGTCGTCGGGCCCACAGTTTTACCCTCAGCTAAAGGCATGCCCAACTCGCTAGCCAAACCAATAAAACCATCCAAAAGCTTGCTACAACTTGGAGACCCCGCCTCGCCGACAAACAGAAAATCATCCAGATAATGAACAACCTCCGAGGACCCCACCCTTCTAACCACCAACCAGTGCAAGAAAGAGCTAAATTTCTCGAAATAAGAGCAAGATACCGAACAACCCATCGGCATACACTTATCGAAATAAAACTCACCCTCAAATTGGAAACCTAAGAACTTGAAGGCAGATGGGTGGACCGGCAACAAACGAAAAGCAGACTCAATATCAACCTTAGCCATCAATGAGCCGCGCCCGGCCCTCTTGACTAACTCCACTACCCCATCAAAAGAGGCATAACGAACCGTAAAAAATTCCCGTGGTATGAAATCATTCACCGAGGCCCCTACAGGGCAAGACAAATTGTGGATTAATCGAAACTTCCCCGGTTCTTTCTTAGGAACAATTCCCAACGGGGACACCACAAAACCCTGAAAAGGAGGGTGTTGGAAAGGGCCTGCAATTCTGCCCAGCCGTAATTCTACCGCCAACTTCTCCCGAGCTACCGACGCCCATCTCCGTACACTAGGGGAATTGCGAGCCATTGAACACCCTACGGAACCCCTAATCGGAACAACGAAACCGAACTGAAAACCTAATTGCAAAATTACCTTATCCCTTTTACGCGGGTAACCATGCAACCAACTATGCAATAGCGGTACCCGTATCGCAGAAGGAGCTAACTCAAATAGCGCCCGCCTACTTGGGACCGGAACCCGGCGGAGTGATGGCCCCTTTTTTAACACATTTTGCGGCTGAATGGGGACCGCTGCAGATCGAACACACGTGACGAAATTTACAGTCTGGAAAGGGACACACTGACCTATTAAACCTCCAGCACACGTCACTCCCTCCACTGGAGACTGGTCTGGTCTGGACAGGGGAAACGCCCCCCGAAAGGAATGACCCGTACTGGCTAGAACCCTCGACCCAACCTTTCCGCCACCCCCGCAACTGCCCCGCCTTTCACCGACATCTGAGTCAGCCAAAGGTTAATGTCTTGAGTACCCCAAGTCAGAAACTTATTTTCCTCCATCTTGTCACGAAACCTCTCGTCATAATTCAACCATGACCAGCCTTCGTTCACCCGAGAAGCCTCCAGAATCGAATCAGCATAAGACAATAACATACCGTACTGCGCCGGAAAATGCTGACCCCACACACTTGCCAGCCGCAAGAACGATCTAACCCAATTGACGACATTCCTAGAGACCTTACGCAGACGGCCCGCCTTCTCATCCTCCTTGCGCTTTTTCTTGCTATCTCCCGAACGCTTACGCCCCTCCAGCAAATGAAAAATGTCGATGTACTTCCGCTTACGAATTTTACGCCTCAACTTCTTCGGGACGCCTTCCCATAATTCCGATAAGGCAACCAATGAGGAAGACCCAGCACCAGCGAGCGTACCAGAAGGGCCTCGCACCGGCAATGGCTCACTGACCCCGCCCTTGCCCAATGATGATGCATCCGCATCAGAAGACGAGGAGGAGGAAGAGTCCGAACTACGCCTATGTCGACACGCATGCTTCCTTTTCTTGCGCACCTGTCGCGACCGCTCAGCCCTCAACTCGATCCCGCCAGACTCGTCCCCGATGACCAACAGCGACTCACCTGTCCTGTCTTCAGCAGCCATCCCATCAGGCGAGCGGGAGGAAGCAACAGTCCTTTGCAGCCCACCAGCTCCTTGAACCCGGTCCACATTCCTTGAAGCTCCCCTTACAGCCGACGCTCCAGAATCCATATTCTCAGCAGCCGGTGACAGCACTGTAGACGGTGCCCCTCCAGGCGCTGACATAAAAGGAACCTGCGGAGACAAAAAGGGAAAACCAAAGGAGGGAAAAGCAGGAGACCAAGCCGGTTGCCACGCCCCTGCCCAATCCGACCTGGAAGAGCCTTGCCCCCCACTCAACCAATGTTCCCAAACCGCTTGCTGCTCAGCCGTACCATAACCCGTAGGCGAAACCATACTCCCCACCGTAGATCCCAAACCACAACCAGGCCCAGCTACCCCACCGAGCCGAGGGCTTACCCCCCCTCCCCCCACTGCCCCACGGGGCCTACACTACCCCTCTGCTACACCTCAGGCCTGGACCCCAACTCTACCTCAGCCCCCAAACCAGCACCACCTGTTCCTTGCCCTCCAGCACCAAAAGTATCCCTGCCCTGCACATTGCCCACGCTACGTGCCCTCCTACCAGCAACAGAGAGCCTACCTCGCTCCCTTGCAGCACGCCGCCCCCCTCCTGCTATTACTAGCACTGTCCCCCACACTCTGAGGCCCAATCCCCGACCTCTGTGCCTCCCTACTGGCTGGCCCAGGGCCGGCCCGTTCATTGAGTGAGAATGTTTTTTGCACAGGGCCCCGCGTTTCAGGGGGCCCCGCGCAAAAAACATTCTGATCCTAAAGTAAAATTTAAAAAAAAAAAAAGCTGTCTTCTCCCGCTGCTGGGGCCACTGCGGCAGAATCGAGTGTGCCGTGGGGCCCCCCCCTGCCCAGCAGAGCCTGCCCTCCCCTGTATCCGCTCTCTCGTTGTAGCTGCATCACACACGCTGGCTTTCAGAGCGCGAGGGGAGAGTTTCTCCCTCGCTGCTCTGTTAAGCCGGCGGGGGCTGATGGGAAGTTCCCATCAGCCCCCGTGGGCTTAACAGAGCCGCGAAAGGGAAACTAGTCCCTTCGCGCTCTGAAAGCCGGCGCGTGAGACTGCAGCTGCGAAGAGAGAGCGGATACAGGGGAGGGGCAGGCTCTGCTGGGCAGAGGGGGCCCCGCGGCACACTCGATTCTGCCGCGGCGGCCCCGGCAGCGGGAGAAGACAGCTTTTTTTAAAAAAAAAATTCCCTAGGCTAGGCTGGGCTGGGCTGGGCTGGGCTGGGGGGGGATTAGGAGTGGTGATGGGCTGGGGGGGGGGGTAGGAGTGGTGATGGGCTATGGGGGGGCTGGGGGGGTTAGGAGTGGTGATGGGCTATGGGGGAGCTAGGTCTGTATATGGGCTGATGGGATTAGGACTGGAAGTGGGTTGATGGGGGGTTAGGACTGGTAATGGGCTAAGGGGGGGCTTAAACTAAAAATTGGGTGATGGGGGATTAGGACTGGAAATGGGCTGGTGGGATTAGGACTGGGAGTGGGCTGATGGGGAGGTTAGGACTGGTAATGGGGTATGGGGGGCTTAAACTGAAAATTGGGTGATGGGGATTAAGATTGGAAATGGGCTGATGGGGGGGTTAACACTGGAGGTGGGCTGATGGGGTTAGGACTGGTAATGGGCTGTGGGCTGATGGGGGGTTAGGACTGGTAATGGGCTATGGGGGGGGTTAGGACTGATAATGGGCTATGGGGGGCTAGGACAGGAAATGGGCTGATGGGGAGGGGTTAGGACTTGAGGTGGGCTGATGGGGTTAGGACTGGTAATAGGCTGTGGGCTGTTGGGGGGGTTAGAACTGGTAATGGGCTGTTGGCTGATGGGGGCTGTCTGGTAATGGGCTATGGGGGGTTAGGACTGATAATGGGCTATGGGGGACTAGGACAGGAAATGGGCTGATGGGGAGGGGTTAGGACTTGAGGTGGGCTGATGGGGTTAGGACTGGTAATGGGCTGTGGGCTGATGGGGGGTTAGGACTGGCAATGGGCTATGGGGGTCTGACTGGAAATGGGTTGATGGGGTTAGGACTGGAAGTGGGTTGATGGGGGGTTAGGACTGGAAGTGGGTTGATGGGGGGGGGGGCTAGGACTGGTATTGGTTGTGGGGTTGCTAGGACTGGAAATGGGCTGATGGGGGCTAGGACTGGAAATGGGCTGATGCAGGGACTAGAAGGGAATGGATGCTGGGTGAGGCTGGAACTAGAAGGGAGCTGATGTTGGGGGAGGATTAGAATGGGATGGGGCTGGGAGAGTAAAATGGAGAGGGGAAAAATATTTTGTGTGGGAGGGATAAAAAAATCTACAATTGGCCGGGTTTTGGGAGAGTAAGTGGGGATTGAGGATGGAGGGGTAAAATTTGAGTGGATGAAATAGGAATGAGGAAAGAGCAAAAGGAGAAAGATTAGTATGTTAAAGCAGATGTAGAGAGAGAGAATGGAAAAAAAACTAGAAGAGAGAAGAAAGGACAAATGGACAGCAGATGATGGAGAGTTAGCAGAAAACATGAAGAAACCAGAAGAAAGTGGCTGGAGCAATTGCAACTGAAAGAAAAATGCACAAAAGGTAGAAAGATATCTCTTTATTTTGAATTTATTAACTGGAATATGAAAGCTTTGGGAAATGTGCATCATTAACGTCTGCGCTTTGTTTGGTACAAGAGGAAATTAATTTATAGTTTTATTTCTACAGTGTTGTTGTACATTCCAAGTTTGGCTTTTGGGGTTCCCAGTTTAATTATTGCCTTCCTGTTTCTAAATTGTGATTCCTTGTTTGGTGATGGTCTAAGTTCTGCATGTGTAACTGAGCTGAGGTATTCTGTTTATGTAATTCCTATTTGACATTGCCACTTGTTCTCTTTCCCCAGTAGGTCATGTATTGTTGTTCTCTGAAATGTATTGGTTTAATATTTGCAGTGTTACCTTTTGATAGGTAGGGTATGGTGCTTTGTGAGTCCTGGTAGTGCTGTTAGGATACGGCGGGTTTGCTATGGGTTCTAAATGGGCAGTGTTTGTAGTAGTTCCTAATGTGCCTGGCGGTTGGCACTGGATTATAGTAATGTAGAAATCTTTTAGTCTGTCTTTATCCATACACTCATTAAGAGACATGTTTACTAAAAGTTAGTGTATGTTAGCATTATGCAAATATTTATGCAAATAAGGCCACTTATGCAAATGAGGCCCCGCGCCGAGTCTCCGCACATGGCCCCGCACTCCCCTTGGGCCGCCCCTGGGCTGGCCCACAGTGGCCCTACACCCCCCTCCGACCTTTTCCAGCCTGCTTACCGGCCATAGTAAACCCTTCCCCCACAAATCAGCAATAGCCAGGGAACCCAAAGCAGGAAAGAAACCCTCCTTTTTAAAAAAATTTTTTTTTAAATTAAGCCCCCCTCTAATGCTCACTCAGCCGCACCTCCCCCTCCCTGCACGGTACCGGCGATAAATAGAGAATAGCAGAAGCTAAACCCCAGCGGCCACCCGTCACCTGGCCTGCACTCCGGTCAGAAGATGAGCACCAGCCTCCAACTCCAAGCCCCAAGATCCGCCGCTGATCCGCGCGCTCTGAAGGATCCCTACGCCAATAAAACAAGGAGCTGCCACTTGCCTTAAAGACCGGCCGCATGTGCTCCAGCCCGACCGCGCGCACGCTAGAGCACATGGCCGGATCTGCCCCTGATTGGCTCCGCTCGCACCCGGCAACGAGCGGAGCCAATCCCTTCAAAAAATGCACCGCGTCGTGACGCACCACGCCATGCACGCCCCTCCCCACAAGGCGATACGAGCAGGGTCCCGCGCCGGGCCGGGCACCCGGTTACGCGCGGGCGCCGGGACCTTTTCCGCACCCTCAAGACTTAAAGGACAACAATCTTGGCCTGGGGGGACTAGGGTTTGTGTGATTGTAGGTTCAGCTCTCTGTCGAGGCTTATTCCAAGGTATTTCACTTCGTTTTTCAGTGGTATTGCTGTGTTGTTGGTGTTGATGAAGGGTGGGGGGCTGAAGTTGGTGTTTCGTGTGATGATTATTGCTTCTGTCTTGCTGTAGTTTATGGCTAGGTTGTTGTGCAGGAGCCATTTGGCCATGCTGTTGAGACAGTTTGTTATTTTGGTGTAGTCAGGGCTGTTGAGGTTGATTGGGGTGTAAATCATGATATCGTCAGCGTAGATTGTGTAGTTTATTTGGTGTGCTTTCATGATGTTGCAGATTGGTTGGATGCATAGGTTGAATAGCAGAGAGGATAGAGCGGATCCTTGTGGTACCCCTTTTTTTCTTGCTATTCTTATTTTGTTTACTGTGATAAATAACAAACTTAATAAAGTATAAATAAAACAAAAAGCGGGAAACCCTCCTTGTCCCAGCTCAAAAAGATTGCCCACAAATCGACACCCCCGCCTCTCCCACCCCCAAAAAACGGCACTAAGCATGGGATAAACTCAGGGTTCCCAATCAGCATCAGAAAAGGTAATCTTCCCTTTGCACCCCAAACCTAGTGCACCACCACATACATGCCCTCCATGGTCCTCCTCCAGTGCTAGCTAAGTTGCAACAGGTTTAAAACTATGTGCGGTAGGCATCCCACATTCAAGAATCCCACCAGGGCGTACTGATCCCCAAGCAGGCTGTTCATGGATGCAGTGTAAAAACACCACCACATTATAGAGGTGAAGGTGTAGAGATTTCAGCCTCCCCATGGCTCTGCCTTCCACCAACTTATCAAACTAATCAGCGCAGACCGCCCCCGCCAAAGAAAGGAACCTACTATGCTCTGCTATTGCCGTTCCTCCTTATACATTTCCACTCCAACCCTTATGCCCTGCCACTCATCCATCTCCCAGATCTTGATAGCTATCCACCTGCCACTTCTTTCCACTCCTGTCATCTCACTTGCTCCCCTATATCCATCTCTAATCTTTCTTCCATTTATTTTTCTCTCTTTATCAACTCAGATTTAATTTCTCCTTCTTATATACAGTTCTCAATCTGCCTCATTTTACTGTATCTACATTCCACTTTTCAACCTTTAACCCTGCCCTCTCACACTCCCTATCTCTCTATCCTTTCCAGCCACTTCTTCCCTAGTCTTTAACTCTTTTGTTTCTTTTTCTCTCTTCCATCCTCCGTGTTCAGCATCTCTCCCCTTCTCTCCTGCCCTGTCTTTTATCTCCCCCCTCTCCCTAATCTTGCACCTCTCCCCTTTTTCTCATCTTCTTCCCCCATGTCCATCATTCTCTCTCTCTCTACCTCATCCTGTGTCCAGCATCTCCCCATCTCACCCCACCCCATGTCCAGTATATCCTCTCTCTCTCTCACCCCTTGTTCCAGCATCTGCCATCCATGCCTTCCCTGTGCCGAGTCTCTGCCCTGTATCCCCATATACCTCTACCCGATGTCCAGCATCTGCCCTTTATCCCCCTATCCTGTTCAGCATCTATCCTTCATCCTCCTATATCCCCTATCCCTTGTCCAGCATGTACCCTCCATCCCTTTATGACCCCTACACCAGTCCCGCCTCTTCTCTCCACCCTATCAGCATCTGCCCTCCATCCCTCTATACTCTCTGCACCATATCTGGCATCTACCCCCACTCTGTATCCACCATCTGCCCTCTATCCTCTTATATCCCCCACTCTGTGTCTATTCTCTACCCTTCCACCCTATGTCTAGCATAGGTCCACCACCGCCTACCTGTATCTGCCTTCCACTCCTCACACTTTGTGTCTAATATCTGCAGTCTGCTCCCTTTGAGTCTAGCATTTGCCTTGTGTCTTCCCCTCCACACTTCCTAATCAGAACTACCCTCCACCCACTTGTGTCCAACATCTGCCACACTTTCCCCTTCCACTCATTCCACTCCCATTTGTTTCCATCTGCCCAGTATTCTCCTTCCAGTTATTCCACCCCCTTGTGTCCAATATCTGCCCAGTATTTCTCTTCCAACCATTCCATCCCCTTGTGTCCAACATCTAACATTTCTCTACCAGCTATTCCACACACGCCTTGAGTCCAACATCTGCCCAACCATTTCCCTTCTCCACAATGCTTGTACTGGGTCAAGCATTGAAATCCTGGGTCCCTTCTTAATAATGGTTTATGGACCTTTCCTCCAGGAACTTGTCCAAACCTTTTTTAAACCCAGCTACACTAACAGCCTTTACTACATCCTCCGGTAACAAATTCCAGAGTTTGATTACACGTTGAGTGAAAAAATATTTTCTTTTATTAGTCTTAAATAGTTTACCCTGTAGCTTCATTGCATGTCCCCTAGTCTTTCTATATTCTGATAAGGTAGACAATTGATCTACGTTTACCCGTTCCACTCCGTTCATTAATTTATAGACTTCTATCATATCTCCCCTCAGCCGTCTCTTTTACAGGTTAAAGAGCCCTAACCTTTTTAGCCTTTCTTCATAGGAGTATCCTTCCATCCCCTTTACCATTTTGGTGGCTCTTCTCTGTACCTTTTCTAAAATCGCTATATCCTTTTTAAGATACGGCGACCAGAAATGCACACAATATTCAAGGTGCGGTCTCACCATGGAATGATACAGAGGCATTATAATATCTTTTGTTTTATTTTCCATTCCTTTCCCTATCATACCTAGCATTCTATTTGCTCTCTTGGCTGCCACTGCACACTGGGCTGAGGGTTTTAACATGGTATCCACAATGACGCCTAAATCTTTTTCCTGAGTGGTGGTTCCTAATGTGGAACCTTGCATCTTGTAACCATAGTTTGGGTTGTTCTTCCCTAGGTTGTGATGGCGAAGATGGTCAGATTCCCATGGAAATAGAGGGAATACAGGAAATTTCCCCTAGGCAGAGGGAAAAAGAAAAAAAGGCTCACTTTAAAACCAAAGTCAGCATTGAAAAAAACAGTCAGTCAGAACTTGCTGGGCAGAAGCCACGCCCCAGGTCCATAATAGCTAAGGGTGCTGATACAACTCAGCTGGGGGCGGGGTGGAAGGAGAGCAGCAAGTCACATGCTTATAAACCCATGAGGGCAGAGGAAGTTAGTTCACCGAGAAGTTCACGGCAGAGTTCAGATGAGAGTGCACGGCAGAGTTCACCGAGAAGGGCACGGCAGAGTTCAGATGATAGTTCACGGAAGGGTGCACTGAGGAGCTCAGGACGGAGCTCAGCGTTGAACTCAGAGGATAGCTCAAGGAGTGCAGCTAGAAGGAAAGGAGCTGCCAGCATTACACACTTCCCAGGAGAGGAAGGGAGACTGACCCCATTCTCAGAGGAACAGGCTGAAGAGAAACCTTGTTCAGGTCAGGAGCTGTATTCCTGGAGGGGAGATAATCAGGCTGCAGATATCCTGAAACCATATGGCTTCAGCAAGAGCAGAGAGCCATTCATGAAAGGACGTCTCAGAAGTAAAACTGATTATCTTAACAAAGCCAAGTCTCAGGAAGACATAATAGCCAGCAAGCTTTATGCATTGAGGCAGAAGCCAGCATATGGAAAAGTCTTTAACCATGAGAGAGCTAATGTGTTAGAGCTACTACAAAGTTTATTACAGAACCAGGAAGTAATTGAGAAGCAGAGGTATTCTGTTCCCCGAGCAGAAACACAGGTGTCTGCTGATGAGGACTCAGACCTCTCCGGTTCTATGTGTGAATCAATGGAGATTGAAGAAGAGGTTCCATTAACTGATCCAGAGATTTGTATGGAATGTGATTTGTCACAGGTAGTCAAGTAAAGAACTGTCTTTTGCATCTGCTACAGAAAGGTACAGTTTGTTTGGATTACCTAACCTTTTTAGAGCCAGAAGAGTTTTAATTAGAGTGTTTGCTGTGCTGAGTGAGACGTAAGAATGCCTAACGTTTTAAAGTCTCATGTGCTCTAATTAAGAACCAGGAACAAGCTCTAAAAGTTTGTACAAAGAAGAAGTTTATTCTGTGAGAAGAGTTTTTGCATTTACCTTGAATAAGAAAAAGGAACATTTGTGTTTGAGCATTTTTGAGAAAAAGCCTTATTTGCCAGAAGAAGGATTTTTTCTAATGCTGAAGAAAGCTGTTTTGATTTTCGTATCTTGTATTTTGTTACTTCAAGTTTTTCATGTAATGCCAAGCTTCATATTGAAGTTCTCTATGCCAAGGGAGGCTTAAAAATAAAAAAGTATTCCTGTTTGCTTTCAACTCGGCTCCAGCTTATTTAAGCTCACAACTACAGGTGCTTTGAACTACGACTCCCAGGAGCCTTTGCACTGGGTAGTCTCTTGAAAGTAATTATCACACCTTATCCGACGTCAGGCAACTGCCTAGGCGGACGACGGGGCGTGACAAGCTGCATAACCTTGCACTTGTCCACATTAATTTTCATCTGCCATTTTGACCCCCAGTCTTCCAATTTATCAAGATCCTCTTGCAATTTTCCACAATCCTCTTGGGTTTTAACAACTTTAAATAGTTTTGTGTCATCTGCAAATTTGATAACCTCACTCATTATTCCACTTTCCAGGTCATTTATGAATATGTCAAAAAGCAGCGGACCCAGCACAGATCCCTGGGGTACACCACTATTCACCTTTCTCCATTGGGAAAATTGGCCATTTAGCCCTACCCTCTGCTTTCTATCTTTTAACCAGTTCCTGATCCACAATAGTACACTGCCTCCTATCCCATGGCTCTTTAGTTTTGCCAAAAGTCTCTGATGAGGGACCTTGTCAAAGGCTTTCTGAAAGTCCAGATACACAATATCAACTGACTCACCTTTGTCCACCTGTTTATTCACTCCTTCAAAAAAACATAACAGATTAGTAAGACAAGATCTTCCTTGTCTAAAGCCATGTTGGCTGTCTCCCATTAGGTCATGACTATCTAAATGCTGAGTAATTTTATTCTTTATGATGGTTTCTACCATTTTTCCTGGTACTGATGTCAGGCTCACCGGTCTGTAGTTTCCCGGATCACCCCTGGAACCCTTTTTAAAAATTGGTGTTACATTGGCGATCCTCCAATCTTCAGGTATTAGAGATGATTTTAATGATAGTTCACAGATTACTAATAGCAGGTCTGCAATCTCATATTTCAGTTCTTTCAACACCCTTGGATGTATACCATCCGGCCCAGGTGATTTGCTACTCTTCAGTTTATCTAATAGTTGTAATACATCTTCCCGATGTATCGATATTTCCTTCAATTCTTCCGCACCTTTAAATACCACTTCAGTCATGGGTAACATCCTTACATCTTCCTCAGTAAAGACCGAAGCAAAGAATTCATTCAGTTTCTCTGCTATCGCCTTGTCGCCTCTCAGTGCTCCTTTAACCCCTTTATCATCTAATGTAGAGCTGGAGTCTGTCGAGCACGTAAGTCCTGTTGTCCTCGAGGACTCTCCTCCTAGGGAGCTGACATCGGGCCCGGTGCTGCCGCGGCCCGAGTCGGTGGCTGCTGAGTCTCCTGAGCTTGGACTCAGGCTGACAGCCTTGGAGTGCAGATTGTCTGCCTTCATGGATCAGCAGCGAGTGCTGATGGCCAGCCTGACTGGTGCATCTGCCCCGACCACCAGGACGTCGACATCTTAGTCGACCCCGGAGACAGAGCCGGTTCTCGAAGCCATGAAGGCCCGAGTCCGGTCTCGATCACGGTCTCCCTCGACCTCCCGTTCAGGACTGAGGGTGTCGACGCTGATGGCCCTGGCATCGGGGTGGGTGTTGCTGGAACCCGGCGGTCGGAGCCCCTCAACTCTTCTTCGGATGAGTCTGCATTGGAGACGGAGGACGAGGAGTCCCCCGATACTTTTCGGACTCGGTGTGTCCCTTCGGACTCGCCGCAGTCTGAACCCCAGAGTAGGTCCCCTCTGGAGGATACTCGGTTCTCGGAGTTCATTAAGGACATGGCCAAGGCCTTGAATGTTCCTGCAGACCCCGAGGAGGAGCCTTGAGCCGAAGAGCTTGATGCCCTCCAGTATGACTTTCCTCCGAGGGAGGCCTTTACTGTGCCGGTTCCTCCGATGCTGGAACGGCTCCTCTTCCGAATGTGGGAGGCACCGGCCTTGGCACCGGTTTTGAGCAAGCGGATCGATTCGATGTATCGAGTCCGGAAGAGCCCTGGTTTTCTGAAGGCGCAGCTGCCGCACCATTCTATGGTTGTGGAATCGGCCATGCATCATCTGAAGCGCCAGATGATGCACTCAGCAGTGCCCCCCGGCAGGTAGGCCCAAAGCCTAGATGCCATCGACAGAAAGTGCTTCCAGGGCTCGATGCTTGTTTGCCGTGTCCAAGCCTACCAGCTGTACATGGGCATGTACTTGCGGGACCTGGCTAAAGAGGTAGCCGGGTTCTCAGCTGGTCTCTCCGGGGAACCTTTGCAGAGGTTCCAATCCTTGTCCTCGGGGGTCCGGGAATGTTCTAAATTCATCTCCCGGGCAGCCTACGATGGCTTCGAGACTTCAGCCCGTGTAGCGGTGGCCGGCATCGCTGCTCAACGCCAGGCATGGCTACAGTCATCGGACCTCGAGCCATGGGTGCAGGACAAGTTGGTCGATGTCCCATGCCAGGATGAAAACCTCTTCGGCAAGCCCATGGCCGAAAAGGCCGCTGAGCTCGAGACTGAGACTCTGACGAGGACAAGATTGTCCAGGAAAACTTCTGCCCCTTCTCATAAGAAGAAGGGCTCGGGGAAAAAGGCCTTTTACCCAAGGAAGGCGCCTGCCTACAAACCTTTTCCTCATTATCAGGCCTCCCCAGCTCCCCAGCAGGGTCAGCAGGCCAAGGGGCAGGGACATGGGCCCCATAGGCAGAAAGCCCCCAAGCCTCCAGCTCCTGCTCCTACTCAGCAGGGAGGGGGCTTTTGACTCCCTCTGCATAGCCTCTCCACCCCTGCTGGCCCACCTCAGCACGTGGGATCGCTTGGTCCTGTTTGCCCACCAGTGGCCACCCATCACAAGGGATGCTTGGGTACTGAGCATAGTCCAGAAGGGCTATCTGCTCCATTTCAATCAGGT
This sequence comes from Ichthyophis bannanicus, assembly GCA_033557465.1. Classification (NCBI taxonomy): domain Eukaryota; kingdom Metazoa; phylum Chordata; class Amphibia; order Gymnophiona; family Ichthyophiidae; genus Ichthyophis; species Ichthyophis bannanicus. The sequence continues at coordinate 944,031,910 of CM066034.1, forward strand.
ACCCCCTACCTACTTCCCAGGGGAGCCTCCAAGGCCTCCTCTGCATCAGGAACTCCTTCTCCAGGAACTGCTAGGTCTGCTTCAAGACAGGGCGGTAGAGCCTGTACCTCCATACTTGTGGGGACAGGGCTTCTACTCCCGGTACTTTCTTGTGCCAAAGCGGACTGGAGGTCTCCGGCCCATTCTGGACCTGAGAAATCTCAACAAGTTCTTGGAAAAAGAGAAGTTCAAGATGCTAACTCTTGGAACACTGCTGCCCTACCTCCAGCAGGGAGATTGGCTATGCTCCTTAGATCTAAAGGATGCATACACTCACATCCTCATTTATCCAGACCACAGAAAGTACCTCAGGTTCGTGGTGGCAGTTAGCCATTTTCAGTACCCTTTGCCCTTTGGCCTAACTTCCGCCCCACGAGTCTTCACAAAGTGCCTAGCTGTGGTAGCGGCCTACTTGAGAATTCAGGGTATATTTGTCTTCCCCTACCTGGACGACTGGCTCATCAGGGGTCAGACTCTCCAGGAGGCCAGACAAGCCACCCTCCGTACTGTCTCTCTCCTTCAGCAACTAGGCTTTGTCATAAACTTCGCAAAGTCCACTTTGCTCCCCTCCCAGAACCCGGAGTTCATAGGGGCAAGGTTTGACTCCCTGCAAGCGAAGGCTTACTTGCCAGAGGACAGGGCAGAAAGGCTGATGAGCTTGGCCAGCCAGTTCATAAGCAACCCACTGGTTTCCGCCAGGCTTTGCCTACGGCTCCTAGGCCATATGGCATCGACAGTGCATGTGACCCCCAATGCTCGACTGAATATGCGGCCTGCACAGTGGTGTCTCAGAATTCAGTGGAGGCAGGCCACAGGAAACCTCAGAGACAAAGTGAGGGTGTCCAAACCCTTCCTGAACTCCCTGCAGTGGTGGCTACACTTCCCCAACCTGCTACAGGGGATTCCTTTTCAGGTACCTGTTCCCACAGTGGTACTCACAACCGATGCCTCCTTGCAGGGCTGGGGTGCACATTGCCTGGACAAGTGCACACAGGGCCTGTGGTCCCCATGGGAGGCCACTCAGCAGATCAACCTGCTAGAACTCATGGCGATACGTTTAGCCCTCAAGGCCTTCGCCCATACCCTGGCCCACCAGGCTGTCTTGGTGCAGACAGACAACCAAGTGGCAATGTTTTATGTCAACAAGCAGGGGGGCACAGGGTCAAGGCTCCTGTGTCGAGAGACACAGGCCCTCTGCTCCTTTGCACTTCAACACAATATGCTGCTCAGGGCTGTGTAACTTCCTGGCCAGGAAAACTTTCTAGCAGACAGATTGAGCAGGTCCTACAACCTCACGAGTGGCAACTGCACCCTTTAGTGGTCCAGACCATTTTTCTGAGATGGGGACTTCTGTCTATCGACCTTTTTGCCAGTCCCCTGAACAGGCAGCTGCCACAGTTCTGCTCCAGGCAACTGCATCCCAAAAGATTGGCGGCGGATGCCTTCCTGATCTCATGGTCCCAGAGCCTACTGTATGCGTTCCCTCCCACGCCACTGGTGGCTCGAGCCTTGTTCAAGATTCTAAGGGATAGGGCCTTGGTCATCCTGGTGGCCCCCAGATGGCCAAGGCAACCCTGGTTCCCCCTCCTGTTACAGCTGGCGGTGGACACCCCTCTTCCTCTGCGGTTTCAACCCGATCTTCTTTCTCAGGATCAGGGATCCCTTCTGCACCCCAGTGTCAAAGCTCTCAATTTGATGGCCTGGAGGCTGCAAGGATAGTACTGCCTCCCTGGGGCTTGCCTCAGGAAATCGAGGAGGTTGTCTTAGCTTCAAGGAAGCAATCCACCCGAAAGACCTATGCCCTAAAATGGAGGCGGTTCTCCCTGTGGTGTGATCAGTGCCAGGAAAACCCCTTCTCCTGTCCTGTGCCAGTGGTGCTTCAGTACCTGCTGCACTTGTCTAATCAGGGTCTTAAGTCCAATTCGGTTAGGGTACACCTCTCTGCTCTGGCAGCCCACCACTCAATGGTGGAGGGGCACTCTTTGTCGGTTCACCCCCTGGTGGCCAGGTTCATCAGGGGCTTGCTCTTGCTAAAGCCTCCTTTCCGTCCTGCTGCCCCTGAGTGGGAGTTGAATGTGGTTTTGCAACAGCTTACTCGCCAATGGCTACGTGCCCTTTTTGCTTCCTTTCTTGGAAGACTCTCTTCCTAGTGGCACTGACTTCGGCCAGGCGAGTGAGTGAACTTCAGGCCCTGGTCTGTGACAGGCCATACACCCATTTCTATAAGAACAGAGTGGTCCTTAGAACTCATCCTAAGTTCCTACCGAAGGTGGTCTCCTCCTTCTACCTCAACCAGGAGGTGGTTCTTCCAACATTCTTCCCTAGGCCCCATGCAAGCAGGGCTGAAGAGATCCTCCACACCCTGGACTGTAGAAGGGCCTTGTCTTTCTACCTAGAGCGTACTAAGGGTCATAGAAGGGCTACTCAGCTCTTCGTCTCCTTTGACCCAAACAACTTGGGGGTTCCTGTCTCCAAGCGTACCTTGTCCATATGGGTGGCGGACTGTATCACCTGGGCTTACAGGGTGGCAGATCTTCCCTTGCGGGGTCGAGTTACAGCCTACCATGTCCAGGCCATGGCTGCATCAGTAGCTCATCTCCGCTCTGTACCGTTGGCAGACATCTGTAGGGCTGCAACTTGGTCCTCAAGCCAGACTTTTGCAGCCCATTACTGCCTGGAGAGGGAGTCCCGTAGGGACAGTGCTTTTGGTCAGGCAGTACTCCGGAATCTCTTTGAGGTTTAGGCAACTCCTACCCTCCTGCCCTCTTGTTGGGCTACCGAGGGGTTCTGGTCTCAGTGAAATTCTTTCCTTCATACTACGGCTTCACAGAGGGAGTTTCTTTTTCAGCCTGGGTTCCTGGTAGCCCAGAGCTAGGGAGTCACCCATATGTGAGGACTGACTTCCTGCTTGGTCCTGGAGAAAGAGTAGTTACTCACCTGTAACAGGTGTTCTCCAGGAGCAGCAGGAATCAGTCCTCACAACCCTCCCTCCTCCCCTGGGAGTTGCAGTTGTACATAGTTCATTTTGTTTTTGTGCTGTCTTTTAGCTATGTCATCTGACTGAGCAAGATGGCACCTTTGGGCGGGAAGGGGACCGCGCATGCATGGGTGTATTCCCAAAGGCTTTCTTAGAAAGCTGGGGAAATGTTCCACATGGGGGCTCCATCGACGTCGATGTCACCTATATGTGAGGACTGATTCCTGCTGCTCCTGGAGAACACCTGTTACAGGTGAGTAACTACTCTTTACCTGTAGTGAGTTCTGCCAGATGGCCTAGTGTCAATTCCACATGCGTTCATAAAATCATGGGATCAGCACATACATGCAAACTGGGAGTGCATATTTCCCTATATAAAAGATTACCTGGTCATCGCGAGAAGGAGCTCAGATAGCACTGAATAAACCCATCCAGCTACTGCAATCTTTGAATAAATTATCCAGTATCTCATTTAGACTTATCATCTAAGGTTACTAGATGTCCTTGACTCCATGGGCTACAATGACGTGTCCCTGACTGCAATCGGAGAGAGGCAAAGGACCTTTGCTTCTCTAACATACTCTTCTTGATCCTGATAGGAAAAGATGCAAAATGAACAAGGGAGGTTTTAGAATATTGATCTATATGTATAAAATAATGTATGCATGCACATTGAGAATGGGAGAAGGGCTGCTACTGTCTTTATTTTTTAAACTTTTGAAATAAACTGTCTAGATAGAATTCAGTAATTTCAGAATATATGGGGAAAAGATGCCCCGATCCACCCTGCCGGCCTGGCCCAGCCCAGCCATGCCATCCCAGATTTACACTCCAAAAGTCTGGTAACCCTGTCATCCCCTCAATTAAAATTAGTATGAGCTCTGCTAGACTTAACTTGGGTTGCCAACCTTTTGAAAGAGAAAAAGCAACCCGTCACCCGCTGCTGCCTGTGTTCCATATTTTCTCTGCCCCACACCTGATAATAATGGCAGAGTTGCCAAGTTACCCATTTCCATGAGTGAGATTTTATTTAAAATTGTTTATATACTGCCTTTCTAAAATTCAAGCCAGTCCTGGATTTCTGACAATCTCATTCTGATGCAATATGGGACCTGCAGCACTGGTTTTAATGGGCAAAATCAGAGACAACTACCATACTGCATTGTAATGCAAATTTAAAACCAGAACTGGCCAAAAAATCTCATTCCTGGAAATGGGTTACTTGGCAACTCTGCAGCTGCCATGACAGCAGTATGTAGGCTTTAGTACTTGCAGGCCATGTCAGGGTGAAGGAAGGATTCTCGACATTGCACTCTTTGGCCCTTATTGAGCTACAATCCCCCACACACATATGCTCCCCTATACTGTGGTAGGCGACGGCCTATGATCCATGCTAATTGAACTAAGCAGACAGGCCTGAGCAGCTTGACCTGTAACTGAAGCCTGTAGTTAGGCCCAGAGGAATGAAAACCCCCCTGAATGATGACACCATAGAATTGAAACTTAACTCAGTTTAACTGAACATAGCTAAGCAGAAACGAAACTTATAAAAGACAGAAAACAGCTCTAATTGGTACTGATAAGAGAGCACAGCTTCTATGGAATTAATTAACTCTGCAAAAAGCAAGGTTACAGTGCCCTGCTTCCCATATGTTTTAACAAGCTCAGCGACCTTGGAGGAGAGAAGTAACAAGTTGGAGACACTGACCATTGTAATTGGGACTAGAAGGGGGGCAACCAGGTGCTGGGCCCAGACCAGAGTCCCGATTGGGTAGCCATATCAGTACCGGGACCAATAGATGGGTGAGAGGGGTACTGGGACCAATGAAAAGTTTGCCTATGCTTAGAATGGACAAGAAAGCTATAAAAGTTGTTGTTTTACTAGAAGCCATTGCTCAGCCATTTTGAAATTGCTTATTGCTTGAGCCATGTGCACATTAAACTGGCTTGGATCCTTGAAAAGACTCCTGGATTTATTTATTGCATGCTTATCTGCTGCTACATTCTTGGTGCGTTGGCCGGGAAGTGCGAGTGGTGGATAGTGTTCAAGTGAATAAATCCACGTAATTCGCCTTGAGGTTTGGTCCAGTTGGAACCATGCCAATCCGACGCAGGGGAATTTCCCTGGGCCCACCGATCCTCTTGTATCGGAGGGAGTTCTGCCTGGCCTCGGCAGGCACTGAGTCCAGCTGGCCAACACTTCCGACCCGGGGAGTCCAGGATCCAACTCAGAAGCTTGGGAACCAGATCTGGTAAGTATAGTTTTGAAAACCTGTCTAGACAGATGAGTTAGAACTGCAGTTTGAAAACTTAGAGAATCATGATTCAGCCTGGTCAGAGCAGACAGGACTGGGTTTTTGGTATGTCTAGACAGAAATAGAAAGAGCAGTACTGCCAGTGGAACTTGGAATTTGTAATCTCGAGATATTGGGAATTGGTAAGAGAGCTCTCAAGGAAGGGCCGAGTAACCCCGCATGGGAATTCGCCGGGTGAAACCCTCATCCTTTTTGTAATTGGGAAAAAGACTAGTCAGAATAGATAGAAAGGAATGCATTCTAAGATACGTTGCTAGCATGATTGTGTGAATGAAGTGTGAATGAGAGGTCTGGCAGCACGGACCAAGCAGAGTGGACTCTGGACTAGCGCAGTTCCTAGTCGGGTGACTGCGTCTAGGTCGCGAAACGGATGAAGCGTTTGGTGTATTGTCCGTCCTGTGTATTTGATTTTTGCTATCTGTTGAAACTGCGAGTTTCCCTTTTGTTATATATGTGAGATTATTCTGTTGAGTAATTTGTGACAGTTCACTGATTAAGAAATTGTATTAATAGAGCAGAATGAAGACCCAAAACACCTACAGTCATTTTTAGAAATCAAAAAGCTGGTCTGACCCAGTTAGTTTTTCTACTGCAGTGTGAAAAACTGACAGGGGGCGTGTCTGAAGGAAAGAATGTCTAGTGTCGTCTTTCTAATCTTGTGCAGGCTTAAACCTCAATGCTGGTAGTTTGTGCTTATTTCAGGCAAATTGTACCTGTTTTATTTAATATGTTTTTGTTCCTTCTGCTGTGGTTATGTAATATATATCATTTATTTATCATTTAATAAGAATGTTTAGTCAGGATTGTGGGTCCCGATAGTTTTTGGGTTTAGCCTGAAAAGGATTAAGTTTGTATTAATCCCTTATGGGTTGCGGACCAAGTGAGAGGAATTTCTGTCGGCTGTATGTTCAAATTTTCAGTAAGCACTGAAACAGTTTAAATAGGAAATGATAAAGAACTGTTTTTGTTTTTCCTTTGATCTACAAAGTAATTAGATCACTACTTAACATTGATTTAAATTGTTTTTTTCTGGCATCTCTGTCCATGTGAATGAGAAGTCTCTTTTTATGAGCACAGTTCAATTGTTTCCCCGCGAGCAGAGGGGTGTGGCTTCTACATAGCCTGCAGAGAAAAAAAAAAAAAGGTTCTGGAGAGACAGCTGGAGACTGCAGGAGATTTAGGAATGAAAAGGGACTCCCGATTTGAAAAGTCTCTTCATTTAATCGAAGCGTGATGAATTTATAATTAGTTTTTTCTCTGGTTTCACTAGCTCTGTTTAACCAAAAGTTTTAAAAACAAAGTTTATCTTTTTATGAATGAGTATAAGTCATTTGAATGCATGCTTCCCCTCTGTGCTGGTTACTAATGAACAAATCAGTTAGCTTTTCTGTATTTAAAAAAAAAAGGGAAAGGTGTACTGTATTTTATGAAAAATATCCGGAATGTCTTTTAAATATTTGCTTCCTGAACTAAAAAAATAATTTCTTTTGCAGAGACATGCTGACAGATAGCTATAGTTCTCTCTATAAGAAGCATAATGGATGTATGTGCTCAATCTAAGTGTTTCCTGCCTGCCCTATGTTTACAGAAATAATAAGTGTCTTTTCAAGTATGATCAAGAATTTCAGTAAGGGATTTACTGAAGATTATGAAATGTCTCTGTCCCAATCAGGATTTTGCCCCAGAATTTCTAGATATCCTGTCTCGTCTCTCTCTCTCTCTCTGTAAGTAGTTCAGTTCAGAGTGCTTAAGGGGGGGATGGAGCCCAGTCCACCGATGATGTCAACCCCCCCCCCCCCCCCCCCGGTGGGCGTGAACTAATGTGCCCACAGCAGAGAAGTGGATCCTTAAAAAAAAAAAAAAAAATCAACCTCCTGGATAGAGCATTGCTAGGAGAAACAGAATCCAGGAGAGGGGGGGGGGGGGGACTACAGATTCCCAAGTAGTTTGCTAGCCACCTCTGCAACAGGGGAATGTCCACCCCCTCCGGACTAGAAGTGAAAGTCAGCTGACCAGACTTGTTTAGAACTGAAAAAAACTGCATTATACACTGAGAAGTTTTAGGACTTGATTGAACTAATGAACGGAAATTGCAAAGAACTGGATGAATTTGCGGGCATAATGGTTAAATGAAAGTTAATCAGAGGGTGTGTGAATTGTGAAAATAAATGTAACAGAGAAAGTGAATGATATTTTAGTTGAATGATGTGAGGAGATTATCCTAATCGAAGGAACAGAGGAAGTGAAAAACTGGGTGTGAGTACGCCCATTATAGAAAAAGAAGGACATTAGAGAAGTGAATGCCCGTATCTTGACTCCCGAGGGAGTACTTGATTGCAAAGTCATAAAACAATAAACCAAGCACAGTGTTTCAGCACGAGAGTGAAGCAGCTATAGCGTGAGTGGCAGCCGAAGAGGGCTACAGCATGGATGAAGACTAGGCCAGACCGGACTCTCCAGTTTCCCTGGGTCCCCAGGAGTCAGTCTGAAAAATAGGGGACCAATATATGGACTTTTATGGGGGATACAGGAGCAGAATACTAAAGCCAGTAGCCCCTGTGTTTTTCTCGCAAAGCCTTTTCTGCAGAACCACATGTGTGAACTAGAAAAAAATAATAATAATAATGTACCAGTTCCTGTATATGCCTGAATGCCCTATTCCATTTTTGGGCCGAGACCTGCTTGCAAAGCTTCAAGCACAGATATCCTTTGTTGAAGGGGAAAAAAATGAAACTCAAAATCTGCTGGCCTGATGGTGTTAACTGTCCCCAAGAAGAAGAATGGCGGTTCTATTCACCTGCATCCAAAGCAACAAGCTGTACACTTACCAACCTCATAGCCCCACCTGGAGGATGGGCAGAAGATAATCCACCTGGCCTAGCGAAGAACATAGCCCCTGCCATTGTCACCCTCAAGCCAGTCAAGAAGCCTGGGACAGGTGATTACCGCCCAGTGCAGGATCTAAGAAAGAATGAATGATGCAGCTGAAACTATACAACCAGTGGTACCAAAATCCTTATATTCTCTTGGAACTGATCTCTGCTGAAGCTATACATTTCATCATTCTGGACTTAAAAAGATGCCTTTTTCTGTATACGCTTAGCCCAAGACCCCACTACAAGGAGGCGGGGCCAACTCATCTGGACAAGATTACCTCAAGAATTCAAGAACTCGCCTCACTCAGCAAAAGATTTGACAAGTTATCCAGAAACTCAAGAAAAAAAAAAGAAAAAATTCTACTTCAATATGTGGACAACTTGCTCATAACCACCAACTCAGAAAGTGAATGTCCACCAGCCACCAGTGAACTCTTGCACCTTTTTAATGAGGCTGGATACAAAGTCTCAAGAGCCAAAGCATAATTATGTCAAACAAGTTAAATACCTAGGATTCCAGTTGTCCAGCGGAATTTGACGCCTGGAACCCTTACCAGAACGCAAAGCAGCTGTATGCAGTATTCCTACTCCAATCACCAGGAGACAAGTGAGAGCCTTCTTGGGTGCCACAGAGTATGTTGTATATGGATCCCCAATTTTGCGCTGATATAAAAAAAAAAAAAAAAAAAAAACCATTGTATCAAGCTATCAAAGGAATGGGGACTTGAACAGGATGCAGCCTTTTGATCTTTGAAAAAAACACTCTGATGTTGTCACCAATTCTGGGTCTACCAGATGTCCAGAAAACCTTACAGTCTCTATGTTCATGAGTCGCAAGGAAATGTTCTGGGAGTGTTGACTCAATCTCTTGGACCTTATTTGAGAAGCTGTTACAGCTACAGCCTTCCTAGTAAGCAAAAACTAAAAGAAAAATCCCTTCACAAAGGAAATTACTAGCTAACAAATCTATGAATGTTGAAATATTAGAGTATGTTGTGTGAAAACCCCAGATACAACTGAAGGGTCAGTCAAGCTTTCAATCCTGCTATGTTGTTATCAGTTGGTCTTGATCCCCTGATCATGACTGTTTAGAAATTATGGACACTGTATTCTCAAGCCACCTGGATTTGACTGATGTCCCTCTGGAGAACCCTGAACAGACTTTCTTTGTGGCTGAAGGCAGTTTCATCATCAATGGACATTGTTGTGCTAGATATGCAGTGGTGACCCCTGATTTGGTAGTTGAGTCCTCAGCCCTGGCCCCAGAAACTTCACCACAGAAAGCTGAACTGATAGTCCTCACTAGAGCACTAACAATAGGAAAAGAGCCCTGTCTAAATGTGTACCCAGATTTCAAGTATACCCTTACAACCTTGCATGCATATGGGGCCCTGTACAAAGAATGAGGGTGGATAACCTTAGGAAGCAAGTCCATTAAGTATAGCCCCAAGATATTGATATTAATAGATACATACTGCCTATAGATCTCAGAATTTAGGAAAAGTAGAATGTATGAATAGAACCCTGAAATCTCAGTTGTCTAAACTTTGCCAAGAGGTTTACCTGAAGTGGCCCTAGGTTCTTCCTATAGCCCTTCTTAGGATATACTTAGCCCCTGCTAAGTCTTTAGGAGTTTTCCCTTTTGAAATTCTGTATGCGCAACCCCTGCCTATTGTATAGGAAATAAAAGGAGATATGAGACAGATAGGATCTGAAATTATTAGACATGAACTATTGGTTTTAAGTTCTGTTTTGCAGGAGTCTTCATACCTGAGTACAAAATCGATTACTCATCAATTTGCCTGCACCCCTGCATCCTTTCAAGCCTGGAGTCTCGGTGTGAATCAAAGAGTGGAGAAAGACACCGTTGACACCGCATTAGAAGGGACCTTATGTTGTTATCTTGTTAACCCTACAGCAGTGAAAATTGCAGAACTCGAACCCTGGATTCATCACAGCAGAGTGAAATCAGCAGCAGCTCCAGAGCCAGACCAGTGAACATCAGAACAGATCCAGAAGTTCCATTGCAGCTAACTTTGCAAAGACAAGCAAATTGAAAAAAATTCAGGAAGTTTTAAAAACAAAAAGAGAGACTGTGCTAATATAGAACTCCTGAATCTCAAGAGACTATTTGTTTATTCTGAAGAGATTATCATCAACAGAAAGAGACTGTATTATGAACTATATTATTTGAAAATCTTTGTGCCATTTTGATCAAGGACAGTGCAAACTAAAAGGACTGTGTTTATTGAAATACGCTGGAATCTACAGCTCTACACTCCTACCAATGAAATTGGTAAGGTCATGTACAGCGGAAGCTTGAGGATCTACAATCAACGCTACACCTGTTGCATGCTACTGAGAGCAAAACAGGTCAACGTACAGTAAAGAAGAAGAAGACTTCGTGGTCAAGAATTATCAACAGATTGCACTGGTTTTTCAAAGACTTGCACTAATTCTTCAGAGAACTTTCATCATGATTCTCTACTGTTTCATCGTGATAGCAGCCTTGGAGTGCTTTGAAATGACTTTTGCCTTATCTCCCTGGGCAGCCTGTATAAGTACAACATGAACTGGACCGAAGGTCACTCAGACCTTGTTTTATCATTCTTCCTATACTTGCATTGGTATACTCTCCAATCCAAAAGTTGTTCTAGATCTTGACTTTCTACAAGGCTATGCAAGCCACCGTTGCAATTCCTCATACCACCACCAGAACTTGTTTCTTGAACTTACTGGAGCAATAGCATCTAGTCTCCACACTTCTGACTGTTTCTATTGTGGAGGAACTAAGATGGGAGATCAGTGGCCCTGGGAGACGCAAGAACTGAACTATTCTATCCTATACAATCAGACTGATTTACATAATACTACTAGTGAGTGGGTATTGGCCCACCCCATTGTTGACAGTTTGTGTTTTGTTCGGACTGGACCACAATCTACTACGAAGGATGGACAGCTGGTCTGTCTAAATCAGAAGCTTTACGACAGCACCACAAAGATGCAACCGAACCTTCTAATCCTTTAGTTCTTTTTCCCACTCTTGCCAAACTATGGACTTTGACTATCTGCCTGTTGCTCCCTTGTTTCTTGCCATTTTGCTTGCAAATGATAACTTCAGTTATTAATAACACTGTAGAGCGTAAGACAGCTACAAAGATATTAGCTATGTGAACTTACTACCCTATACCACAGAGTGATACCTTTACCTAGTATTATGTGATTTGATTCTCACACCTTATTAACATGCGGGTGAGAATAATCAAAGGGGGGAATGTGGTAGGCGACGGCCTATGATCCATGCTAATTGAACTAAGCAGACAGGCCTGAGCAGCTTGACCTGTAACTGAAGCCTGTAGTTAGGCCCAGAGGAATGAAAACCCCCCTGAATGATGACACCATAGAATTGAAACTTAACTCAGTTTAACTGAACATAGCTAAGCAGAAACGAAACTTATAAAAGACAGAAAACAGCTCTAATTGGTACTGATAAGAGAGCACAGCTTCTATGGAATTAATTAACTCTGCAAAAAGCAAGGTTACAGTGCCCTGCTTCCCATATGTTTTAACAAGCTCAGCGACCTTGGAGGAGAGAAGTAACAAGTTGGAGACACTGACCATTGTAATTGGGACTAGAAGGGGGGCAACCAGGTGCTGGGCCCAGACCAGAGTCCCGATTGGGTAGCCATATCAGTACCGGGACCAATAGATGGGTGAGAGGGGTACTGGGACCAATGAAAAGTTTGCCTATGCTTAGAATGGACAAGAAAGCTATAAAAGTTGTTGTTTTACTAGAAGCCATTGCTCAGCCATTTTGAAATTGCTTATTGCTTGAGCCATGTGCACATTAAACTGGCTTGGATCCTTGAAAAGACTCCTGGATTTATTTATTGCATGCTTATCTGCTGCTACACACACATATGCTCCCCTATACCGTATTAAATCCAAACATATAATTCATATCCGCAGAATCCCCCTGCCCTTTTCCCCAACAATGGGTGCAGAGCAGAGCTAGGAATGGTGTATTTAAATGGCAGAAGAAATTTAATATATATAAGTACAAACTGATGCACATGTAGAAAACTAATCCAGTAATATTTCTGCAGTGTGTGTTACTACTCTGGAAAATAACTGGGTTAGTTGTGGCAATATATTGAAATCCTCAGCTTAGTGTACAGCTCTGTTCAAAATAGCAAATAGAATGTTAGGAATAATCCAGGAAAGAAGAGAGAATGCAATGAAATTACCACACAAAAGAAATTCTCCAGGACCATGCAGGAAGTCAGTCCTCACATATGGGTGACGTCGGCACCGACGGAGCCCTCATGCGGAGCATTTCCCCAACTTTCAAAGAAAGCCTTTGGGAATGCAGTGCACATGCGTGGTTCCTTTCCCGCCCAAGGGTGCCATCTTTCTCAGTCTTTCTTTTTCCGCGGAGCCCAACGAACATAGTTTGTGTCACCTGGGAAAAATAGATTTTTTTTTCTGCGATTTTTTGCGTTTCTTTATCCGGTTCGACACCGGTTCCCCTCACGCCTTGGCTCGGTACACCGGTATCGAGTCTGGAATTTCTTTTTCGATTTTTGTCCTTTATGATTAGCGTTCGCGCTTTTTTCTTTATTTTCACTGGCAGCCCTGTCTTTTGACCTTGCAGGGGCCCTTTTTCCCCCAATGGCTGCCAGTGGGTTCAAAAAGTGTGATTGGTGCAAGAAACCTGTGTCTCTCACTGACACACATGACTGCTGCCTCCGATGCCTCGGGCCCGACCATGACCCACTGGTCTGTGGCCCATGCGGCAAGATGTCGTCGATGTCGTTGAAGGCACTTCGGAGCCGTCAGCATCAACATGAGAGAATTTTTTCAGAGTCCGCGTATGCCTTGGCCCAAACTTCATCAGAGGCCTCAACATCTCAGGAGTCTGACCCTGAGCCCTGTTGTGGGTCCTCTGAAAAGGGGTCTCCTGCCCGTGAGCACAAAAGGAAGAAGAAACTCGTGAGGACAGGATCGGTGGAGGCACCTGGATCCTTTGGGACCAGGTCGCGGAGCCCTGACCGCTGTCCCGGGCTCTTGGAGTCGGAGCGGCCGACCAAGCTACCTTGCCTGGAGCCGGAGTCGCCGAGTCAGGTAACACCTGTTGTCCTCATTGACTCTTCTCCGGGAGAACCGCCATCGAGGCCCGAGTCGGGGACTGCGGAGTCTCCTGAGCTCGGACTCAGGTTGATGGCCCTGGAGAGTAGCCTGGCTGCCTTCATGGAGCAGCAGTGGGTACTGATCACTGGTCTGACCGGTGCATCTGCCCCGACCACCGGGACCTCGATGTTTAAGTTGACCCTGGAGGCCTAGCCGATCCTCGAGTCAATCAAGTCTCGAGTCGATTCTCGGCCAAGGTCTCCCTCGACCTCCCATTCGGGGCCGAGGTCGTCAATGCTGGTGCCCTCAGCATCGGGGTTGGTGGTATTGAGGCCCACATGGCCGGAACCGCCCGACTCCTCCTCGGAGGAGTTGGCATGGGAGACGGAGGACGAGGAGTCTCCCGACACCTTCCGGATCCGGTGCGTCCCGTTGGACTCACCGGAGTCCGAGCCTCAGAGAAGGTCCCCTCCGGAGGATACCCGGTTCTTGGATTACATCCGGGACATGGCCAAGGCTTTAGCATTCCCGGCAGATGCCGAGGAGGAGCCTTGAGCCAAAGAGCTCGATGCCCTCCAGTATGATTTTCCTCCGAAGGAAGCCTTAACTGTACCGGTTCCTCCGATGCTGGAACGGCTGCTTTTCCATATGTGGGAAGCACTGGCCTCAGCACCAGTTCTTGGCAAGTGGGTCGATTCTATCTATCGAGTCTGTAAGAGCCCTGGGTTGCAGAAGGCGCAGCTACCGCACAACTCCATGGTTGTGGAATCGGCCATGCACAGGCTGAAAAGCCAAAAGACGCACTCCTTGGTGTCTCCCGGCTGGGAGACCCGGAACCTGGATGCCCTCAGTAGAAAGTGCTTCCAGGGCTCGATGCTGTCTTGCTGTGTCCAGACTTACCAGCTGTACATGGGCATGTACCTACAGGACCTGGCAAAGGAGATTGCTGGGTTCTCTGCTGGCCTCTCCGAGGAACCCTTGCAGAGATTCAAAGCCTTGTCTACAGGGATCTGAGAGTGTTCGAAGTTTATATCTCGAGCAGCCTATGACGGCTTCAAGGCTTCGGCCTGGGTAGCTGCGGCCAGCATCGGTGCACACCGTCAGGCCTGGCTACAGTCGTCGGACCTGGAGTCATGGGTACAGGATAAGTTGGTCATTGTCCCATGCCGAGGTGACAACCTGTTCGGCAAGCCCATGACTGAGAAGGCTGCAGAAATCGAGACAGAGACTCTCACCAGGACAAGGCTGTCCAGAAAGACCTCTGCCCCTTCTCACAAAAAGAAGGGCTTGGGGAAGAAGCCCTTTTTCCCGAGGAAGGGTGCTGCCTACAAAACCTACCCTCAATATCAGGCCTCTCCAGCTCCCCAACAGGGCCAGCAGGCCAAAGGGCAGGAGCATGGGCCCCGTAGGCAGAAAACCCCCAAGCCTCCAGCTCCGGCTCCTGCACAGCAGGGAGGGGTTTTTTGACTCCCAAGGCATAGCCTCTCCTCCGCCGGTGGCCCCACTCAGCACAGGAGGTCGGCTGACCCTGTATGCCTACAGGTGGTCAGCTATCACAGGGGACACCTGGGTATTGAGCATAGTCCAAGAAGGGCTATATGCTCCATTTCCACCAGCTACCCCCCTCCTACTATCCAGGGGAGCCTCCAAGACTCCCTCTACACAGAAATCTCCTTCTTCAGGAGTTAGCAAGTCTTCTAAAGGAACAGGCGGTGGAACCGGTGCCACACCACCTGAAAGGGCAAGGCTTCTACTCCAGGTACTTCCTTGTACCAAAGAGAAGAGGAGGCCTCAGACCTATTCTAGACTTGCGAGATCTGAACAAGTTTCTGGAGAGAGAAACGTTCAAGATACTTACCCTTGGGATACTGCTGCTCTACCTCCAGCAGGGAGACTGGCTAGGCTCCTTAGATCTAAAGGATGCTTATACTCACATCCTCATCCATCTAGACCACAGGCAATATCTCAGATTTGTGGTGGGAGGAAATCATTTTCAGTACAGGGTACTTCCCTTTGGCCTAACCTCTGCCCCCAGGGCTTTTACAAAATGCCTGGCGGTGGTGGCGGCTTTTCTCAGGAATCAAGGGATCTTTGTCTTCCCTTATCTGGACGACTGGCTAATCAGGGGCCAAACACCCCAGGAGGCCCGACAGGCCACTCTTCACACTGTCTCTCTTCTTTAGCATCTGGGCTTTGTCATAAACTTCGCAAAATCCACTTTGCTCCTCACTAAGAAATCTGGAGTTCATAGGGACCAGGCTAGATACCCTTCAGGCAAGAGCTTTCTTGCCTGGGGACAGGGCCCACAGGCTGCTGGATTTGGTCACCCAGATCCAACACACATCTCATGTTTCTGCGAGGCACTTCCTGTGTCTCTTGTGCCACATGGCATCAACAGTGCATGTGACCCCACATGCCCATCTTCATATGCAAACTGCTCAATGGTGCCTTAGAGATCAGTGGACACAAGCCACAGGCAACCTCTGAGACAGAGTAAAGTTGTCCAGATGACTTCTGAACTCCTTGCATTGGTGGCTACATCCACCAAACCTTCTTGTGGGTGTACTGTCCCAACGCCGCCCTAGTGGCGAAGAAGCGTCACGGTAGAGAGGATGGACACAAAAATATTTGTAATTGAGTTTGGCTTAAAGACAGGGCCCAGGTTTTCTTTGTAGTCCTAGTAGCCTTCTGGTAACCAAAAGCTCAAAGGAACATAATAGTCCGAGTGAAGGGAGAATAAAGGCTTTTATTTCCCCTATTGCACAAAAGGTTCAAAAGCTCAGATCTTTACAGCAACAGAAATCGTCCTTATTTCAGGTTGAAAGAAAACAAACAAGAACTGTATTTAACCTGTTAACTTCACAGTAATAACATGAGAAAACAAAGATTCACACATTCCCCCGGCTACAGCTCTATTCCTTGTCTAAAGGGTCAAAGCCTTCCGCCTGGCAGTAGCTGCAATCCATTTCAGGGTCCGAAAGGTCGTCAGCTATGTCCACCTGCATTGGTTCAAGGTCAGCGATATCTGGTAGCTTGCATTCAGGCTTTTTATACAACGTTTGCACGATGTCCCAATGTTCTGTGTTCAAAGGTAAGCCCTGGTTTTGTGTACCTCTAGACTGAGAACAGTCTCTCTTGCACACGGCTCTTTTACTGGAGAGTCTCTTACTTGCTATAGGTTTGTATCCTGAAGTATAAACAGTTCTAGTAGGACAGCGTTCCTCTATTCCCTGTTCCTCCTGTGTCACAGCGTTCAGGAAATTATAATCAGAAAAACAGTGATTACCTTTCTTTCTTGGCTTCTCCCGGCAAGGTGAGGATTGAGGCCAGTTCCTGCTGGGGTTTGGCCTTACTTGCACAAGGGTAGGCTTTTGGTTCTCCCGTAGGCCTTCTGCTGGGGTTAAACCACATTCACAGCACAGCTTCCTTCTTTCTGGGCCAAGAATGTTACCTTTTAAAGAAGGTCTTTCCTCTTTTTCTTGGTTACTCCATGTTATATCCTTCAATGGCTGCTGGCCTCTGCCAGACTCAGGTCCAGGACTTTCCAGCACAGTCCTCCTCCTTCCAGGGGTAGCTTCCTTTCTGTATCTCTCCCTCTTGGAAGGCGTGTCCTCTCCACTCTTGAGATACTTGAGGCGAACTCCTTCATCTGGTTCTGCTGAGTCTGCTGGGCCTGTTCCTTCCACCAGGACTCCTATTTCCTGGTCCTTCTCTCCCTCTTGGAAAGCTCCCCTTCTCCAGTCATCTGGGCTTTTTTTAAGAGGAACTCTTCCCTCCTCTGACTGGGTGCAGGCCAGTATTGCATCACTGGCTCTGGGGCGTGGCTCCTCAGTCCTCCGGAGGTCCCACTTGCTCCCCCTATATGGCTCCTTGTAATGCTGCAGCTGGTGTCTGCCTCTTTTTTCTAAGCTTAAAGCATTTTCTCCTGTCTGCAGAGGGTCTGCAGTACCACATATCCCCCCTCTTAAAATATGACGGGCTGGTGAAGCCTCTTCCACACAGCACGGAATACGCGACCTAGCATCGGCATTAAAGTGTAGTTTCCCAGCTCGGTGCTCCACTCGGAACTCATAAGGCTGTAAAGCCATATACCATCTGGTCAATTGATTATTGTCGTTCTTCATAGTATGTAACCACTTCAGAGGGGCATGATCCGTTATGAGGACAAATTTCCTCCCCGTTAGATAGAATTTTAGTGCCTCTATGGCCCACTTAATAGCGAGACACTCCCTCTCAATTGTAGCATACTTTCGTTCGGCCAGTGATAGTTTTTGGCTCAGAAACATAATGGGATGTTCTGCCCCATCCTGTATCTGGGACAGCACGGCACCCAGGCCCATCTCTGAAGCATCTGTTTGTAACAAGAAGGTCTGACGGAAGTCTACCCCGCGTAACACGGGGGCTTGGCATAACTTTTCCTTCAATCGTTGGAAAGCTGTCTCCACTGTTGGCGTCCATTTTATCAAATTCGGGGCATTTTTCCTCAGCATTTCAGTGAAAACATTGCTTTCCTCAGCAAAGTGCGGTATGAAGCGTCGGTAATAGCCAATAAGGCCAAGGAAGCTTCGTAACTGCTTCTTATGCTGTGGGACCGGAAAGTTCCTGACGCTTTCTACCTTATCTTGTAGAGGACGTACTGTTCCACGGCCCACGAGGTGCCCCAAGTACTTAACTTCTTTAGCCGCGAAGGTACACTTTTTGGGGTTTAACGTGAGGCCCGCTTTTCTCATAGCTTCTAATATAGTGCCTACTTGGTGTAGGTGATCCTTCCAGGTGGTACTGTGGATTACCACGTCATCCATATAGGCAGTAGCGAATGCTTGGTAGGGTCGTAGAATGATATCCATTAAGCGCTGGCACGTGGCCGCTGCCCCATGTAAACCAAATGGCATTCTGCGGAATTGGAAGAGACCTAAGGGCGTGCTGAAGGCAGTCTTGGGTTTGGCATCCCGGGTTAAAGGGACCTGCCAATACCCTTTCGTCATATCTAGTGTCGTCAGAAATTTTGCTTGGCCGAGCCGGTCGAGCAATTCCTCAATTCGGGGCATGGGGTAAGCATCAAAAGTGGAGACGGCATTCAGTTGGCGGAAGTCAATACAGAAACGCATAGACCCGTCCGGTTTTGGCACAAGGACCACCGGGCTACACCATGGACTATGCGACTCCTCGATGACTTCTAATTGCAGCATTTCTTCCACTTGATTGATAATTTCTTGCCTCTTGGCCTCCGGCAAACGATAAGGACGTTGTCGGATGATTTTTCCCGGTGGCGTAAGTATCTCGTGAGCCACTAATGAGGTTTCTCCTGGTATAGGAGTGAGGACATCTGTATACTCCTCCAGTAATTGGGCTAATTCCTTCCGTTGACTTACTGAGAGTTCTTCCCCCATCTTGGGTATGGAGTTTCCTTTACAATCCTCTATTTGGGGACCAAGGTCTTCTTCTGGGGGGTCGCTTCCTACAGCCACGAAGCCTTCCATCTCTGCCCTCCCAGTGGAGCCGAAACCATCCGTTCCTCGGCTGGTGGGAGCCAGCATGGCGACTTCTTCCAGGCTGGGGAAACCCACTCTTTCACAAATTAATTGGGCTATTCTGTCCCCTACTTGAACTTTGAAATCTTCATCCGAAAAGTTGCAGAGAAGTACTTTCAACACGCCTCTGTAGTCAGGGTCAACTACTCCTGCCGCTACATCCAGGCTGTGCTTTGCAGCCAGGCCTGATCGCGGGGCTATCCTTCCATAGCACCCTGGAGGGAGTTCTATTTGTAGGTCTGTACTGACTAACTTACGTCCTTGCGCTGGGATGACCTGGCTTTCAGCGCTATAAAGATCGTAGCCGGCGGCTTGTGCTGAAGCTCTCTGTGGGCAACGCGCTTTTTCCGACGTCCTACAAAATTTCATCACAAACTTTTTTTTCACCTCCCTCAATTCTTTTTCCCGAGTTTTCTTCGGCTTTTCCCAAAGAGGGCTAGGAACCATGTGGTGCGTAGTTGCGGCTAAGCTGCTTCGCTGTGCGTTGGAGTGATCGGCCGGCTTAGACCGTGACTCTGGGTTACCCATAGACTCATGCCAGCTACAGGTGGAACTTGGGATTTTAGGGGGAGATAAGCCCTCTTTAAGGCTCCTTCGAAATTGCGGCCAATCGCGGCCTCATACCAATTCTTGGGGTAATTTTGGCACGACTGCTACCAGCATTTCTCTTTTTATTCCCAAGCCTTTGATCCATAGCCTATAGACAGGATAGCTTGTAGCCGCCCCATGAATGCATTTTATCTTAACCCGGCCTTCTGGATATTCAGGAACTGACCACCCTTGGCCTTTGACCACAAACCATAGCTTTTTGGACATCATGGTTTGGTCAGCGCCTGAATCCAGAAGTGCCCTTACATCCACTCCATGTATTTGTACATTTAACTCCAATCCCTCTCGGACTGTCCTTGGGGCCTCCCCCACAAGAGCAGTGCGAGCATAACAGTCATTCCTTAAATGTCCCATTTTCCCACAAGAAAAACAGCACTTAACCTTTTCCTTATCTGGAGGGTTATTACTTTTTACATTGCCATATAATGGATGGGAAAGACTCCCTACTTTCCGGGCTTCCATACCTGTCGCTGATTTGGGGTTACCTATCCTATGTTGGGTGACTTTCTCAGCCTCTAGGTACCGCTCGGTGAGGATTATTGCTTCTGCAGTGGTACAGCAATTTTGTAGTATTAAGAAGTTCTGTACCCTACTGGGCACCACTGTCATGTACTGTTCTAATACTACGGCGTCCATTAGTGTCTCTATGTTTTTCTTTTCTGGTTGTAGCCACTTGTAGGCTAGGCTCCTTATTCTGTAACCAAGGGCTTTTGGCGTTTCGTCCGCCCTAAGGGTAGTAGCCCTGAACATTTTGTTATAGGTCAATGGGGTAAGCCCTAGGCGATCCCTAATTGCTAAAACTACCTCTTCATAGGTGTTGGCTAAGGCAGGCGGCATTGACCTGTAGGCGGCCAGTGCCTCGCCCATAAGGGACGCTGCGAGACGTATAGACCACTGTTCAGGCGGCCAGTTAGCTGAACTAGCTATTCTAGTAAAGGAGTCAAGAAAATCGTTCACATCATCATCAGGACTCAATTTTCCCACCACCAAATCATGACATGCGCTTTGTCCAATGCCTTGGTTGTTTAGTCCAGTCGCACGCGACTTTTCTGCATTAACCTTTGCCATCTCTTCCTTTTGCTGAGCCAACCAGCTTTCCATAGTTCGTAAAACTGGTACTTGCTGGGCTTGCATGGCCTGCAACGCTTGGGCTTGATTCTTTAGCGCCACCTCCGCTTGTTTGCCAAACTGGTGGGCCATCCATGCGCATAGATCTTTTGGCTCCATTGCGTATCTGCAAGAATAGAAAAAGAGAAACAACCAAGTGCGGTTCCCTAAACCTTCTCTCTCTTTTTTTTTTTTTTTTAAACTTCCACCCGTGTCCAACACTAGACAGGCTCAATTACATTTTACCTAAGTTCAGTGTGGAATCAGCACTGGAATGGAAGTTACTGTTGTCCGCCGCAGTTCTCTGCTTGAGGAATTAGCAACAGGATTTTCCTTTTTTTTTCTCAGGATTTCCCCAATCCACTCCGGTTTTTCAGCTACTCCACTCCGGGTCTTTTCCTCCTCCGATCCGGTTTCTCCAGCTGATCCACTCCGGGTTTTAGGATTTTTTTTTTTTTTTCCAGCAGCACAACCAAGACTTTTCCTTCTTCTCTTTCAAGTCAAGAGTTTAAGTTTCTTTTCCGGTGCTGACATAAGTTCTGGGCAAAAATCCTGTCAACTACGCCATTTTATGTCCCAACGCCGCCCTAGTGGCGAAGAAGCGTCACGGTAGAGAGGGTGGACACAAAAATATTTGTAATTGAGTTTGGCTTAAAGACAGGGCCCAGGTTTTCTTTGTAGTCCTAGTAGCCTTCTGGTAACCAAAAGCTCAAAGGAACATAATAGTCCGAGTGAAGGGAGAATAAAGGCTTTTATTTCCCCTATTGCACAAAAGGTTCAAAAGCTCATATCTTTACAGCAACAGAAATCGTCCTTATTTCAGATTGAAAGAAAACAAACAAGAACTGTATTTAACCTGTTAACTTCACAGTAATAACATGAGAAAACAAAGATTCACACATTCCCCCGGCTACAGCTCTATTCCTTGTCTAAAGGGTCAAAGCCTTCCGCCTGGCAGTAGCTGCAATCCATTTCTGGGTCCGAAAGGTCGTCAGCTATGTCCACCTGCATTGGTTCAAGGTCAGCGATATCTGGTAGCTTGCATTCAGGCTTTTTATACAACGTTTGCACGATGTCCCAATGTTCTGTGTTCAAAGGTAAGCCCTGGTTTTGTGTACCTCTAGACTGAGAACAGTCTCTCTTGCACACGGCTCTTTTACTGGAGAGTCTCTTACTTGCTATAGGTTTGTATCCTGAAGTATAAACAGTTCTAGTAGGACAGCGTTCCTCTATTCCCTGTTCCTCCTGTGTCACAGCGTTCAGGAAATTATAATCAGAAAAACAGTGATTACCTTTCTTTCTTGGCTTCTCCCGGCAAGGTGAGGATTGAGGCCAGTTCCTGCTGGGGTTTGGCCTTACTTGCACAAGGGTAGGCTTTTGGTTCTCCCGTAGGCCTTCTGCTGGGGTTAAACCACATTTACAGCACAGCTTCCTTCTTTCTGGGCCAAGAATGTTACCTTTTAAAGAAGGTCTTTCCTCTTTTTCTTGGTTACTCCATGTTATATCCTTCAATGTCTGCTGGCTTCTGCCAGACTCAGGTCCAGGACTTTCCAGCACAGTCCTCCTCCTTCCAGGGTAGCTTCCTTTCTGTATCTCTCCCTCTTGGAAGGCGTGTCCTCTCCACTCTTGAGATACTTGAGGCAAACTCCTTCACCTGGCTCTGTTGAGTCTGCTGGGCCTGTTCCTTCCACCAGGACTCCTATTTCCTGGTCCTTCTCTCCCTCTTGGAAAGCTCCCCTTCTCCAGTCATCTGGGCTTTTTTTAAGAGGAACTCTTCCCTCCTCTGATTGGGTGCAGGCCGGTATTGCATCACTGGCTCTGGGGCGTGGCTCCTCAGTCCTCCGGAGGTCCCACTTGCTCCCCCTATATGGCTCCTTGTAATGCTGCAGCCGGTGTCTTCCTCTTTTTTCTAAGCTTAAAGCATTTTCTCCTGTCTGCAGAGGATCTGCAGTACCACAGTACCTTTTCAGCCTCCAACACACACAAGGGTGCTGACGACAGATGCTTCCTTGAGGGGCTGGGGTGCACATTGCCAGGGCTTATGCACTCAAGGCCTGTAGTCCTCACAGGAGGCCACACAGTAAATCAACCTTTTAGAGCTGCGAGCAATCCACTTAGCTCTGCAAACTTTCTGTCATGCCCTCTCACAACAGTCTGTCCTAGTTCAGACGGACAATCAGGTGGCAATGTTCTATGTGAACAAACAAGGGGGCACAGGGTCCAGGCTCCTATGTCAGGAGGCACTGGACCTCTGCTCCTTTGCGGTCAGGCAGGTTATGTTTCTCAAAGCAGTTTACTTACCTGGTCAAGAGAATTTCCTAGCAGACAAGCTAGGCAGGATTATCCAGCCTCACGAATGGCAGTTGAATCCACTGGTGGTCCAGCAGATCTTCCTTTGTTGGGGACTTCCGTCCATCAATCTCTTTGCAAGTCCACAAAACCATCAGCTACCCAGGTTTTGCTCCAGACAGCTGCATCCCCTGAGGATGGCGGCAGATGCTTTTCTAATCTCTTGGTCTATGGGCCTCCTGTATGCGTTTCCTCCCATGCCTCTGGTGGCCCGAACTCTGTTCAAGATCCTTCGGGACAAGGCCTCAGTCATTCTGGTAACCCCCAGATGGCCGAGGCAGCCTTGATTCCCGCTTCTCCTGCAGTTGGCAGTGGAAGCTCCATTTCCTCTGGGGATGCAACCCGATCTCCTGTCCCAGGAGCAGGGTTCCCTTCTGCACCCCAACCTCAGGTCTCTCAATCTGATGGCCTGGCTGCTGAAAGGGTAGTGCTAGCTCCCTTGCTTCTACCTAAGGAGGTTGAAGAGGTGATATTGGCCTCTAGGAGGCAGTCCACCAGAAAGTCCTATGCCCTCAAGTGGCGTAGGTTTACAGTATGGTGTGCGCAGCACAATGAAGATCCTTTCTCTTGCCTTGTGCCAATAGTACTGCAGTATTTGCTTCATCTTTCAGACTTAGACCTTAAGTCTAACTCTGTTCGGGTCCACCTCAGTGCTTTGTCAGTGCACCATTCACCAGTGGAAGGACAGCCTCTGTCGTTTCACCCTTTGGTGTCCAGATTTCTCAGAGGTCTGCTTCTGCTCAAGCCTCCGGTTCATCCACCGGGGTTACATATATCATGCTAAATGTAACCCCACAATTGTGCTGTCTAAATGTTGTTAAATGTAACCCTCCAATTATGATGTAACCACTTTGATTTTCGGATAAGGTGGTATACAAATCTGTCTAAATAAAATAAATATATGCATGTAAAAAGGTATGAACACTCAGAATATTTGTTTTTTTATGTTTTTTGGGAGTTTTCCTTTGGTTATTTTCTGAAGACACAAAATCCCTTGTGGGTCACTAATGGATACTAGTATACAATCATTGCAATATTTGATTAACCAACCTGGTTCTTCACAGATGAAGAACCAGGAGCAGGACCTCAGAAAACACCCACAAACAGGAACAGAAGCGAGGGGCATCTTGAACAATTTTCAGAAGACTCTGTTCGTGAGAAACTAGCTCAACTTAAAGTAGACAAAGTGATGGGACCGGATGGGATACACCCTAGAATAATGAGGGAACTTGAGGACATTCTAGCAGCTCCACTGACTGACCTTTTCAATGCCTCGTTGGAGTTGGGAGTGGTGCCAAAGGACTGGAGAGAGGCTCATGTGGTGCCTTTACACAAAAGCGGAAGTAAGGATGTGGTTGAAAACTACAGGCCGGTTAGTTTAACTTCGGTGGTAAGTAAATTATTGAAAACGCTGCTGAAAGAGAAAATAGTGAGGTTTCTGGAGTCCAGTGGATTACAGGATCTGAGGCAGCATGGATTCACCAGAGGCAGGTCTTGTCAGACAAATCTGATTGATTTCTTTGACTGGGTGACCAGGAAGTTGGACCGAGGGAGAGCCCTAGATGTAGTGTATTTAGATTTCAGTAAAACCTTTGACACTGTTCCTCACAGGCGACTTATAAACAAACTTAGCACCCTAGGGATGGACCCTAAAGTTACTGCTTGGGTTAGAAATTGGTTGGGTGGGAGGCGACAAAGAATACAGGTAAACTGGGCTCACTCTGAGGAGAGGGATGTTACCAGTGGTGTGCCCCAGGGATTTGTCCTTGGTCTGATTCTTTTTAACATCTTTGTTAGTGATATAGCGGAAGGGCTGTCGGGTAAGGTTTGTCTTTTTGCGGATGATACCAAAATCTGCAATAGAGTAGACACCCAGGAAGGTGTAGATAACATGAGGAGGGATCTAACTAAGCTTGAAGAATGGTCTAGAATCTGGCAGCTGGGATTTACTCTTAAAAAATGTAAGGTCATGCATTTGGGCTGCAGCAATCCAAGGGAGCAATATAGTATAGAAGGTGAAGTACTTTTGTCCACTAAAGAAGAGCGGGACCTAGGCGTGGTTGTCTGATGATCTTAAAGTAGCTAAACAAGTTCCTCCCAAAAGTAGTCTCCTCTTTCCACCTCAGTTAGGAGGTGGTTCTTCTGACCACCTTTCCCAGGCCGCATGTCAGCCGGGCTGAAACAGTCTTGCATACCCTGGACTGTAAGAGGATGTTGTCCTTTTACATAGAAGGTATGCGGGAGCATCAAAGGGCTACTCAGCTCTTTGTCTCGTTTGACCTAATAGGTTGGGGTTACCTGTCTCCAAGTGCACATTGTCCACTTGGGTAGCAGATTGCATAGCCTGGGTGTACAGGGCAGCCGACCTCCCCTTTCAGGGTCAGGTCACGGCCCACCGTGTCAGGGCAAAAGCCGTGTCGGTAGCTCATCTCCACTCTGCTCCATTGGCAGACATCTGCTGGGCTGCAACTTGGTCTCAAGCCAGACTTTTGCAGCCCATTACTGCCTGGAGAGAGAGTCCTTTTGGGACAGTGTTTTTGGCCAAGCTGTACTCTGTAATCTCTTTGAGATTTAGGCAACTCCTACCTTCTGGCCCTTGGTGTTGGGCTACCGGACGGGGTGCGTTCTCAGAGAAAATTCTTGTCACGGATGCTGTGGCTCTTGAGAGGGAGCCATTTTTTCAGCTTTGTGTTCATGGTAGCCTAGAGCTGTGGAGTCCCATATCTGAGGATGGACTTCCTGCTTGGTCCTGGAGAAAGTGTAGTTACTCACCTGTAACAGGTGTTCTCCAGGAGTAGCAGGAGTCGGTCTTCACGACCCTCCCTCCTCCCCTGGAGTTGCAGTCCTATACTTCATTTTGATTTTTTTGCCGTTTTTTAGCTATGGCATCAGACTGACCAAGATGGCACCCTTGGGTAGGAAGGGGACCGCGCATGCATGCTGCATTCCCAAAGCCTTCCTTGAAAGCTGGGGAAATGCTCTGCATGAGGGCTCTGTTGGCACCCATATGTCAGGACTGATTCCTGCTGCTCCTGGAGAACACCTGTTACAGGTGAGTAACTATGCTATCCTGATTCTAGTGTCATCTTGCTAACAGCAATAAAGGCCCTCTTGGTACCAGGAATTTTGTGAAATAATACAACACTAGAAAAACCCTACAAAGTTAATCAGAACCTACAGCACTAGTTCTCAAAGTTGGAGTCGGGGCCCTAAATGGGGTCATATTATCAGTTGATGGGGTTACAGAAACATGGTCATTTCCCCTTCTCTTTGGACTTTTGCTGTGACCTGTGCTAAGTAGTGGCAATCACCAGTCATCATGTGGCCTGTGAGTCAGTGCACTTTCATTGGCTATTGGTCCTCCTGCGTAAGCTTCCTGTTAGACTGGAAACCCATGCTGGGGTCTGTAAGCACACACACTGCCCACTGACACAAGGGACCCTGTGTTGACTGCAGCTGCTTTCGATGAGTGGAGGGAGGGGGAAGAAGGCTGGTGCCCTACTATTTTGGTTTCAACATCAGCTGGGGCATATGAATTTTCAGTTGTTAAAATGGGTCATATGTGAGAAACATTTGAAAAGCACTGACCTAGAGCAAATCTGCCATGCTAATTTAGGAAAAGACAGCACTGTAAACATTGCAGTGAGCCCTAGAACATCAGTATACCAGTTAGGCAAACTAAACAAGCCAGATACACAGAGTTTCTATGTAATAATACGGAGTTAACAGAATTCCCAGTCTCAGTCATATATGCAGAACACAGATAGACTCTCATTAAATAAAGAATAAATGGCCACAAACCAAAAATAGAAATATGCAGACAAAAATTTAACTGAAACCTCAAGAAGCTGGGTGCTACATACAGTGCAACACCAGAGAGATAGAAAAAGATGAATATCCCCATACTGTGCAAAAGCTAAAGACATCAGATGTCAGGAACAGCATTAGCCTGGTACGACCAGGGCAATCGCCCTGGGCCCCAAGCTTCCCTGAAGCTGAAGAAGACACAGGGGTACTTTTACTAAAGGCCGGTAAGGGTGCAACATTTGCGAGTGCTAAAGGGCATCGTTAAGGGCTCCAATATGCGTTAAGGATTGGGAGAGGAGTAGATGTTCTGGTGTTAAGGGGCACCAGTGGCTGGTTAGTGGGCATTAACAGAACATTGGCCATTAAGGGTGCCAAGCATGCAGGTTTATGCCCGCTAAAGCTGATTATCTTAACGTGGGATAAGAGAGTCTTTCTGCAAGTCACATTTTAGGTGCTGGATAGGAGCAAAGATCAAAGCTGATGGACACATCACATCCATATGTCCTGTATGTGTTAGACAGGGAAGGGGAGTATAATGTGGGAGGCAGTTGGATGGTATCAGTGAGGGTGTGTCATGTAATGCATGTTGATGTAAGTGAGTGTCATAGAAGTGGATATGAGTGTACCACGGAGGAGACACAATAACCATCATATTGCCATAATAAGAATGTGCATCAGCACTGCTGTGCACATCATCTGCAGGTGAGGTGTGACTGATATGCTGTAAGTTGTGAAGTGGTACTGTGTGGGACATGGTATAGCAGCTGGCACAACAATACATGAGTGATCTTGAATGATATATGGATATGGTGGTCTGAAGGATGACTGGGGGGTTGATGAGAGTGCTGTCTGGCTTTGCTGCCCTCAATAAACCCCTGCTGCAAATATGCACCCAATATTGTGAAAGTGACATTTGTGTACCAAAATCAAAATTTTCCCAGTATGGTAGAATAAGCATCCCAGAAAAACTATGTGTGACAAAGCAAGCATGCAACATAATGCAGTTGGCACAGCTCAGACATCGAGCTCTGAACTTTCTGCCCAGAATCCCAGTAGGAGTAGGAAATGTACACTATCATGGCAATTCCCTGGTCACGAGCACAGCAAGGATGGACAGCTATTGTGGCCTGACAAATGCACGAGTCCTTGATACAAAGTGCAGTGGTATCTGTGTACACTTGCCAGCTCTGTGAATGGCTTGGTCACCACCTTGGCAACAATATGTGTGGCAGTAACTGTGATCCACAGAATTGGTGACAGCAAAAACATGTAGGGTAGCAGGAGGTGCTGCTGTATGGACAGCTGTAGTAGTCTCATGGTCTGAGAAGCAGTATGGTTATCAACTGGATAAGAGTTTGAATCCCACTGATTCTCTATGTTCACTCACATAGGTGACATAAGGAGACATAGCTGCTATAACCGACGATAAGGTAGCAAGCCAAAACATGGCTACTACTTATTTATTTATTTAACATTTTTTATATACCGCACTATTCATCATCAGTGCGGTTTACATTGAAACAACAATATACCTGCCAATACATGACTGATCTAGGTTTACAGATAACAGGGAAGATAAACTGGGTGTGAACTGGGGATAACTATCTACATAATTATGCATAATTATATATACATTGAATAGGTTACATCAAGATTCGAATTTGACAAGAATACTTTTCATGGCATGACTGTGGCAGACACACATGTCTTAAAGGCAAGAGGCAGGCTGGGGGGAGGCAGAGCAGCCCTACCTGTCTGATGCAGTCCTGAACACAAACAAGGTCACATGCCAGCAGTAGGGGATGAAGAACCCCAAATGTTTGTATGTGATGGGATGAGAGTGTCTGATAAACCTCTCCTAAATCTGTAATATGGACAGTGGCCTGCATGGCACAGACCCACTTTCTGAAGGCCGTACTCACAGGCCAGTGTACAGAGCACGATCACATTCATGGCATATTTATTGCCCCTAAGTCAGAAAGAGCACTAATGAGCCAATCTTGCACCCTAACCTCTGCTGAGGCCATCCAGGTCCTCCTCAGGCTATCTCTAAGGTTGCCATACTTCCACTAGGTGCTGCTGTGTCAGCACATATGTTAGTCATGTATTTTGCAATAACACCCAGGTTTATTTATTTATATTATTTCTATACCGCGCTCTTTAAAATCAGCGCGGTTTACAGTCAACAACAAATTGTACAGAGCAGCAGCACAATGCGGTGTACATTACAGATAGCAGGATTTTATAACTTTTGTTTAACAGGGGTAACTATATACAACTCTATACATTTGCGCTCTTCGTCGGCAGGTATGCCGCAGATGTTACTATGGAATACACGGCACTCTCTGACTAATTACATATTGGGTAATCTGTACGTTTGGGCAGACATTTTCGGGCTGTGGGTATGTATCGTGGCCTGGGTATAATGGTGTTGTCATTGAGGTGGGTGGGCTTGGTTGTGTTGCTTCGCTGGTTAGGGAATAATATTGGAGGTATAGATGGTGCTTCAATGCCTTTCTAAATTGGGCGAGGTCAGTTATTGCCCGGATGGGGGTTGGGAGAGCGTTCCAGAGGATAGGAGCATAATGTACAAATGTTCTGTTCCTTGCTGACTGGGAACACTTTGTTATTGCACCGGGGATTACAAGGGTGTTTATAGCGAATGACCTTCTGGTCCTGTTTGTGGGTGTGGGGAGGATAAGGTCTGTTGGGAATTGGAGGATAGGTTATTGATGGCCTTGAAAGTCATTAGTAAGACTTTGAAGGTGAGTCTGCAGCTTCTTCTGCTACTACAGTGGCAAGTTAACTGCTCAATACAGCCAAGGTTGTGAGTTCAAGCTATATTGCTTGTACTGTATGTATGGTAACCAGATATTCCATGAGTCCAAAAGAGAGCATAGAACAACAAACAACAGGTGTGCCAAGACAATGGCAGGTCAAATAGTCTTTACTGAAATACCCCAATGCATTTTGGCTGACACCTTCTTCGGGGGAAATATACCTCAAAACAAATCAAAACCATATACAAAAAATCACCAAACAAACAATAAAATCATGATAAAAAGTGCAAAACAGTAAAACTTCATAAGAACGATAAGTTCTAAAAAACATTAAAAATTGTTAAAAATGATAAAATACAATGCAAGAAGTTGGAAAATAACCAAATATCAATGAAGCAACCACACTGAGAGAAATTATAAAAAGATATATACCACGTTGGAGGAAACATATATCACCAAAGGCTGCGAACAGGAGGGACGAGGAGGACAACATGTAGAACCTTTGGATGAGCTATGCATTGGGTGTATTGTATTATGGGAGTCACTTATATAGGAGTCTTTTGGGGACATAAAAGAAAACCATGCCAATAAATTGTGATAACCCCAATAGTTTTAAACCTAATAGTGCAACATGAAGAACTTATGTGTGTAAAACCAATCTTGTAATATTTAAGAAGCATCAAGAGGACAGGACCTAATGTAAGTAATAATTCTTACTTAGCAGCTGCAAATGCAAGCTCTACGTCCAGACCACCAGAAACTAAATCTGTCATGAGGGAGAGACATTCCATTAAAACTTGTAAAAAGCCTGCAATATAGCATATAGTACTGCGTGAGAGTATAAAAATCAAATAGAAAACTTGCCTTATCGTTACACCACAGCGTCTTCCAAGGTAGCACAATGCCAGCATTTCAAACTGCACTGACTAGATCTGCATTTTAAACCTTCTAATGGTGTCAGAAGGTGGGGTCAAAGGTAAATGTCAGACAAAACTCCTTTTGAATTACTCAGATTCATAGTTACTATCTATATTTGTAACCTTCTCAAATGCAAAGGAAATAAATGAACATGAGAAAACTGAGCAATAAAAAACGGCATCCGCGGTGTCAAAGAAAACCACAGGGGATGCAAATGAGTTCATGCAAATGAACCCCAATAACAAAAAGATAAGCGGTCCAATGACAAACAGAAAAGCCGTCAAAGGGGACACGGGGAAATAAAGAAGCCATCATGATAGTGGAAACATCTATATGTCATCTCCACATGTCCAAGAAGGGTCGACATGTCTTCAGTAGTAGACTGGCTAACCTACTGAAGAGGGCTTTAAACTAGATTCATTGGGGATGGGTGAAGAAAGCCCCCAGGTAAGTGAAACATTAAATATCTCTATAGAAATGGGTAAAAGGAGCAACATCTGGAAAGCGGTGTGTATAAGTGCCCAAGCATGGGAAATACGATCCCAGATGTTGAGGCTTTAATGGAAGAGACTGATTTGGATTTAGTGGCAGTTACAGAGACATGGTTCACGGACAACCATGACTGGGCTGTAATTAAACCAGTCTATACCTTATTCAGGAAAGATAGGATAGGAGGAAGGGGAGCAGGAGTGGCACTATATGTAAAAAAAATATCATTACAGCTATAGAATTACAGGGCTTAAAAGGGCGAGAGGAGGCACTGTAGGTTAAACTAGAAAGATGGAAAGAGAAATCAGTTTGCATTGGCGTGATATACAGACCCCCCCTCACAGGGAAAAGAAATAGATGGAGATTTAATAGAAGACATATGCAGCATTGCTAGGAAAGGGGAAGTGCTATTGATAGGTGATTTCAATATGCCTGATGTGGATTGGCACATCCCTGCTGCGGTGTCATCTAGAAGTAAGGAGATCCTAGATTCTCTACAGGGAGAATTATTCAGGCAACTAGTAATAGAAGCCATATGTGAAGGGACCATACTGGACTTGGTGCTTACCAATGATGAAAGTATTTCTGATGTTATAGTGAGAGATCATCTCACATACAGTGATCACCAGATGGTGTGGTTCTGTATTAGGACTAGAGCTGAGAAAATCCATTCAAAAGTGAGGGTCTTAGATTTTAGGAAAACTAATTCAGCCAAGATGGGTCGTTAGTGGGATGGGAACAGCTGGGGGATGTGAAAAACAGTGTGCAAAACTGAAAGGGGATATTTTAAGGTCAACCAACCTTTTTGTTAGGAAGGTAAATAAAAGTAAAAGGTAAAGGAGGCCACTATGGTTTTCAAAAGAAGTAGCCAAAAAGGTGAAGAAGAAGAGAAAGGCCTTTCTGAAATGCAAGAGATCACAGAGAGCGGAAGACAGGCATCTGTATTTGGAAAAACTAGATTGCAGGAGCTCTTTGCTCTCAGGGAAAGAGTCTGATCTCTGGAGGCTAGAGCAGCAGACTTGGAGGACATAAGGAAGAGAGAGATACATAGACGAGACCTACAGGGATGTAGTACTGAATTCCCACCTCCAGTCTGGCAACATCCCTGTTGCCATGGAGAAAGAGGTCACGTGACAGGAAGTGATCCTTTAGCTAGGACAGGGGTCACCAACCTGCGGCCCGTGGGCCGCATGTGGCCCACGAGGTCCCTTCGTGCGGCCCGCGAGGCTCTACCCAGGTTAACATTACGTGCGGCCCGCCAAGGATTCCCGTCATTGTATCTGCGGCCCGCGGCATGACTGTGAAGTGACTTTGCAAAAGTGCACTTTGTGCACAAAATATCTGCATTTAGGAACTTTTACAACGCGACCAATAGCCTATTTTTGAAAAGTACACAACTGCAGCATCTCCGCAATGCCACACACTGCACTTTTTTTCCACCAGCTGCACCAACCTATTTTAAGGACCTGCCTGCAGGTGGAGAGCTACCGAGAAAGGCGGGGAAAACCGTGCCGATTGGACCTATGGAGGCGGCTCGTTGACGCCAGGCGCCCTCTGATTGGTCATTCTTCCAGGATGCTCTAGAACTGGCAGCCTCTCCATTCTGGATGGTAGCGGAGGGTGGGGAACGAAGGATATGAAGACGGAGCAAGAGGGGAACGTGGGATAATGCCCCACTGCATTAGGAAAGTCGCTGGTGTGGGCGGTTGTCAGTGCCTGAAAGACGCCTCCCCCCTTTGCTCTTTTCAGCAGCGTTTGCAGGTAGATTTTTCTTCCCTCAATTTCACCCCCCTCCTCCTGCATCTGGGAGCCTCACAGCGGCCGGCGAGTAACCGGCTCCCTCCGACTTCCCGCGGCCCCGCGCTCCTGACATTACAGGCGGAGGTTTGAGTGAGTTACTTGCGCTGCCCTTTTCCCTTCTCGTTGTGCGCAGCCTTCCTTCATGTGGACTTGATCGAACTGCAGTGTGACGACGCACAGAAGTCGCGCTTCATGGCTATGGGCCCTGTCGCATTTTGGAAGAAACAGGCGGCCACCCACCCGTCCATGGCCGCCAACGCACGCAAGGTCGCTGCTCTCTTCAGCTCAACCTACTGCTGCGAACAGCTGTTCAGCCGAATGAAATTGATAAAGTCATCCACGCGCTCGCAGCTCACCGACGACCACCTGCAAGCATCCCTTCTCCTGTCAGTGTCATCTGTGAAGCCGGACTTTAACCGTTTGTCTGCTAGCATGAATCATCAGCCATCTCATTAAATTCAATAAAGGTGATCAGCCATTGTTTTCATAATTTTGCGTTTGTTGTTTTTTTTCGCGGGGGCGGGGAGAAGGGGGGTGCGGCCCGCAAGGCTCCCGGTAGTCGGCTGTGCGGCCCGCGGCCCTCTGGAGGTTGGTGACCCCAGAGCTAGGACCTGTCCTCTAGGTGATGTAAAACCCTATCGCACCGAGGAGGTTTCTCCAAGGCATGTTCCCATGAGAGAAGGGTTAGGACAGCTGTTACAGTTGGTGATTCGATCATTAAGCTTGTAGATAGCTGGGTGGCTGATGGACATGAGTGTCGCCTGGTAACATGTCTGCCTGGTACGAAGGTAGTGGACCTCATGCGCCACCTAGACAAGTCTTAGATAATGCTGGGGAGGAGTCTGCTGTCTTCCTACATGTTGGTACCAATGACATAGGAAAGTGTGGTAGGGAGATTCTAGAGGCCAAATTTAGGTTTTTAGGTAGGAAGTTGAAATCCAGAACTTCCAGGGTAGCATTCACTGAAATGCTTCCCGTTCCTCGTGCAGGACCCAAAAGGCAGGCAGAGCACCGGAGTCTCAATACGTGGTTGAGACAATGGTGCAAAGATGAGGTTTTGGATTTGCTAGGAACTGGGCAACATTCTGGGGAAAGGAGGGGCTTTTCAAAAGGGATGGACTCTACCTTAACCGGGATGGAACCAGGCTGCTGGCATTAACCTTTAAAAAGGAGATAGAACAGCTTTTAAACTAGATAATAGGGGAAAGCTGATAGTTGCCCAAGAGCACATGGTTTGGAAGGATGTATCCTTGAAGGATACTAGTAAAAGATTGAAGTTGGGGCATATCGGCAGAGAGGTTCCAGTAAAGACAAAAGTAACCCAAATGCCCTTATGTACAGAGCAGACAGAGCTTAAGATTCCAAATTACCCCTGCCTACCGATAACCAGATTAATATGAATAAAATACAGCCTCTAAAATGCTTGTATGCAAATGCTAGCAGTCTAAAAAATAAGATGGGAGAGTTAGAATATATAGCACTAAATGAGAGGTTAGATATGATTGGGATCTCAGAGACATGGTGGAAGGAGGACAACCAGTGGGACACTGTGATACTGGGGTACAAACTCTATCGTGATGATGGAGCAGATCAAATTGGTGGAGGGTTGCACTCTTTGTTAGAGAGGGCATTGAGTCACAAAGGATTAAAGTTTTGCAGGAAACAAAATATACTGTAGAATCTCTATGGACTGAAATTTCATGTAAAAAGGGGAAGGCAATGCCAGTGGGAGCGTACTATCGACTGCCTGGCCAGAATGAACAAATGGATGATGAAATGCTCAAAAAAATCAGGGACGCTAACAAAAGTTACAGCACAGTAATAATAATGGGTGATTTCAATTACACTGGTATTGATTGGGTCAGTGTCACAGCAAGACATGCTAGGGAGATAAAATTTCTAGATGAAATACATTATTGTTTCTTGGAGCAGCTGGTTCATGAGCCGATAAGAGGAGAAGCCATGTTGGACCTAGTCCTTAGTGGTACACAAGATCTGGTGCAAGAGATAAGGGTGTCGGGGCCACTTGGCAATAGTGATCATAGCATGATCACGTTTGATTAAATAAATGGAGGAAGGAAGGCAAGGAAATCCACAGTACTACCTTTTAACTTTCAAAAGGGAGACTATGATAGAATGAGGAAAATAGTTAAGAAAAAACTAAAAAGAGCAATTGCAAAGGTTAAAGATTTACATGAAGCATGGGTGTCGTTTAAACATACTATCTTGGAAGCCCAGACCAGCTGTATTTCACACTTTAAGAAACAAAGAAGGAAGTCCAAAAAACTGCCAGCATGGTTTAAAATTGAGGTCAGAGAGGCTGTTGTTTCCAAAAAAGCATCTTTCAGGAAATGGAAAAAGTAGACAAATGATGAAAACTGGAAAAAACATAAGCACTGGCAAATTAGATGCAAGGCATTGATAAGGCAGGCAAAGACAGAATTTGAGAAGAAGCTTGCTGTGGAAGCCAAAAGGCATAATAAAACCTTTTTCAAGTACATTCATAGCAAAAATCCTGTGAGAGAGTCAGTTGGACCATTAGATGACAGAGGGGTAAAAGGGGCACTAAGAGGGGGACAAGGACATAGCGGAGAATTTGAATGAATTCTTTGCTTCTGTATTTACTGAGGAAGATGTAGGGATGTTACTGAAATGGTATTTAAAGATGATGCCACAGAAGAATTGAAAGAAATATTGATACACCACCAAGTATTACAACTATTTTATAAACTGAAGAGTAGCAAATCACCTGGATCAGATGGTATACATCCGAGGGTGTTGAAAGAACTGAAATATGAGATTGCAGACCTGCTATTAGTAATCTGTGAACTATCATTAAAATCATCTGTAATACCTGAAGACTGGAAGATGGCCAATGTAACACCAATTTTTAAAAACGGTTCTAGAGGTGATCTGGGAAACTACAGACCAGTGAGCCCTTGGCGTGTACACATCTGTCGCGTTTAGCCAGTCCCCAATATGCCTAGCCTGACAGGCTAAGCATAAAGCCATAAATCCGGAAGTCCCACTCCCCCTTTCCGCCATCGCCCCTTCAAGCGGTGTAGTGGGATACGGGCTCTAGCCCTCCCCCAAAGAAACCCCTGCACTTCCTTTTCAAGATGGTGTAAGTCACGTCTCAGCAACCACACCGGGAGAGTTTGCATCCAGTACAGTATCCGCGGCAGCACCACCATAGTAAACGCTGCCACCTTTCCCAATAAGGAAAGGGGGAGAGGTCTCCAAGCTGTCAATTGAGCTTGCACCTTTGTTAAAATTCTATCAAAATTCCTAGCATATATCTCCCATGGCTTTCTAGTCAACAAAATGCCTAAATATACAAAGGAATTCTCTGCCCATTTAAGCGGGAAGCCCCCCATTGCCCCTGCAGCTCTCCGGATACATCCAGAGCTTCCAATTTATCCTTATTTATGTAAAACCCGGCAAAACTTCCAAAACAAGCAAATTCCTCCATTAACCGGGGCAAAGATTCCCTAGGGGCAAGAAGATGCACCAAAAGATCATCCGCAAAGGCTGATAGTTTAAAGCCCTGTGAACCAATCTGTACCCCTCGTATACCCCGGGAGCCCTCCATCCTCCTAATCAAAGGGTCTATGCACAAGACAAACAGAAGAGGGGAAAGAGGGCATTCCTGTCTGGTACCTCGTCCCAAATCAAATGCCTCTGACAATACCCCATTACAACACTCCCGCTGTAGGCCTTGCATATAAACTCTCCACCATTTTACAAAAAGGGACTCTCAATCCGTATTGGGGGAGCAAATGCTTCAAATACTCTCAGTTAACGTGATCAAACGCCTTCTCTGCATCAAAGCTGACCAACAATGACTGTAACTGATGGTCATGTACCCACTACAATGACGCCAAAATTTTACACAAATTACGCACCGCATATCTCCCCCTCACGAATCCCACCTGTGATTCCTGTATCAGATGAGTCAAAACCCTGGCCAAGCGAACTGCCAGAATCTTTGCCATCAGTTTCAAATCAAAGTTTATTAACGATATGGGCCTATAAGAGGTTGCTTGAACTGGGTCCTTCCCTGATTTAGGTATTCTTTATTTATTTATTTTTTATTTACATTCTCTTATATACCGCGCTATTCTGCATCAGTGCGGTTTACATTGAACAAACTGAAATTACATTGAACAGGGCATTATAACTTGGAGATAACTATTTTACAGGGAACATGGGCTATGGAGGGTTAAGTGGCTTGCCCAAGACCACAAGGAGCACCTGTGAGACTAGAAACCCCAGTCCTTCCGGCCCAAGGTTGCTGTCCTCTAGTGGGATTTGAACCCCTGACCTTCCGGCCTGAAGTACCTTGCCCCAACCACTAGGCCACTCCTCCACTCCACATAATATGATATGTGCGTGATTACTGCCCCAATGGAAGGCACCCTGTTCAGCTCTTCTATTATGCATTGCCACCAAAGTCAGCATAATAAAATCATGAGGTATTTTATAAAATTCTGCCCCTAAGCCATCCGATCCAGGTGTTTTATAACAGCTCGCCTTTGAGATGACTTGCTGCACCTCCTGCGCTGTTATCGACTGGCCAAGTTGGGCACACTGCTCCTCGCTTAAGGATGGCAAGTCTAACTCTCGCAAATACTCTTTACTCCTAGTGTGAGAACCATTCTCAGCTGTATATAATTTCTGAAAAAAGGACCGAAATTCTCGCACAATATCCGCACTATCCTTATGTAGGACACCCTGCCCGTCTCGAATCGCCGCTACCGTTTTCGTGCCCCTCCCCCATTCAAACAACGCGCCAACAATTTTCCAGGTTTGTCCCCATGACAATGCAATTGATATTGGTAATAAACCATCGACTTCTTG
Organism: Ichthyophis bannanicus; assembly: GCA_033557465.1. Taxonomy (NCBI): domain Eukaryota; kingdom Metazoa; phylum Chordata; class Amphibia; order Gymnophiona; family Ichthyophiidae; genus Ichthyophis; species Ichthyophis bannanicus. Next base: position 944,069,497 of record CM066034.1, read on the forward strand.
ACTCTTTGATGCAATAGCTCATTTAGGGCATTCTGGATTTCCCATAATTGCTTCTTATTTACCGCATTAGGAAGGCGCACATAATGCTGACTTGCTGTTCCAGAAGGATGATCTGCTCCGCCCGCAATCTACACTTCCTAGAATAAAACCCAATTATATCCCCTCTCAACACTACTTTAGCGGTCTCCCAGACCAACTCAGGGTCATCCTGATGTCCCCAGTGGTTAGTCTCAAACTCCTGCCATTTCTGTCGAATGAAATAGTGGAATTGTGTATCCTTATACAACTCCAAGGGAAGGCGCCAGATACGTGTTTTTCGGGTATCACCCCCCCCCCCCCATTGCATCTCCAACCATATTAGCGCATGGTCCAAAATCTCAGTAGGACCAATTTGTGCATCTCCCATGAAGGCGAATAGACACTCTGAAATCAAAATATAATCAATCCACGCACTAGAGCCATGAGCCGTCATTGATGTGCAAAATCTTTTTCCAAAGGATGTAATAGCCTCCACGCGTCAACCAGACCCAGGCGAGCTCAAAAGCGTGACAGGGTCTGCACCGTCTGAACGCGTTCCCGCGTAGTATCTCCCCTGGATGTGTCAATCCCTACATCAAACACCCCATTGAAGTCGCCCCCCAATATCAGCGGATATTCTGGTAATTGTTCTATCTTCGAGGCGAATCAAATATAAAGGTCCTTATCTAACACATTAGGGCTATAGAGGTCACCCAAAATGACTGACCTCCCCTCCAAAACTCCCTGCAATAACACAAAGCTTCCAGACGGATCTGTAACCTCTTTTTCCAAAACAAACCGTATGCGTTTATGGATCAGGATGGCCACACTCCCTTTTTTCCTATGGCAGGCGCCCCCCACACCTGACCCACCCAATCTCTACAAAGCTTCGCATGCTCCTCAGTAGTCTGGTGGGTTTCTTGTAGCAGCGCAATGTCACAGCACTGTCTTGCTAAGGCCTGTAAGATTTTATATCGTTTAATGGGATTTCCAACTCCGCCCACATTCCACGAGACGATCCTCAGGGGCCCAGGGCAATGTCAGGTCTCTTCAAATGACTATGATGACCCATTCAGCAGGGACCTCCCCAGCCTGAAACCCCTGCCCCCAGTTCCTAAAGTGGCTTACTAACAGTGAATATCTAAATAGTTGATTGCAATCCTCCCATCCCCTTAAACCCTCCCCTCTAAAACCTAAAACTATCCCCCCTCCCCTCTTCCCCTCCCTCTTCCATCTCTATACCTATCTTCCTATTCTTGTCTATCTATCTATAACTAAAGGATCACGTTGGATAGGAACGGTCACCCCCTCCCTTGTTAACGACCACAAAGGTCTCATAGTAAAGCTCGCCTCTCTGCTCATCCCAAACCTTGCACCGAACCCCATCATATGTCATCTCATAGGCTAGTCAACTTAAACCTTTATTTATCTATTGTTTTTTATCACTGTTATTATTGTTGTCTTAATTTAATGCTTACACTGCTTTTAGTTCTTTTTGGCTTTTAAGGTTCTTTAGTTTGGTTCTTTGGTCTTGGTTTCCTGCTATATGATTATATTAATTAATTATTATATATTAATTATATTAATCATATTTTTAAAAAATATTGCAAACTGGTTTTATGTATATGTTAAATAGGAGAGCTGAAAGTGCTGAGCCTTGTGGTAAACCTGTTTCAAATTTATATGATTCAGACGTTTGGTTGCCTATTCTAACATTTTGGGATCTATTGCTCAGATAGGATGTGAACCATTTATGAACTGTAGAATATATTCCTATATGTCTTAAGTTGTTAAGCATTATTGAATGGTGAACACTATCAAAAGCTGCTGATATGTCCATAAATAATAGGATGAAGGCTTTTTTGTGGTTGTCAATTCCTCTTAAAAGTGTGTCAATTAGAACGGTCAGCAGTGTTTCAACTCCATGCTTGGGACGAAATCCATATTGTTGGTCGTCAAGCGGATAGGATGAATCAAGGAATTCTTGTGTCTGTATTTGTACCGTTTTTTCTATGACACCTTTTTTAGTAGGCTTAGGACCTTTGTGACAGTCTGGCAAACGCAGTGCCCCCTTGACTTCGGGAATGGACGCACTCCTCTAAAAGGCTAGTCACAAACAGATTGTTAGTCCAGTGAAAAGGTATCACTCACAAATTATTTTTTTACCTTAAATTCTTTATGTTTGAAGAAATAATTTTGCTGAATTGTATTAGCTGGTGGGGTACTCAATGTATGTACATTGTTTTATTGGAGGCAGGAAAATATCATAGGCCAATTTTGTTATTTCTGCATTATTTGATATACTGTCCTTCAACTAGTGGTAGACATCAGGGCAAAATGGGAGGTTATCCTTGGAGGAGCAGATTAGAAGTGCCAAATTAATTTTCTTCCAATTTAATTTATAACACCTTCTGGTGTCCTGATGTTCTAATCTTCAGTTGACCATTTTAATTGCCATCCTCTGGACTATGTCAGTCAGGTTATAAAGTCAATGGAGTCAATTCAGGGAGCGGCTAATAAAATGGTCTGCGGTCATTACCTTAAAGCATATGAGATTAATGGTTAGCAAGTGTTATCAGCTGCAGGGGTCCTGCATGTGCTCACCATTAATATAAGACTCCTTTTTTTTTTTACTACCATCAAGTCAGTGTTGACTCAGCTACCTCTGGATTTTCTTGGCAATGTATCACTGGAAGTAGATTGCCAGCCTTTTCTTCTGAGGCAATGGGGGGTAAAGTGACTTGCCTAAGGTCACAAGGAGTGCCAGTGGGAATTGAACCCTTGATCTTCAAAAAATTCAAAAAAGCATGGGACAAACACAGAGGATCTCTAAAGGTAAAAAGGGGACTGTTGTAGTTGTTGTTATGGAAGGACGGACTAGATAGGCCATGTGGTCTTTTTCTGTCATCATGTTTCTATGTTTCTATGTTTCTTCTGGGTATTAGGCAGTTGCTCTAACCAGTAGGCTACTCCTCCACTCCTATGAGGTTCCTAACTTGTGCCAACGTGAATAAATGAATTATTCAGGTCTTTGCACAAGCACTTGGGTTGTTCATGTGTGAAAACTGTTCCCCTGATGAAATATTTGAAGAACTACAATCTACAGTTGGTGTTTTACAAAAAGAGAAATGACAGTGATATAGTTGCTAATGATGACAAAATAGGTTTCAAGAGAGATTTTATTAAAACTGTTTTCTTACATCATACCAAATACAATTTTTTTTGTTCACAGCCTGATAGTACATTTCTATTTTTCAGTTCGGCAAATGGTTTCTTGTACCCTTGATGGTCTTTTCTCACATGTCCGTCTTGAAACTGAATCTAACCTATTGAAAAATTTAATTCCCAGTACTAACACAATTAAATTAATAAACCTTGCTGGCATTTGTTTGACAAGCTGTTCAGTCATTAGTGCAAAATTGATGGCTACCGTATGCAGACAAGTGTTGGTACCATATTCCACAGAATCTATGTAAAACCTATAAATAGGATTGGAGGCTTTATGGAGAATAAAGAGTAGGAAAATTCATTTATCGCCAATGCACTGCTTTTCCTTTTTTCTGATGTGCTACAAATGTAACTTCAGGTTTCTTCATTCTTGTTATCTATGACCGTAAGATGTGCCATCATGGGTCAGACCAAATGCCCATCGAACCCAGCATCCTCTCGCTGACAATGACCATGTGAACCCGTCAAGAATGGAAGTTACTATTGTAGCACAAAATAATAAGGGATGAGTAGTGCAATGGTATAACTCAGAGACACCTATTGCAGCACTTTGGTTCACAAAGAGGCCTATTTACTAAGGTGTGGCGTTATTAGCCAAGATGGCTCCCCTTATAGTCAACGGTGCCCGTTCACTAATGATGTGTGATAACACACAGCATCGCATACTGCACCTTAGTAAATATACTTTACGAAAGCTAACGTGGAGGTGTATTGATGAAATAATAGTCAAGGTGCATGGTTGGACTGCATAATCACTAAGGTGCATATCAAACGTATACAGCTGTCACAGAACCCACGCACAGCTTCAAATAATCTGGCAGTTTTGTTTTCTATGTAATTTAAACATGTAATCATGCAACAAATAATGCTCTATTACTAAGTCCCACTGTTTGTTTTCTATGCGGTTTTTGCCCTTAAATCTTAGCTACTAGATCCAGATAGGACAAAAGCTGGCCAGGCAACAGTAACTACATAGAAACACTGAACAGTTAAGTCTGTGAATCAAGCCTGGCTTGATATGCAGTTCTTGTTAGCCAGCTTCTTGATAGTTTGCATATTTTACACCACTAAAAGTTGGGAGACTGGGTGACATGTAAGTCTCTAAGTGCCAAGGGCTTAATAAATGCGCAGCTTTTTCACGCGGAATCGTTTTTCTCTTCTGTCTGGTATGACAGTGGCCCTGGAGGAAAGGGGATTCTTCACAAGTTGTGATGCCTTTAATTAGGTCAAAGATGATGAATATGTGCTTTGGAGACTACAAAAGTCCCTTTTTTCCATGTCTGATATAGCAGTAATGCCTAGCTAACAACATCAATCATGGAATTACAAAAGAAATGATATTGCAAATCAAGTTACCAAACAACAAATTGTTTTCAGTGTAGAATTAGTTCACAGAAGAGCGCTAGTGCTGTCATGGATAAAATAAACGGTGATTAAAGAAACACTTTGTAAAATGTCGGAAGATGCATTTCCATCTACACAATGCAAACTGCATGCTGAGATGTAAAAAGTATTTTCTTAATATTGCTATGAATTTGTTATGTTCAATTGAACACAAATGTAATTTTAAATTATTAGATGAAACAGGAGAGCATGCAATTGTATAAAACAGCTTTAACTGGTACTTTTACATTAAAAAATAATTTTTTCACCTTAAACATAATCATATACAAAGACAATAACTAACAGCTTTGTCAGAACGTTTCTGTTCTTTTCTTCAAGGGCCATAAACACATCTAAGAATCTATTTCACATATGCTGTGTTAAGAAATAGTCTTATATTTTCCTTGTATATATTTTGGCATAAACGATACGACTGGGGGCTCGATTTAGACTGTTTCATGAGGACAAATGCTTAGATGTGTACACCTGAGAAATGCAGGCATGAAACGACAGTCTGTTGTTAAGACCCATTCAGTACAAATCCTCCATTTAGAAAGGGATACCTGAAGAGTAAATAATATGGCCAAATGAAGATATTTATAAAAATATGATACAGACACTGGTACCACCTTACAGACTAAGTAGTTCACAAGCCTACATTGTCTCATACATCCTTGATTCATGCCCTTTACGTCAACTTAGAGACTAGCAGGTTTCTTGAGGTGTAACCTTTTGAGGACGCCAACTACATCTGCCTCTTGTGAGAGTTCTTGTGCTCGAATATGCCATAAACATCATAGCCTATAACATGGCACCTGCTGGTGTGTGGTTTTGGCTACTAGACATTAACACAGCTAACTCTCTGGAAGTTTAATACTTAATTCTTCAAATGAATTTCTGCACGAAGTTTAAACTACAATGAGGTCAACTTGGAAGAGTGGTATGCTTTAAATTAAACTCTAAATAGCAAGTATGTCTCCTGAATATGTTTTGATGCCATTGGACGTGAGTGGACGCTCAAATGTGTTTGTTGCATAGAAAGCCTAACCAAAAAGTGCGATTCATTGCCTTGACCTAATGGATGAAATTGAAAGAAAGTCTTTCAAGATCAGCTTAACTTTCTGCTGGATGTAGGGTAACACTACAGTGGATTTTGTTCGCTTTTTCTTCTTCCATCTCATATGGATTCATGTTCCCAGATCATAAGCCTGTGCTTCTTCTTTTCCGTCTGCCGAGAACTATTTGTTCACCTTAAGGGGAAAAAAATTAAACATAGGAATAAAATTCAATGCACGTTGACACTGATACTGAAAAACACAATTGGGCTAATACAAACAATCTGTGTAACGGTGCATCTTGTGGATAATTAGCCAGGAGAAGAATCACCAGTTGATCCAATTGGCAGATTCAGCCATGTCTGGCAAAGAGTTGCTATACGGCTCTATATTATCTATGGGCCGAATGCCTTCATTCATGTTCCAGCAAAGATGAAGCTATCCAAAAAAAATAAAAGGTCTTTTTCCTGTTCACTGGAATTCTATTCTCTTGGATCTTAAACTGATTACAGTTACTCTTCTTTACAGTGCATTTTTCCGAGCAAAAAAAAGATGCCGTATACTCCGTACCACTGCATACCCCCTAAAACAGCCCTGGTTCTTTGTAGGCATGCATCCACAGCAGGGCTACTTGAGGCAGCTTTAAGTAATATTCTACCATGGGTTTAATTAGATAATTTGATTCTCTTCAAAGCTGTTTTATTTCTGGTTATGATGCAATTCTATTTCTGTATGATGCTTTTATGATGTAATAGTGTTTTTCTAAGTCACTGTAGCCTTTGGGGAGAGGCAGGTTAGAAATAGAATAAACAAACAGGTTAGAAATAGAATAAACTATTTATTTATTTGAAGCTGACAGATCACATGTATGTAGGCCTTTGAATTTTGCAATGCTGGACTTTTTAGCTACGTTTTCTCAGTAGTGACAATCAGTTATGGTAGGTACTGTAGATTCATTTCCCCAGAAGGCTCAGTCTGTCTGTACCCAAGGCAATGGAGGGTTAAGTGATTTACTCAAGACCATATGGAGCAGCAATGGGATCTGAGGCCAGCTTTCTAGATGCTCAGCCCACTGCTCTAACCATAGGCTACTCCTCCATTCGTGATGATTATGAAGAGAATTTTCAATGTTTTTTATACAGGCAAACATGTTTAGCTGCCTAAAAACCCAATGTTGAAAACGGCATGCTCTCAACTTTACAGTGGGCTAAAAGGGGCGAGGCCAGGGGAAGAAAGCATGTTTGTATTTCAAAGCAAAAGCAAATGAGCATTTTCCCCTCCTCCTGCTGACATGAACTTGCCTTTGAAAGCTAGTTTTCCGATCCCCGGGCACAATACATTCATGTGCACTGTCCCTTTAATAATTGGCGGTCATGCTTCTGAAGTATCTGTAAAGTCTAATCAGTGAAAGAAGAAAATAAGGGAAAAAAACCCCTTTTTTGGACCTCCAACTCCAAACCAGTCTTAACCACCAGTTTAGAAATACCTCCAATACCGGTGGTTAAGACTGGTTTGGAGTTGAAGATCCAACAATTTTGTTTTCCATATTTTCTTCTTTCGCTGTTTTTTTCCGGGTTTTGGCATTTAACCTGGTTGTGTGCTACCTGTGCAAATTACCCTATATTTAGAGTAGTGTACAGTCTAATCAGTGGCACAATCATTCTGCCATGCTGGAAATCATTGCCGCCTTTGCTGGTTTCAGAAGCAGGTGACATTTCAGTCCCCCCCCCCCCCCACCTTCTCAGTCACTCATTTGTGTGTCGTGTGTTCTTCTAGGATGATCAGTAGTTTAATCAAGCTTGCAAGAAAATTTGTTTCATTTAGAGTCTACAGCTTCTTGTCACCCTTAGAATTATTTATAAATTCAATATGCCGGTTCAGGTCTATGAGCTAACACGTGAGGTCTTATCATTCAGGACTATACCTTTCTGGCCTTTCTGCCCCCTTGGTCCTTGTGGTCCTGGAAAACCGTTTGGTCCAATCTCACCTGCATTAACAGTTCAAAATATGTAAGTCACTACTTTGCGTTCCACTTTGTGCAAATGTGTTTTATCATTTTATATGGAAGGGATTAGACATTTAGACGTCATATTCAGAAGGCAAAGAGCATGAAGTCTCATGTTAGCAATAGCTGAAGGATTAAAGCAAGTAGACATAATTATTCATCCAATAACACTTTAATAGCAGAGTGTAATTATTCAATCAGAAGGTGATAATAGTTCATGCAGTATATACATGCTTCATGCTAGCCTGGATTTATAACATGCAACAGTTTTACAGAGCTGCCAAGTTATTCAGTTCAGGAGGGAAACCTTTTAGCCAATCCTGATTTTGAACCTACATCCCCAAGCAGTGTCGTATATTATATGTAGGCTCTGATTTGACTCATTGAAATCAGTGCTGCAGGTCCCATAATGCAACAGGATGGGTTGTGGAAAATCCAAGGAGTGGTTCAAAATCGCCCTCCTATAACTATGTCACTTGGCAGCTATTGCTTTTAGCATTTTTTAGATACCGCCTTTCATTGTTATCAAGGTGGTTTACATTGAACACAGCAATTTACATGTAACAGTTAACACAACTATATACATCACAAACTGTGTAACATTTCAACAACTATTTACATTAGTGGTATAGGAAACTCAACTTAGGGTAGCATACGATAATGTGGGAGGGGTGATTGGCAGAAGTTTTGAGTGTCAATACTCTGTGTCTAGTGGAGTGCCGAAGTATTCAGGGAACAGGTGAGTTTTTAGATTTTTTTCGGAAGTTGGAGGTGTCTGTAGTTGATCTTAAATTATATGGGAGTGAGTTCCAGAAGAACGGGCTGAAGTATTGGAACGCTCTTTATTGTGGAAGAATACTATCTTACACTCACGGAACCCAAAGTGCTAGCATACACCCCCTGCTGGCTACACTGACAGTCCCTCTGCTCCAATTGCGTCTTTCTTCATGGGGGCAGCATCAGCGACCAGCAGAAGACGCGATTGGAGCAGAGGGACTGTCAGTGTAGCCAGCAGGGGGTGTAACAGACTATTCTTCCACAATAAAGAGCGTTCGAATACTTCCTCCATCCCACGGTCACAAATTACCATATGTTTTAGCATGTGGTGGTAGACAGGCTCGTACATTAGGGTTCCCAACTGCCAGTCACCACGTGTTAAAACGCACATTAACTGATGGAATTTAATAAAACAGGCACTTAGCGTGTGCTAATTCCCACAATACCGGTTAACTGCATAGTGTGGAATGATGCGGGGAACGGGCACAGACTGAGCCTTGCAGGTGCCGTGCATTCACTGTCAATGCGGCAGATAACACAGAACATTTACTGTCACCTTAATAGGCGACATGAAGTACATCTGCATTATCTGCAGTGCAGTTAACATCTGCTAATTGTGTTTTAACCGCATGGGCACATGCTGGGAGTGCTGTCAAGAGTAAATGCAGAGGCTTTGCAGTAGCTGCGCTGTATTTGCAAAACTTTGCTGCACTTAGTGAAAGGGCCCCTTAGAGTTGGTGTGAATTTTGCCTTTGCATTTAGGTGGCAAGCTGAGACACGAATAGCGGGGTTGGATGTCTGGCTTGGACATCCAACTCCTGCTATTCGCTTGGACCCTATTCCGGCACTAGAGCTCCCCGCATGTACTAGGCCTTTATGCAGGGCACTCTGAACGGGAATGGGAGGGGGTGGGGCGGAGGTGGGTCCATGACCCCGGACGTACAGGTCCGATTCCGGTCGCGGCTCTGTACGTCCGGGTTTGCAAGGATGGCCAGGAAACTTATTCCACCACAAAAGTGGAGTAAGTTTCTCTGGTCAAGGCGAACGGCACTGGTGGGCCCACAAAGCAGGAGGTTCCATGCAGCCTGATCCTGGCCTCGGCAGGCACCTGCAGGGGTCGGGCGGTGGGTAAAAGCATGTCTGATGTGCGACAGGGAATCAGGACTCCTGTATGGCATCTAGTGCCATGGAGTCAGGATGCCACGGCACTGAGGCTCTATGCAGGAGCATTGGGAGGGTTAGATGGGGCTGTGGCTGGACATTCAGGGCAGCTGAATCGGGGCACATCCGGCCTGTCCGAGCCTTTTGATCTGATTCTGCTCCCGCAGGAATATCCAGCTCCTGCAGGAGCAGAATCAGGTGCAAATCTGGCCTGTCCAGATTTTGGACGTCCGGCTGGGCTGGACGGGCCCCTTTCTGCATCGGACTCTTAGCGTTTAGACTAGAGACCCTAGTAGATTTTTTTCAAGATTCTGCAGCAAGAGTTTGCAAATTCTGTGGCAGATTTTCATAGATTACATATTTTAATGTGGAATATATGGACATTTTTAAAAATTTTATGAGAATGTAATTTTCTGGCATTTATTTGATCCTTTTTCAGGGGAAAGGGAGCTTAGTGATTGGTGCTGGGCAAGGAGATGAATGATAGTGAATGAGGGAGAGAAAAGGGGTCGCAGAGGAAGAAATTGGAGAAAGGATCGCAGGTGGGATGGGTGGATGGATGAGGGTTGTGTGTGTGTGTGTGTTTGTGTATGTGGGGGGGGGGGTTAGGGGGGACAGAGGGGATCAGGAATGCGGAGGGATGCTCCCTTCACCCCAGAGCCCCACTGAAACCCCAAAGATCCTCTGATCCCTTTGTTCTTTCCTCACCTGTCACCTCCAATCCCTCCTCACTCTACAGCACTTCTGATCCTCACTTACCCCACAGCACTAACACTGACCCTCTCACACCTCTTTAGATCTCATCAGGCTCTTTCTTCATCTCCCATCTAATCCCTGAGCTCTTTCCTTCTCCTCTCTACACAATCCACACTCTCTGACCGTCTCACTCATATCCCACATCCCCTGATCCTTTCACTCTCGTTCAAGCACTTTCTCTGTGCACCTCCTATCCCACACCTTCCCTCATTCACTTTCTCCCATCATATGACACCACCCTGTAATCTCCCCACTCGTCTCCTGCAATACCCCTACACCCCTCTACACTATTTATTTATTTGTATTTATTTATTACATTTTTATATCGCACGGCACGGTGTACAACATAATGCATAGTACATTAGAAAACCACAATAAAATAAACAATAAGGATAAACGTAAACCCAAACCAACCTATTCCAGAACATAATCCCCCAATAATCCTCCCAATAAGCCTTAGACCTCCTAAAGATGAACCAAAAGCTCACTGAAAAGAAAAAGTCTTCAGTCTTTCAAAACAGTCACTAATCGTCTAACAACCAAAGCTCCTGCAGAAGAGGATTTCACAATATTGGACCTTGAACAGAAAACGCCTTACCCCTATGTCGGGTTTTATGCTTCGCTCGAATGGATGAAACCACCAACAACCGGTCTGACTCGGACCACAAAGCACGGGCTGGTGAGTAAACGACTAACCTAGAACCAAGATAACTGGGGGCCTGATTATGAAGCATCTTATACACCAATACTAAAACCTTAAATTGAACCTGGAAAACCACCAGCAATCAATGCAACTGAACCAAAGCTGGTGCCACATGATCAAACTTCCTTAAATCTTTAATTAACTTAGCAGCAGTGTTTTATATTAACTGCAGCCGAGACGCATCCTTCTGAGGGAGGCCTACCAACAGGGCATTGCAATAATCAAGCCACAGCATTAATAACGCCCACGTCACTGTTCCCAAAAGAACTTCAGCCAAGTAAGGCCGCAATTGATGAATCCGCCATAAGAAATGAAACATGGAGGGTATAATCCAAGATAACTCCGAGTTCCCGACAACGAGACACAAGGGGTACCAACTGGATCCAATCTGCACAGGGCAAAGATTGACTATCCTCTCAACAGTCAGGGGCAACACAGTAGTTCTGAGCCCCAACAACTAAAACCATCCCACAAGCATTCACATATGCCCCTGGATTAAAGTTTCTAATGCATCCTCAGACCCTGACAATGGGATTAAAATTTGCATGTCATCAGCATAAATATAGAAGAGTAAACCAGCAGCATGCATTGTCCTACACAAGGGCAACAAAAAACTATTAAACAAATAAGGGGAGAGGATAGGCCCTGAGGAACCCCCCTACTTCAAAATACAGGAAGAGGATACCCCCTCCCCATCTGGACCACCTATAGTCGAGCCAACAAGTAAGATTTAAACCATGCTAACACCTGCCCACCCACACCCAACCTCCGCAAGCTGTCCAGAAGTAAATCATGCCAAATACTATCAAATGCTCCAAAAACATACAGCATTAACAAAAGACCACGTTGGCCCTTATCTAGAAGACCGTGCACATCATCTGTCAATGCAACCATAAGTGTGTCAGTATTATTATACCGCCAAAAACCTGCGTTTCTCAGCCAACACTTGATGAGCCTCCAAAAATCACAACTGGCTCACCACGGCCTTCTCAGTAACCTTACCCAAAAAGGGAAGGTTAGAGATAGACCTATAATTCTCCAGTTTATCCATGTCCAAAGAAGAATCCTTAAGCACAGGGTGACCATGCACGTTCTTCAAGGCTGCTGGAAAAATGCCCTCTTGAAGGGCTGCATTAACAATCTGACAAAGTCAGGATTCAATTTCCTCTCCACCCAACTGCACTAGAGCTGGTGGGCAGGGATCCGATCTACAAGTAGTCACATTCATCATAACCAACCAGTGATGCACCCGCACTCCTATATTCCCTTAGTCACTTTCTTTTTTCACTCACACTCCACTGCCACCACTATCACCACCACCACAACCCCGTTTCTGATGATATCACTAACCTTCCTCTCATGGTTTGGAGTTTGAAAGAGGACAGCAGCACAGCAATGCATCAAGCTGTGTCTTACCTCTTGCCTGGCCATGCCCAAATACCGTGCTTCGTACGTGTGTACAAAGAATGATATCTGAGTTCCAGGCAGGAGAAAATGGTGATGCGGCCTAAGGCCTTATGCTGCTGTTGTCCTCCTTCAAGCCCCTAGATAGCATGAGAAGAATATGGTGAGGGAGGAGTGGAAACAGGGAAGAGAGCTGCCATTGTTGCAGACATCCATCATCACCTATGACCTTTACAGTGGAATTGTGATAGAGCACGAGCCTTGATTAATACCAGAGGTCACATGCCTAAGGGCAAAGTACAGTAAACAGTCTAATAGCCTAAAACAGCACCAAACTCTAGAAGAATGTGTGATATAATTTCTCACTAGATATAAAAATTGCTTAAAAAGTACATTTCAGAGAGGCTGTGTAGGTGAAATATAGGACGTCCATATCAAACATCTGAAACTCTGCAGGAGGAGCAGCAGTGAAGGTGGACATGTGTACGTGCTTTGTAAAACAGACAAGTCTCCACCCCAAAGAGATACATACGTCTGTCGCAATATGAAGAGAGTGGGGACATGTAGAAAACTGGCTGATTTTAGAAGCGTGGACATGTGAGATCTGGACGTGTACGATACCAGCCACATGGACATGCCAGTAGTTCAGAAAATGCACATGTGTATGTCACCACGTGCACTTACCGGCCTGCCCTGTTGGAAATGGAGATGTGCAACAGTAGACAATGAGGCCTCAATATTTAACCTGCTAGTTTTTCTGAATTAGCAAAAAATATTGAGGGACTGAGGGGCATTCTTCCTTCTCTGTACTGTTGTTAGCTGGCCAAAATGAGCACTTTTCAAAAGGGTGGATACAGACATAGGCATGTCCACCAGCAAATTTAAACATGCAGTGGTAATCTAAAATTGACTTCACGCGTTTATCTTTTTTGGAATACCCCTGACACACCTCTGGCAAGCCTCCATACAACATAGACCTGATTACACCAAACGTGTAATCTTGGGGAGTTGTAAAAAGGCTCTTGGGATATAGATTTAATTGGGATATCTGAATGGCTATTTTCAGGTGCTGAAATCATGAATAGGGCTTCTATAAAGACTCCCCTAAGGGGGTCATTGCGAACTGCGAGTTTGGGGGGAGCTCTGGACAGGGGCATGAGGGGGAGGGTTGGAGGAGGAGAGAGGGTGGGACGGAGGTGGGACCCTGACCCCAGACATACAGAGCAGATTGCGGTTGCGGCTCTGTATGTCTGGGGCTGCTTTCTTATATGGGAGAGACTTAGTCCACCTCAGAGGTGGAATAAGTCCCCCCGACATTGGAAACCAACTCGGCGGGGCTGGCATCAACCAGGTGAGTAGTGCAGGGGGAGCCTTGCTGCCCAGTCCTGACCAAGACAGGTCCAACTTGGGGTCTGGTGGGAGGGAATGTGTAGCTGAACTTGCTTGTGGCCGATCGGGGCTCCTGCATGGCGTCCCAGTGCCATGGTGATGGAATGCCACAGCACCAAGGCTCCATGCAGGAGGAACAGGGTGGACATGCAATGGCACAGAATCGGGGCATGTCCTGCATGTCTAGGCCTGTTGCACCCGATTCTGATCCTGCGGGAATGTCTAGTTCCTGGGGGTTCAGAATTGGACGTCAATCTGGCCCATCCAGATTTTGGATGTCTGGATGGGCCGGACATACCCCAATTGTAATCAGACCCTTAGAGGGTCATTCTGAGGCACAAATAACGGGGATGGACATCCCTGCTATTTGTGCCGGCTCCTGCTCCTGCTCATTTATAACTTCTCCGCCGGTTGTGCGGGGAAGTTCTATGGGGGCGGAGAAGTGGTGGCACGGGCGGAGAGTGGGTGGGCATTGGGAGGTCACTGGTCCTGGACGTACAGGACTGATTCTAATGCGGCCCTGTATGTCCATGGCTGGCAAAATGGCCGGAGAAATTATTCCACCCCTGGGGTAGAATAACTTCCCTGGATGTTTCAATTTTGCTGCTCTGGGGGGGGGGGAGGCAGAAGGGGCTGGGGGGGGGGCAGTGTTAATTCCCTGCAGTCTGATCCTGGCCTTAGGAGGCCAAATTGGGGGTCGGGCTGCGGGAAATTAACATTTTGGGCAGGTGGCCGGCATCCCGGCTTTTAAATGGAGCCGCGGTGCCATGGGTCCGTGGTTCCATTTAAATGCCCTGGCTGAGTTAGCCAGGCTGTGGCTGTACGTACAGGCTGGGATTGAATCGCAGTCCTGGCCTGCGCATATAGGCCTGTTCGCAATTCTGATCCCGCAGGGCTAGACGTTCCCCGCAGGATCAGAATCGCGATCTGCTTTGTACGTCTGGGTCAGCCCTTAGTGTATATGATCTTACTAGAACTCTCAGAATTCCATGATTGACAAGCCCTATTATTATCTTGAAAACCTAACTGAGAGTGGCATCATCAGGACAGATATGAGAACCACTAGATAAAAATAATTGCCCTACCCTGAAATAGTTACATGAACTCCTACCTAAGCAACTGTTTGCTTTATTTTGACTCATCTGTATTATGCTCATGCAAAGCTCATAATGATAACATTGACTCACAGGTCTGCATTTACAGATGTGGTGGGTCTCTCAGTAATTCCAACAAAAATGGGACTTTGGGTGAAACAGAGGAAGAAACACCCCCCCTCCAAATTAAAACTCTCCTTCAGCAGGGAACCACAACGGAGGTCACTGCCTCCACGAGGTCTGCACTCTTAGGCATGTACCTACTTTACAGATGGTATAGCTTACACTAAAGTCTGAAATTCTCACCTTTGGGACCAGGGAATCCTCTCTCTCCTTTTTGACCTTGGATGCCAGGGGGGCCAGGAATTGTGCCATAAGCTGTTTAAAAAAACACATAAATTAGAAAAATAAGTCATAGAAGATCAGTAGAGTTTTCATTTATCCAACATCCACCATTCTTGTTCCTTAAATACTCAACTATACAATATAGATTCTGACCATTACCATTATTGCTTGAGAGGGAAGATGGGAAGAGTAGAGTGAGGAGTTGGCAAGTTGGCAAATTGCCTGATGGATGGTGGTAGTGACAGAGGGTAAGTGAAATAAGAGAGGAGAGATAATGAGTAGCTACAGAATAAATACACTTCTAGATGAGTAGGAGAAGCTTGAATTGCATGAGAAAGCAGGTGGAAGTCACTCTAATTACTTGAGAAGAGGTACTATAAGATCATGGATGAAAGATAAGCCATGAAGTAGAATTTGGAATAGACTGTAGTAGAGCTAGATGGTTCAGTTGGAGACCTGTGAGGTTGTGGTAGTCTAAGTGGGATGTTATAATGGTACATAAGGCTTTTGATAGTGCATTCAAAAAGGAAGGGATGGATTTCGGTAATACTACCAAAAAAGAAATGGTATGTGTTAGCAGTGTTTAGGATGTGTGCAGAGGAAGGAAAGGAGTTGAAGATGACCCAAGGATGCAGGGTTATTATATTCAACATCTTTCTGAATATGGACCCCTTTAAGATGGTGGTGAGACATCCAGGTGGCAAATGTCAGAAAAGTAGGCCGAGATTTGGGACTGAATTCTGGATAAAAGTATTTATGCAAAGACATGGTTCTGGAAAAATATAACAGAAATTCTATTTACATGGGAGTATTATACAGTGCTCCAGCACAGAAAAAGGTGGATTCAGACAGGATGAGGGGAACCACCAAAGGGGCATGCAGAAGGGAGGCCCTGCTTGTAGGTAATTTAAGTCAATAGAATGTCTTCAGTCTATGGGATTGGAAACTATCTGATGTAACATCAGCCAGGAATAGAGAAGGGCTGGATACTCTATAAGGAACAACTAGTGGGGGAACCACTTGAAGGATTTGTTACACAGAGGTTCTGTAGTATTACTGACTTTATGGATGGAAAACGGGTTTAGTGAGCACTACTGTGTGGTTCAATATTACATTTTGACCTGAATGAACTCACACTAAGGTGCTGGCAGATTTTTTTTTTTTTTTTGCCTTTTTAACTTATGGAATATATTTTATCTGGGCTTTAAAGATGATTTTTAAATGGACTCCACATCTCATGCAGACTTTTAGAGGGCAATTTTCTAAAGAGATGCCTAGATTTACATGCAAACAACATACGTAAATGCTGGTATTTTAGACATTTATGCTTGTAAATGGGGACTTAAGTACACAATGACCTCTTATAAAATACCAACTAGCGTGAAAGCACATACATAGTTTATGCATAGTATGTGCATCAAAACAAATCCAAATATTTGCCAGCATGACTAAGTGGTGCTATTAAAGCCCAAATAGGCTTCCTCTAAAAAATTGGAAAGCAGGGCTCAATGATAAAAGCAGGAAAACATGTAAGCACTGGCAAGGTTTTTCCTTTTTAGTGCCATCAAGTCAGTGTCGACTCATAGCAACCCAGCTACCTCTGGGTTTTCTTGGCAATGTATCACTGGAAGTAGATTGCCAGCCTTTTCTTCCAAGGCAATGGAGGGTAAAGTGACTTGCCCAAAGTCACAAGGAGTGCCAGTGGGAATTGAAACCCTTGATCTTCTGCGTACTAGGCAGTTGCTCTAACTACTAGGCTACTCCTCCACTCCAAACTGGCAAGATAGATAGATATAAAACATAATGAAAGCAGGCCAAGAGAGAATTTGACCTACCAGAGAGGCAAAAAATATCATCCTGGCATTAACTAGGTGCCAGTTTATAAAATTACCCTTCATATCCTTTTAACTGCTCCTTTTAGTGCCCTCCTTACTAGTGATCACTGCTACCAAGTGCATCATTAATGTTACCGCTTGCATTAGATTTTGCATTTTACTCATAACTAGATCTAACCTAGTGGCCCACTCTTGTTGGTTCTAGGACCAGGTGTTCTGTGAATCAGCCATTTATGGCATCTAGAAACGTAACCTCTCTGATGAGAGATTCAGCCTATCGATACTAAGATAACTGAAATCTCCCACGGTTACCGTGTTTCCACTTTTAATATCTGTTAGCATTTCACAGTCTATGTCACCATCCTGGCTAGGTGGACGTAGTAAATGCCCACTGCCATTCTGTTCCTCCTCATGTGTGAAATTCCTACCCATAGAGATTCCAGTCAGAGTTGTATCATACTTGACTTTATGGCAGCCTTAACATATAATGCCACACTGCCACTTAATATGCTCTGTCATTTCAATGTATTTTCTACCCTGGTTTCACAGTGGCGTGTTGGTTATCTTTTTCCACAAGATTTCTGAGATGTCTATTATGTAGTCTAATCATTGGAGCAGTTGACTGAGAACCACAGGGACCGACGTTCTCATCCCACTGTTGCTCCTTGTGATCTTGGGCAAGTCACTTAATCCTCCATTACCTCGGGAATAGGAAAATATCTACTGTACCTCTCCTTGAGCTAATCCTGAAAAAGGCATGCGCCAAATCCTAATATCTTCATTTACTAACATATATTCCAGCCTTCCAATCATTTTTCAGATTTCTGGATGTTTCATACAGACAGACATATATTCTTTTTCACAACCCTCTTATTAGCAGTTGGTCCACGTAATTTGTTAGACAAAAAAAAATGCCTCAACCAAAGTTGGTGAACTCTGCTCAAAATGACTTCGAAGGTATTCCTAAAATTTGGAAGGCTGAGAGATCAGAAAGCAGTGTGGGATCACTGTGGAAGACCCGGGAGCTCTTAATTTCATGTACTTCAATCTATATTGTGTAGGCCAGGGGTGGGCAATTTACGGCCTGCAGGCCGCATGTGGCCCGCCACAGAGTTCTTTGTGGTCCGTGGAATAGGGTTGCCAACCGGCTGGTTTTCAGCCTGCCTGGCTGGTTTTTCCATGGCTAGGACGACTGCCGGCACAGATATAAAACCGGCCCTTGAAAAGCCGTTTTTTTGCTTTGGCCGCGAGATCAGGAGCAGCCAGAGCAAAAACCGGCTTTTCTCCCGCAGTCTGCGGTGCGATCGCGGTCGATCGATCCCCAGGCTGTGCAGCCGCTGCTTCTGCTTTTCACAGAGCAGCGACTGCAATAAAGTTCATTTCAAAAGGAAAAGAAACCTGTGAGAAGCCCACCCCATCTGACATCACTTCCTCGGTCGCTGAACGGAGGGCTCCTCACAGGTTGCCTTTTCCTTTTCAAATTAAGTTTATTTCAGCCTCTGCTCTGTAAAAAGCAGATAAGTAAATTAAAACAAAACTAAACCCACATGTGAATCCCCAAATAATTTTTTGTCGGAAGAGGCTGGAGGCGACTGGAATGGAACCCCAGTCACACCAGGCAGCCTGTTCCCTTTTTTTATATATAAAGAGCGAAAACGCTGTACTTAACTTGTGAAAACAGTCCAATATGGTTTCCTACAGACTAGGAGTCTTTTCTTTCTTTCCTTTTCAAGGCGGTAGAGAATCAATCCACGATGTACGTTTCCTACAGCGGTTTGTTTTTGAGGAGCGTGACCACTTGAAGCAGGGCTTGTAGCCCGAAACGTACGTCGTGGATTGATTCTCTACCGCCTTGAAAAGGAAAGAAAGAAAAGACTCCTAGTCTGTAGGAAACCATATTGGACTGTTTTCACAAGTTAAGTACAGCGTTTTTGCTCTTTATATATAAAAAAAGGGAACAGGCTGCCTGGTGTGACTGGGGTTCCATTCCAGTCGCCTCCAGCCTCTTCCGCCAAAAATAAATTTGGGGATTCACATGTGGGTTTAGTTTTGTTTTAATTTACTTTCAAATTTACTGAACCAAGGAGTATTTTATTGTCACTGTAAAAAGCAGAAGCAGCGGCTGCAGGAGGGTGAACTTCGAAGCATCACTAAGGGGAGAGGGTGTGAAGCAGCACTAAGGGGGGGATGAAGCAGCACTAAGGGGGGGGGGGGTGAAGGAGCACTAAGGGATGAAGCAGCACTAAGGGGGGTGAAGCAGCACTAAGGGGGGGATGAAGCAGCACTAAGGGGGGGGTGAAGCAGCACTAAGGGGGGGGGGGGTGAAGGAGCACTAAGGGATGAAGCAGCACTAAGGGGGGTGAAGCAGCACTAAGGGGGGGATGAAGCAGCACTAAGGGGGGGTGAAGCAGCACTAAGTGGGGGGATGAAACAGCACTAAGGGGGGGTGAAGGAGCACTAAGGGATGAAGCAGCACTAAGGGGGGGTGAAGCAGCACTAAGGGGGGATGAAGCAGCACTAAGGGGGGGTGAAGGAGCACTAAGGGGGTGAAGCAGCACTAAGGGGGGGTGAAGGAGCACTAAGGGGATGAAGCAGCACTAAGGGGGGATGAAGCAGCAGCAGCTGCAAGGGGAAAGAGGTGGCAGAAGGAACTGACAGGTGGAAGGTGAGGGCTGGAAGAGAGCTGAAAGAGGGGGGGAAGGAGGTGGCAGGAAGGAACTGACAGGGGGAAGGAGGTGGCTGGAAGAAAGCTGAAAGAGGGGGGAAGGAGGTGGCAGGAAGAGAGCTGAAAGAGGGGGGAAGGAGGTGGCAGGAAGGAACATACAGGGGGAAGGATGTGCCTGGAAGAAAGCTGAAAGAGCGGGGAAGGAGGTGGCAGGAAGGAACAGACAGGGGCAAGGAGGTGGCAGGAACTGAGCTGAATGAGGGGGGAAGGAGGGGGGAAGGAGGTGGCAGGAAGGAACTGACAGGGGGAAGGAGGTGGCTGGAAGAAAGCTGAAAGAGGGGGGAAGGAGGTGGCAGGAAGAGAGCTGAAAGAGGGGGTAAGGAGGTGGCAGGAAGAGAGCTGAAAGAGGGGGGAAGGAGGTGGCAGGAAGAGAGCTGAAAGAGGGGGGAAGGAGGTGGCAGGAAGGAACTGACAGGGGGAAGGAGGTGGCAGGAACAGAGCTGAAAGAGGGGGGAAGGAGGTGGCAGGAAGAGAGCTGAAAGAGGGGGAAAGGAGGTGGCAGGAAGAGAGCTGAAAGAGGGGGGAAGGAGGTGGCAGGAAGGAACTTACAGGGGGAAGGAGGTGGCAGGAAGAGAGCTGAAAGAGGGGGAAAGGAGGTAGCAGGAAGAGAGCTGAAAGAGGGGGGAAGGAGGTGGCAGGAAGGAACTGACAGGGTGAAGGAGGTGGCTGGAATACAGCTGAAAGGGGGGGGGAGAGGTGGCTGGAAGAGAGCTGAAATGTGATCTCAAAATATTTTTGTATATAGATATCTGTTTGCTCCTTTTTGTCAGAGTTCCTTTACGATCACTTTTTATTTATTTATTATTATTATTATGCAATTTACACTTCGCATTAAATGAAATGTAATGTTAACTAATGAATACAATCAGTTTTAGAAGGTGCGGCCCTCCACTAACCATGGCCCTCTCAAAGTGGCCCCGAGCCAAAACAATTGCCCACCCCTGGTGTAGGCATAGAAGTAATATATCGGCTTGTAAGACTGGAATTAAGCTTTGCCCAACTTTGAGTGTATGTCGACTTATTATCCATTACTTTATGGCTGCAGTAATTGTGAGTCAGGTTCTGTTTTGGTTCAGTCTGTCTGTAAGTAAAACAGCATCTAAACAAGTCTGGCAAGGTTCTGATCATTGCAGAGGTCTCCAGCTTAACACTAACTCGACGTCGCTTTAGTGATGAATGAGGGCAAGGGAAAAGGTTTATCCTTACTTCTGAAAAAGTCCATGAGATCCTCAGTAACATTGCCATAGGCTGCAAATACTCTGCTGATTCCAGATCGTCCAGGAGGCCCTGGAGGTCCAGGTAAGCCTTGAATTCCCTGTACGGTGTAAGTTATGTCCTGAAGCAATCCTCGATCTGGAACAGTAAAATTACATTTTAGATACAGAAGGAAAGTGAAGATAATCACTGAAACTCTGAACATACATGTTTCCATCATACAGAATTGACATGAACATTTTAAACCTGTATTTATTTTGACCCATTTTGTTTTGATTTCATTATATTCTTGAATGAAGTAGTGAGGTTGTAATGTTTGTTTGCACAGTCGATTCTTGGAAGTCAAATGGGGCTTACAGCATGTAAATCTATCTCATGCATATTCATTAGGGATAGCCTGAAAATCCAACTGGCTGGCTGTGTCCTGAGGAATGCATTGAAAAATAATGCTTGCAAAAATTTGTAAAGGTGAACATAGACCTCTTAACATGAAAAGTCTAACTACACCTTAGGGAGATGTAATTAACTTTTAGCAATAATGTCCACATCAATGCTTTAACTTTAATGATAGTCATTTAATACGAAACTCATTTGCATGCCATTAACATGGGCTGTAAACATAAGCTAATTAATGAATGTTCATGCCCCCTTTTCAGTATAATGGAGAGAAAACAGCTAAATTCTACAAGACCCTCCATAGAAAAATACTGCAACTTATTAACTAATCAGTTGAATGGAAAAAAGGGATTCTTGCGGAAAGAGCGCGGGTTTGCTGCTAAGCTTTTGTTTACTAGCCAGCACAGCATAGCCAGCAGATTCTCCACTTTGAGAGGTTTCTGTCCTCTGAAATTCTGAGCTCTGCAAGGCATAAGAGTAAATCTCTGTGGAATGTAGCTGAATAGGTCCTCCAATGGCCCTAATTTCTTTTTTTTTTAGTAACACGATGACAAAACATGGCAAGAGCTGAACATCTCCAGATAATTGGAACCTGGAAAAAATTAAGTTGTCAGTGGTGCGGTGGAACAAACCTATTAAGCCTGGATTGACCTGCTCAACAGGAGCAGCTGGGAATGATTGCCCACAATGAAATTAAGAATTTAGGGGTAATTGTGATTGGTCAATTGCATTTCAAGAAACATATGGCTTCAGAACTAAAAGTATCTTTTTTTAAGCTCAGGCTTTTGTGATAGGTGAAGCATTTGCTTTCAAGGTGGTCATCTGTGCCTTGTGGTACCGGGGTTGGTTCTCAGCAGATTAGATTATTGTCTGTTGCTGTCCCTAGCCAGTATATTTGATTGTTGCAATGAATTCAAAATATAGCTGCTTGCGTTCTTACCCTTTGTTTAATGCGTTTACACTGGTTGCCGGCATCATTCCACATTCAGTTGAGAGATTTGTCTTTACCCATTGGGCTATTCATGTTTTAGGGCCTTCCTATTTCAATTCTGTAATGCAATAATATTCTCCTGAAAGATCCTTGTGTTCTGGGGATTGGATTCTTCTGAAGGTTCCGGAGAATAAGCAGGGAACACAGTCAGTGGCTAGATCCAGGGCATTTCCCTGGTTTGCTCCCTGTCTATGTAACACACGTCTTCTCGATTTGAGGAGGGAAGTGGATTGTCTAAAATTCTGCAAAGGAGTTAAATCTGTGCTCTGTGTAGAGGCTTTTAGGGGTTATTTGAAGTTCTGTCTATTGTTATGCCTTATTTTTAATAGATTTTAATTTATTTGGACTTTTATGTATGTTTTTATTATAAACCACAGAGAGAAAGTTTTGCTTGGATGAGTGCTCTAACAAATTGTCCATGAAGTAAATCAATAAAATTTATCCAGTAAAGTGTAGTTACTCACCTGTAATAGGTGTTCTCCAGGGACTGCAGGAATCAATCCTCACATGTGGGTAACATCGATGCCGATGGAGCCCGCACAGAAGCATCTCCCTATCTTTCAAAGAAAGCTTTTGGGAGATGCACCACGCATGCATAGTCCCCTTCCTGCCCAAGGGTGCCATCTTGCCTCAGTCAAATGACATAGCTAAGACGGCAAAAATTAAATTTGGTAAAGAAGAAACTCCAAGGGGAGGAGGGTGGGTTATGAGGACTGATTCCTGCTGTCCCTGGAAAATACCTGTTACAGGTGCATAAGTACACTTTCTCCGGGAACAAGCAGGAAGTCAGTCCTTACAAATAGGACTCCTCAGCTACAGGCTACCAAAAACCTGTAAAAACGCCACGGTGACCTGCAATGGGTGAGCCATGATCAGCAGTAGTTGAGTCCCTACTGAGAGACTCTTGCAAGACCGAAGTGCCTGGCAAGAACCAGCACTCTGGTAGCCTGAACACAGAAGGGTTAGAGGGCAGGAGTTGCCCACACCCCGAAGAGATTATGGAGTAAGGCCGGGCCAAAGGTGCTGTCCTGTTGGGACTCCCTCTCCAGGCAGTAGTGAGCTGCGAAGGTATGGACTGAAGATCAGGTGGCAGCCCGACAGATTTCCATCACAGGGACAGAATGCAGATTTGCCATGGAAATAACCATGGCCCTGATGTGGTGCCCTGATGCGGTGCACTGTGACCTTCAGGTCCAGAGAAATTCCTGCCTGCTCATAGGCAAGGGTAATGCAGTCCGCCACCCAAGCAGACAGAGTTCACTTAGTCACTGGGAGCTCCAGACAGTTGGGGTCATAGGATACAAAAAGCTGAGGTGCTTTGCGGTGGCCCTGAGTCCATTGCAGATAGAAGGACAGGGCCCTTTTACAATCCAGAGTATGGAGAACGGTATCCACCCTACCAGTGTGAGGCCTCGGAAAGAAGGTAGGAAACATCACCACTTGATTGAGGTGGAATGGGGACACCACCTTTGTCAGAAACTTGGGGTGTGTGCAGAGCACTATCCTGTTCTTGTAGAACCTCGTGTAGGTGGGCTCTGCCATCAGAGCCTGAAGCTCGTTGACTCTGCCAGCTGATGTGAGTACTACAAGGAAGATGACCTTCCAGGAGAGGTACCGCAGATGGCAGGTAGCCAGATGCTCAAACGGAGGCTTAGCGAGCTGCAAAAACACCACATTGAGATCCCACTCTGCCGCAGGAGGGCAGATGGGGGGTTTGGATAACATGAGGCCCCGCAGGAACTGAGACACAAGGGGCTGAGCTGAGAGGGACTTTCCCTCAATGGAATGATGGTGTGCTGTGATGGCACTCATGTGCACTCTGGCCGAATTTGACTTTAGACCCACCTGTGACAGGTGGAGCAGATACTGGAGTACCACTTGTACTGAGCAGAAGAACGGGTTTGCCTGTTTTTCTGCACACCACACTGAGAATTGGCACATACGTCCTTTTTGTGGAAGCCTTGCAAGAAGCCAGAAGAACCTCTTCCACATCCTACGGGAGTTGAAGGGAGCTAACACTACCCTTTCAGCAGCCAAGTCGTGAGTGACAGGGACCCCAGGTTGGGGTGTAAGAGAGAGCCCTCTCCTGTGAGAGTAGCCCTGGGGCTTGGGAATCGGCAATGCCGCCATTAGGTCAAGGAGCAGTGGGAACCAGGGTTGCCTGGGCCACTGGGGATTATCAGCATTAGTGACGCTTTGTCACGCTGGACCTTGAATAGGGTCTTGGTGACCAGAGGTGTTGGTGGGAAGGCATACAGGAGACCTTCCATCCATGAAATGAGGAACACATCTGCTGCCACCCGGAATGGGTGTGTCTGGCAGGAGCAGAAGCAGGGCAACTGACAAACAGGTCCATCAGGAGGATGCCCCAGAGATGAAATAGCCGGGAGGCTACTTCGGGATCCAGGCACCACTTATGCAGCTGGAGGACTCTGCTCAACTTGTCTACCAGGGTATTGTCTTGGCCTGGAAGGTAAACCACCCTTAGGAGCAGAGAGCTACCACCTTCTGGCAGTGGGGGTATGACCCCATTCCCCCTTGTTTGATCACATAGAACACTGCAACCTGGTTGTCAGTCTGGATCAGCACCGAGTGGTGCTGCAGCCAGTGGCAGAAGGCTCGGACAGCCAGAAATATCGTCCAGAGCTCCAGCAGATTGATTTGCATCCATGATGCCATCTGGGACCAACTGTCTTGCACCTGGAGGCCCTCACAATGTGCTACCTAGCCCAATAAGGAGGCATCTGTGGTGAGGACGTTCTGGGGGGTGGGGGCCTGGAAGGGCATCCTGGCCTGAAGGTGATGGGGAATCTGCCACCATCCGAGGGAGTCCACCAGCTGGTGGGTCACCTTCACTCTATCCCTGAACCAGCCTGTGACTTGTGTCCACTGCGAGCAGAGGCACCACTGGGCTGCCCTTATGTGCAGTCTGGCATATGGGGTCACGTGAACCATGGAGGCCATGTGTCCCAACAGGCAGAGTAGGAGTCAGGCAGGTAGCGTCTGGCATCAGTGTACTTCTGAGGCTAGCCTCTTGAGGCATTCTGACCTCTCCTGAGGGAGAAAGGCTTTTGCCTGGAAGTTATCTAGCTGCATCCCTATAAACTCTAGGTGCTGGGCCAGAGCAAGGTGGGACTTGGGGTAGTTTATGATGAACCCCAGGTGCTACAGGGTGTTTATGGTGCACCCAGTGGTACATTGAGCCTCTGCAGCTGTGCCCCATTTTATGATTTCCTGCTTGTTCCTGGAGAATAGCATTTTACCAAAATGAGGTCAGAAAGCCTTGTGGACCTGTAAAAACTGATAATCTAATAACTCATGCATAACACCTTTGGCTGTGCATTACTGAAGAGCAACCAGATTTAAGGTTTAACTGTATTTGATATACTAGAAATCATTAAAATGCAATAAAATCGACAGAAATCCACATTGTCTAGTACTTCCCAGGTACGTGTAAAGAACAGAAAATTCTTAGTACTGGAAGTATAACACATAGTACAGTTCCATGAGGTCAGATCTGGCGCTTTAGGCTTATGTCTTCATTGATGACTTTGACATTAGTTGGAGGCTGAAGTGCTCAAATAACTTTGGGCTGTAAACACTGTCATAAAAAAAAAATGTTTCCAGCATCAGGAATTACGCTGATCTCAAACTTACTCTGTATGTTTTCAACCACACGGGTCGATATCTCACTGTAATCCAGCATTGATGATAGGGATGAAGATGAAGAAGATGATAAGGAGGAGGAGGAGGATGATGATAAGGATGATGATGATGAGAGAATTCCACTATCTCCCTTTTGTCCAGCTGGTCCTTGAGGTCCAGGGGGTCCAGGAGGTCCTGAAATGTACCTTCTGACGCTGTCACCTATAGGACAGAAATGTGCATTACTAGAGCTAGCCAGTTATATGACCACTGATGCTAATCATACTGTATCTCTCTCTCTGACTCTTTCTATATCAGGGGCTCTCAAGCAAGTCCTTGGTGCCCCCTAGTCAGTTGAGTTATCAGGTTTTCTGATTTCCACAACATGCCTTCATTGAGTGTCCCGAGGACTGGTTTTGGAACCCCTGCACTCTGTATATCTCTTTTGGCCTATAAGATTCCTCTTGCTCTTTTGGATTCCAGGCCAATCAAAACTGGATTGCAGTGTTATGAGCCCTTCATTTGTAACTGCATATTGAAAGTGGTCTTTAGGTGGAAAACACTGGAGATAGGATGGTTAGACCCGCTTTAACCACATCTGAATCTGGGAGAGAGGAAATACTCAAGGGTAATTTTCGATATGGCGAATGGAATTCTGTGCGGTGAATCTTTGATGCATTTCATCGACCACTGGATTTTTAGGGTTAAATTAGAATATCCTGCAGCTCTACATATGTAGTGGATGTGTTTATCTGCCCATGCCCAATGTTATAAATTGAATGGGCCAAATATCCATTTAAAACTAGATCAATTGAATATCGAAGCATGGCCACGGTTGGAAACAGCATACTGGGCTTGATGGACCTTGGTCTGACCCAGTATGGCATATCTTATGTTCTTATCAATAGTGAGTTGGTGTCTGCACCTATAGTTCAATCTTGCATTAATAAGGGGCATTCCTTCCAATATCTAAAATGGGGTTTAATTGACTAAGTGCTTGCACATTGATGAGGTGGGAGTGGGAGGAATAAACAATTGAATTATAGGAAACAATTTTGGATCTTCACCACAAGGTTGGTTGAACCAGTGAAAATGAATGTGGAAGTAGAATGGACCACATACATTATGATTGGATAACAAAAACATATGGCTTATATAGAGTATACCTTCAATACCATACGGACAAAAGACATACGAATTATATGAAGTATACCTTTAATGCCATTTCCTTTATGTTTTTTTTTGTCCCAGCAGGCTAACCAAGCAGGGAAAGTGGATGAGCACTTTATGGAAATTTGAGCAGGATTATGCTTGCCTAGTTGGTCCCAGAAGAAGATGGTTTTGAAACATAGTACTATGTCGGACAGAGATGGACTTTGAAGAATGATATTAGCTAGGTTTGAACTATGTGATAGAGTTGGATGAGTGTACACATCAGATGTCTGGGGCTGACTGTACACATGGAAACAATTTAAGATAAATTATTTTAGTTATGTAGAAAGTTGAAGTTTGTTGGGTCAAATGTCAGAGAATATGTAAGTATGGACCTATCAGTGGGGAGGAATAAATATTGCCCCAAAGTATCTATATGATGATCCTCATACACGTTATATTGGATTTCAACACAGAAAAATATGAACATTTTGCTAATGTAGGTCCATTCCTAGGGCAGACAAGTGCTTGAGTGATGGCTATTTATAATTACAGAACATCAACATGCATAGACAAAAAATGCATGATACAATAAACACTAAAATGCATTGCACAATAAACACTTAAATGCATGGTGCAATAAAGACATAATTACTTGTTAGATATTCAATCAGCTCAGTCCTGAATCGATCACTCTGGGTATTTTCAGCATAAGAGATCAGTCCTGAGTTACCAGGAGGTCCTTGGGGTCCTGGGGGTCCGGGTGGCCCTTGGATTCCTCCAACATAACCTGCACCTTTAGAACAAAAAGGGGTTGTAAGATACATTTGAAGATACATTTCTTACTCAGAATATTTCATCTAAAACACTTTAATCTGAATATGTTTACATTATACATTTTGATGCAAAATGTATTTTGTGAAATGCTTTAAGAAATGTTACATAAACAGCATAAGTAGGTTAGCAGAACAAATTACATGAATGGTCACATGCCAAATCATAAAGCAGAAGAGACAACCGTTAAGAAGAAGATAAAATACAAACGTGTAGAAGGGACACTAAATAGAGTTAGGCTCCCTTGGACGGAGATTTTCTTAGTTGACATTCTGGGCAGGGGGAGGCAAATGGCAGAAAGTAAATGTAGATCATGTGCCATTCAGAGCAAAACAACTTTCATTTGTGTCTTGAAGCCAAATAGACCACACATTCGATATGTTTCCTGGGTTGACCGCTTCCTCAGGGGGAAGATACCCAGTCTGTAAGTCCACCTTTTCCTCAATGTCTCTAACAGAGTTTGTGGGGAGAACAAAACTTATCTGGAGAACAAAAACAGGAAAACAAAATAGCAGTGGAGGACCTGGATAGAAAGTCATACCATAAGGTTGAAAGTTCAAGTAAACTGAATGAATAAATGGAGAAAGCATCATTTGGACCATGGGGCCTGAGTGGCCGATGAGATAAATCAGACAGTGGTGAGGAAGGACAGCTGGGCAGATCAGATGACAAAATTTGAAAAGAATGGCAGTGGATGGAGAACAGAAGCAGAAAGGGTACTGAGAGTTAGAGTCACCCATTTTCACAACCGCCAGTAGGTGCCAGGCTGTCTGTTAGAGAAGGAGGGGACAATGGCAGTTTTTGAGATATGTTTATGTCTACTGTTTTGACCTCAAGTTTTCTTTTCTTCACTAGTAAGTTTGTTGGGAAAATAATACTTTACAACATTTATTATACTGATCCTGACTTTTAACTAACATTGGTTGATTTAAATTTTGGAGTTAAGAAGAGATGTTTGATTTCGTTTCACTTTACAACGTGCATTCTTTCCCCATGAACATTTATAGTCTCTACTGGACAGAAATGCAATGAAATATAAATTAGCAAAATCTGACAGGCTTCGAAGAGATGAATGTGACAGGAGCTAGAGCCAAGACACAGAGAAGAAATCTAGAAAGTGAAAAGGAAGTTAGGACTGAACGGCCAGGCACAAATGATTGACTGAGAACACAAATTACTTACGTTCTAGGTAGGCAGCCATATCCTCCACGCTGAAACCAACTTGGTTTGTACTCAGAGGTCCTGGTGGTCCAACAGGCCCCGGTGGTCCTGGATGTCCAGGTTGCCCTGGAGGTCCTGGTAGCCCAACAATCCCTCTAAATTCAGAAGCTGAAATTTGATTTTAAAAAAATTTGAAATAATCATTTATTTTGGAGGAAAAGGGGGGCATGTTTGCAACATTATTTCAGCTGAAGATCACTGCTACCAATAGGACATTCATTTATATGTAAACTTAGAGCTGACTCACTGGTGTGTGTCTTGTTTCATTTCAGGAAGTCTTAAAAGCAAATTGCTAAGGGATCAATTTACAAAAGATCTGGGGCCAATTTTCAAAGGCATTTATATGGGTAACTGCCTTAGTTACTCGTGTAAATTCCTTATCAGGAATTTTCCAAAGGCACGGGTAGTGCCTTTGGAAAATCCCAGATAAGTCCCTAACACGCCCAGATGCTATGCGGTTACCATCGGGGCGTATTGGGGGCACTCCAGGGCAGAGGAAAGGGCTAAGAGGGTAGCAGCGATTTTCAATGCTACCCGCTTAGCCCTCTGCGTCTTAAAGATAGGTGCCTATTCTTAGTTATGGGTAAAAGCAGATCATATTCTTAATTGCTGACCCATGAAATTCAATCATTGGTCCTAAATATCTATTCAATGCACCAGTGAGTCCACCTTTTTAAAGACAATTTTTTGATTTTTCTAATTTACTTGTGTGCAGCATGCCAAAAACAATTCAATACTTATCTCTTTTGCTGTCAACTGCTCCTTTACCCAACTTAAGTTTCATTAAATTGTTTGATTTTCAGAACTAGGCAGCTAACATGTTCCTAAATGTAGACCATGGCTTCCTAAACATTTTCTGGGGACCCCAGAGCCAGTCAGTTTTTAAGATATCCACAATGAATTTGTATGACATAGAGTGGCATATAATGGAAACCAAGAACCCAATACTGAAGTTCCATCATTGGTATTTAAATTTATTCTGGATATTTGGTGCCGATATCCAGATAGTGGCCAATGCTGAATATTTGGAAGGACTGGTCAGCATGACATCTATCTGGATGGCAGTGATATTCAGTCACTATGTGGATAAATTTAGGGCAGCTTTTCAGATGTCTTAAATCTATCTGGATAACCTATCCAGACGGTGGCTGAATGTTGTTGCTGTCTGGATAAGTGTCAGCTCCATTCACGGACCACACTGACACTATTCAGATAATGCCAAGGCAGTCAGAGGAAATATTCAGAATGCTGCTGAATATTTCACTGGCTGGCTCTAATCTGGTCAGCAGGTACTGCTACACTGAGTCCTTCAAGGCTGTGGAATATGCCCCTGGAAGACATCATCATGTTTACACAAGAGAATGGGGTGAGTTCCTTAAGGACAAATGGATGAGGGGATATGATTATCTGTTTTAAGGATAGTTGTTCATTTGGAAGGATATTATTTCATGGGGTCAACAGGGCAAGTCTTCCATAAGGAGGAAAAAATGACAAACTAAGGACAGCTAGGAGGCATCGCAGAAGACAGAGCATGATCGACTTCTGGCCTTCTGTCTGCTTGTTACCAGGGGAATCACTAATCTATATAATTTCAATTTCTTAGCTATAAGAAAATGATGAAGAACTCAGCAAGTTGCTCTGTCGCTGGTCTGCATTTCCCAACATGTTTGGATTTTTATATTTTGAATACCTTTATGGCAGCTAGGATCTGCTCTCCTGACCTGTCATTCCATCCAAGATTTTGCTCTGGCCATAAGTTAACCATTTTATCTTCCAGAATCCACCATCTTATAAGACCAGATGAATACTCTTGTGGTTCGAGCACTGGGTGGCCAACCAGGGAAGTAAAGCATTCAAATCCCATGGATGGACCTTGGGTAAATCACTTAATCTGCCTTTGCTGCGTCAGGTACAGTATTACAAGCTCATACCTGGTTGTAATTTATCTTGAGCTTCTCTGAAAAGATGTGAGCTAAATAAATATGTGTATGCAATTTCTACCAGAGTACTTTCAGTACAAACATGCCATTGCAGTGAACTCCTAAAATCTCCTTGCTCAGCCCTGAAGGAGACAGGATGGCACAAAGCAGAGGTGTCAGAAAGGGGTGGGTCACATGGGTCCTGGCACCACCAAAGCCTCGCTTCCGTGATTGCTGGCCTTCCCCTCCTGCCAGCCCACGGGGATCCAATCTCCCGTGGTCAGGCAGGGGGAGGGATCTAGATCACGGGGCTGCCGGAGGGGGATGGGATCCCTGCAGGATGCTCGTTGTGTGTTGATAGCGGGTGCGGCAAAGACCCCTCCTGTCTGCCTGTGGGTCCTCATAGGCAGACAGAAAGAGAAGGCCGGAGATCGCAGCCTCACTGAGTTCGGCTGGCCAAAGGTCAGAGCTTGGCCTCCCCCCAATAGGAACGGTGTTCCGGCATCTCTGGCACAAAGCGCATTTCCAAATGGGGATTGATTAAGCCAAAGAATGCTTTTATTTCCCTGACACAGCAGTTTGATATTTTTCATTAATTCTCATGCCTCTTCAGTAATAGTTGGAAGAAGCAAATGCATCTTCATACTGCTGCATGGTTAAAGCTTGCTAGTTCAATAACATGGCATGAACTTGTGATGGCCCATAGTGAGATTTAAGGCTGTGGACATACCACCTGGTTTCAGCAGGCATCCATTTGTCATTATCATTCCACACATTAGCTCAGATTTTGAACAACAAACTCGTGCAATGATCGATAGATGCAATTGCATCTTACTTTGGAGTAGAGCTGTTATATCACCATAAGCTGATCCAGGGAGTCCAGGGAGTCCAGGAGCACCAGGTGGGCCAGGGAGACCAAAGCTAATTCCAGAATCTATAAAAATATAACACCAAATGTTAAAGATAATGATATCTTCTTTTGCTTCCATACCTACTGTACCACATTGCAATGAAATTATTTATTCACGTGCAAAGCTTACAGCCCGTCAATCCAAAATTTCAATTTGTCCAAAAATTAGCTATGATAGACTTCAGAAAGCGCGTTCTTATTAAACCCTTTATCAGAAGGTCGCCCTCATCTCCCTATGAAAACTATCATTCATAATAAGACTAATTTTACAGTATAAGATCTATGGCCAGATATGCACGCAAAAGGCCTGTTATAACATTCTAACCAGCATACGTTGAGATGATGGAATCTACTTTCCTGGTAGGCATAGCCAGAGGGCATGATCTGGATAGAGCGTGCGCAGAGTTTAAGTACATGATTACATTATAAAATGTATTAATTTATGTGTGGTTATCAATAATCTACGTGCAGACATTTGCACCCGCTTTGCAGGTGTTCAAATGACTTAAAGTAAGCCTTGACAAATTTTCTTGGAAGCTAGCCTAAAATTCTAGGAGCCGGCCACCGAAACCTAGGCCAGAGTGTATACCACTGCCCCTATCCCCAAAAAGGTGTATCGGTTACTTTTTTAGGTTTTAGGGCCTGATTTACTAAGACTGTTTCCCCATTTTCTACAGGTAAAAGCTTAATAAATCAGGCTCTTGGGTCACCACATAGTGCCAACAGAAGGCAATGACCTCACTCCTCCTTCTCTTCCTTCTCCTCTTCTCTCACCCACCACCCTCACTGACCTTTTTGTGTGTGTTTTTGGTGAGGAGGTGGGGTACCTGTTTGTATATGTGTGTGTGTGGCGCGGAGGTGGGTTGCCTGCGTATGTGAGTGGTAGGGATGGGGTGCCTATGTGTGGTGTGGAGGTGGGGTGACTGTGTGTGTGTGAGTGTGTGTGGTGGGAGAGGGGTGCGTGTTCTGCACACACACATTGTGCCCTTTGCTTTCCATGCATTCATATCTTCACCCAACCCACCTCTTTCATTCTTCCCTCCCCAACTCTGTTTCCCTTCTCAGACCCTCTTCTTTTCAACCTCCCACCTTGCCCTCCATTCCTCCCACCATTTATTGTTGATTAAAAGCTACTGCGTCTTTAAATGTGTTCAGCAGCCTGTGCCGCAAACTCCCTCTCTAACCTTTTTTTGTAGGCTCTGCAGACACCGATGCTCCTGCAACCTTGCTCTTCTGCTTGGCTCTCTTGGCCGTGGCGGCACTTCTGCCCGCAGGAGATGGGATCCCCATGGCCAGACACCATTTACAGCGCTTCCCAGCCTTTTACGGCACTTCTGCCCGCAGGCAGACGCCGATGCTCCTGGCCCTGATCGCAACCCTTTTCAGGTCTTTGGCCCATATGCTCTGAGCCCCAGGAGCCAGGTCTGGTTTTTTAGTCACCATGGTGACCTGGTGTCTCAGGTTTGCCAAGCCCCGACTTAAAGTTTTGCACATACATTTTATTCCTATTACCCAATATATGTTCGATGCTTTGCATTTGAATATTGGCTTTGTTTGTGTGGGCTGAAAAGTACGCATGCACTTTGTTCTTAGGTACCTCATTGAAACTTTACAGCATATTGGACTAAATTTCCTAAAGTTTACTACTGGATTAGCACCTGCTAACACCATTAACAGGTACTAGTAGTAAATAGGTCTCATTGGATAAACTGGGAACCCTGGTAAATAACCTGTGTTAATGCATGTTAGCGTCCAGTAACACATTTTAGTAAATTTATCCCACTGTCTATCTTTTATAAAAGATCTTTAGAAGTTACATTATAAGCCTGTCACTTTTTATGCTAGTTGTTCTAATATTTTGATGATGCATGCTCTGATATTTCTGATAAGCCTTTGGCCTCGCAGTTCAAGTAAAAGAAACTGAGTTACACTTACTGCTCATGTAGGTCATAAGACGGGTAGCCAACTCTGAGTAATCCAGGGCGATAGAAGTGCCTCCAGCAGGCCCTGGTGGACCAGGAGGACCAATTAGGTACTGACGAACATCATCTCCTGAAATATATAAAAACACCTTTTTGAAGTTCTGTTATTATGCTGCGATTCTCTCAGTGCATCCTACAGGGATTAAAGGTGAATGACAAAGAATCCAGTGTTTAGACGTGGATATGTTTGCAAGCTCTTTTTCGCTTGCAGATGGGCTTGTCGCAAATACAGACGGGAGTGTTGCATTTATGGCCCGTGTCTTTCATAGTTTAGTAGAAGATAGATGTTTCTGTCTTTTCTGAGTTCTTGTTCCCTATTTGTGTGCACACGGCATTACCAGCACCAGCACTCTATATCCAGGTTGCTGCTTTAAGACTGCAATCTACCACATTAGGGATATGTAGTCATTTGGTGTCATTTACAAATATTAACCAACCTAAAAGAAGCTAACCAAATTTAGGGGCCCCTTTTACAAAAGTGTGCTAAATGGTTAACGCAAGAATTATCACACTGTTACTGTTAGTGGAGGCTTGCACTGTTACTTCACTGGGATGAGAGTTACTGCGCACAAATTCCCATGTGAACTGCAGATTGTGAGATAGGGCGGTGAGAGGGCAGGTTTGAGGTGGACTGTGGGTGTGGATTGCATACTGCAGTTGGTGCAAGGGTATATACCGTGCACTGACTGTCTATTTTGCAATTAGCCTGGGTGCACTTAACATCACCTCAGTGGGTGGGTTATGTGCACCACATTAATTGTGTGTCATTGCTGCACATTAGGGTACGTAGCAGTGTGGTAACTGCTGGGGAACATGCTGGGTATGTCTCCGATAGCACACCGCTTTTGCACTTACTTTGTGTTCATTTTTACTCAGAATGTGTGGTAAGTGCTAAAACTTACAATACTTTAGTAAAAGGGCTCCTTCGTTTTGTCCCTTCTGTCATGTCTTGTATGTGCTACTTGTAACCAGCAAAATACTTTGGTGCATGCTATTTGCAACTAGTGGGCACTAAAAACAGATAATGAAATAAAAAAATAGAAGAAATAAAATAAGAAATGATTAAAAAGGCTAACGAACTGAAGCTTGATATTTGTTTGCAGGTACGTCTTCATAGCGCACTGGGAAAAGGCTGCACCAAACATGGCCATATTCTACTACAAAAAAAACCCAAACCTCGATGTCAGGCAAATCTTATTAAGGAAGACTAGTAACACACAAAGGCCCATGTTCCAATACCTCCAATCCACTGGAGGCATCAGAAATTACAGTTCATTACTGCTACCTCTTTTTCATTTTTATCCACCACACGCTACCTTCCCCTACAAGTTCCTAGATCATAATGATCAATCCAACTATATCTCCATCCTTCCTGTACTGTGTACTTTCTTTCATTATGAAACTAAAGGAAGAGAAAATACAAATGTCCCTGCAACATTAAGCTTTCCCCTCTATCTGCATTATTGTTTTGGTTCTACCTATTGTTTTAAAAAAATGTGCCCCGTATTTTGGAACTGCTAGGCTGAAATAACTAAAAGAGCAAATTAATAAGAGGCAGGGAAGTCACATGGTCACACATATGTTG
Source organism: Ichthyophis bannanicus (assembly GCA_033557465.1). NCBI lineage: Eukaryota > Metazoa > Chordata > Amphibia > Gymnophiona > Ichthyophiidae > Ichthyophis > Ichthyophis bannanicus. The sequence continues at coordinate 944,105,225 of CM066034.1, forward strand.
CACCTTTTTTTCTGGAGAGAACATATTTACTTATATACCTTTATAAAATAGCCTATCCAAACATTCCCGCCCAAAGTTACACCTGCTTGGAGACAGGAGACAGTTTCTCCATATATGTGCAGGCACATATGCATTTTTTTACATAAATGCACATGTAAGTACTGATCCCTCCTCTTCTCTACCTGTGCATATATACCGCATAAAAGTGTTATGTTTTTTGAATGAATCTGTATGCTAGGTCAGTTCTATAAATCTTACTTGACTAGAGGAGATCAAACCTAAGCTTTCTTTAGAAGCTCAGATGACAAGACTTCGACGTTCATACTTTGGACATATCATGCGAAGAGAGAGATCATTGGAGAAAGACATCATGTTTGGAGAAAGTGGAAGGCCGGCAATGAGATAGATTGATACATTAACAGCAGCTATGGATACCATTCTATCAACAATGAGTTGCTTGGCTGAAGACCAAACAAAGTTTAGGTCAACGATTCAGAGGGTCACCAGGAGTCGACACCGACTCGACGGCACTTAACAACAACAAAGAATCTTCAGCTGTCCTGAATAAACCTGCTCTTGGCTAATCTCTGAAGTTCAGTAGGGTCAGGTCTAGCTAGTACTTGGATGGCAGACCAACTTGAAATACCAGGGGAAGTAAACTCACTGCATGGAAGAAAGACCTGGCAATCTACTTCCGGTTGCACCTTGCCAAGAAAACCTAGGTACTGGATGACCAGGAGTCAGCACTGACTCGATGGCACACAATGCATTTTTGAATGTTCAAACTGCCCAAGGTTTTAATAAAATTACCCCCAAATAATGTTAAAACATGGACATTACTTTCCTGGAATATAAGCTATCTTCATGTTAACTTTCTTGCTGATGATACTTTGGTTCATGAGCACAGCTGAATGATAATAAAAATATCTATACCAACAAACACATTATCAGAACTTACTTTGCAGTAGGACCAAAATCTCATCAAAAGACCCAGGGGGACCCGGAGGACCTGGTGGCCCTTGTAAACTAGAACCGTAACCAATAGCTGAAAAACACAACATTTAACTGCATCAGGAAATCCAATAATAGAAGTATTGCACGAATTTGAATACTTTAATATACATAAATTCAGCCGATTTTCAAAACTCTGTGGTTTAAACTTTCCCCTGTAAGATGGCTCAGGTAAGTCTGTGATGGGGGAACAATAAAACAAAGATTGGGGTGGAAAAGAGGTGAACTAAGCATGAATCCAAATGTGTGTGTATACTATACATGAAATGAACTTGTTTAAGGAAACAGAAGAATATAAAAAGAGCAAAATCATCCAAATTCTATATGTTGTAGACCTTGTTGTGCCAGAGATAAATGAGCTGAAGGGCAGTGGAAGAATCCTGCTAGAAGACCCTAAAGGAGCCTAAAGGAGAATGAGATTTTGTGGTCATGTACTCAGAGGTCCTAGAGGCAAACCAACTAATTTAGTTCTGGAGGGAATGAGAAAGGTTGCCCACCTTCATATGATGGTGATGTGAAATATTGACATTCGTCTTCAGCTTAGGTAACAAAATTATCATGTACCACTTCTGTGGTTAAAATTAACTTCAGCAGCAGTTAAAATGAAGCCACTAGTTACTTACTCTGAAGGTACTCTGCAATATATTGCTGAAGTTCCTGAGACCCTCGTCCGGCAGATCCAGCAGGTCCAGGTGGACCAGGGGGTCCGGGGAGACCTGGGGGTCCCTGGTTCCTTGAGCCTGAACTTGAAGATGAACCTTGGGGGAAAAAAACAGTTATTCTAGTTTTGCACTACAGGAACAGATAAAGGGATAGATGTGAACTAATTGTTAAACCTGTTCATGATTTGAAGTCACAAACCAAATGAATCATTATGGACTTTTTGTGGGTAATTGTATAAAGGATTTTTTTAGCGCCTGGCCTATGATTTATGAGCATAAAATAACTCTTATAAAATTATTTTATTTGCATAAAAAGGCTTGCGATGACAAGAAGGAGGGTTCTTTTATGCAACCTACGCATAAGTGTGTTCAGGAGTTGGGCGGCGCAGGGGCAGATTTGCTTACTCTGGTTATAAATATGCACCTATGTGCATCCTTCACTCACGTAGCACCCAAGCAACTGTGAGTACACGTGGCTGCATTTTAGCCATGATAGCGCTGCTCTTGTGAGGCTATTTTATACAGCCCCATAGCGCCTATGTTTCCTTGTAAAATAGCCTCAAAGAAGTGCCTTCTTTGACTTTTAACCTAGGAAACCTGTTATAAACTTTCCCTCCTATTTTTCTGTTTTGTTTGGCCTGCCAGTTGTTCCCTAATTTTCAGGGCTTCTAGTTCCATCAGAACTACAGCAGGGATCTGGTGTCTTGAAAAGGGGCGGCCTGAGGGTGATGCGGGGTCATGTGCAGAGACTCATTGCGGGGCCTCATTGGCATAAATACTTTCATATCCATAGGGCCTCATTTGCCGGAGAACAACTGGACTTATTTGGTCAGTGCTATGACCTTTATAATAATAAAAAGGGAAGCTCTAAAGTGAGAAATATCCTGGTAGATATGAATTCAAATCATGGTGCTCGGGCCGGATTAGACTGTGCAAGAGTTGGGAAAGCCCAGAAATCAGCAACTGTGAAGCTATCAAGCCACAAGAGAAATTTAAACTGAGATATTCCTTTGAAGTCTAAGATTTCCCTGGATCTGAACCACCAAAATATTTGTAATTTAAGACCAATCCAGCAGCATCAAAAACACAAAACGGCAAACCTTACCCCCCCCCCTCCCCCAATACCCTAGTGTTGACTCCACACAGGAAGGAAAATGAAATAGTGAGAACCACAACAAAGGACACAGAGCAGATCTACTATTCCATAACAACACTAATTTCCAAAACTCACACAGCAAGGAGGCTACCTAGAAAAGGGCAACATCGTCAATATTGCTGTGAGCCCTAGAAAATCCTACACCTACCGGAAACACCGAACAAGCCAGGATTACTACATATCCTTTTCTAGAAACTCATTGCTGACAGAATATCTGGCCTCGGTTACACATTTAGAACATAAACAGACAAAAATTAAACTGAAACCCCAAAAAGCCAGGCACTATGTACAGTGCAACCCCAAAGAAACAGAAAAAGAGCTATGGGAGGGAAGAGTGGCCTAGTGGTCGGGCCAAGTTCCCTCAGGCTAGAGGGCTGGTGCTTCAATTCCCAACCAAGGAACTGAGGTCTCTAGTCCTATAGGCCCCCCTTGCATCCTTGGGCAAGCCACGTAACCCTCCATTGTCTCAGGTAACCACTCTTATTTATTTAGTTGGTTTTATATACTGCACTATTTAAAGTCAGTGCAGTTTACAATATAACAACTTAGTACATAAAACATGTTTGCATTGAACAGTATTACAATGAACAAATAACAGGTAACAGATCTAACAGCAGATAAGAAAGCTTCTAATTAAACTGACCAGAATACATCATCATAACATAATGAACAGACTACATGGGGGAGTTTGCACTAGACAGAGGTGCAGCAGTAGAGGGTTATGTGACATGGTCGAAGTATAGCTGGAAAAGATATGTTTTTATTGCTTTTCTAAAGGTGGATAGGTCAGTGATAAGACGACTTGGCGCAGGGAGGGAGTTCCAGAGCTGAGGGGCAAATAGAGTGAAAGCTCTATGTCTGATATATTGGGGGGGGGGGGGGGGGGTGTTACTGGCCAAAGTGGGAGTGGCAAGGATATTTGCCATGTTTGTTCTTCTGATTCCGAAGCCTTTCAGCCTGGGCAGTATATAAAGAAATTAGATAAAGATGTATATAAAGACAGCACATGAATTAAAAAGCTGACATACCAAACACTACACTGAAAATACAATTATTTTTTCTACCTTTGTTGTCTGGCCGTTTTATTTTTCTGACTGAACTGGTTCCAATCTCTTTTCCACATTCCTTGTGTCTATCTTCTCATCGACTCCTTTCCATTTCTTCCCTCTCCTCCTGTCTTCTTTTCTTCCTTCTCTACATGTCTTTGATGATCTTTCTTTGGTTACTTCTTTTTTTCCCATTTCACTCTCCTCTCTCTATCCACTCATATCCAGACTTTACGCTTCACTCACCTTTTTTTTACCTGTGACCTATCTACTAGCTTTCCATCTCTCATTCCTACCTCCTTTTTAGTGCTCCCATTGACGAGCTGTCTCTCTCCTTTCCCTGCATCCTGTACCCTTTCTACCCTTCACCCCCTACTCATCCTCCTATTACTCTCTTTCACCATCTCCCCAGCCATATTTCCACCCGCTCCCTCCTCCTTCAGAGATCCATCCCTTTTCACTACTACTACTACTACTGAACATTTGTATAGCGCCACTACAAAGCATTCGTAGAGCTGCACAGACACATGTAAAAGATGGTCCCTGCTCCTTGGAGCTTACAATCCAGGTGAGTTTTCAGCCTGGATTTGAAAAGGGCCAGAGAAGGCGCCTGACGTACAGACTCAGGTAGTTTGTTCTAGGCATAAGGAGCAGCAAGGTGAAAGGAGCGAAGTCTGGAGTTAGCAATAGAAGAGAAGGGCACAGATAGAAGCAATTTGTCAGAAGAGCGGAGTTCCCAAGGAGGGGTGTAGGGAGGTATAAGAGAGGAAAGGTAGTGAGGAGCTGCAGAGTGAATGCACTTATAGGTCAGCGGAAGTTTGAACTGGATGTGGAAATGGATAGGAAGAGGGGTAATATGAGCATGATGAGACTGGCGGAAGATCAGCAACCGCGCAGCAGAGTATTGAACAGATTGAAGGGGAGAGAGATGATTCAGAGGGAGACCAGCAAGAAGGAGGTTGCAATAGTCTAGATACAAGGTGACTAAGAGTGGATAAGTGTCTTAGTAGTGTGTTCAGAAGAGGAAAGAGAGACACACACAGCTGAACAAGAGGGGTGGGGCAAGTGCTGAACGCAAGCAAGTGAAAGCAGAGGTAAAAAAACAAGGACTGAAAATAGCACTAGAGAGGAATAGGGAGAAGGAGAGAAAAAAGCCACCAAAATGTGCAGTCAGATCGAACTAGTCAGGAAACAGAGGCAGTGAAGTGGCAAGAAGGAAGCCGCAGCGCTACAGAGGGCAGGACACAGACTGACAAAACAGAAATATAGACAGAACAATAAATAAATAACCAATAAGCTAGATCCTGAACAGGCACAGGAAAAAACCTGAGCAGAGCAGACAGAGTTAGCTGAGGCTTGCATTGAGGGTGCTCACATCTCTCATTGTATCCAGTTCAAACTTCTACTGACTCATAAGTGCATTCATTCTGCGGCTCCTCACTACCTTTCCTCTCTTACCTCACTCTACACCCCTCCTCGGGAACTCCGCTCCTCTGGCAGATCCGTTTTATCTGTGCCCTTCTCTGCCACTGCCAGCTCCAGACTTCGTTCATTCCACTTTACTGCTCCGTATGCCTGAAACAAACTACCTGAGTCGGTGCGTTGGGCTCCTTCTCTGGCCCTATTCAAATCCAGGCTAAAGACCCACCTCTTTGAGGCTGATTTTGGATCGTGAGGCCCTTCACTCTCTCGTTCACTTCTTATGTATATTTTACTATACTCTGGTCCCCAGTTTTGTGATATTTTTTCATCTTGATTAGATTGTAAGCCCGGATGAGTAGGGACTGTGTCTTACATCTTTATGTACAGCGCTGTGTACGCCTTCTAGAGCTATATAAATGATTAGTAGTAGTAGATTAGTAGTACTAGTCCTCCAAGATCATTCACATCAGGTTTCAACCTCCCTCAAACTTTCCTCCCAATTCTCTTACCTCCATCCCTCACCCTCCCTCATATCTATGAATTACTAGATACTGTTCTCTTCAAATTCTTACTCTTGAGTCCTCATTGTCTCTCATCTCTGGTTCCTTGCTCTGCCTCACACTTTGTCCACATTTCTACTCTTTCACCCAATCTGATTGTGCGCTTTCTTCTAAAATTATCTTTGCATTCCCCCTTCCTCAAGTCCCTCATCTTCATTCTTCCCTTGCTTTCCCCCACATTCCTTATTGCCAGAGTCCTGCAGTGCTTTCCTTCATGATCCCATCCTCTCTGGTCTCACCCACCTCTCTGCATCCTTTCCCAGATCCTTGCTTTTGCCACTTCAAATCTCTATGATTTTGTCCCTCTACCCCCTCCCACTGTCTAGCCCAGGGGTCTCAAACACGCGGCCCGCGAGAGACCTTTGTGCGGCCCACGATGCACAGGAAACAAAAAACCCCCCGGTTTCTGCTGCTGCTGCCGTGGCTGGAAGCTCTCTCTGAGTTACAGTGGTGCAAGGTCAGCGTGGCACAGGCCTATGTAAGGAAAGGAGTTAGCCTGCCACCTGCCTGTCAGTTCAAGGATGGCGAGAGAAGGGAACTCGAAGTCTCAATATGCAGAAAAACAAAAAAAAACCCCGGCTTCTGCTGCTGCTGCTGCTGCCGCTGCCGTGGCAGCGGCAGAATCAACTGTCCCGCGGCCCCTTCCCATCTGCCCGGCAAAGCATCTTAGCTCCATCAGCGGCAGCTTTCAGGGCCGTGAAGAGAGTAGTATTTCCCGCGGGACAGTTGATTCTGCCGCTGCCACGGCAGCGGCAGCAGCAGCAGAAGCCGGGGTTTTTTTTGTTTTTCATTTTTTAATTTACTTGGGCTGATGGGGGGGAGGGGGGGGTTAGGACTGAAAATGGGGTGATGGGATAGTACTGAAAATGGGGTGATGGGGGTTAGGACTGGTAATGGACAGATGGGGGTTAGGACTGGAGGTGGTCTGATTGGGGGGCTAAGACTGAAAATGGGGTTATGGGGGGGCTAAGAATGAAGATGGGGCGATGGAAGGGTTAGGACTGGAAGTGGGCTGTTGGGGGGCTTAGGACTGATAATGGGCTATGGGGGGGGGCTAGAACTGGTAATGGACTGGGGGGGGGTGCTAGGACTGGAAATGGGCCAAGTAGAAGGGGGAGCTTGAACTGCAAATAGCTGATGGGACCAGGGTCTTGGAATGGACATGGGCTGAGTGGAAGGGGGCTTGGAATGGAAATGGGCTGATGGGGAGGGGGCTTGGAAAGGAAATGGGCTGATGAGGGGGGGGCTACGACTGGAAATGGGCCGAGTAGAAGGGGGAGCTTGAACTGCAAATAGCTGATGGGGACAGGGTCTTGGAATGGAAATGGGCTGAGTGGAAGGGGGCTTGGAATGGAAATGGGCTGATGGGGAGGGGGGCTTGGAAAGGAAATGGGCTGTGAGGGGAGGGAGCTAGGACTGGAAATGGGCTGATGATGCGGGGACTAGAAGGGAGCGGATGCTGGGTGGGGCAGGAGCTAGAAGGGAGTTGATGTTGGGGGACGATTAGAATGGGATGGGGCTGGGAGAGTGAAATGGAGAAGGGAAATATATTTTGTGTGGGAGGGAAGAAAAATCTACAATTGGCCGGGTATTGGGAGAGTAAGTGGGGATTGAGGATGGAGGGGTAAAATTTGAGTGGATGAAATAGGAATGAGGAAAGAGCAAAAGGAGAATGATTAGTATGTTAAAGCAGATGTAGAGAGAATGGAAAAAAACTAGGAAAGAAGAAAGGACAAATGGACAGCAGACAATGGAGCGTTAGCAGAAGACACGAAGAAACCAGAAGAAAGTGGCTGGAACAATTGCAACTGAAAAAAAATGCACAAAAGGTAGAAAAATATCTCTTTATTTTGAATTTATTAACTGAAATATGTCAGCTCTTGGAAATGTGCATCTTTAACGTCTGCACTTTATTTAATACAAGAGGAAATCAATTTATAGTTTTATTTCTACAGTGTTGTACATTCTAAGTTTGGCTTTTGGGGTTCCCAGTTTAATTGTCTTCCTGTTTCTAAATTGTGATTCCTTGTTTGGTGATGGTGTATGTTCTGCATGTGTAACTGAGCTGAGGTATTCTGTTTATGTAATTCCTATTTGACATTGCCACTTGTTCTCTTTCCCGAGTAGGTTATATATTGTTATTCTCTGAAATGTGTTGATTTAATATTTGCAGTGTTGCCTTTTGATAGTTAGGGTATGGTGCTTTGTGAGTCCTGGTAGTGCTGTTAGGACATGGCAGATTTGCTATGGGTTCTAAATGAGCAGTGTTTCTAGTAGTTCCTAATGTGCCTGGCGGTTGGCACTGGTTTATAGTAATGTAGAAATCTTTTCGTCTTTCTTTATCCATACACTCATTAAGAGGCATGTTTACTAAAAGTTAGTGTATGGTAACATTATGCAAATATTTATGCAAATGATGCCCTTATGCAAATGATGCCCTTATGCAAATGAGGCCTGCGTCTTGTGCGGCCCCCGGGTTACTCTACAAGTCCTCATTTGGCCCTCAAAGCAATTTGAGTTTGAGACCCCTGGTCTAGCCCCTTCCAGTTCCAGTCCCATGCCCATCAATCTCACTCCTGCCCCAATCTAGCCCCCTTCCAGTCCATCCCTAGTGTCAGCTCCCATCAATCCAAGTTCCCCTTTACTGTCTAGCTCTCTTCCAGTCCCAGTACCACCTACAGTGTCAGCTCCCATCGGTCTCAGTCTCCCCCTCCCCACTGTTTAGCCCCCTTCCAGTCCCATGCCCAGTGTCAGCTCCCATAAGTGCCATCCACCCCTGCTGTCTTGCCCCTTCCTATCCCAGTACCATCCTAGTGTCAGTCCCTTGCATTCCAAATTACTTGGTATCAGCTCCCTTCCAGTACCATCCCCAGTGTCAATTCCTTTCAGTCCCAGCCACCCCCCCCCCTCCAATCTCTAGCCCCTTCAGTCCAGGTACCCTGCTCAGTGTTGGTCCCCCACATTAACAGCAGTCACAGCCTGCCTGCTTTCATTCCCAAGTGTTGGTCACCTGCTTTGAGTACAATTGCTGTGAACAACTGCAGGAACATTTTCCTTTCCTCCTACGGCTGTGCTGCCTTAAAACATACCAGACTGCGGCTTTCTGAAAGTGGTAACAAGCACTTCCTGTTTCTTGCAAGAAACAGGAAGTGCTTTCTACTGCCTTTAGAAACGCCATGGTCCTGCGGCTTTTGAGGCAGCACAGCCAACGGAGGAAAGGAAAATACTCCTATGACTGTTTACAGAGTTTACACAGCCTCAGTGAGGGAGGCTTCGGGTGCCCTTAAATGTTGTGTGGCCCCAAACCTGTCCCTCAGTGACTTCATGTTAAACCGGCAGCATGGGGAGATGGAGGCACAGACCTTATGTGGGTGCAACATGAGCTTGGCATGGGGCATCCTGTTGGGTAGGGTCCTATGCCAACAACATGCTCGCACATGCGTAGGGCCGGACCTGGTCACAAAGCTTCATTTACGAGTTCCTGCGGAGTCTTTACTTAAGAACATACAGGGGTAATTTTAAAGGGCCTTTCTGGGAGTAACAGCATTTTACTTGCAAAATGGTCTTTTCTAAAACAACTCAGAGTATATGTGCTTAGACTTATGTACAATACATATAACCAACCTCTATGAGTGAAACCAGAAACAATATCCCATACAAAAGGTCACTCACTAGATCCCTATATTAAACACCATGGTCATGTTTTCACGGTGAACATTTACCCTAAAATTATGTTTTTTGTCGGATCGTCTGTCTCGAGGGTGTAGAAACGCACTCATGTAACAGACCCTCCTTTTATTCAACTATTTTAAAAAGGTCAGTGCGACCAAGATATGCTTGAGGCTATAACCAGCCCATAGGACCAGCCCCTGCATAAATTAAATGTTATTTGTTGTTTGCACAAAACTTCATTCTTCAAGTTCAGAAAAAATCTGTAACCAAGAGAATGTTCAATACTTAGAAGGGATAACACTTAGCTGAGCCCGGAGAAATTCTAAAAAGCTGATAACGGCCTTGCTCCGACTAACACTGTAGGCGTCCCACCATGATGAAACTCCACCAAGCCGGATATCCAAAGACTCAGTCAGGCCTCCTAATAGCTCCCAAACTGGCCCGCCGTTGTCAATCCCTTTTTTTTGGACTTGTGACATGTGTCTCACTACTTTTGGGGGTACGGAATGGGAAGATCCCCACACCCAGATAAGATATACTCGGCGTCATGTCACCGATTGCACATCTACTCATGTTGTTTATTTAATTGCGTGTCCCTGCAAGCTATTTTATGTGGGAATGACAACTCAATCGATTCGTAAGCGATTGCAGGAACATAAGTCGCGTATTAATACTGGAACACAGACTGCTCCTATGGTCCAACATTGTTTGTCATGTTCCCACACTTTTGAACAGCTCAGATGGACAATATTGGAAATGGTTCCCCCACTTCAGTGTGGAGGGGATCGTCGAGCGTTGTTACATCAAAAAGAGCAGCGTTGGATTTTTACCCTTCACACGGTCAATCCATTGTGAATGAACACGGAGATTGAATGGTGGCTATTGACGTGAGCTTCAGTCTATGTGTTACAGATGTCATTGTGTGGGTAGGTTCAGCTTGAAAAAGAGCCATTTTCACAGTGGGCTTGAAACACAACGGTTTGTGTCACAGGATTACCCAACTACAGTGGGAATGTCTAAAAAAAAGGGATTGACAATGGCGGGCCAGTTTGGGAGCTATTAGGAGGCCTGACTGAGTCTTTGGATATCCGGCTTGGTGGAGTTTCATCATGGTGGGACGCCTACAGTGTTAGTCGGAGCAAGGCCGCTATCAGCTTTTTAGAATTTCTCCGGGCTCAGCTAAGTGTTATCCCTTCTAAGTATTGAACATTCTCTTGGTTACAGATTTTTTCTGAACGTGAAGAATCAAGTTTTGTGCAAACAACAAATAACATTTAATTTATGCAGGGGCTGGTCCTATGGGCTGGTTATAGCCTCAAGTATATCTTGGTCGCACTGACCTTTTTAAAATAGTTGAATAAAAGGAGGGTCTGTTACATGAGTGTGTTTCTACACCCTCGAGACAGACGATCCGACAAAAAACATAATTTTAGGGTAAATGTTCACCGTGAAAACATGACCATGGTGTTTAATATAGGGATCTAGTGAGTGACCTTTTCTATGGGATAGACTTATGTACATGCATCATGTATATGCTTTTTATTTGACCTGGGTGAAAGTATTGCGGGAGGCGAGGCTGAGGGTGTGTTTGGACTTAAGCATGTAGTTGATGAAATAGTTGCCTATATGCACAAAATAAAAGGAAATGTATGTGTACTGAAGAGCAGGTGTAAATATGCCCATAGGATAATTTTCCAAGGGAAAATATGTGCATACAAAGTTGGTGAAAGCTTATAGCTGCTGCACAAGTTTGGTGGCATGTTACAAAACTATCCTCTAAGGTTTTTCTATGCGTGAAGCCTATTTTACACATCACACGCTTAAGAGGCCTCTTAGAAAATGTGACCTTTGAATAGGTATGTTCAGGCAATGAGTTCCGGTGGAACACAGCAGGAGTCACGATTTATGCACCAACATTTATATCTGCTCCCGAACAGGACTAAATGTCCATGGCTTCAACTTAGCCTCTATTTCTGTTGAATTTGTGTTAGTATTTTTGAAAGATACATAGGTGCCAATTTGTCTTTATAAACTAAGCTAAAAATAGGTGTCTATATGGTCTTCCCACATAAGTGACCTGTAATAAAATGTGAGCGATACAAGGCCCAATATCTTGTCTTCGACAATAGCCTAGCCAAATCATTAAGGAGTTTGTGGCAAGATCCCAAAGACCCATTTCTTTTTGGTTGCTCAAAAGAGTAAATGGTGGCTTTCCCAAGTCTACATGACTAATATCACTTTCCAAAGCGTTTTAAACCTTGCTACCTTAACTGCTTCATCCACATTCTCCTGCTTTTATATTCCCTTCCAATTCACTTAGCCTGGTCATCGCAACAAAAAGCTTTGGGAAGGAGTCATACACCAGGACGTCTTCTAGAATCATCTTGCAGATGGCTGGGGGTTGTCTTTTCCCAGGAAATATAAATGGCACCTTCATGTGAACCTCCAGCTCCAGTCAGCCTGATACATGAAGGAGCTGATCTGGGCATTGAATCCATGTCCTCTGAGTAGGAAGGCATGCATAGGAGGGACTTCTCTTTGTTGAACACTTTACTCCCTACTCCCATGAAACCCATCAACAACAATAAGATCAAGTCACGAAACCAAAGTTTATTACACTGGACTGTACCTAACATGATCACAGAAACAATGATAGATGTCTTGTACCATCTACCTAACTGTATATAGTTAGTAGTCATCTGTACATAAGTTCAATGGTTCAATGTTCAATGTAAAATCTAACCACTATAAAGTGCCTTGACCATGGTGTAAGGAGGTATATAAACATTGCTAAATAATTAAATAAATGGCCCTGCCATTGAGCCATAGAGCTGGCCACTGAATTGTAAAGTTAATGTCATAAAATCCTTCTCCTTACCTCGTGATGCTCCTGGAATACCCGGTGCCCCTGGAACACCTGCTTCACCTAAACAAAGAACAGAATTTTCTTTGGTGGGAAGAGACTAGACCAAGCTTTAAAGCAGCACCTTTGAGTTTGGTTTTTCAAAATATCAGATCGCATCATTTTGGGCTTTACAGCTTCCTCTCTTGGTTCTAAATGCCTCTTTACTGCCCAAATATGCTATTTGTCATATCCTTGCACTTTTCCTTATGGCCACATTCAATGTTTTCCAAAACTCCCCTACCCAGTCCGTTTTTCAGCTTTTGCACACACTGGTCTGCTGCCTCTGTGGGGCTCTGTGGAAGCAGCTTACAGAAATCTGTCATCTAATATTCCTACAAGAATGCAATAAAATGATCAGAACTAAAAAGAGCATTTTGATGGTTATGTTGATGAAATCGTAAATTCAGGTACAAATCCTAAATGCAGATAACATGGTGGTGCACTGTGAACCAGGACACTTGAGTTCAAATCCCATCTCTGCCACTACTGCTTTTGTGATTCTGGGCTGGTGACTCAAGATATACTTCTCTGCACCAGAAATTTCTCTACGAATCCAAGCCTGCATTTCAGCCTGCTTGTCTGACATTGCTACTTGGATGTCCCGTTGCCATCTGAAGTTAAACATGGCAAAGATGGAGCTTCTTATCTTTTTGCCCTAAACCCACCTCTTCCTCTGTGGCTAAAACTGCGTTGCTCCCCATCTCCTTGGTTCGTAACTTTGGGGTCATCTTTGACTTCTCTCTCTCTTTCTCTGCACATATCCAACAGATAGCTAAAACCTGCCGCTTTCTTCTCCATAATATCAGCAAAATTCCACCTTTCTCTGCTGTAGGCAGAAAATCACTGCTTGAAACTGAGAGGGTAATCGTCACTGCAAACAAAGAGTTGAGAACTATCTTCTTTTCCATAAAAGATCATCTCTGAGCTTTCTTTCCCTCAGGAATCTTGAAAGCCTGGGACTCCATCCTTGAACCTTAACTACCTTCCCTGAAGGAGAGCTAAAGAAGAAAGCACAGGAAATCTTCTGGGTCCCACTGCTCTGAGACACCTCTTCTGCAAAACATCTCCCAAAGGCAGCATCCTTAAAACCACTAAATACCCTTTACTGCATCAGACTCAAGGGTCTGTAGAGACAGGCAATTAGGAGCCCCTTAGATCCCACTTATATCAGTATCTCTGATAATGTAAGAACACAATTTATATATATTTCTTAGAGCGTCAGGGCAACATATGAGGTTTATTCCTGCAACATCACCAACTGAGTAAAGCCTGACTACCTTTACTGGTAAAGAACTACTTTACTTTCACTTTCTCACTAACCTTTTTCTCCTGATGGTCCTTGTGGGCCTGGATTCCCGGGAGGTCCCATGGGTCCAAGTACTACTTGACCTGAAAGCAAGTAACACCAATCATAGTCAAATGAGCACAAAATGCTTGCTTCAATTAAGAGTTTTCAACTTAGCTTTTCAAACCCAGGCAGTGTAACTGGCCCTATTTAATCATGTGGGCACGAATGTTCTGTCGTCCATAAATCTCATTTTATTTATTTATTTATAGTTTCTTTTATACCGCGCCATTCGTCATCAGTGCGGTTTACAATGAACATAAAAACTACACGTCTCAAATAATTGATCTGTGCTTACAATGAACAGGACAATAAACTTGGTATACATTAAACAGGTTTCATGAACAGTGAAACAGAGAACGTGAGAACTATGTACAAAGCAACTAAATGCAGCTATATGTAGAGCTACATGAATCTAGGTAAAATTTTCTTAGCGAGAGGAGGTGCAAAGTGAGATTGCGGTTCTACGGATTAAGACTGTGGAGCATTCTTTCCAAAAAGTGGATGCACTAAGAACATTTTAAAGAATGCAAAAATGATGACCTGCCCTTTTCCTCTAGCAGTCATGCTGACACTCACTGGGTGACTGCTCGGAGACAAATTTCCTCTTAGGCAGAACCAGTCACTCAACTCTTCCATTGATCACAGTCCCATCTCTACTGCAGCCTGACTTTATCAACTTTGTAAAATTCCTCAACTTAAGTAGTCCTGATAGATAAGAGACCTGAGGAGCCATGGCATCCGCTTATACCCAACATCTGATAAGCATCCATTCGTCAACAAGTGATGTGGATTTATTGCAAATATTCATCTAATTGATGGTACACTTTCAGGTTGGAGTGCACACACCAGTTTGGTGCTCAGGACAGTAACCTTGCTTGCCCGTCCTTTCTGAGGGTCCAGAAATTAATCATTTGGCATCATAATGTTGTGCTCTATGGATGAAAAGGGGGACCCTCTTTCTCTTGTACCCTGCTAGGCTTTCCCAGAATTTAGATCAATGTGAAAAGTCTTCTACTTTCTGTCTTTAAAACACAATCTCAGGCATTCCAATCTTCTCTCTCCACCCACTCTTTGCCCATACAAAAATATTCTTTGGAATACATCTGGCTTCCATCCTGCAAAGACGATTAAATCAGCTCCAGCGTCCACTGAAGCAATGCAGTGATTCTTGATAGGTTGGCTTTGGTAAGGATCTCCATATTAGTGACTTCATCTTGCCAATCAATGCCAAATTAGTGTTACAAGCAGCATAAATGGGAGCTATTCCGCTTTCCTTCTTGCTAGACTTATCCTGCTTATTTCTCACTGCCGGTAACTGCAATTTATCCGGCATCTGTAAGAAAACGTATGTGAAGGGATTTTTGCACTGGGATTATGTCCTACAAGTGTGAAGACAGATTTTGGATAGACTGTGGAGCGAGGAATTTATATATCCAGGTCAGGACATAGAAAATTCACATAATAATTTCCCAGAAGCTCTGTCAAATGTAGAAAAATCAATGAGCAGCAATTTTAAAAAGCTGTAAGGAAAAACACCTGTAGTGCACACTCTACCCTCCCACCCCCATGTGCGTGAGAGCAGC
Organism: Ichthyophis bannanicus; assembly: GCA_033557465.1. Lineage (NCBI taxonomy): Eukaryota > Metazoa > Chordata > Amphibia > Gymnophiona > Ichthyophiidae > Ichthyophis > Ichthyophis bannanicus. The sequence goes on from CM066034.1 coordinate 944,120,590, forward strand.
TTTTTAAAATCACTTTTTTAAAATCACTGCTCCCTATGTGCCTGCATGTCTCAATCTTATGGTCCCAGCCTCCTCCCTATCACCCCTCCCCCCCCCCCCGACATAAGAACATAAGATCATAAGATATGCGATACTGGGTCAGACCAAGGCCCATCAAGCTCAGTATCCTGTTTCCAACAGTGACCAATCCAGGTCACAAGTACCTAGCAGTTTCCCCAGAGACACACAGGTTCCACAATGCTTGTATTGGGGAAGCAGTGGATATCCAGGGTCCTCTTCAAAATGCTTTATGGACCATTCCTCCAGGAACTTGTCCAAACCTTTTTTAAACCCATCTACACTAACAGCTTTTACTACATCCTCCACTAATGGATTCCAGAGTTTGATTACATGTTGAGTGAAAAAAATATTTTCTCTTATTAGTCTTTATATGGTTTACACTGTAGTTTCATTGCATGTCCCCTAGTCTTTTTATATTCTGATGACGTAAACAATCGATCTACGTTTACCCATTCCACTCCATTCATTAATTTATAGACCTCTATCATATCTCGCCTCAGCTGTATCTTTTCCAGGTTGAAGAGCCCTAACCTTTTTAGCCTCTCCTCATAGGGGTATCCTTCCATCCCCTTTACCATTTTAGTGGCTCTTCTGTGTATCTTTACTAATTCCTCTTTTTATGATACAGCAACCAGAATTGCACACAATATTTAATGTGTGGTCGAACCATGGAATGATACATTATAATACCATTGGTTTTTATTCTCCATTCCTTTCCTTATGGTTCCTAGCATTCTATTTGCTTTCTTGGCTACCGCTGCATACTGGGTGGAGGGTATCAATATATTATCCACAATGACGCCTAAATCTTTTACCTGAGTGGTGGTTCCTAATGTGGAACCTTGCATCTTATAACCATAGTCTGGGTTGTTCTTTTCTAGGTGCATAATTTTGCACTTGTCCACATTAAATTTCATCTGCCATTTGAATGTCCAGTCTTCAAATTTATTAAGGTCCTCTTTCAATTTTTCACAATCCTCTTGGGTTTTAACAACTTTGAATAATTTTGTGTCATCTGCAAATTTGATTACCTCACTCGATATTCCCATTTCCAGGTCATTTCTGAATATATTACCACCCCACCCACCTTCTGGCATCAGATCTGATCTTAACCTCCCAATTCCCTCCCCAACACCACAACCTTCTTCTTCTCATACAATCCCCTACAGCACCTTAATCTTCCCTTTCCATCTGATCCCACCATAGATAAGTGCCCCCACCTGACCACCATGAGCAAGAAGAAACCTCTTCTCACAAAAGCTCCCACCTCCGATTCAATCCCTGGCCATACCAAGGGTTCCTGAAATCTAGAGCGAGCAGCAGTAATTGCCCTGTCACTTCTGCTCTCCATGGTGCCACTTTCAAAATATAACTCCACACATATTCAACAAATAGCTAAAACCTGTTGTTTCTTTCTCTACAACATTAACAAAATGTGTCCCTTCCTCTCTGAACACATTACTAAGGCTCTTGTCCACTCTTTGGTCACCTCCCATTTTGACTATTGCAACCTCCTCTTTGCTGGTCTCCCTCAGTTTCATCTCTCTCCTCGTCAATCTATCCAGAACCCTGCTGCGCGGCTAATCTTCCGCCATCCCAGACACACTCATACAACCCCTCTTCTCAGATCACTTCAGTGGCTCCCCTTCATTCCCATATCCAATTCAAACTTTTCCTTCTGACCTATAAATGCATTCACTCTTCTGCCCCTGATTACCTTTCCTCTTTCCTCTCTCCTTACACCCCTCATCGTGAACTCCGCTCTTCCTCTGGCTTTCTTCTCTCTGTGCCCTTTTCTTCCACTGCCAACTCCAGACTCCAGTCCTTTCACCTTGCTGCTACTTATGTATTTATTTATTTACATTCTCTTATATACTGTTCTATTCTGCATCAGTGTGGTTTACATTGAGCAAACTGAAATTACATTGAACAGGGCATTATAACTTGGAGATAACTATTTTACAGGGAACATGGGCTATGGAGGGTTAAGTGGCTTGCCCAGGACCACAAGGAGCACCAGAGGGACTAGAAACCCCAGTCCTTCCGGCCCAAGGTTGCTGTCCTCTAGTAGGATTTGAACCCCTGACCTTCCAGCCTGGAGTACCTTGCCCCAACCACTAGGCCACTCCTCCACTCCATGTATGGAACAAACTTCCTTTATCTTTACGTCGTCTCTTCTCTCCCCTTCTTCAAATCCATGCTAAAGGCTTACCTCCTCGAGGCCGCATTTGGATCCTAATCCCTTTGTGTCGCCTTCCCTATTTGAACCCCTCCTTGTATTGTTCTATCTGTCTTGATTAGATTGTAAGCTCTACAAACAGGGACTGTCTTCTTTATATGTTTGTACAGCACTGCCTTGTAGCACTAAGTAAATGATTAATAGTAGTAGTAATAACTCAAAAAATCCTCTCAAATCATATAATCAGGTCTTTCTTTATCTTTCAGTTAATCAATCCTGCAATTTTTGAAATTTTTGTCGGGCCTTGCTTATAGCAAACAATATACCAATTACAGCATATACCTGAGCCCTTTTTACTTAAATTTTGGAAATGTTTCGCATATATTTACAAACTCCCACCAGGTCCACTGCGTCCTACAATCAGAACACAATCACGCGAGAGACTTTAGCTCATTTCCTAAAATGGCATGTACGTGTGCATGCTAATCTGCAAGTGTGAAAGCCGCCATTTACCCAAGGGGATGCTTCTACAATACGCTCCATAGTGTGATAAACAAACACCAGTACAGAGTGAGATCAATTCCTTTTATCAGGTTTATGAACTGCATGAAAAGGTGATCTGTGAACTGACCTTCACGACCTGGGGATCCTGGAAGGCCTGGCTGTCCGGGTTCACCTGTTATAAACAGACGGAGACACGTGAGTCATGAGCCCAGATGCCGCAGTAATTAAATGCGTTTCAAGCATTTTCACTAGAATTCTGAGTTGTAAGTCATTTACCTTGGAATCCTTGCCGTCCTGGTTCACCTACGAAAGGGGAGATGAGCATTAGCCCTTGAATATTAGAGTGTTTTGGTTACCCTGATTGCCCATTCACATTAGCTTAATATTTATCACTCCGATGTAGGTGATTCCACTTAATTGTATAGTCCAGTGCAGTTCTCAGTATTGATTTCCCTCTCTTTGCAATGATAACAGACTCCTATTGTACTATTTTATGCATCGGGTGTATGGGGTATCCTTTTCAATCCCATTTCGATCCTGTATCTTGTCTACAATTACAGTATACTATCTCATGGTTACTGAAGAATATGGGCTACTGAGTCATCGTCAACATTTTAGGGCAACATGGTACAAATATTTAGCTGAAAGGATAGGGAGTGGAATTTTGAGTTTCTCTGTGGACCTACTGATTTGTAAGTGGATTTTTAAAAGATAATCACATAGGGGGTTATTCTGAGCCACGAATAGAGGGGATGGATGGCCCGATGGGACTTCCATCCCCACTATTTGTGACTTCACCTGCCCCGGAATAACTTCCCCCACTAGTTGTGGGGGGAGGTTAGACAGGGCAGGGAATGAGCGGCACAGGGCAAAGAGTTGGTGGGCAGTGGGCGGTCGCTGACCCTGGACGTACAGGGCCGATTCTAATGACATCCCTGTACGTCCAGGGCCGGCAAAATGTCTGAGGAATTTGTTCCACCTCCAAGGTGGAATATCTTCCCTGGATGTTTGTTTTTGGAAGGCCTGAGACACGGATGGGGCGGGGGGGGGGGGGGGGAGCCAGGGTTTATTCCCCGCTGCCCGACCCTGGCCTTAGGAGGCCAGATCGGGGGTCGAGCTGCGGGAAATAAACTCTTTTTCTTAGCGGCCGGCATCGTGGCCTTTAAATGGAGCTGCAGTGCCATGGCAACAGGACACCACGGCGCCGCGGCTCCATCTAAAAGCCCTGACTGAGTTAGTCGGGCTACTAATGTACGTGCAGGCCAGACTGAATCACAGTCCCGGCCTGCACATACATTGCTGTTCACGATTCTGATCCTGTGGGGCTAGACGTGCCCTGTGGGATCAGAATCACGATCACCTTTGTACGTCCAATTCAGACCAGATGTACAAAGGGAATGGATGTGCGGGACAGAATCGGGCCCATGGTGTTTTCCTTTAAAAATATGCTGCCTGCCAGCACCTTGGGGATATTTTGACCCTCAGGTGCAAAGTGCATGGGATAAAAACCTTGCTGGGATTTCAAAATGAAATCCTGAGGTGTATCTCTGATGGCCCATCCCAGCCACAGCCCCAGTTTCACTCTTTTGCCCACAGGGAACAGCATGCGTGCTGTTTTCCTACAGAGGGTAAACACTTCTTTACCTGCAGAGAATCTCTTTAGGAATTGCCTACAAAGGGCTCATTTTCTAAAGCATTTTCAGTATATAAAGCATGTTTTACATTCAAAAAATGGCCATTATTAAATTGCATAGGGTATGCCTGCATAAAACGTAAGCTCACAAACCGATTAGGGCCAAATTTATAGAGTAATAAAATGTCAATGGTATTTGTAAAAAATTACTCCAAACAAACAGACTTTCACAGTAGAAACTTGGAGGGTTTTTAAAAACCCTCCAAGTTTCTACTGTGAAAGTCTGTTTGTTTGGAGTAATTTTTTACAAATACCATTGCATAAAACGTAAGGGCATAGAAAGACAGCAGCTACGTTTGTGCAACATACACATAGGCGTTCCCAGGAGTATAGTATGGATAGAACAGGGGTAGAGATCCAACATACATGTATTCTTTAGAAACCATTCACACATATGCAAAAGGAGTTATGCTAGAAGCCGAATTCACGATTGACATGTGTAAATGACCATTTAAGAAATGTGGATGACCATGACATGTTGAAAGTAGACTGGGACATGTCAGGGCATGACCTGGGCGGGATCAAAATCTACATGTGTATTCCCCATTTCATATAGGGGATGCACTTGGAAGCCTGAATGTGTCCACATCCAGATTTACACCTGCTCCCCGACACAAATACTTATACCCCAATGTTTATTTCCCCCTCCAAATTGAAATGACCTAAAGAAATGGTCCTCTGTAGTTGAGTAGCACCATCTGCATGTCTTTCTTTGCACATGTTGTTGCTGTTAATCATTGTCAAGTTGGTGTCGACTCATGGTGACCCTCTGGATAGCTGTCCTAAACTGTGTTCGGTCTTCAGTCAGGCGGCTCATTGTTGATAGAGTGGCATCCATTGTATCGATCCATCTCATTGCCGGCCTTCCTCTTTTATGGTGACCTTCTACCTTGCCAAGCATGATGCCTTTCTCTAATGATCTCTCTCTTCACATGATGTGTCCAAAGTATGTAAGTCGAAGTCTTGTCATCTGAGCTTCTAAAGAAAGCTTAGGTTTGATCTCCTCTTTGTTCTTTGGGCCGTCCATGGTATACATAATATTCTTCACCATAATTCAAAGGTATCAATTTCCTTCCTATCTTTTTCACTGTTCAACTTTTGCATCCATAGGACATTATTGAAAATACTATGGCTTGGACAAGTCAGATCTTTGTATGGAGAGAGACATCTCTGCTCTTGAGAATTTTGACAAGTCCTTCATAGTTTTTCTGCCAAGAGCAATGTGCTGTTGGATTTCTTAATTGCTTGTCATTTCTTTATTGATTGATCCCAGCAGGTTAAAGTTTATTTATTTTATTTATTTAATGAGTTTTCTATACCATCCCATCATATATTCAAAGTGGTTTACATATAACACAATGTGAAGCTTACATTTAACAAGGGGAATACAACTTGGAGGGATATATGGGGCATGCCACCATTACAATTTTTTTTCCATCAATGATGAACTTATTGATTTTGGCAGCTGTCAGGATTTTGTCTTCTTTACGTTAAGGTGCAGGCCCATTTTAAAACTATATTCCTTGATACTGAGAAGCAAATGTTTCAGATGGTCTTCAGTTTTAGCCAATAATGTGATGTCATCAGTATAGCGAAGGTTGCTGATGATTCTTCCATCAATCTTCACACCTTTAGTGTCGATATTTACATTGTGAAATGCTGGTACTTCAGCCTCAATATTTATGTGTACACATTGTGAAATGCCGGTATTTAAAATGTAAGTTGCCAGGTTTCCGTTGTCCATATTTCCTAAGTGTATTCTTCTAAAAAGCCTCCTCCCGCTGCACACAGTTGGGTATTTCAGAAATGGCTCCATGTTTAACCATCAGGAGCAAGTATTTCCTGACGTCTGCTTCTCAATTCTGATCTCCACATACTATCTAAACTATTTATTTATTTACATTCTCTTATATACTGTGCTATTCTGCATCAGTGTGGTTTACATTGAACAAACTGAAATTACATTGAACAGGGCATTATAACTTGGAGATAACTATTTTACAGGGAACATGGGCTATGGAGGGTTAAGTGGCTTGCCCAAGACCACAAGGAGCACCTGTGGGACCAGAAACCCCAGTCCTTCCAGCCCAAGGTTGCTGTCCTTTAGTGGGATTTGAACCCCTGACCTTCCGGCCTGAAGTACCTTGCCCCAACCACTAGGCCACTCCTCCACTCCACTTTATTGAGTATGAGTATGAGTATGCTTTATCGAGTATGAGTACATGTTTACATCTGCCTTGGAGCAGCTGTAGATCTGTGTGGGATCATTTGTGCACTATGAGGATAGTTCTGGGAGCCTATTTTATAAAGGCATATAAAATAGGCACATGTTTGGAAGTTTTTATAGGTTCCCTGTTATGAAATTACCCCCCACATGTTCAGTGAAAAACATAACTGGTTTGCACAAACTAAACAAGTTACATTTCCTTATTTTCAATTAGGGCCCGATTCCGTCATAGATGTACAAGCCCTCTGTATGCCCGGTCTAAACCGGATATACAGAGGGCATCGCGATTTTGATCCCACGGGTCATGTGCCATTGCGTCTGGTTGCCATGGCACTGTGGCTCCATTGTAAAACTGCGATCTCAGCTGCTGGCTCCTGCACTGCATTCCCCGCAGCCCAACCCCTAATCTGGCCTCCCAAGGCCAGGGTCAAGCTGCGGGAAATGCTCACTGACCCCTCCTGCTGCTTTGCCCTGGGCCCGCTGACCCCTGGCGACTAGAGAAGTTAATCCACCTTGGAAGTGGAATAACTTCCCTGTGCAGGTCGCCAGCCCCAGACATACAGGCCCGACGCCCACTCACAGCCTGCCCTAACTCCCAATCCGCCCCCAATCCACCCCTTCCCCGACCCCGTCTAACTTCCCCGTACAACCGGCGGGGAAGTTAGCTGCCGGTGGAAAGGGGCACAAATAGTGGAGACGGACGTCCCATTGGGATGTTCATCCCCGCTATTTGCGGGTCAGAATGACCCCATTAAAGTCTAAAAATGTCCCCTTCATGCAAGGCTAACAGTTGACAGAATCTCTCATAAACTAGGCTCACCTTGATCTCCTTTAGGACCAGATGGGCCAGGAGGACCTGGTGGTCCTGCAAAGAAGGTTTCTGCAATAAAACAAAGCATGAAATCAAAACAGTAACTAGTTACTGAACACAAAGCTCTTTCTTTGAATTTTTGCTCCTAGTCAATTTTGTAATTGCCCCATGATGGAACATCATATTGATTTCCATCATCCCACGCACTCTCTGCACTGACTTTCATTTCATTTAGCATTGATCACAGATTAATTTTAATATGATGGGGCACAGCCACTGTGCCAGAATGAAAATAACAGTAAAACATGATCTGATAGTTTGTGAAGACCGTAAATAGAACACTACCTGCATTGGGCACAAAAGACCCCGGTGAGCCTGGTGGACCTGGTGGTCCTTGCCTGCTTTCCCCTAGACCACAGAGCAGAAAAAAGGCTTGTTAGAGCTGGTGTATGGGTGAATCCTTTCATTCCACATAAGGGATAATTTTATAAGGAGCCACTTAGATTTACGTAAAGACAACACATATAAATTCTGGCATTTCAGTCCTTTATTATAGGTACGTGGCAAATACATCATAGATGACCTCTTATAAAATACCAGCTAGCATGAAAGTACAGTATGTATGCAGTTTGCATTGTGCGTACTTTCGCGCTAGGCAGGCACGTGGGTGGAATTCGGATACAGCAAGGGAAGTGCGAGCAATTACGCACGTAGATTATAAAATTCTTTTGTTTACACGTGTAATTGCAAAAAGAAGGCGCCTTAACATACGAGTATATTCTCGCCTGGATGTTCTATTTTCGAAACAGGCATAAAGAACGCATGTGAAAATGCGTGTTAACTAGGAGCCGGTTTATAAAATTACCCTCTAAATGACTAATAGATTTTTAATGTTTTACAAGCGCGGATATGGGACGTCCCTTTATCATCTTGCAGTGCCATACAGAAAATAAGACTAGTGCTTGGAGCAGTTGAAGAAGTTATAAAAAATCGCTTGCTTACTGACAACAAGGGATTATCCTAACTAAACAGGTGAACTGCTAGGTAAACATTAACTATGCTATAATATTTCTGCAATATTTTTAGGCCCTGCACCATTTACTGTGTTTTCTTCCTTGTGATACGTCATGCCATCCAGAATAGTAGAAATTTGTTACTCATACTTTCTCATCTTGTTGTGATTTGTTCCATCTGTGTCATTTTTAGGAATACCACCCTCTTAGTAGCATCAGAAAAATGGAGGCCCCGCCCTACTCGTCCTTGTTGGTGGTTTTATATTGCAGGCAGGATCTTGAAGGTTTAATTTCTTTGCTACTTGTGTGCTGACTGAATGAGATGCTTACCTGGTTGTCCAGGAATGCCTGGTGGGCCTTGAATGGAAGCTCCTAAAACATAAAGAACATTATTTGCATGCAAAACTCCCTACAATAGGTTTGGAGGCCGGTAGAATCCAAAGCTGGAGAGCTTCCTGGGCCTCATGGTAATGATGCTCTTAGAATAGAAAAAATAGAAAAATGTATGTTGCTAACAGCTTTGGTCTACCTGCTATTCCTGGGGGACCTGGTGGGCCTGGTGGACCTGGAGGCCCTGGGGGTGCTAGGACTTGTGCTTCACTGTGTCCTGTGGGAAGAAGAGAAAATAGAAACAGTTCTTAAATTGATATCATCATGCCAGTTGTATATAAGCATGCCTAATTATTTTACAGAATAAATTGGTGCAGGATGCACAAATGTATTTATGTATCAACATAGTTCAATCTTTGGACCTCATCACCACATTGCAGTGATTGAAACTTGTGTCTTGGGGTGGGGCCCATTAGCAGTCATGTGGTGTTTTTTCTAAAGCAAATAGTTTCATCTAATTTAAGAATCATTATAATGCAGAACCCAGTTGTGCAATAAGTTTTAACAAAGAGGCCAACCACTCAGAATTTACAAGGTCCTTCCATTTAGTCCATTCTTGTATGACCCAATGAATGTTTAGATCCTCATCAAAGGTGTTATTTCCTGAGTGCTTGGACATTTTAAACCACATTGTTATGCTTTTGCGTCAACTGCTCGATGTAAAAATAAGTTGCTGTGAGTTTGTTCAAGACTGAACACCCATATATGTAGAATTAAAGATAAATTTGTATTTAGTAGTTTTACGTTTATGCCTTTCCAATAGTAGATCAAGGTGAGTTACAGTCATATATAGTAGGAATTTCTCTGTCCCCAGAGAGCTTACCATCTAAGGCTCTACCTCAGGCAATGGAGGGTCAAGTGACTTGCCCATGGCCACAAGAAGAGACAGTGGGATTTGAGCCCTGGCCTTTCTAATCCCAGTTGCTGCCTTAGCCACTAGGCTACTCTCATCTCTGGTATGCTTACATTTTTCTCCATTGGTGAGAATGGTCCTTCTGACAAAGTCAATATAATTCTACTGATAAGAGACTACTTCAAAGAGTTAAATGAAAATTTTTAAAATACACTTACCTGATGACCTTGTCAAGGAAGATCTCTCATACATGACTGAGGCCTCTCCTGCCTCACCACGTGCTCCTTTTTGGCCTACATGTGGAAGAATGGAAAACAGACATTGACTATTTCTGACAAGTTCCTTGGAAAATTAAAACAAAAAAATATATGAAGAAATCATATTTTACTGAAAGAGTGGTAAGTGCCTGAAATAAACGTTTTGCATTGGAAGAGTGTTTTCCGGTTACTTATGGTTGGGATCCTCGGTAAACGTGGGCAGCATCACAGTAAAAACCAGTCCCCTGATGAAAAGTTTGAAACATCAGCTGGTACCGGGATTGATTGTCGGGATTGTGAACAGGAGTGTGAACAAACCACGGGGCTCCATCAGTTTCATTAAGTTGAGCACACGGTTGCATTATCTTGCCATTTGATAAGCAAATATAAATCCCAAGGTTTATCACACATTGATTTTCATAAGTAAAGGCACAAGGTCATTGATGTGAAAAAACACGATTGCTACTACAAGGGTAAAACCTTTAAACCAGCAGTGTTATTTTAAACTGAGACCTAAAGTGCTAAAGAATCTCCTACTTTAAAAGAGGAACGATATTTTTAATACAATATTGTGAAATAAACTACCAGCAGAAATTTTGGATACCAGTACTGTGAAAGAATTCAAATATGTTTATAATAAATATAGAAATCGGTGATAGGAACACACTTTTTACTCCCTCAAGAGCAAATTTAAGGCCAGCAAGGAAGCATGATAAAGGAAGCATGGTCTTGCAATACTATAGGCCATAGGGTAGATGGGTTGGAACTGGTAGAGTACAACTCCCTAGAAACAAATGGCTCAACGATGACAGGCTGATGGTGCTTGGCTACTGTCCTGTAAAGTGTTATGAAGAAAACCAAGTATAGATAATGAAGCATGAGTAGCTGAGAAAGTAGCGGGATCAATGCCAGCAAGTGGGTGGTGGTTGGGTACTATCCAGCAAGGCCAAAAGCTAGAAAGCTGGATATCTGGAAGCAGTCTCACTAGATTTGGTAGCTGTTTAGTTTATTACAAAGACAGATGGGGAGGGACTTGGGTGGTTCCTCGAGAACTTGCATGCTTATCTACTGAGTAATATTCTACAAGCAGTCAAACCTCTATGGTAAGCAGCTGGGATATGTACTTTGCAATTCAGAAGGAACAACTGAGCAGATTATATATTTTATTCACTGCTATCATCTATGTTATTATATTTTGCATAACAAGGACAAAATATAACACGGTAAAGGGGTAATTTTATAACGAGCCATGTAGAGATGGCACCATCCATATAGGTAGATCATGTATTTTTCATGACTCAACTTTAGGGATCATTATTCTATAAGTTCATGTGGAGTGGACGAGTACAGGCGTGGAGTTTGGGAGGAGCCTACAGTTACACACGTAAGTGATAAAATACTATAACTTATGGATGTTCTTTACAAATCTAGGGGCGTGCATTTACACCAAGTCTAGGACACGCATAAGTGCTCGTGCCTATGTTTGCCACATGTATGTTACGACTTACACCCCTCTTTAATAAAGAACAGTAGGTGCACACTGTTCTTTATAAAATAGGTGTGCCCTATGCATGCACAACTGGACAACCTTGATATAATTACCCTCTACATTAGCAGCATCAATGTAAATATCAGTACCTGGCTGTCCTGGGAGTCCAGCTGGCCCAACAGGACCTGGTTTAAAAAAAAAGGACATTATTATAATACAACAGTTGAGAAAATCAATTGAAAATAATAAATATAGTAGATTTCAGCATTAAGAATATAGCATCTTCCACTGGATGCCCATCAGATCTTCTTTGGCTTCGTGGATTATTCTAGTGTAAACCACCAAAGATCATCTTTGAGTGGTGAACAGGATGGACCATATGGATTATTTATTTATTTATTTCGCAGGAGTTTTTTATATTGCTTTATCATCTCAATCAAAGCAGTTTACATTGTAACTTCAACTTGGTAATGTACATTAAACAGGGACATTGATAACTTGGATTTTTCTGAGGCAATGGAGGGTTAAGCGACTTGCCCAAGGATTAAGTATTAATCTCTGAGGCAGATATTTCTAAACACAGCACAGTGTTGGAGAAGATGCTGCTTTTGGTGTGGATGAACTTACTAGCTTTAAGATAAGTCTGGGTTTGATTTTTAAAAAAATACTTCATCTGCCCTGTTGGTTTCGACATGAAATAACTCGGATGAACTGTGAACTTTAAGGTTGCGCTCTAATGAATTTTTAATACAAATATATAAGAAAAGCACAAAATTGATGGACTGATAATTTAAAACGATAGAAATAAGTTGGCACAATATGAAATGATTGTGCATTCTAGAATTTCCAATTTATGATGGTCAATCTTATTGATTAATTTTTATTTTTGAGGTTGGCCATTGGTAGGTTATTTGGCTCATCCTACAATAGGGCATGCTTCATGTTTAATCATTGGTTTTCATTTTCCTTTTTTATATAATTGGAATAATTCTGATAATTAAGTGTTTTCTAATTGCTTTTGCTTCCATAAGCTTTAAGGATGAAGAACTGAGATTGAATTTAAGAGACATTATGGAAAAGGGAATAACGAGTGAGGTTATCAAATTTGCAGATGACACAAAACTATTTAAAGTTGTTAAAACCCAAGAGGATTGTGGAAAATTGCAAGAGGATCTTGATAAATTGGAAGACTGGGCATCAAAATGGCAGATGAAATTTAATGTGGACAAGTGCAAAGTTATGCACCTAAGGAAGAACAACCCAAACTATGGTTACAAGATGCAAGGTTCCACATTAGGAACCACCACCCAGGAAAAGGTTTTAGGCGTCATTGTGGATAACATGTTAAAACCCTTGGCCCAGTGTGCAGCGGCGGCCAAGAGAGCAAATAGAATGCTAGGTATCATAAGGAAAGGAATAGAAAATAAAACAAAAGATATTATAATGCCTCTATATCGTTCCATGGTGAGACCACACCTTGAATATTGTGTGCAATTCTGGTCGCCGTATCTTAAAAAGGATATAGCGTTATTAGAAAAGGTTCAGAGAAGAGCAACCAAAATGGTAAAGGGGATGGAAGGATACTCCTATGAAGAAAGGCTAAAAAGGTTAGGGCTCTTTAACCTGGAAAAGAGACGGCTGAGGGGAGATAGATAATGAACGGAGTGGAACGGGTAAACGTAGATCGACTGTTTACGCTATCAGAATATAGAAAGACTAGGGGACATGCAATGAAGCTACAGGGTAAACTATTTAAGACTAATAAAAGAAAATATTTTTCACTCAACGTGCAATCAAACTCTGGAATTTGTTACCGGAGGATGCAGTAAAGGCTGTTAGTGTAGCTGGGTTTAAAAAAGGTTTGGACAAGTTCCTGGAGAAAAGGTCCATAAACCATTATTAAGAAGGGACCCAGGATATGAATGCTTGACCCCAGTACAAGCACTGCGGGACCTGTGTCTTTTGGGGAAACTGCTAGGTACGTATGAACTAGATTGGCCACTGTTGGAAACAGGATACTGGGCTTGATGGACCTTGGTCTGACCCAGTATGGCATATCTTATGTTCTAAGCAGGGCAAACAGTTAGTCTGTGTTATTTGTAAGAGGTACCCATTGAATAACATGGGTCCTAGTTGCAAATAGCCCTTGCTAATTATTCTCCCAGTTTAGTAAATATCTCCCTGTAACATACCAGCTAAATAAAAACCATCATCCAGCTAAGAGTATGCATGATGGCAAAGCCTGCAGATCCTACATATCGGGAGCAAATAGGTTCATCTTGTGCATACCTTGACAGTAATTGATCTCTGTCCTAACTGAGGATATGTGGCATGGAATCTCAGCCTCTCAAAGTTATTGCATCATGTCAAAGAGAGCTTCCATCATGGATAGGCACCCAATACGATGCAAAATCTTTCTGCCACTCTTCTCGGTCTCCAATTGCGTTGTTTGGTTCTTCTCCTCTCCATTGGATGCACAGAATAATCACATGGCACTAACACCTCCATTATCAATGCGGTTCTCATGTTTCTCTCCTTTACCACTATGTCTGCTTTCCTTGCATCCAGCTTTTAACTGCTGTTTAGGAATTATCTACATTAGAGACAATTTGGGGCTGATTTTATATGAGTGGCACAGAAGGTTATGTATGTTAGTCCCTATTTTGAAGAACTTACATGTGTGAATGAGTGGTTACGCATGTGCTTTGGCCTGGTGCAATATTTTAAGTGTGCACATAAGGGTTCATCACACGTACGTTCCCATGAGGGGTGCATGTGGGCGGAGCTTGGAAGAAGCATAGGTGCGGCCTTGATTGACATGTGCAAGTGATGGAATACCATGAGTTATATGTGTCAGTGTACCGATCTAGGCAGAGCAAATTCCAACTGTACTATAGCACATCCATATGGCCCTATTTTATAATGTAAAGCGCATTCATGCTGTAGTTTATAAATAAGGCTTATATGCATATATTACCCTCATGTGCAGTACAAGGCACAGTCCATGCCCACTTCTTGCCCCTATCCCCATTTCCCGCCCCGGAACTCGGTATGTAGTTAATATGTGAATTAGTATGCGCTGTCATGCCTGTGTAGTAAGAGTTATCGCATACTAACTGCTTAACGCACCTCAATAAAGGGGTCCTTAAGATGCCTAAAGTAAGGTGCCAAGCATCCCGTGAATACTGGGCCGCTGCATCCTAGAAGAAGGCGTTAGTGGTTCGTTTCCAACATCAGACACTAAAGCACCCGGTGAATCCTAGTTGTTGATTGTATCACTTGATCAGACAACTTCAGTACAAAGGGGCTTTAGGAGGCACTGTAGAAGCCAAGGTTGATCAAGTGGAAGGATGTGAGTCAGAGTACAAGGGCTCTGTGGTCATTTCCCAACCTGAAGCAGCACATTCGCGGGCCAGTACGCCTTTTACCCCACTGCTCTACTCCTTAAATAAACCCTATTTGTCATATGTGGATTAACATTTGGAGGCACTTGGGTAATTTGCTTACTTTCAGCCAACTGTTGAAGACGGCCTTGTTTGAGGGATCCTGGTGAGGGGGTCGTGGGTGACTAGAGGGAAGTTGCCTCTGTTGGGTTTCTTTTTTGTGCTTGTACACACTATTGATTGACTCCGGTCAGAAAGGGGCATAAATGCTTGTAAATAAATAAATAAATATTTCTTGAGCCAAAGGTTATGCATGAGTCAGCTGATAGGGTTACCTACCTGGAACGCCTGGTGGTCCTTGAGAGCCAATTGGTCCTGGAGGACCAGGAGGGCCCGGAAGAGTGTAAGATGATAAGCCCTCTGGAAAGCAAACACATGAACAACATTGCCTCAGTTACATTTATATGATACAGTCCCCTGCACGAATGTAAAACCCCAAAGGATTAAAGTGGAAGACAAAACCAAAATAGAAACATTTATTTTTTTATTGGTTCTAAGGGTAAAATAAAGAATAAGTACTTCTGATTTGGGGCAAACATCTCAAATGTTCTGAATTTCTTAGTAATGATCAATTGCCCTTGATCCTTCCTACTATTCCGCCACTTGGTGGTATAATTGCAGATCCCCTAGGGGGCTGTCAGGCTGCCAAAGAAGCATTGCCCTAATTTCTCCTAACTGTGTTTTACCTCCTGTTAGCACTAACCAGTCAGTGACGGTCAGCACTGAGCGTAAGTAGCAGCATACTGAAGGAGACAGAGCAGATAAATGGTTGTCATACCATATCCCTTCATTTTTTTACTGTTTCCAGCCAGAGACATTGTGTCTTCTCTTTTTGGTATTTGACCTACCCAGCCTGCAACCAATCCACAAATAGTGTGTGTTCGGCTGATGGCTTCCAACCTTCTTATCATCAAGCTTATTATCTAGATTCATGCTCCAGAAACTTCCATGTCACCAATAATGGTGTCGGGAACCCTCCTTTCCAGTCCAGCAAGGGAGAGAAAGAATGAGCCAGAACTGTCGGAAGAAGCAAGAGTCTAGAACCGCTGAAGCCAGAGTCTTGGCTCTACCTCAAATGTAGAGTACAGAGGCAGCAGCTGACAGAGAATGAAGAGGGAGCACATGAAAGGATGATTAATGGTGTGCTGCCGTATATTGTGGACTGCTGCTGGGAGTTCTGTAGCTGAGAAAAGTGAATGCAGGATCGGTTTATCGAGGTGTGTCAGGTTCGACTGGCTCTAGGACTGGATTGCTGGGAAGAGGTCAAGAGCAGGACCATACCAACGGCTCTGCAAGGAGTGCGGTCGCACAGGGTGCAAGTATAGAAGGGGTGCGGATCGCATCACTGGGTTTCCAGGAAGCCCAATAAGAGCAAGTTCCTGCATGTGGCTGGGGGATGGGGGGAGGGGAGTTCACAAGTTGCACAGGATGCATTTCTAGCTTGGTACAGTCCTGGTCAAGAGGGCATATTCAGAGTGGCAAAGAGACGGCTCTTACAATGTAAAGAACACTGTATAACATAGGCAGTGGAATGGGGTGGGTCATATTTGCCCAACATAGCATTAGAAATTAGAGAGTTTAGGGACGGGGCTAGAGATTGGTTTATTTTATGAGCCTGCATGAAGAGAACGAAACAGCATACCCCTAATTTAAGCTACTTTAGAGACGGTGGTATTTATTTGATATCTGATGGTGGAGAAGTAAGTCTCATGAAATATTTTGTTATGCAGAGTCATTTAACCTGTGAGGTTTTTATTGGTCCAACTATGATCAGATAACTTGCTTGTAGAGCAGTACTACAGCTTTCCACAACTCATGCAATTGTGCAAAATCTTGGCTAAGATTTGTCTTGTATTCCATTGCCAGTCAACATATGCTCCATTATAACAGTAATCAGTGATACTATGTGCAACAAGGACAATGGCATGAGACCTCCATTCTTGGCAATTCATCCTAAGAGGACATGTTGGGTAAACCCATCAGCAGTAACTACTGGTTACATTTCTATATTCACTAAAAGAAAGCAACTGCACACAGCAAATCACAGAATGAATAAATAAAAATACGCCCCCTACTGGAACCAGATGACTTCAGGACAATCTATCAGGCCTTAGTCATCCCCCACTTCGGCTACGCCAATGCCATTTTACATGGTCTACCGAAGAGCACGTTGAATCCACTACAGCTGGCTATGAACGCAGCAGCCAGAATACTGTATGTCGCCGCCAGGTCTGACCACATAACACCAATATTGAAGCACCTCCACTGGCTGCCAGTCCACTCTAGACTAACCTTCAAGATCCTCCTCATCACCTTCAAAGCCATCAACAGTCTCACATCCCCTTATTTTTATTTAACTGTTATTTTTATTTAACTGTATTTATATCCCGCTTTTCACCGGGTCAAAGCGGTGGGACATATAACAAAGGGGGGGGGGCCATCACCGGGGGTTCAACATTGATGATTTTGGGATGGACATAGAGACTGACAGGGTAGCATAGTTACTGGTCTGGAGCTTTTGAGAAAAATAGGGGGGTTCCTATTCAGAGATGTTCTTGGAATAGGACGGTTTTTAGCTGCTTTTTGAATGATGGGAGATCACCGTTGTTCCTGATGTGGTTTGGTAGAGAGTTCCAGAGGGATGGGGCATAGAGTTCAAAGGCTCTGTTGCAGGTCCGTTGTGTTGCCTTGGTCTTTTTGTGGGGGACTGCAATGGAGCTGTTGGAGGATTGTCTGGTCGTTCTGCTGTGGGTTGGTCGAGGTAGTAGGGAGCAGAGTGGGGTGTCTTGTGTTTGGTGGATGGTTTTGTGGGTGAGTAGAAGAGCTTTGTATTTGATTCTTGCTTCGATGGGGAGAATATGGAGGTCCCTTAGAATTGGGGTGATGTGGTCCCTTTTCTTTGTATTGTGAATTATTCTCGCCGTGGTGTTTAGGGCAATTCGGAGAGGATTGGTTTGTGTGGCAGGTAGGTCATGGTAGATTATGTTGCAGTAGTCTAGATGAGGGAGTGTCAGAGCTTGCATTACTGTCCTGAAGTCCTGTGGTTCGAGGAGAGGTCGGAGACGTTGTACCGTTTTTGCCTTATGGAATACTATTTGAGTGGTCTTGTTGATTTGCTGCTTAAGGGTTAGGGCTTGGTCAATGATAATGCCGAGATATCTTATGTGTGGTTGTATTTGGATTTGCGTGGTTCCCATGGTGATGTGAGTGGGTGGTTTGAAGTCTGGGTCTTTTGTCACTATAAGAGCCTCGGTCTTCTTTATGTTAATGGATAAGTTGTTCTCTTGTAGCCAGTTGGATCATCACCGACCTCATCCACCCCACTCCGCCAAACAGAGCCCAAAGATCAGTCACAGCTAATACCTTATCTATACCCAGCGAAATCACAAAATGCTCACAGACAACAAGAAAGAGGGCCTTCATGTTTTATGCTCCCTCATGCTGGAATGCACTCCCACCTGACATCCGTGCAATCACAGACCTCACCCAGTTCAGGAAAGCACTCAAGCACCACCTCTTCCTACTGCATTACGGTACCACCCAGCAACTACCCTCCCACAGACACCAGTCTGTCACCCTCAGTCACCCCATCCCAACTACCACACACGACACCAGCACCACACAATAACACCGCTTTCTCCCAGCAGATGCATACAGATAGCAAGCTAAGATGGTATCCTGCCTTAGCCTAGAGTATGTAGATAGTTTCCCCAGTTCAACCCAAGTTCTTCTACCCTGTTTTATGTAAGTCCAGTATGGTTTCTCCTTACTCATTGACAAAATTTCTGTTATCTGTAAACCGAGCTGATTTGAAGAGCGCGGTATAGAAAAGACTTTAAATAAATAAATAAATGTCTGGGATATGGGCACAGAGCCAATAAGATAGACTTGCCATAATGCAGAAACCAATGGCCACATACCTGCATTAATAACCCTGCCAGCAGTTCCAGTATCTCCTGTAAACAGAACAAAAATAATACCTTTTTAGGTAAGCATCTATGAATTTTCTGTAGCAATGGGTGTGCCATGGTAAGAAAATTGCTGATAGAATTTCCGCGATTCATTTCAACCAGTGGCTCAGTAGCTAGTAAGAAGCAGGCTTGTGTTGACCTAATGGGATCTTGGGCTTCTGGACTACTGAAAAATCCAATCCCTGGCTCAGAGATGTCTAAAAGCTGCTTCTTTGTATTGCGAGAACAACATTGACCTGTGAACTGATCTGCTCGCTTTATTTAAGGTACCTGTACACCATGAGAACCCCACTCATTACACTGCAAAATTAATCTTTAGAAAGAGAGCACACATAAAACCAAGAGGAGAAATAGATATGGTACTGGACATTCATCCTTTAAAAACAATGTTTTTCTCCTCTCCCCCACCTGCCCACCTCCCTAGGGCTTCTTCCTACTGGCTTGTCCTGGGTAGTCCGAGTTTGGGTAGCCTACTCAAACTTTCCAATCAATATATCTTCAAATAAGCAACTGCGGCTTGGCATGAAGGATCAGACAGGCTGTAGGGATTTTTTCAGTTTCTTCAAACTGATATCCCACTACATCCAGATGGTTCAGTTGGGGATCTTATAACTTTGATGTATGGGGGATGGGGGGGGGGGGGGCGTGGCGGCACATTCCCAAATCTGTTTCTGATAAATGAATAAACAGAAAGTTCCAAAAATATCTGATTGTAGAAAAGTTTGGAAACATGTTTGATGGGAATAAATCACACGTAGTCCAGTGGAACTGCAGCAGGCAAGATAAAGTTTTGTGGAGGGAACTGCAGTAGGGTTGCCAACTAGCTCCAGAAGTGCCCGACAGGCTTTATCCAGTCCTGGGTTTACCCCATTGCATGCAGGGGACATGTAGTTGTGATTGCTCCATTGCACTCCATAGGAAAAGCAAGACTACATATCCCTGCATGCAATGGTGTAAACCCAGGACTGGATCAAACCTGTCAGGCGCATCTGGAGCCAGTTGGCAACCCTACTACAGAAAGACAGTGATTTTTCAGCGAAAGCAATAACTCCCGCCCTTCTCGACAAGTTCTGGCACTGCAGGAACTAATTGGGGCAGGGAGGCATAGCTGCCAAGTTACCCAGTTCCAGAAAGGACATGTAAGGCCAGTCCTTGCTTTCTGACAGCCTTATCCTGATGCATATTGAGACTGGCAGGACAGATTTCAACGATACAACCAGGGACTGCAAATTCCCCACAGCAATCGGGAATAGAAGTTGAAAACCAGAACTGGCCTAAAATTTCCATACTGGAGCTAGCTAGGTAAGTGGGCAGCTGTGAAAGAGTGATCCTGAAGCCTTTCTAGACACTATTTTTGAAAGTAAATGTTCTCAGTTTTGATAAGGAAACACAGAGGTACTTAAAAGCTGAGCTGCTATGCACCGACAGGCTGATCCACTTCTTTCTCTGCCTCCATCATCTTTCTGGGCTTGTACTGATGCCTTTCCTAGACACAGGAACTACAATTCCAGAGGCAATGAGGGCAAAACTGCCTCAGCTTCTCAGGGTTGAGCTGGTTCAGGCGACAATCGCAGATGTAGAGAAGTCTGGCAAGCACTTTGTGGCTGCTTTTATTTCTACAGCCACTAGATGCCACTGTTGATCCGAGTATCCCGTGAAAGGGACCAGCAACTCATTCTTAATGAGAAAACTGCAGAATACAAAATAGGCACTGGGAATTGTGACTCACCTTTTGCCCCTTGTCGCCCTGGCTCACCCTGAAGTCCTGCAATAAAAAAAAATCACAAGGTTAACCTTTTAATTTCCAGATACTTTTTAGAGATAGATTTGCAACATTTTGCAGTTTTTTAAATTTATTTATTTTAGCAATATCATCCTTTCGAAGGACATAAAATCCAGTGGTCTGTTTTCACGTGCAAGGCATACTCTTCTGGTATTTTTTTTCTCTCTTGTGGTCCGATAATGACAACTGCTGAGCACAGGTTACTGGGCCACTCTGGAGACACAGAGATCCCTTGGATGTTATTGGCAGCTCATTAAAGCAAGTTAAGAGTCATGTTTGTGCTCAGATAACTTCTATAGTAGTCATAGAAGGAGTGGAGGTATAGCCTATTGGTTAGAGCACTTGGTTTTGCAACCAAGAGACCAGGGTTTGATTCCCCCTAGGACAATTCACACTTCAGATGATTTTAGGGCCTGATTTAATATGAAGTGTCTCTTGACCACCTCTCACATCTTATTTCTCTTCATGATTTAAACGTCCACATGCAAATTTTTGGATGTCCAAATCGTGACTACGACTTTTAAACTGATCCCCACAGTGTCACGGCACGTAGATGTATTTTCACTCAACACTACCCATGAAGGCTTCCGGTATCTCAGCTACGGCAGTTCTAGGCTCAGTGATCAGCATAAACATATAAGGGACATTTTAACTAGAATGTGCCGATCAGAAGTGAGATGTTGAAGTATTTTAGAAGTTGCTCTCTAAAAGTGGAACCATTTCTAAAATATGAATAACGAGGTGCAAGGATGCATAGGTACCACGGCCACTTTTATTTACGGGCAAAAGGGGCAACTGTCCCGGGCCCCTCCTCAATGGGGGCCCTGCTGCCCATTGGTAATAGTGGCCCTACCCCTGCTCCTGTGCTCACTGTAGCTGCTGCGGCTCCTCTCCGGGACATGCACTGGTGGCAATACATTAAAAATGCACCGTGGCGCCGGAGTTACCTGCTCTTCCAGCACCACAGTGCCATTCACGCTTCCGCTTCCTTCCCTCCTCCGATGAGGCGGAAGAGTGACTAGCACTGTGGCACTGAAAAAGAAGGTAACTCTGGTGCAGTGGTGCAATTTCAATGTATTTTGGCCACCCCGCGTCCCAGAGAGGGGCACAGCTGCGGCGAGAGGAGGGGACCCAGCCGGAAACGTTTGCCCTAGGCCTCATTAGGGGTTGAAGCAGCCCTGATAGGTTTCTATATCCATGTGGAGCTTTTTCACAAATGTACATGGGGGAAAAAGTGACGGGGGAAATCCAGCAAGTTTACACGTGTATGTGCCGGAACGCGTGCAGGCAGCTGAACCACTCTGCAAACCTAAACATGCAGATGCTCTTAATGAACTTAAACGGGACACAAACACCGGGGAGATCCCCTTTAATCCCTTCTGTAAAGGGATGGCCAGAGGGAGCATTTTTTTTAAATGCCTATTTGCGTCAGGGGGCAGATGTAAATCCAGATTTGGACAATTTCAGGCTTCGATGTGCATTCCCTATATGAAAGGGGGAATACATGTGTAGATTTTAGTCCTGCCCAGAACACGCCCCTGTGCAACTCTGACGTGGCATCCTTTCTAAAATGCCATTTACAGATGCTTGTAATTTATACCTGGATGCCGTTCACATTACCATTCCCCTAGATATATCCTAGTCCCCACTTGTTCTGTTGTCTGTCTTGACTAGACTGTAAGCTCTGATGAGCAGGAACCGGTTCTTACATGTCTCTGTACAGCGCTACGTACACCTTGGAGCGCTAAGCAAATCATTAGTAGTAGTATCATATGCCCGATTATACAATCTGTAAATCATGAATCAGGCTTCTAAAATAGCCCACACAACTTGTTTTGAAAATTGACCCCTCTATTTTTATTTCATAATTTGCATAAAAATTCCTTCGTATTGGATAACTAATTAGAACACTGGGATGTTCCCATCATTGGCAGGGATATGGAATCACTTACCTGGAGGTCCTTGTAGTCCTGGAAGTCCTGAAGTCAAAGAAAATAAATGATATAAGATTTCAGAGGATAACAAAAGTGTTTAATCTATAAACTACAGCATTCGTATTTTATGCAAAAAAGCACACAGCTAAATGCATAATACTCAGCAGACAACACGGGGTACCCACTCCTGCGCTGCTTAAAAAGCCACAGCCATAACTGATGCAGCTCATCTGCTCAGCCTGGGAAAGGTGTGCAGGAGAATGAGGTCACAGATCACGGTGAAGGCATCAGCCAATCAAAAGCATCTGTCATTTTGCATGAGATCCTCTTATTTCTGTAAGATGGCTCTATAATATGCAACATTGCAATTGAAGAATGACACGCTAGAATTTTTCTGTCATTCTCCATCTGTATTAGTGACTAGTGAGACACCATTAGAGTTTCTAACTGCTCCTTGAATATTCTTGCTTGCCTCTTTTTTTGGACACCTACATTTTATCACCCTAATTCCATTTCAATACTTATTCTGTTGCATTGAAAATCTGTTGGATATTTGATTAGTCCCTCTGAATAGCTGTTATACTTTTTGTTGTCTAATTGCTATAGAAGCATTTGAAACTTTAGCTCATTACTCTGTGCTCTCAATTAAGAATAATTGTACTGTAAACCATATGACAGGGGGAATAATAAACTAGCATGTGATGTCAAATGCACCAGACAGAGCATGGTCATCTATTTATTTAGATGTATGTCAAGCCTTCTCATTGCTCACGCAAGCAAGCTGCATTCAGGGCTTACAAGCTAAGTCTGTACTTGAGACAATGGAGAATTAAGGAACTTGCCCAAGGTTACAAAAAGTATTGGCAATATTTGAACCCTGCCCACTATGTCACTCCTCTGATAGCAGAAGGGCCTGGTTACAGATATTTTTAATGCATGTCGGTTTCGAACCGCAGCAGATGTGGGTCTGAGCTGCAGAAAGAAAACGCAGAGGAAAGGCAGATAAATGGAGGTCTCCGTATGTCAAGGCCCTTTGCTCTGCTGCTTTGCAGTGCAATCGTCTGCCGTTTGGGGTCTTAATGGTGATGGGGGGAGATAAGACCCAAAAGGGTCAGCTATGAAAGGTCAGATGAAAATGATTGAACTTCATATAACCCCCAACCTATTTTTCAGAAAATAATTTTCTTCAGTGCACAAGCTATAAATCAAACTCCGTGGCTCAAGAGTTGAAAGCACCTCAGATGAATTTTAATTTCAGAACTCGCGCTGTAAAATGGAGCTTGGTAGTGTTATGCTATGGAGAAATGAGTTTATTATTTGTACGCCTAGTCGAGGAAATGGAGAAAGATGCACAAAATACAAAATAAAGTCAACTTGTCACCTCTTCTGTGCAGTAGTCATGAAAGACTATGGTGTAGGAGAGCATTTAGTTAATACTAATATTCACTTTCCTGCTCTTTCCTGAGCTATAATCCACACACCCAAGGTGTCTAAAATGCTTCTCTTTTTCCAGTTTCAAGTTGTTGAATGAATGTTTCCTGAAGCTATTGTGAGAATAACTCAGTTCTTTCTTTTTCTTTGAATAAATTATCTTTCTATTTTGACTCACCAGGTAAACCTGCATCTCCAGTGGGGCCCGGTGGGCCTCGAGGGCCAGGTAATCCCATGAGTCCTGTTTCTCCTAGAAATAATAATAATGTTAAACATTTATTTCTGCTTCAAAGTAAGGTTCAAAACAGCACAAATGCGTAACACATGGATTAATAGGAAACTGAGTAGTAAGAGGATATATCCTTCTTATATTAGTCAAGTGGTGCTTCCAGGCTAGCGTGATAACAGTATCACGCTGATTATATTCCCCCACATTATTAAATAGCTGCTTATTTATATAGTAAATGATTAACTGCATCTTTAAGTATCGAAGAGGTCTATTTATCAAGCAGTGACACACATCGGTGCATGTTCATTGCACTACTTGCCACAGCTCCCACTCTTTGCAAGGAGAGTTATTTACTAACATCATGTGCAAGGAGTTGATAAACAGATCTGTAATTTGTTCAGAAAATTTCTGAATAGTTTTAAGTATCAAGAGAAAGCCCAACACATACAGTATGTCGGTATGTGTGATTGCCTCATTGAGCAGCTTCACGGAAAGCTCTCTCATACATGCTCACGGAAATATCACGCTTTTTAGCAGTCTGCCCTATAGGGGCCTGATTTGCACCCCTTCTGTGCCTCTAATAATTGTGGTCCTGCGTGTCTGTATATACGCATGATAGTGGTACAAGCACACAGAAACATAACTGAATCTCCAAAGGCATTTTCAATGTACATCTCATTTTTGTCAGACATTGTCCCTCCCAATCCAATGGCTCATGTTTTGTGGGAACATAGGTGAATGTTTTCAGGGGGGTTTCTCTGACTTTCTTTGCATTTGTCCATCTCAAAACATTTTGGGCCCAATATTCAACAGCAGCGGCTAGCGGGAGTTCAGCGCCTAGCCGTTGTCGCTGAAGAGTTCATCTGCATAGTCAATGCCAGGGCTATATCTAGCCACGGACATTGACTATCCGGGCCTGCCGCACAGCACCGCATGGCGCAGAAGCTAACAGGACAATGGTGACATTCAGCTGCTGCCCGGTTAGCTTTGGCGGCAAAAGTTAGGACAGCCGCGGACTGGTTACCTCTGGGTACCAGCCCTGGAACTCCACGAAAACACCCCAGTGCTAACCGTGTAGCACCGGGGTGTATAGCGGCCGTATCTAGGAATATTCAGCAGCACTAGCCGTGTGACATCGGGTCTGTAAACCTGTAACTGCTTTGGAATATCAGGCCCTTTGCATTTTGCATAAATACCAGTCTTAGGCTTTCAAAGTGCTAGGTTGTGGACTTTTGAAGAAATTTGGATGAAACAATTAGCATCTTGCGCAAATGCAGTAGGATAAAAGTCAGACAAGTTTCTAGTGACCGGAACTTTACCACAGCAACCTATGGAAAAAAAAGGCATCTCCCTGGATATCCATTTGGGTGCTGTGACCCAACTCTTGTGGTCCTGGCTGGAAGAATTAAAAGAACTAGAAAAAGAGAGGGTTGTTTAATTCCTTGAGCCAGGGTAACAAGAGCTAGTCAATGCCCTTCCGTTTTACGTAACCAGTGCATTTGTATTCGTTGTGCTTCAGCGTTACTATGAAGAAATGTGTGTCTATGTATCTAAGTGGAATAACATCTCTCTGGCTGAGTGCTGTATCACTGTCACTGGAGATCAATTAACGCCCGAAGGACTGAACATTAACCGGCGCAATCAATCCACATGCTTTCCCCACACAGACATACTTTGTTTGAAAATGAGTGTGGTATCTGAAAATGGAACATTCATACTAAAAAATGTTAGAGGGACATTGCAGGTCTCAGACAAGAATACAAATGTCAGAAAGGATTTTCTGTGGCCTTCTCTCTGGGTTGCATGACATGCTCATATGGGCGTATACACTAACGCTTAGTGTGTGCCATCTGCCCCCATGCCCATAGAGATATAATGAGCTGTGGCAGCTGATGGCATGTGCTAAGTCCGTTAGAGCGTGCAACGCGTTAGTAAACATGCCCCCTAATTTATAATCACTGCATGCCTCCATGGGATCGGATGGACTGATTTCTGTGATGCCCATCGGTCAGTCGCATGGCTCCAACAATCTCCGGAGTTACGGTTGATTGGTCTATGCCTAAAGCCTTAGGCTAATTGACCTTTTCTTTCTCTTTCGTGAAGTCTTTTGGTAAAGTAACAAGTAATGACATACCTCTTGGACCTTGGTGTCCATCCGGGCCAGGTGGACCTATTCAAAACACATTGGTTAGTAATGAAACCTCAAATTTATCCAGACCACTGCTTATGCTTTGTTTTTTTATTTCTTTTTTTTTACCGGTGTTGCCCATCTCTCTCTTCCTCTCTACCACTTTCAAGAACTAGCATCTATTCTTTTAGATCAGGCCTTCCCTTTATTATTTTTGATGAGAGCCAGTTCCTGCCATTGTGATATCATGGCAGTAATTTTATGCCGGGACAACGGTAGGAGCCGCATTCTCACTATCACCGTATCACATTATAAAAATCTCTCTAGATAACAGCACACATTGCATTGCATACAAGCAGAGGGCTGATTTCTAAAACAGACGTGGTTTACAAAATTACAACTTTTCTGGTAAGTGATCACAGTGTTCTCATAAGAACATAAGATTTGCCATCCTGGGTCAGACCAATATCCTGTTTCCAACAGTGGCTAGTCTAGACCACAAGTATCTAAAAGGTCACAAAAGTATCTAAAAGGTCACAAAAGGCAGACAGATTTCCCCCAGTCTACTTTAATAATGATTTATGGATTTTTCCTCCAGGAACTCTTCCAAACCTGTTTTAAACCCAGCTACACCAACAGCTTTTCCTACATCCTCTGACAATGCATTCAAGAGCTTAATTACACATTGAGTGAAGAAATATTTTCTCCGATTAGTCTTAAATGTACTATTTTGTAGCTTCACTTTTATTGTAGCTTCAGCTCTACTATAGATTGATAAAAATAAACTGGGCATGATATGGTATATTCTCAGCAATAAAACCTCACAGCCTATTCTGTTAGATCTGGCTTTGCAGAGTAATAGGGCGCTCTCAGCTTGCAGGCCCACACGCCTACAAGTGGATTTTTAAAAGGGAAACTCCCTGCGGAGTGACCCTTTGAAATTATGATGATCGAACATTACTACTGGTTTAATCTACCGCACATACCTTGCAGGTAAAATGTAAATGCGGTACAGAATGTGCTGGGATTTGAAAATGCAGTGTATTCTGTCAGCTCATCATTTTCAATTGGCAACTATGCAGATTGGAACATTGGCTGGGACTGCACATCATTTATGGAATAAGCTGTCTCTGGAGCTTAGAGTGTTGGTTGATTTGACCTTTAGGCTTTGTGCTAATGTGGCAGGCATTGGGAAGGGTTTCGCTTTACAACATAGGCCAGACAGTAGTTCAGGGAAAACAAAAGCAGTTTTTATTCTGCCCCCAGCTTGTTAAACTTCCACAAAGCAAAACCCAGAACAGACAGCAGTTCCAGGAAAACAAAGTCAACTTTCTTCCCCAGCTTGTTAAACCTCCACAAGTTGGTTCTTCCGGCCCTTCCTCCAGCCCCAGTTAAAGTTCCTACCTCAGAACTCCTTTGCATGGCTTGCCTTGGAAGGACTTCTGACTCCACAGGCCTCTCTCCCTACTGCAGTCTGCTGGGTTCTTAACCTCTCCCTGAAAGCCACGCCCTCCCAGCCCTGAACTCTGGGCTGCAGACTCTCTTAAAGGGGATTATTGATAATTCCTTTGGAGAGGGATGGGTAACATTCTGTAGATCCCATCACAAACTCGTTTCTTTCAAAGAGAGGTATCAGGGTTCTAAAGCTGCTTGTGTTAACTGCTAATGTTCTGCTCATGTTAGGTGCTATGCTTGAAAGAGATTACATGGTAAATGCAATGTAACTCTGCATTGGACCTATCGGGGTTCTATTGTATTTTAATTAATAGACATATGGGGGTGTTTTATTTGTATATTTTTTTATTAATGTAGATTACACAGGTCTGCGACTAAAAAGCTGTTTGATTATTTTCATCTAATTTCCATGTATTTTGGTGTGCTGAAAACAAATAAAATATTGAAAAAACTCCTAGACATCATGATTTGCCACAACATGCAAAATTGTCTTCAAATTTATCAAATTTTTTCAAATTACTATTAATTAATTCAAATTACTATTAATTAATTCACATAAGTGCATTTAAGATTTAAAATGCCAAAAAAAACCTTAAAGGATTTCGGCCCCGCCACGGAGTAGAAACTCTACTAACAGTATTAATTGATACTCTCCTAAGAGGAATCGACAATCATAAACAAGCATTCATCCTCCTCTTCATTGACATATCAGCGGCCTTTGATAGTGTACATCACTCAATAATGCTCAGCAACCTAAGGCAGATAGGCATAGACTCTACAGTACATAAATGGTTCACCTCCTATTTAAACAACAGAACACAAAATGTACGAATAGGTAATCAAACATCAACTACATATAACCAAGAAATAGGCTTACCACAAGGATCTGCACTATCAGCCCTACTTTTTAACATTTACATAAAACCGGTCTGCAATATCTTTAAAAAATTTGGAGTACAATATCACCTCTATGCAGACGATATTATGATGTACATTCCATTTACCATCCCTAACCTACCGTTACAACTCCTCTCAGACTGCTATAACGAAATTACAATTTGGCTAAAAACTCAAAACCTCCACATAAACCATGCTAAAACCGAAGTCCTAATCGTAACAAAAAATCAATCATTTATCCCCCCAACCCATATAACACTACAAGATCAAGAAATTAAAATAAAAAATGAAATTAGATATCTAGGTGTTATATTAGATACACACCTTACAATGGAAACCCACATTAGAAACACCATAAAGAAAATCTATTTCAAACTTAAAATTCTCAAACAACTACGCCCGCTAGTATTTGTACAAGATTTCGTTAATATAACACAAGCCACCATAACCCCTCACTTTGATTTCGCCAACCTAATACTTATGGGCATTTCAAAACAGAACATTAAAAGAATTCAACTAGCCCAAAACGCAACAGCAAGAATTATACTAAAAATAAACTCACTCCAACACATAACACCAATACTAGCTTCCCTTCATTGGTTACCAATACAAAGCAGGATAATATACAAAACAATAATAACCTCATTCAAAGCATTAAATGACATGGCTCCGACTACACTATGTAATCTAATATGCAAAGAAACACCTAAGCCTACTCACAGAAAAGAACAATTAAATAAACTAAAAATTCCGAAGGACTTCATAAAAGCACATAAATTAACCAACAATAGAGCCTTCTCTCACATAGCTCCAACTATCTGGAATTCCTTACCAGAGGATCTACGATCACTAACAGAGATCATGGAATTCCGCAAAAAATTAAAAACTTATCTATTCTCTAAACACTACAACACCATGGAAAACCTTGCACTCATCATAGATAAAGGCTAAACAGGTAACTGGCTACATAAGCAAAATCCTCCCACCTAATGGATAACACACATAGCTCAAATGAAATGACGATCCAATCTCTTATGCCCTAATACCTCATGTATATAGTTGTATCTGCTATGTACTGCCTTATGTATATAGACACTACATTTGTTGGTTAATTGTTTTAACACGGTTCCAGTTTAAATGCACTGTTTAGTTTCCTAGACTTAACTTTGTTTAATGTATGATATAGACTTAACTTTGTTTAATGTATGATATTTTAAGATGTTCTATGTAAAATTAAGATGTTCCATGTAAAACAAACTTCGCTTTGTTGATTGTTGTTATTTGTACACCGCAACTGATCTCTGGAAGATGCGGTATAAAAATGAGTGTTAAATAAATAAAATAAATAAATAAAGGGGTTGTCCGAGTTATGTAAAAAAAAATATAGCACTGTAAATCTGATGGTCAGCAATATATACATAAGCTAAGCAAGTTTTAAGTCCGTGCTTCTAATGGTAGAAGGGGTTAATCTTTCCTGAAGAATCCAGTGGAAGGGAGACACAGGGCAGATAGCAGCAGCTCTGGTCAGTGCAGGGGGGCGTGGCCAGCACTGTGACATCTCGTGTACAGACACAAAGCTGCTCTCTCCTGCATGCCACACTTGTGCACGAATCATCATCAGGTTCTTGGTTCTAGGCTGTTCACACTTTTTCATCGCAATTCGTGTTAGCTCGTCATTCTTCAACCGTTATGGCTCCGCGAAAGTGTATTAATTCGCCAGACAGTTTCTGTTTCATCTGTGGTGAATATACAGTGTTGAAGCAACAGCAGAATATTACAGACTTTGTGAAAAAAGTATACTTTGCATACTTTGGACTAAAAATTGGAGATCAAGATAAAGTCTGGGCGCCTCATAAAGTGTGCAAACGGTGTGTTGAGGACCTCCGAAACTGGTTCAAGGGTAAGAAAAAATCTTTCCGTTATGGGATTCCTATGGTATGGCGAGAGCAAAAGAACCATAGTGACGACTGTTACTTTTGTTCATGCGATGTGAAAGGGTTTAATTCCAAATGGAAGCATTCCATTTCATACCCCAGTCTTCACTCAGCAATTTGTCCCATCCCCCATGGCACAGATATACCAGTACCCAAGCCTCATGCTATCTTGGAAGAGATACCTAGCTCCGATGAAGGTGAAGTCATACCTGAACCAGATGACGAATCAAGTTCTGACTTTGAAGATGATACAAGACCAAAATTGTTTTCTCAGGAGGAGATGAATGATTTGGTAAGAGACTTGAATCTTCCCAAAGATGCCGCTGAGTTACTCGGATCAAGGCTGAAAAGCAGGAATTTATTGTTGCAAGGAGTGTCATCTTCATGGTTCAGACATCGTGAAAAGGAGTTCGTTCCTTACGTCGCCCAGGAAGACAAGTTGGTTTATTGCATCGATGTCGAAGGTCTGATGGGTCAATTTAAAATCCAATATGATTCAGAGCAATGGCGTCTTTTTATAGATTCTTCAAAAAGAAGTCTCAAAGCAGTTTTACTCCACAACGGTTTTTACGCTTCCATACCTGTAGGTCATTCCGTACACTTGAAGGAAACCTATGAGAACCTTGAATTGTTTCTTCGTAAACTTAAATATGACGACTATGGTTGGCAAGTGTGTGGGGACTTGAAGGTCTTGTGCATGCTGCTCGGGCAACAAGCTGGGTATACCAAATATTCTTGATTTCTGTGTCTATGGGACAGTCAAGACCGACAAAATCACTGGACCAAGAAGAGTTGGCAGCCGAGGGTGCTAACAGTCGGTGAAAAAAATGTCCTCCGAGAAACTTTGGTACCTTCCCATAAAGTTCTTCTACCACCTCTCCACATAAAATTGGGATTGATGAAGCAATTTGTAAAATCACTTCCAAGAGATGGAGAATGCTTCAAATACTTGGTCACCAAGTTTCCAGGCCTGTCGGAGGCAAAATTGAAGGAAGGTGTGTCCGTCGGATCAGACATTAGAAGGCTTATAGTTGATCAAGAGTTTGTCAATACCATGACGGATCCTCAAAAAGAAGGGTGGATTGCATTTAAAGAAGTCGTACAGAAATTTTTAGGCAATAATAAAGATCCTCACTACAAAAAGATCTTTGGACGAATGCTGAAAGCATTTCAAGCTTTAGGTTGCCTGATGAGTTTGAAAGTGCATTTCCTCGAGTCCCACCTTGACTACTTTCCTGAAAATTTGGGAGCTGTGAGTGAGGAACAAGGTGAACGATTCCACCAAGACATTAAAGAGATGGAAAGGAGATACCAGGAAAAATGGAGCATTACAATGATGGCAGACTACTGTTGGATGCTTCAGAGAGACATTCCAGATGCTACTCACAAGCGTAAATGCACCAAGAGGAGCCTCACAAGGAAGAAGAATCGAGTTTAGTGTGTGTAGGTGAGCTCATTTCAGTTCAAAAAAGGATTTTCATGAAAATATTGTAGTGAAACTTTAATTTTATAAGTCTATTTCCATTTATTTTGAGGTATTGCCTTATTTAACATAGTTACCTAAATTGTCAGGAAACATGATGTCCTATGACAAAATGGAGGTAATTTTCGGATTCAGCGCACCAAAAAACATAAGATTACGTGGAATAACCAAAACAGCTCTCGAAAAAATTTTTTTTGCAGACCTGTGTTATAAATGTTTTCTACTTTGTTGAAGAATGTTTGAAAAAAATGGTTATAAATTGCTCAATTACATTAAATTAAAATTAATCTCACTGTATACTCCTGACAGCCAATCCTGGCTGGATCCCTTATCCCCACAGAGGTCGAAGGGTAATTTTGAAAGGGTTTTTCTTGTGGCTAAAGATTTGTTTACCTGTGCAAATCCCTCTGAAAATTTCCTCCAAAAGGTACTAACTGCTCTACCTCATTCCGAAACTATATGAAAAATAAGCAAAAATTACTCCATAATTTACAAGATAAAGGGGCTTGTTTACAAAGCCGCGGTAGCGGTTTCCGATCGTTATTGGAGCCACGGCCCCATTGATTTCATAACAATCAGAAACCGCTACCGCGGCTTTGTAAACAAGCCCCAAAATGATGATCTTTAATTCAAAATAAAAAAATAATACCAGGATTTGCAGTGCGCTATGGATAAAAAAAACCATATAAAGACACAAAAAGAAACCGTGCAAGCATTCACCGAAAAACAGCCATGTTGGGTTTTAAGAACTTTGGTTTCTGTTTGTTAGCTGTTACGCACTATAAACGCTAGTATAGTTAATTTTATTGTGAATTAAAGATTATTGTTTTATGTTGTAAATCATAGGGAGGTTCTGACTTTTTTTCCACACAGTTGCTTAATGTTATGCATGTTTCTTCCCAGCTTTTACAGAAATGTTTCTTAAGATGATTCCTCTTCTATAAAAATTTTCTTCATGAAGACTAATATGAGCTGCTAGTGACAGTGAATGATACTTTTAAACTCTGTTACATGAATACAAATGATATGCAAATGTAATCATTTGGAAAGCCAGTGGTCCTCAGCCTAGTCCTGGGGTACCCCCTAGCCAGTCTGGTTGTCAGGATATCCACAATGAATATGCATGAGTTTGATTTGCATGCATTGGCTCCTCTGCAGGCAAATCCATCTCACGCATATTTATTGTGTTGGTAAGTGCCATTGAGTCAATGTTAGTTCATGGTGACCCTCTGGATGGTTGTCCTAAACTGTGTTCAGCCTATAGTCAGGTGGCTAAATCTTGAATGAGCGGCATCCATAGCTGCACTTATTGTATCGATCCATCTCATTGCTGGCCTTCTTGCTTTGCGTTGACCTTCTACCTTGCCAAGCATGATGTCTTTCTCTAATGATCTTTCTCTTCACACGAAATGTCCAAAGTATGAAAGTCAAAGTCTTGTCACTTGAGCTTCTAAAGAAAGCTTAGATGTGATCTCCTCTAGGACGGACTAATTTGTTCTTTGGGCAGTCCATGCCACACACAGTGGGGGCATTTTTAGAGGTGGTGGCCAGCATACTTAAAGCGACTAGCCATCGCCACTTTAATTTAAGCCTGGATATTCAATGCTGGGCCATATCTGGTCATTGGCATTGAATATCTGGGCCGCCCAGTGACCCGATTAGCTAACCTGCGAGCGGCGATGGCTGGATAGCTAAACTGGCTAAGGTTAGGACAGCCATTCAGCTATCCTAATTTTAGCTGGTTAGGAATAACCAGCCAGCAGCTCAATATCGCCACACAGTGGCTAACCCTTGGTGTTGCTCCTACTCTGCCCCTAGAACTGACCGAAGCTATCTCGCTAGCGTTGGGGCGTACAAACCGGGTAGCAGGGGCTATTCAGTGGCAGTAAATGATTTATGCCACTGAATATCCCACTGACTGCAGTTTAACCAGTTAGCAGGTCTACGAACCAGTTAAATTGCTTTCAATATGCCCCCTCGCATTCCTTCGCCAGCACCGTAATTCGAAGGCATCGATTTTCTTCCTGTCTTTCTTCTTCACTGCCCAGCAGCGTTCACATCCAGGTGATACTATTGAAAATACCATGGCTTGGACAAGTAGAGTCTTTGTATGCAGAGATATGCTTCTGCATTTGAGAATCCTGTCTAGGTCCTTCATAGACTTTCTGCCAGAAGCAATGCGTTGTCGGATTTCTTGATTGCTTGTCGTTTCTTTATGGATTACTGATCCAAGCAGTTTAAAGTTGTCTACTCTTTCTATTTCTTCTTCATCAAGAATGAAATAATTTATTTTGCCAGTGGTCAGGATCTTTGTCTTAAACAGGTATAGGGAAATTATGCAACCTTGTTGTAAACCTTTGCGGATTATAAACCATTCTGATTCTCCTTGTTCTGTTCAAAGTGTTACTTCTTGATCAATGGAAAGGTTGTGCATGAGAACTATCAAGTGTTCTGGTACCGTATACCGATGCTTCTTAATGTGTCCCAGGTTTTTTCATGATTTTCATAATCAAAGGCCTTGCTATAGTCCGTAAAACATATATAGATATCCTTTTGATATTCTTTTCTCTTTTCAAGGATCCATCTCACATCTGCAATGATGTCTCTTGTTCTTCACCCCTTCCTGAACCCTGCTTGAGTAGAATTTTGCTGGTGTGTGAAATCAGAGTAATTGTGTGACAATTTCCACAATCAGTTGGGTCACTTTTCTTCAGTATTGGATAAACACAGGACCTGATTTCTGCGGTGGCCAGCCATCTCAACTGAATACTAACTCTGGATATTTAATGCTGGGGCCATATCCGACCATTGGCATTGAATATCTGGGTTGCTGCATAGCCCAGAAGCTAACCCAGCAGCGGTGATATTGAAGCTAACCCAGCAGCGGTGATATTGAACCACTGCCCGGTTAGCTCCTGTAGGTGAAGTTAGGCCAGCCTTTGCGGCGCCTAACTTTACCCACAGGTTGCGATGGGTGCCTCCTCTGCTCCACCTTGGAATGTCCATGATACTCCCCGATGCTAATCACATAGTATCGGGGTATGTAGCGATGGCACCTGCAGATATCCAGGGCGCTAACAGTGTTAGTGCCACTGAATATTGAGCTTACCGGCATTTGCAGGTCTGCAAACCATGTAAATGCCTTTGAATATCGGGCCCACAGATCTTTTCCAGTCAGTTGGCTATGATGTTGTCTTCTAACTTTTCTAGCAGAGCCTTGTAACTATTGGAACAGCTGCATCTGATTGCTGTAATACTTCAGTGGGAATGCCATCAATGCCTGGTGCTTTGTTCTTTGATTATGCTTTCAATGCTGCTTCACCTTTTTTGTTCATCATTAACTGTTCCTGTTCGTAAGGTACAGGTTGAAATGGCTGTTGATCCACTTGATCTTTATGGTATGATGACTTGGTATTCTTTCTACCTTTTCTTGATTTTCTCAACATCATTCAACATGGATCCTTGGGTATCTTTTAGCATTCCAGTTTGAGGCTGGAATTTTTACTTCAACTCTCGTAGCTTTAGGAAAGATAATATAGTTCTTCCTCTGATAGTTTTTTTTATTCTATTTCCTCGCATGTGTCATTGTAGTACTTCTGTTTTTTTTGTCTTACTTCGCATTGGAAATGTTCGTTAAGTTCCATGATAACCTCTCTTTCTCCTCTGGCTTTAGCTTCTCTGAGTTTTCGAGCAATTGTCAGAGTTTCATTGGTCATCCATTTTGGCCGTTTTTGCTTTCTCACCTTTTTGCAGAAAGCGCAGTTTTCTTGATATCATTGTAGATATCCTGAAAACCAAAGTGACTAGGGGATACATTAGGAATGGGTTAAGGACCAGGGGGATAAACAATTACATTTAAGAGCTAGGGTACAAAGTAACAATTGGAGATTTGAAAATTAAATCTGGGCACATTGTTTCCCCCCCCCCCCTGACCTAAACATGACTACCAAATGTGGGTGAAAGTATGAAAGTTGTTGGTCCCCATGCATACTTGGTACCTGGGTAAGGAAGTGACTGATTATCACACATTCAATTTACCCAGATAAATGACTTTTGAAAAATGCTCTCCATACATAAGGAAGCAAATTAGACTTCACAGGGCAGAGGTATCAGCGTTTGTTTTTAGTGCAAACCTGCTGCGGTTTGCATTACTGGTTTTACATTTGGAAGTAAATTGTAGTTTTTTTGCCTACTTTTTCCTCTGAAAGCAATGGGACATTTTCAGGGATCGACTTGAAGCGATTTTTTCACTGGAGAAAAAAGTGACAATTTTGCAGTTGAAAATCAGTTTCCAGACATCAGGGTGCCGAGAAAGTATTCTACTATAGGATTAGTCCAACACATACCAGGAGGTGCCATGTCCGATCTTCAAGAGCCATATTGTTTGATTTTAGGATATCCACAATGAATATTCATGAGAGCTACTGTATATGCATTCAATGAAGGTA
Source organism: Ichthyophis bannanicus (assembly GCA_033557465.1). Classification (NCBI taxonomy): domain Eukaryota; kingdom Metazoa; phylum Chordata; class Amphibia; order Gymnophiona; family Ichthyophiidae; genus Ichthyophis; species Ichthyophis bannanicus. The sequence continues at coordinate 944,157,202 of CM066034.1, forward strand.
GTGCATGAAAATGTCTCTCATGCATATTCACTGTGGATATCCTGAAAACCAGAGGACAAGAGTTGGTCCTCCTTGTATAGAGGTTTGAGTTGTATACTGTATCCCTTCAAACAGGCTGCTATGTAATTCAGTGTGAATGTGTGTATTTTGAAGTTCCCCTTCTAGGCTAGGTACCTGCTGTTCCTTTGGTCCCTGCCTCTCCTGCAGGACCAGGTAGACCTCGAGCACCTGGTTCCCCTGTAACGCAAGAAAGTACAGGTAAGAAAAATATCTTTATATCAGGCACAGCTCTTGGGCTTTCAAACTTCTTTGACATTGAGGAGTTAATAGGTTGCATACTGTAGATGTAAAAAGAAGTGAAGGTTTTCTTGCTTGAAGAATCATATTTATAGCACATTGGGCCAGGTTTAAGTTTTGGTTATAAAGAAGGCCCAAAAACTTGAAGAAACGTTCGCTTGTCGGTCCATTAGCACAATCGCAAAAGAAAGCATTTTGGAGGAGAAAAAAATTTCACAGAAAAACGAGTGCAAAAACCACAGTGGGACTTTGCCCTAAACTGCTGAATCGAAGGATCTGGCATTTGGAATAAGCTTTCATTTGCCCTGTTATGTTTACCATAGTGTTTTTTGTCGCGTCCAGGAGAAAGGCCTTGCCTGCAAATTCTCTGTGATTGGCTTTTAGCAGTAATGAGCTATTAAATATTGAACCCAACATTTTTACCGCAGTAAGTACTGGGAACTGCCAAACTCGATTTAGCTAGAGCACATTCATTCTTTTTAACCCATCCTTGTAGAGCCATAATACTTCAGTTTTCTTCATATTCAAGAGCAAACAATTTGCCCTCAATCAGGAGTCAGCTTCAGTCAGACAGCTGGTTAAATTTCTAATGGCTGCATCCTGATTCGGGCCCAAGGCAAGGCAAAACTGAACGTCATCCAAATTCATGAAATATTTTACCTGAAATTCCAGTAATAATTGACTAAGCAAATTCAGACTAAAATGTGCAAGAGAAAAAAATAGACCCCTGTGATACAGCCTCCTGGAAATCCCCCACCCATGCTGCTGCCGCTAGGGGGAGGTGCTGAGATCTCTCTCTTTTCCCAGCCTCTCACTAACTCCTTCTCTCCACATGCCCTTTGTTCAGTTTTTCCCCTTCATCCTTTCCCACTGCTCCATGTCTAGCATTTCCCCTTCTCTTGTCCCATCTCTCACCCCCCCCCCATAGTCCAGCATCTTTTTTATTTATTTACAGGTTTTTTATACAGCTTTATCATTTTAGTCAAAGCAGTTTATATTGTAACTTAAACTTGGTAATGTACATTAAACAGGGACATTGATAACTTGGATTCTTCTGAGGTAATGGAGGGTTAAGTGGCTTGTCCAAGGCCACAAGGGGTGCTAGTGGGAATTAGAACCCTGGTCTCTTCATTCCCAAGTCAGTGCTCTAACCATTAGGCCATGATTAGCAGGAAACATTTGGTAGGGCCAGGGCCCATGTAGCCCACCCTATTTGGACGCCTATGTCCTTCCCTTCCCTACTGCTGGCCATGTCCATAGGACCTCCCCCCATAGTCTGGCATCTTTCCTTCCCTATTCCCCATGTCCACCATTTTATTTATTTATTTATATTCTCTTATATACCTTGCTATTCTGCATCAGTGTGGTTTACATTGAACAAACTGAAATTGCATTGAACAGAACATTATAACTTGGAGATAACAGGGAACATGGGCTATGGAGGGTTAAGTGGCTTGCCCAAGACCACAAGGAGCACCTGTGGGACTAGAAACCCCAGTCCTTCCGGCCCAAGGTTGCTGTCCTCTAGTGGGATTTGAACCCCTGACCTTCTGGCCTGAAGTACCTTGCCCCAACCACTAGGCCACTCCTCCACTCCAATCACCATCTCCCCTTCTTTGGCCTCCTATGGTCCACTATCTCTTCCCTTCCCAACCCTTTCCCCTGCTCCATGCCTAGTATCTCCTCTTCCTTCCGCAATGTCCGCAGCAGCGCCCCCTACCGGCAGCAGCACGGGCAGAGGACTCCTGTTCAGCTTCTCAGGAACATTCCAGCACTATCTCAGACATTACTGGAAAACTATCCAGCTAAAACAGGCTCTATGTGACAAACTGAGGGACAAACCAGTTTAAAACTTTGCAATAAGCTAACGTGATCCAGTGAATCAAAGCTGATATTATATCTAAAAGCATCAGGAGACAATCATCTCCCTTTTCCAGTAGTGTTGTCTCTGTCCTATGACCTTTCTGAATCCCGTCCATACAATTCAATCCTAATTGTATCTTGTACATGCGACTGTTTAAGGCTCCCCTCTTCTCCCAGTAGAAGTGATATCTTACCTGTGAGACCTCGAGAACCTTTGTCTCCCTGGTCACCTGTAATAAAACAGAGAAAAAAATGTCTCTATCAAGAAATATCAATGGCATGCCAGCCTTTGGAATTGTAAATGGTTATAAGAGTGAATGAGTCTTCAATTTTTCCTTTCACTGGCTGAATTATGGGCTGTGTTTATAGTATATGCTGATTGTCACTTTTGATTAGTAGGAAATGAATATCTGACTGTGTAATTATTACCTAAAACCACACCTACAGCAGAAAATGATGATTTGAACCACAAATGTGCATATAGCAACAGGTTAATAGCAAAGGGCCTGATGCATTAAACATTTTTCCTATAGACACAAAGGGGGCAGGAAGGCTGCTATTTTATAAAGACAAGTAGGCACCTAGTTGTATTTATGAAATAATAGCACTAATCCCTGCACAAATCCCATCTAGATTGCAGGCGCAGACATTACGGCTGCTTGAGAGCAGGTGTAACTGTCAGGAAATACTTAAAATGCGTCTTTTATAGAATATGTGCGTACTTTACAATTTTACCCACATGCCGGCCTAAACTGCCCCTGTGCACATCTACTGTAAAAGTGCAACCTAACTTAATTCTATGAGAACCCATTCTGTGTCTAAAGCAGTGTTTTCGGTGAGAAAATGATTTTGAAAATGAGCATCCAAGGGGGTCATTTTATGAGGCTTTTTCCTCATGAAAAGACTGTTTTACACGCAGAAAGGGGCTTTTAAAAATTGTCTGAACACATACTGTATGTGTAGGAAAAGTACATGCTTGGAAGGTGTGAGTCTACTTTCACACGGTCTACAACTAGGCAGTCCAGAGGGCATCGTCTGGGTGGGACACAGGTGGAGTCCTTATGTATGCTCAGAATTTAGCAAATATACCTGGACTCACACATTGAGCGTGCGCACACGTTTACACCTTTTTCAGAACAGACATAAATTTGCGCATCAGCATTTCTGTGCTATCGGGGCTGCATCTGGGAGCCTATTTTCTGAAGTAACATAGACACCTAGGGCCCGATATTCGGTTGGGCGGGCTATGTGCCATCTCGGCGCATTGCCCTGCCCACTGACCTCTAAAGCAGATATTTAATGCTGCGGCGACAACATTGAATATCCGGGTTAGGCGCCAAGGGGACTCATCTGCACAGCCTAACTGGGTCGCGGAGATATTGGACCACTACCCGGTCAGCCATCCATGTCTAGAACTAGGCAAGCCAAAAGCTCACCTACTTTTAGCCGTGGATAGCTAATTGGGTAGCGTTCCAATATCACCACTACGCAGTTACCAGGACTCCCCTTCTCCGCTTCTCCTCAAAATGCCGCCAACACGCCCCAATGCCAACTGGATAGCATTGGGGCCCGTAGGGGACATAGACGGGAATATTCAATGGCACTAACTGTGTAGGTGTCCTTGAATATTCCCGTCTAAGGCATTTGCATGGTTTACAGGGCTGTAAACCGTGTAAATGCCTTTTGAATATTGGGCTCCTACTGTATATTGCCTTTATAAAATGGGTGCCTTTTTGGGCTTCCCACATAAGCATCCTGTTATAAAAGCGAGTCCAAGATGGGAGAAACTATTTTATACATCTAACTGAATGCACTTAGTCAAGGGGTCAAGGAAAGAGCTCTGCGGAAAGTGACCATTAGTACATGTACTTTTCTTGGGATATTTTCAATTAGTGTCATTATGAACTAATTAAATAGTCATGCTGACCTTTTAGCCCTGGCGCTCCCACAGCTCCCTTATCACCTGAAAGAAATACAAGGTCACTTGCTTTAGAAGCATTGTACATAGCAAAGCAAGGTTAGTCCATTTCTCTTCTATAAAAGAAGGTAACGACACTCAGAGATTCTCACTAATACATGTCAGAAATCTGAGACAATAGATGGGAGAAGCCCAAACTTATAAGTTCCCTTCTCTCCACATCATGACATGTCTTTATTTTCCTTCAGAGGTTTCTTCGTTCTCAGAAGGAACAGCAGCTCCCTAGTGCTCTTCTACAGAATGGTATCATGCCTCTTAGTACTGGATGGACTCACATCTCCGCCACAACCCATTGAACTGTTAAGTCTGGCAGCAGTCCCTGGTACATAGTTAAGCTTGTCCCAACGTACTTAAGGGCTTACAGCAGGAACCTGAAGCAGGACTTTTTTTTACAGCTTGAAACAGGGAGTGAGTAGCATCTACTATGTGAAAAACCAAGAAGCAAGTAGACAGCAACTAACATACAAATCAGAAAAGTGTCATCTAGTGGCTCTCTAAATTGCAGGCTCTTGAAGGCTTTAATTGATGGCAGATATATGTGTCAATAGTCCCAACTTACCTTTAGGACCTGGCAGACCAGCCTCGCCTCTGAAACCTTGAATGCCTGGAGTACCTGAAGAGCATATGAGGTTGCAGTTAGTTGTGTTGGCTGTGCGTATTGACCAGTAAGGATAACTAAGCAGCATTAATTTTTGCTCAAGGAAGTCATGTAAAAAAATCATAATACAAATTGTTCAATCCTGCTGCAGGGTTGATTTTCCCTTGGATATTAGCTCTGGCAGCTGTACTATAAAATGTCTAATGATGGAAACAGCTATAAGCTGAGAGGGCACTTATGAAATTAAGAATCTTCACTACTGTGCAATGGCTTGCTATAAATCCATGGCTGGGGTGTTATGCTCTAAGATAAAGGGATGCTCAGAATGCATTTTCACGTCACGGTGAGCTTTCATCAGACAATGTAAGTAATAGCAAGAGCTAGTTTGCTCTGACCTCCCTCTGTGGGAAGCTGGGGAGAAATTATAGTAGCTAGGGCTGGCTCTACCACTAGGCAGACCAGTGTTTGCCTAGGATGACACAATTGTTTTTTGGAGGGGAGGGGGAGTGCTGTGGTGCAGCAGAACAACTGATGAGCACTCAAAAATCAGAACCATTGATCACATGTGCATGGTCAAGGCTTGCCATGTCCAGCCTGGAAGCTTGCATCAGACACGGTGGGACATGTCGGGTCTTGAGTGCATGCATGTGCTCAAGGGCTCCATGATGCGCGCACCTCTTTTCTCTTACTGCAGAGCAGCCTGGGAAGAAGAAGGGTGGTGGAAGAAGCAGCAGCAGACAAGGGAAGGGAGCAGGCCTGGTAAGGGGAAGGGAAGAGTGGGTTGATGCTGGACATAGTGGTTGGGAGGGATGGAAGAAAAGGGAAGAGTGATGCTGGACACAGGGAGCGGGAAGGGAAGGGGAAATGCTGGCCACGGAGCAGGGGAAAGGGATGGGAAGGAGAGAGATGCTGGACTAGAGGGGGCCAGAGACGGGGATGAGGAATTTGGAAGGGAAGATGCTGGACTAGAGGGGGCCGGAGAAAGGGATGAGGAATACGGAAGGGAAGGTGCTGAATTAGAGGGGGAGGTGGGAAAGAGAAGAAAAAATCCTGGACAGAGAGCACAGGTTTGCAAAGGTGCGGTGGCATAAAATTCACCCAAGCAGCCCCTGTGGTGTGACTACACACTGCAGGGACAGAGGCAAAGAGTGACCAACATTACTTAATTTAATTTTAACAGAGTTGCCGTATTGCCTCCTATAGGTTTTTTTAAAATTAAATTCTTTGAGCCCCATTTCTGGTAGTCAGAGAAGTGCTTAAATGTCTCATCTCCCACTGCTAGGGGAAGTTTCATGATAACAGCCATATGATTTTGCTGCTGTTATCGTGAAACTTCAGCTAGTAGTAGGAGGCGAGATGCTTACATACGTCCCCGGCTGCCAGGCACCCTTGAGTAGTTTCATTGAAAAAACTGGCAGGAAGTGACGTGGCAACTTTGTTAAGTAGTATTTGCCACTCTCTGCCTCCTAAAAACCTGAGGCTGGGAGATGGGAAGTTTCTTAACCCCCCACCATGAGGGCTCCTCATTTTAACTTATTCCACTGGAAAGGTAAATAATCAAATCCAAATCCTCTCAGCGCAACCTAAGAGACTAACACTGTAAAAGAAGAAAGTGAAATTTACCTGGAGAGCCTTGTGATCCTAAGGGACCCATGTTACCTGTACAAGAAAGTATAATATAATCACGTCTACAAATCAAATCTCATTGTCAAGAAAGATTGCAGAGCATGACTCAAGGAGCTCTTTCCACTCATCTACGTGTGTGTGTGTGTGTGTGTGTGTGTGTGTGTGTGTAAAGGGGCAGTTGTGGGAGAGGGGGACTAGTTTAGGGTTGTGGGGATGGTGAGGCAGTTATGTGTGTAGTTTTTGGGGTGGACAGTTTGCAGGTGGTGGGGCAGTTGCAAGGGGTAGATTTTTGAGATGGGGGAATTTGCATGATGATAGAACAATTTTGGGATTTGTTTTAGGCAGTTTGCATGGTATTGGGGTAGTTACATGGGTATTGTTTGGGGGTGGGGCAATTTGTGGGCTGGTAGAACAGTTGTGGTTGTAGTTTTTAGGGCTGATCCAGGTCATGGGTCAGTGGGACAGTTGTGGGGGTATTTTTTGTGGGTGGGGAAATTTATAGGAGGTGGCTTTTGGTGGTGGGCCAGTTTGTGGGGTGCTGGAGCAGTTGTGGGGGATAGTTTTTGGGATGCTGGGACTGTTGTGGGGGGCAAGGCTAGTGCAAGGAGATGAGACGCCCTAGGCGACCCTCATTCCTTGTGCCCCTCCCTCCCCAGCACTCTGCCTCTCCTTCCACGCTCACTGCCGCTCCTGTCACCCCTCTCCACGGTGGCAATGATAGCAAACAGCCCCGCAGAGCTTACCTTCATCTTTGGCGCAGTCGGGCTGTTTGCTTCCGCTCCCCTCTGACTCTTGATGCCGGCTTCTGGTGCTGATAGGAAGTCGGCATCAGGAGTTGGAGGGGAGTGGAAGCAAACAGAGGGGTGACAGCAGTGGCAATTGGCGCACCTGCAGGGCCACCTAGGCAACCGCCTAATTTACCTAATGATAACAACAGCCCTGGCGGGGAGGGGAAGTAGATTTTGAGGTGGGTGGGGCAATTTTGCCTCTGATGGTAGTTAGTCCAGGTTACAAGTACCCAGCAGATCCCAAAAAGTATCAACATTTCTCATAGCTTATTTCAAGGGATAAATGATGGCTTTCCCAAGTCTACTTGACTAATCATTTTTTATGGACTTTTCCTCCAGGAACTTGTTCAAACTTCTTTTGAACCCTTCTATGTTAGTTGCTTTGGCCACATCCACCCTATCAGCAGACTCCATAGCTACGTGAAAAAATACTTTCTATGTTTTGTTTTCAATGTGCTGATCATGTGTTTTGTCTTGATTAGATTGTAAGCTCTGATGAGCAGGGACTGTGTCTTACATCTCTATATGTACAGCGCTGTGCATGCCTTGTAGTGCTTTACAACTGGTTAACAGTAATAGTAGTAGTAGCATTAGTTTCATGGAGCGCCCTCTTCTTTTTGCATTGTTTGAAAGGTTAAGCATTTCCACCACACCCTGATTTTATAAGCTATCATGTTCCCTCTCATTTATCACTTTTCCAAACCGCATAGCCCTAATCTGTTTAGCCTTTCTTCATATGGGAGTACTCCATTCTCTCTATCATTTTTGTCAACCTTTCCAAATCCTTTGCTAGTTCTGCTTTATTCTTTTTAAGATGGGGGTGACCAGAACTGCACATAATACGTGAGATGCAGCTGCATCTTGAACCCATACAGAGGCATAATGATATTCTCAGTATTAGTCTTGAAAATTAATATGAAGGCTTAGAAGACCTGTGACTATAATAAGGTCTGATCAGTATCCAGGCTAATACTTATTCTTTGCTTCTGATGTGTGCAAGAAGACGTAGGATAATAACAAAGAATCCTGATTTGTGAGGAAGTGAACCTAAAGTTCAAAATGAAATATGATTTGCGGTATTGCAATATGAATGGAAAATGTACAGACCAGATGGCCCTTGCAGGTTTTTTGTACTGCAATACTTGAACAAGTCATTCTGTCATACAAAGTTTACTGTGATCATTGTAACTGACTTTGCATTATTTTTACCTTTGGGACCTACTGAACCCGGTACACCTGGTGACCCTGGAAGACCTGGTTCTCCTGAAGAACCTGAAAAGAATATCAGAACAGAAAGTGAATACTCTCCATTGTGACCTGTCCTATAATTTAGTGTTTCCTTTCCTCATGATGCTCTTTTCCAGCTTACACTCTCTCTTGCTAGGAGTCACCTAAAAAAATCATCAAAGGCAGCACCCTTCAGTATTTAAAGTCTGCAGTCTCAGAGTATGAACCTATGAAAACTCTTCAGTTGTCAGGGAAAGTCTAGCTTTTCCCTCCACCAAAGAGCTTTAATTGCCAGGATGTTTAATGGTGTTTGTAAGATGTGTATTTGATATTTCATGTAATCTGTCAAGAGCAGGTATTTAGAATCGGTGGACTCTAAATCTTCTAAATGAATCAGTCATTCAGTCAAGAAATATCTGGTTTTCTAGAGTTTGGCTAGGTCTTGGGAAGTCTGCTACACACAATTGCTCTTGGACTGAACACCTCAAGTTGAGTCGATATTGAGTTCTCTAGTTCAGCAAGATTGACAGGCATAACCATCCCTATAAAGGAAACTCTCCTTGCTATTTTATTTATTCTATGGCTTCCACATTTTGATCACTACCAAAGTGGTGCGCACAGGCGCTCAGTCGGGAATCTCAAAGCAAAACCTTTCCATTCTGCTTAGTTTTATGAATCGCTTTATGACGGAGGACGACAGGGAGATGATTCTTTGATATTGGTTCCCTCTCGTCAATGGCATAATCTCTTCAGTAATTAAGGCACAACAGGTTTTGGAATATCATGAATCATGCCCTGCACCAGAGCTAAGCCGGGAAGAACCAGAAGGGCTTCTCGTGCCCTCCCAAAGTCATCACATAAAACATGAAATCACCTCTCTTCTTCTTATTCATATATTTTCATTAGAACAAAAAAAGCCAGTCATCACTTTGCCGAAAGCAAAAGGAAGCTGGGGGCATGCAAGTAAATAGACAGCTAATTACAGATGCGTCAGCTGCTAAAATTGTTTTCATTTTCGCAGGCTGATAGAATTTTTCAGACACCTGATTCATGCAACTTGATTCAACTTTTTCTAATGAGTTAAAGCAGAAGAAAGAAGGCCTCTTACCTCGGTCTCCCTTCTCCCCAAATCCTGAAGGTCCAGATTCACCGCGAGGCCCAGGTGGGCCTTCTCGGCCTCTCTGTCCCATGGGACCTTCCATACCAGTGTCACCTGAAAAACAAGCAGGACCATATTCTTTGGCTGAATGTGCCTGATTTTTGACTTCCACAATAAATTTTATACACTCCAATATGAAGATACCATTGGCACTGGTGACAATAGGAGGTAATTCTGTAAGCTGAACCTAGATCTACACATGTGTTTACACGTGTTCTTCTACAATATAACCAAGTCAATTTACACTCTGCCAATGCCCTGCTCAAATTCCTCCTCTGTGTACATCCACGATGAAAGGACATGCCATCAGTTTGCGTTGCGTAATTTCAGACTAGCTACTGATTAAACTCCATGTGTAGGTAGTCCTTTACATGCATAGACCTCTAAAATACCATGATTTCCGCATGTATACATGTGCAGAAATCTAGCTGCCTCTTACAGAGTTACCCTCGATGAGTCTATAGCCCTCAGATTAGATGTACTAAAGAATATCTACTGTCCTTTACTAGAACCCTAGAAGTCAGGGAACTATATTTCTGGTCTTCACAGAGCTGAAACCCCTCTGGAACAACAGGAGATACACATCACCTGCCCACTTACACTCTTCCTGTATCTTAGTTCTTCAGGTGTTTGGCTAGTGTTTTAAAGTATCTAACGTCAAGGAGCTAGTTATGTGTAATTGCTCGCTTATGTGGCTAGAATTTGTTGACCTTTGTTCAGAGTCAGTGCAAGGGTATTGGGCACCCTACGGAAACCTTCAGCCTTGTGCTAACCACATCCCCACCCTGAGATTTTGCTAATTAACTCTTATTTATCCCACACCACCCCTCCCACATCATAAGAACATAAGATATGCCATATTGAGTCAGACCAAGGTCCATCAAGCCCAGTATCCTGCTTCCAACAGTGGCCAATCCAGGTCATAAGTACCTAGCAGTCTCCTCAAAAGACATAGGCTCCTCAATGCTTGTATTGGGTCAAGCATTGATATCCTGGGTCCCTTTTAATAATGGTTTATGGACCTGTCCTTCAGGAACTTATCCAAACCTTTTTTAAACCCAGCTACACTAATAGCTTTTACTACATCCTCCGGTAACAAATTCCAGAGTTTGATTACACGCGTTGAGTGAAGAAATATTTTCTCTTATTAGTCTTAAATTGTTTACCTTGTAGCTTCATTGCATATCTCCTAGTCTTTCTATATTCTGATAATGTAAATAATCAATCTACGTTTACCCGTTCCACTCCATTCATTAATTTATAGACCTCTATCATATCTCCCCTCAGCCGTCTCTTTTCCAGGTTGAAGAGCCCTAACCTTTTTAGCCTCTCTTCATAGGGGTATCCTTCCATCCCCTTTACCATTTTGGTGGTTCTTCTCTGTATCTTTTCTAATAATGCTATATCCTTTTTAAGATATGGTGACCAGAATTGCACACAATATAAAGAGGCATTATAATATCCTTTATTTTATTTTCCATTCCTTTCCTTATGATACCTAGCATTCTATTTGCTCTCTTGGCCGCTGCTGCACACTGGGTGGAGGGTTTTAACATGTTATCCATGATGATGCCTGAATCTTTTTCCTGGGTGGTGGTTCCTAATGTCGAACCTTGCATCATGTAACCATAGTCTGGGTTGTTCTTTCCTAGGTGCATAACTTTGCACTTGTCCACATTAAATTTCATCTGCCATTTGGATGTCCAGTCTTCCAATTTATCAAAATTCTCTTGCAATTTTGCACAATCCTCATGAGCTTTAACAACTTTAAATAGTTTTGTGTCATCTGCAAATTTGATAACCTTACTCGTTATTCCCTTTTCCAGATCATTTATGAATATGTCAAAAAGCAGGGGACCCAGCACAGATCCCTGGGGTACACCACTATTCACCTTTCTTCATTAGGGAAATTGGCCATTTTCCCAATGGAGAAAGGTGAATATAAAAATGTATAATTGGACGTCATAAAACTCTGCAAGTAAAAAACATGCTGGCGGCTCTTTGAGTTTGCATGGCTGTCAGGATCTATAGTGCTTTGATCTATAGTTCTTCTTTGATTCCTCTTAGAAATGGATGCCCTGGGTGATTGCCTGTTCTTGCCTGGTGGTTGCACCGGCCTCTGCCTTTTTCGCTTATGTGACTAGTGTAACTGATTACTGATCTGCCTGGCAAATCTGTAAGAAATCCAGTTTTGTTTAGAAAACACCATTTACTTTTAATTACTTTTCTGGAAGGACCCATAATTTCCTGTGATTTCAGACAGCTGTTAGATATAAAAACAGTCCCTGAACGAGCTTTACTAGTTTAATTACGTCTCAGTAAGGAACGTTCTTGTAGTTCTTTATAAATCTGTATTTAGAGCAGAAAGACTTGGGGTTAAGAGTTTAAGTAATTTGTTACAACTGCACACTTTAAATTAGCTCAACTAAATTAGATTAGTTTGTTTTTTTGAATAAATTGTAACTGTAACTAGCTACTTTCTTTAAAATAATAACTTTTACAACATTCTCTGTGATTGTACACAATGGGGAGCATTTTAAAAGGGATCCAGCCAACTAGATATCTCATGGTGAGCATTTTCCCCTGCTGAGTGGCTAAATTTAGATTTAGCTACTCATAAAGTGGGTGATCCATGGGGTAAGATTGATAGGGGAGAAGGTAGCCGCCTAGCACTGATTTTCAAAACTAGGCTAAAGATTTAAATCTAGCCAGTCTGATTCAAACTTATTTTAGGCCATGACCTCGCTGACTAACTGACGTTTTAAGCCTTCTGATACAGGCTGGAAATCTATCCCTATGGCAGGCAATTCTGAGATGGTTCTGGTCTTCAATTTTGCAACCAGCACCAGGCCGTCCACAAGATGAACTAAGCAGCTGCCTAGGGTGACAGACCCTGGTGGTTGGCACGGCACTGCAATCCCTCCATTTCGCTTCAGGACCACGACGGGCCTTAAAGCGCGCGTGTGCACTTCGAACAGGAAGCTGTATCAGAGGGGCAGAAGCAGCAGTATGCACACGCATGTATGCTTTAACCCCGCCGTGGAAATGACGCCGCGGCTTTTTGCACGGCTTGAAGAAGCAAGAAGGGATCACCGCGTTGCCCATCTCCTCCAGGTGAGAGGATGAATGCCGGGCGGGGGTGGCATGGCGGATGGGAACAGCAGCACAATGGGACTGCCTAGGGTGACAGAACTCTTTGGGCCGACCCTGATTGTAACACCATAACAATGAGGGTAGCTGAGGCTGAACCCAGGATCCCAGTGATGTGAAAAGAGCAGTTCTGTAAGTCCGAGGCAATCATGGAAGGATTTACAAGTTCTACTTTCATCCAGTTGGCGTTTTATGGAAATTAGTCTCCTGGCATTGAAAGTTCATGCCATGTTTGCAGAAGAACGCTCTAAACCAATCTTATTTAATCCAATTCTTGAGTGAGGAGACAGAAAGGGACAGTGTCTGCGTCCTTAGCGTACTCAGTGAAATTCGTGTTAGGTCCTTATTGTGCCGGCAAACAATTAACGGGAAATCTGGAGCAACTAGAACATTTCCTCCGGCAAGCTATAAGGAATATCGGTAGCCCTTGGCACAAGACCTCTGAGGCTAACTCCAACACCCCTGTCCCCCATCCAGGGCCTGTGTAAGGGTATGAGGCGCCCTAGCACTCCCTCTGCTTCAGCCCTGCTCCGATTGCCAGCGCCGCCACCCTTTACCGGGACCTGCAGCAACGGCAGCAACGTTTTTAACATGGCACCAAAGTGCCCGGAGTTACCTTCAGCTCCTGTGCTGCATGCCTTTGTGCTTCTTCCCCTCCTTCAATTCCACTTCCTGTTTGCATGGGTGTGGAAGTGAAATCTGAAGGGGGCAGACATACAAATGGCACTGCGGCGTAAGAGCTGCAGACAAGTCTGGTGCTTCAGTGCCATTGCTGCGGCTGCATATCTCAGTAATGGGCAGCGGTGAGCGCCCCCTGAGGGCCAGTGCTCTAGGCCACTGCCTAGTTTGCCTAATAGCAGCGCAGGCTCTGAAGGTCAATGTAAAAGAGGAAGGCCAGCAATGAGAAGCATTAATACAATAACAGCAGCTACGGGTGCCACTCTGTCAGCAACGAGCCGCCTGACTGAAGACCGAACGCAATCCAGGTAACGGCAGCTCAGTCGAGTTTGTTTGCTATTTGTTCTCTGTAAACCGCTTTGGCTTAAAAGTGGTATAGAAATCTGTTAAATAAATAAATAGGTCAACTATCCAGAGGGTCACCATGAGTCGACAGCACTTAACAACAGCAGCATTACCGGCTCTGCCTCAAGACGTCCCTTTCCGTGAGCACCGAATGATGGAAATAAAAGAAAGATAGCTTTGTTTTTACCAGTGCTGCCTTTTTGTCCCTTTGGTCCTTCTGGTCCTGTGTGTCCAATGAGCCCTTGAGGACCTGTAGTGAATGGGGACAAAGCCCAAGGAAGGGATTAGTTTACAGCGCCGGACATCTACTGGTACAGCATGTGGTAAGTATTACAGAAAAGAGCATGAGGAGAAAGTGGGCATTTCATCGATTAAAGGGGGAAAAGCGAGACTGATTGGTGAGGCTGTGCACTGCTCATACATGTGCTTAGATGTACTGCGCACTACCAGTAATGACCAGTAGTGAGGCATGCTGTTATCCCACTGAGCAAGAGAGAAGAAGGAAGGCGCATCTCAGGAAGGAATAAGGAAGATGGAGATGAGAGCCAGAATCATATCCCAGAATGAGCCTTGCATAGGCACTGTATACTGTTTCCACTGACCCCTTAACCTGATTGCTGATCTTTCTACCTGAGGCATTTTGATATGTATGAACTGAGCAGATCTGGTGCAAGCCTATGAAGTGCCCTAAGCAAACCACATTCCCGCCGCCCACCCCTGCTCCCACCCCCCCCCCTCCATTGTTGCCATTGCTGCCTCTCACCGGGACCTGTGGCAGTGGCAATTACTTTTAAACAGTGATGCAGCACTTACCATAATCTACAGCGCTGCGTTGCTGTGCTTGCTTCCGCCCCCCATGCTGACAGAAAGTTTGCATCAGAGGGGGTGGAAGCAGGAACAGCAACACAGCAGTGGAGTTTATGAGAAGCGCTGCGTCACTATTTAGAAGGAATTGCTGGTGCTGTGGGTTCCAGAGAGGGACGGCAGTGGTGGCAATGGGCTGCCCTCTGACTATTGGCACTCTCGGAGACTGCTCAATGGCAGCGCCAGCCCTATGACTGAGAGACAGCCCTCTAAGATAAATGTTTGTGCCATCCTTTCTGGTAACATTGTATTAGGCTGGATAATAAGATACTGAAGGAGACAAAGATACATAGATAAAAAGCAGAGCTGGGGAAAGGGAGACAGAATTGTGGGTCAACACTGAGAATAAATGGGAAGGCTTTATCTCTCAGTTGCACACTGTCCTTAGCATATATTATTTCAGTCTGCGGGCGCGCATTTATCACTCCTGGATACTTGGCACAGCAGGGGAGGAATAGTTTAATGGTTAGAATAGAAGCAGACTGAGAAACCAGACTTCAAATCCCACTTTCACTCCTCATGACCTTTGCAGGTCATTTCACCCTCCGTTGCGTCAGGCACAGCTACTATTATAAGTCTACTTGGTAAGGGAGCTACCTACTAGAGCTATGCGCATCTTGTCTTGAGCTTGAATTTGGAAAAGGGACCAGAGTTAGACATAGGCAACTGCCTCTGGTGCTAAATTCTGG
Source organism: Ichthyophis bannanicus (assembly GCA_033557465.1). Lineage (NCBI taxonomy): Eukaryota > Metazoa > Chordata > Amphibia > Gymnophiona > Ichthyophiidae > Ichthyophis > Ichthyophis bannanicus. The sequence continues at coordinate 944,172,464 of CM066034.1, forward strand.
TAGGTAGCAGAGCCCTGATGTCTTCGCAGTCTGCAGGAACACGCACTCAAGTACCTGCAAAAAGCTCGGCGTGCAGCCAAAGGCCCTGTAAGGCCCCACCCCTTCCTGTTACCATGGGAACCCCTCCAGGGGGCGGGACTTGTGACTGCGCTGAGGTGTTTGGAAGTGGTTAACATACAGTGTTACTTCCTGAAGCCTAACAAACACAGTAGGCAGAGGTGAAGGGGAGAGGAAGATATAGACAGAAGGGCCAAGGCCCAGGCTTGGGCTTATTCCCATGCTGATGATTTTTGGGGGATGGAAGGGACTTCCTCTCCCCACTCCTCGGGCATACCCACCAATTTATGGATGGACCACAGGATGAGGGGCTGACCCTTCCCCCGCTGCCTGTATGGTATCCCAATGTTAAATCCAGTCCTATTTGGAAAAGGTGAATATTCTAAAAATCCAGCCATATTAACGCACATATCCAGCCTAGACATGTATGTAAATAAATAAATAATATCAGGGCATGTGAAAAGGAAAGTTCTCATTCTGCACATTTTGTGGAGTATTCACAGGAAGAATGTACATGGACTTTAATTTCTCTGTGAAAGCGCAACAGTTCTCCAAGTTCTCCGCATTTTTGAAACAGAGGGGAGTAGGCTTATATAGCGCCTTACACCCCTGCATTGCCCATTCAGTCCACTCCAGGGAGACGGCACAAGGATGACACCTAGTGGCTGAATTTAACATTGATGATTGTTGGGTTCCAGAAGGGACCCTGGTGCATGACCCCTGGTTAAGGATTGCTGCTTCAATAATTGAGCTAAATTAAATTGGAATGGGATATGAAAGGGGTTGGGCGGGGGGGATCTCCTAGTGGTTACAAATAAAGGCTTATGACTCTAGTTTCCAGCCTTGGTGCTGACCGAGCTGCTAGGTCATAAACAGCACAAATCACTAAAAATAAATGGAGTAAAAGAGAATTTTCCCATTTCTCTCTCTTGTTTTTAATCATATAATGTTGTCACTAAATGCATAGGAAACAATTAGCAACTTCTGCAAATATTTCTGCTGCAACGGAAGTGTGGCTGTCCCTGTTTATGGTTCTGCTGTGAATATTTTGGGTTGTCTCCAGCCACAGATACACAGAACTATTTGCTATAGCGGAGCCTGGTACCCTTAGCTACCTCTGGTCTTCGGTTGCATACAGCAAAGGGTTTTCCCATTTTCAGCCAATGGGAAACATTTCTTAGGACACCCGTCCCTAATTTAGCTTGAAGCAAGGTCTCCTAAGCCGATGGGAGTGATATTTTCTGAAGTCAGGGGTAGCACAAGGCAAGCAGTAAGCGACAGAAGCTATTCAGAGTGTTAAAAAACTCCAGCTACGGCAGTCACCCCGGGGAATCACTCCGGAAGGTGTTTGAAAGGTTGTGCCTCATCTTTCATCGTATCCCTTAGTGGCACGGCAACCTTATCCAATCCATCAAACTCCTGAAAATGCTGGTGGAGTGCCCTCCTGAGATCTGCTTACCTGGTAATCCTTGGAGCCCACGATCTCCTGTTTTAACAAAAGATTAGAAACATATTAATCATTCTCTTTCTCAGAAATTCACTGCCTTGCATTATCTCTACGACGTTATCCCTTTGCCATTTGTTATGTTTCCATCAGAGAATTAAGATGTTATGATATGTTATGATGCTGGAATGTCTTGAATTTATGTATATATTCTGTAGACGGCGCTGTGGGTTTTTATCTTGTTAAATTTCTGAGGCGTTGAGATGCTCTGAGGACATAGAACTCTGCAGGAAGCTAAGGGTAGATCTGCAAAGTGTCTAGGGGGCAAATTTTAGGAAGTCAGTTGGCTAGATCTGAGCTTTTGAAATGTTCTCTGCAGAATTGCTAAATAGAGCTAGCTAAATACATTAGAGCCTCTATCTAGCCACTCAAATAGTAGGTGCTACTGGTTCAGTAGCAGGGTTGAGTTGGGGAACTTAAACAGTTAAGTTAGATGATGGTGTAGGAACTGCAGGCCCGGAGCCATCTCGCTTGTATATTACAGCTAACTAGATTTAAGACAATATTCAGCCTCAACCTACCTGGTTATGTTGGGACTGAAACGCAGATGTCTAGAATACAGACAGCTGTCTTGCTGTAGAGAATTTAGGATGTAATTTTGTAAGAGGGCACCTAGGCTGTCAAGGCACATAGGTGCATTTGTTTTGCCTATTTATTTATTTATTTATTAGTATTTGCTGGACCGCTTTTCAAGGTAAATGCACACGTTATACCACCTCTGAGGCAGGTGTGCAACTGTGCGTCAGTGAGAATCAGTGCAAATGCATGTATTTTGTAAGATGCGCTCGTAAGCTGTAATCCCATCGAAGTCTGCCTGTTTTCTGCCCCTGGGAACACTTACACACATATCATGTACAAGTAGTCACTAAGGTTGATCTGTGCCTACTTTTACGGAAGAATACATTGGACAGTTTTTTAAGTGCCTACTTGAGTGCATAATAAGTCCTTTGTAAAATTACCCCCAAAATGAATATTTCACGGTCCTTTCGGAGCTAGCGGAGTTCCAATCAAATGTTTAATATACCACAGAATCTTGGAAAGCTGTAGCAAGGATGATAAGCTACCGCCTACAGAATAGTCTTGATCAATTGCTTTGTTTTGACAGATTTTCATTCTCAGCAAGAGGTATGTTACTCTAATGCATGGTCACAGTGGGGTACGTTGCTGTATCCTAATAGCATGAACCTTTTCCACTTTCAGCGACTATTTGGTCAAGAGGGTCAGGGTTCATGACTCTTAAGTTCATTGGGTATTCATGACTCTTAAGTTCATTGGGTCCTGGTGTGTGAATTTTGTTGTTTGCGTCCTTCGGTACTAATGAATCAGGAGGTGGGTAGTTTAAAGTATACCGGCATAGATTGACATGATTTTTCTTTTTTAACCAGACTTTCAGGCCAATGCAGAAAGCCAGTGCTGAAGTCACATGCTATTAGCTGTGTGCGCATTTTCGTAATGCGCTAATAGCGTGAAACCTCAGCACCGGTATGCAGCAAAGGGCTTGTATGCAAATGAGCTGTGTGCAAAATGTCCGCATAAAGTTGAAAGGAGGTGAGCCGACGCATGCGCAAACAACAGACGCGCTGCAAGTGGCTGCGAGTGCATGCGTGTAAATGTCAAAGGCTCACATTATGTGTATAGTTCTTGCAGGTTCTTTGGTGCTCACCCTATAATAATCAACATTATTGTGTCATAAAGCATTGTTTTATGACATCAGAACAAAGAGACATAACAGTAAATGGAGAATGATATCAATCAGTCCAGAGAACACACAAGGATAAGAAGCAAAAGACATTTCTTCTGGAACACCAAAGTTTCGCTTATATGCTGAAAGAAACACACAGAAGATTTTCACGTTGAAGGTAACCGTTCACCGGTACATACCCTGAAACAATCTTTCCCTACACATGCGAGATTTTTAAGTCCCCTTAGACAAGATATAGAGATAATGGCGTTCCTGAACTTTATGCCTGGCTGTGTAATCCTCTACGCATTTCTCTGCATTGGGAGTAGACTTTATTAGCATTCCATTTTAATACACACAGCTCATTTACATCTTATTTACATATGCTTGGTGTTGCTGTGTGTGCATACTTTTTTTTGCTGTTTCCACGCACGTCAATCTCTTTTCTACATTTGGCATAGGGGTACTTGTGCGTATATGTTGCATTATCTGTGCTCAAAGGGCACCCTAGGCTTTCTGCATCAACCTGTTTGTGACCGAGATAAACCTCTTGGAGCTCTCAAAGGGATTATGGCATGAAACCCTGTCACATAATGTTCTGCTTTTATATCACGTTATCTACATTTTAAACGTATCAATGTTTTAAACAATGCATCGTGTTCCTGAACCACCATGCTAAAGTACAATACGCATATTGACATGCCGATAACCATGAAAGTTGTGAATCTGACTGAATTTTTGGACTCAAGCTCACCTATAGAGCCTTGCATTCCCATATCACCTAAGAAAGAAGAGAAAAAAATTAGCTTGAACTGACATTCCGAATATATCTATTTAACAGGTTTTCTGTGAGTCCTCAGAAACCACCCAAAGGAAATATGTCTATTTCAAAGATGGAGATAAAGGATCAAAATGCAAAGGAAATCTCTGTTCACCTTTTTGTCCAGGTTCTCCCCTTTCTCCCCTGAAATATCCTAAAAGAAAAAAGTAAAAACGTTTAGAAGTGTTGACGTCTATGTCAACTTCCCCTCATCCAATCTGCATTGAATCTGCCCACTGAGGGCTCCACAAAGGCTCGAACTATGATGCTGATTCATCAATTGAAGGAATCCGCTTAGTATTTATAAAGAAATCCCACACAGGTGCCACCCTAATTTGAAAAACAGGTAGACTTCTTGCAGATTCATCAAACTAGTAGGCAATTTTCTTTTATTTTTATCTTAAACGTTTATACATCCTTAGCAGTGTTATCTAACATATGAAAGTATTACTGTGAAGGGACTTGTTACTAAGGCTTGCTAACATTAATTGACCCTTAACACACATTATTTTAGGGAAGATCCTAGAGCAATGGGATCTTGTTACGAATAACTTGCATTGGTGGTGAATGAACGCACATTAACGATAGTGTACCTTAGTGGCAAGCCCCCTCAGAGTGTCTTGTGGGTTTTGGTAGCCCTGGGCCAGCACAGTGACAGAGGCAGCTAATTCCATCTATCTAATAGAGTCTGCTAATTTATGAACCTTAGAGGCCAGCTATACCATCGGAGTCAGTGACCCCCATAATATAGTGTCACGCCTGTATTTTTCTTCTTTAGCAGTCATGATGCTTCACAAACACATTGAACATTGACCCGGTGAAAAGCGGGATATAAATACAGCTAAATAAATAAACATTCAGTTTTGAATCAAATTCATTTGAGGCTGTATGAACAGAAAGGATTATACGAGCTTTCTAAATGGAGAAGTTAATATTCAAAAGGACTCATGCAGTAGGTGTTGGGTTGGCACCACATAAGTCCTTTGTAAGTGGTGACCAGTTCATAGATTTTAGCAGGACATCTTTTGGAAGAAGCAGGATTAGAGGCATTCTGATAGGCGGATAGCAGTGATCTTCAAACGCTAATTGGTTAACTTTATATATTCAGCAGGACCATACCTGATCAGTTACAGAAAAATCTTGGACGCCCTGAGGTAAGGGGTGTTAGAGTTTCCACAAGAAAATTAGTGAACTGCTTGTTTAGGACCACATAGTTAGTGGCTCTTTTTGAATGGCTAGGGCTAGTGAATATTTGGCACAAAGACAAGCAAACAAGTCATTGGCTTATCTTTATGTGGTGGCCATGCAGTTGAATATTACCCCCTACCTGTATACTCTAGATTTTTTGTGCATAAAGCCTGTTTTACACACATAAAAGCCTAATTACTCTATGGGTTATGTGCATAAAAGTATGTGTGGTGACAAGATGGCATATATTTTTTTGGGATCCACATGTAGGTATGTTCGGGGGTGTATTTTGGGTGGAGTGCAAGTGGAGTCAAAAAGCATGTGCTGTTAACTTTAGTATGCACTACATAAGTGACAAAATGATTCAGTTTCACTAAAATGACAGAAATAAAAATGAAACAACTCTAAACCATGGTGGTGGGGGGGGGGGGGGCAAGCTGCATGGAGCAACACGTACAGCCCTCGCCACCTCATTGGGTAGACTAGATAGACCATGAAGGTCTTTATTTGCCATCATCTACTAAATTACTATGTTACTATGAAACAAAATGAAAAACAAGGAAAATAAATAAAACAACAACAAAAAATGAAAAAAGTTTTTTTTCCCATCCACACCTCTGGGTAGTATACATTCCTTTTCCTACAGTCTTGAGCTCTTTATCATCTATATCATAGTGGACATATGGGTCTTTGTTATTCATATTTTGTTCTTACCCATGTCTCTTTCTGTTTTCATTCTCTCTCTTATATACAGCCACAAGTTCTCTCGTGTCCGACTGTCAAAACCTGCATCCAAGCTTGTGCCTGAAACTCCAGCTCCACCTCCTACTCCAGCTCCAAGTTCATTAACATTTCGTTGTCTCGAGTCCTGTATACGCTCTGACTTTGCAAGGTCTTGACCATCAATATTCACAGAGGTAAGTCGATTGGTGTGACTTAGGCCTTCTAACTGTGCCACTCGAGATTTCAGTGCCTTCACTTCCTCCGCTGTCAAAAATAAAATAAAATCATATCTTTAGTTTATACATTAACTTATCTTGAAGAAGTTAGCATCATTTGGCTGGCTTATGGAAAAATGAACTATTTTTTCATTTCCTGAGTATCCACACCACTTTCTGCTTATATCAGAATGCATTGTAAATCTGAGATTGTCACCCATACCAGATGGCAATCATCCTTTCAAACATATTGACCTCCACAGACCAGTTCCTTTCTCTATGCTTTCCACTTTACTGTATCATATACCTGACATAGAGTTCCTATCATGCTCCCTCTCTAGCCATATTTTAATCCAGTCTAAAAAATTTACCTTTTTGAGATTGTTTTAAAATCTTAACCACTTCTATGATGAGTACATTCTCGTAGACTCTCTTGTCATGTATGTTTGTTGTCACTGGATTGCAAGCTCTATGGAACAGAGGCTACTAAAGGGCATATTTACTAAGTCCCACACTGGAAACATGAGCATGAGCCGTGTTACCAGCACAGGCTTCTAGATAACTGCTGTGGGGTGTGTACAACCATCCCCCTACAGTTAGCACAGACAAACCGCACTTTGCCATGGTGAATGGGGGGAAGATGCAACTAACTTCACCGATTCAGGTGGTGTTAGTTGCACCTGTGCTTCCGGTGTGAGATGCAGTTAGAGCAGGCAACTACCGTCTACAATAGCTGCACCATCCATTGAGTCCTTGCCCTGCTGCGCACTACCAGGGTAGCATGGGGCTTTAGTGTAGGGTCCCAGTGTTACCTCTTAGCATGGTGCCGAAACTGCACTGCTAATGTTTACAGTCGTTACTATAAGCAGGCCAGACTCTAGAGGGAGATGACAAAAGTGCTTTCCTTATACACTTTTTATTACCTAAAGCGATGAGTCCGAAGAGCAAGCCAAGAAGAAGCAGCCAGGCCAAAAGCAAACCTAAGAGCCATTTCCACCAACTACAGCAAGAGCCACAAGGACACCAGGCCGGGACTGCGTCCATTCCTCCTCCACCATCATCTTTATGGATTTCTGAAGTTGCAAAGAAAAGGAATATTTCTTTCAGTCTCTATGGTTACCAAGAGGGAATTTCTCTAATACACAACAAAGTGTCAAAACGTTTTAAGTGAGCAGGAAAGCGACGTGATAATGAGGATTACAATCTCAGTTTTCAGTGGGCTTTCTTCATCTTACCCATCAAAGTCTTCAAATAGTACAGAAATTAAAATGTGCCGCATGCCCCTTACTAATTCGTCCTGTGATGCATGTGGCGTTCGTCACGCTGGCATGTAACACGCTTTTCTGCAGGGAAATACAGCTGCACTGGTTTTGGAGACCCCTGATTGTAGTGTTTGGGATGTATCCTGATTGAGTTCCTGTCCCTAAGGCAGGGGCTCACCATCTTTTTCAGCCAAGGTTAATGTGCGTTTTAACGCATAGAAACTGGCAATCGAGGACACTAGCCCATGAGTGTGTCCGCCACACGCACTAAAATGCAGGTTAACCAGCAATCGTGGGAAGGGGTGGGAAATTGTTGGAGAGTGGGTGTGGAGAGCGCATTTCTGCCGGTGCCAGGGCAATGTGGCCCTTAACACGAGTTCACCTAACGACTCCTCTGTGGGAGTCATTAAGTGAACCATGATGGTGGAGCGCATGTTAGACTGACCCATCGCATGTTATTTATTTATTTAGACAAATTTGTATACCACCTTATCCTTCAATCAAGGTGGTCACATCACATCACAATTGGTGGGTTACATTTAACATTAGGATACTTAACAACATTTAGGCCGTACATTTAACATTAGGGTATTTAACAACATTTAGACAGTACAATTGAAGGGTTACATTTAACAAGAGGGTGATTAACAGCGATTTGCAGTGATCTCGTATGTGTGGGTGTCTAGTTGGCGGAGGTAGTTGTATTACTGTTGTCTGTATGCTCATATGTTTCTATAAATAGCTGGGTTTTGAGGGCTTTGCGGAAGTCTGTGATGTCATCTAATGCCCTTAGACTCGTTGGGAGGGAGTTCCACAGTGTTGACGCCAGTAGCGATGGAGCTCTTTTTGAAGTTGTTTGTTTAGTCTTGTGATAGCCTGTAGGTATGATGATCATGTTGTCATTATTGGTCCTTCTCGGTAGCGGCTGGGAACATACTGGTCACATGGTGGGGCATCCAACCTTGGGCCAAATGCAGCTCAGCTGATCACGGGATGCAGCCTTCCTGAGCTAGTCATTTGAATTTGAGGGAACGATGTTCCGAAGCATTTGTCCACTTAGGAGCGCCGCACCGGATAAGTGCCGGCCAGCGAGATACTCAAGTGTTATCTGGATTGAAGTGCTCCATACTCTGGATAGTGCCAGAGTGTTCTGGGGGCAGAATTTGGGCTCAGCTAGTACTTCTCTGATGACGGTGATATTCAGCTGCTATCCGGATAGCACCAGCTCTGCCCCTGGGCTGCCCCCAGCACTATCTGAGGTAAGAGGAAGTATTCCATGGCACGATGCCAGCGCTGAACATCCCGATCATTCTCAGCTGCAGCAGCCGGTGGTTAAAAAAGTGCTGACTGCGGAAGCCGAATATCGACCCATGTGACCAAATAATTATAATTGTATTTATGAACTGCAATTTTGAACAGTTCATAGCTTTTATTTCCCCTTTGTTTTCAATAAAAAATGCATGCAGCCCACACACAGGAATTTTTGATCATGTGGCCTGGTATTGTATAAAAACTTCAGGTCCAATATTCAGCAACGGCGACTCGCGTTGCTAATGCGGCTAGCCGCCGCCGCCGCCTACCTTAAACCCAGATATTCAATGCCAGGGCCATATTTGAGCCCTGTCATTGAATATTTGGGTTGCCTGGATTGCTGGGAAGCTAACCACTGCCAGGTTAACCTCTGCGATGAAGGTTAGGCCAGCCTTTACCACGCTTGACTTTTGCCATGTGCCGCTAGCCGGGCAGCGGCTCAGTGTTGCTGCTGCCTGGTTATCGATGGGTGCTGAGCCCAGAATGTGCCTGATACGCCCCGATGCTAAACGGTTAGAATCGGGATGTGCAGTTGCGTCACCTACGGATATTCAGCGGTTAGCAGGTTATCATGTCTGCTAACTGTCTTAATCCCTTTGAATACCCCCCTCCCCCTTCAAATTTATGCAGCTGCAAGCATATGGATCACTGATCACTTGGTCTACTACTGAAAAATTTTGGACCCCTTGAGCCAAGGAGTATTAAAGAATGTTAGTGAACTGGTCTTCTGCCCCCTGGAAATAGAGCAAGTAACTTACCCGCATAAGTGGCTTTGTCCTTTGTGACTTTCAGACCTCCTGGTGATGAAAAAAAAACCCCAGAGTGTAATTAGATTTGTAAAAGTGATATCCTCCAGGCTACTCTAAGGAAATGAGGTGCTGAAGCTTAATTATTTCCTTCCTTCTGGCAATTTCTCCCTCCTCCTCTCCCCCCACCCTCCTCCAGCTCTGCCTTGTCACGTCTGTTTCCTGTCTGTCCTATACATACTGGCGTTCTTTTTATTTTTTTTTTGCTTCCGTTTTTTTATTGTATTCTATTGTAAACCACTTTGCTGTACCCACATTAAGGGGTCTATCAAATCTTAAATAAATGAAATGATAGAAAGTGCCCTCACCATTTGATTCAGCTTTCAGATAAGAGTCTGTATTTCTGACGATTATCTGCTTGTCTTTCGTGCGAGCATCTTCACTCAGGGAACCTGGGAGAGAATAAACCAAACGTATGTAAAGAGACGGGACTACTTTTTTCAGATGCCACATTAGTATTTTATCAGTTTTTTTTAAATTCTATTTACATTTCCTCCCCTGATGCATTATTCATCTATTTAATCACATACATTGGTGTTTAGCATGGACATATGAGGATCTTTTCAAATGTGTGTTATTAGTAATTGGGTCCCATTTCCCCTGAGAGGGGGGGGAGGGGGGGGGAGGGAGGAAAAAGGCCATGATCATTGCTCAAAGGTGACATCTAGTGGTTGGATTTGGGACCTGTCATTGCTTGGTTCTCGGAGCGCTTTTAAATGCAAAGGCAATTCCCCTTGCTGGCAGCAGCGCAGCCAGAGGACTCCCATGCAGCTTGACAGGAACTCTGGTGTACAGAGAATTTTAACAAATCATGAATGGATGCAAAATCATCCTTGTTTTAGCCAAAAAACTAATATGAATACAAAATTAGAACAGAAAAATCTCACAGTACAAACAGAGGCAGAATGGACCAGCCTTAAACTCCGATTCAGCCTCTCCCATCCCACTCTACCCACTAAAGCTGGGTATGCATCCCATCGAGACTTTGGGTTGGCTCCTCATCAGCTATTATTTTATCATGAGTTTGCAATAGTGCTTCTGTTTGCTAAGGCCGGAGCTGTCTTTCCCACAAGGAAGAACATGGCTTGAAATTGTATTCTCTAGACAAGGTAAGCAAAGTTGAAAAGGGAAAATGGAAGAGAAAAGAAAAGAAAAGAGAGATAGAGATGGCGTCCAGGAGAAAATCTTACTAAAACCATGCAGAGGGAATAGTTGAGCTAGATGAAGCAGACTCCTCCCTATCTTCCTAAATCCAGACAGATTTCTTGACTCTGGAAGCACAAATAATGACACTTTCATTTGGGCTCTGTCACCGAAGATTAGTGGATGAATAGAGTAACCTAATACTTTGTGGTTTAGAGTTTGCTTTCATTACTTATGATGAGGTTTGGAGCGAACCTTTTAATCTTTCCGTAGTTTTAGAGGATGGCTCAGTAGTAACTGCAAGGTTTAGCCATGCAGAAGAGCTGGGTTTGATTCTGAGGTCAGGTGTCTGCTCTCTGGGGTGACTTGGTCTGGCAATGCCATTGCTCCTGTGAGTCCCAACTATTGCTCTTTGCTGACACTTTCTAGAGAAAGCTGCACTCTGAGCCTGACCTTTTGGTGGCTGGAGTGGCCTGGAAAAGGGTATAGAAATACCGGGAAACGTCCCTGTCTGAGCTATAAGCCAAAATGGAGGAGGACGCAACTGTTTGGGCCAGTAATCTAAACCGAGTAGGAAAATTTCTTTGTTCGGTTTTGAAACAGTACTACCACTACTATTACTACTAATCATTTGTATAGTGCTATAAGGCATACGCAGCACTATACATATAGATATAAGACACAGTCCCTGTTCATCAGAGTTTACAATCTAACAAGATAAAATAACATCACAAAACTAGGGAGACATTGTTTACCCAAGGATCTGACTGGAGGGAAAAATTGCAAGCAAAACCGTGTGAACAAAAAAGCACTGTGGGACATTTTTCTGAATCCAAAAGCATGTGTGAGAGTAAAGATATATTAAGTAAGTCCAATAAAAAGAAATCACCTATAGCTTGCTGACCCCTTATTTCACATATCCAAGTAGGCTAACAGGGCAATCCCAATTCTTTGTCCAATTGTTTGGGCAAAAGCTTCTTGTATGCTTTAGCATGTGAATAAGTATTTGCAATTGTTTCTGCCTTTCATCAAATTTATGCATGATGAAAACTTCTGCTATATTGCAATTGCTCAAAAGAGATATATTTGCTTTCCCACTGCCGTTCTAATCAATAATTATTTTAAGGGCAGTAGGGCATGGAATGGGAAGAAGTTAAAGGGGGTGATTTCAGGTGTACTTTTGAAGGAGCAAAAATTTCCATGAAATTTAAGTTTTGGCCTAAGAACTGGGCAGCATGAATTTTGCTCGGTGGAAGAATGAATTGCCTTTCACAATGTACTTTAAGGAGATTTGTTTTGAAACTTTGCAGTTAGCTCAGTCATTAAGCCTGCCCCAGAGACCTCTGGAAAGAAGCCCCGTGCCTTATCTTGCAAACGGCGTGCGCTCTGAAGGCGCTGGAGTATTGCGAGAGGATGACAAGGTGTACAGACATTCGAATGCAATTCAAAGTCCAGCATCTCACACTTTCTGGATTTGCCTCCAGCGCTGGCCTCCCTTTCGCAATGCTAATCCTATATCTTTGGGGGAATTTTCAGCAGCTTGCTCCGGTGCAAAGTCTAGGGTACTTTTGCACCCGAGAACCTGCTAGGCACTTTTCAAAAAAAATGGCATATGCCTTCTTTCTTTGGAAAATTTGCATAGCTGGGCATTTGGTACCCGCCTATTGACTCCCACGATGCTTAAACGTCGTTGCAATAGTTGCTGGCCTGAGTCAATTTTACAGCACAGCGCAGGAGCATGGCGCCTAGGTGTGGCGCTGCTGCCCTAAGACCCTTTTCCTCAGACTAGTGGGCTGCTGAACAAGTGCCAGGTTCCGAGGGCTCATGGCTGGGCAACGTACTGTGGATTCCAGTGCTGGACGCTGTGAAGACCTTCCCACTGTCTTTGGACATGATCAGGAGCTCCGACTCCTTCTTCGGCGGGCTATTCTCCTTCTCTAATAGCAGGAACTTGTAGTCTTTAGTCAGGATGTCGTCACTGCGGGTGTTCCCAGTATTAACTGAAAAATCAAAGCGAATAACTTCAGTGAGAAAATTCACACGTCATGAGTTAAATATCTAGGTGAGATGCAGTAAAGTGCGCTAGGCTTTGTGCATAGATTAGCTCAGTTTTTGTGCACACTTTTGTGCGGTATCAGTGCAGAAAGGAGTTTTGCACATGAGCTAACTGTGCGCAAAACCTCAAGCGTACAGTGGAGCACAGCACCTTTAAATCCATGGTAATCAAGCAATTAACTATTCAGAGCAAATTCAGAGACCACAAGGCTGAACTCAAAGCTGGGATTTTAATGCAAGATCTGAAGAGGCAGAAAGGGTTAGCTCATAGGTCTGCAGTCAGTGCGGGTGAGGAATTTATGCCTGTTTCCTCTCTATATTGAGCATTCAACACCTGCAACATTTTTCTGGCTTTGCTGAAGGTAGTGGTGAAAAGAAACAGCAGGGGAGTTGTGCTGGAACAATATTTTATCTACATGAACTGGAAGGCTCTTTGCACAGAATAATATTGCTGTTTATGAATTGGATTTATTTATTTATCATTTCTTATATGCTGTCTTTCATGATATCAAGGTGGTTTACATTGAACAAACTGAAATTACATTGAACAGGGCATTATAACATGGAGATAACTATTTTACAGGGAACATGGGCAATGGAGGGTTAAGTGGCTTGCTCAAGACCACAAGGAGCATCTGTGGGATTAGAAACCCCAGTCCTTCCGGCTCAAGGTTGCTGTCCTCTAGTGGGATTTGAACCCCTGACCTTCTGGCCTGAGGTAACTTGCCCAACCACTAGGGTGTGTATGCGTGCATGCGTGTGTGTGCGCACACGTGTGCGTGCGTTTGTGTGCATGTGTGTGCGTGTGTATGTGTATGTGCATGTGTGTGTGCACGCGCGTGTGTTTTGTGTGCTGCTAACGAGACCCGTGTGCAGATGCGTCTGGCGTGTTCTCCTTGTCCTTCGTGCATTGCATGTTAAAATGTATGCGTTGTCAGAAATGTTAAAAAATCGATCCAGCGTGGGTCTAGCACTGGCTTTCTGCATCAGCCTGTGTTTATACCTGAAGCAATGAAATGTTAAGTGACTCACCCATGATCACAAGAAACAGCAGGGAGAATCAAACCAGGCTTCCATGAGTCTTGGCCTGCTAGTAGTACCACCAGATTACCACTAGGGGTCAATGGCGTTATTGTGGATGTGAGTGGAGAATGAGCAGGAGTGATTGGGCCTCGCTCCTCTCCCACTAGACACAGGGACCCCGTTAAGGGCAAGGAAAGGTATCGGGGATACCGGAGGGGGGGGGTGTTATCGTCAGGGGGTCATGCCGGGGAGTTCCTTTATAAGAGCATCAGCTGTTTTTGGAGGGAAGTAAGGGGCACTGAATGCATTGGGAGGGGGATTGGATGCATTGGGGGAGGAACTATGGTGATGAAATAGCTGCACGTGTAAAGTGGGGAGCAGTGATTTTAAGAAGCTGCTCCTGATAAATATGTGCGGGGTATTTTTACATTTTCATCTCCATGTGCAGCTTTTTAAACGTTGCTGCACTTGCCAGAGGTAGGGAGCTGCTCCCATGCAATCCTGCATCTGTTTATAAGAGGCTTATATCTGGCAGAGCATCTTCTATTGTCAATTCCCCTCCCCACATCCTTTCTAAATTTGCCCTTAAACCATTTAAAACAGGCAAAAAAGAAAACTGACATGGAAGCTGCATAAATGGCCATTTTATGTTAAGTTCCACAGGAAAAAACCCTTGCAAGCTTCTTAACAATCAAAAAAACAGAAGGTCTCAAAAATCCATACATCAGACCAGTAACTGTGCAACACAGGACCATGGTAAAAGTCTATACTGATTCCTTTTTATCGTCACTTTAGTCTTTAGGATTACTTTAGACTATTGATTCTCTGATTCCTTGGCTTCTGACAGACATTGACCACTGAATAAGGTAACTGGGCCCTGATGCTTTCAATGTGAGCTGAGCTTAATGGTCCATGATTTGCAATTGGGACAGACCTGTTTCATAGCTCCTTCTGCAAAAATCCTCACAATTTTGAACCCGGGCATTCCAGTGCTTTTGATATCTGCACAAATCTGAAGGCTATTCCCCCACCACCTTCATTTTCAGGTTTTTGGGACCCTCCCAGTCATACGTGTTTTATACGCTGCTTATGCTGCATCCAGGTGCGCAGCAGGAAGACGGGTAAATATGACTATTCCAATCAAATTATGCTGAGGCTGCGCAGAACGGATGCTGGCTGGGTTGGATAACAAACAGAAATGTAGGAACACGGCAAAGGATTGGCATGTAATTGCACATCTGTTGCAAGGCAGCCAGAGGAAATGGGAAGACATCATTCTGTGACCTCTAAAGAGACATTTAAGCTGTGTGCCTGTGTCGGATCCCTCTGCACAGGGGCCTGAGCTCACACTCTTCCTTCTGAACACCTCTAGAGAGCTTACCCGCTGCTGTGGATATGGTACTGCTGAGGACCCCTGGACTGTAAGTGCTCTGAGGAACATTCTTCTTAACCCCATATGCTGCAATGAGAAAAAAAAGAGTGAGGAAAATGTAACCAAAGCAATTCGGCATATCTGCTTTTTGAACTGAAATCATTTTATTCTTATAGAAACACCACTAGGATCTTTCTAGACTATTCATGCTTTGGACGGCTGAAAAGAGGCATAGAGATGTCCAAAGCCATTTTAGAAGCTGGGTCTGTGGATGTCCAAGTCGGAACGGGGGTGTGGTGGAGACGTGACTTGGCATTCCAGGCATGAACGGGGATCTGAAGAGTGCTTGTTTTGGCTGAAAAACATCCAGAGGGCGTAGAGAAGAAAGCTCTCCGTCATCCCCCGTACTCAGCACAATCTCGGCGATAGCGGATTTGAATCTTGGGCTTCTCTGTTCCTGGCCCACTACACTAACCGTTAGGCTATTCCTAGACGTCCAGGTTCTAGAATACTGTTCTGGGGATGTCTATGTAGATGCCCCCACAGACGTCTATATGGGGCACGTCCAAGTTTGTGAAATCATGACTGCACCTGGACGTGCCTGCATTTTTTTCCAGATGTTCTGGCTTAGATGTCTCAGATTGCATTCGGATGCCCTTTCTTAAATTCCCCCCTGTGGCTTCAGATTTGACACTTAATTGTTTAATTAAAAATGATGCCATTTTCTAGCCACCCTCGGAAGGGTTATGGTGCTGAACGCTGTGACCTTAATTTGATACAAAAATGTGTTTGTTAGTGAATAAATAAGTAAATATGCACGCTCATCTCCCTGAAAAACAGAGCAAAAGTAAGTCTGCTTTTAACAGAAAGCCCCCTGACAATGAAAGATAATATGAGAACAGCAAAGCCAGTCAGAGGCACAATAAAATACCACTGCAACTATAAATCAGGATTCGTGCTGAAACGCACCTCACTTTGCTATAGAGTGAAATGACTGTTAAATAAAGTAGCTAGTTAATGCCGAGGTGATAATTAAGTTGTACAACATAATTTAAAATCCGTGACAGGCTCTTTAACATAGCTGGAAATATGAAATGTAGCCGAGGGTATGACTGCCCATCCAGTCTTTCCTGTTGTCTTGCTTTTGGTGCTCGGCACTTTGGGGAAATGGAAGAATATAAATTCTCCTGCTTAAACCAGTGCGAGCTCTCTGTCCCCAGCATGTCTTTACTTCTCAAGGCTGATCCCACCGCTGCCATCTTTATCTGTCCTAAACAATACCCAAACTCGACCATGGAACTGGCCTCCACCATCTGCTGACATCCGCTACTCCCTCCTTCTAACTAAGACTATTCTCTCACGTTTCCTGCAAGTCTAAGAAAGAAACCCAGGCATCGGTGGAATGTAAAGTTCTGTCTAATTGGAGAGTGATAATAATCCATGAAGCTGAATATCATTTGGTTTGAAATATCAGCAGGATATAATGATTAATTATCCTTAAAACCCAACAGTTTCCCATATGCACGAAGTGGGAGAAAACCTTTGGTCCGTAAGTACCTTAGTTTGTAATTGTGTGATAAATGTTTATATTTTTTGCCTTTTCGGAAACACTGATGGTTTACATTGTCCAGAGCAAATCTGGTGATTCCCCGGTGGTGATATTCTGTATTCCCAATTCCGGACCATAACAGCTATGCAATTCCAGGATTAACAGAAGACATGCTACTGACCTGCTGATGTTGCTGTGATTGCGTTGCTGCTGATGTTACCGGAACTTGGGGCGAGGTTGTTCTGAACGCCGTATACTGCAACAAAGGATTTTTAGAATAGATATTATAGGGCTCTCTTCCATATATGCTATAGGAGCTCAGTTCTTTAATATGGCCTGGAATGGCAATGTAAAAATCAGATGTACCTGCAAAGGGCATAGTTTTATAAGAAGCCGTCTAGATTTTTGTGTGAAGAATCTGTATAAATTCTAGTATTTTACTCATGTCCTCTTAGAAAATACTGACTAGTGTGAAAGCGACTAGTGGCCAGTACTGCAGACTATCACAAATAACATGCACTATTTGCAATTTTGTGCTTAAAGCAAAGTTTGCATTGACAGAGTACGTGCAGTGCAAGCAATTATCTGCGTAGATTATATAATTATGTGTGCGTATAATTGCAAAAAAATAGGCGCAGTCATTTACTCCAGTTCTAAGGCTGGTATAAGTGAATGTGCCTTAATGTGTACTCACGCTTTTGCATTTACGCTGTAATTGATAAAGTCAAGTATTGCATGTACTTGACTTTGTAAAATAGACATAAGGGGGGGGGGACTATTCAAAGCATTTTAGCTGGTTAGCCGACTTACTAACTGGCTAAAACGCAGTCACCGCGATATCCAGTGGCGCAAACGGTTTAGTGCTGCTGAATAAACCCACAGACTGCCAAAAAAACGCCTTGTTCTTTTTTTTGGCGGTCTGTTTGCGGCGTGGAGGCAGTGACGGCCACTAACCGGCTAACTTAAGTGGTTTAAGTTAGGATGTCTTCCACCGCTGACTATCCACTTTTAATTAAAGCGGCAGCAGCCGGGCGCTTTAGTTTTCATAGCTGCTGCTGAATGTGTCCCCAAAGTACATATGTGAAAATCTGCATTAACTAGGTGTCACTTTACAAAACTAACATCAAAGCGCTTATAGAGGGATTTATTTTCTTACAGAAAACATATGATAATGGCCCCCAGCCTTGTTAACCTTATCTGAGAACAGGCCATCCATTTTATACAAGTGCTACACTTTTTGGTCTAGCTCTCCAGCCAGTCAGAATCTGCCCCAGTCCCACTTGCTGCCAGGGAGGGTTTACAGCTGAGGAGCAATGCGGGGCTGGTGCAAGTATATCGGGTGCCCTAGGGGTGAACCTTAAGCCTCACACCTCCAACTCCTGAAATTGTCTTAATTAAACTCCACAATCATGCTCATCTTCCATACACCATCTCTCCCACAACAATCCTGTAGAAATGCAGAATTAGACACCATGAGATTAATTGCGCTTACTCCCTTGCAGGCAATGCGAGGTACCACGCTAGCTGTTCGGGCCTGTTTTCTAAGGTGAAGGGTATGTGTGCTCTGCTTTATAAAACAGCAGCGTACAGATGTCCTGGAACCTGGGCACAGTAGTTACGCTTGTCCAAGAGCAGATGTAATTTGCCACACCTGGATCGACATCCTGACCCCCGTAAGTCATAATATTTTATAACTTACATGCACTCCCCACCCCATGCATGCTTCTATGGCCCTTATGTGCAGTGACACATATGTGCATGTTACAGTAATTGCCTTTCTACAAGCGCTCATGTAAGTGCCCATTCACGCACATAAGTCCTTGAAAATAGGGATCTATGCATATTTTTCATGGGTACCATCCTGCGCGCTATATATAAAATCACCCCCAGAATTTTATATATTCAATTTTGCTTTTTATGTATGTGTGTGCCCACTCTCCTTGCAAGTAATGAGTGTGTTGATGGCTCTGTGAGTTCGTGTGGCCACTGGGATTTATTGTTTTGCTTTAACTGCTTTGCTGCTCTGCTTAGTTTTGCCTAATGGTTAAGCCAGCCCTGTTGTGACGGACCTTCATTTGTGGCTATCAAGGTCTTTTCTTCCAATTACTCCCCAGTCTTTTCACAGTTACGGTAGCAACAGTCCTTGGTAGAGTGCCCCAGGCCTTCAGAGAGCCGGGTAAACTTACATCCTGAATTTTGCCCACAGGTGTCGCCCCCCCAATACCTCCCCTAAGGGGCTATGAATGCTGTCTTCACAAAGTGGTGAGCAGTGTTATCACTGGATCATCAGCCAATCTTTAGTTGTCCAATGAGGATTTTCTTTTCTTTTTTTTATTAAATGAGATATGCTAAACTGAAAGAAAACCTAAAGTACTATTTGCAAATAATGCAAGCAGTTTTTCTACCTGGACTTATATACAAATAAGCCTACTAGAAAAACAGTGTGTAAACTTATTTCTTCTGTTAAAAAAGCTTTGTGAAGGAAACGGCTCAATTTAACTATTCATTAACAGTTAATAAGCTGCTTTGTATAATTTTGCATCTTAATCACTCATTAATTTTAATAAAATTACGCAAGCATAAAGGTAGGTATTAAATTGTATTATTTGTGCAGAAGAAAAATTTGTAACTTCCAGATGTGCTCAAATGGCCGGTACTGCAGACTATCACAAATAACATGCACCATTTGCATTTTTTGTGCTTAAAGCAAAGTTTGCAAAGCATTCCAGGTTTAGATTAACAGCCTCCTTGTCTGTTTACAGCTAATGGAATTGCAAAGATCTCAGAATCTGTGAGCTATTTCAGATTACAGTTGCTCCTGTCCTTAGAAGCACAGTATGTTAGCTCCATATTGAAACTAACCTGAGGAGGACGTGGTGAACCCAGAATTCAGTGCAGGGATGCTGGGAGCCATGTTGTTCGCAACGCCAAACACTGCAGGAACAGAAAAGTTGATGAATACCAGATGTGAGCATTACTTTCAGTGAAATACTATTATGTCTAGTCAGGCATCAGGCTAATGATTTCTTCCCTTTGATCTTCAGAACAATAGCTACTTGCTAGAAACATGTAGTCCTGTTTTCCACAAAACATTCAACTCAAGAACTCTTTCTCAAGTACCTCTATTTACAATTAAACTCACAGTAAGAGTGGGGAATAGATCGAACTGCTATTTAATGTGAGTCTGAAAAAACTGCTTGAGAGTGAATACCCTAAAGTGGTTCCAGATGAAAGCCACACAGTTTCTCAAGTGCATCACAATTTCCTTCCCCAAAGGAGAGCAGAGTGCTAGACTGTAGCAACTTCTTTTAGAGTGTCTAGGTGTGGTTTCTGTACCTGAACCTGTTGACTGGGCGTTTGTGTTCATTAGAGATGAGCTATGGGCCATGTTGTTGTGGTAACCACTGAGGGATGTTCCTGTTGGTAGGGTGGAGGTCCACAGGTAGGTTGGAAGTGCAGCATCCAGTAAGGTTGTATCATAAGTTCCTGATGCTGAATTAACAACAAAGAGGTCATGGAGATCTTGGCTCAGACATCTGGGTCTAAGCTTTCAGCAATGCGTGCAACTTTAGATTTCTGCATACACTTTCAAGCACATAGAAACTACTAAATTTTCAAATAAGAGGAAGCTGGCTATGAATATTGGATCAATATGCACTGATCCTATGTGCATGAAATGTTGCCTGTTTTAACAAGTTGAGCATATTTACATGCAGAGGCTTTACAATGATTTCTGTCTTAGAAGCAGGTATATAAAAGTGGAAAATTGAAGCTTACAGTGGCAGGAAAAATAACGTTATAATGCCTGTGATAGGGGTGTGCAGAAGATAAAATGTTTTGTTTTTTTCATTTAGCAGGTCTAAAATATTAACAGTCCATGTTAAAACCATTTAGCATATGGTGAATCAATTAGTGTGTGCTAAACATTTTTGTAAGTGCTAAATGAAACAAACCAAGGGAAAACACAACCCTAGTCTGAACTCGTACAATATCAGCAGGTGTGCAAAGACAATCTTCAGAACGAGTTTGCTTCAAAGGTAACTGGAACACTTCTAACATTTACATTGTTGCTCGGGAGAATGGAGAACACTCCCAGAACTTTTAGATCAGTAGATAATTCCATTCTTTCTATAAGAACTGGAAATCTCTGAATAATTATTAACGCGGGAAGTATAGTTACAGTCTATCATGTGAAAGCTGGCAAAACATATGCTTAGGAATGCCAGGCATTCACAGTTCAGTGAACGGTAGCTATTAGTTCATACATCTGCCTCTTGGTGTTGTATATGAACATGCATATGAACAACGAAAGGAACACAGAGCACAAGGTCATTTGGAGGGGAATTTTTAGAGATGGTTCCATGAGTGGAAAAGCATTTTACCCATATGTATTGCCATTTGGAGCACACTTTCACCTGCAGTGATCAGAGACACTCCTGGGGCAGAGTTGGAACTTATAAGCAAGCTTTTGGATTTTCACGAGCATGCATATAAATGTTCTCAAACATTTTGAAGGTATTTCTATAAGGAGCTGCATAAATTTACACACAATTGATGCGCGTAAATCATGGTATTTTAGATTGAGGTGCAGAACCCTCTTGGTTCTTCCTTACGGTATCTGGGAGTCATACTAGACACATCCCTCTCTTTTCATTCTCACATCAACATGGTGATAAAACATTCCTTCTACACCCTCTGCCAGATTTGCTCAGTTTGCACTTTTCTTCCAGGTTCAGCTGTACTCACTCTGCTTCTAACCTTGGTAATATCTCGCATTGACTACTGTAACATCATACTGTATATGCTGGTAGACCACAATATCAAATCAGGCGAATTCAGTCTGTGCAGAATACAGCCATCTGCCTTCTTCACCGGGCTTCCAACTTTGATCAGGTTTCCCCTTTATTTGTCAAATCTCACTGGTTATCCTTTTTACAACATATTCAATTCAAACTTCTCACACTTACCCACAAACCTTTTCACTCCGGTATTCCCGCCTACTTGTCTTCACTTCTTATCCCTCATGCCCCTCCCCACATCTTATGTTCAATTCTTGGCCACCGACTACATTTGCCCTCTCCATCACATGCCTGTCTGGAGTCCACGCGCCACTCGGCTTGCTATTTTTAGACTTTCACCTTTGGAACTCCTTGCCTATAGAGCTCTGTCTCACACCCTCATACCCCAAATTCAAATCTGCTTTATAGACACTTGATTTTGGTCAGTCCCTTTAGGTGTTTGGAGTCTGCTCTCTCCCTCCTTCCTTCTCTAATCCCCCCTCCCTGACTGGCTTAACTCTGTTCAAACGCCCTTGATTTTTTTATTTTTTCCTTCTTTTTCCTTTTCCACACTTTCTTTCCTATTGTAATTGGCATTCCTTTCCTTGATTCCTGTTTTTATATTGTAATTTTGTGTGCTGCTCCGATGTTTGGAAGGGCGGTATATGGTTTATGGTAAACCATACGTGAGCATTTACACATGGAAATCATGCGGTTGCTATTCTATAAGTACATGCATGGAGCCCGTATTTTCACGGTGGGTGTGTACATGGGCAGAGCGTGAGTGGAGCGCATAGTTATGTACGTAATCTATAGAATACGCGCATACACATGTAAGATACACGGCTTACATTTACACACATTAGTGGCCGGGTGCATTAGACTTTACAAAATACGTACGATCAATGGCATCAAACTGCATTAACGATGTGGCAGCTTATCGATTTCCCCTCTTTGTGCATACCGAAGAGCAGGAGTACATATGTGCACACATTTTCCCTTTGAAAATTAGTGTGATTTATGCACAGGTTAACCAGGCTGTCACAGAAGTGCCCTCCCAATGGCTGCGCGGCTCAATATCAGACTAGTTACCTGATTGGGAGCTCTCTGTTACTATCTTGGTTTCCACAGCAGCTTTCTTGGGGATGGGAAGAGTGTTCGTCGGGGATCGAGTGGGGCTGAGGCTGGAAGACCGGCCTCCCTTCAGTAAGCGCTTCACATCGTCGAGTTCTGTCCCTGGGTGGAAAAAGCAGAGCAGTCATTCAATGGCAGGCCCGTGGGAATACAACGATGCAAAATACGGTCTTTATACTATCTACCCATTCATTGTGTGGTTCTTTCCAGATTTAATAAATGAACGGATGAAGTTCAACAGCTCAGGCATGCGAGCTACTGAGTTTAACACACTAGAAAAAAATATTAAATAAAAACTGATGGTCCTAATATTCAGCCACTTGCCCAGTTAGCTTCAGCGGAGAAAGGTAGTCAAGCCTTTACAGCGCCTGACTTTCGCTGTGTTGTGATATCTGGGCAGTGGCTCAATATCGCCATTGCCCTGTTATTGCTGGGTGCTGCCCACAGGCCACCCCCCTGGCATGCTCTGATGATAATCGGGCAGCACTGTGGCATAGTGGCGGCACCTGCAGATATTCAGCGGCACAGGTCCGCTCACCGTATTCACTCCTTTAAAGATCGGGCCAGATTTTTTTATTTTCTTGAAATAACCCTGTCCTTTATTTTTTGACTTAGTGCTTTTAACCTTTTGTACTTTGAGTTAGTTTTTCAGAAAGCGTTCAGAATTCATAAACCATGAGACGTTATGAACGTATCTGTGCGAATTTAGATTAATTTAAAAAAAAATCTAGAAGTGTACTTTTGACAATAAACAGTAGTGGTTCCTTGCTCTTTCAGAAGGAACCGAATAGCCTCTATAGACCTAGCAGAGGTCATTCATTCTTTTTTTTTAGATTTTATTATTTATCATTTCAAACAAAATAATACAAGTCACTACACTTGCACATGAAATGGGAGCTACCAGCAACCTCAATAACACAAGAAAGGAAAAAATACTCAAGGAAACATGTACAAAAAGGAGGAGCCCCTTCTCTAGTCCACCATATAGAGAGATCTAAAATTAAGAAAAAACATCTTATCGAAATAGAAGGAAAAAGCAGGCATTAAGCAGCCAGATACCCAACAATATCACAGTGCAGAATCCCACCTCATTCACCCCCCACAGACCCCTTAGTATTGATCATTCATTCTTGACAAGCTTCAAGACATACCATATAACATGGTAGGTTTATTCCAACAGAGAAAACTGAAAGAGCCTGTGGGCACCCGCAGAACCTTCCAGGAACCATACACTTTTTCAAACATTTGATGCAATTATTAATTTACTTTTGATTGGTGAATTTTAATTGCTTGTGAGTACACTACGAGGACCAGCCAGGCTTCTGCTGCTCGTATGCATCAACCAAAATCTTTCTTTCCACTATTGAGTACATTCCAGCATTTGGGAGTTGACATCATAGGGCTGGAACTGGGGCAGGGAGGTCAGGGATTTACCCCAGGCACCGTATTTCTAGGAACACTTCAGGCACTCCTCTGTAGGGAGGCGCTGGAGAATGTGTTTTCTGTCGTGTGCCTTAGGGTCCCAGGTGACCAAACACCCCATTCCAGCACTGTGACCTTGGCAAGATCCCACAGAGTGCAGAGACTCTCCTCAAGGCAGGGACAACCTAAAAGGTGTTGCGTGGTCTGTCTCTCATTACAGTTGCAGTCTCAGCTTGGTAGGGCCAGGTATAATGTAAGGAAAACTTTATGAACAGCAGACTTTCTCATATGGTTTTGCACATCCACCTCTGGAGATGTGCTCACATGATCAGTAGATATAAGGTTGGAATCTTAAGACTCATTGCAATTGTTTCCTACTTGCTCTACCCTCAGATATGAAATTGTCATGGAAATTTGTAGGCCTTAAGGGGGAGGGTAGTTAACCAATATGGGTATACAAGAAATGGCTGACCTTACTTTGTAAGTGACCCCTTCCTTGATATCTTCAAACAGAGGAGTCCACTATTTATCTGCTCCATCCTGTTCCAAGAATTATGTGTTTGCATGTACACTTTGTGGAACACCATTGTACAAATAGAGCGGCATTTTAGAAAGGGCGTCCAAGTGCAATCTGGGACATCTAGAGCAGAACGTGC
Organism: Ichthyophis bannanicus; assembly: GCA_033557465.1. Taxonomy (NCBI): domain Eukaryota; kingdom Metazoa; phylum Chordata; class Amphibia; order Gymnophiona; family Ichthyophiidae; genus Ichthyophis; species Ichthyophis bannanicus. Next base: position 944,197,163 of record CM066034.1, read on the forward strand.
AGAAAAACACAGGGGAGGTCTGTGTTTCAACCCGACTTTAGAAACATAGATGCCCCTGATGCCCCTGATGTGGACACCTGTGCCAGTGTTCATATAGATATTCCCACTATGAAACCACAGGACATGGATGTCCATCTCAAGCAAGGTCAACACAAAGAAGAGCAAGCCGCTCTTGCCGTAGAATCCAGAGAGCACAGGAAGCAAAAGATGTGTGATGGTCACAGGAGCTTTTATTGGGGTTTATCCAACAACAGCTCCTGTGAACATCAAACATCTCAAGCAAGGTTACATACAGGGATGTCCAATGACGTGGCTAAATGAAAACATAAGCCCCCATTCTCCATCAGTGTTCATTGTCAAATTGTAAAATAAAGGGGATATGAGTGTACCTCCTTCTCCACAGGCCCCAGACATTTCCCCGACAAAACAAGCCCTTTTCAAGTGCCTGCAACAGGATTAACCTTTGACGTGGCTTGGGACATCCAGGATATTTCTGAAATTGGGCAAGGATGTCCAAGTTCTTGGGACTGCCTCAACCATGCCTATACCATGCCCCCATTCCGACTTGGACGTCCTTGAACTGGAGACCTCCTCAAGCCCGGCTTCTAAACTTGCTCCGGGGACATCTCTATGCTTTGAATATCTAAATACTTGTATTCAGACATCCAAAGCACAAATAGGGCTTCTAAAATAACTCCCATAATGTATATATCCGCTGAACGTCCACATACTTCTCTACAAGGCAAGGACAGCTTAAGCAGATCAAGATGATCTTTCTGTTGTTCCCTTTAGGAATTAATCAGAATTCTAGACTCTGATAGCTAGCAATAGGTAGGAGCACACTTCCAAATGAGAGTGCTCTCACACCACACTACACTGAGCCTAAAGGTCAGAACTTTTAAGAACTAATCTACATCATCATCATTGTCAGTCCTTGTTAACGACATCTTATTAACACCCATAGGTGAAGCTCATCAGCGTTATTATTTTTATGGGCACTTAGCATGATAATGTCACCTCCTCCCCCTGGCTGGTTCCCCAGGGCAGCAACTTCAAAGTCATCAGGTAGGGGCTGACAATTAATGGAGCATTAAGAGAGTTAGCTTGCAACTGTTCAGTTGACTTAAAAGAGAGGGTATGCTTACATCTGGTGGAGGGAGAAGCACTCTGCAGCCGGACCCGGATTTCACTCTCTGTAGAAGAAAAAAAAAATGAAGATTAGTTGTTTGGTGATGCTGATCCTGAACTCCTGACCTGAGGTATGGATGGAGCCCAGGGGAAATGCCTGCTGCTTTATGCCCCTTGACGTTCCTCGTGAATTTGCTTTCAGGTGTCTGTCTTACTGTTAATATGCTGCAGGTCTGAACAAGACTATCAGGATGACAGGAGAGTGAAAGTTTAGTCTATGGGTTGCAGTTCTGCTGTGGAAATGAGAGAGTGAGCCCTTTAATTACATCCAGCGTATCACTTGCAAGCCTAACATGGATGGGCTTTGATTCTAAGACAGGTGTCTAATGCCTGACTGAGCCATGGTGACTTAAGGGAGATAAAGCATCATTCAATAATGTTTCTACTGGTGGATTAGGACAGTTTAGGTATAAGTGCTGGCAAGGGTCTTGGCCTGTGGTCTGCGGTAGAATTAAAAGAAAAAGTGGTTTTGAGACACTGTAACCCTCCGTGATGCTTAGGTGAGAGGTGATCTATCGAATGAGATCAATCAAAACAGCAGCTCCAGAATGCATCTCTTAAAAATATACTGGCTTGTATTAGAACTTTTACATCTACTTTGAGTTTTAATATCAGGTTTATTTTCTGCCTTGACAGTTTTTTTATTTTTGGATTAAAAGGTATTCATGTAAAAATTGTGAACTCAAAAAATGTCACCCTTTTCTTTCTGGGGTTTACTTGTGAGCTGCTTATGCTGTGTTTACACTTCAGATTGTCAGGGTAATGTGATTCTGTTATGGATCACCAGAGCATTTAGTTATTATTTTTGTTTTCATTTTATTATTTTTCTGGTTTTTTTCCCATTTTTTGTATCTATTGTTTTGTTTCATTTACTTAAAATGACAAATACAACACCAAAAAGGTTTAAAAAAGAAGAAATGAGAAAACAATGGAAACTGAAAAATAAATATCAAGTCTGGGCCCTTCCCTGCTAGCAAAACATGCAACTTATAAATAAAAAAATAAAAGCTTGTGGCCGGTCTTCCGCTTTTTCACTTGCGCCTTTCTGCTCTATTTCTTGCCCAATTCACAGGCCTCCAAGGGGCAGAAGTGATTCCTCAGTTACTCCTGCTACTTTCTGAACTTTATGAAAAAAAGCACGGGCAGGGCAGGAGTGACTGTGGATCTCTCCCTCCCACTGAAGACCTTCAGATGAGGTAAGAGAGTCAGTAGGTACATCAGGAAGCTCAGAGACCCTCAGCGGCTGGCTATAACTCAGGGTGGGTTTTTTTAAATTGAAGAGGTGCAGTTTTTTTTCGGGACTGGCTTAGGTTTGGAAATGGCCGAAAACAAACAAAATTATTTTCCTTTTTCTTTCATTTTGAAATCAATTTGAAACTGGAAACTGTTGAAATTTCCCATTTCTTTCTGAACGAAGGCAGAATCTCTATTACGTATTGTCCAAGTGATAAATATGGCGAGGGAGAAGTTGGTTTTCAAACCTTTTAATAAAGTATCTGCTGAGGAATTAAAGAAAAATCAGAATGACCAATTGGGGGAGCGGGAGGGGTGGGAATGATTTTCTTTATTTTAACTTTCAATTGAATTGTGTAAACTAGTATCAAGCTTGTGTTTGAAAGCACTTATGAGGCTGGTGATGGCACGGACTGCAAAAATGCTTTAAAAAATGTTTTGCAGCAGATAAATGTATAGCTGGCTATTTTAATGGCAAAATGGCTGAAATGCTACATTTAAAAAAGGGGTGTGGTTTGACGGCATGCAACAAGAGAAGTAAAACAAAAAAATTATACATTCAATATCCAGCCACGGAGCATACGAGCATAAATTTTATCCATCCAAGTAGTGATGGGAAAGAAGCAGGTCTATCATAAGAGGGTCATTTTATCAGGGGGCTACTTGAAGGGGCATGTTTACTAAACTGCGCTAACCATTAATGCAGGGATCAACGTACGGTAAGCAAGCCACACTAAAAAGCACATGCTAACAGGTTGGTGTGCGATTGGGCAGATAAAGGGCAGATTGGGAGCAGAACATGGGCGTTGATGGTGCATTGCCCTTAACATGGGTCTTATGGGTGCCACCTCAATGGGTGGCAATAAGTGCACCCTTCTGCTGGTTTCTGTGGTGCCAGGCATTTGCAATGCACCAATAGCAGGGCGATGGGTGACACACACTTAGACGTTGGCATGGGCCTCTGTGCTGGTTCTGTGGCCTGACTAGGTGCTAACAGCACCCCCTATAGTAAACATGCCTCTAAGTGTATAAGTAGGCACCTAATTAGATACAATTTTATAAAGACACCTAGGTGCCCATGTGTCTTTATCAAATACTAGCGCAAGTGGCATAAATTGTGTCTACATTGCAAGGCACGGGTATTCACCCTTGCCCTGGAGCAGATGTAAATGTCCGTGCCTATAATTCTTCAGCACATGGGTAGATTAGTGCATTTTATAATCTATGCACCTACGGGCACCCTCTGCCCATCCTCTACCCAAACTCCACCCATGTGTATGCCTCCCAGCAAAGTCCATGTCATCATGCCAAAGCGGGCACTTTTACACTAGTTGGTATTTTCTACGAGGCCGCTTACATGAATATATGGCCACATACACACAGGAATGACATTATTAAATCACCTCCTATTTAAAGCTCAGTGGCACACGTATGAGGGTGGCATTGCTGAAAATGCCTATAACTTTAAAGGGATTCCTTATCCATTTAAATTTATAGGGCCGCCTCGTCACCGACATTGACATCTGTCTATATATTTGTTTCTTTTTGCTGGTGCTGCTGCTTTAAGTGAAAATTGAACTTAAGACCCAAGACACTGAAGCCTGGGCACATCCCCATTAGCATGATAGCAGCCAAGTTGGGGCATGTTCCAGCTGCGATGAAAGCCCAGGAGAAGGCCAACTTGGCAAACCAACTCGCATTCCAAAATCTAGCCTTGCTCGGCTGCCTTTGGCATTAAGAGTCCAGACTGTATCACCCCATTGTTCTCTCTAAAATGCAAAAGCACGTGAAAATAAAGAACAGACCCTGGAAACCCTAAGAGGCCTGCAAGGTCGCGTCCCTGTGCCTATTAGACTATCATGCAAGGGATAATCTATTGGGAGGAAACATTCTTGGATGCAACAGAGAATTCCAACTAAAACAAATCTGCCTGCTTTTAAACATATGAGGATTTAAATATTAGCACGGATTTTTTAAAGGTTTTACAGTGAAGTAGCTAATTACAACAACTCCTTTGGGAACCAATCTTGTGTGGTTGAAAGGTCTTCGGACAAGTTGATGTACACAGTACATGTTGTATCCCAGTGCAACATTGCCAACAGTGGAGATGTCGTCGTTGGCGCAGTGAGGGCATGGCAAGTATCCAATGGCATGTGCTGGGTTTCTGTTTTATTTCCCAAGTTGCCCCCCTTTTGATTCTTAGCGCCAGAGGTTTAAAATGATGCCTGGATGGGAATGTGTATAGTGCCAACCACTGAGAATATATGCTTTCCCTGAAGAACGCATGGACAGGGCCCAGCGCCCCATTCTATGGACCCTGCAGGCTGCTTCGTTTTAATGTACTGGAGTTACTGGGAGCTTCCAACAGTTGACTGTGGTACAACCACACCTGACATTATGTGCTGTATATAAATGAACTCTATGCAAGACAGGGCCTAAGATCTAAGGTGTGTGCTTGGGAAAGCAACTAAATGAGAAACGAGGGAACCAGCGTTACCCTGGCCTTCAGCTCACCTCTGCTCTGAGTCCGCCCCCTGGTGGAGGTAGTTGCTGAGAAAGAATTGAGAAAAAAGGAGTGTTAGATTCTGCCATAAGTAACCCGCTTCATGAATGCAAAATTTAAATTCTTAGCTCTTTAATTCTTTGCTTCTCCTTAGAAAATGAATGCGGTACAATGTCAGCACGATGGTACTGATATGAACTCATGTTGTTTTGTCTTACACTTATGGGCAAAGTCCCATCTCTCTAATTTGCTTTTTTGCTGTTCTAGAAATGCTCTTCTAGAATCCCTCCTTGCACAGCAGTCTTACTCCTTTAATCTCTTTCCCTTTTTGCAGTTTGACTCCCCTATTTGTTCTCCCTATTTGGAGTCTCCTTCACCTCTCTCTTGCTTCTTCTCCTGCTGAACCCAACTCGCAATGTTACTCGCTTAATTTCTATCCTCTCCAGTTCTAGTGTCCAAATGTCTCTTAGTTTATCATCGGTCTCATTAGCCCTGTGCTTCTGCCTGCCCTCTTTCTGCTCAGATCTACCATTCTGTAATATGTCTCTACTCAGGAACATGCCAAGCTGGTAATACTCCTTGTGCAACCTGTGAATCAGGTCCCCCTCTTCCACCCAGCCATGCACAGTTCCTGTTGGGCTTCCTGGACGCCCTGTGATGGCATCAGCACCCTATCAGTGTTTGTGCCCTGTGCGGCCGCATTGCTCGCACGGTCCTTGGTACAGCCCTGTCTCGACTCTTCTAGTTCTCTTTATCTCTCCCTGTTCGTTAGTATCAAGCCAAACTGTTCTCTTTCCTAGGCCCAGATTTCATCTGTTTTGCATGCACATATAAGGAAACAGACTTTGGTACTGTAACTCTTCATATTATGGAAACTCTGATTTTTTCTAACAGCTATCAAATTATTCCAGTAGTCTGGTAATATATGTGAATGCAATACATAAAGAAACAATTTTAATGACAACTTGCAGTGTTCTCATTTGGTAGCACAAATTTGTTTCAGGACACTGTTTTTCTTTGGTCATACCTCAACAGCTAATAGTTTGACATATGGGATCATTCAGTTACTCAGAAATGCTCTATAAACTTACCAAATTCTTTTCTCGTGTATTCTGGAGAAGAATTTCCACTGGAACTTCCTAAAGAAGAACAGAGAACAATTATATCTTTTCTCTATTGTAGGGAATATGTTATGCTCTTTTCTATAGCAGATGCTTTTTAATTATTTAGAATGGCTACTGATTTTTGGTTTTTACCCTACGGTTTCCTCCTGTTCCTTGGGTTGGAAGCAGACAACATGATCCTTCATTCACAACTACCTTAGGATTTTCCCGCTATTGTATATCCCCTTCCAACTTATTTTTGCCCAGTGATTGCAACCAAAGTTCTTGACTGAGGGGAAGGCACCAATTATTTTCAGACACTGGCAATCATGGCACCTAAAGTTGGTTGCCCTTGTACAATCACTATGACCCTTTCCCCTTTGCCCTCAAATGGCTATAAATGCAGCAACTCTAGCCTTGGCCAGCTCGGAGTGAAAGACCTGATGTGCAGTCAGGGCTGACCCAAGAGTTGGTTCAAGGTGTTGGTGCCCTAGGCAAACCTTAAGCCTTATGTCCCCCCGCTGTCAGAATCTGTTGTTTAACTTTGCAAGCCTTACTCTAAGCTGATGCCCTAGGCAACCACCTAGTTGCCATGGTGATTGGGCTAGCCCACCTCGGCATACATTCATTCTGTGTTTCCTCCTTACTCTCCCTGTATATCCCACCTCGTGACTTCTGTTAATTGGGCAAGCTGTTCTCCTCTACCACCAACTTCTGACTCGGAGCTTTCCATCTTGCTGTGCCATACGCCTAGAGTAACCTTCTTGAGTTGATGTGTCATGGCCCCTTCTTGGCCATAATCAAGTCCCACCTGAAGACCTATGTTTTTGGTGCTGTTTTTAATGCCTAAGCCTTGGTTGTCCTGATTATAGCTTTGTTGGTTTCATTTGTGTTTCATGTAAAGCCTACTGTTCATCTTGGCTGTGTGTCTTGGATTCATTGTAAGTTCCACACAGAAGGGACTGTTTCTTATGTGTATCTGTAAAGAGCTGCATATCGCTAGTTGGACCATAGGAATGGTAAACGATGGTCCTATCAGTTTCAATATGTACGAAAGAGAAATGATTTTTACAGTGCTAATTCAGATGTTTATTCATTGTATCTTTGCAGCTAGAAATCAATAATTATCCTTGTATCTCGGTTATCTTGTGGGAAAGAAAGTTAAATGCCTTCAAATTGATTCTTGTTTAAAATAATCCAGTTCTCTATTGCTGCTGAAGGCTGGACTGCTCTAGTACCTATGGCTTTTTTTTGGCTGTGAAAAATGAAGCAATAGATTAACGAGCACAGAGAGTCTTTCATGTGTAACAAACCCCCTGAAGCAAGCAGTTGCATTACCCCAAGCAGAAATCCTTGTTCTCTGTAGCGTATGCACATATTCAAGTCAGGTGTAGGACACATCATGCATATATGCAACATGGGAGTATTTTCCACTTTCAAAACATGTTTTACCTATGGAAAAGGGCTCATATACAATTGCGCGGTTGGATATGGGTGCATAAAAACATGTATTGACAAGACTGCATGTACTTAAGGCATTCCTGGGGGTATACTTTTGACAGAACAGTGGTGGAGTTGCAATATGCATTTATATTTTATAAAATACATAGTAACATAGTATATGATGGTAGATAAAGACCAGTATGGTCCATCTAGTCTGCCCAACAAGGCGGCAAGAGTAGGTACACTTGCCGCTCCGTGCAGGTCACCTCTCCCCATGCCTTTGTTTAGGGGTGTACCCACCGCTCCGTGTAGGTCACCCCTATTTGTTCAGATATAAGAGAGAGTTATTCTTATTTTGATTTTATCCTGTTGCTATAAAGGGATCCACTGTGTCTGTCCCATGCCATTTTGAATTCCGTCACTGTGTACCTATGCACAGCAGCAGGTGTATGTATATTCATCAGTGAAGATCTGTGCACTATCGAGGCAGCTTTTGGATGCCTGTTTTATAAATGCGTTATTGGAATTTTCTTTAGACTACAAAAGTATGGTGTCAGTGCTGGCGCAATGCTATAAGCACAGGAAAGGGGGCACCAGCATTTAGGGAGCATCAACAGCTACTGCAAACACCACTCTGCTATCTTTATATCAATTTCTAAGCTGCAGGGGGCGCCAGAAACCCCAGCTCCATCCCTGTATGGCGGTACTGTACATCATAATAAAATGGGTCTAACATGAGAAAAGGAGACAATAGATGTGCTCCACTATTGTACTCGTTGGGATTTGTGGTCTGACCAAGAAACTATTTATAAAAATTAGTTAAACTATGAACTATGAACACCGCCTTGATTGTAGGATAAGGCGGTATAGAAATACTGTTAAATAAATAAATAAACTAGTTGCTAAAAAAATTTTTAAGAACAGTTTTCAATGTCTGCAATGATTGGAAAAAGGGGCTTTTGGTATTTTAGAATGTCTTTATAAAAAGAGACGAAAACTGGGCTCCCTTTTGGATATTCCGCATAGGTGCCTTGTTATAAAATTACGCCCCCCCCCCCCCCACCCCCACACATGCAAGTAGAACTGATTAACTGGAGCATGTTAATTGTCCCGTTATCACAGCAATAGCTCCTCCTACCTTCATAACCTGCATGGCGGGTAATGGCAGTATAGGTTTTCCTGTCAAATGTTGAGCCAGGTGAAAGAGAGAGCGTAGAGCTGGGAGATGGAACGCGCTTTGAGCCAGACGAGCTTACATGAACTCTTGAACTGCTACCTACAAATTGAAAAAAATACTTCAAAATAAGATTTGGCTTTGGTTATTCCTGGTTGCTAGGGCTTGCGTTTTGGCTACATTGGGCCCAATATTCAAATGCTGCTGCTAAAAATATAAGTCTGCCACCCAGACATTTAGTGGGACTCTCTGGATGGTGCAGGCAGAAATCCCTCAAAGTGCTTCAGCACCATACGGATTGTGCTACAGTGGAGATAGGATGGAATGAGGGTGGGGTGACTAGGTATACTGATAGAGGCCATAATCAGCCACGTCCCTATAGCTAGGTGGTATAATTTAGGCCTGCAAAAAAGCAATGCTAAATGAAAGTGCTTAGCTAAAGGGATGGTGGCTGAATATCACTGCAGTGCACAAAGCCGGTGGTGGTGACCGCATGATGGGGCATGTTTACTAAGTCCCTCGCTGGTTACACACCTGTAGGCTGCATTACTAGCGTGGAGCGTCAGCACTAACTTCAGGGGACATCTGCTTCTGTCCCTCTGCAGTTAACGAGGGCCCAGAATGTGGTACCACACAAGCTGGCATATGGGTGCACCTAATGCCACCAATTGAGGTGACATTGAGTACACCCATGCTAAGAGTGTCAAGGGTGGTTAGCATGAGCCACCAATGCCTATTCTAGCTGTGAGACGCCAACAGTGCCTCTGTCCTGCCAGTCCCCACCCCCAGGCATGCTACCAAGGAAGTGTGGAATCTTTGGTGCTAGGGCCCCTGCTACACTTTAGCACGGTGCTCAAACAGTACATCAAACCCTACACTACTGGGTGGCATGATTTAGTAAACATGCCCTTCTATGCATATTTGGTATCACCATATGTCTGCAAAGTGGTGCAGACTGCGTTCAAAAAATGCGATTACCACCATCTTAAAAAATTGACCCAAATTGTTTCCAAATAATGGTATTCTCTGATTCACTGTTTTTGCCTCCTGATTGGTTTGGCAATCAGAAGTGGGATTTTTGAATGCAAGGCACTACATTAAACAGAAGACTACATAAAATCAAATAAACGTAAATATACAATATGTAACATCGGTGCTTTCACTTTTCAGGACACCAGTTTGGGTGTTACAGTATTAGTCAATGCAGTGCAATCGATCTGCACAGCTCTCTGTACAAATAGAGGGAGCGCTAGAAAAACATTCAAAGGTCATTTAATATTCTCCAAATATGAATAGACAATAATATGCATGTTCCTCACTGGAAGGGCTTGCAGATCTACAGGGCAGGGAATACTGAGAATATTAAAGACCTTTGACCTTTGATTAACGAGCACAGAGAGTCTTTCATGTGTAACAAACCCCCTGAAGCGAGCAGTTGCATTACCCCAAGCAGAAATCCTTGTCCAATAAGCTGCTTCATAAGTGCTGCCTGGCGTCTGTGTGACACAGGTTTCTCTGAGGAGCTTCTTCTGTGTAGAAAACAACTTTACGAAAAGACGGGTGTGGAGTAAATTCTGTCCTGTGTATTTTTGACCCGGCATTTCCTTCCTGCCCTTTTGAACTTCCAGCTCAGTTGGAACCAAGCCTGGGATTCGGCACCATGAGTCTATAGATTTTTATACTCTATTCTGTAACCCTTCCAAACTTATTTCAGTAAAGTCATTGCAGCATAGTCCTTGGCCACGGACAATGCACCAGGGCTCCTTCCAAAATCCTGCAATCATGGTCCTTACTCTGACAGGTGGGAGGTTGAGAGCCTCTACACTCCTCAGCATACTTAAATATAGCTGATCCGCGGAAGGAAAGACTTGAGCTGGGAACTGATCCATGTCCGTACATTAGCCCCAAGATGACTCTTTCGACTCATTATTTAGAAAGTGTCTGGATTTCCTCAGTTTGATTCGATTTAAATTTGTTAGATTATAATTTGCATTTATGTATGCATTTTCACTGGATGTTAAATTTGTACATAATGCTATTTTTTTGTTTGTTATAATGTGTGAGTTGCTTTGTAGTTTCTTATGTTTGAAAAGGCGGAATATACATGTTATTATTACATTATGAAAGGCCACTTCTGAACCTACCACAAGAAGGTGGTGATAAAGCGAAAACAGAAGCGGCACAATAAAGTAAAATAAAAACGTAATTCTCCTGTTAGACTCTAGTTCCACAAGCTGTAGCAATATGGGGGGGGGGGGGCGGTTCTGATCCGCAAATAGCGGGGCTGGACATCTGGGATGGACGTCCAACCCCCAAACAGGCCAGGGACCGTATTCTGCTCCTCCTGCTCCCCGCCGCACAGGGCCTTTGTGCAGGGAGCGCCAGACAAGGGCAGCGCCTGGACGGAGCGAGGGCGGAGCTGGGGAGAGGTCAGGCACTCGGACATACAGAGGTCATTCAGGGCAGGCCTCTGTATGTCCAGTGGGGGCAGGATAGACGTCGGACTTATTCCATCTCAGAGGTGGATTAAGTCCCAGCCAAGGCAGCGATCGGGGCAGGCAGTCCACAGAGTCTCGACAGGTGAGCTCCCACCGCCTGATCCTGGCCCTGACCAACCCTGCTGAGAGTCGGGTGGAGGGGAAAAGAACTTTGTATCTGTCAGGCCTTGCGTGCACCTTCTGAGTGTCCCGATGCCATGGCAATAGGACGCCACAGCACCAGCACACCAGCAGAAGGACTGAGCGGTGGAGACAGGCAGCATGCTATACATCTCCCTACTTGGCCTACTGTGCACTCCAGCCCGTCCAGGTGACCTGATTCTGTAGCCGTGGGAATGTATAGCTCCAGCGGTTGCAGAATCTGGTACAACTGTGCCCCGTCCATTTTTCAACTCCGGACAGGCTGGGCATGCCGAGAATGGATTCGGCCTCTGTGTTTTTGGACCTATGCATTGCAGTACACAATGGTAACCAGTATTTGAAGACCACTGGTATCAAGATTAGTTAGTCTTCACTGTTGGGAAAGACCGATTAGAACTTTGCGAGAGTGAAGAAATTAATTCAGCTGTAATGTGAAGGATTTGTGCCTTTGTGAAATGAAGGCTGGTTCTTTATTGTCTTTTCTCATTTTTTGCTTGTGCTGATTCTTCTCTTTCCATTTAGGTGGATTTCATGTTGAACAATGACCCTTTGTCGGCAGCAATCCCACGGCAGATGTGCAAAGTAGACTGAAACATTACTCAATGTGTAAACTCGGTGACTACTTCCCATTAATCATTTTTAAGGGCTAGGACTATATTTTTCACGGCGTGCATATTCTCTATTAAAAAAGAGATCCTACTGGGTTGGGGAAGAAAAGAAGAGGAAAAATAATTTATATTACAAAGAAGAAAATGCAGGGTGAAACAGTTTCATTTCCTGCAAGAGCTGTCTTTTGGGGATCTGGGATCTGAAAGGCATCCATCACCCTTTCTGTACAGAAGGATTTCCTGATCTTCTTGAGCCTCCCCCATTAGAAAGTCAAAGCAGGTTATTCAGCTAAGTCAGCAGGATGAAAAAGCAGGGCCTAGAGTTGTCCAAATAAAGTTATCTGAATAACTCGAACCAGATACAGTATATTCAGCAAAGATTTATCCAGCTAAGTCCCTCTGAATATGCTTAAACTTAAATGGATAACTTTACTAATTGCCAGTTTGATGACTATTAACCTCCTAGTTAACATATGACACCGATGGCCTGATAATGAAGGCAAAGGCTTGCATACCAACATCTGATAACCCTTGAGAGGGATATTTGCTACTTTCTGCACCATAGCCAACTGACGAGAGCTGAAACGGATAATCTGAAGGATGATGGACTAGATTGACTGGAGTCTTTTTTTAATCAGCAATCTATGTAACTCATACCAAAGCAATGTGTAAAAAATCTGATTTTATTGGGTGCTGGTCATGACTGTAGCAATAGAGATGCATCTTTGAAAGTCGAAAACTGGGTTGTCAGAGATGGTAAATGATGCCAAAACTGTCTCATCTACCTACTTCGAAAAGGAGGAGGAGGGACTGCGTTCTACCCTTTCAGGGCAGACCATTGAATTCACCAGCTACTACGTTTCTGTTGTTTCAAGGGCAATTCTTTCAACATGCCCAAGTTTACTGCCTGTAATATCTATAATGACAATCTTCCTACAGAGAGTCTCCTGCTCTTTCCCCTTAAACACTGAGGAGTCATGATCATTCCACTGGTCTCCATTAATCTCAGATTCTCAAGCTACACTTTTTAATACTCACTTGTGGTGACATAACTGTTACCATGGGTCAGACTCTTCTTTTCCATTCCACTTACTCCACTCTGTGATGATGCTTTGGTCCCACTGCTCTTTCCTCCTTCTGTTGGAAAATACCCACACAAAATAAGGCATCAGACCACAGGGAAAGCGAGGAAGCAATCAAGCAATACTAAAAATTTACGGTGTTGCAGTAGTGGAAGGAGCGTGTATTCTTTTATTATCAAGACCGCTTCATTTATCACTCCACTGATTAAGGCTACCACTTCTGCCCAGCCTACTAATGGAAAACTTTCTCTATTGACATTAGGAGCGTGCAATGAAAGAGTTTTCATTTTGTGTTCTTTTTTTCATATTGGCCTTTTGTTTGTTTTGTTAAAAATAAAAAGTGACATTCTGGGGCTTCCTTCCAATTCCCCTCCTGCCTGCTATTTTAAAAAACATGGTGTGGGTCCAGGGCACCCCTTCCCCTCTCATTTGCTTGTTAGAATTAGATCTGTGGATTCCTGGGCTCTCCTGCTGTCTCCCACCCAATCTTATTTTAAAGAAGGTGACTCCAGGACCTCCTAGAATCACTTGCTCTGGACAAGAGGGATGACCCCTTACCTGCTTTCTACTCATTGTCTTGCCTTGGTTGGTCAGTGCTTCACTAGTTACATGGATAGGCGGCATGACTAGTGTATCATTGCCTTGCTATCAAAGGTTTGAAAGAAGGACCAGGGTGATGGTAGAGCGTCCAAAGCTACCTTCTTTAGCAAAGATTGGATGTGGGGGGAGGCTAGTGGGAGGGTCTGGGACCTGACAAATATATTTTTAGAGTGGGTATATGGATGGAAAGGGAAACTGGGAGGCGTGCATTCAAAATGACATCCACAACAATAAGAAAATATTATTATGTGGTCAATATCTTTTGGAACAACACAAATGATATTTCTCCTGCTGTTTGAAAATGAAACCATATCCCTAGCTTATGCCCAGGAACCAGGCCTAGATTTTGGCATTGGCTACACTGACAAATGTCTAGGGTGCTAAATGTTGAGGCGCAAAATAACCAGGCCAAAATAGAGCCTTCTCCCAGTTATTACAGGGCTATCTACCAGTATCAATTCAAAGAGGCACTGCCATAGTACTCTGGCCCAATAACCCCACCCTTCTTTTTCACTCTCAACCTTGGCTCTAAGCTCCAAGACAGATTCCATGCCCTCACCCTCCAATCCTTCCTATGGACACCGAAACCTTAACATCCGGCCCTGGTCTTAGGCACAGTTGTATAATACTGGTCAGCACGGCTATAACAAGCACAGTTCAGCAAGGAAAAGCACCTCATGTTTCCCACCATACAGAGTCTAGTAGTCTTTTGCATCCTTTAGAAAACTGACGTCTTTGCAAGTTCTAATACATTGAAGATTATCCAAAGACAGTACTATATCTGAGCTTAGAAGACCCCAGAAGCCCTTTCTTTAACTGAAGAAGAAACCAATGAAAGCTCAGGTATGTCTTTGGATCATTCTTAGGTTGATCCAATAAGTCATCACACCCTACAAAAACTCTAGTGTCTTTACAGTATAGGTATGCATCTCTCCTTCACAAGAACTGATCTCTAGATTTCAATGGCTTTTACACTTTAGCTTACTATAAACTTTCAAATGCGATGTGCTCAATGCACTGGGTTGGGACTTGTTTTCAGTAGGATTTGGTTCTACAGAGAAAGCAAGCTTCGTCTGGTTAGAAAATGAACTCACATTATCAGCAAACTCTTCTTCTATAAAGATTGAAGAAGAGAAAATTCTGGGCTCGAAATGTTAATCACGCTGCCACATTCATGGTATTACATCACAAAAAGACAAGATTCAACAGCTGAATTCTCCAGCATTGGTCTTAAGACTGTCTTAGCTCTTTTCTTTGTTTGCTAGTTACCGATTAGTGGCCTTATGATCTCAAACACGCCAACACACAGAAGCTCTTTTAATAAGAAGATTTGGAGAAGAAAACAGAGTAGCATTCTAGTCTCCCACTAAAGAATATTTGAGGAAAGGAATATTTTGAAAGGAGAAAATGTTCATTCAACTAAATTGCCTTTTTATCCTTGGTTCAGTAGAACACAGAGTCTTTTCTGATAGTGAAAAGTCCGCATGTGATGGGATTTGTGTTTTTATGTGTGTGTCCCTCCTTATAACTTCAGAAACACTACATATACCTGCACCAAATTTTGATGTTGATGTACTAATTAATTAATTACTTAACCACTTACAATAAACTCTCAGTGGTGCATCATGAAAATATATACTAGATAATAACAAATTAATAAAAACAAAACTGGTGGGATTTCTAGTAGGCTAGTAGCTTTGCTCATGCAAGTTTTGCTGCCCTCACAAATGAGATGGGTAGCAAACGTTTTGCTACTGGAATGGTCTAGTAAAAGATATCTACTCCTCTTGAAAAAATACTATAGGCATCTTCTTTGCGAAAGCTGGCACATGACGATATTTTTATGTCGGTTCTGGTAAAATTCAGAATGTAAGCGCTGCACTGCAGCAATTTATTGAATTTGAATGTTTTCATTTAGCGGATTCTGCGTGAAAGTCTACCATTGCAAAGGGCAAATTTGTGAAAACATTCGCAAAAGTGGGCTTCATGTACTAAAATGTGAAAGAACCCTGGAATTTCAGTTTCACACATTTTAGGGGTATATTTACTAAACTGCGTTAACGTCGCAGCGGCGATGTTATCACGCGATAAGTGACGTTATCGCGCGATAAAATCACGCGATGACATTACTTATTGCGCGATAATGGCTCCAGCAGCATTAAGACCCACAGAAGGTGGAGAGAGGGCGGAGAGAAGGGGTCAATGGACGGGGAGTGGGCAGGGAGAGGCTCCTGCTACACTAATGCTATGAAATGAAGGTCCGAAAATTAACACGAGTGAAAACCTGGTGTTAGAGGCACATTTGCAGGAGAGAGAAACAATTTCAGTGTCAGCAATGTACAGCAGAGGCAGGGAGCCCAAAATAAGTGATACTAGTGCTACATGTGCAGTAATAGCATAGTGCCCAAGTTTGATAGGGCACTATGGTGATCCTGCAAATGGGGTACAGGGGGCTGCAGGTGGGACATGCAGTGGGGCCGCTGGGGCACAGGGTGGACTAGGCAGATGCCTAGGTGGCACATAGGAAGGCAGAATTGGAAAACCAGCAAGACAGCAACTGACCAAGGTCAAACATGCCCACGAGTATGCGTCGCACAGTGTCCCAGGGGACAGTACCCAGCAAGTAGCCCAAAGGGCACATAACATTGGCAGGCGGTGCTGGGGGGAAGTGTGGATGCCTATGTAGGCACCCCTACCCCAGACCCACACCATAGGCAGCTGCCTACCGGCACACTGGCTGGCCTGGGACTGCGCACCACCAGCACCACCGGCATAAGGGCATGTCAGCATGGTGGTGGAGGGGTGCTAGTGGTGGAGGGGGCAGTGGCATCTTCCCACAGCAGACCAAGGCCAAGCCCTGTTTAGGTGGGTGACGTGCAGTGCAACAGACAAGGTCTGTCTGAAGAACAGTCATGGTATCCCCAGGGAATAACTTGCCTCTGTGGCAACAGTTTGGTACAGTACACACATCCAGTGTGTTCAGGGGCAGAAGGTCACAGGTTTGAGTGTGCACTCCCTAGAGCATCGGCCAAAAGGGCACAAACACCCATACCCATAGGCTCCAATATCCAAAGCCTCATGGAGAGTCAGGCTGTTGGGCCTGGCGTGGAGCAGCAGTTACCACTACTAGCACCTGCATACCTTAGCACCGTCATAAACATGGAAACACGCTCCACATATATCAAACAGTTGCTATGATCAATTTCAGATAACAAATCCTAAATTAAACACAATTAGTCAACAGAGATTCATCATAGCAACCTTTCTGATATATGTGGAGTGTGTTTCCTTTTTTCTGACAGTGTTTACCACCCTGGAGAGTGACCCTAACAGTATTGAATACCTTAGCAATGCCTGCACTGTGCTCAGGACTGGTGTGGCGGGCAGGGCTGCCAACCACCTCTATCTTTGCACAATGCTGAAGTAGGTGTGGGAGTGTGTGTATGTCTATCTAGTGTTTTGTGGCTGCCTACACCTTACTGAGCCCACAATGTTTACACTGTTTCCAGCATTAGCCTGCCAATGTGCATAATGAGGAGCAAGGTATTGTGGGTATGGCCCAGACAGGGCGGTCTGGGTAGGATGCATCTGCACAGGGCATAGGGCAATGGCTGGGACATTGTAGTGCCCAACCACCACTTGCATGGACAGGGTGGCCACAGCATGTTGTGCTGGGAGGGCACTCTCACCCTGACTGAGCAGTGACCATGGCATGTCTAGGTTCCCACATAGTGCTATACAGTGTTTCTCTCAAGTGATTTCTGTGAGTTCTTTTTTCTGGAGGCCCAATCATTGACATACTTGCTTGGTGTTTGTGCTTACATCCCACTTCTGGGTACACATAGTTCCTCTAGGAACATGCACTATGTACTGGCTAGCAGACTCTCTGCAGTTAACATGTGTATGGCTGAAACACCTTGCAGGGTGCAGACTGACTGTGCCCTCTGCTGGTGAACGTCAGAGTGTGGTGGGGGCAGCTGAGCTTTTCCAGGCCAGCCTGCCAGTGCCCTATGTGATAAGTACAGATCTACATTGACTGCCCTGGAGGGCGCCCTTTCCCCAGCAGGATTAGGGTTGATGGCCCTCTCTACTGCCTCCATTGCAAAGAGATAGAGTGTGGTTCTGTTGGTAGCAGATCCTGTCCCCCACCCTAACCCAGAGAGGGCGGGTTGGGTGGTGCTACATAATCTGCATGTGGATCCAGACACTCCCCTGCTCTTATAACAAATGACCATGGCAACAACACAGGATATGCACTATTCTGGGTGCGTCATAGTCCACAAGGGCTAAATGTGACTGTGGAATACTGATGGACACAAGTGTATCCTAGGTGTGTCTGCAAGGACTACCTGTCACACACTGGCACTGATGGGGACCAGCAGTACAGCTTATCTCAGCCAAGCCAGGTGCTGTAGACCTGGTCCTGGGCATCCCACCTCACCCTCAGGTGAGCACAGGAACCGCAAAATGTCATGGTCTGTAGCTACTCTGTGCCAGTAACACACACGGTCAGTCCCCCCTACCAGGCTGAGGTGCTGTGAAGGCACATACCCCATCCTGTGATCAGATGTAGACTGCTGTTCTGCATGTGCATTGCATCATGGGTAGTGGTGGGTTTACCCTATCCTGGTAAACACAGCAGACATTTCATGTGGTGACCTGCAGTCTTTCTGTAGCCAGCCAGTTCTGTAAGAATAGCTATAGAGATGTAGCCCACTGGTTAATACAATGACTACAGAGCCAGAAATCATGGGTTTGATCCCTCAGAGGTCTCATCTAGTAAGGCTGTCTGAGGCAATTCCAATTCCTGCCTGTAACAGTCAGACACATCTCTACAATCTGTGCTGCCAGCAGAAACACCCTCACCTCTGTGCCGTAACCTATAGGGCACAATATAAAGTGCCTTGTCAGCCAAGGTGCTGTATAATGTGCCCTATAGGGCACTCTATAAAGCGCCCTATAGGGCACATTATAAAGTGCCTTGGTGGACAAGGCACTTTATAATGTGCCCTATGGGGCACCTTAGGTTACGGCACTGAAGTGAGGGTGTTTCTGCTGGCAGCACAGATTATAGAGATGTGTCTGACTGTTACAGGCAGGAAAAGGGATTGCCTCAGACAGCCTTACTAGATGAGACCTCTGAGGGATCAAACCCATGACCTCTAGCTCAGCAGTCATTGCATTAACCAGTGGGCTATAGCTATTTTTGCAGCGCTGGCACGAAATTAAGGTTACCACGTGATAACGAGCCAAGGCGCCCTCTATCGCGCGATAAACAGCCTTTGCTACCTTGACACCAGAATGCCCAGTTCCTTATATGGCATTCTTCACGTTAACGCTGCACCTAGCGATGGTAACATTAGCACGGTTTAGTAAACATACCCCTTAGAGTGCAAAGTCTTGTTTGAAGCAATTTCTGGCTTTTAGCATATTGGCTCTTTTGTATGGAGATCCATCCTTGGAAGATACCTTTTTCCACTTTCCAGAGTTGGTCAGTGATATAGGGGAGGACAGGAGAGGGCAAAGAGGGTCATTTTACAGAAGAAGTTGGAGAGTATTCTAGTGTTTAAAGCAATGGTTTAGGAACTAGATCAGGTGCATGCGATGGATGTCATCTACCTGGATTTCAGCAAACCCTTTGATACTGTTCCTCATAGGAGGCTTATCAATAAACTCAGTAGCTTGGGGATAAATACCAGGATGGTAAATTGGATCAGAAATTGGTCGACTGACAGACGACAGAAGGTGATGGTACATGGAGCTCACTCGGATGAAAGGAAGGTGATTAGCGGGGTGCCCCAGGGGTTGGTCCTGGGCCCGGCACTGTTCAATGTATTTGTGAGTGATATTGCTGAAGGACTACATGGAAAAGTCTGTCTTTTTGCAGATGACACGAAAATTTGCAACAGATGGTCTCCCCAGAGGGAGTGGTTAACATGAGAAATGATCTACAAAAGCTGAAAGAATGGTCTGATGCTTGCCAGTTAAGATTTAATGCGAAGAAGTGCAGAGTCATGCACTTGGGTAGCAGAAATCCAAGGGAAACATACGTGATAGGGGGCGAGAGATTGGTGTGCACGGATCAGGAGAAAGACCTTGGAGTGATTATTTCTGAAGATCTCAAGGTGGCAAAACAGTGCGACAAGGTGGTGGCAAAAGCCAGGAGGATGTTGGGCTGCATATGAAGAGGAATTACCAGCAGAAAGGAAGAGGTACTTATGCCACTGTACAAGTCACTGGTGAGGCCTCACATGGAATACTGTGTTCAGTTTTGGAGACCATATCTTGCAAAGGATGTAAAAAGACTGGAAACTGTTCAGAGAAAGGCGACCAAAATGATTTGGAGCCTGCGTCAGAAGCCTTATGAGAAGAGACTTGAAGACCTAAACATGTACACTTTGGAGGAGAGGAGGGACAGAGGAGATATGATTCAGACCTTTAAATACTTAAAGGAAAATATACAAACCTCTTCCAAAGACGGAGAAGATGCAAAACTAGAGGGCATAACATGAAGCTACAAGAGGGTAAATTGAAAGGCAATGTCAGGAAATACTTTTTCACTGAGAGGGTGGTGGATGCTTGGAATGCCCTCCCGATGGAAGAGGTGGGGGCAAACACAGTGACGGAGTTCAAAAGGGCATGGGACAGACACAGTGGATCCCTTTACAGCAAAAAGAAAATATCAAAATAAACTGAACCATCAAATTCCTCAACTAATGGAGCGGTGGGTTCACCCTTGGGCAAAGACATGGGGAGGAGTGGCCTGCACAGAGCGGCAGATGTACCTGCTCTTGACATTGTGCTGGGCAGACTAGATGGACCATACTGGTCTTTATCTGCCATCATTTACTGTGTTACTATGTTACTATGTAACCTGAAAAGTCAGGGTTCAAATCCCACTGGGGCTCCTTGTAAGCTTGGACAAGTCACTTAACCCTCCTGGGAAACTCCCCAGCCAAGCCTAGCACACGTGAGGTATTGCACTGTAAACCCCTGTCCCTATAAGCACCAGAAGCTGTGCCCCTTTAAGGAACACTGCTTGAATATGCCTGGGAAGGGTGTGGCTGGGAATGGCTCTTTTAGCGGGAGGGAAGAGATGAAGAGAGGTGTGAAGAGCCTGAGGTGTTCCAGAGTACAGAGTGACCACCTATCTCTAAGGAGATCCTATGGGAAGGTAGGAGCTGGAGTGTTTCCATGTTGGTCAGTAGGCTTGTGGTGCTACAGCTGTGAAGCTCAGAATGAAGGAACTTTGGGGGGAGGGGAGAATTGGTTCTCTGCTACTGCTGTGAAGCCCAGAGTGAAGGAACTTTGGGAAAGGGGAGAACTATGTCCCTGCTACTGCTGTGAAGCCCAGAATGAAAGGACTTTGGGGGAGGGGAGAACTGTCCTCTGCTACCACTGCTGTGAACTCCCTGTAAATAAAGCATTTTCCTTTAATCCTCCTCCTGGCTCCATGAGGGTTTGTGTCCTGATCCGCTGGCAGCATCCTACACCTACATTGCTCAGGTACACCTTATACAGTAAGCCCTCCAGGGAAATACAATAGCTGAATACAACTCATCTTGAACCACTGCTGGAAAGGTGTGAGCTATAAGCAAAATGCAGTTGTGTGTGTCCTATTGACCTTTTTCTATCAAACTTCTAAGAAGGGAAGTTCTTGAGGAGACAACAAACCACCAGTAAGTCAAAGGGGGTGGAGAGGCAAAGTTGGCACTTTTCAAAAAGAAATGCAAGGGAGGTTGAAACCAAGATTATCTAGAGCACCACACTTTCTACTTGCTTTGGGATAAAGAATCTTTCCTACTAAAATTGTAGAGCTTGAGCATTTTGTATACCACATTTATATTCTTCTGTAACTGTGCTCTGCTCAGCCATTACTCATGTATTGGGAAACCAAATGAGATGCATTGACTTCTAAGAATATATTAGATAACTTACTTGGTGGTAAAGATGTTAGTCTTGTTGTGATGACAGTCTCTGTAATAATGGAGAGATAACCAAGACATTGTTATTCCTCAGTAAACACAAGACTTGGGATATGCAAGGATCATACCACATGAACATGTTCTAGTGCAGGGCCTGCACACTTTCAATGAGGTTTGCTTTTCCTATCTGTCTTTCAGTCAGTTGGGTCCCACAGATTCTAAATTATTAGCAAAAAGATCAAGAACAATACTTGAATCACCCTGTAAATTTCACCAAAAATCCAAAGTCCCTCCAGCAAAACACCTGTAATTATTTTTATGAACATGCACCATTCTCAAAACAGGTCAAATCTTCTGCCGCCATCATGGGGAATTGCCTATATCATAGCATATTTTCAATTTCTGTAATATTGTCTACTGAGGTGCTCTAAAGCTCTGCCTTTGTGAGTTTAACAGATTTTTGATAAGTTTAGAACAGTTGATACATGAAATATATCTTTTTGGTAAATGCTCCTGCTGGCTTTGCTTCATTGCCTTATTACAGAGTGGTCTTCTCTTCCTTTATAGTCATATATGTGCATAACAAGCACGCTTTAAAGATAAAAGACTAAAGGCCTTTTATTATAGCCTTCTAAGCTTCTACGCTTAATGCACAATACAAAGGCATGTTAAATACAAAGCCTTCACGTTAGCTGGTGGGGGTGGGAGCAGCATGTTCCTGGACATTAAAGCAGGATGGTTTATCTTAACATGGGAAACACTTAAGGTGGGTGCATTTAATGACACCATAGAGGCATCGTTAGGGGTGCTCATGCTAATTGTCACATTGCTGTTGAGAGTGCAGCAATGGCCCTTGAGCTAGCGGCAATGTACTCTCCATGTCTACACTCCGCTCATTCCCTGCCCCATTGCATGATAGATGATTACCGTGCACTATACTGTACAGTTGCTGGCATGCCCCCCATGTTAGCATTCTTGGCCGCCATTCGCCATCCATTAAAATGCATGGCTTTTATAAAAAGGGCCCTAAATGTTTGGGTTGGTGCAATAGGAAAGGCTTCCAGCCACTTCTTGAACAATGACAGGATAATTTCTAATGGAATAGGCAACCCAAGTCCATAAATATTTGCTTCTTTTTCTTTTGAGTCCTATTCCTGCTGGACTGAGATGTGGAGAAAGCGATCTTCAACTGACCTTGCTAGAATTTACATTTTAGAATTTTTAGGAGTGGGTCTCAAGAAGACTCCAAGTCAGATGAGATACATAAGTATGTTGGACTAGAGCAGTAGTTCCCAACCCGGTCCTCTCAGAACACACCCAATCAGTCTGATTCCCAGGATATCTACAATCAATATGCAACAGAGAAATTTGCATGCACGGCCTTCATTGTATGCAAATCTCTTCATTCATATTCATTGTGCATATCTTGAGAAGCACAATAATTGGGTGTGTCCTGAGGCCTGGGTTACGAACCACTGGACTAAAAGAATGACATAAATGATTGGAAGTAGTAGTAGTAGTATTAGGAGGAGAAATAGTTCTCTTCTCTTACCTCTTCCAGTGCTGACCAAACCGTCTCGACTGCTTTTCTTTGTTACACTGTCCATTCCATAGTCACCTGAAGGAAAAGCACAGCACTAAGAAGAGATGGGATTTTTCTGCCTCTTGAAGGACCATGTGTGAAAGGAAGAATGCAATCTTTTGTAATGAAGCTTGTGTATTGGTATAGTAAGAAAGACCTCCCACTTTCAGTGATCTTTCATTTATTTTCCTCAGAATAGATGCTAAGGCTCCCATTGTGACATTCACGTCAAAGGAATTGAACTGCAGGATACTGAAACATTTTCCAGCAAAATCTATTGATCGTTGATAGAAGCAGTTCAGACTGGGCCGCACAAACCATTCTGTGAGCCGGCATGTCGTCCTCCGCCATCCAGCTCTGTTGGAGCCAGGGCTTGGAAGCATGCAAGGATCCCAATTTCAGCCACTATGTGTAGCAATTGTGCTATGACTATGACTGCACCCCCCCCCCCCCCAACCAGGTGTAAATGCTGGCTTTAAGCTTCCTAGTTCCAACTGAGGAGAAGTCCTGAGCCAGGGATTGAACCCAGGATCCGCCACATGACAGTATACATCTCTGAAACTGAACCATCAGGTCAGCCCTTTCATTTTATCTGTTCTTTTCTTCTCCTTTTTTCAAAATAAGAGACCAGAACAGCTATCTACTACTACTAGACATACGCAGCACTGCACAGACATGTAAGAGACAGTCCCTGCTCATCAGAGCTTACAATCTAGTCAAGACAGACAACACAGTAGCTGTAGACATGGGATACATCTGGGGGAATGATAAGGAAACACAAAGGAGACCAGGTGAGTCAAGATCCAAAAGTGGCAGCGAAGCGGTGAGTTTTCAGCCTGGATTTGGAAAGGATCAGAGAAGGTGCCTGACACACAGACTCGGGTAGTTTGTTCCAGGCATAAGGAGCAGCAAGGTGAAAAGAGCGAAGTCTGGAGTTAGCAATAGAGAAGGACACAGTTAGAAGCGATTTGCCAGAAGAGCGGGGTTCCCGAGGAGGGGGGTAGGGGGAGATAAGAGAGGAAAGATAGTGAGGAGCTGCAGAGTGAATGCACTTTTAGGTCAACAGGAGAAGTCTGAACTATCAACTTGTATTGGAAGATAGGAATGCCATCTAAGATAGTCTTCAGGTATTCATTACTTCAGGGATTTCAGTACTTCAGTATATTGGATATACAAAGTTAGATCAAAGCATGTTTTACAACACTCAAGATCAGATGTCATAAAGAATTTGTTGCTATCAACTTGTAAATGATAACATTGTAACCTCTGACAATATGGATTTATTTTGTTGGTCAAGGACAGTCTTAACAAAATGGCAACAAATGCTTTATGACATCTGATCTTGAGTGTTGCAAAAAATGCTTTGATCTTAACTTTGTATATCCAAGACACTGAAATCCCTGAAGCAACGAATACCTGAAGACTATCATAGATGGCATTTCTATCTTCCAATACAGGCGTGAGGTCAAGCAAGACTGACGTCTACTTAATATTGCATCTTCCTTTGTAACTTCTAGAAACAGCTAGATAATTTCAGGTCATGTTCCCTTATATCTTGCGATGAGATTTTTTTTTAAATAAAAAAAGTTATTGGGAATTGTAATAGTAAAATGCTAGCCTACTAATGCAGTTGCCTATCTCAGTTTTACAAAAGGTTAAGAAATCAAGAAATGGCAGGAAATCTTTAGAGCATTTCATTTCCTGATCTGATGAATAAGATCTTTAGAGGAGTCGTCAGCACAGCCGTAGGATTAAATACCTTAATACCTGATCCATCCACAGTGAATCGCTTTGCTTTATTTACTCTATAAAAAGACTTGATAAGTCTTTCTACCTCCCAATGGTTTCTTTTGCTTTCAAGTTAGCTTTGGAAAGCACACATGCCTAGAGGAAGTGCCAGGGGATGGCATAATAAGAAAGGCTTTTGGCCACTCCTAAATTAAAATGTAATGAAGAGGATTATTTCTAATATACTCGACAAGCCAAGCTTGTGAATATCTGTTTACTTTTTGTTAGCTTTGAAATATATTTCTATTAGAATGGAATGTGGAAAAAGTGATCTTCAAATGACCTTGCCGGAATTTAGACTTGAGATTTTCATGAGAGTGAGAAATTGAGAGACAAGGTTGGGTTATATCACGTGTTATAAATCTTTGAAATAATATCACCAGATGAGAGATTTCTATTCTCTTACCTTTTCCAGGGTTTATTCTGTAGAGTGTTTTTCATGAAGAATATCTCAAACAGTAGAAAGGAAATACTCTGCTAGCCTACCATTGTCTGTGCATGAGACTTCAGCCTAAAAATCTGCATCTGTACATATCCTTAGATGCTTGGTCTTAACATAAGAACATAAGATATGCCATACTGGGTCAGACCAAGGTCCATCAAGCCCACTATCCTGTTTCCAACAGTGGCCAATCTAGGTCATACGTACCTAGCAGTTCCCCAAAAGACACAGGTTCCACAATGCTTGTATTGGGTCAAGCAGTGATATCCTGGGTCCCTTCTTAATAATGGTTTATGGACCTTTCCTCCAGGAACTTGCCCAAACCTTTTTTAAACCCAGCTACACTAACAGCCTTTACTACATCCTCCGGTAACAAATTCCAGAGTTTGATTGCACATTGAATGAAAAAATATTTTCTCTTATTAGTCTTAAATAGTTTACCCTATAGCTTCACTGCATGTCCCCTAGTCTTTCTATATTCTGATAACATAAACAATCGATCTACTTTTATCCGTTCCACTCCGATCATTAATTTATAGACTTCTATTATATCTCCCCTGAGCCGTCTCTTGTCCAGGTAAAAGAGCCCTAACCATTTTAGCCTTTCTTCATAGGGGTATCCTTCCATCCCCTTTACCATTTTGGTGGCTCTTCTCTGAACCTTTTCTGATAACGCTATATCCTTTTTAAGATACGGTGACCAGTATTGCACACAATATTCAAGGTGCGGTCACACCATGGAACGATACAGAGGCATTATAATATCCTTTGTTTTATTTTCCATTCCTTTCCTTATGATACAAGAGCATTCTATTTGCTCTCCTGGCCGCCGCTGCACACTGGGCGGAGGGTTTTAACATGTTATCCACAATGATACCTAAATCTTTTTCCTGGGTGGTTGTTCCTAATATGGAACCTTGCATCTTGTAACCATAGTTTGGGTTGTTCTTCCCTAGGTGCATAAATTTGCACTTGTCCACATTAAATTTCATCTGCCATTTTGATGCCCAGTCTTCGAATTTATCAAGATCCTCTTGCAATTTTCCACAATCCACAATTTGTGTCATCTGCAAATCTGATAACCTCACTCGCTATTCCCTTTTCCAGGTCATTTATGAATATGTCAAAAAGCAGCGGACCCAGCATAGATCCCTGGGGTACACCACTATTCACCTTTCTCCATTAGGAAAATTGGCCATTTAGCCCTACCCTCTGCTTTCTATCTTTTAACCAGTTCCTGATCCACAATAGTACACTGCCTCCTATCCCATGACTCTTTAGTCTTGCCAAAAGTCTCTCTGATGTCAAAGGCTTTCTGAAAGTCCAAATACACTATATCAACCAACTCACCTTTGTCTACCTGTTTATTCACACCTTCATAAAACCATAACAGATTAGTAAGACAAGAACTTCCTTGTCTAAAGCCATGTTGGCTGTCTCCCATTAAGCCATGACTATCTACATGTTCAGCAATTTTGTTCTTTATGATGGTTTCTACCATTTTTCCCAGTACTGACAGGCTCACCGGTCTGTAGTTTCTCGGATCACCCCTGGAACCCTTTTTAAAAATTGGCGTTACGTTTGCCATCCTCCAATCTTCAGGTATTACAGATGATTTTAATGATAGTTCACAGATTACCAATAGCAGGTCTGCAATTTCATATTTCAGTTCTTTCAACACCCTTGAATGTATATCATCTGGTCCAGATGATTTGCTACTCTTCAGTTTATCAAATAGTTGTAATACATCTTCCTGATGTATTGATATTTCCTTCAATTCTTCTGCACCTTTAAATACCACTTCAGTCATGGGTAACATCCCTACATTTTCCTCAGTAAAGACCGAAGCAAAGAATTCATTCAGTCTCTCCGCTATCGCCTCGTCGCCTCTTAGTGCCCCTTTAACCCCTCTATCATCTAATGGACCAACTGACTCTCTCACAGGTTTTTTGCTATGAATGTACTTGAAAAAGTCTTTATTATGCTTTTTTGCTTCCGCAGCAAGCTTTTTCTCAAATTCTCCCTCTGCCTGCTTTATCAATGCCTTGCATTTAACTTGCCAGTGCTTGTGCTGTTTCCAGTTTTCATCATTTGGCTCTTTTTTCCATTTCCTGAAAGATGCTTTTTTGGCAACAACAACCTCTCTGACCTCACTTTTAAACCATGCTGGCAGTTGTTTGGACTTCCTTCCACTTTTCTTAAAGCGTGGAATACAGCTGGTTTGGGCTTCCAAGATAGTATTTTTCAACAACACCCACGCTTTATGTAAGTCTTTAACCTTTGCAACTGCTCCTTTTAGTTTTTTCTTAACTATTTTCCTCATTTTATCATAGTCTCCCTTTTAAAAGTTAAAAGGTAGTACTGTGGATTTCCTTACCATCCCTCCTCCACTAATTGAATCAAATGCGATCATGCTATGATCACTATTGCCAAGTGGCCCCAACACCCTTATCTCTTGCACCAGATCTGGTGTTCCACTAAGGACTAGGTCCAGTATGGTTTCCTCTCTGGTTGGTTCATGAACCAGCTGCTCCAAGAAGCAGTCATTTATTTCATCTAGGAACTTTATCTCCCTAGCATGTTCTGCTGTGACACTGACCCAGTCAATACCGGGGTAATTGAAATCACCCATTATTATTACTGTGCTGTAACTTTTGTTAGCTTCCTTGATTTCTTTGAGCATTTCATCATCCACTTGTTCATTCTGGCCAGGCGGTCGATAGTACACCCCCACTGCCATCGCCTTCCCCTTTTTACATGATATTTCAATCCATAGAGATTCTACAGCATATTTTGTTTCCTGCAAAACTTTAATCCTTTCTGACTCAATGCCCTCTCTAACATAGAGCGCAACCCCTGCACCAATTTGATCAGCCGTATCATTACGATATAGTTTGTACCCAGGCATGACAGTGTCCCACTGGTTGTCCTCCTTCCACCATGTCTCTGAGATTCCAATCATATCTAACATCTCATTTAGTGCTATATATTCTAACTCTCCTATCTTATTTTTAGACTTCTAGCATTTGCATACAAGCATTTTAGAAACTGTATTTTATTCATATTAATTTGGCTATTGGTAGGGAGGGGTAATTTGGAATCTTTAAGCTCTGTCTGCTCCATACTCAAGGGCATTTGGGTTTTTGGAACCTCTCTGCTTTTGGTAGTATCCTTCAAGGATACATTCTTCCGAACCATGCGCTCTTGTGTGACTGTCGGCTTTCCCCTATTATCCAGTTTAACAGCTGCTCTATCTCCTTTTTAAAGGTTAATGCCAGCAGCCAGGTTCCATCCCGGTTAAGGTGAAGCCCATCCCTTCGGAAGAGACCCTCCTTTCCCCAGAATGTTCCCCAGTTTCTAACAAATCCAAAACCCTCATCCTTGCACCATCGTTTCATCCACGCATTGAGACTTCAGAGCTCTGCCTGCCTTTTGGGTCCTGCGCTTGGAACGGGAAGCATTTTGGAGAATGCTACCCTGGAAGTTCTGGATTTCAACTTCTTACCTAAAAGCCTAAATTTGGCCTCCAGAACCTCCCTACCACATTTTCCTACGTCACTGGTACTGACATGTACCAAGACAGCAGACTCCTCATCAGCACTATCTAAGACCTTATCTAGGTGGTGCATGAGGTCCGTTACCTTCGCACCGGGCAGGCATGTTACCAGGCGATCCTCATGTCCACCAGCCACCCAGTTATCTAGATGCCTAATGATCATTCCCAGACCTCGAGGGACACCAAGAGGTCATATTTTCAGGATCTCTAATGAATATGCAAAATTCACTCATGCATACTCATTTGGAATGTCCTGAAAACCAGGCTCATTGGTGGCCCTCAAGGACTGGGAGTGAAGATCAAGGCCTTAGATCAGAGGTTCTCCCACCAAGGGACTACTTCCCCTGTGGTATTCTGAACCTTACCACCCTGAGGAGCAGAAGCCTGGTTCTGGGATTCAAAGAAAGCTGTCTTCATGACAGTTGCCTAGTGGTTGTGGCAAGTTATCTCAGGCCAGAGGGCCAGGGGGATGAATCCTGCTAGAGGACAGCAACCTTGGGCCAGAAGGACTTGGGCAATCTATTTAACCCTCTATTGCCTCAAGTACAAAAACATAGATTGTGAGCCCTTCAGGTTCAAGGGAAAATATATATGCAGTACCTGAATGTATACAACTTTGACTGGTAGAAAAGCAGTATATAAGCCTAATTAAATAAATAACAGTATAAGAACATAAGATATGCCATACTGGGTCAGAACAAAGGTCCATCAAGCCCAGCATCCTGTTTCAACAGCAGCCAATCCAGATCACAAGTACCTGTCAGGTTCCCAAAAAGGTACACAGATTCCACATTGCTTATCCCAGGGATAGCAGTGGATTTCCTTGGTCCTCTTTAATAATGGTTTATGGACTTTTCCTCCAGGAACTTGGCCAAATCTCTTTTAAACTCGGCTATACTAACAGCTTTTTTTTACCTCCTCCGGTAACTAATTCCAGAGTTTGATTACACATTGAGTGAAAAATAATTTCCTCCGATTAGTCTTTAATGTGCCACATTGTAGCTTCATTGCGTGTCCCTGGTCTTTCTACTTTTTGAAGTTGTAAACAACCGATCTATGTTTACCTGTTCCACTCCACCCATTATTTCATTTCTCATGAAGAGGAGTTCAGTTGTTCCCTACTAAAGACACAGGGGTTCTATTACTAAAGGTTTGCATGTACCACACAATAAGAGGCAAAACTAGTCACGGTAGGTGCAAACATCATGCGCTACCTATCGGGGGTGTGCCCAACAAGTTACTGGCAGTTAGTGCACGATCACGCACCTGAGTACCTGGCGGGATTAACACGGGGCACCTAACGACGCTCCTAGAGTTATCGTTATGTGCATTTGTGCTGTCACATTGCCGCTGAGTATGCGGCAATTGCCTTCATGTTAGCTGCAATGTGCTCTCCGCTCTCACATACCGCCCTCTAACTCACCTACTTTCCATCCTAGTGCATGATGGCCACTTACCATGCCTGCTAGAGGCAGTAGCTGGCATGCACGCGCGTTGGCATTCTCAGCTGCGAGCTACCACATGCTAAAACGCACATTAACCAGTTAGTGGCCTTTAGTAAAAGGGCCCCAGAGCCAGGTAAAAGTAGCACTAGAATTCTTTTTTTAAATGTTCTCATTTTTGGCTTTGTCAAGTCAAATGGGTAATTTTACACTCTTTATGGTACTAATATAACATGGAAATTGTAGCTCATACTTTTACCCCGTAAGCATAACTACACATTAACATTAAGATTTGGGCGTTTGGAATACAGCTCCATACATTTTATCATCTTAAAACACAGGAATAGAACACCAAGCACTAACCCTGACCCCCCTCTGGAATAAAGTTAATTTAAAATAAAATTCATTGCTCCACAAGATATGTAGTCTCAAGTCTAATGGCCTCCCTCCCCAAGCATCAGACCCATTTCTCGTGCTAATTTGGAAGTATGAAATCATTATGGATTGAATTTTTCACCTCCATCGGAAGTCAATCAGAATGATTCCCCCTGACATAGGACATATAACATAGGAAAGTTGTTTTCTGTCTTTAGAAGTTCATGAACCAGTCTAATCTGTTTGCACCATGCTTGCCATGAGTGAAACTCAGAGAGAATGGTGCGGGGTGTGTTTTTTAATTCCTTTTCTCACAGACT
This sequence comes from Ichthyophis bannanicus, assembly GCA_033557465.1. Lineage (NCBI taxonomy): Eukaryota > Metazoa > Chordata > Amphibia > Gymnophiona > Ichthyophiidae > Ichthyophis > Ichthyophis bannanicus. The sequence continues at coordinate 944,228,166 of CM066034.1, forward strand.
AGGCCAATGCAACTAACTCTTCCTATGTCTCTCTCAGCAGCACCAAGCACTTATCGTGAGGAATGTCTAAATCAAGCACACAGTTTAACATGGAGAAAAGTTTGATTTTTTTCACATTCAGCAAAGCTGGATCACCAAAATTCCAACTAAGCATGTCCCTTGAGAGACACCATATCACTGTTAACCAATAGGATAATCCACCTTTATAGGAAGAGTCTCAGTTTCACAATTGCTTTAAGAATGGAATTTCTCAAACTGGTATTTTTTTCTTCTTATTTTGAGTTTTCATAGAGTTATCTGGAGCTAGGTGACTTTTCACAGTGCATCTGCACGCTTTCCATCTCTCCACATTGATTCAGATGAAAACAGTCTGATACAAATAATTATTTATCTTTCAGAACTGAACAGTTCCAGCTCCTTGAAGGGACCAAATGATGCATATTTATTTCAAGCAATTCCAGATGAGTTTGGTCTAAGATGTGAGAAAATGCAACTCTCTTGCATTTACCAATAAGGGAGTCATTTTATAACAGGCTGCCTAGGTTGCGAAGACAAGCCCTAATGCATGTTGGCCTTGCACCTTATAGGCATGTTAGGTGAAACGCCACAATGCCCTCAGTGCCTTCATAAAATACTAGGAGTAAACTGGCAAAAACTGTGATTTGGTTGCCCTTGCGGACATTGGTGCTTAATTGGGAGCAGGTGTAACCGCTCATGTGGAAAAGATTGCCTATGGGTGTGTTTTATAAAATATGCAGGTATATCATGACTCCGCCTGCAGAAGCTCCTATATGCGGGTTGCATAAAAGTCGGCACTTTCTTGTCATCACGCATAACTCCTGGGGCAATTTTGTAAAAGCCCTTTTGTGTGCATAAAACAGGTTTTACATGTGGGAAAGGTTTATACAATTACCCCTTAAAACTCCACCAAACTGAACTACAAACACTTTCTAATTAAAACAACCAAGTTTCCTAGCCTACTTCCTCCCTTTAATCTATGGATATATTAGAACTGTAAATTAGATACCTCCCTACGGGCATAGTTACGGTGATTCATATAATGCATGTGTGCAGGTTCCTAGGGCTCTTTTGAGATTCTATGTGAATGGCTGCCAAACAGGGAAATTCTTTATAGAGAGATGTCCTAAGTGTGAGAGCGGAGTGATTGATGTAGTAGCCCATGGCCTAGGGTAGGGCAGAGGATATTCGGTAGGTCTAGGGGAATGGATGTCATCTGAAAGAGTATGTGAGAGGCAGCAGGGGGCTACACACTCTCAGAGGGGAAGAGCAGTGGCCTTTCCTTCTGAACCACTGCAAGGATCTTCGGCACCTTAAGCCCTGTGACCTCCACCCCATTGGCTTATGAATGGTGGCGGCACTCAGGCTTAACACTTCTTCCTGCTGACTTCAGCAGCGCTTCTGGCACAGTGTCTCTCTCAAACCCCCTCTCCCCCCGCATGTTCAGCATCCGCCCTCTGCCCATGGTAGCATCCCCCTTCTCTCTTTAACCTAGGGTTGCCAACCATCCAGTTTTAGGCTGGCTTGGCTGGTTTTATGGGTTGGTGGCCATCAGGACTGTAAATCTGGCCAGCGAAGGGCTGGTTTTCTACTGACCACTGATCCTCCTATCCGGTGTCTGCCCATGGGGATCCCAGCCCCCATGGGAGGAAGTGCTGAGACAACCACCATCAAGGTCAGGAGAGCCGGGGCTGCCCGCGGGGATCCCATTCCCCGCAGCCAGCAAAGGTGCTGCGATCACAGCTGGGAGAGCTGGTGGCTGCCCGCGGGGTTACTGCCCCTTTAATATCTCCAGGAACAAGCAGGAATACGTCATCACATATGGGGTACGTCGGTACCGACGGAGCCCGCGCGGGAAAGCTCCCCAGCTTTTCAGATTAAAAGCTTTTGGGGCCTCCCACTGCACATGCGCGCTGCCTTCCCGCCTTCCTGAGCAGCTCTCGTCAGTTTCTTTTTTTCCGCGGAGCCAGCAGGTCGTGTTCCTGTCACCGCTGAAGAAATTGTTAATTTTATTGTTTTCTTTAGACCGCGTACCTGCCTTCCCCATTCTGAAACCGGTACTGCCGGTCTCTCTTTCTTTCTTTTAAAAAAAAAAAAACATTTTTCTTTTCTTCAGCACAGCTTGGTACTTTGTTAGGCCTTCAGGCCTACACAATTTCTCCTCATGGAGAAGCCAGTTCCTGGTTTTAAAAAGTGTACCAAGTGCAGTGCTGTCATTCCTCTTACAGACACCCATGAATGGTGTCTTAAATGTTTAGGACCTGACCATTCCATACCGGACTGCCCATCCTGCTCCCAGATGTCGAAACGTGGATTGCAGAACCGGGCCAACAAGTTCCATGTGCTGTTTCCTTCAGAAGCATCACAGTCATCCAGGTCTTCCTCTCCGGATGGATCTCAGGTAACCAAAACTCCAGTGGGCAAATCCTCTAAAAGCAAATCTCTTTCTAAAGATCGAGAGGCTCTCAATTCTGAGTTCGAGGATTCTGCCCAGGCCAAAAACCCCGGCGGGAGGCTCCGGCCTCCAAAGCAATCATGGGGTCACAGGTTGACATCGATGGCGCGGCCTCGACAGATCACCTGTTGTACTGCTCTGGGGTACCGGCCCATACCGGTACCGACATCCAGGCAGCAGTGGCGTCTATGGGCAATACTGTCCAAGTCATGCAGCAGGCCATTCTGGCTTTTATTAATGCTGCTACGCCCTCGGTACCGCAGCCAGCGGTACCGGGTCCGGTTCCGGTAATGGCTTCCATACCGGAACCGAGGCCATCGTCTTCCAAACGCAGATCGGTTCCGCATGCCGGATCCGGGCTTTTGCCCGGTACCGATCCCATACCCGGTACGCCCGATGTCGATACCGAACGGTATGCGTATCGTGCATTGGAAGCACATAGAGGATACTCTGCTTCTTCAGAGGATTTTAACTCCTCTGATGATTCTGATGAGTTCTCCCTTGATCTTCCTGAGGAGCCTTCTTCTCCTAACAGGAGAATGTCTCCACCAGAGGATTTGTCCTTTCAGGACTTCATCATAGAAATGGCTAAAGGTCTTTCTATTGCTTCATCCTCTGAAAAGGAACCCAGATCAAAGAAACTGGATATTTTAGGATACTCTAAGTCTCCTAAAGAGGCAGTCACCCTGCCTATCCATGAAATCCTTCAAGAACACTTGATGGACTTATGGGAGGCTCCTCTAACATTGTCTCCTTCTTCTCGCAGGTTGGACACCATGTACCGTGTCCCCCCTTCTCCTGGTTTCCAAAAAACCCAGTTGCCTCACCATTCTATTGTGGTGAAGTCTGCAATGAAGAAGATAAAGAGTACCAAAAGGCACTCTTCTACTCCTCCAGGGCGAGAATGTAAGACTCTAGACTCTTTTGGCAGGAAAATTTTCCAGGCTACTATGCTTATAGCCAGGATTAATTCCTATAGTCTTTACATGGGCATGTTTCTCAGTGAAATCGCTCTAAAAGTTCGGCATTTTGCCCCCTTTCTCCCTGAGGATAAGAGGGAGCAGTTCATTTCCTTGGTGAAACACCTTTTGGATATTTCAAAGTTCTCCAACAGGGCAGCTTTTGATTCCTTTGAGGGTGCTGGTAGGGCTTCGGGCATTGCTATAGCAGCCCGACGTCTTGCTTGGCTCCAGGCTTCTGATCTAGAACCTTGGGTCCTAGATGGCTTAAGAAATCTGCCCTGTACAGGTGAGAACTTATTTGGTGAGGAGTGGCAAATTAAGGCCACTCAAATGGATGCAGCTTAGATAGACTTTCTAAGTCTACCTCCACTCCTGCCAAGAAGAAGTCTTTTAAGAGGCCTTATTACAAGAAGTCCAGATTTTCTACAAATACTGGCCAACAATCCTCTCAGCCTCGTTTTGCTGCTAAACGTCAGCAACCTAAACAGGCAAGGTCAAAGCCTGCGGCGTCTGCTACGCCTCAGCAGGCTCCACCCCCTCAGGGGTTTTGACTTGCCCCTAGAGAACTTAACTTTTCTGGCTCTAGAACAACCAGAGCCCCTCACCATACCCGGAAGGTTAGCTCACTTTGCTCCCAGATGGGAGCAAATTACATCAGAGCAATGGACCCTCTCTATCATCAGAGAGGGTTACAAACTCCATTTTTCCGACCTTCCTCCTTATACTATGGTGAGGCAGTTCAATTCTCCCCCATCTCTCCTGGCCCTCTTGGGTCAGGAAGTCTCCTCCCTCCTTGCCCAGGGGGCAATAGAGGAGGTCCCTCTTCTTCAACAGGGGACGGGATTCTACTCCCCTTATTTTCTAATACCAAAGAAGACAGAGGGCTTCAGACCAATTCTGGATCTGAGAGAATTGAACAAATTTCTTTTCAAGGAGAAATTCAAAATGCTTTCTCTGGGCATTCTCCTTCCATACCTTCAGAGTCAGGATTGGCTTTGTTCTCTAGATCTAAAGGATGCGTATACACACATACTCATCCACCCATCCCACAGAAAATACCTTCGATTTCTGTTCCAGGGAAAACATTTCCAGTACAGAGTACTCCCCTTCGGTCTAGCCTCTGCTCCAAGAGTGTTCACCAAATGCATGGCAGTCGTAGCTGCCTTTCTAAGAGGCCTGGGAATTTTCATATTCCCATACCTGGACGACTGGCTCATCCGAGCTCCCTCTCAGTCCCAGGCCCAAATTTCCCTGGACCGCACAAGGCATCTTCTGCAGTATCTAGGACTGGTAGTAAACCTTCCCAAGTCTCAACTAATCCCTACTCAGTCTCTCGAGTTCATAGGGGCCCAGTTAGACACCATCACTGCAAGGGCCTACCTGCCTCAGGTCAGGGCCCAACGCCTGCTGAGTTTGGCCTTCCAAGCTCAGTCCAGCAGTCATTTGACAGCCCGGGAAATGCTGCGACTTCTGGGCCACATGGCCTCCACGGTACATGTGGTGCCCTACGCTCGTCTGCATATGAGAGCAGCTCAATGGACCTTGGCCACCCAGTGGACTCAAGCATCTGGAGCGCTCTCCGACCAAATACTCACCTCAAGCCGTCTATTTTGGTCCCTCCAATGGTGGACATCCACCAAGAATCTGTTGTTGGGGGCCCCCTTCCAACCTTTGTTGTCCCAAGCAACCCTCACAACAGATGCCTCCCAGACAGGGTGGGGAGCTCATCTTCAGAACCTCTCCACTCAGGGCACTTGGTCTCCACAGGAGGCCACCCTTCATATCAACCTCCTGGAACTGCGAGCACTTTACCTTGCCCTCAAGGTCTTCTATACCCTCCTTGTCAACTTGACTGTCCTAGTTCAGACAGACAATCAGGTAGCCATGTTCTATATAAACAAACAAGGAGGGACAGGCTCTCTGTCGCTTTGCAACGAAGCTCTCAGAATATGGGCCTTCGCCAGAGAGCATCAAATTCACCTTCTTGCAGTGTATCTTCCAGGAGTTCAAAACTCTCGTGCAGACAGACTCAGTCGAGTTCTGCTTCCACACGAATGGTCCCTACATATGGACCAGATACGCAGAATCTTTCAGGAATGGGGGACCCCGGACATAGACCTCTTTGCAAGTCCGTGGAATGCCAAACTTCCCCGGTTCTGTTCCAGAACTCAGTGTCAGGGAGCTCAGGCCCACGATGCCTTCCTCCTGCATTGGGGTCAGGAATTCCTCTATGCCTTTCCACCCATTCCTCTAATATCCAAGACTCTGTTCAAGCTCCAGAGGGATCACGGGACTATGATCCTCATAGCTCCCCGCTGGCCACGCCAGGTGTGGTTCCCTCTACTTCTGCATCTCTCCCAGGGATCCTCCCTGGACCTGGGAGCTGCGCCAGACCTTCTGTCTCAGGAGGAGGGGACTTTGTGGCACCCAAACCCCAAATCCCTACATCTCAGAGCTTGGTTACTGAAGGCCTAAGTCTTCAAGACTTTAATCTTTCTCAACCTGTGACAGATATCCTTCATGCCTCTAGGAAACCTTCCACGAGGCGTTCTTATGCTTTCAAATGGAAACGTTTTTCCATTTGGTGTGCTCAGCAGGGTCTTGACCCTCTAGCACTTCCTTTGAATTCCCTCTTGGACTATCTCCTGCATCTTTCAAATGCAGGCCTTAGGACGAATTCAGTAAGGGTCCATTTGAGTGCTATTGCAGCATCCTTAAAACCAATAAATGGACAACCTGTCTCCTCTCATCCTCTTGTTTCACGTTTCATGAGAGGCCTGACTCTAACTAAACCTCCCATCCGACCTCCTCCGGTAGCATGGGATTTGAACCTAGTTCTAGGTCAGCTTATGAAGCCACCTTTTGAGCCTTTGGACTCTACCTCCTTCAAATTTCTTTCCTGGAAGGTTGTTTTCCTTATTGCAGTCACTTCGGCTCGCCGCATCAGTGAACTGCAGGCTTTAGTGGCTCATCCACCTTATACTAGGTTTCATCATGATAAGGTGGTCCTTAGGACGAATCCCCACTTTATGCCCAAAGTGGTCTCGCCCTTTCATCTTAATCAAGAGGTATATCTACCTGTCTTTTTCCCGGCTCCTCATGCATCCAGTGCAGAGAGGAACCTTCATACTCTGGATTGTAAAAGAGCTCTTGCCTTTTACCTCAACAGGACTCAACCACATCGAAAGTCTTCCCAACTTTTCGTGGCTTTTGATCCTTCTCATTTGGGACTTCCAGTCACCAAGCGTACACTTTCCAATTGGATCGCTCAGTGTATTTCTTTTGCTTACCAGAGTAAGAACATTTCTATGGAGGGCCATGTCACAGCTCACAATGTGAGGGCCATGGCCACTTCTATGGCTCATCTTCACTCTGTGTCCATAGATCAGATCTGTCGAGCAGCCACTTGGGCCTCGGTTCATACCTTCACAGCCCATTACTGCTTGGACAAGGACTCCCGCCGGGATGCCTTGTTTGGTCAGGCTGTCCTCAAACACCTGTTCCATACTTAAACAACTCCTGCCCACCTTCCCTGGATGGATGCCTGAGATCCATGCGAAGATGGTTTACCCTTGGAGGGGGATCTCCCAGGCATCTTAGCTAGGGAGTCCCCATATGTGATGACGTATTCCTGCTTGTTCCTGGAGATAGCACAGTTACTTACCTGTAACAGGTGATCTCTGGGAACAGCAGGAATTAGTCATCACAACCCACCCACCTCCCCTAGGAGTTGTATCTCTATCTATCTTCCTGTCCTCTCTCTCTATTGTCTCAGCTTTAAACTCGAACTGACGAGAGCTGCTCAGGAAGGCGGGAAGGCAGCGCGCATGTGCAGTGGGAGGCCCCAAAAGCTTTTAATCTGAAAAGCTGGGGAGCTTTCCCGCGCAGGCTCCGTCGGTACCGACGTACCCCATATGTGATGACTAATTCCTGCTGTTCCCAGAGATCACCTGTTACAGGTAAGTAACTGTGCTTTATTCAGCCGTCTGTGCAGCAAACTTAGTAACTTCTTTTTCCTGGGAGACTGTACAGTCACCGACTCTCTCGGCACGTCTATGAATGGAGAGGGAGGGCAGGTTGAAGGGGAGAGTCCGGGGGTGGGGAGGGACAATAGGAGAGGGGTTGGAGTGGGACATACTGTAAGTAAAGGCTACAGTGTGATGTACAAACAGCACATCTCCACCTCTGCACCACACACAGACACACAGATGTACCCCACCTACTACTACTAGTTATCATTTGCATAGCGCTACACAGCGCTACCCCACCTCCATACCACATGCATCTCTGCACCACACACACACACACACTCAAGTGTAGCTTAATGGGTCAGTGGGTGTAGTGGGAGAGGGAGGAGGAGGGGTGGGGTCACTGTCTTCTGTTCGCACTGTGCAGTGGCCCATTAAGATCCTGATTTATTAAGCTTTCTACCATGGAAAATAGGAAAACAATCTTAGTAAATCAGGCTCTAAAACCTAAAAAAAATAAGTGTGATACACCTTTTTGAGGAGGGGGCATGTGCTGTGACCTAGGTTTCGGCTTAGGGTGCCAACACTTTGAATCAACTCTGAGGTTGACCCTGATTAATTCAAAATATGTTTGGTATTGAGAGGGATTTTTTCTGTTGTAAGTGTCTAGCTCTGCTGTGCTCTGCGCAGATTGTTGGGGAAGGGGCGGGGGAGGGGGGCAGTTTCAGTGGATGCAGAATATATGTTTGGATTTAATGCCATATGGGAGAGCTTATGTGTGTTGAAGGGACCTAAGAAGGGGACTATAGCTGAATAGGTGCTGAAGAGTTCAACCCCCCCCCCCCTTTGATATAGTGTGCAGATGCTGAAGCCTGCATCATCGCCCTCTGCAGTTATTTATTATGTGCGGGGCAGGGGTGGGCATCGGCAGAGCATGACTAGCCACAGGTGGCGGGCTTTTCTCTTTCAAAAAGTTGCCAGCTCTATTAGGGTTGCCAACCAGCTGGTTGTAGGCCGGCCCAACAAGTTTTCAATGTTGGAGGCTGACAGAATAGTAAGACCGGCCAATAAAAGGCCGTTTTTTTGCTGACCACCAGCCCCCATGGGCAGATGTGCAGAAATGGCCATGATTGCAGTCAGGAGAGCTAGTGACTACCTGCTGGGATTGGGATCCCGCAGACAGTCACTGGCTGTCCCAGCTGCAATTGGTGAATGTACAAATCCAGCCCTCTTCCCCCTCCCCACTGCTGGTAATGAAAGCTAGCACAGGCACGATGCCTTTCCAAACTAAGCATGCCTTAAAGGACCTCCAGGTCCTGCCTCCTCTGATGCATAATTGTCGCATCAAAGGGGGGCAGGACCAGTAGGGACTTAGAGGCATGCATGTGCCTGTATCGGACAGATTCCTTGTCTCTGCTATTTTTGATTGCCAGTGGCAGGGAGGGGCTGGATTTGAAAAGAAAATGCAGGTATGTGGATGGTGGGGTGGCAGGGCTCTTCCAAAGGGATAGGCTTCACCTTAACCGGGATGGAACCAGGCTCCTGTCATTAACCTTTAAAAAGGAGATAGAGCAGCTTTTAAACTAGATAATAGGGGAAAGCCGACAGTCGCCCAAGAGTGCATGGTTCGGAACAATGTATCCTTGAAGGATACTACCAAAAAACTGAAGTTAGGCCACATCAGCAGAGAGTTTCCAATAAAGACAAAATTAGCCCAAATGCCCTCACAGAGCAGACAGAGCTTAAAGATTCCAAATTACCTCTGCCTACCGATAACCAGATTAATATCAATAAAATACAGTCTCTAAAATACTTTTGTATGCAAATACTAGAAGTCTAAAAAATAAGATGGGAGAGTTAGAATATATAGCACTAAATGAGAGGTTAGATATGATTGGGATCTCAGAGACATGGTGGAAGGAGGACAACCAGTGGGACACTGTGATACCTGTGTACAAACTATATCATAATGGGGTACTATCTAAGATTGCTTAAGGTTTGGAATCATTACCCCACCTTTCCTTTTAAGCTGGTATAACACTTGCCTTGCAATCCAATAATGTCTACACCTCCAAATAATTGTAAATATCTTTCTATGGTTCTGAATGTGCCCTCTGGGATTAATCTAGGCAACGTCTGGAATAGATAGAGAAATCATGGTAGCATCACCATTTTCATACTAGCTATCTGCCTCAACCAGACCTAGGTCCCTATCCAACTTCTGCACTAGTGCCACAAATTTGTTTTATACTATGCTTTATACTTGGTAGTGATCTGAACACCCAGGCATTTAATGCTCCTTATCACCCATTTAAATGGAAACGTCTGTAGGAACCTAGCTTCTAATTGTGCATCAAAGAATACTTTGAGTATCTCTGATTTTTGCATGTTAACTGTAAACCCCGATTAGTTGACCAAAGTCCTTCAGTTCTCACATAAGGATAAATAATGTGATATGGGGCTTCCCACAGAGAACAAAATGCCATCAACAAATAGGGAGATCCTGTAATCCACCCCATCTAGCTCCATGCCCCTCATATCTGAGCTCATATGCACTCTTGCAGCCAGAGGTTCAATTGAGAGTGCAAACAGAAGAGGTGAGAGAGGGCTTCCCACCCAGTGAAAAGAAACTGGTATAGTTATCATTGACCTTTGGATTTCTAATCCAAAGGTCAATGCTCTAATCCAAACCATAAAAGATGGTCCAAAACCCATCCTCTCCAGCGTCTTAAACAGAAAAGCCCAATTCACCTGGTCAAATGCTTTTGGCATCTATAGCTAATACGAGGGACTGTAACTTCTGTTCCTGGGCAGCCCACATTAAATTCCCTATCTTCTGAATATTGTCACTGGCCTGTTGACCAGGCATGAAGCCGGCTTGATCATCATGCACCAACTTTAAAATTGCTTTTTAAATCTACTGCCAAAAACCTTAGCTAAACTTTTAGCATATAGTTTGATCAATGACCTACACACCATAGGATCTCTGCCTTTGCTAATACAGTAATAACCGCCCATCCCATAGTTTCTGCCAAATATTCCCCCTGGACCAACCCATTAACCCTTTCCAGGCTGAGCCCAAAACTCTCGGGATCCAAAATTCTGACTAAATATTCCTATCAAATGGTATATAATACATGACCATAACAGAAAGAAAATCACTATTAGAACATATTGAATAAGACGGGTACAATTTTCCTGAAATATGCAAAAATTAACCCGGCTGCAGAATGTGGATTAAAATTTTAAAGTAGGCCTTGAAAGGGTTAAACAACTCCGTCAAAGGTCCCAATAGTAACTCACCAAATTTCTTATAAAATTTAGCTGGCAAGCCATCCAAGCCTGCAGAATTTCCCAGCTTTAGTGACTCAGTGGCTTCCCAAATCTTCTGTGCAGTTATCTCAGAGTTTAACCATCAAACCTCATCCTCCTGCATACTCCCAAAGGATCCAGGATAGCTATCAATATCTAGACACTTCACCCACGTCTGGCTTGCTAGAGCTCCTCTTAGAATTCCTGAAACCTCTTCTGACTGCTCTCAGGCTCCTCTACCATCGTACCCACTGTATCCTTAATACATCCTATCTATGCTACCCTTCTTGCTTCCTAAGCCTAGCTGTCAGCAATTTCCCTGCTTTATTATCATGTCATTTAATTTGATTATAGTGCCTTCAATTACCCTCTTCCCCTCCCTCTATCTGAATTTGCCTAGCAGCAGTGGGAGTCGGTTTATCTTCCTCCTCAAGCTCCTTAATTATATATCTCAATTCTTCTGTAGCCCCGACATTATCAGGCTTTAACACCATTCCACGCATTAGCCCATGAAATCTCACCTTCTCCATTTATTTGAAAATATTCCTTAACTTTACATGACAACCTTTCAGTCACTTCATCGTCAAGCAGGGTATCGTTAATGTGCCGAAAGCACCTACTGCTCTGAACATTATGCTGCTTCCATACAACCCACACCACACATGATCTATCCACAAAATCCCCTCTGTTCCACATTCCACCACTCTCATCATGTTCTCCTGCTCAGCTAGCATTAGGTCTATTCCAATATAGGATCTATGTGGAGCTGAATAAAATGTAAAATCCTTGTACTGTGGTTGTTATATCCAAATGTCCACAAAGCCCCATTCCATCAGGAATTGTTTCACGTTAAGCCTATCTCCTCCACCACACTCACACTCCCTCCTGAATGTCCATTGCTGGTGAGATAAACCCTAACTATAATCCCCCTTCCTCCTAGAAGTGAAATCGCACCATTAAGCTCACAAAAGTGACCTCATTGATTGCTATTTGGAGCATATATAGTTAGAATAGTTAGAATCTCCAGGTTTATTTTAGCATCTACCGCCAAATATCTACCCCTTTATCCCTAAACACTTGTAACTCTTGAAATCTCAAGCCCCCATCAACGAGTATCTCCAGCCCACCTTTTTTTTTCTTGCAAATATTAGAAGCAAAGTACTGTAGTGGATACTTTTTATGATGTAATTGCCTTTCATTTCTCCACATGAAATGCATCTCCTGAACAAGAACAATATCCTCTTGCAGCCGCTCCATTTCCTTAAATTGGAGTTTTTAAAGGGGGAGCTAAGCCCCTTAACATTCATAGAAGCTATTTTTAAGAGTTCATGCTAAATTAGTAAATTCATAATGGACAAAGCCTGACATTGCCCTCAAGCATACCCCTCCTCTCTCTAGCCCTCCCCCCCTCCTCCCCTTCTCATTCCCCTGTCTCATCTCCCCCTCTCTCCTTTCCCCAATCCCTACCTGGTCCACATACTCCACTACCATTCTTCATAGGGAATTGATCCACCACCCATGTCGCCCTTCAAATATCTTCAATACCCCTCCATACACTCTATCCCACATGCACACATAGTAACATAGGGGCTTGTTTACAAAGCCGCGGTAGCAGTTTGCGATCGTAATCGGAGCCGCGGCCCCATTGATTTCAATGGGGCCGCGGCTGCGATCGCGATCGCGAACCACTACCGCGGCTTTGTAAACAAGCCCCAATAGTAAATGATGGCAGATAAAGACCAGTATGGTCCATCTACTCTGCCCAGTAAGACAGCAAGAGTAGGTGCACCTGCCGCTCTGTGCAGGCCACCCCTCCCCATGTCTTTGTTTAGGGGTGAACCCACCGCTGCGTGTAGGACACCCCTATTTGTTGAGAAATTAGATAGTTAAGTTTATTTTGATTTTATCCTGTTGCTGTAAAGGGATCCACTGTGTCTGTCCCATGTCATTTTGAATTCTGTCACTGTATTTGCCCCTACCACTTCCATCAGGAGGGCATTCCAAGCATCCACCACCCTTTCAGTGAAAAAGTATTTCCTGACATCGCCTTTCAATTTACCCCCTTGCAGCTTCATGTTATGCCCTCTAGTTTTACAGCTTCCCCGTGCTCATAACCCTCTGCTAACCTACTTCTCCATTCATCACATTCACATGACCCTCCACTTTCCACGGCTTCTAGTACCAAGTTATCAGATGGCAAAGAGAATGGTTCAAAGTCCAAAATCCAGTCTTTCTGTTCTTTCCATCACTACGCACCAGCCGTGTTCCACAACTTGTCTCTTCTTTTTCTGCTATCTTCTGTTTAGGTCTCGTCGAAAAACTCGGTGGCAACTTGCCACCATGCGGAACATGAATCCATCTCGCTGATGGATTTTGAGCAAGCCTGCTGCACCTCCTCAGGCATATTACTCATGCCAGCTTGTTTCAAAATGCCCTAGGCCTTGCCAACAGTCTGGGCCAGCTTGATGCTCCATGCACATTCAAGAGAAGGACAAACAGGAACAGCCAGTGGTATCTGATGCCCCTTTTCTTTAGTTAGCATGTTATCTCGTGGACTTCTCACCTATCTTGCAGGGTAGAAACATAGAAAGATGGCGACAGAAAAAGACCACATGGCCTATCTAGTCTGTCCTTCCATATCAACAACTACAACAGTCTCCTTTTTACCTTTAGAGATCCTCTGTGTTTGTCCCATGCTTTTTTGAATTCAGATACTGTCCTCATCTCTACCACCTCCACTGGGAGACTATTCCACGGATCCACCACTCTTTCCGTAAAGACGTATTTCCACCTATCACTCCTGAATCTATCCCCTTCACTCTCATCCCATGTCCCCTCATAGCAGAACTTGCTTTCAATTGAAAGAGGCTCCCCCCCTGTATGCACCCAAGCATCCTTCTAGCTTTTGCTGTTGCCTTTTCTACCTGTTCAGCCACTTTAAGATCATCAGACACAACCACACCTAGGTCCCGCTCTTCTTTACTGGACAAAAGTACTTCACCCCCTATACTATATTGCTCCCTTGGATTGCTGCAGCCCAAATGCATGACCTTACATTTTTTAACATTAAATCCCAGCTGCCAAATTCTAGACCATTCTTCAAGCTTAGCTAGATCCCTCCTCATGTTATCTACACCTTCCTGGGTGTCTACTCTATTGCAGATTTTGGTATCATCCGCAAAGAGGCAAACCTTACCCCCTAAAGAAATGAATTTTAAACTTTAATTGCTAGCAATTTTTTAAGGTGAAAATATCAAGAATCTTTTGGGAAATGAAAACATCATTAAACTATATTTGGCACAAAATATATTGTTCTGTGTAAAACAAATATCTAGAGATATGTGCTGTTGTTTACTGTAAACTGCTTTGGTATAAAAGTGGTATATAAAAAACTGTTAAATAAAATAAATAAAAAAATATGAAGGTTTCTGAAGTCTTGATGAACATTTCCAAAGAAAAATCTAAATGCAAAAATCTATTTCTGGTCTTGAAAAGATATAAAGTGGATTCTGTTGGATTTGCAGGTCTGCTTTGAATTTGCAGAAGACCAGAAATATAGTTTTTCAGATACACTTTGGTTATTTCAAACTGGGGATCTGGGGAAAATCTGAATTTCCATCAGACTCATGCCAGGAATCTGACTTACAATTGTTTGCATGTTTCTAGTTACTAAGGGGCTTGTTTACAAAGCCGCGGTAGTGGTTCGCGATCGTTATCGGAGCCGCGGCCCCATTGAAATCAATGGGGCCGCGGCTCCGATTACGATCGCAAACCGCTACCGCGGCTTTGTAAACAAGCCCCTAAGTCTTACTAAATCAAAGATCTTTAAAAAATTATTCTCTTGACTTGCAGAACAACTTCTTCTTGCTCGCTGTTAGGCACTGAGCTCCGCTGGCCCTTGCAGATGCGGCCTTTGCAGTACCCCTGCCTTAGTAGGCCTGAGGCTCAATAACCAGCAGCAGAATTGAACACAGGTTAGAGCTGCAGTGGATAATCAGGCTTTCCTGGTGAATCACCAACTTAGATAAGAAAGAAGAATGGCAGACTAGATGCATTTCATAGACGTGTGGCTAAAATGCCGTTCCAAGTGACACATGTCCCCGCAAGCTGGGTTTGTAGGTGTGGCCAGCGTTTGCTAAATAGGGGACCTTAGGGGAAAGATTAGCATGTGTAAACAGGGATAATGGTAATGTGGCGGCCACAGACTCTTAGACTGCAAGGACAGGCTTAATTCAGTAGTATTTTACCTAAGTACGTGCAATTAAATGCTTTAAATAGTTCGATTTTTTTTTTCCCCATGCCTCCATATGGCTGCATGCTGGAGTTTTCTGACAAACACAGGCAGAAAGGAAATATGAA
Source organism: Ichthyophis bannanicus (assembly GCA_033557465.1). NCBI lineage: Eukaryota > Metazoa > Chordata > Amphibia > Gymnophiona > Ichthyophiidae > Ichthyophis > Ichthyophis bannanicus. Next base: position 944,243,240 of record CM066034.1, read on the forward strand.
GTTTAATGCACTAGAGCGGGGGTTCCCAATCCAGTCCTCGGGACACCCCTAGAACGTCTGGTTTTCAGGATAACCGCAATGGATATGCGTGAGAGAGATTTCCATACAAAGGAGGCAGTGCATGCAAACCTCTCTCGTGTATATTCCCTGAGGCTATCCTGAAAACCCAACAGGCAAGGTGTGTCTGGAGGGCGGCATTGAGAATCCTTGCCCTAGAGAAAAATAAAGACCCACTGGGCTGACTGATGTATGAACGGCCTCCATTGCCTGTACTGGAATCCGACTGAGAACATGTAGACTATCAGCATTTCTAACTTCCTTTTCAAAACTACGACCATAAATGTTTACAATAAATTGGCAATTTGCTTTCCGGTGAAACACGGTGTTATATGCCCTGATGGAAAATTCATTTTTATAGCAAAAATGCTACCTTCTTGGCACTGGAGGCGTAATTATTGTAATCAGAGCAGCAGGAAGCCAGGGTTCAAATCCCACATCTCCCATTGATGCTACTTCAGACGGTGAAAGGTCATTTCACTCTCCGCTGCCTCAGGTACAGCTTAGATTGTATTCCTTCCAGGACAAGGAAATAGTTACAGCACCTCCAGTGTAACTCGTCTAGAGCTCAGTAATCAAATCTAAAATTCCAATCCACTTCCTTTGTAGTTCTGGGACTTGTTTACCACGTCTCGCATTCAGCAGCCCCTACCCCTTCAGCCCGCAGTGGGGAGGAAGGCTAACATGTGCGCCGCTGACCAGCAGCAATCAAGTCTTCCCCTGGGTTACACTAAGCACCAAGTCTCAGAAGATACAACTTTCAATTAGCAATAATGGTTTATTTCTGAGCATGTGGTACAGTTATATCTCACCCTCAGGGAGCACTTCAGCTCTGCTGCCTGTCACAGTTCAGATGCCTCGGCGAGGAAGACAGGGTCGGGTGCTCTAAGGATTTTTTGTAACTATTCTGTTTTAGGAGGTATCGTGGTGAGAGATGAGCAAGCCCCCTTCCATCTAGGTTTGTCAACTGGCTCCAGATTCATCCAGAAGGGTTGGTCCAGTCCTGGGATGACCCCCCTGCATCCAGGGACTAGTAATGTTTTTCTTTTTTTAAAGGGAATGACATTGGGAAGTCAGAACTACAATCCCTCAGCTTGCAATGGGGAGGGGAATGCAAAACTTGGATTGGATCAACCCTGTTGAACAAATCTGAATCCAGTTGGCAACTCTATCCCAGTAGGAATCCAGATTTAAATCTGAAAAGAAATAGGTGGCTCAGATTTTTTTTTTGGTTAATTAAATCGGTTTAGACCCAGCTGAAATCTGGATCAGCTGCCTTTCTTTTGTTTTTTGTTTTTTGTTTTTTTTAATCAGGATTTCGTCAGAGCACTTCCAGTTTATGTGAATTGTCACATATTTGAGGTATTGGACCAGTACTTTAAATCGACTTTCATTCAAATCCAAATCAGGCGAATTTAGAAGCTGAGGTCAAGCCACAAATGTCTTCAGCATTAAGGACTGTTTCCATACTCTGTAGAGATCACCTTAGATTCTCTGACCATTGCTGCTGCCAGGGGTTTGTTCTGTTAAGTCATACAACTGAGTTCATAAAACTAAACAGAGGAAAAATATATACACTCCTCCCTCGTTTCAATGTTCTTCAACATGATGTCAAAATATTACATAAAAGGGAAAAATAATTATTATTGCTCAGTCATGAATGGTTCTCAATCTTGGAAGGATGAATTTCTCATTTAACGGTGCTGGGATTTAAACCTATTAAGCACAGATTTACACTGATATTTCAGACTGATGTCTTGGGCAGCTAAAGCATCCCAAGAGCTTAATTGCAGCAGAGAGGATGACATCAGAGGAGATACACAGGGATGCTGGACACTTGTTGCTCTTATCAGAAGAAAACCACAGTATGTCAGCAGGTAAAACCGGGGAGAGCATTTTTAAAAAGCAAATAATTCTTTCTATCCTACATAGGAATTTCTCTTAAGTGCAAATTCAAATATCGTGAAAGGCCTTTTGTTTGGTTCTGAAGAACTGTTGAAAACTGTTCAAAAAAAGCTAAATGTATCATACATCTCCACAAAAAGAGTTCAGGTCTCCATGTAGGGTGACTCAGAAGACCGCAGCTCCCCACACAATGAGAAAACTAGTCTGGAATCAGAGCCCTGAGAGACAGACAGCGCATGCCACCGCTTCCAGGATTCGGATCCAATATCCCTGGAACATCCTTAAGTTTTGCAAACCAAAATGCAAGACGGCTGCTACAGTGATGGATGAAAAGTTTACACCTCTGCCTTCAGTTGGGACAAGCTCCTTCTGTGTGTTTAGCCAAGCCTACACTATGAGCCTCCAAAAGACTGTCTTTTCAACAAATTTTCCAGTCAGGTTAGCAACCAGTGCAAGGCAAACAAAGAAAATGTCTTTCACTCTGCATTGCTGTTTCTCCCTATGTGATATTTGCATAACAAGTTGCTCTCAGCTACACATGCACCAACTCCCAAAATACCCCCTTGAATCCACAAAACGGATCTTATGAAAATATATTAGCTTTTATGCATAGAGAAAGAGGCACATTCCATATTTTCCACGATATGCATGAAAACAGGGGAACGCAAGTGAAAAAGTTCAACCAAAGAAGGTAAATTTGAATTCTGTTGCCTTACCTGGTGTACTTTAGTGAAAAAATATCCTGGACACAGTTCCACCCAGATCCCTCTCTTTCCCTCCGGTCTCGTCCTTCTTATAAAACTTTCCCTCCTACTCTTTTTATCCTGTCCTTCCCAAGGTGTGTTGTGGCTGAGTGATTCCTCAAGAATGTTCACTTTTTCTTTTATTTAATCCCTCTTTCCCCTTGCAGCTCTCCAGGTCTTTCATTTTCAAACAAGTCCTGACAAAGGTGTGGCATAGATTTTCAGCCTCGCCCCACCCATTCACTCAATCCAATTATCTGACACTTAGGATATAAAAAAAAAAATCTGTCTCCAGGACTCAAACTTTATAAAAGGGAAAAGCTTCCACCTGCCTACCCAGCTACGTTAACCATTTAGAGAGCTGAACGGGAAGAGCAAAGATTTCTCTTTAGCGGAAATAGCTTCTCACATGACAATATGTGCATGAGAAATCCATCGCACAAGTTTGGGGAGGGATTCTGGGCTAGCTAACAATTACACCAAGGCAGGTAATTTTGTAACACGGTGCCTGTGCATGAAGGACAAGTAGCTCCTATTTTAAGTCTTTTTTATAAAGACACATAGGGGCATGATTAAAGCCCCATGCTGGTAGGGTGGGTTTGGGCCACATTCCTAGTGTAGGGCGCTACGATAGATGCTGGCGAGGGCACCACCCCGCCCAGGTGCTGCCCTGACACGAGCTGCCCCAGTAGCGTGGGTGTTTTAGTGCAGGGTCCTATGCTACTTTGTAGTGTGATGCCAAAAAAGCATGCTACCCCTTGCTGCTCGGGTAGCGCACTTTACTAAACATACCTCCGTGTTAGCTCACAAGGATCTGACCGGTGTGTTCCCGGAAGTAAGTGTGCGACTGAATAGTGAATGTGCAGTGCAGTTAACATGAGTGTAGACAGTGACACCCACAGAGCATCCACGCAAATTGCAGTGTTAACGGTGATCGCATGCTGCCACACCCTCTGTGCCCACTCTCCACCACTAACCTGCCCACTCTCCACATTAGCGCACAATGGCCAGTTAATGTGCATTTTGTAGCCGGCATGTCCGCATGGTAACGCTCGCTGCGGTCAGTTATTATATGCTAAAACATACATTAACCGGTTGGTACAGAAGCATTTAGAAAAAGGGCCCCTAAGTGCCCTTAGAAAAATGTCCCTCAAAAGCAGCCGATATTGCAGCTATAACGAAGCTGTACACATTGAGTCCAGCTCGGGACCTGATGTATGTGTAGATAATACACGTGGACATGCATATTATATAAAGAACACATGTATATTGCAACTCCAGCTGCGCCTCACCCAAAATCTGCCCGAGCATGCCTGCTAAATAGTGGCATATACGTATGCATGTTTTTGACATCCTGTGTACTTGTGCACAAAGAGTAATTTTATAAGGCCGTGATAAATACTGGCATATAAGCATATAAGTGCATAAATGCCTTTGTAAAAGACCTGCCTCAAGGTGTGCTAAGTGTCTTTAGTGCAGCAGGTGTCTGGCCACTGCATTTGCTGTAATAAAATTATGGATTTTAGTGCCGCAGCTTAACACTGGAGGAGTTAATGGTTAGATCAGTGGGCTGAAGTCTGGGTTCAAATTCCACTGCTTCTCCTTGTGATCTTGGGAAGGTCACTTAAACCTCCATTGCCTCAGGTACAAACTTAGATTGTAAGTCCTCCCAGGGATAGGGAAATAGCTACAGTACCAGAGTGTAACTCGCCTTGAACTTCTGAGAAGAGGTGTGAACTAAGTCCAACAGAAAAAGGAGAACAGCTATCCCAAATAAGGCCCAGGAAGTTCACAAGGTCAACCTGAACAAAAAAGGTTCCTTTTTCCCTCGTGTCTTCCTTTTACTCAGAGTAAAGTAAAAATGTACTATTAACACTGCCACAGATTCTCATTTTTAGATGACCACGGAAAAAATGTCTGGAGGGGTATGGCCTAAATCCTATGGACTAGATGTACTGAACTTTTTATCCAAGTCACAATATTGGAAAATATGATCAGGTTAATTCACATATTTTAATTACCTGGATGACAAACTTGTTAGAGGGGGAGAACATGTTCCCAAGGATTGAATTTGGGAACTGCTGTGCCGAATGTCTGGGAATATTTAATATCAATTTTACATTTTATATTGCTAAGCCAGTTACCCATTACATGGCAGTTTACAGCAGAAAGCAAATGATACATAACTATAGTCAAATAATTACAAAAATTATAAAAAAGGTATAATGATAAAATTTCATTAAAGTAAAAAACATCAAACCACCTAAGCAACATACCATCCATATGCAATAGCTTCATCTCTTTTCCATTCTCATTCGTCTTACAGATTTTATAGATTAATCAAATCTTAAGATAACATATCCAAGTTCTTCAAAGCATCATTTCTCTTACCTGTTCAACCTTATTCTCAGGTCTCATTTTTTTATTTTTTCATTTTCCCCTTAGGTATTTCATTTTTTATATTTTCACATTTTTTAGGAATAAAAGGTGTGCCCTTTAATAACAGAGCATCTAAAAATGGCAGTAGCACCTCAATCAAAAATAAGAATTCATTTAATTAACATTCACAAAAGTGCCAACGTTTCGGCTCTAACAAGAGCCATCATCAGGTTATTAAATCCCCCCCCCCCCCCCCATTACAAAATGCTGCCCTGAACTCCCTTTCTGGGTGCTGGTGATAGATTTTGGGCTCTATGTATACCAGTGTGATGCCTGTGCAGGATTCTGAGGTTCCCACCAGGGGTGTGGCAAAGTAGGGAGATCTTTCAAAAAACTTTCAACGTTTATCTCATCAGAAGTGAAATGCAAGTCAGGACAGAAATGATATGGTTTCTTTGCCAAGTAATGAGTGTAATTTCCGCTTTCTTGCAACTCATACGGAGAAGCATGGACATCTACAATTCTGAGTTCTGCAAGTTCTTCAGTTTCCACAGACATGGGCCGAAGTCTGTAACTGCCACTGTCATGTAGATTTTTGGCAGGGCCAGCCTTTGCAATTGTGGAGCTCAATATGGGCTCTCCTGGACTTAATATTATTTCAGGTTAGGTATCAGGAATATATGCTATTACGTTGTATTAAAAATAAAGCAATATCTTTATTTATTTACCTTAAAGTTTGAAATAAAGAGGGGAATTTTGGAACAGACATCCAAGTGCAAACTGGGACGTCTAAGCCAGAATGTCTGAAAGAAAAGCAGGCACGTTCAGGTGCAGATGTGATTTCACAAACGTGGATGTGCCCAATATGGATGTAGGCAGGGGGCATTTACATATATATCACCAGAATTATACTCTAGAACACAGACCTCTAGGATAGCCTAGTGGCTGAAGTAGTGGGTTAGGCCCAGAGCAGCCAGGGTTCAAACCCCATTGTTGGCATTGCCCTGAGTATGGGGGGGGGGGGGGTGAGGGAGTGCTTTCTCCTCTATACCCCCTGGATGTTTTTCTGCTAAAAGAAGTGCTGCAGCAGGCCTAACATTAGACAACATTGGACGTTCCTGAAATCAGATGGGTACGTCCAGAATTCTGGGACTTCCCCAGCCCCACCTCCTCCATGCCCCCGTTCAGACTTGGATGTCCTCACGCTGGGGAAGTCTCCCGAGCCAGCTTCTAAAATGGCTTTGGATGTTTCTAAGCCTGCTTTCAGATGTCCAAAGCTGAAATTGGGCTTCTAAAATAATCCCCAAAATGTATTAAAACAAAACTACACTTATAAAGAAATCTTTCTTGCTTTCTATTCTGCAAACTCTTTCAAAATATTGTTGAAGTGTGGGGCCCATTGGATCAAATAGGTTCAAATGGCCTAAGGTCGTTCCTGATTTTTGGCAACCTTTCAGCAGGTTATGGCAAGTGATAACCTCCCAAATAAAAACATGCTGTCTATAAAGTGAGGGTAGGAGAGAGAAGGAGAGTGAGAGAAAAAATACAGCACATTCTCTCCATCCGGAAAACAAAAATTCTTTGGGCTAAATAGTTTGAGAGCCAGAGCTAATGTGATCAAAACAGAGCTACCAGTCAACTACCACGAAACAGAGAAACTATTTAAACACATGCATTTATAATTTAAAACTTTCAAAAGTCACATAAGCTGGTATTTAAAATTAAAATAAAGATGCTTTTTATCTATCTTTGACTATGTTATTTTCTCATGTTGTTGTTAAGTGCCGTCAAGTCGGTGTCGACTCATGGCGACCCTCTGGATAGTACTAAGTCTCTCCCTGTTTTTATTCTGCTTGTCTTCTCTAATTCCTTTCCTTGGGCCTCCTTCCCTTATGTTCCTCCATCTTACTGTACCTTTCCTTCCCATCAATATTTTCTCTTTCCTAAAACGTCTTGTCATTTCTCTTGTTTTGTCCCTACTCTCGCTTCTCTCCATCATTCTCCTTACTTCTCTTGCTCCGCTCCACCTTTCCCTCCTCTAGTGCTATCTTCCTTGCCGGCGTCCAGCTTCTCTTCCCTTATCCATCACCCTCTTCAGTATCTCGATTTCCTCACCTCTCACTCCCTAATCAAACTCTCATCACCCTCACCTTCATCTACTGTCTAGCCTCCAACCCCTCTTTAATGAATAAGGCCTTCAATCTTCCAACTTCTTTCTTTCTCTTTTATACCCCAGAGTTTCCCCACCCCTCTCACTCCACATTCAGCTTCCAGTTCCTCTTCTCCAGTTTGTATTTTACTCTTCAATCATCTAATGATGCCTCATCATCCTCTAATGTTCCCCTCACCCGCTCCAGTGCTCATTTCAGGCTCTCACCTTCTCCTGCTCCTCCTCAGCCTCCAGTAACCCTTCATGGCCTCCAACTACCTTGTTCCCTTCTCCACTTCTCTTCTTTCATGCAGCTTCCAGCCCCCTCTCCATACAGCTTCCAACTCTTGCTAATGAGGGGTGTGCAGTATTTGGGTGCACATTAGCTTGTGAGAATGAGGAATGATTATATGTAGTGGTGTTGTCCAGTACTGTAAGTAGTCAATGTAAATTATTTTGTTATAGTTTAATTTAGTGATTTAATATGTCACCATTCAAGAAGACAATCCACGGTGGTCTACACAGTGGTGCTTGCTGGTGTAGCTTTGCAGTATTCCCCTAGCACATCTGACTTTTGACATACCTATATTCCCGGAGATTCATAATCTCATGTATATGCACTGTGTGTTTGACTGCATGAGAGCTGCGTGAGCATAAAGGGGTTTGCATGTATATATGAAGTATATAGAAGACGTGTTTGAGCATGTGCCATGTGACTGAGGGACTGATGTACTAAAATGCGCTATCATTGGCTGTTAATATGCATAAATGCAGTGTTTATCATGCCTACTGATGGTGGATTTTAATGAGATGCAAATAAGGCGCTGGTAATCACAGATGTGCATACTGTACAGTCCGCATCGCAAAAACCTGACCACGCCTCTCTGCGATATGGTTATATCTTTTTTCGCATTAATGCATCTGTCAAAAACCTTTGCTCATTCTTTTTCACTGCACCAATAGGTAATGAGTTAGATCGAATAGTTTTGCATCTCATGACTCCATTAGCATAGATTTCACATTAACAAGCTTGTTATTGGCACGATTGACATCTATTAACCACTTGTGATGATAGTATTGAGACACTTTAGTATGCCGACCCCTAAATGAGTGTGTGAGAAAGAGAGGGCTGTGACTGCTGGTTCATCTAGGCTCAAAATAGGATACGAGAGAGGGAATCCCATGCTCTGTGTTAATTTAGGCATCTGGTAGGCCAAAATAGTTTTCAAAGGGTGGGCGTCACAGTCTCTTTGGAAAAGTGACACTGGTCCTTTTGATGTGGTTTTCACACAGAACATTTTAGCAAGTGCTGAAAAATAAAGAAACCTTGTTAAACCCCTATGTGGAGGGTTAGGAGAGGGTTGACTGATGGAGCAAAGGAGGGGAGTTGGTTGCAGTCAATTTTCTCATCCGTCCTCAAATACAAAAAAAAAAAGTCTTAAACGTGTCAACATTGCTCCCAGAGGGGAAAACTGGGAACTGTGCATCTGGTCTATCACTCTGGCCCAAATAAAACCGTTCTATCGCCAGACCAAAAATAAAATGTAACCCAAAAGCACACACGTTACCTTTTATGACAAAGGAAATTAGTCCAGGCAAACAAACTATTTTGAAAAAGGCAAGCCAGAAATTTTCAGCCATGCTTTTAAACCTGTGAGAGAAATTTGTTTTTCTAGGCTGTCTTTCCAATTTGTTAGCTCAAGATGGCTTTTAATGTTTTTCAGACATAACAAGTTTCTGTCCCAAAGAGCTTGCAATTTACTAAAGCTTCTCTAACGATAGAAATGTGATACTGCTATTAATGCACTTTATTAGTAACTAGGTCCCGTTGCATAAACTGGAGGAGAAGAGGAGGAGGAGTAGCTTGGTGGGTTTGAGAAGCAGGTTGGAAGCTGCGCCTCACGTCCCGATTTTTCCACTCTCCGTGACCTCTCTTTTGCCTCAGGTGCAACTTAGATTCTGAACTCATTTGGGCAGGGGAATAAGTCATGTCAGTGAACATAACTTGCCTCGAATTGGATTCGGAAAAGGTGAGTAATATAGCTAAAATCCAAATCCATAATGCGTCTTAGTGCTATTTGTGAGTGCTCATGCAACAGGAAGTAACTTGCCCAAGTTCATAAGGATTGTCAGTAAGGGAAGCAGTATTTGAATTCTGGTTTTGGACCCATTCTTTTAGAACACATCCTTTGTGTGAATGAAGGTGAGCACGGAGAGGTTCCAAATCCCTTATGAGAGAATCCTCAGGAAATAAAATGTCGTATGATAGAAAAAAAGGCTATGTCTTATTGAGATATGGGGGTAGTGTGTTTGCAGGAGGGGGGTAGGCAGCTTATGCCATGGTAGACAATGATCAGGATGGGTAAGTGCATCTTTCTTGTCAGGAGAGGGTTAAGAAGAACCTAGTGCTCTGCCTCATGAAGGGGATATTTGAGGAGAGACTCATCCTTTTTCTTTCACAGAAGGGCAGGCCCTGTGGCCTATCCTTTTGTTGCAAAGTAAGAGCTAGGGCCCAGAAGCTTGATCTTTTTTATGTGGGGAGGTTTCTCAGTGCTAACGTGCCCTTTCGCTCTTAGTGCAGGTTGCCCGATATAGGTAGCATGAAAACGTCACCATTGTCTTTGACGCGGCTGCGATAACACAACCATGTTTTGCATATCATTAGTTGCACACATGAGGCATTCGAACCCGCAGGAAACTTTCACAACTGTGCTGACGTTAACACTGCTCAGTACATAGACGCCTTAGTCCAGTTAGTAATACACATTTCATCAGCTCAGTAGGAACGTTATATTTTCTTTATTAATAGAAAAAAATGCATAGACTTACACAGAAACATTGAATATGAAGCAGATAAGTGCAGTAAGGTCTCTGTTGGGATAATGCTGCCAAATCGGTTAGTTCTGCATTTATAACGTTAATGAACCTCACTCCTAAACCAGGGTATGTAGAGTATGATCGAAGTCTCTCATATTTCCTGCTAATGCTCGCTGTTGTACTTGCACCATGCCAAAGAGAGCTTCCTTCTGGAGCTCTCAGGATGTGTAGGCAACCTATCAAGGTGTGCTTGAAAGTTGCCTCTAATCAGGTCTATGTCACCCAGCACAATGCAAAACATTTCTGTATCTTTCTGCCCCATTTTCTTGGCCTCTGAGTGCATTTCTTGGTACTTGAGGGTCTTATCTTTCTCCACTTGATGCACAGAATAATCACTTAGTATTGACACCTTTGGGAGAGGAATGGCCAGTGGAAAAAAGAAGGCGATAGTGCCTTTGTATAAGTTCCAAGTTAAATTTCATTTGAAAAATTGTGAACAATTCTGGAGATCACACCTTCGAAATGATATAAGCCAGATAGAGTCAGTTCGGAGGGACGCTGCTAAAATGGTAAGTGGTCTTTTTCATAAGGCATATGGCCATAAAGAGTTCAAAATGTATACTTTGGAGGAAAGGTGGGAGAGGGGAGATATGATAGAGACATTTAAATTCCTCCATGGTATAAATGCACAGGAGGTGCCCTCTTCTAGTTGAAAGGAAGCTCTGAAACGAGGAGTCATAGAATGAAAGTGAAAAGGGATAGACTCAGGAGTAATCTAAGGAAATATTTCTTTATGGAAAGGGTGGTGGATGTGTGGAACATCCTCCCAGTGGAGGTGGTGGAATTCAAGCAAGCATGAGACAAGAGGATTATGGGCAGAATGGATAGGCCTATGGTCTTTATCTCCTGTCACTTTCTCTCTTTCTGTGTTTATGCTGTTCTAGTATTTTTTTCCTTTACCGCTATGCTTGGTTTCCTTGCAACCATCTTATTATCAGTTGGAACAGAAGTGCCCCAGATGATCACAACCTTTTCATTCTTAAGGCCATGATCACAGTGCATATCTGGTACACAATTTTCTAATGTTTATTAAGTTTGCAGTGGATGAGATGTACCATTTTATTGTGCCTTTTTTGTATGGAAATTTTCTCCCATCAGAACTTTACAGCCAACTACCAGATGAATAGCCATGTCCAGCTCTTCCTTAGAGTCTACATGAGGTCCTATGTAGTCTAACCCAATATACTTCTTGTTGCAATGCTATGGAGCTCTGTTGATGTTTGACTCTCCTTCCACTTAAAGAATAGTTTTGATTTCACCAAATGCAAGTTTTAAGGGATAAATGAATGCACGTGCTCTTCACAGTTGTTCAGCTCAAGTAATTTATGCTGACCATAGCAAAACATAACCACAGCACCAATGGATAAATCAATAGCTGATTTCACCAGGGTGACCCCTCCATATTTACATCACCACAGCTCAGGAGTCTTGAAGGACTACCAAGAGGGACTCTGAATCTTGAAGGACTACCAAGAGGGATGCTAGGAAGAAATCTGCACTTGTAAGTATTTGCCTGTAGGGAAGTTCTCTAAATCTTGGGGGAAAGGGAATTCTTTGGGTTAAAGCTGATAAAATCGGAACACAGTATTTTAGAATTTAGTGTTTTTTGTTAAGTCAGCTAGGGCTTAGTACCACCAGAGTTTTCATTTAAATTTAAAGTCGATCAGACCAGAGAGCTTTTATTTAAATTCAGAGTCAGTCGGGGCTTAGTACCACCAGAGAGCTTTCATTTAAATCAAAATCAGAGTATAGCTTAGCATAGAAGATAGAATAGGGTAAATATGCTTTGAGAAGAAAGAATGAAATTGTATCTAGAGACCTTTACAAAGAGGCTGTCCAGTTAGGAGGCAAGAGACCTGTGAAATTGTTCTAAATAGGTGTTAAAGCCAAGTCATAGATCAAAGAGGCAATTTGAAAGGCTTCCTTTATTAAACAAAGGGCTGTGTGAATCATCTAGGAAATTATTAAGAGATTACCTTAGAGGCACAGGTCAGGACACTGTGTAGCAAGCCAGATTTTACATAAAGTAAGCACTAAAAGTCAGTCGGGGCACTGTGTAGCATACCAGCTTTTACTAAGGGCCTGATTCAGAGATGCAGGTGGCAGGGCTGCACGTCCCAGCAGGATGTGCAGCCCTGCAAGCTTTCCGGACCCAATTCTCCCTCCTGCTGTCCCTGCATGTCCTGAGTAGAATGGGGAAAGCTGGTGGGAGGTGGTGGGGTTGGGGCAGAGTAGGGGTGGGCCAGCCCGGCAGTACGTACAGGGATGATTCAGGTAATGGCCCTATATGTCCTTTGGGGTCTGTGGGGACATGCTGCTTATTCTACCTCAAAAGTGGAATAAGCAGCACTGACCCAGCGATCGGGCCCGGGGATCACCCCCTGGGGCCAGGTGTGGGGGGGTCCCTGCCGCCTGATACAGGCCCCGGCTGGCCAGCCTTTGGTTGGGCAATGGGGAAGAGGGGCACATTAGCCCCGTGAGTCAGGGGTACCTGTGGGCAGGATGTTCCCGCAGGCAAGCAGGGGCACGCCGGGCCATCTTCAGGCTCAATTCTGTGTACTGCGGGAACGTTTCGTTCCCACGATCCAGAATTGGGTCCTATCGGGCTCATCTTGCTCGGGGATGTCCAGACGGCCCAGATGTATCCCTCTCGGAATCGGGCTCCACGTGTTTCTTTCCCTTCCACCCACCCCAGGCATAATCTTAGATTTATAGGCTCTTAAATCTATTAAAGGAAAAAGGTGGTCAAATTCATTTTCAGATTTAGCTGGTTATCCTCATCAGGAATAGATTAATTAAAGCCCTGAAATTAATTAATCTTGAGGTGAACAAAATCCCTTAAATTTATTAGGTATAGTTGTATTGATACAAGTATCCCTAGCAACTTTAGGTAAGCAAATTAAAATATCTAAACAAATCCTTAAAACTAAGATGCAGACAGCAGTCCAGCAATGAGATAGGGACTAGCCAATCTTTTGCACTGAGTGTCACATGTACAATTTTCTCCCAGTTGGTGAGAGGCCTTACGTGTGCGCTAGGTGCAAGGTGCTTTTTGCTCTCAGGGAATGAGTCTGATCTCTGGAGGCTAGAGTAGCAGACTTGGAGGAACTAAGAAAGATAGAAAGGTATATAGACAAAACCTACAGGGACGTAGTACTGAAGTTCCACCTCCAGTCTGGCAGCCTCTCTGTTGTCATGGAGGAGAGAGGTCACATGAAAGGAGAGCATCAACTTGGTGACAGGAAGTCTCCTTTGTGTTTCTTTACCATTTCCCCTAGATGTATCCCATGTCTACAGCTACTATATTGTCTGCCTTGACTAGATTGTAAGCTCTGATGATCAGGGATCATCTTTTACATGTGTCTGTGCAGCACTGTCTTGTAGGGCTATACAAATGCTTGGTAGTAGTAGTAGTAGGCAGTGATTCTATAGCTAGGACCTGTCCTTCAGGTGATGTAAAACCCTCTTGCACTGACGTAGTTTCTCCAGGGCCATTTAATTATTTAGCTGAATTTATATACCACCCTTCAACATGGTGTCCATGAGAGAAGGTTTACGACAGCCATTATAGTTGGAGATTCAATCATGAGGCATGTAGATAGCTGGTGGATGTGAGGATCGCCTGGTAAAATGCCTGTCTGGTGCAAAGGTAGTGGACCTCATGCATCACCTAGACAAAGTTATAGATAGTGCTGGGGAGGAGCCTGCTGTCTCGGTACTTGTTGGTACCAATGACAAAGGAAAATGTGGGAGGGAGGTTCTGGAGACCAAATTTAGACTTCTAGGTAAGAAGCTGAAATCCAGAATTTCCAGGGTAGCATTCTAAGAAATGCTTCCCGTTCCACATGCAGAACTGAAAAGGCAGGCAGAGCTCTGGAGTCTCAATGCGTGGATGAGACGATGGTGCAAGGAAGAGGGTTTTGGATTTATTACGAACTGGGCAACATTCTGGGGAAGTGTGGGGGGGGGGTCTTTTCTCAAAGGATGGGCTTCATCTTAACTGGGATTGACCCTTAAAAAGGAGATAGAGCAGCTTTTAAATTAGATAAAAGGGGAAAGCTGACAGTTGCCCAAGAGTGCATGGTTCCGAAGGATGTATCCTTGAAGGATATTAGCAAAAGAGGGAAGCTAGGGCATCCTTATAGGAAGGTTCCAATAAAAATAAAAGTTACCCAGATGCTTTTAAGTACAGAGCAGACAGAGCTGAAAGATTTCAAATTACCCTGTCAACTGATAACCAAATTGAATATGAATAAAATACAACCTCTAAAATGCTTGTATGCAAATGCTAGAAGTCTAAAAAATAAGATGAGAGAGCTAGAATATATAGCACTAAATGAAAGGTTAGATATGATTGGCATCTCCGAGATCTAGAGAAAGGAGGACAACCAATGCGATATTGTGATACCTGCGTAAAAAATATATCACAATGAAAGGGGTAGATCACATTGGTGGAGGGATTGCACTGTATGTTAGAGAGGGCATTGAGTCACACAGGATTAAAGTTTTTCAGGAAACAAAATATACTGTATGATTATGGTTATGGTTTTAGGCACTTGATATATCCCACTTTACTGTGTGTATCAGAGATGTTTACAGATATATTCTAACAGACACTTTTTATTCCATTGTCCCCAAAGGATTCACAGTCTAAGGGGTATGTTTACTAAACTGCGGTAAACATGAATAACGCACGTTGTACGATGTTAACGATCGTTAGCATGCTATAGCATGCGCTATAGTGCATTAACGATCGTAAACGCGCTATAGCGCGCGCTATCACGCGCTAACGAGCGTAATGCTCCGCAGCGCGGTAAAACACCGCAGAAGGTGGAGAGAGGGCGGAGAGAAGGGGTCAATGGGTGGAGAGTGGGCGGGGAGAGGCTCCCTTCACACCAACGCGCTGAATTTCAGAGCTGAATTCCAACGCGAATGAAAACCTACCGGTAAAAGCACTTTAAAGGGGAGAGAAACCATTTACGTGTCAGCAATGTACAGCCTAGGCAGGGAAACCAAAAAAAGGTGATAAGTGTGATACATGTGCACAGAACAAAAGGGCACAGAAACACCGAAAATGACCCCAACAAACTGGAAAAAAACAACAACCAAGCTGGCCAATAGTGGTAGCAATGAGAAACATCAACCCCCCCCCCCCCCCCCGAGTAAGCTCCATAGAACTGATATAATTCGTGAAAGGGTCCATACTCCGTCCCCATACAAGGTGCATGGGCCCACAGTGAAATAGCGCTGCTCAGGGATTTCCCCACCATCAGACAGGGTTCCTATGGCGTGCACATGTCCCGCAACATCAGTGCGGGCATGTCGGAACGGGCAACCGGGCAGATGCTGCAAAAAGGGGATACGAGGGCTGCAGGCGATACATGCAGTGGCGCAGCTGGGCCACAGTGGGGACTAGGGTGATGCTCAGTTGGCCCATAGGAATGCGTAAACAGTAGAGCCAGACAGCAACTGATGAGGGCCCAACATGGGCATGAGTGTGTTTCCCAAAGCGTCACAGGGGAGAGTACCCAACAGCAACTCCCAAGGGCACGGAACACTGGCAGGTGGGGCTGGGGGGGAGCGTGGACATCTATGCAGGCACCCCTACCCCAGAACACGCACCATAGGCGGCCGCCTACCTTCACACTGGATGGCCTGAGACCGCGCACCACCAGCTCCACCAGCAGAAGGGCATGTCAGCATGGTGGCTGAGGGATACTGGTGGTGGAGGGGGCAGTGGCAGCTGCCCGGAGCAGACTGTGGCCTAGCCCTGTGCAGGTGGGTGCCATGCACTGCAACAGACAGGCCCTGTCTGACCAACAGTCATGATATCACCAGGGAATGCACCATCTCGGTGAGAACATGGTGGTGCAGTGCACAGAACCACTGTATTCAGAAGCAGAAGGTCACAGGTTCAAGTCCCAGCTGTGGTTTCTGCCAACCCAGTCCTCATATTTTACCCACTACTATAACGTGCTAATACAGGCAGAACAGTTCTTGCAGATGACGTAAACATGACCAAAACACCAACATTTTACCCTACAGAGCACAGACACCATAAACATGCACATTACCTAGAGCAGAGCCTCCCAAATGCAGTCCTGGAGGGCCAAACACCATTCCAGTTCCATGCTGCCTCTGATAAAGATGCCTGTGCTGTATTTCTATGCGCCACCCCCATGGTATGCAGATGTATCTCATGCATATTCATGAGGGACAGTATGAAAACCCGAACAGTGTTTGGCACCGCAGGACTGGAGTTGGGAACCTCTGCCGTAAAGCAGCAGCCAACAGGGGCAGACACACCCGCACCCACAGGCCCCATTATCCACAGCCTTCTGGAGAGGCAGGATTGTGGGCTCTTCGTGCATCTCCCAATACTAGCACTTGCATACCTTAGTAATGCCACCCTAAACCGGGGAATATGGTACACATCTATCAGAAGGTTGCTAGGATTACTGGCAGATAGCAATTCCTAGGTTAGGTACAAGTGTCTGAGTGAGCTGCATCATAGCAACCTTTCTGATGTATGTGGAGTGTGCTACAGGTCATGTGTCTGACAGTGTTTACCAACCTGGGGAGTGACTCCTACAGTATTGCGTACCATAGCCATGCCTGCAATGTGCTCAGGACTTGTGTGGTGGCCTGGGCTGCCCAACACCTCTATAGTTGCACAATGCTGGCATAGGTGTGTGGAGTGTGTGTCTGTCTATCCAGTGTGTGGTGGCTTCCAACACCCTCCACAGCCCACACTGCTAGCACTGTTCCCAGTATTGGCCTGCCAATGTGCATAATGAGGAGCAAGGTACCGTGGGAATAGCCTGGATAGGGTGGCCTGACCTGGCCGCATCTGCGCTGGGCATAGGGCAATGGCTCGGACATTGTAGTGCCCCGTACCACCTGCACAGACAGAGTGGCCACAGCATGTCCTGCTGGGAGGTCACTCTCGCCCTGACTGAGTAGTGACCACGGCATGGCTAGGTTCCCCCATAGTGCTATATAGCATTTTGCTCATGTGATAAATATGGGTTTCCTTTTGGGGCCCAATCACTGACTTATCTGCTTGGTGTGTATGTTGACATCCCCTGGATTCTGGGTACATGCATCTCCTCCAGGACCATGCACTATGGACTAGGTGGCGGACTGTCTGCAGCTAGTATGTGTCTTGCTGGAACACCTTGCAGGGTGCAGCGGCTGGAGGCCTGCTGCTGGGGAATGTCAGATAATGGTGGGGGGCAGCTGAGCATATCCAGGACTGCCGTCTGTCCGCTATTGCGTTATGGATGTGTACCGCTCTGTCTGTTCCCCAGCAGGACTGCTGTTGCTGGTCTCTTCTACTGCTGCCATTGCAGGGGGGTAGACTGTGGATCTATTGGTGGGTGACCCTGTTTCCCACCCTAAGCCCCAGAGGGTGGGTTGTGTGGGGGTAGATGATCTGCCCATGGGTCCATACACCCCCCCCCCTTTCACCTACAGCAGGTAACCTTGGCACCAACACAGGATATGCACTATTCTGGGTGCATCATCGCCCATAAGGACTAGACATGACCGAGACATACAGCAGGGCACAGATGTATCCTAGGTGTGTCTAACAGAGCTACCTCTCACACACTGATGGGGACCTGCAGCATGGCGTATCTCAGCCATGAAAGGTGCTGTGGACCTGGTGCTGGGGGACCCACCTCAACCTCAGGGTGGGCACTGTACCCGCACAATGTGAGTGTCTGTGGCTACTCTGTGGCAGTGCCACACACGGTCTGTCCCCCCTACAGGGCCGAGGTGCTGTGGGAGTGCATACCCGCTCTTGTGCCCATCTCTCGACTGCTGATTTGCATGTGCAGTGCATCATGGATACGGGTGGGTTAACCCTATCCTGGTAACCACAGCAGAAAGTGGGTGTGGTGCCGTGCAGTCCTCCTGTAGCCAGACAGTTGTTTGTTAGCAGCTCTAGCCCACTGGTTACTACACTGCCTGTGGAGGCAGAGGTCATGGGTCCTAAACCCACAGTGGAGTTCATCAATAGGGCTGTCTTAGGCATTGTCTGTTTTTATTGTATATTAGTTCTGCCAGCAGGACCACCCTCAGGGTACTGTCTCCTTAGGGTGGCTCATAAGGCGCCCTATAGGGCGCCTTATTCGGCGCCCTATAAAGCGCCTTATAAGGTGCCTTATATGGTGTCCTATAGGGGACATTATAGGGTGCCTTGGCAGACAGCGCACTTTCTAATGTGCCCTATGGAGTGCCCTCTAGGGTGCCTTATGTGGCACCTTAGGTTACGCCACTGTGAGGGTGTGTTTGCTGGCAGCACTATTCAGGTACAAGTAACCTTCCTCACAGCCCACTACTTAACCCTTTCCAGGCCAAGCCCAGTACTTTCGGGATCCAAACCTCTGCCTATATATTCCTATCAAATGGTATAGCATACATGACCATGCCAGAGGGAACGTCACTATTGGAACATATTGGATACAACGGGTACAATTTTCCTGACGTGCAAACATTAACCCAGCTGCAGAATGTGGATAAAATATTATAGTAGGCCTTCAAAGGGTTGCACATGATGCCTCAGCCAGCCTTCTTCATTAGGCACACTGGGGAATCGAAACCATGACCCTTGTACCATCAGTCTGTGTAGTAACCATTGTGCTAAGGCTCTGTTTCTGTATTTGGGTGTCTGCGCGCTGTCTTAAGCTTGCGCGCAGTAGCACGCGCCCTGTAGTGATCATTGCTGCGCAGAGCGCAATACCGCGCGCAACTGCGCGTTATCGGTTATGATGTACCACCCATGTCCTTTTTTGGCTTTCCTTCAACTAACGTGGCTCCTAATGCGAATTGCACTAACGCAGTTTAGTAAACATACCCCTAAGCGTATCTGAGGCAATGGAGGGTTAAGTGACTTGCCCAAGGCCACAAGGAGTGCAGAATCTCTATGGACAGAAATTTCATGAAAAAAGGGGAAGGCAATGGCAGTGGGAATGTTCTACCATCTGCCTGTCCAGAAAGAACAGATGGATGATGAAATGCTAAAAGAAATCAGGGAAACTGACAAAAGTTTATTACACAGTAACAATGGGTGATTTCAGTTACGCCTGGGTCAATGTCACAACAGGACATACTAAGGAGATAAAGGGGTCTGTTTACTAAACGGCGCACTTGTACGGGGCGCACATGAGCGCTCTAAAAGAGGTATTTAAGTGCTCTTAAGCGCCCCGTACGAGTGCGCGGCACATTAACGGGTCCCGCAAGCGTGCGCCGACAACGCGCACATTTGCGGGACGGTAATGTGCGAAACAGGCGTGGAAAGGAGAAATGAGGGCGGAGGAAGGCCCCCTAGGGGCGGAGAGACGGGGTCAGTGGGCGGAATGTGGGAGGGGGGAGACTCGCCGCACAGGAGCGTGCCCGAATCTCCAAAGAAATATACCGCGAGTCCAACAGTCGCGTTAGAGGTGCTGGGAAGGGAAAGGAAACCGTTTCCGTCAGCAATGTGCAGCACAATACTGGAAAGCCCAAATCCGTGAGCAGTGTGTCCCATGTGCACAGATCAACCTCGTTAATTGCACAGGGCACTAACCACACGGGCGCCGCGCACCTTCGCGCATCTGTCACTCACAGCTTCCCGACGGAACGCCCACTCCTTCTACGGCACCCGCTCTGCACCGCGGACCGCACACCACCGGCCTTTAGTAAACAGACCCCAAAGTTCTAGATGAAATAAATGACTGCATCTTGGAGCAGCTTGTTGATGAACCAACAAGAGGGGAAGTTATTTTGGACCTAGTCCTTAGTGGAACATAAGATTTAGTGCAAGAGATAACTGTTGGAGCCACTTGGCAATAGTGGTCATATAATGATTGCTTTTGATTAAATAAATGGAGGAGGATGGCAAGGAAATCCACAGTAGTACCTTTTTACTTTCAAAAGTCAGCTTATGATAAAATGTGGAAAATGGTTAAGAAAAATCTAAAAGGAGCAGCTACAAAAGTTAAAAGTTTACAATAAGCATGGGTGTTGTTTAAAAATACTATCTTGGAAGCCCAGACCAGATGCATTCCATGCTTTAAGAAAAGTGGAAGGAAGGCCAAAAAACTGCCAGTATGGTTTCAAGGTGAGGCCAGAGAGGCTGTTGTAGCCAAAAAAGCATCTTTCAGGAAATGGAGAAAGAAGCTAAATGATTAAAACAGGAAAGAAAATAAGCACTGATTAGGCAGGTAAAGAGAGAATTTGAAAAAAAGCTTGATGTAGAAGCAAAAATGCACAATAAAAAGTTGTCAAAGTACATTCTTAGCAAAAAAACTGTGAGACAGTCAGTTGGACCATTAGATGATAGAGGAGTAAAAGGGATGTTAAGGGAAGACAAGGCCATAGCGGAGAGACTGAATGAATTTTTTGCTTTGGCCTTTACTGAAAAAGATTTAGAGAAATTACCCATGTATGAAATTATATTTAAAGGTGATGTATCAGAAGAATTGAAGCAAATTTTGATAAACCAGGAAGATATATTACAACAATTTGATAAAATAAAGAGTAGCAAATCACCTGGACTGGATGGTATACATCTGAGAGTGCTGAAGAAAGTAAAATATGAGATTGCAGACTTGCTATGAGAAATCTGTGAACTATCATTAAATTAATCTGTAGTACCTGGAGAATGGCCAATGTAATGCCAATTTTTAAAAAGGGTTCCAGGGGTGATCCAGAAAATTACAGACTGGTGAGCTAGACGTCACTACTGAGCAAAATTGTAGAAAGCATTATAAAAATAAAATTACTGAACATATAGATAGTCAAGGTTTAATAGGAGAAAGCCAACATGGATTTAGCCAAGGAAGGTCTTGTTTTACTAATCTGTTATATTTTTTGAAGGTGTGAATAAACAGGTAGATAGGGGTGAACCAGCTGATATAGAGTATGTGGATTTTCAGATAACCTTTGACAAGGTCTCTCACGAGAGGCTCGATATGTGAAATCAAAAAGTCATGGGATTTATTTATTTATTTAACATTTTCTGTATACCGTCTTTCTACCAGTGCAGTACAATTAACACTTGAACAATAAGGCGCACATTGCAAGAAACATATAATTTAACAATTATACAACCTCAAGTGGCTAATGCTTAACTTTTTATAATGTCCTAATGGGTTGAGGGTGTTGCCTAGTCGGGTGTTCTTTGATCAGTATTTAACCCATAATACTCTAGGAACAGCAGCATCTTTAAGTTCTTGCGGAATTGGCTAGTTAGCTGAATGGATTTTATTTGGAGTGACAGTGTACTATTGTGGATCAAGAACTGGTTAAAAGATAGAAAGCAAAGAATAGGGCTAAATGGTCAGTTTTTTCAATGGAGAAAGGTGAAAACTGGAGTACCCCAGGGATCTGTGCTGGGCCTGCTGCTTTTTAACATATTTATAAATAACCTGGAAAAGGGAATAATGAGTGAGGTGATAAAACTTGTAGATGACACAAAATTATTCAAATTGTCAAAACACAAGAGAATTGTGAAATACTCCAGACAAATGGAAAAGACAAATGGAAAGACTGGACGTCAAAATGTCAGATGACATTTAATGTGGACAAGTGCAAAGTTATTCACCTAGGAAAGAACAACCCAGACTACAGTTACACGATGCAAGGTTCCACATTAGGAACCACCACCCAGGAGAAAATTTAGGTGTCATCATGGATAATATATTGAAACCCTCCACCCAGTCTGCAAGGTGGCCAAGAAAGCAAATAGAATGCTAGGACTCATAAGGAAAGGAATGGAGAATAAAACAAAGGATATTATAATGCCGCTGCATCGTTCCATGGTGCGACCGCACCTTGAATATTGTGTGCAATTCTAGTTGTCATATCTTAAAAAGGATATAGCAGAATTAGAAAAGGTACAGAGAAAAGTCACCAAAATGGGAACGGGCATGGAAGGATACCCCTATGAAGAGAGGCTAAAACGTTTGGAGCTCTTCAACTTGGAAAAGAGATGGCTGAGGGGAGATATGATAGCAGTCTATAAATTGATGAATGGAGTGAAAAGAGTAAACGTAGATCAGTGGTTTACTCCATCAAAAAAATAGAAAGATTAGGGGACACACAATGAAGCTAAAATGTAATGCATTTATGACTAATAAGAGAAAATATTTTTTCACTCAACGCGTAATCAAGCTCAGAAATTTGTTACTGGAGGATGCAGTAAAAGCTGTTAGTGTAGTTGGGTTTGAAATGATTTGGACAAGTTCCTGGAGGAAAGGTCCATAAACCAATATTAAAGAGGACCAGCGGAATCCACTGCTTACCCTGGGACGAGCATTATGGAACCTGTGTAACTTTTTGGGAACCTGACAGATACTTGTGACTTGGATTGGCCACCGTTGGAAACAGGATACTGAGCATGATGGATCTTTGTCTTACCCAGTGTGGCATTTCTTATGTTCTTATGACCTCTGGAATAACCATTTAAAATCTAAGCTGCACAGTAATCTCAGGTCATTTATGTCCATTGTCGTTCTTCTTTTGTTTTTATTAAAAAACAAAGAATTATATTGAAAAGATTTGCAGGAAATAAAACTGATAAAAAAAATCTTTCACAAATTTAATAAGCCCTATCTACAGGCAAGTAAGGCAGTAATTTTTATTGTTTTCTAGCTGCAGTTGATTTTTTTCTTTGTACCATTAGCACAGATAAGAACTCAAAAGAGAGAAAAGTCAGCAGTTTGTATGTCTGACTGGAAAGCTGATGATATGAGTCAGTGTAGTCTAGGGCTGACAGGTTATCAGACCTCAAACTAGTCGACGGCTTATTCATCACATCTCTATGTGTGCACCCTCTTCTTCTGTCTTCTTTAAGAAGGGGAGGTAGGTGGATTTTTCTCCTGTCAGGGAGACGATGTGCTTCAGGGCCTTACCTGTATCTCTCTGGAAAACCCTGGAATTCAGTGTTCAAGCACTCCAGCCCACACAAGGCCGGGATTCCAAGAAAATGTCTTTA
The DNA here is from genome assembly GCA_033557465.1 of Ichthyophis bannanicus. NCBI lineage: Eukaryota > Metazoa > Chordata > Amphibia > Gymnophiona > Ichthyophiidae > Ichthyophis > Ichthyophis bannanicus. The sequence goes on from CM066034.1 coordinate 944,266,332, forward strand.
ATCTAACTAAACTTTTTCAATTGAACTAATTTCACAGATAGTACATTTAGTATGGGCAACATCCATCAAAACTGTCTTCCATAACATTGAGAATTAAAAGCGCCCTGACCAGTTCTATTCATTCCAAGGAGCTTCTGGGAACCTTTAAAGGCTGCCCAGCAACATAGTCCTTAAGGAATGGGAAAATATCCTTCAAAATCTTTGTGCCTCCCACTGTCTTTAATCAGCTGTTCCCCTAAGTTGACATCTACAGTTGCTGGGATTTCCACTGACGCACTCTTCCAAAAAGACTCCAGTCCCTGAAGACCCTTGTCCTCAACTACTCTCACATTGTAGACTGTAGATTGGGTTCCTCTCTTTACTTTCTGTAGCTGAAAGGTGCTCTGGGAATATGAAGGGGTTAGTGAAATCTCTCTTTTACCAACTGAATTTACGGTAGGAACATGATAGTGCTGTAGGCCATCAGAACTTGCATTGCTGTTAGATGGTAGCGGCCATTGTTGCCATCGCTGTTATTAGTTTGTCCAAAGACAGCTACAGGCACTCTGAAGCTTCAGCTTGAGCTAATGTCAGCGTGGCACCACAGGGTGACTTGAACAAAAGAAATTGTCAGATGTTTATTTTCTTTGGATTGAGGACTGGTAAATGTCCCGCCCTAGTATTGATACGATTGATGCGCTGGGGGTGCCCAGTCTTTCTCTTTCTTGGTGAACATTTGAAGTGCGTACTTTTCATCTGGTTCTTCCTCTCCTGGAATTCAGATGCTCTCTGGTTTCCGCCCTTATCAAATGACAATCAGCCCCATTTTATATTAATTTTCAGCATATTTTTTCTAACTTTTTATTTAACAAAATTGCATCAGGTACAATCTGGAGTCTCTTATCAGATCTATTCCATATTACTACTACTACAACTATTATTAATCGTTTATATAGCGCTACAAGGCGTATGCAGAGCTGTACAGATACATGCAGAAGATGGTTCCTGCTCGTCAGACAAGACACACAATACAATACTGAGAACACGGGTACAAATAGGGAAAGGTAAGGAGACACAAGGAGAACAAGGGATCAGGATCCAAAAGCAGCCTCCAAAAGGTGCGCCTTTAGCATTGATTTGAAAAGGAGCAGAGATGGGGCCTGACGTACAGATTCAGGTAGCTTTTTGACATATTCATAAATGACCTGGAAAGTGGAATAACGAGTGAGGTGATCAAATTTGCAGATGACACAAAATTATTTAAAGTTGTTAAAACCCAAGAGGATTGTGAAAAATTGCAAGAGGATCTTGATAAATTGGAAGACTGGGCATCAAAATGGCAGATGAAATTTAATGTGGACAAGTGCAAAGTTATGCACCTAGGGAAGAACAACCCAAACTATGGTTACACGATGCAAGGTTCCACATTAGGAACCACCACCCAGGAAAAAGATTTAGGCACCATTGTGGATAGCATGTTAAAACCCTCGGCCCAGTGTGCAGCGGCGGCCAAGAGAGCAAATAGAATGCTAGGTATCATAAGGAAAGGAATGGAAAATAAAACAAAAGCTATTATAATGCTTCTATATCGTTCCATGGTGAGACTGCACCTTGAATATTGTGTGCAATTCTGGTCACCGTATCTTAAAAAGGATATAGCGTTAGTAGAAAAGGTTCAGAGAAGAGCCACCAAAATGGTAAAGGGGATGGAAGGATACTCCTATGAAGAAAGGCTAAAAAGGTTTGGGCTCTTTAACCTGGAAAAGAGACGGCTGAGGGGAGATATGATAGAAGTCTATAAATTAATGAACGGAGTGGAACGGGTAAACGTAGATCGATTGTTTACATTATCAGAATATAGAAAGACTAGGGGACATGCAATAAAGCTACAGGGTAAACTATTTAAGACTAATAAAAGAAAACATTTTTTCACTCAACGTGTAATCAAACTCTGGAATTTGTTACCAGCGGATGTAGTAAAGGCTGTTAGTGTAGCTGGGTTTAAAAAAGGTTTGGACAAGTTCCTGGAGGCAAGGTCCATAAACCATTATTAAGAAGGGACCCAGGATATCAATGCTTGACCCAGTACAAGCATTGTGGAACCTGTGTCTTTTGGGGAAACTGCTAGGTACATATGACCTAGATTGGCCACTGTTGGAAACAGGATACTGGGCTTGATGGACCTTGGTCTGACCCAGTATGGCATATCTTATGTTCTTATGTTCCAGGCAGAAGGGGCATCACGGTGAAATAATCAAGTCTGGAGTTGGCATTGGAATAAAAGGGCACAGAGAGAAGCAAACCAGTAGAAGAGTGGAGTTTACGAGGAGGGGTGTAGGGAGAGAGGAGAGAGGAGAGAGGAAAGGTAGTGAGGAGCAGTAGAATGAATGTATTTATAGGTCAGAGGGAGAAGTTTGAATTGGATATGGAAGGGAAGCCAATGAAGTGATTTGAGAAGAGGGGTTATATGAGTATAATGGGGCTGACGGAAGAGTTCTGAACAGATTAAAGGGGAGAGAGATGACTCAAAGTGAGACCAGCAAGGAGGAGGTTGCAATAGTCTAGACCAGAGGTGACTAAAGAGTGGATAAGTGTTTTAGTAGTGGGTTCAGAAAGGAAGAGGTGAATTTTGTTAATGTTATAGAGAAAGAGATGACAGGTTTTAGTAATCAGTTGGATGTGTGTGGAGAAGGAGAGGGAGGAGTCAAAGATGACCCCAAGGTTGTGGGCTGAGGAAACAGGAAGTATAAGAGTTTTATCTACAGAGATAAAGGAGGAAAGCAGAGGGAGGGTTTAGGGGGAAAAATAAGAAGTTTGGTTTTGGCCATGTTCAATTTCAAATGGCAGTCAGACATCCAGGCAGAGATTCAGGCCTGGAGTGTCAGAGAAATATCAGGTGTAGAGAGATAGATTTGAAAGTCATCAGTGTAAAAATGGTATTGAAAGCTATGGGAAGAGATGAGTGCACCAAGGAACTGTGTATAGAGAGAGAAAAGGAGAGGGCCCAGAACAGATCCATGGGGTACATCAACCTAGGGGGAGCCCCTTAACAAAGCCTCAGCATCTGTCAGGGACCTGAGCAAGCCATCCGTCCTCTCTCACTTCTCCAATACTGAACACAACTGCAGATATATCTGAAAAGAGCCCCGTGGTATCTCAAATGCCTTCACAAGGTCCTTGAAGGGCTTGATCCTATCTCCTCAACCATCTGCCCAACCACATGCACACCCCTTTAATGCCAGTCAGCCAGAACTGTCAGGGCAAGATACTTGGTGACAGCTGGCCCTACACAGCTGTTAAACTCTGGGGAGCAACAGAGCCATGGTCAACATAACCCCTAAGTTCATGTGTGAGCCTGGTATCTCTCCAGGCCAACCCAGTACCTTGTAGTACTTCCAGTCAACCACTCCCATACACACTAAATCCATGTAGACCAGTAATATAGTAATCAGATAGGCAGAGTCATGTCTCCAGCATCTCTGGGCACCCATAGAATTGCAAGCATAATTTAAGATTGCCTTCTATTCCAGATAAAACTAGAAAAACAGCCACTGAGTCCCTTTAACCCTTTCACTACCAATTGTTTTATTTCAGTAAAACAATTCCAGAAAGCAGAACGTTGCTTAGGGATAGTAGGAAACAGAAATGTTCACTTGCATTACACTGGAGTTAATAAATAGAAGAGGTTTTTTTTTATCATGGTTCCATTTGGCACCAATGGGACTTAAGGGAACTCAATATAAAGAATAAAAGTAAGGCAAGATATATAAAACTGAAAGTTCATAACGTTTTTATTCAAACTGCTGAAGTGTGATAATTGAGGAAGCAATTTCTTTCCTTTGTAATGCAAAGGAAAACATTGCATTTCATGCATTTCATCCTGACATGAGCTTTGCAAACCCTGCACCGTTGTTTCGGGTCTGAGTGAGCAGGAAAGTGTCCTACACCATCATTTCTGATGCTGGCGTTTGGATCAGACCGAACAGATGATTTCTGTTTTGGCGGTGCAGGGGAGTCATCAGAATCATTCTCTTCAGGAGAATCCAGCACTTCTGATGGTCGCCCTCTTTTTCTTTGCACAGATGACAGCACCTTGTTTTCTTTGATCAGCGACTCACTAATGCTGATAACAAACTGAAGGAGTGAGAACACTCGAGAATTTGGTACAGATTTCTGCTCACAGTGGCGTCTGTAAAGCAACCATCCATTCACAACCGCAAGATGAAGGCCCCAGTAAAATATTCTACGGTACCATTTCTTACTGCGATGCTCAGTGCGATATAGAGCCATAAGCATATCAAAGAGATCTGCACCTCCCATATTCTGACTGTAGTCTCGAACAACAGCTGGGCAGGGAACATCAACACAGGCATGCAGTTTCTTGTCCCAGCGCTTGATCATAGAAATTGGATCAACTGATCTCAGTGTTGATGAAAGCTGAACAGCTGAATTATCATACCAACGAACTACTGACAAACCAGAGTTTGCATCAACTATAAAATCACTGAATCATCAACCTTTTTTCTTTAGTTCTGTTTCCATTTTCATAATGCATCCTCTGATCCTGTTGCACCGTATTGCCCCAGCAGACAGGATGCTCTGTTCCTTTAGCATCAGCTGAAGCTCCAGAAAAGTGAAGTAGTTATCAAAGTACAGATTGAAATTCTGAGTGCTAGGCAGTGTCTCACATAATTTCATAACAAAGTCTCCTGGTTGAAATCCACAGCTTTTCTGCACAACAGGAGCCTTGCCGTCATAGAAATGAAAGTCATATGTCACACCACTGACCCCGCATCTAGCAAATACTTTGAAGCCCCATTTCTTAGGCTTCTTTGGAAGATATTGCCTCAAGGGGTTTTTTCCTTTGTATGGTATCATCTGCTCATCAATGCTCTGCTTTTCTTCCGGTTCAACCTTGAGGCAAGCCTCTCGAATGAAATCCAGAAGAGGGTGAACTTTACAATATCTACCATACAAAGGGTTATTTCTGTCAGCGACGGCCTTGGTGTTGAAGTGCAAAAACTTGTTGATGTCGGTAAAACGATTTTGACATATAACGTCTGTAACAGGAGGAAAACGGAGTTCTTCTGACCAGTAGCATTTATAACTGGGCATTGGAACCAGGCCCATCTTCCACAACATTCCACAGTATTGTTCGATTTCTACTGTTGTTCTAAATGAGGACACACACTAAATTGCAAGTAAATTGGTCTGAATCACAATATGCTCAATAAGTTCAGTGGAAAAGAATCTGTGAAAGTATTTTATTGGAGGCTCTTCCTCCTTGGGTAGATCAGAAAATTTTCCCGACCAGATTGGATCGGAGGTGACGTTTGGCTTTATTCTCCTCCATCGAAACATTACTGCATCTTTTGATTTTGATTTCTTTTTGAATAATCTGTTCAATGCAACGTTATCATCATCATCATCTACACCAGCAACATCAGGATCTTTCTGCTTTGCGTGATCCCTAACTGTTGATAATGGAAGATCATCTTCTGATTCGTTCAGTGGATCATCGCTCAACTCATCCATATTATTTTCCATCTCTGGATCCTCTACATCACTCTCAGGTTCAGAAATGTCAGCATCTGGTAACAAGACAAGGTGAGATTCCATTTTTCCTTTTCTGTTTTGTCTGCGATGCGTATCACAATCCATCATTTTGCCTGCATCAAACATTCAACAAATTTCAGAATGCAACTGAATTACTACTAGATTACTACTTAATTAACAGATAACATATAAATTTCTAATTTAAATCTTAATAACTGCTATGTGGTAAAATTCACTAAGTATTACAAACCACCATTTCTGCAGTAACATTTAACAACCACTAAGTACTAATGGTTCCAAATGGAACCAACTACAAAACTGTCTCATTCAACAACTGTTTCAAGAAAAAATGGTGATAAAATTGGCAGAAAGGGAAAACAGTACCTGTCTGACTTGAGAGAATTTTCCTGATGCAGTGAAGCCTTCAGAACATTAAAATTTAATACTAGAACACTTGCAGTAAAATTTCACAATGGCTACCAAAACAAAAGCACGGCCAGTGGCGCCACCTAGTAAGTTGGTGACTCTAAACTGAATATAGTATTTTATTATGCTAATAGTAAGTAAGAAAATGACTTCTGATGTTTACTGGTTTTAATCCCCACTCAGTTTTTAGAAGAAAACTACATGGGTTCCAAATGGAACCACCGGGTATGAAAGGGTTAAAACCTGAAGAGGAACATTGATGTACTCGAACTAATAAAGCAGCCGGGGCAAGGTGTTCATTTTCAGTATGTTTATTCTACCAGCCCATGACAGCCACAGATCAGACCAATCCCTCAGACTTTTATCCCCCCAAGCATATTAATGCAATTGGCCTGAAGGAGATCCTGCAATTTAGCCATCGCTGTAATGCCCAGGTATACAAAGCTATCCCAGGCCAATCAAAACCTTGAGAGATGAGGAGGAAGATGGAATATCGGCCCAAAGGGGAATACCTCAGATTTGGAATAATTGATGTGCTATCCAGGTACCACTCTGTATCCCTTGACTAATGCATGAAGCGGGCTAAGAGTCGAACTAGGATGAATAACAGAGCGCAAACCATCATCAGTATATAAAGAGATCTTATGTGCCACTCCTCTAAACATGAACCCCATTATAACCAGATCATTCCTGATCCACTGGGCCAAAGGCTTTATGACCAAGTCGAACATTAAAGGAGAGAGGGGGCAACGCTGCCGAGGACACCACTGCACTTCAAATGACTGAGACAACCTCCCATTAACCAACACCCACACTCATGGTCCCTGATATTAAAAACACACTGTCTGGATGAGTTTTTGGGGGAAACTGAACCATTTCAAAACCATGAAAAGAAATGACCGGTCAACTCTATCAAAAGCTTTATTGGTGACCAGAGTGAGACTTAACCCTGGTATCAAATCTTTTCTTGCAAGGTGGATTATATTTAGAGCTTCTATTCCTAGGTGTTTATAAATTGTAAATTTAATTATTTATTTTCCAGCTAATTAGATGTTTTTGAGGGTACAAAAAAAATCAGTATTTATTGGTGTTTTCATTGCACAGATACAATTGCTGGGTACCTTCTTCAATAGAATCAAACGTGTACTTTTGTGTCACTTAGGAGTCATTAATGCATAAAAGACACAAAATCTGAGTGGAGGATACAAGACAAACCAGCAGAGAGTTGAAAACGTATTGTGGGAAGTGGTGTTTTTCCAGTGTTTCTTCAATAAACAGCTATTTTTTTTGCATCAGGATGTTTTATCAGTTTATTGGTTAAAACCTCAATGCAGAAGCCTTAATTATATTGCATGTCCTTTATCAAATCCTGCCCATAAGAGCAGGAAGGACACCCTCAAACCCACTTTGCAATATTTTGGCATAAATTTTAACCGCTATTGATTCGGGAGATAAGACGATACAAGCTATAGTCAGCATCATCTTCTCCTTGCTTAGGTATTAAAGTAATGACTACATCCAGAAGCCCGTGCTGTCGGTCCACCCACCAGGAAAAGCCAACAAATAAGTCTGCTAGCAGAGGAACAAACAAGTCCACAAACCTTTTGTAAAAGAACATGGATGGCGTCAAGTCCTGGGCAGAGATTTAATAGTCAAGATGATTTTAGCAGAGGTCACTACATGACTCAGTTTTGAGACTTGTTTAGAGGATATTTTAGAAAATAATACTCTGTCCAAAAGCTGGCACTACTGTTCCTCTGAAGACCACATGCTCTTACACATAAAATGAGATGCAAACACCTCACAAATCTCCTTGGAACCACATCAAAGCCATTTATCTGCCCCTGGACAATGGAAATGTAAAAGCTGGCCCACCTCTTACGCAATGCCTATGTCAGCCATGCCCCTATTTTGTTCCTGCTTTCATAGAATCTCTGCTGGATATAGGGCAGAGCCTGCCCCAGCCTTCCAGCCTGAAGAGCATCCATCTCCACACAGATCCTATTGAGTACCTTGTATACCTTGATGCAGTAGGGCTCTTTATGCCTCTTCTCCAACTCCTTCAGGTGAATTGACAGCCATCTTGAGCTGGACAGGATATCAACCTCACATACCTGATCAACCAAACCTGAGGAGCAAAGAAAATAGCCAATCTGGTTAGAACACCAATGTCTCTTAGAAAAAAAAGTATAATCCCTTGCCATAGAGTACCACAATTGCCAAACATCCTATAAATCGAAAGGCCTAACCAATTCCTTGTGCTCAAAGGGGACAGCACCCAAGCCCAGAGATGAGTAGACTTAAGTACTGCTGGATTCAGAGAAGTATTCAAGTCAGCTCCCAGAAACACTGGATAGCCTCCATATTCACTTAACGACTTAGAGATTAGACTGTAAAAAACACCGTGAACCACATCTGGTGCACATACGAGGGTTGTCCAGAAAGTAATGCCCCACATTATTTTTCTCTGAGAGTTTTTATTCAAAATGTATAAAAATCACTCACAGTATAAATTAATGTGTCCTTAACGCATATTATGTTTCTACATAATCTCCATCAACATCTACAGCCTTACGCCAGCGAGAAACGAGGGCATTAATTCCTCTATACCAGCTCGTGTCCTGTTCATGCAGCCATTTTTTTGCAGCACAAATCACGCTCATGTTATCTTCAAACCTTGTTCCACGCAGGCCATCCTTTAGTGGTCCAAACAGATGAAAATCTTATGGTGCCAGATCAGGACTGTAGGGTGGGTGGGGGAGCACTGTCCAACCAAATTTGGCGATTGCCTCTTGGGTTCGGAGGCTTGTGTGAGGGCGAGCATTATCGTGTTGAAGCAACATGTCTCCTGGATTACTGTTAGGCCGCACTCACAAGTAATGCCGTTTCAGTTTTTGAAGGGTTTTGATGTACCTATCTGAATTGATTGTTTCACCTCTTTCAAGCACATCCACCAGAATTACGCCATCAATGTCTCAAAAGACGGTGATCATCACTTTTCCAGCGGAAGTAGTGGTCTTGAACTTCTTTTTTCTTGGTGAGTGAGCATGATGCCATTCCATAGACTACCGTTTAGTCTCTGGTTCATAGTGGTGAGCCCAGGTTTCGTCACCTGTGATGATCCGGGACAAAAAGGCCTCCCCTCAGCTTCAAAATGCTCCAACAAATTGAAGCAGATGTCTTTCCTTTGGCATTTGTGTTCGGTTATGAGACTTTGTGGAACCCATCTTGCACACACCTTTGAATATCCCAAAGAGTCAATAATTGTCATTGCACTACCTCTACTGACGGAAAGCTGTACGGACAATTCCCGACTCGTGATGTGCTGATCCGCACAAATAATGTCATCAGCGCGCTGCAACTTGTCTGGACTGGTGGCTGAGGGAGGATGCCCAGACCGTGGCCGATCTTCCAGTTCCGTTTTACCACTTGCTGAAGCCTTTACTCTCTTCATCCATCATCCAATGGTGCTCCTATCTACCGCAGAACTTCCATACACAGCACACAACCGTTTGTGAATGTTTCTCACACTTTCTTTCTCCTCCACCAAGAATTCAATTACAGCTCGTTGTTTGTACCATGTGACACTCACAGATGCCATTTGAAGGATCACTACCGCCTCACTATTTGTCGGTCGACTATAAAATTACACACATGTGTCCTTTGAAGTTCCAAGTTACTACCCTTTCAATTTCACACCTCTATCTTCATTCTGGACTGAGAAAAAACATGTCGGGCATTACTTTCTGAGCAACCCTCGTACATTCACCCACGTGAGTCTCTGGCCTCTCAGCCTACCAGACACTAGAACAAAATGACCTTCAGGATAAAATTCTAGATTCAAGGCTCATAAATGGCAAGGATTTATGAATCAGGACATACAGTACACATCATGATGGTGTGAACAGTAAGACGTACTAAGCATTTGAGCAGTCCAATCCAGGACCAACGTATTATGCTCCACCTTACAGAGGTGAATCTCCAATAACATAGCAATGTGTATCCTCTTAGATTTCAAATAGATAAGAATTCTCCTCTGTTTAATCGGGTTAGAGATCCCTGTATGTTAATCAGGGTAATATAAAGGAGATCTGTCATTTGGCGCCACACCAACCATTACCTGGCAAAATGGCTCCATGTAACCTACCAAATCTTAGGATGCAAGAGGCAGTAACTCCACCAGCATCAACCCTCACACAGCAACAGTGCACAGATACTAGGGTCATAGTCACATTATGCTCATCACCATTTATAGCATACTCAGACATCCAGCTATACAAGACTTTTATAACATGTTCTACCGATATCCCCCCAAGCATGCAACAACCAACATCACAATACAACATACTCAAGAACCATAAACCAGCCCCCTCCCCTCCAGAGTAGAACCTTTGTAGGCATTAAAATCTCCCTTTACATTCCTACCACAGCCAACTATTCCCCCCAAAAGGGAACTAATCCCCAATTCCCTCAGTGCTGCATGGGAATCAATCCAGGATGTAGAGGCTCAAGGGAGCCAATGGGCACCTCATATGCCTTCCATCCCACCAAATCCCCACAAAACTCCCACACATCCAACACATGTGCTCCGCAGAATTGCTTATCTTACATCTTCCATACAACTAACCCACAGCTCTCCATCACCAGGTTCTGCCAGGGCCCTCAGCAATACACTGAACAACAGGCTCATCAGAACTTTGGACCTCAGGTGAAAGAATACTGCCAGAATTTCTTTCAGCACTGACACAAACACACAGACATCTCCAGCATACTGACCAAACATAAGAAACATCCCATCTATCCCCCACACTCATCCATACATGAGACAAGACCATAGCCAAAACTCACAAATGAAAAAATATTCAGAAGCATTATCCAAGACAGAAGAAATACAGAACCCCTGACCACACCACTACCAGTTAAACAACTGGGCAGAGTTCAAAAGTAAAGTCCAGGGAGGAATAAATGAGGAGGAAGAAGTTCAGACCAATGAGATGCCCACATCCCCTGTCCTCAGCTTGGAGCAAGGGCAATGCAAAATCTCTATCCGAACAGTCAAACCTCCAGCCCATCTCTGTCAATTCCTTCAGCAAACTCTTCAGCAGCCTTCGAGTTATCAAAGATGATTACCGCCCCCTTGTGCTCCTCCCACAGCTTAGCGGACTAAAGCAGAGGGTTCTTAATGCCACAGTTACAAAACATTCGCTTAGCTGCCATATAGCTCTGCAACGCTTTCTGCAAGTCAGTGGAGAAATTGTGAGAAAACAGAACTTTCTTATTTTGGAACACCATGTTCCTTATGCTCCATGCTGAAGCCAGGATTCACACTTGGTCTTAAAAATTGTGAAGGCGGATCACAAACACAGGTGGTCTGCCACCAGCAGCCAGCAATGGTGCCAAAGCTCTGTGTGCTCTGTCCAATTTAATACAAACATTCTTAACTGGCAGGCTGTGGATTTCAGGAAGTCACTGCTGCATGAATTCCACACAGTCAGACCCCTCTTTGTCCTCTGGGAGTCCCACCACACGGATGTTATTCCAGCACTACCTGTTTTCAGCATCATCCTGCTGCTTACTTAAGGATTTAACATCCTCTCCTGCGCCTCGATTTTACTCGTGTAACTCTAGGCGATCCAGGTGTCTCTTGTGCTGCCACAGAGCTGCCAAGTCCTGAGTGAGTTTATGCATGACCTCCTCCAACTAGATGTCCAGGCTGGCCATGATCTTGGTGGAGATGCTCTGCATTAATTCTTTAATCATTTCACAGGCATTGGATGATACGGGATATACTGGCATCCTTCTTTATCAGAGGTCAGTGCATAAAAGGATCTATGATGGAGGCTTTACTCACCTCCTCAGACATGCTGACAATGATTCCATCCCGATCCAACGGCAATATAAACAGGATTATAACCAAAATGACCTGGGAGCTCAATGACCGTGCTCTCCATCACTGAACCATTAATTTTCAACTTTGACCCAACTAAAATGACCTCAACCTTATTGGATAGAGGTCATTTCCAATCCAGCATTGAGAATTTCACATTGGTTCTGTTTATATTTAATTTTGTTGCTGTTTATTGAGCTCTATATGACCAGTGGGATTCAAGGTATTATTTACTATATTATTGAATGAGCCACACTAAAGATTTTGAATGTACTGTGGAACCATTGTGGAAAGCGCGGTGGAAGCATTGAAGAAGTCAAGTATTTGGATATGACTTGGGGGCATGTTTACTAAAGAGCGCTCTTTGCGCCGCGTCCCGTTATTGCGCGGTAAGGTACCTTACCGTGCGATAATGGTGCTTTAACAGGCGATAAGGTACCTTACCGCGCGATAACGGGACACGGCGCAAAGAGCGCTCTTTAGTAAACATGCCCCTTGGTTTACAAGTTGAGTTTTTCTTTTTGAGATTTATTTGGGGAGATTTTTGAGTTTGCTTCCCTCGTTTCAAGAGGTTTTTGACCGCTGATGTTTTGAGTCTAATCAGACATTATTGATATGACTGACTAGTTCACCCTCATTTTGTTTAGATATGAGGGTTGCTGAGGTCTTTTCATCTTTAAGGTGAACACAGTGCCATGTTTGGACGCTCTGTTTGATTTTGAGTTTAGAATATTTATTTATTTTTGCCGGTGTTAGGAGTTTTTTCTTTTGTTATTTTATTCTGGCTCCTAGAGAGGGTTCTTCTTTTTGCAATAGGACAGATGCCAGACCCACACTTCATATTCCTTACGGATTTGGGCCCAATTGCTGAAGTGTTGTTGAAGTTATTGTGCCTCTGGATGGTCATAGTGAATTAGTCTGCAGGCACTGTTAAATGAATTGAGAAACACTAAAAAAATATCTTGATTATACTCCTAACTCTCAAGAATACAAGGTTTGTCTCAAAGTGAGTGAAAGCTTCTGCTCCTAGACTATATAGGTGTCCAACTTTAAAAATCAAGAAGCAGTGCACAGTGATTGTTTTGAAAATGTACCTTTATTTGAACAGGTACATTGTTGAAATGTTTCTTAAAGTATCTAAGATATCCAGCAGAAAGGAAGATCACAGCTGGACACAGAGGGCTTTAAACTAGATTCGTTGGGGATGGGTGAAGAAAGCCCCCAGGTAAGTGAAAGCCCCCAGGTAGGTGATATATTAAATACCTTTATGGAAATGGGTAACAGGGGTAACATATGGAAAGCAGTGTGTATAAATGCCCGTAGCATGGGAAATAAGATCTCTGATGTTGAAGCTTTGGTGGGAGTGGCTGACTTGGATTTAGTGGCAGTTACAGAAATAATGGTTAACAGAAAACCATGATTGGGATGTAACTATACCTGGCTATACTTTATTCAGAAAGGACAGGGTAGGAAGAAGGGGAGGAGGAGTGGCACTATATGTAAAAACTACTATTAAAGCTTTGGAATTACAGAGCTTAAAAGGGAGAGAGGAGGCATTGTGGGTTAAACTAGAAAGAGGGAAAGAGAAATCTATTTGCATTGGTGTGATATACAGACCTTCCTCACAAGAGGAAGAGGTGGACAGAGAGTTAATTGAAGACATACGCAGCATTGCTAGGAAAGGGGAAGTGCTACTGATAGGAGATTTCAATATGCCAGATGCTGATTGGCATATTCCTGCTGCAGTATCATCTAGCAGTAAGGAGATCCTGGATTCTCTACAGGGAGAATTATTCAGGCAATTGGTAACAGACCCCACACATGAAGGGGCCATACTAGACTTGGTGCTTACCAATGGTGAAAGTGTTTCTGATGTTGTAGTGGGAGATCATTTTGCATTCAGTGATCACCAGATGGTGTGGTTCAGTATTAGGACTAGGGCTGTTAGAATCCATTCAAAGGTGAGGATCTTAGACTTTAGGAAGACTAACTTTGCGAAGATGGGCCAATACCTCAAGGAGTCGTTAGTGGGATGGGAACTGCTGGGGGATGTAGAAAAACAGTGGGCATAACTGAAAGGGGATATTTTAAGAGCAACCAAACTTTTTGTTAAAATGGTAAATAAAGGTAAAAGGAAAAGGAGACCGCTATGGTTTTCAAAAGAAGTAGCTGAAAAAGTAAAGAAAAAGATGGAGGCCTTCATGAAATACAAGAGATCACAGAGAGAGGAAGACAGGCATCTGTATTTGGAAAAACTTAGAGAAGCTAGCAAAGTAGTCAAGAAGGCAAAGATTCAAAAAGAGGAGGAAATAGCCAATGCAATAAAATGGGGAGATAAGACATTTTTCAGATATATTAGTGAGAAGAGGAAGGCAAAAGTGGTATTGTCAGACTCAAGGGTGCAGGGGAGGAATATGTAGAAGCTGATAAGGATAAAGCGGAATTGCTTAACAAATATTTTTGTTCTGTGTTCACAGATGAAGAACCAGGAGCAGGACCTCAGAAAACACCCACAAATAGGAACAGAAGCGAGGGACATCTTGAACAATTTTCAGAAGACTGTGTTCGTGAGAAACTTGCTCAACTTAAAGTAGACAAAGCGATGGGACCGGATGGGATACACCCTAGAATACTGAGGGAACTTGGGGACGTTCTAGCAACTCCACTGACTGACCTTTTCAATGCCTCGTTGGAGTCGGGAGTGGTGTAGAAGAACTGGAGAGAGGCTCATGTGGTGCCTTTACACAAAAGCGGAAGTAAGGATGTGGTTGAAAACTACAGGCCGGTTAGTTTAACTTCGGTGGTGAGCAAATTGGAAATGCTGCTGAAAGAGAAAATAGTGAGGTTTCTGGAGTCCAGCGGATTACAGGATCCGAGGCAGCATGGATTCACCAGAGGCAGGTCTTGTCAGACAAATCTGATTGATTTCTTTGACTGGGTGACCAGGGAGGACCGAGGGAGAGCTCTAGATGTGGACCGAGGGAGAGCTCTAGATGTGGTGTATTTAGATTTCAGTAAAGCCTTTGACACTGTTCCTCACAGGCGACTTATAAACAAACTGAGCACCCTAGGGATGGACCCTAAAGTTACTGCTTGGGTTAGAAATTGGTTGGGTGGGAGGCGACAAAGAGTACAGGTAAATGGAGCTCACTCTGAGGAGAAGGATGTTACCAGTGGTGTGCCCCAGGGATCTGTCCTTGGTCCGATTCTTTTTAACATCTTTGTTAGTGATATAGCGGAAGGGCTGTCGGGTAAGGTTTGCCTCTTTGCAGATGATACCAAAATCTGCAATAGAGTAGACACCCAGAAAGGTGTAGATAACATGAGGAGGGATCTAGCTAAGCTTGAAGAATGGTCTAGAATTTGGCAGCTGGGATTTAATGTTAAAAAATGTAAGGTCATGCATTTGGGCTGAAGCAATCCAAGGGAGCAATATAGTATAGGGGCTGAAGTACTTTTGTCCACTAAAGAAGAGCGGGACCAGGACGTGGTTGTTTCTGATGATCTTAAAGTAGCTAAACAGGTAGAAAAGGCGACGGCAAAAGCTAGAAGGATGCTTGTGTGCATACGGAGAGGAATGGCTAGCAGAAAAAAGGAGGTGATAATGCCTCTGTATAAGTCTTTGGTGCGACCTCATTTGGAGTATAGTGTGCAATTCTGGAGACCGCACCTTCAAAAGGGTGTGAACAGGATGGAGTCGGTGCAGAGGGTGGCTACTAAAATGATTAGTGGTCTTCATTATAAAGCATATGAGGACAGACTGAAGGATCTTAATATGTACACCTTAGAGGAAAGGCGGGATAGAGGTGATATGATTGAGATGTTTAAATACCTCCGTGGCATAAGTGTTCAGGGAGAGAGCCTCTATCAATTGAAAGCAAGTTCTGCTACAAGGGGACATGGGATGAGGGTGAAGGGAGATAGATTCAGGAGTGATATGCGGAAATATTTCTTTACAGAAAGAGTAGTGGATCCATGGAATAGTCTCCCAGTGGAGGTGGTAGAGATGAGGACAGTAACTGAATTCAAAAAAGCATGGGACAAACACAGAGGATCTCTAAAGGTAAAAAGGGGACTGTTGTAGTTGTTGATATGGAAGGACAGACTAGATAGGCCATGTGGTCTTTTTCTGTCATCATATTTCTATGTTTCTATGTTTCTATCACCAGAGCCTGCAGATTCAAGACCCAGACTCCACCTTAACCTAGAACTGAAGAACTGGTGCACAGTCCTGGAAGTGGAAGAGGCAACAACATCCTAGGAACAGGAAGTATCAGACTCAAAACCCCCAAAGCTGTAGGATCAGAAACCATTCGGAAGTGAAGGATAGTGATGGCTGGTGACTCTCATTCTTTGGGGGGGGGGGCAATTTCATAGAAACATAGTTTTGCACATACCATGACAGTCATGAACCTTACTCCTAAGTCGGGGTATGTAGAGTATGATCTCAATCTCTCAAATTTATTTCTAATGCTCGCCGTAGTACTTGCATCATACCAGAGAACTTCCTCTGGAGTTCCTAAGATCTAACATGTATAGGCAATTTATCAATGTTTGCTTGAGAATTCCTTTTAATCAAGCCTGTAGCACCAATACAAGAAGAAAAATGTCCATAATCTTCTGCCACATTTTCTTAGACTCTGACTGCATTGCTTGATACTTAAAGATCTTCTCTTCTTCCCTTTATGCACCAAATAATTGCTTGGCACTGAAACTTCTGTTATTAATGCTTTTCTTGTATTCTCCTTCACTTAAATTTCTAGTCTTCCGACATCCAGCTTTTTATTGTTGAAATGGAAAGTCCCATATGATCATAAGCTTTTTATTTTCCATAATTTTCTTAGGATCACGATCCCAATGCTTTTGGAAGTGAGACAGAACTTGAACTATTTTCAGAAGACTGTGTTGTGAGGTGCTAGCAAAACTAAAAGTGGACAAAGTGATGGGGCTGGATGGGATTCATTCGAGAGTAACGATTGTTAAGGCTGCAATTCCAACTACCAGATCTAAAAATATAGCTCTCAGAGTAAAGGTCACTGCAGAGTTACACCACGCAGCTAAAAATGAAGGCGCTAATCTGGTACGTGGGGATATACATGTTCACACTAATACCTGCATACGCATTCAATCAAAACCTATACCAATCCCACCCGCACCTTTACACTCCATTCTACCTCCTCTACTCCATACAAACCCCACAACCGCTCCTAATCGCACCATACTACTTTGCAGGAAAGATTGTAACACACACACACCAACACAGGCTTTCCACTAAAAGTTCTACGAGAAATCGGAGACACCGCAAGCCCAAAGCAGCATTGCCCCACTCACTCAACCAAACTACGTCACAAACCACTAGCAACCAGGCTACGCAGGCCCTGCATGAAGCCTGTAATATCATCCTCATCAATGCTCGCTCAATCAGGAACAAAACCCACATAATCTACGACATCATCACAGACGACCAACCGGACATCCTATGTATAACCGAAACATGGGTCACAGACACAGATGCAGCCATTTTGAACCAGATCAGCAAACCTGGATACAACCTGTATAACTGTCCCCGATCCCACAAGAAGGGTTGAGGGGTCCTCATGATAGCAAAAGACAACCTGAAACTCTCAAGCACATATCAGAACTCAAACACAGACATAGACCTACTCAAGGTAGAAAACTCAGCATTATCCATCTGCTTGATATACAGACCCCCCACGCCGCATCATGAGATATTTGCATCAGCATTGGAAACCATTTCATCGACGCAACCAAGAAAATTCCAGATTATACTAGGGGACCTAAATCTAGCATCAACATCAGTCACGAATGCAAACACCTTCCTAGAAGCAATGACCCAGCTAGGGTACCAACAACTAATAACAGAACCCACCCATGAAAAAGGACACACACTAGACATGGTTTTCACACCCAAAGGAGAACAGGCCAATGATGAGAAGCCCCTGATAGAGATCAATCCACTACCCTGGTCAGACCACCACCAAATCAATATACGGCTAAAACTTCCGAACTTGACTAAATACACAAAAGCAAAAAGAGTATCACACCAACAACGAAGATTTAGCAAACCAAACATGGAAGGTCTCATCAATACTATCAAATCCCACATTGACCTGGGAAAAACAGACCTCGATGAATTAACAAGCAATTGGGATACCGGAATTCAGACCATAGCGATCCACAAAGGGAATCAGACTCCAAACACATCCAAACACCAATCAGAACCCTGGTACACCACAACATTGACCAGAATGAAGAGAGACCTCAGAAAGCACGAAAGAAAGTGGAGACACACCAAATCCACCGAACTCAGGGCTGTGTACCTTAATCTCCTCTCAAAATACAAAGAAGAAGTAAACACAGCAAAGAGGATACACCATACCAACATCCTAAACAAAGCCATCAACAAACCACGTGAACGTTTTGCACTAGTAAAATCGCTTACCAAAACAGCCCTACCGGAACATCAAGATAGCCCCATCCATCCACAAACTCTGGCAAATTACTACGCAAGCAAACTGACTACTACCGCCCCCACGTTCGATGTAGGCACACTACACCTACGAACAAAAGTGAAGCAAGAACTAACATGGAACACATTCCACAACATTGATGAACAACAAACCACCAACATTCTAACCTCCATAAATACCACCACCTCACCACTCGACCCATGCCCAACTGCATGGATCAAAGCGGCAAAAAAAGAGATCAACCAGCAAATAGCACACATTGTAAATCAGTGGCTAAGTCAAGGAATAATGCCTGACCAACTAAAACAATCTATAATAAGGCCAATCCTAAAAAACAACTCTCTCAACAAGGAAGACCCAACCTCATACCGCCCCATATCCAGCATTTCATTCCTGGCAAAAATCATTGAAAAGGCAGTGCTCCTACAACTTCAAGATCACCTTGATGACCATGATACCTTAGACAAACAACAATACGGGTTCAGAAGAAACCATGGAGTTGAAACACTTCTGATAGCGCTAATGAACGACCTACTCAAAGGACTAGAAGACAGAAAGAAAATGTTTATACTCATTTTCATTGACATCTCCGCCGCCTTTGATACTGTACATCATGGGATCCTCCTTAGCAAACTGGAATCCATAGGAGTTGTGGGAACCCCCCTCAAATGGTTCTCCTCCTACATATCGAACAGAAGGCCTCAAGTACAATTCAATGGGGAACAAGCAGAACCGTTCTCTCAAACACAGGGCATACCCCAAGGTTCAGCTCTCTCGGCACTACTGTTCAACATTTACATGCAACCCCTCTGCGACATTTTTAAAAGGCATAACATCTACTACCACATCTACGCGGATGATATTATGCTTTACACACAACTAGACGCCCCTGATCCCAAATATACACAGCTCGAAAGCTGCCTGGACGAAATGCTACTATGGCTACAGAAAAATAACATGACGATTAACCACAAAAAAACAGAGGTCATGTATATATCCAGTAAACCGAACTTCAAGCCCCCGTCTACAATCACCCTGTGCAACAACACGTACAACGCGAAAGATGAAATCAAATATCTAGGAGTCACACTCGACTGCAACCTAAAAATGGAGACACACCTACGTAAAACAAACAAAGCCATCTTCCATAAACTTAGGGTGATACAACCTCTAAGGAAAATAATAGCACCCTGTGACTTCCGGTCCGTGGCTCAAGCACTCATTATGTCACACCTAGACTACTGTAATGCCATCTTACAAGGTCTGCCTAAAAAATCACTAAATATCCTTCAGATGGCCCAAAATGTGACTGCCAGGATCATAATGGGAACAAGCATTTCTGAACACATCACCCCCATTTTAATCGACCTACATTGGCTTCCAATTGCAGCTAGAATACAGTACAAGATGCTAGTAACCACATTCAAACTTATCAACAACATAGCCCCCTCATTCCTGTCCACACTTATCAGCATACAACCTGCAAATAGGGACAGAAGAACTACCAACTCGGGCACCCTGCAGGTCCCCACCAACATCAGAACTGTGAAAACAAGTACATGTCGCAGAGCTTTCTCATTCTCTGCGCCAAATATCTGGAATCAACTCCCTTTTGAACTGCGTCTAATCAAGGACATTACAATCTTCAGGAAGGAGATAAAAACCCACCTATTCAAATGCTACTACAATCAGCCATGACTCTCAAATTCCATGAAATCGTAGCAAAGAAATCAGATAATTATCTGCTGTTGAATCCACTTCATGTATAAATATGTAAAAATGTGTAATCCAAAAATGTGTAAATATGTATGTATAAATGTAAATATGTTTAATCCCAGCCCCAAGACACTAATCCTGTGTGCTGTGACCTTCCCCTCAGACCTATGTATTTACTATCCCCCCCCCAGTCCTGATTTGACAACCCCAAAAGAAGAATCGAACCGCTGCTGATCGCTGGAAGCAGCGGTATATAAGTGTGTATTAAATAAATAAAAAAATAGGGAAGTAAGATGAGAGTGATCGTGGAGGACTGGAGATGGGCAAGTAAGGAAGAAGTTGGTAACTACAGAATGGTTAGTCTGACTTCTGTGGTGAGTAAATTAATGGAAACATTGCTAAAAAAAATGATGGTGTGGTTATTAGAGATAGGTCTTGTCAGACAAATCTGAATGATTTCTTTGACTAGGTGACCAGAGAGGGCTAAATATGGTATACTTAAACTTCAGCAAGACCTTTGAAACTGTTCTGCATCAGCAACTTATAAACAGAGTGCCCTTGGGATGGACCCTAAAGTGACTGAAGTGATGAGAACCTGGTTAAGTGGGAGGTGCCAGAGGGGTTAATAAATGGAATTCACTCTGAAGATAAGAGCATTATCAGCGGCACAGGCATTGGCCCTTGGTCCTGTTCTTTTTAACATTTTTGTAAGTGATATTGCAGAAGGTCTGCCAGGAAATGTATGACCCTTTGCAGATAATACCAAATTCTGCAGCAGAGTAGGAACCCTGAAAGGTGTGGATAACATGAGGAGGAATCTAGCAAAGCTTGAAGAAAGGCAGAGAATTTGGCAGCTAAGATTTAATGTTAAAAATGCAAGGTCGTGCATTTGGACTACAAAAACCCACGAGAGTGGTACAGTATAGAGGGTGAAGTATTCCAGTGCATGAAAGAAGAGCGGGACTTGGGGGGGATTATATCGGATATCTTAAAGTAGTCGGACAGGTGGAATATGCAACAGCAAAGGCGAGAAGAACACCTTGGTGCATAGGGAGAGGAATGGCCAGCAGTAAAAAATAAGTGATAGTGCCTTTGTATAAGTCTCTAGTAAGACCTCATTTGGAGTACTGTGTACAGTTTTAGAGATCGTACCTTTAAAAGGTTATAGACAGGATGGAGTCAGTCCAGAGGGCAGCTACTAAAATGGTTGGTGGTCTTCATCATGAGGCATATGAGAATAGACATAAAGGGCCCGATATTCTGTTGGGCAGGCTATGTGCCATGTTGGTACATAGCCCTATCCCCTGACCTCTAAACCCGGATATTCAATGCCGCAGCAACATGGGGAATCAGTTGCAGAGACGAACTGGGTAGTGGCAATACTGGACCGCTACCCGGTTAGCAGCCACAGCTAGAACTAGGCGAACTAAAAGCCGTAGTTAATTTCTCCTCCGACTAACAGCAAATTTTTGTATTAGTCTCCAGACCACTTCTATAGACAAAACTTAGGAACATCTCCCTACTACTGAGTTTCCCTCTGTCTCCTCCCTTGGGCCAGGATCCTGACTCCTTCCCAGCCCCACGATCTCTCTGTCTTCTCCGTTTCTAGATGCTTCTCTCCTAGCTGTGATTCATTCCATTAATGTACGTTTGGCAGGGGAGCATGATACGCGGTCAAAATTATTATCATCCCTGATCTAGGGGCCGCAGTGAACGCAAGGAGTTCAGTGGGTCTCAATAGCAAAAAATAATGAAACAAACTTAAAAAATAAAAATGTAAAGAGAAAGCAAGCCAGACAGAAGGAAGGAGAGAGAGGTGCCACTGAGACTGGTAGTGAATACAGTGACTAAGATACCGGATGTTGTCTGCAACCCATCAGAACATTCTTATGAGCCACGTCAATTCTGGTTTTACATTTCCCCGGGGAAAGGAGGAGGTAGGGCGTGTGTTCCAATGCAGTGAGTAACTAAATGGATTCCTCAAAACAGGAAGCGTAGCATGCAAAATCACAGAACATAGGCACAAAGGTTTCAGATTACAGTCATTTTCTTTCAAGAGATATTTTAAATTTATGTTGAGTAACTCAGATGCTGATAACATAGTGTTCAATTTACTTAGTTGTTGAATCTGTCTCTTTGGTTACAGGATATGTGACCCATGCAGTAGTTTGAATTGCATCTCTTGATGTGAAGCATTAGCCAAATATTGATACGCATTTCAGAACAATCATTTCGTGTTTGTGGGGCTGACATTCTGCACCTCATCTTGTGACCAATCACTGCTAAATTTTCTAGGTTCTTTGCCTCCTTCAAGTTTTGCCTTCCCTGATACTACTTAGCGAGCCTGCTGTATCTGGAAGGAAGGGTACTAAATTCTCTATATGTCCAATTTGCAGGCTGCTCACCACTGTACATATTCAGAACATGAGAACATAAAAGCATAAGAATTGTCATACTGGGTTAGACCAAAGGTTCGTCAAACCCAGTATCCTGTTTTCCACAATGGCCAATGCAGAACACAAGTACCTGGCAGGAACTCAAAAAGTAGCTAGATTCCATGACACTTACCCCCCGGGATAAACAATGGCTTTCCTCAGGTCATCTTTGTAAGTTTATTGACTTTTTCTCCAGGAACTTGTCAAAATCTTTTTTAATAAACCCGACTGTGTAACAAGCTCTAAAGTTTAATTATGCATTGAGTGAAAAGATATTTTCTCCTATTTGTTTTCATGCAGTACTTTGTAACTTCATGAAATGTCCACTAGTCTTTGTACTTTTTGAAACAGGAAACAACCAATTCAATTTTAACCATTCGACTCTACTCAGGATTTTATAGATGTCTATCATATCTTCCCTCAGCTGTCTCTTCTCCAAGTTGAAGAGCCCTAATCTCTTTTAGCCTTTCCTCATAGGAGAGTCATTCCATCCCCTTTATCATTTTGGTTGCCCTTCTCTACACCTTTTCTAATGCTGCTAGATCTTTTATGAGATGTAGTGACCAGAACTGCACGCAATACTGAAGGTGTGGTCACACCACAGAGTGATACAGAGGCATTATGACATTCTTTGTTTTATTCTCTATTCCTTTCCTAATCATGGCTAACATTCTGTCTGCTTTTTTGGATGCCATACATTGAGCAGAAGATTTCAATATCTTGTTCATGATGACTCCTAGATCCTTTTCCCAGGTAAGGACATCTAAAGTGGAATTTTATAAATGACAACCACGTCCAAGTCTAAATGGAGTAGAGGAGTAGCCTAGTGGTTAGAGCACTGGCTTGCCAGCCAGGTGTCCAGGGCTTGATTTCCACTAGCACTCCTTGCGGCCTTGGGCAAGTCACTTAACCCTCCATTGCCTCAGAAGAATCCAAGCTATCAATGTCCCTTTTTAATGGACATAACCAAGTTTAAGTTACAATGTAAACCGCTTTGACAAAAGTGGTATAAAAAACCTGTTAAATAAATCTGAAACATCTGAAAAAAAAGCAGGCATGTCCAAACCCAGGCTCCCTTTCACAAACACAGACGTACCTGATATGGACATCTGCAGTGGTGTCTACATAGACATCCCCAGAACAGTATTACAGACCAGCAGCCTCTAGGAGTAGCCTAATGGTTAGAGGAGTGGGCTGAAGCCACAGTTCCAATCCCACTGCTACTCCCACTGTGATAGTGCAGAGTACTGTGAATGATGGAGTGCTGTCTTCTCTGTAGTCTGAATGCCTTATGGCCAAAATGACACCGAAACCTATTTATGCCTGGAGCGGGTATAACCTTAGATGTGACTGCAGACATCCAGGACATTTCTGAGATCAGACAGTGATGGTTAGGATCTCAGGAACGCCTCCACCACACCCCCGTTCAGACTTGGACATCCTCACGCTGGGGACATCCACAGACCCAGCTTCTAAAATGCCTCTGGAGACTTCTCCGTGCCTTGGACATCTCTGCACCTCTTTTCAGATGTCCAAAACATGAATAATGCTTCTAAAATAAACCCCCATTAATGTGACACCCAGCATCATATAGCTATAATTTGGGTTATTCTTCTCATTAAATTTCATCTGTTGTTCGGATGTCCAGTCTCCCAGTTTCTGCCATTTCGATGCCCAGTTCTTCCTGCAACTTCTCACAATCTGCCTACGATTTAACAACTTTGACTAATCTGGGGTCACCTGCAAATTGGATGACCTCACCCCTCCTCCCCTCCTTCCTAGTCCAGATTATTTACAAATATGTTAGAAAGCACCAGCTCCACTATTTCAGGGCAGGTGCAAGGACCGCAGGTGCCCTAGGCAGACTTTCCCTTCTCCCCCCCCCCCCCCCATTGCTGCCACCGGTGCCCCCTATTGCATCTGCAATGGCAGCAATGGCTACAAAACTGTGACACATTGCTCACCTTCGGGCTCTGGCGCTGCACCACACTTTGAGTCTTGTACGAGTTGCCACTTCTGCCCACCCTCCAATGCAGACTTTTGGTTTATGCTAACAAGAAGTCTGCATCAGAGGGGGGCGGAAGCGGCAACTGGTACAAGACTGAAAGCATGGTGCAGTGGCAGAGCCCTAAGGAATGTGTTGCAATTTCCTACTCATCGCTGCTGTTGCAGGCCCTGGAGAGGGGTGACCGTGGTGGCAAGTAGTGCCCCCGGAGGGCCGGCTCTCTAGGCAGACACAGCGGTATGTTTACTATTCGGTGGTAGCGGCTTCCATATGATATTGGAGCCGCGGCCCCATTGATTTCAATGGGGGTCATAGCTCCGATATCGCACAGAAGCCGCTAACGCCGATTAGCAAACATACCCCATAGAGTGCCTAATGTCAGCACCAGCCCTGCACTATTCATCTTCTTCCATTTTAATCCCACTCTCTGCTTTCTGTCTTTTAACCAGCTCCCAGTACACAGTAAAACATTACCTCCTGTGCTATAACTTTTTAATTTCCTCAGGAATCTCTCATGTGGCACTTTGTCGAATGGGGGCCGTTTACTAAACTGTGTTGTAATTTGCACCTAACGCGCTAATAGTGTGCAAAACCATGGTGCAACACTACCACATTAAGTGTCAGAGGCGTGGAAAGCATGTTCCCATCTGTTAATGTGCAACACTGTCCCCTAACGCGTGCCACATTAGCGCGGGCACACTTACCTCAACCTATTGAGGTGGCAGTAATTGCACCCACACTAACTGGCCACCTTGCAGTTAATGTGGGCACTGACTGCAAGATGTTGTCTCCACGCACTCTCTGCCCCAAACCCGCCCATTTGCTCCCCTACCGCACCATGGACAGTTAGTGTGGATCTGGCTGTGCTGTCATGGCCTCGTACTGTCAACATGTGTCCCTACATACCTTCAGCATGCACCAGAACACGTGCTGACAGCTGGCACCCTTTAGTAAAAGACACCCTATATCAACTGGCTCCCCTGTATCCATATGGTTATTCACACTTTCAAAAATTGGAGCAGATTGCTGAGACAAAACTTCCCTTGATTAAATCCATGTTGATGCAGGAAGTGGATCAATTCAGATATCTGCAAGCTCGCAGTTATGTAGGTAGCATACGGGCTGAAGATTTACGAGGAGAGCTATGCTCGAAATTAGAAGAGCTAATGTACACAGGAATGCCACAGCAGGCAAGTATATCGTTGCTACAGAAGGAATATGCAGCCTTGGAGGCTCCTTTGGAAGAGGCGGCTTTGGCGGAGCAATGGACAAGGGATTTGCAAGTATAGAATACGAGTGAGCACATAGCGGAGGCATTGGCACAGATACCGCAAATGAGTGGCTATAGTAAATAGCAGGATATTCAGTATCAGATTATCAGAAGGAGTCACTTTGCCCCTAATAGAGCTTACAGAGCAGGGGCAGCCGCTTCGGCGGGATGTCCTCGATGTGCGGAGGAGGTGGCCACTTTGGGACATATGTGGTGGAGATGCCCTCGAATATCTCAATTTTGGATGGAAGTGTATGGATTTCTAGGGGGGCTGTTTGCAGTGGATATAGGAACGGAGCCTCAGTCGGCAGTGTTGGGGTTGAAGGATACTGAAGGGAAGATACTAAGGAAATACACCCAGTGGATGCAACGGGTGGTGTTGGTTGCGCGGCATCTTATTCTTAAGGGATGGTTATCGAGGAGTGGACCCCGGTTGGCCGATTGGAGACAGGAAATATATGATTTAATGTTGGTAGAGAGGGTTGGAATATGAGGAAATGACAAATTGGGGGAAAGATTTCTGATTGAATTGGGACCCTTTGTACAGACCCTCTCTGCGCGGGAGAGGAGCAGGATACTCAATACATTGAGGTAGAGATCCGATTATAAATGATATCGGGAGTACATGGAACACTAGCAATGGGGATGTAGAAGAGGGGTGGGGGGTAGGATGGAGGGGTGGAAGGAAGGCATTGAGTGGGGAAGTAGGGAGGTTTGGGGGGGGAGGGGAAAGATGGAGCGAAGAGTTGGACTGTGGGATGGTAGCTGAGGTATAGCTGAATAGAAGCAGTGAATGGATCCCTGTGCGGAGTGTAAGAATCCACACACGCCGGGGGAGTGGGTATTGGGTAGGGGAAGAGGGTAGAGGCACATTGT
Source organism: Ichthyophis bannanicus (assembly GCA_033557465.1). Taxonomy (NCBI): domain Eukaryota; kingdom Metazoa; phylum Chordata; class Amphibia; order Gymnophiona; family Ichthyophiidae; genus Ichthyophis; species Ichthyophis bannanicus. The sequence continues at coordinate 944,292,973 of CM066034.1, forward strand.
AGGGTAGGTAAGGGGGCATGGGGGGGGGAAAGGGTGGAGGGAGGGGAGGAGAGGGAAATATTGAAAGGGGAAGGGGGGATAAAATAAATGATATAGGCAAAAGGCATGACCATGCATTTGTTACTGATGAACAGTTTACTATGTATATTATGATATGATACAGTGACAATGTTATTGGATAAGGAGTATGCCTATTAAAAGAAAATTGACATCAATCCATGTTGAGTTTTTCCCATTAAGCCCCGTCTATCTACATGTTCAGTAATTTTGTTTGTTATAATAGTTTTTACCATTTTGCCAAATAGTGACGTTGCACTCACTTGTCTGGAGTTTCCTGGTTCATCTTGGAACCCTTTTTAAAAACTGATGCTACTTTGGCCACGCTTCAATCTTTCAATTTTAATGAAAAGTCACAGATGATTAAGGGGCATGTTTACTAATGAAATTAACGTGCATTAAGTATCCAGAGCCTTTTTTTATTTCTCTTAGTGGAGTTGCATTTCATTAATGCACATTAACCTTTAGTAAACCTATCCCTAATAGTACAGCTGTAATTGTATTTTTTAGTTCTTTCAGCACTCTGGGGTATATATCTTCCAGTCCAGGTGATTTGCTGCTCTTTAATTTGTTGATTTTGCCTAAGATATCTTCCAGGTTTACTGAGATTTGCTTCCATTCTTCTGAATTGTCGCTGCTAAATACTATTTCTGGTCTGGATAGTCCATGTACTTCTTCCTCAGTAAAGACCAAAGCAAAGAATTCATATAGCCTCTCTGCTATGGCCTTGGCCTTCCTGAGTGCCCCTTTTACCCTATGATTATACATTGGTCCAAATGACTCTCTCACAGGCTTGTTGCTTTGAATGTACTTGTAAATGCTTATGTTATGGATTTTTACTGCTAGGGCAAGCTCCTTTTCAAATTCTCTTTCCGCCTTCCTTATCAATGCTTTGCATTTAACTTGCAAGTGCTTACTGTTTTCTTCATTCAGATCCTTTTTCCATTTTTCGAAAGATGTTCTTTTGGCTATAATAAGCTCTTTCACCTCACCTTTTAACCATGCATGCTGTGGTTTGACTTTCTTTCTGCCTTTTATAATATGTGGAATGCATCTGGTCTGGGCAGCTGCTCCTTTTCATTTTTTCTTTATCATTTTCCTCATTTTATAATAAACTCCCTTTTGAAAATGCCAGAGCACTAGATTTTCTTAACACCCTTACTCCAGTTATTGTCAAATTTGTTCATGTAGTGCTCACGATTGCCAAGAGGCCCCAATACCGTTACCTTTCGCACCAAATACTGCATTCTACTAAGGATTAGATCTTAAAATAGATGCATCTCATATTGGATCCTGAATTAGTTGCTCCCTGAAGCAGTCATTTATTTCATCTAGGAAGGACTACAAAAGGGGACTGCTAATTCTGATCTGCAATAGTGAGTATATACTTCTGGGAATTTTTCTGAAGGGAATTCTTTGGATTAAAGCTGATTAATCTGTGAACCCAGTATATTTGTTAAATCAGTCATGGCCTAGTAGCAGCAGTTTAAGTTTAAATTTAAAACACATAATTTCTGGTTAAATTTAGAACCCAGCAGAGAGCTTCTAGTTTAAATTTCATACTAAGTAAGAGTCTAGCAGCAGCAAAGAGCTTTAATTTAAATCAAATCAGAATATAACTTAGCATAAAAGGCAAAACAGGGTCAGTATTCTTTGAGCAATAAATAAAGTCTTCTAGAGACCTTTACAAAGAGGCCTTCTACCTAGGGGGAAAGAAACCTGTGAAACTTTTTAAATAGATGTTAAAGCCAGGTGGCTGGTCAATGAATTCTTTGCTTTGGTTTTTACTGAGGAAGATGTAGGAATGTTACCCATGACTGAAGTGATATTTAAAGGTGAGGAAGAACTGAAGGAAATATCGATACATTGGAAGATGTATTACAATTATTTGATAAACTGAAGAGTAGCAAGTCACCTAGACTGGATGATGTATATCCAAGGGTGTTGAAAGAACTGAAATATGAGATTGCAGACCTGCTATTAGTAATCTGTGAAATATCATTAAAATCATCTATAATACCTGAAGATTGGAGGATAGCCAACGTAAAGCCAATTTTTAAAAAGGGTTCCAGGGGTGATCCGGGAAACTACAGACCGGTGAGCCTGACGTCAGTACTGGGAAAAATGGTAGAAACCATAATAAAGAACAAAATTGCTGAACATGTAGATAGTCATGGCTTAATAGGAGACAGCCAACATGGCTTTAGACAAGGAAGATCTTGTCTTACTAATCTGTTATGCTTTTTGAAGGTGTGAATAAACAGGTGGACAAAGGTGAGTCGGTTGATATAGTATATTTGGACTTTCAGAAAGCCTTTGACAGGGTCCCTCATCAGAGACTTTTGGCAAAACTAAAGAGTCATGGGATAGGAGGCAGTGTACTATTGTGGATCAGGAACTGGTGAAAAAATAGAAAGCAGAGGGAAGGGCTAAATGGCCAATTTTCCGAATGGAGAAAGGTGAATAGTGGTGTACCCCAGGGATCTGTGCTGGATCCGCTGTTTTTTGAAATATTCATAAATGACCTGGAAAAGGGAATAACGAGTGAGGTTATCAAATTTTCAGATGACACAAAACTATTTAAAGCTGTTAGAAACCATGAGGATTGTGGAGAATTGCAAGAGGATCTTGATAAATTGGAAGACTGGGCATCAAAATGGCAGATGAAATTTAATGTGGACAAGTGCAAGGTTATGCACCTAGGGAAGAACAACCCAAACTATGGTTACACGATGCAAGGTTCCACCACCCAGGAAAAAGATTTAGGCATCATTGTGGACAACCTGTTAAAATCCTCCACCCAGTGTGCAGTGGCAGCCAAGAGAGGAAATAGAATGCTAGGTACATAATCAATATCATAAGGAAAGGAATGGAAAATAAAACAAAGGATATTATAATGCCTCTGTATCGTTCCATGGTGCGACCGTACCATGAATATTGTGTGCAATTCTGGTTGCCATATCTTAAAAGGGATATAGTGTTATTAGAAATGGTTCAGAGAAGAGCCACCAAAATGGTAAAGGGGATGGAAGGATACCCCTATGAAGAAAGACTAAAAAGGTTAGGGCTCTTTAACCTAGAAAAGAGATGGCTGAGGGGAGATATGATAGAAGTCTATAAATTAATGAACGGAGTGGAACGGGTTAACGTAGATCGATTGTTTACCTTATCAGAATATAGAAAGACTAGGGGACATGCAATGAAGCTACAGGGTAAACTATTTAAGATTAATAAAATAAAATATTTTTTCACTCAACGTGTAATCAAACTCTGGAATTTGGTACCGGAGGAAATAGTAAAGGCTGTTAGTGTAGCTGGGTTTAAAAAAGGTTTGGACAAGTACCTGAAGGAAAGATCCATAAACCATTATTAAGAAGGGACCCAGGATATCAATGCTTGACCCAGTACAAGCATTGTGGAACCTGTGTCTTTTGGGGAAACTGCTAGGTACGTATGACCTAGATTGGCCACTGTTAGAAACAGGATACTGGGCTTGATGGACCTTGGTCTGACCCAATATGGCATATCTTATGTTCTTATATATCTTATGGCATATCTTATGTTATGTTCTAACTTTACTACCCTAGCATGTCCTGATGCAACATTTAGTATACTCCTGAAGAAAGCACACACATTCACAGCTCAAAGACCAGGAGGGTTATTTTAGAAGCCCTATTTGTGCTTCGGATGTCCAAAAATAGGCACAGAGTCATTTTAGAAGCCAGCTGTGAGGACGTAAGACTCTAAACAGGGGCATGGAGGAGGCATGGCTAGGGGCCAGGATGTCCTGCCAGATCACAGAAATGTCACGCATCAGACTTAACTTTAGACCCGCTCCGAGGCACGCATAGCAATGAAAAAGCATCTGTAAAGTGCTCTTTTTAGCTGAAAAACACCTAAAGCATGTAGAGAAGAAAACATTCTATCATTCAGCACAATTTCAACTATAGTAGTAGGGGAATTTGAACCCCAGCTCCTAACGCAGTACACTAACCATTATGCTATCTTAGACATCTGGGTTCTGAAATATGGTTCTGTGGATGTCTAAGTAGATGTCCCTATCGGCCATGTCCAGGTTTGTGAAATCATGTCTGCACCTGGATGTGCCTGCATTTTTTTCAGAGTTCTGGCTTAGACGTCCAAGATTGCACTTGGATGGATCTTCTAAAATTCCTCACAAGATAACCAGGAGTGAGGTGAGCAAAGGTCTGACATCACACAGTTGTTGAGCCAAAGGCTTTTATTTTTTTTGAAAAAACTGCAATCCACCTTACACAATTGTGATTCATCAATATAGACTTCCTCAGAGGTGTTAAGCAGAAAAATCAGACTGCTAAATTCTTGCGGTATTCTCAGCCACAAGGGTTGATTTATCGGTCTCCGTATAGTATCTCACAGTATGGGCTTAAGAGCAAAATCAAAGTTTCCTCATTCATGATACTGCTGGAGTGTAGCAGTCTGATTTTCCTGCTTAATACCCCTGAGGAAGATGATCGTGGAAAGTGGATTACAGTTTTTTTAAAGCAATACATGCCTTTGGCTCAACAACTATGTGGTGTCTGACATTTGTTCACCTCATTCCTGGTTACCCAATGTGACATTTATCCAGTCAATACTAGGCTAATTAAATTCACCCATTATCAATGTGTTACTTTCACTAATTTCTGTTAGCATTTTATCATCTGTCTGTTCTTTCTGGCCAGGTGGAAGATATTATATCCCCACCACTATTCTCTTTGTTTAACTAGGCTTATATACTGCTTTTCTACCAGTCAAATCAGTGTACATTCAGGTATTGTATATATATTTTTCCCTTGTCCCTGAAGGGCTCACAATCTGTTTTTGTGCCTGAGGAAACAGAGGGTTAAATGGCTTGCCCAAGGCCACAAGGAGCATCTGTGAACTAGAACCTCCAGTCCTTCCGGCCCCAAGGTTGTTGTCCTTTAGCAGGATTCCAACCCCTGGCCCTCTAGCATGAGGTAACAGGCTGCAACCATTAAGCCACTCCTCTCTCTCTTTCCCTTCACCTCTAGAATTTTGATCCATAAAGATTCCATGGTGCATCCTCTTTCCTGCAGAACTTTCATTCCATTTTATTCAATGCCTCTTTAACATATAGTGTTACCCCTCTACCAATTCAATGTATCACTTCTGATATAATTTGTACCCAGGTAACACAGTATTCCATTGGTTATCCTCCTTCCACCAAGTCTCTGAGATACCTATTATATCTACTTCTAAATGAAGACTTTACAATAATGTCTGATCTGTTGGTAATGAAAAAAAAATACTTACTTGATATGTCCCAGCACTGTTGAATGTGACCAAAAGATAAGAATTACCCCCTCCTCTCCATTTACACCATACAGCTGACCCTCTCTCTCTCCACTGGCGATCAAGCACTCTCCCAATCTTCGGTAAAAGGTCCATCTTACCACAAATATTTATATAGGGGATTACCTTATTCAGGGCTTGTGTCATTCCCCTCCACCAACCCAAGTCTTTTTAAATGAAGTCATCAGCTCTTGCCTTCTTTTGTTGCTACTTTCTCTCGGTATTTTAACATGAAGTACTGTATATCTATGAACAGAAGAAGGCTATATATCTCATCCAGTAATCACTCTGGTGTGAATTCGTATTTGCCCATATACAACTCATGAATTTATTGCATCATAGCCACCTCATCATACATTCTTAGGTTGGGTAAGGCTGCCTCTCCCTGCTCCCGCTCTATAGAAACTTTCTGAAAGCCAGTTCTTGGGCTTTTCCCTCAGCATATAAAATGTTTAATTGTCTCCTTATAGGTTTTGTTTTCTTTCTTTCTATCCATAGGGGAATCATCCACAAAACATACGAAATCTTTGAGAATATAAGCATTTTTACTAATGCATACCTACTGAATATGGTTAGGGGGAGATCTTTCCATATTGTGCATAACCATTTCATCTCCTCCAATTTGTCAGTTATGTTGCATTAATATATCATGTGTTGACTAGGACTTTGATAAATCCTTAGATATTTTACTTTGACTCCTGATTTCAATGGAAACGTGCCAGTTCCGTTATTCCTGGGCCCTTTGCCTGATGCCAAGGCTACCAATTTTCCCAAATTTATCTTAAGCAATGTAAAACTACCAAAATGTTGATCATGGCCATTATGTTCCCAATGTCCTGCCTTACCATCCCCATAAATAACAATACTGTATGTCTTCTGCAAATAGGTTAAGTCACACTTTGGTGATCTCAGCAATAATCCCACATCAGCCCTTAGAGTTATAGAGTTGCATCTGCCCCTCCATGCTGGAACCCCCCCCCCTCCCCCAATGCCTTTGTTTATGGCTGCGCCTTCTGCTCGATGCAGATTACCTCTCTCTTTATTTCTGAAGCTAATACAAAAAAAGAAATAAAATATTTAGGTGTGATACTTGACAATAATCTAAATATGGATTCACATATAAAATATCTAACTAAAAAAATACATTACAAACTCAAAACACTAAAACAATTAAGACCATTGATTCATCTACAAGACTTTATTAATATAATTCATGCTATCATCACCCCACATTTTGATTATGCAAACACAATACTTAATGGCATTTCAAAACAAAATATTAAAAAGATACAAATAATTCAGAACATAGCTGCCAGGATGATTATGAATATAAGCCCACTTGAACATGTTACACCAATTTTGGCTGAACTTCATTGGCTACCTATTTACTCCCGAATCAAATATAAAATTCTTGTCACTACATTTAAACTTATAAATAATCTTGCACCATCGGCACTCAATACACTGATTAATATAGACATCGATAAACGATCCCAAAGAAGCAGAAACTTAAATACCTTAACAATACCAAAAGATTTCACAAAAGCCAGAAAACAAACAAATAAGAGAGCTTTCTCACACTCTGCTCCAATTCTTTGGAACAATCTACCTGACAACATTCGCCTGCTATCTGATATAAAGGAATTTAGAAAAAAATTAAAAACTCACTTATTCATATTACACTACAATACACCCTCAGAACAGAATACTCAAATAGATACAGGCTAACATTTATACATTATTATTACATACTCTATTTTCAAAATAAATATCACTAATACACTATTAACCATACCACACTCTCATTCACATGATGATTATAGATTTAAACTAACAATGTATATATGTTCTAATATGTTATACCTTTAATGTTACAACATTCCTTGTAAATTATAATTATCTGTTCTATGTAAACTGACTTGGTATATTACATACCAATTAACCTACTGTTCCATGTAAACCGCACTTGATACTAGGGAAAGAGCGGTATATAAATAACTGTTAAATAAATAAATAAATAAATAAATAAATTTAAGTTTGCTTTGATAACATTCTCTTGCCATATAAGGATCCTCTGTGTCTGTCCAAAGCCTTTCTGCTCCTGCCCCCACTACCTCCATCAGGAGCATATTCCAGACATCCACCATCCTTTCCCTTAAAAAATATCTCCTGACGTTGCTTTTAAGTTTATCTCCTTGCAGCTTCATTTCATGTCCTCTAGTTCCACGGCTTCCACGGCTTTGAAAAACATTTGCTTGTTCATTAATAACCTTTTAAGTATTTAAAGGTATGTATCATATCCTCCCTGTCCCTCCTCTCCTGCAGGGTATACATATTAAAGTCTCCAGGTCTCTTCTCGTAAGTCTTCTGGTGTAGTGCCACACATACCAAGCTCTGTTCTGCCAACCGTCAGCACTCAGTGGTCCTGAGACCGTATCTGACAACATTTTTTGAATTCTGCTCTTAGACCATCTGGTCCAGGAAATTTTGCCTGTTTTAACTTCTTTTTTAATTGCTTTCTCTCCACCATTGTGATGGGTCCGTTTAAAACCCTGCACCACCTCTTCCTCCAAAACTGGGAGCTTAATGCCCCGGATAAATGTTCTCTTGGACTCTCATTTCCTTTTTCATGATTTTATAAAATTTTATAGAATTCAACAAATTGTTGTGCAGTGCCTTGCAGTGTTTCTAACTTTAGTAATTAACTGTTTAGTATGGGGGATTCATTAGTTGAGAGTTGGCCCTGTGTCCAGCGCTACTACCCATTGGTTTTGGATCCTGACCCTTTACGCTTCTGTTTTGCATACATATGTGTTAAAACTATCTCTTGTTCCCTATTTGTTTTGTTTGCCTAGAATAGATTGTAAGCTCTATTGAGCATGGACTGTCTTTCATATGTATACATCATGCTTTTGGGCTGCAAAAATCCAAGGGAGCGGTGCAATGTAGGGGCAAAGTACTTCTGCCCACGAAAGAGGAGTGGGACCTGGGCATGATTGTTTCTGATGATCTTAAAGTGACTAGACAGGTAGAAAAGGTAACGGTGAAAGCCAGAGGGATGCCTGGGTACATAGGGAGAGGAATGGCCAGCAGAAAAAAGGAGGTGCTAGTATCTCTGTATAAGTCTGTGGTGCAACCTCATTTGGAGTATTGTGTGCAATTCTGGAGATCGCACCTTCAAAAGGATATAAACAGGATGGAGTCAGTACAGAGGGTGGCTACTAAAATGGATAGTGGTCTTCATTATTTATTTATTTTATTTATTTATTTATAGTTCTTTTATACCGCATTCTTTTTCATCAGCGCGGTTTACATTAAACAAGAATACTCCCAGTTCCAATGCACACCATCAACCCTCTAACACAATCCAAGCCCTAATAGTAAAATTGTAAATACATTATTTACTCAAGATGTTAATAAGAAATTATATTCATTGTATATAGGTTCATAACAAATATGTACAAAGTTTCCCAAAGTTATAATCCCAGTTGAATTCTCCTGTTATATGTAAACTGTTGTGAGTTTACATATAACAGGAGAATTCAACTGGGATTATAACTTTGGGAAACTTTGTACATATTTGTTATGAACCTATATACAATGAATAGAATTTCTTATTAACATCTTGAGTAAATAATGTATTTACAATTTTACTATTAGGGCTTGGATTGTGTTAGAGGGTTGATGGTGTGCATTGGAACTGGGAGAAGTGTAGAAGGAAGAGGTGGTGCTTTATGGCTTTTCTGAATTGCTTATGAAAGCATATGAGGACAGACTTAAGGATCTTAATTGATACACGTTAGAGGTAAGGCAGAATAGGAGAGATGTGACAGAGACCTTTAAATTCCTCCATGGCATAAATGCACAGGAGAGCCTCTTTCGATTGAAAGCAAGCTCTGCTACAAGAGGACATAGGATGAGGGTGAAAGGGGATAGACTCAGGAATAATATATGGAAATATTTTTTTACAGAAAGAGTGATAGATGAGTGTAATAGTCTCCCAGTGGAGGTAGTAGACATGAGGACAGTATCTGAATTCAAAAAAGCATGGGACAAACACAGAAGGTCTCTAAAAGGTCAGACTAGATAGGTCATGTGGTCTTTTTCTGCTTAAACCTCATTTATGTTTATTAAAACTTGATATACCGCCTTACACATGATTAGTATCAAAGTGTTTTACAACAATGATTAGAAGGAAATAACTCCAAAATTATAAAGAACAGGATAGAAAAGATAAAAACAGAAAACTAAAAGCAATAAAACAATATAAAACACAGTAATGAAGGAGCAATCACTGTTTCCGGTCCCAATATCTTGAAAAAGCTAGTTTGATGTAAAAAGTCTTTAGGGCTATTTTGAATTTTTTGAAAGAAGATTCCAATCGGATATATTCTGGGAGAGAATTCCAGAGGAGGGGTGCTAAGAAATAGAAGGCAGAGTGAGGGTAAATTCAAACTGAACTCAGGAAACTGAGGGGAGAGCTAAGAGGTTGGAGTTTTGAGAAGGGAGGGACCGAGTGGGACAATAAGGGATAATGTGTAGAGTGGAAACCTGAGTAATATGCTTTGTAGCAGTATAGAAATGATAAGCAGTAGTAATAGTAGTAGTAAGGGGCATGTTTAATAAACTGCGGCAAGATTTTGCACTTACCATACCTAGAGGTGGCATGTCATGCTTGCTGTCACCGGTGGCCATTCCCGATCTCTGCCCTGACCCCATCCCAATCCTGTCTCAACCCATGCTAAGTATTCAACATTGTTTTTTCACTGTGGCACTGGTTTTAGCATGTGGTCACTGTCAAGGGGATCCACGCTAATGGTTATCACACGGTAAAACCTATGTTAAGTGCATGGCCCACATTGGTAAACATGCCACCAAATTAGTTAACCATTTCCCTGATTTATGCCCCCCCCCCCCAAATGTACAGTCTATATTTGTGGAAAAATATATTATACTTTGCCCTCTTGCACTGTTGTTTGTCTGCTTTCTGAGCTGTGTCAGTTGAGTGCTGCTGTCTGCTGTTAATTGGGTCACTTACTGCCTATATCTTTGCAAGTCCTGCATTAGCTGTGTTTATTCCTGTTCTCTCGTTTTTGTCTCTTGTGCCATATCGCTGACAGTTCTCCGTCTTAGCACTGCCTTGGCAGCGTCCCAGCATAATATGATGCTAACAGCTTGCCCTTTGTTATTCTACTCATAATCGTGCCAGCCCTTTTTTAGGAATTCTCAGAAATGTTTGCCCTGACAATATACAGCATTCGTTTTCTAGACCTAGTCTTTTGGCATATGCATAAACTCTAGGACCACACTGACCAAAGAATGGTCCTAGAGTTTATATATATATCCCAAAAGACTGGGTTTGGAAAATGAGCCCATTATATTATCAGGACAAAGGTGGGTCAGTCGATGTAGAGTATCTGGATTTTCAGAAAGCCTTTGACAAGATCCCTCATGAGAGACTCTTGGCAAAATTTAAAAGTCATGGGATAGGAGGCAGTGTACTATCGTGAATCAGGAACTGCTTAAAAGATAGAAAGCAGAAGGTAGGGCTAAATGGCCAATTTTCCCAATGGAGAAAGGTGAATAGTGGTGTACCTCAGGGATCCGTGCTGGGTCTGCTGCTTTTTAACATATTTGTAAATGACCTGGAAATGGGAATAACAAGTGAGGTAATCAAATTTGCAGATGACACAAAACTATTTAAAAGTTGTTACAACCCAAGAGGATTGTGAGAAATTGCAAGAGGACCTTAATAAATTGGAAGACTGGGCATCCAAATGGCACATTAAATTTAATGTGGACAAGTGCAAAGTTAGGCACCTAGGAAAGAACAACCCAAACTATGGTTACAAAATTTAAGGTTCCACTTTAGGAACCACCACCCAGGAAAAAGATTTAGGCGTCATCATGGATAACATGTTGAAACCTTCTGCCCAGTGTGAAATGGCTGCTTAGAAAGCAAATAGAATACTAGGAATCATAAGCAAAGGAATGGAGAATAAAACAAAGGATATTATATTGCCTCTGCATCATTCCATGAAAAAAAATAGACAGGAAGAAAATTGATGCCTTTGAATTATGGTGCTGGCAACGAATACTGTGTATACCATAGACTGTCCAAAGAACAAACCAGTCAGTACTAGAGGAGATCAAATCTAAGCTTTCTTTAGAAGCTCAGAGGACAAGACTTCGACTTTGATACTTTGGACACCTCATGCAAAGAGAGAGATCATTAGAGAACGACATCATGCTTGGCAAGGTAGAAGGTCAATGCAAAAGAGGAAGGCCAGCAATGAGATGGATCAATACAATAACAGCAGCTATGGGTGCCAGTCTGTCAACAATGAGCTGTCTGACTGAAGACCGAACACAATTTAGGACAACTATCCAGAGGGTCACTATAGGTTTAAAAAAGGTTTGGACAAGTTCCTGGAGGAAAGGTCCATAAACCATTATTAAAGGGGACCTGGGAAATCCACTGCTTGCCCCAATACAAGCATTGTGGAACCTGTTTGTCTTTTGGGGAAACTGCTGGGCACTTGTGACCTAGATTAGCCACTGTTGGAAACAGGAACCTGGGCTTAATGGACCTTGGTCTGACCCAGTATGGCATATCATATGTTCTTATTTTCATGAAGGAATTTGTTAGCCAACAGAATATCATCTAGTCTGGCATACATCTTTGTAGATTAGAATAAAATGTTAAATCCTCTTCCCAAAAGTGTAAAAGAGCACCAAGGGCCCAATATTCAGCACTGGTGGCTAGCGCTGCTAATGTGGCTAGCAGCTGGTGCCGCACATTAAAACCCAGATAGTCAGTCAATTCTGGGGTCATATCCGGCCATACCTTTGAATATCTGGGTTTGCCACATAGGACAATCACTAACCAGGCAGCTGAGATGTTGAGCTGCTATCCTTTAGTGATATGTGGTGAAAGTTAGGCCACGGTTTTCTGCGCCTGGCTTTCATCACATGTCACTAACAGGGTAGCGACTCAATATCGCCGTTGCCCAGTTAGTAATTGGTGCCACCTCTGCTCTGTCCCTCAATGACCCCGACACACCCTGACGCTAAGTGGTTAACATTGGAGTGTGTAGAGCCGGCAGCTGTGGATGTGCAGTGGATTAACCGTGTTACTGCCACTGAATATTCCATTCACCACGATTAAGCTCTGCTAAGCACGTTAATCGCTTGTAATACATATTGGACCCCAAGTGTCTATAAGGTCCAGCTCTCATAAGACGAAATTCACCCCGCAATCATTGTGGCTCTTTCCCACTTCCTTGCTAGGTCAACAATCTATCTGGGAGCTTGCAGCAACAAGTGGAGGAGTGGCCTAGTGGTTGGGGTAAGGTACTTCAGGCCAGAAGGTTGGGGGTTCTAATCCCACTAGAGGACAGCAACCTTGGGCCAGAAGGACTGGGGTTTCTAGTCCCACAGGTGCTCCTTGTGGTCTTGGGCAAGCCACTTAACCCTCCATGTTCCCTGTAAAATAGTTATCTCCAAGTTATAATGCCCTGTTCAACATAAACCACACTGATGTAGAATAGCACAGTATATAAGAGAATGTAAATAAATAAAATGTCCTCCCAATGTTACTGGATACTCACTATACACAATCATTTTTGCATCCATCGGTGAGAAGTATTTATAGTTATAGACCAAAACAATAACTTTATTTTAGAATTTCTTGTTGCAGCTAGCTTGTAACTTGAAAAATGCAAGAAGGGAGAGTCCGCAGACAGATGCACTACAGTGTACCAACAGTGCCTTTTAGTTTCCTTCTAAATGAATTCCTTAGGGACAAACTTGTAGGCTGTGATGCATTATAAACTGTGCAATACGTCTTCAAGATGATAAGGGGGAAATCCATACCATTTCTGCTAGGAATGGATGAGCTGGTTGGAATTAAACATGACAACTCCCTATCCCTCCGTCCCCGCTTCCCCCCATCAACCTGCATTCTTTCTCTTACCAGATTTATGAACTAGATGATCTTGTTAGGAATTCCTCCTAAGGATCTTTTGCAAACTTTCATAGCAGTTTACTGTTTGATGTTGGATGCTGGCAAGCAGCAGGTTTATTCTCGGTAAGAGTTGCAGAGAGAGAGAGAAACACTATCCTTTATCTTTCTTTTCCACAGTGGCAGTAGTACCATGTTGAAAGAACCCACTGGTAAGAGGCTGCAGCAAAGAAAGCCAATCCAGGTCACAAATACCAGGAAAATCCCCAAAATGGCCAGTTCCATGCTACTTATCCCCAGGGATAAGCAGTGGTTTTCTCTCGGTCTACCTTAATAATGGTTTATGGACTTTTCCAGAATGATCGCCAAACTCAGATCATGCAACCTGTTTGTTTCGAGGAAGTCCACTATTCGCTCTTTTAGGAGCGCCTACATTACTTTTCCCGCCACAGAGGTAAGGCTTACTCGCCTGTAGTTTGTCACTTCTTCCCTACTGCCACTTTTGTGAAGAGGTACCACATCAGCCCTTCTCCAGTCCTGTGGAACTTCTCCCGTCTCCAAGGATCTATTAAAAACATCCCTCAACGGCTCTGCAAGAATTTCTCTGAGCTCTTTCAGTATTCTGGGATGTATCCCATCCTATCCCATCATCCTGGCCTTCTGTGAATGGTGTGGTATCTACTCCATACCCATTTGTATATTTGTCAATCACAGGTGGCCCTTCTCCAGGATTTTCTCTAGTAAAAACAGAGCAGAAGTATTTGTTTAGCATTTTCGCTTTTAGAATGTCACTTTCCACAAATCTGTTCCCAGCTCTTTTGAGTCCTGCAATTCCACCTCTGATTTTCCTCCTCTCCCGAATATATCTGAAAAATGTTTTGTCACCACACCATCTTTAGCCATCTTTTCTTCTGTCTTTGATTTTGCTATCCTTATTTCTCTTTTTGTCTCTTTAAGTTTGATCTTCTATTCTTTTCTGTGTTTCTCTGTTTGTGAGCTTCTGAATTTTGTGAAAACTGTGTTTTTTGCCTTTATTGCGCAGCCACTTCTTTGAAGAACCAAATAGGTTTCCTTTTCCACTTGTTTTTATTTACTTTCCTTACATACATATCTGTTGCCCCTTTTATTGCTTACTTTAGTTTAGCCTATTGCAATTCCACTTCCTTTATTCCCTCCCACACTGCCAACTCCTCCTTCAGTTATTTGGCCATTTTACTGAAGCCAGTGTTTTTAAAGTCTAGGACTTTGAGCTTGCTGTGATGATTACTGCTGCTCACATGGGCACCCACCCGGATATTCGACGCGCTATCTCCGTTGGTGAGCACTAAATCCAACATAGAGTTATCTTTGGTCAGTTCCATCACCGTTTGTCTAAGTAGTGCATCTTGGAAGGCATCCACAATCTTTTTAACTTTTTTCCAGATTTGCAGAAGGAATACTCCAATCCACATCAGGTAGATTAAAGTCACTCAGTATTGACTTGTCCGCTGTGATATTTGTGGGAATGGAAAGGCAGGGATTATACATTTTGCATTAAAGGACTAGTTGAGGAACTTGTATCCTCCTTTAGCCCTTTATTCTTGATTCATCAGCTTTCAGAGCTTGAGTAGTTGAGCTAAAGGAATGGTATTCGTGCATGCAGTAGCTACTGTCTGGCAGATGTTTAGAAGGCAACGGGGACATAGAATTGAAGTCTCTGGTTTACTCGGGATTACTTGCAAGGAATGGACAGGAGGGCACTTAGGGAATGGAGATGAAGAGGGGTGGGTGGTACAAGCCTTGTTCCCAGATATATACTTTTGGTGAGCTCTATGCCTTTATCTTTATCTTTATTTAATACTTGGTATACCGCTTTACGAAAAGACACCAAAGCGGTTCACAATAGACTAAAATAACTGCCAGAAAAGGAAAAGAACGCCATAGTCAACAGGAAAGAGGAGATAGGAAAAAGAGGAGCAGAAGGAAGAGGGACCAAGGGGAGAAAGAAAGGGGCAAGAGAACCTCAGCTAGGAGCAGCAGGAACAGGGAGGTTAAAGGTGGAGCAAAGAGTTGTGTCTTGAGAAGAGATTTAACCTGTTGAAGGAGAGTTCCAGCCGGAGATCTGGGGGGAGGGAGTTCCAGAGTTTAGGGCCTAGATAGAAAAAGGCAGAACTCCGGATAGATTCCAGGTGTGCAACAGAGGGGGAGGGGGGGAGGAAGGAACATGCAATTGACATGGATGTGATATGAAGTGTAAGGTGGGGAGTATGGAGACGGACCAAATGGGCAAGGTACTGGGGGGAACCGGAGTGAATAGCCTTGTGGACAAGAAGGAGGACCTTATATTGAATATGGTAAGCAATGGGGACTCAGTGAAGATGGATGAGAAGGGGGGTGATATGGTCAGTGCGGGATTCATGAGTGACAAGACGGGCGGCAATACTTCGGAACAATTGGAGTCTTCGGAGCTGAAACTGAGGGAGAGTGGCAAGAGCAATATTGCAATAATCAAGTCTTCTCACAACTAGGGAGAGGAGAAGGGTAACCTGGGAGGGAGTGGCGAGGAAGGGACGGACAGCACGGATCTGGCGGAGGGAATAGAACGAACAACGAATCACAGAGGACAGATGATCTTGGAATGACAAAGCAGAGTCCAGAATGGCACCAAGGTAATGCGAAGTGGGGATTAGAGGAATGGGAGTGGAGGAGAGTGAAGGTGAGAGGGTAGGGGCAGGGCAGCCGAATGTAAACCATATAGCTTGGGTTATGGTCAGGTTAAGATGGAGAAAGTTGGAGGCCAGCCAGGTACTAACTGAAGAGAGGCAATCATTAAAGGGAGTGATGTCAGGGAGCAGAAGGATCAGTATGGTGCAAGGGTATGATGTCATTGGCATAGTAGTACGCCGAGATGCAGTGCTGTTGCATAAGGGTGGTGAGGGGGCCAGAAAGACATTAAATAGGAGAGGGGCAAGAACGGAGCCCTGGGGGACACTGCAGGGAAGGGGAGTGCTAGGTGAGAAGGAAGTACTGAAAAGGACCTGTGACTTCCTGGGCATGGGAGGAGGCTGACAGGGAGGAAGAATGGGACTCTTTAGAAGAAACGTAGCTGGTGCAGTCTCAAGGTAATTCTATTATGCACTGGCATCTCTGGGGACAAACTAAACAGGGAAGACATCTAGCAGTCCAGGAGCCTGGACCAATATTGGAATAGAGATTTGGGAAAGAAGTCACCCAGCAAGAAGATTGCCTTTGGTTTATGATAAACAAGAGGGAGGACCCTGACATAGATTTTAGAGATGCAGTTTAAAATTTTGGATCGCTGCTACATTGATATAGAAAAAGAGTATAAGATGGGATTGGTGGAGTCTGCCCTATGTCTTCAATGTCAAGTGGAGGTGGAGAATCAGTTACAAAGTTTCCTGCAATGCTCAGAATTGCAAGGATTTTGGAGGGACATTTGCGATTTGTTGGAAGACTGCACAGATGCCGTTGTGCCAACAGAGCAGGACGTTTTGCTCCTTTCTGATGGAAGGGCGCACAGTGTGCGTGACAGATGGGAACCATTGTTCATTAATGTGGGTCTTATTGTGGATAGGAAATATATCTTAATTAACCGGATTGACACGTTTCCTCTCACTGTGAGTGGGAGAGAATGGATGCAGATGGCACATCTGAGAGTCCTGTAAGCAAATAAGGTGGTTCCTGAGGCTTCTATTGATGCTTGACGGAATCTTTATCAATTGTTAATGAACGAACAGAAGAAACACCTCCAAGACCACAGTTATGAGCTTGACTGGGATGCTGGTAGAGGGGGGAGGGGGGGGGGTTTAGGAAGGTGGGTGATAATATAAATATAGTAACAAACCAAGCAGAGTGCAGGAGTAGCCTAGTGGTTAGAACAAGTGCTTAGTACCTAAAAAATCAAGGGTTCAATTCTCACTAGCACTCCTTATGATCTTGGGTAAGTCACTTTACCCTCCATTGTCTTGGAAACAAAGGCCTGGCAGTCCACCTCCAGTGATACCTTGCAAGAAATCCCAGAGGCAGCTGGGGTGCCAGGAGGCAGCACTTAAAAAAAATAGAATGTAGCTTGAACACATCTATCCAAAGCACTGTTGTTATGATTGTTTTGGGAACGGCAGATGCTGTGGGAGTTATATTGGACACTGTTGGCTTTGTTGGAGTTCTGCCAATAATATAACAATAAAAATAAATGCATCGGAACTTGCATGACTCAGGGATTGATGCAGAAATCCTGTACTAGAGCCCAGTGCTAATGTTACTAGTGAATGTCATGGATAAATGATGAATTGTGGTGATTGAGATTGACATTTGTTCCCTCGGATCTTTTGGAGGTACTTGATTGGAGGAACTTTCAAGTTTTGAAGAACGGTGGACTTTCATACAGAGTCTCCTAGAAGGACTGCATTGAGAAATTGAGCGAATGAAAGTGATGACGTCGACCTTTAGGTGACCAATCAGAACAGGGCTTCCCTCTCAGTGGGATAGTACCCTGGTTTCTGATTGGGGGGTTTCCTCTATTTTACTGCTATTGGTGGGACGCTATGCACAAATGAGGAATCCTGGCCGCATTGACGGCGTTTTTGTTGAAACGGTTGCCTGAAAAAGATTGATTTTTTATAGCACTTGACACAGGGTCCATTCCGAAACATGCACGTCGTGCGAACATCATTTGAGCAACCTCAGGATTTTGACGATACACAGATAAGTGCCCTCTCTTGTGGGGCTTTATGAAGTTTTATAAAGTTTGGAAACCTTTCAGTTGAATAAAAAGGAATTTGCCGTCTGGAGGGGGTTGGATTTTCGATTCCGGCCCTCCCTCGGCAGGCTCCAACAAAAAGATTAAATGTACACTGAGTAATTTATGTCTGTTTGTTTAAGCAGTTGGGGAAGCTTTTGAGGGATTAGTTATTTGAGGGGATTTTCACTTTAATTTTGATTATAATTTTGTCCTCTTATATAGGGTCTTTTTTCATATTATTCAGTGCTAAGGTCTAGCACCGGGTTTCCTAACGCAAGCTTAGTGCCCCCTACTGGTGCTCCTTGTGGCCTCGGGTGCGTAACTTAACCCTCCACTGCCTCAGGTTCAAACTTAGATCGTAAGCCCTTTGGGGTCATGGATATACCTACTGTATCTGAATGTAACTCGCCTTGAAATATTGTGGCAAGGTGTGAGATAAGTACAAATCAATAAAGGTTTGCAAACAGCACACAAACGAGTCATGCACAAAAACTGCACCAAACAAAGAGAGCAAGGCAGGACATGCATCTGTGTCAGAGTAATATTGCTGTTCATGCACCGGAGAGCGTTCCACCATCTGTGTCTAACATTGTTCCAGCACACCTCCCCTGCCATTGTTGTCAGCACTCTTTTCAGCAAAGCCAGAAAAATGTTGCAGGGGCTGGGCACTCAAGAAACAGGCATAAATTCCTCGCCAGCACTGACCGCAGATCTATGAGCTCACTCTGAATGTCTCCTCAGACCGCGGCCTTCTGGGCTCGTCTCTGCATCTTGCTTCATTGCTTGCCATTTAAATGGATTTAAATGTGTTGTGTACTGCTATTATCACGGCTATTTACACATTTATTATGTTCATGTTGCAGCTCTTCCTGCAATCTGCACCCACGCTACTGCAGAAAATTGTGCGCAGACAGTGTGCTATTGGCTGCAGTGATGGCAGCGTGCTTTGCTGCATCAAGCCAAATTCTGAGCTAATCTCAGTTCGAGGTATAATTTTTGGCCTGGCTTGAGCAGCAGACATGCTTAGATTTAAGGCTTTTTTGAGGGGTATGCGTGGTATGGTGTACTGTCATCTTTTTCATTAGCTGCTAAAATCAAACCTTGAGCCTCATGTATTAATGAAAAACCCTGTGTCTGAGTATCGGCAACTTTTTTTCTAGGAAGAATGCACTGCTTAGATTTAATATGGAACGTAAGATGTCAGAATGCTGTGAGCTGAGAGCTGCTTTGAAGTACAACACACAAAACCTTCCCGCCTACCACCTTCCTAATAAACTAGCCAAATCTGAAATTGCTCACATTAACATTAGGGCTAGACAGACAATTCCATCACCTGCTCCAGATCCCAGTATAAGACTCAGATCTGGAACGATAATAGACCGATGCATTGAAGTCCAAGGCAGGGACCAGATGGAGGGGAAGCAAGACAGTGGCAGGACGGACTTAGTGCATGAAACTGCATTCCAGGCCTGTCCTAGGTATTGGGTGTCGTAGGCAAACCTTCAGCCTTATGACCCCCCCTGAAATTTTGATAATTAACAATCATGATCATCTGAACACCAGCCTTCCAACAACGATTCTGTAAAAAGACATAATTAGCAATGTACTTTTAAATATTCAACTTTGCTTTGTATGTATGTGTGTGTCTTCTCTTCCAACAGGTAAAGAGTTTGCTGATGGCTCTTTGAATCTGTGTAGTTCTCCAAACTATTGTTTTGCTTTGACTACTGCTGCTCGTCACTGTCCCTCTCTAGGCGACTGCCTAATCTCGCCTAATGTTTAGGCCAGTCCTGCTGCAGTCTTACATCTCCATTTATGAGTACCAGATCAATCTTCCCTTTAGTTATGTGGTAGTAGGAACGAAACTTACCAAAATATATGGTCTGGCAGGAGGACGTGGTTGTGAGAGAGTGTAGATTTCCATGTTGAGCTGTTCCTACTGCTGTTGGACCAAGAGTAAATTAATTATTGGAAGATAAGACAGAAGATACGAGCACAAGGAATGTGTATTCATTTGAAATGACATGGGGCATGTCAATGACATGTTGTTTTTAATCTGAAATGACAGGAAAAAGACCAACATTTGGCTTTTTTCCCATGACATCAATGACACGCACTATTGCTCAGACAGTCCGCACTATTGCTCAATAGCAGCACTATTGTGCAATAATGCACATCATTAATGACATTGCCATCAAAATGAAAAAAAAAGTCCCGTAAATGACATGGGAAACAAAAGAAAATGAAAATCTTTGATCTACACACTCTTAATGAGCACAACTGAGAAGCGAAACATTGATTATAGTCATTTGGGGAAAACAGAATTAGAGATGGACATGGAAGGGAGGGGAGAGTGGAAAGAGGAATTTGAATAGTTTTAGGGGTATGTCTACTAAGTCAGACTAACGGTTAACCCGGGCTATCGTCAACTAGGTAACATTGAATAACATGGGACCTAGTTGCAGATAGCCCGGGTTAACTGTTAGCCCGGATTAGTAGACATACCCCTTACTGTCTTATCATATTTTATGTATTTGTCAAACCAACTGGAACCAAACAAAAAAAAAAAAACCTTTGTGTTCCAAGTCCTCATATATGGGTTCTCTTACTAATAAATTAATCAACTAGAAGCTACTGTAGCTTGCAAAAGCGTTCAAACTGAGCCATTTGAAATGACTGAACCAGCCTGGAGTTGGCAAATTCAAGTCATGAGTAATTGCTTTTTGGTTTCAATCAGACTTAGGTTGCAGATGCCTCGGAAAGCAAGACAATATCGAAATAAAAATTTATCCTGAGTCAAAGTTCCCTGTTTGCCGGCACACAGCTTGGTTTATTCCCTCCATTTAGTTTCGATACATAGTAATGTCATATTGTGCTCTAACAATCTTGTTTGCATGGCACACCAGCTTTCTCTTGAGCCAAAGGAGCCTTTGATGTCAACTTTAAAACAAAAAAGAATTCAAAGAACACGACTGTGATGGCATGCTCAATGTTCACTTCAGCCTGAAACACCAGCAAAAGATGACTGGTAATTTCTCTAGAAACTGAGTTGGAAAACAAAGAGCAAAAACAGGCTCCAGACATGTAGGTTCATATTTCAAAATTCCAAGTAAATCATTCACACCAAGAGAGCACAGGGGATAACTCCCAGTGATCTATCGCACTATATGCTGAGAAGGGTTTGGATTGCCTGAACTGAACAAACCAGTCCTAGCAGAAAACAACACTGTGATAAGCTGCAAATGATCCTGGGAACTACAATTGTGTTTTACATTTCATTGGTGACAAAGCACATGAAAATATGTTTCTGGCAAAACTTTCT
Source organism: Ichthyophis bannanicus (assembly GCA_033557465.1). Lineage (NCBI taxonomy): Eukaryota > Metazoa > Chordata > Amphibia > Gymnophiona > Ichthyophiidae > Ichthyophis > Ichthyophis bannanicus. Next base: position 944,314,390 of record CM066034.1, read on the forward strand.
TAAATTTGAGCACTGTTGATATGCACTTCTGAGACTTTTTCTTGTTGATAGATATACTGGGTGGTGATTTTAATAGTGCATGTCCCCACACGAGTAAAATACATGCCAAGGAAAAGAAGACCCATCCCATCTCTACAGGCAGCTTGAATTGCATCCCCTGGCATGTTCACTGTATTTGCTCAGCCTGATCAAACAGTTGTAAAGTTAATTTATCTCTCATTCATTTACTGATTAAGTCACTCTGTGTGTTCTGCATCTAGAAAAAAAAAGCAAAAAATTCCCTGATGAAGACTGAAAGCAATGAACGATCAACAGAATGAACAGAAGTGATTGCAATAGCATATCACAATATTTGGGCAACTAAGCATCGTAGCACAGAACTTCCTAAACCTACACAGGGGATCCCACAACTGGTTGGATTTTCAAGATATCTGCAAATTTATCTCATGCATAATTATTATGGATATCCTGAAAATCTAATAGACTTTGGAAGTCCTTTCCTAGCAACTTTATCCAGGCAACAATTTAATATTGGTCCATGATCAGCCCATCTAAGCATCAGGCCAGCCAAAGGACATTTTCACCCCAAGAGCAGAAGAGTTTAACCCCAGCCCAGCAAGAACACATTCAATAGCCTGAGAGCATAGCAGCACACTATCATTAGCACATCAGAAAATGATGGCAATTGAAGCTCAGCACACTGCCATGATGAGAACAAGGGTCCATCAAGCCCAATATCTTGTATCCAACTTTGGCCAATCCAGATCATAAGTACCTGGCAGGTTCCCAAAAAGGCTACACAACAAGCGAGGGACGAGTGAGGTCACAGGTGATTATTTATTGGAAAAAACCCTACGCATTTCGGCAACACACCTTCTTCGGGGGGTACGCATAAAGGCACCTTGTGGGAAGGTAGTCTTTAGAAAGACACCAATTGGTCTGAAGCTTGAAGGCCGAATGAGAAAGCCTTCAAGGATTTCTCTGTTCTACAAAGTATTCATGCCAACACTTTATTTTCTTTCTCATTCGGCCTTCAAGCATCAGACCGATTGGTGTCTTTCTAAAGACTACCTTCCCACATGGTGCCTTTATGCATACCCCCCGAAGAAGGCGTGTTGCTGTAACACATAGGGTTTTTTTCAATAAATAAGTACCTGTGACCTCACTCATCCCTCGCTTGTTGTGTTGTCTTGCCAGCCATTGCGAGGGTCCTGTTCCCTCTGTGTCCCCCCAGGTTCCCAAAAAGGTACAAAGGTTCTACAATGCTTATCCCGGGGTAATCAGTGGTAATACTTTTCTTTGTCTGCCTTTTGAAGAGTTATTAGTAATATTTTCATCTCATGTAGGTTACTTACAATTTAAAACTTAGTTTCAGGCCTTGTTGCCAATTCTCTGACCTCGCAGAACTGAAAAAGAGGAGCTTAAGTCTACAAGCTTTTCTTCTTAGATAATAAGGGCCCACTATTCAGCGGGGACGGTTAGCGCTGCTTAAGTGGCTTGCCGCTGCTGCTGAACCTTAAGCTGGATATTCAATGCTAGGGCCATATCCGGATTGCTGCAAAATTCACTGCGCAGTCGCAATACTCAGCTGCCGCCCAGTTAGCTTCTGCGGTGAACGTTAGGTCAACCTTTACTGTGCCTGACTTTCGCCAGGTGTCGATAATCAGGCAGTGGCTCAATATCGCCGCTGCCCAGTTATTGTCAGGTTCTGCCCCCAGAACGTCCCCCACATTTAGCGGTTAGCATCGGGACATGCAGCAGCTACACCTGTGGATATTCAGTGCCATTAACCGTGCAGAATATCCTGGACAAGGGCTAATCATGTTAATCCCATTGAATATCCCCCCCCCCCTTAAGATCTTTAGATGACATCTACTGACTCTCACTGCTACTTTGATATGGTGGTATAGAGCTAAGGTGTATGACAGGAAATTAAGTTCACTGTTTAGTTTCTGAAAAAACAGCATATGAATGTGGCTATACAGTACATATCCTTGAAGTTCAGAGAACATAGTCAATCTTCCTTTTGAAGATAGGGGGCAGGGTGCTGAGGGAATCCATTCTGAACTTTTCTCAGATCAGATATTTGTTTAGATCAGTGGTTCTCAACCCAGTCCTCTGGGACCCCCTAGTCCAGTTGGGTTTTCAAGGTATCCACAATAAATATGCATGAGATAGATCTGCATACAATGGAAGCAGTGCATACAGATCTATCTCATGCATATTCATTGTGGATATCCTGAAAACCTGACTGGCCCGAGGATCCCAGAGGACTAGGTTGAGAACCACTGTTTTACATTCTTCATATCTAGGATGGGAAGGAATCCTCCTGTCTTTTACGTGACCAGGAAGTACCTTGAGTAGAATCCTTGCCCTGGTGGAATAAGCTCGATCACATTGGTCTATTGAAAGGCAGAAAGTTCCAAAGAAGTATTTCCTGGTGCTAACAGTTAATTGATTGTAATCTCAATGGGCAATTTACTGGTAGGTCAAACATGTTTAATCCATACCTGAACTGGAATATCTTGAGAACCTAAATGCTAGAGGTCAAAGGGGCCAATAGTCTGTGAAGAATGTTAGCCTCCCTCTAACTGGAAGGTTGTCCAGGACCAATACTGGAGTGTCAGCTATGTTCTCTAGGAGCCAGTCAAAATTCCAGCCCCAGTTTTGGCTGAGGAGCAGGCTGGAACTTCTGGGCCCTCTACTGAAAAGGCCAAAAGCAAGAACCCTGTTTAGTCTGGGTTAAGCAGGAGGGACGATACCTATGCCTATGAGAATAATAAGACCTCCTTTTCCCTCTGCTCTTATACTTCCTGAATGATGAGGAGACTGGTTGGAAGTGGGTCCTAAGAGTGTTGCTTTGCGGCCTGATCAGAGTAGTAGCCTCCTGCACTTTATCCTGGAAGAGATTCTCTCAATGGCATGGCACATCAGCGAGCTTCTCCTGAACACTGGACTATAAATCTGACATTTGGCACTATGAGAGTCTCCAGACACCAATACTCATAAAGGAGGCTTTCAATTCCATATCAAAAATATCATATGTTGCTCAGATAATGTATTTTTCACAATCCTTGCCTTCGCTCACCAGGAACTGGCGTTGCATGGCTTTCTCTGGAGGGAGAGACTCTGCAAATGGCTGAATATTACGCATGATATTCTACAAGTACATGCCCATGAAGAGCCGGTAGGACACTACGTGAAATGTCAACAAAGAATTTTCTCCCAAAAGAATCCAGTGTCCTAGGTTCCCTCTCTGGGGGTGCTGACATGGGACTCTTGGCTCTTTTGGGAGCAGATTCGACAACCAGGAGTGGTCCTATAGCTACAGCTTTCACTAGCACTCCTTGTGGCCTTGGGCAAGTCACTTAACCCTCCATTGCCTCGAAAGAAAGGCCTGGCAATTTACTTCCGGTCACACTGCCAAGAAAACCCAGGAGCTTCTGCATTTTTGCACATTGCATTTTCGCATTTTCAAATCTGGGAGCCTTCTGGACTCTATATATGGAGTTGACCTTCCTGCTAACAGGCGGTACCGAGAGAGAGGTCTCCCATATTCTTATCTGCAGCTTCGGAAGGATCCTGGGACTAGACACTGTCACAGCTTCCTTAGGGGGATCATTATTTACAAAATCCAGGATCAAAGAAACTGTGCAGCTGAAAATTCCCTTGAAATGCTCTGGCACTACCCAGACAGTTCCAGGGTGGAGCAGAGGCATTCCACCTAGCTATACATATAGTAGTGATATGCAGCAAAAAAGCAATCCTAAAATAACCATTCAGCTGAGCGCCTTCCAGGTAGGCTGAATGCCACCTCTTCTCCGAATAGTGGCCTTGAATATGCACATTTTTCAAATTGCCATGATCTACTTGCTACTGGCTTTGAATATTGACCTGGGAAAATCTATATAAGTTTTATATGTCCTTTTAGAGACAGGTCTTTCATGCTAGCTTTTGTAACCAGTCTTTTCTCTTTTCAGTGATGCAGAAATTGGCTACGCATAATTTAAGGGTGCTCCCTTTCTGCTTTCCTAAACAGCAGCACTTGGCAAAGTATCCAAGTTCTTACAATTTTTTCCACTGTGATAAATCAAAGCTAATAAAGGGTCTAATAAAAGCTTTTATTACAAGACCTTGTTGACTGCGCCTCTCATGATTGGCCATAAAACTGCACATGACCAACTTCTTCATTTGCATCAGCAACAACACCTACTATAGAATCAAGACCATGCTATAATGGCTCTTTTCAGCGTTTCAGACATGAACAGAAAGAACAATCATCTTCTTTATCACTTGTGATGAGTCACCTCTGATATCATAAACCAACCACTTGAAAACTATTTAGCCCAAGGACATGATACTGAATAAAGCAAAGTAATACCAGTGAACTCCAGCTGCTCCTGAACGTTAAGGCTCTATAATCCCATATCTGTGAAAACAACTGAATTGTCATTTAAAGATAATAAACTAATTAGATAATTAATTTGGCTACTACAATAAGCCACTGCCCTTTTAGTAAAGCTACTATGTCCCAAACGTTTATCCAATATGAACCTTTTTTTATTTTTTATAAATGGTATTTATTACATAGAAACAGAAATATGACGACAGAAAAAGACCACATGGCCTATCTAGTCTGTCCTTTGTCATGGTCCAGGGCAGAATAGACCAGAGGAAATGCAGGAAAATGCTCGGGGGAGTTTTAAAAGGCACATTGAGAAGCACATGGCTAGGGGTTGCCATGAGCAACAAAGGAAAACACAGGCTCATGCTGCAGCAAAACACCCAGAGAGAGCATTACGTAAGGGCTCATTAGTAAGGCAGAAACAGCTGCAGGAAGTTAGCCCAATGGAAGTCTCAAGCTATGACGCAGTTAAAATAGGGCCAGCTTTGAGCACAGGAAGGCAGGAGAGGAGGAAGAGAACCAGCAGATACACAGGAAACAGATACACGAGGAGCACAACAGGAAGCTCGGCTAAAGGCAGAGGAAGGGATAGAGAGAGATCCCAGGAGCCATACCGGAGTGTTTCTGAAGAAGAATCTATCTGCTCTGAAGGAGAGTTTGCCTCAGAAGAATTCTCTCAGGTCAGTGTTTTAAACCAGGGCTACAATAAGGAAAAGCCTGGTTGTGAGCTGACGAGAATTGCTTATAGCAAACCGAGGGAGAGAGAGATAGATAACAGGCTTAGCAGTCACACCTCTAAGCAAACAAACCAACGCTGGGCTGGGAAGCACCCTGGTGAATGGAATAGAGGGGCACTGGAATTCCTGTCTAGAGATCTGAGAGGGAAAGATCCTGTGAGGGCAGAAGCCAGACTCTATGGTAACCAGCCTTTCCTCACTGATAGAAATGAGAGCAGCTTCAGCTATGAAGAAAGAGAGTTAAATGACTGCCAGAGAAGTTACAGCCCTGAGCCAGTTTGCACAGAAGAAAGTCCTGAAGATATGGATTATGAATGTTGTGCTGATACTGATAATTGCTCTAGAATGGACTGTACGCTAGTTCTTTCAGACGCTATAACCTCTTTTTGTTGAAGTGCCGTTCCCATTGAAATCCGTGCAGGTGGCACTGATTTCAACAGCACAGTTCTTCTGAAAAGTAAGAAAACTGTTTTCCTGTTTTGTTTGTTTAAGCTGAAGAGAAGCATTTTTTGTTATCCTTACTGATCCTTTTGTGTTACCAGAAAAATATGGTTTATTTCCTTTTTGTAACATCGATGCAAGAATTCTCCCGGGACGGGAAATAAAACCTCTTGAAAGCTTAGTCACTCGCGCACAACTACTTTCTTATTGACTGGCTATTGGGATACACAAACCCAGGGGACATTATAAAGTCCCTGCTTGAAATAAGAGGACCCCCACTGCACATCTCCAGCCTTCCACCACAGGGGCCTGGGGAGTCGGTGACACCTTCCATATCAACAACTACAACAGTCCCCTTTTACCTTTAGAGATCCTCTGTGTTTGTCCCATGCTTTTTTTTTTAACTCAGTTATTGTCCTCATCTCTACCACCTCCACTGGGAGACTATTCCACGGATCCACTACTCTTTCCGTAAAGAAATATTTCCGCAAATCACTCCTGAATCTATCTCCCTTCTCCCTCATCCCATGTCCCCTCGTAGCAGAACTTGCTTTCAATTGAAAGAGGCTCTCTCCCTGAACATTTATGCCACGGAGCTATTTAAACATCTCAATCATATCACCTCTATCCCACCTTTCCTCTAAGGTGTACATATTAAGATCCATCAGTCTGTCCTCATATGCTTTATAATGAAGACCACTAACCATTTTAGTAGCCACCCTCTGCACCGACTCCATCCTGTTCACATCCTTTTGAAGGTGCGGTCTCCAGAATTGCACACTATACTCCAAATGAGGTCGCACCAAAGACTTATGAAGAGGCATTATCACCTCCTTTTTTCTGCTAGCCATTCCTCTCCGTATGCACCCAAGAATACTTCTAGCTTTTGCCGTCGCCTTTTCTACGTGTTTAGCTACTTTAAGATCATCAGAAACAACCACACCTAGGTCCTGCTCTTCTTTAGTGGACAAAAGTACTTCACCCCCTATACTATATTGCTCCCTTGGATTGCTGCAGCCCAAATGCATGACCTTACATTTTTTAACATTAAATCCCAGCTGCCAAATTCTAGACCATTCTTCAAGCTTAGCTAGATCCCTCCTCATGTTATCTACACCTTCCTGGGTGTCTACTCTATTGCAGATTTTGGTATCATCCGCAAAGAGGCAAACCTTACCTGACAGCCCTTCCACTATATCACTAACAAAGATGTTAAAAAGAATCGTACCAAGGACAGATCCCTGGGGCACACCACTGGTAACATCCATCTCCTCAGAGAGAGCTCCATTTACCTGTACTCTTTGCCACCTCCCACCCAACCAATTTCTAACCCAAGCAGTAACTTTAGGGTCCATCCCTAGGGCGCTCATTTTGTTTATAAGTCGCCTGTGAGGAACAGTGTCAAAGGCTTTACTGAAATCTAAATATAGCACATCTAGGGCTCTCCCTCGGTCCATCTCCCTGGTCACCCAGTCAAAGAAATCAATCAGATTTGTCTGACAAGACCTGCCTCTGGTGAATCCATGCTGCCTCGGATCCTGTAATCCGCTGGACTCCAGAAACCTCACTATTTTCTCTTTCAGCAGTGTTCCCAATAATTTACTCACCATCGAAGTTAAACTAACCGGCCTTTAGTTTTCAACCACATCCTTACTTCCGCTTTTGTGTAAAGGCACCACATGAGCATCTCTCCAGTCCTTTGGCACCACTCCCAACTCCAACGTGGCATTGAAAAGGTCAGTCAGTGGAGCTGCTAGAACGTCCCCAAGTTCCCTCAGTATTCTAGGGTGTATCCCATCTGGTCCCATCACTTTGTCTACTTTAAGTTGAGCTAGGTTCTCATGAACACAGTCTTCTGACAATTGTTCAAGATGTCCCTCGCTTCTGTTCCTGTTTGTGGGTGTTTTCTGAGGTCCTTCTCCTGGTTCTTCATCTGTGAACAGAGAAGAGAAATATTTGTTAAGCAATTCTACTTTATCCTTATCAGCTTCTACATATTCCTCCCCTGAATCCTTGAATCTGACAATACCACTTTTGCCCTTCCTCTTCTCATTAACATATCTGACAAACGTCTTATCCCCCCATTTTATTGCATTAGCTATTTCCTCCTCCTTTTGAATCTTTGCCTTCCTGACTGCCAGCTTCTCTAACGTTTTCCAAATATAGATGCCTGTCTTCCTTTCTCTGTGATCTCTTGTATTTCATGAAGGCCTCCCTCTTTTTCTTCACTTTTTCAGATACTTCTTTCGAAAGCCATAACAGTCTCCTTTTCCTTTTACCTTTATTTATTTTATTTATTTATTTAGACAGTTTTGTATACCGCCTTATCCTTCAATCAAAGCGGTCACAACACAATTGGGGGGTACATTTAACACGCGGGGATATGGGACACATACACTAATACTTACAGGGAACATGGGCAATGGAGGGTTAAGTGGCTTGCCCAAGACCACAAGGAGCATCTGTGGGACTAGAAACCCCAGTCCTTCCGGCCCAAGGTTGCTGTCCTCTAGTGGGATTTGAACCCCCGACCTTCCGGCCTGAAGTACCGTGCCCCAACCACTAGGCTACTCCTCCCTTTATACCATTTTAACAAAAAAGTTGGTTGCCCTTAAAATATCCCCTTTCAGTTTTTCCCACTGTTTTTCTACATCCCCCAGCTGTTCCCATCCCACCAACGACTCCCTGAGGTATTGGCCCATCTCGGCAAAGTTAGTCTTCCTAGTCTAAGATCCTCACCTTGGAATGGATTCTAACAGCCCTAGTCCTAATACTGAACCACACCATCTGGTGATCACTGGATGCAAAATGATCTCCCACTACAACATCAGAAACACTTTCACCATTGGTAAGCACCAAGTCCAATATGGCCCCTTCACGTGTGGGGTCTGTTACCAATTGCCTGAATAGTTCTCCCTGTAGAGAATCCAGGATCTCCTTACTTCTAGATGATACTGCAGCAGGAATGTGCCAATCAACATCTGGCATATTGAAATCTCCTATCAGTAGCACTTCCCCTTTCCTAGCAATGCTGCGTATGTCTTCAATTAACTCTCTGTCCACCTCTTCCTCTTGTGAGGGAGGTCTGTATATCACACCAATGCAAATTGATTTCTCTTTCCCTCTTTCTAGTTTAACCCACAATGCCTCCTCTTTCCCTTTTAAACTCTGTAATTCCAGAGCTTTAATAGTAGTTTTTACATATAGTGCCACTCCTCCTCCCCTTCTTCCTACCCTGTCCTTTCTGCATAAAAACTGGTCGGAAACAACTGGGCATCATGGGGTCTCTTACACGCTACCCAGTAATATCCATTTATAAATATAACATTTTAACTTTTTACAAGAATCCACATCCCTAATCCCATCCTCTCCCCCTTCCCCTCCCCTTTCCCCTTGCCTCCCCCTCCCTCCCCAGCCACAGCTGTCATTCATATTCACACACACCTCCACTAACTCTTGAAGTTTATCTCGTCGCCCTCGGGTTGCCCTCTATCATCCTGACCCATCTCCCTGCTCTTTCTAGAGTGTTAAAAGTTCATTGCATGCACGAAATGCCAATGTGTTAATGTAGCATCCCCACAGGCCAAAAAGGATGTCCAATGCTTGACGTTCCCTTTAGCATCCAGGCATTCTAACAGCATCGGCTGATGAAAGCTGCTCCTCCATTCCCAGAAAGAAGGGACCTGTGGCTCTTTCCATTGCCTGAGAAGGGACAGCTTTCCCAGTACACAGGCCTTTTGTATGAGCTGCCTAATCCACCATCCCTTGGGTAGGGGCAATGTCAGTTAATCGAATATCACCAAGGCTCCTATCCACTCCACCCACTGGCCCACCAATGAGCTAATATAGTACTGGATTTTATACTAGTATCGAAGGATCATTTTACATCCCCACCACATATGTCCTAAATCTGCCAGGGGGGGCTGAGCAACTTGGACAGCTGCCAACCTGTGTCAGATGGCTCTGGTAGGTGCATCGGGGAGAAAAATGTACTCTACCCACCGCCTGAAATTGCAGCTCCCGTAATTTTGATGACAGGACCAGCTCCGAAATACACTGGATCATTCCCAGTACCATGTTCAGGCAACCTGAAAACTCATCTCATCTGCCTATCAGCTCTCCATCTCCGAGTAATGTGGGAGAGTAGCCCACCCGGCCAACCTAAGTACAAACTTAGAAACTGAAGGGATACTCCATTCCCCCAAATCAAAGAACTGCAAGATTCTTGCAGCCGCCTCCGGCATCAGGGATTCCTGTGGAAGGGACTCCATACAGCAGGCATGTCTAACTTCGAACAGGTCGTGATCTACTTTTTCTGGCCAAAAGTGCTGGTGATCTACCACCATGAAAATTAAGTTTCAAATTAATTTCAAATTAAATTTTAACCCAATAAAGTTGGAGGATTCCGCCCCCCCCCCCCATTTTTAATGAACCTTCTGTCATTTACTTGGATGTGATCAGCTGTTAAGCAAATTAAGCAAAAACAAAACAGTAAGAACTGCGAGGGGAAATGGAAAGTACATTTTTTCTTAAAGGTTTATTGAGTAATAACTTTCTTTAACTTTTATTGAGTAATTTGTGTTCAATTTAGGTTGAGTATTGATCCAGGCTGATCTTGCACAATCTTTAATATTTTGCTCTTGCTCATTAGTGAGACATCTGAGCCTGCATTTCATCCACCAGCTTTTTGAAGTTGGGTGAATATTGCGTGAGGGCCAGTCTCAGGGAATCCTGGAGATGTTCATCTGTCATGTTGGAACGTTGTGTACTCTTTGTCATCTTCAGATGGGAAAACGCAGATTCACACAAAAAAGTTGAACTGAAACAGGAGTCTATAGCTTCACTGCATCTTCTCAAGTTGGGAAATTTGTCTCTAGGCACTAGCTTCCAAAACAATTCTTGCTCAGCACGGGTCTTGAGAAAAATGTCATTTTTGAGGGTTAATATTTCGTTTTCAAGAGATGGCTTGTTCAATGAGTAATTTTTACTGATAGCAGCTGCAGTTTCTTTAATGTCCACATCTACTTTGAATGGGTATGACAAGTACTCCACAACTGTTCCAATTTTTTGAAAGTCACAGAATCTATTTTCGAATTCCTGGATAACAGAACAGATTTCTGTCACATACTTCTCGTTCTGAAAAACAAAATTTGGATATTGTCCCAGATGGTCCTGCGTATTAGGAAAATGATCAAAAGTGTTATTTGCAAGGTCAGTCATCATTAGTTCAAATTTGCTCTTGTAGGATGAAATTGTACTCATCATCTTGCCAGTGCATTTGTTTTTACCTTGTAGTTCAACGTTCATATCACTTAGTTCGCCTGTAAAGTCAGCGAGAAATGTCAGATCACATAACCACTCCTCATCTTCCAACTCTGCTTGGTCATCTCCCCTCTCCTTCAAAAAACTTCTTATTTCATTCAGCAAATCATGAAATCTTTGCAGAAATTTGTGCCTACTTAGCCACATTATATCTATGTGCAAAATGATTTCCGCTGCCTCTTCATCAAGAGTAAGATTGAAAAGCCGTCTTTGAAGTGATCTTCCACAAACTGAATTTACAATTTTGAAAGAGATATCCATGACAGTCTTTGTACTGAGTCTCTTACTTGCCAAAACTTGCTGGTGAATGATGCAGTAGTAAGAAAGGAAATCTGGGAAGTCATCATGCTGTCCATAGAGGGCTATGAAACCGTTATCCTCACCTGTCATTGCTCTTGCTCCATCAGTAGTGATAGAAACAAGTCTATGCATTGGAAGATTACACTTTGTCACAAAAGAATGGAAAGAACTGAATATTTCCTGACCGGTAGTTCTCCCTTTTAAAGAAATCATTCCAAGTAGTTCACTGAAGTCTTCAAAAACTATCCGGATAAAGACTAGTAACTGGGCTATGTCTCTTATGTCTGTAGATTCATCCAGTTGGAGTGAGAAAGCAATACAATTTGAAACATCCTCCAACAATTGTTCAGTTGTGTCTCCACACATCTTTTCTATTCAATGCACGACGGTGTTTCTTGACAATTGCACATCTTGAATAGCAGCTATGATCTTTTTCTTATTTTTAAATCCTTCAAAAAGATTGTCAGCTGCTTCAAGAAAACAATCTTTTACAAATCCACCTTCAGTGAAAGGTTTGCATTTCTTTGCGATCAGGTTGCTGACCTTGAAGAATGCTGTGGTTGCATTGACCGAATGTGACCTTGGCTTCGCCATCAACTGTTGCTGAGTAGCCGATTTTGATTTAAGTTCTTGAGCTTCAGTTTGCGAATTTCACTTTTGGGTGGAAAATCAGCATCAAACTTATTGCTATGCAGAGCCTTATAATGACGTTCCAGATTACCTTTTTTGGGCAAGGATACTGGGGCATTAGAAATTAGACAACAACACTTGTCTTTCACCATGATGAAGAAGTAGTCCATTTCTCATTCATCATGAAAGTGGTAGGTTTTGCTCTTCTTTGGAACACTCATCTTCATTGTACTGGGGTGGCTGGATATAAGAAGGCCAAATCTGCTAAGTTAGTATAAACACTGGCTGAATCTGGTCCAAAACTGTCACTGTCCCAAAGTATTAAAAATCAACAGGAACTGAAGACCTCTGGATGATGTGCAATACAAGGACTGGAGATGCCAAAACCACACATGCAGTTCTAAAAGTAAAAATAAGAATTCATCATACTGGCACCAATAATCAAATACCACCAAATAATCATCAAAAAAACTCAAACACCTGTCCAGCAAACCAGATAAAATCAAATACTGCCAAATACCACCACACGCGATTTAATAAATTCTGCACACAGTGTAGAATCAATGCAAAGGCAAGGCGAAATAAAATTGCAGTGTAGAATCAACGCAAAGGCTAGGCAAAATAAAATTGCAGAGGCAAGGAAAAGTCACAGTGGTTTGAACCAATTCGAAGTCAAGGCATAGGCAAGTTAGAACAAAATTGGAAAAGCCCGCCAAAATCACCAAATTCTTGACACTTTGTTGGGTCTGCCCGAAAACGTCTAATGAAAGCGAACTATAAAGCGACCAATGACCAGCACACGACACAACTAATATGGTAAGTGTATTGAGGTAAAGCCCGGGCGAATGGATATCGCCTGGTATATAACACACTTCTAAAGGGCGTTGGGGCGGGGGCAGGAATGGGTGATTCTGAGAGGCAGGAGACCAGGTATGATGCCGGGCCTGTGGCGTCTCGTGCGGGGCACGGGTGGCAGCCCCCTGGGGTACCCACAAACTATTGGCACGAAAACAACAAGTGCCCCCAATATACCCGCAGGCAAGATTCCCGCAGGCAGGGAAAAAAGAAAGGCAAAGGATCAGCAACGACGACAAGCCTTCGGCAGACGACTTGCCGGCACGAGCTCTCTCCTAGCGACGGGGTGAGCTGCTGGAGAGATGGAGCCAAGTGGGGCTGGAAAAGCTCTATAGCATCAACAAAGACAAAACCTGGAGCTGACTTTGTTACAGATCATCAACTACTAGTATGCAAACTCAAGCTAAAGTTGAAAAAGAGCAAACCACTCATGAATGCAGTAAAATATGACCTTGAGAATATACCACTGGAATTTAAAGACTGCCTGCAAAATCTATTAGCTGCTTTAGATACAAATGACAGAGCTCCAGAAGAGTTATGGAATGACATCAAGAAGGTTGTGTTGGAAGAAAGTGAGAAGTCTCTTCAAAAGGTGAAAAAGAAAAACGGCCAAAATGGATGACGGAAACGCAGAGAAGCTAAAGCCAGAGGAGAAAGAAAGACAATCACAGAACTCAACAGAGATTTCCAACATGCAGCAAGACAGGACAAGGAAAAGTACTACAATGACGCATGCAAGGAAATAGAAGCAGAAACTATTAGAGGAAGAACAAGATCGGCTTTCCTAAAGCTACAAGAGTTAAAGAAAAAGTTCCAGCCTCGAATTGGAATGTTACAAGATGCTCAAGGTTCTATGTTGAATGATGCTGAGAAGATCAAGAAAAGGTGGAAGGAATGTACAGAGTTTTTATATGATAAAGATCAAGTGGACCAACAGCCATTTCAACCTGTACCTTATGATCGGGAACCATTGGTGATGAATGAAGAAGTTGAAGCAGCAATGAAAGCCTTATCAAAGAACAAAGCACCAGGCATTGATACCATTCCCATAGAAGTATTACAGCAACTGTATTGTAAGTATTACGCTAAGTAATACTTACAATACAATATGATGCAGTTGTTACCGTACTTACAAGGCTCTGCCAAGAAATATGGAAGACAACATCATGGCTAACTGACTGGAAAAGATCTGTGTTTATACCAATACTAAAGAAAGGTGATCCAACTGACTGTGGAAATTATCGCACAATCGCTCTGATCCCACATGCCAGCAAGATTCTACTAAAGATTATTCAAAAGAGACTGTAACCATACCTGGAACAAGAACTACCTGAAGTGCAAGCAGGGTTCAGGAAAGGGCGAGGAACGAGAGACATCATTGCGGATGTGAGATGGATCTTTGAAAAGACTAAAGAATACCAAAAGGATATCTATTTGTGCTTTATCGACTATAGCAAAGCTTTTGACTGTGTAAACCATGAGAAACTCTGGGCCACATTAAGAAGCATGGGTATACCAGAACACCTGATCGTACTTCGACCTTGGTTTGACCCAGTATGGCATATCTTATGTTCTTATGTTCTTACTCTTGCACAGTATGTACATTGATCAAGAAGCAACAGTTCGAACCGAACAAGGAGAAACAGAATGGTTTAAAATAAGCAAAGGTGTAAGACAAGGCTGCATACTTTCCCCCTACCTGTTTAATTTATATGCAGAACAAATCATCAGAGAAGCAGGATTGTATAAAGACAACAGAGGTGTGAAGATTGGTGGAAGACTCATCAACAACCTTCGCTATGCTGATGATACCACATTACTGGCTGAAAGTGAAGATGATCTGAAACATTTGCTTCTCACAATCAAAGAACATAGTCTCAAAATGGGCCTGCACATTAATGTAAAGAAGACAAAGATCATGACAAATGGCATAATCAACAGGTTCATCGTTGAAGGAGAAGAAATTGAAATCATGAACAACTTTAACCTACTTGGATCAACTATCAATAAAGAAGCAACAAGCAGTCAAGAAATCAGACGACGCATTGCTCTTGGCAGAATGGCTATGAAAAACCTAGATAAGATTCTCAAGAGCAGAGATGTCTCTCTCGATACAAAGATTCGACTTGTTCAAGCCATGGTATTTTCAATAACATCATATGGATGTGAAAGCTGGACAGTGAAAAAGATAGACAGGAAGAAAATTGATGTCTTTGAATTATGGTGCTGGCGGAGAATACTGTGTATACCATGGACTGCCCGAAGAACAAACCTGTCGGTACTAGAGGAGATCAAACCTAAGCTTTCTTTAGAAGCTCAGATGACAAGACTTCGACTTTCAAACTTTGGACACATTATGCGAAGAGAGAGATCATTAGAGAAAGACATCATGCTTGGCAAGATAGAAGGTCAATGCAAAAGAGGAAGGCCAGCAATGAGATGGATCGATACAATAACAGCAGCTACGGGTACCAGTCTGTCAACAATAAGCCGCCTGACTGAAGACCGAACACAATTTAGGATAGCTATCCAGAGGGTCGTCATGAGTCGACTCCGACTTGACGGCACTTAACAACAACAACATGCACCCAAGCATCCTTCTAGCTTTTGCCATTGCCTTTTCTTCCTTTGGTGCGACCTCACTTGGAGTAACATGTGCAATTCCATTGTATGTGCAATTTGAATACAATGGGGGCAGTGCATGCGAATGCATCTCATGCATATTTATTAGGGACAGCCTGAAAACCTGAATGGTGTTTGGCCCTGCAGGACTGGAGTTGGGAACTTCTGCTTTAGAGGAAAGGCGGGACAGAGGTGATATATATGAGTCGTTTAATACCTCTGTGGCATAAATGCACAGGAGGAGAGCCTCTTTCGATTGAAAGCAAGCTCTGCTATGAGGGACATAGGATGAGGGTGAAAGGGGGTAGACTCGAGAATAATATGCGGAAATATTTCTTTACAGAAAGAGTGGTAGATGCATGGAATAGTCTCCCAGTGGAGGTGGTAGAGATGAGGACAGTATCTAAATTCAAAAAAGCATGGGACAAGCACAGAGGATATCTAAAGGAAAAAATGGGACTCTTGTAGTGATTGATATGGAAGGGCAGACTATGTTTATATTTATTCCATTTGTTATAGATGACTTGATAGGCCATGTGGTCTTTTTCTGATGTCATGTTTCTATGTTTCTATGTCTTGCTCGGGGACGTCTGGACGGCTTGGATGTACCCGTTCATGAATTGGGCTCCACATGTCTCTAAGCAGTGATTCTCAACCCATTCCTCGGGACACATAGCCAATGAGGTTCTCAGCATAACCACAATGAATATGCATGAGATAAATTTGCATGCAGTGCTTCCATTGTATGTAAATCCTTATCATCAATATTCATTGTGGTTATCCTGAAAACCTGGCTGGCAATGTGTATCCTGAAGACTGGGCTAAGAACCTCTGCTTTAGATAATTCAAGTGTATGTGTAATTTAATAGAGAAAAATATGTATCCCAAACAGCAGATAGTTTTTCTTGGAGATTCAGGTGGGGGCCTTCATGCCAGGGCAGGGAAGGTAGGTGGGGGTGGGGGGCAGAATGGATACCTTGATGATGATGTAATGGGGGGGGGAATAGATGTTGGGGGAAGTGAAGGGGAAGTGATTGGTGCTGTAGGGTCAGAGTGTGCACACAGATAGGGAGCAGGGATTTTAAAAGGCTACTCCCACAACACATATCACCAGTACTAGCCTCCCTCCACTGGCTACCAATTCAGAGCAGAATAATCTACAAAGCAATAATAACGGCATTCAAGGCTTTAAATGATATGGCCCCAACCATGCTATGTAACTTAATACATAAAGAACCATCCAAGCCCACACACAGAAAAGGCCAATTGAACAGACTAAAGATACCGAAAGATTATACAAGAGCCCATAAATCAACAAATAACAGAGCCTTTTCCCACATAGCCCCAATGACCTCCCAGAGGAGCTACGAACACTAACGGAAATCATGGAACTCTGTAAAAAATTGAAAACTTATCTGTTCACCAAACACTATAACATAGATAACTCAGCACCTGCTTTAGACAAAGGTTAAACAGATATCTGTCTACATTAAGCAAAAGCCCTTAACACATACAGATAACACATACCCATAATGACCTCACAGCCTATGTCCTTTCACCTCCATGTATATATACATACACAAAACTGTATATAGTTTAATATGTTCTATATTATCTCACATTGTTTAGACTGTATACGCTTTATATAATATGATGTTCCTTGTAAATATGTTCTGTTATAATATGACATTCCCTGTAAAACAAACTTTGTTTTGTTAATTGTTGTTCACTGTGAACCGCAACTGAACTTTGGAAGATGCGGTATATAAATGTATGTATACATAAATAAATAAATAAAATAAAACACATTTGGGGTACTGTAACCAATTTCTTTTACCCATCTGCAGTTTTTAAAATCACTGCTCCAGCCAAATGTGGGGAAACATCAACATACAGTTCTGCATTTTCTTGCACATAATTTAGAAGAGGCGCTGGGAATTTTCAACGTCCTAAATTGGACATCTAAATTCCTCTCTCCACGCCCTATCTAAAATATTATAATGCCTCTCTATCGCTCCATTGTGCAACTGCATCATGAATATTGTGTGCAATTCTTGTCATATCTTAAAAAGGATATAGCGGAATTAGAAAAAGTACAGAGAAGAGCCACCAAAATGATAAAGGGGATGGAAGAATACCCCTATGAGGAAAGGCTTAAAAGGTTAGGGCTCTTCAACTTGGAAAAAAGATGGCCGAGGGGAGATATGATAGGGGTCTATAAAATAGGAGTGGAATGGGTAAATGTAGATTGGTTGTTTACTCCTTCAAAAAGTAGAAAGACTAGGGGAGACTAGGGGACCCTCAAGGTAGCACATTTAAGACTAATCGAAGAAAATATTTTTTCACTCATCGCATAATCAAACTCTGGAAGTCATCACCAGAGGATGTAGTAACGGTTGTTAGTGTAGCTGGGTTTAAAAGAGGGTTGAACAAGTTCCTGGAGGAACAGTCCATAAGCCATCATTAAAGAGGACCGGGGAAATCCACTGTTTGCCACTGGGATGAGCAGCATGGAATCTGTACACTTTTTTGGGAATATGACAGGTATTTGTGACCTGGACTGGCCACTGTTGGAAACAGGATACTGGGCTTGATGGACTCTCGGTAACCCCTCTGGAGCCCCAGAAGTGAGGGGTATAACAAACGATGGCATAGACTAAACTAAACTGTTCAGCAATTTAAACAGCTTAATATTATCTGCATGACAGATCATTTTAAATCAGACCACCTATACGTGAAGGCCAAGAAGGCGTCTATCTTTATAAAGATACAAAAGCACTTATGGGGCATTGCGCTAGATGCAAGAGGGGTGGGAACAGCCACCCCCCCCCTGCATTTAGTGCAGCTTCACATGTTCATACTCCTGTGGGGAGCGCAGGCTTCAAGTCACATGCTAGCGACACCTTGGTGGGAATTCCCTTGCCTGCCCAGGTGCTGCCGAGATTTGCTCTGCTTGGATAGCACGGATGTTTTAGCGCAGAGCCCTCTACTATTTTGTAGCATGCTGCAAAAATGCACGCAGCCCCCACGCTACTTAAAAAGCGCACTTTAGTACATGCCTCTATGCTTTTAATAAAGTTACCCCAACCAACAGGCAGCAATTGGTGCTAAGATGAAGCCCCTTCTGCTACAAGGGGGCTCCAAGGCTGCCTTAAGCTGAAGGAGACATAGCCTAAAGATTGGCTTTGGGACTTCCCTGAACAGTTTCTGTCCTGGGCAGCTGCACGTCTAACACCAGGCCAGTCTATTATAGTCAAAGGACTTTTCCACCCTGGAGTCTGTTGCAGCGAAGACATAGCTTGGGGAAGGACCTAAGCGGTTTGACAATTTACATCTTTCATTGACCTAGTTACACAACCCCAAATTAATTATGTTAGCGTTTATAATATTGTCATTGTGATATTATTGTACCACGCCTAGGTATGTTTGATTAAGGTGTGTAATCAAATTGAATAAAATAAATAAAACCTTACAAGTCTCAGATAAAAAAGGGACTGATTTAATAATGTGTGTTAAAAGTTCTTGTCTGTAGTACACATTAATACACATTAATTCAAATTAACAGGCCAATGCAGAAACCCTGTGTTAGATCCCAGTGCTTAAAGCTCTAGTGCAGAGATTCATAGTGCGACTTTAACACTGACTTTGTGCTGGTAAGGCAGCATTAAACTGGGAGAGCAAGCCAAACACATGTGCATAGAAGTCAGAGCATGTTTGGCATGCTGACCCAGAAAAAGCTCCCAGTGCCATAGGCACACTGTCGAGGGGCCAATGCCCCCCAGACACCAATCCCCCCCAACAGAAACAAAGTCCCCGGTGGCCCAAAGGCCCTGATTCACCAATCACCCACCCAATAAAAAAATCCCTGGT
The DNA here is from genome assembly GCA_033557465.1 of Ichthyophis bannanicus. Lineage (NCBI taxonomy): Eukaryota > Metazoa > Chordata > Amphibia > Gymnophiona > Ichthyophiidae > Ichthyophis > Ichthyophis bannanicus. Next base: position 944,333,572 of record CM066034.1, read on the forward strand.
GGCCCGGCAGCCACAATCCCCCCACTCACCTGATAAAACTATCCCTGGTGGCCCACCATCGAAACAAAAAAAATCTCTGGTGGCCCAGCGGCCCCGAACCACCCCAAACAAAACAAAGAAAATCCCTGGTAGCCCGGTGGCCCCCAAACCTCTCCACCCCTCTCCCAGAACCTTTAATCTGGAGCAGGAGTGTTGCCCACACACTCCTGTCTCTGTGCCACCATCCTGAAAAATGGTGGCACCTGACACCATGCGATGCATCCTGGTATTCACCAAGAAGGGTCAAACTGCCATATAAAGTAAACAGAATTTTTATTTATTTATTTTATTTTATTTTGTGTGCTTTTCTATACCGCCCCTTCCAGAGATCAGGGGCGGTTTACAAGGAACTTAAAAAACAATATAACAAACAGTGAAATATTGTATTAAATAGAACATTAAGGGAACATAAGAACTATGTTACAAAGAAACAATGTGTAAATTATTTACATGGTTGAACAAAAACTATTTACAATAGTTATTTGTAATCATATGTACAGTGTTGGGAGGAGGGCTATTTAGAATAGTTATTAAAGGAATTAGTTAGGATTCAGTGAGTGAGAACTATTAGAGATGGTTATAAGGAAGTGCTAAAAGAAGTGAGTCTTGAATTAGGTGGGGTAGACTTGTGTTTGGTTAGCTGTGTATTCTTGTGTAGTACATTTGATTGTAGGTTGTAGGTTGCTGTAGTGTTGACTAAACAGGTAGGTTTTAAGTTCCTTCCTGAAAGAGGTAAGATCCTTAATCTCTCTTAGGTTTAGTGGGGGGTCACTCTGTCACATAAGAATGCCTTATGTGACAGAGTGACCCCCCACCGGTGCATCCTGGGACAGCTCATGTCCCAGGATGCAATATAGGAGGGTCACTCTGCCATATAAGGAATTTTTTGCCTTTTATGGCAGTCTGACCCTGCCCGGTACAATCCCAGAATGCACCGTGTGAGGCCAGGCGCTGCTATTATTCAAGATGGTGGTGCGGGGCAGGAGCGTGTCATTACTACCCCCCTCCCTTTTTGATTGGCGGTCTGTGGCACATTTAATAGTTCAGAGGTTGGCTTCTTTTTCCCTGTGCTACAATCTGGATCTCTATGCTGTTATTTATTGTTCAGGCAAGTGACTTCATTCTTTGATAATAGACTGTTGTGCTGTACATTTTAGCACTTTTCCAATATAATAGCTATATCAATATGCTCATATTTACACATTGTCTTTTTTATGCCCTAGAACGTTACTTTTTTTTCCCCCATTCAGGGATTTATGAGCCCTCATCAGGATCTATATACAGTATTCTATTGTTTATTTTATTTATTTATTTATTTATTTAACAGTTTCTTCTATACCGCCCCTTCCAGAGATCAGGGGCGGTTTACATTGAACAGAGAGTTAGTATACTTCTGTATACTTTACAAGGAACAATGTTTTAACTATATACATGTGTAGATACAGGGAACATACTTTGAACGTTAGCTAGAATAGTACTTTTTAAACTATGTACAGGTTATAAAACATGGAACATAACATAGATAATTACAGTAGTTTATTTACAATAGTGAATATAGCCGTCAGTTTGGGTAAATCTTTTGCATGTTGTGTAATGTAAGTAACGTTTTTTGTGTTAGTGTAATGTAAGTAACGTTTCTTGTGTTAGTCATTTGTTCTGTCTTGAGTACTGTGGATGTGTTTCTGTGATTGTTTTGGGGAGGTTTTTAGTTGGTAGGGGATCTCAAAGTGTTTTGTAAAGAGGTAGGTTTTTATTGTTTAAAGAGGTATTGTTTGTATTCTCTTGATGTTCTTAGCAATGCCAGCTACATTTTGTTTCCCGATTTTGGCCTTTTTTGGGACCTTTTTGAGTGTGCTCTATGATGGTTTAATAAGCAGGTTTGTGGATTCATTCATGACAACAGTTCACGATTTATGACCGCCTATGCATTCTATGCCTGTTGTCTATAACGCATTTTCATGCATTTCCTCTCTCCTTGTTCAATTTTGGTTTTTTTACACAAATAATAGTTTTTTTTAATTTTCTTAACTTGGCTTTAACACCATTTCCATTTTTAGTGTCCAATTGCTTTTATCTAGTTTCTTTTATTATGTTACTGTAGATGTCAGTGGTATGGGTTTGATCCAATCTACCCAACCTTGTTTTTGCTTTTATTGCTATGTTACTTTTTACTGATTTGGATAATATATTGTCCTTTATAGTGGATTGTACTCACATTACTATTGTGGATACGTATTCAAATAGGTCTAAGCACTTCAAGTAGGTTTGTTTTTTGCCCCTCCCTCTGCATTTTTTTTTGCCACTTATGGTGTTCCTCTATTATATGCACAATGCACTTTCCACTTCCTCCTCCCTTTGCCCTGAAGTGTTTTGAATATTTTAAGTCCATTTGCCTATTTTTAATTTTCTATTGTCCTGTTCCTTTCCATCAGACTTTTTATACATGTTTTTATAATTGATATGTTTTCATTTGTGTGTTTAGGACTGATATCACATATGACCTGTATTGATTTACTTTGGTAGTCCTTGGGTTTTATGGTTTAATTCTTAATTTTTTGTGTTAACATATTCATTCTTATCTATATTTATTGTTTCAGCTATTGTTGTTTTATGTGAGTTTTGATGTGTATATTCTTGTTCTCTTTGAGAAGGTTATGCCGAAACGCGGCCGTGTAGGGATCTATTAATAAAGAATCTTTTTACTTTCTCGCCCCTGTATGCTCCCGTGATTTTCAGTGAGACAGTTCATGTGCTGTTTGTGTACAGTATCTGTATCTACCTTGCCTGGGCTACCAATGAAAACATTTATTTATGTATCTATTTATTTGGGAGTTTAGCTCATGCCTTCTCAAAAGATGTAAGCTAAATGTAAATTTTATATTGCCACAATTTTGTTGATGTGTGTGTGTTCCCCCCCCCCCCCACACTAATTTTCATTTTGCTAACAAACAGGCCAATGCAGAAACCCTGTGCTAGTGTCCAGTGCTTAAAGCTCTAGCGCAGGGTTTCATAGCACGACTTTAATGCTGACTCTTTCTGCTGGAATGCAATATGCAAATTACCCAGTACGCAAAAAATCAGCAAGCCAAACACATGCGGAGAGCAAGCCAAACACATGCAGAGAGCAAGCCAAACACATGCAGAGAGAAATCAGTGCATGAAGTCCCGGAGAAACATGGTCATCTGAGGTGAAGTTTGACACTTCACCTCAGATGACCTGGGCATTGGGGAAAGCCTCCAATGCCATCGGTACACTGTGTGGGGGCCAGTGCCCCCCCACGGATACCAACTTTCCCAACAAAAACAAAGTCTCTGATGGCCCGATGGCCCCAATCCCCCACCCACTCACCCGATAAAACAATCCCTGGTGGCCCACACCCAAACAAAAAAGCCCCTGGTGGCCCAAGGGCCTCAAGCCCCTCCCCAAACAAAACAAAAAAAAATTCCTGGTGGTCCAGTTATCCCAAATCCCTCCATCCCCCTCTCGGAACTTTTAATTTGGGGTGCCTATCTTTAAGGCACAGAAGCGAACTGGGTAGCGTGCAATATCGCTGCTGCCTGGTTAGCTACTGCGGCTTCCGGCATGTGCAGTGATCCCCGGATATTCAATACTGGGGCCGCATATGACCCTGGCATGGAATATCTGGGGTTAAGGGTCAGTGGGCAGGGCTATGCACCGTAGGGGGGCATAGCCTGCTCAGCTCAATATTGGGCACCTTCTGTCTAGAGAATTGCAACCTTCTCCTTGCTAGTCACCCTCTGAATCATCTTTGCCCACTTCAATCTGTTCAAACCTCAGCTGCACAGCTAATCTTCTACCAGTGTCGCTATGTTCACATCACCCTTCTTCTCAAGTCAATTCATTGGCTCCCTATCCATTTCTGCATCCAGTTCAAACTTCTCCTACTGACCTATAAGTGCATTCACTCTGCTGCTCCTCACTACTTTCCTCTCTTATCTCTCCCTACACCCCTCCTTGGGCTCTCCACTGTTCTGGCAGTTCCTTTCTATCTGTGCCCTTCCTTTCCACTGCCAATTCTAGACTTCGATATTTCCACTTTGCTGCTAGTTATGCCTGGAACAAACTACCAGAGTCGGTACTTCAGGCTCCATCTCTGGCCCTGTTCTACTCCAGGCTCAAAACTCACCTCTTTGAGACTGCTTTTGGATCCTGATCCCCCTAGTCTCCTGTTCACCTCCTATGTGTTTCCCTAACATTCCCCTAGATATATCCGTCCCCAGTTGTTGTGTTGTCTGTCTTGACTACATTGTAAGCTTCTCATAAGCAGAGACTGTCACTTACATGTCTCTGTACAGCACTAGCACTACACAAATGATAAACATAGAAAAATAGAAATATGACGACAGAAAAAGACCACATGGCCTATCTAGTCTGTCCTTCCATAACAACTACAACAGTCCCCTTTTTACCTTTAGAGATCTTCTGTGTTTGCCCCATGCTTTTTTGAATTCAGTTACTGTCCTCATCTCTACCACCTCCACTGGGAGACTATTCCACGGATCCACTACTCTTTCCGTAAAGAAATATTTACACATATCACTCCTGAATCTATCTCCCTTCACCCTCATCCCATGTCCCCTCGTCGCAGAACTTGCTTTCAATTGAAAGAGGCTCTCTCCCTGAACATTTATGCCACGGAGGTATTTAAACATCTCAATCATATCACCTCTATCCCGCCTTTCCTCTAAGGTGTACATATTAAGATCTTTCAGTCTGTCCTCATATGCTTTATAATGAAGACCACTAATCATTTTAGTAGCCACCCTCTGCACCGACTCCATCCTGTTCACATCCTTTTGAAGGTGCGGTCTCCAGAATTGCACACTATACTCCAAATGAGGTCGCACCAAAGACTTATACAGAGGCATTATCACCTCCTTTTTTCTGCTAGCCATTCCTCTCCATATGCACCTAAGCATCCTTCTAGCTTTTGCCAACGCCTTTTCTACCTGTTTAGCTACTTTAAGATCATCAGACACAACCACGCCTAGGTCCTGCTCTTCTTCAGTGGACAAAAGTACTTCACCCCCTATACTATGTTGCTCCCTTGGATTGCTGCAGCCCAAATGCATGACCTTACATTTTTTAACATTAAATCCCAGCTGCCAAATTCTAGACCATTCTTCAAGCTTAGCTAGATCCCTCCTCATGTTATCTACCCCTTCCTGGGTGTCTACTCTATTGCAGATTTTGGTATCATCCACAAAGAGGCAAACCTTACCTGACAGCCCTTCCGCTGTATCACTAACAAAGATGTTAAAAAGAATCGGACCAAGGACAGATCCCTGGAGCACACCACTGATAACATCCTTCTCCTCAGAGTGAGCTCCATTTACTTGTACTCTTTGTCGCCTCCCACCCAACCAATTTCTAACCCAAGCAGTAACTTTAGGGTCCATCCCTAGGGTGCTCAGTTTGCTTATAAGTCACCTGTGAGGAACAGTGTCAAAGGCTTTACTGAAATCTAAATACACCACATCTAGGGCTCTCCCTCCGTCCAACTCCCTGGTCACCCAGTCAAAGAAATCAATCAGATTTGTCTGACAGGACCTGCCTCTGGTGAATCCATGCTGCCTCGGATCCTATAATCTGCTGGACTCCAGAAACCTCACTATTTTCTCTTTCAGCAGCGTTTCCAATAATTTACTCACCACCGAAGTTAAACTAACCGGCCTGTAGTTTTCAACCACATCCTTACTTCCACTTTTGTATAAAGGCACCACATGAGTGGAGCTGCTAGAACGTCCCCAAATTCCCTCAGTATTCTCGGGTGTATCCCATCCAGTCCCATTGCTTTGTCTACTTTAAGTTGAGATAGTTTCTCACGAACACAGTCTTTTGAAAATTGTTCAAAATGTCCATTGCTTCTGTTCCTATTTGTGGGTGTTTTCTGAGGTCCTGCTCCTAGTTCTTCATCTGTGAACACAGAACAAAAATATTTGTTAAGCAATTCCGCTTTATCCTTATCAGCTTCTACATATTCCCCCCCCTGCACCCTTGAGTCTGACAATACCACTTTTGCCCTTCCTCTTCTCACTAATATATCTGAAAAAATGTCTTATCCCCCCATTTTATTGCATTGGCTATTTCCTCCTCCTTTTGAATCTTTGCCTTCTTGACTACTTTGCTAGCTTCTATAAGTTTTTCCAAATACAGATGCCTGTCTTCCTCTCTCTGTGATCTCTTGTATTTCATGAAGGCCTCCCTCTTTTTCTTCACTTTTTCAGCTATTTCTTTCGAAAACCATAGCGGTCTCCTTTTCCTTTTACCTTTATTTACCATTTTAAGAAAAAGGTTGGTTGCCCTTAAAATATCCCCTTTCAGTTTTTCCCACTGTTTTTCTACATCCCTCAGCTGTTCCCATCCAACTAACGACTCCCTGAGGTATTGGCCCATCATCACAAAGTAAGTCTTCCTAAAGTCTAAGATCCTCGCCTTTGAATGGATTCTAACAGCCCTAGTCCTAATACTGAACCACACCATCTGGTGATCACTGGATGCAAAATGATCTCCCACTACAACATCAGAAACACTTTCACCATTGGTAAGCACCAAGTCCAGTATGGACTTGGTGAGGTATACCTGGCAGTATCATTTGTTCCACTAACTCCTGATTAGGTGTTAGCAGTTCCCAAAGCTGAAGAGGTTACTGGAGTTCAACCACCTACTGTGCTCAAGGAAAGTCCCACTAAATAATAGTAGTAATGATAAGTAATACAATGAATACATTGAGGAGAATAGGAAAGAACCAGTCTCTCATCTTACCTCTGACACTAAGAACAGGACGTTAGGCCAACAAAAGAGCATAATCTACAGTGCTGAAGGCGGAAGGAGCAAACAATCAGCCTATGCTTACCCATTCCACTCCATTCATTATTTCATAGACCTCTATCATATCTCCCAGCAACCATCTTTTTTCCAAGCTGAAGGGCCCTAAACCTTTCAGCCTTTCTTCATAGGGATATCCTTTCATCCCCTTTATCATTTTGGCTGCTCTTCTCTGTACCTTTTCTAATTCCGCTATATCCTTTTTTAGATATAAATGTAGGGTTGTGCCGGTTCCACCTCCTCTGTTGTAGACTTTATATTGCTGAGGGACAGATCGGCACAGCCATCAGTGGCACACCTAGGCTAAATGGCCCCATACCTTTCTTCTGATTGCTTTATTTCCACTGTTACAGGTCCCTGGAAGGTGATGGTGGTGGTGGGTATGGGGAGAATTATGGAGGGAGAAAGGATTATGGTGGCTTGAGTACACACAGGAGGGGGAGTAGGGAAATTGACAAAGGGATATGCTGGATGGGAGAGAGGGGAAAGAGAGGATACACTGAATGAGGGTGGTGGAGTAAATATGCTGATTCAGGGGTGGGGAAGGAAGGAAGAGGATTTGGTGGCTTGAAGGTGGACACAGGAGGGGGATTGGGATGAAAGAGGATATGCTGGCTTAGGGGTGTGAAATGGAATGATATGGACACAAAAGAAGGATGCAGAGCGTGAGAGTGTAGGGAGATAGGAGATTCTGGACAGATGGGGGAAAGAGAGAGAGAGAGAAAGAGAGAGGAAATGCTGGGTAGATAGGAAGGCTAAGAGAAAGAGGTGATATTGGATGGATGGCTGTGCTGAGGGGGAGAGAGATGAGGCTGGATTGGTGGGGGTGGAGAGGGAGAAGACTGAAGGGAGGGAGGGAGATGCTGGAAGGGAGGATTGAAAGAGAGGAGGGAGGTGCTGGATGAAGGGGAGAAAGAGGAGAGAGGGGATAAGAGAGAGAGGGGTATGGGAGAGCCAGGGTAAGGAAAAGAAATGGAAACCTGGACGTAGATGCAATAAAAACAGGAGGTCTGAAGACTGGATAGTTAGAAATAGACAGAAAAAGAAATGGATGTAGGGGAGAAAGAGAACACAAGATGAGAGAGAAAAATGACAAATGGACAGGAAGCCCTGGAAAGAGAGTTAAGACAGAGGTAAGCATAAGAACATAAGAAATGCCATACTGGGTCAGACCAAGGTTCCTCAAGCCCAGTATCCAGTTTCCAACAATGGCCAATTCAGCTCACCAGTACCTAGCAGTTTCCCAAAAAGATACACAGGCTTCATGATACTTGTATTGGGGCAAGTAGTGGATTACCTGGTCCCTTTTAAGAATGGTTTATGGACCTTTCCTCCAGGAACTTGTCCAAACCTTTTTTAAACCCAACTACACTAACAGCTTTTCTACATCCTCTGGTAATGAATTCCAGAGTTTGATTACGCGTTGAGTGAAAAAATATTTTCTCTTAAGTCTTAAATAGGTTACCCAGTAGCTTCATTGCATGTCCCCTAGTCTTTCTATATTCTGATAATGTAAACAATCAATCTACGTTTACCCATTCCACTCCATTCATTAATTTATTGACCTCTATCATATCTCTCCTCAGCCATCTCTTTTCCAGGTTGAACAGCCCTAACCTTTTAAGCCTCTCCTCATAGGTGTATCCTTCCATCCCCTTTCTCATTTTGGTAACTCTTCTCTGTACCTTTTCTAATTCCGCTATATCCTTTTTAAGATAAGCCGACCAGAATTGCACACAATATTCAAGGTGTGGTCGTACCATGGAATGATACAGAGGCATTATAATATCCTTTGTTTTATTCTGCATTCCTTTGCTTATGATTCCTAGCATTTTATTTGCCTTCTTGGCAGCTGCTGCACACTGGGCAGGGGGTTTCAATGTGTTATCCATGATGATGTCTAAATCTTTTCCCTGGGTGGTGGTTCCAGATAATCCAGAGACTGGGACCAGCACTATTAGAAAAAGAAAATGGCTAGACAGAGGTAGAAAAAATTTTTTTTATTTTAAAGTGTAGTGATTAGAATATGCCAGTTCTTGAAATATATATCTATTTTAATATTTTGCACAGTACAGTGGGGAATGAATCAGTGTCTCTCTTTCTCAGATGTTACACTGCATGTAAGGTCTGGCCTCTTGGGGTTTCAGTTTAATTTTTGTCTACATATTTCTATTTGCAGTTTGTGGTTACTTATTCTGTTCTTGGTGAAGGTCTATTTGTACTCTGCATGTGTGAGAGAAACTATTAGAATTACCTCCCCACCAAGTTCATACTAGTTACAGGTGAAAGGTATTGTTACTGTGTTGCTATTTTTGATACTTTGTAAGCTTTTTATACATTGTGTGGGGTGTAGGTGCATGCAGAGATTTGTTTTAAAAGGAATATTTATTATAAATAGTGATGCTTTGGATGTGATATTGTGATCAGAAGAGAGCTGAGCCAACGATTGATTTAGTGGGCAGCATCGGGTGACATTTCTTGCTCACAAAACGTTTTGGTAGTGAGTGCAATCTCCGGTCTCATTCTGAGAGCTCATCTCTTTCTGCAAGGGGATTTTTCTTAATGAAATATTGTAATTATTTTTGAGGTCTTTCAACTATTACCAGTGCGAATTTGGTGGGGAGGTAATTCTAATAGTTTCTGTGTTCTGTCAGTACTGACTGTGTAGGATCGATCTGTTGTAATCCAGCTTGTTTAGTTTTCCCATTAAGTGTAGTGATGTTCTAGCACCCACTGCGGTGTTTATGATGCTGCCTTTTCTTATTGTGTGACTCCTGGAAGTTAGTGCGGTTATGGGATGGCAGAATTGCTCTGCAGGTCCTGAGAGATCTTTGTAGGGTTTTGCATTACTTCACAATATGCCTAATACTGGAGAGGGTTTGTGCTAAGTATTGGTACAGCTAATACAATGATTTACATTCCAAACATGTTTAGTAACTCAACAAAAAATGAAAGGCTAGCAGATCTGAAGCCTAGTGGCCATTTGGCAACCTATGGAAAGAACTGATAGACAAATCATTTTATGGTTTCCAGTAACCTTGGGATTTCTGTGACAGTGCTGCTGAAGACCACTGTTCACTTGGGCTGGGGAGCTGGGGCTCACTGGGAGCCAAGTGTTAAAGTACCTGCAATACTTCCAGAATACCTCAAATACTGATCTGTTAATTATTTTGAATTTTTTTGGCACAGTTCCCTGGAATATATTCAGTGAGCATTTTATCATCAGTAGCAGAGGTGCTAGAGGGGAAATAGCTGCTGCAGTTTCGTCAGAGCCACCCAGTGAAGGGTTCCTTCCCTACTGTGTTCAAAAGTTCCCCGACTACGCCTTTACTACTGACATAAGCGTTGCCCCCCTACTACAAGGATTTTAACTCATCCTGTCATGCCCCATCTCATCCCTCCCCACCCTAGCCCCAACCCAGCCTCCTCAAACAGTCACTGCCTGCCTATGGTAACCTACATAGAGGTGGGTAGTTTGATAACTGCTGGGAAATGTGATTTTCTTATCTCTGGGTGTATCATTGCTTCTTTCATTTGATGAGATAAGAGTAGCCTAATGGTTACAGCACTGGCTTAGTCACCAAGCAACCAGCATTCATTTCCCACTTCTTGTGGCTTTGGGCAAGTCACTTAATGCTTCATTGCCTTGGAAAAAAGGCCTGGCAATCTACTGGTTACATTGCCAAGAAAACCCAGGAGCTGCTGAGTTACCAAGAGTCAGCATTGACTTGAAGGCGCACATTGCATTTTTGCAACGATAGCAGTTAAAGAGTGGGTTAAATCAACACAAGCCATGTTAGGCAGGGGTGAAAAGGGCTCCCATGAGGCCTAGATGATTTAACCGATTCTTCAACTATTTATATGTCATCAGCTCAAACTAACTTTGAACTGAAACAAGTGTTTCCTAAGGATGTCTTCTGAACAGTGACTGCTAGATACTGTACATCAGCATTCGCTTTCAACTGATGAATTTAGAATTTATTAAATTCTAAAAATCTCCAGCACACTATAAGGCATCCCTTGCTTGTCTAAAGAGAAGTAGACCTAGGGTTGCCAACTGGCCGGTTTTCAGCTGGCCTGGCCGGTTTTTCCATGGCCAGGCCGGCTGCCGGCGCAGAGGCAAAACCGGCCCTTGAAAAGCCGTTTTTTTTTGCTCTGGCCGCAAGATCGGGAGCGGCCAGAGCAAAAAAACCGGCTTTTCTCCCCCGGAGGGCTTCAGAGGGAGCCGGGGAAGCCCGCGCGAGGCCCCGGCTCCCTCTGAACAGCTGCCAGCGTGAAGAGCCTTTACCTTCATGCTGACGGCTGTTCCTGTGAAGCCGCGATTGGTGGGAAAGGTTAAAGGCAATGCCCTTTAACCTTTCCCAGCATTCGCGGCTTCACAGGAACAGCCGCCAGTGTGAAGGAAAAGGCTCTTCACGCTGGCAGCTGTTCAGAGGGAGCCGGGGCCTCGCGCGGGCTTCCCCGGCTCCCTCTAAAGCCTCAGACAGCCGCGGTTTTGGGGGGGGGGGAGGCCAAGGACTGCATGGGCTGTGATGGGGGGAGGGGGCCTGGACTTGAAAAGGGCTAGGAGGGTGGAATTTGACTGGAAATGGGTTGTGATGGGGGGGGGACCTGGACCGGAAAAGGACTCTGGGGGGGGGGGGGGACTTGAACTGCAAAGAAACGGGCTGTGATGGGAGGGGACCTGGACTGTAAAAGGGCTATGGGGGGGGGACATGGACTGGAAAAGGGTTTTGATGGGGAGGGGGACCTGGACTGGAAAAGGGCTGGGGGGCATGGACTGGAAAAGGGCTGGGGGGGGGCATGGGCTGGAAATGGTTTGTGATGGGGAGGGGGACCTGGACTGGAAAAGGGCTATGGGGGGGGAACTTGGACTGGAAAAGGGCTAGGGGGGGGGGGGAACTTGGACTGGAAGTGGCATATGGTGGAGGGAGGGGGAACGGACTGGAAATAGGCTGTGATTAGGGGGACTTGGACTGGAAATGGGTTGTGAAGGGGGGGGACCTGGACTGGAAAAGGGCTATGGGGGGGGGGGACGGGACATGGACTGGAAATGGGTTTTGATGGGGAGCGGGACCTGGACTGGAAAAGGGCTATGGGGGGGGGGACATGGACTGGAAATGGGCTATGGTGGAGGGAGGGGGATCTTGGACTGGAAATAGGCTGTGATTAGGGGGGCTAGGACTGCAAATGGACTGTGATGGTGGGGGGGGGTAGGACTGCAAATGGGCTGTGATGGTGCGGGGGGACTCGGACTGCAAATGGGATGTGATGGGGGGGGCCTAGGACTGGAAATAGGCTGTGATGGGGGACTTGGACTGGAAATGGGCTGTGATGGGGGGGGCTAGGACTGGAAATGATCTGTGATGTGAGGGCTAGCACTGGAAATGGGCTGATGAAGAGCTGGAATAGGACTGGAAATGGGCTGATGTGGGGCATGGGAGAATGGGCTTAGAAGGGAGTGGATGCTGGGTGGGTCTAGAACTATAAGGGAACTGATTTTGGGGGAGGACTAGAATAGATGGGGAATGAGAATGGAGAGGGGAAAAAATATTTTGTGTGGAAGAAAAGTCTATGATGGGCTGGGTATTGGGAGAGTGAGGGGCTTGAGAATGGAAGGGTGAAATTTAAATGGATGATAAAGGAATAAGGAAAGAATTGGGGGAAAGAGCAAAAGGGAAACAATCAGTATGTTAAAGCAGAAATAGAGAGAGAATGGAAAACATCTAAAAGAGAAGAAAGGACAAATGGATAGCTCGCAGAAGACACGAAGAAACCAGAAGAAAGTGACTGGAGCAATTGCAACTGAAAAATAAAATGCACAAACAGAAGGTAGAAAAATACTTTTTATTTTGAATTTATTAGCTGGAATATGTTTGGTCTGGGAAGTGTGTATTGATAACATCCTTCCGTTTTTGTTTAGTGCAAGAGGAAATTACTTTATAGTTTTATTTCTCCAGTGTTGTACATTTCATGTTTGGATTTTGGGGTTCCCAGTTTAATTATTATCTGACCAAGGACGTTAGCCTACACGTATCCTCAGTACTTTTTTGGGTGGGGCTGGGGGCGTGGCAGGGGTGGGACTAGGGGCGGAGAATGGGTGGGGCATGGCGAGCCACAGGTGTCGGGTTTTTCTCGGTGAAAAAGTTGGTAACCCTAAGTAGACCCCTCGGCCTGTCCTTGTAATTCTAATTGGAGGACTGGACATTCAAATGGCAGATCGAATTTAATGCGGACAAGTGCAAACATGAACCTAGGAAAGAACAATGCAAAGTTGCACATTAGGAACCATCACCCAGGGAAAAGATTTAGGCGTCATCGTTGATAACATATTGAAACTCTCCGCCCAGTGTGCAGCAGCGGCCAAGAAAGCAAATAGAATGCTAGGTATCATAAGGAAAGGAATAGAGAATAAAACAAAGTGCTTCTACTACTACTACTATCACTACTACTGATCATTTGTATCATGCTACAAGACGTATGCAGCGCTGCACAGACACATGTAAAAGACAGTCCTTGCTCATCAGGGCTTACAATCTAGTCAAGACAGACAACACAATAGCTGTAGACATGGGCTACAGCTAGGGGAATGGTAAGGAAACACAAAGGTGATCAGGTGAGTCAAGATCTGAAAGCAGCAGCGAAGAGATGAGGTTTTAGCCTGGATTTGAAAAGGGTCAGAGAAGGCACCTAATGCACAGATTCAGAGAGTTTGCTCCAGACATAAGGAGCAGCAAGGTTAAAGGAGTGAAGCCTGGAGTTAGCAATAGAAGGGCACAGATAGAAGCGATTTACCAGAAAAGCAGAGTTCCCGAGGAGTGTTGTAGGGAGAGATGAGAGGAAAGATAGCGAGGAGCTGCAGAGTGAATACACTTATAGGTCAGCAGAAGTTTAAACTGAATGTGGAAATGGATAAGGAGCCAATGAGAAGAGTGGTAATATGAGCATGACGAGGCTGGCAGAAGATTAGACGTGCAGCAGAGTGTTGAACAGATTGAAGGGGAGCGAGATGATTCAGAGGGAGACCATCAAGGAGTAGGTTAGAATAGTCTAGAAAGGAGGTGACTAAGGAATGGATAAGTGGCTTAGTGGTGCATTCAGAAAGGAATTGGCAAACTTTGTTGATGTTATAGAGAAAGAAATGGCAGGTTTTAGCTATCAGTTGGATGTGTGTTGAGAAGGAGAGAGAGGAGTCAAAGGCAAACCAAAGGTTGCGAGCTGAGGAGACAGGGAGGAGTAGAGAGTTATCCACAGAGACTGAGAAAGGAGGAAGGGGAGAGGAGGATTTAGGGGTCAAAATAAGAAGCTCAATTTTGGTCATGTTCAATTTCAAGCGGTGATGAGACATCCAAGCAGCAATGTCAGAAAGATAGTCAGAGATCCTGGCCTTGGTTACTGGAGAGATTTCAGGTGTAGAGAGGTAGATTTTGGTGTCATCAGCATAAAGATGGTATTGAAAGCCATGGGAAGAGATGATTGCACCAAGGGACTGGGTAGAGAGAGAGAAAAGGTGTAGACCTAAGACAGATCCTTGGGGTACACCAACTGAGAGCGGGATAGCAATAGAGGAGGATCCACCAGAACAAACACTGAAAGAGTGATGGGAGAGATAAGAAGAGAACCAGGATAACACAGATCCCTTAAAAATCAAGTGAGGACAAGGTATTGAGGAGAAGCTTCTAGTCAACAGTGTCAAAAGCAGAAGAAAGGTCAAGAAGGAGGATGATCAAGTAAAGGCACTAGGATTTAGGTAGGAACAAGTCACTGAAGACTTTGGCAAGAGTCGTTTCAGTAGAACATAAAGGATGAAAGCCAGATTGTAAAGGATCCAGGAGGGCTTGAGAGGAGAAAGTCAAGGCAATCGTGGTGAACTGCACATCCAAGTAGTTTAGAAATTAAGGGGATGGGTCAATAGTTAGAAGGACAGGTAGGGTCTAGTGAGGGTTTCTTGAGGAGAGGTGCAACCACAGCATGCTTGAATGCTGCAGGGACAGTTGCAGTGGAGAGCAATAGGTTGAGAATATAGAGAAATGGAAGGACAACAATGGAGGACATAGAGCTTAGGAGATGGATGGGGATAGGCTCAGAGGAGCAGGTAGTGAGTTTGGAGGAGGAAAGAAGGTGTGTGGTTTTCTCCTCAGAGATCATAGAAAAGGAAGAGAGGGTAGCAGAGGTAGGGGGGAAAGTTGGGAGTGAAGAGGGGGAGGAGGGGAAGTAGATGACATTTTGGGGAATTGGAGAGTGATCTTGTGGATTTTGCCATGAAAATAGTCAGCCAGGGTTTGGGCAGAAAGGGAAAGAGGGGTCAGAGATGGAGGAACCTTGAGAAGAGAGTTAAAAGAGATGGTGAGGGTTAGAGGCAAGAGATATTATAATGCCTCTGCATTGTTCCATATATAATGCCTCTGCACCTTGCATATTGTGTGCAATTCTGGTTGCTGTATCTTAAAAAGGATATAGCAAAATTAAAAAAGGTACAGAGAAGAGTCACCAAAATGGTAAAGGGGATGAAAGGATAACCCTATAAGGAAAGGCTTAAAAGATCAGGGCTTTTCAACTTGGAAAAAAGACGGCTGAGGGGAGATATGATAGGGGTCTATAAATTAATGAATGGAGTGGAATGGGTAGACATAGATTGATTGTTTACCCCATTAAAAAGTAGAAAGACTAGGGGACATGCAATGAAGTTACAATGTAACCCATTTAAGACTAATCAGAGGAAATACTTTATCACTCAATGCATAATCAAACTCAGGAATTTGGTACCGGAGGATGTAATAAAAGCTGTTAGTGTAACTGGGTTTAAAAAAGGTTTGGACAAGTTTCTGGAGGAAAAGTCCATAAACCATTATTAAAGAGGACCCAGGAGATCCACTGCTTGCCCCCAGGACAAGCACTGTGGAGCCTGTCTGTCTTTCTGGGAACCTGCTACGTACTTTTGACCTGGATTGGCCACTGTTGGAAACAAGATACGGGGCTTGATGGACCTTGGTCTGACCCAGTATGGCATATCTTATGTTCTAACATTGTATTAGAGCAGTTACTTTCTTTAGAAATTTTCAAGGTAAAGAAAGCCTTTGTGGTTTTTTTGGTTATAGAGTTTTGAATGCTGCCTATAAATGGCCTTATCATCCAGACTGTTGGTTTTGAGCCAAGTCCTTTCAAGTTGCCTGCCTTTTCTTTCTAGCATCTGTAGGTATTAACTATAGCAGGGAGCAAATATTTGCTCAGCGAGCAGACCATTCTTAACCGGGGCACTTTCTTTAGTTGCCTCAGCGGCAGGTATTTAAGTTTCTCTGATGTATCATTTTCTGCATACTGAGGTTTCATCCCTATTAAATTAGTGGACCTTATAGGGCTGACAGGCAGCAAGTGAATGGAAAATAGCTCTAAATGTAACATCATTTTCTCTTATTGAGGACTATTTACCATCCAGGAGTATTTTAGTCTAGCCAGCTTTCTGAATTGGCCTGGTTATATATACCTGCCTTATATTTCTTCTCATTTTCAAAAGATTTATCTAGATACCTTCAGAAGTTAGCTGGTTAACTATCCTGCCCCAGCCTTTGCATTTTGTGTTCCTTAGATCGCAAGGCATACAGTTTTAGGCAGTCAAAAACAGAAGTGGAACCGGAGACATTCCCAGGATAGGTCATTCAACTGCTTAGCGTGGATTTTAAGTACTAACTGGCCATGCAAAAGTTCCAATGAGGGCCCTCTATCGTCATCTTCCTCACAATGATCCCCATTGTTGCACTCTACTACCCCCACTACTGCACAGAAAACTTGCTGCACCGCCTTGGTGGCCCCCTTCCTGCCCGGGCCCCCTTGCATTGTGGGGGCTGCTTGGGCAGAATTTTTGCCACTGATAACTGATAACTGAGTAAATTGGACAGTACAATTTCAGTTACTCAAAATGGCTGTCTTAAATCTGAGTGGGCAAATTTTGTATGGATAGAAATAGCTGGATATTTTGTCTGAAAATTTACTGGCTAATTTAAGATGAACTAAAAGAGGAAGAACAAGTCGTCTATGATAAAAGGCTAAAAAGATTAGAGCTTTTCAGCTTGGAGAAGAGATGGCTGAGAGGAGATATGATAGAGGTCTATAAAATCCCGAGAGGAGTGGACAACTGAATGCAAATTGATTTTTACTCTCTCAAAAAGTGCAAAGACTAGGGGACACACCATAAAGTTATAAAACAGTACATTTAGAACAAATAGGATAAAATATTTTTTCACTCAACATATAATGGAGCTTCAGAGCTCATTGCTAGAGAATGCGTCAAATGCAATTAGTGTAGCTGGGTCTGAAAAAGATTTAAACATATTCCTGGAGAAAGTCCATAGACTGTTACTAAGAAAGACCTGAGGAAAGCCACTGCTTATCAATGGGGATAAGTAGCATGGAATCTGACTGTCTTTTGGGATCCTGCCAGATCCTTGTGACCTAAATTGACCACTGTTGGAAAAAGGATACTGGGCTTGATGGACCTTTGGTCTGACCCAGTGTGGCAGTTCAGATGTTCTTTGGATACAGATAACAAGTAAAAGTACTTAAGAGCTCTTTTACGAAGGTGTGATAAAGTTTTGCACTTACTGTGTATTTTGAGTAAAACTTAACATGCAGTAAGTGCAAAAGTCACATGCAAACTGGTGGCAGTGTGGCCAGCATGTTCCCAGCAATTACGGCACTGAAAAGTATCCTAACGCATGACAGCGGTGTTCACAGTTAATGCAAGTACACTTAACACAACCCACTGAAGTGGCATTAAATGCACCTATGCTAACTCAACATTGACAGTTAGTGTGCTTTATGTAATCCCATGCTAATTGCACACCCACTCTTCGCCCCTAACCGGCCCAGTTGCCGCCCCTTTACGCGATGTGCAGTTAATATGGGAATTAAAATGCGGTAAATGTCATGCCAGTTTGGTAACAATTAACTTGAGCCCGACTAACAGTTACCAGGTGCTATATTTTAACCACTTTGCACACTTTAGTAAAAGGGCTCCTTAGTTATCTTCATGGTTTTAGAAAACTGACCCCTTAGATCAGAGGTTCCCAACTCCAGTCCTGGAGGGCCAAACACCATTCAGGTTTTCAGGCCGTCCCTAATAAATATGCATGAGATGCATTTGCATGCACTGCCTCCATTGTATTCAAATGTATCTCATGCATATTCATTAGGGACAGCCTGAAAACCTGAATGGTGTTTGGCTCTTCAAGACTGAAGTTGGGAACCTCTGCTTTAGATTATACTGTCTGGGGGCCATTTTATGAGGGATCTTGTAAAGCATGCTTTACATGCAGTAAATAGCTGATATAAAATTATGTGGGTGAATAGCTGCATGTTGGTATGCATGCCATCAAGAATACGGCTACTTTATTCAATCCACACATAGGTCTTCCTGGGGGCATTGTTTTGGAGGCACCATTGGGCGCTTGCCTTCAGGACCCAGCCAGCCATCCTTCCAGGCCCCGAGAAGCTCCCCGATCGGGGTCAAGCCACCCGCCTGCCTCCAGCCGCCCAATCGTGGTGTCCCGCGCTGAATAAAAGGAGGCGCCATCGGGCGCTTGCCTGCAGGACCCAGCCAGCCAGCCTTCCAGGTCCCGAGAAGCTCCCTGATCGGGGGTCGAGCCACCCACCTGCCTCCAGCCGCCCAATTGGGGCATCCCACGCTGAATAAAAGGAGGCATCATCGGGCGTAGCCGCGCCTGGCGGGCCCGCACCTAAGGACCATGCGTGGCCCTTAGGCAGGGACTGTTAGAGAGGAATCAAAGCGGAAAAGGGACCCACACACTGAGCCACCCAACCCTCTGGCTCCCACCGATGCAAAAAGAACAAGAAACAAGTAACAGAGAAGAACATCTGCAACAAGTATCTAGTATGCATAGCCTGATGCAAATAACATATGCTGTAGATAACATATACTGCATAGCCTGCTGTAGATAACATATGATGCATAGCCTGCTGTAGATAAAATATGCTGCATAACATATGCTGTAGATAAAATATGCTGCATAGCCTGCAGATTCCACAACTACCTCTTTTCTACCTCACTAATACCTCATTGCTGTAAATATAACATATGTTGATCCATGACTACCTCATTGCTTGTTTGCTACCTCACTGCTTGTAAAATAACATACTGTATAGTGCGTAGACTTCATTACTAATTTAGAGCTACATGAGAGGAGGAG
Organism: Ichthyophis bannanicus; assembly: GCA_033557465.1. Classification (NCBI taxonomy): domain Eukaryota; kingdom Metazoa; phylum Chordata; class Amphibia; order Gymnophiona; family Ichthyophiidae; genus Ichthyophis; species Ichthyophis bannanicus. The sequence goes on from CM066034.1 coordinate 944,352,664, forward strand.
AGACCGAACAAAGAGAGCAGGCATGTTTAGAGTTACAAGAGAAGGGTCAAACACCCACTACCACTGGGCAACAATTCAAGTCGATCCCAGGTCAGTAAAGTACAAAAGATGCACTCCACTCCCCACTACCTCATTGCCTACCTTACACTCCTCCACACTTTCGCACAGGGCATCGGACCCAACGAGCAAATCCCCTTGCTCCACCTACATACCACCCAACCTATATGGACAGCAGGCTCACCCATCTTTAAAGAACACCAGCATCCTAAGCCTGCAGTTCACAAACCGCACAATGCCATATGTACTACGCCCACTCATCTCACAAATAATGCACACACCAACCCAGTCATAACGGCCAACATTAGGTGTGCTTTAATAAACGCCAGATCAATCAGGAGCAAACCGAATATTATCCTCGACAAAAAACTGGATATAATCTGCATCACTGAGACCTGGCTAGATGACTCAGACCAGGTCATATTAAACCAAGTAACCCCAACAGGCTACTCAGCATTCAATTGCATCAGAGCACAAAAGAGAGGAGGAGGTGTGCTAATACTGGCCAGAAAGTAATCCAGATTTAAAACAATCGCTACTATTAATATGATTGAATCCAACACAATCACTATAGCTAACAAATACCTAAGCATCTCCCTCACCTACTTGGTTTGCAGCTTGTCGTGCTGTGAGGTCTTGCATGCATCAGTGATGCTGAAAGCTAAACTATTGGTAATTTAACTACTGGCAGGGTCTCCCAAGATGGACAGGTCTCAGCTGAGGTGCCAGACCAAGACAAACCACCCATCTGGGCAGCAGCAGAATGGGATAGTGTTGACGGCGGAGGATCACATTTTTGTGACAACGGCAACAACACCAAACTTAAACTACGCGGAAGAAAGGCCCGGCAATCTACTTCTGTATCTTGCCATGAAAACCCAATGGATAGTTGTAACAAAACAAATTGTGCTATGGTGCTGGAAGATGAGACCCCCAGGTCGGAAGGCACACAACTAGCTATTGGGGAAGAGCTGAAGACTTTTCAGAGTAAAGCCAGCATTTATGATGTGGTTGGATCAAAGCCCTCGGGAAGTCTGACTGCTGATGTAGCTGCGCATGAAATGAAAGTCAGAAGCTGTAAAGATGTCTTACACATTGGAACATGGAACATACGAAGCATGAACCAAGGGAAGTTGGAGGTGGTCAAGAATGAAATGGAACGTGTACAACTTGATCTGTTGGGTGTCAGCGAACTGAAATGGACTGGCATCGGGCACTTTGCATCAAATGATCACATGGTCTACTATGCTGGAAATGAAAGACAAAGAAGAAATGGTGTTGCATTTATAATAAAGAAGAAACGTGCAAGAACTGTAATGAAATACAATGCAGTCAGCGAACACTTAGGGGCTTGTTTACAAAGCCGCGGTAGTGGTTCACGATCGCGATCGCAGCCGCGGCCCCATTGAAATCAATGGGGCAGCGGCTCCGATTACGATCGCAAACCGTTACCGCGGCTTTGTAAACAAGCCCCTTAATCTCTATTTGTCTACGAGGATTGCCTATCAACACAACTATAATTCAAGTATATGCCCCAAAAACAGCTGCAGAAGAGAATGAAAATGAAGAGTTCTATGAACAAGTACAAGCTGAAATTGACAGAACATGCAAACAGGATATCCTGATAGTCATGGGTGACTGGAACACAAAAGTTGGCAACAAAGTAGAAGGCAAAGTAGTTGGAAAATATGGACTTGGCAACAGAAATGAAGCTGGAGAAAGACTGATAGAATTCTGCAAGACCAATGATCTATTCATCTCAAACACCTTCTTCCAGCAACACAAGCGGCAACTGTACACATGGACTTCACCCAATGGATTATATAAAAATCAAATTGACTACATCTGTGGAAGTCAATGATGGAAAAGCTCTATATCATCAACAAAGACAAAACCTGGAGCTGACTGTGGTACAGATCATCAACTACTAGTATGCAAACTCAAGCTAAAGTTGAAAAAGAGCAAACCACTCATGAATGCAGCAAAATATGACCTTGAGAATATACCACTGGAATTTAAAGACTGCCTGCAAAACTGATTTGCTGCTTTAGATACAAATGACAGAGCTCCGGAAGAGTTATGGAATGACATCAAGAAGGTTGTGTTGGAAGAAAGCGAGAAGTCTCTACAAAAGGTGAAAAAGCAAAAACGGCCAAAATGGATGACGGAAGAAACTGAAAATTGCCCAGAAACGCAGAGAAGCTAAAGCCAGAGGAGAAAGAAAGACAATCGCAGAACTCAACAGAGATTTCCAATGTGCAGCAAGACAGGACAAGGAAAAGTACTACAACGATGCATGTAAGGAAATAGAAGCAGAAACTATTAGAAGAAGAACAAGATCGGCTTTCCTAAAGCTACGAGAGTTGAAGAAAAAGTTCCAGCCTCGAACTGGAATGTTACAAGATGCTCAAGGTTCTATGTTGAATGATGCTGAGAAGATCAAGAAAAGGTGGAAGGAATATACAGAGTTTTTATATGATAAAGACCAAGTGGACCAACAGCCGTTTCAACCTGTACCTTATGATCGGGAACCATTGGTGATGAAAGAAGAAGTTAAAGCAGCATTGAAAGCCTTATCAAAGAACAAAGCACCAGGCATTGATGGCATTCCTATAGAAGTATTGCAGCAATCTGATGCAGCTGTTACCATACTTACAAGGCTCTGCCAAGAAATATGGAAGACAACATCATGGCCAACTGACTGGAAAAGATCTGTGTTTATACCAATACTAAAGAAAGGTGATCCAACTGACTGTGGAAATTATTGAACAATCGCTCTCATCCCACATGCCAGCAAGATTCTACTGAAGATTATTCAAAAGAGACTACAACCATACCTGGAACAAGAACTACCTGAAGTGCAAGCAGGGTTCAGGAAAGGGCGAGGAACGAGAGACATCACTGCGGATGTGAGATGGATCCTTGAAAAGACTAAAGAATACCAAAAGGATATCTATTTGTGCTTTATCGACTATAGCAAGGCTTTTGACTGTGTAAACCATGAGAAACTCTGGGCCACATTAAGAAGCATGGGTATACCAGAACACCTGATCGTTCTCTTGCGCAATGTGTACATTGATCAAGAAGCAACAGTTTGAACGGAACAAGGAGAAACAGAATGGTTTAAAATAAGCAAAGGTGTAAGACAAGGCTGCATACTTTCCCCCTACCTGTTTAATTTATATGCAGAACAAATCATCAGAGAAGCAGGATTGTATGAAGACAACAGAGGTGTGAAGATTGGTGGAAGACTCATCAACAACCTTCGCTATGCTGATGATACTACATTACTGGCTGAAAGTGAAGATGATCTGAAACATTTGCTTCTCACAATCAAAGAACATAGTCTCAAAATGGGCCTGCACCTTAATGTAAAGAAGACAATGATCATGACAACTGGCATAATCAACCGGTTCATCGTTGAAGGAGAAGAAATTGAAATTGTGAAGAACTTTAACCTACTTGGATCAACTATCAATAAAGAAGCAACAAGCAGTCAAGAAATCAAACGACGTATTGCTCTTGGCAGAATGACTATGAAAGACCTAGATAAGATTCTCAAGAGCAGAGATGTCTCTCTCCATACAAAGATTTGACTTGTTCAAGCCATGGTATTTTCAATAACATCATATGGATGTGAAAGCTGGACAGTGAAAAAGACAGACAGGAAGAAAATTGATGCCTTTGAATTATGGTGCTGGCGGCAAATACTGTGTATACCATGGACTGCCCGAAGAACAAACCAGTTGGTACTAGAGGAGATCAAATTTAAGCTTTCTTTAGAAGCTCAGATGACAAGACTTCGACTTTCATACTTTGGACACATCATGCGAAGAGAGAGATCATTAGAGAAAGACAGCAAGCTTGGCAAGATAGAAGGTCAACGCAAAAGAGGAAGGCCAGCAATGAGATGGATCGATACAATAACAGCAGCTACGGGTACCAGTCCGTCAACAATGAGCTGCCTGACTGAAGACCGAACACAATTTAGGATAGCTATCCACAGGGTCGCCATGAGTCAACTCCGACTCGACGGCACTTAACAACAACAACTCCCTCACCTACAGGCCTCCTCGAGCCACAACTGAACATCTCTCCACGGTACTTGAAGCAATATGTACACACAGCAGAAAACACAAACCCCTCATTGTACTTGAAGACTACAACCTAACCTCCACACCCACCAAGGAAGCCTCAGCATTCCTAAAAGCCATGGAGTCACTAAAATATTGCCAGACAATCAGCGCCACAACGCACCAGCATGGTACAACTCCGGACATGGTCTTTATTCCAATGCACTTGGTGGAACAGGGTAAGGCCACAACACCAACAATCACGCCGGTCCCTTGGTCAGATCACCATGTGATTAACTTCACCTTGACCCTGAATAACCCCACCCAACACATAGAAGATGAGAACATAGCTAGGCATTTTAGAGCATTCAACAAAGAATCATTCATAAATGAATTCATTCCACAACTCCAGCGGGAATACGACACCCTTGACCTAAGAATAGAGAAATCGAACTCCATAATATCTAAGGCAGCATCAGCCCCTATGAGTACAGAACCACAAGCATGCAGGAGGTCCAACACCCCATGGTACTCAAGTGATATCAGAGATGCAAAGTGCACTCTCAGAAGACTGGAGAGAAAATGGAGGCGGAACAAGTCGCATAACTCCCTGCCTCAATACAGAGCCAAGCAACTGATAAATGAGCGTAAACAGCAACACCATACCAACCTAATCATGAAATCTGTCAACAGACCGAGAGAACTCTTTAGCATTGTCCAAAAGCTCACTAAGGACACCACGCAGCACTGTACCCACCATCTTGACCTACAAGAATTTGCGGACTACATGAAATAAAAAAACACCATCCAGACATGCTCCATCACACCACAGACAGATGACCATGAGATAAAAGAGCAGCATGAAACCTGGGAGGACTTCAGCATACCATCAACACATCAAGTAGAGGACATAATAAATGGACTCAACACAACAACCTCACCATCAGACCCATGCCCAGTGTCTTGGCTCAAAGCCATAAGAAACCAGCTCTCTCATCACACTACTCACTTCCCTCTTTGACAATCTCCTAAGAGGTATGGATAACATAAAGAACGGATTCCTGCTAGTGTTCATGGACATCTTGGCAGCCTTTGACACTGTGTCCCACGCCAAGTTACTGCAACGCCTGCAGCAGATAGGAGTATGTAAGAATACTCTGAAGTGGTTTACTTCCTACTTGGAAGATCGAACGCAACAAGTCAAATACGCCCAAAAGAAATCACTGCAGTTCCCCGTCACTCAGGGAATACCACAAGATTCAGCCCTATCATCAATGCTCTTTAATATTTACATCCAACCCATATGCAACATCATCAAATGCCACAAACTCCACTATCACATCTATGCTGACGACATCATGGTGTATGCTCCAGTCAACCTACTAGCACTTAGCACCACAATAATAACCAGATGCCTTGAAGACATGAATGCCTGGCTCACAGCCAATAACCTGACGGTCAACTACGATAAAACTGAGGCAATGTTCATCACCAGGAACCCCACCTTCATTCCACCACAAACTATCAGCATCCTACACAAACTCATAGCAGTCAAAGATGAAGTTAAGTACCGGGGCATCACAATTGGCAGAGCTCTGAACCTGAAATCCCACATCACAAAACCGCAAACAAGGCCTATCAGCATTTGAGGACCATCAGAAAAATCAAGCCAATACTCAGACAGGACCACTTCCACACAGTGTGCCAAGCACTCATCACACCTCTGCTTTATTATGGAAACTCGTTATATCAAGGCCTCCCTTAGCAGACCTTACACCCACTCCAAATGGTGCAAAACACTGCAGCACACATTATTACAGACACTCCAAGAACTGAGCACATCACCCCCGTCTTACAGCAACTGCACTGGCTCCCAATGATAGCCAGAGCAAAATTTAAAACAGTCCTGATCATCTTTAAGATCATTCACCAACTCTCGGCAGATGCACTCCAAGACATCATAACAAGGGATATCAGTGATAGATCAAGAAGGACCAATAATGACAACATGATCAGCACACCTGCAGGATATCACAAAACTAAACAAACAACTTCAAGAAGAGCTCCTTCACTACTGGTGTCCACACTTTGGAACTCTCTCCCAATGTGCCTGAGGACATTAAATGACATCATATACTTCCGCAAGGCACTTAAAACCCTGCTCTTTACAGAAACCTGTGAGCAGACAGACAACAGTCTCCACCCAAATGGTAATGCAACTACCTCCAGCAACTCAATACCCACTCATACCAACTAGACGTACGAGTTCATTGTATAATGTTGTTAAGTACCCTCATGTTAAATGTAACCCTCCAATTGTGCTTTCTATATGTTGTTAAGTACCCTCATGTTAATGTAACCCTTCAATTGTGATGTGACCACTTTGATTGAAGGATAAGGTGGTATACAAATCTGTCTAAATAAATAAATTGTTTAAGCAGACCTAGGGTGCGATTGTGATATATACATGTACTTTACAAAATGCACGGGTGCACACCTACACACATGTACACCTGCCTCAGAACAGATGCAAACTTGTGTGAGAGCATTTATGCACTACTGTAGAGAGCTGTGGGAGTCTATTTTATAAATGTACATAGAGCATTGCTTTTATTAAATGGGAGCCTTTTTTAGAATGTTTCATAGGTGCCCTGTTATAAAATTAGCCCCCATGAGTTGTGTTGCTTTTCGAATATTGCATTACAGATTTATTTTGCCAAGGTTATGATAAAACTGATTCTTAATGAATCTTCCATTTGAGTGGATATTTAATACTCAACAGGAAAGCTGAGGAAACTATTACTCCAAACATTAAAGAGGATCCTAGATTTTCCAGTCTGTCTAGCCATAACCCAAAGTTGTTTCAACTGTTACATTTGGTAATCTGATACGACAATATTTTTAAAGTTATTTTGAAAAATGGTGGTGTAATTAGAAGCTACATCATTCTGATTCTGAAGATTTTGCCTTTTTCATTTTAATTTTAGCCATTGTTGGCACCTGTTTTCCCGAGGCGTCCTATGGTGCATGCCTTGTACAGACTTGCAAGCCAGACTTTGTAGCACCCCTTGATTAAAAAAATACATTCCATAGAAGCAAAATATCATCACGTGTATCAGAACAGAAATCTTAAACATGTTTCACTATATAGTCCGCAAGACTGGGCATGAGCTAATGTCTATAGAGCAACTCTCTTCCTCTCTCTCTGTTACATGTTGATTAGGATCATCATTCCTAACTAATAGATCACACTTATACTAAAAATGCAGCTACTAGGATACAGAAATATATCTGGCCATGATGATGGCCAGTCCATGACACACTGTAAAGTACCTATAAGGCCAATGAGGGACTCCTATCTGTACTTGCTCATCATGGATGTTAAGGCTATGGCATTACAGTAGCACTCACAACTCATGATGAAAAGCTGGACACAGATCTGTTCTCCAGGAAACCTTGGAATATTATTCAAAAAGCTGTACAGGAAGAAGCTATAGAAAGAGCTGCATCAATCTCTTTTTGATACAGAACAGGACTATAGTATTTGATCCATGTTTAAGAGATGTGGGTGACCAAACAACAACAAAAATGGTGAAGGGTGAGACAAATGGCTCATTGAGTTTATCGTTGCAGTAAGAGGCTGGGGCTGGTCAGTGGCTCAGTGGTAAGTACTCTAAGATGCCATGGAGATACCTGGATTTGCTTTCTAGATGAGAGCTTTGAGTCACTGGCCAGCATTAACATCCCCTTTGGGGAGGCTTTTCAGCAAGCCCGGAGGGAGCCATGGCTTGTTGTCCCTGGCCAAGGGCGGTTAACATGATGTCTTTTGGGGAAACTGCTAGGTACGTATGACCTAGATTGGCCACTGTTGGAAACAGGATACTGGGCTTGATGGACCTTGGTCTGACCCAGTATGGCATTTCTTATGTTCTTATATTGGGCTATTGTGAAGATAAATAAAAATAGCATAAACCTCCCCAGGTAGTTGCAAAGGAAAATTCATAGTGCCATAGTCCATCAGAGGTTGCTTCTGATTGAACTGGAAGCACAAAGATGCAAAAGGCATCTGCTAGGCTGAACAAAAATACTAGTATCTCATTATAATGAATTCCTTATTCAGGGATAGATTTACCAACATGCAGTATCATGTTAGTATGCGTGAATAGGCATTAATGTGCATTATTTCCTGCATTATTTTATGTAATGGGACTTATTTATTAAATGCTCGTTAATGGCATTAATGCGACTAATATGGTAGCGCACTTTAGTAAATCTAGCCCTCAGTGTAGACTGAATTACAGAGATCTTAGGATAATAGTGTGTGACAGTATATGGTTCTCCTGTGAAGCTAACCATGAGAATGCTAGATAGTACTTCGGCATTCAGTGTTCGGTTCAATTCGGTTTTCTCACGAGGGTGCACATATTAAGGCTGATTCTTACTGTGAGCTTTCTTTTTATTTGGTGGCCTTTTTGTAAACATTTTTCTTTTTAATTCCAAGTTTTCTAAAATGAATTCAGTTTGGTTCAGTTCGGTCTTGTGATGCACTGGGTGGTGCTTTCCTGAACCTTTTGCAAGAGTTATAGTTCAAATATGACATAGAATTCCAGTTGCCATATTGGTCCTGGAGAAAACTGGAATCTTTGTAGGTTGTGAAATATTTTCATAGTGCAACATAGAAGATAACGTAATATATAAGTCTATCAAGGTCACACAGATTTCTGCTTGCTTGTAAACCTTCTAATAGACTTTTTGCCATAATATAGAAGCTTAGGACCATCTTCTATCCATGAGTTCATGTGGTGACCCTTCAAAGACTCTGTGTGTACAACCAGGAAAATACGAGTCTGCCTGTGAGGATATCAAAATCACTCTTTTCTTCTCAGGGAATGCTTGTTATCAGAAGCAGCAGAATGGGACACGGCCATAGCCCAATCAATATTTTGTCCAACAGAGCATCAGCACTAGGGAACTTGGGGGCACAGCCAGAGGTTATTGATGTGTGGCCTCTCCAACCTAAAAGTTGTTCTGCTGCTCTTTCTTGTTGCTCCTTTTGCTCTGTCTCTTGGTGTGCTAGATACAGGTGGGTTGGCATACCTGGAGGATGTTGGCCACAGCTTTATGCTATGTAGATTTGGTAACATTGTTTTGATTGAAACCAAATCATAGTTTTTGCAACTTTGGAAGAAAATATTTGATACAAATATCTTCTCATTTTAGAAGATTCCAGTAAGGATTCTATTCATTAAAGGAATATTTGAAATCTATTTAATTGTCTGCTTGCTACCCATGTAGAGTGCTGAATAAATGCTTAAATGAGATAGTAATGATCACAGAAACACAGACTCTAAGTAGATAGATATAGGGAGGGCTGGTCCCAGAGTCCATTCAAGGTGTTGGAACCCTATGCAAATCTTAAGCCTTGTGTCCCCCTCCCTCCCAGTCTTCAGAATCTATTATTTAGCTTTGAATGCCCTCTTCTTTGCTGCCCCCTCCCCCAGAATACTGCCCTAGGTGACTGCCTAGTTTGCGTAATGGTTGGGCTGGCCCTCGATATAGGTTTAAGCCACAGAACAAAGATCTGACATTCTAATACATTTGGGTAACTCCAGTTGACTTATGAGTGAACAGGTGAAGATAGGGATTTCAATGTGTTGTTCACAATCGTATAAATATTAGCTAATACTATAATGTAGTTACATGAAGAAGCCCATTTGTGTGGTCTCTTTTTTTAGAATAGGCTCCAGGGTTATAACATTTAACTTGAGGTACAATAAAGTATGTCAAATGTATCAGTAATATTGTACAGCGCTATTTATTTTTAATTTCAAAAAAATAATGCCTAAGCATCAGCCCTAAATCCTTATACCCCTATACTCCCTTCCTCTCCCTAACCCACCCCTCTCCCGTCTACCAGATTGTTATCACACATTCAACAAATTTAACAAATGATCCCTTAACCCACTCCATAAAATATATCCACATTGACTTAACTGACCAGGGAGCCCCTTTTCAAATTATTTTGTGAATGTGAAGGGCCTGACATTAAGAATGGGAGAAAAGCAAATGGCATCTCACTGAGTTGCACAGACCAGGCAAGAGTCACGTGGTAAGAAATCAATTGCATGTCTCTTCCACGGTCTGTTCTATAGTCTATGACATTTGTGAGGTTTCTTCCCCTCCCCTTCCCTGTTTCATATGAGATGCAGTCACTTTCCTTTTTGGATTTTCCTTCACTTCCCCTAAGTGAGATCATGATTTTGCAAGTCGAGGCTGAAGCAGACACACCCTCTTATACAGTCAGTTCACATCAAACTGACTTTCTTAAATGGCAATGAAAATCAAGGTCTCTGGGGTTTGAGCTCCAAGTTGATATGCCTCAGAATACCACATTATGGAGTCTCGTTATCTGTACATGACGTCCACTCAGTCATTGTTCGTAGCTCCCGTCATTTAATATTTATCATCCTGAGTTATTACACTAAAATAGCAGAACTAAGAAACAAGTCTCCTGTTCTATTGCATGGACCCACCTTTCCATGTTAAGAAACCGATCAGCTTACAGATTGCATATTTCCACCTGTGAGGTAGCATTCACTCAAGTATTCTTTGCTTTTTTGTGTTCTTGCCAAATCTAAGTGCAGTAATCCGATAGCCAATGGGACAGCTATTATCCATTTCTGAACAAGCAGCCCAACAAATCCACCCAATGCAGACCCATTCATCCACCTTGGGAAGCCACAAACTACAATAAATAAACCTTTGCTCCTTCTATATTCATTTGAATTAGATGAGGCATACTGTACAGAATAACATTTGTTGCTTTCCAGGATCCTTCAATTTGTATTTGTGTCCTTCGCAATCACTTGCAAGCAGGTCACATTACAGCAGTCAAAGGGATATATTATTTTGTCATCTCTGTAACATGAGAACTTCAATATTTCGGGGTTTTTTCTTTTAATGGTAACAAAGATGAAAAACTATGCCTGCATAGTCAATGAAACAAAAAGCTGCTAACAGGACATCATAGAAACATAGAAACATGACGGCAGAAAAAGACCATACGGCCTATCCAGTCTGCCCTTGCATACCAATTAATATATTCCTTTTTTTCCCTTTAGAGATCCTCTGTGTTTGCCCCATGCTTTCTTGAATTCAGATACTGTCCTGGTCTCTGCTACCTCCCCCATAGAAACATAGAAACACGATGGCCGAAAAATCTCCCATGTCTAAGCTGCACTGTCCTAGGCTTAGTACTTCAAGGAACCAGCCTATAGGATGCCGCAGAATATATGCAGAAAACAATTTACTGCACAAATATAAATGTGCAAATGAACTTTGAAATGGACTGTTAAAGAAGCAAAACACAGTGATATGTCACATTTCAGTCTGATGATCAGCACTAAGCAGATCATTGCTTACCAAATCCAAGATCAAAGAAACTATGCTGTAATTTTAAAAAAGGGACCACTAACCACAACTTATGCTGTGTTCCTTGCAGAAAAAAAAAGATTTGCATTTGATAGATTATTATCTGATACATGTAAACAGTACAGTCATGGGTTAATTTTTAAAAGCATCTTCTGGGTTAAAAACTGCAGAAATGGTCTCTAATAAAATTGCCCTCCCCCTCATGATACACGGGTAAAGCGTAGTTACTTACCTGTAACAGGTGATCTCTGGGAACAGCAGGAATCAGTCTTCACATATGGGTGATGTCAGCATCGATGGAGCCCGTGTGGGAATGCTTCCCAGCATCCAATAGGAAAGCCTTTGGGAGCACTCCACTGTGCCTATGTGACTACCTTCCTGCCTTCCCAACTCCTCTCGTCAGTTGAGTTTGTAGCTGAGAGGAAGAGAAAAAATAAAAGAACCCTACAACTCCTAGGGGAGGAGGGCAGGTTGTGAAGACTGATTCTTGCTGTTCCTAGAGATCACCTGTTACAGGTAACTACGCTATCTCCAGGAACAAGCAGGCATGCAGTGTTCAAGTCTTCATATATGGGACTCATTAACTCCCAGGTACCAGACTGGCATGGAGAGGGGGAAGATCAGTGATCCCTGATGCCAAAGACTTGTAGCCAAAGAATCTGGAAGAGTTGGGGGCCATTGGACTTGATTCTAGGAAGCAATACTCCCCCACGGATAGACTGGTCTCTTGCAGAAGTCCAGGATGGAGGGTAGGAGTTGAGTTTAAATCCCAAAAGCCTAGGTGAGTAGGATCAAAGGAAATAAATAATTGAGAAGGTACATTGGGGCAGCAAGGCCATGCCGCTCTCTCATCTACCGCCATCCATCCTTCAGCCCTTCCATCAGCATATGCCCATCATGAACAGTCATGTATTGCCTTGCCAGCTGCTACACCATGGCCCACACAGGAACAGTTTAATCATTAGTATATATCACTCACACGTCTCCTGTGAATGATCTGCACTTCACCACTCCTGCTCAGTCATCCTTTTGATGCCCACATCATGGTGATGCTGGCTCTGCCAGGGGACATGTCTTCCCAATCCGATGCCACACACTGACAATACAGTAGATTACGTGGGCACCCCTCATTGATACAATACAGATGTCTCCCATATGCTCATTCCACTTACTGACTAACACATAGGATAAATATGGATCTGACATGTCCATCAGCTCTTACCTTTCCTTCCATCCATCACCTAAAATGTGACTTTCACAGGATTCCCTTGTCCTGCATTAAGGTGACTGCCATTTTCGGGCATTAAGGTGCATGCTTGACACCTTAACCCCCAGTGTCCTGTTAGTGCCCGATAAGTGGAGCCAAGTGCCCTTACCGCCAGAACGCCTACTCTCCGCCCCGGCCTTTACTGCACAATAACACCCTTACCACTGCCATTTATGCTTGCTAACCGGTGCACCCTTAACGCTCTTTAGTAAACATGCCTCATAGTTTACACATGAGTGCATATATTTTATAAAATATGTGCGTAAATCTTGATTCTGCCCATGCTCCACAAAGACTTCACCCCTAAGCATGCCTACTGTACAAGTTCAAGTTGGCTTGCACCGTGCATTCTTTTAGGTGTGACCTAAATTTTATAAGAGGTCTTTTCGACATGCAAATCAGCATTTTAAACGCAGAAGAGGTTTATAAAATTACTCTCTAAAATATCGGACCCTCAAATAACTCTAGAATAAAATAAAAACACTGAAAATGTTTTGATTGTGAATTTCGAATCATGGGAGTGAAGCCCAGTGGCACCCAGAGTTACTGAGAGCATTATGGGATGACTAATTGCACAGTGCTTCAAATTAAATTATTATTTTGCTAATATAGCATTAGCTGGCATTAAATTGTTTGAAACTTGTAACTGCAGGTACAAATTATTCTGTATCAGTGGTTAGATTAAAGATGTGCCAGCGTTAGAGACTTCAATGCCAAATGATTACTCCATAGTTACTGAGATTAGTAGTAGAACATATTAAACATATTGCTTCATGCATGATTAGGAAGTGTGTCCATAAGTACCACATTCATTGATAAATTATCCTAAAGCATTGATGATACACGCATTTTCGTGTAATTTGCAGAGCCAGCTTTTGAGCTGTGTCGACAGAGCGGCTGCACTGGCAACATGCATGAGGGGAAACCTGTCTATGAATGATCCATCTGAGCTGCACGCACAGCTTCTCTTTGTCAGTGTGTATCCGAAGCCTTTGCAGAATTCATGGATAGGCATTTCTCATGAACTGTGAGATCAGTAGCCAGAAAGTGTCTGCCAATGAGTTTTGAGAAAGCTCTTGAGGCGGGCATGGACAGATGGTGGACTAGTGGAGCTTAACCTACCAGATATCGACATCAGGAATGTCCATGACGGCACTTGGAGGAGCTCATCCTGCTAGCTGCTAGAAAGGATGGAGGCCCACATGCAGCTGAGAGAGGGCTGCTTGGGGTGGCAGGTAGGGAAGGGCTTTTCTTCAGCTGAAAGTTCATTCCTGAAGATCATCTTATGGTTTTAAGAGTTGGGTTTTTAGTTACATGGGGCCTGATTTCAAAACTGCTTATGCATTTTCTGGCAGGCAGTGAAAGCATAACTTATTTATGCATGAATTTTCAGCCCATAGATGGACAAACTGGGCTGCTTAACTAGTTAGATGGCCAGATTGTATCTGTATAAAAAAGGGTGGGCATTGGGAAGCAACAAAGGTAGAGACGGCATTTAATCGTGTGAAGGCACATTTTAGATAGTAGATGGAGATTGGAGTTGAGAAGTTGAGGTTGGGACATCATCAGTTTCGATGATATGGTATTTTAGAAACAGCCCTTCTAAAGGTGGAGCCGTTTTTAAAATACACCAAGGGAAGTGTGGAACGCACAGGAATTTACATCCACGTGCAGCGGGAGGAATCATTACTCAAATACACACAAGGGAAAAATACACAGAGGAAACCCGGCAACTTGCAAAATCTGCACATGTAAATGTTGGCACTTGCATGTGTATTTGAGCCGTTTTGCAAATCTAGGCATGTAGATGCTGATTAACTACAGAGTGCCCTATCTTTACCTCCTTTAAATTTAAAGGGGGAAATAAACATTGGGGTGATTAAGGAAGAGATCCCCCTTAATCCTTCCTGTAAAGGGATGGCCAAAAGGAGCACTTTTTAAATACTTACACGGGTCATGGAGCAGATGTAAATCTAGATGTGGATGATTTGGGGCTTACAGGTGCATTCGTATATGGAATGGGGAATGCACATCTAGGTTTTTGTCCCGCCCAAGCCATTTCCCTGACACACACCCTTGCAATTTTAATGTGGTATGGACATGCACATGTAAAGCGAGCCTTTTCTAAAATGGCTATTTACACATGGATACAATTTACATATGTAACTGGTCATATTTACATGTGTAAGTTGTAAATAAGGCTTCTAAAATAAATTCCATAGCAGCATATTCAGGATCTAAACAGATGTCATGCATATCGATTTAGGACTACTAAATAGCACGCTTAAATCTAAATGGATGGCTGCAAACCTAAATCTAAACTGTAGTTGCTGACTGGACAGGTATTCAGCAGTGCTAGTTAAACGGATAGTACCACTGAATATGCAACTAAAGTGCTGTTGCTAGTGTTTAACTTTAAATGCTGGCCAGCCCACCTGAAAAACAAGTCCATGGTTTATAATTGTAAATAATCTGAATTGCTTGAAGGTAGAATGCTATTATGTACTGGCGTTCATATTTATTGAACTTCACCATGGTGCTTTTGGTGACACATTTCAAAATATCGAGTTTTTCACATACAAAGCCTCAAAGATTTTGGTGATATTCTTCTAAAATTCTAAGGGGTATGTTTACTAAACTGTCCTAATGTTACCAGTGCTAGTTGCAGCGTTACTGTGAAAAGTGCCACATAAGGAGTGGGCGTTCTGGTCTTAAGGTAGCAATTGCGGGTTATCGCGCAATAAAGTGCGCCGTGTCTGTTATTGCTCGATAGAGGGAGCCGTGCAAGTTACCGTGCGTTAACTTTAACTTCGCGTGCCGATCTGCAATCACAGCAACAGAGGTGTAGCACAGTGGTTAATACGATGACTGGTGAGACAGGGGTCATGAGTTTGATCCCCAGTGGGCCTAATGAATAAGGGTAGCCAAGGCAATTCCTTTTCCTGCTTGAAACAGTCCAACAACCTGTGCTGCTAGCTAAAAATACCCGCACCCCAGTGCCATAACCTAATGCACCTTTTAGGGCGCACCAGAAGGCACATCCTAAACCACCATGTTAGCCAAGGCGGGTTATAATGTGTACCAGAGGGCATGTTGAAAGGTTGTCAACCCCCAAGGCACCATATTAGGTGCCCCACAAGCTGGCTGAATCTAAGGTGTGGCTAAAGATGCCCCAAGGATGTATAGGTGACTCAAGAAATGTTGGCCAAGGGCAGTAAGGTCTCCCAAGTTGAAAAGCAAGAAAGGCATGGGCCAAACACAGATGTAACCCTAACACTGCACAGAGCACCAAGGAAAGACAATGCACAAGCGATGGAAGGAAGTAGATCTGAGCTGATGGATCAGACAAATCTGCGTCCAGCTCATGTGGCAGCTGGAAAAATGGACAAACATATCGGGGGCAGCTGTAGCGATGCAGAGGGTGATGGTAATGTACCGTGCAACAATGACAATGTGTGGCAGAGGATGGGAAGACATGTCCAGCAGAGGAGGTAGAGGTGGCAGGATAGGTGCAATGACAGGAGGACAGAGGAGTAGCAGTGCCATGCAGAGCACACACAGGAGAGGCAACCAGGAAGAGCTTCAATGCAGAAACGTGTACCAGTGCAGGACATCCGATAGCAGCTTGCACATCAGGGCAGGACGGCACACATCTGGCAGACACACATAGACGGACAGAAGGATGGTTGGCAGCTGTGATAAGGGTACAATGTGCTAACAGCACAGATCTGCCTATTACAGGAATGAAAAGTAGCTGTGCAGGACAAGCATACAAATGAAAGATAACAAGAGACGATCAAACCTATGACCATTAGCACAAATGTCAATGCACAAACCGGTAGGCTACACCACCAATGTGAGGTCATTAGCAAAGGATGCATACAGGAATACTGCAGGGCATCACACAAGAAGCCTGCTGTCTGCCAGGATAGGCAAACCTCCAACAGAAACCATGATGGAATGCACATGCATATCTGGTGTGTACAGCTCAGATCACAGTCTGTAATTGAGACCAGAGACACATATAACTACATGCACATACACAATGAAATGTTATGCAGTGGATACAGCATGCAAAAGAGGAAAGAACCTAAACCCAAAGGGCGACAGGGGATGCTCTGTAGAGCAGGGCAAAATATGGAACAGAACAGAAGCATGTGAGAATTGAACCTGCAAACAGGTGTGGCACAGACCAGCTGAACCACAGCAATGCCAATCCCCCAAGTGGGCTACCTATGTGAACACTACAAAGAAAGAGACATATGTAACAGCTAATATGTGATGGTTAGGCAGCACAGAGGGCACACTTTGGAGTACAGTGAAGAGATGGAAGGGTGTGTGGATAGGTGTGATGAACCTGCAGGTAGCCCATGGTCAGGTTAGCACAACACAAAAAAATAAGAAAACCTCATGTGGGAATCAAACCTGCAACCTATGGTGTTACAACACATGTCCAGAACCACTATCCCAAACAACCACAGCAAGCACAATGCAAAGATATTACCTCAAAGGGAATGTGTGTATGGGAACCCGTAACATCCAGTGATGTGGCAGATGGCTGGCAGATAGCTGGCACCGTACAAGAATGTGAGCACAGGTGGGCCATGTACATGACCATGAAATCACTAAATACGTGTGTCAGTGTGGTCAAGCAGCAGCACAGACAAATGCACGTCCAACACATATATTTATTTTGGTTAATCATCAGAGATAGTGTAGATACCGCCTATCATAATATCAATGTAATTGGATAACAGGGCAAAAATCAAAAACACATTTTGCAGGGCAGCAACCCACATGTTACAGAAAAGTCACTGGCCCATCTACATATGATGGGCAGGAGAGATAATGTGCATTAGGTGCATGGTGTGCAGTATGCATTAGCCCCCCACCCCCACATGCTGCTGCACGCCCCAAATGCGTCAGTTACATATGTGTGCATGTAGACAGTAGGCGGTGCATGATGAGGGCCCAACATGCACCGCCAATCAATCATGATCTGTTCATAAGAATATATCTGTCTGCCAACACAGGAGGCACAAAAATGAAACAGCATATGTTGTTAAGAGTAAGAAAGTGTAAACACAGATATCGAAATATATGTTACAGCTGTCACATAATGCCTGATATAGGAATCAAAGCAGCAACAATTTAACCCAAAACAATGGTCAAATGCAAAATGAGGATATGCTAACAGGTAGCAGAGGCACATGAACACAGAGAATTCAAATGAAACAAACCGCAGAAACATGCAGAGATAACATTATGCAGAAGGTCCCCTGCACTGGTTGGTGTGGATACAGTGTCTGTACACAGATATCACGGTACATGGAATGCACAAATGAAGGAAGAAAATGGACAGCCACACTGCCACACACCAAATATAATGGGGCAATGTGAGTGCCGGAACCTCAGGGGATAAATAGGACTGTGCAGACATGCAATGCTAGGTTTGTAAATCAATGCCCATATCGTCACGTCTCTACAGTAAACAAACACAATAACCTGTATAGAGAGATGGAAAGAAAGGTCAAACATGTCACAGTAACCCACACAGAAGCCATATTGACACATGCTGTGTTGCACCAACATAGTCAGTCACATGCACATGCACCGGGTACATTGAAACATCATACAGTGATGCCACACATGCACTATGACAACCTTGGTGAGTGCAAACATCAATCCAAGATGTTGGTGTGCAGTAAAGTGGTGTGGTGGCAAATACTATGTCATGTCCAAGTGGAAGTTAGGCGGACATGGACAAGAGGACCTCTCCATTATTCCCCTTGTGCCACACGCATGGCTGTATGCTCGTGTTGAACCAAACAGATGTGCGTATCCTGAATTCCATGTTACACACATGGGCAAAACACAACAACACAGTGTCAGAAGGATGTACAACATACAGCGACAATGTCAGTCCCTGCTGCACACGTGGGGACCAGTACACAGTGCCCACAATGCAAAGGGTGTCTGCAACCCAACAAGTCCTGTTAAGACTGTCCTTGAAAACCTGGGCATGCATCGTCAAGTGTGACATCCCAATATGCCACAGTACTGGAAAGGTCATGTGTGTCTCCTGCGATGAACATGACACCCAGCCAGAGCACTGCAGCAACGGTGCGTTGGACAGGCCTGTCATGTCCAAAGTAGCAGTCCAACAATAATACTGTCCATCCTAGGCATGTGTCCCACTTGCAGAGGTCAAACATCCTATGGCACCATTTCCCATGGATAGTTCCATGGTGTTGTTGTGTCCTCCAACAGGTGGGTGATGGTGACGCCGGATGCACTGTAGTAGATGTGCTTTGTGTATCCTCTGCCCTGTGTCAGAAGAGGATAAACAATGTATTGGTATGCTGCTTGCAACATCAGCCCAAATTGCAGAGAGTCAAACATCAATATGTATGTAATGAAACGTCACACAGGCAAACATAACATGATCACAACACAGAACATAGTGCATGTTGTGGATATTTGGAATTGGAACCACAGACGAGGGTGTCACATGGATATGGTCATGTCCATGCCCATGTTACACAGGTGTTTCACAGCTCCACACCATTTGCATCAGCATTTGTGTACAGAGACCCAACATGAAATGTCCATGAAACAAACGGTAAATCATTAAAAGGCTAATGTCATTCCCAAAAGACCAAAGGTGCAACCTACTGTGTGTTTGCATCAAATGTCTGTTTGGGTTCCCTGAGGCTCTCAAAGGCCACCACACGTCACAATGAAGGGAGAAGATGTCATCAAAATGTGTAGAATCACCATGTTTCCATGTCCAGCCACTGTTGATGCATGTCCACATTATGGCGATATCTGTGATACAAAAATGCTGTTGCGCAGTGGTCTGTCAGCACACAAGAGATAGGTCAGTTCACAACACACAACACATGTCCACAATATTCACAAGGTAAACAGCAGTAAGGTTGAGATAGCACAGTCACCACCGCTCCCCAGGTGTACAGACCCCTCACACCACATGATAATGCAAAATGCCTGCACGCTGTATCATCACACAGCCAACCCAAAAACACCCACCCACACAGTATGCTAAGGTGAGCGTGCCAGCAGTAGCATATGGTCTGTAAGTGCACAACTGGAGATTAGTGGAGATAAAGGATTGTCAAATGCAATGTTACACTGCTGTTGGTTGATGCTACAATGTCAGGGAAGGGTGTACGTGCAGCCCACCACCCAAACACTTAGGACCTGCACACACTCACAGCTCTGTTGGACGTGTTCCAGAGACAGTGTTGGAGAAGATGAACTGGCCAGGAACACATGTGGATATGTGTGCCAACAGCAACATATGGGGTATGGGGGTGCAGGGCAAAGAGGTGAACAACAACATATGTACAATATGACAGATCACTGCAGACATGTGCTCCCCCTGACTGTCGTCACAGACAAAGTAGCTGTAGGTCCACCTACCACAAACTACTGCATGTTGGATGACGTACAGTCACCTGTCAATGCACCACAGCACAAGAAGGGTCACCAAGTATGTCCTGTGGATTGAGGAACACAAGAGAAACATACATATGTCATGTTGGAGCTGTGCAACACACACTGCACCTTCACGCCCTCAGCTCGAAGACCCCCCAAGATCCTTTACAGACTGACTGTTCCCCATCACACTGTACAGATACGCTTCATGCTAAAGTTATCACTGAAGTGTGTGTGGCAAACTACAAGGGCCCGTACTCTGTCCTTCCCCTTCCTCACCTCTCTGCTGACGTAAAAACTATTGAACAGAATCGTCTCCTTGCGACCGTGTCCCTGCTCGGCTCTAAGACTGCAGTACTACCCTGTGTCCCCCATATCGCACCCACTGCCCCTTCAGTGTGTGTTCTGGTGTCTCAGTGTCCTCTGCTACCCTGCTGTCAGTTCCTGTACCACAGGGAAATATCCAGGGGCCTCTTCCTTATCCTCTGTTGATATACATTTCCTTGGTGTGGCTATCTCATCCCTTGACCTACATTACCAGCTGTGTGCTGATGATTTGCAAATATATCTCTCCACGCCTGAGTTATGTCTGCCAAACCACACCCCGATGTCTTCCTGCCACCTGACATTGATGGCTGTATGTCATCCCACTGTGTGAAATTAATAATGGCAAAGCATGGATATCCTATATGTGCACCTAAACCCTCCCCTCCAATCAGAGCGTCTTTGTGTGTGTGGTCATACCTTCCTTTCTCCAGGGTCAGCAATGTAGGTGTTGTCTTGGACTGCACTCTCCACCTCTACACACATACCCAGCTTGTAGTTGAGGCTTGTGGTTTCTGTCTAGATGTCATCAGCTATATTTCACCAGTCCTCCCTGAACACACAACTAAAACCCAAATCCACCCCCTTAATCAGCTCCCGGCTTGCCTACTGTAACCTACACCTTGCTGATCTGGCTTTGAATCATCTCTGTCTGCATGAAAATAGCAACACTGCACTGCATGGCCATTCTACAGCCACACACATAATGACTATAATACCCCCACTATCAGGACACCTCACAGGTTCTCTATCCGTCTCTGCATCCATGTCAAGGCTCTCCTGCTGACCTATACATGCAGGCACACTGTGGTGTTCTAGTAACTTCCCTTACTGATCACAACTACCAGTAATCCAACTACAACTGAGCATGTATATAGTGCTACAAGTCACATGTAGCGTTATACAGAAACAACTAACACACAGTCCCTGCCCATCAGAGTATACCAACCAATCAACAGCTCATATTACTAAATGTGAAACACACATGTCTAGGCAACTGGTCCCATCTATGGACCGCCCTCCTACTGTTGACCCCATACTACATGCCTTTCACCTTGCTGCACCCAAAGCCCCAAACTAACTACCTGTGGCTGTACAGCAGCCCCTATCCCAATCAGCCACAAATCATGTGTGACAGCTTAACACCTCCCACAAGCCTACTACACCTGACACACATAATCCACCACCACCCACTGTTGTGCCCTGCTCACACTATCTGCGTTTCAGTAATCACTAGATTGTAAGCTGGGATGGCCAGGCAGTGTCTTTTATTTGTCAGTGCAGTGTTGCATCTTACTGCTATTGGGATACAAATGTTCACTAGTAGTAGTAGTACACACATATCTAAACAAATGTATGTGGCAACATATGCAGTACTTACATGAGAACACCTCCTCAATCACCTGCCGCCTGACTGCTGTGCCCTCACGTGTGTCACCACGGCCACATACAGGAGGGCACATAGGATCATCCTCCAGATCTTCATTAATTTGGACAGGGATATGGTGCCTGAGAGCAATGTTGTGCAGGATGCAACAGACTATAATGATCTCTGCCACAGTCTGTGGTTTGTATTGTAAGGCCCTGCCTGTCCTATCCAGACACCTGAAGCGACTCTTTAAAACGCTAAAGGTGCATTCTATGATGGAGCTGCTGGAGGCATGGGCCTCATTGTAACTCCTCTCTGCACGTGTCCGTAGTTGACGCATAGGGGTCAGCAACCAGGGGCGACACCCATATCCTGAATCACCTGCAGAAAGAAATGTGGAACGTTAAAGCAGGAGCTGATGTTCACCCAAATGGAAACAAGTATGTACGTGCAAACCAAATGCACAAAACATCTGGAAAGAAACATATGACATCACATGATGGGACACCACAACTATGCATCAGTGTGTGAAGTTATGACACACAAAACAAGGGGTAGGTGTAAAGATTGCAATCAACATAATCTGTAACCACGACACAAATGCTAGCATCCATTCTACCATCAACACGCAGCACCGTAGCAAGGTAGAGCTGGAGGGCACTACCCACCCCCCCAACGTTAGATCACACACAGACAGATGAGACACACACACAACTAGGGTTACACCTCAAAGACAGACATGTGCACATACGGTTAGTCAGAGGATCACCATGTGCATGTCAGAGATGAGAAATACACACCCAGCAGTATACAGTCCTCATACTGGCCTGCCTCAAAATTGTCTGAATAGTGCCGAGTGATGCAGGATATAGGAGTCATGGGTGGACCCTGCAAACCTAGGGACCACATTCAGAATATGCATATTTGCATCACATACAACCTGAACATTCAGGGAATGGTAGTGTTTATGGATCCCTCCTCCGCTACTCTTATTCTTGGCGATACTGGTCCCAGCTGAGGAACGGAGGAGGGCTGTGAGATTCAGTCAGCAAGAAAACCACATCCTGCTGGCCAGTGTGTTGGAGCGGTATGAGGTGCTCTATGGCCGGCTCAGCAACAGCACTACTGTGGCAACACGTACACACGTGTGGGAGGAGGTACAGGAGGCCATAGCCCAGGCAGGGGGACCAACCAGGGACCTGGACAGCCTGAGAAAGAGATTTATTGGCATTAAGCATGGTGTCCATGCACACATGGTGGCAGAGAGGCAACATGCCATGGGCACCGGTGGGGGTGCCCCCTTTGCCCCAACTCTCACACCCCTGGAGCAGGAGCTCGCAGACTGTCTTGGGCCCATCTACCTGCGTGGACTGCCAGAAGCGCTGGACACCGCCCATCCACAGGAAGGTGGGTATGCACCTTACACCTTGCTGCTCCTTAGGCTTTGAATAAACATCCTTTGTCTATGTGTCAGGCATCTTCTATGGCCCTCCTCCCACTTAGGTTCAAAGCTCATATGTTTGCCTCTGCCTTTGGTTCAAGAGTGTGCTGTTCTCCATTACTCCCCTTTTTAATCTCACCTTTCTGTCTTGCTCTCACACTTTTTCCTACCTCCTTCCTTTGACCTGTCTCCCCTGCTCGTGTCTCTTTGCTTCTGTTCCAAACCTCCTTCCACACCTGTTAGTGCATTGTCCTTTTAGATTATAAGCTCTGTTGAGCAGGGATTGTCTTTTTGTGTTTTCACTTTTACAGTGCTGTGTGCGCTTGGTAGCGCCCTATTAATGCTTAGTAGTAGGAGTAGGAGTAGGAGTAGTAGTAGTAGATATGCAGCACACATACAGGGCACGCCCAAGCACATGTGGCACATGGAGGAGAATGGTGGGGGACCATGTCCTGAGAGCATGCGTGCCTTAACACAGGCAACTGTGGGGTAATGACACAGCAGCACATGGCAGGGTAGGTACAGGGTGTGTGTAACAGGTACCTGGGCCTATGTGCATGATATACACAGTCCTGAACATAGTTGAAGACCACAAAGCAGTGGAGAGGCAGGGGGCGTGGCGAACAAGGCCCATATCTGATTGAACACTGCAAAAACATACATACAAAGCCCAGAGGGTTAAGCTGCATAGCAACAATTCACAGCACTACAGATCAGCAATGTAACAGAGATGTAAAGGACTTATCTGAGGAGTGGCTAATGATATCCCACTGTAATCAAAGAGCATCACAGCATAACTGAGCAGCAATGTAACAGTAAAGAGCCATATTGGGATATCATTTGACAGTATTCAAATAACTTCCTTGTATCATTTCTATATTGTTGCTCTCTAGTGCTGTGAAGTTTGGCTGTTCTGCTAGACCCTCTGGGCTGTACATATAGGTGAGTCTGGCCACTGATGTATGCAGAGTTCATGCAAGTACAGGGCCTGTCTACAGATCAAGCATTGACACATTGAACTGCGACACTATACCATGTGTGAGATCTGTGATTCACACGAGCCCTCATCAGGACCCTTTCCTGGCATGAGAATGACTCATGGGACACACAGATGTAAACATGGTCATGCGATGCTAGTTGTTGCGTGCATGATTCTTCTGCAGACTGATCTGGTGGGATATGCCTGATATGTGCATGTGTCACAGTGGGGGTTGTAACAGGTATCTCAAACATCACCTTGTGTCCCACTCACAGGCACTCGTCAGGCTCTGTTGGCCATTCACCAGGAGATCCACCAGCTGCGTGCCACAGCAGACACAATGGCAGGGGCGCTCCTCCGTATTGCGGATGCCCAGGAGGCCATAGCTGCCCATACCCAGCAGCCAGCACTGGCACCAGAGGCAGCACCAGCTGTCCCGGGACAGAGGGGTGGGTTGGGCCGTGATCGCCGTGGCCGGCCATGGAGGATGTGAACATTAAAAATAAAGATATCACAACCTATTACAACCTATGTGTTTGTTTCCAATGTGTGGCACTGTGATCCCCTACGTATCCTGCACCCCATGTTGTCACCCTGCCCACATGTGCCTACCCATATCCCTCAGGGGTGGGGTGTCTGTACTGCCACCAATCATCGCACATAGGTTATACCATGCCCTGTGTGCCATGTACTGTGGTAGGTGGTCACCCTCTTACCTATGCGTGGGGGTATACCCAACCTCACCCGTTGCCCAGCAAGATGTTCACAGTGGTACATGTCTGTTGTAAGGATCTGTCACCCTCTCCCACCCCATATAGTCTCCATCATTAGACACACATGTGTGACCATCCTCCCTGCCCACACCAGGGCCTACGTGGCTGTCTACCCACTTAGGCTTGCATGCGGCACAGGCAGACAAAGGTAGCTCACTTCAGTCAGCTGATCACTGTTCACCAGCACTTGTAGTCCCCACCGCTCATCCTTGGGACCTGCATCGACCTGTCTCGCCCTCACCAGCTATCCCCCTGTAAAGCCCCTGGGTACAGCATCCCCTCTTACCCTTCCTGCCACATACCTGCTGCTAGCCTTTTCCCCCTATTGCCCCACAGGCATGGTGTATCAGATATGGTGCCCACACATCACAGGCAGCATGCATGTGACCATAGCTGTTGGCACACACTGCACATTGGCACATCACAGGGGCACCATGGGACACAGACGCCTACGCACATGGGCAGCCCCCACAACTGCGTGTGGAGACGGTCCATGTATGTTACCTATGTCTACCACGCATACACATAGGGATCTACACACATGCCCCATGCTCACATCCACAGTCTGTCTGTAAGGGAGACACATGACCATTGTGATGTAGTAACACAACTGTATTTAAAAACATATGTAAACAGGTATTATATACCAAAGCCCACATGTTGGGTCCCGGGAGACAGGACAGCACAGGGAACGTGTGTGGGTGCCACAGGGACCATCACACGCTCCTGGGACACCCATCAGGTGATGGCTGTCGAGATGCACCGCCCATACCAGCCACACGCTGCCTCTGGGCAGTCATCCACTTAATGGAGCCTGCCAGCCACCGGATGGTGCTGTCCTGGGCCTGCTGGCATTGCAGCACGCCTTCCATTGCCACATACAGGTCCTGGACGCACCTACCACCACATACACACAAGGTGCCAGCTGTCTGTGTGGTGGCATGTGCGTGGGCCCTGTCTGTGGCAATGGGTGGCGTAGCTACACCCAGACGGGCACCATCGCCACACACATGCGGCAGCTGGCAGGGACACACAGTGCCCTGTGCTGTCCTGTGTCCCCTTGCACCCTCCCCCGCTCCACACCCCCTCCTCCCCCCGGCACCTCCCACCCACCCTCGCCACCCTCCATGCTCTACTCCTCCTCCTCATACTCCAAAACGTCACACACACTCTCACCCTCCACTCCCTCCTGCCCCACCCCACCCTCCACCTCCTCCATGTCCCCATCATCCTCTTCCACCTCCTCCGCCTCTGCCGCCTCCTCCTCCTCTGCCGCCTCCTCCTCCTCCTTCTCCACCGGCTGGATTGAAGCTGTGGGGCGTGTTTTGGGTGGCCCTGAGGCTGATGTCCCCTCACCAGCAGCAGTAGCTTCTGTGGGGGAAGACAGTCATTAGCACACCATCATGCAATTACAACACCATATAAACATAGTGTGGCCTCCCATAGGCCGTTGGCCCACTGTGACATGCTGTACTGCGCTGCAGGGGCCACAACACTCACCACCACATTGCTGCAGTGCCCTCCTTTGTAGCCGCTCGAGGACATAAGAACATAAGATATGCCATACTGGGTCAGACCAAGGTCAATCAAGCCCAGTATTCTGTTTCCAACAGTAGCCAATCTTGGTCATATGTACCTAGCAGTTTCCCCAAGAGACACAAGTTCCACAATGCTTGTACTGGGTCAAGCATTGATATCTTCGGTCACTTCTTAATAATGGTTTATGGACCTTTCCTCCAGGAACTTGTCCAAACCTTTTTTAAACCCAGCTACACTAACAGCCTTTACTACATCCTCCGGTAACAAATTCCAGAGTTTGATTACACGTTGAGTGAAAAAATATTTTCTTTTATTAGTCTTAAATAGTTTACCCTGTAGCTTCATTGCATGTCCCCTAGTCTTTCTATATTCTGATAAGGTAAACAATCGATCTACGTTTACCCGTTCCACTCCGTTCATTAATTTATAGACTTCTATCATATCTCCCCTCAGCTGTCTCTTTTCCAGGTTAAAGAGCCCTAACCTTTTTAGCCTTTCTTCATAGGAGTATCCTTCCATCCCCTTTACCATTTTGGTGGCTCTTCTCTGTACCTTTTCTAAAATCACTATATCCTTTTTAAGATACAGCGACCAGAATTGCACACAATATTCAAGGTGTGGTCTCACCATGGAACGATATAGAGGCATTATAATATCTTTTGTTTTATTTTCCATTCCTTTCCTTATCATACCTAGCATTCTATTTGCTCTCTTGGCCGCCGCTGCACACTGGGCCGAGGGTTTTAACATGGTATCCCGAATGACGCCTAAATCTTTTTCCTGGGTGGTGGTTCCTAATGTGGAACCTTGCATCGTGTAACCATAGTTTGGGTTGTTCTTCCCTAGGTGCATAACCTTGCACTTGTCCACATTAAATTTCATCTGCCATTTTGATGCCCAGTCTTCCAATTTATCAAGATCCTCTTGCAATTTTTCACAATCCTCTTGGGTTTTAACAACTTTAAATAGTTTTGTGTCATCTGCAAATTTGATAACCTCACTCGTTATTCCACTTTCCAGGTCATTTATGAATATGTCAAAAAGCAGCGAACCCAGCACAGATCCCTGGGGTACACCACTATTCACCTTTCTCCATTGGGAAAATTGGCCATTTAGCCCTACCCTCTGCTTTCTATCTTTTAACCAGTTCCTGATACACAATAGTACATTGCCTCCTATCCCATGACTCTTTAGTTTTGCCAAAAGTCTCTGATGAGGGACCTTGTCAAAGGCTTTCTGAAAGTCCAGATACACAATATCAACCGACTCACCTTTGTCCACCTGTTTATTCACTCCTTCAAAAAAACATTGTTGTTGTTAAGTGCCGTCGAGTCGGAGTCGACTCATGGCGACCCTCTGGATAGCTATCCTAAATTGTGTTCGGTCTTCAGTCACGCGGCTCATTGTTGACAGACTGATACCCGTAGCTGCTGTTATTGTAGCAATCCATCTCATTGCTGGCCTTCCTCTTTTGCGTTGACCTTCTATCTTGCCAAGCATGATGTCTTTCTCTAATGATCTCTCTCTTCGCATGATGTGTCCGAAGTATGAAAGTCGAAGTCTTGTCATCTGAGCTTCTAAAGAAAGCTTAGGTTTGATCTCTTCTAGTACCGACTGGTTTGTTCTTCGGGCAGTCCATGGTATACACAGTATTCGCCGCCAGCACCATAATTCAAAGGCATCAATTTTCTTCCTGTCTGTCTTTTTCACTGTCCAGCTTTCACATCCATATGATGTTATTGAAAATACCATGGCTTGAACAAGTCGAATCTTTGTATGGAGAGAGACATCTCTGCTCTTGAGAATCTTATCTAGGTCTTTCATAGCCATTCTGCCAAGAGCAATGCGTCGTCTGATTTCTTGACTGCTTGTTGCTTCTTTATTGATAGTTGATCCAAGTAGGTTAAAGTTGTTCACGATTTCAATTTCTTCTCCTTCAACGATGAACCTGTTGATTATGCCAGTTGTCATGATCTTTGTCTTCTTTACATTAAGGTGCAGGCCCATTTTGAGACTATGTTCTTTGATTGTGAGAAGCAAATGTTTCAGATCATCTTCACTTTCAGCCAGTAATGTGGTATCATCAGCATAGCGAAGGTTGTTGATGAGTCTTCCACCAATCTTCACACCTCTGTTGTCTTCATACAGTCCTGCTTCTCTGATGATTTGTTCTGCATATAAATTAAACAGGTAGGGGGAAAGTATGCAGCCTTGTCTTACACCTTTGCTTATTTTAAACCATTCTGTTTCTCCTTGTTCCGTTCGAACTGTTGCTTCTTGATCAATGTACAGATTACGCAAGAGAACGATCAGGTGTTCTGGTATACCCATGCTTCTTAATGTGGCCCAGAGTTTCTCATGGTTTACACAGTCAAAAGCCTTGCTATAGTCGATAAAGCACAAATAGATATCCTTTTGGTATTCTTTAGTCTTTTCAAGGATCCATCTCACATCCGCAATGATGTCTCTCGTTCCTCGCCCTTTCCTGAACCCTGCTTGCACTTCAGGTAGTTCTTGTTCTAGGTATGGCTGTAGTCTCTTTTGAATAATCTTCAGTAGAATCTTGCTGGCATGTGGGATCAGAGCGATTGTGCGATAATTTCCACAGTCAGTTGGATCACCTTTCTTTAGTATTGGTATAAACACAGATCTTTTCCAGTCAGTTGGCCATGATGTTGTCTTCCATATTTCTTGGCAGAGCCTTGTAAGTACGGTAACAGCTGCATCAGATTGCTGCAATACTTCTATGGGAATGCTATCAATGCCTGGTGCTTTGTTCTTTGATAAGGCTTTCAATGCTGCTTCAACTTCTTCTTTCATCACCAATGGTTCCTGATCATAAGGTATAGGTTGAAACGGCTGTTGGTCCACTTGATCTTTATCATATAAAAACTCTGTATATTCCTTCCACCTTTTCTTGATCTTCTCAGCATCATTCAACATAGAACCTTGAGCATCTTGTAACATTCCAATTCGAGGCTGGAACTTTTTCTTTAACTCTCGCAGCTTTAGGAAAGCCGATCTTGTTCTTCCTCTAATAGTTTCTGCTTCTATTTCCTTGCAAGTGTCATTGTAGTACTTTTCCTTGTCCTGTCTTGCTGCACGTTGGAAATCTCTGTTGAGTTCTGCGATTGTCTTTCTTTCTCCTTTGGCTTTAGCTTCTCTGCGTTTCTGGGCAATTTTCAGAGTTTCTTCCATCATCCATTTTGGCCGTTTTTGCTTTTTCACCTTTTGTAGAGACTTCTCGCTTTCTTCCAGCACAACCTTCTTGATGTCATTCCATAACTCTTCCGGAGCTCTGTCATTTGTATCTAAGGCAGCAAATTGATTTTGCAGGCAGTCTTTAAATTCCAGTGGTATATTCTCAAGGTCATATTTTGGTGCATTCATGAGTGGTTTGCTCTTTTTCAACTTTAGCTTGAGTTTGCATACTAGTAGTTGATGATCTGTACCACAGTCAGCTCCAGGTTTTGTCTTTGTTGATGTTACAGAGCTTTTCCATCGTTGACTTCCACAGATGTAGTCAATTTGATTTTTATACAATCCATTGGGTGAAGTCCATGTGTACAGCCGTCGCTTGTGTTGCTGAAAGAAGGTGTTTGAGATGAATAGATCATTGGTCTTGCAGAATTCTATCAATCTTTCTCCAGCTTCATTTCTGTTGCCAAGTCCATATTTTCCAACTACTTTGCCTTCTTCTTTGTTGCCAACTTTTGCGTTCCAGTCACCCATGACT
Organism: Ichthyophis bannanicus; assembly: GCA_033557465.1. Taxonomy (NCBI): domain Eukaryota; kingdom Metazoa; phylum Chordata; class Amphibia; order Gymnophiona; family Ichthyophiidae; genus Ichthyophis; species Ichthyophis bannanicus. Next base: position 944,383,111 of record CM066034.1, read on the forward strand.
ATCAGGATATCCTGTTTGCATGTTCTGTCAATTTCAGCTTGTACTTGTTCATAGAACTCTTCAATTTCATTCTCTTCTGCAGCTGTTGTTGGGGCATATACTTGAATTATAGTTGTGTTGATAGGCAATCCTCGTAGACGAATAGAGATTAAGCGTTCGCTGACTGCATTGTATTTCATTACAGTTCTTGCAAGTTTCATCTTTATTATAAATGCAACACCATTTCTTCTTTGTCTTTCATTTCCAGCATAGTAGACCATGTGATCATCTGATGCAAAGTGCCCGATGCCAGTCCATTTCAGTTCGCTGACACCCAACAGATCAAGTTGTACACGTTCCATTTCATTCTTGACCACTTCCAACTTCCCTTGGTTCATGCTTCGTACGTTCCATGTTCCAATGTGTAAGACATCTTTACAGCTTCTGACTCTCATTTCATGCGCAGCTACATCAGCAGTCAGACTTCCCGAAGGCTTTGATCCAACCACATCATAAATGCTGGCTTTACTCTGAAAAGTCTTCAGCTCTTCCCCAGTAGCTAGTTGAGTGCCTTCCGACCTGGGAGTCTCATCTTCCAGCACCATAGCACAATTTGTTTTGTTGTAACTATCCATTGGGTTTTCATGGCAAGATACAGAAGTAGATTGCCGGGCCTTCCTTCCGCGCAGTTTAAGTTTGGTGTTGTTGCCATTTTGTCACAGAAATGTGATCCTCCGCCGTCAACACTATCCCATTCTGCTGCTGCCCAGATGGGTGGTTTGTCTTCGTCTGGCACCTCAGCTGAGACCTGTCCATCTTGGGAGACCCTGCCAGTAGTTAAACTACCGATAGTTTAGCTCTCAGCATCACTGATGCACACAAGCCCTCACAGCACGACAAGCTGCAAACCAAGTGAGAGCAAAAAAAAAAAACATAACAGATTAGTAAGACAAGATCTTCCTTGTCTAAAGCCATGTTGGCTGTCTCCCATTAGGTTGTGACTATCTACATGCTGAGTAATTTTATTCTTTATGATGGTTTCTACCATTTTTCCCGGTACTGACGTCAGGCTCACCGGTCTGTAGTTTCCCGGATCACCCCTGGAACACTTTTTAAAAATTGGTGTTACATTGGCGATCCTCCAATCTTCAGGTATTAGAGATGATTTTAATGATAGTTCACAGATTACTGATAGCAGTTCTGCAATCTCATATTTCAGTTCTTTCAACACCCTTGGATGTATACCATCCGGCCCAGGTGATTTGCTACTCTTCAGTTTATCTAATAGTTGTAAGACATCTTCCCGATGTATCGATATTTCCTTCAATTCTTCCGCACCTTTAAATACCACTTCAGTCATGGGTAACATCCCTACATCTTCCTCAGTAAAGACCGAAGCAAAGAATTCATTCAGTCTCTCCGCTATCGCCTTGTCGCCATCCGGGTAGTGCAGCCGCAACTCACGTCCCTTTTTCCGTAGGTCCTCCACCTGGGTGGAAATGCAATGGGTGGTAACATTAAGAGCCAGATATCTCTGGTGAGTGCCCAACGCATATCACACATCTCACTGCGTACAGCTGGGTGCTGCTGCTGCTCATGCCAGTGGTTTCTATACTACCTGTTGCCAGCGCCGCCTGCATGTGTGGCTGTGGTTCTGGGCATGTGTGGGGTGCCACCTATGTGTCGTTTGGGCAACCCCACAGACCAGCCTTACCCAGATCCTATGCTCTCCTTGCATTACATGGCACCACCATGCCATGTGTGGGGTAGGTATGCTGGTCTACAGGGGAGGTGTTTCTTGACCCCTGTGAGATCTGGCACACACCTTTCTGTTTGCATCACTTACACACATCCGCAGACACACAGGCCATGCCACCATGATATCTGTATTGGAACATGTGTGATGTGTTCCGGCATCGCGCGGGGATTGGGTGGCCCTGAACACATTACCAGGAACCACTACCAGAACACCAGGATGTGTACTCTACCTGTGTGGACACAACTAGGGCCTCCTGTGAATAGGGCATTTGTGGCCGACTGCAACAGGAGCATGCACCAACACACCTAGCTGGGCTATAGACCTCTGTAATAAGGTCCAGGGCCTCCTGGAGTTAGGGCATAGCTGTGAAACCCCAACTGATGCAGTTACCCTGACACCAGGATTTATAATAGACCTCTGTAATCAGGTCCAGGGCCTCCTGGAGTTAGGGCAGAGCTGTGAAACCCGAACTGATGCAGTTACCCTGACACCAGGATTTATAATAGACCTCTGTAATCAGGTCCAGGGCCTCCTGGAGTTAGGGCAGAGCTGTGAGAATGAAACAGATGCAGGTACCCTGACATCAGGATCTCTAATGGACCCCTGTAATGAGGTCCAGGGACTCCTGGGGTTAGGGCAGAGCTGTGAAACCCTAAATGATGCAGTTAACCTGACACCAGGATTTATAATAAACCTCTGTAATCAGGTCCAGGGCCTCCTGGAGTTAGGACAGAGCTGTGAAACCCCAACTGATGCAGTTACCCTGACACCAGGATTTATAATAGACCTCTGTAATCAGGTCCAGGGCCTCCTGGAGTTAGGGCAGAGCTGTGAGAATGAAACAGATGGAGGTACCCTGACACCAGGATCTCTAAAGGACCACTGTAATGAGGACCAGGGCCTCCTGGAGTTAGGGCAGAGCTGTGAAACCCCAACTGATGCAGTTACCCCGACACCAGGATTTATAATAGACCTCTGTAATCAGGTTCAGGGCCTCCTGGAGTTAGGGCAGAGCTGTGAAATCCCAACTGATGCAGTTACCCTGACACTAGGATTTATAATAGACCTCTGTAATCAGGTCCAGGGCCTCCTGGAGTTAGGGCAGAGCTGTGAAACCCCAACTGATGCAATTACCCTGACACCAGGATTTATAATAGACTTCTGTAATCAGGTCCAGGGTCTCCTGGAGTTAGGGCAGAGTTGTGAGAATGAAACAGATGCAGGTACCCTGATACCAGGATCTCTAATGGACCACTGTAATGAGGTCCAGGGCCTCCTGGGGTTAGGGCAGAGCTGTGAAACCCTAAATGATGCAGTTAACCTGACACCAGGATTTATAATAAACCTCTGTAATCAGGTCCAGGGCCTCCTGGAGTTAGGGCAGAGCTGTGAGAATCAAACAGATGCAGGTACCCTGACACCAGGATCTCTAATGGACCACTGTAATGAGGACCAGGGACTCCTGGGGTTAGGGCAGAGCTGTGAAACCCCAACTGATGCAGTTACCCTGATACCAGGATTTCTAATGGACCACTGTAATGAGGTCCAGGGCCTCCTGGGGTTAGGGCAGAGCTGTGAAACCCTAACTGATGCAGTTAACCTGACACCAGGATTTATAATAGACCTCTGTAATCAGGTCCAGGGCCTCCTGGAGTTAGGGCAGAGCTGTGAGAATCAAACAGATGCAGGTACCCTGACACCAGGATCTCTAATGGACCACTGTAATGAGGACCAAGGACTCCTGGGGTTAGGGCAGAGCTGTGAAATCCCAACTGATGCAGTTACCCTGACACCAGGATCTCTAATGGACCACTGTAATGAGGTCCAGGGCCTCCTGGAGTTAGGGCAGAGCTGTGAAACCCCAACTGATGCAGTTACCCTGACACCAGGATTTATAATAGACCTCTGTAATCAGGTCCAGGGCCTCCTGGAGTTAGGACAGAGCTGTGAGAATCAAACAGATGCAGGTACCCTGACACCAGGATCTCTAATGGACCTCTGTAATCAGGTCCAGGGCCTCCTGGAGTTAGGGCAGAACTGTAAGAATGAAACAGATGCAGATACCCTGACAGCAGGATCTCTAATGGACCACTGTAATCAGGTCAAGGGCCACCTGGGGTTAGTGCAGAGCTCTGAGACTGACACAGATGCAGTTAACCTAACACCAGGATCTATGCTAGACCTCTGTAACCATGTGTGATGCCTCCTGGGGATGGAGTAGACATTTGGGACCACATCACACGCAGGTAACATAACACCAGGATATGTAATAGACCTGTGTGATCAGGTCTATGGCCGTTCTGGGGATAGGGCAGATTTGCAATCCACAACATATGCATCTACAGTGGCAACAGCTTGGCCCACAGACTGGTATGTCCACCATGTTCTGCATGCATGATATGTGATGTTTGCTGTATTTGTGTTGCACAACCGTCATTGTGTGACCTGTCCCCATATACTTACTTCACGGGGGTAGTCGGCAGATCTGTTGTACCGCCTGGTGAGGTGCACCCATGCTCTCCTCACCTGTCCAAGGTCCTACCTCTTTGCTGCGCCCGGGAACAAACGGCTCTGTTTTGTGCAGATCAGTTCACACAGGATCCTGAGCTCCCTCCGGGTAAAAGCGGGCTTCCGTGAACGCCTGTCCATTTTTTCACTCTCGAGATAGCGCGTGTATTGTACGTACATGATGATGCACATGGCACATGTGCCGTGTCGTACACGTACATGCGCTATCTCGCGGTACTACGTGCTACCAGGAGCAATTACAGTGCACAGCACACGTGGGATTTTGACGGCAAGATCACATCATAGTATTCTAATCGGAACAGTGAAATGCACAGCGAACGGTATGGGCCGCTTCTCCAGTCCCCATACACCTGATCTCGCCGCCACGCCACCATTTATTAATATAATTGATGAATTGGTGTTTACGTTATGGCGGTGAGGCTCCCCGGTGTTGGCCAGTGGGCACATTATAGGGCGCCTTAACTTGTGGCGCCCTGTAATGCGCCTTCTATGGCCCATGTTCAGTGCCACTGTGGTCTACAGGACTAGGGTGAATGGGTATGTTGGTGTTACCCGCATACTACAGAGAATTTGTCTAACTGTCACAGCCATGCAAAAAGGTGCCGCTTCAGATACTCTTCCTGATGTTGTTGTACTGGGGATTTGAACCTAGGTGAGCTGGTTGTATAGTCACTGTACTAACCAGTGTGCTATGCCTCTATGGCCATTGTCATAGCTAGGACTGACTACACAACAACTGCACGGCAACGCACATACATTATGCTGTGCTTACTGGGATAGGGGAGACCCACAGCTAAGGCAGTTTCCAGGCCACGTTACCATAGAGAAATGACTGTGGAGGCAGAGGCCATGGGTTTGATCCCACAGTGGTGTTATGTAAGAAAGCTGTCTGAGGCATTATCCTTTAATTTAAATCAGTGCTGTCTGAGGCATTTCCTTTTTAAATTTAAATTAGTGCTGCCAGTAAAAACACCCTAACAGTGCCGTAACCTAAGGTGCCGCATAAGGCGCCCTATAAGGCACTCCATAGGGCACATTATAAAGTGCACTGTCCGCCAAGGCACCTTATAATGTGCCCTATAGGGCGCTTTATGGGGCGCTGTATAGGGCGCCTTATGAGGCACCTTAAGGTTACAGCACTGTGAGGGTGCATTTTGCTGGCAGCATTCATTTAAATGAAAAGGAAAAGCCTCAGACAGTCTTATTAAATAACACCACTGTGGGATCAAACCCATGACCTCTGCCTTCACAGTTATTGAAGTAACCACTGGGCTACATCTCTATAGCTTCTAACACACCCCTGGCTGGCTACAGAAAGACTGCAGGTCACCACACAAACTGTCTGCTGTGGTCACCAGCATAGGATAAACCCACCCGTACCCATGATGCACTGCACATGAAGATCAGCAGTCTACAGCTGATCACAAGACGGGGTATGCACCCCCACAGCACCTCGGCCTGGTAGGGGGAACTGACCGTGTGTGTTATTGGCACAGAGTAGCTACAGACCGTGACATTCTGCGGGTCCTGTGCTCACCTTGAGGGTGAGGTGGGGCGCCCAGCACCATGTCCGCAGTACCTGGCTTGGCTGAGATAGGCTATGCTGCAGGTTGCCATCAATGCTAGTTGTGTGATTGGTAGTCCTTGCAGACGCACCTAGGATACACCTGTGTCCATCTGTATTTCCCAGTCATGTCTAGCCCTTGTAGACTATGATGCACCCAGAATAGTGCATATCCCGTGTGGGTACCATGGACCCAAAAGTGGATTATATAGCGCCACCCAAACCGCCCTCTGTGGCTCAGGATGGGGGACAGGATCTCCCACCAACAGATCCACATTCTACCTCTCTGCAATGGTGGCAGTAGAGGGGACCATCAACCCCAGTCCTGCTGGGGAACAGGCACCCTACAGGGCAGTCAAAGCAGATCTGTATGCATCAATAATGCAATGGCAGACAGGCAGAATGCTGGAAAAGCTTAGCTGCCCCCACCACTATCTGACATTCACCAGCAGAGGGCACAGTCACTCTCCACCCGCTGCACCCTGCAAGGTGTTCCAGCCATACACATACTAACTGCAGACAGTCTGCTAGATAATACATAGTGCCTGTTCCTGGAGAAATTGTGTGCACCCAAAAATGGGATGTGAGCACACACACACACCAAGCAGGTATGTCAGTGATTGGGCCCCAGAAAAGAGAACCCATAAATATCACTTGAGAGAAATACTGTATAGCACTATGGGGGAACCTAGCCATGCCGTGGTCACTGCTAAGTCAGGGTGAGAGTGACCTCCCAGCATGACATGCTGTGGCCACCCTGTCCGTGCAGGTGGTGGTCGGGCACTACAATGTCCCAGCCATTGCCCTATGTCCTGTGCAGATGCATCCTGCCCAGGCCATCCTGTCTCGGCCATACCTACAGTACTTTGCTCCTCATTAAGCACATTGACAGGCTAACACTGGAAACAGTGTAAGCAGTGTGGGCTCAGTAAGGTGTAGGCAGCCACAACACACTGGATAGACAGACACACTCTCCCACACCTATGCCAGCATTGTGCAAATATAGAGGTTTGTGGCAGCCCTGGCCACCACACCAGTCCTAGGCACAGTGCAGGCATTGCTATGATACGCAAAACTGTTGGGTCATTCCCCTAGGTGGTAAACACTGTCAGAATCAATAACTGTAACACACTCCACAGATATCAGAAAGGTTGCTATGATGAATCTCTATCAACAAATCGTGTTTAACTTAGGATTTGTTATCTGACATTAATCACAGCGACCCTTTGATATATGTGGAACGTGTTCCCAAGTTTAGGACGGCATTGCTAAGGTATACAGGTGCCAGTATTGGGAGATGCTGCTCTGCGCAGGGCCCAACAGCCTGACTCTCCATGAGGCACTGGATAGTGGAGCCTGTGGGTGTGGGTGTTTGTACCCCTGTTGGCCTCTGCTCTAGCTCTGAGTTTTCCAACTCCAGTCCTGGTGGGCCAAACACTGTTTAGGTTTTCATGTTGTCCCTAATGAATATGCATGAGATACATTTGCATACAATGGGGGCGGCACATACAAATGCAGCACAGGCATATTTATTAGGGACAGCATGAAACCTGAATGGTGTTTGGCCCTCCAGGACTGCAGTTGGGAAACTCTGCTCTAGGGATTGCACATGTTTATGGTGTCTGTGCTCTGTAGGGTAAAATATAGGTGTTTCAGGCATTTTTATTTTATCTGCAATAAAGGTTCCGTCTTTATTACCATGGTTTAGTACTGGGTAAAATATGGGGACAGGGTTGGCAGGAGCCAGAGCTGGGACTTGAACTTGTGACCTTCTGCTCCTGAACACACTGGCTGTGTGTACTGCACCAAACTGTTGCCGCAGGGGCAGATCATTCCCTGGGGATACCATGACTGTTCGTCAGACAGACCTTGTCTGTTGCAGTGCATGGCACCCACCTAAATGGGGCTTGGCCGTGGTCTGCTATGGGCAGATGCCACTGCCCCCTCTGCCACTGGCACCCCTCCGCCACCATGTTGACATGCCCTTATGCCTGTGATGCTGGTGGTGTGCAGTCCCAGGCCATCCAGTGTGCCGATAGGCAGCTGCCTATGGTGTGGGTTCTCGGGTAGGGGTGCCTCCATGGACATGCGCGCTTCCCCCCGGCACCACCTGCTAATGTTATGTGCCTTTGGGGGTACCTGCTGGGTAATATCCCCTGTGACACTGTGGGACACACACTCGTGCCCATGTTGGACCCTCGTCAGTTGCTGTCTTGCTGCTTTACAGTTTCAGCATTATATGTGCCACCTAGGCATCTGCCTAGCCTGCACTGTGCCCCAGCTGGACCACAGCATGTGCCGTCTGCAGCCCTCTGTATCCCATTTACAGCATCAGTACAGTTGTCCTTTCGTATGTGCCCACTCTGCTGTTGCTGCACATGTGCATGCCATAACAAACCTGCCTAATATTTATTTTATTTATTTATTTTATTTAACAGCTTTTATATACCGCGCTATTTGTTAACAGTGCGGTTTACATACAACAAGGGTGCACAGTCAGAAAACTGTTCTGTGCTTACATTGTAACAGGAGTTTAAACTTGGACAGTAAATGAGAAAAAACCCTGATCACCGCTATTTCAATGTGGGATCATTCACTTTGTAGGGGGACAGAGAATAGACCCTTCCAAACATGATATCTTCTTTTTTGTGCTTTGTCAGTGGTGTTGTTTTATGTTTATCATTAATATCACTATTGGCCAGCTTGGTTATTGGGATTTCAAATGTGGTTTTGGTCATTTTCTATGTTTATTTGCCTTTTTGGTTCCTGCACATGTATCACTACTATCACTTTTCTGGGTTTCCCTGCCTTTGCTGTACATTGCTGACTGAAATGGTTTCTCTCTCCTGCAAATGTGCCTCTAGAGCGAGGTTTTCACTGGCGCTAATTTTCAGACCCTGATTTCACGGCGTTGGAGTGCCTGGAGCCTCTCCCCGCCCACTCTCCGCCCATTGACCCCTATCTCCCCCCTCTGGGGAGCCTTACTCCACCCTTCAGACCCGGCTTTCACAGAGTTAGTGTGCCTTAATGCTGCTGATGACGTTATTGCGCGATACATGACGTTATCGCACGATATCGCATGATAACATTACGTATTGTGCGATAACCTCTGCGCTGCTGCGTTAAGACGGTTTAGTAAACATACCCCTAAGTTTCCCCCCACTACAGTAAAATTCCCCCAGAATGAGTTGGTTCTCTTAAATTATATCTTCTACTTCAATATGTTCTCTAGCCATTGCGACATCATCTTTAAAATTGGAATGCAATTATAAAGAACTAATTTACAAATTCCTCATAATTAGAAATCTTGCCTACCAAGCTTAGAAGTGACGGCTGGAAAAGAAGAGCAGATATGACTAAAGTTTCTAAAGAGCTGGAAAAAAGATAAATGTGTCGAGGATGTGCAAATACACAACCCATAAATAGTGAAGAAAAGAAGGGGGAAGTCAGCTAGAGAAGTGGAATTTCATTTAGCTGCAAGCATATGTTTTAGATGCTCTCTTATGCTATTCTGGGGTATTTTTATTAGCAAGTTGATGTCTGAGATGATGCTTAAGCAATCTGGGAACTTGTGAGATCAACTCAAGAAAGCTGAACTAATTGCTTCCTCTTCAAATTTCCCTTTTTAAATTGGCAATGCAACAGAATATTGCCTGTAGGCTTGAGATCCTCTGTGCTGTGATGCCTGACCTCCATTCATGTTCTAGGTTTTAATGAACCTAGTGAAACTGTACAGGGAAATTTTGGGGGTAAACTCTATTTTACCTGCAGAAATGGGGTTCTACAAAACTGCCTGCCCGATATGTGGATAAAAGTATTCAGCCTCCCAAAAAGAAATATTTGGTCAAAAAATGTTCTATGTGTACAACTATTCTATATGAGTTGTACACACAGAGGCACATTCCAATGTGGCGTCCAGGCCCTTGTGCATCTGATTGGACTCGGGATGCCCAGAGGTAGACCTGATTCTGATCCCATGGGGGCTAGACGTGCCCGCGGGCTCAGACTTGGGTCTAGGACCTGAATGTGCAGGCTGGGCCCTGATTCCGATCGGCCTGCATGCATAGCCACTTGCCTAGCTACCTCAGTCAGGCTCCTGAATGGAGCTGCGAATGCCAGTCGTCAATTTCTTCATTCTCTGCAGCTGGACCCTTGATCTGGCCTCCCATGGCCAGGGTCTGACTGCGGGGAACTTCCTGCACCCCCTACCTCTTTGACCAGACTCAGCAGCTTGATCCCCCCATATCCAGGGGGATTTATTCCACCTCTGCGGTGGAATAAGTCCTCTAAGTTCACGGCCCTGGATGTACAGGGCCGACCTCAGAATCAGCCCTGTATATCTGGGGTCACGGACTGCTCGTGCCCTGTCCTTGCTCTGCCTCAGCAATGCCCCTTCCCGCCCCGTCGAAGCCTCCCGAACAAACACGTTGTTCATACAGGGAGACTTTTTCCGGGGCCGGCAGGGAGGAGAATAGCGAGAATGGACGTCCCAATGGGACATCCATCCCCGCTATTCGTGGGACAGAATGACCCCCATAGAATATTTTTTGGACAAAAATTTCCCTTTTGGAGGCTGAATATAGGACCCATTTTTTATCTCTTCTCTTCAGTGATAGAGGTTACCCACAGAGTGGCTACTGACTCCCATTATGGTACCACACAGAGGCAGAGGAATGCTACAACAAGACCTACAGGAATATGCATGCCATCGTTGAGAGGACATTTGGCCAGTTCAAGAGCTGTTTCCAGTGCCTTGACTGATCTGGGGGTGAACTGCCGTACAGTCCTGCCAGGTTATGTGATATCTTCATGGCCTGCTGCATACTGCACAATTTGGCAATGAGGCACCGGCAACCCTTTTTTGAACAACAGGACACAGCAGACCCAGACCATGATGCAGATGTTTTAGGGCCATGGTAGGAGGATATTGGGCAACCATATCAACTAGACATTGTAGCAAGAGACGACCTCATACACAGGCACTTCATGTGACATCTAGATATTTATTTGCCTCCACACAAAACACGTACAGTGAAGTGCTCATCCTCCACCATTCTCCCTCCCACCCCCATGCCCATCCCAACCCATCCCATCTCAAAGTAATCCCCTGCCGTCTCCCAACAGTCCCTTTATCCCCTAAACAGTGCCCATATGAACACAAGGCTACTTCTTCCGGTAGCCTCTACCCTGGCTCCTGCACCTCCACACCTTGTCCCCTGATCCAACCTCCTGACCCTGGATTATGTTAGCATGAGAGTGTACTGGCTGGTGTCTCACCAGACTCTGAGAAGCTGCTGAAGACATCATCTTTATTGCCTTCTATTCTCCATTTCCTTTTGTTTCATATAATTAGTTAGACAGTCCTCAGGTTAAAATTTGTTATGCTACTCCACCTCCCGTCTTGATGTCTCCTAATCTGTTTGTCTTTTCTCTTGTGTCTGCTTTCTGAGGTAAACTCCTGAGGATTCTGTAAATCACTATAATGCATTTGCCATTAGCAGTATATGAGTTGATCATTGGGAAGCCTCATAGAAGGGAGGAAATGAATGGTGTTCCACCATGGATCCAAATATGTTGGAAGAGGGGGGTGGTGGCTGGACAGATGTTTGCGCTGATGCAGCACAACTATGTTGGTGGAGGTAGTGGCAATGGTGGACAGTGATGACACCTTCCTCTTTTAGGGCTCATGCATATAGGGGCTTAGATGGCACCTAGTGCTAAGGTTATCCTGGCTATCGTCCACCCTTGTACTCTCCCTAGCTGCTCATGTATCATCAAAGGAAGAGGAAGGTGGAAGCAGTAGATTATCCCCTCAATGACATCCTCCTCCTCCATCACTTGAGCAGTGGCAATGCTGAAATCCTTGGTGTCTTGATGTTCTTGGCCTCTGGACCCCTGATTCTCCACCTTGACTGCCCTGCCAGTGTCACCCCAGATGGCAATGGCCTGTGGCATGGGACCCTCTGCAGGAGGCTGGCTGGTAGGGTATGTGCTTCTGCTCTCCAGGGCATCTACTGACCCCCATCTCTTGTAAGTAGGACACGATATACAGTAACTATGCTGCAGCTGTCTACCCATCTCATGTCATGTTAGTAATGCACACCCCTTCCACACATACACACCATCCGATGAGGTGTTCCACAGTGTGTGACAATAGATGGCATTCTGAGTAGTGGTCATAGCCCCATCACATCATCCCTGGACAAAGTGAACTTCAGCATACAAGGGAAAGGGCTAGGACTGTGAGGAAAAGTGACATGGTTAAGGTCTAAATGCTGTGCCTTCCAATGCCACATACTCTGTATATCCATAGCAAGCAATGCACATTGGGAGCGGGTATTAGCCAGATGCAGGGTCAACATTCACATCCACCAAAAGCCCAAATGCCCTTAGATGTGTGTTGGCCCCTAACCAAATCAGATGTAGCAACCCAGTACAGGAAATGGCAAGTGGTGAAACAGCAGTTGGGCAAGAAGGTGGTAAGGAGTCTGATGCAGGGCTAGGGGACAGGGCCTAAAGAGTTAGGGCTGAGTTGAATCCTGCTTACACATCTCCATAGCAGAGGGTCTTGGAAGAGGCCTATGTGTCCCTTGGAGGCCCCTTTAAAGGCTCTGACACACCTTTAGTGGTAGTAGGGTGCTGTGAAGCGAGGTGCATGATCACTTTGTTTGTTCCACCTTGTTGCTCCATATGCCTGGAACAAACTACCTGAGTTAATGCATCGGGATCCTTTTCTAGCCCTATTCAATTCCAGGCTAAAAAAAACCCACTGCTTTGAGGTTGCTTTTGGATCCTGATGCTCCTCACTCTCTTGTCCACTACTTATACTCTTGTCCACTACTTATACTCTTGTCCTCAGTTTTGCGATGTTTTTTCATCTTGATTAGATTGTAAGCTCTGATGAGCTTACATATTTATATGTACAGTGCTGCATATGCCTTGTAGAGCTATTCAAATGATAAGTAGTAGTAGTGATAGTAGAGGTGAGACTACCAGGGCATCAGGCTGCCAGTGCAGCAATGCAGTCTCAGGGAGTAGGAACAACCAAACTGCATGCCTGTCAGACACTACTGATGACTATGGCCCAGGTCTGCCCCACTGCATGCATCTATGTCAGGACATCAGGCACTCATACTCTCACAATGGGACACACCATACTCTCACAATGGGTGTCCCAGGTGGATAAGGGTGATAGGTAATTCTGTGCTCACACATAGCACCTAGGTGGAGGGGAGGTAGCAACATGAGGTATCAGGACTTGCAGAGAGGGGAGGACAGATGTAGGAGGGTATGCAACAGATACTCAATGTGTTCCTAGGGCATTCTTGATGTATCCATGTCTCCAACCCCCTTCATAGTCTCCTCATCAATTGTTTGGAGCACCTATTGCTCCAGGTCAGTGAGGGTCTGTGGCTAGCCATCTAGTCCTCTCTCCAGGTTGTTGGACTTGGTCCTCCTCTTGAGCTCCCTCTACTTCTGCTTCAGGTCCTCAGGCTTTCAGTTTCAGTGACAGATGACATTCAGTCATGGCATATGCCTGGCCAGTGTTTCCATTTATGATAAGCATTCATACTGACTCCCTTCTAGCCCAGAAGCTCCTTCTGGTGCTTGAGCACCTCCCGCAAGAGGAGTTCTACCTCACCCTGGCAAAATTGTCCTTTCTGGTGAGCAACCTTTGTTAAGGTGCCAAGACTTGGCTTGAGGCAGCACTAATCATAGCTTTTTAAGATGGGGCTACACACATCTGTGCTCCCAATTTATAAGCATGCATGGGGCAGTGCCTGCATGTCCCCAATTTGCACTTATCATTCCAAAATGGTCCACAGATGCAGCCATGTGTGGAATATAAATGTGTGCAGTACCTATTTTAGAAGTGGGAAGAAAGTTGTGTTGGTAAGCTTTATGTGTCCCAATGCAACATAGTCCGCTTGAGGGATGCTACCTCAAAAGTCTCAACTGCTTCAATCTATCTTAGGGATTTGGGAGTGATGCACAGGTTCTTCCAAGGCCTCACATGTATGAGGGGTGCACTGTGCCGTGGGCTGGATGATCAACTAATTTTGCCACACCTGCAGGCATCCACAGGAGGCTGCCCCCTCACAAAGTCTGTCTGGCTGTTGTGGGAGAAGGGTGACGTGGTGGGTGAGACTTCTTTGTATGTTGCAATGTCAGATGCCAGTTGGTAAACTTGTTTTTTCTCCTTCCCCTATAGGTGGTGACAAAGCACGGGGGAGTGGAGCAGGGCTTTTGGTTGTGTTTTAACTATGTACATATGTGCTTATTATGGCCCCCACAACCTCTTTTAATCTGCACATAGGGGCAGGGGGCCAGAGATTTTAGGTATGTTATAAGTATGCATATATGTGCTCAGCACGGCCCTTACAGCCAATTTTAACCTGTAAATAGGGACAGGGGGCTTGAGACTCACCATCATTGCTTGGCATTTTCCATGTGTGATGTGCATGCATGTCATCCATTGTTATGTAGACCTGTCTATATCTATGGTGTGCTTCCATTGTACCCAGATCTTTATTAAAGATCCCACCTATATTTAGTGCTGTCTTCTACCTCCCTTCTTCATGTGTGTATATGAGGTGTGTGATATGTTGCCATGCTCCCGACATGATGTAGTGGTGACTTTCTCTGTACATGTTACAGGCACAGTGGCTGCCCAATGTGGGTATATGGGCTGTGGGCTGCTGCAGCTTAGATGGTGAGTAGGTAATAGAAGTCCATGCACATGGCAACACCTGTGAAGATTTATTTATTTATTTAATAGGTTTGGGGGGGGGGGTTATACCATTTTATCATTTTAGTCAAAACAGTTTACATTGTAACTTAAACTTGGTAATGTACATTAAACAGGAATATTGATAACTTGGATTCTTCTGAGGCAATGGATGGTTGTGTTGCAATGTTGGGGCCCCTGACACAAGCCACTGTCAGCCGTGTTTAGGCATAGACAACCCCTGGTACTGGAGCAAAGTCTTGCTGTGTACTATGGGCAGGTGTGTTGGACAAGTGTTGGGACATGCCATGCACCTCCAAACATTGAGTGCATGCTGGCATTGATGTAGGTAGGCTTCCATCAGGCCTGTGTCTGCTTATCTGTGTCACTTTCACTCGTCACTTCTTCCCTTGCACCATCCTGTGGATCATGCCAATGACTGTGTGACATAGGAAGAGGGGACTTTGAGCAAGGGAGGGGTGCATGGTCCATGCCCCTGGAAGACAGTTTGAAGCAATCTAGCTTTGTGTGAAGGAGTGCGCCTAAGGATGGGGTCCAAGTCCCTTGCATTGATCATATGCCAGGACAGGTATCTCCAGAGTGCCATGAGGTGGCTGCGTATGATGTGGCAGACTGGCACCCATGCTGGGCAGACAGGTGGTCATGTGGCCCTAGGTAGTGCCATAGGGCATATGTTGTGATCATGGGATGGTGGAGAACTACAGTGACAATTTGGTGCACCTGAAAATGCATATTGCCAAAACCAATGCATTTATTCCAGTGGTCAAATGGGTCATTTGTGCATGTATGTATGATCTCATTTGACAGTGTACCATCCTATTCCCCACTCTCTTCCCTCCTGAATGGAAAGGTTGGAGAAGAGTTATGGTTTATTAAAAGATTGACTTTAAGACAAGATTTAAATTTAGGAAAAGAAAGCTCAAGACGAATATCAGGGGGGAGTGAGTTCCAGAGGCTGTGACCAAGGAAATAGAAAGCCGAGTGTCTAGTAGATTCGTACTGTGTGCAAGAAAGTGGGGGGAAGATGAAGCCAGTTTGCGTAAGTAGAGCAGAGAAGACGTGGAGGAGCGTGTGGGATAATGTGTGAAAAGAGGTAGACAAGAGTACTGGCATGCAGGGTTTTATGTACCAAGGTAAGGAACATGAACTGGATTCAAGATGAGATGGGTAACCAATGGTATTTAATAAGCAGAGGGGAGACATGGTTGAACTGGGAAGCATGGTGTATATAAAAATGTTGCAAATAAATAAATAAATAAATGGTGGAGGAAGCAGATAGCGGTATTTTGAACTGTCTGCAAACATTTGAGCTGGAAGTGAGGTAAACCAGAATAGATGATATTGCAATAATCTAGACATGATATGACAAGAGTGAGGAGCAGGGTTGTAATAGCAGAGTCAGAGAGAAAAGAACGGAGGAATAGATTTGGTGGAGGGTAATGAAGAGCGCTTGACCACTGTGCTAATCTGATCATGGAAAAAGGGCCCACTGTCCTGATCCATGCCATGAGCTGCTGTATGGCCCCAGTCATGGCATGTATCTCCACTCTCAGGCCTTCCAGGTGCATGACCATGAGGTCCTGTGACTTGGTAACTGCAGCAAAGCCCTGCTGCACCTCCTGTCTTAAGGATATGAGATGCAGCAGGACCTCGGGGGTCCATCAAGGCCCAGGGGACCTCATAATGATGCACATGGTCCAGAATGGACAGGCTGGGTCATCAGTTGCTGCGGTGTCTATCTAGTCTGTCTACCTCCCTCCTACCTCTCTCCCTATGACATCACTCCTTCCCCCTCCTCCTTCCATGCCTCCCACACCTCCCCCTCTCTGTCCTCTAGCTCCAGCTTCATCACATGTTGTGGCTATCAAAGTCAGTCCCCAGAAATATCCTTGTTGTTTAAGAGACATGCAGCTGCTGTTCCTGACCCTGACTCTCAACAAGGGTGGTGAATACATCCATGGCTTCTTCCTCTTCTTCTCCCTCCTCCTTTGATGTTCACAACCCATGTTGGGGAGCTACTGATGCTGCTGTCTGCATCAGTGGTGGTGGTACCATCTGCAGTGTCTGCAGCTGTGGGTAGTGATAGCGGTGGCAGCAGCAAGGGTGCTGTTGGTACAGTAGTTGAAGCAGCGGGGTACTGGTAGCAGGGGATCTGATGGTGGTGATGGTGGTAGTGATGGAGGCTGCACTGCATCCACAGCTGCTGCTACAAAACAGAGAGGGCTCAATATTCAAACAACCTGTAAACTGTGTAAATGCCACTTAGAGGGATATTCAGTGGCACTAACTTGGTTAGTACTGCTGAATATTCCTGATTAACTCTGCTACATTCCCCGATGCTAACCATTAGCACTGGGGCATGATGTGGGCATTCCGAGGAGGAGTGGAGGCAGCACCAGTCGCTAACCAGGTGGTGACAATATTGCACCACTGCCCAGTTAGCACCCGTAGGTAAAAGAGGCACAGCAAAAGCTGTGGGAGCTAACCGGGGAGCATCTCAATATTGTTGCTGCCCAGTTAGCTTCTGTAGGCTTGTGGGCTGTGCAGCAATCCTGGATATTCAATGTCAGGGCCATATATGACCCCAGCATTGAATATCCAGGGTTAAAGTTCGGCGGCGATGGGTAGGTGCCGCAGCAGTGCAGAGCCGTTCCAAAAGAATATCAGGCCCAGAGTTCCTGCTTCGTGCTATACTATATACAGGTGTGTCACAGACTTGTACACATTTACAGTCCTGCCCTCTCTAGTTCCCTGCGCCCAGCACTGTGTGTGCCTCCTCAGTATGGTCTGTTCAGGTGTTGACCACTGCAGATGTGGCATGTTACTGGGGCACCACTCTTCAGCTACTCAACATACTGCAATATGTTGGGGGGAGATATTAGAAGCACCATATAGTTAATCACTGTGGGGCCCCTTTTAGTGCCCCATCCACATGTGGGTCTGTTGTCCCTATGTACACATAGCAACACTATCAGGGAAACCCAGTAATTAATCACATCAAAGTCCAAAACAATCCCCTGGTTTTTGGATTAAAACAAAAAAACAGCACCAACTTCCTTTTAACTTCTTAATTTTTTTTTTAATTTTGTAAAAACGTTTCTTAATTGGAGAAAAAATACCTCATACTCCCAGTCAAAGACTTTTTTTATGGCCATAAGTCTAGAGTCGATTCTAATCACTGGTTTAAAAAAAAAAGTGTGCCTTTGAGTCAGTGCTGACTCCCGGTGACCCAGCAGCTCCTGGGTTTTCTTGGCAGTGTGACTGGAAGTAGATTGTCAGGCCTTTCTTCCCAAAGGCCACAAGGAGTACTACTGGGAATCGAACCCTGGTCTCTCAGGTACCAAGTCAGTGCTCTAATCATAATTTATCAAGCATATCATGATGATACAAGTCCTTGTGTACACAACATCACTACCTGATTGCTACTGTGCTTTGCTACCATACCAGACCGATATACGTCTTGCCACCATAGCAATCACTTGCTGAGTCAGTGATCCTTCATTAGCTGTTGTATACCCTCAGGACCTATGTCAGTGGGTGCCCTGGATAGAGGGGGAGGGGGCAACTGTGCCTACAGTGCTCATGACATCTGGTACCTGTATGTCAGAAGGGCCAGTACTTACTACACCCATTGGTGTATTTCACTGACTAGCATCACTATCCGGCACCGCATGTGCCAGGGTGCTGACAGTGGCACCTGCACAGCACTCCTATGCTCCACCTTCTCATGCCATCACCATCTGCTACTTATGGGCACCCTGATCTGGATGGCTCCTTTACACTGCCTTTCTCTGTCCATGCGGACCATCCTGTGGGTTCCAGGTCCTTGTTTGTGCCCCTCCACTCTGCTGACACTCCATATGTTTGATGATACCATGTCCTGTTGGAAACACCTTGAGCCCTCTCTTTAACATTTGCCAGCGGTTATTCAGGGCTCCCTGATGCATGTTATCATTCTAGTCTATGCCCTGACTGCTGTGGCAGTGCATCTGGTGCCCCAGTGTGGCACTCCATGTCATGGATGCATAGTGCTAGCCTTCATTTCATGACCTTACACATTGCAGATGGTGATCTGGGATCCCCTCCCTATGCATGACATCTGTGCCATATGTGCCATGACTTACCTTGCTGCTGCTGCTGCAGCAGCTCCTACAAGAGACACTCCAGCAATCGGAGCCAGGTTCTCCACTTGGCCCTGAATCTGACCTTTATCAACTCTGGATCTTGGAGGATGTAGAAGCATCTGTTGGAGATAAGTGAAGATTTCATGCTAAGCAATATGCTCATTTCACCAGTTCTTCCCCTGTCATCCACTTGAACTCTCTCACTGTATTGCCTTTAGGTTGAGGGTCAGCCCTCTCCAGGTGTACAGAAGCTGTGACATGTGGTTATTGGGGGTGCCCTGGTACTGGGTGCAGTTCACATCTTCTACCCCTTCCTTCTGACATCCTGGTTCCCAGCACAACCCGTGTCCATTGCTGAGGACTGTCATCTGTGGCTGTGTGCTATCTGGTCACATTGTGACTGCTTTCCTTCTATTGTGGCTCTGTATGTGAGCACTACCTGCAACCATGTGGACATTGTGCTTTGCATGTGCCCTGACCTAGGGGGTGGGGTCTTGCAAGGCTTCATGTATGTCTGTGGACATGGCCTTGCCAATCAGTGGCCATAGCCCATGGCATTTGCAGACATGTCCATATGCCACCACCCACACATTGCCACTGCTCTACTTGTATGTGTATATCTACTCTCCCTGCCAAATTCAGATTGTGCTTCTGGTTGTCTGTGTCTACACTGATCTCTGATTACTCTGACTGCTGATGCTGTTTTATGACTCACAGGGTATCTCCCTAAAGGGCCAGCCTATCTAGGTAACCTTTTCACCCAGCTCTGGCTACCTTAGTTCTTTGCTTGCATACTGGTTGTCTGTCAACAGCTAGATGACCCCCTGTGAGCTGTGTCTGAGTGTTGTATGATAGTCTCACCTTGCTAGAGCCACATGGATCCTCTACCAGACCCTTCTTGCTGCAGTGTGGAGAGGTCTGTGCCATCGTGGGGAGTAGACAGGGCCAGCCCAAGGGTATCTGATGAGGATATATGAAGGGTATGTGAAGAGGCAGTGGTGCACTTCCCAGGCCATGGCCACTGCTAAAGATGGCCAGAGGAAGAAGTAGCAGCAGCATGATTCAAACCCTGCGGCTGCTATTGCTGAAGTCATTCACCCTCCACGGTGGCTCAAGAGCCTGTACCTCCCCCCCAGTCCAGTAGTCGAACATCTTCCATACTCCTCCTTCTGTCCAGCATCTCCCCTTCCCTGCCTTACCCCCTCAGAAATCCAGCATCTCCAAGGAGAGAGAACTAAACATAGAAAGGAGACTCTCAAAAACAAGTTGAAATTGCATGCTCTAAGCATTGCAGAACAGCTTGTTTCCCTGATGGAATGTCTTGAGTATGTGTATGAGTTACTAGAAGTTGATGTTAAGATGACAGGGACCAAACGAGTGAGTACATGGATTGATTATAACTGGATGATGGGCTGCAAGTAAATTAGTGGAAAGGAGCTAATCAGTAGCACAAGTCTGAATGAGTGAATGGGAGGGGGGTTGGGAATGGTGGGAAGGGTTCAGTGCCAAATGCATGCAGGATTATTAGTGGTGGCGGGGCTCAGTGAGAGTGACTGGATGGGAACTTATGAGCGCCAGAGTGCTTGAGTGAGTACATAGGTGTTTGAATGGCAGAAGGGTGGCAGTGGGTGAGTAGATGGAAGGTTAAGTGGCACATGGTCTGATTGAGTGAGTTGATGGGGGGGGGGGGCGGTTATGAGTGGCAGAGGGCTGAGTGATAAATGGATGGGAATTATGATTGGTGGGAAAGATGACCGAGTGGAATGGACATTTATGACTTGGAGAGGTGTATGATGCTGTGGGAAGTGGAACCAGGCTGCTGGCATTAACCTTTAAAAAAGGAGATAGAGCAGCTTTTAAACTAGATAATAGGGGAAAGCCAACAGTCGCCCAAGAGCGGATGGTTTGGAAGAATGAATCCTTGAAGGATACTACCAAAAGCAGAGAGGTTCCAAAAAAGAGTAAAGTAGCCCAAATGCCCTCGAGTATGGAGCAGACAGAGCTTAAAGATCCCAAATTACCCATGTCTACCAACAGCCAAATTAATATGAATAAAATACAGTCTCTAAAATGCTTGTATGCAAATGCTAGAAGTCTAAAAAATAAGATGGGAGAGTTAGAATATATAGCACTAAATGAGAGGTTAGATATGATTGGAATAACAGAGACATGGTGGAAGGAGGACAACCAGTGGGACACTGTGATACCTGGGTACAAACTATATCGTAATGATAGAACCGATCAAGTTGGTGGAGGGGTTGCACTCTATGTTAGAGAGGGCATTGAGTCAGAAAGGATTAAAGTTTTGCAGGAAACAAAATTTGCTGTAGAATCTCTATGGATTGAAATTCCATGTAAAAGGGGGAAGGCGATGGCAGCGGGGGTGTACTATTGACCGCCTGGCCAGAATGAACAAATGGATGATGAAATGCTCAAAGAAATCAAGGAACATAAGAACATAAGAACATAAGATATGCCATACTGGGTCAGACCAAGGTCCATCAAGCCCAGTATTCTGTTTCCAACAGTGGCCAATCTAGGTCATATGTACCTAACAGTTTCCCCAAGAGACACAAGTTCCACAATGCTTGTACTGGGTCAAGCATTGATATCTTCGGTCACTTCTTAATAATGGTTTATGGACCTTTCCTCCAGGAACTTGTCCAAACCTTTTTTAAACCCAGCTACACTAACAGCCTTTAATACATCCTCCGGTAACAAATTCCAGAGTTTGATTACACGTTGAGTGAAAAAATATTTTCTTTTATTAGTCTTAAATAGTTTACCCTGTAGCTTCATTGCATGTCCCCTAGTCTTTCTATATTCTGATAAGGTAAACAATCGATCTACGTTTACCAGCTCACTCCATTCATTAATTTATAGACTTCTATCATATCTCCCCTCAGCCGTCTCTTTTCCAGGTTAAAGAACCCTAACCTTTTTAGCCTTTCTTCATAGGAGTATCCCTCCATCCCCTTTACCATTTTGGTGGCACTTCTCTGTACCTTTTCTAAAATCGCTATATCCTTTTTAAGATACGGCGACCAGAATTGCACACAGTATTCAAGGTGCGGTCTCACCATGGAACGATATAGAGGCATTATAATATCTTTTGTTTTATTTTCCATTCCTTTCCTTATCATACCTAGCATTCTATTTGCTCTCTTGGCCGCCGCTGCACACTGGGCCGAGGGTTTTAACATGGTAACCACAATAACGCCTAAATCTTTTTCCTGGGTGGTGGTTCCTAATGTGGAACCTTGCATCGGGTAACCATAGTTTGGGATGTTCTTCCCTAGGTGCATAACCTTGCCCTTGTCCACATTAAATTTCATCTGCCATTTTGATGCCCAGTCTTCCAATTTATCAAGATCCTCTTGCAAGTTTTCACAATCCTCTTGGGTTTTAACAACTTTAAATAGTTTTGTGTCATCTGCAAATTTGATAACCTCACTCGTTATTCCACTTTCCAGGTCATTTATGAATATGTCAAAAAGCAGCGGACCCAGCACAGATCCCTGGGGTACACCAATATTCACCTTTCTCCATTGGGAAAATTGGCCATTTAGCCCTACCCTCTGCTTTCTATCTTTTAACCAGTTCCTGATCCACAATAGTACACTGCCTCCTATCCCATGACTCTTTAGTTTTGCCAAAAGTCTCTGATGAGGGACCTTGTCAAAAGCTTTCTGAAAGTCCAGATACGCAATATCAACCGACTCACCTTTGTCCACCTGTTTATTCACTCCTTCAAAGAAACATAACAGATTAGTAAGACAAGATCTTCCTTGTCTAAAGCCATGTTGGCTGTCTCCCATTAGGTTGTGACTATCTACATGCTGAGTAATTTTATTCTTTATGATGGTTTCTACCATTTTTCCCGTTACTGACGTCAGGCTCACCGGTCTGTAGTTTCCCGGATCACCCCTGGAACCCTTTTTAAAAATTGGTGTTACATTGGCGATCCTCCAATCTTCAGGTATTAGAGATGATTTTAATGATAGTTCACAGATTAGTGATAGCAGTTCTGCAATCTCATATTTCAGTTCTTTCAACACCCTTGGATGTATACCATCCGGCCCAGGTGATTTGCTACTCTTCAGTTTATCTAATAGTTGTAAGACATCTTCCCGATGTATCGATATTTCCTTCAATTCTTCCGCACCTTTAAATACCACTTCAGTCATGGGTAACATCCCTACATCTTCCTCAGTAAAGACCAAAGCAAAGAATTCATTCAGTCTCTCCGCTATCGCCTTGTCGCCTCTTAGTGCTCCTTTAACCCCTTTATCATCTAATGGACCAACTGACTCTCTCACAGGTTTTTTGCTACGAATGTACTTGAAAAGGTCTTTATTTCGCGTTTTTGCTTCTGCAGCAAGCTTCTTCTCAAATTCTCTCTTTGCCTGCCTTATCAATGCCTTGCATTTGACTTGCCAGTGCTTGTGCTGTTTCCAGGTTTCGTCGTTTGGCTCTTTTTTCAATTTCCTGAAAGATGCTTTTTTGGCAACAACAGCCTCTCTGACCTCACCTTTAAAGCATGCCGGCAGTTTTTTGGACTTCCTTCCACTTTTCTTAAAGCGTGGAATACAGCTGGTCTGGGCTTCCAAGATAGTATTTTTCAACAACACCCAAGCTTGATGTACGTCTTTAACCTTCACAACTGCTCCTTTTAGTTTTTTCTTAACTGTTTTCCTCATTTTATCATAGTCTAACAAAGGTTACAGCGCAGTAATAATAATGGGTGATTTCAATTACCCTGGTATCGACTGGGTCAGTGTCATGGCAGGACATGCTAGGGAGATAAAGTTCCTAGATGACATAAATGACTGCTTCTTGGAGCAGCAGGTTCATGAACCGACCAGAGGGGAAGCCATATTAGACCTAGTCCTTAGTGGAACACCAGATCTAGTGCAAGAGATAAGGGTGTTGGGGCCACTTGGCAATAGTGATCATAGCATGATCGCCTTTGATTTAATTAGTGGGGGAGGGATAGTAAGGAAATCAACAGTACTACCTTTTAACTTTCAAAAGGGAGACTATGATAAAATGAGGAAAATAGTTAAGAAAAAACTAAAAGGAGCAGTTGCAAAGGTTAAAGACTTACATCAAGCTTGGGTGTTGTTGAAAAATACTATCTTGGAAGCCCAGACCAGCTGTATTCCACGCTTTAAGAAAAGTGGAAGGAAGTCCAAAAAACTGCCAGCATGGTTTAAAGGTGAGGTCAGAGAGGCTGTTGTTGCCAAAAAAGCATCTTTCAGGAAATGGAAAAAAGAGCCAAACGACGAAACCTGGAAACAGCACAAGCAATGGCAAGTCAAATGCAAGGCATTGATAAAGCAGGCAAAGGGAGAATTTGAGAAGAAGCTTGCTGCTTGCTTACCGTATCTTAAAAAGGATATAGCATTATTAGAAAAGGTTCAGAGAAGAGCCACCAAAATGGTAAAGGGGATGGAAGGATACTCCTATGAAGAAAGGCTAAAAAGGTTAGGGCTCTTTAAACTGGAAAAGAGACGGCTGAGGGGAGATATGATAAAAGTCTATAAATTAATGAATGGAGTGGAACGGGTAAACGTAGATCGATTGTTTACCTTATCAGAATATAGAAAGACTAGGGGACATGCAATGAAGCTACAGGGTAAACTATTTAAGACTAATAAAAGAAAATATTTTTTCACTCAACGTGTAATCAAACTCTGGAATTTGTTACCGGAGGATGTAGTAAAGGCTGTTAGTGTAGTTGGGTTTAAAAAAGGTTTGGACAAGTTCCTGGAGGAAAGGTCCATAAACCATTATTAAGAAGGGACCCAGGATATCAATGCTTGACCCAGTACAAGCACTGTGGAACTTGTGTCTTTTGGGGAAACTGCTAGGTACATATGACCTAGATTGGCCACTGTTGGAAACAGGATACTGGGCTTGATGGACCTTGGTCTGACCCAGTATGGCATTTCTTATGTTCTTATGTTTGTTAGGGGGGAGAGTCTGATTTGACTGTGCTAGGGAAGTTTGAGTCAGGCCATCCCTTCTCCATGGTATCTTCCTCCTATCCCCTTGTCCTCACTTTACTTCCCTTCCCTTCTTTTCCCATTTCCCCTCTCCTCCACTCTCTCAACAAATTCTATTTTCCCTCCCTTTCTTTTGCTTTCTTATCTTTTGGGTTCCAGTTCTTTCTCAGTCTTGTGTTGAAGGTACTTAGGAATCACGTGACTACTTCCTTCTTCTGCCATTGTCAGCAGCAGCTGCGGGATGGGAAACACATTGCTGTCTCTTCATTCCCCCCATCTTCAGCCAAAGTTCTGCTGCTGCTTCTTACTCCGGCCATCTTTAGCAGTGGCCATGGCCAAGGAACCACTCTGCTGCCTCTTCACTCCCCCCGTCTTCAGCAGCAGCAGCCGCAGGGTTTGAATTGCACTGCTGCTGCTTCTTCTTTTTCTTCCCAGCTATTTTCCACCACAGGGAGCCGGAACAGGCCAGGCCTTGAGTGTGTGCGTCAGAGCAAGGTCCTGTGCAGGTCACTTCCACTCCCTTTTAGAGTGTTGGTGGTTTTAGAAGTGAAGCTGCAGTGGTAGCTTTATTTCAGTTGTGCTGGTGCCAGCCTTTGCATTTTTGTCACCCTAGGTGAATGCCTAGTCCGCGTAGTGGACAGGCCAGTCCTGTGAGTAGTGCAGCTCCAGGATCAGATGACATAGCATCAGGGTCTCTGCCCTTGAAAAAGTGGTTTGTCTAGGAACCATCCTGCTGTTCTTTGTTCATGGAGCATAGGCACGTGCAAATGTTCCACGGGGGAGGGGTGTACATGCTCACATACGGGTCCCACACATATGTACACAAAGAAAAAAAGACATGTACAGCTGTATTTTACTTCATACTTGAACATCTCCTGTTCTCAGTGGGGGCTCTAAACGTGCGCGGCACCTCATTTTCTGTCACACGTGCTTACAAAACCATGGGCTGGGACACGTGGATTTTTGCAGACAGGGAAGTGCTGATTTCAGAACCACGCATGGCACCTTTTCTAAAATCCACACGTTTGCTTTGCATATCCCCACTGCCACTTGGTTGTCCTTTCTAAAATGTGCCTTAGCAGGTGTATACCTTTACCCCCTAGCAAGCAGAGGCATTCCTGAAGGCAAGGTTGGGAAAAGATTCGCTCTTATGTGCATGAAAAAGTGTGCAGGGAGGTTTTCATGGAAAGACTATGCACACCAAAGAGTGGGTGTAAATTTGTGTGCACTGTTTTTCAGAGCAAAAGTACCTGCATACTTTGGCTTTGAAAATCTGTCAGAGTCTGTATAGTTTAATGCCTGCACGTACTTTTCATTATCATAGGCAGTTATTAAATAGAGGACCAAAGAGAAATGGGAGGAACAATAGAGTGTGTGGTAGAACTGATAGTGAAACAGTTTTCAGTGTTCCCAAAATTTGAGAAATAATCTTCTTCATGTCATTAAACCGGCAACAATCTTTTCTTTCTTTTGTTAGTTTCATTAATCTCCAGCACAGTGATCATCTGGGAGAAAATGATCTAGTTTCCCCATTATGCAACTTATGAGTCATGCAATATTTTTAGTATCGCTACCCTTACTCTACTGTGAAGAGTCAAAAAACATAATTTTCGATCAAAGCTAAGTCTGGGCATGTTCTCAAGCTGCACAGTTCTCTATGAAGTCTTTGATTCAGCTTATTTCATAACCTGTTATCTGTAGTGCAAGCAGATTTTCTTTTGGATGGAAAAAAACTCTAGAATAAGAAAGGCCATTCATTTTTCTGACTTCTATTTCATAAGACCACTTCCACTGTGCTATAAACCATGTGTTTGGGGGGTCTGCCACATGCTGTTGTGCAAATACCAAATGTGTTTTCTTATTTCTTTCTCTAAGCAATGGCTTTTTTCTGGCCACTCTTCCATAAAGCCCCGCTCTGTGGAGTGTACGGCTTAAAGTGGTCCTATGGACAGATGCTCTCATCTCTGCTGTGGATCTTTGCAGCTCCTTCAGTGTTATCCTTGGTGTCTTTGTGGCATCTCTGATTAATACCCTCCTTGCCCGGTCTGTGAGTTTTGGTGGGTGCCTTCTCTTGTCAGGTTTGTAGCAGTTCCATATTCTTTCCATTTTGTTATAATAGATTTAATAGTACTCTGTGGAATATTCAGAATTTGGGATATTTTTTTTATAACCCAACCCTGATCTATACTTCTCCACAACTTTGTCTCTGACCTGTTTGGAGTGCTCCTTGATCTTTATGTTGCTTGCTTAGAGGTATGGCAGAGTCAGGGACCTTTCAGAACAGGTATAGTTATAGAGGCATCATGTGACCGATCATGTGACACTGATTGCACACAGATGGACCCTAATCAACTAATTATGTGACTTCTGGGGTTAATTGGTTGGATCAGATCTTATTTAGGGGTTTCATAGCAAAAGGTATGAATACATACAGAACCTTTCAGTTTTTACTTGTTTTTAAATATATATATCAGGTATTTTATTGTCATTTCACTTCACCAATTTGGACTACATTGTTAGGTCCATTACCTAACATCCAAATGAATCTCCATTTTCATTCCGGGTTGTAATGCGACAACCACTAGGCTTGGAGTGGAGTGGAGTGGAGGAGTAGCCTAGTGGTTGGGGCAAGGTACTTCAGGCCAGAAGGTCAGGGGTTCAAATCCCACTAGAGGACAGCAACCTTGGGCCAGAAGGACTGGGATTTCTAGTCCCACAGGTGCTCCTTGTGGTCTTGGGCAAGCCACTTAACCCTCCATAGCCCATGTTCCCTGTAAAATAGTTATCTCCAAGTTATAATGCCCTGTTCAATGTAATTTCAGTTTGTTCAATGTAAACCACACTGATGCAGAATAGCACAGTATATAAGAGAATGTAAATAAATAAATAAAAATAGGACAAAAACCAAGGGATGGTTACTTTCATAAGGCACTGTAAAATGGAGAAATGAAACATTAATTAAAACTGTAAAATGCTTGCTTCAAGTTAAAATAAACTATTCATTATCTTGTGGTGAGATGTATAAAAAAATTTTGGATATCGTCGAACAGTAAATACATGTAAATAATGTTTTATTCTGTTTGATACCTAATAAAAAAATTTTTGAAACGTGTTAGTTTTTGAAAAAATGTCCTGATTTTGGACCAAAGGTATCTGGCAACCCTACCTATTGACATTGAGTCCATGGTTTTAATTACAGATTACATCTGGTTTATGCCATTGTTATCTGATTTGCATGCTCTGATGGAATGAAAAGGTGGAATATAAATGTTTTTAAATTGCACTAAATTAAAATACACCTGCTCTGAGGCATGCCTGTCAGTTAACTGTTTGTTTGTATCTGAGGTTCAAAGGAGTGAATCTGAGGTGCAAATTGTGCTCATTTCTCTGGTGTTCAGCACCACCTCAGACAGTGAAAAATAAATCTTGGCTACTTAATTGGCTACCTGTGTCTGTGCAGTTTTGCAGACTCCTGTACTTATACTTGTAGCAACATCTAGTGCTTAGAAATGTAAGTGCCAGCATTTTCAAATACAAAGCCCTGAGTGATACCGTTTTTTATTGAACATGGGTGTTCCCGCTTTACATGCTGCCAAATACATGCATGTCTCCCATAGCCTTATATGTATTTTATAAAAGGCTCCATGTTCAGCAAGCCTTACATAGCACATGCTTCAACTTGTGAAGTCATAAGATCATAAGATATGCCATACTGGGTCAGACCAAGGTCCATCAAGCCCAGTATTCTGTTTCCAACAGTGGCCAATCTAGGTCATACGTACCTAGCAGTTTCCCCAAGGGACACAGGTTCTGACTTGGATGTCCTTTTTTGGACCTGAACAACCTTTACAAAAACAACCTATAGAGCATTTAAGAAAGGACATCTAGGAAAAATTTGAAATATCCAGGTCACAACGTCCAAAATAACAGAGGAGTGATGGCAGGGAAGGGAGATGCATGTAAGTGCCATCTGAAATCGCTCTGTCTCTGCCATAGAAAAATAGAAACATGACAGCAGAAAAAGACCACATGGCCTATCTAGTCTGCCCTTCCATATCAACCACTTCAACAGTCCCCTTTTTTCCCTTAGAGATCCTCTGCATTTGTCCCATGCTTTTTTGAATTCAGATACTGTCCTCATCTCTACCACCTCTACTGGGAGAATATTTTACGGATCCACCACTCTTTCTGTAAAGAAATATTTCTGCATATTACTCCTGAGTCTATCCCCTTTCACCCTCATCCTATGTCTCCTCATAGAAGAGCTTGCTTTCAATCGAAAGAGGCTCTCCTCCTGTGCACTTATGCCACGGAGGTATTTAAATGTCTCAATCATATCTCCTCCATCCCGCCTTTCCTCTATACATATTAAGCTCCTTAAGTCTGTCCTCATATGCTTTATAATGAAGACCACTAACCATTTTAGTAGCAACCCTCTGCACCAATTCCAACCTGTTATATCCTTTTCAAGGTGCGGTCTTCAGAATTGCACACAATACTCTAAATAAGGTCGCACCAAAAACTTATATAGAGGCACTATCACCTCTTTTCTTCTGCTGGCCATTCCTTTCCCTGTGCACCCAAGCATCCTTCTAGCTTTCACCATCACCTTTTCTGTTTAGCTACTTTAAGATCATCAGACACAATCACACCTAGGTCCCGCTCATCTTTTGTGGACAGAGGTACTTCACTCCCTATACCATATTGCTCCCTTGGATTGCTGCAGCCCAAATGCATGACCTTGCATTTTTTAACATTAAATCTGAGCTTCCAATTTCTAGACCATTCTTCAAGCTTTGCTAGATCCCTCCTCATGTTATCTACACCTTCCTGGGTGTCTACTCTATTGCAGATTTTGGTATCATCCGCAAAGAGGCAAACTTTACCTGACAGCCCTTCTGCTATATCACTAACAAAGATGTTAAAAAGAATCGGACCAAGGACAGATCCCTGGGGCACACCACTGGTAACCTCCTTCTCCTCAGAGTGAGCTCCATTTACCTGTACCCTTTGCCGCCTCCCATTCAACCAATTCGTAACCCAAGCAGTAACTTTAGGGTCCATCCCTAAGGTGCTCAGTTTGTTTATAAGTCGCCTGTGCGGAACGGTGTCAAAGGCTTTACTGAAATCTAAATACACCACATCTAGGGCTCTCCCTCATGCCAACTCCCTGGTCACCCAGTCAAAGAAATCAATCAGATTTGTCTGACAAGACCTGCCTCTGGTGAATCCATGTTGCCTGAGATCCGGTAATCCGTTAGACACCATTTTCTCTTTCAGCAGCGTTTCCAATAATTTACTCACCACTGAGGATAGACTAACCAGCCTGTAGTTTTCAACCACATCCTTACTTCACTTTTGTGTAAAGGGACCACATGTGCCTCTCTCCAGTCCTCTGGCACCATTTCCGACAATGTCCTGACAACTAGTTCTGGAGATGGACCCATGCAAATGGTATGGCAAGGTATGTGCAGGTTTGCGGGCCAGTTTAAAGACGTGGATATCGCTGAAATGCAGGGCCATAGAAACTCTTACATATGTAGACATGCCAAGCAAGATATTTCAGAATGGTGGCATCTATGCTATGACATGTGCACATCCCAACTTGGCATTTTAGATCTGCAAGTGTGCAGCAGATGGCCAGTGAAAATAAAAGGATTGTTAATTAACATGCAGGTTTTGTTGGCCCAGCAAAAATTACTGTGGCAGTGAGAGCACATTTCACTCTTTCCCTTGCAAGTGTTGTTACCATGAAATAAGTTTCTTTCTCCAGCTTATTTGTGGTCAGGAGCAGGTACAGGCATGGACGCATCAGCAGCCAGAGCCAGAGGTGTGCAGGCTTTTCTAAAAGCATGCAATGATGTGCATCTCCCTAGGACTTCCCAGCAGGGCCACTGCAAGGAGATGAGGCACCCTAGGCGAATCTCATCCCTTGTGCCTCCCTCCCCCACTCTTGTCCCCATTGCCGCTGCTGCAACCCCTCTCTGGGACATGCAGCGGCGGCCGTGGCCTCAAACAGTCCCTTGGTGTTTACCTTAAAACTTCAAAGCCATGGGGCTTTTTGGCTTCTGTCCTCTCTGACACCTGATGCAGATTTATTTTTGTATGGAGGCAGAAGCCAAACAGCCCTGCAATGCCAAAGTTTTAAGGTAAGTGCCTCTATTTGAGGCCATTGCTACTGCTGCAGGTTCCGGAGAGGGGCAGCCGCAGCAGCAATGGACCTCCCCTGGGCCATTGGTACTCTAGGCTGTCACCTAGTTTGCCTATTTATTTATTTTATTTAAACATTTTTATATACCGCCCCTGCCATTGATCAGATGCCTAATGGTCGCGCCGGCTCTGCCACCCAGGCCGTGCCTCCACCACACCCCCGTGCGACATGAACATGATTGCGCTGGGACATTTATATACCTGGCTTTCTAAAATGACTCCAGGGAAATGTTTATGATTTGCATGTCTGAACGTCCATTTTCAGACGTCCAAATCACGACTAGAGCTTCTAAAAGGGCCCCCACAGCCTACAGTACAACTGATTCATATTTACCAACATGCAAACGGCGCTCCTTAGTGAGAGAAAGTCAATCTCTTCCCGAACAGCTGACTTAGATAAAGACAAGATACTGAAATCGTGTGCTACATGAAAAGAAATTGCTTTAGTTCATGATTCATCTTGTGTCAGTTAAACTCACAGAAAGACATTAGCTTTGTTAAACAATATTTCAATAAACTTAAAGCCCTGATATCAAACGTATATCCGCTAAATTTAAGGCAAAGCTGAATAATGAGACTGTCATCATTTTGATTTTGATCAAGCAAAAAGCATTCTTCATATAAAACAGGCCACGGAGAACTGGCTCTCTTCCAGTGCTCATTCTAGAAACTCGGAGAACCCTTTGATGCAGTGTGTTTAATTTGAACTGCCATTTAGATGTGTAGTTTTTTTTTAAGTTGTAGAGGTCTGTTTTTCCTTCTTGTCTTAAGAGTGATATATATATATATATATTCAATGCTGTTATTTTTGTGTGTCTTAAGAGATTAAAAATAATGACTGTTACTTATGACATGCCTTAAAAAGGGTAATTTTAAAAATTCCCAAAGAGTTAACGTGCATTGGCATGTATGTATTTGAGGTCTATTTTATAAAACGAAGTGTGCATGTACTTTACATTATAAACTGGGAACCTAAGTGATATAAAAACGTGCATCAAACTAGTTGCGAAGATTATTATGGCAGGTATAAATGCCTGCGCCTAGATTTCACAGGGACATGAGTAAGTTAAACTGTTTTTTTAAATACTTGTGTAAATTTGCACTCCACCCATGCGCGTCCCAAACTTCCCCTGTGTACGCCCCCACTAAAAGTAGGCCTGATCAGTCTTGCGTACATATTTACAGAATAGTGACTGGCTAATCTATGCTGTACTGTAAGTGTGCATTCATGTGAATATGTCCTTGCAAATAGTGACCTATGTGCATAAAGGTCATGTAGTTTTATGCGGCACTTGATAAAATTACCCCTTACATATCTAGAAAATGGTTTATTAGATGAAACCAATTACATTTTAACATACCTAGCACTATTGATATTGATATAGTCCCTCTTTTGAACCATTTCTCCTGCTCTGCACTGTAAATGGTAATGTGTTTCAGACAAGCTGATATTCAAAAGATCTAGGAGCCTAAAGGAACTATGGGCCCAGACCTTGCAAAATGAAAGTTTTACCTATTTGATCACCTATACTTAGGTGCTGTTTTTACTAGGCGCTTCTAAAGTGTACAGGATCAGAGGAGAGGGCAGGCTGGGGAAGATTTACAGCACTATTTATTTAGTTGCAACATCACGGCGCAAGCACGGTACGTCCTGGGTTTAAGTAATAACATTTCTGATTCCCTTTCATGCTTCCAGTGGGATACATGGTGCCGATGGCTGACGAACATCCAAGACTTCCACACTCGATCTGGGTCCTCAGGTAGTCATGGATTAGCAGCTGATTCAATGGGCGGTGGCCCCTCGTACATGGGTTGCCTACCTTCATGAATATGCAAGTATCGCCTCCTTCCTATCCACTCGGGACTGGTGACAGGGGCCACCAGACCATGGCTGCTGGCAGCCTACATCACTGTGGCAAAAATACAGACCCTGTCACTGTACATGGTGCAGTCGGTTTCTCCTTCGCCACGATAGTGGGGTGGGACAACCCTCACATTGCTTTTTGTTGGGAACCTTGATGAAAGGATGGGCCCAAGGCATACCTAGACAACCGAACAAGAGGAGACTGCTGACCCCCGAGATACTAGATCAGCTTTGAGTGGTATTAGCATACACATGTTTCTCGGAATAAGAAATATGCCTGATCTGGGCAGCATTCACCCTGGCATTCTTTTCAGCCTTCAGAACAGGCAAACTGGTGGCCATCTCAGCAACCACTGGGGTGGCATTGGAGCTGCATATCTCAGACATGTCCCTTCGAGAAGGCCTGATACATATCACAGTGGCCAGGGCAAAAAATGACCCAAAGACCAAAGGGCAAACAATCATGCTCAAGGTGGCACCGAGACTTCACACCTGTCTGATAGCCAACATCTACAAATACCTGGCAATGCGGCCGATACAAGGATGCCAACTGCTGATCCACCTCTGTGTTCAAGAAAGCCATAGCTATTGGGCTGCGGGCTGACCTCTAAGGCACCCACTCATTCTGGATTGGTGTGGCGTCTGCAGCAGCTGAGGTCGGGCTGCCTGCCCAGGTCATCTTGCCTATTTTCTATACATTCACCTGCAGAAGGGGCTGTAAACTGACACTCTCCAGTCACATCGGCCAGTGTGACAAACGCAGCCCCAGCAATAACTCTCTTCCTTTCTGTTTTTTGCAGTGCACAGTTTGGTTGATTGGTCACTCCTATATTCACTGAGCAGCTGAGAAGGCATCCACAAAGTCACTGGGCTCCCCCTGGGACTGGACAAGAACAATGTACATCTTCTCTAGCTTGGATATCTGGAGATGTGGTGGGTGCAATTCCATCCCATGCTAGAAGAGCTACTGTGGGATCGTGTGCACCCTGACATCATCATCCTGCACCTTGGCAGAAACGACCTCGGCAGTATAATGGGGAAGCACCTCATTGACTGCATCAAGGGTGACCTCTTCTGGGCAGCTTGCAATCTGCCCCATACTCTCCTTGTTTGGTTGGCCTTAATACCATGCCTCAGGTGGGCCGGCACTCATCTTTGGAATAGAGAGCTCAAAAATATCAACCATCAGGTCAGCCTGGGTATATTACGGGCCAGAGGATGGCAAATCTGTCATGACTGGGTGCACCCCCCTATTGCCTGTTACTTCAGGAATGACCACATCCATCTGTCGGATGTTGGGCTAGACTATTCATCAATGACATCATTGAGACACTGGAAGCCACTTGTGCAGCCAACACATGGTCCTTCAATGCGGATGGATGACTGGAGTCATGAGAGTGGGGACCCCACAGTAGGGAACCTGGGAAAACGAAAGTTCCCTGAATTCATGGCAGTTAACAAAGCCAAACTGCAGACTGGTTGCTAATCGGAACCTTTCCAACCTGGCTAATCGGACTGGTTGCTAATCGGAACCTTTCCAACCTGGCTACATCGGAACCTTTCCAACAAAGTCAAGGTGTGCCTCAAGGATCCTCCCTATCATCCTTGATGTTTAATATATACATCCAACCCATCTGCAACATCATTAGATCCTTCAATGTCAGTTACATGATATATGCAGACGATGTCATTGGATAGCCTAGACCTCACCCCTCTGACTAACTGCTTCGACACCATATCGGAGTGGCTCCTGTCACAAAATCTGTGAATCCAACACAAAAAGACGGAAGTTCTTTTCGTCTCAAGGAATGTAAATTTCATCCCACCTAGCTGTGTTAAGGTAAGGGATGCTGAACTACAAGTGAAACCTGCGATACGTTACCTTGGAGTAACGTTGGACCAAAACCTTGACATGAAGAACCACATAGCCAATACCATAAAGGTGATCTACTTTAAAATCAGATCCCTCAGACACCTACGCACGCTACTTGAACCGGATGATTTCCGCACCATTTATCAAGCCCTGATAATTCCCCATTTCGATTTTTCAAGCTCCATACTACAAGGGCTCCCCCGGTCCACCCTGAACCCCTTGCAACTGGCTATGAACAGTGCAGCGTGGGTACTCTTTGGGGCATCCAGGAGAGAACACGTGACACCCCTCCTAAAACAGTTACACTGGCTCCCCATTCAAGCAAGGATCAGTTTTAAGACCTTACTGCTAACTTTCAAAGCTGGCAAGGGGCTCACCTCCTCTTCTCTCTCTGAACTCATCCAACCACTTGCACCAAACAGACCACGAAGAACCGCAGAGTTGAACATGCTAGTTATCCCAAAAGAAACCACAAGATGCACCAAATCAACAGCCAACAGAGCCTTCCGACTCTGCGCCCCAACTCTATGGAACACCTTACCAGCACATATCAGAGCAATCCCCAACTTGAGCCAGTTCAGAAAGGCACTAAAACACTTCCTCTTCCTTAAATATCTCACTAACAGCTCCGAACATAATCACCACTCGAATAGTGAGCACCACAACAATAGTAGTAGTAGTCAAACAGGCAGACCCTCGCAACAGGTGTACCCCACAATGTAAATAACAAGCAGTTTCCTGTATCATTGTACCACCTATGTATATAGTTGACCATGTTCCCTTTTCATTTGAACCACCTATGTATATAGTTACCCTGTTTCTCCAAGTTCTACTTCCTGTTAAATGTAATGACCAGACATATGAAAGTTGTCGGATGTTTCTGTTCAATGTAAACCGCGCTGATGGCAAATAGTGCGGTATATAAGAAATGTTAATAAATAAATAAATAATCCTGGCTGTAGGGCAGGGTGTCCCATCTAGCAATAAGGCAGGATGCCCAGGCAACTTCCTCTGAGCAGGGGCGGCCCCATCAGAGAATAAGGAGCGGACATAGCTCAGCTTGGCAAGGCAGGCTCAGCAAACCATGCCACCTAAGAGATGGCAAGAAACATGTGGCAGTTACCATGCATCGACTGAGGTGACTTGGCTGGGTCCACATCCCCTCAATGTTATTGCATATGTTTGACATTAATAAAGCTATGGCCTTATGCATCCATAGTAATTGAGTAACCTAATTTTGCCTTTCTGTATGTGACTGGGGCTGATTTTGTTGTTCTGTGTATGATTGTTTGGGGTGAGGCAGAGGAATAGTTCCACCTGCTTCTGTTAATGGAAGGGCCAGAGCAATTGCGATGAGTAGTGGACCCATCGCGAGCCTCACAGCTTGGGCTGTGCTCCCACTGAGCTCCCCGTCCTGGAAACAGCAGGTCGAGAACTTTCCCACTGCAGCCTCCTGTTGTGACATCAGCTGTGATGGGTTGATGTGGGGGCTTGGTGGTTGCACAGACCAAGGAAAGAGAGCAGGACCAGTGCAGTCTCCCTTTTCTATCAGCCACACACCTGACCCACCCTTCCGGCAGCACAGGCGGTCGGTTTCAGGGTAACAGCATCATCAGTCAGGACAAAGGTCTCCTTTCCCATCCATCACAGCTCCTCTCCACTTACTCAAGCCGAATTGCAGACTGACAGCTAATCTTGGTCGAGGAGCAGGGCATCCCAGCTGGCAACAAGGTGGGATGCCCAAGTGAGTTCCCCCAAGTGATGGCCATCCTGGCAGGGGCAGCTCCACGAGAGCATAAAACAAGGCAGCAGAAACAGGGCGGGCCTAGTTCAGTTTGACAAGGCAGGCTCAGCATACCATGCCCCCTCACAGATGGCAAGAAACATGGGGCAGTTACCTTGCATTGGCTTGAGTGACTTGGCTGGATCCCCGACCCCTCATTGTTATTGCACGTTTGACATTAATAAAATTGCAGCCTTATGCTCCATAACAATTGAGTGGCCTGATTTTGTCTATTCTGTATATGACTGGGACTGATTTTGTTTTTCTGCGTATGACTATTTATTTATTTAACATTTCTTATATACCGCCTTTCATGATATCAAGGCGGTTTACATTGAACAAACTGAAATTACATTGAACAGGGCATTATAACTTGGAGATAAGTATTTACAGGGAAAATGGGGGTAAGGCAGGGACTATGGGGGTAAGGCAGAGGGATAGTTCTGCCTGCTTATGTTAAAAGTTAGGAGCCTAAACCCTTTGAATATAAGCCTCTCTAGGTACACTATAATGTCTCTTCCTCCAACAAATCTATGAGTTAAACCCTCTCTAAGTAGGATTACCAGATTTTTGGAGAGCAAATGTGGGGCACCTGGGCAGGGCTGAGCAGGGCTGGGAGGGGCAGGGATCCTTCCTCCTCGGGCACCTTTTCCGCATAGATTTCAAAATGACTAGTCTAAGTAACATTCAGTAATTATAGTAGCAGCCTTTCTCGCGTTATAAGCATGCATGCATACATCCCTACATATATGCTTAAACTTTATTGTAAACATATAGATAAATATTCTACGTTTGCAAAATTACTCTTTCTTCTGAAAAGAAGTCAATTTTACATCTTCTCAAGCCAGGATAGAGAAGACTGCGTTAGAAGGGTATGCAGGAGAAGTAATGTCCGTTTGCCTCTGTCTCCACTGAAATCGGGGACAGGAGATGGTTAGAGTCCATGAAGTCTGGGACATTACCTCAAAATGAGGGACAAGACCTGAAAAATGGGGACATCTAATAACCTTATCTCTTACTAACAGGCCAATACAGAAACTCCACGCTACAGCCCAGTACTTAAAGCTCTAGCGCAGGGTTTCAAAGCATGAATATAACACCGACTTTTTGCGCAGGGATGCAATATGCAAATTAACCAATGCTGAGAAAGTCAACATTAAACTGTGAGAGCAAGACAAACAAACACATGCACACAGAAGCTGATGCAAGTTTGGCATGCTGTCCTGGACAGCAGAGTCATCTGAGGTAAAGTTTGACACTTCAACTTAGATGACACAGGCATCAGATGACCCAATGTCATCAGTACACTGTTGGGGGGCCAGTGCCCCCTCCCAGAGACCAACCATCCCAACAGAAACAAAAGACCTGGTAACCCAGCAGTCCTGATTTCCCCCCCACCCAACCAACCAAAATGCTGGTGGCCCAGTAGCCCCAATCCCCCCCCCCCCCCACCCAACCAAAACAAAACATTTCTTATCATCCCTCCAGTCCGGTCCTGCACCTCAGGGTTGAACACCTCTTCCAGCAGCATGGAAACTGAGCATGTCACAACTTTGATGACATCAGGATACTTAGGCAGCTGACACCACCCCCAGCCTTCCAGTAAGCTCAGTCTCCAAGCAGCTGGAACAGGTGATTCCTGGGGTAGGACTCACTGAAGGGACAACTGAGAAGAGCTTAGTTTTTTTTTATCTCCCCTTTAAATTTGTTTTGTTAGTGCTCCTTCCTTCCTCATTTGGCTGCGGTAAAGTTTATATATTAAAAAAAAGGCAGAAGAGCTCCTCCGTTCTGAAGGAAAAAAACAAACAAAAAACGGACAGACGCCTCTTAGACTTGACTCTGAGGGCCAAGGAACTGCCGGCCGGTGAGTCTAGGTCTCCCGCCGCTCCAGAACCCCCCTGGGCCAGGTGAGGAGCGGTTGTTGGGGCAGTAAGGCAGCCGCCGTTTTAAAAGGATCTGCGACTACCTTTCTCTTCAGAACAGCAGCGGGGCTCACAAAGGCTGGAGCTCTGGGTTTTCTTGCCGTGGGGGGTTCAGATACGTGGCAGGGGGCCGGGTAGGAGTCATCCGGTGTTTCCGGCACCATTTTGTTTGCATGGGAAGAGGAGATCGCGGCCACAGGTTAACTTTAGAAGTTTTAAAGTATTGAGGTTTTTATGGCATTTTTATTGCATTTTATTGGATTTTTAAGTCCCGGTTTGGGTTCTTAAAGGAACAGTTTAATGTTTTTGTTCTTTTCACGTTACAATTGAAAAAAAGAACAACAAAAGAGGGAACAAGTTTTTGTCTTCTTTTTGGAGTAAATTCTGTCAACGATGCCTTCTAGGTCTCAATGTGGGGCATGTGGAGCACGCAGAAGCACGCTTTCCGTGGAAGGGGTCTGCAGGGGTTGCGCTGCGGAGACCCGCTCAGCAGAATAGGATATACTGGAGGAGGCTAATGCAGTCAGTGAGCCTGCATCTCAACCTTTGGGTCCCTCGCCTTGGAGAGAGGGAAATGTCAGTTTGACTGCTGGAGCTGCAGCAGGATCAGCAGGAGGTTTCCCCTGGTCCTTCGTCCATACGAATGCCCAGAGCAATGGTGCCGGGCAATTTTTCTCCTGAGTTTGTGTTGTTGCTTCATAAGGCATTTTGCTTAAAGCAACAAGGTCAAGCTAAGGGCCATAAGGCAAAGAAGAGAGGGTTCCGGTAGATGTGCTGGGTGCAGATCAGGACCCAGCGCTACCTTGTGCCAAGAGGCGGCTGGAGAGTGAATTAGCTGAGGAGACTGGTTCTGTTTCCTCAGAGGGGTAGCAAGAGCTAGGTGTGGAGCAGGCAGATCTCAAGGAGGGAGAGATTCCGCAGGAGGATGAGTCCCGGATTGTTAGAGTCTTCCGGAAGGAGGAACTAGCCGGGCTCATTTCCGAATCACTCAAGACACTCAACATGCCTCCGGCGGGAGGTGTCGAGGAGGAAGCGCTGGAAGATCCAATACTTCAGGCGGTACGTAGACCCTGAAGGTTTTTCCTCTGCATAGGATCATTAAGCAGATAATCCTGGAGGAGTGGGAACTCCCTGAGATTGGACTCAGGGGGTCTTGCAATATGTCCCACTTGTATCCCTTGACAGAGATGGAAAGGGAGATGTTTAGGTCTCCAAGGAGCGATGCCGCGGTGTCGGCAGTGACTAAGAAGACCACTATTCTAGTTGAGGGCAGTACGGCACTCAAGGATATCCAAGATAGGAAGTTGGATGCACTGTTGAAGCAAGTGTTTGATGTGAGCACTCTATCGCTTCAGGCCTTGGCTTGTTGGGCACTAGTGGCGCGGGCATGTTTATGGTGGGCACAAGGCCTTCCGGAGGCATCTCCACAGGAGTGGAGGAGTGGCCTAGTGGTTGGGGCAAGGTACTTCAGGCCAGAAGGTCGGGGGTTCAAATCCCACTAGAGGACAGCAACCTTGGGCTGGAAGGACTGGGGTTTCTAGTCCCACAGGTGCTCCTTGTGGTCTTGGGCAAGCCACTTAACCCTCCATAGCCCATGTTCCCTGTAAAATAGTTATCTCCAAGTTATAATGCCCTGTTCAATGTAATTTCAGTTTGTTCAATATAAACCACACTGATGCAGAATAGCATGGTATATAAGAAAATGTAAATAAATAAATCTCACAAGGCACAGAGTCCAGAGGACACAGCAAGGCTGGAATCAGGAGCGGCCTATCTTGCAGATGCTTTCTATGATCTGGTAAGGGCGCTTTCGAACAGTATGGGCTCTATGGTAGCTTCACCGTTACCTCTGGCTCCGCAACTGGTCAGCAGATGTGTCCTCCAAAGCTCACTTGAGTAAGCTACCTTTCAAGGGGAGGCAGTTGTTCGGAGAGGAACTGGAAAAGTCGGTGAAGGATTTGGGAGAGTCCAAAGGTGGGTGTCTTCCTGAGGATAAACCAAAGCAACTTCGGACTTCAGGGTCAGGCTCGGGATTTTAGGTGTTTTCGATCGGTAAGGTTTTCTCCTTTTCAGAGAGGTTGGTTTGCAGCCAGGACGCTGACTTTTCAGGGGTTTCGGGGGCCTGGCAAAGGTTATTACAGAGCGCCTGCCTCTACCTTGACCCAGAGAAAACAACAATGAAGTGAGGGGGACCCAGGCAGTGGTAGATCCGGTGGGAGGTCAGTTAAGGGATTTTTACCATGCCTGGGTCCGAGTTACATCCGACCAGTGGGTTCTATGAGTAATTCGTGAGGGCTACGCACTGGACTTTGTCAAACCTCTGGCACCAGCCTTCGTTCATTCCCCCTGCCATGTGCGAACGAAAGCATACGGGGTGCAGCAAATGCTGCAGTGCCTGTTACACCCGTGGGCAGTGGTTCCAGTTCCCACAGAGCAGTGTGGTACTGGTCGATACTCTATTTATTTCATAGTGTCAAAAAAAGGAAGGTTCCTTTCGACCTATTCTCAATCTCAAGCATGTAAACCACTGTCTCCGGGTTCCACATTTCCATATGGAAACTCTTCGGTTGGTGATGAATATTGTGCGAGAAGGGGAGTTTTTGACCTCTCTAGACCTCAAGGAAGCGTACCTGCATATTCCAATTCATCCAGATCATCAGCAGTTTCTTCGCTTTGAGGTACCCATGGGTCACTTTCAGTTTCAAGCATTACTGTTTGGTCTGGCAACGGCTCCGTGGACTTTCACCAAAGTGATGGTCGTGGTAGCAGCCGCCTTGTGGCGCAAAGGTATATTAGTGCATCCCTACTTGGACGATTGACTCATTCGAGCAAAGTCTGAGGAGGAAAGTGCTCAGGTAACAGGGTGGGTGGTCCATTTCTTGAGCGAATTAGGCTGGATCATCAATGTAGGCAAGAGTCGCTTGACCCTTTCACAGGATCTCGAGTACCTCGGGGCGTGTTTCGACACTCTCAGGGCTCGGGTGTTCCTGACTCAAAGGAGGGTGGTAGCTCTGCAGGTGCTGTGCAGCAGTTT
This sequence comes from Ichthyophis bannanicus, assembly GCA_033557465.1. Taxonomy (NCBI): domain Eukaryota; kingdom Metazoa; phylum Chordata; class Amphibia; order Gymnophiona; family Ichthyophiidae; genus Ichthyophis; species Ichthyophis bannanicus. The sequence continues at coordinate 944,424,509 of CM066034.1, forward strand.
CTGCATATGCCAGAACCGACTGCTTGGCATTATCTTCAGCTCTTAGGGACCATGGCAGCGGCAATCGATCTGGTTCGCTGGGTTCCAGCTCACAAGAGGCCTTTGCAGAGAGCTCTGTTATGGTGCTGTTCTCATCAGCATCGGCCGCTAACTCGCAGGTTGGTATGTCTGAGGGAAGTGCGGAAAGCCTTCAGGTGGTGGCTGAGTGAGGAGGATCTGAAGATGGGATTTCCATTGGAATCACCGTGCTGGCTTCCACTGACGATGGATGCAAGTCTCTCAGGATGGGGAGCCCATTGCGAGGGAAGAGTGGTGCAGGGTTGGTGGACTCCAGAGGAAAAGACTTGGTCCATCAATAAGCTGGAGATAAGAGTCGTTCGCTTAGCCCTACAGGAGTTTCTCCCAAGGGTCCGCACTCAGGCAATTCGGGTCTTCTCAGACAATGCTACCATGGTAGTTTACATCAATTGACAAGGTGGCACGGGCAGTGCCAGATTAGAGAACGAAGCGGAGCTCCTGATGTCTTGGGCGGAGGCTCACCTGCAGGCAATTTCAGCAGTGCACGTGGTCGGCACAGAGAACATTGCGGCCGATTACCTCAGTCGGGTACGCTTAGATCCCAGGGAATGGCAGCTGAACCAGGAGGTGTTCAAGCAGATTGTGTACCGGTGGGAGGAGCCAATCATGGATCTGATGGCGACTTTCACGTCAGCCAAGGCCAGTCAGTTTTTACAGTCGTCGAAGAGAAAGAATGTCCGAGGGACTAGACGCGCTGGTACAGAGATGGCCGAGTCAGGGTCTCCTCTATGTCTTCCCTCCATGGGTGCTCATAGGTCGCGTGATACAGCGAGAGGAAGCTCACCGTGGGATGGTCGTGATCATTACCCCGGATTGGCCTCGGCGGCCGTGGTACACCGATCAGGTATGGCTGACGGCGGTCGAACCATGGAGACTCCCTAACAGGCCGGGCCTGTTGGTACAGGGTCCAATCGCAATGCTACAGGTATATTGGTTCTCACTTACGGCATGGCTCTTGAGAGGGCAAGGTTAAGGAAGCAAGGTTATTCTGCTCAAGTAATTTCCATTTTCCTTAGGGCACAGAAGAAATCTACTTCCCTGGCGTACATTCATGTGTGGAGAATTTTTGAAGGTTGGTGTGCTCAGAACAGTTGCAGACCATTGGCTGCTTCGGTTCCGGAAATATTGGACTTTTTACAGGCGGGTCTCGATAAAGGTTTGGCTTGGGGCTCGCTGAGAGTACAGGTAGCAGCGTTGGTGTGTTATCCAGGGAAGATCCAAGGGGTATCCTTGGGAACACAGCTGGAGGTCATTCGGTTTCTGAGAGCTGTTAAGCAGATCCATCCACCAAGAAGGGCGTTGGTTCCGAGTTGGGACCTTAACCTGGTGCTTTTGGTGTTGTTAAGGGAGCCTTTTGAGCCATTAGCATCTTGTACCCTGAAGGATTTGACTTTGAAGATGGTGTTTTTGGTGGCAATTTCTTTCGCCAGGAGAATTCCGGAACTTCAGGCGTTGTCGTGTAGAAAACCTTTTCTTATTTTTTCTAAGGAAAAGGTGGTGTTGCAAACGGTGCCCTCTTTTCTACTGAAGGTGGTATCTCTGTTTCATTTGAATCAGCCAGTGGTTTCCACAGCTGCGTCTACTTGATCTCCGGCAAAATCTCAGATGGTATTTGAGGAGGACAGCTTCCTTTCGGAAATTGGATAGGTTGCTCATTCTGTTCAGTGGTCCATGTAAGGGGGAGACTGCAGTTAAGTTCTCAATCTCCAGATGGGTTAATGAAGTAATTGTATCGGCATATCTGTTGAAGAGCAAGCAGGTGCCGCAGGGCTTGCGAGCTCACTCCACTAGAGCGCAAGCTGCCTCTTGGGCGGAGCGGAGTTCAGTTTCACCGGAAGACATTCGTTGGGCGGCCACCTGGTTGTTGTTGCATACCTTTGTGAAGCACTATTGGTTGGATGTGCAAGCAAGGAATTATGCGAGGTTCAGTTCAGCAGTTATTCAGGCTGGGCTCGCGGGTTCCTCCCGTGTTTAGGGGGCTCTGTTACATCCCTGAGGTGCGGGACTGGAATGGAGGGACGATAAAGAAGGTGAAATTAGACCTTACCTGCTAATTAGCTGTCCTTGAGTAACTCCAGTCCAGTCCCGGAACCCTCCCTTCTGTAATTCTGTGTGCTTAAGCGATCCCAGGCTGGAAGAAGTTCAACTGCGGTGAGTTGGCTGGGGACGAAGGGTGTCATTGGTTTCTTACTTATGCAGCGTTGAGTTTTTTGAGGATGTTTTTGGTTTCGTTGTTGGTTCTTCTAGGTAGGATACGTTCCCACCTCCGGGGATGGGTGGGAAAGGTGTTATATTATCGAGTTGTCTCTCTTGGGTGATTGGGGTCCATTTTTGGAGTGGGCCAGGAAGGGAGCTGCCTGGAGGAAGTGGAGTTCTGGGAAAATTCCCTTTTACTGTTAGGATTGTTATATTTCTTAAGATATTAACTTCTTATTTGTTGCTCTTGTGAGTCTGCTTTGTCAGTAGGTTACTGGAAGGCTGGGGGTGGTGCCAGCTGCCTAAGTATCCCGATGTCATCAAAGTTGTGACATGCTCAGTCTCCATGCTGCTGGAAGAGGTGGTCAGCCCTGAGGTGCAAGACTGGAGTTCCTCAAGGATAGCTAATTAGCAGGTAAGGTTTAATTTCACCCTGGTGGCCCACCACCCCACCAGTACCTTAAATGCTGGGGTAGGAGCATTGTTCATATGCTCCTACCCCAGCATTGTAAAATAGTGGCACCTGGACCCAAGTGGTGCAGCCTGGGATGCACTGTGTGGGGTCATTCTGCCCTATAAGGCAAATATGCCTTATACAGTTGTGGTCAAATAGGCACCCTTGCATTTTAGGTATGTTGTGTACTATATCTTGAGAAATAATTGGAAATATTGCAAATGTATGCCATCATAATATTTTAATAGTATGTTCAAAGGTATACAACAAAAAAAGATGTCTGTGCAAACTAGACATAGTAATTTCTTAGAAAAAAATGAAATACGACCTGGACAAGGATTAATGGTACCCTTCACTAATATTTAGTTGCACAACCCTTGGCAGTGATGACAGCCTCCAAACGTTTCTTGTAGCCATCTATAAGTTTCGTACATCTGTCTGCTGATAGTTTCTCTCAATCTTTAACTGTGATTTGTTTCAGCTCATGAATGTTTCTAGGATTCCTTTTACCAATGGCAGATTTCAGCTTTTTCCAAAGATTTTCGATTGGATTGAGATCAGGGCTCATTGCTGGCCAGTTTAAAGCAGTCCATTTTTTCCTTTTTAACCATTTTTTTTAGTTTATGATGTATGTTTTGGGTCATTGTTCTCCAGGAGGACCCTTGACCTTCAACCCAGACCTAGATTTTTGATTTCATGATTCTTTTAATATGTTCCAGGTCTCCAGTTCTTGAGGCAGCAGAACAACCCCACAACATCATCAACCCTCTAATACATTCCAAGCCCGCATAGAAAAATTGTAAATATATTATTTATACAAGATGTTAATAAAATCTCTATTCATTGTATATAATTTCATAACATATATGTACATAGTTTCCCTAAGTTGAATCCCAGTTGAATTTTCCTGTTTCATGTAAACCTGTTGCTTGCTGTGAGTATTCTTGTTCATTGTAAACCGCGCTGATGAAAAAGAGCGCGGTATAGAAAAGCAATAAATTAAATAAATAAATAAAATAAAACATTATGGAACCTCCGCCATATTTAATTGTAGGAAGAGTGAATTTTTTCCTTATAAGCTTTATTTCTTCACCTGTAAATTTATCACTGGTCTCATTGCCAAAGAGCTCAAGTTTGGTTTCATTTGTCCACAGAACATTTTCCCAGAAGGACTGTGGTTTCTCAAGGTGCGTTTGGGCAAAAATGAGGTGCGACTTTTTATGTCTGTTTTTGAGCAGTGGGTTCCTCCTTGGCCTTCGCTCATGAAGTCCTTCTTTGTTTAGTGTGCAGCATATGGTGCAGGTTGAAACCACAACTCCAGATTCCTCCAGGTCAGCCTTAACCTCTTTGGATGCTGTACGTAGTGTTTTTCCACCAGTTCGCACTAACCTTCAAAAGCTTCTTGGCAGTTCCTGAGAGTTCCATGAGCAGAAAACATCTTAATAACATTGCAAACTGTAGAAACAGGAATTCAAAGGTCTTTGGAGATGGCCTTGTACCCCTTTGAAGTTTGATATTTAGTGATAATGGCTTTTCTGATGGTCTCAGGCAGTTCTCTTGTCTTCACTACTGTGAAAGTAGAACAGGGAGTGAATGTGGCCATTTTAAACATTAAAGCCATCATTCATTGGTTGATTTATGTGAATACAGACAATTGATCACAGGTGCATCTAATTTTTCTGCAATGGGAATGTGGTTCTTCTGTCCAAACGGATTTGAATTGTTTATAAGGATGCCAACAATCATATCCTTAAAAAGAAGGCACACTCCAAGTGATCCCTAAAGTCACCAAAATATATTCTCGTAATGTAATGGATAGAACTAATCATAAACTCAAAGGTTTTTGTCGGATCGCCTGTAATGAGGATGTCAAACATTTTCTAGTAACAGGCCTTCCATTTTATTGAAAATTTAAAATGGCTATTCAGCCAACTTCGCATGAGGCTATCCGGCCCAATGGACCAGCCACTGCAAACAATAACTTTCATAAGCCATATAATATCTTTGTTCAGACCCCCAGACCAACCAGGACTGCTGCAAAATATCGACTAATGGCACCTATATCGCTCTTAAGAAAACAAAACTACTCATCTGAAAGGAGGAAACTTCTGATGATGAGTTAGCAATTCACAAGTTTTCATCCACGTTCGTTACGTCATGCGCTTCCCATTGGGCAATTTTTGCGCATTCGGCGTTTATGCTCTACATTAGCTGAATACAAACGGCATGCTGTTGACTTAAAAGCCCGATTACTGGCTCGTGGGTATCCTAGTAGATTAATAGATATGGCAGCAGTTACCCAACAGAATATTTGAACGCCTATTGGAAAACCTTACAGCATGGACGCGGATTGCCTTTAGCGACTGTCATGTCAGTAGGACAGTGCTCGCAGGCGGGAAGATTGCTTACGTCTCTGCTTTTTGAGCTAACTCATCATCAGAAGTTTCCTCCTTTCAGATGAGTAGTTTTGTTTTCTTAAGAGCGATATAGGTGCCATTTGTCTATATTTTGCAGCAGTCCTGGTTGGTCTGGGGTTCTGAACAAAGATATTATATGGCTTATGAAAGTTATTGTTTGCAATGGCTGGTCCATTGGGCCGTATAGCCTCATGCGAAGTTGGCTGAATAGCCGTTTTAAATTTTGAATAAAATGGAGGGCCTGTTATTAGAGAATGTTTGACATCCTCATTACAGGCGATCCGACAAAACGTTTTGAGTTTATGATTAGTTCTGTCCGTTACATTACGAGAATATATTTTGGTGACTTTAGGGATCACTTGGAGTGTGCCTTCTTTTTAGGGATATCATTGTGGTTACACTGGGGGGGTTTATGAGTTTATAGTTACAAAATAATCATATCCTGGCAACGTCCTAGTTTTTATACTATTTCCTACTTTTTTCTTTTTTAATTGGTCTTGTTTTATTTGATCTTTAATGTGTCAAATATGTGTGCATGTATAGCCCAAATACAGCGGAATGGAGGAGTAGCCTAGTGGTTACAGCAACTACCTAGCACCCAGAAGATCAAGGGTCAGTTCTCACTAGCACTCCTTGTGACTTTAGGTAAATTACTTTACTCTCTATTGCCTCAAAATAAAAGGCCTGGCAATCTACTTCCAGTGATACATTACGAAGAAAATCTAGAGGCAGCTGGGTTGCCAGGAGTCAGTACTGACATGACAGCACAAAAAAAAAAAATATAGCCCAAAGTCATTTCAGTGACCACTTTTTCTTAGGAGATATTGAACATTAAGGGATTGAATGGCAAGGGTGCCAATAATGTTGACCATAACTATATGGCAGAGTGACCCCCATGTTGCATCCTACACTGCACAGAGCTGCATGGTGTAGGGCCAAGTGTTGCCATTTCTTTTTTTTTTTTTTAATTCTTTATTTTGCTTTTATACATCAATTTACAAACAGGTACTTTCATATAAACTGAGACAAACTAACAACACTTGATCGATATTAACAATACATATCCACAGTCTCCTCTTCGCTAATCTTTGGGTACAGCAGATTCCCTCCAACAACTGTATCTCATATTCTCTAACACAAAAGGTAAGAGACATATCTTAGAAGAAAAGGTAAAGATAAGAAAAAGAAAAGAAGGACTCTGCGACGGGTACCACCCAGGTCAGACACTCTGATAGCCCACTCTTAGCTGGATTCTTATCAGATCGAGGGCATCCCATTTGTCTAGACGTGGACGAAAGGCAGGGTTGTGGGATGCATACGCGCACTCACAACCTTGGTGGTAAAACACTAGATTCCACCAATGTGCGACACGCAGCACCCGAAAATCTTTCCAATGACTTAATATGGCTTTCAATGCTAGGCTCAGTAGTAAGTCAAAGACTTTTGCGTCTCCGTGCCCTAAGGCAGTGTCTTCAGCCAGGGATTTATATATGACTATGCGATAAGTGAGCCCTATGCGTAAATCAAGCAGCTGTGAGATGCAGTGCCAAACTCCCTGCCAATAATCTTGCAATAGAGGGCAGTAGAATAGCATGTGGCTGAGAGTACCTGCTGCTTCTCTGCAGGACCAGCACTGTGCATCTTTGCTAGCACTCCATTTAGCCGTACGAAGTGGTGTCAAGTATGCTCGATGTGCTAGAAAATATAGCATCTGGTTGAGGGAGGCCGCTCTTGTTATCCTTCGTTGAATTCTCCAAAGTTCCCCCCAATCTTCTGCGTCAGGCAATTCGCCGATTTCTGATTCCCAGACCTTCTGCAGTCCAACACAGCGCCTCTGTTCCCCTTCTCGCAATAGCGCTGTGAACTTGGAGAAAAGCCGAGGTTCGGATTGATAATTTTGGATTTCTTGATGAAAAGGTCGCTCTGAACGCAAGACTGCCGGCAGCACACCAGCTCGGCTTAAACAGTGGCGCAGCTGGCACCATTGGTACATGCATCGTATAGGCAGGTCATATTCGTGTTGCAGGGATTGGAAAAACTTATACGTGCCAGCTGTTATCAGGTGTCCTAGGCAGTAGATGCCTCGGGCCAACCATAAAGGCCACATAAAACTATGGCCCGCTATCTTGAAGTCATCATTATGCCATAACACCGTGACATCCGCATATGTCTGCACTGTCTGTACATATGGCTTTAGTATGTTGTATGCTCGCTGGGTATCGCGTAGAATTTCATTAACAGAGCTCTCGCTAGCATTTCTAACTCCTAGCCTCATCCAAAGTGGGATAGGGCCACTCTGAGTAGCCTCCACCTTCAGCCATACGGGATCTGCCTGTGTGGGTATCTCTTCACTCCACAACACTCCTTGTCGCAGCAAAGCTGCCAGATGATAGTTATAGAAGTCCGGAAAGTGTATGCCGCCTCTCTGCTTAGGAGACTTGAGCTTCCATAACGCAATCCGTGGCGTCTTGCCTCCCCACAAAAAGGATACCAGTAGGTTCTCCATTCTCTTATAGAATTGCCGGTCGAACAGCACCGGAATCATGGTAAGTATGTAGTTAACTCGCAGCATAGCAACCATCTTGATGGTCTCAAGACGACCCCACCAGGTCAAGTTCAAAGGGGTCCATTTAGCAGTGGATTCCTTCACCATGTTCATACACTGCTCTTTACAGAGCCGTATCGTGGTCGCTACCGTTGTCCCATATACAACTCCAAGGTATTTGAAGGACTCAGTCGCTATCTTGAATGGGTACTTTTGCGTTAATGAGTCGTCAAGTTGGCCATTGAAAGGTATCAGCACCGTCTTGGACAGGTTGAGCTTATAGCCTGACACTCCGGAGTAGGAATGGATAACCTCCATTGCAGCATCAAGCGCCGACGGGTTTAAGAACAGTAATAGGTCGTCAGCATATGCCGATAGTTTGATCTGTTGTTCTCCAATTTGCATCCCTTCGACTCTCTGTTGCTGTCGGAGGCTTATAAGCAATGGTTCAAGCGCTAAATTAAAGAGTAAAGGTGATAAAGGGCAACCTTGCCACGTGCCTCTGGTTAGAGCGAATTCTGGAGAGAGCCCACCGTTGGCGGCCACTCGTGCAACTGGGCGTGTATATAATGACGCCAGCTAGGAAAGACTCTGGTATGTTCATCCATTGCATAACTCGAAAGAGGTAGGGAAGCTCTACTCTATCAAAAGCCTTCTCTGCGTCAAGCGCAAGGCCTATCACTGGCTGAGACGAGCATTGTGCGCTCCGAAGCACATGCAAAAGGAGCCGTCCGTTGTCGGCCGTTGTCCTACCCAGCATAAATCCACACTGGTCGGCCTGTACTAATGTGCTGAGGACTTTGTTGAGTCGGTTAGCCAGAATCTTGGCGTAGATTTTATAGTCAGTGTTTAGGAGTGATATTGGCCGGTAGTTTTCCAACTTTTGGGCATCTCTACCTGGTTTGGGGTGAATCACAATTGTTGCTGCTGCTAGGGATCCCACTGCTGGGGACTCATTTTTAAGTTCTGTAAAGTATACATGTAACTCCGGTATCAGTTCTTGCTGGAATGCTGAGTAAAATTCTATAGGTAAGCCATCTGGTCCACTGGCCTTCCCTCTTGCAATTTGCTTCATTGCCTGTTGTATCTCCGAGCAGGCGATGTCTGCCGACAATAGCCTCTGCTGAGATTCCGAGAGTTTGGGCCCGATCACCCCCGAGACAAAATCAGAGAATTTATCTTCACTATAGGTCTTTTCAGAATAATAGAGCTGGGAGTAAAACGCTTCACACAGTTGTAGAATCTCTTTATCAACAACTCGCAGCTCACCCCCCGGATCCCTCAGTCCCGCTATACGCGAGCTTGTCTTCTTAGCTCGGAGAGTGCGGGCCCACAGTGCGCTAGCTCTATTATTTTCATGGTAGTATATTCCCTGCTGCGCCGCTATTTGTTTACTAGCTTCCTCATTGAGGATCGCATTGTACTGGTAGCGTAATCTTTGCACCCGTGCCAGGACAAGTGGGTCGCGTCCTTTAGAAAGGAGACGTTCTCCCGTGCGTATCTCACCTTCCAGTTCTACTAGGAGTTGTTCGGCCTTCTTTTTCCTGCGGATATTATAAGTTGTCATGCTACCTCTGACTGTGGACTTGAACGCTTCCTACCACGCCCAGGTTGGTGTGTCATGTAATTGGTTATAGATGAAGTAGTCTGATATCTCCTGGCGCATTGTTGCTAAGAATTCACTATCTTTCATCCATGCTCGATCAAAACGCCATTGAGGGGCAGCCTTTTCAGCTAGGCCTGTATTTAAGTCCACTACTATGCCCGAATGGTCCGACACCATTTGTGCTAACATTTTCGCCACGACGAGCGTTGGCAGCAGCGTTTTGGATATAAGAAAGAAGTCAATTCGTGTACGCGTATTATGTGGTATTGAGTGAAACGTGTATTCCCTCTCTGTAGGGTGTAGGAGTCTCCACGGGTCAACTAAGCCAAGTGTGTTGGTCATATCCATTAGTAGCTTACTGGATCTCGGCTTGTGCTGTTTCTTATAGGGGGTACAATCGATCAGTGGGTCTTGTATTAGATTAAAGTCTCCGCCCAAGATCACATTGGAGGCTCCCGAATCTAAGAGCTCGTGAGCCACCGCCTCAAAAAATTGGGGCTCATCTTGGCTGGGGCCATAGACCGTCATTAAAGTGTACACCTTGGCAAAAATCCGGACTGTGGCCCTAGCCATCTCCCTGTTGGGTCAATTGCCGTACTTTCAATCACTGGCGATAGCGCGGCTCGCAGCAGTATTATAACTCCTCCTTTCCGGTTGCTCGTAGGTGCAGACAGTACATTTTGATAGCCGGCACCGGTAACCTTCAACGACTCAGATCGCGTCAAGTGCGTTTCCTGTAGATAGATGATATCTGCACGGTGACGTTTACAGTAATTCGGTATTTTTGTGCGCTTGGCTGGACTGTGAATCCCTTGTACATTTAGGGATACCACTCGAAGATGCCCACTACCCGAAGTGGTAGCTATCGTCTACTCCTATGGTGGTACGCGTCGCTGCCAGAGTCCTATACAATGAAATCATAACATATACGTTAACAGTTAAACTTAACATCCTGTAACTACAATCTAACTTCAGTTCTTGTATGGTGAAGCCCACCCGTCCACTTATCGCCCCTCTACCTAAAATTCCCACTCCATCCGTCTATCACAGATTTGCTTAAATTGTCAAAAAAAACCATTCCTACTCCCCTATCTATTCATAGAAGCTACCTAAGCTAAGGAAAATATAACAGTGTCCTCCGTTTAGTAAATGAAGTCATCTGTTCCACTAGATCAGCTGCTTTGAAAGCCGATCTGTGTCTCCCGTTAGCGCATTATGTGAGTTAGTGAAAACGATGTTAACAGGAACCAGAATATTATGATCTCTTCAGGTCGCTATTTCCATATGTGAGAAATCTTCTAGATAGGAGCGCAGACTCGCCCCATTGTCAAAAGTTTGTGTGCTGTTTCCTATTGTAACGTGCATTCGCGCTGGATAGTAAAGGCCATAACGCGCATTCAGCTTTTGCAGCATTGGCCTGCAGTCCAGCAGGGCCCTGCGCCTTTCTGTAGTCTTCTTGCAAAGGTCCGGAAATATCAAGATCTTGCTACCCTCCAGCCGGAGCTCAGACTTCTGCTTGGCTGATTGTAAAATTTGTAATACATGTGGATATCGAAGCAGTTTGATAATGAAAGGTCGTGGATGCTTCTGCCTTTCTATTACATGCGACGGCACGCGGTGAGCACGCTCGATTTCAAATGGGTTGTGAAAAGTTATTTGCAGCAGCTCAGGTAGCAATTTCTGCAAGTATCCCAGTGGGTCCGAGCCCTCTCTACCCTCCGGGATACCTAGGATCCTTAAGTTCTTTCTCCTAGCACGATTGCTTTGGTCCTCATTGTGGTCTTCTAACGCCGCTATTCTTTTTTTTAGTGGGCCCAGCTGAGTTAAAAGCTGCTCATGGCGCTCAATCGCCGCTTCCGCATTGCGGACACGCTCACAGACTCCTTTCAACTGTTCTTTGACTTCACTCACATCTTCTTTTAACTGCGCTAGCGTTTCATTACTGGAGACTATCATATCCTTTACCGACCTTAGCTCCTGCAGGATTTCCCGGACTCCCTCTGCCGAGTCTTTCCCCGCCGCCATTTTCTGCGGAGACCCCGTCTCTGGTTTTAAACGCTTTGTGGCATGTCCCGTTCCTTGCACGAAATCTAACTTTGCCGGCTTCAAAGTAGGTTTCTCAGACATCTTTTCTCTCTCAAGATTAGTCTGCAGCGGGGTCCTCTGAGGTGTAGGAAAGTCAGGATTCTAACGTCTGGGTGAGAGCTGAGATTTCAGGCAGCCATCTCCGTTCGCGGCTAGCTCCGCCCCCCAAGTGTTGCCATTTCTGCCCCGCTCCATCATTTAAGATCCTGCGTCCTGTGTGACTTGCGAATCTGGTACCCCCCCCCCCCATACCCACTGGGTCTCATTTGCATTTATGTGCTGCCCATCTATAATTTTAGGAGGCTCGCAAAGGAGCTCTGCATAAACCTCTTTTTTGTCCCAGCAATGAATTAGGGACATGTTTACTAAACATTAAATTTGCATTAAATACCACTACATACATAGAAATAAATGGGTGCTGCCGCACTTAGGGCATGTTAACATTTGTGAATACGCATTAACCTTTAGTGAACATGCCTCTTAATGACTGTTTTAATACCATTTGCACGGACATTAAGGATAACGGAAGACTACCATATTTCTACATTACCATCCTCCAGTGTCAACTGCTGGGTACATTAGAAAGTACTTCAAAACCCTGCTCATTTAGAACCCACAGCAAACCTGCCATATCATATCAGCACTAACAGGACTCACACAGCACCGGACTCTACATATAAAAAGGCAGCACTGAAAATATAAAACCAATACATCTCATAGAAAACCAATACATCTACTACTGGGAAAACAGAAAAAGTAGGACTCCTACACAGAAACTACACAAACAGAATACCATAGATCGGTCATACTGTATATGCAAATACAGAACAAAGGATCACAATTTAGAAATATGAAGACAATAATTGAACTGAGAACCCCAAAAGCCAAACTTGGACTGCACCACAACAATGGAGAAATAAAACTATAAATTCATTTCCTCTTGTACTGAACAAACACAAAGACATCAGTGATCTATATTTCCCAGAGCTGACATATTCCATTTTAATAAGTTCGAAATAAAATAATTTCTCTTTATCTTTTGTTATTTAGACATTTTATTTTTCAGTCACAAATGCCCATGTCTCTCTCTTTTGCTTTCTTCATATCTTCTGCTAACTCTCCATTGTCTGCTGTCCATTTGTCCTTTCTTCTCTCGTCTCTTATTTTTTCCCCACTCTCTCTACATTGCCTTGTTTCTTCCCTCCTACACAAAATATCTGTCCCCTTCCCCATCCTCACTCCCACAGCCTTTTTCTCCACCCTGACTGTAGCATCTGCCCCTTTTCTGCTCCCCAGCCATCAGTATCACATCCCTCCAGTCCTCACCAGCATCTGCTCCCTTTCAGTCCCAGCATGAGCTCACTTCTTGTCCCAGCCCTTCCCAGCATCAACTCCCCTCCAGTCCCTTTCCCTCCCAGCATCAGCTCCCTTTCAGTCCCTGTCCCCGCCAGTATCAGCTCCCCTTCAGCCCCAGCCCTCCTCAACATCAGTTCCCCTTCAGCCCCAGCCCTCCTCAACATCAGCTCCCCTTCAGCCCCAGCCCTCCTCAACATTAGCTCCCTTCCAGACCTTGCCCCCCAGCAGCAGTCCTTCTATGTCTTCCCCTTACCTTTTGCCCCCCAGTAGCAGTCCTTCTATGCCTTCCCCTTACCTTTTATCATTCTTCCTCCTCATCCCGGTGGACTGGACCTCTCAGCGGCAATCACTACACAGTTGCAAGACTGTTCTCCTTCGGTCCTGCAGCTGTGCTAATCTGCAGCTGCCGGCAAAATCGTTGCACTGTTAAAAGTTAAATGGGGGAACTTTCTTCTCTTGCACAAGAGACAGGAAATGCCCCCATTTCTCTTTCAACAGTGCGGCAATGCGATCAAGCTGGCAGCTGTAGTTTAGCACAGCCACAGAATGGGAAAAGGTCCTGCGACTGTGTACAACAGTACGTAAGCTTATGAGATGGGCTTGAGGTGCTCCGAGCCAGTGCCTTACTGGTTCACTATTTGCGCTGGCCACATGTGATATGGACCTGCTCCGGACTGGGGCTGTATGCCGGCAACATCCTCTTCTTTGGCCGTGGAAATAACAGGTTGCTCCTGGCTCCTACCACTGTGCTACTAGCTTTTCACACTGTCACTTTCCGGCCGTGCTTACCTTGCGTGGGCCCTGAATTCAGGAGGTCTAGGTAAGCATTCACTTCTGATGGGGGGTTTCAACTTCTGGTCCCACTGTAAATGCACCCCTACTTTTTTGTGCCCTGTGCAGCTGACCGCTCACACCAGGCTAGGTACAGTCCTGGGTGGTGGGGGGATCGGAACTGCTAGACCATCAGGCTTTTCCAGTCTTAGCTTGTTTTCTGCATTGGAAAGCAAGCTTAGCGTAGGAAAGATGCCAGAAAAATGTTGCACTAAGGTTTTATGCATCAACTCCTAAGTGAAGGAAACTCACAAACCCTTAACTGGCCTAAGCTCTTAGAAAACTTGAGTTCTCTAGACAAAGGAAGGCTGGGGTTTTTTTGTCCTTAATATAAATGTCTCTGCCTGCAACAGCACCAGAAAGTATGGGTGTGGTGAAACAGGGAATTAGTTTGCAACCACTGCAGCAACTAGACAGCATGTTCTCAATCAAAAATGAATTGACACTTAACATCTCTTTACTGAAACAAAGGATGGATAGGATTTATAGCTTTATTACAGCCAACCTTGAAAACATATTCTGGAGCCATGGCGACTAATCTTTTTTATTCTTGTTTTCCCTGTGGAACATTGTTATCCTCCTGGGAGGTGTACATTTTTAAACTGACTCACTGACTGGGCACTTAAGATTTAATACATAAGCATTTTCATTAATTTGCATAGACTTTCTAGCATCTTCTAAAGAATCATTTCTACCATTGGAATGTAACAATGCAATAGTCCAACTAATCTCCAAGAGGCCAGGGCTCAATTCCCACTGGTATATCTATATATATATAGACGGAGGGAATGTTTTCCCTTGTATTAGCTTTAGAAACATGTCCACTCAGTCTAGTTCAGGGATTCTGAAACCTTTATTTAATGGAACATCATAAGGATATATATGGGCAAAAAAGGTCTGCTTTGTGTTCATTTAAATTTAAAATGATTTTTTTTGTGACTTTCTTGTTTTGGGTGTGCATTGTGGGGCATCTTTACTAAAATGTGCTGTTACTGTGTGGCAAGTCCCAAACTTTAGTGCGAGAGGTGGTGTACACCTGTGCTAACTGTTGGGGGCGTGCCCAGAGAGACGCATCTCACCATGCAAACCGCCATTCATACACCCATTGAAGAGGCAGTAAGTGTACCTAAGCTAACATCAGCATTTGTGGCACTAGTGAACTAAGAGTGATTTGCTGTCAACAGTCCACCCCAAATCTGATCCGTCACTGCCCCATCCTGCATTAAGCGGGTAATGTGGGACTTTTACCGCACTGCCCCACACTAACAGTCAGCAGAGCATGATTAGCATATAGCAAATTCCACACTAACCATTAGCACACTTTAGCAAACAAGGCTGTGTCTGTAGACAAGTACTTTTGAACGCACATTTAATTGTACACATTTTAATTTGTAAGTATATGAGCGTACAAGTGTTTTGTGCCCACTTTAAATTTTTAGCAAGTCCAGATCAATTTATTAGTTTTGCCAACAGCAGTATCCCATAGATCTAGTCAACCTCAAAATAACTCAGCTCATTAATATCAACATTTTTTTTGGGGGGGGGGGATTTTCAAACTGATTAATGCAATTAGCAGACCTGCAAACCACATTAATCGTGCTAAGCAAGATATTCAGCAGCATTAATGTGATTAGTGCCTTGACATTAGCTGGCTAGCGTTGTGACTTTCTGGGGGTGGAACAGGCTAGTGGTGATATTCAGCTACTAGCTGGTTATTCCAAAGTGCAGAAAGTTAGGCACCTGAAAGTCTCATCTAAGTTTTGCAACTTTAGCTAACCAGGCAATGGCTGAATGTTGCCACTGCTCGGTTAACTGCAGCATTATCCAGTTGACTGGATATTCAGTGTTGGTGGCTGGATATGGCTCCAGCACTGAGTATCTGGATTTAGGGTTTTAGCGGCTACGGCTAGGTGCTTTATCAGTGCTAGCTGCCGATGCTGAATATCTGTCTCCTTGGTGAATAACATTACACAATCATTTATGCATGTGCCTTCACCAATGACTCTTTATACATTTCAATTGTAAGTCCAAATATATTATCTTAAATTGTTTTCCACTGTGAAATACATTTATCTGACATAGTGCTATGTTAAGAACATAAAAAATGCCATATTGGGTCAGATCAAGGTCCATCAAGCCCAGCATCCTGTTTCCAAGAGTGGCCAATCCAGGTCACAAGTACCTGACAGTTTCCCAAAAAGACATACTTGTATGGGGGCAAGTAGTGGATTTCCTGGGTCCTCTTAAATAATGGTTTATGGACCTTTCCTCCAGGAACTTATCCAAATCTTTTTTAAACCAACTACACTAACAGCTTTTACTAACAAATTCCAGAGTTTGATTACGCATTGAGAGAAAAAATATTCTCTTATTAGTCTTAAACGGGTTACACTGTAGTTTCATTGTATGTCCCCTAGTCTTTCTACTTTTTGATGGTCTAAACAATTGATCTACATTTACCCGTTCCACTCCATTCATTAATTTATAGACTTCTTTCATATCTCCCCTCAGCCGTTTCTTTTCCAAGTTGAAGAGCCCTAACCTTTTAAGCCTTTCCCCATAGGGGTATCCTTCCTTCCCCTTTACCATTTTGCTGGCTCTTCGCTGTACCTTTTCTAATTCTGCTATATCCTTTTTAAAATATGGCAACCAGAATTGTACACAATATTCAAGGTACAGTCGCACCATGGAATAATACAGAGGCATTATAAAAGCCTTAGTTTTATTCTCCATTCCTTTCCTTATGATTCCTAGCATTCTATTTGTCTTCTTGGCCGCCGCTGCACACTGGGAAGAGGGTTTCAACATATTATTATTCATGATGACACCTAAATCTTTTTCCTGGGTAGTGGTTTCTAAGGTGATACCTTGCCTCGTGTAACCACACTTTGGGTTGTTAGTTCTTAGGTGCATAACTTTGCACTTGTCCATTATAAATTTCATCTGCCATTTGAACACCCAGTCTTCCAATTTATCAAGGTCCTCTTGCAATTTTTCACAATACTCTTGGGTTTTAACAACTTATTTGATTACCTTATTTATTATTCCCATTTCCAGCTCATTTATGAATATGTTAAAAAGCAGCGGATCCAGCACAGATGTGGTACTCAACTATTCATCTTTATCCACTGGAAAAATTGGCCATTTAGCCCTACCCTCTGCTTTCTATCTTTTAACCAGTTCTTATTTATTTATTATTTATTTTATTACAGTTTCTTATATACCGCGCTATTTAGAATCAGCGCGGTTTACATCATAACAAAACGACCATAACGACAGACTGTCAGGTTTTACATTGAACAGGAGTACAAACTTGGATAACCGGGTTAACTATATACATAAGCTATCTACACTGCAGATATAAGTTGTAAGGGCATTTCTAGACTGGGTCATTTCTTGGAAGGGATATCTAGTTCAGTTGCTGTCTGGGAAGTATTGGCGGAAAAGGTAGGTTTTGAGAGCCTTCCTGAACTGATATAGATTGGTAATGGCCCTAATGTCGGGGGTAGAGTGTTCCAGCATTTGGGGACATAAAAACTGAATGCCCTGTTTGTGGTGTTCGTGTTGGACTTTGTCGAAGCCTTTGGTATAGCTAGCAAGTTTACAGCTGATGTTCTTCTTGATCTGTTGGGGGGGACCATGTGGATTAGATGCGTGAGTGAGAGGGATGAAGTACCTTTGATTGCCTTGAATGCTAATAAAAGGGATTTGAAGGTGATTCTCCCGTGGATCGGTAGCCAGTACAGCTGTTTGAGAATAGGAGTCACGTGGTCATTTCTGGATGCACCGTAGAGGACCCTAGCTGCGGCATTCATGGCCAACTGTAAGGGGGTTAGTGTGGATTGGGGGAGACCTTGTAAGATGGCATTTGCAAAGTCAAAATGCAGCAGGATCAGCGCTTGATATATGGTTCGGAAATCGTCTGGGTCCAGCAGGGAGCGTAGGTGTTTGAGGGAGCGGATTTTGAAGTAGATGGCTTTGACTATGTTGCTTATGTGGCGTTTCATGTCTAGATGTTGGTCCAGGGTAACTCCCAGATATTTTATTGCATCTTTAGTTTGCAAATCAGCTTCCACAATAGCACACTGTCTCCTATCCCATGACTTTTTAATTTCACTAAGAATCTCTCATGAGGGAACTTGTCAAAGGCTTTCTGAAAACCCAGATACCTATATCAACCAGCTCACCTTTGTCTACCTGTTTATTCACACCTTCAAAAAAATATAACCTATAAGTAAGACAAGACCTTCCTTGGCTAAAGCCATGTTGACTTTTTCCCATTAAACCATGACTATCTACACATTCAGTAATTTTGTTCTTTATAATGGTTTCTATCCTTTTGCCTGGTACTGACATCAGGCTCAACAGACTGTAGTTTCATGGATCATCTCTGGAACCCTTTTTAAAAATTGGCGATTTTAATGATAGTTCACAGATTACTAATAGTAGGTCTGCAATCTCATATTTCAGTTCTTTCAACACCCTCGGATGTATACCATCTGATCCAGGTGATTTGCTACTCTTTAGTTTATCAAATAGTTGTAATACATCTTCCCAGTTTATCAGTATTTCTTTCAATTCTTCCGATGCATCACCTTTAAATACCATTTCAATCATGGGTATCATCCCTACATCTTCTTCAGTAAAGACCAAAGCAAAGAATTCATTCAGGGCCCTATTCCATCCCAGACATAGATCCCCTCTGTATGTCTGGTCTGAACCCCACAGGATCAGAATTGCGAACAGTCCTGCACATGCAGGCCGGGACTGCAATTCAATCCGGCCTACACATGCAGGACTGTCTCCAGCTAACTCAGTCAAGGCTTTTCAATGGCGCCGCAGCGCCATGGCGTCATGTTGTCATGGCACCGAGGCTCCATTGAAGAGCCATGACGCCAGCCACTGCAAAATAAAGCATATTTCCCAGAGCCCAACCCCCGATCTGGCCTTCTAAGGCCAGGGTCAGGCTGCGGGGAATGTCCCCTGCCCCATCCGTGCCCTGGCCACACACTTAAAAACATCCATGGAAGTTATTCCACCTTGGAGGTGGAATAACTTCCCTGCACATGTTGCCGGCTTTGGATATACAGGGCCGACATTGGAATCGGCCCTGTACGTCCAGGGCTGGTGACCACCCAGACTCCGCCCGCAAGCCACCCCTTCCCCATCCCCATCTAACTTCCCCACACAACCGTCCATCCCTGCGATTCGCGGCACAGAATAACCCTCTCAGTCTCTCCGCTATGGCCTTGTCCTCTCTTAGTGCCCCTTTTACCCCTCTATCATCTAATGGTCCAACTGACTCTCTTAAAGGTTCTTTTACACGAATGTACTTGAAAAAGCTTTTATCATGCGTTTTTGCTAACACAGCAAGATTTTTTTCAAATTCTCTCTTTGCCTGTCTTATCAATGCCTTGCAACTAACTTGCCAGTGCTTGGGTTGTTTCCAGTTTTGCCATTTGGTTCCTTTTTCCATTTCCTGAAAGATGCTTTTTTTGGCTACTTCAGCCTCTCTGACCTCACCTTTAAACCATGCTGGCAGTTTTCTGGACTTCCTTCCACTTTTCTTAAATCGTGGAATATAGCTAGTCTCGGCTTCCAAGATAGTATTTTTAAATGCTTGTTGTAAATCTTTAACCTTTGCAACTGTTCTTTTGAGTTTTTTCTTAAATATTTTCCTCATTTTATCATAGTCTTCCTTTTGAAAGTTAAAAAGTAGTACTGTGGATTTCCTTGCCATTCTTCCTCCATTTATTAAATCAAACATGATCATGCTATGATCACTACTGCCAAGTGGCCCCCAACACCCTTTTGCATCAGATCTTGTGTTCCACTAAGGACTAGGTCCAAAATGGCTTCCCCTCTTGTCAGTTCATGAACCAACTGCACCAAGAAGCAGTCATTTATTTCTTCTAGAAACTTTATCTCCCTAGCATGTCCCTCCGTGGCACTGACCCAGTTCATACTGGGGTAATTGAAATCACCCATGATTATTACTGCGTTGTAACTTTTGTTAGCTTACCTGATTTCTTTGAGCATTATATCATCCATTTGCTCATTCTGGCCAGGCGGTCGGTAGTACACCCCCACTGCCATTACCTTCCCCTTTTTACATGGAATTTCAATCCATAGAGATTTTACAGTGTATTTTGTTTTCTGCAAAACTTTAATCCTGTGTGACTCAATGCACTCTGTAACACAGAGTGCAACCCCTCCACTAATTTGATCTACTCTATCATCACGATATAATTTGTACCCAGATATCCCAGTGTCCCACTGGTTGTCTTCCTTCCACCAGGTCTCTGAGATACCAATCATATCTAACCTCTCATTTAGTGCTAGATATTCTAACTCTCCCACTTGTTTTTTAGACTTCTAGCATTTACATACAAGCATTTTAGAGATTGTATTTTGTTCATATTAATCTGGTTATCGGTAGGCAGGGGTAATTTGGAATCTTTAAGTTCTGTCTGCTCCGTACTTAAGGGCAATTGGGTTACTTTTGTCTTTATTTGAACCTCTCTGTTGATATACCCTAACTTCCCTGTTTTGCTAGTATCCTTCAAGGATGCATCATTCTGAACCATGCATTCTTGGGCGACTTCGGCTTTCCCCTAGTTCTGCATCATGAATTCATTTTTAAGAACTTTGAATATTCCTATCCACCAAATGTCTTTACAGCTCTTCTCTTCACTTTAAACTATTGGGCACCCAAACACATCCATAGTGTTTACTTGTACTACTCCTGAAGACGTCCCTCCTAGAGGAAACAGTAATGCTTCACCCATGGGCGGCTCAAGGCAATCTGCTGCCTGAGGTGAGGGATGAGATGGGCCCCCCCCCCCCAGGTACCTGTAGTGGGGTAGTAGGGGGGGAGGGTAGTGTCTTCAAAACTCCTATCAGGGACTGTCTTCTTCAAAACTCCTATCAGGGACTGAACCAAACCAAAAAGCCAATTATCTAATGTGGAGGAAAGCAATCTAAAACCCAGACCTCAAAGAAGCAACATTTAAAAAATAAGCTTCCGGAACCTGAAATATTCTAATCATTAATCAAAACCCCTTTTGAACAAGAGAACTCTAATGATGCAAAAGCAAAACATATGGAGAAAATTTTTAAATACTTAGCTTAATTAGTACTGGTATGACATAGACTGTATTCATGATGGAAAATTTGATGCATCCCAGCATTGGTCATTGTTTTGCAGCACGCTGATTCAGGGGTATCTTTAAATACACAAATAAGCAATTAAATTCCACATTCAACTGCAGGAGACATGCACTTACATGCCTATAGGCTGTCCAGTTTGCCAATACATGCCTGGAAGAGCGTCCTCAGTTAAGTCAGTTGCGTCCACAACATGCAGTTCACTCTTACAGAGCACCTTCAAGTTCACCACACCTTTGTTAAAGGATGTCAGGTGCAGTCTCTTCTTGTTAAGTGCCATCAAGTTGGTGTCGACTCATGGCAACCCTCTGGATAATTGTCCTAAATTGTGTTCGGTCTTCAGTCAGGTGACTCGTTGACAGACTGGTACCCGTAGCTGCCGTTATTGCACCAATCCATCTCATTGCTGGCCTTCCTCTTTTGCGTTGACCTTCTACCTTGCCAAGCATGATGTCGTTCTCTAATGATCTCTCTCTTCACATGATGTGTCCAAAG
Organism: Ichthyophis bannanicus; assembly: GCA_033557465.1. NCBI lineage: Eukaryota > Metazoa > Chordata > Amphibia > Gymnophiona > Ichthyophiidae > Ichthyophis > Ichthyophis bannanicus. The sequence continues at coordinate 944,445,739 of CM066034.1, forward strand.
TATGAAAGACAAAGTCTTGTCATCTGAGCTTCTAAAGGAAGCTTAGGTTTGATCTCCTCTACTACTGACTGGTTTGTTCTTCAGGCAGTCCATGGTATACACAGTATTCGCCGCCAGCACCATAATTCAAAGGCATCAGTTTTCTTCCTATTTTTTTCACTGTCCAACTTTCGCATCCATATGATGTTATTGAAAATACCAGGGCTTGAACGAGTCTCAAACATCCTGTAGCATTCTCTGAGCTGTGAGAACCATTGATCAAGTGGCTGAATTGCAGCATCCTTGATTCTAAAGAAGAGTGGCATTTTGTACCTTATAAATTTGAGTGTGCTTTTTCATGGAAAGGCTTTTCTAGCAATGGCACATCCTCAAAGTCAGATGAGTGCTTTCTGTAGCTTCTAGGCTGTGAGGGTCTGAATTCATTCTTTAAGATCTAGGGTTTGGGCTGGTTCATGCTTGATTGATACTGTTTGAAGCCCAAATACTCATTCCAGAAATAGGTGCAAGACAACGGAAGCATTTGGAAATATGGTAAATAATTTACTTTAGTATGTTCTCCACCACATTCTTTAGCATGGAATGATGCCAAAGTTAATAATGCATAGTTGGCATGGATAAACAGACTAGATAGGACATATGTTTTTTGTGAGTGTTCTCGTCAATAAAAGGTGAATCAGAAAGAGTGCAGACTAAGGTTTACTGGATGAAGTGCCTCCAGGCCTGAGACAGCAGGTGTTGCCTTCTGCCTATAGCAACTACCTTCCCTTCAGGTTCAGCCCTCCAGTGCTGGTAGCCACCAGGTCTTAGCTGCATACCTGCGGGACTTGGGATGAGGAATGCAATCACAATGTGCTATTTTGTGGCAAGAATTTACTGGTAACACCATGTCCTCAAAGTCAGAGAAGTGCTTTCCGTGCCTTCTCGGTTGCGAAGACCCAAACTGAATCTTTAAGATCTAAGGTTTGAGCTAACTCATGCTCAATTGAGTTTGTTGCAAGCCCACCTAACCATTCTTTGGTCATGGTGGAATGCAGATTATGTTTTTATCAGCTTTAGTTTTCAGAAGCTGCGTTCTCCACCTGCAACAGTTACCGGATGCGTCAAAATTATGCACAGGGCAGTGGAAGTATTTGGAAATCTATTAGATCTTTTATTTGGTATATATACTCCAGAACATCCTTTGGTGAAGAGGATGCCTCTACATGCCTCAGTTCACCATATAAATCAACTGCATCAATGCCATGCACCTCACCACTGGAGAGCACTTTATCAAGGTTAGCACACTTTTGTTGGAGGATGTCAAGTGCGATAGCTTGAAGTTTTGGAATGTTATATAGGAACTCAAACATCCTGCAATGTTCTTTGAACTGCAAGAACCATTTATCAACTGACTGAATTGAAGCATTAAGGACTCTGAAAAAGAAATTTACTTTGAATTGTTTGGGTTCTGTGATAGGGGAATCTTGTGTTTCATAATCAAAATGTGTTTTATTTACAGTGAGATCTTACTGGCTCAGATGGAAAACTGGCATCAATATAAAGTTCCTCTACCAACCTCTGCATTTTTCAGGACATTTTTGAATCTTGCCTCAGAACAGTAATTTTTGAGTTATAATCTTACAGTTTTCAGTTGTGTTACGGCTGCAGAAATGTCGATATCAACCCTCTGAAGCATCTTGCTTGTTAGATTTATTTTTAATAGAATATCATACCATAACACTAAACCACATAGAAATTTGAAACTGCAGATATTGCTTGAGATTCCTATTCCTTCTGCAATAGTTTTGACCTGAGTGATTCCTGTCAATGCATCATCTTGCATCACTGCAGTTTTATAGCATCATCCTCTTTTCCAATCTGGTTGCGAAGAGCCTTTACTGCTTTCACATGACTTTCCCATCTTCTCGTACACAATGGTTTCAGCGTAAGATGTGATGTTCCTAGATGTTGTTTTAAAACTTGCCATCAATGAATGGATGCAGAGAAAAATACACATGCACTTTGAATAGTATCAAAAAACATAAAAGCTTCAAGACAAGCAGAAGCAGCATCACTCACCATCTCGTTCAATGAATTCGAACTACAAGGGACAAAAAAGGCTAGTGGATTTAGGTTCTGCATCCGAGCCTGTATGTCACTCTTTTTTTCCTTTCATGTTGGCTCCATTATCATAGCCCTGTCCTCTCATATCTGCGATGTTAATGTCGTCCTTCAACTTTTGAAGAAGCACATCTGTCATCCCAGATCCTGTGCTGTCATCAATGTCAATGAATTCCAGGAAATGTTCTCTAAGTTACCACAGAAGTAACAAAATGTACCATTAGAGTCATTTGTTCAATATGACCGATGTCAGGGGTGCAGTCGAGAAGAATAGAGTAATATTTTGATTTGCCTGGCCAGTAACTGGATGATCTCATTTTGAACTATATTTCCAAGATAAGTAGTGTGTGTTTCTTTGGAAGTTACTCTCCTTAGATGATGTTCCTTAAGTACTGCATCGAACTCTGCCATTAACTCTACAATTTTAAGAAAGTTACTGTTATTTGGCATGAAAAATTGATCTGATTTCCCACACAGAGCAAGGTTCTGAGTAGCAAGCACTCTTAACAATTGCAATTAGTCTTTTTAGAACATTTCTCCAATGCTGAGTCTCAGAATCCATCTTCTGTTGATTGCTTTCATCTATGGTTAACTTTAACCCTAGTCTGGTCTCCAACTCTTTCCAGCTCGAGAACGCTCTATAGTGATGTGGTGCCCTATCATGATTTTCCAGTGTTCTAGCCAGATTCTTCCAGTCTCTTGTTCCAGTGGAACTTAATGCAGGTGCAGTGGTGTCACCTTGGAACAGTTTGCAGCAAAAGCAGTACATGAACCACTGTCTCTCCACTTTCTCACCGCTGGTTTTTCACGCCAGTAATGAATATGATGAACGCTTCTTCTGTATACAGGTTCTTTTGAAAACTTCAACACTTTTACTTGCTTTGGACCATTCAGTAAAAGGAAGTCTCTCAGCTTACTGGTACTTTCTGGTCACAGTTCTGGATCTTCTAATAAAGATGGGTTGAATTCTGAGGAAACTGCATACTCTGGTTCCATCAAACTCACACATGCTGCAGTTTTTTCATCCAGCATATGAACCTCTTCATCCATCTGAGATGCCGATGTGAATGTAGTGGCAGTCAGCTGTATAGCGGCATCTGAACTATCTTTAAGCGCTGTATCACTTGTATTTGACAGAGTAGCTTCTTTTGCTTCTCTCTTCTTTTTATATTGTGCTCCAGACATTTTTTTCCATCAGACATTTTTGCAGCAGGCACTCTTAGCAAATGTGGACAAAATTTGACTACTTCTGAAAATAAAATACAAATCCAGACAAAAAAAATGGCAGATTCGTCTAATAGAGGTGGATCTAGGCCTGGAGTTACCCCATTGCAGGCACTGGCTTGTAGTTTTGCTCTCCTAAAAAAATAGAACTGGGAAATACAAACTACCTGCAATGGGGTAAACACCAGGCCTGCATGGATCGACCCTGCCTTGCAGACCTATATGGTAATATACAGTATAGTAAATCTTATCTGTGCAATAGATGGCAACAAGTCAGAACAGGATCCACGACCTCAGAGTCATTCCCACTGAAACAAGGTGTACCTCAAGGCTCATCCCTATCTGCATTGATGTTTAACATCCACATGCAGCCCATCTGTGCATTAATTTGATCCTTCAATGTCCAATGCCTAGCCTATGCAGACAACATCCTCATCTACACACCTTCAAGATTGATCAACCTGACTTCTCTCCTATATTAAGATGCTTTGAAGCAGTTTCAGACTGGCTCCTCTCTCAAAATCTACGAATTAACCACAGCAAAACAGATGTTCTATTCGTCACGAGAAACCAGAAGTTCACACCACCTCCCTCTCTACAAGTCAACAACACAGAACTTAAGGCAAAACCCACAATTCGCTATCTAGGTATTACCCTTGACCAGAGGTTAGACATGTCAGCACAGTTCTCTGTGTGCTGTGCTTTCCTGTCTAATCAATGTGTTTATACCTCAAAAATTTCCTGTCATGATTTGACAATTTCCAATCTGTAATCAAACCGCTGCTGATCGCTGGAAGTAGCGGTATACAAATGTATACTAAATAAATAAATAAAATAAATATCAAAAACACCACAAAAGCGATTTATCACAAAATCAGATCACTACGTCACCTCCGACCACTATTGGACTTCCCTGAATACCGATCAATCTTCCAAGCCTTAGTTATTCCTCACCTCGACTTCGCTAACATCATCCTTCAGGGACTTCCGCAGTCGACTCTAAGCCCGCTCCGACTTGCCATGAACTCAGCAGCAAGGGTTCTGGTAGGTCTATCAAGGTCAGACCATATAACGCCAGTCCTGAAGAACCTACACTGGCTACCCCTGCAGGCCAGAATCCACTACAAAACGCTTGTCCTGACATTCAAAGCCCTCAAATGCCAGCCACCCACGCCCATCAGTAAACTTCTTCACAGCACTCCAGCCAACAGAAGCAGGAGATTCACTTTGATGAATACCCTTGAAGTCCCCAAGTTATTGATAAAATGTACAAAGACAACAGCCAGTAGAGCCTTCTCCATCTTCGCGCCCATGGCCTGGAACGCCCTCCCTGCAGAAATCCGAGCTAGCCCCAATTTACAGTTATTCAGAAAAGCTCTCAAACATCACTTGTTCCTGCTACATTACCCTGATAATAACTCTGGTAAGCACACAGCCATCACTTTACCCTCCTACCTAGCCCATCCCTTAGTTCAGCCCCCCTTAGAGAACGGTTAATCACTTGTCCCCACCTTCTCTCCCTGACCCAGGAGCTCTAGACATCTGTTTACGAACCTTATTTGTCCTGTAAGAATGTTCATAACCTGTATATAGTTTCTCCCGGTTCTTCCAAGTTGACTACCCCTGTTCAATGTAAACTCAATGTGACCTGCTTCATTGTAGTATGTTTTGTTCAACTGTAAACCGCACTGATTATAATAGCGCGGTATATAAGAGATATAAATAAATAAATAAAAATAAAATAGTAACATAGTATATGATGGCAGATAAAGACCAGAATGGTCCATCTAGTCTGCCCAGCAGTTCGGCACTTCTAACCAAAAGAGGCTTGCCAACTCACACCAAATGAAAATTTCACCAACACAGATGCATAAAAGGGGTGTGGCGACCCCAATGCTTACTTGACGGCACTAGCCTATTGACATCAACTTGCAGCAACATGTCTTAGTTTTCTGTCCTCCTCCCAGAATGATATCACTATGGCACACAACCAGCTAAGTAGTATTTGAAAATAGGGCTCACGTACCAGTGAGTGACAGTTGTCCACACCTTCAGAAGCATTTATTGGCAATGCAGAACTGCCCAGCTGCCTGCGTATGAAGAATGAAAGAGACATGTCTTTGTTCCACTGCTGTGTTTGTGCAGGTGCCCAAGCCTTCTCAGCTCTGAAGACCTTCAAGATGTTACATCGATGCCACTTTCAGGAAGCCAGTGCTGGAAAAACAAGATCTCACCACTTGTTTGTCAATGATGCTGTGCATTTGACCGGCATATGATAGAAGATCCCTTGTTCAACGGTAGGAACCGATAAGCTCTGGTCAAACCAATCAGAGCGACAACTCCAGCCTATTTATGTGACCGATAAGGACTGAAATTTCCTACTGCTAGATATTTAGAAAGGTGAAATTAGACTTACCAGCTAATTGTTGTTCCTGGAGTGGAACCAGTCTAGTCCCGAAACCTCTGGGTTGCCCATCTCATCTAGCAGCTTGGAGACTGAGAAACTCCTTCTTTTGTGACATCATCAGTATATCTCCCTGGTGTCCGCCTCCTGTCACCAGTATCCTATTGACAAAGCAGACTCACCGGAGAAACAAATAAGAATTTGCTCAACTATAATAAACCATATTAAATCAACTAGACCACAGTAAGTCGCAACTAATGACCAAGGACCCGCAAGCCCATCCATACTGTGACTGGGAACTTGCACAGACTACTCCTTCACCCAAAGGGAAGAATAGGAAGTCCCCCAACATAAAACAACAAACATAGCCATTTACCCCAGCTGTCTGTCTTTTTTTTTTTTTTAACTACAAACAGCAAAACGAAAACATGTCTTACCTGTGATCCACGCAGAACCTTCAGGCTGCCATTTGCCAAGGCACGCTGGGAGGGATACAGGACTAGACTGGTTCCACTCCAGGAACAACAATTAGCAGGTAAGTCTAATTTCACCTTCCTGATCGTGTCCCCAGTCTAGTCCCAAAACCTCTGGGTCCGTACCAGAGCAGTGAAGAAAATCAACCACGGGAGGAACCTGGCAAACCAGCCTGAAGCACCGCTGAGCCAAAGGAAGCCTCCTCTGCCATTTGCACATCCAGACGATAGTGCCTAATGAAAGAATTTAAAGAAGACCATGTTGCCGCCTTGCAAATTTCTACCGGCGACACCAACCGAACTTCCGCCCAGGCCTTCAACCCCTTCGGCACTACTCTACCTTTCAACACATAAGCCGACGCTATAGCTTCCTTAATCCAACACGCAATGGATGCCTTCGATGCTGCTTCTCCCTTTCTAGATCCCGTGAACAGAACAAAAAGCTGATCCGACTTACGAAAAGACGCCGTCCGGCTAAGATACTTCTTCAAAGCCCCTTGGACTCCTTAACCAGTTTCTCCAAATCCTCTCCGAACAGCAGACGGCCCTTAAAGGGTAGTTTACTTAACCTAGCCTTTGAGGAACTATCCACCGCCCAACTGCGCAGCCACAGGTACCATCTTGCTGCTACCACCGATGCCATACTTTTTGACAGACCCCTCATAAGGTCATAATGAATATCCGCCAGGTAGGCCACCCCAGATTCTAACCGGGCCGCCTCTCCCGCTAAGGGACTCGTCTGCCCCTCCTGAACTTGTTGTGCCCAGCAAAGGCAAGCTTTAGCCACCCACGCTCCACAAACAGCCGCCTGCAACGAAATCGCATTGACGTCAAAGACCTGCCTTAACAAGACATCCAACTTTCTGTCCTGACCGTCCTTTAGAGCCGCACTGCCCTCAACAGGAATTGTTGTTTTCTTGGTCACCGCCGAGACGGCCGCGTCCACATTGGGCGACTTAAAGATTTCTTTGTCCTGATCCCGTAACGGGTACAGACGACCCATAACCCTGGAACCCTTCAAAGGCGCCTCTGGAACGTTCCACTCTTCCTGAATCATCTCCTGAAACACCCTGTGCACAGGGAAGGCCGTCTGAGTCTTTCTAAACACCTGCAACAAAGGATCCTCCAGCGTATCATCCTCCGCTGACCCTGGGACCGGCATATTAAGCGTCTTCCGAGTCTCTACAATGAGTGACGGCAGCTCCTCTCTCCGGAAGACTCTCACAACTCTAGCCTGGTCTTCTCTCTCCGAAATCTCCCCTTCTTCAAGATCTTCGTCCAATATCAAACTTTGGCCCTCCTCATCTGACAGAGGGCCCTCCGGCGCCCCCGAATGCTCTCTCAAGTCCCCCTCGCCACAAGGCCTCTTGCTCCCACTCGGGGGATTGTCAACTCGAGGAGACGCCGGGCGCTTCTTTGCTCCGCTGGTCTCCGTGGAAAGCTGCTGCTGCAGAGAATTCCCAAAGACTGTCTGTTGAAGCAGTGCAACAAATTGTTGCGAAAAAATGGAAGACAGTTCCCTAGGAAAAGACGTCTGCGAGGGGGACGCGCCCGAGAAGGAAGAAGGGCTTGCCACCGGCTCTTCCTGCGCTAAATCAGGAACTAGCAAGGCCGAGACGTCCGGGGCACTGCCCGCAGCCCCAGACTGCTGCGCTTGAGCCCTTCTGAGCCCCGCACACAACGCACTGTGGCTTCGAAGGCATCGTGCACCACGAACAGCCAGTCTGAAATCTGCCCGTTCACCCTGTACCGCTTAAGGGAGAACAAGGAACACTGAACCCTTACAAGACTGAGGGAACAAATCTACTGCCCCAGGGCTAAGGTAACACCTGCCACACAGTCACCAGTTCTCTTCCTTGCCTTTTTCCTTTTTTTTTTCCAAAGGAGTATCAATATCTTTGAACCCCAGCGGGTCTATGCGGCTGGGCCTACAGACTGACCATGCCGCCGCCACGCGGTCGGGCCTGCAGCCTGGTGCACATCAAAACCGCGCTGAAGAAAAAAACTCCTACTGACAGCAGAAAGGCTTACCTCGTGTGGCTGCAGAGTGCGCTTGCGATTCTTTTGACAAGCTGTGCTTGATCCCGACACCAGGAACAATCTGCTGCTCCAGGCCCGATCTCTAACCCCGCACTGCAAAATTACCCAGCAGGCTCCGTGCGGTGGGGAAGAGTCGCTAGGCGCGCTGGCAGGCAGAACCTCTGCGCGGTGCCGGCAGACTCTTTTCTCCGTGTCCTGATCTCTGCCCCCCACTCAGCTGAATGCTAGCACTGCCCTGCCTCAGAGCTTACTCCCCGAGCCGGTAGGCCTCCGCCAACCCCAATACCGAGGCAGATGGAAGTAGGCAGAGAGGGGGCAAGGGGGGGGGAGGAACAAGATGAAAGAGCTGGTCTGATGCAAGCTTTAAAGTCACCGACCCTTAAAACACAAGGACACCTGCAAATTAAACAAAACCAAACTAAACTATCCCCTTTCAATCCTCAATCGTTTCTCCAATGAGCCCGGATCCCCGGGCTCCCATCTATCCAGCTGCTTGGAGACTGAGGTAACTGGTGACAGGAGGCAGACACCGGGGAGATATACTGATGATGTCACAAAAGAAGGAGTTTCTCAGTCTCCAAGCTGCTAGATGAGATGGACAACCCAGAGGTTTCGGGACTAGACTGGGGACACGATTAGGAAGCAGTGATTCAATACAAATGTTTTCTTTATGACAAAAATATATAAAGTGATGAATGTAGCACAGTGGGAATATCATGGATGGTGTACAAACACTACTATTTTACATGCAGATATCTCTGCATTGCTTATACATAATTTCAAATTCCAAGCATATTCTTTTTATTGCCCATAGCAACACTTTACTCTTTTGTCCACACACAGAAGAACCATGAAATTCAGACATTAAAAATGCATGTAGAAAAATTCAAAAGGAATAAACAATAAGGGGCACATTTACTAAAGGTTTTAGTGCGTGTTAATAAAATGAACATGCATTAAGTGTTCACAGCTCTTTTATTATGAGCATAATGGCACTTAACCTGCGTTAACCTTTAGTAAACATGCCCTCAAGGGATATTACTAAAGGATTTAATGCATGTTAATGAAATTAATGCACATTAAGTGTCATTGTGCCCATAGAAATAAGAGGGCTGGGGACACAACACATATTAACTTCATTAATACGTGTTAAAACCTTTTGTAAGCATGTCCCTAAATTGTCACACGTGAAACCCAATTTTGTATAAGTCATTAGGTCAAAAAAGTTAAATCCAAGTTTGGATGTGCATAATTTCCTAAGTATTTTATAAAAGGCTCCCTAAATACCTATAAGGACACAGGAAAAACAAAGGCAGTTTGCAAAACATCAGTGGGAACAGCCAGTTTACAAAGAACATGTTGAAAAATGGAGCATCACTTGTGGTTTTGAATAAGTTTGGTACATACACATGTAAGCAGTGATTTTACAGCCTAAGCATGAGTCACCACTTAGCACATGTAAATAATGAATTTTACTAAACTGAATGCCCAGGGGAATCCAGTTAAGAAGCAAATCTAGAAAACTGATTTTTGAGGTGGTTTTAAACACAAGAGAGGAAGTACAATTGCTTCCTTGATCATTCCTACAAATCCCAGGTCCAAATGAGCAGATTATTTTAGGTAGACTGTATATTTTTTTTGTAAAATAGGAAATACATGCATACTTTTCAAGTCCACCCAAATCACACCTTTGTAAATCTGCGCATGCCGTGGAATACATTATTTAGATTCACTGAGTCATTTGCACATATAAACCTGCTCTTTACATGGGCAAGTGCCCTGCAAGCCATTTAAAATAACCTCCTACGTCACTGAGTTAAAAAACACTGCAAGGAAGTAAAAGACATGTTCAGACATCATTCAATATTTACCTCTTATCTAGAGTAATTCACTCTCATTATGAGACATTTAAATTAAGCAATAATAATCCTTGATGGAAAAAACCAGGAAAATTGCCAGACTGGGTGTTAACTAGCAGCATAGTTGCTTAAATAATCTAACTTAAGTTCTAGTCAATATTTTTATTGCAAGATCATAAGAAAAAGACCAATGATTTGTGACACAGACCTCCCACGAAATTTCAGATAATTAGATGTCATATGAATGAACTACTGTTCAGATATTGATAGTTTATCTCAGAAATGGACCTGGGAGAGAATCATATTAGGAAGTTCCCTCATTTCTTGCAAAAGGTGAGATGTTCCAATGAATGCCTAATTAAGTAGGATAGTTTCTCATAGTCTTGACCTTCAAATTTGGATTGCAAATCAGTCTAAGTTTAAAACTTAAATACTAAATATAAAAAGCAAAGGCTAAAAATCCCAGATTTCCTTGTGACTTTCATATATGTAGCTGATGACTGGAAAAGCAAAGGCATAAAAGGTACAGATTAATATTTGTACGTTGAAGTTTGTTAGCCAGCCAATGACATCCAAGCCAACTAAGTAAATTGCTTCAGACCCTCCACAGTATGCAGGTTTACAGCAAGAGTTTTTTATGTGGTTGACCGATTACACTTCTTTGCATAAGCAGTTTATCAAGTTCTTGATACCTCATTTGTTCAATAGACACATCTTCCATGTCCTGTACATATTCACTTCAGTCTAATGTTTATGTTGCAGATGGAAACCCCAAAACTCACTGCTCAGATCCAAGGCCATATTTTTGTTGGACACTGTTTTATACTGATGCCCTCAGAAGAGTCTGCTTGATGAAAGTTGAAGCACATGTAAACAGAAAGTCTTTTTAGATCTGAGCCTACATCTTTCTGAGTAGATGATATCTTCACACAGCAGGAGTCAGCCATGATCTTTTCATACATTTGAAGTATGGCTGAATCCCATCACACTGTTGAAGGAGTGATATTCAATAATGTTCAGATAGTACACTTGCTTGTGTTTACATTTTGTCATTACTGACAAAAACACAGTTGAAGACTTCAAACTATTTTGTTTGGAAGGAACCCAACACTCAAAGAACCTACACAGAGATTTAGGATGCTACATACACACGCACATGTCAAGAATGTGCTTTGGTTGCCTGCATTTTTCATGAGGGTGCTTCACCCTTTCCCATTACTTGATACTATAATATCAGCAAACCTATTATGTTTGCTTTCTAAAGCTGCAGTATTATGAAATGTAAATATTCCTTGCTGAGAAAAATCTTTGGGACCTCCAAACATGAAATGTTTTCTTTTAAAGTACGAGCTTACAGTGCAACAAGTCAGGACACTTTCTAAGCAAACTGAATAGAAGAAGCCAGCAAAAATACAACCTCAGGCACCTTGTGCAATAAGGGTGATTTTGGAATGGATAGAGCAGCTGGTTGAGCAAGTGACACTCCACCTTAGAGCTTCAGGCTGCAGAAAATATGCAAACATGTGCACTGTGCTCTATGCGTCAGGATAAATCACATAGCTTAGAGTGAAATCAGTTCATGCTATTGAAAAGTGAGTAAAGGGGATTATGAGTACACTATCGACCAGGCACTTCACTTGCTAAGACAAATATAATTCAGAAACATGAGCTTGTGGGAGGTTCTGGCAACTCAGTTTAAAATCAGCTTCAAATAATGCTTTGTAATGCCACCAATGGTTTTAAGGATGTTGACGCCACTGAGATTAAAGATGAGACCCTATTATTTTGGTACCAGCTCTTTTTTTTATAGCCTGAAATAAAAGAACTTGTTACTGTATTTCAGTAGGAATAAAAGGATGTCTCTGAATATGACCATATGTAACTAGTGTCCATGAAATAAATGCAAAAATACTTGTGATAATGTTTTTTAAAAGACTGTCCCAAAGCACTTTACAAATACAAACCTGTAGCCATCACAGGAGTAAAATTAAGGATGGAACGATTTTATGCATCAGCATATTGAAAAATATCATTCAAATCTTTTATCTTAAAACACTGTGGGCCACATATCCTAAGATGTTTTTCCCCATAGATACAAAATGGGCAAAACACTTGTGTACACCTGGTTCCATATTCTAATAGTTTTGCAAAAATAAAGCTACACCTCAAGACCAAGAAGATGGCTTGTCCACAGAGAAAAGGTGGTTACTCCCCTGTAGAAAGTGTTCCTCATGGCCAGCAGGAAAAGTCCTCATCGTCTTCCCACCTCCCCTAGAAGTTGAATTCTCCTCAGCTGTTTCAATAGACAGAGGATAAGATGGTGCTGTGGTTATAGTCGGGAATTTGTGCACAGGATTCTAAAAACTTCTAGGAGCTGGAAATTCTCCCGGATGGGGCTCCATCAAACGACATCACCCATATGTGAGGACTTTTTTTGCTGCCCATGGAGAACATCTGCTACAGGTGAGTAGTTACCTTTTATCTCCCTAAGTTCCTCCAATACCACTGAATGTATCCCATCCGAACTCGTTTTGCCTATTTTTAGTTTAACTAGTTCTACATGTACACAGTCTTCTGAAAATCATTCAAGGTGCAGCTCATTTGCATTACTGTGGTTGTTTTCTCTGGTTCATCATCTGTGAATGCAGAGCAGAAATATTTGTTATGCGATTCTGCTTTATCTCTATCCTCTTCATATCCCCCCTCTGATCTTATGTCTGAAAATACTACTTTTGCGCTTCCTCCTGTCACTAACATATGTAAAAAAGCCCCCCCCCCCATTTTACTGTATTTGCTATTTTTTCTTCCATTTGCATCTTTGCTTTTCTTTCTCAGCTTATCTTAACTTTTACAGATATTGTTGCTTGTCTTCCTTATTGTGTGACCTCTTGTATTTCATTAAGGCTAAACTCTTTTTCCTTATCTTTTCAGCTAACTTCGAGAACCTCCTTTTCCTCTTAATTTAATTTACTTTCCTAACAAAAAGGTCTATTGCCTTTAAATTATCTCCTTTCAGCTGGTCCCGCTGTTTTTCTATGTCCCACAGATGTTTCCATCCAGCTAATGACTTCTTGAGATATTTCCCCATCTTTACAAAGTTAGTTTTCCTGAAGTCTATGACATTCACATTTCAATGAACCATTTCCACCTGTGTCCTAATAGCAACCCACACCATCCAGGGATCACTGGATGCCAGATCCCATAACATCAGACACACAGGGTTGGTGCAAGGATATGAAGCACCTTAAGTGCTCATTTTGCTGCCCCCTGCTCCCACCCCCACCAGTTACTCCCCTCTCTGCAGCAGCAATGACTTTAAAACACCACGCAGCACTTATAAAAAGCCTCTGGAGCTGTGTGCTGTTCGTGCTTCTGCTCCCTCTATTGCAGACTTCCTTTTGCATGGGGCAGAAGCGGCTAGAGCCTGAACAGCATGCAGTGCCGGAAGCTTTTGATAAGCAATATGGTGCTGTTTTAAAGTCATTGCTGTTGCAGAAGACCCCAGAGCAGGGTGCAAGCAGCGCAATGGGTCACTCAGAAACATTGGTGCTCTAGACAATCACCTAGTTGGCTAGCGCTAGCCCAATGAAACAATTAAATCTTGATTTTCAGTCTTGAAGCTTCTAGAAGGAGCTGGAATGCTCCTGCACTGGAGGGGGGGGGGGGGGTCCATTGCTGAGTGAGGAGTCCTACTGCTGGGAAGGAACCTACACTTCTATTTACCTGCTAAGAAATTCTCAAAACCTTGGGAAAAGAGGCATTATCTGGGTTTAAATGATAAAATCGGTATATATTTTTAAAAAATCTGTTTCATTAAGTCAGTTAAGGCATAGTACAAGAACCAAATCTCCAGTTAAATTAAATACACTTAGGGCATAGTATAACATGCAAACCTTCAAATATCCCCCATCCCCCTCACCCCCCAGCTCCAACCCACCCCTCCCAGGCACAATCTTTGCTTTATAGATTCTTAAACCAGTTATGTGGAAAGGAGGGAGCTTAATCTCTTTCAGGTTTAGCTGGTTATCTTCATCAGCAAGATATTAAAGACTTAGGAATAGATTAATTCAGTTCTTGTAGTTCATCTTGAGGTGAATATTTAAAAAAGTCACAAATGTATTTGGTATATTTATATTAGTTCAAGTATCCCTATTCCCCCAGCAACTTTAAATAACTGAACAATTATAAATAGCTAAATAAATCATTAAAATGAAGTTACAGACAGCAGTCCAGCAGCAAGATGAGGGCTATCTAGTCTTTTGCATTAAGTGTTGCATGTATGATTTTCTCCCAGCTGGTGAGAGATCTTGCATGTGCACTAGGCGCAGAGCTCCTTGCTCTCAGGGAACAAAGCAGGGAAAACACATAAGAAAAAAATAGGGCAAATAGGTAATGTTAGCAGAATACCTAGGTGCCTGCCTAGACCACCTATTTGGAGGGACTGCATGGTGCAGCTGCCATGGCAGTGCACCACAACAATCTGACAACCACAAAGCCAGGAGCTGCAGTTCAGGGGTGACCCTGCTGGACAGTGGGCAAACAACTACAGAAACGTCAACAGCTGTCTTGACTGACCAGTTCATGTCTGCTGATACACTGCATATTGTAAGAGGACTGCTGATGTTGTGCTGAATAGGGTGTCAGGAGGTAGGACCTGTGCTGTGTGATTCACCTATACTGGCCACATAGCCTGAGTTGAAGCCAGCAAAGTACAGCAGGGGGTGGGGTAGGCCATGCAAATGAGGTGTTGAGCAAACCGGCTGATCATTTCTACCTCCCCTGCATGAGGGGACATATAACAGTGCATATATGCACCTAGGGGGGGGGGGGGGTTCATGCTGCTGCCATGGCCATGTTCCTGTGTGCAGATAGCCCCTCACCCTAAGCAAGGGAGGATAAGGCTAAGGCATACTGGCTCCGAGCAGCTACTTAACATTTCTAGCAGGAACATGGGCTTCCTGTGCTGGAGCTCACTGATGGGTGCTGCCTCCCCACGCCCAGGAGTTGAGGCATTCTATGGAACTAGGTAGCTCTTGTGGGCATCCAAGGTCCTGTGGGTCTCTGCTTCCCTAACAGCTGGGGTGCTGAGTCTGGTTTGCTCATCTCAATGGCCAGAAAACAAAGGCAGAAAAAAAAGAATTTTATTTTCAATTTAGTGATTGGAATATGTCAATTTTTAGAATTTACATCTGTTATTTTTATGTTTTGCACAGTAGGGGGGAAATCTATCAGTTTCTATTTGTGTTGATTTGTCTCTTTGGAAGTGATATCATTGCTGTCATGATAGTGTGGATAATGACTCCTCTCACCTCTCCCAACTCTTGTTTTCTTAATTCCGAATAACAAGTATCCTAGATTTGTTTGTGAAAAATCTGGTAACCTTAAGCATAGGTTACTGAAAAAACTTGGCAGATCAAGAGATCCTCATCGGCCCTTTCCTTCTCTGTCTACTACTACTTATCATTTATATCCGAGACAGCCGAACACCAATTTCCTTATCGTCCCTCCAGTCCAGTCCCGAACCTCTGGGTAGTCAACTCCTTTCAGCAGCTTGGAGACCGAGTGCATCACATTCTTTAGAATGGTAGTAGCAGTAATATCCCTGGTGTCAGTTTTGGTCAGTTATTCTTCTGTAGGTCCTGGGTTCATTTCACTTCACAGACGCAGGAGGGTTTGTAATAAGACAAGCAAACAGGTGTGGCTTGGAGAAAGGTTTTTATGTAAAAATAGGCTTAATACATAGGTATTGAACAGAGGTATATAGTGATTGTTACAGAGCTGTTTCAGTGTGCATCAATGAATCTGTGTGTGCATGTGTGAAGTGTGAAGTGTAAGATAGAGAGATAGGCCCAAACATGTGGCTCAGAGCCTCATGGAGAGAGAGAGAGAGGGGGGGGGGAGGGGTGAAGGGAATTGATTATCCGAGCCTCCTGTCCTTCATGTCCACTGGATGGTGGGAGAGAGAGAGAGACAGGAAGTGTGTCTGTCCTTTATAGTGGACTGAATCCTTTCCAGCACTTCCCCTTGAGGTCTGCTATTGTCTTTGGCCACTCCCTTTGAGGTCTGCCCTTCTTGATTTAGCAAGGAGGGGCTGCAGACAGGTCCTAGAGACTGACATCACCAGGGGGTCAGAGTTTAAGTTTTGGAGACTGAATTCACCAGAGTCCACAGCTGCATGAAATGTATGCTGACATCTCCCACACCTTTTTTATTTTTCTTTATTATTTGTGCCTGGAAATGGTGGAAGCAAGCCTGTGGTACCTGTCCCAGCTGCCATTACCTGATAGTAGGCAGCTTGTCTAATACCTCCTGTATTAAATACCTTGCTATGTCCAGCAAGTCCCCTGTCCTGCACAGTACTGTCTCTAGTACTGTCTCTAGTGTTCTAGAGATAAACAAGTCTCCTTATGAGTCCAAACCTCGTGTCTTAGGTAGAGCAGCCACTACTGGGGGGGGAACCCAATATGCCACTTACGTGCCCGTCTTAGAGAGAGTGAACAGTGCATAAGGTCTGCAGGAATTTTTAAGGAGGCTAAAACCAAACGGTACCAGGATGCTATGAGTGAGGATAGGAAGCAATACTAGACTGCAGCTGACTCTGGTATTCAGTGTAATAGGAAATGCCGAATTAGCCAAATTAGCCTGGATGTAGGGGTGGATGCTGGAGAAGTTCAGTGTAACTACCTTAAAATGTTGTTGTTCTGTATGACATGCGCTGCAAGGAAATGTACATTTTTTTCATCTTACAGCACAGGAAAATTACGATAATGCATGGCAATATTTGTACAGCAGTTAAAATAATAATAGGGTGAATAAAAACATTAAAGACATGATCAGCAGTAGGTGAGTAACCAAATAACAATTCCCACACAGACACATGAGCATCTTGTAGCAAGTGTCCAACAATTTGTTGAATGTGTCCATTCTCATAAGCGATGGTGTGATTCACTTCAGTGGATGTTGTTTTAAGGTGATCAATATAGGCATGGAGTTCTGTAAAGTTGAGCAGTTTATGTAGTGTCTCTTCTCCCATGCCAAGTGGTAATGGATGCACAGCATATGAGATAAAGTCTGGAATGTCCATAGAGTCATTGGTAACCAGCGGTGTGGAATAAGTTGTCCCATTAATGGTGAGGGAGACCAGTGGTGTATGACTGCACCAGGTATTGTTTAGTAAATAGTTTGAACTGTACAACAAAGTGTTCTTGGGAAGGCGAATGTCATGCATTCTGGGAGCAATCGAAAAAGAAACATTCTGGGGAAAGAACAGATGTCCAGCTCCAAGGTAATACAAACTGTGTGAGGTAGTCAGGGAATATGAGAGCTTAACAGTCAGGGAGCAAGAGGAGGAATTGTTCCAGCAGGAGGTGTCAGCCTCTTTAAACTGGTGAGGTTGACACTTGAACTGAAATGTAGTCTGCTCGCACAAACTGGGGTCCATCGGCTTGAATGAAGTCCAGGTGTCATCCAGTGGCTGTACCCATGTGAGATGGTCCACAGGATACGTAAGCATATTATCAAACTGCACCCCAATATTAACAACAGGATAAATAACTGTGTGTTGTCCTGACCATGGGATCAAAGTACAGATAGAGCAGCCTTGTGGTGAACAAATGGGAACACTAACTGTCCACCAATCAAGGTGAGCTATAGCAAATTCCGGTATTTTGGTACAAGCCATATGAGTGAGAGATGGTGGCCAGTGTCCTAACTTAGCAGTGATCAGAATTTCCTTTAGTATAGTAATAAGCTCGATCTGTACTTGATCACAGGCAAGAGCCCAGGAAATATTCTTTCCCAATCTATATTCTGCATGTGCTAAGGTAACAATTTTTTGTTCTATAATGGGAGATATAAGAGCAAAGGTATCTACAACTACATTGGACAGTTTAGAGGAAGCTTCATTAATAATATGTTGTGAGGTAAAACCATCAGCAGCATGCTGAGCAGTGGATCCCATTTTATTACGGAGCACCTCTATATCAATTATATTAAGGGCACCCAGTGCAGTCCCTGTGCCACCTAAAATTGTATCAATTAATTCACGCTTGTGTCGAAATTGTTTGACTCGGGGTGTTACTGACTGCATATCAAACCAAGTATTGAGCATTTGTATGTGGTTGGCAACAAACTGAGAGCAATTTGGATATTTGTGAGTAACTAGAAACAATTTGGGAAATAGATGGCAAGTAAGAAAATGGTATTCCACATCATATAAAACATTGTGTGGTGCATCATATTTAATCTGAAAGGGATGTCCTTCCTGAAATGGGTGGATATCAGAAAGGTAGAGTACAGGAGGAGCAGAAGTGGTGGGAGGGGTGGGATGAGGGGTAGTAGGTAAACAAGATACATCCAAAAGGAATGAAATCTCAGTGATGTGCTGTTGATCACTCACAACCCATGTATAAGTGATTTTCCAGGTACCTCTGTCCTGACAGGAAATATTGTACAAAATCAAAGCAGGAGGACCTAGAAAGTAACGTTCTGGGCGTGCCCTCAATTCTTGTGTCCGTTCTAGAGAAGTGGAAACTGGTGGCTCCCACTGTACTTGAGTGATGTTTAATGAATAGAACACTGGCTTGTCCTGTACCGAACAGAAACTCAGGATGACCAGATCCTTTCCTTCCGGGAAAGGTGGGGGTATTTCTTGATAGCGATATACCCCACTTGTGGAGTTAGCCCAGCCAATCGTGCATATTCGGATGATAGTTCCTGTAATGAGACTTGAGTAGAAGAGAGCAGATACAAGAACAACAGGAAACCGAGACATAATAAAAGCAAACTTGTTTCACTCTACTAGGGAGTAAACTAATGCTCCCCACTTATACTATGTAACAACAACACACAAAAAAATAATAATAATTTCTACTACTTATTTACATAACTAACTACTTATTTACATAACTATTAAACACATGTTAACTATACAGCAGAAGCACATAGTTACCGTCCTCAAGCGACTTTTGTTCAGAAAGCAGCTGTCTGTGCTGTCTTCAGGTGGTGTCTGAAAACAAAGACTGATAAAACACGTTTTACCCATATGGTTTTAACTGGGTGATGTGTTTCCAGTACTGCTGGTTGTCAGGCATTAGGATCTGGTATAGGCTTGGGCCTAAGGTATCAGTAACTAAGTATGGTCCCTCCCACTGTGCAGTTCCAAAGGGGAGATTTGGTCTAGGTCTCATCTCTGCAAGACACTAGTGACAGGGCTTCCTTCATGTATTCATGAAATATTGATGGGGAATCCTTATATCCCTGCGGAAGCACAGTCCATGCACACTGTTTCGGCCAGGCTGGTGAATTACATGTGGAAGAAATAGGTCTAATCAGACCCCTCTCCTCCAGTATCTTCACAATTTTAGTCACTGGTTCTATAGCCTGATGAGGTACTGGGTATTGCTTTTGTGGTAGAGGATCCTCACCTTCCAACAGTATTTCTGTGTGCATTTTCCCACAATCTAACTTGTCTTGAGCCCAGACTGGAATATCAGCCACTTCTGAGGGAATTACACACAGATCATACTGCTGAGCTGCCTTAGTGCACTGAGTTGCTAACTGCATAGGAATGACTTCATGCACTAAAGTTTTAGAAGCACTTGAAGTTCCTGAATACTGCCACAATTTAAGATTAGCCATATCCACCACCAAATTTAACTGGTTGAGAACATCAATTCCAATTATTTCTTTTGGTGTGTTCACTATAGTGGAGGCAGTGGTTTCCAACATTTCCTTATTTTGTTCACTGTGCACAGGGATACCCCATTTAACTGGGATAGCCACACATTTGGAAGCTGTGTCATTAATTCCTTGAATTTCATAAATTTCCATATTTTTCTGATCTGCAGTGGGAGAAGCTCTGTTTGTAAAACTAATTCCAGCCCCTGTGTCAATCAAAGCTAGTTTATCCTGACCCCCTACTCTACTGATAACATTGGGGCGTGCACAAAAGTCCAGTATCAAGGGTGTTACAAGCCTTAAATTGTGTCCTGGGCCTGTGTCCATTTCATCATCCAGAGGCTCTGGAATTGAGTCCTCTGCTGAGATAAAGGAGGCAGGCTGGGCTATGAAGGCTTGAGACATTTTGATATCTGAACTCAAGAGGTCAGGACATCCCTATGCACTAGCCTTGTGTTTGTCCTGAGCTGCTTGTAAATCCTGTTTTAATTTATCTATTTCTATCTGCAGTATATGTTTGTCTTGTTCCCATTTAGTTTTCTGCTTTTCTAGCCCATCTCTCTGTGCTTTGAGCTCCTGAAAAGGAATGTAACCTGAGGAGTTTCTAAAAGTACCTCTGCCATGTGCTCTCCAAGGTGTGTGTCCTCTGTCTGTGTTTCTTGTGTACTGAGAGGATCCCTCGGCTTGCCACTTAGGTGTGTGTCCTCTGTCTGTGTTTCTTATGTACTGAGAGGATTCTTCGGCCTGCCACTTCTGTGCTTCTGATAATGTAATGACCTGCAAGGGCTGGGTCTTCCAAACAGACCCAATTCTGAGCATTAAAGTATCAAAAGGGGTTGCTTCAGGGTCTTCAGAAAATAACAGAAGGTGTTTTGTAATCTCAGGGGATAGCAATTCTAATAAAAATTCCTTATGCATGCTCTCCCCATAATCTTCTGCTTTGGGCCAGGACTCCTGCTCATTAAGAACTGCTTTTAAAATCCAGGCTCTATGTGCAAACTGTTCCAGTGTATCATTTGGTAAAGATGAAATAATTTTAAATACTTGCATTGGGGAACAGTGAAATAGTTTCTCAGTACCCCTTTTAACCAACTGGTATGGGTGAGTGAGAGAACCAACTCTGTAATAGTGTGGGCCCAGAGCCAGATGCATAAGTCTATCAAAGTCTGATTGTTTTCTTCTGTATTTCCCTAGACCCCAGTGAATCAGAATATCAATCGCCCATTTAACCCACTGATTTACATTAAGAGGCATAGTACCAATTTTCTCAACTATTTTTTCAATATCTTTATCTTTTAAATTTTCATGCAACATTACTTTAACTGGTGCTTTGAGTTCAGTACTGGGTGCCATGTCTAAGTCATCTGAATTATGCTCCAGACAGAGATCCTGATTATTGCTGGGATCTGGCAGAGATAAACTATCATGATTTTCCTGCTGTGATTCATCTGTGTTCTTCCCATTCCTAAGTCCAACTATGCATACTTCTGTATTCTTTTGTTGCTGATCATAGGCATAGGGGGCTGAGGGAGGGGTGGGTGTTGGCTTTCTTGCAGAGGCCAATTGATCTTTAACGTGCCTCAATTCAAGTTTAAGTGCTTCTAATTTTTCACTAACAGTTATAAAAGAATTTGTGGCTTGTATCACTTGAGTTCTTTGTATAGAGATGCAAATTTGTGCCTCCTCAAGGTCTTTGGTCAATTGTGTGCACTGAGAAGTCAGTTCAGAGTTGTCTTTTTTCATGCTAATGAGTCCCCTGCACATGCCTTGGATAAAAAGGCATTTTCTTTTATTTGTTTTCTTTTTGAATTCTTGATCATGGTTTAACATTTGTCTTTGAATATTATACCATGATGAGTCAGGGAATTCCCCTTTAAATGGACCTCCTTTTCTCTTACAGTATGAAATTATAATTTCTTTAAGTTCTTTAAAATCAAATACTTCCATATTTGATACTGCAGAAAGGCTGTAGTTGAACTATCTCAAATGTGTAACCTTAGAAGGAGGAATGCTAACTTAAAAAGTGCTTCTCACCTATTTAACAGGGTGGAAGTTTTAGGGTGAAGTTATAGTAAGAAGGGTGTTAGTAGATTAACAGAATTGTATCAATTGCAGCCAGCTCTAAGCCTGCTCTCACTAAGATAGTTACTGACAGGAGACAGAGAAATAAAAGTTAAGGGACAGGAGATTAACAGAATTGTCAGATATTCCTGCTCACACCAAGATATATACTGACAGGAGAGAGAAATAAAAGTCAAACAGACAAGAGGTAAATTAGTGTTACCAGGAAAGATGTATATTGTACTCTATGAGGGAATATTTAACTGTGTAACTCTGTATTTTCTTAGCAGCTCAAATCTTTAGCAAACCTATACATCAAAATAAGACAATTGCAAGCCACTCTGTGTGATGTCCTTAAAATTCTAGATTCTTACAGAGCCTTTTGACAATAAAAATCTCACCTTGTCTAACCCACAAAACAAAATTGTAAATGGTCACATGGACTTTCGATTCTGTCTCACTCTGTCTGAAATCTACTTAATGTATTATACAAAATTATTACTTACCCAACTGGAGATCTGCTGTGAAATCCGAGAGACGAGTCCCCATAAAGATGTCAGTTTTGGTCAGTTATTCTTCTGTAGGTCCTGGGTTCATTTCACTTCACAGACGTAGGAGGGTTTGTAATAAGACAAGCAAACAGGTGTGGCTTGGAGAAAGGTTTTTATGTAAAAATAGGCTTAATACATAGGTATTGAACAGAGGTATATAGTGACTGGTACAGAGCTGTTTCAGTGTGCATCAATGAATCTGTGTGTGCATGTGTGAAGTGTGAAGTGTAAGATAGAGAGATAGGCCCAAACATGTGGCTCAGAGCCTCATGGAGAGAGAGAGAGGGGGGGGGGAGGGGTGAAGGGAATTGATTATCCGAGCCTCCTGTCCTTCATGTCCACTGGATGGTGGGAGAGAGAGAGAGACAGGAAGTGTGTCTGTCCTTTATAGTGGACTGAATCCTTTCCAGCACTTCCCCTTGAGGTCTGCTATTGTCTTTGGCCACTCCCTTTGAGGTCTGCCCTTCTTGATTTAGCAAGGAGGGGCTGCAGACAGGTCCTAGAGACTGACATCACCAGGGGGTCAGAGTTTAAGTTTTGGAGACTGAATTCACCAGAGTCCACAGCTGCATGAAATGTATGCTGACACCTGGCTCCTCCCATAAGCTCCCAGTACACTCAGTCTCCAAGCAGCTGGAAGTTGTGTGAGTCCAGGTTTGGGACTCACTGAAGTGACAAATAAGGAATTTTTAGTTTTAATGCAGTCTTAATTTAGTTACTTTGATTTAGTTCAACTAATCTTGATAAAGTTTAAAAAAAAAAGAGAAGAGGAAGTGAGCTGGGCAGCACTTTCATCGGAGGTGCTTCTTTTAGCTCTATTTAGGCTATTATACTCGCTTCTGATATAAGCGGAGCTTTGGTTTTGGTGCTTTGGTTCCCGTTCTTGTCAGCGGGAGAGGAGCTGTCATTGGGTCTTTCAGCACAGATGCTGCCTCGCTGAAGCCGTTTGCCGGCTGAGCACAGGAGCTTGCAAAAAAAAAAAAAACCGCTTCAATTTAAACTTCTGGTTTCTTTTCAGCGATTGGAGGTAGGTTTCTTTGATTTCTTTTTGCAAAGGTTTTATTTTATCGTGCAGAAATCCCTTCTGTAATTTTGACGCGGTTTTCAGATCTTTAAAGGCCCATTTAAGCAGACCGTTGGGATTTGTTTTTTTTCCAGCATTCCTTCTTTACAGATTTCTTAGGGCTTCATTTTTGTAAGCCATGTTGAGGTCTGAAGCTCATTTTTATTATAATTTTGACTGTTAATTTCATTTATTTAATCTATTTATTTATTTTGACTGTTAATTTAGTTTATTTATTTATTCTGTATACCTGAGGCATTGTCTGAAGATTTTATTCAATGCCTGCTTGTCCACGGTGTTTGCTTTGTGGTACCAGGAGAGGACACTTGTCAGAGGCAGGAGTGTGTCACTCCTGTACTGCAGCTGCCTCAGATATGGAGCAATCCCTTCAGGAGAAAGCCAAGGAACCTCTTCCTTCAACTTCTCAGGTCCCGCTGGGTCCTGCGGAGTCTCTGCTTCCCACTGAAACTCCGTTTACTTCCGGTGAATCCGGTTCCACAGTGGCTGAGCCTTCCCCCTCCATCAATCTGGGAAACATGGTTTTGGGAGGTGTTTTGCCGGAATTTCTGCGTCTTTTACACCAGGCTTTTTGTTTAGGCCAGCAAGGGGGCAGTACAAGTTCTGCTGCTACTTCTACCATGGTAGTCTCCTCTGGCTTCCAAAAGGAAAAGCTTACGGGTCCTCCACTCTCTAAGAAAACTAGATTGGATGGGGATCATCCAATTTATTCTGATGATGACATGGAATTTGAACCAGATATAGAAAACGAGGAGCTGGAGGAAGGTGAAATATTAGAACCCGAGGACCGTTCGCGCGTTGTGCGAGTTTTTCGGCGAGAGGAGTTGCCCACCTTAATTGAGGAATCTGTCCAAGCCCTGAATTTACCAGCTTGTTCTGTGGTGGTGGACGCTTTAGAGGATCCTCTTATCCAAGCAGTGCAGAATTCCCAAGCAGTCTTTCCTGTTCACCGGGTGGTGAAGCAGATGATTCAGAATGAGTGGGACTTGCCAGAAGCTGGTCTGAAAGGGGCTAGGGCATTCTCTCTTTACCCTCTTTCAGATCAGGAGCAAGAAATGTTTCATTCTCCTCGCGCAGATGCAGCTGTTTCAAAGAAGACTACCATTCCTGTAGAGGGCAGTGCTGCCCTAAAGGATAGTCAAGACAGAAAGTTGGATACACTCTTGAAACAGGCGTTTGATGTTAGTGCCTTGTCATTGTAAGCTTCTATTTGTGGGGCCTGGGTTGCAAGAGCCTGCCTTTGTTGGTCCCAAAGGCTTCAGCAGCCAGAGGGAGTGCCTATGGAGCATATGGCTGATGGTGGTAGATTGGAATCAGGAGCCGCTTATCTGGCGGATGTTCATTATGATTTCATTCACAGTTTGGCGCGCTGTATGGCTTCAATGGTAGCTGCTCGGCGCTATTTATGGCTGCGAAATTGGGCAGCAGATTCTTCATCTAAGTTCCGGCTTAGTAAGCTTCCTTTTAAGGGGAAGCTTCTTTTCGGGGAAGACTTGGATAAATTAGTTAAAGAATTGGGTGAGTCCAAAGGAGGATGTCTTCCTGAAGATAAATCTAAGCAGGTGCGTACCCCGGTACCATCTCGTGGCCAGGTGCAGGATTTTCGTTGATTTCGTACCTTTCACCAGTTGGGATTTCAGAGAGGAAGATTTTCTTCCCGAGGTCAATCATTCAGAGGTTTCAGGGGTGCAGGTAGAGGTTTCTCTGCTTCCTCGACTTCTGAATTTAAAAAGACATAATGAAGTGCGGACGGTCTAGGCAGAGGTGCAGCCTGTGGGAGGTCGTCTATGGGATTTTTATTCTGCTTGGAACCGAATAACATCTGACCAATGGGTTCTGGAAATTATTCACGAGGTTTATTCTCTCGAGTTTGCAAAACCATTAACCAACTTTTTTAACCAGTCTCCCTGTGCAGCATCGGACAAGGTTCTGGCGGTAAAGGACACTCTAACAAGGCTTCTACAGTTACGAGCGGTAATTCCGATACCCAGAGACCAATACGGCTGCAGTCGGTACTCGAGTTATTTTGTAGTGTCCAAAAAAGATGGTACTTGGCTTCCGATTTTGGACCTCAAGGGAGTAAACCGTTGTCTGCAGGTGCCACATTTTCACATGGAAACTTTGCGGTCCGTAATTGCTGCAGTAAGGAAGGGGGAGTTCTTAACGTCCCTAGATCTCACAGAAGTGTATTTACATATCCCTATCAGGGCTGTTCATCAGCAATTTCTGTGGTTTGCGGTTCCAATGGGGCATTTTCAGTTTCAAATGTTGCCGTTCGGTTTGGCCACTACGCCCAGGACTTTCACCAAGGTTATGGTGGTAGTGGCTGCGGTACTGAGAAAAGAAGGGGTGTTGGTTCACCCTTATCTGGACGATTGGCTCATCAGAGCAAAATCCAGGCAAGAAAGTGTTCGAGTCACTGCTTGAGTAGTTCAATTTCTAGAAAGTCTTGGGTGGATAGTCAATCAATCCAAGAGCCAATTGTTTCCATCCCAGAATTTGGAGTACCAAGGAATCCGCTTTGATACACAAGTAGGGACGGTGTTTCTGCCGGACCGTCGAGTACGCAGTTTACAACATTTAGTTCAGTCGTTTTTAAAGATCAAGTCTCCCACTGCATGGAGGTACCTTCAGTTATTAGGCACAATGACAGCAACACTGGAAGTGGTACCGTGGGCGAGAGTTCACATGCACCCTTTACAGAGAGCACTTCTTCGACGTTGGTCACATCAGACAGGTTCTCTAACCCAGCGGCTCCTGTGTCCGCGGGAGGTAAAGATAGCTCTTTATTGGAGGCTCCAATGAAAAAAATCAAACTGTGGGCATGCCTCTCGAACAGCCTGTTTGGATTCCAGTCTTAACCGATGCCAGTCTGTCGGGCTGGGGAGCTCACTGCAAGGGGCTCTATGTTCAAGGGATTTGGAGCAAGCAGGAGTCCAGTTGGTCAATCAACATATTGGAGTTGAAGGCAGTGTTCTTGGCGCTCAAGGCCTTTGAAAAGATCCTCTTGTCTCAGTCAGTGAAAGTCTTGTCGGACAACGCGATGGCGGTAGCGTATCTCAATCTTCAGGGCGGCACAGGCAGCGTACTGCTCGAAGACCTAGCAGAGAAATTATTTCTCTGGGTAGAACCTCGACTTCAAGCATTATTGGCAGCTCACATTGCAGAAATAGACAATGTAGCAGCAGACTATTTCAATCGAGTACGCGTAGATCCAGGAGAGTGGGTTCTTCTTCCGAAGGTATACTCTCGGATTGTCCGCAGATGGGGAGAGCCACTAATGGATCTGATGTCAACCTTCAAGTCCACAAAGACTAGTTGTTTCTACAGCAGAAGGCAAGAAAGAATGTTGGAGGGTATCGATGCTCTGTTGCAGCATTGGCTGACGGAGGGAATTCTCTATGTGTTCCCACCATGGGCCTTGATAAGCCGTGTAATTCAGCGGATCGAGGAGCATCACGGATATGTTATTCTAATAGCTCTGGATTGGCCAAGACGTCCTTGGTACATGGACATGATGCGGATTCTAGTAGATTGACCATGGCGTCTGCCACAGCGCAGCGACCTGCTTTTGCAGGGTCCTCTGCGTATACCTCAGGTAAGTCGATTCTCACAGCTTGGCTCTTCAAAGGGCAAGGCTGAGGCGGAAAGGTTATTCATCTCATGTTATTTCAATTATGTTAAATGCTCAGAAGAAGTCTACTTCGCTCGCCTACATACGTGTGTGGCGCGTGTTTGAAGCGTGGTGTTTAGGTAAAACTTTGCAGGCTTCTTTATCTACTGTTCCTCATATTTTAGCCTTTCTACAGGATGGCTTTGATAAAGGGTTCCAATCAACACCATCAAGGCGGGTTCAACACAGAGGAGCATATCCAAATCCAAAAACACAATGTGTTTTTGTTACATTGTAATACTGTTTCTGTTCACTGTAAACCGCACTGATTTTAATAGCGCGGTATATAAGAAATGTAAATAAATAAATAAATAAATAAATAACGGGGGAGGGACCACTGAACAGGCACCTCCTCCCACTCGAAAAGCTGAATGATCACCCTGGTAAAAAAACGCTATGAAATAGTATGCCAGTCCACCTGCATATTCAAACCCGTTAGATGAACCGAATTTAACCTAAAAATCCACTGTTGTTCTAGATTTTGCAAAGCTTGAACCCGATCCCCTCCCCGTGGGTTAGGCGGTACAAAATCAAGCACTCGCCATTGGAGTTGTTCAAAAGTGTGTGATATGCTCAAACAGTGGTCCACCAGTGGGGTTGTCAGGGATTTTGTGCGAAGTTGCGATGCATGTTCCCCCAACCGTAGTTTAAGGGGTCTTGACGTCCGACCCACATAGTAGAGACCACAAGGGCATACAATCAAATACACCACAAATGCTGAAGAACAGCAAGTGTGCCAACGAGTTGAGTAGATCTTTTGGGTATGAGAGTTTCCATCCTCCTGCATTAAAGAAAGGTTTACCTTTTGGTCAGTTTTTATGTCTTCAGTGTAATTGCACGGAGTTGTCTGCATTTAAATCCAATGTGAAAGATTTAAGCCTTCGTTTGTTATCAAGAGGTTATCCTCGTAAATTAATTACTTCTGCATATAAACGGGCCCGGTTTACTCATAGAGAGTGGCTTTTGGGTTCTCGGTTTAGAGAATCATCGTGTGAGGATCACGGAGAAATGATTACGGGTGTGCTCCCCTATATGCGTGGGACTCTGGCGGTGACACGACTTGTTCATAAATTTTGGCCAATTTTGACATTACATCCTTGTTTTAGAAAACGGTTACAGATTGTTTATTCCCGCAAGTCTAATTTGCGGGATTTGGTGGTAAAAACTACATCGTTGTTGGACCGCCCTCCAAGTTCTCACGCACAAGCAGGGCATTTCCCATGTAGGTCCTGTAATTTTTGTTCAACAACACTATCGGGTTTAACCTGGTTGGATTCCCATACCCAAAAGATCTACTCAACTCGTTGGCACACTTGTTGTTCTTCAGCATTTGTGGTGTATTTGATTGTATGCCCTTGTGGTCTCTACTATGTGGGTCGGACATCAAGACCCCTTAAACTACGGTTGGGGGAACATGCATCGCGACGTCGCACAAAATCCCTGACAGCTCCACTGGTGGACCACTGTTTGAGCATATCACACACTTTTGAACAACTCCAATGGCGAGTGCTTGATTTTGTACTGCCTAACCCACGGGGAGGGGATCGGGTTCAAGCTTTGCAAAATCTAGAACAAAAGTGGATTTTTAGGTTAAATTCGGGTCATCCAACGGGTTTGAATATGCAGGTGGACTGGCATACTATTTCATAGTGTTTTTTTACCAGGGTGATCATTCAGCTTTTTGAGTGGGAGGAGGTGCCTGTTCAGTGGTCTCTCCCCCGTTGATTTGGATAGGCTCCTCTGTGTTGAACCTACCTTGATGGTGTTGGTTGAAACAGCTGAGCAACTGACGGCATTTTTTTTTTAGTATAAAAACCGCGTTTTTTAAACATGGTTTATATGGCTGTTCTTCTATCGAGAGGTGCTTTGACCTGAAGCAGGGGAATTAATTATTGATCCCCGAAACTTGAGACGTCAGTATTTGGAGCAACCCTCGTGAATTCAACATACAGCTAAGTAACAAAGCTGTTCTTATGAGAAGAATGTTAAAGTTTTTGCTAAGAAAGTCAATGCTTTTGCTTTAATTAAAATGGATAGGTCACGACGGTGAGAAGAAACTTCCTCTTTACTTAGCTGACTTTTCCGACAAATAAATTCGTTTGGCATGATCAAGTTGTCCTGTTCCGCTGGTTTAATTTGCCTGGGTTTTGTATTTGTGGTGATATTTTCCTAACCTGGCTGTGGGTATCTATTTTTGAGTTCTTTTGATAAAGGGTTAGCGTCTAGCTCATTACAAGTGCAGCTCGCAGCTATTGCTTATTTTCACGGAAAGGTCAATAAGGAGCCTCTGGGTTCGCATCCAGATGTAATGTGGTTTCTTCAGGCAGTAAATCATATGCAACCACCTCGTCAAGTTTTAGTTCCGTCTTGGGATCTTAATTTGGTTCTCAGGACATTAACTAAGGAGCCATTCAAGCCTTTGTCTAGGGCTACACTGAAGGATTTAACTTTGAAAACTGTTTTTTTCTGGTGGCAATTTGTTCCGCACGAAGGATTTCTGAATTGTAAGCTTGTCTTGCAAAGAGCCTTTTCTTACCTTTTCTCGGGAGAAAGTGGTACTCTGTCCTGTTCCTTCTTTTCTGCATAAGGTGGTTTCGGCATTTCATGTTAATCAGCCAGTTTCTTTGCCGGTTTTGGACAGTTTCCATGAGTCATCCGTTGGGCAGGACCTGCATGGATTGGACATAAAAAGGGCCCTCAAGTGTTATTTAAAGCATTCTAAAGTTTTTCGTAAATCCGAGCGTTTGTTTGTTCTTTTTGGCGGCCCACGTAAGGGAGAAGCGGCAGCTAAGGCCACCATTTCCAGGTGGATTTGTGAAGCAATTGCTTCTGCATATATTTTGCAGGGGCGTG
Source organism: Ichthyophis bannanicus (assembly GCA_033557465.1). Classification (NCBI taxonomy): domain Eukaryota; kingdom Metazoa; phylum Chordata; class Amphibia; order Gymnophiona; family Ichthyophiidae; genus Ichthyophis; species Ichthyophis bannanicus. The sequence goes on from CM066034.1 coordinate 944,475,736, forward strand.
TAGTTCCTTTAGGGCTTCGAGCGCATTCCACTAGGGCCCAAGCTGCTTCTTGGGCCGAATATAGTTTGATTCCCCCGGTGGAAATCTGTCGGGCGGCTACTTGGTCTTCATTACATACTTTCAGCAGACACTATCGCCTGGATATCCAGGCAGCGGGAGATGCCCGTTTTGGTTCGGCGGTTTTACATGCCGGATTAGCGGGTCCCTCCCATTAAGTAACTGCTCTGTTACATCCCAGAGGTTCAGGACTGGACTGGAGGGACGATAAGGAAAATGAAATTAGGCTTACCTGCTAATTGTTGTTCCTTGAGGAACTCCAGTCCACTCCCGTATCCTACCCAGGATGTTCAGTGATGCTATGGAACTGTCTTTCGATTTTGGTGTTGTTCTGCTCGGTATTGTTTCGCTGTATCTTAATCAGTCTATATTTTTTCTCTAATTTATGTTTATTTTATTGTTCCTTTCTGAAGAGTTAAAGGAAGTACTGTCGCCTCCTTCCCCCGCCTAGGTGGTTGCCTGTCGAGGGGAGGGGGCTTCACTTTCAATGTCCCTTTAATATGGGCTCCTAGGGCAGAGGCCCCTGGGAGTTGTAGTTGCTTGAGCACTTAGTTGTAGTTGTAATAAAATGATTCAGCCGAGGTTTGAAAGCAACACAGGAAATTTTATTTGCCTCCTTTGTTTAAAGGAACTTCTAAGGAAGCTTGGCACAACATACGTAAAGACTTTTTCCACAAGAAATTAATTTTGGTATAAACTTTTCCACAGACACAAATTGCCTTTGCTTGCTTCAACAAGGCAATGATTGCTTCATTCAAAATAAAGGTCTCACCTTACAGTCCTTTGCTGCAATTGTCTTTACTTTCCTCAGTCAGACAATTCTTTCATCCTTCAACAGCAAAAGTCACTTCACAGTCCTTTACTGCAATTGGTTGTTCATTAAAGGCTTTCAGGCAGTAATACTAATATAATGAACTTTTCTTCTTTACTTTAACTTAGTCAGGTTTTAATTAGTTGCTTTAGAGACCTTTAGCATTCTACCTTAAAAGTCTCCTGCATTTAAAAGACAGCAGCCACACTAATTAAAACTTTCTTATCCTTTTCACAGCATACGTTCACGTACAACAAGGCTGGAATTTCTTCAGGCTTATAACTCACAGGATTCTCACTCTACCCTTCTGGATAAAGCACATTCCATTTCAGAATCAGATTGATCTGATTCAATGTTACAATCTTCAACCTCCATTGACTCACATTCAGTGCAATCAGGCTCTGCAGTTTCCTTGAGCAACTTAACCAGCTGTTCCCCTCGAGACCTCTCTCTGGACTTAGGGCTGTTATCAAAGCAGGGAAGTTCCTTATCTCTTAGCAAGCTCTTTAACAGTTTTAAAGAATTCAGGTTTTCTCTATCAACAGGTTTCCTTACCAGCTTTCCCCGAGGTGAGATTCTTGGACTCAGCACTTCCTGGGAAGTCCCTATAACTGAGTCACTCCCAGCAATCTCTCCTGGCTTAAACCTCCTAGTTTCTGGACACACCACAGGCTTTCTATAGCACTGGCACTGGTCCAAACTCTGGAGCTGGCTATGAGGAGACTCTTCCCTCGAGCTGTTGTCTGAGTACCTTTCTCTGGACTCCCGGCTAGAATCCTTACTTGCAGTTTCTTTTAGGATTCCTTCCACCACTGTTTCACTGCCACTTTCCTGGCCATGCTTGCTCCTGCACACATTGGCCCTTCCGTCTCTGTCTCGGTTCCTGCTTCCGTTTCTCTTCCTCCTATGCTGCTCCTCCCTCCCTGTTCTCTGGGGCTTAAATGAGTGGGGCTGGCCTGTATCTTTCCACCCCGCCCCCAGCTGTCTCAGATTGCCTCCCTCAGTTGCCATAGAGCTGGAGCGTGGCCTTAGGACAGCAGCTTTAGACAGGTTTTTTTTCTTTCCTAGCTGAACTTTTAAAGTGACAGTTCCCTGCACTTTCCTTCTGCCTGGAGGAGACTGCTAGTGTTTTCCCTATTTCCATAGGCACTGGGGTAGCTTCGTCACCACAGTACCTCCTTTAGAAATTGGTCATATATATTAACTAGTTAATTGTTTTTCTTTAGTGAAAATATGTTTACTTATTTGTTGCTCCTCTAAGTTTGCTTTGTCAATAGGTTACTGGGAGCTTATGGGAGGAGCCAGGGATATTACTGCTACTACCATTCTAAATAATGTGATGCACTCAGTCTCCAAGCTGCTGGAAGGAGTTGACTACCCAGAGGTTCGGGACTGCACTGGAGTTCCTCAAGGAACAACAATTAGCAGATAAGTCTAATTTCATTTTAATCCTGTTTTAATATAAATAATGCAAATAAGTTCCTGCAATGTAAGAATGCTCCTACAATGTAAGAATGTTCCTAGGTGTACCTATAACCATCCACCCTAGATCAGCCATACATACATCTGAGACAGCCGAACACCAATTTAATCCTGTTTTAATGTAAATAATGTAAATAAGTTCCTGCAATGTAAGAATGTTCCTAGGTGTACCACAGCCGAACACTAATATAATCCTGTTTTAATTTAAATAATGTAAATAAACAGCTATATATAAGCCTAGTTCATATGTTTTATGTAAACCGCACTATTCTGTAATAGTGCGGTAAACCATGTTTATGTAAACCGCACTGATCTGTAATAGCGTGGTATAGAAAAACAAATAAAATAAATTTAGTGCAGGTTGTCTCACACACTGAGGCCCTTCTTACTACTATAGTACCTCAATTTTGTGTATTTTCCCAGGAGACTACTGCAAAATTTCAACAGGTGGATGCCAGGCTGGAGACCATGGAGAGAAAGGTTTCCGGCCTGGATTCTCACTTTCTTACATTAAGTTCAGCAGGATCTTCCTTTATTAAGGATAGCCGGCTGATACGCCAGAAGATGGAATCTCTGGAGAATACTTTTCGTAGTAACAATTTGCGTTTTATTAATTTTCCTCAGACTCATTTGTTATCACCTGTTAAGAAAATATTTTACAGAAATTTTGTTATTACCTGTTGCTAATGAGAGTGTGATTTCACGTTTGTTTTATAGTCCCAATAAAAGAGTGTGGTCTTCCTCGGAACAGGAGGGGGAGGGAATCCTGGAGATTAGCCCGGAGTTCTCTCTCTCAGCTTTTCTTGACAATTCACACAATATTATAACTACTAGAGCTACCTTAGTTGTTTCCCTTTTGAATGATGGTGATGAAGCTTTAATAATGAGGAGTTATTTTTGACATAAAAATGCTATTTTTTGTGGTGGGAAACTTCAGATTTTTCCGGATGTCTCCAGAGCTACCCAAGTCAGAAGGGAGGCTTTTTTGATTCTTAGGTCTCAGGTACTGGATCTTTCTGGTACCTTTTATTTAAGATTTTCTTGTACATGTCTTGTTACACTGCTGAGGTGAAATATGTATTTCTTGACCTTTCTCACTTGGAGAAACGTCTGGTTAGTAAGGAAATGATTGCCCCTGTGGCTGAGGAAGGTTGAGGGGTTTTAGAGACCTTGTTTTTACACGGTCTCTTTTGGAGATTTAGTTTGCAGCTTTTGTGAGACTATTGTCTCTTGTTTTCCTTTTACATTTGTATTTTTCTTTTATTTAGTCATTGCTCCCTTGATGTGGGCTAACTTCCACTTTTTCTTTATTACTTTTTGACATGCTTTAATGTGTACTTTATGGAGATTTTCCTTTTTCTTTCTGTGTTTTGTTGTTGTATAATTTCAAAACATCAATAAATATATAATTACAAAAAAATATGTATATATAGCGCTACAAGGCTGCTTTAACCTAGGGGCAAATGGGACAGCTGCCCTGGGCCCCTGTACTATGACTGCAAGACTGTTCTTTTTATTCTGTGACACTGTGCTAATGCTGTGCTGCTGTCACTCAAGTGGCTTGCCATTCTATCACACGCTAGAAATCACATGGTCAATACTGGCAAAATCATTTAATACATTTAGCCAATGGTTAATATTTAATCTACACAGAAGCACTCTGTCCACTGAAACCTCAGTTTTGCATGATAAACTTAGGTTCTGCAAACAGCGTATGTTTGTGTTAATGGAGCACACTGCAAAAGATGCAGAACCTCAACTAAAGGAAAGATGAGGGGAAAGGTTCCTTCTGTACAGTCAGAGCAAAGGTGAGCATTCCTGAGGCCAGCACGTGCTGCATGGAGGTTGGGATCTCTGGACCTAAGGTTAAAAAAGTGTAAGAAGTGCAAACTCCTGTCTCAGCATGTGAATTAGGTCTAACCGGAGGAGTCATCGTCTGGTGGTGCATGCTGCTGTCCCAGAAAATAGCTGCCTTTACCAGTGTGGGTTTAATTGCAGTGTTCCAAAGCAAGTTCAAGCCCCAGGAGAATCCCCTTTTGCCCGTGGAAGGTAAATGAAGCATAATTAAACAAAAAGCAATTCCTTAACATTACAAAAAGCAAAGTCAAACTTTTTTTTATTTTAAGCTATATGTGATGAATACACAGGTCTGGGTAATAAAACAGATCCTCCGGATCTAGGGAATACCACCTTAAATTGGATCCCTGAAAGATCCAGTGATAATCAATTTGACAGCAGGGATTTAAACATGCCTGGGGGGTGGTGTGGAGGGCCAATCATATTTCTATGCCAGAAGTGAAAGACTAAAGTTAGATCTGGTGGATCCACTACTACAACTACTATTGATCAGCACTGTAAGAGACAGTCCCTGCTCATTAGAGCCTACAATCTAGTCAAGACAGACAGCACGACAGCTAGGCACTAGAAAATGTCTAGGGGAATGGTAAGGAAATACATAGTTGGAGGGCAGGAGACTATGTGGATCAGGATCCAAAAGCAATCTTGAAGAGGTGAGTTTTTAGTATGGATTTGAAAAGAGCCAGTGATGAAGCCCGATATACCAACTCAAGTAGTATGTTCAAGGCATAAGGAGCAGCAAAGTGGAAAGATCCAGAATCAGATCCCAGATCTAACTTAATTATTTTATTGCTGGAAAAGAAACCTGTCTGGTACTGCACACTGGCAGTGTCGGAGGTTTTTCCAGCTGCACAGCACTAACTCTTTTCTTTTTCCCTCCACTATCGAGACCCAGGGGATCCGGATCCAGTACACATACTCTGGATCCTCAGCTATCAGGTCTGGATCATCTGGATCCAGGTCTAGCTACTCGGCTACCAAATCCATATTCTGGAGAGAGGAACAAAACAGTCAATATCCTGCAGCCAGACAAACCCCCGGAGGTGCAAGTGTGCAGCGGTGGTCGGGTTTATATCCCAGCAGTAAAAGAATCAAGTTAGATCCGGGAAATCCAGGTCTGGATCCTGAGTCCTTCACTTTTGGCACAGAAACATGACTTGATACTGGGACATGTTTAATCCTGCTACCAAACAGGTTAAAACTGGACCCTCCAAGAATCCAACTTTAAGGTGGTAGTCCCTGGATCTGCAAGTTCAGGTTTTTACTTATTTCCGAAATACACCAAGAGCTTTCAAATCTTATCTCAGATGATATACAGTAACTTTTAACAGTGCTAAAAATGTAAGAGGAAGGGACATATTTTCTTGCCCTCTCGCCTTTGGTTGCTTTCCAAGTTTGTTTAGTTTGAATAATTTTTCTTTCAGCCCATACTATATGCATACTGTTCACTGAAATCTCTCGTGTTGTTTCCTGTTGTGTTTTGGTAGCAGGTGATCAAGTGTGAACGGGTGTGAGACCGTGTCAAAGAGAGAAGAGAGCAAGAGATAAATGGATAATGTTTCTAGATGAAATCAATGACTGCTTCTTGGAGCAGCTGGTACATGAACCGACAAGAGGGGAAGCTATTTTGGACCTAGTCCTTAGTGGAACACAGGATTTGGTGCAAGAGATAAGGGTGTTGGGGCTACGTGGCAAAAGTGATCATAGCATGATCACATTTGATTTAATAAATGGAAAGAGGACCGCAAGGAAATCCACAGTACTGCCTTTTAACTTTCAAAAGGGAGACTACAATAAAATGAGAAAAATAGTTAAGAAAAAACTAAGTGGAGCAGCTGCAAAGGATAAAGGTTTACATCAAGCAGGGATGTTGGGGTCTGGGCTTCCAAGACAGTATTTTTAAGGTGTCAATTTACTTACCAGATAATGTCCTTTCTTTGAGCCCTGCTAAACCAGGCCAGACAAGTGGGTTGTGTTCCCCTGCCAGCAGATTGGCAGAGACAAAGAACCAATGAAAAGCCCAGGTGTCAATGACATCACTCCCATGCCTCTATCCACCTTAGCCACCAGATATCTCTTTAGTATCCATCCCAAAGCATATGGGAGAACATGGCAGGCCTAACACAACCTTAAAGTGGGCAACAATGAGCAATCAAACAGTAAAGAACTACTGTATATGAAAGAAGGCAAAAAGAGAAGGCTGTTCATAGAAAATGAACCTGCAGAGCCACATACAGAAATCATAGTGGACCCAAGGTTACCGGCTTCAGAAGAACAAAGCAAACACAGTTCTAGAGACGGGTCCTGGACTGGTCTAGCAGGACTAACGGAAAGGGCATTATTTGGTAAGTAAAAGGTCACCTTCCATATCATCCTGTTAGACCAGTTCAGACAAGTAGGGTGTACCAAAGCTATGCCTCCACGGGAGGGGGGGGGGGGGAGAGCTTGCAAACCTTACAGCCAAAGGCCTGTCTGCCTGAGCATGGACATCCAAGTAGAAATGCTTGACAAAAGTGGAAGTGATGCTCACGGTGCTGTCTGATAAAATGACTTCAGGGGCTTCCGAACTCTGCTCCACCCACAAGGACACTTGTGCTCAGGTACAATGGGCACATAAACTGTCCGGAACCAGCCAATTCTGCAACAGATCCACTGAGGCAATGGCCTCCTTAACAGAGTCCCAATGCAAACTGAGCCACTGTGTCACCTTGTGCAAGGCAGCAAACAGCAAAAAAAGATGGTATGATTTACGAAAGGGATTTGTAAACTCCAAGAAGCAGAGAAGGACCCTCCGGACATCCACAAGGCGAAGATACTTACCATTCCCCTGACACTGCTCCTTAGACAAAGAGGGCAGGCAAAATGCCTGGTTCACATGAAAGAGAGAAACCACTTAAGGGAAGAAGAAAGGCACAGGCAGAATGGAAATAACTTCATCAGAAAAGATAGGTAAGGATCTCGGTAAGACAAAGCCTAAAGCTTCGAAAACCGCCTTGCAAAACAAACGCAACCAAGACACTGTTTTGAGCATCAAGTCCTGCAGAGTAGCATGCTTCAATGGCTCAAAGGGCTCCAACATCAGGGTTCTGAGCACCAGACACAGGTCCCAGGAAGGGACCACAGGCCATAGGGGAGGACGCAGATGCCAAACGCCCCTGAAGAAGGCACAAAACATTTGGGTGTATGGTTAGAGACTTACCAGCCAATGGCCCTCTGAACCTTCAGGGAGCTAAAAGAAAAAAGGCTTTTCTCCAGACAGTCCTATAGGAAAGCCACAGAGACGGCATCTTGGCTGCTACACTAGCACTCAACCAAACTAACCACTAAAAGTGAATATATAATGACTAAATATTTTTTGTCTGAAGTTTTTGCCTTGAGAGAATTCTCCCTCCTGAAGCGTAACTTCCCTTTTAATCAAAACTGCGATACAAAAAACACTAGTAAAATATCGTGAAATAATTGCACACCCTTTCCAGTGCTATATCACAATAAAATCATTTTCAACGAACCAAGATCCCGGTCACTTCAAAGAGATCTATTTGAACGCTCTACCCACATTTTGCAGTCATTTTGGAACACAGCACTGCGTTTAGGGCCAAGTCATCTCTATCTGGCCCTGTCTCAACGCTTAATATTACTGCAAATATATTGGATATGATGTACTTATCCCAGTGAGGCGTCTAGCTGAGACGTTTTCTCCCACGAAGACGCTTTTCATAATTCAGTCCAACTTGCTGACCAGCAATGTGTGTTCAAAGAGGTTTTTTAAAATTTCCCCAGCCAATTCCTAGCCGATACGTCACAACAAACTGGCCCAATCCTGTTCCAGATTCAATCCTTTTGGTTCTAATGATGACAAATGAAAAATCCATGCTTGTTCAAGCCATTGAAGCCGACGCTCTCTATCTCCCCTCTTGGATTTTCAGGAACATGATCTAAAATCCTCCATTTAAAATCCAAAAACGTATGTTGTGAGTCAAGGCAATGTTGCACTATAGGGGCAGAAATCACTGCATTTCATACTCTCGAAGCATGTTCTTGTAATCGCCATCATATCATTCGAGTAGTACGTCCTATGTACAACTTCTCACAAGGACATAACAACGCATAGACCACAAAAGATGTAGACATGTAGTGGACCATTTTGAAATATGTTTTATGTCAGTATTTGGTATGAACCATTCTTTTCCTTCTATGGTCTGTGCACAAAGGTCACATGTAGAACAAGAGTAATGCCCCATTTGTGTAACTGTGGCATCTCTATTTATTTTTGTTGTTAATGACGTACTCCCTATAAGATCACCAACATTAGAGCCCCTCGTATATGCAATCTGTAGTGGTTTTTGAAAGCAAGAATGTAATGTTAATAAATACCAGTGCTTTTTCAAAATATGACATACTTGAGTAATATTCGACATATAGGGTAATATACCCTTGATACCCATTTTTTATATAGTACCCAAGATCCATAAATCTCTCACTGTGCCTCCGGGTCGTCCCATAGTTTCGTGTAGAGATTCACTTTCAGAACCTCTCTCCCAATATTGTGATATTTTTCTAAAGCCTTGTGCTCAGAGAGTTGCTTCTTTCATAAAAGATACGTCACATTTCTTGCAAAAAATAGACTCTCTTACTTATCCAATAGAGGAGTTATGGTTGGTGTCCCTTGATGTTGTAGCGCTTTATACTAACATTGCTCAAGATGAGGCTTTGCAAGTTATTGAAAATTTGGATATACCTTTACTGTCTAGGACACCTAAAATGTTTTTCCAGCAATTATCCCTGGTACTTACAAAAAAGGTTTTTCAGTTTGATGGGTTGTTTTTTCATCAGGTCCATGGTATAGCAATGGGCGCTACGGTAGCCCCATCCATTGCTACTTTGTATTTGGCAGAATTTGAAACGAAAGTCATCTTTCCTTTAACATGGTATTCGGAAGTTATATTATAGGTGAGGTTTTTACATGATATTTTTTTCCTATAGAAAGGCACAGAACAAAACAAACATTTTTGTGGATTGGTTAAATTCTCAAAAAGAGCGGTTGAAATTCACATTGCATTATCACTTTGTTGAATTGGAGTTTTTGGATGTAAAAATCTTCAAAGATGGTTCTAAGTTACATTCTACGCTCTATCGTAAACCAGTGCAGAGAAACACCTTGCTTGCTTTTACTAGTTTCCATCCACCTGCTTTGAAAAGAGGGCTGCCGTATGGTCAATTTCTGAGATTGAGACGTATTTGCAGTTTGGTCCAGGATTTTGATCAGCATGCCCATGATCTGAAGCAAAGATTGTTACATCGGGGTTATCCCTTACATATTATCAAACAGGCCTGGAAGAGAGCAAGGTTTACGCACAGAGAATGGTTATTTGGTTCAAATGCCTTTTAGAAGCCAATTGAGGTGGACGGGGAAAAAAATGTTACTGGTATATTACCCTATATGTCGATTATTACTCAAGTATGTCATATTTTGAAAAAGCACTGGCATTTATTAACATTACATTCTTGTTTACAAAAACCACTACAGATTGCATATACGAGGGGCCCTAATGTTGGTGATCTTATTTATTTATTTTATTCTCTTATATACTGCGCTATTCTGCATCAGTGTGGTTTACATTCAACAAACTGAAATTACATTGAACAGGGCATTATAACTTGGAGATAACTAATTTACAGGGAACATGGGCTATGGAGGGTTAAGTGGCTTGCCCAAGACCACAAGGAGCACCTGTGGGACTAGAAGCCCCAGTCCTTCTGGCCCAAGGTTGCTGTCCTCTAGTGGGATTTGAACCCCCAACCTTCTGGCCTGAAGTACCTTGCCCCAACCACTAGGCCACTCCTCCACTCCAGTTGTTAATGACATACTCCCTTATAGGGAGTATGTCATTAACAACAAAAATAAATAGAGATGCCACAGTTACACAATTGGGGCATTACTCTTGTTCTACATGTGACATTTGTGCACAGACCATAGAAGGAAAAGAATGGTTCATACCAAATACTGACATAAAACATATTTCGAAATGGTCCACTACATGTCTACATCTTTTGTGGTCTATGCGTTGTTATGTCCTTGTGAGAAGTTGTACATAGGACGTACTACTCGAATGATAAGACGGCGATTACAAGGACATGCTTTGAGAGTACGAAATGCAGTGATTTCTGCCCCTATAGTGCAACATTGCCTTGACTCATAACATACGTTTTTGAATTTTAAATGGAGGATTTTAGATCATGTTCCTGAAGATCCAAGAAGGGGAGATAGAGAGCGGTGGCTTCAATGGCTTGAACAAGCATGGATTTTTCGTTTGTCATCATTAGAACCAAAAGGATTGAATCTGGAACAGGATTGGGCCAGTTTGTTGTGACGTATCGGCTAGGAATTGGCTGGGGGAATTTTAAAAAACCTCTTTGAACACACATTGTTTGGTCAGCAAGTTGGACTGAATTATGAAAAGCGTCTTCGTGGGAGAAAAAGTCTCAGCTAGACGCCTCACTGGGATAAGTACATCATATCCAGTATATTTGCAGTAATATTAAGCATTGAGACAGGGCCAGATAGAGATGACGTGGCCCTAAATGCAGTGCTATGTTTGAAAATGACTGCAAAATGTGGGTAGAGCGTTCAAATAGATCTCTTTGAAGTGACCGGGATCTTGGTTCGTTGGAAATGATTTTATTGTGATATAGCACTGGAAAAGGTGTGCAATTATTTCACGATATTTTACTAGCGGTTTTTGTACTGCAGTTTTGATTAAAAGGGAAGTTACGCTTCAGGAGGGAGAATTCTCTCAAGGCAAAAACTTCCGACAAAAAATATTTAGTCACTATATATTCACCCTTAGTGGTTAGTTTGGTTGTATAGTAGAGTGGAGGGTTAGTAGAGTTACACTAGCACTCAAGGCACCAGACCCACACTTATGCCAGGATGGTAGACCTCCTCCAGGCTCTGAGCAGATTGGAACACCACTGCTGGAGAGTAGCCCGAATGTGCTATTTCCCTCCTTACAGGAGCCAAGCCGTAAGTGAGAAGGAAGCCAGGTCCTCCAGGACAAGTGGCCCCCAACACAATAAGCAAGCTAAGAGGTGGCACTTGCAGTAGCCACATCAGATCTGTGCATCACGCTCTCGTCAGCCAGCCCGGTACTGCCAGAATAATCCTTCTTGGATGGGCACTCCATACACCAAATCACACTTCGCACCAGCGGCCATGGAGGAAACACTTACAGCAGGTGCTGACCTGATCAAGGTTGAGTTAGGGAGGAGGAGCGTTTCCTGCAGCCATGTAGAGAGGAGGAGGCAGGCTGTTTCCCGGGCTGTCCTGATGTAATCTGGGGCTTCCATTAAGAACTGTGGTGTGCCTCGTTGAGCCGGGAGGAGTGTTTCCTGCAGCCACGTAGAGAGGAGGAGGTAGGCTGTGTCCTGGGCTGCCCCAACATCATCGGGGGCTTCCATTAAGAACTGTTATGTTCCCCTTTATCTAGGAGTGAATACAAGGTGCGCGGCTCTGGTGTGACCTAAGGGGCATTTTGTGCCTCTTGGAGCAAAAAGTATATGGGGAAACGTAAGAAGGTTTTGCTGCCTCCAGTGGTTACTAGAGGGCCTATGGACAAACATTTGAAGCCCAGGGGAGAGGGGTTTTCTCTCACAGGTACTGGGACTGTTTCTCCTCAAGTTTCAGGGGCTTCTTTAAGCTCTCCGGAGCGTTCTCCACCAGCTCCCCCCTATATGACGTCTCCTGATCCAACCGGTGTTAGCCCTTTAGATCATAATTCCCCTGTTCTTTCTGTTGTGCCTTTTAAGCCTGTAGTCTGGTCACCTCCCTCTGTTGAAACCAGGGAGATTCCTGAATTTCATGTATCCCTGGGAGTTATATGGAGGGTCATCACTCAGACTGAGCAGACTTTGGCTAACACTGTTTCCCAGCTGTGTGGTTTCTTACAGGAGACGGTTACATGGTTGGTTAAAGTTGAGGAACAGGTGGACTTAACTTACCACACAGATTTCTAAATATGATAGCTCCTTTTCCTCTCTGAATGCAGTGAATGCCTCTCATATTAAATACAGTCTAGTAATTCATTGGAAATTGGAAATGTTAGAAAATAGTTCAAAGATTAAAAATATTCGATGTTTGAATTTTCCCTAGTGTCATTTCTTGTCCCCAGAGGTTTTGGTTCGGAAATACCTTAAGGAAGCTTTGGGTTTACCCATAGCAGACTCAATTGTATTTTCAAAGTTGTTCTTTTTGCCTGGTGAGAAGGTGACTGGTGAGTCTTCTGAGGGTTTTGATATTTTGCAACCTCAGGTAAATTTTGATTTGACTCAGTTCTTGGAAGACTCTCAGGATGTTATTTCCACCAGGGCTACTCTTTTCGTCACATTTCTTACAGAACAGGATAAAACTTTGGTGTTTAGAAGTTACTTTAAAAATAAGGCTTTTGTGGGTCGCGAGTTCAATTGTTTCCTGATGTATCCCGGGTCACACAGTTGCGTTGGAGGGCCTTTTTGACCCCAAGACCAAGGGTGTTGGCCATTGGGGTATCTTTCTTTTTAAGATATCTCGGTAGGTGCATGGTCTCTTTACAGGGAGTTAGGTTTATCTTTCTAGCTTCTCCACAATTGGAGGCTTTCTTTAGCTGACAAGGAGAAAAAGGCTTTAGAGGGATGAGGCTTGGGTGGGATAAGATATTGGCTGTAATGTTAGAGATTCTTCTTTTTCCCTTATTTTCTTGTTGTAAATTTTCATGTATGCATCTCCTCCCTGAATTGTGGGCTAATGGATTGTGTATTGTGCTTTCCTTTGAAAACCATCAAAAAGAGATATCCCAAATCATATTTCTTGTATACTTGCTTTGTAAGTATTGATTCAAAAATTCTGAAAATAAAAAAAAGGTTCAGCTAGGGCGCCAAGGCCTTCAGACCCCGTCTCCATGTGGCAAATGAAGAAGCAGCACATTTTGACATTGGAGGGGGTTGCCAGAAGTGCAGAAACAACTGAGAACACCTCCTGACTCCCACTCACCTAGGACCAGAAAATGCCAGCTGAGAAAATCTGTTTCCACAGTATCCACCCCAGCAAAGTGCAGTGCTAACAAACTGGGAGGCTCTTTGCCACCCAGGCAAACAGGACAGCCATCATCAGGGCTACCCCAGCACTCCTTGTGCCACCTGGACGATCTACATAAGCCACCACTGTGGCATTGTCCGAGAATATGGGGCCCAGAGATGCAGAAGAGCCAACCTGATGGTCCTCGCTTTAGGGCAGTTGATGGACCACACCACCTCCCTGCGGTTCTAATGGTCACGGCTGTTAGGCCTTGGCAATGGGCTCCCCAGCGGAGAGACTGGTATTTGTGGTCAGAAGGATTTGTGAGCAATCATCAGGTTGCACACCCTTCCTCAGATGACTGGGCTGCTGCCACCACTGCAGGCTGACCATAATCATCATTGGGAGTGGGAGCCTGAGCTCGAACTGCTGATAAAAATCAACCCAGACTCTGGGAGCCTGCTGTGAACAGAATAGTGCTAGGTAATCCAACAGTCCTGACTTTCTCCACTGGCAGAAAGACTCCACACAATCGAGTATTGAAAATGTGCTCTCAGGAACTCCAGAGACCGGGAATGCAACAAATGGTTCTTCCCAAAATGATCAACCAGCCAAGTCTCAACAGAAAGGGCACCACTCGGAGAGCTACCCAAGACGATTGAAGGAGAATGGGCTCAGATGAGCCAGTAGTCCAGATATGGGTGCACACAAATTGCTTGGCACCTTAGCGCCACAGATACCACCACCAAGACCTTGCAGAATGTCCTTCAGGCAGTGGAGAGTCCAAAAGGAAGAGTGGCGAACTGAAGAAGATAGCCAAGCATGGCAAAACACAGATACCTGAAGATCCCCCTCCCCCCTGATCAGGATATGAAAATACGCTTCGGCCAAAACCAGAGGTGCTGGGAACCCCCTCTATGCACTGCTTGAATAAAGTTTCCATCCAGAAATGCATGATGCACAAGCGCTTGCTGACACACTTGAGGTCCAGAATGTGCCTGGATGTTCTTTCTGTGTTGGCCGCTACAAAACAGATGGGATACCTGCCCCGCCCCGATTGTTTAGGGGAATGGGCACCACTGCCTTCAGGAGAAACAACTTGTCCAAGATGATCCATATAGCAGCCCTGTTGTTCGCAGACCCACAAGAGAAGATGCAAGTGGCCAGGATCAGCTCTTTGCATTTCAGGCCATAGCCATACTGAAAGGAAACTAGCACTCAGCGATTCTTGGTGACCCAGGCCCATTCCTGAAGAAGAGGTGAAGCTTGCTCCAACCAGAGAAATCAGGGAATGGGCCCCCAAACCTCCACTGTGCATCCTGAGAGGAATCTCCTCTTGATGGGACTAGGTCCCTGGGCCCACAAGCTCCACGAAGGGACTCAGAACAAGCCCAAAGCCTGGAAGCAGAAGGGAAGAAAAGACTTTCCAGGCCAGTAGTGATGGGAGTCCTGAGACTCACAGGAATCTGACCATCATGCCGTGAGGAGCAGGTGGAGCCTGACAGAAAATTGGAGCCGGGTTGAAAACACTCCAGCAAGGGCTGTATCTCTGTGGGCGATGTCCCCACGCTGGAGGGTCTGGTCGCCAGTTCCAAGGAACCAGACAACGGAGCCTGCTGCAGTGCCAGGAGGGCAGTGATGCTGCGCTCAAAGGCAGCAATCCTGACCCCCAGGCCAGCAGACTCCGTGAGCACTGAGGGGATTGGGCTCGATGCCAGCTCCATCAAAGGGGTTCCCTTGAGGATGATGACCTCTGAGAACCATTGTCAATCCCCTGAGGCTTTGGGAGTCTCATCCTGCCGGGGCAGCTTGTAAGGCTGCTCCTGGTCCTCACCCTTGGCATCGACTTTGGGGGCTCTGATGTCAGTGACCAAGAGACTTATCCTTAGCACAAGGAGAAATTTCACTTACCGTTAATTTCCTTTCCTGGAATACTGCTAGACCAGTCCAGACAAGCGGGTTATGTCCCCCTGCCAGCAGATGCTGGAGACAGAGAAAAACACTCCAGAGCTGTGATTAGCTGTGATTAGATATTAGTGATTAATATGCAAACGCCATATTACACGGCCTTCCAAATGCCACAATAAATCCACTGCAACTTGCCATGAATGCTGCCGCCAGAATTCTTCATGGTGCATCAAGGAGGGAACATATAACACCAATACTAAAGAACCTTCACTGGCTTCCAATCAAAAGCAGGATCACATTCAAGGTGATGTCCCTGACATTCAAAGCCTTAAACAATTGCTCCTCTACATCAGTCAGCGACCTCATCCAGATGACACCATCCAACAGAGCAAGAAGATCAGCCGCTATAAATACTTTGACCCTACCAAATCAGCTCACAAAATGCTCACAAGCAACCAGGTCCAGAGCATTTTCGCTTTATGCACCTACCTGTTGGAATGCACTACCACCAGCTATCAGGGCTATCAATGACTACTTACAATTTAGGAAGGCACTCAAGCATCACCTCTTCCTACAATACTACACTGATCAGAAGCACTATCCACAGCAAATCACTCCCAGTGCCTTATATAGGCAACCCACGAAAAACAACCACACAAGTTCGAAACCTAACCCTCCAAACTCAGATCCCCCAGACCCTGATCCACCTGACAAATAACGTCTTTTCACAATAACCTCTCTTCACACTATTGTCAGTTAATACGCTATCGAATCAATAGTTACACACCTTTGATACTCATGAGCATATGTTGTACTACCTGTATTTATCTGTATATAGTTACCCTGTCCTGTTCTAACTGTATCTAGTTACACTACTTAACCACATTTAAGTTACATTGTTACAGCTGTACTTTTGTTAACTTTTATACTGTAAGTCCAGTGCAGATATTCTGCACTGAACAGTTTTGTTCGATGTAAACCGCACTGATACTGAAGAGCGCGGTATATAAGAAAAATAAATAAAATAAATAAAATAAAATAAATTAGTCAGGCTCTGGGTGACATAGGAGTGCCCCTAGGGGACCTAGTCAGTATTCTTTTGACAAGCATCAACTTAGGGAGAAACCCTGCCTAACCAACTCAACTATGTACAGGTAACAACTAAGTTAATTAAAACCCTCAACTCGAACCATGAAAGGAGAAGGATCAAACATCATTCCCTGGAGAAAAAATTCTGAATCCACTGTTGTGGACTTTCTCTGGAATATGTAATTGCCTGTGTCTGAAGTAAGAAGGTTGGCTCCTCTGAACCAGCAGTCATGTCACTGACAATGGGGTAGGTTCTGGACTGGTCTAGCAGTATTCCAGGAAAGGAAATTAATGGTAAGTGAAATTTCTCCTTCCAGTTCATACTGCTAGACCAGTCCAGACAAGCAGGAAGTACCCAAGCTAACGAACCTCAGGGTGGGCAGAGAGAGCCGCTGACAGCACACTAGCCCCAAACCGACTGTCCTCACGTGCCTGAACGTCCAGGTGATAATGCTGGACAAAGGTAGACAAGGAGGACCAAGTTGCCACTTGACAAATATCAAGAGGGACTACGTGTGATCACTCGGCCCAAGACGTGGCTTGAGCTCGAGTAGAATGTGCGCGAAGACCGGCAGGCACTGGCTTGCCTTGCAGGATATAGGCTGATTCTATGGTACGGCACAGCCATCTGGCGATAGTAGACTTGGAAGCTGCCATACCTCGGTGCGGTCCTGCAAAAAGCACAAAGAGATGGTCAGTCTTGCGAAAAGAATTGGTGACTTTGAGATAGCGAAGGAGAATCCTTTTGAGATCAACTGCTCAGAGATTCTTGTGACGTCCTGAACAGTACTCCTTTGAGAAGGCAGGCAACAACAGAGGCTGATTGACATGAAAAGGAGTAATCACCTTAGGCAAGAATGAGGGAACAATGCGAAGAGACACCCCCTCAATGGAGAATGACAAATAGGGATCTCTGCAAGAGAGGGCCTGTAGTTCCAAAATTCGACGAGCCGAAGTTATTGCCACTAAGAATACCGTCTTAAGTGTCAAATCCGGCAAGGAAACTTCCTTTAAAGGCTCAAAGGGCGTAGTCATCAACGCCAGTAGTACCAACACAAGGTCCCAAGAAGGGACAACCTGACGGACCGGAGGGCGTAGGAGCTTGACTCCCTTGAGAAAACGCGACACATCGGAGTGGGACGCAAGAGAACGACCGTGAATCGGTCCCCTATAACACGTTAATGCTGAAATCTGTACAAGTAGAATGCCAAGAGCTAAGCCTTTGTCGAGGCCATCCTGAAGAAAGGTAAGAATGTCTGGAATTTCTGTATTCGAAGGAGAAAGATGATTTTGCGTACACTGGGACTCAAACACTCGTCACACCCTAGCATACGCTACTGATGTATTTATTTATTTATTTATTTTATTGTTTTTATATACCGCACTCTTAAAAATCAGCGCGGTTCACAGACAACAGTATTGTGCATAACAGGCTCACTATTAAGCACTTACATCGAACTGGAGGTTACACTTGGGTTTCAACTGGGGGAACTATGTACATCTATTTACAGTTATCTACAGTATGGACATGATTTGACTATAACTTATTTATTTATTTAACAGTTCTTATATACCGCGCTCTTTGTTATCAGTGCGATGTACATACAACAAAATTTTACTCAGACAGAATAGGATCTGTCTTAAGTTTACAGATAACAGGGAGCATAACATGGACTTAAACTGGGGAGAACTATTTACATTTTAACAGATATGATGTAATTCTATTTACGTTACAGTAGCTCATGCATAGATATAGAACTATAAGGTCAATGTGCATATTCTGTAGGAGGTGTATTTGGTTTGTCATCATGAGAGCTTGAGATCTTGGGGGTAGGTGGGGAGTCGTTAATTATTTTAGTGAAGTACATAGTGAACAGATAGCGTTTTATGGCTTTTCTGAATTTCAAAAGGTCTCTTATTGATCTGATGCTAGGGGGGAGCTGATTCCAAACTCTTGGGGCATATGATGTAAATGCTCTGTTATTAGTTGGTTGGGACCATTTTGTTGATTCACTAGGGATAACTAGTGTATTTTCAGCTGATGGAATCCTGAGTCTGTTGTTCGGGGTTTGCGTGAGTAGATCGGAGATTGAGGATGGCGATAATTTATTTATAGCTTTAAAAGTGGTGAGAAGAGCTTTATATGTGATCCGGCAGCTTATCGGAAGCCAGTAAAGCTCCATTAATATCGGTGTTATATGGTCTCTTCTTGTTGCTCCAGAGAGAATACAGGCTGCAGTATTCATGGCTAGTTGGAGTGGATATAGGGTGTTCTAGGGTAGGCCGTGTAGTGTGATATTTGCGTAGTCAAAGTGGGGTGTGACTAACGCTTGGAAAATTGTGCGGAAGTCCTCGTCATTAGCATGGGTCTCAGGAGTCGGAGGGTTTTGATTTTGTGGTAAATGGTTTTTACTGTGTTTTTTATGTGTTCCTTGAAGTCTAGTTGTTGATCAGTACTAACACCAAGGTAGCGTTATGAGTTCCTAGCTGGGTGTGTGATGGATGATGTTAGGTTGCTGGGTTGAGAGTAGTGCAAGAGAAAGAGGTGGTGTTTTAGTGGTTTTCTTAATTGGGTGAGGTCTGTTATGGCCCTGATGGTAGTTGGGAGCGCATTCCAGCAGCTGGGAGCATAGAACTTGAAGGCGCGGTTTCTTGTTGTCTTGGTGCATTTTGTTATTTCCTTGGGGATTTGTAAGGTATTGGCGGTGAATGTTCTCCTTGCCCTATTTGCTGGCGTGGGGTGAACAAGGTCCGTTATGGATGTGGGAGATATTTTGTTGATGGCCTTGAAGGTAATTAGGATTACTTTATAGGAGAGCCGGCAGTAGATTGGAAGCCAATGTAAATCCTTAAGGATTGGGGTGATGTGGTCACCTCTAGCGGCTCCAGTCAGGACACGTGCAGCTGCATTTATTGCCAACTGTAGAGGGTTTAGCCTGTTTTGGGGTAGACCGTGCAGGATCACGTTAGCGTAGTCAAAGTAGGCTGTCACCAGTGCCTGAAAAACTGATCTGATGTAGACGAACAGCGGGCGTACAGATGAATGTTTTTGCAATAGCCCTGCCGTCCGCAATTCTTGCCATCGGCTTTTCTGAAGTCTTTTTATAAACGTATGGTTTAAGTTGTGCTATTTTTTCAGTGGCAAAGATACTCACGACATTGGGAATCAAAGTGTCTTTACACTTTAAATGGCACTTCGGTGCATAGTTATACCCCTCCCCCTGAGGAAGGCGTCAGCCGAAACGCATTGGGGACTCCAATAAAGCACCCTTATAAGCAACTGTGTTCATCTCTTGCTTCTGCTGGTTGTGCACCCCGGCCATGGATCCCAGGACTTGGAGGTAATCCCATGCCCCGGGAGCTCTTTGGGCCAGAAAACGTCGGAGCTGTGAAGTCAGCTTTAGGAAACGGGCTCAAGTCAGGAATACACGCCCTTGACGGTATTGAAGCATGCTCCCAGAAATTCGATCTCTTGCGACAGGTGAAGGCAACTTTTGGTGCGGTTGATCACCCAACCGAGCTGCTGTAGGAACGCAACTACTGTTGAAACAGTGTTATGAGCCTCTGGGAGGGAGTCTGCGTGAATGAGCCCTCTTTTGTTTCTCAATGGTCCTTCTTTACAAAAAGCTTTTCTTTCCTAGGGTGAGAAGCTAGTCTTTTCCCCATCCAAACCCAGCTGGCACAGATCTCACCCTGTTTATGCATAAAGAGGGTACTGACACACCATGCAGCTGCCAGCTTCACATCTGCAAAAGACACCAGTACTAGCAGAAGTGTTCTGCATGTCTCTAAGTTCTTACTGCCATTTTTACCCTGTCTGCTCTGTATTTCCTTTGGGGAAGCTGAGAAAAAGTTCTTTCTTGCTCTTAACTACTCCTGGTGTTTTGCCTCCTACATGCAGAGTTTTTTCAGAGAAAGGCAGCAGGAACTTTCCCTATGGGCACACAAATCTCTCTCTATCATCTGAGAGGAGAAATTGAGTGTGTGATGAGTAAGGAGGAGAGCCAGATTGCCACTGTGCTTCTGTTTTCCTGAGACTCACTATGCGATCAGGAGGCACTCAAATAATTATTAGGCAGATGCGGTGGAAAAGGAAGATGAGCACAGACAATTCAAAAGGGAAGATCAGGAGGAGAGAGAGGACATTTGGTTTTGCAAGGGGGTGGTGATATTAAAGGACAAAAAAGGGAGAGAGTGAGAGAGCAAGCAGCATCTTTCCCCTGAACAGTTAATCCCAGCTTTGGCCAGCACAGTCCCACAGTGGAGCCGGAGACCCTATAAGAAGCCAAAACATCCTGTCGGCAGGAGCACTGGCCTAGTACAAGAACAGGGCACTTTCCTTCAGGTGAACTCTGATGCCCTGTTTGCGTAAGGCTGCTACCACAAGTTGCTATGAAAGTATTTGTGAACAGAGATCAGGAGATGAAGCGTGAGTGTGAACGAAAGATGAAAAAGAAAGCTGATATGTTAGCAGTGGCGCTAGTTGAGAAAGGACAAGGAAAGTCAACGTGGGAACCGAGGGGCCGAGGCCGGGGTAGAGGAACCAGGCGAGGATCATTGGAGCGAGGACCATTGGAGCGAGATCAATGTGCCTACTGCAAAGAAATGGGCCACTGGAAGAACGAATGTCCCATTCGTGTCAAGCAATATTCCCTGCCTCGAAGAGCTGTTGAAGGCATTCATAAACATCTCCAGCAACTACTCAAGTTTGGACTCCTGAAACCATGCCAATCGCCCTGAAATACCCCTTTGCTGCCAGTTAAAAAAAAAATATGGGTACTAATGATGACCTTCCACAGGTCCTGTACAGGTCGGTAAATGAAGTTGTCGTTACCATTCATCCTGTTGTACCAAATCCTTACAATTTACCGAGCTTGATTCCTGCACAAGCAACCTGCTTTATCGTTTTGGACTTAAAAATGCCTTTTTCTGCTTGAGATTGGCCACTCCTAGCCAGCCAATGTTTGCATTTGAATGGGAAGACCCTGTAGCCGGCAGTAAGGGACAATTGACATGGAAACGGTTACCCTCAAGGATTCAAGAATTCCCCCATGCTGTTCGGGGATGCCCTTAGTCAAGATTTGCGTCAGTTCCAGTCATGCCCTACTCAACGTCTATTGCTACAATATGTGGATGATCTACTCATAGCTACCGTTTCCAGGGAAGAATGTTTAGCCGCTACTTCAGAACTTCTACACCTACTTTGGATATCTGGCTATCGGGTGTCCCGAAGTAAGGCCCAGTTGTGCCAGACTGAAGTCAAGTACTTGGGATTCCATGTTTTCCAAGGCCTTCGAAGATTGGGCTCTGAGCGGAGGGAAGCTGTTTGTTCTATTCCTGAGCCACAAAATCACAGGCAGTTGAGAAGCTTCTTAGGTGCTGCTGGTTTTTGTCGAATCTGGATTCCCAACTTTGCAGTGTTGGCAAAGCCCTGTATGCAGCTACAACAGGGGGAGAACGAGAACCTTTCGACTGGGGTTCGGATCAAAAAAGGGCCTTTCAGGATATGAAGAAGGCCTTGCTATCAGCACCCAGCCTAGGACTGCCCAACTTGGAAAAACCATTCCATCTGTACGTCCATGAAGAAAGGGGAATGGCAGTTGGTGTCCTTACTCAGAGCCTAGGCTCCTGGCAACAACCGGTGGCTTATTTGTCCAAACAGCTGGATCCAGCAGCGAGGGGTTGGCCTTCTTGTCTTCATGCAGTAGCAGCAGCAACAGCTCTTCTGGTAACAGAGGCTGATAAACTGTCCCTTGGGCAAGAACTGTATGTTAAAGTGCCGCATTCAGTATTAACGCTGATGGAGTACAAAGGCAATTATTGGTTTACCAACGAGCGGATGACAAAGTACCAAAGCATGCTGTGTGCGAATCCTCAGGTTCACTTGGAGACAGTGAAAAACACTCAATCATGCTACTCTACTCCCTGTGGTACCTGGACTACCCGAACATGATTGTATCCAGGTTATGGATGAAATGTATTCAAGCTGCCCAGATCTGAAGAATGTACCGCTAGCCTCTCCTGATGTTCAGTATTTTACTGATGGCAGCAGTTTCGTGGAAGATGGACAGCGGAAGGCCGGATATGCTGTGGTCATTCCTGGGGTTCTTGTGGAGGCTGAGCCCTTACCCCTGGGGACTTCTACCCAGAAAGCTGAACTAATTGCCCTTACTCCAGCCCTCCAGTTAGCTGCAGGTCTGAAGGCAAACATTTTCACTGATTCTAAGTATGCATTCACTACACTCCATGCCCATGGGGCCCTCTATAGAGAAAAGGGACTCATAAAGTCAAGTGGGAAATCTATAAAGTATAGGAAGGAGATTTTGGAGTTACTAGAGTCTGTGTGGGCACAAAAGGCGGTGGCTGTTGTACACTGCAAAACACACCAGCGAGGAGACACTCTGGTCATATAGGGTAACCGCAGGGCAGATAGGGAGGCTAAGGAACAGTCCCAGTTAGCGTTCAAGCTCCCCTGTTTCCAATTCCTATGTCAGAGTGGGACCCTCATTATACTAAGGATGAGATGGATTTCTTCACTCAGGAAGGGGCTACTCTCACCACTGCTGGGTGGTTGCGGTTACTGGGAGAGCCACCCCGATATGTTATCCCTGAGAGCCTAGCACCTGCTTTTGTCCAGCGATTTCATGAGACCACCCACTTAGGCAAGACCTCCATGCAAACCATTCTACAGTCTTACTTCTATGTCCCACATCTGTCTGCCTTGACGGCAGCTGCAGCACGACACTGTCTCCAATGTGCCAGGAATAACCCCCGCCAAGGGCTTCTACCCCCTGTTTCTATACAGGCGGTTGGTGCTGCCCCTATGGAGAATATTGCAGTTGATTTCACTGAGTTACCCCGAGTAAGGGATTACCGATATCTGCTGGTGATAGTCTGTATGTTTTCAGGATGGGTTGA
Organism: Ichthyophis bannanicus; assembly: GCA_033557465.1. Lineage (NCBI taxonomy): Eukaryota > Metazoa > Chordata > Amphibia > Gymnophiona > Ichthyophiidae > Ichthyophis > Ichthyophis bannanicus. The sequence goes on from CM066034.1 coordinate 944,498,907, forward strand.
AGCATACCCCTGTAGAACAGAGACAGCCCGCGAAGTTTCAAGGGCCTTACTAAAAGAGATTATTCCCAGATTTGGCCTACCCCTAACTATAGGGTCAGATAATGGCCCTGCTTTCGTTGCTAAGTGCCTTCAGGACCTCTCTAAAGCCCTCCAGATCGCCTGGAAACTTCATACTTCTTATCGCCCATAGAGTTCGGGAAAAGTGGAAAGAATGAACCGAACCCTGAAGCTCCAGTTGTCCAAACTCTGTCAGGAAGCTCACCTTAAGTGGGATCAGGCCTTACCAATAGCCCTTCTCCATGTCCGTCCTCTCCAACTCGGACCCTGGGCATTTCCCCTTATGAAGTACTGTATGGCCGACCACCATCCATTGTCCAGGGCCTTAAGGGAGACTTAGAGCAGATAGGTAATGAACTTACGAGACACCTCCTACTGGCATTGGGATCTGTTTTTCAGTCTTTGAGCAGGTGGGTACAAGAGCGACTGCCTATCTCTTTCTCAGAGCCGCTCCACCCTCACCAGCCATGAGATCGTGCATGGATTAAGGAATGGAAACGTGAACCACTGTGTCCTACCTGGAGAGGTCCTTATACAGTTCTCCTGGTCATGCCAACCGCAGTTCAGGTCGCAGAGGTTACCCCGTGGATTCACCATACCCATCTCAAGAAAGCTGCTCCTGACCTGGATGATAAGTGGACGGCGCACAAACATTCTCAGGATCCCTTACGACTCATACTGTGGAGGACCAGGGAATCGGCAGACAACAGGGCCCTGCACTAGCCGCACACCGGAAGCCGGCTAATCTACGCACGGCGGAAGCTTGATGAGTCATCTTCAGATACTGCTAAGGGATCATATAAGGACATAGGTGTAGTGGAACACCAGCTCCATAGTCAACATGCATCTGCTTATGCTGACTTTTGTTCTGGCATTCGTGTGCGGCCTCAGGAACTATAAATAACGGTAATATTACTTGCCCGGACTGCTTTGAATACTTCGGACTTTTGTGTACGCAGCTTATCGCAGGCTGGAGCCTTCTTATCGACATGCCTTATTGCTGTACCTACTAATCTGTGTGAAATGTAGAAGTTTACTGTATTTATTTATTTTATTTATTTAACAATTTTTATATACCGCACTATTCATCATCAGTGCGGTTTACATTAAACAACATATACCTATCAAGATAAAACTGACATAGGTTTACAGATAACAGGGAAAATAAACTGGGTATGAACAGGGGAGAACTATATACAATTAAACAGGTAACATCATGGATTGGTATTTACAGAGATGCAGCACTTTCCACATATTTAATACCTTTGTTCTGGTTGTTGCTATGAAGAAGGCAGTTAAGTGTGTCAGGCGGAAGGCAATTCTAAGGTATGTATGGAAGATTGCAAACAGCCAAAGCTAACATTTTCTACTTCATTGGGGTTACCCATCCTTCCTCAGCCTATTTTAACAAGATCCCTTTTTCCTTGCAGGTTGTCTCCACGCTTAGAGCCACAGATTGCTTTATTTTTATAAATGCAGCTAAAGGGGTATTTAATTTGTCTAACACTGTACTATCTTGCAAGTTCATTACGAAGGTATCTTATGCTCGCTTAGAAATGTATCTTCCTTTAGGTTGGTTTTTGTTTGTGGTAAAACTGCTTATACTTATGTTCCCATGAAAGCTACTGGAGGTCCTTGTACTTTTGGTAGACTTACTACTGCTGCCCATGTCATGGCAGTATGCAACTACAAATCCCTTCCACAGTCAGGTCCAATAATATGAGAAGAATGCCTTAGGCTTCCTTCATTTGAAGAAAAGTTTTTCTTTAAAAAGGGGGGAATGAGGTAGAATCCAGACAGGGCTGCTGAGAGTTGTAAGGGTTAATAAGAACTGAAAGGGTTACTGAAACATCCTTACTCTCCCTTCTTCGCTGTGTGAAAAGGATACACCCCTTTGGTGACCACACACCAACACAAGTTTGTTCTTCCCTGTTGCTTTGTTCCTCTGTGCCTTGTCCCTCCCTGCTTTGCCGAGATAATACTGCACCAAATATCCTCCAATCAGGAGTGTACTGTGGTAAAAATTAACCTATCATGAAGAGATGCTATGATGTACTGATAAAAATGTCTATATAGTATGTATCAGCCCTATAGATGGGGGCTCAGGCTTTGAAAGTGATTTTACTGAGCCTATGCTGCATATTAAAAGGCTTGTTTCCTAGCTGTGGGTGTTCTTTCCTTACTCATTCTGTAATAAGGCTATGGTTACAATAATCCCACTGCTTAAAGCCATTGCCCAAAGACAGAGCGGGGAAGACGATTCTCGTGAGGTCAAACTCCAATGTCTTGGTCAGGAAGGCGTGAGAAAAACCCACGTACCAAAGAAAAAAGGAGGGAATCCGAAAAACAACAACGCTGAAGTGACAGATCCAGGAATCGAGAAAGAGATATCACCAAAAAAATCACATCAAAAATCTAAACTTTTTCAGGGTACACAGGCTACATATCAGATGGACTCCGTGGAAAAAAGAAGATTGAGGTAAAATGGCACCTTTGGGCAGGAAGGTGACCACGCATGTGTGGTGTTACTCCCAAAGGCTCTCCATGAAAACCGGGGAGTGGATACCATGTGGGCTCCATCAGTGCCATCATCCATATGTTAGTACTGACTTCCTGCTTGTTCCCGGAGAAACCATTATGAAAAAGGACCCAGGAAATCCACTCTTAGCCTTGGACAAGCATTGTACCTTTTTGGGAACCTGCCAGGGCTTATGACCTGGATTGGCTACTGCTGGAAACTGGACTTGATCTGACTCAGTATGGCATGTCTTATGTTAGTGTCTGTGAGAAGAAGCACAAGGTTATGGTCAAGTCTGTCTCGAAGGACTGAGCTGTGGTGGTACGATATTCTTTCTCTCTGGATGTTATAATGAGCCTTTCCTCTTGTCTCTTCTATCTCTTTGACTATCACTGTATCTCTCATTCTGTCCTATCTTATCAATGGCGTTCCTTTCATATTTTCAGTATCATTTATGTAATATTGTAAACCGCTCTGATGCTTTGGCCTGAGCGGTATATCAAATGTAATAATAAACATAAACATAAACATTAGGTAAGTGAAGATGGGTAGGGTTGCCAACCGGCCGGTTTTCAGCCGGCCTGGCTGGTTTTTCAATGGCCAGGCTGGCTGCCGGCACAGATGTAAAACCAGCCCTTGAAAAGCTGGTTTTTTGCTCTGGCCGCGAGATCGGGAGCAGCCAGAGCAAAAAAACGGCTTTTCTCCCGACTCCTGCGGCGTGAACGCGATTGATCCTCCGTGCAGCTGCTGCTTCTGCTTTTCACAGAGCAGCGGCTGCAAATTGCAATAAAGTTAATTTCAAAAGGAAGAAACCTGTGAGAAGCCCGTCCCCTCTGACATCAGTTCCTCTGGGGCTGCAGAAGGACGACCGGAGGGCTGGGCTTCTCACAGGTTGTCTTTTCTTTTCAAATTAAGTTTATTGCAGCCGCTGCTCTGTGAAAAGCAGAAGCAGTTGCTGCATGGGGGTGGGGGGTGGGGGGGATTGAAGCAGCACTAGGAGGGAGGGAGGGGTGTTGAAGCAGCACAGGGGGGGAGGTTGAAGCAGCACTAGGGGGGTTAAAGCAGGAAGAAGGGGGGGTGGTGAAGCAACACTAAAGGAGAGGGGGAGAAGCAACACTAAGGGGTGAAGCAGCACAAGGGAAGCAGCACTAAGGGGGGAAAGCAGCACTAAGGTGTGAAGCAGCACTAAAGGGGGATGAAGCAGCACTAAGGGGGTGAAGCAGCACTAAGGGGGGGTGAAGCAGCACTAAGGGGGGGAAGCAGCACTAAGGGGGGGAAGCAGCACTATGGGGGGGGGAAGTAGCACTAAGTGGGGGGGAAGCAGCAGCGGCAAGGGGAAGGAGGTGGCAGAAGGAACTGACAGGTGGAAGGTGAGGGCTGGAAGAGAGCTGAAAGGGGGGAGGAGGTGCTGGAAAGGGGCTGACAGAGGAGGTGTAGTGGCAAAGTGCAGTCAATAAATAAATCCAGGAGTCAATTGACAGGGTCCAAGCCAGTTTATTTGTGCACAGGCCCAGTCAGTCAAAGCTTTCAAGGAACTGAGCAGAGCTCTTCATAGAGACATAACTTTTTATACCACTTTTCTAGCTTGATACATGAGAACTTTCCATTGGTTCTAGCTCAATACATTTGATACATGCAAACACTTCATTGGCTATACATTCCCATCAATTATCCAATTAGAAATCCCTCCGGAGCCTAGCAACTGGTCCCCCTCCCTCGGGACCGTTCTAACAATGGTCCAGTTCTTGACTTAACTTCAAGGCTAACCTTGGCTCCAGGAATGCATATTCTGAAACATTTCTGTTCTTTCACACACAAGAGAATAATAGAAGACTTATAAATTCATGAAAACTTCTTATTAAGCAATTCAAAAACAGTTTTCTTATTTCACACAGATTTTTGGTTCTTTTCTAGCTATAATATGGGTTAGGATCCAGGCCTAAGTTACAGGCCTTTCATAGCAACAGGCCATGCTAGGCCATGGCCTACCACATTCCCCCCTTTGATTATTCTCACCCGCAAGTGAGGAAGGGTGAGAATTAAATCACACATTAGTTCAATAATCACTTCAACACATAAGATTAGACTGCTGTAACAGCTTCAGCATTTTGAGGTAAGGGATGATATCTCCACATAGCTAATACTTTGGTAGCTGCCTTTCGCTCGATAGTGCTATCGAGTGATGACGTAATCATGCGCAAGCAGAGGGGTAGGAGACAAGGGAGCAATAAGCACATGGCTAGTAAAAATAATACAATAAGCAAGAATGTTTTTAAACCTCCAAGCCAGGAAAACCAAGATCCAAACCACCCGTCCAACTTTAAACTGTGCCAAGTCTGGACTGGTACAAATGTCTGCTCTCTCATTTGGGTGGCTAAATCCTCAACTACATGTCCATTATTATCAATTTGTAAACAGCAATTACTGAGATTCAGCTTTCCACATACCCCCCCCCCCCTCAGCTGCTAACGGGTAATCTAAAGCTAAACGATTTTGATAAATGGCTGTGCGCATCTGCGTACTTTGTTTTGCCAAAAGAGTTAATGCTTTGCTGGTTTCATTAGTTATGATCTCAACAACAGCCTGCAAACGAATTATTTGATTAATCATATACACAGGAGTACGATATCCCCAAGTCCCATCCTGCTCCCAAGTAGCAGGTCCATAATATGCGATGATTCTTTCAGGTGGCCATTCCTCTCCATCCCATTTGTCCCATTGGCCTACTTTCAAGGCTGCCTGTAATTGTCGACTCCGATACACTGGATATCCCAGCAATTCTCCCTGGGATGTAGGCAAGAGGAAAAAGGAGGGTCGTATGGTTCCCAACACACATGCGCCTCCCCAGTAATGGGGTAACCGGGCATATGCATGCGTACCACAAATCCAGTATAGTCCAGGTGGTGCTTGACCAGGAGTTATATGCTGCTAGATTAGTCCATATGCTAGCGAGTTTGGGGAACTGAACAAGCGGGTTGGGAGGCTCAGTAGCATTAACTCCCGACCACCAAAATGTCTTTCTGGTGGTACTGTTATAGAACTTCTGATTGAGACAGACCAGCTGCCCCACTTCCATATTGTACATTGGTCCATAACGAGAAAAACATATGTTACCCACAATGGAGTGGGCCAATACCCATTCACTGGTAGTATTTCATATATTAGTCTGGTTGTATGGAACAGAATAGTTCAGTTCTTGTGCCTCCCATGGCCATTGGTCTCCCATTGTTGTCCCTCCACAAAACAATCTGAAACATAGAGACTGGAGGCCACTGCTACGGCTAATTCAAGAAACAAATTCTGGGAGGTCGGTGGAACTTCAAAGTCTGATTTCATGGCCTCGTAAAAGGTGTGATGAATATGGTAAGGTGAAGATACATGGGTCTGAGTATTCAAGCGTAGATACAGAATTGTCCCGGGGTCTATTCCCCCTGCTGCAATGCGTAATCCAAACTTGTATCCTTGCTTCCAATGACTGGGATTGGCTATAAAGAGTTGTAGAGGATTGCAGGCACCTTTTTGACATCTCTTGGGGTCGGCAACCCTGAGCTTCGTGAGGCTGCCTTTCCGGTGATCGCCATCCTGTCCTGTTGGTGCATTCTTCCAGGTAGCAAAATATACACACTCCCATTTCGGACAGAAGAAGTCATTCTTTGATGCAGTGGTGTAGACGGTAGCCGCAGTACTTTTCCCGGTACACTTTCCCCATCCATAAGTTCCCTCCGGACACATATACTTGTCATCATTGTAATAGGCTTGCTCCCATGACCTGCACCTGGAGTAGGCATCGTTGTTGAAAGCTTCACAAGCATCGAAGTTTAGAAGGATGGATTTTGTGGGGTCAGTGAGAGGTTTGGTGGCATTCAAAATTGGTCCATCTTCATCCGTCGAACGGATCTCGAAGGTATAATAGGATGGGTTCTGTCGAGGGGTGTAACAGGTCTTACTTCTTCCCTTTGTGCAGACATTTAATTCAGTGCCCTTGTAGACATGCCGACTGACTGTCCCAGTACAAGTATAATAGGAATGATAAAGTAAAGTCTGTGTGATCTTTTGTCCAGTTCAAGTAGTATTAATACAGGCTATGCAAGGGGGTAGAGCAATAGTCCTTTCCAAGAATCCCAAAAGTACCACTCCCACAAAGCAATAGTGGAAGAATATCGTGACTACAGTCTTTGGAGGTTAGTTGGAAAGTTGAGTATGATGAACTGTACAGGTTTTCTCGTCTCTTTTCTTCTACTGTGATGATCACCCTGGTGTGCCGTAGCTGAATTTTAAAAGATTCTTTATGTAGTTGGCTGTCTCCTCAGGGTGAGTCGTAATGGAGTCTCGGGGTCATTTGCTAATGTCCATTGACCAAGATCTGGATCAGCTGCCGGCTTCACTCGACTATGGTGAATCCAGGGTTCGACTTCTGCAACTTTCACTGCTGTGGGGGTTGACAGGATGACGACATATGGCCCCTTCCACTGTGGTGCCAATGGAGTCTTTTTCCACTCTTTCACCCACACGGACGTTCCTGGCTTGTAGGGATGCAGGGGCTCAGTCAAGTTGATGGGTAGTCGATCTTGTACCCACTTGTGGAGTTTCTGTAAAACAGAACCTAAAGCTAGTAGTTCTTGTCTGGTTATTTCAGATCCTATCTGTCTCATGTCTCCCTTTATTCCCTGCACTATGGGCAGAGGTCGCCCATACAAAATCTCAAAAGGGGAGACGCCTAGGGCTCTGGTGGGGGCTGAACGTATCCTGAGAAGGGCTATGGGTAAAACTTGGAGCCACTTCAAGTGTGTTTCCTGACAAAGTTTAGATAGCTGAGCTTTCAGGGTTCTATTCATGCGCTCCTCTTTCCCTGAACTCTGGGGTCTGTAGGCAGTGTGTAACTTCCACTTTATTTGCAACGCCTGAGCTAACTGGAGGAGGAGGAGTGGCCTAGTGGTTGGGGCAAGGTACTACAGGCTGGAAGGTCAGTGGTTCAAATCCCACTAGAGGACAGCAACCTTGGGCCGGAAGGACTGGGGTTTCTAGTCCCACAGGTGCTCCTTGTGGTCTTGGGCAAGCCACTTAACCCTCCATTACCCATGTTCCCTGTAAGTATTAGTGTATGTGTCTCATATCCCCTCGTGTTAAATGTATCCCCCAACCGCTTTGACCCAGTGAAAAGCGGGATATAAATGCAGATAAATAAATAAATAAATAATTGCTGAGTCACTTGGGATACAAAGGATGGACCATTATCCGATCCTATGGTTGATGGTATGCCAAATTGGGGAAGAATCTCATGGAGCAGTACCCTAGTGACTTCTCGGGCTTTTTCTGTTCGCATGGGGTAAGCTTCTACCCATCCTGAAAATGTACAGACTAACACTAGCATGTAGTGATATCCACTGACACGGGGCATTTCGGCAAAGTCTATCTGTAAATCGCTCATGGGGGTCACCCCTATGGTCTGGACTCTTGGGAGTGGAACAGGGCCTTGCTTGGCATTATTTTTAGCGCATATCAGGCACCGTTGTGCCACTGAGGCAGTCAGGGATCCTAACAATGCGATGCAGAAATGGGGTTTCAGGGCTTTTTCCATGGCTGTTTTCCCATAGTTTGTAGCTTGGTGGAAAGCTTGGACAAAGGCTGGCCCTAACGCCTCAGGAATGACCATAGGACCTGGTGGTGGACTTCCTTCCGGGGGTGGCAACACTATCCACCCTTGTTCTGTTAACACTCCTTCCTCATTTTCACAGTAATAGTCCAACTCTCTAGTAGTGTATTGGGGTGCCCAGGAGCTAAGGGGTACAGGAAATAAGGCTCCTTGCATTGCAGTGTCTTGGGTCCTAACTTGTCCTGTAGTAGCTGCTTTTCGGGCTGTTGCATCTGCAAATCTATTCCCTCGGGTGACCTCTCCTGTTCCTGCCTGGTGACCTCGGCAGTGCATGACTGCCACTTGTTTGGGGGCCCACACGGCATCTAATAACATTAATATCTCGGGTCCATACTTGATGCTTTTCCCCCCTGAAGTGATCAACCCTCGTTCTTTATACAAGGCTCCATGTGCATGCAAAGTAGTGAAAGCATATTTAGTCTCTGTACACATTTATGCGGAGTCCTTCTCCTAACGTCAAAGCTCTAGTGAGGGCTATCAACTCAGCTTTCTGGGCTGAAGTTCCTGGGGCTAGGGCTGAAGACTCAACTACCAGATCCAGGGTCACCACTGCATATCCAGCACAACGATGTCCATTGATGATCAAACTGCTCCCATCCACAAAGAAAGTCCGTTCTGGGTCCTCTAGAGGGACATCGGTTAAATCAGGGCGGCTTGAAAATACAGTGCCCATAGTTTCCAGGCAATTATGATCAGGTGGCCCAGGACCAACTGGGAACAAGGTAGCAGGGTTCAGAGCTTAACTAATTTTTAACTGTATCCGAGGATTTTCACATAGCATACTCTGATACTTCAACATACGAGCATTGGTTAGCCAGAAGTTTCCTTTGTGTTCCATGAGTGTTAATACGGAATGTGGCACTGTGACTTGAAGAGTTTGCCCCAGGGTGAGTTTGTCTGCTTCACCCACCAGGAGGGCGGTTGCTGCAACGGCTCTCAGGCAAGGGGGCCATCCTTTGGCTACTACATCCAATTGTTTTGACAGATAGGCTACTGGTCGTTGCCAGGATCCAAGAGAATGAGTCAATACTCCCAATGCATTTCCTTGTGATTCATGGACGAAAAGATGGACGGCTTCTGAACATCGGGAGACCTAGGGCTGGAGATGACATCAGAGCCTTTTTTAAAGTTTGGAATGCAACATCCTGTTCAGGTCCCCAGTCTAATGGGGATTTCTCCATTCCTTTGGTAACGTGGTATAGTGGTTTTGCAATTAAGGCAAAGTTGGGGATCCATATGCGACAATATCCCGCGGCCCCTAGGAAGGCCCTTACTTGCCTCCTAGTGGTTGGAACAGGGATATTACATACAGCTTCCTTGCGTTCTGGTCCCAAGCATCGGATCCCTTTCGACAACTGGAAACCCGGGTATTTGACTTCTGTCTGGCAAAGTTGGGCTTTAGCTCTTGAGACTTTGTATCCGGCATCCTTGAGAAGATACAGAAGTTCACTGGTGGTTTGTAAACATTCATTCTCAGAGTTGGTGGCTATTAGTAAATCATCTACATATTGCAGAAGGACCCGTTTTCCTGGGTCCACAGGGTAACTTGAAAGATCTTGGTTTAGTGCAGCGCTGAAGAGAGTTGGTGAATTCTTGAATCCTTGGGGCAACCTGGTCCAGGTGAGCTGGCCCCGCCTTCCTGTTGTTGGGTCTTGCCATTCAAATGCAAATAGGAGTTGACTGGTGGGGGCTAGGCGCACACAGAAAAAGGCATCTTTCAAGTCCAGGACAGTAAAATGCGTGGCTTCTGCGGGGATCAGTCCCAAAAGAGTATAAGGATTTGGTACTACTGGGTGTATTGTTTCAACTGCATCATTCACTCTTCTCAAATCTTGTACTGGGCGATAATCCCCTGTCCCAGGCTTCTTCACTGGGAGAAGAGGGGTGTTCCATGGTGATTGGCATTCTTTGAGGAGTCCATACTGCAGTAGTTTCATCAGATGGTGGTGAATTCCTTCAATGGCTGGTCGAGGGAGAGGATACTGCTTCACATGCACCGGTTCCGCTCCTGGCTTGAGGGCAACAATGACAGGGGCTATGTTTTTTGCTAGGCCAGGTGGATTATCTTCTGCCCATACCTCAGGTGGGGCTATAAGGTCGGGGGGTATACCGAAGCCTCTTGATTTTGATGGAGGTGTACTATAGAACCGCCACTCCTCTTCTCGGGGAACAGTAAGCACCATCACTCCTGCAGGTTTTGGGTTCACTGTCATTTTCATTTCTCCCCCTTCAGCAAAGGATATTTGGGCCTGGAGCTTAGCAAGCATGTCTCGGCCCAGTAAGGGAATAGGGCACTCAGGCATATACAAGAACTGGTGTGTTATCTTCTGTCCTCCTAGTTCACACGTGCGGTTCTGCAAAAATGGTTTAGTAGCTCTATTTCCGGTGGCTCCTATAATGGTGACAGATCGTGGGGACAGAGGAGCTACTTGTTTGGCTACTACTGAATGTTCTGCTCCCGTGTCTACCATGAATTCCATATATTGGTCCCCTATCTTCAAATTGACCATAGGCTCCTGGGGACCCAGGGTGAACTTGGAGCCCGGTCTGGCCTAGTCATCATCTATATCATCCAGGTCATAGCCCGTTGCCACTGCCACTCCCTCTAGGGCTTCTTCTCTCTCCTGCTGGAACTGTGCTCGATTCATTCCTCCTCTCATTCGGAATCTTCCTCCGGGCCTCCAGGGACTCCCTCCTCCCCATGCAGGGGCGGAGTCCAGATGCGGGCACTCATTTCTCCAATGTCCTTCTTCCTTGCAGTAGGCGCACTGATTTGCACCTAATTGAGGCCTCTCACTTCCACGGCCTCGTCCACGTCCTCTGGTCCTTTGGTTAGGGAAACCTCCCCCACGTCGTTCGGTTATAGCTGCAGCAAGAAGATCTGCCTTCTTCTTCATCTTCCGTTCACATTCTCTGTCTCGTTCAGTTTCACGATTCACAAATACTTTCTGCGTGACTTCCATTAACTGAGCTGTATTCATGCCCGCAAATCCATCTAATTTTTGTAATTTTCGCTTGATGTCTCTCTGGGACTGACTAACAAAAGCTGTATTTACCATACGTAAATTTTCCTGATCAGCAGGATCATAGGGGGTATATAATCGATAAGCTTCTGACAACCGCTCATGAAAGGCTGCTGGGCTCTCATCTGGACCTTGAATAACTTCCGATACTTTCCCGATATTCATGGCCCTCTGGCCTCCTTTTTTCAGACCCTGCACTAGGGCCTGGCGGAATCTGGATAGGGCCGCTGCCCCCCTGTTATCATTTGGGTCCCACCCGGGGTCTTCATTGGGATATTCTGCTGCGGCTGCTAGCGGGGGGTTTATATCTCCCCCCTTCTTTCTGCAGGGTTCTCTTCTAACCATCGGAGGGCCGCTTGCCCGATCCGGCCTCACTCCTCAGTGGTGAATAGGGTGGACAGGAGCTGGCAACAATCGGCCCAGGTGGGCTGATGGGTTTGCATAATACTTGACATTAAATCAGTTAACTCTTGGGGCTTGGCTGTATAAGAGGCATAATGCGTCTTCCAATTTAGTAAATCAGTGGTGGAAAAAGGCACATAAACTAAGCTGGTTGGTCCTGGTGCCATGTGGCCCTGATTATCGATTACAGGCATTCCAGGCACTTGGCGTAATGGCATTAAAGGCTTTGCTTTTTCCTTCTTCTTGGGAGTTACGCTTCTTAAATCATAAGGCTCCCGGGCATCTGTTTCTTTAGCAGTGGACCCTGAACTGGCAGGAGAGCTTTCACTTTCTATCTCATCGGAGGACTCAGGATCCTCCACCGTACTTAGTTCTGACTCGGGACTTTCTTTCAGGGCGGGGCCCTTCTTGGGCTGCTGCTGCCTCGGCATTGCTTGGGGCCCCCCTGCTGGCCCTGCTTCGTCTTGGGGTACTACGTGGGCTACTCTCGGAGGATGCTGGGGTAACCTGTCTAAAATATCTGGGGCTTCTGGATCGGAGTACACAGGTGGGGGCTTCTTTCCCTCAGCCTCCCTGGTCCCCTTTGTGGTAGCTACAAATATTTTACAATGTTCCTCATAGCAGCGCTTCATCCATGAGGTTCGTCGCTCACATACACTTAACCATGAGTCTATATAGGGGAACTGGTCAGGATGGGATGTTAGTATAAGCTGCTGGAATCGTAAAATTGTTTCGAATTCAAAAGTGCCCCCTCGGGGCCATGAAGTGACTAAAGCGGGCCACTCCCTCTCACATAACATTTTCAATCTAGCAAGGCTTAATTTCACACCATAATCACCCAAAAATCCTTTACGGAAATTCTTGATCATACATGCCAACGGAGTTTGCATGGACTCCGTCCCTCCCATAATGCTGACGTACCTGCCTATGCTTCCTACGTACTCAACGTACTTGCGTACGTTATGTACCCTACGTCCCTACGCACACGTAATGATGTACAAAACTACGTACAAAAGGAACGGGTAGTATGGCTGCAGGTAAGGGGTCCGTACAGCCCTCAAGAACACTGGGGAGGACAAACAACACTCGCTTACTCCTGTTCGCAACCTGGACGCGGTCGCCCGGCCAGGAACTGCGCTACTTAGGAGTCCGCTCTCGCTCGGCCTGTATTTCAAGACCTCCCATTCATTCGCACACCCATCCGTCAACAAGATATCAGTATTTCAAGTGCCCAGGTTTCTGACTAGCTAGCTATTTCAAACAAGAAGGGTCGATGGCTTCAGCTTCCGCCTTTCTTACGCAGAGCTTACTAGGACCGCCCTTATGGGAGGTGATCAAGCTCCCTTGTCTCACACGCACTTGTGCGAGATCTCCCAAGTATTACCAAATTTACCAAATCGGTCTTGCCACGCAAGACGCTGTCCCAGGCTGTTCTGTCTGACTATTATATCACAAAAAGTCTACTCACCGGATCCGGTCCCCGATACCTCACCAGCTTCTGAGTTGGATCCTGGACTCCCCCGGGTCGGAGGTGTTGGCCAGTCGGACCCAATGGCCGGCCGAGGCAGGAGGATCCCCTCCGGCACAAAGGGGCCGGCGGCGCCTGAGGTGTCCCCTGCTGTCGGACAGACACGGACCCAACCGGACCAAACCTCAAGGCGAATTACGTGGATTATTCACTTGAATACCATTTACCACTCGCACTTCCCGGCCAACGCACCAGGAACTGTAGTGGCAAAGTGTAGTCAATAAATAAGTCCAGGAGTCAATTGACAGGGTCCAAGCCAGTTTATTTGTGCACAGGCCCAGTCAATCAAAGCTTTCAAGGAAATGAGCGGAGCTCTTCATAGAGACATAACTTTTTTATACCACTTTTCTAGCTTGATACATGAAAACTTTCCATTGGTTCTAGCTCAATACATTTGATACATGCAAACACTTCATTGGCTATACATTCCCTTCAATTATCCAATTAGAAATCCCTCCGGAGCCTAGCAACTGGTCCCCCTCCCTCAGGACCGTTCTAACAATGGTCCAGTTCTTGACTTAACTTCAAGGCTAACCTTGGCTCCAGGAATGCATATTCTGAAACATTTCTGTTCTTTCACACACAAGAGAATAATAGAAGACTTATGAATTCATGAAAACTTCTTATTAAGCAATTCAAAAACAGTTTTCTTATTTCACACAGATTTTTGGTTCTTTTCTAGCTATAATATGGGTTAGGATCCAGGCCTAAGTTACAGGCCTTTCATAGCAACAGGCCATGCTAGGCCATGGCCTACCACAGAGGTAAGGAGGGGGTTCAAAGTGAGCTGAAACCTGGGAATGGTACTGGTGACTGGGTAATGGGGAGGGGGCACTGGGACTGGAAATAGGCTGATGGAAGGAAGTGAAGAAAAGAAAAGACAAGAAATGGCAGATGGACTATAGACCATAGAAAACGAGCTAAGAGAAGACGGGAAAACGGAAGCCTCAGATTGGAACCAGCATGATCAGAGAATAAAATGGTCAGATAACAAAGGTAGAAAAATAATTTTATTTACAATTGAATGATTTGACCTTGTATTACCTTTATAGTTTACACAGTATGGGGAACTGCATCTCTTATTTATCTGATATTGCACTGCATGCACAGTCTGTCTTCTTGGGGTTTCAGTTTAATTTTTGTCTATATATTTCTCTTTTTCTTTTGTGCTCATTTATTGATGAAGACCTGTTTGTATTGTGTGTGTGTGTGTATACAGCCAATGCTGCGTTTTCTGTCAGTATAGAATTTCTGCTTAAGAATTTGTAGAAGTCTTGCTTGTTCTCCTAGGACAAGCAGGATGAAGTCAGCCACACCTGGTGACGTCATCCGACGGTGCCGTGGACGGAATACTCTGTCTCTAGCCCAGAAGGTTTTCCGTCCTGGGCAGGGTCCTCCCCCCCCCCCCCGGCCCACCCACTGGACCGCCCCCCAGCCGGCCACTTTCACTTCTTCCGCCTTGCCAGTAAGACGGACCCTACACTCTCTCAACATTTTCTTATTTTATTTTATTACTTTGCAATTCCACAATGCCAAAACCTGGTTTTAAGAAGTGTCCGCGATGCTCACGGAAGATGAACTCCACGGACTCCCACTCCTGCTGCATCCGCTGCCTGGGCGCCTCTCACAAGGTCGAGGATTGCTCCCACTGCGCAAAGATGTCTCCGAGGGCAATGAAATCCAGAAAGAACCTCCTCTCTGAGCTGTTTCCAACGTGCCCAGTTCCAGCAGGTCAGACCCCTCTTCTCCATGCTCCTGCCGTGGCTCCCGCACCCTCTGCTGACTCTGCCAGATCTCCGGCCCCGGGCGTGCCTGCCGTGGCCTCCGCCCGCAGTCGTGATGATCCGCCACAGCCTTCTACCTCCCGGGACCCCTCTGGCTTGATTCTCCTGCTCCCGGACCTAGCGGCAGCTCCCCTACACGAGGGAAGCATGGAGGCGGCCATCTTGGATTGCATCACTTCCGGCCCTGGGCCCTCCCTCCGTAGCGCCGATGACCGGCGCGGCTTGCATCATCGGAGGAGAAGGAGGAGCAACTCACCACGCCACAGGAGTCGCAGCAGCCCATCGCGCCATCGGAGAGATCCCACTCAGCGCAGAGACCCCGATCTGACGCGCGACGTCATGGGAAGGGCAGGAAACGCGCCCGCAGCAGCAGCACCGGCAGCAGCAGTGAAGAAAATAGCCGCGGTCGCCGCCGCCGCATCGCCAGACGCAGAAACAGGCACCGGAGAGACACCAGCTCTTCTTCAGCCTCCAGCTATTCTTCTGCCAGGTACTCTTCCCCTCAGAGCCTCCAGCACCTCCTCAACTTCGACCCCTCCCCTCCCAGGGCTTCCAGGGCTTCCCCAGAGCTACCGGACCCCCAAGGACAGGATGTTCTCCAGGAACCTCTGAACTTGCTTCTCCATCCCGAAGGCGAGGGAGGCAGAGATGGCCCCAACTTCATTTCTTTCCTATCCTCACTCTTCCAACAATGGACCCGGGCGCAGCCAGCAGCAGTTTCTGCCCCCGCAGCGCTTGTACACGGCCCTGCCACCCTGGCCTGCGTGCACCTCCCCTCCCCGGACGCACCCAGGGGCGCCCTTACCGTCCCCTCACCCGGCCCCTGCGGGTCGGATGGGATCCATGAAGAGGCAGTCTCACAGTCCAAGGACTCAGGTGACAATCCCCCTGGAAAGGTTCCTGCAGACTCAGGAACCCAACTTGAACCACCTCCTTCCAGTCCGGAGGATCTGTCTTATTCCAAGTTCCTTCTGAAATTGGCCAGCACCTTGAACCTACCTAACTCCAGCGAAACCCCGGACCAACGCCCGGAGACCCAGGTGGCACGTAAGTTCCTCGAAACGCCGAAGTCCTCAGCAACCATTCCGGTTTACCCACTACTGCGCGAGAACCTGATCGCCCTGTGGAAGAACCCCACATCAGGAACCGCAATATCCCGGAAACTGGACACTAAGTACCAGGTACAAGCCGCCCCTGGTTTCGACAAGTCTCAGCTTCCCCACCACTCCATCGTGGTTGAGTCAGCACTGAAGAGGACAAAATTCACGCGTACCAAAGCCAACTGCCCCCCAGGGAAAGATCTGAAATTGCTGGACGACCTCGGCAAGAAGGTCTTCCAAGGGGCCATGCTCTGCACCAGGATTTCCGCACACCAACTACAGCAGGCCCTCTACCAAGATGCCCTCTTGGAAAGGCTGAAAACAATCAATGTTTATTTAATTATTTATTGTTTGTCTTAGTGGTGTGCTAATTCAGCCTTCTCAGCTGTACTTACCTTGCCTCTCTCAACTAACTGGGCTTTGTGTGGTAGCCAGGTTAACTGTTCATTTTAAATTAAATCTCTCTCCCCAGAACCTGCTGTTTGTTAAACTTTTTCCTGTCCAAGCCTGCCTGAGTGAATCCTCCCCCTCCCCCCCCCCCTGCTGAGGTATTGTGTAGCCTTCTTCCTGTTTCCTCCACGTGTGCATAGTCTGTTTTAGTTTGCTTTTCTCTGATCAGAGAAGAGCAGTTCTTTTACAGAGCTCTGCTAGAGAGTGGATATTTGCCTCCTGTGACACCTTGCTGTGAGTTCTAGCTGTTTATTTAATTATTTATTGTTTGTCTAACTGTTTATTTAATTATTTATTGTTTGTCTTAGTGGTGTGCTAGTTCAGCCTTCTCAGCTGTACTTACCTTGCCTCTCTCAACTAACTGGGCTTTGTGTGGTAGCCAGGTTAACTGTTCATTTTAAATTAAATCTCTCTCCCCAGAACCTGCTGTTTGTTAAACTTTTTTCCTGTCCAAGCCTGCCTGAGTGAATCCTCCCCCTTCCCCCCCTGCTGAGGTATTGTGTAGCCTTCTTCCTGTTTCCTCCACGTGTGCATAGTCTGTTTTAGTTTGCTTTTCTCTGATCAGAGAAGAGTTCTTTTACAGAGCTCTGCTAGAGAGTGGATATTTGCCTCCTGTGACACCTTGCTGTGAGTTCTAGCTGTTTATTTAATTATTTATTGTTTGTCTTAGTGGTGTGCTAGTTCAGCCTTCTCAGCTGTACTTACCTTGCCTCTCTCAACTAACTGGGCTTTGTGTGGAAGCCAGGTTAACTGCTCATTTTAAATTAAATCTCTCTCCCCAGAACCTGCTGTTTGTTAAACTTTTTTCCTGTCCAAGCCTGCCTGAGTGAATCATCCCCCTCCCCCCCCTGCTGAGGTATTGTGTTGCCTTCTTCCTGTTTCCTCCACGTGTGCATAGTCTGTTTTAGTTTGCTTTTCTCTGATCAGAGAAGAGCAGTTCTTTTACAGAGCTCTGCTAGAGAGTGGATATTTGCCTCCTGTGACACCTTGCTGTGAGTTCTAGCTGTTTATTTAATTATTTATTGTTTGTCTGTTTATTTAATTATTTATTGTTTGTCTTAGTGGTGTGCTAGTTCAGCCTTCTCAGCTGTACTTACCTTGCCTCTCTCAACTAACTGGGCTTTGTGTGGTATCCCCCTCCCCCCTGCTGAGGGTTCAGGACAGGGTACCTTGTAACTGCCCTCTTTAATAGGACTTATCTCCCTCCCTCCCTCCCCAGCACCCACCCACCCCTGGGGTAATTGTAGTTTTATAGGTACTTGCACATCTTAGAGGAAAGGGGCTGCTCTCAGGTGCAGCTCTTTATCCAAATCAGTCATACACGGAGGACCTGAGATTAATTAATTAAGCTTCAGGTACACAGGGTGTATTAGGGGTATTAGATACACTTTTATTAGTATAAGCATCTACACCAATCCTTATTATTATATACAGAATTTAAAAGACCTAAACACAAGCTTTAAACTAAGATGCAGACAGAAGTCCAGCAACGAGATGGGGGTTCTCTGGTCTTTTGCATTGAGTGTCACATGTATGATTTTCTCCCAGTTGGTGAGAGGTCTTACATATGCACTAAGTGCAAGGAGCTCTTTTCTCTCAGGGAACGAGTCCGTTCTCTAGAGGCTAGAGTAGCAGACCTGGAAGACATAAGAAAGACAGAGAAGTACATGGACGAGACCTACAGGGATATAGTCCTGAAGTCCCACCTCCAGTCTGGCAGCATCCCTGTTGCCATGGAGGAGAGAGAGGTCACGTGACAGGAGAGCATCACCCTGGTGTGGCAGGAAGTGATCCTGTAACTAGGACCTGTCCTCCAGGTGATGTAAAACCCTCTCGCACCGAGGACGTTTCTCCAGGGCCATGTCCCCATGAGGGGAGGGTCAGGACAGCTGTTATAGTTGGTGATTCAATCATTAGGAATGTAGATAGCTGGGTGGCTGGTGGACGTGAGGATCGCCTGGTAACATGCCTGCCTGGTGCGAAGGTAGCAGACCTCACGCACTGCCTAGATAGGATCATAGATAGTGCTGGGGAGGAGTCTGCTGTCTTGGTACATGTTGGTACCAATGACATAGGAAAATGTGGTAGGGAAGTTCTGGAGGCTAAATTTAAGCTTTTAGGTAGGAAGTTGAAATCCAGAACTTCCAGGATAGCGTTCTCCGAAATGCTTCCTGTTCCACGTGCAGGACCCAAAAGACAGGCAGAGCTCCGGAGTCTCAATGCGTGGATGAGACAATAGTGCAAGGATGAGGGTTTTGGATTTGTTAGGAACTGGGGAACATTCTGGGGAAAGGGGGGGCTCTTCCGAAGGAATGGGCTTCACCTTAATCAGGATGGGACCAGACTGCTGGCATTAACCTTTAAAAAAGAGATAGAGAAGCTTTTAAACTAGAAAATAGGGAAAAGCCGACAGTCACCCAGGAGCGCATGGTTCGGACGAAGGTATCCTTGAAGGATACTACCAAAAGCAGTGAGGTTCCAAAAGGGAGTATAGTAGCCCAAATGCCCTTGAGTAAGGAGCAGACAGAGCATAAAGATTCCAAATTACCCATGCCTACCAATAGCCAGATTAATATTAATAAAATACAGTCTCTAAAATGCTTGTATGCCAATGCTAGAAGTCTAAACAATAAGATGGGAGAGTTAGAATATATAGCACTAAATGAGAAGTTAGATATGATTGTACTCTCAGAGACATGGTGGAAGGAGGATAACCAGTGGGACACTGTGATACCTGGATACAAACTATATCGTAATGATAGAGCTGATCAAATTGGTGGAGGGGTTGCGCTCTATGTTAGAGAGGGCATTGAATCAGAAAGGATTAAAGTTTTGCAGGGAAGAAAATTTTCTGTAGAATCTCTATGGATTGAAATTCCATTTATGAAGGGGAAGGTGATGGCAGTGGGAGTATACTATCGACCGCCTGACCAGAATGAACAAATGGATGATGAAATGCTCAAAGAAATCAAGGAAGCTAACAAAAGTCACAATAGAGTAGTAATAATGGGTGATTTCAATTACCCCGGTATCGACTGGGTCAGTGTCACGGCAGGACAAGCTAAAGAGATAAAGTTTCTAGATGAAATAAATGACTGCTTCTTGGAGCAGCTGGTTCATGAACCGACCAGAGGGGAAGCCATACTGGACCTAGTCCTTAGTGGAACGCCAGATCTGGTGCAAGAAATAAGGGTGTTGGGACCACTTGGCAATAGTGATCATAGTATGATCATGTTTGATTTAATTAGTGGAGGACTGATAGTAAAGGAATCCACAGTACTACCTTTTAACTTTCAAAAGGGAGACTATGATAGAATGAGGAATATAGTTAGGAAAAAACTAAAAGGAGCGGTTCCAAAGGTTAAAGACTTACAGCAAGCTTGGATGTTATTTAAAAATACTATCCTCGAAGCCCAGACCAGCTGTATTCCACGCATTAAGAAAAGTGGAAGAAAGTCCAAGAAACTGCCAGCATGGTTTAAAGGTGAGGTCAGAGAGGCTGTTGCTGCCAAAAAAGCAACCTTCAGGAAATGGAAAAAAGAGCCAAATGATGAAAACTGGAAACAGCACAAGCACTGGCAAGTTAAATGCAAAGCATTGATAAGGCAGGCAAAGCGGGAATTTGAGAAGAAACTTGCTACGGAAGCAAAAACACGAAATAAAGACTTTTTCAAGTACATTCGTAGCAAAAGGCCTGTGAGAGAGTCAATTGGACCATTAGATGATAGAGGGGTAAAAGGGGCAGTAAGAGGAGACAAGGCTATAGCAGAGAGACTGAATGAATTCTTTGCTTCGGTCTTTACTGAGGAAGATGTAGGGATGTTACCCAAGACTGAAGTTGTATTTAAAGGTGATATTGCAGAGGAATTGAGAGAAATATCGCTACACTGGGAAGATATATTACAACTATTTGATAAACTGAATAGTAGCAAATCACCTGGACCGGATGGTATACATCCCAGAGTGTTGAAAGAACTGAAATATGAGATTGCAGGCCTGCTATTGGTAATCTGTGAACTTTCATTAAAATCATCTGTAATACCTGAAGATTGGAGGGTCGCCAACGTAACACCAATTTTTAAAAAGGGTTCCAGGGGTGACCCGGGAAATTACAGACCGGTGAGCCTGACGTCAGTAACAGGGAAAATGGTAGAAACCATCATAAAGAACAAAATTACACAGCATGTAGATAGTCATGGCCTAATGGGAGACAGCCAACATGGCTTTAGACAAGGAAGATCTTGTCTTACTAATCTGATATGTTTTTTTGAAGGTGTGCATAAACAGGTAGACAAAGGTGAGTCGGTTGATATAGTGTATCTGGACTTTCAGAAAGCTTTTGACAAGGTCCCCCATCAGAGACTTTTGGAGAAGCTAAAAGGTCATGGGATAGGAGGCAGTGTACTATTGTGGATCGGGAACTGGTTAAAAGATAGAAAGCAGAGGGTAGGGCTAAATGGCCAATATTCCCAATGGAAAAAGGTGAATAGTGGGGTACCCCAGGGATCTGTACTGGGTCCGTTACTTTTTGACATATTCATAAATGACCTGGAAAAGGGAATAACTAGTGAGGTTATCAAATTTGCAGATGACACAAAACTGCTTAAAGTTGTTAAAACCCAAGAGGATTGTGGAAAACTGCAGGAGGATCTGGATAAATTGGAAGACTGGGCATCCAAATAGCAGATGAAATTTAATGTGGACAAGTGCAAAGTTATGCACTTAGGAAAGAACAACCCACACTATAGTTACACGATGCAAGGCTCCACATTAGAAACCACCACCCAGGAAAAAGATTTAGGAGTCATCGTGGATAACATGTTAAAACCCTCCGCCCAGTGTGCAGCGGCGGCCAAGAAAGCAAATAGAATGCTAGGTATCATAAGGAAAGGGATGGAGAATAAAACAAAGGATATTATAATGCCTCTGTATTGCTCCATGGTACGACCGCACCTTGAATATTGTGTGCAATTCTGGTCACCGTATCTTAAAAAGGACATAGCGTTATTAGAAAAAGTACAGAGAAGAGCCAACAAATTGGTGAAGGGGATGGAAGGCTACTCCTATGAAGAGAGGCTAAAAAGGTTAGGGCTCTTTAACCTGGAAAAGAGACGGCTGAGGGGAGATATGATAGAGGTCTATAAATTAATGAAGGGAGTGGAACGGATAAACGTGGATCAATTGTTTATGCTATCAGAATATAGAAAGACTAGGGGACATGTAATGAAGCTACAGGGTAAACTATTTAAGACAAATAAGAGAAAATATTTTTTCACTCAACGTGTAATCAAACTCTGGAATCTGTTACCGGAGGATGTAGTAAGGGCTGTTAGTATAGCTGGGTTTAAAAAAGGTTTGGACAAGTTCCTGGAGGAAAGGTCCATAAACCACTATTAAAAAGGGAACCAGGATATCAATGCTTGACCCAGTACAAGCATTGTGGAACCTGTGTCTTTTGGGGATATTGCTAGGTACGTATGACCTAGATTGGCCACTGTTGGAAACAGGATACTGGGCTTGATGGACCTCGGTCTGACCCAGTATGGCATGTTTGTTCTTAATGCTTCCTCTTCCAACCAGGAAACGCAGTCTTCTTATGCTGAGACCATCTCTGACCTGCAAGAATGCACAAAACATCAGGTGCGGGCTGCTTTTGACGCCTTTGACGCAGCAGCCCGCACGTCCGCTTCCTCCATCTCCGCATGCCACCTGGCATGGCTCAAGGCCTCCGGACTACGGGAAGACACCCACGACCGCATCGCTGATGCTCCCTGCACAGGGGAATCCCTCTTCGGAGACAAGGTCAATGATGCTGTCAACGCGCTGAAGGACCGCTGCTCGACTCTAAAAACACTGGCAGACGAGGGGTTGGAGCGCCCCAGCCGTAAAAACCCCTACCACCAAAAGCCTTACTCCTTCAGTTCCTCCAGGCGTCACTACAGCTCCTATCAGAAGTGGCAACCTCGCTACAAGTCGCAGACATCCCAGCAGGCCTACCGACAAAAACCCCGCCAGCGGGATAGGAAACATCAAAAGGCTTCCCAGCCCGGGTCGGGAAAACCCAATCAACCTTTTTGACAACCAGCCCTCGGACAATCCCCCCACCGGGGGGCGCTTGTCCGCTTTTCTTCATGCCTGGCAGTCTATCACTTCGGACAAATGGGTGCTGGCGATCATCAAGGACGGATACCGCTTGAAGTTCCTGTCACCCCCAGTACAGTATGGGATTCCCACCTGCAAGACGTCGGACACCTCCCTCCCCACCCTTGCGAGGGAGATCCAGGCCCTTCTTTCCTCCAACGCCATCGAACCGGTTCCGGCAACAGAGCAGAACTCTGGGTTTTACTCAAGGTACTTCATGGTTCCCAAGAAATCAGGAGGCGTACGTCCCATCCTCGACCTCCGAGTGCTCAACACATTCATTGCCAAGGAGAGGTTCAGGATGCACTCACTCGGGTCCATCCTCCCCCTCATCCAAGCCGGCGAGTGGCTCACCTCCCTGGATCTACTGGAGGCCTACACTCACATCCCGATACACCCAGACTACAGACAATACCTACGCTTCCGGGCCATGGGGAGGCACTTCCAGTACAAAGTCCTCCCGTTTGGATTGTCCCCCATCCCAAGGGTGTTCACAAAGTGCGTAGCCGCTGCAGCAGCGCACCTCCGCAAACAAGGAATCTGCTTATTCCCCTACCTGGACGACTGGCTCATCTCAGCACCCTCCCTGGTGGGAGCCGAGAAGGCGACACAGGCAACCATCACCCTCCTGTCGGACCTCGGGTTCCTAATCAATTACCCAAAGTCTCATCTGCGCCCCTCTCAGCACCTAGAATTCATCGGGGCCCTCATAGACACTATCAACTCGAAGGCCTTCCTGCCCTCACAGCGGAAGGAATCCATCAGGGAGCTAGTGCACCGCATACAAGCCAACAAGAACCCCACTGCCCGGAGCCTCCTCCGGCTCTTAGGCCATATGGCCGCTACCACACAGACAGTTCCTCTGGCGAAACTCCACATGCGCCATCTGCAGTGGCATCTGCGAACTCACTGGTCCCAGCACTCGCAGCCTCTGTCTACAACCATCCTGATGCCCCCAGCCATCCTCAAGTCCATCCAGTGGTGGACCCGCGAGAGCAACCTCGCACGAGGGAGACCTCTGTCACAACCACCACACCAACTGACCATCACCACCGACGCCTCCCCCGAAGGCTGGGGAGCGCACTGCCTGCATCTCCAGACACAAGGCGCTTGGACAGCACAGGAGCAACAATACCACATCAACCTGCTAGAACTCAGAGCCATTCGCTACGCCTTGGGTGCCTTTCAGGACCTGATCAGAGGAAAAATCACCCTGATCCAGACAATCAAGTGGCCATGTTCTATGTGAACAAGCAAGGTGGGACGGGATCGCGGACCCTCTGCAGGGAGGCACTCCGGATTTGGACCTTTGCAATCTCCAAACACTGCCGGCTCCGAGCCTCGTATCTGCCGGGAATCGAGAACGAGCTGGCGGACAGGCTCAGCCGACAGCTCAGCCCCCATGAATGGTCCCTCAAGCCGGAAATTGTTTTCACACTCTTCCAAGAATGGGGTCACCCGGAAATCGACCTCTTCGCGACGGAGCAGAACACAAAATGCAAAATCTTCTGCTCCAAACACCCCTCCCGGCTCAGCCTCTCGGCGGATGCATTCGACGTATCATGGGGGGGATGGTCACTGGTGTATGCTTTTCCCCCCATTCCCCTGGTCTCCATGACGATCCAGCGAATCATCTCCGACAAGGCTCAAGCCGTCCTAGTGGCTCCCCTCTGGCCACGCCAAGGGTAGTTCCCGCTCTTGAGACGCCTAGCGCTCCACCCGCCGCGGCGGCTACCAACAGTGCCCGATCTCACCCAGGCAGACGGCCGCACCCTTCACCCCAACTTGCAGACCCTGGCCTTGACAGCCTGGCGGCTGAGCGGGTAGCCTTATCTCCCCTCTGCCTTCCCCGGGAAGTGGAAGAAGTAGTGCTTGCAGCACGCCGCCCCGCAACTAGAAAGTCTTATGGCCTCAAGTGGCGGCGTTTTTCCTCCTGGTGCTCCTCTCAAGATCTGGACCCCTTCACATCCCCTGTCCCCAAGGTACTACAATACCTGACCTCCTTATCTCAGCAGGGACTGCAGCCCCAGTCCATCCGGGTGCACCTGGCAGCTATATCGGCCCTCCATGACCGTGCCGGAAAGGACTTGATCTCCCAACTGCCACTGGTATCCCGCTTCATGAAAGGCTTAGCGAACCTCCATCCACCGGTCAGAGAACCTGTACCGCACTGGGACCTAAATACTGTTCTCCACCAACTCATGCTGCCCCCCTTCGAGCCCATGCTGTCGGCGGAGGCGAAGTTCACGGCCTGGAAAACCCTGTTTCTTATAGCCATCACCTCGGCCAGGCGCATCAGCGAGCTCCAGGCCCTGGTGGCACACCCACCTTACACACAGCTTTCCGCTGACCGCTCCTCCCTCAGGACTCATCCAAAATTCGTTCCAAAGGTAGCGACAGCCTTCCACATCAACCAAACAATTGAGCTTCCCACTTTCTTCCCAGAGCCACACTCCTCACCAGAAGAGAGGCTACACACACTAGATTGTGTCAGAGCGCTACGCCTTTACCTCCTTAGGACTAAGGACCAGCGCAGCGCCGCTCAACTCTTTGTCTCCTATGACCAAAACAAGCCCAGGCGCCCCGTTTCCAAGCGCACCCTGTCCCTCTGGATCTCTTCGTGCATCGCCTTCTGCCTCCACCAGGCTGGCGGGCAGCACGCACCACCAGTCAACGCACATCAGCTGAGGGCGCTGGCCACCACTATTGCCAACCTACGCTCAGTCCCTGTAGCCGACATCTGTAAAGCGGCTACTTGGTCCTCCCTGCAGACCTTCCAAAGACATTATTACTGCCTGGACCTGCATCCTAACCAGTCCTTCGGCCGAGCAGTCCTGACGACAGCCCATGGGCCGCCGCTCGAGCCTTAGTCCCACGGAAACCCTCGGACTTGTCGTCCATATTGAGTCAGATGTTGTTTGCACATGTTTTTTGCACATGATGTTGTTGCACATGCAGTTTATTGCACATGACGTTTGCACATGTTGTTTTGCACATGCACATATTGTTGCACATGATGATTGCTCTGAATGTTCTCTTGTTGTGTTATGAGTTGACATTACGTTGCACTGAATGTATCACATGATATTCCTTGAGCCACCGCACGTGAGTTACACGTGCCGTTCGATGTCATTGATGCACAATAAAATCCTATTCTTCAGCTTGTGTCCTCCTGTGTTCGGGGTGGGCCTCTTCTACCGCAGCTCTCCCCAGCTAGGGAGGCACCAGGTGTGGCTGACTTCATCCTGCTTGTCCTAGGAGAAATCAAGGTTACTTACCTGTAACGGGAGTTCTCCGTGGACAGCAGGATAAGTCAGCCAAACACTCCCACCCATCCTCCCCTCAGGGGCCCATCCTTGGCTGCATACACCGCCAGCCTCCAGCCTTCTCGCTCAGCTTGGTACATAGTGGCCGGCTGGGGGCGGTCCAGTGGGTGGGCCGGGGGGGGGGGGGAGGACCCTGCCCAGGAGGGAAAACCTTCTGGGCTAGAGAGTATTCCGTCCACGGCGCCGTCGGATGACGTCACCAGGTGTGGCTGACTTATCCTGCTGTCCACGGAGAACTCCCGTTACAGGTAAGTAACCTTGATTTCTGTTTGCACATTTCCCTCTGCAATTTTTTTGGGGACAGGAGGTGGAGTAGGGGTGGGGGTGGAGCAGGGGCAGGTGGTGGGGCAGGGGCAGGGCGTGACTAGCCACAGGTGGCAGGTTTTTCTCTTTCAAAAAGTTGGCAACCCTAAAGATGGGGTGTATGTATGTATGTATGTATAAATAAATAAATAAAGGAGGGCCATCCTTAAAACGTTGTACAGAGCCCCATAAGTAGTTAAAACGACCTTCTTTCCTCTGTAATCTCATTTCTCTTACTAGTGATCTCCTCAGACTAGTCCTGGATCGAGACTGAATCACAAACCGCCAGACATCGCACAAGTTCTGAGATTTAACCAAGAACTTCCGGGGCAAGTCTGAAAACTCAAAAATGTCAAGAGCAATGTGTCTGCTCAGCAAGTTTTTAAAGGTAGGAATAGAAACACGCCTAAAGTATAGCGACAACAGCCAAAATGACGGCGAATCACACGGCTGATGCTTCCGTCTTCGACCCGCCCAAACAAGCCGGGAGTCGAGACGTAGGGCGCGGAGCGGAAGTGACGTCTATGTTGTCGTGGTTACCATCGCTGAGCGGGAACGCGGCTCCCTTACTGTCGGAAAGTGGAGTAGCTGACGCTGATGGAGTTAACGTGAATAACCGAAAGAGCCGCCGCAGGGAGCTTTGGTAAGGTGCAGCGATATCTCGGGGATAGTAGGCCGTAGCTGTTTGAATGGCGAGTTGCACCGTAGTGCTGAGCTGTTTTTACCGGTTGTGTCCGTTAGACTTACATAACACCAGTACAAGGGTACATTAGGTACCTTGGCGAACCTTCAGCCCTGCACCCTTCTCGGTTGCTTTAGACTCCTAGTCTCCTTCCTTCCCCCCAGAAGACTTTAATAATTAAATTCAACAATCGTGATTACCCCAAAATCGCCTCTCCCAGAGTGCTTCTGTAAAAACACGCAATTGGACGTCATAATTTTCAATATTAAAAGTTAGAAGTACAGGTTAATGCTTCTCTGAATTTGTGTAGCTTTCAGGAACTATTTTGCTCTGACTAGCTGCTCCTTGTTCCCCCCTCCCCCGAAGAAGATGCTACACTAGGCGACTGCCTAATTTGCTTAATGGCTAGGATAGCCTTAGGTATAGAATGATTCCTTATTGGCTATGCCAGACAAGTCCAGGCAAATGGGTTATGCCAGCTAATGGAGCCAGAGAAAAAGACTTGACTTTTCTTATCAGGGGGCTGGTGTTGCCTATAGTCCTCAGTATTTATTTAGCTTGGATATGTGGCTGGTGGAGAAATAATAAGTAGACCTCTGTAGGCAACTGTCCTTTGGGGCGGATTCCTCCTCTGTTGGGAATAGACTATTGAGATCCAAGACTGGGTATGCCCATTAACTTTTCATCCTTGGTTGGTCTGACTGTACATTCTCTATCCTTGGAGAGCAACAGAGAATCATTAAAATTTACAAAAAAGAAGGCTTTGACACAGTGTCTTCCCAGACAGTCTCCTGTGGTACTGTGTTGGATTTTGACTTGGTCAGGATGTCTGAAGTCCTCATACTCCCTCCACTTATTTTCCCAGTATGTTTGGAAAAATGGGAGGTTATGTGCTGCAGATAGGTTACAGCTACTCAGCATGCCAGCTGGTGCATTTGGCCTGACTTGGGAGCAGGCAAGCAAATGGGCACGAGGGTGGAGGCTTAGCACACAGTCAAATGTGAGTTAGAGGGGTTCTTCACACTGAGCTGTAGCCTATGCAGTGTGCATGGAATAAGACTTAGTGCTTCTGTTTTGGTCAGATCAACAGCCACTTTGCTGCCACTTAATGCCAAAAACACATGTGAAGTAGGTCGGGTTGTTTATCTCCCTGTTTCCCTTTAACAGACAAATGAGCGTAAAAGTGTAGCTTCCATCAACTACCTCTAAGCATAACATAGCCCAAGCCTTGACAAATTTTGTGCCAATTTAGGAGCCAGCACTCATGAGCTCTTCGTGCTCCCCCCCCCCCCCCTGGTTCTCTTACGAGACCTAAGAAAATGAGATCATGCAAGACCAGTGCCAAAGTTCCAACGCCATGCATCATCTTTAGATAACAACAGCTATAGCTTCAGGCAGCAAGTGGGCGTGTGGTGCGATGATGGTGTGTCAGTCTGTGCATGAGATGTGGTGGTGGGTGCCTTTGTGTGGGTGGTGTCCAGGGCTATGGTGCATGTTTGTGGGTGCTGCAGAGCTGGGCAGCTTCTGTGTGTGTGGTGCACAGGTGAGGTTCCTGTGTATGTAGTTAGTATGGAGCTGGGGTACATGTCTCTCCTAAGGAGGTGGGATGCCTATGAGTGTGGTGTGTGTGTATGTTTTTGGGGGGGAGGGGAATGCACCTTTAGGTAAATAGGCATTGTGCCCTTTTGTCCCCATACATTCATTCTTTTAACCTTTCTCTGTTCCCCTTCCAGACTCTCTCTCCTTGCCCCTCCCTCTCTCCCCTAGTACTCCCAAACCCCTGCCCTGGATTCTCGCCATTCTTTTTTTTTTTTTAAGTTTCTGGCCCTTTAAGATGCACTCATTCTCAACCCTCCCTTCTAACTTTTTTTTTTTTTTTTTACTGCAGACCCCGACTGGCCTGGATCCCTGGCAGCAGCTTGCTTTCCTTCTTTTATTTATTTATTTATTATTTTATTTATTTATTTTTATTTATTACATTTTCTTTTATACCGCGCTATTTAAGATCAGTGCGGTTTACAATAAACATTGAATCTACACATCTCAGTTTAGTGATTTGTGCTTACAATAAACAGGTAAAAATAACTCGGGTATACAATGAACAAGTTTCTTAACAGGGAGAACAATAACTATATACAGGCCAGTTAATGTAACTATATACATGGTTACGTGCACAGCACGATAAGGTTTTGTGGAAAGAGGGTGCTGCAAAATATAAAAAGGCAATTCAAGATGCTAAGAATTTATTTTATTCTGATTTACTAAAGAACTCTACTAACTCAAACATTTCATAAAGTGGGTAAACTTTTTTTGATGTGTCTAAGGGACATTTTGTGACTACTGTTCATTGTCTTGTGAAATATTTTTGATTTTTTTTTTTCCGATAAGATAGATAAGATTCAAATGGGTTTGGATTTTCAGAATCCCCCCTTCGCTCAGTCTGAGAAGTTGGGTATGATTTTATCATTGAAGGATGATTCTTTAAATTTCTCAGGAGAGGAATTTTTCCTCTTTTACTTCTCTCTATTGAGGATGTTAAGGACGTTTTGACTTCTCTTCATCCTACGTATATGTGATTCAATCCCTGTCCTTCAATGTTTTTGCGTAGTTGATTGTATTTACTCCTATTACATTGACATCCCTGATTAATGATTCCTTGAATCAGGGGATAGTTCCCGAAAGTTGGAAGAAGGCTGTTTTTAAACCTTGGTTTGAAAAAAATCTAATTTAGATCAGAACAAATTGAAAAATTTTAGGTCTGTGCCAAATTGCCCTATTTTTCTAAAGTGCTAGAAAAGATTGTTCTGAATCAGTTATCTAATTTTGTTTCCTTTGTTGTCACCTTATCAGTCGGGTTTTAGAAGACATCGTAGTACTAAATTAATCATACTGGATATTTTGGATGACTGTTGGTACTATATAGACCATGGTCAGGAAGTTCTTTTGGTTCCTTTGGACCTAAGTGCAGCATTTGATACTATTGACCATCATAGTCTCTGCAGCAGAATATCTGATATGGGAGTTACGGATCTGGTACTTGGTTTAAGTCATTTCTGACTGATAGGTGCCAATATGTAGTAATGGAAAACTTGATCTGTAATCCCAGGCCATTAAAATATGGTGTTCCACAAGGAGCCTTATCACCCCTTCTTTTTTAACATTTACATCAAGGAGTTTGGGTACAGTTTTAATGCTGATGATAGCAGTATGTCCTCTTGTACGTAGATCGAATCTCTGGATTTACCAGATTGGTGTCCTGTTTGGATTTGGTTAAACAGTGGATGGTACAGAATAAGTTGCAGATTAATTCTTCAAAAACGGAGGTATTGTGGATTCATTGTAATAACTCCTCCTCTGTCCCAAAAATATTTTGACAGGGAGTGAAACTTCAAATCAAGCGTCAGATTTTCAGTCTTTCTCTTGATGGACACGTCTCCCAAACCATTAAGACCTGTTTCTATTACTTGCGACAATTAATAGAATAAATTAAATAAAAAAAGATTTGGAAGCACAATTGGTTATAGAGCAACAGAATTATGGGCCATGTTTTCATACACATTGAAGGGGATTTCATCTATTCCTGTATTTCCTGTCTGTTTACTTTATTTTTTATTTAGTATACATTTTTGTATACCGCTACTTCCAGCGATCAGCAGCGGTTTTTGATTACAGATTGGAAATTGTCAAATCATGACAGGAAATTTTTGAGGTATAAACACATTGATTAGACAGGAAAGCACAGCACACAGAGAACTATTTTACAGGGAACATGGGCTATGGAGGGTTAAGTGGCTTGCCCAAGACCACAAGGAGCACCTGTGGGACTAGAAACCCTAGTCCTTCCGGCCCAAGGTTGCTGTCCTTTAGTGGGATTTGAACCCCCGACCTTCCGGCCCGAAGTACCTTGCCCCAACCACTAGGCTACTCCTCCACTTAGCATTATTTGGGTGTTTGGATGTATTGTAAGTCTGTTGTTCCCATTCAGTTAGAGAAAATAAATATTAAAAGAATTGTATATTATAAAGTAATAGACTTAATGGGGTAAATTTCTATCTGGATAGGAGGGAAGCATTTTACAGTTACAAATAACCAAGGAATTGGATGAATAATTGGATATAAAGTAATAGAATTACGGGATAAGTTCCAGACTACATAGGGGATATGTTTTTCTATTATGGTACTAATTTAATTCTTGGCTGTTCTTCTAATGATTTCTGGGGACCTTGGGGCCGTAATGATTTTGTATGTTGTTTGTAATTTTAAATACTTTTGGTAAATAATGTGGCACCTTTTATTGACTTTTTTTGTAAATTTTTGGTTTCCTATTTGTCTCTCCGGGCCAGTCCAGGAATGTAGGGTAGTCAATCCCTTCCAGCAGCTCTGAGGACTGACAAACTGAAAACTCTTTGCTGACAGATCCTATAGCTCCCCCTGGTGTCAGAGAGAGAGTCAGTCTTTCAGTCCTCAGCAGCGGAGGAAGATGTGTAGCTGACAGGCTCCTCAGAGAGACGAATAGGAAAGGCACTGTGATTTACGACGGGGGTTTAAAAAAAAAAGGACTTTATTTGGAAAGGTTAAAGTCTTTCGGAAGCGCTGACTATTTGGCTCTAGCAGGGCAGATCACCTCAGCTCTCATTTCTTTTTGAGTGAACTAATAAAACGCTAAGTGCATCCCCTCAAGCACTTCATCGGTGTGTTTTGAATCACAGCCGACCCCTTGAAGTGCCTCCGTCTGTGAGTTCTTGGGTAAGGTCTGGGAGCCCCAGATTCCTCTTCCCAATTTCTGATTGCTGCGGTTCCGTTAACCCGCTGGCTGCAGGCAGAGGATCCTGGCAGCTTAACCTCTTGGTGGGGTTTTTTTTCAGGTAGGTGATGGTCGGTAATTAGTGAGTTGTCAGTTCAGGTGATTATTACTGGCGAGTTTAATCTAGTTTGGGAGGCACATTTCTTCCGTCGCGTCTTTGGTCTTGCGTTTCCCGTCATCGAGCCGGTTCTTTTCTTTTTTGGCGGTTTAGTTTGTAGCCTTTTTAGGGGTTTGTTTCTGCGTTCTAGTGCAGCGATTTCATGGAGGCTCCTAAGGGTTCTGGAGATGAAGGGTTAGTTTGCCCTCCGGCAGCGGCAGATCGAGCGGGAACGGCAGCCATTTTATCTCAGCCGTGCTCCGTTCCCACGCTGCAGGAGCAGCCAGCAAAGCGCAAGTCAAAGAAACGCAAGGCTCCTGCTGCTGAAGGAGAGCTACAGTGCGCTGTTTCGGTGGAGCATGGGTATTTGGAGTCTTTTCTTGCCCCAGAGTTTATATTAGCACTCCACAAGGCTTTTTTTTAGTGAAGAAGTCTCAGACAGCGGGCTCCCCCCTCTACTACCAGTAGAGCAGAGATGAAAACGAGTGAGCTCTCAGACGCTGACCCTAGAGAAGGGGTTTCCTCTTTGTGTTCAGTGTTAGAGGCTCCCTTGGCAACATCTAGTCCTCTGTGTGAGGGGTCTCAATTACCAGAGGACGGAGAGTTGCGTTCAGAAGCAGGGCTGGAAGTGTGGCCCGAGGAATTGGAGGAGGGGGAGTTTAGGGCCTGGCGAGGACCCTAATGTGTTCCGTGTTTTTAGAAAGGAGGAACTTGGGGCATTAATTGCGCATTCTCTGGCGGCTTTGAATATGGTGGCCCCTCAGGTTCAGCAGGGGCCCTTAGAAGATCCCTTGTTACAGGGTTTTAAGACTGAACAGCGCTGTTTCCCCATTCACAGGGTTATTAAGCAGATGACTGATTCTGAATGGGAGTGTCCGGAGGCGGCCTTGCAGGGGGGTCGCGCGCTGGCTCGGTTGTACCCCGTTCCCCAGGAAGAGAAGGAGTTGTTGCGGATGCCTAAGGTGGATGCCTTAGTGGCAGCCGTTACCAAGAAGACTACCATCCCAGTAGAGGGGGGTACAGCTCTTAAAGATTTCCAGGATCGTCGGTTGGAGGCGCTCCTAAAGCAAGCCTTTGATTCCAGCACTTTGGCGCTTCAGGCTTCGGTTTGTGGGGCATATGTGGCTCGGGCTTCCATACGCTGGCTTCAAGGTGACGATGGTGCGGAGAAAGACACCGCATCGGCTGCGGAAGGGGCAAAGCTGGAGTCGGCTGCGGCTTACCTGGCAGATGCTTTTTATGATTTGGTGAGAATTTCCGCGAAGCCCATGGCTTCGGTAATAGTGGCGAGGTGCTTTCTCTGGTTACGGAGTTGGGCAGCGGATGCGTCGTCAAAGACTCGTCTCAGTAAGCTTCCCTACAAGGGTAGGCTACTCTTTTTGGGGAGGCATTAGAGAAGATTGTGAAGGATTTAGGGGATTCTAAGGGAGGTGGGCTTCCCAAGGATTGCCCACGAGCGTCTAAAGTGTCTGCGGGGCAGAGGGGACCATCGCGCAAGTTTCACAGGTTCTGCGGTTCCCGGTTTCTGCCCTATCAGAGGCCAGTTTCTGCCTAGAGGCCAGTCCTTTCAAGGGGCCAGAGGATTTGGTAGGACCTACTTTAACGCTCAGCAGACGGCATCCAAAAAGCCGCAATGAAGGGACGCTGGTCCAGGCAGAGATCCCTGTGGGAAGACGTTTGCAGGGGTTTCTCTCTGCCTGGGCCAACGTCACTACAGACCAGTGGGTTCTCGAAGTTATCAGAGAAGGTTATGCTCTGGAGTTTGCTCACACACTGGTAGAAACCTTTGTAGCGTCTCTGTGCGTTTCCTGGGCGAAGAGAAACGCCATCTACGACACCTTGTTGCGCCTTCAAGCGGTGGTGCCAGTGTCTGCAGGCCAGTGCGGCTTTGGTCGATATTTAATTTATTTCGTGGTTCCCAAGAAGGAAGATTCTTTTCAGCTGATTCTGGATCTCAAGCACGTCAATCGTCTGATGGTGCCTCACTTCAGGATGGAGACTTTAAGGTCCGTAATCCAGTCGGTCAAACAGGGAGAGGTCCTCTCTTCCATAGATTTGATGGAAGCGTATTTGCATATTCCCATCCGAGCAGAGCACCAGAAATTTCTTCGGTTTGCGGTACCCATGGGTCATTTTCAGTTCTGAGCGCTACCGTTTGGGCTAGCTACGGCACCTCGAACCTTCACAAAGGTGATGGTGGAGGCGGCGGTGGCGCTTCGGAAGGAAGAAATTCAGTTTCATCCTTATCTCGACGACTGGTTGATTCGGGCTCCGTCTGTGCCGGAATCCCGTGCGGCGACAGCTCGGGTGGTGCAGTTTCTCGAGCAGCTTGGTTGGGTCATCAATCGGTCCAAGAGTCATCTGGAACCGGTGAGACAGCTAACTTATCTGGGCGCTTTCTTCGATACAGAGGTGGCCTCAGTTTTTCTGCCAACAGACAGAGTGCAGAAGCTGAGGTCACAGATTGCGGCCTTCCTGCAGGTTTCGGCTCCGACGGAGGTGTTAGATTCGATGGCGATAGCGTTAGACCTAGTGCCGTGGGCCAGGGTGCATATGCGTCCGCTTCAACAGGCGCTGCTAGCCAGGTGGTCGCCACAAGATCATCCCCTGTCCAGGCGGTTGCCGTGTCCAGCGGCGGTGCGTTTCAGTCTATGGTGGTGGCTGGTACCGGCTCATCTGCAGGCGAGGGTGTCCCTAGCGGATCCGGACTGGGTTTTGCTCACAACGGATGCCAGTCTGTCAGGTTGGGGCGCGCACTGTTTGGAGCAGATAGCGCAAGGCACCTGGACGGTGGAGGAAAGCCTTTGGTCGATCAATCGCTTGGAGCTCAGAGCGGTGCGGTTGGCGCTGGTGCACTTTGTTGATCGGCTCTGGGGCCGAGTGGTGCGTGTGTTTTCCGACAACTTGGTAACGGTGGCGTACATCAACAAGCAGGGAGGCACGGGCAGTGCATGCCTTCTAGAGGAGAGTCAACTGCTGTTTCAGTGGGTGGAAGCGCATCTCTTGGCGATTTCGGCAGCGCATGTGGCAGGAAAAGACAATATTCAGGCCGATTATCTCAGTCGGCATGCGTTAGATCCCGGCGAGTGGGAGCTGAACTGTGCAGTGTTTCACGAGATCACGGAGCAGTGGGGTCTGCCGATAATGGACCTCATGGCTACTCAAGCGAATGCCAAAGCGGCTCGGTTTTACAGCAGACGCGGGGAGCATATGTCGGAAGGGCTCTACGGGCTGGTGCAGCCTTGGCCGACGGGTCAGCTCCTATATGTGTTTCCTCCGTGGCCGCTGATAGGACGGCTCGTCCAGCGGATAGCAAGTTACAGCGGTACGGTGATCCTCATAGCTCCGGATTGGCCCAGACGTCCTTGGTATGCTGATCTGGTGCAGCTGCTGGTGGCTCCTCCGTGGCGGTTGCTGGCTCGAATGAATCTGCTATACCAAGGACCCGTCTTGATGCCACAGGTGGATCGGTTCTCGCTTACGGCTTGGCTCTTGAGAGGGAACAGTTGCGACACAGAGGATACTCGCAGTCCGTGATAGCCACCCTGTTGCGGTCTCGGAGACAGTCTACTTCCTTGGCGTACATTCGGATATGGCGTATTTTTGAAGCGTGGTGTGCAGAGCGACACCTTACCCCTTCGGGCGTAAAGATGCCGGAGATTTTGCTGTTCCTGCAAGGGGGGTTGGAGAGAGGTCTGTCCTGAATACTCTTAAGGTACAGCTAGCGGCGATAGCCTGTTATAGGGGGAAAGTACAGGGTCGTTCAATTTCTTCCCATCCGGATGTGCGTCGATTTCTGAAAGCAGCCAAGCTCCTTCAGCCTCCGCTTCGTCAGTTGGTTCCACCGTGGGTTCTGAATCTGGTGTTAGAGGCTTTGACAGGGCAGCCGTTTGAGTCCAAGTCGGCAAGTAATATCCGGGAGTTCTCCTGGAAGACGGCTTTCTTAGTAGTCTTGTGTTCTGCTCGCAGAGTGTCAGATCTACAAGCCCTTTCGTGCAGAGAGCCGTACCTTCAGTTTACGGCAGAGAAGGTTGTTCTGCGGCCGGTACCGTGTTTTCTACCTAAGGTGGTATCGAGCTTTCACATGAATCAGGCCGTCTTCCTGCCTATGTTTCGGCCTCGCGAGGGGGTCCAACGGGATCGGTTGCTGAAGAGGTTGGATCTTGGGCGCGTGTTGCGGAAGTATCTCAAGGAAACAGAGTCGTTTCGGAGATCGGACAGGCTATTCGTACTGTTTGGGGGTCCAGCTAAGGGCAAGGCAGCGACCAAGGCTTCGATCGCTCGATGGGTGAAGCATGCCATCCAAGCAGCTTACGAATTAGAGCTCATTCGACTAGGGGTCAGGCTACTTCGTGGGCGGAGTCGGCCTTAGTTCTGCCGGTAGACCTCTGTAGAGCGGCGGCGTGGTCTTCGTTGCATACGTTTGCTAGACATTACCGGTTGGATGTCCAGGCTCAGGGAGATGCCAGTGTGGGGGCCTTGGCTATTGTGGTGGGGCTCGCATGGCCCTCCCGTAGATGAGTACGGCTTTGGTACTACCCTACATTCCTGGACTGGCCCGGAGAGACGAATAGGAAGGAGAAATTAGACCTTACCTGCGAATTGTCTTTCCTCGAGTTCTCTGCGG
Source organism: Ichthyophis bannanicus (assembly GCA_033557465.1). Classification (NCBI taxonomy): domain Eukaryota; kingdom Metazoa; phylum Chordata; class Amphibia; order Gymnophiona; family Ichthyophiidae; genus Ichthyophis; species Ichthyophis bannanicus. Next base: position 944,535,402 of record CM066034.1, read on the forward strand.
GCCAGTCCAGGACCCACCCTTTGTTTAGCTGCGAGAGGTGAAGTTGTTATGATCCTCGGCCAACAGATGCTAACTTTTTCAGGTTTCCAACCTGGAGACCGAGGCTGGGGATTCCTTCTTTTTTGTCCGGACATGCTCTAAGAACTTTTAAAATAGTTAAAAAAAAAGAGAAAAACGGGGGGTCAAAGGAGATGGACGACCTTGAAGTTTGTTGTTGAAGTTTCTTTTTAGATTAGCGAATTAGTTCCACTGCTTTGTTACCATAAGACTGACACTCTCTGGCACCAGGGGGAGCTATAGGACCTGTCAGCAAAGAGTTTTCAGAACTCGAGGAAAGACAATTAGCAGTTAAGGTCTAATTTCTCCTTTATGTATATTTTCTGCAACTTTCTGTTACCTTCGGGTTCAAACTGAAATTATGTATTCTTTTGTAAACCGTGCTGCTCTTATCTTATTTATTTAAAAACATTCCTATACCGCAGCTATCCCAATTAATAATCAGATCTGTCATTTTTTTTCACAATCTGAGATTTTACAACTTATAACATAAAAACTCAATTATTGTAACGCTGTTTTATGGATTCACTGTGAAATCAAAAAAACTACAGTGGATATATGCAGACTGTTTCTCTGAGACTGCTTTTTGATTTGAGGTTTAGAGATCATGTCTCTTCTTATCTAAACTCACTTCATTGGTTACTGATTCAGAAACTGCTTTTAAATATTTTTATGGTCAGCTTCCAACCTATGTTGTAAGTAAATTATAGAAGTATATCCCAGCCCGTACTCTGAGGTCTCAAACAGATCAGATTGTTTTAGTGGTTCCCTCTTACAAACATTTTCATCTTGAATGTGCACATCATAATGCCTATTCATGTTCTTTGCCACTACTATGGAATGGCATGCCAAACATTTACCATTCTATGGACAATCTGTTATTTTTTTGGAAGGTGATAAAAACGTACCTTTTTTCTGAGATATGATGGACATTGTAAAATAAGTAATATCCTTTACTGTCCTTTTTATGAAGAGTAGATATTATGTGTTATGATGAGGTATTGTCAGTCTGTTTGTTACTTTTTATTATTATGTATGTAATTTGTAACCTGTCCTGAGCAATTTGAAAGAACAGGATAAATATTGAGACAAATTCAGAAAGAGGTTTGATCTTCATGTGATTTAATTTTTGGATGTTAGAATTGTGTTACATCAGGGTAATTAGTTGTTACGTTCCACAGGCTTGCGATGTAGAGATGTACAATCAGAGTCGTCATCAACCTAGGTTAAAGAGAGGACTCCCTGTAAGGCTTATAGTGTAAGCCCATTTTTGCGCATTTGACGTATTTGCTTTTTAGAGGGTTTTTAAATTCAGGCTATGGAGCTTCAAGATAGATCTTTACAATGTGGCCACTCCTATGATGTGGTCCATTGGACTTACAAATGGGCCCGTTGGGCTCATCGTAAGTAGCTTTTGCTATCTTCTACGACTTGTTCTGAAGATCAGATTGTGTGTTATTGTTCATGGATCACACTTATGATATTGTGTCTGTTATAAAAATGTTTTGGTTCAACATCAGAGCAGAAACAAAGTACAGCCACACTAATACTTCTTCAACCAACCAATTTATTAAAGAATCCAACTTGGCCAAGTTTCAGCACTCAGGCCTTTGTCAGGGGTCTAAAAACATAAGACAAATAGACATATTAAAAATCCCATAAGGACATTATGGACAATCAAAGAAGACAGTACATAAAAAAATATATACAGACAGGTATGAGTAAGGTAAATAAAAAAATTCAGTTACCAGTACATTGGACGAAAAAGTCTGGCAAAACAAGAATGGTGACAATAGAACATCAAAACTGCATACCTAACCTACAAAATATATCATAAAAGCATATGATGAAGAGTATACCAATTACCTCTGTTACTAACTGCCTAGGAAGGCAATAAACTCACACATTCAATAGACCATACAAAAAGGAGGACGTTTGAAAACTATAGCAAAGGAGACAGGGAAGAGCATACCAATTAGTACGTATGGCACTACATGTGTAGATAATGTCGTTTATTTCCTTTCATTTTATGCATTTATTATAACATTTTTGTTGCAAATTGTTTCTTTTGATTAACCAGCGTGCCTGGTGGGCTTTTGAGATATACTGCAAATACATATTTATTCAAGTTGGATTTTTTGTAATTCCTCAGTACTAAGGTTATTACTTTCTATTTTGGAGAAAGCCTAACATATCTGAAAAATTCTTGTATCCCCATTTTATTGTATTGACTATCTCTTCTTTTTGTATCTTTGCTTTCTTGAAAAATTTCCTAGCTTCTCTACGTTTTTCCAAATATTGATGCTTGTCTTCCTCTCTCTGTGATCTCTTGTGTTTTAAGAAGGCCACCCTCTTTTTCTTCACCTTCAGCTATTTTCAAGAACCATAGTGGCCTCCTTTTCCTTTGACATTTATTTGCCTTTCTAACAAAGTTTTTTTTTATGTTGTTGCCCTTAAAATATTCCCTTTCAGTCTTGCCCATTGCTTTTCTACATCTCCCAGCTGTTCCCATCCTCTTAATGACTCCTTGAGCTATTGTCCCAAATTGAGAAAGTTTGTTTTCTAAAGTCTGAATGGACTTCATCAGCCCTAGTCTTAATACTAAACCACGCCATCTGGATGATCACTGGATGCAAGATGATCTCCCACTATGCATCAGAAACACTTTTTCCATTGGTAAGTGCCAAGTCGAGTATGGCCCCTTCACGTGTGGGTTCTATTATCAGTTGCTGGAATAGTTCTCCCTGTAGAGAATCTTTACTTCTAGATAACACTGCAGCAGGGGTGTGTCAATCATCTTCTGGTATGCTGAAATCATCTATTGCTGACATTTCTCCTTTCATGGCAATACTGCATATGTTTTATATTAAATTTCCGTCCACTTCTCCCTGTGAAGGAGATCTGTATATCACAGCAATACAAATGGAATTCCCTTTCCCTCTTTTTAGTTTAGCCCACATTGCCTCTTCGCTCTCTTTTAAGCCCTGTAATTCTATAGCTTTAATGTTGTGTTTTTTGCATATAATGCAACGCCTCCCCTTCTTCCTATCCTGTCCTTCCTGAATAAGGTATAGCCTGGTATAATTACATCTCAGTCATGGTTGTCCGTGAACCATGTCTCCGTAACCGCCACCAAATTCAAGTCCACCTCTTCCATTAAAGCCTCAACATTTGGGATCTTATTTCCTATACTATGGGCATTTATGCACACCACTTTCCAGATGGCTGAACTGGCTGCTCCAGCCCCAGTATGCTCAGTCTCCAAGCAGCTGGAGGAGGTAGTGAGCCAGGGTGCTGGACTCAATAAAGGGACAACTAAGGAGCATATATGAGAATAGATTTTAATTTTCCCTTTCTGGATTTACAGAGTTGTTCTTTTGTTAGTCAGGAGAGAGAAAGAGATAAGAACAGAGCCAGTGAACTGAAGGGGGAAATCCCCACCCTCCCAGATCTACGGGGAAGCGGCTTTGAAGGGCCTTCAGTTTCCCGGGGATACCCGTGGCTCCCGAACCTGATACCGGGTGAGGAGCTGCTGCGGCTACAGTCCACTGCACAGAAGCTGCTTCCCAGGCACACCTCCCTCAGCGTCGAAGTCGGTGAGGAGCGGCTGAAGTGAGGGAGAGTAGATATGGAGGGCAGCAGCTGGGCCGGAAGATGCTAAACACCGGTTTTGAGATACTCAAAAGTAAATGGAGACAAAGCTGCAGGCAGTGAGCCGGGGAGAGCAGCGTGAGTCACTGCAGTTTCACTTTGGGTCTCTGCGCAGCCTTGGACCGTGTGGCTGGCAGTTAGCAACTGCGCAGGAAAGAAAAGTAGAGGCGTCACTTTATTTTATTTATTTATTTATTTTAATTTCTTATATACCGCACTCTTTGACATCAGCGCGGTTCACAGAGAACATAAACAAAACCAGAACAACAGGCTGTTCGGTATTACATATAACAGGAGTATAAACTTGGAGCAACATGGGAGAACTATTTACTTTCTTTTGCTCCTGCCATTGGCCTGGCATGTTGTGTATTTTTTTACCGAGCTTTTGCTTTTTGGGGTTGCTCTCCTCACTCTGGGGCAGATTTCTGTTGGCAGCTGCCTGAATAGTCCTCATTATTATTATTATCATCGTTGTTATCATTATTGTTGTTTTTGGATAGAATAGAAGAAAATTTAATTTCAGTTTCTTTTCTTTTCTTCATTCCTGCCAGTTCAGTCAATTTGAGCTCCTTAGCGGTCTGCTGAGATCCCTATTAGGGGTTGACACTGTTCCTCCCGGAATACCAGCCAGACCGCAGTGCCTGGTCTGCGGGACCCGTCGTGGGGCAGTCTCCGACACTGGCATTTGCTGGGGTTGCACGATAGAGGCCACAGCATTGGAACAGGGCCTCCAGAGACAGGCAGGGCAGAGGAGTCCCTCCCCGTCATGGGATTCCCTGGACACAGAGGGGGCCGCATTGGTGGCAGGGGTCCATTAGTCATTCTCGGACCCTCCACCTCGCAGGGCAGGGTGGTGGTGGAGCTTCCGGGTGATTTCTTTTGCCATAATTTGTCCTACTTCTGCATAGAGTGTTCTGTATGTGTTGGCAGGGGTTGACGGGTTGCTCCTCGATGCCAGGACAAGGTACAGGTGGCAGACGCGAATGAAAGCAAGACAGAGGCAGTGCCTACTAAACGGCGTAAGTCCTCAGAGGACTGCTATTTGCACTCTCCCTTGTTGGAGGGGCAGGACGAAGAAGACTTGGATTGAAGCTTGAGTTGCAAGGGGACAAATTGAAAGAAGGAGAGATTCCGGAGCAGGAGGAAAGCTCATGGATTGTACAGATGTTCCGATGGGAAGAATTGCCAGCACTCTAAAGGCCCTTAACATGCCTGTTTGTTTTCCGGTGGAAGACGAGACACTGGAGGATCCACTGATCCAGGCAGTGCAGAAGATACAGAAAGTGTTTCCGGTGCATAGAGTGGTCTGGCAGATGATCCAAGAGGAGTGGGATCTGCCAGAGGCCGGTCTCAGGGGGGTATGTGCCATGTCACGCCTGTACCCGCTTCTGGACCAGGACTGCAAACTGTTTCAGTCAATGAAGGTTGATGCGGCTGTAGAAGATGATGATTCCGGTATAGCACTCTCTCTGCAGGCCTCCATCTGTGGGGCCTGGGTGGCTAGGGCCTGTTTTCGCTGGTCACAGTGGGTTCCACAGCTGGGAGAGTCTGAGAAGGACCACTCCGGAGAGATGGCCAAATTAGAATCTGGGGCAGCTTATCTGGCAGACACCCACTACGATCTCATTAGAGGCCTTTCCAAGAGCATGGCCTCATTGGTGGTGTGGCAGTGCATCACTACCTGTGGCTTCGGAACTGGGCAGTGGACAATTCCTCCAAGTCCCATCTCAGCAAGCTTCCTTTTAAGGGGAAACTTCTTTTCAGGGATGATTTGGACAAATTGGTTAAGGACTTGGAAAAGTCAAAAGGGGGGTGTCTTCCCAAGGATAAGCAGAAGCAGGTTCGCACCCCATGTTCAACACTAGGACAGTCACGGGACTTTAAGCGTTTTCATACATCCTGCTTTATCCCTTACCAGAGGGGCAGATTTCCCTCTAGAGGGCAGGGTTTTTGAGGGGCAGGCAGAGGCTTTGGTGCCTCTTCGACCTTTGGGGCCCCAAGAAATCACAATGAAGTGAGGCAGGCCCAGTTGCCAGCTGTATAAGTATATTGGAATCATCCAAAGATGACATGCTTAGTCTCCAAGCTGCTGGAAGAGGTACACTACGCAGAGGTGTGGGACTGGACTGGATTTCCTCAAGGAACAACAATTAGCAGGTAAGTCTAATTTCACCTTATATCTCAACAAATAGAGGTGATCTGCATGGAACGGTGGGTACACCTCTAAACAAAGGCATGGGGAGAGGTGACCTGCGCAGAGCGACAGGTACACCTACTCTTGCCACCTTGCTGAGCAGACTAGATATACCATAGTGGTCTTTATCTACCATCATATACTATGTTATTATGTATGTTTTACATGGAAGGTGCCCAACAATATTGTCTTTCCTTTATTTTACCTTTTAAAAAATGATGAATTGTTTTTTCCTTTTGAAAAATATGAGCTGCTTTTTATTGATCCTATATCATTATGCTCTTCCCTGTCTTGGTTGCTATAATTTTCAAATGTTCTCCTTTTTGTATGGTCTTTTGTATGTGTGATTTTATTGCCTCCCTAGGCAGTTAGTAACAGAGATAATTGTTGATATACTCTTCATTATATGCCTTTATGATTTATTTTGTAGATTGGTGACAATGGAACAGGCAAAATTGCATAACCATTCTTGTTTTGCCAGATGTTTTCGTCCAATGTATTGGTAACCTTTTTATTTACCTTGCTCACACCTGTCTGTATATACTTTTTATGTATTGTCTTTTTTTGATTGTTCATAATGTCCTTATGGGATTTTTAATATCCTGACATATTTCTATTTGTCTTTTAGACCCCTGACAAAGGGGGTCTCAAAGGATTCCCGAGGAGACTGTGGTGGATCCCACGGGCTGAGCAGAAGCCATTAGACTGGAGTCTGTGTTGGCCTTTTTGGTGGATCTGCTCTATGATTTACTTTGGGCCTCGGCTAAGAGGATGGCTATGGTGGTCACGGTGTGCCGGCTGTTATGGTTGTGCAATTGGTCGGCAGATGTGGCCTCTAAGACGAAGCTTAGCAAGCTCCCCTTTATAGGGAAGTTGCTGTTTGGAGAGGACTTGGAAAAACTGGTCAAGGATTTGGGAGACTTCAAGGTGCCTAAGCTGCCGGAGGATAAGCCAAAACAGACTGGCAGAGGGGTTCCCTTGAGGGATTGTGGTTGGGATTCTCGCAGGTTTCTTCTGCTGGGGCAGTGAATCTGCAGAGATCCCGTTTCTTACAGTGGGGCTTGTTCTTTTGTGGGTGCTCCCGTGGAGGCCAAGAAGAGGCCTTTGGAGCTGCTGAGGCTGCCAAGTCTTCCCAATGAAAGTGTGGGGAACCCAGTCTGTGGGTGGTCGCCTGCAGTGGTTCTTTCCAACTATGTCGGAGGCCTGGAGGTGATCAGGGATGGTTCCGACCTCGGGTTTGTCAGACAGCGTGCTGGGCCTCCGGCAATACTCGGGCTGTGGAGGAGACTCTCGAGTGCTTGTTGTGACTAGAGGTTTTCGTACCAGTCCCTTGAGGTGGCTGGGGTTCTGGTCTGTATTCCATCTATTTTGTGGTTCCCAAAAAGGAAGGGTCTTGACATCCTATTCTCAATCTGAAAGGGATCAACAGGGCCTTGCGCTCAGTAATAGTGGCGGTGCAACAGGGAGAGTTTTTCTAACCTCTCTGGATTTGACCGAAGCTTAGTTAAATATTCCTATCTGCCTCAATCACCAGCAGTTTACTAGATATTAGGGGAAAGCCGACAGTCGCCCAAGAGCGGATGGTTCGGAAGAATGTATCTTTGAAGGATACTACCAAAAGCAGAGAGGTTCCACAAAAGAGTAAAGTAGCCCAAATACCCTCAAGTATGGAGTAGACAGAACTTAAAGATCCCAAATTACCCATGTCTATGAATAGCCAAATTAATATGAATAAAATACATTCTCTAAAATGCTTGTATGCAAATGCTAGAAGTCTAAAAAATAAGATGGGAGAGTTAGAATATATAGCACTAAATGAAAGGTTAGGTATGATTGGAATATCAGAGACATGGTGGAAGGAGGACAACCAGTGGGACACTGTGATACCTGGGTACAAACTATATCATAATGATAGAGCTGCTCAAATTGGTGGAGGGGTTGCTCTCTGTTAGAGAGGGCATTGAGTCAGAAAGGATTAAAGTTTTGCGGGAAACAAAATCTGCTGTAGAATCTATATGGATTGAAATTCCATGTAAAACCTGTTCTATGTAAAATAATATCATTCTATTATTCAACTTTGTTTACTTGTAAACCGCCACTGATCGCTGGAAGTGGCGGTATAGAAGAGATGTATAAATAAATAAATAAATAAAAGGGGGAATGCAATGGCAGTTGGGGGTGTACTATCGAGCGCCTTGCCAGAATGACCAAATGGATGATGAAATGCTCAAAGAAATCAAGGAAGCTAACAAAAGTTACAGTGCAGTAATAATAATGGGTGATTTCAACTACCCCGGTATCGACTGGGTCAGTGTCACATTAGGACATGCTAGGGAGATAAAGTTCCTAGATGAAATAAATGACTGCTTCTTGGAGCAGCTGGTTCATGAACCGACCAGAGGGGAAGCCATATTAGACCTAGTCCTTAGTGGAACACCAGATCTAGTGCAAGAGATAAGGTTGTTGGGGCCACTTGGCAATAGTGATCATAGCATGATTGCCTTTGATTTAATTAGTGGAGGAGGGATAGTAAGGCAATCCACAGTACTACCTTTTAACTTTCGAAAGGGAGACTGATAAAATGAGGAAAACAGTTAAGAAAAAACTAAAAGGAGCAGTTGCAAAGGTTAAAGACGTACATCAGGCTTGGCTGATGTTGAAAAATACTATCTTGGAAGCCCAGACCAGCTGTATTCCACGCTTTAAGAAAAGTGGAAGGAAGTCCAAAAAACTGCCAGCATGGTTTAAAGGTGAGGTCAGAGAGGCTGCTGTTGCCAAAAAAGCATCTTTCAGGAAATGGAAAAAAGAGCCAAACGACGAAACCTGGAAACAGCACAAGCACTGGCAAGTCAAATGCAAGGCATTGATAAGGAAGGCAAAGGGAGAATTTGAGAAGAAGCTTGCTGCGGAAGCAAAAACGCGAAGTAAAGACCTTTTCAAGTACATTGGTAGCAAAAAACCTGTGAGTCAGTTGGTCCATTAGATGATAAAGGGGTTAAAGGAGCAAAGGAGCACTAAGAGGCGACAAGGCGATAGCGGAGAGATTGAATGAATTCTTTGCTTCAGTCTTTACTGAGGAAGATGTAGGGATGTTACCCATGACTGAAGTGGTATTTAAAGGTGCGGAAGAATTGAAGGAAATATCGATACATCGGGAAGATGTATTACAACTATTAGATAAACTGAAGAGTAGAAAATCACCTGGGCCGGATGGTATACATCCAAGGGTGTTGAAAGAACTGAAATATGAGATTGCAGACCTGCTATTAGTAATCTGTGAACTATCATTAAAATCATCTGTAATACCTGAAGATTGGAGGATCGCCGATGTAACACCAATTTTTAAAAAGGGTTCTAGGGGTGATCCGGGAAACTACAGACCGGTGAGCCTGACATCAGTACTGGGAAAAATGGTAGAAACCATCATAAAGAATAAAATTACTCAGCATATAGATAGTCATGACCTAATGGGAGACAGCCAACATGGCTTTAGACAAGGAAGATCTTGTCTTACTAATCTGTTATGTTTTTTGAAGGAGTGAATTATCAAGTGGACAAAGGTGAGTCGGTTGATATTGTGTATCTGGACTTTCAGAAAGCCTTTGACAAGGTCCCTCATCAGAGACATTTGGCAAAACTAAAGAGTCATGGGATAGGAGGCAGTGTACTATTGTGGATCAGGAACTGATTAAAAGATAGAAAGCAGAGGGTAGGGCTAAATGGCCAATTTGCCCAATGGAGAAAGGTGAATAGTGGTGTACCCCAGGGATCTGTGCTGGGTCCGCTGCTTTTTGACATATTCATAAATGACCTGGAAAGTGGAATAACGAGTGAGGTTATCAAATTTGCAGATGACACAAAACTGTTTAAAGTTGTTAAAACCCAAGAGGATTGTGGAAAATTGCAAGAGGATCTTGACAAATTGGAAGACTGGGCATCAAAATGGCAGATGAAATTTAATGTGGACAAGTGCAAGGTTATGCACCTAGGGAAGAACAACCCAAACTATGGTTACACGATGCAAGGTTCCGCATTAGGAACCACCACCCAAGAAAAAGATTTAGGTGTCATTGTGGATACCATGTTAAAACCCTCGGCCCAGTGTGCAGCAGCGGCCAAGAGAGCAAATAGAATGCTAGGTATGATAAGGAAAGGAATGGAAAATAAAAAGATATTATAATGCCTCTATATTGTTCCATGGTGAGACCGCACCTTGAATATTGTGTGCAATTCTGGTCGCCGTATCTTAAAAAGGATATAGCGATTTTAGAAAAGGTTCAGAGAAGAGCCTCCAAAATGGTAAAGGGGATGGAAGGATACTCCTATGAAGAAAGGCTAAAAAGGTTAGGGCTCTTTAACCTGGAAAAGAGACAGCTGAGGGGAGATATGATAGAAGTCTATAAATTAATGAACGGAGTGGAACGAGTAAACGTAGATCGATTGTTTTACCTTATCAGAATATAGAAAGACTAGGGGACATGCAGTGAAGCTACAGGGTAAACTATTTAAGACTAATAAAAGAAAATATTTTTTCACTCAACGTGTAATCAAACTCTGGAATTTGTTATCGGAGGATGTAGTAAAGGCTGTTAGTGTAGCTGGGTTTAAAAAAGGTTTGGACAAGTTCCTGGAGGAAAGGTCCATAAACCATTATTAAGAAGGGACCCAGGATATCAATGCTTGAATCAATACAAGCATTGTGGAACCTGTGTCCCTTGGGGAAACTGCTAGGTACGTATGACCTAGATTGGCCACTGTTGGAAACAGAATACTGGGCTTGATGGACCTTGGTCTGACCCAGTATGGCATATCTTATGTTCTGTTCTTATGTTCAGTTTCTGCGATTTGCAGTGCCGAGGGGGCATTTTCAGTTTCAGGCCTTGCTGTTTGGTCTAGCTACTGCACCTTGGGTGCTTACCATTTAGTCATGGGCTCGATAGCAGTCATGTTGTAGCTGGTGCCTTGGGCAGGGCAGCACATGTTGGTCCCGCAGGTGGATCTTCTGTTGTGGTGGTCTCCACAGTTGTCCATGGAAGTTCACCTTTCACTTTGGGCGGAGGCCTGTGCAAGTTTGCAGTGGTGGCTGAATTTGGAGAAGCTCGTGGCAGGGATGCCTCTCAAATCTCCAGACTGGATGGTGGTGACCACGGATGCCAGCTTGTTCGACTGGGGCAGACATTGGCTATCTCAAATGGCTCAGGGCAGATGGAACTAAGAGGAGAGTCATTTGGTTGATCAATCACTTGGAGATGCAGACAATGCTTCCGGCTTTGGAGGTATTCTTTCCACTGCCGAGTCACAGGGCGGTGCAAATGCTGTCAGAGAATGCCACAATGGTGGCGCATACCAATCAACAGGGTGGCACGCTGAGCTAAATAGTACAGTAGCAGCAGTAGGTAGAGGCCCACTTGCTGGTGCTCCTGGTGACCCATGTGCCAGGAAGGAGTGTCCAGGTGGATCATCTGAGTCGCAACTCTCTGGACCCCTGGGAATGGGCTCTGTCGGAATCTGCCTTATGCGGATTGTGGATCGCTGGAGGTGCCCGGCAATGGATTTAATGGTGTTTCTGGCAAATGACAAGGTCGACCATTTCTTCAGCCACTGCAGAACGTATATGTCCAAGATACTAGATGCCCTGGTTCAACCTTGACCAAGTGCAGAACTGCTTTGTGTTCCCTCTGTAGCCTTGGATTGGTTAGGTCCTGCAGCGGATAGTCCCATCGAGAGCAAGTAGTGCTGATTGCACTGGACTGGCCTCAACATCCCTGGTATGCGGATCTGGTGCGGCTGCTGATAGCTGAGCCGTTTCTCCTGCTGGCGGATGTGGACCTGCTTACTCACAGGCCAGTGCGGATGCTGGATGTGGGTTGGTTCTCGCTTACAGCTTAGCTCGAGATGGCTGGGCTGAGGTGCAGAGGCTACTCGCCTCAGGTCATTGATACTTTACTGCAGGCTTGCAGATGATCAACATCCTTGGTCTAGGTGCGAGTCTGGTGCATTTTTGAGGCTTGGTGTGGAGAGTGGAGGGTTCATCCACTTGGGGCCATGCTTCCTGATATTCTGGGGTTTCTTCAAGCTGGACTGGAGAAATGTTTGGCTTTGGTTTCTTTGCAGGTCCGTGTTGTGACCTTGGCATGTTTCAGGGGTTGGGTTTAGGGTCAAGCCCTGGCAGCCCATGGGGATATGATTTATTTCCTTTGAGGTGTTAAGAATCTTCGTCCTCCTTGTTGGTCCGCAGTTCCCTAGTAGGATCTTAATTTTGTGCTCTTGGCTTTGGGGGTACCTTCCTTTTGAACCACTTAAGAGAACTTGACTTTTGAAGGTGGTGTTTCTACTGGTAATTTGTTCAGTCTGTTGAATTTCTGAGCACCAGGCTTTGTCTTGTAAGGAGCCGTATTTAATATTTTCTAATGAGAAGGTAGTTTTGTCCAGTGCTTTCCTTTTTACCGAAGGTGGTGTCGCGTTTTCACCTCAATCAGGTATTCTTCCTGCCGACCTTTTTTAAGTCCACAGGATTCCAAGGAGGCCCATCTTCTTCATAAGCTGGATGTCCGTAGGTTACTCAAGCGGTGCTTAAAGGTGACTCGGCCTTTTTGGCATTCTGAGAGGCTCTTTGTCTTGTTTGGTGGTCCTCGGAAAGGTGAGGTGGCTTTTAAGGCGTATATCAAGTCTGCATATCTGTTGAAGGGGGTCCACTTAATGTGGGCTCAGGTATCATCTTGGGTGGAGGTTGGTCTGGTTCCCCTTCAGGACATTTGTAAGGTGGCGACATGGTCATCTCTTCATTCTTTTGTGCGGCATTACCATCTGGGTGTGCAGGTCCGATTGGATACGGCTTTTGGGGCCCAGGGTATTGCAAGCCGGTGTCTCGATTCCTACTGGTCGTTAGTAGGACGTAGCACAGCAGTACTAGTTTGGACTGGACTGGAAGGTGAAATTTAGACCTTGCTTGCTAATTTTCTTTCCTAAAGTCCCTCCAGGACTATCCCAGGATGCGTTTCTCTGTGGGGTGCTGTCTTACATTTGTTCTTGCAGAATTGGATTCTAGCAGGCGTGTCTAGGCAGTGCGTGCTAGGTTTCGAGGGTGTCTGCTCAGTTGTCCTTGGCGTTCCGAGTCTGTGTGTTCTGATCAAGTTTTTTAACAGCTTTGCACTAAAGCAACAACAACAAAAAAGGATGATTCCCCTCATATGAGTGTAATTCTCTATTTGATAGATTCCATTTGGGGGTCGGGAAGAGTTTGAATGGTTCCTCTTGTTGCTTGTTTCTGAGAGAGGGTATGGCTAATGGAGAATTGGGATTGGGCTCCATTTTCTCTGCTTTGTGAAGTTCATACTGGCTATTGTCAGTTGGCACAGGCTACTTATAATATACTTTGTGTTCTCAGTTTCCACTTGCTGGTAGATGAGTAACTCACTTGTCTGGACTGTATTGGAAGGACTCCAGGTAAGGTCTACTTTCACTTAATGAGCCCCCGTGGTTTAACATCATGTGGACTTTAATCATACTTTTTCCCAATTGAGGTGGCTGGTGATTGATTACGTTTCTATACTCCCACCCTCCTGTTCAAAGTGGCGATCATGAAAAATTATTGAATAAGAAAAACAATCCTAGATTTTCAGGTTGAAGACTGTCGAACCTGCTGGGCTCAAACTGGAGGTTGAGTGGATGTCTTTGATTTATTGATTGGTTTGATGATTGGATTTAATTAGATCACTTTTCTTTAAATTTGTCTCCTGCGTTGCTCTGTGGAGCGTGAATGCCATGGCTTAGAAAATGTTTGTCAGAAGACTTAGTCACAAATTTGATAGTTGAAGTCTAAGTACTGGAATATTGGCTTCAACTATGGACTATGTACAGATAACTGCCCTGAAGCAGAACTGTGAATAACGCTAAGTTTGAAATGCAGAATCTTTGTAGACAAGATTTGGCAGGATTTCATCATATATATAGATTTCAATGTGATATTCTTTACTGCAATACACTGGATTGGATTTTTATACATTTTTTTTTCAAATAAATTAAAATGGACTAACCTCTGTAGGTCATACCTGTAATTATATAATCTTTGATTACACAGGTACACTAAAAAAATTTTTTTTTAAACTGCCTCTAATGTTTCGATTGATTTTTACGTTTTTTGGTGTGCTGAATCCAAATCTGGTAACCAATTTGCTCCATCACGTACAGATTTTTTGCTACATTGGGTTAGCAGTTTGAGGTGAACGTTTCAGATTGAGTGCGATCGAGATAAAAGTTTCTTGGATGAATTCTTTATACTAATTGTTTAGTAGTTATTCAAATAAGAATAAAGAAAATTGTAACAAGGCAGCACATAAGAATAGAGTAATGTCAACAAAACACACTGTGATGGTAGCAAAATTGTCTGCACTTAAAACAGCCACATACATGTGCATATAAGAGCGAGGTTAGACACAAAGCAAAGCAAAGAAATGTGCAAAAAATGTTGTACAGGTATGTATGTAAGAATAGAAAACGCAAACCGCACCATTGCAATACATGAAGACAAACACCCGATGGTGTGAAAATAAAATTCTAATAAATGAGATCCGACACTGTGGTAATAACTAGCAAATTTTTATTTCAAAGTTTAGTAAAAACACGATATTTGTCAACACAGTTTAGATTTTAAAGTCATTCTTGGGTCAATCAATCTCCTGGTGGGCCCGTTTCTTCTTCCCCCGAATGCTTCTCTTGGTGCGCTGCTTGGCGTATTTTTCATCTGGGGTTTCCCGCAGCAGAAATCAGCCATCATAGTGGTGTTCCATCTTCCTTGGTACCTTCTCTCTGCGTCCTTGATGTCCTGGTGAAACCTTTCACCTTGTTCTTCACTGTACGCCCCCAAGTTTTTGGGAAAGTAGTTCACATGGGAGTGCAAGAAATGGACTTTCAGGCTCATGTTACAGCCTTGTTCTTTGAAGGCATTGAGCATCCTGGCAACAATATCCTTATAGTTCTCATCCCGCCTGTTCCCCAAGAATTTGAGAACAACATCCTTGAAGGAATCCCAGGCTTCTTTTTCCTTCTCAGACATCGTTTCAGCGAATGCTCCATCTGAAATGAGTTTCCTTATATCAGGGTCAACAAACACTCCTTCCTTTAGCTTTGCTTCAGAAAGTCGGGGGAACTTTGAGCAAAGGTACCAAAAGCACTCACCATCTTTTGGAAGGGGCTTGATGAATTGCTTAATGAGACCCAACTTAATGTGGAGAGGTGGTAATAGAATTTTATCACGAGGTACCAAGCTCTCATGAAGAACATTTTTCTCACCGGGTCTCAAATACTCCCGAATTGGCCAGTCTTTTTTCCCCCAGAGTAGGTCGCGGGCCCGGCTATCCCACAAGCAAAGGAAGCAGGGATATTTGGTGAAACCGGATTGCTGCCCTAATAGCATGGATAGAATTTTAAAGTCTCCACAAATCATCCACTTATGCTCATCATAACGAATCTTCTGAAGAATCAGGGCCAAATTCTCGGATTTTCTTGGAGAATAACAGAGTGAGCAATAGGAACTGAAGCGAATGTGTTGCCATTATGAAGAAGAACACCTTTTATGCTGTCTTTTGACGAATCAATGAACAGCCGCCATTCAGCAGGATCATACTTGAGTTTAAACTTTTCCATCACTCCGTATATATCGTTGCAAAATACCAAATCTTCCTCTTTGCTGAAAAACTTCAAAAATTGTCTCTCGCGGTTGCGGTACCAATAAAAAGTTGTTCCTGGTGACAATAGATTTTTCTGTTTAAGCCGAGAACCTAGCAGTTGGGCAGCATCTTTTGGGAGTCCTAAATCCCGGACTAAATCCAATTCAGCTTGAGAGAAAAGTTCAGGTTTCGGATCTGGTTCAGTTTCAAACTCGGAAGTACTGGACTCATCGGGAAAAGCCATCTGATGAGTCTCATCATGATCAGAACCGTCCACACAAATATGATCCAAAGATTTTGGTGGTTCAGGCACAGGTACTTCGTTGCTATGAGGCATAGGCCTAATTGCTGAGGGAAGGTTGGGGTAACTTATTACGTTCTTATTTTTTAAGTTGTATCCCTTCACAATGCAAGAGCAAAAATAGCAGTCACTGCTGTGGTCTCTTTGTTCACGCCACATCATAGGTATTCCGAAATGAAATGCTTGTTTTTTACCTTTCATCCATAAGCGTAGATCTTCCTCACATGTCTTGCACACTTTGTGAGGAGCCCACGGTTTGTCTTGATCGCCTAACTTCAAACCGAAATAGGCGAAATATACTTTTTTAATAAATGCAGAAATGTTCCTCTGCCGCTTTTTCACAGTATATTCCCCACAAATAAAACAAAAACTGTCCGGAGAGTTGACGCAACCTCTGGCTCTGTGAGCCATCACAAATACACAACACTGCAAACTACAACTGTAGTGAACCACTTCGGAATAAAGCTGGATTATGACTGAGCAAACAAAAGGTAATAATGAACTTGCAAGAAACTGAAATTTGACAGGAACGTTCATGTCGCAACCACCGTGTTTGAGCGAGCGAACGAGGCGAGGCGAACAGGAAAGAACATGCGCCAGCGCGAGTACTGGATTTAGCCCCCCTCCTCCCAATTGTCCTGTTAATGTATAAAATGAATACAAAACACTCTAAAATATCATGAGGGAGTGTTTCTAGTTAGTTAACCATTGCAACCTCTATTTTGGGCCAAGAAAATAAACTGCAGTCGGCTAAAAAGAAATTATGTGAACATTCCTTATATGGGTAAGAAATCTAATTTTGCAAGAAAACGTGACGTGATGGAACATTTTGGCTATTTTTCCTGGATTCAGCACCCCAAAATCTATAGGAATCAGTTGCAAAACTGGAGGCAGTTTTTTGGTAGTGTACCTGTGTTATTAGTCTAAGGTTAATCTTACCCTTTGGTGTATGGTATAATCTCATTCCTGGGATAATGACCATGAAAAGATATTTTTTGACTGCATCGGGTTTGGCTTTAGTGGTGAACTGGAAACCCAAAACGTAATTGCCTTAGGTTTGACATAGGATACTGAGATCTGAAGGCAGCACCAATCCCCCTCTAAATGGAGTGAAGAGAGCTGTTTTTTTTTTTTTTTCCCCTCTGGTTCTGAGTTATCTGCTGGCACCATTCTGTTATGTGATGTGATCACACTGTCCAACAAAGCTCCTGTATTGTGGACCTAGTTGATGCCTGACTTTGGTAACTGCTGAAAAAATAACCAGTTTAAATAATCATTTACAGGCAATTTCAACCAGAATAAACTGCACTGTCTTGTAGAAGCAGTAAATGACAAATGAAGACATTTGCCAAAGTATGCTGGAAATAATACATTTCTATGTTTGTTCCAGGTTGAAGTGATCATTTAGGTTTCAATATGGAGCCACCTCTTTCAGCAAGAGCTACATCTATGTTCAACTCTCCAGAAGGATTGGCATCACTGGTTCCTTCTCAGAGCAATACTGCAAGAAAACGGGTATGGAAATTGCTTCGATAAGACCTGTGGAGAGTAATTTTATGAGGAAATGCGTGCTGTACACCTGAAAATAGGTGCCTAATTTTCTTTATAAATACTAAGGTACATGATTGAAAATGCATGCATATGATTTTGCACCCTGCCCACGCTCTGTCCGAACTCTGCCTCTGTGCACGTCAACAGTGAAAGTATGCACCATTCATGTGTACATGGCATTTTTACATTAGGGAGCACAAAGCGATTGCACTCATTTATGTGTGTAAGTGGCTAATATAGCCCTATTTGTGTGCATTCTTGCTGCACAATCTAGGCAGCTCCTTATAAAATTACTCCCATTATGGGCAACATTAGTTTTATTTGTATTACTCCCAAAATTCTAGTTTTTACATTTATTTTCTTATGTAAAATGTAGTTACTCACCTGTAACAGATGTTCTCTAGGGACAGCAGGAATCAGTTCTCACATATGGGTGACGTCGGCACAGACATAGCCCGCGCGGAACAGTTCCCCAGCTTTCAAAGAGAGCCTTTGGGAATGCCACCACGCATGCGTGGTCGCCTTCCCGCCCAAGGGTGCCATCTTACTCAGTCAGGTGCCATAGCTATAGCCCCTACAAGAAGATGGCAAAAAAAGGATAGCAACTCCAAGGGGAGGAGAGAGGGTTGTGAGGATTGATTCCTGCTGTCCCCGGAGAACACCTGTTACAGGTGAGTAACTATGCTTTCTCCAGGAACAAGCAGGAAGTCCTCACATATATATAGATATATAGTCCTCACAGCTACAGGTTACCAAGGACTTGTAGGAAAAAGCATGACAGAGCCATGAGCAGTCGCCAGTCAAGGCCGAAGGCAGCCCGAGGACCCTGTGTCCATGTATGGCCACACTCCCAGTAGCCGGAACAAGAAGGGTCGAAGAGCAGGGGTTGTTTAAACCCCAAACAGATTACAGCATATGGCCTGGCCGAAGGCACTGTCCTGACAGGACTCCCTCTCCAGGCAGTAATAACACTGCAAAGGTGTGAGGGGAGGACCAGGTGGTGGCTCGGCAGAAGTCTGTCAGTGGCACCGAGCGCAGACTAGTGGTGATGTCACCATCGCTCAGACATTCTGATCCGTATCTCGGCAGTCCAGGGGAAGCCCGGCCTGAGCCTGGGCAAAGGCGATGCAATCGGACACCCCGATGGACAAGGTACGAGTTAGAGTTCAGTCCAGCCCGTGAGAGGTGTAGCAAGTTCTGCAAATCTGGAAAGAAGCAAAAAAATGATGCTCTCCAAGATGCGTTACTTAGACAAATGGTGATGGAACCAACCAGGGAAAGCTCAACGCTGGATTTAGTGCTCACCAACGGTGATAGCGTGTCGAATGTCTGCGTGAGTGCCCCTGTGAGCAGCAGCGATCATCACACGGTGTGGTTTGAGATAAAAGCCATGGTACAGGCCAATCATAGCAAGCTCAAAGTCCTAAACTTCAAAAACACCGACTTCAATAAAATGGCCTAGTACCTAAAGGTGGAGCTGACAGGGTGGAAGGAGATAAGGGAAGTGGAATTGCTATGGGCTAAACTAAAGATGGCAATAAAAGGGGCAACAAATAAATATGTAACAAAAGTAAACAAAAACAAGAGGAGAAGAAAACCTATTTGGTTTTCCAAAGAAGTGGCTGCTGAAAGGCAAAAAACACAGCTTCCTATTCGCTTCTCCGGGCCAGTCCAGGGACAGGTAGGGTTGTCAATCCTCCATAGCAGCTGAGGGCTGAAAACTTCAAGCTTTGAAGAGAGGTGAAGCCACTCCCCCTGAGCATTACCCAGCAGTCTTTCAGTCCTCAGCAGCTATAGAGGGTCGAATTGGGTGTTCTCCCTCGTTTTTCTTTTCAATTTTCTTTTGCTTTCGCAAAATTCAAAAGCTCGCAAACAGAGGAACACAGAAATTGAATACAGGATCAAACTCAAAGAGACAAAGAGAGAAATAAGGATAGCAAAATCAAAGGCAGAGGAAAAAATGGCTAAAGATGTGGAGTGTGGTGACAAAACCTTCAGGTATATTTGGGAAAGGAAGAAGATGAGAGGTGGAATTGCAGGACTCGGAGTGCTGCGAACGGACTCGTGGAAAGTGACATTGAAAAAGCAAAATTGCTAAATGAATACTTCTGCTCTGTTTTTACTAAAGAAAGTCCTGGAGAAGGACCACCTGTAACTCCCAAATATAAAAATGGGAATGAAGTAGATACCACGCCATTCACAGAAGATGATGTGTTAGAACAACTTGCGAAACTGAAAGTGGACAAGGCCATGGGACCGGATAGGATACATCCCAGGATACTGAAAGAGCTCAGAGAGGTTCTTGCAGGGCCATTAGAGGATGTTTTCAACAGATCCTTGGAAACAGGAGAGGTTCCTCAGGGCTGGAGAATGGCTGATGTCATACCTCTACACAAAAGTGGACCAGGGAAGAAGTGTCAAACTACAGGCCTGTGAGCCTTACCTCGGTGGCGGGAAAAGTAATGGAGGCGCTCCTGAAAGAGCGAATAGTGAACGTTCTCAAAACCGTTGCAAGACCTGAGGCAACATGATTTTACCAAAGGTTGATCTTGCCAAACAAATCTGATTGAGTTCTTTGACCGGGTGACCAGGGAGCTAGATCAGGGGCATGCGATGGATGTCATCTACCTGGATTTCAGCAAAGCTTTTGATACTGTTCCTCATAGGAGGCTTATCAATAAACTCAGTAGCTTGGGGATGGATCCGAAGATGGTAAATTGGATCAGAAATTGGTTGACTGACAGACGACAGAGGGTGATGGTAAATGGAGCTCACTCTGATGAAGGGAAGGTGATTAGCGGGGTGCCCCAGGGGTCGGTCCTGGGCCCGGCACTGTTCAATGTGACATTGCTAAAGGACTGAATGGAAAAGTCTGTCTCTTTGCTGATGACATGAAAATTTGCAACAGAGTGGGCTCCCTCGAGGGAGTGGTTAACATAAGGAAAGATCTCCAAAAGCTGGAAGAATGGTCTAATGCTTGGCAATTAAGATTTAATGCAAAGAAGTGCAGAGTCATGCACTTGGGTAGCAGAAATCCAAGGGAAATGTACACGATAGGGGGCGAGAGGTTGGTGTGCACGGATCAGGAGAAAGACCTTGGTGTGATTATTTCTGAAGATCTCAAGGTGGCAAAAACAGTGCGACAAGGCGGTGGCAAAAGCCAGGAGGATGTTGGGCTGCATACAAAGAGGAATCGCCAGCAGAAAGGAAGAGGTACTTATGCCACTGTACAAGTTACTGGTGAGGCCTCACTTGGAGTACTGTCTTCAGGTTTTGGAGACCGTATCTTGCAAAGGATGTAAAAAGACTGGAAACTGTTCAGAGGAAGGCAACCAAAATGATTTGGAGCCTGCGTCAGAAGCCTTATGAGAAGAGACTTGAAGACCTAAACATGTACACTTTGGAGGAGAGGAGGGACAGGGGAGATATGATTCAGACCTTTAAATACTTAAAGGGAAATAATGAACAAACAAACCTCTTCCAAAGACGAGGAAGCTGTAAAACTAGAGGGCATAATAGGAAGCTGCAAGGTGGTAAATTGAAAGGCAATGTCAGGAAATACTTTTTCACAGAAAAGGGTGGTGGATGCTTGGAATGCCCTCCCGATGGAAGTGGTGGGGGCAAACACGGTGACGGAATTCAAAATGGCATGGGACAGACACAGTGGATCCTTTTACAGCAACAGGATAAAATCAAAGTAAACTGAACCATCTATTCCTAGGCGTTCCTCCAGTCCAGTCCCTTTACCTCTGGGTTGTGCTCCTCTACCAGCAGCTTTGGAGACTGAGCTCTTCAACTTTTTTCTGATGTTCCTCCAGTATAAATACCACTGGCTCCTCCCATCAGATTCAGTTTAGCTCAGTCTCCAAAGCAGCTGGAAGGAGCACTAAGCCAGAAAAAGGCTTATTGGAGAGATTTAGATTAGCTAGGGCTATTTTAATATTTTTCTTTCCTAAGGGTGCACCCTTGTGCTTGCTTTATTTTGGGGAAGGGAATTTGTTTTGTAGGATAGGGCAGCTGTGCTTGGCGGAAGAGAACCTTTCCCCCTCCTCCTCTCCCTCCCTTCTCTCGCTATTCACCTCGGCGGGGCCTGAACGAGCGCCCCGGGGCTAGCAGAGGAAGGATCAGGTCAGAAGCGCCTCCCGGACCGTGCCAGCAGACGAGGAGGCCTTGGAGGACCTGCTGATTCAGGCGGTAAGGAAGTCTCAGAAGGTTTTCCCGGTGCACCGGGTGGTGAGACAGATGATTCAGGAGGAATGGGATCAGCCGGACTCGGGCCTGAGTGGAGTGAGGTCCATGGCCTGTTTGTACCCATTGCCGGAGCTGGATAGGGAGCTATTGCGGTCGCCTAGGGTGGATGCTGCAGTTTCGGCAGTCACCAAGAAGACCACTATCCCAGTGGAAGGCAGTGCGGCTCTGTGGGATGCACAGGACCGGAAGTTGGATACCTTATTGAAGCAGGCTTTTGACATCAGTGCCCTGGCTCTTCAGGCTTCTGTATGTAGCGCGTGGGTAGCACATGCTTGTCTGTGCTGGTCGCAACAGCTTCAGCTGTCTAGCGACTCTCCCAGCGGTTCGCAGAGGAAGCGGACAAGATTGAGTCAGGGACAGCCTATTTGGCGGATAGCCAGTATGACCTTGTCAGAAGCTTGTCAAAGAACATGGCTTCAGTGGTCGCGGCCAGGCAGTATCTCTGGCTGCGTAACTGGGTGGAGGATGGTTCCTCTAAGACTCGCCTTAGCAAGCTGCCTTTCAAGGGCTAGCTTCTGTTTGGAGAACACTTGGACAAGTTGGTGAAGGAGTTGGGAGAGTCCAAGGGAGTCAGGCTCCCTGAGGACCAGCAGAAGCAAAATCGCACTCCCGCTCCTGCAAGGACTCAGCTGCGGGAGGCCCGTAAGTTTCGGGCGACGCGGTATGCCCCGTTTCAAAGAGGGTGTTTTAACTCTAGAGGACAGAGTTTCCGAGGGTTTCGTGGGGCAGGAAGAGGCTTTGGGGCCTCCTCCTCCTCTGCCACGGGACTTAGAAAGTCGCAGTGAAGTGAGGGGGTCCAGGCGGGGGTGCTGCCGATAGGAGGATGATTACGGCGGGTCCTTTCTGCCTGAACCCGGGTCACATCCGATCAGTGGGTTCTGGAGGTAATTTGAGATGGCTATGCTCTCGAATTGGCCAGCCCGGTGTTCCCAGCGTTTGTACAGTCTCCCTGCAGATCTCTAGCAAAAAGGGCTGCAGTAGAAGAGGCTCTGGACAGACTGCTGGAATTGGAAGCGGTTGTGCTGGTGCCCAACGACCAGTGCGGATGCAGTCAGTACTACATCTATTTCGTGGTGCCCAAGAAAGAGGGCACCTTTCGTCCAATTCTCGACTTGAAGAGCGTCAACCGGTGTCTGAGTGCCTCATTTTCACATGGAAATCCTGCAGTCCATAATAGTGGCGGTACGGCAGGGAGAAATTTTGTCCTCTCTCGATCTGACAGAAGCGTATTTGCATATTCCGATCTGAGAGTCCCATCAGCAATTCCTGCGGTTTGCGGTACCAAGGGGACACTTTCAGTTTCAAGCCCTGCCATTTGGCCTGGCGACGGCTCCACGCACATTCACCAAAGTAATGGTGGTAGTGGCGGCAGCGCTACGCAAGGAGGGGGATCCTGGTCCATCTGTACCTCGACGATTGGTTGATTTGGGCCAAGTCCCAGGAGGAGAGTCGGAAGGTGACAGACAGGGTTGTAGACCTCCTTCAGAGTCTGGAGTGGGTGATCAATCTGGCAAAAAGCAGACTAGCTCCATCCCAGGTGATAGAGCACCTCGGAGCAAGATTTGACACCAGGCGTAGGAAGGGTGTTCCTTCCGGTTCAGCGGGCGGATGCGCTGCAGCTGCTGATTCGTCAGTTTCTGGCCAGGAAATCTCCCTCAGCATGGCATTACCTGCAGGTACTGGGGACGATGGTGGCAACAATCAAGCTGGTGCCGTGGGCCAGGGCACACATGAGGCCCCTCCAGCGGGCTCTTCTCCGTCGTTGGTCGCATCAAAGCCAGTCCCTCTCGGTTTGGCTCCTCTGTCCTCCGGAAACCAGGGAAGCTCTGCTTTGGTGGCTCCGATCGGGCAATTTGGAGAGGGGCATGCCCTTAGAAGCCCCAAGGTGGTTGCAGTTGATGACGGATGCCAGTTTGTCGGGCTGGGGAGCGCACTGCGAGGGGTGCTTCACCCAAGGGACATGGACGTTTGTGGAAGCCCAGTGGTCCATCAACAGGCTGGAAATGCGGGCAGTAGTTCTGGCACTCGGGCCTTCGAGCAGTGGGTCCACCAGAAGGCAGTCTGGGTATTTTCGGACAATGTGACCACGGTAGCCTATATCAACTGACAGGGCGGCACAAGCAGTGCTCCCTTGGAGGAAGAGGCAGAGGGGCTGCTGACTTGGGCCGAAGACCATCTGGTGGCGCTGTCGGCGCAGCATGTGGCTGGAATAGAGAAGGTGGAGGCGGACTTCCTGAGCAGGCGCAGGGTGGATCCCGGAGAATGGGAGCTCTGCCATCAAGTGTACGAGCAGGTGGTTCGTCGGTGGGGTCAGCCCATCATGGATCTTATGGCAAAGTTTGAGCCGACCAAAGCCAGCCGCTTCTTCAGCAGAAGGGAACGGATGTCGGAAGACCTCGATGCTGTGGTCCAGAGGTAGCCCACGGAGGGACTGCTATATGTGTTTCCCCGTGGGCGCTGATAGGAAAGGTGTTTCAGAGGGTGGAGGCCCACCAGGGCTGGGTGATCCTCATAGCGCCGGATTGGCCTCATCATCCTTGGTACGCCAATCTTGTAAGGCTGTTGGCCAACAAGCCATGGCGTCTGCTGGTGAGGGATGATCTACTGTTCCAAGGACCTTTACGGATGCCGCAGGTGGATCGGTTCTCGCTTACGGCCTGGCTATTGAAAGGGCACGGCTGCTTAAGCGAGGATATTCAGGAGCAGTGATTTCCACCTTGCTGAGAGCCTGTAAGGGGTCTACGTGCCTTTCTTACGTTAGGGTCTGGCGCATCTTTGAGGGCTGGTGCGCAGATCAGAAGATTCGTCCTATGGTGGTCTCTGTGCCAGAAGTGTTGGAGTTTTTACAGGCAGGTTTGGAGAAGGGTCTCGCAGCCAGCTCCCTCCGTGTACAGGTAGCAGCCATTTTTTGTTACAGGGGCAAGATCAAGGGTAAGTCCCTAGGTCAGCACCCGGATGTAGGTAGGTTCTTGAGCTCGTTGAGGCGTGTACGGCCTCAGCGTGTATTGTCGGTTCCCCCCTGGGATCTTAATTTTGGTTTTGAATGTCCTGGCGGGGGAACCATACGAGCCTTTGGAGCGTGCCTCCTTGAAGGACTTGATGCTCAAAACAGTGCTTCTGGTAGCGATCTGCTCGACGAGGTGTGTTTCAGAACTGCAAGCGTTGTCATGCCGGCCGCCATTTCTATCGTTCTTCAAGGAGAAGGTGGTCTTGCGGACAGTGCTTTCGTTTCTACCCAAGGTGGTCTCTCCATTTCATGTGAATCAGTCTATTTCCCTCCCCGTGTTTATGGGGGAGGGGAAGGGGACGGAGGAGGTACATCTCCACAAGCTTGATGTGAGAAGGATCTTGAGGTGTTTCTTGAAACGCACAGCGCCGTTCCGAAAGTCAGAACGGTTGTTTGTGTTGTTCAGGGGTCCACGTAGAGGGGAGGCGGCGGCCAAAAGTTCTATTTCCCGATGGATCAGGGAGGCCATTGTGGCGGCGTACGTTCAGAAGGGTAGACCGGTTCCGGTTGGTTTCCGGGCCCACTCAACTTGGAGTTTAGCTACCTCGTGGGCGGAGTTTAGCTTGGTGCCGTCCTTGGAGATTTGTAAGGCAGCAACTTGGTCTTCGCTGCATACCTTTGCTAAGTTTTAGCGATTGGATGTTCAGGCTACGGCTGATGCTGAGTTTGGTTCAGCGGTGCTTTGGGCTGCTCTGTCTGGTCCCGCCCAGAGGTGAACTGCTCTGTTACATCCCAGAGGTAAAGGGACTGGAATGGAGGAACGCCTAGGAAAGAGTAATTAGACCTTACCTGCTAATTAGCGTTCCTGAAGGGACTCCAATCCAGTCCCTGATCTCTCCCAGTTTTTCAAGTCGACCCGAAGCTTCCGGTAAGTTAAGGAACTGGAAGTGGTGGGGAGCGTAGTCATCGGGGGAATCCTGGTGAAAGTAGGATTGTTCCGTCGGATCGTAAGTAGAGTACTTACGGTTAAGAGCATTTCAGGTAATCCTGCTCCCTTGGGGGAGTGGGGAAGAGAGATCTCTCTCCAAGGGGGCGGGAGGTTTTTCGTTCTTATGAGTTTAATTCAGATTTCTTATTAACATGCTTTAGGCTATTGTAAGTAGATAGTTTGTGGTTAGTCTGAGGTTATTCAGTTACATTTATGATTGGTTGTTTAATGTCTCTCCATTAAGTCTGCTTTGTCAATAGTATACTGAATCTGATGGGAGTAGCCAGTGGTATTTATACTGGAGGAGCATCAGAAAAAAGTTGAAGAGCTCAGTCTCCAAAGCTGCTGGTAGAGGAGCACAACCCAGAGGTAAAGGGACTGGACTGGAGTCCCTTCAGGAAAGCTAATTAGCAGGTAAGGTCTGCATGGAATGGTTGGTTCACCCCTAAACAGGGACGTGGGGAGGGGTGGCCTGCACGGAGCGGCAGGTGCACCTACGCTTGCCATCGTGCTGGGCAGACTAGATGGATCATGCTGGTCTTTATCTGCCGTCATTTACAATGTTACTGCAAGTCCAAGCTGGTAGGGCAGGAAAAATGTGTCCGCTCGGAGCTCCGAGAATAGGTGCCACTTGAAGGCGTATGCATGCATGTTGGAGTCCTTTCGCGAGGCCAAAAGAGTATGCTTGATCTCCTTGGGGATATGGTAGAGGGCTAGAGCGACCTGCTCAGCTGCCACACTGTGAGGGATAGAGACCTCATGTTGGGGTGGAGTAGCAGACCCCCATCCTGCTGCGTATGCAGCTCTGGTGAGTTTCCGAGAGGAACCGGGGGTTCCGTCGAGAGGTGGAGCAGCAGGGGAAACCACAGCTGCCTGGGCCACCTCGGGGTCACGAGGATCATCAAGGCCTTGTCCCGCTGGACCTTGAGAAGGGCCCAGGCAATGAGGGGCATGGGTGGAAGGCATATAACAGTCCAATTGCCCATGAAAGGAGGAAGGCATCCGGGGCTACCCTGTTCGGGTGCAGGAGGGGACCGCAGAACCAGGAGAACTGCAAATTTGCAGGTCTGGCAAAGAGGTCCAGGACTGGGGTCCCCCAATGCTGGTGGAAGAGCCACTGCCCGTCCAGGGACACAGGCGCCATTCGTGTGGTTGGAGGACTCTGCTGAGCTGGTGCACCAGTACTTTGTCCTGGTCCAGGAGGTAGGTGTCTCGGATGGTCATACCCTGGCTCGGATGAAGGATCACCGGGCCACCGCCTCCGAACAGAGGATGTAGGAGCCGGTCACTCCTTGTTTGTTTACATAGAACATCGTGACCTGGTTGTCTGTCTGGACAAGCACTGCTCAGTGCTGTAGAGGCGGTTCTTGAAAGCTTTGAGTGCAAGATGGATGGCCTGGAGCTCCAGCAGGTTGATCTGCTGCTGGGACTCCTCAAGGGACCAGATCCCCTGAGTGCGCTGTCCTCGCAGTAGGCTGTCAAGACCACCTGATGCGTTGGAGCTTGGAAAGACATGCCTCTAAGCAGGTTACGAACCTTCTGCCACGCCAGGCGTGACCGGGATGGGGTCTTGGAGGCGGCCGGTTGATTGTGCCCACTGTGCTCTGAGGCACCACTGCACTGCTCGCATGTTGAGACAGACATTGGGCATGACATGGACCGTGGAGGCCATGTGGTTGATAAGGCAAAGCATCATTCGGACCGAGACAATGCTGCGGCACCACACTTCAGATGCCAGGGACACGAAGTGGTTTGCCCTTCCTGAGGAAGGAAAGCCATGGCCTGCAGGGGGTCCAAGCAAGCCCTGCTGAACTCCAGGGACTGAACTGGAGTGAGTTGGGACTTTGGGTAATTGACCATGAACCCCAGATGCTCCAGGAGGTGAATGTTGCGGTCCATGGCCTGCCAGGCTTTGGAGGCTGTGCCCCCTGTTACGAGCCAGTCGTCTAGATATGGATAGACGAAGATAACCTGCTGCTGAATCACAGGGTGGATGCGAGGCCAAAGGAAGCACTTTGTACTGGTAGTGGTTTCCCTGAACCATGAAGCGGAACTACTTTCTGTGCTTGGGATGGATGAGGATGTGCGCGTAAGCATCCTTTAAGTCCAAGGAGCATAGCCAATCTCCCTGCTGGAGGTAGGGCAGTAGTGTTCCAAAAGAGAGCATCTTGAACTTCTCCCGCAGCAGGAACTTGTTTAGGTTCTGCAGGCCGAGGATGGGCCAGAGGCCCCCTGTCCTCTTTGGGACGAGGAATATCGGGAGTAAAACCCTTGTTCTCTGAGGTGCGGTAGGACTGGATCTACCACCCCGTCCTCGAGGAGGCCTGCAAACTCCTGACTCGGGAGAGCCTCGAGCTGGGGAAGCCGCCTTGGCTCCCCGAGGAAGTACGGAGGGGGGAGCTAGCCCTCCCGAACGACCTGGAGGACCCAGGCATTGGTGGAGATGGTCTCCCACCTGTGGTAGAAGTGGACCAGATGCCCCGCGATGGACAGCTGATCGGTCAATGGGCGAGAGACTATGCCTATGGCGTCAAAACCCCAAGGATGGTTGAGCCTGCACTGGGGGTTGGGTCTTGGGACCCTTCAGCTTACAAGGGCAATGAGCCGTGCTCTTACCCTGGCCGCCCTGAATGGGAGTCAACGTCGGTGAGTAGGATGGGTAGCCCCTATACGGGAGCCCTTTCCTATGGAAGAAAGGCTTCTTGCTCTGCTGTTTTCTTCCTGGAGAGGGAGGAGGCTTTCTGGGAGAGGTGAATATGAGTTACGTAATCCGTTTCAATCTCCGCTGCCTTATCTGCCATGGGCTTGCCGAATAGTTGCTCCCTGAGGCAGGAGACGTCCAGCAGCTTCTCCTGGACCAACTGCTCCAGTTCTGAGGATTGGAGCCAAGCCTGCTGGCAGGCTCCGATGCCAGCTGCCACCACCCGAGCGGAAAACTCAAAGCAGTCGTATGCCACTTGCGAGAGGTACTTTGAACACTCTCCGGCGGACTTCAAAAGGGCCTGAAAACATCGAAGATGGTCTCTGTCAAGGCCCGCCGGAAAGCCTCCGAGCTCTCTAGTGAGGTCACGGAGGAATATTCCAATATATAATTGGTAAACTTGGATGCAGCATGACAGCATGAAGCCCTGATAAGCCTTGCGCCCGAGGGTACGAGATTCTCTGCCCAGCAGGACTGAAGAATGAGTCTTCGGGTTCTTTAGTTTCTGCATGGCCGATTCAACCACCATCGAGGTGTGAGGAAGCTGGACTTTCCGAAATCCCGGGCCCCGCTGAACCCTATACATAGAGTCCAGTCGCTTGCTCACGATAGGGATAGAGGCTGGTATCTCCCACATGTGGAGGAGGAGTCAGTTCAGAATGGGCGGAACCGGCTCCGAGAGCTTCCTTCAGAGGAGCTTCATATTGAAGAATATCGAGCTCCTCCGTGCTGGGCTTCTCTTACGACTTGGTGGCGAGCGTTAGGGCCCGCGTCATGTCCCAAACAAACTCCAGAAAGGAGATGTCCTTAGGAGGAGACCGCCAACTCTGGGTTGGTAGAGAGGGGTCCGAGGGGAGGTCTCGGTGGAACAGAGTCTTTGGGGAAATTTCCCTGTTAGACTCCCACTCTGAGAAGTCCATGGAGGGCTCGAGGTCAAGACGGCTCGAGATGGGTTGGTGACCTGGGCTGGGCTCCCGAATCCGAAGCTTGCCCAGAGCCGGAGGTGCTCGCCCGAGAAGATCTCTTACCCAAGGACGGGGACGGAGATCGAGACCCATGCTGAAGAATCTCAGGAGGCTTCTAGCTCTTGAGGGTCACTGCGGTGGCCCGGGGAGTTCTTAAGGGTCGAGGTCACTGTGGTCTCAAGATGCGTGCCAACGGGGCAGGGTGCCAGTGCCTGCTGGGCAGCGAGGAATGCAGAAATGCTGTGCTTCAAGTCCAGCATTAGGGCCTCCCACTTGGGAGTGGGGCCCTGCGACACCGATGCCGTGGTGACTGGCTCGGGTGTTGAGGAGGAGACGGGGTCCTCGCCAGGACGACCCTCGGGAGACTGGGCGCCTTTGCCAGAGGCCTCCATATCAGTTTGAGGTACCTTACTGGGCCGCTCCCTCTCCGACTCTAAAGTCTGCCGAGGGGGGCTGAGAGACCGGGCGCATGACCTCTCATGCTTGTCTGGTGCCCCTGATAGAGTTAGAGTCCTTGCAGTCTCCTTCTTCTGCTTGTGTTCGGGTGACCCCTGGTCAGAGTGCTGCCGGCCCAGGGAGGATCCTTGGGAAACTCCAGGGTTTGTGAGCCCGAAGAGTGGGAGGCTACCGGGGATACCAGGGCTGCCTTATGGAAGAGATGATCTAGCTTCTGCTTATGACTGGATGGCCTTGGAGGACATCTTCTTACAGAGGGAGAATAGCTCCGGGTCATGGTCAGCTCCTGGGCACCTGAGACAAGTCATTGGTGTCCGTGAGCGACATGTTTTTTGAACATCTATCACACTTCTTAAAACCGGAGGCCATTGGTGAAAAAAAGACCCCTGCATGGTCGAAGACCCTCGACACGGCCAGCGGTTAAAAAGAGCGCGAAAGTGCGGTAAAACACAAAAAAAAGGGAAAAAACCTGAGATCCAAGACCAAAGCAGAGATGCTCGAGAGACGGGAAGAGGACTGGCGAAGGCCGGATAGCAAAAAATGGTTGGAAATAGAAAAAAACCTTTTTCCGGGAACGAGACACACTTCCGAAGGGCACTGCGGGAAGGGGACCACGCATGTGTGATGGCATTCCCAAAGGCTTTCTTTGAAAGCTGGGGAAATGCTCCGCGTGGGCGCCGTCATTTCCAACGGCACCCATATGCGAGGACTGACTTCCTGCCTGTTCCTGGAGAATGTCTGGACAATTGTTTGTTTTACTGGAGAATCAGGGTACAATGTAGGTCTGAGCCTTCAGTTTTGGGGATGTATTGGACAGGGGGA
Source organism: Ichthyophis bannanicus (assembly GCA_033557465.1). Classification (NCBI taxonomy): domain Eukaryota; kingdom Metazoa; phylum Chordata; class Amphibia; order Gymnophiona; family Ichthyophiidae; genus Ichthyophis; species Ichthyophis bannanicus. Next base: position 944,565,954 of record CM066034.1, read on the forward strand.
AGAAATTTCTTCAAGGCCCTTCTTTTGGTACTCTGCTTATGATCGGCACAGTTACTCAGACAATGTTCAGTCACAATTTATGTCCAAAATAATAACATTTTTTAATAAGCAGATTTTTCAAAACAAACCAACATCCAAGTAGAGGAAAATAATATGTGAGAAATGGTTAAATAATGGGGAAGAATGGATCTTCAAATTCCATAAGTTACTCCCTGCTTCACTAGACCTTTCAGTCTTCTCTCAGACTAGGCTAGGCAGACTCCTCTTCACAGTTCTTGGTTCTCTTGGTGACAACTTGAGTCACTCCTCACTATATATTCACTGACACCCATTCATATCCTTCCCTGCTTCTGGCTTTTGCCATAATATTTTATGGCAGGCCTTGACAAATTTTCTGGAAGTCTAGGAGCCAGTTTTAAAATGTAAGAACTAACTGCTGAAACCTATGTCACAGTGCCCTTCTTGCCCACCCCTCCCAAAGGTATAGCACTGCTCCTTTTTTAGGGTCTGATTTTTACAGTTTTCTCATTTTTTACAGAAAAAGAAAGCTTAATAAATTTGCCCCTTAACATGCCATTGCACAATGCTGACAGAAAGCACTGGCTCTTCCACTTCCCATCACCCCCAATGAGTATGCTAATAGCAGCATATCGGTAACCCTTTATAGATGCACCTGTAAGCAACTTCCTTTTTTGCTTCACTTATGTTCTGGTAATAATGTGAAGTAAAAAGAGTCTGTCTCTTAGCTCCTGCACTCTGCTTTCACCCAGACCCCCCTTCTCTTTCTTTATAGCCCTTCCCAGCCGTCACCCAGTCTCTCTCTCTCTCTCTCTCTCTCGTAGCTGTACCCCAGCCATCCCCCAGTCTTTCTCTCTCAGCTGTCCCCCAGCCTTCACTCAGACTCTCTCTTTTTCTCTCTCAGCCCACAGAAGTAGTTATAGTGGGTTTACTATGCCCTGGTTTGCCTTTTTTTCAATTTAGTTGTACTTTTTAAGTTGTTAGTAGTTTTCCTGGGGTTTTTGTTGTGGATATTTTTTTATTCAATCTGCTAGTAGGACTGATAGCTGATGTGATTTATACTAAATGAGATTTCTTCTAGTAAAGGGGAAAGGTTTTTTTGGTATACATAATCCTAAAGTAGAGAGCACATGTTTAAACAGAATGTCAAAATAAGTAATGATGTCTTATTTAAGCACAGTATACTTGCGAAAAGCAGTTCCCCCTTTAAGTTTGGTTAAGTGTTATTTTAATCAGGGTCTTTGTTACTAAAGCTTTGTGTGTTTACAGTGTGATAATTACCAAAATTAATGTGTGGTAACTGCAAAATTTCTGTGTTAACTGTTGGAGGTGTTTTCCAAGTAGTTTCCTATTCAGTAAATACAGAAAATGGTTTTTTTAATGCACGTTAACTGAATAGCAGATAATGTGATACCTCTTGAGGTGGTGGTAAACTGTCACATCTGCTGCATTAAGCTAATGCTCAGCAACTACTCTACGTTAACTATAAGGTGCAGTCTTTGCTCATTCCATGCCATGTTATGTGTTAGTGCGCAGTAATTACTGTGCTTAATAGCTAGCCCAGCTTATTAAAAAGAACCTGAATTGTTTAACTGGTGACTAAATGTATTAAAAGAATCACTGCTGAGATTAGTTTACTGCTTTATTGAATAAAAGAAGCAGTACTCTGATCTTTTCCACTTTTCCTTTAGCCTATGAGTGCATCTCTTAAGGAGCGGCTAAAGAAAACCCGGCTCTCCTTTAATTCCTATTTTACTGTGGCAAAGCGCCTTAAAGTGGACTGTGAAGAAGACAGTGTGGTTTCTACAGATGCATCATTGGGAACAGAAGGACTAGATTGCAGTTCGGCGGGAGGTTTGGAAAACTTTCACAAAAGTTCTGATCTAGATACCAGTATAAAAAGTCTACTACAGAACAAAGACTCCGAGACATCTACACTTAATGCTTCCTTGCAGAATTCTCCACAGACTGTTGCTTCAGATGCTAACCTAAATCTACTGGAGCTGTTGGATGAGAAAAAAAAGTTGATTAAGCAGATCCAGGAGAAGGAAGAGCTTCTTCGAAGACTAAAAATGGTTAAAATGTACAGAACAAAGGTGACAAACTTCAAACACATTTTCATATTTATTGAGAGGTAACTACAGCACCCTATTTCCTCCTGCGTGTCCATAGGCAATGGGAGCGAGTGGGGGAAGAGGTGCTTCACTTCTGTTCTCCTAATCCTTTCCTCTTGCAGTTGGGGAGGGGGGAGGGAAGTGCTTCATCCTTCCTCATTCTGCAGTCTCGGCATCTTTTCTTCCTTCCTCTTGGGCTGGTCCCACAGCAGCAGCAGTAGTGAATGCATTTCAGATATTCAGCTTGGGGCTTGCAAACCCTTGCTGCATTGGTGCTTAACTGGATTGAGGCATGGCAGTAATGGCAATGCTTTGGCACCTATCAGAAGCTGGCACTGGAGGCATTTGCATATACCTAAATCCAGGCCTGGATAAATGTGTGCTCATGAAAGCAACAGAGAGCCAGGGATAGAATAAGAAGGCAATGTACAGTATATGTAAGGCAGAGCTCGACAAAGCCCAGGCGCCAAGTCGCCAGGGTGACCAGAAATTTACAGGGTACCTGGGATTTGCTCCACTCTCCTCCACCCTGTTCGTTTATTTTTATTTATTTATTTTTTTAATACCATCACAGGCAGAAGACCCCTTGGGGCTTAGATGCAGCAGACAACCCACAGGGGATTGGATCCACGTGGGCTGTCTGCTGCATTTAAGCTCCGATTGGGACAAAGAACAGGAGGGGAATCCCAGAGCAGCAGAGAGCCCGCAGGGATTGCAGCCTTGAGGTGAAAAAAAAGTAAGACAAGTGAGGCAGCAAAAATGTAAAAGGGCAGTACCTTTAAAAAGTGAGGAAGAGGGGGAATGGAGGTTATGTGCTGGGAGAAGGGGAACAAAGTAGGAGGGATGGAAGTGGGGAGGGAAGAGTGCAAGGTGGACAAAAATGACTCTGTATATGCCAAAGGCGCACCTCTCCCCCCCCTAAAAGCATACACAAAGGCACCACAAACACCTCACCTCCGCGCCACACACAGACACTCCCCAGCTCTGCAGCAAGCACACGCACAATGTAGCCTTGAACCCCACCCACACAAAGGCACCCACTGCCACATCCTATACACAGACAGGTGCACCACACACCCACGAAGACACTTCTGTTATCTGGAACTCTGGTGCTGGTCTCAAGAGAACATGAAGCCAGCACGCGAGAACCAAAGGGAGGGGGAGGGGGTAAGGAGATCACATGTACCGGCTCCTAAGATTTTGGCCTGGTTCCCTAAATCTGTACAAAAGTTGCCAAGGCCTGATTGTAAGGTTTTCAGTTTTTGGGATTTTGTCTGTTTCTGGCGTTCGCAGTTTAAGAACATAAGATATGCCATACTGGGTCAGACCAAGGTCCATCAAGCCCAGTATTCTGTTTCCAACAGTGGCCAATCTAGGTCATATGCACCTAGCAGTTTCCCCAAGAGACACAAGTTCCACAATGCTTGTACTGGGTCAAGCATTGATATCTTCGGTCACTTCTTAATAATGGTTTATGGACCTTTCCTCCAGGAACTTGTCCAAACCTTTTTTAAACCCAGCTACACTAACAGCCTTTACTACATCCTCTGGTAACAAATTCCAGAGTTTGATTACACGTTGAGTGAAAAAATATTTTCTTTTATTAGTCTTAAATAGTTTACCCTGTAGCTTCATTGCATGTCCCCTAGTCTTTCTATATTCTGATAACGTAAACAATCGATCTACGTTTACCCGTTCCACTCCGTTCATTAATTTATAGACTTCTATCATATCTCCCCTCAGCCGTCTCTTTTCCAGGTTAAAGAGCCCTAACCCTTTTAGCCTTTCCTCATAGGAGTATCCTTCCATCCCCTTTTAGTAAACATGCCCTTAAACCATAAAGCTGCAGCAGTTATATTAAACGCATGTCTCGTTCTTTACTTTACTACCCTTTCAGAAGTAACAGCACATAGACCAAGTGATCCATACTGTATGTGTAACTGTTCACTTTAAACCTTGTAAGCTAGATCATAAGTCTGGTGTTTGCATTAGGGATGTGCACAGGCAAGAGAAATGTGCTGAGCTTTTGTGTTTTTCATACATCTTTCCCACTTTTTCAGTGCCTCTGGTTAGTTTCACATATTTGTTTCAAATAAGGGATTTTTTGTGTGCTCTAAATTGATTTAACACATACTACTGATGAACTAAGGCACATTAACAAGTACTAAATCTGTTCTTTAAAGGCCAGCTGAGCCATCAGTTATAGCTAAGCAACAGCTTCCCAGAAGCAGCAGAGAGTAGCAGCAATGAAAGCTAAACAGTAGATCCCAACAGCTCCACTAACTCAGCCATCAGCATGTTTTACCTGCAGAGTGGGCACACACATGCGTACAAAGCAAAGCTTGATATTTAAAAGTATGATGTCCAATTATGTACTTTCATGGGATTGATCATGATTATTGAATTTAATTATCAAAATCTTGGGGGCGAGCATGTAATGCGGAAACCTTGCCTAAAGTAACTATTATCCTAGCACCAGCCCTGAAAATTTAGTGCGCACTACATTTTTTAAGAGACCTTAACAGACTATGTGCAGTAATGAAGGCATATCCCTAGTTTGTTTGTCTTTGATAGAATAAAATAGCAAAAAAGAATGGGGAAATTTTGATGCCACTAAAAATTTGACTCGATAATGTTTAAAAGAACTGAAAGTTACCCTTTGTTAAGCAAGATTTGGATTACTGGTTCATTAATAATTCAAGATGAGGCTTTCTCAAGGTTTGAGTTCTTGCACATCAAAATACTGTGCTGTTTTGTGGATGCACTTCTATTACTTTTCCTTTCCCTGTTGCAGAATAACCTCACAGAACTTCAGGCTTTGACTGGAAAGTGGAGGAGATGCAGTCAACAGGTGCTCTATGAACTACAGTCAGCCTTGTCTACAGATGGCAAGAAGTTGAGTCTTACACAACTGATAGACAGCTTTGGATTGGAGGACAAATTATTGCATTATAACCGGGTGGATGAAGATTTTACAGATCCATAGGCTCTAAATCATCACAAAAACATATTATGGTCCCAAGAAGAAAGATGACATGACTGAAAGGGACCTCTAAAAATTTAAAGCAGATGTTTCCTCTTAAAGTGGCCAACTTTCCTTTTACTGGCAAACGGTTCTAGAATAGTCACATTTTATTTTTGTTTAATTGCTTTATTTTTGTTAATGTTTTGTTAATGTGCTGCTTCTTGCTAAACTGTGTACATTCAGTGTTGGATTGTGGGATATTAGCACTGTGAAGTAATTTTCTGTGAGAAACCATGCATTAGAGAAAGATGTGCCAAAGTTTGTGTTTTGAAAATATTAAAGTTGATATAGGTTGCAAGTATACTGCTGTTTAATTGGACGTGTAGGATCTTTATTTCTTGTCTTACTGCCCCTAGAATTTCCTAAGCATGCCCTTAATGATGTTTTTTCACATACTCATGTACAGTATGTCGGCATTATTTAGAGGGTAATTTTGTAAGCAACTTGACTGCATAGCATATAAGTGCCTAATTGAATTAATAAAATACTAAAGTTGCCTGAGGATATACATGTATAAAAGTAGGTGCTCAGAAAACATAGTGCCTGCTTTCTATGTGATGTATACTTAGGTGGTCCCATGAGCAGATTCAACACTTACAAACACAGTTACTTCTCCTGTGAAGTAGATGTAAATTAAGCACAATATATGTGCTTATATGCTATTCACAGTTGTGATTATAAGTGCTATTAATTATTTTAAAGTGACAAAATCTCTGTATTGTTGGAAGATCACTTTGAAAACGATATTGTATAGTTGAATTTCAACATGTGCCACTACTAATGGGGTGCACAAGAACATTTTTTTTTCGTTTTGTTGTTTTTGTTGCATTTGGTTAAAATTGGAAGTGGGGGGGCATACCAAAATGAAGAAAAAAAATCTGGCGCCAGTCCCCTGCATAAAGAAACAAAACATTTGCTCTGGGCTCTCATCACCCTGTATCCTGGCAGATCCTTCTTACTCAGTCTGTAGCGTGAGAAAGTGAGTAGGATTGATCCTTAATTGTTCCTGCCCTACTGATTCCTATTCCAAAATGACACTTGTTATTTAAGATGGTGTCATTTTCGGTGATAGACAAGCACTGGCTGACCAAAAAAGGCATTAACATTTTCTTGTACCAAGTGAAATGGGAAGTTAAATAATAATTCTGTGTTTGAAATGAAGTATGTCTCCAGTGACTTCTGACTTTTACTAATGCTTTTTTTGTTTCCTAAAATGTTGACAGGGTGACTTTTAGTGAATCTTCTGGCTACATGGTAGTTAAACCAGTGTATTCAGATCAATGATTTGTCCTTTTTTATGCCATTATCAAACATGTATAAGGTCATTGGTGTGATAGAGAAAGGGAATGATGTACTGAACAAATCAATATCTTAGAGGTGTAGCTAGACAATCGGAAGGGACCAGGATTTGGCAATAGTAAAGCAGATATGTTTATGGAACCAAGTCCTTTACTTTCACAAAAGTGACTTTCCGCATCATCTTGCTAGAATAGTCCAGACCAGTGGGTTGTGTTCCCTTGCCACCAGCTGCTAGAGACCAGAAGAAAAACTAGAAGCTTCTAGTGACATCATCACTGATACTTGTGCTGGTGCAGCTAGGGCACACTTCGGTATTGCTCTGTCTCTAACAGATAGTGATTGGATTGGTGTAGTTCAGTTTGGAATAAGGGTAGCTCCTGGGTAGCTGTTTTGGAGGATGCCTCCCCAGTGGAGCTGAGAAGTGGATGTCACCAGGGTGTACAGTGCATTGTCCTGTTTGTCGCATTACAACTTGGTATTAAGATGGAGTTTTGGGGGTTAGCACCATGTGATATACACAACATGCCTATGACTTTGAAGGTGCATAATATCCTTTATTGTGACACAAAAATAATTAAGACAAATAAAAAAAACTGAAAGCAGGAGTGTGCATATGTATTTATCCCCCAAAGTCAATACGTTGTAGAGTCTCTTTTTGCTGCAATTACAGCTGCAAGTTTCTTGGGGTTTGTCTCTATTAGCTTAACACATCTAGCCACTGGGATTTTCATGGATCCTCAACGTAAAACTGCTCCAACTCCTTCAAGTTAGGCGGGTTGCATTGGTGTACAGCAGTCTTCAAGTAATGCCACAGATTCTCAATTGGATTGTGGTCTGGGCTTTGACTAGGCCATTCCAAGACATTTAAATATTTCTCTTTAAACCAGCTTTAGCAGCTTCATCCCACTCTCAAATCTCTGGCAGACTGAAACAGGTTTTCCTCAAGAATTGCCTTGTATTTAGTGCCATCCATTGTTCCTTCAATCCTGACCAGTTTTCCTGTCCCTGCCAATGAAAAACATCTACACAGCATGATGCTGCCACCACCATGTTTCACTGTGGGAATGGTGCTCTCGGGGTGATGGAAAGGGTTGGGTTTGTGCCACACATGGCATTTCCCATCATGGCCAAAAGGTTCAATTTTCATCTCATCTGCCCAGAGAACCTTCTTCCATGTGTTTGGAGGGTTTGTCACATGCTGATGATCAAACTCCAAGTGTGTTTTCTTATTTCTTTCTTTAAGCAATGGCTTTTTTTCTGGCCACTCTTCCATAAAGCCCCACTTTAATGGAGTGTATGACTTCAAGTGGTCCTATGGCCAGATACTCTTATCTCCACTGTGGATCATTGCAGCTCCTTCAGTGTTATCCTTGGTGTCTTTTTGTAGCGTCTCTGATTAATGCCCTCCTTGCCCGGTCTGTGAGTTTTGGTAGGCGGCCTTCTCTTGTCAGGTTTGTAGTGGTGCCATATTCTTTCTGTTTTGTTATAATGGATTTAAAGGTGATCCATGGGATATTTAGAATTTGGGATATTTTTCTATAACTCAACCCTCTATATGTCTCCACAACTTTGTCTCTGTCCTGTTTGGCATGCTCCTTGGTCTTCATGTTGCTTGCTTAGTGGTGTTGCAGAGTCAGGGGCCTTTCGGAACATGTATTTATTTATTTAATTCTTTTTTTATACTGCGCTGTTAAAAATCAGTGTGGTTTACATTAAACATTAGTTTGTACAATGCAGGCAGAACATACATTGAACTTACAGAGAACAGGTAAGACAACTTGGATAGTTGATGACATTCAACATGGTTACATCCTCATGCAGAGATTCCTTCATGGCCTCTCCTTGTTGTTCAGAGGCCAAGAGGGCCACTGTCCAGTCCACTTTGCAGAGGCTTTTGCACCTTCAGGCCATTGTGACTGTGTTTATTTCCTAATTGTTCCTCCAGGCCAATCCAGTTACGCTTGGCTCAGGATTCTCCTCAGTCTCAGACCTTGGGGGAGAATAGACAACCCCAGAAGTGGAGGAAGGTAAACTTCCGCTGGGCAAAGACCCTAATGTTTTTTGGGTTTTCCATAAAGAGGAACTGGCAGCTCTCATATCCCAATCTTTGGCAGCATTCAATATGGTGCCTGCTCCGATTCTGGCAGAGGAGCCCCTCAAAATTCCATTGTTGCAGGGCTTCCGGGGTGCATAGGTTTGTTTCCCAGTGCACAGGGTAATTAAAAAGATGATAGAGTCGGAGTGGGAGTTTCCAGAAGCCACCTTGAGAGAGGCTTGGGCATTGGGTAGGATGTACCCCATTCTGCAGGAGTAACGGGACCACCTGCAGATGCCCAAGGTTGATGCCTTGGTGGCAACAGTGACCAAGAAGACCAGTATCCCCATGGAAGGCGAGACAGCTCTCAAGGACCTACAGGATCGGAGATTGGAGTTGCTGCTCAAGCAGGTTTATGACTCCATTGCCTTGGCACTTCAGACGTCCATTTGCGAGGCCTATGTTTCTAGGGCTTCCATCAGGTGGATTCAGGGGACAGCTCGTGGAAGCCTTGGAGATGCAGCTGTGACAGAAGGTTGCCGACTGGAGTCAGCAGCAGCCTACATTTTATGATCTGGTGAGGGTTGCTTCTAAGACTATGGCCTCGGTGATCGTAGCTCACCATTTCCTTTGGCTAAGGAATTGGGCGGCAGATGCCTTCTCCAAGTTGTGCCTCAGCAAGTTGCCCTTTAAGGATAAGTTGCTCTTTGGGGAAGCCCTGGAGATTGTGAAGGACTTGGGGGACTCTCAGGGAGGCTGTTTACCGGAGAATCAGCCTAAAGGACACAAGCCAATGACTCCTCAATGGGGACAGGCTAAGGACTTCATAAGGTTTTGGGGATCATGTTTCTCCCTCTATCAGAGAGGCTGGTTTGGCTCACAGGGTCAGTCCTTTCGAGGATCCCGGGGGTTTGGATGGGGTTATTACTCCACCTCTCCAGGACAGAACAAAAAGCTCCAATGAAGTCAGAGAGGCCCAGGTGGTGGTACCAGTAGGGGGGTCAGTTGAAACAGTTTTATACCGCCTGGTTGCCATTACAACTGACCAATGGGTCTTGGAGATCATTCGGGATGGGTATGCTCTCGAATTCACCAGATCCCTCCAGGAAGCCTTTGTTTGCTTCCCATGCAAGGCTCCTCAGAAAGCTCAGGCTGTCTGAGACACACTCGGCTGGTTTCTGCAGCTGGGAGTAGTAATTCAAGTGCTGCCAGACCAGTGCAGGTTAGGTCGATACTCCATCTACTTTGTAGTACCCAAGCAGGAGGGGAGTTTTCGTTCTGTACTGGATCTCAAGTTCGTCAGTCGGGCTTTGAGAAGTCTGCACTTCCGAATGGAGACCCTGTGGTCCATTATCTTGACAGTGAGGCAAGGGGGAGGTACCTTGGATCTTACAGGAGCCTATTTGCATATTCCCATGCGGCCAGAGCATCAGCAGTACCTTTGGTTCGTGGTGCCGATGGGACATTTTCAGTTCTTTGCATTGCCTTTTGGACTGGTTACCACTTTGTGTACCTTTAGCAAGGTCATGGTGGTCATGGTGGCGTTCCTGCAACAGGAAGGTATTCTAGTGCATCCATATCTGGATGACTGGCTCATCAGGGAGGATCGATAGCAGCAACTATGAGAGTAGTGGAAGTGTTAAAAGGCCTTGGCTGGGGGTCAATTTGGCCAAGAGTCCCCTTCAGCTGGCCCAATTCCAATACGGGAGCAGGATTGGTCTCCCTTCCAGGGGAGTGCATATGCAAGCTACAGGCGCAGGGCTGCAGATTTCTGGGTAGGACAATGCCAGCGGTGTGGTATTAGTTACAGCTGTTGGGCTCGATGACAGTGGCTCTGGACCTGGTGCCCTGGGCCTAGGCGCACATGCATCTGTTGCAGCAGGTCCTACTGTCCCGTTGGGCTCTGCAATCCATGCGGCAGCAGTTAGAGTGCCCAGAGGACACATGCTGCAGCCTGGAATGGTGGTTTCAGTCGGCTCACCTCTCTGCGGGGGTGGCATTGGAGCATCCAAGGTGGACTCTGGTAATGATGAACGCCAGCCTTACAGGCTGGGGGGGGCCCCACATTGCCAGTCTCGGGTGATGCAAGGACAGTAGCTCTGGAGGAGAGGTCATTATCCATCAACTGCTTGTAGATGAGGGTGGTCTTTCTGGCCCTTTGGTACTTTCTTCCATGGATCGGGAACAAGGTGGTATGAGTATTGTCAGACAACGCCACCACTGTAGCTTATATCAACCAACAAGGGGGCACAGGCAGTGCCATCCTGTTGGAACAGAGTCTGGCCATCATGGCTTGGGTGGAACAGAACTTGGAGGCCCTGTCAGCGTCGCATGTGGCAGGCAGGAAGAGTGTCCAGGTGGACTTCCTCAGCTGGCACATATTGGATCCGGGTGAATGAGAACTCATGATATCACATTATGTTGGGGACAGCCGATCATGGATCTCATAGCAATGCAGGGAAATGCCAAGGCGAGCAGGTTCTTCAGCAGGTGCAGGGACCACATGTCAGAAGGCCTGGATGCTCTCACTCAACCTTGGCTGATGGAAGGATTGCTTTACGTGTTCCCACCGTGGCTCTGATCGGTCGGCTGTTGAGAAGGATAGAGGCACACAATGCAATGGTGATCCTCATTACACCGGATTGGCCGAGGCAACCCTGGTATGTGGATCTCAGGCAGCTGATGGGAGCACAGCCCAGCAGCTCCCCAACAGAATCAACCTGCTGGTAGTAATGCCTCAGGTAGCTCTGTTTTCGCTTATGGCATGACTCTTGAATGGGTGCAGTTAAGGAGGCTAGGCTTTGCCCTGGCAGTCAGAACTGAAGTCAGCATGCACCAACGCACTCATGGATCGCCCATGGTGAGGCAGACTGAAAAGGAAGGACAGCGGTCAGCGGCTGCCCAGCGCCAGCAGCAGCGCACCATACAGCAGGGTGGGTCCTGGACTGGTCTAGCAGTATTCCAGGAAAGGAAATTAACGGTAAGTGAAATTTCACCTTCCAAGTCATACTGCTAGACCAGTCCAGACAAACGGGCAGTACCCAAGCTACCTGCTCTCAAGGGGGGGTCAAGGCCGCCGACAGTACTGCAGCTCCAAAGCAGCCGTCCTGACGAGCCTGAACGTCCAACCTATAGTGACGTACAAAGGTGGACAGTGAAGACCAAGTCGCCGCTCGACAAATATTCAGCGGAGCCACGAGACCGCTCGGCCCACGAAGCTGCTTGTGCTCTAGTAGAATGAGCACGGAGCCCCACCGGAACCAGCTTCCCCCAAAGAATGTAAGCAGCTTCACTGGCCCCTCGAAGCCACCTAGAAATTGTAGACTTAGAGGCCGCGGAGCCCCGACGAGGTCCTGCAAACAGGACGAAAAGATGATCAGACGTACGAAATGAGTTCGTGACCTTCAGGTAATGGAAAAGCACTCTCTTAAGGTCCACCGCCCGTAACGGAGACCGATTACTCTCACACTGAGCACTGGAAAAGGCTGGTAGGAAGAGAGGCTGGTTCACATGGAACAGCGTCAGCACCTTTGGCAAAAAAGAAGAAACAGTGCGAAGAGACACACCTTCCACTGAGAAAGAGAGATAGGGATCACGACAGGAGAGAGCCTGCAATTCGGAAATACGGCGCGCCGACGTAATAGCCACTAAGAACACCGTCTTCAGAGTCAAATCTTTGAGCGAACAGGCCTTCAGGGGCTCAAAGGGAGGAGCAACGAGAGCAAGATCCCACGTAGGCACCGGCGGACGCAGCGGAGGCCTTAAAGACTTAACCCCGCGAAGGAAGCGAGACACGTCCGCATGCAAAGCTAGCGAACGCCCCGCTATGCGCCCATGAAAACAAGTCAATGCAGCAACCTGCACTCGCAAGGAACCTAGCGCCAAACCTTTGTCCACTCCGGACTGGAGAAAGGCCAAGATATCCGGGATACCGGCACGCCAGGGAGATAAGCTACGCTGGGAACACCAACGGTGAAAAAGTCGCCAGACTCTAGCGTAGGCCATGGACGTGGACGTCCTCCGCGCTTTAAGCAGAGTAGTGACCACACTAGGCGAATAGCCCTTGCGTACTAACTTGCGGCGTTCAATAGCCAAGCCGTAAGCGAGTATGGAGCCGGGTCTTCCATTTCCACCGGCCCCTGAGTCAGGAGACCGGGAAAGGCTCCGAGATGGAGTGGCGAGACTCGAGACAGTCGGACTAGATCCGCATACCATGGCCGATGAGGCCAATCGGGAGCCACCAAGATCACTGGACCGCGATGCTCCTGGAGTCGTTGGAGAATCTTGCCTATCATGGACCACGGAGGAAAGACATACAGAAGAAGGTGCGCCGGCCACGGCTGCGAGAGAGCATCGATTCTGCACGACCCCTCTTCCCTCTAACGGCTGAAGTACAAGGGCGGCTTGGCATTCTGCGCTGTGGCCATGAGATCCATCGCCGGCAGCCTCCATAGTTGAACAATGGAATGAAATGTTTCCGGCTGCAGGGACCACTCCCCGGGGTCCAGGGAGTGCTGGCTGAGAAAATCGGCATTCACATTGTCCACGCCGGCGATGTGTTGCGCCGAGAGAGCCAGAAGATGCTCCTCCGCCCATGGGAGGAGCAAGCGCAGTTCCTGGGAGACTCCCGGACACTTCATACCGCCCTGGCGGTTGAGGTAAGCCCCTGTCGTGGCGTTGTCGGACAACACCCGAACTGCACGGCGCCGCAGAAGCGGCTGGAACTGAATCAGAGCCAAACGCACCGCATGCGTCTCGAGACGATTGATGGACCAACGGGCTTTGCAAGGAGACCAAACCCCCTGCGCTGAAGTGGAGCCGCAATGAGCCCCCCAACCGGAGAGGCTGGTGTCCGTCGTGAGCAGTAGCCAGCGCGGAGACTCTAGAGACACTCCCTGAAGAAGATTGCGCGCCCGAAGCCACCAAAGAAGGTCGTGGCGCACTTGTGAAGGCAGAGGTAAGCGAACCTGATAATCCTCCGAAACCGGCGACCAAAGAGACAGAAGCGCCGCCTGTAAGCTGCGCATGTGCGCTCTCGCCCACGGGACTAGATCTATCGTAGCTGCCATGGACCCCAACAGTTGCAGGTAGTCCCCCGTCCGAGGTGCCGCTTGGTCCAAGAAGCGGTGAAACTGAAGAGAGATCTTCTGAACCTGTTCCTGCATTAGAAATATGCGTCCCTGACGAGTGTCGAACCGCGCTCCGAGAAAGTCCAGAACCTGAGTCGGTCGAAGACTGCTTTTTGCGCGGTTGATCACCCAACCGAGCTGTTCCAAGAAGAGGACCACACGAGCGACGGTCTCGTGAGCTTCGGACCGGGAGTTGGCCCGGATAAGCCAGTCATTGAGATAGGGATGAACCCGTATGCCCTGCTTGCGCAAGGCCACCGCCACGACAATAATGATCTTGGAAAAAGTCCGCGGAGCCGTCACCAACCCGAAGGGCATAGCGTGAAATTGAAAATGCTGACCCAGCACCGAGAACCGGAGATACCGCTGATGGTCGGCCCGGATTGGTACATGAAAGTAGGCCTCTGCTAAATCGAGAGACGCCAGGAACTCGCCCTTGCGCACGGCTTGAATCACCGAGCTAAGGGTCTCCATGTGAAGGTTGCGGTTCATGCCCTTGAGATCCAGGATAGGACGGGAAGGACCCATCTTTCTTGGGCACCACAAAATAGATTGGAGTAGCGACCTCGACCTCTTTCGCAAGGAGGCACAGGGCAAATGGTGTTCAAGGACAGAAGGTGCCGAAGGGTCTCGTGGATGACACGCCGCTTCTCGGGGGAGACTGCTGGAGAGACGACGAAGGTTTCCGGGATGGGTCGAGCGCACTCGAGAGAATAACCCCGAGAAATACTGTCGAGCACCCAATGATCGGTGGTGATGCGTGCCCACTCCTGCGCGAACAAGGCCAACCGACCCCCTATCGGCGGACCCGTCCTGAGTTGGCTTCCTGCCCTGTCAGCGGGAGGAGCGCCCGGCTGCGGAGAACTTCCCTGCGGAGGAGGAAGGCTCCGCGCCCCTACGGGCTCCTCGAAAGGACTGCGACCGCGCCCCATAGCGATTGGCCGGAGCAGCCCCCTGGGAGGTTTTAAAAGAGCGAAACTTCCGGGTGTCACGAGCCCGGGAATAGTGCCGAAAATTCTGTGACCGTGACGAACGGTGATAGGACGCCTTCGGTCTGTCCTCCGGCAAGCGTTGAGGCTTAACTTCCCCCAGGTCCTTCACTAGCTTATTGAGCTCCTCGCCGAAGAGAAGGTGACCCTTAAAGGGCAACTTAGAAAGCCTTGCCTTGGATACCACATCCGCCGCCCATTGGCGGAGCCACAGCCACAGCCACCGCCACCGCCTAGCCACCGTGACGGCAGCCAGCGAGCGAGCCAAAAGGCGCAACAAGTCATAGAAGGAATCCGCAATAAACGCCGTACCGACTCGAGGCGGGTGTGGGACGGGTCCTCCGGCAACCTCTGAAGCCAGCGGAGCAATGCCTGTGCCGTCAAGCCCCCGCACACCGATGCCTGGAGAGCTAGGGACGACGAAGCAAAGGCGGTCCTGAGAAGATTTTCCACCTTACGATCCTGCGAATCTTTTAAGCGCTGCTCCGCCCTCCACCGGGATGGTGGTGTGCTTCGTCACTCCTGTGACTAAGGCATCCACCTTAGGGTATGCCAGCCACTGCTCTAGAGCTTCAGGAGACCAGATATAAAGCTGATTAAGCCGATGAGAGTTATGCAGCGGCACATCAGGGGAATCCCACTCCCTGGAAACCATCTGCTGCAACTCTGGAGGAAAGGGGAAGGATTTGGAGGGCTTGCGAATGCCCTGCAAAATAGGATCAGCCTGGGATTGACCCGGAGCCGTCTGGGGCTCTTCCAAAGTCGTAAGACGGAGCGCATCGGACACCTGGGCAATCAGGGCAGACAACTCTTCCTTCCTGAAAAGCCGAATGTCTTGGGAATCGTCCTGGGTAGGCAAGGACGAATCTGAGGGTGAAAATTCACCATCTTCCCGATCCGAGGAAGCCGCAGTGTCCTCTTCCGACGCTCTGTCCTCAGGGCAGCTGAAAACCTCCTCTTCAGGAAGAAATTGAGACGCTCTGATGGAGCGGGACTTTTTATGTCCTGCAGCAGTCTGTTTCTGCATGCCTGCAGAAGGCAGAGAAGTGCTCCCCGGAGCTATAGGCAGATGCGCAGACTCTGCTTGCCAAAGGGACCACGCCTGGCGAAAAAGGGAAAGGAGATGTTCCTCAGATGGCAGTGCTGCCGGAGTGGACAGCGGTGGAATCTGAGAGGCTGTGGGAGAGGCTGCCCGTGGCTCTACAGGCAGCTGACCATCCACAACAGGTAGAGGAAAAACTGAAGAGTCTGAAGGCAAAACAGCAGCCGAGGATTCGCCCGGGTGAGACAAGCAAGCAGTGCACAGGTGATTCTGGAGGTCTTTGTGCTTTTTCTGACATCCCAGGCAGTGTTGGCCCGAAGAAGGCATAATGAAAGATAAATCCTGCCCTTCAGTACAAGACAGGAAAAAAAAGATGCTCTCACACGCTGCTGAAAACTGTTGTCCCTGTCTTAGGAAAAATCTCCTTTTATTTATTTATATATATATATATATATATATTTTTTTTTTAACACCACAGGAAAGACAACAACACTTCCAGCATCCAGCTAGGAATCTGTGGAAAAAACGAGCAGTAGGAAAGCTGCCATGAAGAATATATGCAGAGGAGAGCAAGCTGGCTTCCCGCCAAAAAACGGAGGTTTTCAGTGATTCAAAATGGCTGCCAGCAAAATAAAAGGAGTAAAAAGAAATTAAACCCCCAAAAATTCAAATAACCCCAGAAAAGAGTGAGGGAGGGCAGGGGGACACTGTCCACACCAGAAAATCACTGAAATTCATCAAAAACGGCACCAACAAAAATCGGGCTGTCAGGTACTGAGAGGAGAGAGACAGAAGCTGTACTCACAATACCGATGGTGCAGGGAAGCCACAAAGCGCTGCACAAACCTCAGTCAGCTGCCTCACCACTAAAATTAGCCCCAGGGACTAGATTTTAGGAGGGTATCATCCAGCGAACTAGCTCACAGGACTAGTGCTGGGGAGCCTTCTCATCAGCGATCACCACTGTGAACAGGGGATCAGCTGGAAAACCTCTCCCTGGTGCCTAGAAATTAATCTGGCAACAACAGGGGGCAGAAGGAATCAAAGGAAATCCCAGATGTAAAGCAGATGAATTTTGAAGGAGTAAAACAAAAAAGCATCCAGATCTGCTGGAGACAGAGAAATACTGACAGGGACCCCTAGGGGTAGCTGTATATCACCAGACTCCACCCAATCAGAGCTCTGGTGGAATTCTCTGTCTCCAAGATCTGCTGGCAGGGGTGCATAACCCATTTGTCTGGACTGGTCTAGCAGTATGACTTGGAAATGGCAAAGAGAGGAGAAGATCGGAGTTCACGAGGAAGGGTATAGAAGAGCAGAAGACTGTATTTAAAGGTCAGATGGAGGAGTTTGAATTGGATATGGAAAAGGAAGGGAAGCCAATGAAGTGACCTGAGAAGAGGGGTTATATGAGTATATTGAGGCTGGCGAAAGATTAGTCGCACAGCAGAGTTTTGAATAGATTGAATGGGAGAGAGATGCTTCAGAAGGAGACCAGCAAGAAGGAGGTTGCAGTAGTCAAGATGTGAAGAAATTAAAGAGTGGACAAGTGTTTTAGTAGTGTGTTCAGAGAGGAAGGCACAAATTTTGTTAATGTTATAGAGAAAGAAATAACAGGTTCTAGCAATCTGTTGGATATGTGAGAAGGAATAAAAAAATGACACCAAGGTTATGGGTTGAGGAAACAGGCAGTAGACGATTGTTATCAACAGGGAGAGGAAGGTTTAGTGGGAAAGATAAGACATTCAGTCTTGTTCATGTTTAGTTTCAACTGGCGATGAGACATCCAGTTGGTGATGACAGACAGAGATACGGGCCTGCAGGGTCGGAGTAATATCAGGTGTAAAAAGATAGATAGATTTGAGAATCATCAGCATAAAAATGATACTGAAATCCATAGGAGGAGATGAGAGCACCAAGGAACTGGATGTAGAGAGAGAAAAGGAGAGGACTGAGAACAGACGCTTGGGGAACACTTACTGAGAGTGGGATAGAAGTAGAGGAGGAACCACTAGAAAAAACACTGAAAGAGCGATGGGTGAGATAAGAATAAGAGAACCAGGACACAGCCCCTAAACCAAGTGAGGATAATGTGTCGAGGAGAAGGTGATGGTCAACAGTATCAAAAGCAGTAGAGAGGTCAAGAAGGATAAGGATTGAATAGAGGCCCTTAAATTTAGCCTGGAACAAGTCGCTGGAGACTTTGGCAAGTGCCATTTCAGTAGAATGTAAGGGGCAAAGACCAGACTGAAAAGGTTCCAGAAGGGCTTGAGAGGAAAGAAATTCAAGATAACGGTGAAGGACTGAATGCACAAGAAGTTTGGAAACGAAGGGAAGAAAGGAGATGGAACGATAATTACCAGGAGAGCTGGAATCAAGAGGTTTCTTGAGTAGGAGTGTGACCACAGCATACTTGAAGACTGCAGGGACAGTAGCAGTGGAGAGCAAGAATTTGAGAATATATGAGAAGGGATGACAGTGGAGGAAATGGAGTTAAGGAGATGGGTGCAGATATGATCAGAAGAGCAATAGTAAATTTGGAGGAGGAAAGAAGATGAGAGGTTTCATCTTCAGAGATCATGGGAAAGGATGACAGGGTAATAAGAGATTAATGGGAAAAGCTGGTATTGAGGTGGGGGTGGTGGGGGGGGGAGGGGGAAGAGGGAATGAAGTTATCCAGTAAGTAAAATTTAACTTTCCAGAGCCATCCTGCTAGACCAATCCAAAACAGTGAGAGGTTGCAAAGTTATGATTCCACTAGTCAGGCAGATGACACTGCTGCCTTTAAAACATATGTGCCAAACTGGGGTGGGGTGGGGTGGGGTGGGGTGGGGTGGGGGGGGAGAAGAGTTAGCCCTTTCAATGTACTAAAGGATTCAAGATAAAGCAGTTTTTTAGCCATTGAAAGGAAGTGGGGTCTGTGGGCTTTGATGCCCTGGTGCAGGCTTGGCCTTGGAAACTACTTCTGTCTGTATTTCCCATATGGCCCCTTCATTGGGTGTGTGATCTGCCACATAGAGGACCACCCAAGCCTTGTGATTCTGATGGCGCTGGACTGGCTGTGATGATCCTGATTTGCAGATCTTGTAAGACCTCTGGTGGAGAATCCCTAAGCTTTCTGCAGAACAGGTCATTTGTCGAGTGGCAGTGTGGTCTTTCCTTTGTCAAGCATTATAAGTTGGATGTGCATGCAAGAGAGGATGCAGTGTTTGGTGCATAAGTTTTAAAGGCAGCTGTGTCATCTGCCTGACTGGTAGAATTGTAACTTTGCAATGTCTCACAGTTTTGGAATGGTCTAGCAGGGCGGCTCTGGAAGGTGAACGTTTACTTACCGGTTAATTTCCTTTTCTGGAGTCCTGCTAGACTAATCCAACTCTACTCTCTGTGACCTTCGTTGTCCATGATTTATGATTATTTGAGCAGATATCCTGTATATGGTTGTCTTAATCTTGGTTTTATACTTTACTCGTCAAGGTTGTGGTTGGACTGAAATGTTTTCTGCGGTGGTTTTTGATTTGTTATATACTTGGTTACTCTGCCCCTAAATGCACCAGCACAAGTATCAATTATGTTGCTAGAAGCTCCCAGTTCTTTCTCTGTGTTTCCCTGCCAGCACATGATAAAGACAATCTGCTGGTCTAGCAAGATTCCATGAAATTATTTGGTAAGTAAAATTTCACCTTTAATGTGATGGAAACAACCAAATTTGATGCATGTTTATTTTCAGTTTAATTTTTAAAAGTTTGTAAACTGTAAAATATTAAACAATAAAAAGGGAAGACGAAAGTGTCCTTTTTCTTGAATTCAATGTAAAGCAAAGATATTTCACATGACTAAACTGTATGGGTAGTTTTGGTTTTATTTTTCTGACTTCCCACCTGCTATTCGGATATTTAGTAATTCAGCTGTATAAGGACCGGGAATGTTTTCATCCTCAGCCTTTCAACTTCTGCTCGGAGAATTGATACTTCATGAGCCTGTACTTTTACAATGTCTACCAGCTTCCGTCGACTCAAAATGTCCTGGTATCGATCCTTGAGATTCCTTTCCTTGCACTGTTCTGAGCCTGTTCCCAAAAAAAAAAAAAAAAAAAAGATTCATGAACACAGAATATTTCATTAACTTCAAACTGTTCTTAAAAGCAGAACTCCATACCATCCAAAGACCATGTATTATGAAAGGAATGCAAATTTTAAAACCTGTTGTTCAGCTGCAGAGGCTTTAATGTGGAGCCTTGCAGTTAACCAATTTGGGTAACTGAAAATCATGTTTAGTGAGCATATTTTATTTTTCAAAAGTATGTACAATATCTTTTGGTTTACTTGATTCTTAAAACAGTTTTCATTTGATTGGCATCCTGATCCTGGAGAAAAATAGTTTTTGTTTCTCTGCCCTTAGAATTCTAAAGGACTTTTGCTATAAAAATTGTTTAGGGTTGACTTGAACCTTTGAATGGTACTTTTAAAAAGAAAATCTGCTTCCATCTGTAAAGAATTTCAAATAATTGCTATGCTGAGTTTATATTACCTAATTCTTGAAATTTTAGCTTCTCAAATGTTTGCATTTCTTAAACTTTTTACACCTAACTTGTCAAAGTATGACTGGTGAGCTCATACACAGTCCTAATTACCAAAGAGTGGCAGTCATTTATGGGCACAAGCAGATGGGAATGTGGTTTGAATTGTATCATTTAGTAAATGAATAGTGTCAGAATGAGGTGAATAAATTTGTTAAGTACCGTATTTTCTGGCATATAAGATGACCCCCTACTTTTCCTGTTAAAATATAGGGTTTGGCCTATACTCGCCGTATAAGACTACCCCTCTTCCAGCGCACACCAAAAAAAAATAAAAAAACATCAGGAGATGGTGCAATGTAGTGAGGGAACAAGGGGAAGGGAGTGTGGTGAAGACTAGCCAGGGGGAATAGTGCATGAGGGTGAGAGAGTCAGGGAGTTTGTGCAGGCAAACAGGGAAAATGAGAGGGAGATGGAAGCCTGTATGCCCAAAGCCATGCATGTATCCTCTGAATACCATACACACATAACCAAGGTGCCATTATTTTCACGCCAAAATAACAGATATCCTGAAAAAGTATTTTATAAATATTAAAAGGACCTCAAATAGTCTGAGTGAATAGAACTTCTAGCTAGAGAGCCAAAAGGAACTTAAGGCCACGAAGCCAGATATGCTCAAATGTCATCATCAGCCCATAAAGCTAAACACAGCATTGTCTCCAAATGGGCAATAAAGTTGTAATTCCCCCCAAATGTTTGCATATGATTTAAAAAAAAGTTTCTTATATATACCACAAAGGTGACCTGCTGAGGGAAAGAATGTAGCACTTGAGCCGATGACGAGGACTGCTGTCCCCGCTACATGGAAAGCCCTTCCCAGTATGCAAAAGCATGATTTTAAGCCAAAACAGGGACCCTCCCTTTCTTTTCAAAGTACCGAGGCATCAGCCACAGAAGACTCGCTCTGCCGATCTGCAACCCAGGAGCGTCGACCCGAGCTGCTTTGGTCTCGGAGCTCGCGGAAGCATTTTGCAGCACAAAAGGCCTGTGGTCACTGCCACGACAGATTGTGTATGCTCAAGCGGCTGCATTCTCTTTTCCTCAGCAGGCTGCCTTTGCATACACAGTGCTCACTGCGGAGGGACTTTATGATCGCACCGTATATCCTTAAACATGTACCGGCGTATAAGACGACCTCCGACTTTTGAGCATATTTTCATGGGTTAGAAAGTCGTCTTATACGCTGGAAAATACGGTACATTATTTTTGTGTAATTTTTCTAATGTATTTGTTACAGTCCTTAATGGTGCAGTATTAGGATGCAGTTTGCTCTCTTAAAATTTCATAGTTCGAAGAAAAAACACTGATAAGAAAATCCCCTGTTACATGCCCCTCCCCTCACAGAATAAACGCTTATGCAACCTACATTAGAAAAGGCAGAGGGCCAAATTATGCAGCTGTGGACTGGAATTCAGCTTCAGTTGAGCAGGGAGGGAGACAGGAGGGGGGGGGGCAATTGGGGTGATAACTGAAGGAGTTCAGGTGCCTCTCCCTTCCCTCTGAGGGGCCCAACTGCAGCTCATGAGCTTACAAGGTTTAAGACTTGTGTAGCTATATGACGATATGTCGCACCACAATGCTATTAAGCATGCAGGGACCTAGTTAGGTGCTCTGCATGTGCACAGTGTAGCGTGGCTGCAGGACACCTGTACTTTTTTAAAATCATCTGATGTTTGCTTTTGTGTAAAAGCAGTTCGTCAGATTTACGAATGAGTGAAAAAACTGAACAGCGAATTTGCATTAAATTCTGCCAGAAACTTGGAGATTCATGCAAAGAGACTTATGACAAGTTACAGCAAGTATATGGCAATGAATGCATGAGTCATGCCCGAGTTTATGACTAGTACAAATGTTTTCCAAGAGGGCTGCCAAAGTGTTGACAGCAACGAATGTTCTGGAAAGCCATCCACAACCAGGAATTTATTTATTTATACATTTTTTTTCTATACCGCCCCTTCCAGAGATCAAGGGCAGTTTACAGAGAACACTTGAACAACTTTTACATGGCACAGCAGTATTAACTATTTACAAACGACAACAGGAATGAAGACGAAGTTGTAGTAGTGAATGTTGCAATATGCCCAAATTGTTGATCGACTAGCAGGGAGCTTGCTGAGAACATGGACATTAGTTTGGGGTTGGTACAGTCCATTCTTACTGTCAATTTGGGGATGAGATGTGTGACAGCAAAATTCGTGCTGAAACTCCTGTCCCCTGACCAAAAAGAAGATTGATTGCAGCCAGGGAGTTGTTGGAATGTGTTGAAAATAACTCGGATTTCATCAAAAAGATTATTACTGGTGATGAATCATGGGTTTATGGTTATAACCCAGAAACTAAGGCTCAATGCTCACAATGGAATACTCTCCCAGACCCAATAAAGCCTGTCAGGTGAGGAGAAATGTCAAGGTCATGCTCACAGTTGTCTTTGATTACCAGGGCATTGTTCATCATGAGTATGCTCCAAAAGGCCAAACCATCAATAAGAAGTACTATGTCCAAGTTCGTTGTAAGAGGCCAGAGTTGCACAGGAATGGTGAATGGTTAACGCTCCAGCTCATGCATCACATCTTGTCCAGCAGCTCTTGGCCAAACACCAAATCGAGCAAGTCCATCAGCTTCTGTACTCATCTAACCTTGTACCCTGTGACCTTTTAAAACTGAAAATACTACTGAAAGGAAAGAGATTTGACAACTTGGAGACCATTAAGCATAATTTGACACAGCAGCTTCACAGCATAACAAAAGACACATTTCAAAATTGTTTCCAGCAGTGGCAGGAACACTGGAGGTACTGTGTTTTATCAGAAGGGGACTACTTTGAAGGAGACTGGGTGCAACAACTGTCAATGTTATACTCCATTGCTACCCCACTGCCTGAAATAACTCATGCTGCATAGCCTGTGACTCCATTGCTACCCACTGCTTGAAACTTGTAAGATAACATAAGCTGCATAGCCTCCCTCTGCTTGAAGCTTGTAAGACAACATACGCTGCATAGCCCCACTATTCCTCTTCCATGGCCCCACATCACAATATCCTTCTTTTCCTCATACTCCCCAACTGCTTCCCCTCCTCCCAGCACCCTTACTCCTCCCCCTACTCCCCTTCTACCTTCCCCACCTCTCCCTCCATTCTGACTTCTAGCCTAGCATCAGCTCTTGAGCTTCTTCACACTCTCCCTCTCATTCAACCAGCCCCTCTCTCTCTAAGGCAACTCCACCCTCACTTCTGCCATACTGCTTCTTCTCTACCCCGCTCTCTACTTCTTCTCTCATCAGGTAATATCAACCCCAGCCCTGGCCCCCCTCGATTCCTATATCACTCTAAGAAGAGCTCCTCATGTACCTTATCTAACCTCATCCATATCCCTCTCCTTTCCCCCTCCACACTCCCGCCCTCATGTGCCACACACTCATTCAAAGATATCAACCCCAACCCTGCCCCCATTAGAATTCTGTCACACTCATCCAGAGATACCTACCCTTACTCTGGCCCCTTTAGATCTCTGTCTTATTCTGGAATGAAATCCTCTTGGAATGGCTTCCCTAGACCTCTGTCTTACTCTGGAAAGAAATCCTCATGTAACTTGTCCAATCTCATCCATATCCCTCTCCCCTTCCACTCTCCCGTTCTCATGTGCCTTATGGAACGCACAATCGGTCTCCAATAAACATGCTTTTACTCATGATCTCTTTACCTCTAACGCCCTACATCTTCTTGCCCTAACTGAGACCTGGCTCCTCCCAGATGATACCGCATCTACTGCTGCTCTCTGTCATGGGGGCTATCAGTTCTCCCATACACCTCGCTCCACTGGCCGCAGTGGTGGTGTGGGGTTTCTACTGTCCCCCTCTTGCCACTTCCAACCCCTCCTGCTGCCTCAGTTCCACTCCTTTCTCTCTTTTGAAGTCCACTCTATTCGTCTCTTCTCACCACTTCCCCTCCGAGTAGCTGTTATCTATCGCCAACCCGACAAGTCTGCTTCCACCTTCCTTTCCGACTTCGACTCCTGGCTTTACGTTTTTCTAGATTCCTCTTCCCCCACTGTCATTCTTGGCAATTTTAACATTCACGTCGATAATCCCTCCGATCCCCTTGTGTTAAAGCTCCTCGCCCTTACCTCCTTGTTTGACCTACAACTCTGTTCCACTTCCCCCACCCACCAGCATGGCCACTGCCTTGACCTGATACTCTAATTCCTCCCCCTCAAACTTCTGTAACTCAATCCTTCCCTTATCTGACCATCACCTTTTAAGCTTTAATCTTCAGATCCCGCTGTCTCAACCTCACCCTGTCTCCTCCAACCTCTTTAGAAACCTTCATAATATTGATCCCTTGACCCTCTCCTCCTCCATTTCTCCATCCCTTTCCTCCATTATGTCCTCCAAGTCCATCAATGATGCAGTAACCTCCTATAATGCTGCACTCTTCTACATAAGAACATAAGATATGCCATACTGGGTCAGACTAAGGTCCATCAAGCCCAGTATTCTGTTTCCAACAGTGGCCAATCTAGGTCATATGTACCTAGCAGTTTCCCCAAAAGACACAGGTTCCACAATGCTTGTATTGGGTCAAGTATTGATATCCTGGGTCCCTTCTTAATAATGGTTTATGGACCTTTCCTCCAGGAACTTGTCCAACCCATTTTTAACCCAGCTACACTAACAGCCTTTACTACATCCTCCGGTAACAAATTCCAAAGTTTGATTACACGTTGAGTGAAAAAAATATTTTCTTTTATTAGTCTTAAATAGTTTACCCTGTAGCTTCATTGCATGTCCCCTAGTCTTTCTATATTCTGATAACATAAACAATCTATCTATGTTTACCCGTTCCACTCCGTTCATTAATTTATAAACTTCTATCATATCTCCCCTCAGCTGTCTCTTTTCCAGGTTAAACCTGGAACCTAACCTTTTTAGTCTTTCTTCATAGGAGTATCCTTCCATCCCCTTTACCATTTTGGTGGCTCTTCTCTGAACCTTTTCTAATAACGCTATATCCTTTTTAAGATACGGCGACAAGAACTGCACACAATATTCAAGGTGCGGTCTCACCATGGAACGATATAGAGGCATTATAATATCCTTTGTTTTATTGTCCATTCCTTTCCTTATGATACCTAGCATTCTATTTGCTCTCTTGGCCACCGCTGCACACTGGGCCGAGGGTTTTAACATGTTATCCACAATGACGCCTAAATCTTTTTCCTGGGTGGTGGTTCTTAATGTGGAACCTTGCATCATGTAACCATAGTTTGGGTTGTTCAGCCCTAGGTGCATAACTTTGCACTTCTCCACATTAAATTTCATCTGCCATTTTGATGCCCAGCCTTCCAATTTATCAAGATCCTCTTGCAATTTTCCACAATCCTCTTGGGTTTTAACAACTTTAAATAGTTTTGTGTTATCTGTAAATTTGATAACCTCACTCGTTATTCATAAATGACCTGGAAAAGGGAATATGTCAAAAAGCAGCAGACCCAGCACAGATCCCTGGGGTACACCACTATTCACCTCCTCAGCTCTGGATGCTCTTGCCCCATCCACCCCACGTCCTATGAGACGTTCAGCACCCCAGCCCTGGCTTTCATCCAATACCCGCTATTTACATACCTGTGCCCGTTCCGCTGAATTTGCTTGGATCAAATCCTGTTCCCCGGAAGACTTTCTACACTTCAAATTCATGCTTGGCTCCTTCCAGTAAGCCATAGCACTCGCCAAACAAGAATACTACATCCATCTGACAATCTCTCTTGCCTCGGATCCCTGCCGTTCTCTTCAACACCCTCAGTCCTCTCCTCAAGGTGCCCCCGCCCCTGGTCCCACCCTCCCTTTCTGCTCAAACCCTGGCCGACTACTTCCATGACAAAATCCACTATATTACCCTCCAATTTCCCACTTCCTCTTCTACCGCCCCTCCTCTCCAACTCCGCCCCACCCCTCCCTACAACCTCTGCTACCCTCTCCTCCTTTATCTTTATTTAAAATTTGATAAACTGCTTTTCGTCGAAACATAAAGCGGTGTACAATAAAAGGTAGGCAATGCAAAGACAAGGAAAGGAACGCCAAAGTAAAACAGAAAAGTATAAAAGGATAAAGGCATAGACAAATAGAGTAACAAAAAACCAAAACAACACAGAACAAAACTAGAGGGCCAATAATTAAAACATAGATTAACAAGGTTTTTTAAAAAAACAAACATGATAAAAAGGCCCAAAAAAGGGGAAGACAAAACCAGACCATGGGTAGACAAAAGGCACAACTAAACAAATATATGGGCAGGACGGACATAAAGACAAGCAACTGAGAGAACATCAGGGAGGACCATCGGGAGAGAGATGAAAAGCTTGCTGAAACAGGTGGGTTTTGAGTAGTGTTTTAAATTGGGGATATGAGGGTTCCAAACGGAGAAACGGTGGTAAAGCATTCCAAAGTACTGGACCCTCTTTCTTCCTCCAACCCCACCACCTGTTCCTCTGACCCTATCCCCACCCATCTTCTAAGCCCCATCTCCCCCACTGTTGTCCCTTCCATCTCTCTTATTCTCAACCTCTCACTCTCCACTGCAACTGTCCCCGCTGACTTCAAACATGCTGTGGTCACACCTCTCCTCAAGAAACCCTCACTTGATCTCACCTGTCCTTCCAACTATTGACCCATCTCCCTCCTTCCCTTCATATCTAAACTACTCGAACGAGCAGTCCATCGCCGCTGCCTCGACTTCCTCTCCTCTCAGGCCCTCCTGGACCCCCTACAGTCCAGCTTCCGTCCCTTACACTCCACTGTAGCTTTCAGATCCTGACTCCTGTCCTTTGTCCTGCCCCGACTTTTGTCTTGGCGAAATTACAAGTGCCTTAATTGTTTTGCCATGAATAGACCTTTGCCCCATGTGTGTTTGTCCCTTATTTGTGTTGCCATGAATAGACTTTGGCTCCATGTTTGTTTGACCTGAATTGACTTTTGTTCCATGTTTTGTCTTGACTAGATTGTAAGTTCTGATGAGCAGGGACTGTCTCTTGCATGTATTTCTGTACAGCGCTGAGTGCATCTGATAGCGCTATATAAATGCTCAATAGTAGTAGTAGTACTTCTTGTGTCATTGTACAAGTCTCAATACTTTTCGATTGCACCTCATATCTCCCTCTGTCTTTCCACCCCCTCTGTACCATTCTCCTTTGAGAGTTTGGCACCCAAAAAATAAATACCTAAGGAGAAGGGGGTAAAACCAGAGGGGCTTTGGAGGGCAGAGTTCAGTGGAAGAACTCAGGTCAACTGAGTGGGGAGGAGGGTGCTGTGCAGAAATGGTAAGCAGTAGGGAAGTTACTGGAGGTCAGGGCAGAAGCCTGTTAGTTTGATGCCAATGTCAGGAGTTTTGCTTATTGTCAGTGTTAGTAGTGCATCACAGAGCAGGGATGCCCTGAGTTCATAAAACCCTGCTCCTGGTGTGATGGACAACTGGGCAGTGCCAGGCAGTGTAGAGACTCTGTCCAGCCATGGAAGTGAAGTGTAGCTGGATTCAGGGGGCTTGGGAGCAGTAGCTATTTTGGTTCTTCCTGCAGGGGGGGGGGA
Source organism: Ichthyophis bannanicus (assembly GCA_033557465.1). NCBI lineage: Eukaryota > Metazoa > Chordata > Amphibia > Gymnophiona > Ichthyophiidae > Ichthyophis > Ichthyophis bannanicus. The sequence continues at coordinate 944,593,758 of CM066034.1, forward strand.
GGGGGAGATGCTGGATATATTTGACAATAAAGAATGGAGTTTAACAGATACATAAAATGCAGAAGCAATTGGTGACAAAGCAGCATCAGAAATTTCCAGAGTCTCTCATATAATTACAAAACACATTTAGGAGCAACTGTGGATATTTTAGAAAAAATTGGGTAATCATATTTCTTTTCTTCATTAAATTTTCAAAATTCTTCATTTTATGGGCAGTAATAGCCTCCTCCCTAGCAAACTTGAAACAGTTCTCATAAAGAGGTATGTTTACTAAACCGGGCTAATGGTTAACCCGGGCTATCTGCAACTAGATCCCATTGAATAACTTCCGACCTAGTTGCAGATAGCCCAGGTTAACCATTAGCCCTATTTAGTAAACACATCCCAAAGTTACAGCAGATTTCCAAGGCTGTGATTGCTTCCTCTACCTCAGATATGGCCCTCTCACACTATTGGAGCCTCTCTAGAAACTTAGCAATGTTATATTGATGTTCTATTTTTGTAAGGACCACAAACTCTAACCTTGAAAAGGCTTGCAACAAAGCATTCAAAGGATCACTTTGAGGCAAAATAGAAATGTCTTTAGAAGATGGATATCCAAAGTTACAATAGTTTTGTTAATAAATTAGAAGCCAAAAGTATGGATGCTAGTATTAACTGGCAACTTTGCAACGGGATGAGACAGAGAAAGCATAGTTACTCACCTGTAGCAGGATTCTCCGGAAACAGCAGGAATAAGTCCCCACATATGGGTGATGTCACTGATAGCCCACATGGGAATGATCATTAGCTTCCATTGGAAGCTTTTGAGAGGTCCACCATACATGCATGCCTGTCTTCCTGTCCGAAGGAGCCATCTCACCTCAGTATGATGACAGCTTAATTAAGCAAAAAAGAACAACTTCACGGGGAGGAGAGAGGGTAGTGAGGACTTATTCTTGCTGTTCCTGGAGAACATCTGCTACAGGTGAATAGCTGCGCTTCATCTGGGAACAAGCAGGAAGCAAGTTCTCACATATGGGACTCCCCAGCTACAGGCGACCAAAAAAACCTGTAAAAGGCCCAATGGGACAACCAGAAAAACAAACTGCAAGAAACAGTGTAGCAGCCGTACAGATCTCCATAGTAGAGACTGAGCATAAGTTTGCCACAGAAGGAGCCATAGCTCGGATGTTATGAGACGTGATGTGTCGGTCCAGGTTCAGACCCACCTGAGCGAAAGCAAAGGAGATGCCGTCCACAATCCACAGTGAAAGGATGTGCTTGGAAACTGGAATGCCCAATTGATTAGGGTCGAATGAGACAAAGAGCTGGGGGGGGGGGGGGGAGGGGGAATGCCAATGGGCTTTCGTTCGTTTCAGACAAGAAAGCAAGAGCCCTTTTACAATCCAGTGTGCGTAGAGAGGTCTCAGCTCTGCTGGTGTGAGGCCTAGAAAAAAAAAGTGGGCAATACCACCGACTGGTTGAGATGAAAAACAGAAACTACCTTAGGAAAGAACTTTAGATAAGTTTGAAGAACTACCCTTTTGTAGTGAAATCTGGTCTATGGAGAGTGCACCACCAGCACCAATTGTGCAGAGGTGACCGCTATCATGGACACAACCTTCCAGGTGAGGTGCTCGAGTGAACAGGAGCTAAGAGGCTCAAAGCGAGTAGAGAGGAGCTGCCCGAGCACTACGTTAAGGTCCCACGCCACAGGTAGGAGCTTGATAGGGGGCCATAAAAGCAGGAGACCTCTCATGAAGCGGCCTACAAGATGATGTGCGGAGATGGGTTTATCATCAACGCCACAGTGGTATGCTGCCACCATGCTTAAATTCACTCTCACTGAGCTGAATTTGAAACTAGAGTTGGAAAGGTGGAGGAGATAAGTCAGTAACACCTCCACTGTGCTGGAGAAAGGGTATAGTGCCTTTCCTGTACACTGAATGGAAAACCTCCGCCACTTGAAGGCCTAGGCATGGCAAGTGGAGTCTTTACGGGAGGCAAGATGTACATTCTCCACCTCTGCAGGGAAGTGAAGGTCTACAAGAACTACACGCTCAGCATCCATTCTGTGAGGGCCAGTGAATGGATGCTGGAGTGGAGAAGAGACCCGCCATCTTGGGAGACCAGATCCAGGTTGCAGACCAGCCTGAGGGAAGGCCTCTGAGAGAGATGCAGTAGAAGAGGAAACCATGCTTGCCTGGGCCAGTGTGGGGCAATGAGAATCATAGTAGCCCTGTCCACCTGAAGCTTGAATAGGGTTTTGGCCACCAATGGGATCGCTCTTCCTCCTCTCGTCCCTGTTTAGCCTCCCCTATCCTCTCTCCCCTCCATTAGCCTCTGATCTGAACCCATTGATTTTATTCCTGAAATCATTTGATGTTCTTACTATTATGAGTGACACCTGTACATAGTTATGTAAATAGTTAGAAGTTGTATCTCTAAGTACCACTCTATGTGTCTACTCAGTTCATTGTATAACGTTCACAAATACTGTTCCTTGTAAAAGTTTAAGCTGTTATGATGTAAACCACCCCTGATCTCTGGAAATATGTGCAAATAAATAAATAAAATAGAGCAGGCCTTGACTCCAATCCAGCAGAAAGGCATCGGAAGCTATCCAACGGGTGCAGGGAATCCTGGAGCAGAATTGCGGCACCTGAGCATTGTCAGTGACACAAAGAGGTCTATGCTCGGCGTCCCCCACATTCAAAAGATGTGGCTGACTACCCGTGTGCTTTGGGCCCACTCGTGTGGCTGAAGGACCCGGCTGAGATGCTCCACCAACACACTGAGCTCTCCGCGGAACCACGCAGAGGATCATGCCCTGGGAGAGGGCAAATTTTCAGAGATGCATTGCCTCCCAAAAGAGGAGGTATGAATGTGTGCCACCCTGTTTGTTGACATAGAACATCGCCACCTGGTTGTCCATCTGAATGAGGATGACTTGGTTGGCCAACTGCTCTTGGAAATGCCTGAAGGCATTTGAAATGGCATGGAGCTCCAGCAAGTTGATTTGACATAGGTTCTTCTGAGTCATCTATAGATCCTGTGTGTGTAGGCCATTGAGAAGGCCCCCCAGCCCATCTTAGAAACATCTGATGGTAAGTACACGGTGATGTGAAGGGGCCTGGAAGGGAAGGCCAGAGAGCAGATTCTGTGGCTGCAACCATCAGGATGCGACTCCTTGAGTGGTGGGGTGATCACTACCGTGTCCCATAGATAACCCATGGCCTGCTGCCACTGCATGCAGGGGGTCCACTGTACTTGTCTCATCTGTAGCTGGGTGAGAGAAGTGACAAACTGTAGAAGCCACGTGGCCGAGGACATGGAACATCTGGCGAGCTGTCTTGGTTGGGTTTTGTTGCAGCTGGTGAGAGAGCATGACAAGCCAGTGAGTTTGATTCACAGGCAGAAAGGCCCGAGCTAGAGTAAGTATCGAACAGGGCCCTAATGAACTCTAAGTGCTTTGAGGGCTGTAGGCGAGACTTTGGATAGGTGATCACAAAGTCAAGATACTCCTGCACTTGAATGGTAAGCCTCAGGGACTGATGGATCTTGTCTGGTGTTGCACCCCTTATCAACCAGTCATCGAGATAGGGGAAGCCAAAGACCCCCAGAGTCCGGAGGAAGGTGGCAATGACTGCCAGACACTTTGTGAACACCCGTGGGGCAGAACAAGACCGAAAGGCAGCACCTGATACTGGTAGTGCCTTCCACTGAGCATAAAACAGAGGTACTGCCGACGAAAGGGGTAGATAGGGATATGAGTACAACTATCCTTTAGATCCAGGCAGCATAGCCAGTCCTCGTTTTGGAGGTAAGGTAACAGCATTCCCAGAGAGACCATCTTGAACTTTTCCCATACTAGGAACCGATTGAGGTTCTGTAGATCCAGAATGGGCTGGAAACTTTCTGTCTTTTTGAGCACAAGGAAGTAACGGGAGTAGAACCCTTCCCAGTCTATGAGAATGGAATGAGTTTGGTTGCATGGTGAATGGTGTCAGACATTAGGAGTTGGTGCTTGAAACTCAAAGTCGATTTTCCCTCGGGTGCCCAAGAAAATCCTTAAGTACAAAGCTGTGTCCGGGAGCTAAACTTCTCCTGGCCAATAGGTGCCTTTAAAATAGAGAAAACAGGAAGGTTTGCCACGAGAGAGGATTTTCCTTTCAAGGCAAACAATCCAACAAAAAAAGAGTTGGTGATAACTTTTGAAGGTTTTGGGTCAAATTACAGAGTATATATAGTGGGGTCTTACTTGATTGATTGGCTCTACAGATTCATCTTCTACAGACAGCTTTCTGTTTATGCTTTCCTGTACACAGTTCAGCACAGTTACTTACCTGTAACAGGTGATCTCAGGGAACAGCAGGAATTAGTCTTCACATGTGGGTACGTCGGCGCCAACGGAGCCCGCACGGGAATGCTCCCCAGCATCCAATCAGAAAGCCGTTGGGAGCATCCCTCGCGCCTGCGCGGTGACTTCCCGCCCTTCCTACTGCCTCTCCCCAGTTGAGTTTCATAGCTGAGACAGAAGGAGAGGAAGAGGAAAGGAAATAGAGAGATACAACTCCTAGGGGAGGTGGGAGGGTTGTGAAGACTAATTCCTGCTGTTCCCTGAGATCACCTGTTACAGGTAAGTAACTGTGCTATCTCCAGGAACAAGCAGGAATGAGTCTTCACATGTGGGGACTCCCTAGCTGAGGGTGCCAGGGGAGATCCCATAAAATGCGTCTCCCTGGACAGGATGGCATTTTCCCAACCTGGATCCCCGGCATCCCCTGAGGGATGGGGGGTAGGAGTTGAGAAGAGTTGCAGAGGAACAGCAAAACCTAAAGACTACAGGGGAGATGAGTCTTTAGAATGCATGCCAAGTATCATTAAGAATTTAATGAACCAGTACAATATAGAGCTTACCTCCTGGATTGCAGGAAGTAGAACTGCGACGGAGGTATTGTAGACGCAGTAGCGGAATCTTCAAGGGAACTTCACAGCAGTGAGGATGAAGTTCCAAGTCCGGAAAGGGCAGGTGACCCTGGTGTCAACTGGTGCAGGAGAAGAACGGCAGGTCTTCAATGGAAAGCTTTATGTGAAAAGCTGAGAACCCCTTTAGGTGCAGAGTCATTAACCTTGAGGACTAAAAGTAGAAGACTGACCGATCTGGAAGAGCCCAGTCCGGAAGGGAAGAGAGGGTATGGAAAAAAACCCTTTTCCCAGGGAGAACAGGAGTGTACTCCGGAATACCGAATACCGAAGAAGTACACTGTCTTTCCTAGCTGGTAAGAGATAGGAAGACATTGAGTTTGAAACCTCATAGATAGGGAGGTGTATAACAAAATTAGAAGCTGTTGACTTCACAGCAGTAATTTTGAGCATAACCGGTCCCAGTTACCGAGCCGTATGATAATAGGCAAGTGGACTGTCTGGACCCCTTAAGAAAGTAAAACGTAAGTACCGACAATTGGGGAGATAGTCGGTAATACATAGGGTGCTATGAACATCTCCCAATATGCGCCTACCTATAGATATATATATATATATATATGTATATATATATATATATATATAGGGAGCTACATACATAGCTATACAGATGTGAATATATCTGTCTATACAAGTGTGATATATATATCTATATAGAACGTATATAGATATATATATATCTAGATATAGATGGGCATGGCAAATGCCCACCCAAGGTACTAAAACATGTATGCAGAGGACACACACATACATGAGTATAATACTGAGAATCCAGGCCTGCAACTGAGCCACAGAAGAACGTCCACCTGGGGAAGGTGACGTGAAAAGATTCATCCAATAATAGGGGTGAGACCACCCGAGGAGTATAGAGAATCTATTTCTGCAGTGCAGGGATGCAGATCAGGGGGATTAGCAGTATGGTTGCGTGAAGAACAAAGGATAATATCAGTCTGGTAAAAGCACGTCAGGAGTACTTTAGGCTTCTGATGTGTCCCCAGGACATTCACGCAGAAAAAACTTGTCCTCCGTACCACAATGGGAGACAAGAGGGTATAATTATCTATATAGCCATGGAGTGACTATATAAGCTTCTTCTACTATATGGAAGACCCTCAGAGACAAGGTCCAATGCCCTATGCGAAGCTTCTCTGAAGATTGCAGAGAGCAATGTGCAGGAGGAGGATGAGATAAAACTGACAGGAGTCAGACACGTCGCCACATCCTAGATAAGGATATGGCTAGAAGAAGATAACCTGCAATGATTGCTAGTACGCAAGATAGTTGAATGCAGCTTGCAGAAGCATTAAAGCACTCACTGGAACTCCTGCACGCACAGCAACTGAACAAAAGAGCAAGGGGATTCTCCTGTATGAAACAGGGAGAGAACAGACAAAGGGAGCGGAGATATTCCGGCCCTGTCGGAGGAGTTGTTCAGAACATGCGTTGAAGGATAACAGAAAAGTCTACACTGGAAGAGAGAGAGATGTTTCAGTATGGTACCCACTCAAGCAGGGGAACCCTGGAAGAGAGGGGGTCGGAAGGATGTACCCTAGGGTAAGTCAGTTGAAGGATAGAATGTCCATGTGGGGCCAGAAACTATCATGGGATAGTGGTGATCTCCCTTTACAACGGAGAATACCGTAACCCCTGGACAAAAGCATCCTAACCACTTGTCATACTGAAACAAAACCCCAGTGTAGAGCTGGAAGAATAAACTTCTGGTAAGAAGAAGTTAATTGTAGACTGCCGCATACAGGAGCCTATGGCTGCTTGGTATGAGTATCCTGGCGAGAGTCCGGGAACTTCAGACCAGGGTGAGATGTCCCTTGCTTGGGTACACCTGAAGGATGGGCAGAAGGAGGATGAAACTTTCTCTTCCTAGGGAAAGAAGGTTTGGTAGGACATTTTCAACCTCCTGGGGAAAAAGAGGGCTTGGGATGGCTTCCAGCGCTAGGACAGTCAGTGGAGCACTGAGCAACCTGACGTAAAGTCTCGCTATTGAAAAGGTTTTCTCCAGTACACGGAGAATTACCCAGATTATGTTGTGCCCATCTGCCCAAGTCTGAAGCCTGCAGCCAGGCTGTACGACGCGCTCCAATGGCAATAGCAGAGGACCTGCCAACAGACTCAAAAGAGTCTAGAGAAGCACGAGAAAGGAACCAAGAGATATTCCTGCAATGATTAAGAAGCAAGGAATAGTCAGAGGCCTTAGATTCTGACAAAAAAGGAGACAAAAGAGATAATTTCTCTGTGACCTCCCGAAGTGTCAGACTCAAGTAAAAAATATATGAAATAATTCTAGAAGCCAACATGGACGTTTGGAAGGTTTGACGCCCAAAGGTATCAAGTGCTTTAGATGCACGACCTGGAGGACAAGAAGAATGCTTCTTCTTGCTTCCGACCTTCCTCAGTGCTGATTCCACTACAATGGAATGATGCGGAAGTTGGTGCTTCTGAAACCCCGGAGAGGGGGGCACCTGATACAGAACATGCATGGCTGTAGAAGGCGCAGGAACCTTCAAAGGTGACTGCCAAACCCCCAGAAGAAGGTCCTGCAAGGAAGGATGTAAAGGAAGCATTATGGCTGCTTGTTCCGCAGGACCTTGACTTAGAGAAGGACCAGGAATAGGAATGGCAAGCAAGGCTGCCATGTCACGGAGGAAATCCTGAAAAGAAGGATCTCCCAGAGGGGCTATGCCTGGGGAGGCTGAGGTTGAAGGAGCAGCTTGGACACCAGAAGACCCACCGGACTGGTGCACAAAAGGAATCCTGCTAGACGGAGAAGGATACCGACAGTCCCGATACAAGGCAGTTAGCACTGCATCGTCGGTTCCTGGTATTGATTCCAAGCTAGGCATCGAAAGGATCGATGGCACCGATGGAACCGCAGGGATAGGCATCGGCCCCGACCCCGGCCTCGGGGATGGCAATGCCCTCGGAGCAGACAGCGGAGTGGCCGAAGCGGTTCCGAGGCAACCGGAAAGCAGTGGTGAGTATCCTCGGTACTGCGTCGCCGGAAGGGACATAGATCGGTTCCGAAACGTGTCGGAACCAAGTCTTTGAGACTAGATATCGATTCGAGGCTGGGCATCGAACCGAGCGAGGTTATCGACGCCCTTCTAGAGGGCCCCGGCGGCGGTGGCGGTGTCGGCGATGCCAATCCCGGAAAGCGAATCGGAATCGCATCGATCGGTGCCGCAGGCATCGAGGACCGCCGAGGACGACGCTCGGTGAAGAGGGGGACACCCGACACCGGCGCTGAGGTCGGGGGATAGGCACCGCTAGACACCGGTACCCCCCCGAGCCTGGCGTACCAAGAGGAAAAGCCTTCCGGGTCGTACCGATCGGCCCCGAGGGTACCCAGGTTACCCGACGATGAGCCCCGGTGGGGAGTGAAACGCCCGACTCCGGCGCCGATGCCGGGGCATCGGCGCTACTTGAAGCTGGAACCAACTCCGTGGCTGACCGGGACGAAGGAAAGCCAGTCTGGGTCGTATCGATCGAAGGCACCGAGGCCCCCCGAGGATGAACCCTAGTGACGAGCAGAGCACTCGATGCCCGCGTCGATGCCGGGAAATCGGCACCGTCCGAGGCCGGTACCAGCCCCGCGCATGGCTGGGGTGCAGGAATGCCAGTCCGGGTCAGATCGAAGGTACTGAGGGGACCAGGTGACGATCCCTGGTGAAGAGTGGAGCACTCGACACCGATGCCGACGCCGGGGAGGCGGTGCGCCGCTCAAAGCCGGTACCACCCCCACGCCGGGCTGGGATGCAGGAAAGCCAGTCTGGGTCGAATCAATCGGCCCCGAAGGTACCGAGGACACCAGATGACGATCCCTGGTGAAGAGTGGAGCACTCGACACCGACGCCGATGCTGAGGAATCGGTACTGCCCGAAGCGGGTACCACCTCCGCGCATGGCTGAGATGCAGGAAAGCCAGACTGGGTCGAATCGATCGGCCCCGAAGGCACCGAGGACACCAGCTGACGATCCCTGGCGAAGAGTGGAGCACTCGTCGCCGGCGCCGATGCCGGGGAATCGGCTCCGCTCGAAGCGGATACCACCCCCGAGCATGGCTCAGGAATGTTCTGTGAGGAGCGAACCCCAGGAACAACCCGAAACCCCGTGGATGCTTTGGAGCCCGAAGACTCCCGCCGGGGTTTATTTGCCAAAGGGGACTTGAGGGGGAGGCCGGAGCCGTCAGCATGCCGAGCATGAGACTCACCCCTCAAGACTTGGCTAGTCTTAACAGACTGTTTGTGGGTTACCTGATCCTGGAGAGAAGAGTAAATCGATGACCGCACCTAGGAGGAAAAACGTCATCGAGGGACACCCGAAAAAGGGAAGGTCTTCTCCCGATACTGAAGCCCGGTGGGCCAGGGGAAAAAGGATCAGGGCCCAAACAGGAGAGACACCAGGCATTGGAGTCTAAATAAAAAACTAAGTCTCCACAGTGAAGGCACTTCTTAAGGGAAGAAGGCTCCATGCTGGAAAGGCCCGGTAGGCCTCAGAAGGGACTCGAGGAAAAAAAAATTTACCTCGAAGTGATTAAAAGAAAGAATAAGGCACCGGTGGTGCCGGTATCGGCGGGAAAAAGGCCGCGACCACAAGAAAACAAGAAAAAGGAATATCAAAGAAAAAAGTTTCTGCAGTGACAGGAGGTACGTCCTGCCAGCTCCGCGGAAAAACGAAAACTGGGGAGAGGCAGTAGGAAGGGCGGGAAGTCACCGCGCAGGCGCGAGGGATGCTCCCAAAGGCTTTCTGATTGGATGCTGGGGAGCATTCCCGTGCGGGCTCCGTCGGCGCCGACGTACCCACATGTGAAGACTCATTCCTGCTTGTTCCTGGAGATTCTACTATTGCTTACTCCTTGTTGCCTATGTTTGAGGTTGTGTGAGCCTTGTCATGTTTCTCTCACATGCTTTGGGGTGAATACTGAAGGAATTTCCAGTGACTGAGGTGAATAGAGGCATAGGAGTGATGTCATTGAAACCTGGACTTTTCATTGGTTCTTTGTCTCCACCAGTTTGCTGGTAGGGGAACACAACCCACTTGTCTGGACTGGTCTAGCAGGACTCAATGAAAGGACATTAACTAGTAAGTAAATGCACCTTTCTCCTTCCTCTTGGCCAGAGAAGGAGAATAAAATACTCAAACAGGAGATGAAGCAGAGAAGTACTAATCTGAGTGCGGTTATCGTGGATCTAAGATCGCCTTTTAAGTTTTTAAATATCATATCATATCTCCCCTGTCCCTCCTCTTCTCTATGGTATACATATTCTGGTATTAAAGTCTCTTCTCAAATGTTTTTTGGCACAGACTCTATATCATTTTGGTGGCCCCCTCTGAACAACTTCAACTCTTTTTTTTTATATTCATAATGAGATACTGTCTCCCATTAAGCCATGACTATCTACATGTTCAGTAATTTTGTTCTTTATAATGGTTTCTACCATTTTTCCCAGTACTGACGTCTGGCTCACAGGTCTGTAGTTTCCAAGATCACCCCTGGAACCCTTTTTAAAAATTGGCATTACATTGGCCATTCTCCAATCTTCAGTTATTACAGATGATTTTAATGATATTTCACAGATTACTAATAGTAGGTTTGCAATCTTATGTTTCAATTCTTTCAACAACTTTGGATATATACCATCCAGTCCAGGTGATTTGCTGCTCTTCAGTTTATCAAATAGTAGTAATACATCTTCCAGGTGTATCAATATTTCTTTCAATTCTTCCGATGCATCACCTTTAAATACCATTTCAGTCATGGACAACATCCCTACATCTTCCTCAGTAAAGACTGAAGCAAAGAATTAATTCAGTCTCTCCACTATGGTCATGTGCCCTCTTAGTGCCCCTTTTAACCCTCTTATCATCTAATGGTCCAACTGACTCTGTCACTGTTTTTTTTTTTTTGCTACGAATGTACTTGAAAAAGGCTTTATTATTTATTTATTTATTTATTTATTTATTTATTTATGCTTATTTCTATACCGCTTTTTCCAAAGATCAAAGGCGGTTTACAGGTAACATTTAGTGAACATGGTTTTACATAGAACATCGTTTTTTTTCTTTAATGGTGTTTTTGTGTGTTTTTATGTGTTTTTTTTTTTGTGTGTTTTTATGTGTTTTTACTTCCACAGTAAGCTTCTTTTCAAATACTCTCTTTGCCTGCCTTATCAATGCCTTGCATCTAACTTGCCAGTGCTTATGTTGTTTCCAGTTTTAGTCATTTGGCTCCTTTTTCCATTTCCTGAAATATGCTTTTTTAGCAACAGCTCTCTGACCTCACCTTTAAACCATGCTGGCAGTTTTTTGGACTTCCTTCCACTTTTATTAAAGCATCGAATACAGCTGGTCTGGGCTTCTAAGATAGTATTTTTAAACAACACCCATGCTTGATATAAATCTTTAACCTTTGCAACTGCTCCTTTTAGGTTTTTCTTAACTATTTTTCTCATTTTATCATAGTCTCTCTTTTGAAAGTTAAAAGGTAGTACTGCGGATTTCCTTGCCATTCTTCCTCTATTTATTAAATCAAACATGATTATGCTATGATCACTATTGCCAAGTGGCCCCAACACCCTTATCTCTTGCATCAGATCTTGTGTTCCACTAAGGGCTAAGTCCAAAATGGCTTCCCCTCTGGTTGATTCATGAACCAACTGTTCCAAGAAGGTGTCATTCATTTCTTCTAGAATCTTTATCTGTCCTGCCGTGACACTGTCCCAGTCGATACCGGAGTAATTGAAATCATCCATTATTATTACTGTGCTGTAACTACTGTTAGCTTCCGTGATTTCTTTGAGCATTTCATCATCCATTTGTTCATTCTGGCCAGGCGGTCAATAGTACACCCCCACTGCGATCACCTTCCCCTTCCCCTTTTTACATGGAATTTCAATCCATAGAGATTCTACAGTGAATTTTGTTTCTTTCAAAACTTTAATCCTTTGTGACTCAATACCTTTTCTAACAGAGTGCAACCCCTCCACCAATTTCATCTACTCTATCATTACGATATAGTTGTTTACCCAGGTATTACAGCGTCCCACTGGTTGTATTCCTTCCACCATGTCTCTGAGATACCAATCATATCTAACCTCTCATTTAGTGCTATATATTCTAACTCTCCCATCTTATTTTTCAGACTTCTAGCATTTGCATACAAGCATGTTAGAGGCTCCTCCACACTTGAATGTAAGGCAGTTACGCGGACCTCTTCCTGGCCCTAAGTAGCGTGGAGATTACCGGGGCGGAATAACCTCTCTTCCTCAACAGAGCCCCTCTCAGGAGCCTGCTTGGGAGTCTCCATGGTTGGTCTGCCTTCAGCCAGACCAGGTCTGCATACCATTCATGCCACGGCCAATCTGAAGCAATCAGAATGACCAGACTGCGGAGCGCTTTGACTCTCTGAACTACTCACCCTATTAGTGCCCATGGAAGGAAGACATTGAGGAACCCCTGGTTAGACAAATGCTGCATGAGCGTGTCTAGGCCTTCTAACAGGGCCGGATTTAGCTATACGCCATGTACGCCATGGCGTAGGGCCCACAGCTTCAAAGGGCCCACAAAAATTGAACTAGTTAGGCTTTTTTTTTTTTAATAAAATAAAAAAAAACCTGCTGGCTGCCTTCCCGTCTCTGTTAAGCCCGCAGGGGCTGATGGGAAATTTCCCATCAGCCCCTGCGGGTTTAACAGAGACGCGAAGGAGACAGTCTGCCTTCGCGTCTCTCACAGCCTGCACGGAGGGAGACACGGAGGCACGGAGGGAGGGACCGAGCTTACGGCGGGGGCCCCCGCGGGACCGACCATGCCGCCGCGGGAGAATCGGGGGCCCCGCGGCGGCATCCTGCAGGTTTTTATTTTTAAATTAAATTTAACTTTTGGCCGGGGGAGGGGGAGGGGGTAGGACTGGTAATTGGGGGGGCTGGGACTGGGGCCGGAAATGGGCTGGGACGGGGACTGGAACGGGGCTGGGACTGGGACTGGAAATGGGTTGGGGGGATTAAGGCTGGAGGTGGGCTGATGAGGTTAGGACTGGTAATGGGCTGTGGGCTGTTGGGGGGGGTTAGAACTGGTAATGGGCTTTGGGGGGGTTAAGATTGGTAATGGGCTGTGGGCTGATGGGTGTAGACTTGTAAAGGGCTAAGGGGGGACTAAGACTGGAAATCGGCTGGGGGGGTTAAGACTGGAGGTGGGCTGATGGGGTTAGGACTGGTAATGGGCTGTTGGGGGGGGTTTAGAACTGGTAATGGGTTTTTGGGGGGTTTAGACTGGTAATGGGCTGTGGGCTGATGGGGGCTGTCTGGTAATGGGCTATGGGGGGCTAGGACTGGAAATGGGCTGGGGGGTTAAGACTGGAGGTGGGCTGATGGGGTTAGGACTGATAATGGGCTGTTGGGGGGTTTAGAACTGGTAATGGGCTTTGGGGGGGGTTAAGACTGGTAATGGGCTGTGGGCTGATGGGGGCTGTCTGGTAATGGGCTATGGGGGGGGGTTAGGACTGGAAATGGGATGGGGGGGTTAAGAATGGAGGTGGGCTGATGGGGTTAGGACTGGTAATGTGCTGTGGGCTGATGGGCTGATGGGGGGGTTAGGACTGGCAATGGGCTATGGGGGGCTGACTGGAAATGGGTTGATGGGGTTAGGACTGGAAGTGGGCTGATGGGGGGTTAGGACTGGTAATGGGTTATAGGGGGGCTTAAACTGAAAATGGGGTGATGGGGGGTTAGGACTGGTATTGGGTTGGGGGGTTGCTAGGACTGGAAATGGGCTGATGGGTGGCTAGGACTGGAAATGGGCTGATGCAGGGACTAGAAGGGAATGGATGCTGGGTGAGGCTGGAACTAGAAGGGAGCTGATGTTGGGGGAGGATTAGAATGGGATGGGGCTGGAAGAGTAAAATGGAGAAGGGAAAAATATTTTGTGTGGGAGGGATAAAAAATCTACAATTGGCCGGGTATTGGGAGAGTAAGTGGGGATTGAGGATGGAGGGGTAAAATTTGAGTGGATGAAATAGGAATGAGGAAAGAGCAAAAGGAGAAAGATTAGTATGTTAAAGCAGATGTAGAGAGAGAATGGAAAAAAACTAGAAGAGAGAAGAAAGGACAAATGGACAGCAGACGATGGAGAGTTAGCAGAAGACATGAAGAAACCAGAAGAAAGTGGCTGGAGCAATTGCAGCTGAAAAAAATGCACAAAAGGTAGAAAAATATCTCTTTATTTTGAATTTATTAATTGGAATATGTCAGCTCTGGTAAATGTGCATCATTAACGTCTGCGCTTTGTTTAGTACAAGAGCAAATTAATGTATAGTTTTATTTCTACAGTGTTGTACATTCCAAGTTTGGCTTTTGGGATTCCCAGTTTAATTATTGTCTTCCTGTTTCTAAAATGTGATTACTTGTTTGGTGATGGTCTATGTTCTGCATGTGTAACTGAGCTGAGGTGTTCTGTTTATATAATTCCTATTTGACATTGCCACTTGTTCTCTTTCCCCAGTAGGTCATGTATTGTTGTTCTCTGAAATGTATTGGTTTAATATTTGCAGTGTTGCCTTTTGATTGGTAGAGTATGGTGCTTTGTGAGTCCTGGTAGTGCTGTTAGGATACGGCGGGTTTGCTATGGGTTCTAAATGGGCAGTGTTTGTAGTAGTTCCTAATGTGTCTGGCAGTTGGCACTGGATTATAGTAATGTAGAAATCTTTTAGTCTTTCTTTATCCATACACTCATTAAGAGGCACGTTTACTAAAAGTTAGTATATGGTAACATTATGCAAATATTTATGCAAATGAGGCCCCTTATGCAAATGAGGCCCACACCCCCCTTGGGCCGCCCCTGCTGGGGGCCCACAATTTTTGTTGGCATAGGGCCTCACTCAAGGTAAATCCGGCCCTGCCTTCTAACATTCTTTCTCTTTGCCTGCTGAAGAACTTGCTCACTTTAGCTGACGCCATCAAATCCATGACCAGCGTCCCCCACTGGCGCATGAGTTGCTTGAAGACTGCCTGGTTCAGCTGCCATTCCCCTGGGTCAAACGGCACTCGACTGAGGTAGTCGGATGTCATGGTGAGACCGCACCTTGAATATTGTGTGCAATTCTGGTCGCGTTATTAGAAAAGGTTCAGAGAAGAGCCACCAAAATGGTAAAGGGGATGGAAGGATACTCCTATGAAGAAAGGCTAAAACGGTTAGGGCTCTTTAACCTGGAAAAGAGACGGCTGAGGGGAGATATGATAGAAGTCTATAAATTAATGAACGGAATGGAACGGGTAAACGTAGATCGATTGTTTACGTTATCAGAATATAGAAAGACTAGGGGACATGCAATGAAGCTACAGGGTAAACAATTTAAGACTAATAAAAGAAAATATTTTTTCACTCAACATATAACTCTGGAATTTGTTACCGGAGGATGTAGTTAAGGCTGTTAGTGTAGCTGGGTTTAAAAAAGGTTTGGACAAGTTCCTGGAGGAAAAGTCCATAAACCATTATTAAGAAGGGACCCAGGATATCAATGCTTGACCCAGTACAAGCATTGTGGAACCTGTGTCTTTTGGAGAACTGCTAGGTACATATGACCTAGATTGGCCACTGTTGGAAACAGGATACTGGGCTTGATGGACCTTGGTCTGACCCAGTATGGCATATCTTATGTTCTTATGTTCTCTGCTCCCGCTATCTGCGCTGCTGAAATCACCTGAAGATAGGTCTCTGCCCATCCCAGCAAAGTCTCCACCTTGCTCTCCATCCTGACACTACCTGTGCCCCCTTGCCAATTGATGTAAGCCACCATGGTGGCATTGTTGGAGAAGACCCATACTGCCTTTCCCGCCAGAAAGGGGTGAAACTCCTGCAAGGCTAGGAGCACTGCTCTCATTTCCAGCCTGTTGATAGGCCAACCTTCTCTACTGCAGACAACTGACTTTGTGTAATACGTCCCTCACAAAGCGCAAAAACTTGTGATGGTCTGGATGGATAGGGATGTGCAGATATGCCTCTGTAAGGTCCAGAGAGGTCAGGAAGTCCCCCTCTCTTATAGCCATGATCATTGACCTGAGGATCTCCATATGAAACCTCGATACTCACAGGCACCTGTTCACCTGCTTGAGATCGAGAATAGGCTGAAAGGAGCCTTCCTTTTTTGGGACTATGAAATAAAGTAGTATCGACCTGTGCTGCATTGGTTTGCGGGTACCGGAACTACAGCCCCCAACTTCAGGAGCCTTTCTAGTATTTCCCACACCCCCTGAGCCTTCCGGTGCACCTTGCAGGGGGAGTGTATGAAGGCCGGTGTGAGCAGTCTGGCAAAGTCCAGTGCGTAGCCATCCCGGACCACCTTGAGGACTCACTGGTCCAAAGTAATTTGGGTCCAGGCAGAGTACAAGTCCCGTAGATGACCTCTCAAGGGCTGCACCCCTGCCAGGGCCTTCCTCACTTCATTGCTGTTTCTTTTGGGAGGAGCAGGAGGAGGCCGAGTAATAGCCTCTACTTGCCTCCTTAAATCCCTAAAATGGCTATCCCTGAGGGGCGAACTGTCCTCTATGGTACGGCATAAAATGCACTGCTCGAAAATGCTTGAATTCCCAGGGCTGTCCTCTCCCAGGGGCTGAGTTGTGCCCCTGCTTTTGCTTTTCGTCAGGAAGGCGGCCCCCTTGGACTCCCCTAAGTCCTTCACTAACTTTTCTAGCTCCTCCCCGAACAAGAACTTACTCTTAAAGGGCAGCTTACTCAACTGGGCCTTTGAGGAGACATCTGCCGACCAGTTGCGAAGCCAGTGGTAGTGGCGAGCCACCACCACCGAGGCTATACTGTTTGAGAGTCCCCTGATGAGGTCATAAAAGGCATCTGCCAAATACGCTGCCCCTGATTCCAGCCTTGCTGTTGCTGCTCCCTGTTCCGGGAACTCCCCTGCTGACTCGGGGATGCCCGGCACCCATCGAAGACATGCACATGCAACTAATGCCTGAGGCCTGTAAGGAGACAGCACTAACATCGAAAGCTTGCTTTAACAAGGTATCCAGTTTTCTATCCTGAACATCCTTAAGCACCATACTGCTCTCTACAGGGATCATAGTCTTCTTGGTCACGGCCGAAACTGTGACATCAACTTTCAGAGAGCGGAGCATCTCTTTCTCTTGTTCTGAAAATGACTATAGTTAGGTCATGGTTCGAGAACCTCTGAGCCTGACTTCTGGAAGATCGCACTCATCCAGAATCATCTGCTTAATGACCCTATGTAAGGGAAACTCTCACTGAGGTTTATGAATGGCTGAAAAATCAGGTCTTCCACAGCATCGTCCTCGGTCGTGCGCCCTGATGGCATTCTGAGTGTCTTGAGGGATTTGGCAATGAGAACTGCCAGCTCCACCCGACGGAAGACCCTGACTATCCAAGATTAATCTTCCTACGGGATCTCACCTTCTTCTAGCTCCTCAGGTTCCAACTCCGCCTCCACCTCTACCTCTGAGGGAAGGGAACCTGTCTCGTCGCTTGTATCGAAGATGAGCCGTCTCTTGGCCGGGGGCGACATATCACCTAGCTCAGATCTCTGCGGCCCCTCTGAGGCTGTTCTCTTACTGCCACGTTCCACTATGTTCACTCCCTGCTGTTTCATGCAAAATGCCCTGAGGAGTAGTAAAACAAATTTGGGTGAGAAATCCCCCAAGACCCCCTCCCCCTGTGAAGTGGAGGGCCCTGTCTCACTGAAAAGGTTCCAACAGCGGTGGAGATGGGCCAACCACTCTTCCCTGCTGGGTCGGTACCCCCATGGCTAGAGGAGATCCCAAAGCCCGTGGGATGGTCCCCTTGGAGATCCCCGCTACCTCCTGCATGTTCCTCTCCACTGTCTGTGCATCTGAAGCACAGCCACAGCAAACCCCTTTCGAGAAAAGCATGCTCCGGTGCACCCCACACTGAGGTCGTGCAGGCATGACAAGTTTGACTGCTAGGAAAGGCCTGATGTCTGAGAACACCCCCCAACCAGGCCTAGCATTCTAAGCTCCTTGCCTCTTAAAGCAATCTATGTTGTTATCTCTCTCTTATCCTTTTCCTTTCCTCTTTATTTCTTTTCTTTTTAAACTGCTGTACACGGGGAAAAAAACAAGGAGATGAATAAAGACACTGAAAATGAAAACTGAAAAAACCCGCATAAAAGGAACCTTGCAAGTTTTCCCACTGAGACAAAAAGATGGTGCGGCTTCCCGCTCAGCGGGACTGCAAACAGACACTGGAATCCGCCAGCTGCGAGGAAAAAAAAGGCTTCCCGTTGCTGTGCCGTCAGGCTGCTGTCACCCGTGCTGACTGGCTGTGTTGTGGCAGAACTTCCTGCCCCGTGCTCAACCGTTTAGCAGTTTCGGCACTGAGGCGGGAGTGCGGAGGAGAGCTGCAGGCTCGATATTTCTCTGTCCCTCTACCCCTTTGCAACTCCTCACCTGCTGATGGGTTCAGGAGCTATTGCAGCCTCAATGAAAACACCTCCGGAGGACTTGCCTGGATAGTTTTGCTCCCCCTTACCTTTTTTTTTTAAAGCCTAAAGCAGTGATCACAGCCCCATGAAGGGGACTCCAGGAGCTGCTCTGAACAGGAGGAAGGCAGTGCCACCTGAGAGGGGGGGGGAGGGGACTCAAAAGACAATAAGAAATAAAAATCCCTAGGACAGACACAAAACTAAAATAAAACTAAACCTAACAGGCTTCTCAGTTGTCCCTTCAATGAGTCCAGATCTCTGGGATCGCCCGCTCCAGTTGCTTGGAGACTGAGCTTACTGGGGCTGGTGGGTGGTGCCAGTTGCCTAAGTATCCTGATGTCATCAGTCTCCAAGCTGCTAGTGGGGGTTGACTACCCTGAGGTGCGGGACTGGACTGGAGGGACGATAAGGAATGATCATTTGTGTGTGTGTGGATATTCATGGCTGTGGGTACATGCAGAACAAGTTGGGGTCTGGGTGTATTACATGTCTTTGTGATGGAGGTATATACTGCATACTCTTTTCCCCGTCCATAATCCACTCCATGTTCTGCCCTGCCCCTCCTCCTAGTTCCTCCCCCTTTATCTACTACCACCTGCTTCAATTTATTTACCGCTGGCTCCTTTTTTAGGTAGTGTTTATTGTTTATTGTTATTTTTGATATACCCTTTTTGTGGGGAATATGCAGAGTGGTTCACAAGCATATTTTAAAACACAGGCACAGAAAGAAATGCCAAATTAGCAAAGCAAAGGATAGAGATTAAATAGAACAGAGGAGAAAGAGATATAAATGTTACGTCAACCCTCTGTGCCTGGCCCAACACCAAAGGCCTGCCCAAACAAATGGGTTTTTAAAAGGGACTTGAATTTATTAAAGGAAAGTTCAAGATGAATGTGTGAAGGGAGACAGTTCCATAAGGTTGGGGCAGCAAAGAAAACAACAGTACGTCGGATAGTTTCATATTTGGCTCGAAAGAGGGGGATAACTAATCTATTTTCATGGAGGGAACCTGAGGCAGCCTGGGGAACATAAGGAATGGTAAGGCAAAAGAAATATCAAGGAGCGTTAATATGAAGGGCCTTATGAGTCAGGGTGAAGATCTTATAATGAATACACAGAAGCAGTGGGAGCCAATGATGCTGAATGAAGAGCGGGGTTACGTGATCAAATTTCTTGGCTCATGCTAGACAGTATGGCAGTATTTTGGATGGATTGAAGCCACTTTAACTGGTAATTAGGTAAGTCGGCATAAATCATGTTACAATAGTCGAGATGCGTTATCACGATGCTAAGGAAGACTGATGTTTGTGCAGTGGGATTCAGAAGGAGACGCAGAGCATGAAACCGATGGAGTGCAAGAAAAGTGGATTTGGTAAGGTGGCCAATTTGTGTATTGAAAGAGAGTTCAGAGGCATGAGTGTACTGAGATGCGGGTGGAACCAAGAGATGGGGATAAAGAAAGCGTAGTTACTTAACTGTAACAGGTGTTCTCCAGGAGCAGCAGGAATCAGTCCTCACGGAGCCCTCGTGCGGAGCATTTCCCCAGCTTTCAAAGAAAGCCTTTGGGAATGCAGCACGCATGCGCGGTCCCCTTCCCGCCCAAGGGTGCCATCTTGCTCAGTCTGATGACATAGCTAAAAGACAGCAAAAAACAAAATGGATTATATGACTGCAACTCCAAGGGGAGGAGGGAGGGTTGTGAGGACTGATTCCTGCTGCTCCTGGAGAACACCTGTTACAGGTGAGTAACTACGCTTTCTCCAGGACCAAGCAGGAAGTCAGTCCTCACATATGGGACTCCCCAGCTCTAGGCTACCGAGAACCCAAAGCTGAAAATTAAGCTCCCTCTAGAGCCTCAGCATGCGTGATAAGAATCTTCTCTGAGAACGCCCCCGAACGGTAGCCCAACACAAGGGCCGGAGGGTAGGAGTTGCCTAAACCTCAAAGAGATTACGGAGTACCGCCTGTCCGAAAGCACTGTCCCTGTGGGACTCCCTCTCAAGGCAGTAATGGGACGCAAAAGTCTGGCTTGAAGACCAAGTAGTGGCCCGGCAGATGTCTGCCAATGGAACAGAGCGGAGATGAGCTACTGATGCAGCCTTCGCCCTGACATGGTGGGCCGTGACTCGACCCTGCAAGGAGAGGCCGGCCGCCCTGTACGCCCAAGTGATACAGTCTGCTACCCAAATGGACAGGGTATGCTTGGAGACAGGTAACCCCAGCTTATTAGGGTCAAAAGATACGAAGAGCTGAACAGTCCTTTGATGCCCCTGCGTACGGTCAATGTAGAAAGACAACGCCCTCCTACAGTCCAGGGTATGCAAGACCATTTCAGCCCGGCTAGCATGCAGCCTGGGAAAGAAGGTCAGAAAACCCACCTCCTGATTGAGGTGGAAGGAGGAGACAACCTTTGGAAGGAACTTAGGATGAGTCCGTAAGACCACTCTGTTCCTATAGAACCGTGTGTATGGTCTATCAGAAACCAGAGCGTGTAGTTCACTCACACGCCTGGCCGAGGTAAGAGCCACCAAGAACAACGCCTTCCAGGAAAGGAAGCGTAAATGATAAGTAGCCATCGGCTCAAACGGTGGGCGAGTAAGTTGTTGCAAGACCACATTCAAATCCCACTCAGGGGCTGGCGGATGAATCGGAGGCTTGAGCAAAAGCAGGCCTCTGAGGAAGCGGGCCACTAAGGGGTAGACCAACAGAGACTGGCTCTCCACCGGCGAGTGGTGCGCTGACAGAGCACTGAGGTGGATCCGAACAGAGTTGGATTTAAGGCCTAGGTCCAACAGGTGAAGCAGATACTGCAGCACCACTGGTACCAGGCACAAAAACGGATCTTTTTGGCGCTGAGCACACCAGGTGGAGAACCTACGTCACTTGAGGGCATAAGATTTAGAAACATGATGACAGAAAAAGACCACATGGCCTATCTAGTCTGTCCTTCCATATCAACAACTACAACAGTCCACTTTTTACCTTTAGAGATCCTCTGTGTTGGTCCCATGCTTTTTTGAATTCAGTTACTGTCCTCATCTCTACCACCTCCACTGGGAGACTATTCCATGGATCCACTACTCTTTCCGTAAAGAAATATTTCCGCATATCACCCCTGAATCTATCTCCCTTCACCCTCATCCCATGTCCCCTCGTAGCAGAACTTGCTTTCAATTGAAAGAGGCTCTCTCCCTGAACATTTATGCCACGCAGGTATTTAAACATCTCAGTCATATCACCTCTATCCCGCCTTTCCTCTAAGGTGTACATATTAAGATCCTTAAGTCTGTCCTCATATGCTTTATAATGAAGCCCACTAATCATTTTAGTAGCCACCCTCTGCACTGACTCCATCCTGTTCACATCCTTTTGAAGGTGCGGTCTCCAGAATTGCACACTATACTCCAAATGAGGTCGCACCAAAGACTTATACAGAGGCATTATCACCTCCTTTTTTCTGCTAGCCATTCCTCTCCGTATGCACCCAAGCATCCTTCTAGCTTTTGCCGTCGCCTTTTCTACCTGTTTAGCTACTTTAAGATCATCAGACACAACCATGCCTAGGTCCCGCTCTTCTTTAGTGGACAAAAGTACTTCACCTCCTATACTGTATTGCTCCCTTGGATTGCTGCAGTCCAAATGCATGACCTTACATTTTTTAACATTAAATCCCAGCTGCCAAATTCTAGACCATTCTTCAAGCTTAACTAGATCCCTCCTCATGTTATCTACCCCTTCCTGGGTGTCTACTCTATTGCAGATTTTGGTATCATCTGCAAAGAGGCAAACCTTACCCAACAGCCCTTCTGCTATTTCACTAACAAAGATGTTAAAAAGAATTGGACCAAGGACAGATCCCTGGGGCACACCACTGGTAACATCCTTCTCCTCAGAGTGAGCTCCATTTACTTGTACTCTTTGTCACCTCCCACCCAACCAATTTCTAACCCAAGCAGTAACTTTAGGATCCATCCCTAGGGTGCTCAGTTTGTTTATAAGTCACCTGTGAGGAACAGTATCAAAGGCTTTACTGAAATTTAAATACAACACATCTAGAGCTCTCCCTCGGTCCAACTCCCTGGTCACCCAGTCAAAGAAATCAATCAGATTTGTCTGACAAGACCTGCCTCTGGTGAATCCATGCTGCCTCGGATCCTGTAATCCGCTGGACTCCAGAAACCTCACTATTTTCTCTTTCAGCAGCGTTTCCAATAATTTACTCACCACCGAAGTTAAACTAACCGGCCTGTAGTTTTCAACCATATCCTTACTTCTGCTTTTGTGTAAAGGCACCACATGAGCCTCTCTCCAGTCCGGGTGGATTGTCTCCTAGAGGCCAAAACCACCTCGTCCACTTCTCTAGGTAGAAGTAAGGGGGCTAGAACTACTCTTTCAGCAGCCAGGCCATCAAATGGAGGGACTGGAGGTTGATGTGCAGGAGAGATCCCTGATCCTGAGACAGGAGATTGGGTTGCACCCCCAGAGGGAGTGGAGTGTCCACCGCCAATTGCAGAAGGAGTGGAAACCACAGTTGCCTCAGGGGGCTACCAGGATCAGCAAGGCCCTGTCCTGAAGAACCTTGAATAGGGTTCGGGCCACTAGAGGCATTGGAGGAAACGCATACAGCAGGCCCGTAGACCAAGAGATTAGGAAGGCATCTGCTGCCATTCGCAGAGGATGCGGTTGTCTGGAACAGAACCTGGGCAGTTGACGGTTCAGTGGACTGGCAAATAGATCGATGGTTGGAAGACCCCATTTTAGGAAGATCTGCTGCACCACCAGGGGATTCAAATGCCATTCGTGATGCTGTAGAATCCTGCTCAATCTGTCTGCCAGGTAATTTTCTTGGCCAGGTAGATAAACTGCCTTGAGAAACATGCCATGCTTGACTGCAAAGGCGCACAGGGTCTGCGTTTCCTGACAGAAGCCTGGATCCTGTGCCCCCTTGTTTGTTCACATAGAATATCGCTACTTGGTTGTCCGTCTGAATCAAGACAGATTGGTGAGAGAGGACATGAGAGAAAGTTTGTAGAGCTAATCGAATAGCTCGCAACTCCAACAGAATGATCTGCTGTGTGGCCTCCCAAGGGGACCAGAGGCCTGAGTGCATGCCCCCTGGCAATGTGCACCCCAACCTTGAAGAGAAGCATCAGTCGTCAGCACCTGTGTGTGTGGTGGTGCCTGGAAAGGCACCCCTTTGATCAGGTTCGGGAGATGCAGCCACCACTGCAGGGAGGCCGCTAGTAGTTTGGACACTCTTATTCTGTCTCTTAAGTCTCCTGTGGCCTGTATCCACTGAGCTCTGAGGCACCATTGAGCAGGCTGCATATACATATGAGCATTTGGAGTTACATGGACCGTGGATGCCATGTGGCCCAAAAGCCTCAGGAAATGTCTGGCAGAGACTAGAGATCCACTGCGAAACTGCTGGGCCAGAGCCATCAGTCTGTGAGCCCTGTTCCCGGGCAAATAAGCCATTGCTTGTAAGGTATCCAACCTTGCCCCTATGAACTCTACATCCTGTGAGGGGAGCAAAGTGGACTTTGCGAAGTTTATGATGAAGCCCAGGTGCTGGAGAAGAGAGACAGTGCGAAGAGTGACTTGTCTGGCCTCCTGTGGAGACTGACCCTTGATGAGCAAGTCGTCCAGGTATGGAAAGACAAAGGTGCCCTGGTTTCTGAGATAGGCCGCCACCACCGCCAGGCATTTGGTGAAAACCCTGGGTGCGGAGGTTAGGCCAAATGGAAGCACTCTGTACTGAAAATGATTTCCTCCCACTACAAATCTGAGATATTGTCTGTGGTCTGGATGAATGAGGATGTGAGTATAAGCATCCTTTAGGTCTAAGGAGCATAGCCAATCTCCCTGCTGGAGGTAGGGCAGCAGTATTCCAAGGGTAAGCATCTTGAACTTTTCCCTCTCCAGGAACTTGTTGAGATTTCGCAAGTCTAGGATGGGCCTGAGGCCTCCTGTCCTTTTTGGTACCAGAAAGTACCTGGAATAGAAGTCTTGTCCTATCAGGTAGTGAGGCACCGGTTCCACTGCCTGCTCCTGTAGAAGACTTGCCAACTCCTGAAGGAGGAGGTTCCTGTGTAGAAGGAATCTTGGAGACTCCCCTGGAAAATAGGAAGGAGGTAACTGGTTGAAGTGGAGCAAGTAGCCTTTCTGGACTATGCTCATTACCCAGGTATCCCCTGTTATGGCTGACCATCTGTGGGCGTGCAGTGTCAGCCGGCCTCCTGTGCTGAGTGGAGCCAGATGTGGAGGAGAGGCTATGCAGTGGGAGTCAAAACTCTGCTTCCTGCTGTGCAGGAGCCGGAGCTGGTGGCTTGGGTGTTTTCTGCCTACGGGGCCCATGTCCCTGCCCCTTGGCCTGCTGACCCTGTTGAGGAGCTGTAGAGGCCTGGAAATGAGGGTAGGATTTGTAGGCAGAGGCCTTTCTCGGGTAAAAGGGCTTTTTCCCCGAGCCTTTCTTCTGAGAAGAAGCAGAGGTCTTCCTGGACAGCCTTGTCCTGGTGAGAGTCTCAGTCTCGATTTCTGCAGCCTTTTCAGCCATGGGTTTGCCAAAGAGGTTCTCACCCCAGCAAGGGGCATCGACCAACTTGTCCTGGACCCATGGCTCCAGGTCCGATGACTGTAGCAAGGCCTGATGGCGTGCACCGATGCTGGCTGCTGCTACTCGGGCCGAAGCCTCGAAGCCATCATAGGCTGCTCGAGATATAAACTTCGAGCACTCTCGAATCCCCGATGACAAAGCCTTGAATCTCTGCAAAGGTTCCTCGGAGATGCCAGCAGAGAACCCAGCAATCTCCTTTGCCAGGTCTCGGAGGTACATGCCCATGTACAGCTGGTAAGTCTGGACACGGCAAGCCAGCACAGAGCCCTGGAAGCACTTTCTACCGAGGGCATCCAGGTTCTGGGCCTCCCGGCCGGGGGGCACCAAGGAGTGCATCTTCTGACTCTTCAGACGATGCATGGCCGATTCCACAACCATGGAGTGGTGCGGTAGCTGTGCCTTCTGGAACCCAGGGCTCTTACGGACTCGATAAATGGAATCGACCCATTTGCTGAGAACCGGCGCCAAGGCCGGTGCCTCCCACATGCAGAAGAGCAGCCGTTCCAGCATCGGAGGAACTGGTACAGTAAAGGACTCCTTCGGGGGAGAGTCATACTGGAGGGCCTCGAGCTCTTCGGCTCGAGGCTCCTCCTCGGGATCCGCGGGGAAGGCCAAGGCTTTGGCCATGTCCCTCACGAAGTCCGAGAACCGGGTATCCTCCGGGGGGGCCTTCTCCGAGGCTCGGACTCCGGTGAGTCCGATGGGATGCACCGGGTCCGGAACGTGTCCGGGGACTCCTCGTCCTCCATCTCCCACTCCGACCCCTCTGAGGAGGAGTCGAGCAGCTTCGGTCGGGTGGGCACCGATGCCATCCGCCCCGATGCCGAGGGCACCGGCGTCGACAATCTCGGTCCCATATGGGAGGCCAAGGGGGACCTTGACCGAGGATAGACTCGAGACCGCATTGACTTGAGGATCGGCTCGGCCTCCGGGTTCGACTTGGACGTCGAGGTCCCGGTGGTCGGGGCAGATGCACCGGTCAGACCGGCGATCAGCACCCGCTGCTGTTCCATGAAGGCAGCCAAGCTGCTCTCCAAGGCCGTCAACCTGAGTCTGAGCTCAGGAGACTCAGCAGCCCCCGACTCGGGCCCCAACGGTGTCGGGCCGACGTCGGCTCCCCCGGAGGAGAGTCCACGAGGATAACAGCACTCATGTGACTCGGGGATTCCAGCTCCACACGAGGCAGTTTGGCAGGCCTCTCCGACTCCGAGAGCGTCCACCGATGCCACCCTCGCGGTTTCTTCTTCCTTTTGTGTTCCCGTGAGGGAGACCCCCGCTCAAAGGAGCCCCGACGATGCTCGGGGTCGGACTCCTGAGACGTCGAGGCCTCTGACAAAGTCCAAGTACGGCCGGACGCGGAGTCAGAGAAGATCCTTTCTCGTTGATGTTGACGGCTCCTCAGCGCCTTATAGGACATTTTGCCGCATGGGCCACAGATCATCGGGTCATGATCGGGCCCGAGGCACTGGAGGCAGCAGTTGTGTGTGTCGGTGAGAGACATCAGTTTCTTACACTGATCACACTTTTTAAACCCGCTGGCAGCCATCGGGGGAAAAAGGGCCCCTGCAAGGTCAAAAGACCGGGCTGCCAGTGAAAAAGAAAAAAAGCGCGAACGCTAGTCTCGAAGGACAAAAACTGAAAAGTAGCTCCAGGCTCGATACCGGTGTACCGTGCCCAGGCGGGAAGGGGACCCGGCGTCGAACCGGCAAAAAAACCCCCATGAATCTTCGAAGGAAAAATCAACTTTTAACCGGGTGACTAAGACACACGTCCGTTGGGCTCCGCGGAAAAAAGAAGACTGAGCAAGATGGCACCCTTGGGCGGGAAGGGGACCGTGCATGTGTGCTGCATTCCCAAAGGCTTTCTTTGAAAGCTGGGGAAATGCTCCGCACAAGGGCTCCGTCGGTGCCGTCACCCATATGTGAGGACTGACTTCCTGCTTGATCCTGGAGAATGAATGATGCCAGAACCAGAGATCCAGTAACCATAGAGGATTGAGCTTGAGTGCATTTGCATGGAGTCGGCAGGATATAGTAGATGGTAGGCCTTGATTTAGGCATAGGCAAAACAGGCACGTGCCTAGGAAGCCAATACCCAGGCCAAAGAAGAGCCTGCTCCCACTTACTCCAGGGCCATGTGGATATGCTGCTTCACAGAGATGGCACTGTGCCTTCCTCTACTCCTCTTCTCACTCTCCAGTCATCTCCGCCCCCACTCCTCCTTGCTGGGATCTGCTGTCAGGTCTTGCCTATGGGTGCCAAAATCCTAAATCCTGTGCTGGTGTGTGGTGGAGCCTGTTGTACCTGCCCTCCC
Organism: Ichthyophis bannanicus; assembly: GCA_033557465.1. Lineage (NCBI taxonomy): Eukaryota > Metazoa > Chordata > Amphibia > Gymnophiona > Ichthyophiidae > Ichthyophis > Ichthyophis bannanicus. The sequence goes on from CM066034.1 coordinate 944,621,132, forward strand.
AGTGGTAAGTTTGTTCTGCTATTTGCTGCTTTTCAGCTGCTAAAGCCTGGCCTCTCTACCACTCGTGGCCTCAGTCTGTGCTTCTCCCACAGGATTCACTATGTATTCCAGCACTGGGGACTGAGAACCCTTGCTGGCTTCTGCTTACCATACTGCTGCATAGCACCTGTGATTTTGGTGCCAGAGGGGACTGGTTCCTCACAGTAGGTGAACAAGTCAGCCACTTAGGGTCGCAGATCCTGGTGGGCAGCACAGCAATCCTATCTTGCTTCTTTGAAGCAGCAGCAAACCTTAAATCCCCCACATACAAATACACACACAGTCATGGCCTGTGGTCCTGCCTGCTCTGACAGAAAGTTGCATCAGAGGGATCGGGAGTGGCAGGCCATGAGTGCATTCAAGTGTGCAGGTGCTTTAAGACCTGCCACTTCAAAGAAGGAAGGATCCCTCTACCACCCACTTCCCCCAAGTGAGAGGCTAGAGGCTGGGAGCAGTTCATTGGCACGGTGGGCCAGACGGTGCTGTGTTGGGGACATGGCTGTATGGTGAGCCTTCCTAGGATGGCAGAAACCCTTGGGCCAGCCCTGGTTCCTCGCTGGCAGACTGATAATTCCACTGCTGTAGGTTTCCTTGTCTTCTTGATCTGTAGGGACTTGGGTTCCTGTGGCATTTTTCAAAGCTGCTGCCATCCCTCTTGATCTTTGAGTGGCAGGTCCTGGCCTTCCTGCCACTATTTCAGCATATTGCTGAATCCCTGGGCGCAAACAAACATACGTGTATGGATGGACAAACACTACAGGGCAGGAGGAGTGGTGTAATTGTTAGAGCAGTAAGCTGAGAACCAGGGCAAGCCACTTGACTCAGGTACAACCACAGATTGTAAGCTTTCTGCAAAGAGGGAAACGCCTACTATACCTTGAACTCTGACTGGAAAGGCATGAACTAAATCCAAATAAATAAAACAGCAGCTGTTGTGATGGGTCAGACTATTAACTGTTGCAAAAGGCAGCTAGTCTTAAAAGGCTGTATACAACATTTCTGAATACTTTGTATGTTAGCCCATACAGAAGATTTCACAATCTGCAAGAAATTTATTTTTGTTCAGGACCAAAATGGTCAAGAGTCAGTAAACGAGGCTCTTGCTTAATGCTTCACTTAGTTCTTGTTCACTGTGACCAGCTGGTGCTAGAAGATCAGCAGTTAAAACTCCTGGACCCAGCATGTGGTGGGCAGTATCCCTCTGGCATTAGAACCTCTGTGCCAGAACACGTTTTGTTTGGATGCCAAGGTACAGAGCTTCTCAAAGCGCAGCTTGCAAAGTAACTCATGTCTTTGTTTAGTCAATGGTGATTCCCTCATTGTATATGGAATTATTTCATTTGTATCTATTTTCTTTGATAATCCACTTTGAACTATTATGGTTAAGTGGACTATAAATACCTGAATTAAATGAAATCACAAAATCTGCATTTGGGGTTGTGACCATGGTGAATTGAATGAAATAATAAAGAGGTATAAAAACCCTGTCAAATACATAAACAAGAATTCTGAAATGTATGGCCCATAATTAAAAATGTTTCTGGTTTGTTCTTATCACATAGCCTCATAGAAACAGAAATATGACGACAGAAAAAGACCACATGGCCTATCTAGTCTGTCCTTCCAGATCAACAACTACAACAGTCCCCTCATGGACTTACTTGCTATGTTGTAGATGTACCTTCTTTCTGCCACAGACACGGACATTTCTTCTAGATCATGATCAAGCTGCTTGTTAATCTGGATCCTTTGATTTATATGCCTTTCCAGCTCCTTGATAATCTTCTTACGATTCTTCACATCTTGCTTGTGGTGCTGGGCATTGCAGAGAGAAAGGTGTAGGAAATTTTGTTTAGGCTGTTGTGTAGAGAGCTCTCAACTTGAAAATAGTTTCTAGGGTCTTTTTTATTTGTTTCCTGCTTGTAAATGACTCACCTTCTCTTGAATCTTAAGTGTTTCCTCCAATACGGACATCTGGTGGGCGATTCTGCTGTCATAGTTGGACACGTTTAGAAACTGTGGAAAAAGAAATCATCATGAAATGCTATAAGAATGAAAGATTGGATTGTTTTCTGTGTTTTTTCATTGGCAATTGTTGTTGTTAAGTGCTGTCGAGTCGGTGTCGACTCATGGCGACCCTCTGGATAGTTGTCCTCTTCAGTTGACAGACTGGCATTGGCAGATCTACTGTGAAACATGCCAAAATCACTCAACTCAGCAGTAGTGTTAATTCTGCGTAGACTTCTAAGAACATGAAAATGTACATTTGTGCAGAAATTCTAGGATAATACTTGGGACCTGATTTATTGAAACCTTTCTCCCATTTCCTTTCTATGGGGAATCAGGCTCTTGAATATTTAACACCAATCTGATTTTGTTTGCTGCATTATAAATCAAATTTCCAGAATTATTTAATAGCACATTTAAGAATCAATCAGGAGTCAGTAGAATTATGGCTTTCTTTTTTCTTTGTTTTGATGGGGGTGGTTGTGGGGCGGGGGGAAGAGGATTAACTTTGTTATCCTGTAGCCACCCTGCATTTGTTGAAGAAAAATAGTCGTTCGTATCCTTACTAATAATCAAATACTGTCTTTTTTGGCTGTGCTGTAAACCTGGAAAAAGGTAAACTACCTCCTGGAAAGCACTACATGACTGCTGAACCTCTTTCAGAATGGTCATAGGCTCTATAGTTGTAGAAATGTTATAGCTTATCTGGCTAACACCTCGGAGGCCTTTAACTGAAGGGGGCTAGCTGGCAACATGTGTTCTGGTACACCCAGAAGGCATGCTGGGACATGCGTTGCCTGCTAGCTTGGGGTCATAACAGCATGAAATGATTCCCACGCTAACTGTGGAACCCGCGTAAAGGATGGGCGGGTTAGGGGCGGAGAGTAGGTGCAGTGAGCTCAGTGTGTTAGTGCTGGGTTCACACCGCTAACTGATTGCATTAGTGTAGGCTCATCTAACGCTACATCAGTTGGTGGCATTAAGTGCACCCACGCTAATGCAGCTGCGCTAGAGGAATGCTTTTCACCCCCCGACAGGTAATGCGGTGATGTCGCACCTAACACACCATAGTTTTGGTGCTTTTGGCGCGTTAGATGCAACACCCTAGCACCAATTACGTAGTAAAAGGGCCTCCTAGAGCTACTGACATTTATTTCATTTCATTTCTTGCATTTATGTCTACCAATCAATTACACTTCTCAGCAGTTACAGGAAAACATACCACATTAATGCACCTTTTTTTATCACAGGTCCCATGTTATGCAATGCAACTTAGCTACTAATAATGGGGCATGTTTGCTAAAGTGAGCACATTTTCAGCAACTTAATGTGTGCTGTGCCAAAAATTAGTGATGGGGCCAGGCCAGACCTGTGCTGTTGTATGTTCCGGGTATGTTCCAATGAAGTTAGTGCAGATGGAGGACTCTGCTGCACTAAACCAGCAGTCGCACTTAACGCCACCCATTTTAAGGTGGCGGTAAGTGCACCCAGGCTAATTGCAACAATCACGCTAACTGCTATGTGCAGTCATTGCCCACTCTCTGCCCTAAAACTACCCAGTTATTGCCTCATCCCACGCTAAACCATTATAGGGGATTTTTACTGTGGCCACAGTTTTAGCATATGGTAATGATTACTACAGTCCCATGCTAACCGCACTTTAGTAAAAATGCCCTTTAACAGCTTAAATATTTCATTCCACCCCAGTGGGGGTAGTAGAGACAAGGACTGTATCTGAATTCAAGAAATCATGGGATAAGTACAGAGAATCTCTAAAGGGAAAAAAAGGGACTGTAAAACTTAGAAGTTCGTATGGAAGGGCTGATTGCATAGGCTGTATAGTCTTTGCAGTTCTTGTTCTATGTTTCTTATAAGTTTTACTTTTAATATAGTTTGTGAGAAACGTTATCTTATGGTAGAAAATGCATTCTTTGCAGTTTTTTAGAAGACCAAAATAATAATCAATGACAGCACAAGATTGAAATAAGCTCTGAAAACAGTTTTTTTGTCAATTTTGGATGTGTTGCTTGCAAAAAAACACTGGATGTGACTATGATACAGATTGATTCTCATGTTGGTCGGTGGCTACAACACTGTTTTAAAACAGTTTTAATCAGGGAGTAACATTCAAATAAAGCGTAGTTACTCACCTGTAACAGGTGTTCTCCGGGGACAGCAGGACTCTACCCTCACATATGGGTGACATCAGTAATGACAGAGCACGTGTGGTAACCACTCCCCAGCTTTCAAAGAAAGCCTTTGGGAGTTACACCACACATGCGTGGCCACCTTCCCGTCCAAGGGTTCCATCTTACCTCAGTATGATGACATAGTTTAATCAAGCATAAAAAAAGAAAACTCCACTGGAAGAAGGGAGGGCTGTAAGGTCTGATTCCTGCTGTCCCTGGAGAACACCTGTTACAAGTGAGTAACTACACTTTCTCCAGGAACAAGCAGGAAGTCAGTCCTCACATATGGGACTCCCCAGCTACAGGCTACCGAAAAAACTGTAAGAAGTCACAGGCAACCGAAAAATAGCGAGCTATGAATGGCAGAAGGGAGCAATGCATGACCTCAAGTCCTGAGATGCAACCCCAGTGTCAAGGATGGAATCACCTCTGTGGTAGCCTGGACGTAAGGGCTGGAGGGAAGGAGTTGCACTAATCCCCAAAGAGATGATGGAGTACTGCTTGGCTGAAGGCGCTGTCATGCTGTGAGCTCTCCTCAAGACAGTAGTGACCTGCAAAGGTATGGACTGAGGATGAGGTGACAGCCCAGCAAATGTCTTGCAGAGGAACTGAGCACAGATGCACCATCAAGGACACCATGATGTGCACATTGTGGGCAGTGACGTGACACTCCAGGGAGATTCCAGCTTGCTTGTAGGCAAAGGAAATCCAGTCCATCACCCAAAAGGACAGGGTGCACTTAGAGACAGCAACACCAAACCTGTTTGGGTAATAGGAAACAAATAGTTGTGACGAGCGGCAGTGGGCCTTTGTCCATTCAAGGTAAAAGGTCCACCAAAGGAACACTATACCACGTTGCTTGAAAAGATACACAGTATGAACAAAGAGTGGAACCTTTGGACATTCAATCTTTAGAACATAAAAAGTTAATTTCTCCATTTATGTGCGGGGTCTCTCTTCTCCAACCATCCGTCCAAACTTCCAAATTTTTAGAATTCCTCTAACTTAATAGGAATAACCCGCAGTCGCATTATAATTAAAAACTTAAATAAACGTGGTTACATTCATAATATCTTATCACAACGGGAGACTTTTTTTTGTTATTACAATGCAAGACTTTTTTCAAAACTCCATATACCGTTTGATATTGACATTGACCGTCAAAGGTAATCATCGTTTAAAAGCTCAAAAATGCTTCTTAAATTGAATCATCGTATTATACTGACACTCTACCCTTTGAACATTCATTTGTTAGAATGTGAAACAAACAATTTTTAATATACCTGCGTTTTTTGGGCGTCAAAAGGTACTCTCCTTCAGGCATCCATCTACTCTCTAAGAAATCACTTTTTCCGTCAGCGGGTTATTTCTATTAAGTTAGATTGAATGTCCAAAGGTTCCACTCTTTAATATGTCAAATGGACGTATGATTCGCAAAAATAGATCTTATACACTATGCTTGAGTGTAAGGGAAGAGGTCCAGATACTAAAATAGGTTTATGAATGGAACAAATGTGAGAATGGAACACATGTGATCGTGTTGCCTTAAAAGCATAGAATCTATGCATATGTGACTGAACCGATATGCTTTAATCCATAGAGAAAAGCGTTCTTTAGTTCCTGTTGATGATCAATTTAGAATCATATTCTGAATATCGAACTCAAGAACGGGTATGAATTTTTATAATTTTTCTTGTATGGTTAGATGATAAAAAAGGTTTTAAAAATACTATTTACTGGTTTAAGTACCTAGTGTTTTTAATTATTTATGGTCTTATAATTTTAGAATGTTAGCTGCTAATTAATGATACAAGTAACCTTTGCAAATTAAACCGTTTCGATCTATAGTACATTTTTGTGTGACACTCATGTTAGTGAACAATATTAGAGACAATCAATTTGTTGTACACTCACTTCTGCTCCTGTCTTTCTGACCACCAATGTGGGATAGTATCATTTTCTCTTTAATATACAGAACATTTAAAAAGATGTTACCAATCAGTTCAAGTATAGATATTAAGAATACGTAGCCACACACCCTTTCATAGTTTTAATAATTGATAGATTCATTCATTCATTTATGTATTTATTATGTATTTCAATGATTGAGTATATATTATTTATAATTTTAAAAAGGTATGTTTTTTTAATTATTATTTTTTTTAATTATGTTTTTAACCCCTTTTAATTTTTAATTTTTCTATCAGTTTTTATTATTCTTATCAGTCTTATATGTTTTATCAAGCACTTTTTATGTGTAGATAAGAATATACTGTTAGAATATTAGTTTTGCGATAAATATTTTTATACAATGTGTTATGATATTTATGTTTGTATGTATGCAGCACGCCTGAATCCCCTAAAGAAGTGCAAATGAAACACGGCCTGTGTCAGGCTAATCAGGCTGTTGAATAACGATTTAATTAATAAAAGTATCCTTCCAAACTTAAAACCACGTAGTTCATACTGGGTATCCACTCAAGGTAAAAGGCCAGTGCCCTCTCACAATCGAGGGTATGGAGGGAGGCCTCCGCCCCGAGACGAAAGAGGTCTATGGAAAAAGGTGGGGAGAACCACCTCCTGGCTGAGATGAAACGTAGATATCACTTTTGGTAGAAACTTGAGATGGGTGCCATAGTACTACCCTATTCCTGTGAAATCTGTTATATGGGACAGGAGCCACCAACACCTGCAGCTCATTGACTCACCGTGCAGAGGTGAGCGTGATAAGAAAGACAACTTTCCAGGAAAGTAATCTGAGTTGAGCTAAAGCAAGTGATTCAAAGGGAGGAGCCATGAGTTTCCCAAGAACCACATTCAGGTCCAATGCCACCAGGGGTGGCTGGTTCGACGGCTGTGAGAGGAGAAGACCTCTTATAAAGTGGCCCACGAGGGGGTGGATAGAGATGGATTGCCTATCCACCGGATGGTGATGTGCAGCCAGAGCACTGAGGTGCACCCTGATGAAGTTGGACTTTAAACCAGCATGAGAAAGGTGCAATAGGTACTGGAGTATCGACTGCACCGGGCAGGAAAATGGGCTAAGGCCTTTGTTGGCACACCACAGTGAAACCAGCGCCACTTAGAGGCATACACCTTCCTGGTGAAATCCTTGCAGAGGCCAATAGAACATCCTTAACCACTGTGGAAAGATGGAAGGGGGACAGAGCTACCCTTTCAGCAGCTAGACCATCAGCGCCAGAGAGTGGAGTTTTGGGTGCAAGAGAGATCCATCTTCCTGAGATATCAAATCTGGAGCATAGCCCAGGGAAACCAGAGCTGCTTGAGAAAGCTGGAGCAGCAGCGGGAATCACAGTTGTCAGGGCCAGCGGGGAGAAATAAGGATCACCGTGGTCTGGTCTGACTGAATCTTGAGCAGGATTCGTGGAACCAGCGAAGTGGGATGATATGCACACAGCAGACTCGCCATCTATGAGAAGAGAAAGGTATTGGCCGCCACTTGGTCCTGGCTTGGTATCCAGGAGCAAAAGTGAGGTAACCGAGTATTGCTGGGGCTGGCAAAGAGGTCCATCGTCGGAGTCCCCCAACGCTGGAAGAGAGAGAGAGGACTATGGACGTGTTAAGATGCCACTCGTGCAGCTGAAGAGCCCTGCTGAGTCTGTCTGCCAGAACATTCTCATGTCCTGGGAGATGGGCAGCACAAAGGAGCATGTCGCTCGCAGTGGCAAATACCCAGATGTGGACCGCCTCCCAGCAGAGGAGATACAAGCCCACGCCTCCCTGTTTGTTGAGGTATAACATCGCTACCTGGTTGTCCATTTGGATAAGGACTGCTTCAACAGTCAATTCTGGAACACTTGAAGTGTGTTTGCCACTACCCGGAGCTCAAGGAAGTTGATCTGATGTAGACTTTCCTCCTGTGTTCAGACACCCTGGGATCAGAGACTGCTCCAGTGGGCTCCCCACCCGAGCTTGGAGGTGTCCGTGGTAAGGACACTCTGGACTGGCAGGGCCTGGAAAGGCAGACCTGCCCAGAGGTTCAGCAGATGCTACCACCAGGCGAGAGAGTTGGCAAGGGGCCTGGTGACCCACATGTGATCGTCTAGGCGACCCGCGGCCTGAGACCATTGAATGCTGAGGGACCACTGTGCCTGCCGCATTCACAGGCGGGCGTCTGAGGTCACGTGAACCGTCGAGACCATGTGCCCCAAGAGGTACAGCATGAGATGGACTGATGCCGTTATGTGACCCTGCACTTGGTTGCCAGGGAGACAAGCTGTTGAGCTCTGTCTAGAGGAGGAAGGCTCTGACCTGAATAGTATCGAGGAGGGCTACAGAGAATTCCGGCATTGCATGGGCTGCAGATGGGACTTGGAGTAGTTGATGATAAACCCCAGCCCTTGCAGGAGCGAGAGGGTGTGGCGGCCTACTTGATGGTCCTCCTCTGGCAAGTCTCTCCTTATGAGCCAATCATCCTGATAGGGGAACACAAAGACACCTTGTAGCCAGAGACAGGCGGCAACCACCGCTAGGTACTTGGTGAACACCCTTGGGGCAGCCGAGTGGCACCCACCCATGATGAAGCGGAGAAACTGATGGTGCCTGGGATGAATCAGGATGTGGGTATAGGCATCTTTTAGATCCAAGGAGCATAGCCAATCTCCCTGCTGGAGGTAAGGCAGCAATGTTCCAAGGGATACAATTTAGAACTTCTCTCTGACCAGAAAGCGGTTGAGGTCCCACAGATCTAGGATGGTACAGAACCCGGCTGTCTTTTTGGGGACAAGGAAGTAGCGGGAGTAGAATCCCTTACCCCAAAGATGTTGGGGAACAGGCTCCACCGCCTGAACTGCAAGGAGGGTCCTGAGTTCCTTCTGCAGGAGGTCTCGGAGAAGAGAAGTCATGGGAGGTTCTCCTGGAAAGAACAGCGGAGGGGCCTGTTCGAAGTGGAGGAGGTAACCCTCCCACATCACTTGCATAACCCAGATGTTGGTGGTGATGCTTGCCAGAAGTGGGCAAAGTGAACTAGACGCCCCCCTGTGTGCCCTGGGTCTTGACCCTCAGGAGGGAGAGGGGCTATGCCTAGGGAGGCAAAATTCCCCCCTCCCCCCCAGAATGCAGCAGGGGCACTGTCTGGGTCTTGGGGGCCTTAGACATGAGGCCGTAACCTTGGCCCTTGGCTTGCTGACCCTGTTGGGGAGCTTAGTAGGCTGGAAACTGCAGGTAAGTTCCATAAGTCTTTTTCTTCTTTGGGTAGAAGGATTTTTTCCCACTGGGAAGGTTCAGCGGTCTTCCGAGAGAGCCTAGTTCTGGTCATATATTCAGACTCCAACTCTACGGCCTTGTCTGTCATGGGCTTGCCAAAGAGGTTGTCCCCTCAGTACGGGACATCGTCCTGAACCCATTGCTCTAGGACAGAGGACTGTAGCCAGGCCAGGCACCAATACCCACAGCAGCTACCCAAGTCACAGACTCAAAGCTGTCATAAGCTACCCAAGTCATAATCCTGGAGCAATTCTTGACTGAGGAGACCAGGGTCCAGAACCGTGCCAGAGGATCATCAGTGAGACCAGCTGAGAACCTGGCAAGCTCCTGTGCCAGGTCTCTCAGGTACATGCCCATGTACAACTGGTAAGCCTGGATATGGGCCATAAGCATTGAGCCCTGGTAGGACTTATTACCAAACCCATCCACGGTGTGAGCCTACCTGCCCAAGGGCACTGAGTGTGTCTTCTGGCTTTTGATCTGATGCATGGCCGACTCCACCACCATGGAGTTGTGTGGCAGCTGTGGCTTTTCAAACCTGGGACCGTTGTGGACTCAATACTGGGAATTGAATCACTTGCTCACAACAGACACCATCACAAGTGGCTTCCTACATCCTGAAGAGCAAACGCTCTAGAATGGGCGGGACAGACACTGTCAGTGCCTCACTCAGAGGGGCGTCGCACTGTTGAATTTCAAGTCCTTGGCACAAAGGACATGGCCTTGAACATCTCCTGCATGATTGAGGAACACCAGGTCCTCGAGCGGGGACCACCTCCGCTCTTGCGGCGGGGAGGGATCTGATGGGACGTTCCTGACAGGAGTGGAGGAGTGGCCTAGTGGTTGGGCAAGGTACTTCAGGCCGGAAGGTCGGGGGTTCAAATCCCACTAGAGGACAGCAACCTTGGGCCGGAAGGACTTGGGTTTCTAGTCCCACAGGTGCTTCTTGTGGTCTTGGGCAAGCCACTTAACCCTCCATAGCCCATGTTCCCTGTAAAATAGTTATCTCCAAGTTATAATGCCCCGTTCAATGTAATTTCAGTTTGTTCAATGTAAACCGCACTGATGCAGAATAGCGCGGTATATAAGAGAATGTAAATAAATAAATAAATAAAATTCCTATGCTGCCAGGTATCGGGCGACTTGTCCTTGGTTTCTCACTCCAAGTTGGAGTCAGAGAGCGCCTAGAGGACTCGACAGGTCTCGGCCTGATGCCCCAACGGAGGTATCGAGGGAGACAGAGAGGCCCGATGCCCTGATGCGGAAGCACTCGGGGGGTGAGACCTGAGGCCTCATGGGTAAAGAGGAGTGCTATGGCTCGGCTTGGAGTGCATGCTTCTCAAGCACCAGCTGGACATCCTCCGTGGAAGCCCTCGAGAAAGAGAGTCCTGACATCAGTGCTGATGACCTGGAGACACTGGGCATCAGACGGAGCTGTGAGTCCAAGAAGGCAGCCAGGCTGCGCTCCAGGGACAGCATCCTATCTTTGAGGCCATTTGGCATCACAGCCACCAGCTTGGGCACCAATGGAATTGGGCCCGGAGCTGGCTTTCCCGACGGTGAATCAGCAATGGTGGTGGGCTCGTCATCCCCCTGAGGCAGCTTCGGGGCTATTCCCAGTCATCGCCCTTGGCCTTGTGCCAAAGACTTCGAGGCTGGTGGCCGGAGGTCTTGCCCCTGGCTCCAGTATCAGACCTCAATGCCAACAATCCCTGATCCGAGGCTTCACAACCCAAGGGCTCGAAACGAATGGGGCCGCACAATGTTGTGCCATCGGATATGGCCCTGAGAGCAGCGATTCTACACTCAGCAGAAACCGAGGACTTCTGGCCAAAGATCGATTCCTGCTTCATTTCACTGCTCTTCTGACTCTTGCTCGACATCTGCAGGCAGAGCGGGCAGGTGCAATCGTCGTTATCAGCACCAAGGCATCAAAGGCAGAATCTATGGTGGTCCATGATGGACATGGTGCGGCAGCACTTGCCACACTGCTTGAAGCCACTGACTGACAACATAGCGGAGAAGATGGCTCCAGCAAGATCAAACTCAAACGTTCTGTTTAGTGTGGGCATGAGGAAGAACCCGCACACCGAGAAAAAATAAAAAGGAAGAAAAAATGGATCAGAGAAAAACGTGATGCCGAGGCGAGGACGATCCCAGGTGAAGGGAAGGTGATTAGAACATGAATCGGTAAAAGAGGGCGAAAAAGTGCCAAGAAGAAAGATAGAAAAAAATCTATTTTTTACCGAGTGAACAGACAGAATATCTGCTGGGCTCCACTGAAAAAGAAGACTAAGATAAGATGGCACCCTTGAGTGGTAAGGTGACCACGCATGCATGGTGTAACTCCCAAAGCTTTCTTTGAAATCTGGGGAGTGATTACTACACGGGCTCTATCAATGCTGACATCACTCATAGGTGAGGACTGTTCCTGCTTGTTCCTGGAGAAAGCAAAGGTTGTTTATCTGTACCAAGTGTCCTCCAGGAATAGGGAGATGAAACTCTGCACAACTGATATCACCCAGCTGTGGGAACTGTCATCTTTCTGGTCTTCAAAGAAACACAGTAACATGCTAGATAAGAACAGATAAGGACCATCTGGCCCAAACATTTTGCCCCCTTTCCTTTACCTTATGCATAAGTTCACTGCCAAGTATATTCTATATGGAAATAACATCGCTAGAATGCTAATATCATTTAGACCTTCTCAAGTAGGGACCCTATTGTGCAATTTTTTTTGCACAACACCAAGTATATTATTGCAATTTGAAGTATCAAAGTGCCAGTGTTTAATAGCACTTAAACTGAAGATTTGATGAAGAGGAAACACAATCTCCAACTGAAATAGATGACAAAATATGGAATTTTTAGTAGGGATAAATTGTGAAAATGGTACTCATCCTTGTAAAGAAGAAAAGGTTAGCAGTGCCAGATATGATGAACTGTAAGACATTTTTTAGGGTATAATGTACTCATTCATTTGTAACTTACTACTTGGAGCTCCCTTGTGATACGTAGCATTTGAATATCCCGGACCTTCTTGTGAAGGTCCTCCATTTCCATTCGCAGTTTTTTATGTTCCCATTCTAGCTGAATTATCCCCTTGTGGAAATCTTTGCTTTCTACCATGCTAGTAATTTTCTGTTCTCCAAGGGTCTGAAAAAAAATGTTAATACTGAGAATTCAAGCAGATCATAAGTTTCAGGATGATTGTGCTCAAAGGAGCATCCAAATCACTCTTTTTGGAATGTGTCTGTGTGGTGGGTGTGTTTGGGGGGTGGAATGGAGGAGTGGGTGTGGGATGTAGGTGGGGAAGGGCTCTTGTTGGTGTGGTGACATAAACCCATACTCCAGTTATTTTTTCATATCCCTTAAATTGTGTTTGCTAAAAAAACAATGAGACCCATGATAATGCATGAACAGTTAACTGTATGAATGATAGAATATAATTGCATGGAGGGGAGGAATTATATACATCAATCTCCCTTAGAATCAACTTGGAAAATTAAGTGAAAAAGTAGGAAAAATATGCAGACGATTTTGGAAATCTGTTCTAGCTTAAATCATGCTTCAGTATAATGGTAAATTTGATACAATTAATCATACCATCCAGTTGCAATGACTAAGGTGAAATTAGACTTACCTGCTAATTGTTGTTCCTGGAGTAGATAGTCTAGTCCCGGACCTCTGGGTTGTCCACCTTAATCAGCAGCTTGGAGACTGAGTAACCTCCTTCTTTTCATGATGTCACCAGTATACATTCCCAGGAGCCGCCTCCATTTCCCAGTTCCCTATTGACAAAGCAGACTCATCGGAGAAGCAAGTAAGTATTAAGGCATATTCAACTGATTTCCCTTCCGCTAACTGAATTAGAATCTCAAGAGAACGGAAAGCAACAGTACTCTCCGATGCTAACATCTAAAAACTTGAAAATTTGAAAATGGCAACATATAAACCTTTAACATGCGAAGCATCGCCTCCCCCCCCCCCCCCCGCCATTCTTCTCGGTGGGAAAAATCCCAGCTAAATCCCCTCCAAACAATAAGACCCGTTTCAGAAAATCTCTTACTTGTGACCACTGGAATCCTCTGCAGACCATCGCTCTAGGAAAATCACAGCACTGGGGAGGGATACGGGACTAGACTGTATCTACTCCAGGAACAACAATTAGCAGGTAAGTCTAATTTCACCTTCCTGATCGTATCCTCCAGTCTAGTCCCGGACCTCTGGGTATGTACCAGAGCAGTATTCAACGGGAGGGACCCTGCTTAGCCCCCTGAAGAACAGCTGCCCCAAAACACACGTCCTGCTGCGCCTGCACATCTATACAATAATGCTTCACAAAGGAATTCAACGAACGATGACCAAGTCGCCGCCCTACGAATTTCCAATGGCGGTACTAAATGCAATTCTGCCCAAGATGCTGCTTGCGCTCTAGTAGAATGCGCCCTCAGCCCCTCAGGCACCGTCCTGCCCTTTAGTAGGTATGCCGAAGCAATCGCCTCCTTAATCCATCTGGCAATAGAAGCCTTGGAGGCTGCCTCGCCTTTTCTTGGTCCCCCGAAGAGGACAAAAAGTCTCTCTGATCTACGGAAAGCCGCCGTACGGCGCAGATACTTTTTCAACACTCTCTTGACATCCAAGAGCCTCTGATTCTTTGAGCCTGAGTTCCCCTCACTCCCAGTAAATACTGGCAAGGAGATCACCTGATTCAAATGAAAGGCCGACACCACCTTGGGTAAAAACGCTGGCACTGGCCTTAACACTACCTTAGAATCGAAGAACGACAGATACAGCTCCTTACAACGCTTGTAACTCGGAGACTCTTCTCGCTGAACAGATTGCCACCAAAAACACTACCTTCAAGGTCAAATCCTTGACCGATGCACGACTCAAGGGCTCAAAAGGCTCCCGTTCCAACGCCTCCAATACCAACGGAAGGCTCCACTTTGACACCAACCGCCTCTCCGGAGGCCACAACAGCGATACCGCTCGAAGGAACCGCTTGATATCTCCGTGCCCCCCCAAGCGGCCATCCAGCTATTCTGCCTCTGAAGTAGGCCAGCGCTGCTACCTGCACCTTTAGTGGAGCAGCCGCCAACCCCTTGTCAAAGCCATCCTGTAGGAATTGCAAAATCTGCGGCACCATCGCCCTCAATGCCTCGCAAGCTCTGCCGGCACACCAAGCTTCAAAAACTCTCCAAACACGCACATACGCCAACGACGTAGATGTCTTCCTGGCCTTTAGCAAAGTGGCGATAACTGCTGTTGAATAACCTCTTGCCTTTAACCGCGCCCTCTCAATAGCCAAGCCGTAAGAGAGAACCGATCCAGATGCGGCATCAGCAGCGGACCTTGCGACAGGTCCGCGCACTTCGGGAGGCGCCAAGGCCTTTCCACCAAGAGTCTCACCATGTTGGCATACCAGGGCCGGCGCGGCCAATCCGGGGCTATTAGGATTACGTGACCCTTCTATCTCTCTATGCGCTGTATGACTCTGCCGATTAAGGTCCACGGAGGAAAGACATACAGCAGCTGATCCTCTGGCCACCTTTGAATGAGAGCATCCAGCCCCTCTGACATTCTCTCCTTTCTTCTGCTGTAAAATCGGCTGATCTTCGCCGACTGGAACGTTGCCATGAGGCTCATCACCGGCACGCCCCAGCGACGCTGTAGGCTCCTGAACACCTCTGGATGCAGAACCCATTCCCCTGGGTCCACCTTCACTCGGCTTAGGAAGTCCGTTTGCACATTGTCTACTCCCGCCACATGCGCCGCCGAGAGCGCCAGGAGATTTTCTTCGGCCCAGGTGCACAGGTGTTCGGCCTCCGCTTCCAGCGCCACACTGCTGGTACCTCCATGACGATTTACATATGCCACCACTGTTGCGTTGTCCGAGAACACTCGGACCGCCGACCCCGCCAGGCAAATCTGGAAGCTCTGTAGGGCGAGCGACACCGCTCGCAATTCCAGCCTGTTGATCAACCAGGTCCTCTCCTCCGAGTTCCATTGTCCCTGAGAGAATCTGCCCTGGACATGCGTCCCCCAGACCACCAGACTGGCATCTGTCATTACCGCTACCCATTCTGGAGCTTCCAGTGGTCTCCCTCGGTCCAGCGACCCCGGAATCAACCACCAACGGAGGGCCACACGTGTCTCCGCTGGGTAAGGTAGTCTCTTTGCCAGCGAATCCTGTTGATGCGACCATCATCTGAGCAGAGCCCTCTGCAAAGGTCTCATGTGTGCTCGCGCCCAAGGTACCACCTCGATGGTGGCTGCCATCATGCCCAACAACTGCGGGTACTTCCAGGCCGTGAGCACCCAGCTGACCAAAAAACGCCATACCAGCTTGCGCAAACCCTGGGCCCGCAGCCGAGGGAGAAACACGTGACAAGTCTCTGTGTTGAAGCGAGCTTCAAGGTACTCCAGATTCTGAGAAGGAACCAGATGGCTCTTCCCCATGTTCAGCACCCAACCTAGGCTCTCTAGGAAAGCAACCACCCTGGCCGTGACTCGCTCGCTCTCGATCCTCGACTTTGCTCGAATTAACCAATCGTCTAAGTACGGATGAACCATGATCCCTTCCTTTCTCAAAGCTGCCGCCATGACCACCATAATCTTGGTGAACGTGCGGGGGGCCGTTGCCAGGCCAAATGGCAACGCTCGGAACTGAAACTGGCCGAAGGGAACCGCAAAGCGCAGATAACGTTGATGCTCCTGGCGAATGGGAATGTGGAGATATGCCTCTGACAGGTCCAGGGACGTCAGGAATTCGCCCTTTCGCACCGCCACTATTACTGAACGTAGCATCTCCATATGAAAGTGCGACATGCAGAGACAGCGATTCACTCCCTTGAGATCCAGAATTGGCCGAAAGCTGCCGTCCTTTTTTGAAACCACGAAATAAATGGAGTATCGTCCGGACCCAAATTGGTCTCGAGGCACCGGGACAATCGCCCCCAGGTCTAGGAGCCTCCGTACTGTCTCCCTTATCGCCTTGCGCTTGCTCGGTGAATTGCCGGGGGACCGCACGAAGGAGTCCCGCACCTGGGTTTGAAACTCCAAGGTGTACCCCTCTCGAATAATCTCCAACACCCACTGGTCTGTCGTGACCCGGACCCAGGCAGCATAAAACTCCTGTAGCCAACCTCCGACGGCTACTAGGGGCGCCTGGGCCCCCCTGGCATCATTGTGACTTTCTAAGATTGGACGAGGAAGAGGAGGGAGAGGCTCCAAATCCTCTACCCGCTCCACGAAAGCCTCGGAAGCCCTGGGTTCTGTTGGGAAACCTACTTCTCTGGGCGGTATTAAACCTCTGAAACCAAAATCTACGGAACTCCCTCAACGGACCTTTGCCTCCCGGGGCCCCCCTACTTTGCTTAGGCTTGTCCTCTGGCAATCTACCTCCCTTAGATTCGCCTAGGTCCTTAACTAACTTCTCCAGCTCCTCGCCGAAAAGAAGCCTGCCCTTAAAAGGCAGCTTCCCTAACCTTGTCTTGGACGCATTATCCGCCGCCCAGTTCCGAAGCCACAGATAGCGCCTTGCCGCTACCGCTGATGCCATGCTCTTTGACAATCCTCTCATCAGGTCATACTGCGTATCCGCCAGGTAGGCCGCCCCCGACTCCAGCCTTGAGGCCTCCCCAGCTACATCGCAATCCCAATCTCCTTGGACCAGCTGCGACCATCTTAAACAGGCCCTGGCTACCCACACTCCACAGATGGCCGCCTGAAGCGCTACATTCACATCAAAATTCTGCCGCAGCAGAGCATCCAACTTTCTATCCTGAGTGTCCTTGAGGGCTGCCCCGCCCTCCACCGGGATCGTGGTCTTCTTCGTAACCGCCGACATGGCTGCATCCAACCTAGGTGGCTTAAAGACCTCTTTATCCTGCTCCACTACTGGGTAGAGGCGCCTCATTACTCTGGCCCCCTTCAGCGGCGCCTCTCGGACATCCCACTCCTCTTGGATCATCTCCTGAAAAACTCTGTGTACCGGAAATGCTCTCTGAGTTTTCCTAAATACCTGCAATAATGGGTCCTCCAGGGTCTCCTCCTCCGTAACCCCCGGGACCGGCATGTTCAAAGTCCCTAGCGTTTCTACGATCAGTGCCGGGAGCTCATCCCTGCGAAACACCCGCACTACTCTCGCTTGGTCCTCTTTTTCTGTGAGCTCCCCTTCTTCCAATTCCTCTTCCAAATCCACACTCTGGCGTTCCTCATCAGAGAGATGCCCCTCAGAAATAACAGATTTATCTCTAAGGTCATCATCCAAGCGCAGCCTTTTCTCTGAAACCTCCTCCGCACTTCTGCCGGACGAGAGCCTCTTCACACCTTTTCTGTCCATATTAGTCTTTTCCTGTTTTTGTGGCAGCCTTCCCACTGCCTGCTGTAGAAGCGCCACAAAGTCCTTTGAAAAAATTGACGACAGTCCCTTGAGCCACTCTACTGGGGCGGAAGGCAAGTCCGGGGCCGAAGACGGCCCAGCCACCGGCTCCTCCGGGGCCACAAACGGTGTCTGAGGACTGGAACTCTCATTCCCCGCCTCCAGAGCGCCTTCCTTGTCCTTCCGCGCCTGATCCATCACCGCAGCCTCTTTTGTGCAACTCTTACAGACCCCGGAGTCAGCCACTGAACCCCTTCTAGCCCCACATACGAAACACTGGGGTCTAGAAGGCATCTTGTGACGCGGAGGCTCCAGAAAGTATCCCTACAGTCTCTGTCACCCCTGGACCTGCTCTCAACTCCTCCGGTTTTCTTTTTTTTCTTTTTAAAACACCAAGACCTGTCTACACACTTCACGAACTACAACACACTGAGAGCCATTCAAAAGAAAAAAATGTCAAATCGCAACAAGACTACAAGGAATAGCCTCCCCTGCACGGCGCACCGCGGCCTCTGCCACGCAGCCAGGCCCGTCTACTTACAGTTGTGTCTCTGTTCAACGCAGGAACTTCACTCCCCGCTGTTATGGACAAGATTCCGCTGAGGCGGGCTTACCATCGGGTCGCTCCAGTCTCGCATGCTGCTGCCAAAGCCCGAATGCACTGACAGGCAGTGCCTCTGTAAAGTGCAGGCTTCAAATCGCGCAGGTCTCCGGTCTGAAAATGGGCTACCCAGCAGTACCGGATCCTCACCTGTCTCCCCTAACAGGCCCCTTTACACTCTCCCGAACTTGCAGCCAAGCCCAAACGGCAGATGGGGGGGGGGGGAGGGGGGTAACTCTTGCGCAATTTAAAGGCACAGGCGCCAAAGAAGCACATCCCCAACTTAATCCTTTCTTCTATTTTTTTTTAAACTCTATCTAGCCAACCCTATACTTAATTGTTCCTCCAGGTAGCCCGAACCCCCGGGCTCACCACCCTTTCAGCTGCTTGGAGACTGAGGCAACTGGGAAATGGAGGCGGCTCCCGGGAATGTATACTGGTGACATCATGAAAAGAAGGAGATTCCTCAGTCTCCAAGCTGCTGATTAAGGTGGAAAACCTAGAGGTCCGGGACTAGACTGGAGATATGATCAGGAAGAGGGTCTTTTACTAAAGGGCACTAAACTCCAAAACCATGGAACTTAGGTGCAATGCCACTGCGCTATCAAAGGCGTGGATGTATGTTCCCGGCAGTTAAAGCCTAACACAGCAAACAAATAGTGCAGGAGAACTTAACTCCACCTATTAAGGTAGCGCTAGATGAACTTGCGCTAATTTCAAGAGGCACAGTTAGCGCATGGCGTTGACTCCGAGCTAACTGTGCAGTGCTCACCACGTCCACTCTGTCGCAACCCGCCCCGCGGACACATGCTATCTGTCAGGGTGCGTCCCAGCACGCCTTCAGCATGAGCCAGAACACACGCTGACAGTTAGAGCCCTTTAGTAAACGACCTCCTAAGAGATGTGGGTATCTCTGGGTCAGTTATATAGCTGGCTTCTATCCTTGAGTGATCAAAAAGCACAGTAGTGAATACCCAATATGCTTGGTTTTCCTTAACGGGCGTTTCATAGGGATCATCTCTCCAATTTAATATCTATATAGCACTGATATGTAAGATCCTCTCATGACTAGATTTACACTATAGAATATATACTGATGACATTCAGTTTTCTGTACCAGTTATTAAGTCACCTTTGCATACCTCTGATTATAATGCACTCTGCATTCAAACTTTCTGAGCATGGATGACTCACAATAAATAAGCACTCAATGTCCAAAAAACTGAAATTCTCTGTTTAGGACAGACTATCCCTCTGACATTACTCACTTCAATGAAAGTAGATGATTGGAATATTAAATATGACTATAACTGACACCCAATTGAATATGCAGGCACAAGTGAAGACAGTAGTCAAAACAGCAATGCATATGCTATGTATAAACGCAGGAAAAGGCCCTTCATCTCTGAAGATAGTCATCTAGGTGCAGGTAATTTCACATTTAGATTACTGTTAACAGTCTATATCTAGCTCTTCCCAATTATGTTATTCACATTTTGCAATGAATTCATAATTTTGCAGCTTGGGTCATAACTGGTACGGCATGAAGGGAGAATATCACTCCAGTGTTACATACACTTCATTAGTTGCCCATCAAACGATGAGCTATATTCAAACTACTAGTTTTGGTATTTAACCCTTTCCACTCGGCTGTCCCATCCCATGGGACATTTACATTTTCCCATTCTGATCATCTGTCCCACTCTGTGGGACATATGAATATCATGTTACTTTATGTTTTAAGAACATAAGAACATAAGAAATGCCATACTGGGTCAGACCGAGGTCCATCAAGCCCAGTATCCTGTTTCCAACAGTGGCCAATCTAGGTCATACGTACTTAGCAGTTTCCCCAAAAGACACAGGTTCTGCAGTGCTTGTACTAGGTCAAGCATTGATATCCTGGGTCCCTTTTTAATAGTGGTTTATGGACCTTTCCTCCAGGAACTTGTCCAAACCTTTTTTAAACCCAGCTATACTAACAGCCCTTACTACATCCTCCGGTAACAGATTCCAGAGTTTGATTACACGTTGAGTGAAGAAATATGTTCTCTTATTTGTCTTAAATAGTTTACCCCGTAGCTTCATTACATGTCCCCTAGTCCTTCTATATTCTGATAGCGTAAACAATTGATCCACGTTTATCCGTTCCACTCCATTCATTAATTTATAGACCTCTATCATATCTCCCCTCAGCCGTCTCTTTTCCAGGTTAAAGAGCCCTAACCTTTTTAGCCTCTCTTCATAGGAGTAGCCTTCCATCCCCTTCACCAATTTGGTGGCTCTTCTCTGTACTTTTTCTAATAACTCTATGTCCTTTTTAAGATACGGTGACCAGAATTGCACACAATATTCAAGGTGCGGTCGTACCATGGAGCGATACAGAGGCATTATAATATCCTTTGTTTTATTCTCCATCCCTTTCCTTATGATACCTAGCATTCTATTTGCTTTCTTGGCCGCCGCTGCACACTGGGCGGAGGGTTTTAACATGTTATCCACGATGACTCCTAAATCTTTTTCCTGGGTGGTGGTTTCTAATGTGGAGCCTTGCATCGTGTAACTATAGTGTGGGTTGTTCTTTCCTAGGTGCATAACTTTGCACTTGTCCACATTAAATTTCATCTGCCATTTGGATGCCCAGTCTTCCAATTTATCCAGATCCTCCTGCAGTTTTCCACAATCCTCTTGGGTTTTAACAACTTTAAACAGTTTTGTGTCATCTGCAAATTTGATAACCTCACTAGTTATTCCCTTTTCCAGGTCATTTATGAATATGTCAAAAAGTAGCGGACCCAGTACAGATCCCTGGGGTACTCCACTATTCACCTTTTTCCATTGGGAATATTGGCCATTTAGCCCTACCCTCTGCTTTCTATCTTTTAACCAGTTCCCGATCCACAATAGTACACTGCCTCCTATCCCATGACTTTTTAGCTTTGCCAAAAGTCTCTGATGGGGGACCTTGTCAAAAGCTTTCTGAAAGTCCAGATACACTATATCAACCGACTCACCTTTGTCTACCTGTTTATGCACACCTTCAAAAAAACAGATCAGATTAGTAAGACAAGATCTTCCTTGTCTAAAGCCATGTTGGCTGTCTCCCATTAGGCCATGACTATCTACATGCTGTGTAATTTTGTTCTTTATGATGGTTTTCTACCATTTTCCCTGGTACTGACGTCAGGCTCACCGGTCTGTAATTTCCCGGGTCACCCCTGGAACCCTTTTTAAAAATTGGTGTTACGTTGGCGACCCTCCAATCTTCAGGTATTATAGATGATTTTAATGAAAGTTCACAGATTACCAATAGCAGGTCTGCAGGTCTGCAATGTTTTGTATGTCTTAACCAAAATACAACATGGCTGGTTACTGTAGAATGTGTATGTCATATTGGTTGTAATTCTTGTAAAATTTATTTTGATCTGGCATGAGAACATTTATCCAAATTGAAAGGGTTAAGGATCTCAATCAAGAGGCACCATTAGCTATTACATCAGTTAAAGATACATTGTCCATCACATTCTTTAAAGATCCCAAGACTCCATCTGTGCTTTTTTCTGTTTAGCATTATTTGTGGGGATTTCTCTCTTTGGTTTATGTTTCCAGGCATATTCATAGAACATATACTATTCGATCTTATGCAGTCTTATTATTTTATGTTTGTTTTTGATATGTTTGTTGCATTGTGGTCAACATTATTGGCACCCTTGCAGTTCAACCCCTTAATGTCCAATATCTCCTAAAAAAAGTGGCCAGTGAAATGGTTTTGAACTATATATGTACACATAGTTGACACATATAAGAATCAAATAAAACAAGACCAATTAAAAAAGAAAATAGCAGGAAATAGTATAAAAACTGGGATATTGCCAAGATGTGATTATTACCCACAATTACAACCAGAAAAAAACCTAAACCTAATCCATCAATACACAAAAACGATTTTTTTTTGTCCAAGAACAACAAAGGATAACAAACTAGAAAAATAGTGAACTTCTTTTTGTTGGAATCTTTGGCTAACAAGCTGTTCAAATAACAATTTCCTTTTTATTCTGTATAAAAGGCCCCCAAGAAAGCGTCAAAGCTGTGTAAACACAAAAGTGAAACACAAACTAAAACAGAAGCAAACACTTAGCTTATTAATACAAGAAGAACATGTCTCAGGGATTTCTTTCTTTAAAGCATATGGTAATCCTCGTAGGCGTTAAATTAAAGACTCCTGTCATTCATCCATGCAATGCAATGCATGTCTTTGAGTCAGTCCTGTCTCCTGGCAACCCAGAAGCTCCTGGGTTTTCTTGGCAGTGTCACTGGAAGTAGATTGCCAGGCCTTTCTTCTGAGGCAATGGAGGGTTAAGTGACTTGCCCAAGGCCACAAGGAGTGCTAGTGGGAATCAAACCCTGGTTGCTTGGTTACCAAGCGTGTTCTAACCACTAGGCTACTCCTCCACTCCTCATGCATCCATAGCGACACAGAAACTGTGTTTCGAGCTCCAGTCCAAGTTCAGAGCTCTGCATCAGGCTTACTCTTGACATGGGGCTACCATGAATGGGTCTGCCAAAGTCTCTCCCTCATTACAGCATACGTAATGGGGGAGAAAATTAATCCAAGAAGTCTTCGAAGGTTAGTGCGAAGTGTTGTAAAACCACTACGTACAACATCCAAAGAGCTTAAGGCTAACCTGGAGCAATCTGGAATGATTGTTTCAACCCACACAGTACGCCACGCAGTAAACAAAGAAGGACTTCATGGGCGAATGCCAAGGAGGATCCCACTGCTCAACGACACAGGGTGCAAAGGCTTAAGGGGTGCATTTTAGTTGCCTGCCGCAGCCACTTTTTCTTCTCTCAGCGGCGGCAGGCAATGGCAGAACAGCTAAAATGTGCCTCTTAAGCCTTCTCGCTGGTATGCTAAGCAGATCTTTCCCTCCCTGAGCAGGGAGGGAAAGATCTGCTTAGCATGCCGTTGACTTGCACATCGGGAACGCCTCTTCTCTCCTGCCGTGGTGGGGGCGCGCGCCTGATGTGCAAGTCGCACAGGGTGCGATCTTCCCTCGGTATGGCCCTGGTAGATGTGAATTGGGATGTGCGTATAGGCACCTTGGAGCAGAGGAGTTGCCTAGTAGCCCTTCCATCTGTCACATTCTCAACATATCGCTCTCCACTGAAACTGTCCCTGCAGCTTTCAAGCATGCTGTGATCGTACCTCTGCTCAAGAAACCCTCACTAGACCCTACATGTCCTTCTAACTATTGACTCATCTCCTTCCTCTCCTTCGTTTCTAAACTAATTGAATGTGTGGTTCACTGCTGTTGCCTCGACTTGCTCTCCTCTCAAGCCCTCCTGGATCCTTTAAAACCTGGCTTTCATCCTTTACATTCTATTGAAATGGCTCTTGCCAACGTCTCCAACAACCTGTTCCTGGCTAAATTCAAGGGCCT
The DNA here is from genome assembly GCA_033557465.1 of Ichthyophis bannanicus. Lineage (NCBI taxonomy): Eukaryota > Metazoa > Chordata > Amphibia > Gymnophiona > Ichthyophiidae > Ichthyophis > Ichthyophis bannanicus. The sequence goes on from CM066034.1 coordinate 944,645,024, forward strand.
TTATTCGATCCTCATCCTTCTTGATTTTTCTGCTGTTTTTGACACTGTTGACCACATCCTTCTCCTCGATACCTTGTCCTTGCTTGGTTTTAAGGGCTCTGTGCTATCCTGGTTCTCTTCTTATCTCTCCCATTGCTCCATCAGTGTTTGTTCTGGTCGATCCTCCTCTACTGCTATCCCACTCTCAGTTGGTGTACACCAATGATCTGTCTTGGGTTCATTCCTTTCCTCTCTATATACCAGTCCTTTGGGGCACTCATTTCTTCCCATGGCTTTCAGTACCATCTTTACGCTGATGATTCCCAGAACAACCTCTCTACACCTGAAATCTCTCCAGTAATCCAGGTCAGGATTTCTGCCTGCTTTTCGGACACTGCTGCTTGGATGTCTCACCACCATTTGAAATTGCACATGGCCAAAACTGAGCTTCTTAATTTTCCCCCTAAACCCTCCTCTTCCCTTCCTTCTTTCTCAGTCTCTGTGGATAACTCTCTACGCCTCCCTGTCTCCTCAGCTTGCAACCTTGGAGTCATCTTTGACTCCTCTCTTTCCTTCTCCACACACATCCAACTGATAGCTAAAACCTGACGTTTTTTTCTGTATAATATCAACAAACTTCACCCATTCCTTTTTGAATACACTACTAAGACACTTTTCAACTTCTTAGTTACCTCTCATCTAGACTATTGTAACCTATTCCTTGCTGGTCTCCCTCTGAATCTTCTCCCCCTTCAATCTGTTCAACACTCTGCTGCGCAGCTAATCTTTTGCCAGCCTCGTCATGCTCAAATTACCCCTTTTCTCAAGTCACTTCATTGGCACCTTATCCGTTTCCACATCCAGTTCAAACTTCTCCTTCTGACCTATAAGTGCATCACTTTGCAGCTCCTCACTACCTTTCCTCTCTTATCTCTTTCTACACCCCTCTTCAGGAACTCTGCTCTTCTGGCAAACTACTTCTATCTGTGCCCTTCTCTTCTATTGCTAACTCCAGACTTCACTCCTTTCACCTTACTGCTCCTTATGCCTGGAACAAACTACCTGAGTTTGTATGTCGGGTGCCTTCTCTGACCCTTTTCAATTTCAGGCTGAAAACTCACCTTTTCACTGCTGCTTTCAGATCTTGATTCACCTGATCGCCTTTGTGTTTCCTTACCATTCCCTCTAGATGTATCGCGTATCTACAGGTACTGTGCAGGGGCAGCCCAAGGGGGGTGCGGGGCCATGTGCGGAAACTGGGTGTGGGGCCTCATTTGCATACAGGGCCTCATTTGCATAAATATTTGCATAATGTTACCATACGCTAACTTTTAGTAAGCATGCCTCTTAATGAGTGTATGGATAAAGAAAGACTAAAAGATTTCTACATTACTATAATCCAGTGCCAGGTACTATAATCTATAAGCCAGGCACATTAGGAACTACTACAAACACTACCCATTTAGAACCCATAGCAAACCTGCCATATCATAACAGCACTATCAGGACTCACAAACCACCATACTCTACCTATCAAAAGGCAACACTGCAAATATTAAAACAATACATTTCAGAGAATAACAATACATGACCTACTGGGGAAAGAGAACAAGTGGCAATGTCAAATAGGAATTACATAAACAGAATACCTCAGCTCAGTTACACATGCAGAACATAGACCATCACCAAACAAGGAATCACAATTTAGAAACAGGAAGACAATAATTAAACTGGGAACCCCAAAAGCCAATCTTGGAATGTACAACAACACTGTAGAAATAAAACTATAAATTAATTTCCTCTTGTACTAAACAAAGCGCAGATGTTAATGATGCACATTTCCCAGAGCTGACATATTCCAGTTAATAAATTCAAAATAAAGAGATATTTTTCTACCTTTTGTGCATTTTTTTTCAGTTGCAATTGCTCCAGCCACTTTCTCATGTCTTCTGCTAACTCTCCATTGTCTGCTGTCCATTTGTCCTTTCTTCTCTCTTCTAGGTTTTTTTTCCATTCTCTCTCTACATCTGCTTTAACATACTAATCTTTCTCCTTTTGCTCTTTCCGCATTCCTATTTATATCCACTCAAATTTTACCCCTCCATCCTCAATCCCCACTTACTCTCCCAATACCCGGCCAATTGTAGATTTGTCTTCCCTCCCACACAAAATATTTTTCCCCCCTCCATTTCACTCTCCCAGCTCCATCCCATTCTAATCCTCCCCCAACATCAGCTCCCTTCTACTTCCAGCCCCACCCAGCATCCGCTCCCCTTCTAGTCCCAGCATCAGCCCATTTCCAGTCCTACCCCCCATTAGCCCATTTCCAATCCTATCCTAGACACACCATCAGCCCATTTCCAGTCCTAGCTCCCCCATCCATTTCCAGTCCTATCCGAGTCCCTCCATCAGCTCATTTCTAATCCCAGCCCCCCATCAGCCCATTTCTAGTCCTTTCCTAGCCCCACCATCAGCTGATGTCAAATCCTAGCTCCCCTCCACTCAGCTCATTTCCAATCCAAGCTCCCATGAGCCTACTTCCAGTTCTAACCCCTCCATGAGTCCATTTCAATCCAAGCCCCCACCACAACCCATTTCCAATCTTAGCACCCCCCCAATAGCCCATTTCCAGTCCTATCCTAGCCCCTCCATCAGCCCATTTCCTGTCCTTTGCTCCCCCCACTCAGCCCATTTCCAGTGCTAGCTCCCTCCGCGCTGATGACAATAGTGCGGTATATAAGAGATGTTAAATAAAATAAAAAATAAATAAATAAAAAATCTAACACCTACTCTGCTCAATATCAAACGACTGTCTCTCACTCAAAGTGACATACCCACCAGTCTCAAGCAAGCTTCTATAAGACCTCTACTGAAAGCAGGTATGATTTGATAGCAAAGACCTCAAATTATACAGACCAATATCAAGCTTGTCTTTTATAATGAAGATAATTGAGAAAGCAGTACAGATACAGCAGTACAAAGCCTTACAGTCAACTTTGCAAAATGGGAAGTCTTATATGCTACATGGAGCACCACATTCTCACCACCTAAGAGCATAACGATTTTAGATCATGACCTGGCAGTTGAGCAGCAAGTAAAATACCTTGGAGTAACTCTTGATCAGAATCTCAGCTTCCAGGCACACATTAAGAGAACGACAAAAAATGCATATTATATGCTAAGAACAATTCAGAAGCTCAGACTTCTACTGAACAAGATTGACATGCTGTTCTGAAGTCAATTTATGCTATCCTAGATTACTGTAATTTAATCTATCAAGGTCTGCCAAAGAAATCAACTTACCCACTTAAACTAGTCCAGAACACCACAGCACATCTAATGACTGTAACTACAAGACAGAGCCATATAATACCTACACTATGTCAGCTTCACTGGCATCCAGTTCACATTCAAACCAAATTTAAATCATTGCTAATCATCTTTAAAATTATACATGATCTGTCAATCATTGATTACAATGGAACCTAACAATAGGCAAAGAAGATCTGCAAACAGACGTTTATTATCCACCCCAAAACAATGCATGAGAGCAAGGCAGACAACTTTCAACCGAGCCATATCCCTGTACGCCCCGTCACTTTGGAACACCATGCCAGAGAACATAAAATCCATCTCAGACATTAAAGATTTCAAGAAAGCACTAAAAACACTCCTCTTCAAGGAACACTTTGGAATGGACACTTCAACCTAACCTCCTTTACACCTATATAGCTTGTTACTCTCTTTCCTATGTAATCCTCCAAGTTAAGATTCCCTGTTCATTGTACACTTCTTGTTGATATTTTATGGAAACCGCTTCGAATTTAAGATAATGCGGTACAGAAAACCAGATAAATAAATAAATAAACTCAGCATCAGATATGACTGCAGTTGCCACAGGCACACAGACAACTAACTGACTCAGAATGCCTGGTCTCCAAGACGACTTCCACACCTGCCTTGCTGATGCCTCCTGTTTGAAGGACATTTGTTTTGGTGAGAAAGTGAAGGATGTGACCTCTCAGATTAAAGATAATTGTTCTACCTTGCAAAAGCTATCCTCTCAGACCAATCTTCTCAATACTGCAGAGCTCTAGAGTTCCAGTACAAAAAAAAGCTTAACAATTCTTCAACCAGTTCTATCCATATCAGTGCTATCAACTTTATCCTAAACTGCTCCCTAGTGCCAGCCTACTCAGTCTTACACTCAGCGTAAAAGACCTCAGGGCTGGGAACAACAATCCACAGCCATTATGACTTCCATGAAGCCTAGCCCTAGTTTTTGACTGCCTGTTGGTGGGCAACAGGCGCCAGCACTTAAGAAAGGTTTGCCACACTATCACCACAGATAACTGGGTTCTAATCATCATAAATCAAAGCTACAAGTTCAATTTTATCAAATTGCTGCCAATTTCAGGACCCATAGTTAGTGTGAAGATTCTGTTCCACCATGCTGCTGTACTGGATGAGATGCTAGGCATGATAGTGCACAAAAGAGCAGTTGAATTCAATTCATCCCAACAAGCCTGAGGTTTCTACTCCATATTCTCTTCTAAAAAGCTGGGAGGTCCGCTGTCCATCATCAACCTTTGCAACCTCATATCTTCCTCAACACAGGGAAATTCAAGATGAACACCTTAGCCATGATACTACTGTTCCTCAGTTATGGCAGTTGGCTTGCATCTCTGAATCTGTAAGGTGCCTGTGCAAAAAATGCAATGTGTGTCTTTGAGTCTATGTTGACTCCTGGTGACCCAGCAACTCCTGGGCTTTCTTGGCAGTGTGACCAGAAGTAGATTGCCAGGCCTTTCTTCTGAGGCAATAGAGAGTTAAGTGGCTTGCCAAAGGCCACAAGGAGTGCCATTGGGAATTGAACCCTGGTCTCTTGGTTCCCAAGCCAGTGCTCTAACCACTACTACTATTACTGAACATTTTATAGCGCAACAAGACATACACAGCACTGCACAGACACATGTAAAAGACAGTCCCTGCTCATCAGAACTTACAATCTATTCAAGACAGACACCAGGGCCGGCCCGTCCATTGTGCAAGAATGTTGTTTGCACAGGGCCCCGCGTTTCAGGGGGCCCTGCACAAACAACATTCTGCATCTGCCAGTAAATTAAAAAAAAACAAAAAACTTGCTGCTGCCGCTGCCACCGTGGCAGCGGCAGAATTGAGCGTCCCGCGGGCCCCCCTGCCCGGCAGAGTCCTCCATGCAGTCTCAGCTCCCTAAGTGCCGGCTTTGAGAGCCGTGAAGGGAGAGAGCTTCTCCTTCGCGGCTCTCTTAAGCCGCTGGTGCTGATGGGAAGTAGGATTTCCTGTTTCCCATCAGCCCTGCTGGCTTAAAGAGAGCTGCGACAAAGGGAAACTCTCCTTTTGCGGCTCTGAAAAGTCCACGCTGAGGGAGCTGAGGCTGCATGGAGGACTCTGCCGGGCAGGGGGGCCCTGCGGGATGCTCGATTCTGCCACTGCCACGGTGGCAGGGGCAGCAGCAACAAGTTTGATTTTTTTAAAATCTACCTGGGCTATTGGGGGGGGGGCTAAGACTGGAAGTGGGCTGATGGGGGGTAGGACTGGTAATGGGCTATGGGGGGGCTAGGACTGGAAATGGGCTGATGGGGGGGCTAGGACTGGTAATGGGCTATGGGGGGCTAGGACTGGTAATTGGCTAGGGGGGGCTAGGACTGGAAATGGGCTGATGGGGGCTAGGATTGGTAATGGGCTATGGGGGGGCTAGGACTGGAAGTGGGCTGAGGGGGGTTTAGGGCTGGTAATGGGCTATGGGGGGACTAAGACTGAAAATGGGGTGATGGGGGGGTTAGGATTGGTAATAGGCTATGGGGGTGAGGCTAGGACTGGTAATGGGCTGGAGGGGTTGCTAGGACTGGAAATGGGCTGAGTGAAAGGGGGGCTTGAACTGCAAATAGCTGATGGGGAGGGGGCTTGGAATGGAAATGGGCTGTGAGGGGAGGGAGCTAGCACTGGAAATGGGCTGAGTGGGGGGAGCAAAGGACAGGAAATGGGCTGATGGAGGGGCTAGGATAGGACTGGAAATGGGCTATTGGGGGGGTGCTAAGATTGGAAATGGGTTGTGGTGGGGGCTTGGATTGAAATGGACTCATGGAGGGGTTAGAACTGGAAGTAGGCTCATGGGAGCTTGGATTGGAAATGAGCTGAGTGGAGGGGAGCTAGGATTTGACATCAGCTGATGTTGGGGCTAGGAAAGGACTAGAAATGGGCTGATGGGGGGCTGGGATTAGAAATGAGCTGATGGAGGGACTCGGATAGGACTGGAAATGGATGGGGGAGCTAGAACTGGAAATGGGCTGATGGTGTGTCTAGGGTAGGATTGGAAATGGGCTAATGGGGGGTAGGACTGGAAATGGGCTGATGCTAGGACTAGAAGGGGAGCGGATGCTGGGTGGGGCTGGAAGTAGAAGGGAACTGATGTTGGGGGAGGATTAGAATGGGATGGAGCTGGGAGAGTGAAATGGAGGGGGGAAAAATATTTTGTGTGGGAGGGAAGACAAATCTACAATTGGCCGGGTATTGGGAGATGTCTTCTTTCAGCTTGATCCAAGAGACTGGGCATGGATCTAAAGGAGATGTGGAGATATTTAGATTGGCTATAATGGTGTCTAACTGGTCTTCAGAGGGAACATGGAAAGTCTCCCATAGGTTGATGTAATTGTGAGAGGTAATTAGCTCTTCCAGTCATGTCCTTTGATAAGTTGTTTGCTGGTTATATTTAAGTTCTAGGAAGTTAGCTATTTCTTGAGGGTTTAAAGGAATGATTCCTGAATTTGGAGTAGGTTCTTTAATTAGGGTGCTTACAATGTCAAAGAGCTCTCTGGGTTTATTAAGGGAACCCATTATGAGATTTATATAGTATTGGTTTTTGCTCTTGTTTATCAGGTCATGGTATTTCTTTTGCATGTCATTGTATCTAATAAGGTGTTCAGGACTTTTAGTTTGACGCCATTTTCATTCTAGCTTTCATAGTGCTCTCTTTTGGGTGTTAATTTCAAGGAAGTACCATGGAGCAATGTAAGTTCTATTTTTTTGTGTCCTCATATGTGGAGCTGTTGCAGTATTATGTATTACTTGGTTCCAGTTTCCGATGGATGCATCTAAGTTTGTTGCATTTTGATCAAGTTGTGGAAGTGCATAATTCAGGAATTCATCTTTGTTGAATCGTCTACTTATGATCAATGACATCTCTTTTAGTCCTCTTGACATAGGAACTTTTTTTTCCAAGTTAATCATGTAGTGATCTGACCAAGAAATTGGTGCCATGATAGCACTGATGATACGGTTTTGGGCCAATAGTACTTTGGTAACAAAGATGAGGTCTAGTGTAGTTCCTTTCCTGTGTGCTGGGGTATCTATGATTTGGGTATATTGCAGGATATTCATAGCAAGTAAGAAGGTATTAGCTACTTTGTTGGGAAGGAGGGGAGGTTTGGGTCACTTAGAAGCATGAGAGGCTTCTGAGGTTTTGTGTGTGCACATACAGTACTGTTTCTAGGATGACTGAGAGTTCATCATCTTTTGTGTTTGGTGCACGGTATGTGAGGCAACTTGAAAGGTTCCTATTTGTGATAGTTATAATGTCGCAACCTTTAGAGCTGTAAGTGGAGCATGTGTGAAATTTTAGTTGATCTCTTGCTATAATGAGTACTCCACCACCTTGAATCGTAGATCTTGGACAATTATGTACGGTGTATGGTTGTGAAGCAATTTGGTTTATGAGGACATGGTCTGTGTCATTTAACCAGGTTTCAGTGATACATATTATGTCATCCTATGGTCTTTTATATAGTCCATTATGGTCTGGACTTTGTTCTGTTTTGAGTGGCCATTAATAGTAAGCATGTCAAATAGTCTGAAATGTCTCTTGTATTCTGGATGGTGAGAGGTTTGCCATTTAGTTCTGTTCCTTATTCCATGTATTATTGGGATAGCTTGATTTGTAGGAGAAAGAGTAGTTACTCACCTGTAACAGGTGTTCTCCGGGGACAGCAGGAATCAGTCCTCACATATGGGTGATGTCGGTGCTGACGGAGCCCACACGGAGCAAATCCCCAGCTTTCAAAGAAAGCCTTTGGGATTGCTACCACGCATATGTGGTCCCCTTCCTGCCCAAGGGTGCCATCTTGCTCAATCATATGACATAGCTAAAGACGGCAAAAAACAAAATAAAGATGGTACAACTGCAACTCCAAGGGTAGGGTTGTGAGGATTGATTTCTGCTGTCCCTGGAGAACACCTGTTACAGGTGAGTAACTATGCTTTCTCCGGGAACAAGCAGGAAGTCAGTCCTCACATATGGGACTCCCCAGGTACAGGCTACCAAAAACCCATAGCAAAATAGAGCTCCCTCGTGGGGAGCCACAAGTAGCAGCAATCAAGTCCGTATAGACAGACCAAACAGGACCTCTGTGTCCGATGAAACTAGCACTCCATTAGCCTGAACACAGAAGGATCGGAGGGTAGGAGTTGCCTAGACCCTGAAAAGGTTATGGAGCACGGCCTGGTTGAAGGCACTGTCCCATGGGGACTCTCTATCCAGGCAGTAATGAGATGCAAAGGTATGAAGTGAAGACCAGGTGGCGGCCTGACAGATATCTGCTAGCGGGGCCGAACACAGGTTAGCTACTGAGGTCGCCATAGCCCTGACCCGGTGCGCTGTGACCCGGCCTTTCAACGGAAGCCTCACCTCCTCATAGGCCCGGGCAATACAGTCCACCACCCATGTGGACAGTGTACACTTGGACACTGCCTCCCCCAGCTTACTGGGGTCGCAGGAAACGAAAAGCTGAGAGACTTTCTGGTGGCCTTGAGTGCGTTGTATATAGGACAAGGCCCTCTTATAGTCCAAGGTATGGAGGACCGTCTCTGCCCGAATGGCTTGTGGTCTGGGAAAGGACGTAGGAAGGACCACCTCCTGGTTGAGGTGGAAGGAGGACACTACCTTCGGAAGGAATTTAGGGTGCGTGCGAAGAACCACCCTATTCTTGTAAAACCTGGTGTAAGGTGCTTCAGCCACCAGGGCCTGGAGCTCGCTACCCTGCGGGCAGAGGTGAAGCACGACCAGGAAAACCACCTTCCAGGAGAGGTAGCGACGGTGGCAAGTAGCCAGGGGTTCGAATGGTGGCAGGGTGAGCTGCCCCAACACCATATTGAGATCCTATTCAGTTGCTGGGGGGTGAACTGGGGGCTTAGACAGGAGCAGACCCCGTAGGAAGTGGGACACCACTGGGTGGGCTGAGAGGGGCTTCCTGTCTACCTGGTAGTGGTTCGCCTCTAGGGCACTGAGGTGTACCCTAACGGAATTAGACGAGCCGCAAATGAGAGAGGTGGAGCAGGTATTGCAACACCATGACCACCGGGCAAGAGAAGGGTTCGGCCCCCTGCTCAGTGCACCAAAGTGAGAATCTGCGCCATTTAAAGGAATAGGCCCATCTGGTACTCGCCTTCCGCGAGGACAGCAGAACATCTTCCACCCCTCTAGGGAGGTGGAGTGGGGCTAGAGTCACCATCTCAGCAGCCACACCATCAATGAAAGGGAGCCGAGGTTGAGATGCAAGAGAGAGCCCCCATCCTGGGACAGGAGACGGGGGCAGACCCCAGGGGTATGGGGTCCTCCACCACCAGTTGCATGAGCAGTGTAAACCACGGCTGCCTGGGCCACCTTGGAGCTACCAAGATGACCTAGGCCCTTTCGTGGAGAGTCTTGAACAGAGTCCTGGCGATCAGTGGCATTGGAGGGAAGGTGTACAGACGTCCCCCTGACCATGAGACCAGGAAGGCATTGGCGGCCACCCTGGCGAGGTGAGGCTGCCAGGAGCAGAAGTGGGGCAACTGGTGATTGTCCAGGTTTGCAAATAGGTCCATCACCGGTTCCCCCCATGTCTGGAAAAGCCTGCTGGATACCCCTGGGTCCAGCTGCCACTTGTGCGGCTGGAGAATCCTTCTGAGTCTGTTGCCAGCAAGTTGCCTTGACCCAGCAGGTATATTGCTCTGAGGAGGATGCCCTGTTGGACTGCATAAGAGCACAGATCTATGGCTTCCTGGCAGAGGGCACAGGACCCCATGCCTCCCTGCCTGTTCACATAGAACATGGCCACCTGGTTATCCATCTAGACTAGGACTGACTGGTGGCCCAGGCAATAATGAAAAGCCTTCAGGGTGAGATGAATGGCATGCAGTTCCAGGAGGTTGACCTGCTGAGCACTCTTGTCCAGGGACCAAGTGCCTTGGGTGCAGTAGCCATTGCAATGGGCTCTCCAGCCCAGCAAGGAGACATCTGTGGTGAGCACCCTCAAGTGGTTGGGGGTCTGGGAAGGCATGCCCACCTCCAGGTGTCGGGGCAACTGCCACCAGACCAGGGACTTTGCAAACTGGCGGGTCACTCGGACTCTGGTCCTGGAGGTGGCCCGTGGCCTGGGACCATTGGTCCCAGGGGCACCACTGTGCTGTTTGCACGTGGAGACGGGCATCTGGAGTGGCGTGGACCATGGAGGCCATGTGCCCGATTAGGTGCAGAAGATGTCTGGCAGGCACCGAGGTATGGTGCTGCATGTCCCAGGCCAGAGACATGAGTCTGGCTGCCCGGTCCACGGGCAAGGCTTTCGAACGAAGGGTGTCGATTCTTGCCCCAATGAACCTTGCATCAGGCAAAGGTTCGACTTGGGGTAGCTTATAACAAAGCCCAAGTGCTGCAAAACCTGAGTGGTGCGTGCTGTGGCCCGCTGCACTTCGGGGGCTGTGGTGCCCTTGATGAGCCAGGTGTCAAGGTAGGGGAAGCAAATATCCCCTGGAGCCTGAGAAAGGTGGCGACCACTGCCAGACACTTTGTGAATACCCTGGGGGCCGAGGCTAGGCCGAAGGGTAGCACCCTGTATTGGAAATGATTGCCTCCTACCACAAAGCATAGGTATTGTCTGTGGTTTGGCTGGATTAGGATGTGTGTATAGGCATCCTTTAGATTTAAGGAGCATAGCCAGTCTCCCTGCCGGAGGTAGGGCAGCAATGTTCCAAAGGAGAGCATCTTGAACTTCTCCCTCACCAGGAATTTGTTGAGGTTGTGCAGGTCGAAGATGGGCCTTAGGCCCCCTGTCCTCTTTGGAATGAAGAAGTACCTGGAGTAGAACTCCTTGCCCTTGAGGTGGTGTGGCACTGGTTTCACCACTTGATCCTTGAGAAATGGAGGAGTGGCCTAGTGGTTGGGGCAAGGTACCTCAAGGCTGGAAGGTCGGGGGTTCAAATCCCACTAGAGGACAGCAACCTTGGGCTGGAAGGACTGGGGTTTCTAGTCCCACAGGCGCTCCTTGTGGTCTTGGGCAAGCCACTTAACCCTCCATTGCCCATGTTCCCTGTAAAATAGTTCTCCAAGTTATAATGCCCTGTTCAATGTCAGTTCAGTTTGTTCAATGTAAACCGCCTTGATATCATGACAGGCGGTATATAAGAAATGTTAAATAAATAAATAAGCTCTGTCAACTCCTTCAGGAGAAGGTCCCAGTGGAGGGGAGACCTGAGGGGCTCTCTCAGGAAGTAGTGTGGAGGTGTTTGGCTTAGGAGGAGGAGGTAACCCTCCTTGACCACCCTTAGTGCCCAGGAATCAGTGGTTATAGCCTTCCACCTGTGGGCATAAAGGGTGAGGCGACCTCCTGTAGGCTGCTAATCTCCATGTGGGAGAGGGGCTATGCTGTAGGAGTCAAAATCTCCCTCCTGACTGGGCCAGAGCCAGAGCCTGGGGCTCGGGAGCCTTCTTCTTACGCGGGCCATGCTCTTGTCCCTTGGCCTGCTGCCCTTGCTGGGGAGCCAGGGAGGCCTGGTAAGGTGGGTAGTTTCGGTAAGCAGTGGACTTCCTCGGATAAAAGGGCTTTTTACCCGAGCCCTTCTGTTGGGGAGGGGCAGTGGTCTTCTTGGAGAGCCTAGTCCTCGTCATGAACTCAGTCTCCAGCTCTGCAACCTTGTCGGTTATGGGTTTGCCGAAGAGGTTTTTCCCTTGGCATGGGACATCGACCAACTTGTCCTGTACCCATTGCTCTAGGTTGGACGAATGGAGCCACATTTTGCCGTGCGCACCGATGCCTGCCGCGGTTACCTGGGCCACCGACTTGAAACCATCATAGGCTGCCCGAGACATAAATTTTGAGCACTCGCGGACGGCTTTGGACAGGCTCTTGAAGCACTACAAAGTTTCCTCGGAGAGACCAGCTGAGTACCCGGTGAATTCCTTCACCAGTTCCCTCAGGTACATGCCCATGTACAGCTGGTAGGCCTGGATCTGGCAATTCAGCATCAAGCCCTGATAGCACTTTATGCTGAGGGCATCCAAGGTGCAGGCCTCCCTGCCAGGAGGGCACTAAGGAGTGCGTCTTTTGGCTCTTCAGCCGACTCATGGCCGACTCCACCACCATGGAGTTGTGCGGCAGCTGTGACTTCTGAAAACCAGGGCTCCGCTGGACTCGGTACATCAAATCGAGTTGCTTGCTGACCACTGGCACCGACCCTGGTATTTCCCACATATGGAACATGAGCCGCTCCCGGATGGGAGGAATGGGCACCGTGAGCGATGCCCAAGAAGGAGACTCATATTGGAGGATCTCGAGCTCGTCGGCCCGAGGATCCTCCTCAGACTCAGTGGGGAACGCCAAGGCCTTGGACATGTCTTTGACGAAGTCCAAGAAGCCCATATCCTCCGGTGGGGACCTTCTATGAGATTCCGAGACCAGGGAATTGGAAGAGACATCTCGGTGCCAATGAGTGACCGGGGACTCCTCGTCCTTGGTCTCCCAATTGGAATACTCCGAGGAGGACTCAAGGGGATGTTGTTCCTTGGGCTTTGAAGGCCCGGCGCTGTACGACCTGACCCTGGAAGGCTCGTCGGGGACAATCTCGGCCCTGTCGAGCGGGAGACCGAGTACAACCTCGGCCGAGGACCTACCCAGGCCCGCATGGCCTCGAGGATCGGCTCGGCCTCCGAGGACGTCTTTGACATTGAGCGCCCGGTGGTTGGGGAGGAGGAACCAGACATGCCAGACATCAGCGCCTGCTGCTGGTCGAAGAAGGCAGTTACACTGCGCTCCAAGGCCACCATGCTGGACTCCAGTCGCAATGGCTCTGCAGCCTTTGGCGTGGGCACCGAGGGACTCGGGCCCGACACTGGCTCCCCAGAAGGTGAATCCTCAACGAGGACTGTATCTAACTGTCGAGGCTGGTCTGCAACCGAATCCTTCCGGGGGACCTTGGCCGGCTGCTCCCTCTCCGACAGCTCGAGCGGATGCCTGGGGCTCTGCGACCAGGCCCAGGAGGACCCCAGTTGGTCAGAGCTGTCCAAAGATGCCACCTTCGAGGACTTCTTCCTCTTCGATTCCCTTGAGGGAGACCCCCTCTCCGAAGACCCATGATGATGTTCGGGTTCGGAGTGTTCCTCCCGAGGTGTCGAGGCCTCAGACGAGGTCCTGGCTCTTGGAGGCATCGGGGACTCAGGAAAAATCTTGTCATGCTGCTGCTGGCAGCTCCTCAAGGCCTTGGAAGACATCTTCTCGCAAAGGCCACAGACCACCGGGTCATGGTCTGGAGTCTGGACCAAGGCACTGGAGGCAGCAGTCATGTGTGTCGGTAAGAGACATTATTTAAGCACACCGATCACACTTTTTAAAGCTGCTGGTCGCCATAGGGGGAAAAAGAACCCCAGCAAGGTTGAAGACCCTTTGGGCTGCCAATAGAGAAAAAGGTGCGAAGATGCCAAAAAGAAAAATAAAACTTTAAGTAGAAAGGATTCGACCCCAATACCGAAGCACTGAGGTCGGGCGGGAAAGGTACCAGTGCAAACTGGAGACAAGTAAGAAACTCGAGAAAAAAATCAACTTTTTCCAGGGGAAAACAGACAACGTCTGGTGGGCTTCGCAGAAAAAAGGAGACTGAGCAAGATGGCACCCTTGGGCAGGAAGGGGATCATGCATGCATGGTAGCAATCCCAAAGGCTTTCTTTGAAAGCTGGGGATTTGCGCCGCGTGGGATCCGTCAGCACCAATGTCACCCATACGTGAGGACTGACTTCCTGCTTGTTCCCGGAGAATATGTAATCTCTCCAGCAATAGTACACTGCATAAGCAATAGTAGGAATAGGCTAATGATAATTATTATGTGACGACTAGAATTCATGTTTGTTTCAATGTCAGAGAATGGGGCTGGTGCAGAGAGATAGATCTAAGTAGTAAAGTTTGTACTAACTGCTTAATTCTTTGATTTAGCTGGTGGCATAGTTCCTTGCCTTCAAATCGAGATGTTTCTGTCTTGAATGTTGCACCGTAGCTGTGTGGAATGTAGAAGGTTGAAACTGCTGAGTCTCCGTCTGCAGATGTCAGAAACCTCTCGGCTGTATAGTTCAATCTGACTATGATGGGCACACTGCTTCTTCTGTTTTGCTTTGGTCCTCACCTAAGAGCCAAGCCAAAGGGCCCTCTGGCGAGGACCTCAGGCATGGGTGCGCCTCACAGCATTGTCATTTAAATGCTGCTGAGGAGCTGATTGGTTGGTCTGAAGGAGGGGATGAAGATTAGCCTCTCACTCCTTCCCTGCAGATCGGTGGCTTCTTTGTAGGCACTGTAGGTGAACTGGATGTTGATAAGTGGATTCAAGCAAGTTGGTATTGAATTGGGAGAACTGGTACTTGAGATCTGACAGTAATGTTCTGGAGAGTTGATCATTGGCTGGAGAAGGGTTTAGTGCTGGTGAAGGATGGGCCCCTAGTATACATTTTTCACAATCGCATCCAGGATCTTTTAGCCCTTACCTGAAGGGTCATATGCTTGTGTTCTGTGGATGTTTTGGACTTTGAGTGCTGCTTCTGTGACTACTGATTGATGGAGGAGTTGTGATTGATTGTGACCAGGGGCTGCAAGGATCTTGTATTTTAGCTTGAGGCTTCTGGATGACAATTTTGTAGAGAATGGGGTTTTCCAGATGTTTATTTGAAGGTCCAGAAGTATCTCATGAACTAGAAGCACCACAATTTCTTTAGGAGCACAGCAGGATTGTATAATTAATTGGAAATCTCCTTTGTTGGATCTGTGAGGAGTCGAGGGCAAGGACTTTGGAGATCTATGGAAGAAATCTGGAGTAGAAATAATCTTCCACCCACTCCTCCCAATCATGTGGTGTGAACATGGCTGAGAGAGACATAGTCTACCTTTGCATTTTTCCAAGAGGTGGAATAGAATGTGTTGTGCACCAAATGGAGGTTGAATGGTTCTTGAAGTGAGGAAGTAGCTCAGGGGAGCGGAGACCAGTCTTTGTGGGTTACTGTTGGGAGGGATCTGAAAAGTCCTGTCCTGCTGTTGGATTATCCAGTGAAGAGGCATTGTCCTCCAAGTTGAGGGGAGATTAAGGGACTGCTCAAATAGTGCTGCTGTCTTCTGGAGGAGGGAGGTGCTGTCTTTGATGAATTTCTGTGGAAGTGCAACAGTGTTCTCTGAAGGTTGTGTGTCTGGCTTATTGTTGGGGTGATTGGTTCTAGGGAGTTGAGCGACATGGCCCTGCTAAAGTTTGCCTTGGTCAAATGTTTTGGAGGTGGGACATCCTCATATTCTTTGTGTTGTGGAGGGCAGTACGCCTTATCCATTTCTGTATCCAGTTCAGACTTCTATTACTGACTTATAAGTGCTTTCATTCAGCTGCTCCTCGCTACCTTTACTCTCTTATCTCTCCCTACACTCCTTCTCGGGAAGTCCACTCTTCTGGCTGATCCCTTTTATCTGTGCTCTTCTCTTCCACTGCCAACTCTGGACTTCAGTCTTTCCATCTTGCTGATTCTTATGCCTGGAACAAACTACCTGAGTCTCTGGCCCTATTCAAATCCAGGCTGAAAACTTACCTCTTTGAGACTGCTTTGATCCTGACCCCCTTAGCCTCCTGTTCATCTCCTATGTATTTCCTTACCATCCCCCTTGATATATCCTACTTGTCTTGACTGGACTGTAAGCTCTTATGGGAAGAGAACTCTCTCTTACATGTCTGTGTAGAGCACTCTGTATACCATGTTTGTTTTTTGTGCCATCAAGTGTGACATGGTGGATTCCTCCAGCCCTGTAGAAAGAGCCAAAGAGGACGAATCAGAGGCAGTGCTGGAGTATAAACAAAAGCAGGGCCGGCCCGTCCATTGAGCAAGAATGTTTTTTGCACAGGGCCCCGCGTTTCAGGGGGCCCCGCGCAAAAAACATTCTTCATCATCCCAAATTTAAAAAAAAAAAAAAAAGTCTGCTTCTGCCGCGGCAGCATCAAGAGTTCTGCCGCGGGGCCCACCCTGCCCGGCAGAGCCTCCCTGCATCATCAGCTACCTTCAAGTCCCAAAACGCGGGCTTCTTTCAGAGCCGCGAGAGTTTCCTTTCTCGCGGCTCTGTTAATCCCACCGGGGCTGATGGGATTTCCCATCACCCTCGGCGGGATTAACAGAGCCGCGAGAAAGGGAAACTCTCGCGGCTCTGAAAGAAGCCTGCGTTTTGGGATTCGAAGCTAACTGATGATGCAGGGAGGCTCTGCCGGGCAGGGGGGCCCCGCGGCAGAACTCTTGATGCTGCCGCGGCAGAAGCAGCCGGTTTGTTGTTTTTTTCTTTAAATTTGGGATGATAGGGGGAAGGGGGTTTAGGACTGGTAATGGGCTATGGGGGGGAGGCTAAGACTGGAGTGGGCTGATAGGGGGGGTGGGGTTAGGACTGGTAATGGGCCATGGGGGGGGCTAAGACTGGAAGTGGGTTGATGGGGGGTTTAGGACTGGTAATTGGCCATGGGGGGGGGCTAAGACTGGAAATGGGCTGATGGGGGGGTTAGGACTGGTAATGGGCTATTTGGGATGATAGGGGGGAAGGGAGTTTAGGACTGGTAATGGGCTATGGGGAGGAGGCTAAGACTGGAAGTGGGCTGGTGGTGGTGGTGGGGGGGGGGGTTAGGACTGGTAATGGGCTATGGGGGGGGCTAAGACTGGAAATGGGCTGATGGGGAGGTTTAGGACTGGTAATGGGTTATGGGGGGGGCTAAGACTGGAAATGGGCTGATGGGGGGGTTAGGACTGGTAATGGGCTATGGGGGGGCTAAGACTGGAAATAGGCTGATGGGGGGGCTAGGACTGGAAATTGGGTGATGGGGGGTTAGGACGTAATGGGCTGATGGGGAGTTAGGACTAGTAATGGGCTATGAGGAGGCTAGGACTGGAAATGGGCTGAGTGGAAGGAGGGCTTGAACTGCAAATAGCTGATGGGGACGGGGGCTTGGAATGGAAATGGGTTGTGAGGGGGAGGGAGCTAGGACTGGAAATGGGTGAGTGGGGGGGGCTAGGACAGGAAATGGGCTGATGGAGGGGCTAGAATAGGACTGGAAATTGGCTGTTGGGGGGGGTGCTAAGATTGGAAATGGGCTGTGGTGGGGGTTTGGATTGAAATGGACTCATGAAGGGGCTAGAACTGGAAGTAGGCTCATGGGGGGCTTGGATAGGAAATGGGCTGAGTGGAGGGGAGCTAGGATTTGACATGGGCTGATGGTGGGGCTAGGAAAGGACTAGAAATAGGCTCATGGGGGGCTGGGATTGGAAATGAGCTGATGGAGGGACTCGGATGGGACTGCAAATAGATGGGGGAGCTAGGACTGGAAATAGGCTGATGGTGGGGCTAGCATAGGACTGGAAATAGGCTTATGGGGGCTAGGACTGGAAATGGGCTGATGCGGGGACTAGAAGGGAGCTGATGTTGGGGGAGGATTAGAATGGGATGGAGCTGGGAGAGTGAAATGGAGAGGGAAAAAATATTTTGTGTGGGAGGGAAGACAAATCTACAATTGTCCGGATATTGGGAGAGTAAGTGGGGATTGAGGATGGAGGGGTAAAATTTGAGTGGATGAAATAGGAATGAGGAAAGAGCAAAAGGAGAAAGATTAGTATGTTAAAGCAGATGTAGAGAGAATGGAAAAAAACTAGAAGAGAGAAGAAAAAACAAATGGACAGCAGACGATGAAGAGTTAGCGGAAGACACGAAGAAACCAGAAGAAAGTGGCTGGAGCAATTGCAGCTGAAAAAAATGCACAAAGGTAGAAAAATATCTCTTTATTTTGAATTTATTAATTGGAATATGTCAGCTCTGGGAAATGTGCATCATTAACGTCTGCGCTTTGTTTAGTACAAGAGCAAATTAATGTATAGTTTTATTTCTACAGTGTTGTACATTCCAAGTTTGGCTTTTGGGATTCCCAGTTTAATTATTGTCTTCCTGTTTCTAAATTGTGATTCCTTGTTTGACTGTCTATGTTCTGCATGTGTAACTGAGCTGAGGTATTCTGTTTATGTAATTCCTATTTGACATTGCCACTTGTTCTCTTTCCCCAGTAGGTCATGTATTGTTGTTCTCTGAAATGTATTGGTTTAATATTTGCAGCGTTTCCTTTTGATAGTTAGGGTTTGGTGCTTTGTGAATCCTGGTAGTGCTGTCAGGATATGGCGGGTTTGCTATGGGTTCTAAATGGGCAGTGTTTGTAATAGTTCCTAATGTGTCTGGCAGTTGGCACTGGATTATAGTAATGTAGAAGTCTTTTAGTCTTTCTTTATCCATACACTCATTAAGAGGCATGTTTACTAAAAGTTAGTGTATGGTAACATTATGCAAATAGTTATGCAAATGAGGCCCCTTATGCAAATGAGGCCCTGCACCGAGTCTCCGCACATGGCCCCGCACCCCCCTTGGGCCGCCCCTGAACAAAAGCACATGGCTGGTAGTTACCAAGGAAACCAGAGACAGGAGAAAGAAACACGCCCTTGCTACCGGTTAGTTCAGGACAAGGGCTGATTCAGAGCACCTGTTAGGGGGAGGAGTCAGGCACTACCCTAAAGGGCAGATACATAAGGAGGCCTCAGTGGGAAAAACAGGAGGTTCATGTGAAGCTGGAAGGAAGTGTTCGTTAGAAGCTGGAAGGAGGTGTCCATTAGAAGCTGGAAGGGAGTGTCCAGTGGAAGTTCCAGAGAAAGTTCCAGCACAGGCTCAGCTGGGAGGTTACTTACAAGGCCAGCCGAGGGTTCCGGTGAGAAGCCAGCTAACAACCCAGGAGGAGAACCAGGGAAGAGTCCAGGTTCCAAGCCCAGGGTCAGAGCTAAGTCCAAAGGTAAAAGGAGAACCGTTTACAAAGCTTTATTCAAGAAAAGGATACGGCAGAAGCAAGCCAGGCTGTCTGCAATATCCTGGGGATTACCAAGAGGAGAGAAAGCCAGGAAGGCAGTTTCAACACTCATTGCACAAAGCAGGTGTGGAATACACAACCGGGTCCAAAGCCCAGAGAAAACCATTTACAGCCAGGCACAGAGGTAAGCCCAAAGGCTGGGATTTTTATAATCAAGGTGATTCTACTTACCCAGAAGGTTGGGGCATTGATTATAATGACTGTAATGAAAATGACTGTTTTAAGCAATACATGATTCAAGAATATAATACAAAGCTTAAAGCAGGGAGGAAGGGCGGAGCCCAAGAAACAACGGTACAAATATTTCCTACCTCTCAGGAGGACTTAATGGAAATAGAGCCAGGTTTTGAAAGTGTCTCTGAAGATATGATGGACTGTATGATTACAATATCTGATGAAGTATTATCCTTGCGCTGAATGTATGCCTGGCAGAGAAGTACAGAGGTATTGAGATAAAAAGTACAGAGCTGGGAAAACAGAGATGTTTCATTCTGATTGCTGAGAAGCAAGTGTTTTGTGCTGAAGGAAGCTATTTATGTTGGAAACTTTACTTTGTCCTTTTGCCAGAGGTATCTGGTTGTTGTTAACTTTATTTCCTTGTTGAAAATCTGCCCCGGGAGGGGAAATAAATCCTTGTTGCTTTAACCACTTTTTGAAGTCACACTACTCTTCCTTGGACTGTGAAAGAAACTACATATCCCAAGAGGCTTTGCTTTAGGAACTTGTAGAGTAGCTGTTCAGGAAGAAAACAACCCGCTTAAACCCTACCTGCTCTTGCTGGAGGGCACTAAAGAAGCGGGGTCACACAAGTCAATGTTGACTCATAGCGACCCAGCTACCTCTGGGTTTTCTTGGCAATTTATCACCAGAAGTAGATTGCCAGCCTTTTCTTCCGAGGCAACGGAGGGTAAAGTGACTTGCCCAAGGTCACAAGGTGTGCCAGTGGGAATTGAACCCTTGATCTTCTGGGTACTAGGCAGTTGCTCTAACCACTAGGCTACTCCTCCACTCCCATGTATACCATGTAGCAGTACACAAATGATAAGTAGTGGTAGGAGTTGCTTCTGCTCTGTATGGCTGTGGCAGTCTATGGGGAACATGAAAGAGTTCTAGAATAGAGTGATGGGCTGTGGCAGTCTATGGGGAACATGAAAAAGTTCTAGAATAGAGTGATTACGAACAGTCCAAGTGCATTAACTTTCCACAAATCTATGTTTGAAAGCATTCTTGCAGACATACCTCTGCATGATTTCTCTACTTGTTTCCACAGCAATTATGATTTCAATGGCAGTGTATTTATATTTATTTCTTATTTATAGATTTATAAACTGCCTTTCTGGGTTTGATCACAATCCCATACAAAGTACAAACATGAAACTGTCAGCCTACGTACCTTGTCCAACAAAACAAAGAGAAGGCACCTTCCAAAAGATGATGCAAACCGGAAAAAACAAAAATGGAGGTAGATACAAAGCACAAGAAAGTCCAATAAAACGTTTTATTCACTTTTGTCAGAAGGACCCACCATACAAGGTTCTTTGCATGAGCAGCTTAGGAGCCCTCTCTCTCACAAATGTGCCCCTTTTCTATCACTGAAGGAACAGCAGTAACATGCTTTGAGAAGAATGCAGTACCTGACCTGGTTGATACTGATGTAATTTACTGTCAAGATAAACTAGCCCCTCTTTCTGTAAAGCATGAAAAATGAATGCTAAAATGTTAAATACAGCCAATGTAAAGTCCATAGCAATGGAGTCACTGTGACCAGTTTGGCTATTTAGGCACAACCTTGGCAACTCCATTTTGGTTTCCCTGTAGCCAACACGTGAACCTAGTAGGCAGGCTCACAACTAGGCCATTACAGTAACTGAGCGCAAAATCACTATGGCCTGCATAACTATTTTAAAGGACCCATTATCCAAAAAAGAGGCTGTTACTCATTTCCCATCTTGAATTTCACAAAAGCCTGGAAAAGATACTGCGTATCCTCACTACAAAATATATAGCAAAAATATTATGGAGGGCATATTTGACAGTGACAATGATCAGCGCAGATAAAGTGGCAGTGCAGCACTGAATATCCAGTTTTGATGGATAGTGATATAGCTCTCCGGTCAGAGGCAATACTCAGCTGTTAGCTGCCTTGCTGAACCAGTCTAACTTTAGCCAGTTTAGTTCGCTGGTTAGCAGCACAACATCGGTGCTGACAGGCTAACTTTTGGTGACACCCCTGCTCCACCCCGATTCTAAATGGCTAGCATCATGGCGTTTTTCTGGACTGTGTGAGGATGTTCAGTGACACAGACTGGGTATGTACCACCGAAAACCTACTGAGTGGCATTTATGTGGTTTGCAAGTCAAACTATTTAGCAAAATATGAATAACGCTCCTAAAAACCTTATGAAATACCTGATGCAGATTCTTTTCAAATTCAATGAGTTTTGTATCAAGAAGCATGGCATCTTCAATCTAGGAAAAACATTTGCCTCCAAATATTGTAATATATACAGTTCTTTACATCATATGTTTCTGGATTCTTTTTTTTAACAGAAATCAACAGCAAAAAGTATGTTACTTGAACTAGTTTAATTTATGCATAATTGCTCTTTTCCTCCTGTAATGGGAAAATACATAAAAACATATTACCCGGATTATGCTGTTTAAGTCCTCAATAACACTTCTGTGCACGAGAACGGCATCAGAGTACTCTGGAATTACGTAAGTGGTATCAATTTCCACCTGTCCTTGTTTCAGCAGAAATTGGACAGTGAGGTCCAGTTGAAACTTCATCTTCTCTTCCCGGACCCTAAAAGGAAGATCAGGAAATACTAGAGCTCTTAGGTGTCTTCACTCTTTCCCTGTTCCCTTAAGCTGTTGATAAGCAAATTTATACTACAGATCTTTGTCAAATCGAGTGCTTACCAATAATGACAGAAGAAAAGGTAAAGAGGGGACCATCAGAAAGAGGAAATAAGAATAAGAAAATAAAGTTTGAATCTAACCCATGCAAGCTTCCGGTAAAGGTTTACAGAGAGTATGTTTTTGGGCAGACTGTTGCCTGCCAACTGGTCAGATCAAATGGAATAATTAAGTAATTTTCCTTGCAATAAAGCTGTAGGGCCCGATTTTCGAAAGGCATTTTACAGCCCAGTAAACTATGTAAATGCCTTAAATGGGAGATTCAACGGCACTTACACAGTTAGTGCTATTGAATATCCTCTCCTAACTCCCATACGTGCCCCGATGCTATCCGGTTAGCATCAGGGAGTGTCAGGGGCTTTCCAGGGCGGAGCAAAGGTGGCGACAAGCGCTAACAGGGTAGCAGTGATATTGCATGCTGCCTGGTTAGCAATCTGCACCTTAAAGATAGGTGAGGAAAACCCTTGCCTATCTTTAAGGCGCAGGAGCTAACTGGGTGTCATGCAATATCGCTGCTGCCCAGTTAGCTACTGTGGCGATCCTTGGATATTCAATGGCAGGTTGCATATGACCCCGGCATTGAATATCCGGGGTTAAGGGTTGGCGGGCAGGGCTTTGCGCCATAGGGGTGCATAGCCTGCCCAACCCAATATCAGGCCTGTAAAGTTTAATGATTTTGTTTTGATTCTTGCTAGGTTGTAATGATGGCTTGTTTAATAATTGCTGCATTTTATGAGACCAAAGAATCTCAGATAAGCGGCTGATATTCAAAAGCACCTGCTAACCAGGTAAGTGCCAACCAGCACAGTATTCAGCAGTGCTATCCAGATTGCACGCTGAACATTTCCCTATGACCGCCTCAGCACTCTCTGGGTAGTGCCCGGGCAGTACATGGTCAGAGTTGGGGTGGAGTCTATTCAGT
This sequence comes from Ichthyophis bannanicus, assembly GCA_033557465.1. NCBI lineage: Eukaryota > Metazoa > Chordata > Amphibia > Gymnophiona > Ichthyophiidae > Ichthyophis > Ichthyophis bannanicus. The sequence continues at coordinate 944,668,080 of CM066034.1, forward strand.
CCACTAGCCAGCTAACCACATAAAGTTAGGCCAGAAAAAAGGCAGTCCTAACTTTATGTGGTTTGCTGTCTGGGTGGTGCCAGTCACCGCTGAATCTGGATATTCAGGACTGGCCACTATCTAAATACCAGCGCAGAATATCTGGATTTAATTTAGGCATGGCAGCTACAGTTTGCCTGGCTAGATTTAAGTTTGCAAGTGTCTAGCTTTAGCTATCTAAATTCCCTTCAACCTAAACTTAATCTAAGGACCACCTATTTTCCAGGAGCCTGATATTTAGAATAATAAACCATGTTAATGGTGGTGAATGGGATATTCAGAGTTTGTGCCCCTGAATAACTGTGTTTGCCGCCACTAGGAGCCCTGCTACTAACCGGCTAGCATCAGGACAGAGAGGGGCGACACCCATGGATAACTGGGCAACGGTGATATTCAGCCACTGCCTGGTTATCCCACAGCAGCTAAAGTCGGGCATAGTAAAGTCTGGCCTAACTTTCGCCACCAAAGCTAACTGCAAAAAAATAAGGCTAGAGCTAAACAGAGCAAAAATATAGTGAACTGTTTTTGTTGGAATCTTTGTCTGGGGGAGCTGAACGCCACTCAAGCAACAAAGTCTTCTATTTATTCTATTTTATAAATGCCACACCAGGCATTGTGCTGGAAACACCACTAAGTGAACCACACAAAATCAGCAAGAATATTGCATTTAACTTGTAGATGTACAAAACCCGCATCTCCGAGGTTTTTTGTTTTTTTTAAAATTGTAGATTCAATTGAGCATTGCCCAACAGCGGATCTATTTTTTTTGGAGTTGATTTATATAGGTGGACCAAAGCTAACTGGGCAGTGGCTGAATATTACTGCTGCCCGGTTAGTTTCCTGGCTAGCCAGCTGATCCGGATATTCGATGCCAGTGACCAGATAAGGCCCTGCCATTGAATATCCAGGTCTAGGGTTCAGCGGCGAGAGGTAGCCACTGTAATCACGCTAGCCGCTGCCACCGCTGAATATGGGTCCCCAGAAAACTAAATTTAGGCAATGAGAGGGGAAACGTTTTAATAGCAGAGGTTCAGCTAACTGAACCCTATAAAAATACACCCCCATATGTTTGGAAAATGGATTCTTAGCTCTGCTAAGGTATGTGGAATTTATGTGTAGTGTATGTACATATCTGGAGATATCACTACTTCAAAAATATAATGGGAATAATGGCACCTCAGATGATTTGGTGCTTACAGCTAAAGAGTATTAGGATGTAAGGAGGCATATACCTTAGTTACATTAATGTTTCTAGTGAAAAAAAAAACAATGGGAGGAGGATAGCATATTTTCTTAGATTGGAAGCCTGATTTATTAAGGCTTTTTCTCATTTGTGGAAAAATCAGTCCCTAATTAACTGAATGACATGCAGAAACCCAGACAATAAATGGCAGATAAGGGACAATGATGCCCATCCAATGTAACCAAGTAAAGTCATGTTGCATGAGTAGAATAGGCCCATTTGATCTCAGGATGGATTACCCATTGAGTTCCTGCATGATGGTCTCAATGTCTTCGCGAAGCTTATCATCTTCCTCCGTCTTCTTTTGGAGAAAGGCCTGCATTTCAGCTAAAGTCAGGGCCTTCCGTTTCACCTGAAAAAAAATGACTGTACTTAAAGTGCAGATGACTACAAAATTACAAATCTGTGAGCAGGTACTAGCTGTCTGTACAGTTGTCTAAAGCTGAGATGGCAAACTCCAATTCTGCAGACTTGTCTACTTTTCAAGCTTTCCACAATACTTATGAGGGATGACCGTACATTTGATCCAAAAACCAGGTTGTTGTGCATAATTTGGCTATATAGCAAACCAGACCTGGTCGTGACAGTTGAGGACTAGGATTCACTCTCCTAGGTCTAAGGAATACTTTTTGAAATCTGTAACAATTAAATGGTCAATGCTAAATAGAAATCCTGGATCTGCCTGCCTTTCAATCTCAAGCATTGGCCATAATTTAATTGAAAAATGTAACAAACAGTTCCATGAGATAACTGTTCATTTTAAAGCAATCTTCTATCATTTTGACACACTTTCTGTGATTCTGCCCTAGAAAAGCATTGACACAGTGGTTCCCCTTTAGATTATAAATCAAAGCTAGTCAACTTGGAGGGCTTGTAGTGCGCCATTAAATGGAAATATGAATAGATTATGTTTTAAACTCTTCAAAATCTACAAATTATGGATCCTGCAAAGGCCATGGAATCCAAGCTAGCCTAATCACATTTGGATTTTATACAGAAAGCTGCTCAAGCTTGATTTCAGAATATGACATTTTAAAACGTTCTTGACATTTCTAAAATAGAACAATAAGCACAACAAAATCGAATGCACTGTACGCACTTGCTGTTCGTAGTCTACTTTTGCCCGTCTAGAATTGCAGAAACGTTCCCAGATAGGTGGCTCTATAATCTCTGGCATGTGCTCAGGGGAGTCGAGCTCATCCATAGCTTTGGATAATTGGATAAGTGCATCATTGTATGCTTTTGCTGACCGAGGGCACTCTCCAAAGGGGCTTGTACTGTCAGTCTGAGTTCTCATCCGCTGAACCCTAGAATTATTCACCATGAAAAGCACATTACCTGTGATGTGCAGGCTTTTATTCGCTAACAGTGCAGCATTTGTCAGTATTACAGGCAGACAAATAGATGTTATAAGACAGCTGGTAGTGGTGCACAGGTTCAGTCCTTGAGGGTCACACACAGGCCAGGTTTTCAGGATATGCACGAGATAAACTTGCATACAATGGAGGTCGTAGACATGCAGCTCTGTCTCATACACACTCACTAGGCATTTTCTAAAAACTTGATCTGTTTGCGGCCCTTGAGGACTTAACTTGGGCATCCCTATTTATTTTAATTTACTTTTTATTACAACGTGACCAGGTACAGTATGGAATCCTAACAATCCACAATAATGAGATATACATCACACAATAAGTCACATCACAGTATGCATGAGGGACATTATCAAAAAACATCAACTACATAAAGTCATAAAAGTGCCCCCGGTTACCCCTTTCTGGCTCTGTTTCTGCCCTGGGCATGTCTAACAACGCCTCTGCACCCACACATAATTCTCCATAAAATCCAAAGATTCATTAGCAGAAAAATAATGATAATAATAACAGTAGGGAGAAAAAAAACAGAGAAAGAGAGAATAAGAGGGGCCAGTAAGCTTCCCGCACATGATCAAGTAGAGTATTATAGACCAATTAAGTGGACTACTGCAACCCCTTATTCATTTCCATACTTAGATCACCATTTGTGAAATGATCCCTATATTTAATTATAGATACCACCTGCTGAGTTTGATGAGCTGATACAGCACAGAGTCGACTCACCAAATGGAGATGATGAATGAACCCGTTCACACTTGGCACCACGCTCTGCTTCCAATAATGAGCTAGCTCCATCCTGGATGCTACCAAACGCTTAAGAGCCGATGTGCCCAGGCAACTTCCATGCCATCAGGTAAAACATTCAGTTAAAAAATAATTAAATCAAGCTCTAGTTCGAGGCCTGGGATAGCCTGAAACAACCCAGTCCCTTGTATCCAGTAAGCGTGCACCTTGGGGCATTGCCATCAAAAATGTAAAAATGACCCCACCTGCTTACAGCTCCTCCAATAAGTAAGATTGATATCTCTGTATATCCTAGCCAGTTTCAAGGGGGTAAAATATGCATGGTACAACAGTTTATAACCATTTTCAACCAACAATGCTGAGACAGATAACTTACAAGAATCAAACCCTATCAGAATCACCTAGTACACCAAAAAACAAAATATCCTGATACCTAATATCCCCTGTTAAATTACATTTTTTCTCTGTTGAAGCTTTGTAACTTGCCAGCAAAGGGATGGACCTGAAGCAGGGTTTTGTGAAAGTTTAAATAAACCCGAAACGTGTGACACGTCATCATTTCTGTATTTCTGGCACGGTTTACTCAAGCCAGCGATGCTTGTGTATAAAAATCTTCGACAAAGCTAAGTTTGGAATTTTACTTTGATAAAGTTATTTAGTAAAAGGAGAGGTTGCAGTGGTGCATGGAATGAGACAGATAACTTGGCAATGGGCCCAAAATAGAAATTACACTAACCTGGTAATTGTAGTTCCTGAAGGAACTCCAGTTTAGTCCTCTACCTCTGGGTTGTGCACCTCCTCCTGCAGCTTGGAGACTGGGCATGTCAAACTCATGACATCACTGGATGTAGCCTGCTGTCAACGCCCACCAGCTCCAGTGAACTATTAACAAAGCAGACTCAAAGAGCAACAAACAAGTAGCCATTATAGGAAAAGTATATTTAACTGACTATAGAACTAACTACAGAACTCAGAGCATATCGGCCAATGGACCTCCCTTTGACCAGAAGAACCAGGCGTTAGCCCCTAACGCTGCCCCCTCTCCCCCTGCCAATCCAGGAACATGGCAAGGGAAGTACAGAGTGACAGAAACAGAAAGGAATCAGGATGAATGTAGACACAGGGCCGGATTTACCTATACGCCAACTACGCCGTGGCGTAGGGCCCACAGCTGGCAAGGGCCCACAAAAATTGAACAAATTGTTAGCTTTTTTAAAATTAAATAAAAAAAAAACCGCTGGCTGCTGCCGCGGCAGCATGGACTGTCCCGCGGGGCCCCCTCTGCTGCCGCGGCAGCATGGACTGTCCCGCGGGGCCCCCTCTGCCCGGCTGAGCCCCTCCGTGCCGGCTTTGAGAGGCGCGAAGGGAGAGTGTCTCCCTCGTGTCTCTGTTAAGCCCGCAGGGGCAGATGGGAAATTTCCCATCAGCCCCTGCGAGCTTAACAGAGACGCGAGGGAGACACTCTCACTATGCGCCTCTCAAAGCCGGGCCGGAGGGGCTCAGCCAGGCAGAGGGGGCCCCGCGGGACAGTCCATGCTGCTGCGGTGGCAGCGGCAGCAGCCAGCGTTTTATTTTTTTTTTATTAAAGTTTACTTGAGCCGATGGGGGGGGGGGGGGGCTGGGACTGGAAATGGGCTGGGGGGGTTAAGACTGGAGTTGGGCTGACACGAAGAAACCAGAAGAAAGTGGCTGGAGCAATTGCAGCTGAAAAAAAATGCACAAAAGGTAGAAAAATATCTCTTTATTTTGAATTTATTAATTGGAATATGTCAGCTCTGGTAAATGTGCATCATTAACGTCTGCACTTTGTTTAGTACAAGAACAAATTAATGTATAGTTTTATTTCTACAGTGTTGTACATTCCAAGTTTGGCTTTTGGGATTCCCAGTTTAATTATGACGTCAGGGCCAACAGCGCGCAGCTGATCCGGCCTGCTCGTTTTTATCTTTTCTGGGGGCCCACAATTTTTGTTGGCGTAGGGCCTCACTCAAGGTAAATCCGGCCCTGTGTAGACATATGAAAAAATAACGCTCACCGGTAATATTCACATCTCACTGCACTGAATGTGCTCCACAAAAGAACACCCACACCCTGGGCGGGAATGAGGACTAAACTGGAGTTCCTTCAGGAACTACAATTACCAGGTTAGTGTAATTTCTATTTCCTTATCGTCTCCAGTTTAGTCCTCTACCTCTGGGATGTAACAGAGCAGTACTATAGGGAGGGGCCGTTCCAACCAGCACGCAACACCGCTGACCCAAAGCAAGCATCATTTGCCGCTAGCACGTCGAGGCGGTAGTGCTTACTGAAAGTATGCAGAGAAGACCAAGTGGCCGCCCTACAAATCTCAACTGGCGGAACTAAGCTGTGTTCTGCCCAGGAAGCCGCTTGCGCCCTAGTGGAGTGAGCCCTCAAGCCCACAGGCACCGCACGCCCATGTACGATATAAGCCGATGCAATGGCCTCCTTGATCCATCGGGAAATGGAAGCCTTAGCTGCCGCCTCGCCCTTGTGAGGACCCCTGAACAACACGAATAGACAGTCCGACTTGTGGAAGGTCTCGGACACTGTCAAATAGCGTCGCAGGACCCCTTTTAAGTCCAAGTGGCGCAAGCCACGGTCTGAAACATTGCTGTCCTCCGCCTGTAGGACCGGCAGAGAAACCGACTGATTCAAGTGAAACGGCAAAGAACCTTTGGCAAAAAAGATGGAACTGGCCGAAGAACCACCTTTTCCCTGGAAAAACACAAAAAAGATTCTCTACAGGATAACGCTTGCAACTCCGAAATGCGCCTTGCCGAACAGATGGCTACCAAGAACACTGTTTTTAAAGTCAAATCCTTGACATACGCCTGATGCAGGGGCTCAAAAGGTGCCTTCACCAATGTCCCTAAAACCAAGTTGAGATCCCACGGCGGGATCGTGATCCTACGCGAAGGCCGGAGTCTGGTCACTGATTTAAGAAAACATACAACACTGGCGTGAGAACCTAGTGATACCCCTTGAACCTTACCTCTATAACAAGACAGCGCCGCCAATTGGACTCTCAAGGAACTGGCTGCCAGCCCCTTATCAAACCCGTCTTGCAAAAAACTTAAGACCAAAGCCACGGAAGCTGTAGCTGTGAGCACTTGATGCCACGAACACCAGTCCTCAAATACACGCCAGATGCATACATAAGTCAACGACGTGGACTTCTTTCACGCTTGAAGCAATGTGGCAACCACCGATCTTGAATAACCTTTCTTCCTCAACCGAGCCCTTTCAATGGCCAAGCCGTAAGCGAGAACCGATTCACCTGAGGCATTAGCAGTGGACCCTGTACCAACAGATTCTCTAATGGTGGAAACCTCCAGGCACGCCGTCAAGCAACCGGATGAGATCGGCGCACCACGGACTTCACGGCCAATCCGGGGCTACTAAGAGTACATGCCCCCAATGTGCCTCGATATGCTGAACCACGCGCCTGATGAGCACCCATGGCGGAAACACATATGGTAGACCCGTCGACGGCCAAGGCTGTATCAAGGCGTCAATACCTTCCGACATCCTTTCCCTTCGTCTGCTGAAAAAATGACTCGTTTTCGCGGATTGGAAGGTCGCCATGAGATACATAATCGGAGTCCCCCAACGAAAGATCAGCTGCTCGAAGATGTCCGGGTGCAACTCCCATTCTCCCGCATCCATCCGGACTCTGCTGAGAAAATCTGCCATCACGTTGTCCTTCCCGGCTATGTGTGCCACCGAGATCGCTGGTAACCGGGTTTCTACCCAAGAGAACAGCAGTTCTGCCTCTTCCTCCATAGCCACGCTTCCTGTGCCAGCCTGTCGATTTATATAAGCCACCATTGCGGCATTGTCAGACAGGACTTGAACCGCCCGGCCTCTCACTGCCGCCTCGAACTTCTGCAAGGCAAGGAAAACTGCTCTCAGCTCCAACCGGTTGACCGACCATGTGCTCTCTTGCGGAGACCAAAGACCCTGCGCAAAAAGCTCCCCGCAATGAGCTCCCCATCCAATGAGACTGGCGTCCGTTAGCACCGGGAGCCAGACTAGTTGCTCCAGAGGCATCCCCGCCTTCAGGGACTCAGGCCTCAGCCACCACCACAGAGACTGTCTGACCCGGAGTGGGCACAGTAGTCATTTTCTTAATGAGTCGGCCTGATGTGACCAACGGCAGAGCAGTGCCCTCTGTAAGGGTCTCATATGAAATCTGGCCCACGGGACTACCTCCAAGGTCGTTGCCATCGTCCCCAGTAGCCGAAGGTAAGTCCAGGCTGTGGGTGCTGGCTGCGAGCGGAAACTGCACACCAATCACTGAAGTGCCTGTGCCCTCCAATCTGGCAGAAAAACTGTCCCGCTCTGAGTGTCGAACCTCACTCCCACATACCCGAGATGCTGAGATGGGACCAGGCAGCTCTTGACCGGATTGACCACCCAGCCGAGGCTCTGTAGAAACTTCACAACCTTGTCTGTAGCCTGCACACTCTCAGCTGTGGACTTTGCTCGAATCAACCATTCGTCGAGGTAAGGATGCACCAAGACACCTTCCTTTCGCAACACCGCAGCCACCACCACCATGATCTTGGTGAAGATGCGTGGCGCCGTTGCGAGCCCAAAGGGCAAGGCTTGGAACTGGTAATGTCCCCAAGGGAGAGCAAACCACAAAAATCTTTGAGACGCTTGTATCGGAACGTGAAGGTACGCTTCCGTAAGGTCAAGAGACGTCAAATACTCCCCCTTGCGGACTGCCACAATGACGGACCGCAGCGTTTCCATTCGGAAATTCAGTACCCGAAGACAGTGATTCACGCCTTTGAGATCCAGAATAGGGCGCAGGGAACCGTTCTTTTTTGGGACCATTAAATAAATTGAGTATCGTCCCACACCGTAGTCCGCTACCGGGACCGGAACGACGGCCCCCAATCGCAACAGTCAATCCAGAGTACGGTGAACCGCTAGAGTTTTTACTTGACCTCTGCAGGGCGACATCACAAACAAGTCCAACACCGGTCTTTGCAAATCCAGGGCATAACCTTTGCAAATGATCTCCAAGACCCACTGGCCGGACATTATCTGGGTCCAGACAGAAAGAAAATCCCAAAGCCTTCCCCCTATCGGCTCTTCTTCTGCCGGGACCCGCCTCCATTCATTGTGGCTTTTGAGCAGCCCCTGCGGTCGCTGCTGCAAAGCCTCTGTTTGCTCCACGAAATCCCGGGGTTCTAGTAGCAAATCTTCCCCGTTGGAAACCACCCAAACGAGAAGTACGAAATCTCCGAAAGTCTCTAGATTGCCCTCGAAAAGCAGGCAAGAACTTTCCTTGTTTAGGCTTGTCCTCCAGAAGCCTTCCCCCTTTGGACTCTCTCAAATCTTTAACCAGTTTGTCCAAATCCTCACCAAACAACAACTTTCCTTTAAATGGAAGCTTACTGAGTCGTGACTTGGACGAACCGTCGGCTGCCCAATTCCGCAGCCATAGAGACCGACGCGCGGCTACCAGTGATGCCATGCTATTCGCTAACGCTCTGATGAGGTCATAGTCTACATCCACCAGGTAAGCCGATCCCGACTCTAGACGGTCCAGCTCCCTAGCACCCTCTCGTTCCAAAGGAATGGCCTGTCGCAAATGCTGAGACCACCGAAGACATGCTCTTGCTACCCAAGCACCACAAATGGAGGCCTGCAAGGCCACGGCATCCGCTTCGAATGATTGCTTCAACAAGCCATCCACCTTCCTATCTTGCGTATCCTTTAAGGCCGCACTACCCTCCACCGGAATAGTGGTCTTTTTCATAACCGCGGATACCGCCGCATCAACTCGTGGGGAATGGAATCTCTCTTTGTCCTTATCCGCCAAGGGATAGAGCCTGTTCATGGTCCTAAGCCCTCTGAGACCTGCCTCTGGCTGGTCCCACTCATCCTGTATCATCTGATCCACCACTCGGTGAACAGGAAACACCACCTGCATCTGACGTACCGCTTGAATGATAAGATCTTCCACCTCTACTTCGTCTGCCGGTGGCTCCGTAGAGAGCTTTAGCTTCTGGAGGGATTCCGTGATAAGTGTTGCCAGCTCGTCTCTGCGGAATACTCGAATGATTTTCGCCTGATCCTCAGGCTCCGGTATCTCCCCTTCTTCTAACTCCTCCATCTCCGAATCGGGATGGAACTCTGTCTCCTCCACCTCCTGCCACCCCGCCTCAGAGGGTGCGTGGTCTGATGGATGTGAGCGTTTCTGAGGCCTCAGGTTAACGCTCCCAGCGTCCACCATCCCAGAATGTTGTAAGGGCGCGGGAAGGGACAAGGGTTCAGGCATCTTGCCCTGACAGCGCAGGCAAAATGCTTGATGCATGATCAAAATGAAGTCTGTGCAAAAGTCCCCCATCTGCGACCCAGAACCTAGGCCTAGTGATGCAACGGGGACCCCTGGTGAGGTTTCCGCGCCAGGTATAGATGTAGTAGCCAAACCCGCTTCTCCGTCTACTCCCGCTGACGTCCCCTGGGAAGCTGCAACAGCTGAACTTTCCATCTGCTGTTCTACAGTAGCCGAAACTGCGGCACAGCCCCGGCAGATGCCAGAGTCGGTGACTGTGCCCCTGTGGGTGCCACACACCATGCACTGCAGGCGTGATGACATGTGTGAAATGTCAAGCGGGCCGCAACCAGGACAAAGGGCCCGGACGGACTTGCTGACACCCCACTCCGAGTCAGATATTTATCAACTGACAGCTGCTTTCATTTAATTTATTTTATTTATATATATATATATATATATATATATATATTTTAGAAAATAAAGAAGAAGGGAGCTGCAAACCTGTCCGCTTCGGGAGCCCCCATTGCCAAAGGACCCCCCCCCCACCGCGATAGAACTAGATGGCACCTATAAACTAAACATAACCAAAGGCTAAAATGTGATAATCACTCCAAATTAATGAACTAAATCCCTGAAGGGAACTTTGGCTAACTAATTAAGTTGCTGCTTATTCGTCTTTCTAGTGAGCCCAGCACCTAGGCTCACTACGTCCTCCTGCTGCATGGAGACTGGACACACTGGAGCTGGTGGGCGTTGACAGCAGGCTACATCCAGTGATGTCATGAATTTGACATGCCCAGTCTCCAAGCCACAGGAGGAGATGCACAACCCATTGGTAGAGGACTAAACTGGAGAGACGATAAGGAACACCCTTTCCAATCCCTGCTTTCCCTCAGACCCCTTTAATTTCTTTCCCATTGAGTTAGATGGGAAACATACCAATTTACTTCTGGTAATAAAAGCCTATACAGCTTGGAAAGTAATCCTTTCGTGCCCTTAAATTTCCCATAAAGCTCTTCAAAAGGTGAGCTATCATTCTTCCACAGATCTATTCATTGCTGGCAAATATATAAAGCCTTACCTGCCATGTTCCCAAGCCCAAATTTCCTACTAATTTCTTCAAAGGGTAAAATGTCGCCACTTCTCATACAATAACTGCCCAATACAATTCAGTCCCCTATCCTGCCATAAAACTTAGAAATGTATCTCGGAAAAAAGTCTGAATAACTGTATGGGCACAAATTGGGGCATTCTCCAGGTGCTCAACAATCTCTTCCTGACACTAGTCCAGGATTCCATGGTACAATAAGGGGGTTCAATACCACTTCCCTTTTCCCCCATAAACTTTGCAGCAAAGATGAAGTCTTTATTTCATACTGATGACTTTTCAAACTCAACAATTAGAGCAGTGGTTCTCAACCCAGTCCTCTGGGACCTCCAGGCCATTCAGTTTTCAGGATATCCACAATGAATATGCAAGAGATACATCTGCATGCACTGCTTCCATTGTATACAGATCTATTTCATGCATATTCATTGCGGATACCCTGAAAACCTGACTGGACTAGGGGTCCCAGAGGACTGGGTTGAGAACCACTGAATTATAGGATATAAGGGACAAAGCTTTGTGAAAAACCTTAACCACCCTCCCACTGAAAGTCTGGTATAGATACTGAAATATTGGTTATGATCTTGTGGAGGCAGTCAAAACTCCACCCCCAGGATTTGACTGGGGAGCAAGCTAAGGGTTCTGTGAATGGGTACTGTCACAGCTTCCTAGGGACGATTGAGGAATTGGAGGATGCCCATTTTTTCTGTCCTGGGTATCTCCTCTCCGTAACTTAATTGGCATAACTTCTGTCATTTACTTGATAAAATCAATAAAGGAAAATTTCTCAGATGGGAACTTTCTCTTTTCATGAAGTGGAGTTGGATATGATGGTAAAACAGTTGAACCCCTTTTCAGAAAATTTTGCCGATTTACAATCAGAATCCCAATAGTGTTCAGTTTCAGATCCGAGAAAAACTCCAAGGGAAATGTCTGGGTCTCTGTTTGGATCAATCTCCTCACATCAGAACTCTGATGTCTCGGTAAAGCTTCTCCTGACATACTGGAGATAGAGACCAGTACAGCAGATATCAAATCTGAGACTCTTTGAGGTCTCACTATCAGTATATCTCTTCTAGGCAGTGCATGAGTTTCGAGGACTGGTCAGAATACTCAATAAATCAACATCAACAATGTTGAAGCTGTTACATCACATTGATCAAGGATGCGTTCCAGACATTCATCAATCTTTTTAGTGAGCCCCTCCTCAAAAATCTGCTGATGCCAATGGCATTGTGGAACTAGGAATGGTCATGACCTCTAAGTCACTTGGGGAGTAGTGGTGACTTGGTCTTGGATCCCTGGAGGCTGTTACAATCTTGCTGATATCAAAGAGGATGTTTCAAAAGCACTGATGATCTTGGTGCTCTTGATGTCATGCTCCAAAGGGGTGCGATGTTGATGCATTCTGGCCTCTGCATGATCTGGCCTCTGGCCTGGTAGGTACTCGATGTTGACGAAAAAAAGGACAAATCCTTTCCCTTCTTTGGGCGGGATTTGCTAGATGCCCAATCCCTATGTTCTATTAATGCTCAATGTCAAGGATGTTTCTTTCAAGATGGGGAATGGCTATCCTCTGTACCTTCTTTTTTGTTCATTGCTTATTTTTTGCACTTGTATAATTTGTTTGTTCTATTTTTCTTTGCTTGTATTGAGATATGCTCTGTAAACAGTAATGGCTCCAGTTCTGGGAAATATAGCAGCATGCAAAAAATTATATTACATACAGGAATAAGTTTCTCTTGATCAGATGAACGTTCCCCGAGTCTTACTGCAGCATGAGAAAAATGCCTAGTAAAAGTGCTGTTTAAAGTTCCTATTTTAAGCCTATTTTATAAAAATTGTCTTTACAAATATTAGTCTAAACTGCAGAAAGGGAACCTTAGGTTAGGGTGCAGACATTTAGGGGCAAGTTTACTATACCGCATTAGCTGCTAACACAGCAGATAGCACATGCTATCTGGAGCGGTAGCAAGTAAAGCTGGGCAACTGCAGATAACGTAGTGATTTTCTGCACTATTTGCTTAAAGTGCCTTATCTGCAGGAGTGGGTGGGATTAGATTGGAGAGAGGGCATGTTTGCAATGCGCAGTTAGTGTGGATCTTAACAATGCACGGTAACCATTGGATTTGCAGACAGCGAGGGTGCAGCTAACACCACTTCCAATGTGTTATCTGCTGGGGAACTGCGGTGCATGCTCCCAACAGCTAGTTTTTGCAGCTAACGTTCAGCTAGCTGCACTTTTTTTGGTGCATTAGCTGCAAAAGCCTAACACAATTTAGTAAACATGTCCCTTACATTAGCCATAGAGCCGCTTGTAAATGAGCGTGTTTAAGGTTTTCAAGAACATATATAAATTATTGAATTTTATAATCTATGTACATACTTGTGTGCTCCACCCAAGTTCCATCCCTGTGCACACCGACAGTGAAAGTATGTGCCATGCAATCAAGGCATGCACTTTTACACTGGCTGATATTTTATGACTTCACTTACATGAGGAAATGACTAAAATTGCCTAACTTTATAAGGCATGGCTAGATTTATGTGCTTTGTTACATGCATATTTGCTGCCTATTTTATAAAGTTAGGTATATGCTTTACTTTATATAATAGGGGCACAAGTGATCGAAAATGCACATACATTTAAAACATGAGCACTTATGCCAGCCCAATGGCGTGTAAATTATAGTATTTTATAATTTACGCACATGACATTGTGCCCCGCCCACACTCCTCCCCAAATCCGCCCCTATGCATGCACACACTAAAAGTATGCATGCTCGGCCTGACGTGTGTACTTTCAGAATAGTGTCGCCTCAGGTAGATGTGTAAATATGTGAAATGAAGAAATTAGACCTTACCTGCTAATTGTCTTTCCTTGAGTACTCTCCGGGCCAGTCCAGGAACATGAGGGTTGTCATCCTTCTTCAGCAACTGAGGACTGAACTCTGAAGCTTTTCTGATCAGATATCTGGCTCCCTCTACTGGTCGAAGCTCAGTCTATGTCTATCCAAGCAGCCAACGAAGAGAACCTAGAACGTTACAACGAACATAAAACTATTATGCAACAAACACCAGCAGTGAAAACAGAGCGTAGCCACCAGACCATAGCTGTTTCCGGTTGAACTCTCCCACTTCTTTCATTTCCTTTTTTTTTTTTTTTTTCGTTCTTATTAAAAGTATAGATTGCATACATATATCGGGGTGTAACCAGCCCCGTGAGGAAAAACGAGGGAACCCCACAGACCATTGACTGAAAAAAGAGATACTGTTCGCTTTTAACCTGCCCGCATGCTGCTAGTCGCAGTCGGAAAAAGAATTCTTCTTAGCGAGGAACTGGACGAGGACGCACTGACGACCAATCAGCAACCGCAAAATAAAAACCAGTAAGCACTGGTGGGTCCTGGACTGGCCCGGAGAGTACTCAAGGAAAGACAATTAGCAGGTAAGGTCTAATTTCTTCTTCCTTTTCGTCTCTCCGGGCCAGTCCAGGAACATGAGGGAAGTACCAAAGCTGTACCTAACCATGGGAGGGACCCGCCAGACCCGCTATGATGGCCGAAGCTCCTACATTTGCATCTGCCCTAGCCTGAACATCCAAACGGTAATGCTTCGCAAAAGTGTGAAGCGATGACCACATAGCCGCCCGGCAAATATCAGCAGGCGGAATCAATGCCATCTCGGCCCAGGACGCCGCTTGACCCCGCGTGGAATGAGCACGGAGTCCCTCCGGGGCCAACCTGCCACAAGCTTGATACGCTGCCCTTATGGCCTGCTTCACCCATCGAGCAATGGAAGCCTTAGACGCAGCTTCCCCTTTTCTAGGTCCCCCAAACAGCACGAACAAACGATCCTTTTTACGACACGACTTAGTTCTCTTAAGGTATTGCTTGAGTATTGTACCCAAATCCAATTTCTCGAGTACCCTATCAATAGGACGATCCTCTAGGCTCCAAAAAGTCGGCAGCGAAATAGTCTGATTCATGTGAAACTTCGACACCACCATAGGAAGAAAAGAAGGGACCGTACGCAGCACCACCTTCTCCGTTGAAAACTGCAGGTAGGGTGCCTTGCACGAGAGAGCCTGGAGATCCGAAATCCTCCTTGCCGAACACAAGGCTACCAAGAAGGCAACCTTCCAGGAAAGGTTGCTGAGTGAAATCTCCCACATCGGTTCAAAAGGAGGCCGCACCAACGCCTCAAGAACTAGATTGAGATCCCAAGCTGGAACCACCGCCCGAAGCGGAGGACGAATGTTCTTCACCGCCCTGAAAAATCTAAGAACATCGGGATGGGTCGACAGCCACAGACCTCTGACGGACCCTCGAAAACAGGATATCGCTGCCAAATGAACCCGTATAGTACTGAGGGCTAAACCCTTGTCCAGTCTGTCCTGTAGAAAAGATAACACCTGCGGCACCAAGGCATCGCGTGGCCGAAGATTCCGGTATCCGCACCAGTTCTCAAAAACCCGCCAAACGCGGATATAAGCTAATGACGTGGAACGTCTGCGGGCCTGCAAAAGGGTGTTAATCACCGAAGTCGAATACCCTTGACGTTTCAAACCCTCCCTTTCAAGAGCCAAGCCGTAAGCGAGAAGCGATCCACATCTGGCATGAGGAGGGGCCCCTGCACTAACAGGTTCTCCCGAATGGGTAGCCTCCAAGGCTGGGTCACTAAGAGACGAACGAGATCTGCATACCACGCCCTTCTGGGCCAATCCGGAGCAATGAGTATCACTCGACCCGCATGACCCTCTATCCTCCGAATGACTCTCCCTATCATTGGCCATGGAGGGAAGACATAGAGTAACTCCCCGACCGGCCATGGCTGCGCTAGGCCGTCGAGACCCTCCGCCATACGCTCCCTGCGTCTGCTGAAAAACCGACTGGCTTTGGCATTGTCGAAGGTGGCCATCAAGTCCAACACTGGCTGACCCCCATCTTCGAGTCAGGTCGTGGAACACCGCCGCATTCAATTCCCATTCTCCGGGATCGATCACATGTCGGCTGAGGTAATCGGCCTGCACATTGTCTTTTCCTGCAACGTGTGCCGCTGACAGGGCTACCAGATGCGCCTCCGCCCAGGCCATCAAGCGCTGACTCTCCTCCAACAAAACAGCACTCTTTTTTCCCCCTTGTCAATTGATGTAAGAGACAGTCACCGCATTGTCCGAGAACACTCGCACCGCAGTGTTCTCCACGAGATGACGAAACTCGCGAAGAGCCAGGGAGACCGCCCTGAGTTCCAGAAAATTTATGGACGCATCCCGCAGGTCTGGTGCCCACGAGCCCTGCGCTATGGAGGTTTGGCAATGAGCTCCCCAGCCCAAGAGACTGGCATCCGTAGTCACGAGTACTCAATCTGGTTGTCATAAGGGAACTCCCGCTCTCAGATTGCTCGGATTCAACCACCACTGGAGACTGACGCTCACTTCTTGCATCCTGGCTAATTTGCGAGTGAGAGGCTGTTCCTGCGGAGACCACCGCGATAGCAACGCGTGCTGCAACGGACGCATATGGGCTCTCGCCCACGGCACGAGATCCAGCGTCGCCGCCATAGTCCCAAGGAGCTGCAAATAACGCCACGCCGTTGGAGCTTTGAGACGCAAGAATCCTGCCACTTGCTTCAAAATCTTCTGAACTCGACTTTCCGGCAGAAAAACGCTGCCTAACTCTGTATTGAATACGGCTCCCAAGTAGAGGAGCCGTCTCACCGGTTGCAACTGACTCTTGGCCCGGTTTATAACCCAACCAAGCTGTTCCAGGAGATGTACCACTCTCGCAGTTGCCGCCCGCGACTCCGACTCGGACGGCGCCCGAATCAGCCAGTCGTCGAGGTAAGGATGCACCAGGATGCCTTCCCGTTGCAAAGCCGCCGCCACAACCACCATCACTTTTGTGAAGGTTCTCGGCGCAGTGGCTAAGCCAAACGGCAAGGCCCGAAACTGAAAATGACCCATGTGTACCGCAAAGCGGAGGAACTGCTGATGACTGGACCAGATGGGAATATGCAGATAGGCTTCGGAGAGATCTATGGACGTAAACACCTCCGTCGGACGCACTGAGCGTATGACGGAACGAAGTGTCTCCATGCGGAAATGAGGTACCCTCAAACAGCGATTCACGCCTTTGAGATCCAAAATAGGCCGAAACGTTCCCTCTTTCTTGGGAACGACGAAATAAATGGAGTATCGACCAGAACCTAACTGGTCTGGAGGAACCGGAACCACCGCTTGAAGGTGCAACAACCTCTGAAGCGTAGCCGATATTGCCATCTGTTTTTCCGCCGATCCGCAGGGAGACCTCACGAAAGCCTCGGCCAGTGGACGAGCGAACTCTAGTGCATATCCTTCGTGAATAATTTCTAACACCCATTGGTCGGACGTTATGGTGGTCCAGACAGAAAGAAAACTGCTCAGTCGTCCCCCTACCGGGGTATCTGTCTGGACCAACCTCGTTTCATTGCGGTTTCTTATTTGAACTTTGCTGGGAACCGAAATAACCTCTACTGAATCCTCTAGCGCCTCGAAAGGACTGCCCCCTCGCCGGAAAGCGTGCCCTGTGATAAGGAGCAAAACGCGATCCCCGGAACTTGCGAAATTCTCGCGCGGGACCGCGATGTACTATGCCAGGCCTTTGAACTTTTGGCCTGTCCTCCGAAAGCCTCCCGCCTTTAGAGTCGCCGAGATCCTTAACTATCTTTTCCAAGGCCGCTCCAAACAACAGAGTGCCCTTATACGGAAGCTTACTCAGCCGCGCCTTGGAGGAAGCGTCTGCCACCCAATTCCTTAACCAGAGAAATCGCCGAGCCGCAATCACAGCCGCCATGGACTTCGCTGAAATCCTGACGAGATCATAAAACGCATCCGCAAAGTAAGCCGCCGCTGACTCGAGCTTCGCTCCTTCATCATCCTCCTTGCGGGTGAGAGAACCGCCTTGGATCCATCTAATGGAGGCTCGAGACACATACGCACCACAAATAGCTGCCCTCAGAGAGAGAGCACACGACTCAAAAGTCTGCTTTAGCAGGGATTCCAACTTCCTATCCTGCAAATCTTTTAGTGCTGCGCCGCCCTCCACAGGGATAGTCGTTTTCTTAGTGACCGCCGAAACTAAGGCATCCACTTTAGGCATCTTTAATAATTCTTGCTCCTCTTGCGGCAATGGATACAAGCGACCAATAGCCCGAGCTCCTCGTAAGGTAGCCTCTGGACATTCCCACTCAGATTCCACCATCTGCTTCATCACCCTGTGGACAGGAAAACACTTCTGCTCCGCTTTAAAACCTTGGAGAAGAGGGTCTTCCAAAGGCTCCTCCTGAGCCACTGGCAAGGACAGATTTAAAGCTGCCAAAGTCTGGGCAATCAGTGCTCCAAGCTCCTCTCTCCGAAACACCCTAAACATATTAGGATCCTCAGTACCCCCTAGATCAGCATCTTTGAAATCTAGAGGCCACTCCATACCGGACTTAGACAGAATCTCTCCTTCCTCCATGCCCTGGAGCCCTGAAGGGTGCTGCCCGAAGCTATCGGAGCCCCCTCCAGCGCCTAAGTCCATCCCCGATGACCCTTCCCCCGAGTCTGACAAGGATACCTGATTGCCCAAAGGATCCCCAGCCGGGGGGGGGGGGGGGGGCCCGGGGGCTGAGCTTGCTGCCACTTTAAGCAGTAAGCCTGATGTAATGACAAAATAAATTCTGCAGAAAACACTGAATTGACATCTTCCTTTATTGAAGCCTGTGACAGTGGGGGAGCTTCCTCCACCTGCACTGGCTTTTTAGATTTACATTTTTTCTTAGTATGCTTCTCATGAAGAGAACTTAACCCGGGAGCGTTAGCTGAGATGGCCGCCGTTCCCGCCATTTCTGAGCTACTCTGAATGCCCCCTGAGGGAATGCCTGCTTCGGACCTGCTCTCCATGCTTCTACCCCAAACGGCAAATCAACGAAGAATAAACCACGGAAACCCCGACTGAAATAAAAACAATCGTGAGGCTTAAGCACTACCGGCTGTAACAGCTATCGACGAAAAGCCAAAAAAAAAAACAGCGCGCCTCTTTGAAAACAACCCGATCAACTCGAACGTACCTCTGCAGAAAGAAATAACCGGTTCTTATTTCAGACACTCAAGTCCGCTGCTAGCGGCAGAGTGAATCTGCATCCGGAGGCGGCCTGATGGTCCCTGGGGCTCCCAGCGCCACTTGCCTGCTCAGCGGGAAAACCGGAGCTGTTGCCTGAGGCAGGCTCTGCCTCACTGCTCCACACGTGCACTGCACTCCGGTAACGGGGAAAAATAAAGAAAAACTTGTCTTTCAGTCCGAGAGCCCTGCTAGGGCTCCAGACCGTCTAATAGAACTGTATCTAAGTAAAAACAAAAATAAACATAAAAGTAATAGAATTGAGCCTAATGTAACACACTTTTCATCTCTCCGGGAGCCAGCAAGATTTAAGTGCCCTACAGCTGCTGAGGACTGAAGAGACTGAGCTTTGACCAGTAGAGGGAGCCAGATATCTGATCAGAAAAGCTTCAGAGTTCAGTCCTCAGTTGCTGAAGAAGGATGACAACCCTCATGCTCCTGGACTGGCCCGGAGAGACGAAAAGGAAACCTTGATTTACATGTATACATAGCACATGCCTTTACACAGTTCCTTATGCAACTATCCCCGATATGGGCAATTTTCAAAGCTATTTATGTGGGTAAATAACATTTTGCTCATGTAAATTGGCAGTCTGAAACCTGTCTTCCCGCAATCTGGCTAAAAGTCTCCATGAGATGTGCACTTTTAAATGCACTGGGGGAAGTATTACCAGAGGTGTAATGCACGGAGATCGTATTTCGTATCCACACAAAAAACAAGTGCAAAAGGTCTGCAGGTACTTCAGACCCACTGCGATTTTCAAAAGCAAAGTACAAAAGCAAATTTGGTTCAAAGTTTGCAGGTAAAAAGTAATTTGCATCAAAGTGAATGCTTGAAAATCGCCTCATGAATACGGCACAGGAATTTGACAAAATTCAGGCTAATACAAACTTTTTAAACTTTCATTCCATAACTAACCCCCCTTACACTTAGCAGAAGGACTTTACTAAAAAGAGCTTTAGATACTGGAATGGAGTACATAAAAGGGAACAGCACCTGGGTCTGCGTTTGTAGAGTTTATACAGTATATCGACTTGATGAGCAGGAATATCTGAAAACTCCTTTCTAAAGCCACGCTCCAGAAGCTAGAAACAAAGCAACAGGTGAAGTTCTGAAACTGCAAGCACAGCAAGTCTAAATATGAAACATTTGCTGTAAAAGTTTGTAAAATACTCTTTGAAGGTATCAATAGCATTGTTACCTTATCTTCTGCTACTAAATTGTCATAGCATTCTTTGAATTCATCAACTTGTGTTTTGAAATTCTGTACTGCGTCTGAGCTCTGCATCTGTAATGCATTGACCACATTTTAATAACATCTTTTATTTTATCTCCTCCATTTATTACTCACTAAAATCTCTCTCATGCATATTTATGGCAGGGCCGGTCCATCCATTACCCGGGCTAGGCGGCTGCCTAGATTGTCAGACCTTTCTGGATAGCACATATGGCCTGCTGGCCCCCGTGCCGAGCCACCCTCCCCCCCCCTTGCTGAGTCATGCTGCTGCCCCCTGCTTCCGCTGATTCTGGTGGCTAGCCTTGGCAGCAGCAGCAGCCCACAGCAGGCCATGTGCTTCTGACCTCCCAAAGTTGTGTCGGAGGGGGGTCAGAAGCGGCAGGCCATATGTGCTGAAGCATATGGCCTGTCGGTGCCACCGAGCCAAGCCACCCCCCCCCCCCCAACCCTGCCACCAGAATCTGCAGCAGCGTGGGGTGGTGGTGTGGCACAGCTTGACACGGGGAGGGGAGGGGGCAGGCAGCACAGCACAACCGGGAATTCTGCCTGGGGTGGCCGAAACCCTTGGGCCAACCCTGTATATGGTAAGGTACATAGGCACATATTTTTGTCTTTATAAAATACATAGGAATCCAATAAAAATAGGGAAATCCCCTTACGGCTGAACAATTATATTTGTCGGAGCTTGTCAGCCCAGAGTCCGGGAAACATTCCCCGGACACCACTGTGACCGCTCACTTTATTTTAAATTTTTATCACTTTCGTCAATTTTTCGTCAATTTTTTTAAAATTGTAGAAGAATGAAAGAATAAATCCATCAACTTAGCTTATTACACAGAGCACCGCCAGAATGCCATTAGCTAATAGGTCTAGCAAAAAATTGACGAAAGTGATAAAAATTTAAAATAAAGTGAGCGGTCACAGTGGTGTCTGGGGAATGTTTCCCGGACTCTGGGCTGACAAGCTCCGACAAATATAATTGTTCAGCCGTAAGGGGATTTCCCTATTTTTATTGGATTCCTTTGTTGGTTCAGTCTTTGATTTAATCCAATAGGGTTCTTGTTTTTCACGTTTATAAAATACATGCCACACACAAGCCTATGTGCCTTTTTGCTTAGGCGCCTAGTTATATTTTATTTATTTTTTATTTCTAGATTTTTGCCATATTGTTTTCCAAAACTTTTCGAAGCAGTTTCCAGTATCAAGTTACTTAATAATATAGCATGAAAGGGAAGGATTACTAGGTGTACAATGTATCAGTTTCCAGATTATAAATGAAAGAATGAGCAGTTGATGTATGAAAAGGGTACAGGGGAATAGGGTGATGTAGCCAGGAAAAGAAAAGGAGAGGGAAAGGGAGTGAGATTAGGAGGAAGTGTTGATGTGTTTCTGCCCGCCAATGTTTTGGTAAAGAAGAGAGTTGTAAGACCTGTTTTAAACAGTTTGCAATTCAATTCTGTACGAAGGTAGACTGGGAGGCAATTCCATAATGAGGGGGCAAGGAAGTAAAAAACTGAATGGCATATGGAGGAGAGGTGGGCTTGGTTTGCTAGAGGGAGTTTTCATGATGAGATTGACTACTAATCATTTGTATAGTGCTACAAGGCGTACATAGCACAGGTAGCAAACAAGGAAGCGAGGAGAAGATGGATTGAGGGATAGAAAGAAAAGACTGGTGTAGAAGGTTCAGTGTTCTATGGGGAGGATTTTGAATTTGATTTGGTCAGTGATATGAAACAAGTGATGGAGAATGTAGAGAAGGGTGATGTGATCGTACGCGTATTTCTGGGACCCATGAATAAGCTTGATGGTAATTTTGAGTATATTCTGAAGACATTTTAGGGAGCTTATGGGAAGCCAAGTGTAGTATACTACATTTCCAAAGTCTTACATTACTTAGGGCACAAGGCATTGAAAGCTTTAACATGGTACATTAATTGAAGGAGGACTATTTTCTTTAAGTTTTGATAAGAATGAGAGATTTGAAATGGGCCTGTAGTTAAAAGGATCCATGGGATCAAAGTTAGGGTGTTTAAGTTTAGGGATAATGGTAGTATGTTTCCATGAGCAAGGTATTTCTCCTAAAATGACTGGATTATCTACCATGACGCAAATAATGCCAGAGAGGCCCTGAGTAGGATTTTTAACAAAGCAGGAGGAAAGAGGGTTTGAAGGAGATGTCAGGGATCTCACTGAGGCCAGTGTTTTGTCAATAACGAGGGGAGTTGGCTTAACTGAAGGAGGGCCACATGGTGGGGATAGAGGGGTAAGAGGTGTTCCTAAGTGGGGAAAGGGAATGAACTTGTGGTTGCATTATGGGTAGCAATGAAGTCTCAAACAGTCTCAACTTTTGACTTGAAAAAAATAGCTAGTTTGTCTGCATTTGGACAGTTAATGGAAGTGAGGGGGAGTTCAATGGATAGTTATTGAGTCATGGTGGGAGCACACCCAGCAGGGGTCGAGGACCCCCAAGCGAAAAAAGGCATGAAGGCTGGTCGAGGTGGAACCTCAGGGAAAAACAAGGAAAAAAAAGGGAGTCGAGATCGGCACCAGTGAACCAGTATGCAAACAGGACAAAAGGAAAAAATTAAATAACTTTTTCCGGGAGAGTAGAGGACCACGTCCATTGGGCTCTGCGGAAAAAAGGAGACTGAGCAAGATGGCACCTTTGGGCGGGAAGGGGACCACGCATGCGTGGTAGCATTCCCAAAGGCTTTCTTTGAAAACTGGTGAAATGCTCTGCGCGGGCTCCATCGGTGCCGACGTCAACCATATCTGAGGACTAACTTCCTGCTTGTTCCTGGAGAACTGGCCATCTTCATCAGCAAGTTATTAGGCCTTAGGAATAAAACATTAAACAAAGTCTCTTAAACTTATTAGGTATAATTGCATTGGTTCAAGATCCCTATTCTCCTATCAACTTTAAAAAAGTTAAAAACTTAAATATGTTTAAAGATGTTTAAATATCTCCATGGCATAAATGCACAGGAGGAGAGCCTCTTTTGACTGAAAACAATCTACTACGAGGGGACACAGGATGAAGGTGAGAGGGGTTACATTCAGGAGTAATATGCGGAAATATTTCTTTATGGAAAGAGTGGTAGATGCATGGAATAGTCTCCCAGTAGAGGTGGTCGAGATGAGGACAGTATCTGAATTCAAAAAAGCATGGGACAAACACAGAGGATCTCTAAAGGAAAAGAGGGGACTATTGTAGTAGTCGATATGGAAGGGCAGACTAGATAGGCCATGCAGTCTTTTTCTGCTATCATGTTTCTATATTTCTAAATAGCTATATACATTTTTAATATTAAGTTGGAGACAGCAGTCCAGCAGCGAGATGGTGGGCTAGCCAGTCTTTTGCATGGTGAGAGGCCTTACTTGTGCACTAGGTGCAAAAGGGAATGAATCCACTCTCTGGAAGCTAGATTAGCAGACTTTGAGGAGCTAAGGCAGACAGAAGTATACAGATGAGACCTACAGGGACATAGCAGCAAAGCCCCACTCCAGTCTGGCAACTTCTCTATTGCCATGGAGGAGACAGGTCATGTGAAAGGAGAGCATCACCTTGATGTGGCAGGAAGTTATCCTGTAGCTAGGACTTGTCCTCCAGGAGATGTAATACACTCCTGCACAGAGAGGGTGTCTCCAGGACTATATGCACATGAGGAAAGGGTTACGATGGCCGTTATAGTTGGCAACTCAATCATTAGGCATGTAGATAGCTGAGTGGCTGGTGGGCATGAGGATTGCTTGGTAACTTGCCTACCTGGTGTGATGGTGGCAGACCTCACGCGCCACCTACATAAGGTTTTAGATAATTCTGGGGAGAAGCCTGCTTTCTTGGTACATGTTGTTACCAATGACATAGGAAAGTGTGGGAGGGAGGTTCTGGAAGACAAATTTAGGCTTTCAGGTAGGGAATTGAAATCCAAAACACTCAGGGTTGAATTCTCAGAAATGCTTCCTATTCTGTGTGCAGGACCCAAGAGGCAGGCAGAGCTCCAGATTCTCAATGCATGGATAAGATGGATGGTGCAAGAAAGAGGGCTTTGGATTTGTTAAGAACTGGACAACATTCTGGGGAAGGGGATGAAGGACTTTTCCAAAAGGATGGACTCAACCGAGGTGGAACCAGGCTGCTGGCATTAACCTTTAAAATGGAGATAGAGCAGTTTTTAAACTAGATAATAGGGGAAAGCCGACAGTTGCCAAAGAGCGCATGGTACAGAGTGATGTATCCTTGAAAGATATTTGCAAAACAGGGAAGTTAGGGCATCCCGACAGAGAGGTTTCAATAAAGGTAAAAGTAACCCAAATGCCTTTAAATAAAGAGCAGACAGAATTGAAAGACTCCAAATTACCTATTGCCTGTAAACTGATAACTAGATTGTTAATATGAACAACACATAACCACTGAAATGCCGGTACGCAGCTGCTAGAAGTCTAAAAGAATAAGATGGGAGAGTTAGAATATACAGCACGGAATGAAAGGTTAGACCGAAGACCTAGTAGAAGGAGGGCAACTAATGACAGAGTAGATCAAATTGGTGGAGGGGTTGCGCTATATGTTAGGAAGTCATTGAGTCAAACAGGATAAACGTTTTGTAGGAAAGAAAATACACTGCTCTGTGGATACAAAATCCATGTAAAAAAGGGGAAGACAATGGCAGTGGGCACTGATGCAGAATAGCGCAGTATATAAGAGAATGTAAGTAAATAAATAAATGTACTACCGTCCGCCTGGCTAGAATGAACAGATGGATAATGAAATGCTAAAAGAAATCAGGGAAGCTAATAAAAGTTACAACACAGTAATAATGGGTGATTTCAATTACACCAGTATCGACTGGGTCAATGTTACAGCAGGACATGCTAGAGAGAGAAAGTGGACATGCTAGAGAGAGAAAGTTTATAGATGAAATAAATGACTTCTTCATGGAGAAGCTGGTTCATGAATCAACATGAGGGGAAGCTATTTTAGATCTAGTCCTTAGTGGAACACAGGATCTGGTGCAAGAGATAATGGTGATCAAAACATGATCACATTTTATTTAATAAATGGAGGGATGACAACAAGGAAATCCATAGCACTAGCATTTAACTTTCAAAAAGCAGACAATGATAAAATGAGGAAAATGGTTACGATAAAAAAAATAAAAGGAGTAGCTGAAAAGGTTAAAGGCTTACAGCAAGCATGGATGTTGTTTAAAAATACTATCTTGGAAGCCCAGACCAGATGTATTCCACACTTTCAAAAAGGTGGAAGGAAGGACAAATGACTGCTGGCATACTTTAAAGGTAAAGTCAGAGAGGCTGTTGTAATCAAAAAAGCATCTTTCAAGAAATGGAAAAAAGGAGCCAAATGATGAAAACAGGAAATGACATAAGCACTGGCAAGTTAGATGCAAGACAGGCAAAGAGAGAATTTGAAAATATGCTTGCTGTGGAAGCAAAAATGATTAATCAAAACTTTTTCAAGTACATTCATAACAAAAAACCTATGAGAGAATCGGCTGGACCATTAGATGATAGAGTAGTAAAAGGGATGCTAAGGGAGGCAAGACCATAGTGAAGAGACCGAATAAATTCTTTGCTTTGGTCTTTACAGAAGATGTAGGGAAGGGTATTTAAAAGTGATGTGTCAGAGGAATTTACATAATCTCGATAAACCGGGAAGATGTAATAGAGCTATTTGATAAACTAAAGAGTAGCAAATCACCTGGACAGGATGGCATATATCCCAGGATGCTAAAAGAACTGAAATATGAGATTACAGACCTACTTTGAGTAATCTGTAAATTATCATTAAAATCATCTGTAGTACCTGAAGGTTGGAGAAAGGCCAATGTAATGCCAATTTTTAAAAAGGGCTCCAGACATGATCCAGGAAACTACAGATTAGTGAGCCTGACATCAACACCAGGCAAAATAGTTGAAACCATTATAAAAAAACATATAGATCAGGAGTGGCCTACTCCAGTCCTGGTGCATCACAATCCAGCCTGGTTTTCAGGATGCCCCTAATGAATAATCATGAGGTATATTTGCATCCACTGCCTCCCATCATATGTAAATCTATCATGAATATTCATTAGGGGCATCCTGAAAACCAGGCTGATTGTGACGCACCAGGACTGGAGTTGGCCACTCCTGATGTGGATAGTCTTGGTTTAATTTTCCCATGGATTTAGCATGGATTTAACTAAGGAAAGTCTTGTCTCATTAATCTGAATAAACAGGTAGATAAAAGTGAACAAGATGATATAGTATATCTGGATTTTCAGAAAGTTGTTGCTGGGTTTGCTGCTTTTTAAGATATTTATAAATGACCTGGAAATGTGGATAATGAGTGAGGTGATCAGATTTTCAGATGATACAAAATTATTCAAAGTTGTTAAAACACGAGCAGATTATGAAAAATTGCAGGAGGACCTTGAGAAATTGCAAGATTGGGAGTCTAAATGGCAGATGAAATTGAATGTGAAGTGACCAGCAGGGGGCACCCTCGGCATGTGGACTTTTCTCCCTCGTGGCCTCCCAACTCCTGGAGACCTTTAACTCTTGCTTCCGATCAACAAAACCAGGCCAAATGCCTTCTCCAGGCTTTATTAAAATCCAGTTCTTACAAACACAGAAAAGAAGTTCAACAAAATGACAACAAAAATCTCTCCTCTTCCTTAGAGGGAGAACACAGCTTCTGCAGTTTATTGGTACCACTCTGCAACTACTCCCCTTATTGTCTCAACTCGAGTGGTTTACAAGCCTGCTTCCCTTCGGCAATCTCTGCCTTTACATTATTAACAGTTCCTATTCAGGAGAGGGAATTCTCCCTCCTCTTCTGCTCCTGGCTGTGACAGTGGTCAGTCTCTAAAGTTTAGTTCCCCTCTCTCTTTTCAAAGGAATCTTTCTCATAGCTCATACAATGCAATGCAAGTCCCAACACAGCTCAAATGTAACCTTGGCTCAAAGAGAAACAATTAATCTAGTCCACATTTTCACTCTGTTACGTGGCATAAACAGTTTGGCAACTTCAAACCTTTATTATAGTCCTGCAGCTCAGGTTCCAACACAAAAAAAAGAAATGGTTGTAGGGAAAATGGCTTTGTCAATTGCCTCAGCAACAAATCAAAAAGAGGTGCTGGTATCTACCACCAGGCATTAGAAGAAAACAAACCTCTTATTTTCTATTTCCAAATACAGGGAAGACAAACAGAGACCTAAGCTTTTCTTGCTCCCCTTGGCCTTCTCAGGTCCTTTTCCTCAGGTGGGGGAACACTGAGTTACTTACCTGTAATGTGAGTTCTCCAGGGACAGCAGGATAAGTCAGCCACGAGTGGTGACGTCATCTGACGGCGCCATAGATGGAAGTACTCTCAATAGCCCCAGAAGGCTTTTAGCCTTCTGGGCATGGCTAGTAGCCCCACCTCTAGGACCGCCCCTAGTTGGCCAGAACTTCCCCAGCTGAGGCACTGCCACCAGCTAGGAGGCGGTCATGCCGTGGAACGCCCCCCCCCCCCCCCGGGGAGGTGGGTGGGAAAATGTGGCTGACTTATCCTGCTGTCCCTGGAGAACTCAGGTTACAGGTAAGTAACTCAGCTTTCTTCCAGGACAAGCAGGATGAGTCAGCCACGAGTGGTGCCTCCCCAGCTATACATGCAGCGGGGGGGGGGGGGGGGAGCATAGCCGATAAGGAAGCACAGAGGCAGAATAGTGGGTGTAACAGGCCAGATTTAATGAGGCATAGAAGTCATACTTGAGCATCCCGGACATACGGGAGCAGCAAAAGAGCACCCAACACTATGAGGTATATACAGGCAACCTGACACAGTTGCGAACAAGGACAACAGTGCAAACAAATAATACGGTGCAAATGAGCAACTATGCATAACAGTGCAAACAAGCTGGCCAGGGCTGGTGCGGGCAACAGCACATAGCAGAATAACCCCAAAATACAGTATGAAACAACCTTGCATTATGAGTCACGAGCAATACAGTCATGAGCCACACAGTCACCAGGGTCTGCGTCGTGGACTGGTGCCAGGGCAGCCGTAGATAACACCGCCCGGCCGAAGGCAGAGCCACCTTGCTCCGCCTGATCCAAGCAGTAGTGCCTCTGGAAGGTGTGAATGGAGGCCCACATGACGGCCCTGCAGATGTCGGGCACCAGGATGGAGCGTAGATTGGCGATAGTGGCGGCCAATGCTCGCAGGTGATGCACTGTGACCCCTGGAACGGGCTGGGACCCTGCTTGCGATAGACAAAGGGAGATACAGGAGGAGATCCAGATGGAAAGTGTTCATTTGGACACCGGGCGCCCCGGTTTGTTGGGGTCATAAGAGACGAATAGCTGTGACCCTTTCCGTAGGGAGGAGGTCCGGTGCAAGTAGCAGCGCAAGGCCCTGACACAGTCCAGAATGTGGAGCCTCTCCTGCTCCCCGTTGGAGTGTGGCTCGGGTTGGAAACAGGGCAGTTCAATGGTTTGGTTAATGTGGAAGGCAGTCGCCACCTTGGGAACAAACCTAGGATGAGTCCGCAGGCAGGCGCGGTCGTGGTGGAGTATGGTATAAGGCGGATAAGCCACCAGGGCATGTAACGTGCTGATATGCCTGGCAGATGTGATGGCAATCAGGAAGAGTGTTTTCCAGGAAACGAACTTGAGCTCCGATGATTGCAGTGGTTCGAAGGGCTTTTCTGTGAGCTGGTTGAGAACGATGTTTAGGTCCCATGCTGGGACTGGTTCTCGGAAAGGGGAACGGACGTTGGCCAGGCCTTTCATGAAGTGAACTACCAGTGGTTGTGCTGCTATGGAAGCATCTCCGGGACGATGGTGGAAGGCCGCTATGGTGGACAGGTGGACCTTGATGGTCTGGGTCTTCAGACCAAGCGTCGAGAGAGAGTCGAGGTATTGGAGGAGTTGGGGTACAGGGCACGAGAATGGATCCAGATGATGAGACTCGCACCAAATGCTGAAGCGACGCCATTTTAGGTTGCAAGACTTTCTAGTAGACAGGCGGCGAGCTGCCAAAATGACTTGCTAGACTTCGGCTGACAGGTCAAGGGATGCGAGAGTCATCCTTTCAGCTTCCATGCCGTTAGTGCTAGCATTTGCAGGTTGGGCCGACCAGGGGCCCTGTGTGCGAATCCCGAGGCAGTGGGCTCCCCATCCCAGCGTGGATGCATCCGTGGTCACGGTGATTTGATGAGCTGGTAGTTGGAGGTGCCTGCCCTGCGTGAGGTTTGCCGAGTGGGTCCACCAGCGAATAGCTCTGGTCACCGACGAGTCGATGGGGATCAAAGCAGACAGGGACTAGGAGTGCTGGCACCAGTGAGAATGAAGGTGCCACTGCAGGAGCCACATGTGTAGCCTCGCGGGGAGAACATGGGTGGGTTGCTGCCATGTGACCCAGGAGGCGCAGGAGGGTTCTTGCCATCGCGTGCATGGATCTGAGTATTTTGAGGGCAAGAGTGATGATGGTCTTCATCCTGCTCCGTGGGTTGTGTCTATGCAAGCTCCTATGAATTCCAATCTCTGAACCGGGATGAGGTGCGATTTCAGGTGGTTGACTAGAAAGCCCAAGGATGAGAGGAGGTATGTGGCTTTCTTGACTGCTACCCGGAACTCTTTCGGGGAGGTTGCAGAAAACAACCAATCATCCAGATAGGGGAAGACACAAACCCCGTGTTTGCGAAGATGTGCCGCTGCTACTGCCACACATTTGCTGAAAACCCGGGGGGGCAGGTGAGAGTCCGAAGGAGAGGACTCTGTATTGGTAGTGGTTCCCCATGATCTGGAAACGCAGGAATTTCCTGTGCTGCTGGTGGATGGGCACGTGAGTGTAGGCATCCTGAAGGTCCAGCGAGGCCAGCCACTCCCTGGGCTGGATGAGGGGTAGGATGGAGTTCAGGGAGTGCATCCTGAATTTTTCTTTGACTATGAACTTGTTGAGCTTCCGCAGGTCGAGAATGGGTCGGATACCCCCCGACTTCTTGGGGACGAGGAAATACCTGGAGTAAAACCCCATATTGATCTCGTCAGGAGGAACAGGTTCTATGGCTCTGGACGCTAGGAGGGATACTATTTCCATAGTCATGAGGAGAAGATGTTGTGGTGGAATGTTGCTCGCAGGCGGTGAACGTTGAAGCGGAGCTGAAGAAAATTTGATGCGATAGCCCTGTCTGATGATGTTGAGTACCCACTGGTCCATCGTGATGGTCTCCCAGGAACGCAGGAACGCAGATAAATGGTCCCCTGTGGGTAGGTGTGGGTCGGGTGGCGAGTCAAAAACGAGGATTGTTTTTCGCCGGTGCAGACGGGTTCTTCTTCTGCGTGTGCTCCCGCTGGCACAGTTTTTGCCTGTAGGGAGTTTGGTAGGATTGTTGTTTGTACCGTGGTTGTTGCCACTTGCGGTACGAGTTGTAGCATTTGGAGCTGATGATTTTTGTGAATTTCCTTTGCGGTAGGGTTGAGGACGCTCCAGTCCTTCTTTAGCGAGAGTCTGGAGGGTGGTGAAGTGCTCACGCATATCATTGACTGTGTCCTTGGCCTTATCCCCGAAGAGGGAGTCTCCCGTGTAGGGGGTGTCTGCGATCTTGTCATGCGTATCATAGTGCAGGCCTGAGGCCCATAACCAGGCCAGCCGGTGTGCAGAGATGGCAGTTCCAGTGGTTCTGGTGGCTGCCTCGAAAGCATCGTAGGCAGCTCGGCCCTGGTGTTTGGTGCAATCGTCAAGCTCCCCAAAGCTGTTGTGATGGCCGGCGGGGGTTACGCAAGCTGGGAGATGGCAGTCTTGATGTTAGCTATGAGTAGGTCTTGGTATATGGCATGCTGAAATTGGTGTGCCGCCACCCTGGCATTCAGCATGGCGCCCTGGTAAACCCACTTTCCTACATCGTCGAGGAGCTTGTTGTCCTTCCACGGAGGGGCATTGGCGGTATTCCGAGAAGATTTCGACCGTTTGAGGGCTGACTCCACCACAATGGATTGATGGGGAAGTTGTTGCTTATCAAACCCCGGCAAGGGTTGGATTACGTATTTAGTGTACAATCTGCGTGGGCAGGCTTGGTTGGACGCTGGGGTCAGCCACATCTTGGTGAGGTTGTCTCGGAGGAGCTGGTGAACAGGCAGGGAGGTAACGGTCTTGGGAGCGTCCACGAATTTGAGGGCGCTCTGAACCTCACCACGTTGGTCCGGGGTGTCGACCGAGGCGATGGAGAGCGCAGTGGTGACTTTGCGCAAAAACCTAGGGTAGGTCAAGTCCTCCGGTGGGTTGGTGAGGGCCGAGGGGTTTTCAGTGGCTGAAGTGGAGAGGGAATCCCCGTGGGATGATTCCTCTGCCTGAGAATGTTCCTCGGCCCCGTCCTCTTCCGGTTGCGTGGAAATTGGAGATTGCAGACAGGGTGCAGCCTTGGAGGCTGGAGTGGGAGACTGCGGAGGAGGCTGCAATAGTTGGTATGAGGAGAGGGTGGAGAGGGTGGAGGCCCACTGTTGCAGCATGCCGGAAAGAAGTTTGAGGGTCTCAAGTGGGTTTGCTGGAGTAGGCATAGCCCCTGAAGATGGCTGCAGGGTTAGAAAAACCTACCCTTGTGTGTCCTCTTGCTGGTCCCTATCAGTTTCAAGGGAGGAGGAGGGGGAGGAAGGCAACAGCTCCTCTCTGTTGGATTGGCTGTGTCTGCTGGAGCTGCTGGAGTGCCGAGATCTTTTGCGATGTCTGCGGGTTGCATCGTGTTCTCTGTGGCGGCGGTGACATGAGGAGGGGGTGTCGCTGTGCCTCAATTTGCTCCGTCGCCTCTGTCCAGGGTCCCTGTGTCGCCTGTCCCGACTGTGGTCCCGACGGCAGTGCGCTGATCTCCGGTGGGCCGAAGTGCTGCACCGGTTCCTCTCCCTGCGGTGTCTATCTCGGCGGCTCTGGCTCTGATGGGTGTCAGGGCTCAGGAGTCTATGCTCCGAGTCTGTGTGCCGGCTCTCCGAGTCTCTGCACAGGCTCTCGGAGTCTCTGCACCGGCTCTGGGGGCTGTTTCTTCTGCGCAGGATGGAAGTAGAAGCCCTTGTCAGCTGGTATGACGCCGGAAGTCCCACGGAGAGCAAGGTGGAGACGGTCCCTGCAGCAATGGAGTCCAAGGAGGCCACATGGAGAGGCAGACACGTGGATGGAGAAGCTCCTTTGTCGTGGCAGGAGATGGAGGCCTGACTAGGCGCATCCCTGGCCAGAGTGGCAGCATCAGTGGACCCAGATACCAGGAGATGCGTGTCTGCAGAAGGAAGGTTAGCGGCGGCAGCAGGAGACAGGAGGGCTGCAGCAGGCGTGGGAGACCCGGAGGCCGCAACTGGAGAGAGGTACTCAGAGAGAGCGTGGAGGCGAGATTTCAAGGCCCGGGAAGACATGTGGGCGCAGAAGGGGCAGTTCGACGGGGTGCTCCTTACCCAGGCATCGGAGGCAGAACTAGTGAGCGTCGGAGTTGCTCATCTTCCTGGAGCACTTGGGACACTTTTTAAACCACGGTTTTGCAGGTAATTTCTTCATTGTAGTTTGTTTCTTGATAGTTGTATCTTGAGAGTGAGAGAAAGACATCTTGCTGGCAGGGCGGAAGACAAAAGACTGGCCAGCTAGGGGCTGTCCTAGAGGTGGGGCTATTAGCCATGCCCAGAAGGCTAAAAGCCTTCTGGGCTACTGAGAGTACTTTCATCTATGGCACCGTCGGATGATGTCAGCACTCGTGGCTGACTCATCCTGCTTGTCCTGGGAGAAACTCTCCTTCTCTGGCTAGCAGTCCAGCTGTTTCCCTGGGGAAGACATCCTCTATTCTGCTTCCTGGCTCATCTGACAGCTCAACTCCCTGGTGAGTTGGGGAACACACCTCTCTTCCCTTCTCTGAGCTCCAAGGCAAACTTTAGATGGTGCCAGGGAAACTCCACCTCCCCCTTCTTACTTAGGTGTTTTGTTTCCCTGGCCAGGGCTTCTACAGCTAACTGAGCAGAGCCACCATGCTCCCAGCCCTTACGAGTACCTGGCACCTACATATTAGCTAGCTTCTGCCTTTGTCTCCCTTAACTGGGTCAGTTCTAGCAGGAACTCTTGCATGTTCCCTGCCAGCAGCTCCTTCTCCACCACAGTGGACAAGTGCAAAGTTATTCATATTGAACGCGATTCCATAACATCCACGTTCAGCCTTCAGGGACGTGCAGATTGAAAGCGGGCATGTTATAGACCCTACTCCAAAACTGCGATATAGTCGCATCTGTGTTTCTGGAATTCAGAGTTATACGTTTCTGGTGTGCCACGAACAAGACATCTGGGGAAACGCGTCCCCTCGCTGCTATAATGAGGCACAGATATATGCAGCAAATGGCCTGTATGTCCCTGTGCCACTGTATTCTGAAAAGATAGACGTTTCAGATGACTCCCGTCTCCGTGCAGCTGCTCCTCCGCGGAAAAATGTACATCTCCAAAGCTGATGCTCACACTGACAGTGTAGTGCACATGCCAACGACACATTAATACTGATGAAGCAGATATGTTCATGCAAACCGGACTATATATACTTGTCTGTTGCATGCCCATAGCACTATAAGGTTATCTAAGAGCGCCTAAGCTAGTGTAAAAGCATATGGAAAGTGAGATGTTTGTCCTGACAGACCCTGCAGATACACATACATGGCGTGTGTTGAACACTTCAGTTATACATGCAGTGGCCATCACTATAAACAGTATTTGCAATGCTTAGAACGGGCCATACAACACTGAAATGAGTCTCTACAGCTACGTGTCAGCACATATCGCTGTCAATGAAAGGAAGCTATCAGGATGAGCACATGCAACAGTGCCCAAAAGCACCATCATCTGTCCTGACAAATGTGCACAATGTTAGAGACCTCGGATGGTACATTTGGATATGTATCTGTGCTGTTTGCACTGCGGCATGCTCCCACTCCAAGGGTCCCCCACCAGTGACAGGGACATGCCTCTCTGTTGATGCAGAGCAGCTTTGCACAACCCACTGCCCATATACACCAGCACCTGGTCATGCTGCGGTCAGCCCTATGGTCCAGGTACTGGCCTGGCATACATCGTGCCCCAGAGTTGCGGATCAGCATACCTGCAGCCTTCACACCACACAAACACACACACTCTTGCTTGCGGTCAGATATAACATAGCTCTGCACAAACCATACCCTGCACCTATGCATAACTGCTGGTAATACGTAATAGCATGGCATCTCAGAACAATATATCGGATCTGCATTTCTCAGCCAAATGTGATTCTATGTCATACTAACTCACATACCATCCCTACATCTACATTCTCCAATCATAGCAATCGTTAGGGAAGTCCAGAATAGCCCCTTTCACACACACAGCAAATGCCAGCATAGCCAGAATAAAGGTTATTGCAGTGCTTTATTTTTTCGTTGGTTTTTTTTTGTTACTTAACCTTACAAACATCCCTCCCCTGTGCATTCTTTTCTTTACAATTGCATCGTGTGCTCTCTCAGACAGTAGACACACCAGTTCAATTCAGACTTGTCACAGCCATTCATCTCTATGGGATGCGTTGGAGATCAGAGCAGGAATTCTTCTAAGTCCTGGCCTTATTCCACCTTGCCGCTGGTATAATATGGGCCTCCATGGGATCTACGCAGGACGTAAATGGGCCTTCTCTGAATACACTTTATACGTGTTCATGGGTAGCCATGCCACCGTTCCGCCACCTCCCGGCCACGTTCTGAGCTCCCCCTTTTAGAGCCGTATATGTGCAGGGCCGCATGGTTTCAGAATACAGGTCTAGACATTTTTGCAAGATAAATGTCTATCCCGCATGTCCAGGCAGCCTATTTGCACTTCTCAATGACCTCCTTAGGAAAGAACAACTCACATTACAGATACTCGATGCAAGGTTTCATATTAGGAATCACCACCCAGTAAAAGGATCTAGGTGTCATCATGGATAATACGTTGAAACTCTCTGCCCAGTGTGCAGCAGCAGCCAAGAAAGCAAATATAACGCTAAGAATCATAAGGAAAGGAATAGAGAATCAAACCAAGGATATTATAATCCCTCTGTATCGTTCCATGGTTCGACCACACCTTGAATATTGTGTGCAGTTCTGCTCGCCGTATCTTAAAAAGGATATAGCAGAATTAGAAAAGGTACAGAGAAGAGCCACCAAAATGGTCAAGGGATGAAAGGATACCCCTATGAGGAAAGGCTTAAAAGGTTAGGGCTCTTCAACTTGGAAAAAAGACGACTGAGAGATGATATGATAGAGATCTATAAAATAATGAATGGAGTGGAATAGATAAATGTAGATCAGCTGTTTACTCCTTTAAAAAGTAGAAAGATGAGGTGACATGCAATGAAGCTACAATGTAGCATGTTTAAGACTAATCATAAAAAATATTTTTTTCACTCAATGCGCAATCAAACTCTGGAATTCATTACTGGAAATGTAGTAAAAGCTGTTAGTGTAGCTGGGTTTAAAAGAGGTTTGAACGAGTTCCTGGAGGAAAAGTCCATAAACCATTATTAAAAAGGACCTGGGAAGTCCATTGCTTACCCATGGGACAAACAGCATGGAATCTACTTTTTTTGGGAATCTGACAGGTACTTGTGACCTGGATTGGCCGCTGTTGATAGACCCATTTGTCTGACCCAGTATGGCATATCTTATCTTTATTTCAGCATTTGATATACTGCCCAAGGGCGGTATACAAAATCAAAGTGGCTGCAAGTGTGGAAATAGAAAAGAACTCCACTTGTAGACAGGAAAGAGAAGAAAAAGAAGAGAGAAAGAAGGAGAGCGAGTAGGAAAATTGAGGTAGAAGGCAAAGGGATAGATGCAAGGCTAAACTTTAAAAGAGGAAAAGCTGTCAGGTACAGAGACAGAGGGATGGGCAGGGATGGGTTGGGGGGAGGTCAAAAGCGAGGT
Organism: Ichthyophis bannanicus; assembly: GCA_033557465.1. Classification (NCBI taxonomy): domain Eukaryota; kingdom Metazoa; phylum Chordata; class Amphibia; order Gymnophiona; family Ichthyophiidae; genus Ichthyophis; species Ichthyophis bannanicus. The sequence continues at coordinate 944,704,213 of CM066034.1, forward strand.
GAAAGAGATGAATTTTGAGCATGGCTTTGAATCTAGTGAAAGAAAGTTCAGTGTGGAGCGTGGATGGTAGTGAGTTCCAAAGATTGGGGCCCAGGAAGAGGAATGTGGAGTGGCGGGTAAGCTCAAGATGTTCTTTAGGAGAGGGAAGGGAAAGATGATTGGCATGGATGGACCAGAGTAAACGCAGGGGAGCATGAAAGTGGAGCAGGTCTGCAAGATATTGAGGGGTACTGGTGTAGATAACCTTATGAAAAATGGTGAGTATTTTATATGTGAGCCTGGATTAAAGGGGAAGCCAATGTAATGTAGATGTATAAGTAGGGGGTAACATCATCAGATTGGGAAGAGTGAGTGAGAAGATGGGCTACAGTTTTCTGGATAAGCTGTAATTGGCGGAGTTGGTATAGCGGTAAGCCTGCAAGGATAACATTGCAATAGTCAAGTTTAGACATAATGTGGGACAGAATGAGAGTGGTTAGTAATGGGAAAGAGAAAAGGTTGAACAGCATGAATTTGGCACACGGAGACAAAGGAACAACGAATGAGTGAAAGATGTGTTGATGGAATGTAAGGGAGGAATCCAGTGACCTCAAGGTACCTAAGAGATGACACAAGAGGTACTGGGGTATCACACAGCATGGGAGCTAATAGAGGGCAGGGTGCACTGAAAGTAAACCAAATGGTGGTGGATTTAGATGGGTTAATGCGTAGAAAATTGCTGTTTAACTAGGAGGAGACACGGGAAAGGCAGGAATCCAGGGGAGTAAGGTCAGGAGTGAGAGGGCTGGTGTGGAACAAAAGAATAATATCATCAGCATAATAGTAACCAGAGATCCCAGACTGTTGAATAATAAGGGCAAGTGAAGCAAAGAAGACATTGAAGAGAAGGGGGGCCAGCATACAGCCCTGAGGGACACCACAGGGAGGGGTGGAACCTGTCTGGACAGAGAAAGTGCGGGAGGAGAGGAAAGAGTGGGTATTATAGCTATGTATAAGGGTTACATCCAGAATCTTTCAGTCGTGGGAGCCCTGAATCTGACCACTAGGTCTCACCCTTAAGAAATGACCACAGTGCCCCTCTTGAAGCCTGTGGACCTATGCCTCTGTACATCTGCAGCAAGCTTGCATGTACAATACACACCCTCATGGCAGATCAATCTGTAACTATAACAGGGCAAAATATTTCAGTGGCTTAAACCGAATCTTATTATTCTAATATAAACCAGAACTGTGCGAGAAAGTGACATTCACAAGAACTCTGAATTCTTACTTTCTGCTTCCGCTTCTTTTCAAGGATGTTATTAAGTTGTGCTTCCCTTACGTTTAATTCTTCATCGACGAGTATTGAGAAAACAAGGTTGTTAATCTTCAGCTCCTCCTACGAGAAGATCAGTAACATTGCTTAAGTCCATATCTACTAAAATGCATTAGCTGTTTCATGTGGGAATTAGCATGTGATGTGATACTCCCTTAACTGTGAACATGGAAAACGCCACTTTGGGGTGGGGAATGGGAAGGGACTGCATCTACATTAAATGCAAAGGTCTTACCACTCATTTACTGCTAATGAGGCTGACACTGTTCAGCAGTTAACATTGCTTCAAGTGCTAACTGCATTGCATGTTATCTGCTGAGCAGTTCACCTGTAATAGCAATCTCTTTTCTACGTTTTAACTGCACAGCACCAATCTGATCTCCAAGGAACGCGCACTCAACGCAAAACTCTCCGGCTCTGTTTTCATTTTAGATTTTGCCGCCTCTGTCCTACGTCTGCCTTCCTGAATGGGAAGGCAGAGGCAGGCCAGAGGCGGCAAAATCTTAAATCTTAAAGTGACGCCGCCGTCAGAGTGCCGTCCCCTGTAAACTGCCACCTGAGGCCACCGACTCAGTTGACCTCATGGTAGAGCCGCCCCAGTATGCAGCCACACTGCTCGCACAACCCTTTGGGACAGCAAGGCTCCAAAAAATACTGGGAACACCTCCAAGAGTTAACACAGAGGTTCTGCAGTTACCACTTGTTAAGTTTGGTTGTTACCACACACTAACTGCAAAATCTTGGTGCAATTTAGTAAATAGGAAGTTTAATGAGAGTTTGGAAAAGAAGCACAGAAAATGTACACTACCTGATAGATGACCATCTCCGATTTAACTTTCCTATCAAAGAGTCTGCTTAAGGCATCATCAAAAGCTTGTGTTGATTCCAAAATGGAGGTCTGAATTTTTTTCATTTCAGCTTCCAGTACCTAAAAGGAAAAAAGCTAATTTTAACAAGTGTAGGATATATATTCATGAGGAAAATGAAAACAAAATGGCAAGCTCTAGCCTAAGAACATAAGAAATGCCTTACTGGGTCAGACCAAGGTCCATCAAGCCCAGCATCCTGTTTCCAACAGTGGCCAATCTAGTTCTTAAGTACCTAGCAGTCTCCCCAAAAGACACAGGTTCCACAATGCTTGTATTGGATCAAGCAGTGATATCCTGGCTCCCTTTTAATAATGGTTTATGGACCTTTCCTCCAGGAATTTGTCCAAATATTTTTTAAATCCAGTTCCACTAACAGCTTTTACTTCATCTTCCAGTAACTAATTTCAGAGTTTGATTAGTCTTAAATGGGTTGCATTGTAGCTTCATTGTGTGCCCTCTAGTCTTTCTTCTTTTTGATGGGGTAAACAACCAGTCTACATTTACCCTTTCTACTCCATTCATTAATTTATAGACCTCTATCATATCTCCCCTCATCCTTCTTTTTTCCAAGATGAAGAGCCCCAACCTTTTAAGCCTCTTTTCATAGGGGTATCCTTCCATCCCCTTTACCATTTTTGTCGCTCTTCTTTGTACCTAATTCAGCTATATCATTTTTAAGATATGGCGACCAGAACTACACACAATATTCAAGGTGCAGTTGCACCATGGAACAATAAAGAGGCATTATAATATCCTTTGTTTTATTCTCCATTCCTTTCCTTATGATTCCTAGCATTCTATTTGCTTTCTTGGCCGCCGCTGCACTCCTACATCTTTTTCTGGATGGTGGATTCTAAGGTGGTACCCTGCGTAGTGCAATCATAGTTTGGGTTGTTCTTTCCTAGATGCAAAACTTTGCACTTGTCCACATTAAATTTCATCTGCCATTTGGACGTCCAGTCTTCCAATTTTTCAAGGCCTTCTCACAATTTTTCACAATCCTCTTGTGTTTTAACAACTTTGAATAACTGTGTCATCTGCAAATTTGATCACCTCACTTGATATTCCTATTTCCAGTTCATTTATGAATATGTTAAAAAGCAGCAGGCCCAGAACAGATCCCTGGGGTACTCCATTATTCACCTTTCTTCATTGAAATAATTGGCCATTTAGCCCTACTCTCTGTTTTCTACTATATCTTTTAACCAGTTCCTGAATCCACAATGCTACACTGCCTCCAATCCCTTGACTTTTTAATTTCACCAACAAACATAGAAACATGACAGCAGAAAAAGACCACATGGCCTATCTAGCCTGCCCTTCCATATCAACTACTATAATAGTCCTGTTTTTTTCCTTTAGAGATTCCAAATGTTTGTCCCATGCTTCTTTGAATTCAGATGCTGTCCTCATCTCTACCACCTCCACTGGGAGACTATTCCACAAATCTATCACTCTTTCCGTAAAGAAATATTTCCGCATATTAATTCCAGAGTTGATGCATAGGGAGTCTATCTCCCTTCACCCTCATCCTATATCCCCTCGTAACAGAGCTTGCTTTCAGTCGAAAGAGGCTGTCCTCCCGTGCATTTACGCCTCGGAGGTATTTAAACATCTCTATCATAACTTCTTTATCTGGCCTTTCCTCTAAAGCAGTGGTTCTCAACCTTTTTTGTACCGTGACCCCTTTTACCATTGGTCAACTTGTGGTGACCCCCAATGATAAAATCAAATGCATCTCTCTTCCTTTACAGTTAACGCATTGTCGCTGTAATCATTTGTTGAATTATTAATATATTATAGGCCTTTGCAATATGTTTTTATTTATAAAATTTACTTATTTAAACCACAATAATTAATCACAATAACAAGTAACAATATTTGATTTCAAAATTATGATGTTTTTGTAGTCAAATCACTAATATGAAATAGAATTATTTTTTCTACCTTTGTTGTCTGACCAATTTATTCTCTGATCATGCTGGTCCCGATCTGAGGCTTCTGCTTTCCTGTCTTCTCTTAGCTCTCTTTCTGTGGTGTATGGGCCATCTGCCATTTCTTATCTCTTCTTTCGTTTTCTTCACTTCTTTCCATCAGCCTATTTCCAGTCCCAGTAACCATCCCCAGTATCAGCCGCTTTCCAGTCCTCACTCTCAGTACCTTCCAATGTCAACTTGCATTCTCATGACTGCCACTGGTGTCCATTCCCTTCCAGTCCCCCTCCTTCCCCACTGAGCAGTCCCTTCTAGTACAATTATCATGGCAGCCCCTCTCAGATCCACTCCCTTCGAGTTCCATTCTCCCATCCCCTTGTATCAGCCCATTTGTAGCCTTAGCCCCCAGTTTTCTTCCAGGGCCAGCAGCTCTATCCTCCCCTCCCCACAATCAGCCCAATCCCAGTCGAAGCCCCCAATCAGCTCGCTTCCAGTGCTAGTCCCCCCTCAACCCCATTACCAGTGCTAGCCTCCCCTAATCAGCCCAATACCAGTCCTACCCCCCATCAGCTCATTACCAGTCCTAGCCTCCCCTAATCAGCTCATTTCCAGTGCTAGTCCCTCCTCAACCCCATTACCAGTGCTAGCCTCCCCTAATCAGCTCATTTCCAGTGCTAGTCCTTCCTCAACCCCATTACCAGTGCTAGCCTCTCCTAATCAGCTCATTTCCAGTGCTAGTCCCTCCTCAACCCCATTAATCAGCCCATTACCAGTCCTACCCCCCCATCAGCCCATTTCCAGTCCTAACCTCCCCGATCAGCTCATTTCCAGTGCTAGCCCCCCATCAGTCCATTACTAGTCCTACCCCCTTATCAGCACATTACCAGTCCCAACCCCCCCTTGATCAGTCCATTCCCAGTCCTAGCCTTCCCTAATCAACCCATTATCAGTCCTAGCCCCCCCCCCCCCACCTGCCCATTATAATCCTAACCCGCACTGTCTCTCCCCTCTGTCCAGCATTTATTGCCCGTCTGTACAATATGTCCCCGTCTCTTCCCTTTGTCCATGTCAGCCCCCTTCCCTCCCTCCATCCATGTCAGCCCCCTCCCTCCATGTCAGCCACCCCTCCCTCCCTCTCTCCATGTCAGCCCTCCCCTCCCTCCTTCCCTCCATCCATGTCAGCCCCCCTGTCCATGTCAGCCCCCCTTGTCCATGTCAGCCCTCCCTCCCTCGCTCCATGCCCGCCCCCTCGGCCCCCGTCATCCCCCTCCCCCCCCCCATCCCTGTCAGCCCTCCCCTCCCTCCCTCCCTCCCTCCCTCCATTCATGTCAGCCCCCCTGTCCATGTCAGACCCCTCCCCTCCCTCCCTCCATGTCAGCCCCGTTGCAGGTTCCCTGCCCCCTCTTCCCCTCTCCCTGTCTGCCTGCTACTGCCCTGCTGTTCTTCTACAGCTGCGGCTCCCTGTCTCTTAGGGAACCGCGGCTATACCTGTAAAACCGTTGCAGAGCCTTCCCATCTCTCGACGGGCTCCGTGCAGCATTGTCCCGCCTCCAAAGGAAGTGGTAAACAACTTCCTTTGGAGGTGGGACAATGCTGCACGGAGCCCGTCGAGAGACAGGAAGGCTCCGCAACGGTTTTACTGGCATAGCCGCGGTTCCCTAAGAAGCAGGGAGCCGCGGCTGCATTAGAAGGGACTGGGAGGTGGTGAGTTTGCCGCTGCCGAGAAGCGGACTCAGCAGCGGCAGCAACTTGGGTGCTTTTTATTTTTTTAACGGCGGAGTGAGGTGAGGCGAGGCGACCCCCGCTAAATCCTGTGATGACCCCCATGGGGGTCGTGACCCACAGGTTGAGAAGCGCTGCTCTAAAGTATACGTATTAAGATCCTTAAGTCTGTCCTCATATGCTTTACAATGAAGACCACTAATCACTTTGGTAGACACCCTCTGCACTGACCCCAACCTGTTTATATGCTTTTGAAGGTATGGTCTCCAGAATTGCACACAATACTCCAAATGTGGTCGCACCAAAGACTTATAAAGAAGCACTATCACCTCCTTTTCTCTGCTGGCTATTCTTCTCCCTATGCATACAAGCATCCCTCTAGCTTTTGCCGTCGCCTTTTATACCTGTTTAGCTACTTTAAGATCGTCAGACACAATCATGCCCAGATCCCGCTCTTTTTTAGTGGACAAAAGTACTTCACCCCCTATACTGTACCGCTCCTTTGAATTTTGGCAGCCCAAATGCATGACCCTGCAATTTTTAGCATTAAATCTCAGTTGCCAAATTCTAGAGCATTCTTCAAGCTTAACTACATCCCTTCTCATGTTATCTACTCCTTCCTGGGTGTCTACTCGATTGCAGATTTTGGTATCATCCACAAAGAGGCAAACCTTACATGACAGCCCTTCTGTTATATCACTAACAAAGATATTAAAAAGAATTGGACCAAGAACAGATCCCTGCAGCACACCACTGGTAACCTCCTCAGAGTAAGCTCCATTTACCTGTAGCTTTTGTTGCCTTCCATTCAATCAATTTCTAATCAAAGCAGTAACTTTACGGTCCATCCCTAGGATGCTCAGTTTGTTTATAAGTTGCCTGTGCAGAACGGTGTCAAAGGATTTACTGAAATCCAAGTATACCACATCTAGGGCTCTCCCTCAGTCCAGTTCCCTGGTTACTCAGTCAAAGAAATCAATCAGGTTTGTCTGACAAGACCTGCCTCTGGTGAATCCATGCTGCCTCCAATCCTGTAACCCATTGGACTCCAAAAACCTCACTATTTTCTCTTTTAGCAGAGTTTCCAATAATTTACTTACCACAGAGGTTAGACTAACCAACCTGTAGTTTTCAACCACATCCTTACTTCTACTTTTGTGTAAAGGGACCACATGTACCTCTTTCCAGTCCTCTGGCATTACTCCCGACTTCAAAGACACATTGAAAAAGTCAGTAAATGGAGCTGCTAGATTGTCCCCAAGTTCCTTCAGTATTCTCGGATGTATCCCATCCGGTCCCATTGCTTTGTCTACTTTTCGTTTAGCTAAAAGTTAGCTACTTCCTCACAAACACAGTCTTCTGAAAATTGTTCGAGATCCCTGTCACTTCTGTTCCTATTTGTGGGTGTTTTCTGAGGTACTGCTCCTGGCCCTTCATCTGTGAACAGAGATATTTGTTAAGCAATTCTGCTTTATCCTCATCAGCGTCTACATATTCCTCCCCTTCACCCTTGAGTTTGACAATACCACTTTTGCCCTTTCTCCTCTCACTAACATATCTGAAAAAAACCTTATCCTCCCATTTTATCACATTGGCTATTTCTTCTTCTTTTTATATCTTTGTTTTCCTGAGTACTTTGCTATCTTCTCTAAGTTTTTCCAAATATAGATGCCTGTCTTCCTCTTTCTGTGATCTCTTGTATTTCATGAAGGCCTTCCCCCCCCTTTTCTTCACCTTTTCAGAGACTTTTTTTGAGAACCATAGCAGCCCCCTTTTCCTTTTATTTACCATTCTAACAAAAAGGTTGGTTGCCATTAAAATATCGCTTTCAGTTTTGCCCACTATTTTTCTATATCCCCCAGCTGTTCCCATCCCACTAATGACTCCTTGAGGTATTGGCCCATCTTGGCAAAATTAGTTTCCTTAAAGTCTAAGGCCCTCGTTTTTGAATGGATTTTATCAGCCCTAATCCTAATACTGAACTACACCATCTGGTGATCACTGGATGTGAGATGATTCCCACTATAACATCAGAAACACTTTCACCATTGGTAAGCACCAAGTCCAGTATGGCCCCTTCACGTGTGGGTTCTGTTAGTAGTTGCCTGAATAGTTCTCCCTGTAGAGAATCCAGGATCTTCTTACTTCTAGATGACACCACAGCAGGGATGGGCCAGCCAACATCCAGCATATTGAAATCACTTATCAGTAGCACTTCCCCTTTCCTGACATTGCTGCGTATGTCTTCTATTAAATCTCCGTCCATTTCTTCTTCCTGTGAGAGAGGTCTGTAAAATCACACCAATGCAAATGGATTTCTCTTTCCTTCTTTCTAGTCTAACCCATAGTGCCTCCTCTCTCCCTTTTAAGTCCTGTAATTCTTATTTTGAACATATGGTGCCACTCCTCCTCCCCTTCTTCCTATCCTATCCTTCCTGAATAAAGTATAGTCCGGTATAATTACATCCTAGTCATGGCTGTCCATGAACGATGTCTCTGTAACCAAACAAAACAAGGAGCGCCGCTCTTGCAAATGATCACAGGATGCACAAAGAGCAAGAGTCAAAGAACGTAAGGATGAATTGAAGTTCTTTATTAAAGTAATCCCCAACGTGTTTCGGCATACATTGCCTTCCTCAGGGGGTAACAGAGTAAACCAATTCAAAATTTCCTATTATAAGCATATGATGGAGGTCAAACTGCTTCTGAGATTCTGACGTGTTATAGAAACAAGCATCTATTCACAGGAAGTAGTTCATCTATTCGCTCAGCAATGGCACTGAAGGGCCAGGTGTGACTGGTAGAATTTGTGTGCAGAAACTTGGGACAAAGCGAGAGAGGCCAGCAGGATCTCCTCCACTTCTCCTGAGAGGTTGAAAGGGGCTAAGGTCACCCTTTCAGCAGCCATGCCCTCAGTGAAAGGGATCCCAGGTTGGGGTACAAGAGAGAGCCCCCCTCCTGAGACAGGAGCCCTGGGGAGCTCCCCAGAGGGTTGGGAGTCTCCACTGACAGCTGGAGGAGTAGCAGGAACCACAGCTGCCTGGGCCATCGAGGAGCTATCAGAATCAGGAAGGCCTTGTCGCGGAGGGTCCTGAATAGTTTTTTGGCAATTAGTGGCATACATGAGATCTTCCGACCATGAAATGAGAAACATGTCTGCCGCTACCTGGGAGGGGTGGGCTTGCTGGGAGCAGAAGCAGGGCAACTGAAAGTTGTCCGGGCTGGCAAAAATGGTCCACCCATGATTTTGCCCAGAAGTGGAAAAGCTGGTTGGCCACTCTAGGGTCCAGCTGCCACTCATGCAGCTGGAGGACCCTGCTCTATCTGTCCGCCATGGAGTTATTCTGGCCTGGCAGTTATACTGCCTGTAGGAGTATGCCCTGCTGGACTGTGTAGGAGCAGAGACCATCACCTCATGGCTGAGGGTGCGAGACCCCGTGCCCCCCTGCTTGTTCACTTAGAACATTGCCACTTGGCTGTCTGTTTGGATCAACACCAGCTGGCGCTGCAGGCGGTAGCAAACAGCTTGGAGGTCTAGATCTGCTGGTTGCTCTCATCCTGCGACCAGTTGCCCTGAGTGCGGAGTTCCTTATGGTGGGCTCCCCACCCCAGCTGGGAGGTGTCCATAGTGAGAACCCTTAAAGGGCTTGGAGTTTGGAAGGGCATCCCTGCCTCGAGGTACTGGGGGTTTTGCCATTAGGACAGAGATTCCACCAACTGGCAGGTCACTGAAACTCTGTCCTGCAGATGTCCTGTGGCCTGTGTCCACTGGTCCTGAAGGCACCACTGTGCAGCTCTCATGAGAAGGCGAGCATCTGGGGTGACATGGATAGTGGAGGCCATGTGCCTGAGTAGGCACAGCAGGAGCCGAGCTGACACCGAGGGACGGTGTTGTACATCTATGGTCAGTGCCCTGAGATGGTTGGCTTGGTCTCCGGGGAGGAAGGCATTTGCATGGAGGATGTATAGTCTTGCCTCTATGAACTCTAGACACTGTGTCGAGGGGAGGAGGGATGTGGGGTAGTTTACTGCAAACCGCAGATGCTGTAGGACCAGGGTGATGCGTGCGGTTGCCTACTGCACTTCTGTAGCCGTGCCTCCTTTTATGAGCCAATCATCCAGGTAGGGGAAGTCAAAGACCCTTGGAGGCGGAGGAAAGCAGCCATGACTGCAAGTCACTTGGTGAAGACCCTTGGGATGGAAGCCAAGTCAAAGGGTAGCACCCTGTACTGATAATGGCCGCCCCCCACCATGAACCGCAGGTACTGCCTGTGGTTGGGGTGAATGAGGATATGGGTGTAAGCATCCTTCAGAACCAAGGAGCATAGCCAGTTTCCCTGCTGGAGGTAAGGCAGCAATGTTCCAAGGGACAGCATCTTGAATTTCTCTCTCACTAGGAACTTGTTCAGGTTGTGCAGGTCCAGGATGGGCCTTAGGCTCCCTGTTCTTTTTGGTACAAGAAAGTATCTGGAGTAGAACCCCTTACCCCTGAGATGGTGGGGAACTGGTTCTATCGCTCTGTCCTTGAGAAGACCTACGAGTTCCTTCAGGAGACGTTCCCGGTAAAGGGGAGACCTGGAGGGGGGGCTCTCCTGGGAAGAAAGGAGGAGGTGTTTAAGCTAGATGGAGGAGGTAGCCCTCCTTGACCATCTGGAATGTCCAAGAATCGGTGGTAATGGCTGGCCATCTTTAGGTGTAATGAATGAGACGTCCTCTGTGAGATGCTGACCTCCTTGGGGTGGAGAGGCTATGCCCAAAGAGTCAAAAGTTCCCACCTGGCTGAGCCGGGGCCGACACCTGAGGTTTGGGAGCCGTCTGCTTATGAGGGCCTTGCCCATGTCCCTTGGCCTGCTGACCCTGCTGGGGAGCCAGGGAGGCCTGAAAAGGTGGGTAGTTTCTGTAAGCAGTCCCTTTCCTTGGATAGAAGGGCTTTTTACCCGAGTCCTTAAGTCGAGGAGGGACAGTGGTGTTTTTAGAGAACCTGGTTCTCGTCGTGAACACAGTCTCCAGCTCGGCGGCCTTGTCAGTCATGGGTTTGCCAAAGAGGTTTTCTCCTTGGCATGGAATGTCAACCAATTTGTCCTGAACCCATTGCTCAAGGCCGGATGACTGTAGCCAAGCCTGGCATTGGGCACCGATGGCTGCCGCCGCTACTCGAGCCGCCGACTTGAAGCCGTCATAAGCTGCCCAAGACATAAATTTGGAGCACTCATGGATGGCCTTAGCCTGGTTCTTGAACCACTGCAGGGGTTCCTCAGAAAAACCATCTGAGAACCCGGCGAGTTCCTTCGCAGGTACATGCCCATGTACAGCTGGTAGGCCTGGATCCGGCTGATGAGCATCGAGCCCTGATAGCACTTTCTGCTGAGGGTATCCAGGGTGCGCGTCTTTCTACTGGGGGGGGGGGGCGGGCACTGAGGAGTGCGTCTTCTGACTCTTCAGCCGACACATGGCCGACTCCACCACCATACAGTTGTGCGACAGCTATTCCTTCTGGAAGCCCGGGCTCCGGCAGACTCGGTACATCGAGTCGAGCCGCTTGCTCATCACTGGCACGAATGCTGGTGTCTCCCACATACGGAGCATTAGCTGTTCCAGGATGGGTGGGATTGGCACCGTAAGTGAATCCCTGTGGGGGGGGGGGCCCTCATATTGGAGGATTTCTAGCTCATCCATCCGAAGGTCCTCCTCCAATTCCACTGGGAATGCTAGTGCCTTGGACATGTCCCTGATGAAGTTGAGGAATGCCATGTCCCTCAGGAGGAAGTCCGAGGGGATGTCGCAGTGGCAAAGGGTATCTGGAGTCTCCTCGTCCTCTGTCTCCCACTCAGAATAGTCTATCAAGCCTGATCCCCACCTGTGGCCCTTGGAGGCCCTGTGGCTGGCGCTAAGTGCAGTAGTCATGGAAGAACTCGACCCCGTGGAGCGGGAACTGGATCGAGACTTCGGCTAAGGACTGACTCGAGGCCGAGGATCTTGAGGATTGGCTCGGCCTTCCGGGATGCCTTCAACATCAATGGCCCTGTAGTCTGGACAGAGGAACCAGTGGTACCAGACAACAGCGCCTGCTGTTGGTCCATGAAGGCAGACAAGCTGCGCTCCAGGGCTGCCATTCTGGACTTGAGTCCAGAAGGCTCCGCAGCCATCAGCACGGGCACCGAAGGGCCTGATGCAGATTACCCCCTAGGGGGAGTCCTCGATGAGGATAGTGTCTGGCAACTGAGGCCAGTCTGAGGTCGAATCCTTTTGGGGGACCTTTGCAGGCCGCTCCCTCTCCGATCCCTTGGATGAGCTTCGAGGACTGCGAGACCTGGCACAGGGCCTACCCGGCCTGTCGGAGCCATCCAGGGGCGCCGCCTTCGAGGTTTTCTTCTTCTTCTTGAGTTCCCTCGAGGGAGACCCCCTTTCCAAAGAGCCATGGGGTCGATCGGGGTCTGTAAGGGTACCCCAAGATTCTGCGGCTTCAGAGGAGGCCTTGGCCTTCGGAGGTACCAGGGACTCCGGGAAAAACTTATTGTGCTGCTGCTGGTGGTTCTTGAGGGCCTTGGTGGACATCTTTTTACAGAGGCTGCATGCCATGGGGTCGTGGTTCGGCCCCAGGCAGCGAAGGCAGCAGTCGGGTGTGTTGGTCAGGGACATTATTTTGGCACACCGATCACACTTTTTAAAGCCACTGGTAGCCATGGGGGAAAAAAGTACCTCAATGAGGTCGAAGACCTGCGGTGCTGCCAGTTGGAGAAAAGGAGCGAAGGCGCCGAAAGGAGAAAAAAAGATAAGAACCCGAGACTCAATGCCGGGGCAGCAAGTTTGAGTGGTGGGAAGAGTATTGGTGCTCAGGTCGAGAAATATCAACTTTTTCCGGGAAAGACCAGACAGACGTCTGAAAGGTTCCACGGAAAAAAGAAGACTGTGCAAGATGGCACCCTTTGGTGGGAAGGGCACCACACATGTGTGGTGGCATCTCCCAAAGGCTTTCTTTGAAAACTGGGGGATGCTTCCACGAGTGTTCCATTGGTGCCGATGTCACCCATATGTGATATCTGACTTCCTGCTGGTTCCCAGAGAAAAGAGGATTTTATGATTGCAGAGACCTGAGAAGGGAAGGTTAGGTGATGATCAAATATGCAGCCTAATATTTTGACAAAATCAGTTAGTGTAATTGGAGAACCATCGAACACTGGTGAGTTGGTTGGTGAGATATCAGTCCACTGCACACCCTATCAGTTAGATGCCCTACATAAAAACCTGTTATTAATTACAAACTTGCACAAAATCCATGTTTTCAATCTTTCACAAAAGGACAACAGACCCTGAATACAGTGTCTCTCTCTTTTGGAAGCTGATTACAAAGGGAAGGAGCAACCATAGTGGATAATCTATAATTTTTTAGTAAAAGGTCCACTATTGAGGCTATAAAACCAATATTCCCTACATGGACCAGACTGACTCTGTGGAGAAGATGTCTGTAACTTTGTTTGCAGGGAGGAAAGTCATGGCTTGAGCTCTGTCTAGCAGAGTTCCTATGAATTCCAGTCAAAGTATTGGGCTGAGGTTGGATTTGGAGTAATTTACTACAAACTCTAGTAAGCCCAGCATACAAATGGTACTTGGCACTGAATTCTATCTCTGCTTGAAATGTGTACTTGACCAGTCATTTGGCCAGACATTTGGGACACAACATTGGCCAGTCATTTGGTTAGACATTTGGGACACAGCATTCAAAAGTTTTTATCGGGGCAGTTTCTCCAAATGGGTTAGTTTTGCATATACCCTGCAGTCATAAACCTTATCGCTAGGCCAGGGCCTACAAACTGGACAAACCCCACTGAGCCCAGTGCGGTACTATCTGGATAATGCTGGGGCAGTCCATGGGTGGGTTCTAGAAATTATCCCGTTAGCAGCAGATAAGACACTGCATAAAGTTAGGCCTACTTTATATGATTTTGCTATCTAGATGGCAGCTGAAGCAGTCACCAGTGAAACCGGATATTCAACAGAAACTATTACCCAGGCACTTCCGCTAAATATCTAATTTCATTTTACCCATGACAGCTGCCATTTTAAAAAATGCTAACTGTCATGGGCTGAATATCAAGCATGTTTTTACATCCTCAAGACAGACGATCCGACAAAAAATATAATTTTTGGGGATAATGTTCGCCATGGAAACATGATTATGGTGTTTAATATAGGAATTTAGTGAGTGACCTTTAGTATAGGATATCATTAATGGTTTCACTTGCAGAGGTTGGTTGAAAGTATAGTGACCTACTGTCTTGGCACACCTGTTTTCGTTTGTTTCTCTCTTGCCTACGGGTGGTTTGTGCTCTCCTTTGGACTCCTGTATGTGCATGAAAGCCATCTGGTAACAAAATGGCTAGTCAGTTCATCCTTATATGCTGCTGCTAATAATGGTAAGCATCTTCACAGTATATAATTAGAAGTTATGATTCCTATTCATGATGTTATCTTTGAAGTAGGTTCACTTTTTTTACAGTTTAAGAAAATTCTAAAATCTGATTTACATTTTAAAACTCAGACTTTTTTTAAAATAACCACGTGAGCAGCAGCGATCATTACATGGTGTGGCTTGTGGTAAAAGCCAAGGCAGAGTCCAATCACAGCAAACTCAAAGTCTTAGATTTCAAAAACACTAACTTCAGTAAAATGAGAAGGCACCTAAAGGAGGAGTTGGCAGAGTGGGAGGAGATAAGGGAACTGGAATTGCAGTGGGCTAAACTAAGGCAACAAAAGGGTGTGTTTTTTGCCTTTATTTGGCAGCCACTTCTTTGGAGACTCATATAGGTTTCCTTTTCTTCTTGTTTTTATTTACTTTCCTTACATATCTACAGGGTGGCCCAAAAAAAGTGAGAACATCTCATAAATTAAAAGCTTAAATAGTTTACTTATTTAACTTTTTAGCTATATAACGTCTTTATTTCGACAATTTCCGGTTGCCATCTTTTTTTTTTTAATTGTCAATCATTTACATCTGTCTTTTTGAATTTTTAAATAACTTATATGCTACGAGATGTTCTCACTTTTTTTGGGCCACCCTGTAGATATGTAAGGAAAGTAAATAAAAACAAGAAGAAAAGGAAACCTATGTGAGTCTCCAAAGAAGTGCCTGCCAAATAAAGGCAAAAAACACAGCTTTCACAAAATTCAAAAGATCACAAAAAAGAGGAACAGAGAAAAGAATCCAGGATAAAGCTAAAACAGACAAAGAGAGAAATAAGGATAGCAAAAACAAAGGCGGAAGAAAAGATGACTAAAGATGGGAAGCATGGAGACAAAACCTTTTTCAGGTATATTTTGGAAAAGAGGAAGACCAAAGGTGGAAATGCAAGACTCAAAAGTAGTGAGGACAGATTCATGGAAAGTGACATCGAAAATCAAAAATGCTAAACAAATGTGCCTGTTCTGTATTCATTAAAGAAAATCCTGGAGAAGGACCACGTATGATTGACAAATATACAAATGGGTATGGAGTGCCACACCATTCACAGAAAATGATGTTTTTGAACAGCTTGCAAAACTGAAAGTTGACAAGGCCATGGGACTCCAGGATACTGAAAGAGCTCAGAGAAGTTCTGGGAGGGCCTTTAAAGGATGTTTTTAATAGATCCTTGGAGACAGATGAGGTTCCACAGGACTGGAGAAGAGCTGATGTGGTACCTCTTCACAAAAGTGGTAAAAGGGAAGAGGTGACCAACTATAGGCCAGTAAGCCTTACCTCTGTGTTGGTAAAAGTAATGGAGACTCTCCTGAAAGAAAGAATAGTGGACTTTCTAGAAACCAATGGGTTGCAAGATCCAAGGCAACATGCTTTTACCAAAAGATGATCATGCCAAATAAATTTGATTAAGTTCTTTGACTGGCTGACCAGAGAACTAGATCAAGGGCATGCGATGGGTGTGATCTACCTAGATTTCAGCAAAGCCTTTGATACTGTTCCTCATAGTAGACTTATCAATAAACTGGGGATGGGTCACAAGGTGGTGAAATGGATTAGAAATTTGTTGACTGACAGATGACAGAAAGTAGCGGTAAACAGAACTCACTCAGAAGGAAGGAAGGTGAGTAGTGGCATGTCCCAGGAATGGTACTGTTTAATGTATTTGTGAATGATATTGCTGAAAGACTGAAGGGAAAAGTCTGTCTTTTTGCAGATGACACAAACATTTGCAACAGAGTGGATTCTTTTGAAGGAGTGGACAACATGAGGAAAGATCTACAAAAACTGGAAGAATGGTCTAATGCTTGGCAGTTAAGACTTAATGCAATGAACTGCAGAGTCATGCACTTGGGATGCAGAAATCCAAAGGAATTGTATGCAGTAGGGGGTGAGATGTTGGTATGCATGGATCAGGAGAAAGACTTCGGAGCGATAGTGTCTGAGGATCTCAAGGTGGCGAAACAATGTGATAAGGCGGTAGCCAAAGGCGGTAGCCAAAGCCAGAAGGACGCTGGGTTGCATACAGAGAGGAATAACCAGCAGAAAGGAGGCGGTATTAATGCCCCTATACAAGTCATTGGTGAGGTCTCATTTGGGAGTATTGCGTTCAGTTTTCCCATATCTCACAAAGGATATAAAAAGACTGGAAACAGTTCAGAGGAAGGCAACCAAAACGATTTAGAGCCTGCGCCAGAAGACGTATGAGAAGAGACTTGAAGACCTAAATATGTATACACTAGGGGAGAGGAGGGACAGGAAAGGTATGATACAGATGTTTAAATACTTTTCAACTTTTTCAAAGAAGGTGAAACTGTAAAACTAGAGGGCATAAAATGAAGCTGCAAGGAGGTAAACTTAAAAGCAACATCAGGAAATACTATTTCACTGAAAGGGTGGTGGCTGTTTGGAATACCCTCCCAGTGGAAGTAGTAGGGAAAAAGAATGATGGAATTCAAAATGTCATGGGATAGACACTATGGAGCCCTTTATAGCAAGAGGATACAATCAGAATAAACCTATATATCTTTTATACTTCAACAAATAGAGGGGGGGGTGACCTGCACGGAGCGACGGGTACAACCCTAGACAAAGGCATAGAGGGGAGTGACCTGTATGGAGCGGTGGGTATAATCCTAAATAAAGAAATAGAGGGGGCTGACTTGCACAGAGCGGCAGGTACACCTACTCTTGCCACCTTACTGGGCAGACTAGATGGACCATACTGGTCTTTATCTGCCATCATATACTACGTTACTATGTTCTCTGTTATGATCCAAGAGGATCCTGACAAGGGCATTTTTTTTATTCCCTTATATGCATAGACGCTCACGGGTGTCTAGGAAAGTGTGCTCCATTAACGTTGTATGGAACTGCTTGTTCAAATTCTAGAGTAAATTTTAGAAGTAAATACATCTTGCTGTATACTGTTTTTATAGGTCCAGCAAGTCCATGGCTGGAGTTAGATAAATAAATGTATCATCCCATAGGCAGGCTATAACAATTTCTTGTTCAAATGATTCTTCCATTTCCATTGCTTTACCTTTTTGTATTTCTCTTGTTCTTCAATCAGCTCTTTGGTTTTCTTTTCATATTCTTTGTTCTGCTTTTTCTCTTCATCTGTCCAATCATCTTCAGACTTAGCCATAAAATCTGGCTTAGAGATTTTCTGAAGATGTTAAAAAAGACATACATCTTAAATGTTATCCTCCTCCCACCTTGAGAAGCCTGTACTTTTCATATAATCCTTTATATAGTTACATTAAGTGGCCTGTATATATTTATCATGTTCTCCCTGTTAAGAAACTTGTTTAATTGTATTCCCAAGTTATTATGCCTGTTTATTGTAAGCACAAATCTCTAAACTGAGATGTATAGTTTTAATGTTCATTGTAAACCGCACTGATCTCAAATAGCGCGGTATAAAAGAAACTGTAATAAATAAAATAAAAAATAAATAAATCATATGAAGCAATGTGAAATATTCCAACCAGGAGACATTATGGGCCCAATATCCATCCGGATAGCCAGATCTTTGAAGAGCTATGTGCTGACGGGCGCATAGCCCTCCCCGCCGAACTCTAAACTGGATATTCAATGTCACGGCAGTGGCACTGAATATTGGGTGATTGCCACCAAAGCTGCAAAGCTAACCAGGCAGCAGCAGCAGCGATATCGGATGCTGCCCGGTTAACTCCGGCATCTTAAAGAGCGGCGAGGGTTATCCTCGTCAATTTTTAAGGTGCAGATCACTAACCGGGCAGCATCCAATATCGCTGCTGCCCGGTTAGCACAATTCTCTACCTCTGCTCTGTCCAAGAATGCCCCCAACATGCCCCGATGCTGACTGGATAGCATCAGGGCGCGTAGGGAATTTAGATGTAAGTGCTGTGGAATATCCCCATCTAAGGCATTTACACGGTTTAATGGGCTGTAAATCAGGTAAATGCCTTGCACATATCAGGCCCTATATAATATATAAATATATATTTTATTTTTTAATTATTCCTTCTGATTCAATCTTCATTCTAACCAAGATGCACTAAATTCCTGGAATCTTATGTACTAAAACTAATTTGGGCAATCTTCAGCCGGCACGGTCACTGTGTTTAAGTGCCAACACCCCATAGAGACTGTTTCCTTTGAAAATGAGCTTGCAGTCTCATGGTTATAATATATACCTGGGACAGAGGCATCACTCGGGGTCTAAAAACTGCCATTTCAATTGCTAGCTAAAATAATAAGGTTTATCAAACATTTGCCACTGCACTGATGCAGAATTTGAAAGTTCAGAACTATTTAATTTTCCGCTTCTGTAGTCAATTTTCATTTGCTCATCAAAGTTCAAGGGCACTTTGTAGCTATAATTGTCATGGGTGAATTACTATAATTTTCATAGGTGAATTACTGGCTAGTGTCTAATATTATTTTGGATCTGCTTTTACTGTAAGCAAAAATACAGGGCAAAAATATGCATGCATAACTGTAAATTCAATTTCATGTGCACGCTTTCCTCCTGCCACCCTTGCAACATACCATGGCTCAATCTAGTGAATAGATTTAGCAGCTGTGGGAAGGTTTTTTTTTTAAGCCAGACCTACAAACTTAGGCAAATGGCTTTAGAAATGGGCCCCCTTTGTCCACACCAAGCAGCAAGCTCCAGTTCAAGAGGACCTCATAGAAGGAGGAGTTCTCAAGCTGTTTAAGCTAAACTATTCTCTGTTTTGGGCAGGCAGCATCTTTAAGTCCATCTCTCTGGCCTTGGTCTTTTCTTGTTTCTTATTCAACAGCTTCCTCACAGTTCTTCATCCTTTTTAGCCACTTCATCAAATTTACAAAACTGAATAAATAGGCTTTTGGTTCTATTATATTCTTAAACTACTCTACAGGGTAGTATATTTACCCAGTGTGATAAAGGGCTGTAAGTGTCTATCACTTTTAGAGCAGCCATTTGTAGATTCAGAGAGCAATTTTGAAACGCTGCAAGTTTCTTCTCCTTTGAAAATACCACAGAGATTGATATTGCAGAGATTCTTTACCCCAAGTACTTTGCTGAGGGTAAATTCCTGCGTGTACTCTGACTCTGATGGATGACATGTGCACTGTTTCAAAGAGTTTTGTCCTTGGATCAACATTCATTTCCCCACAAAGCTCCCTTTGAAACTTGTTCCAACAGAATGTATAACAGAGGTACTCAAAGCCAGTCCTGGAGGGCCGAAAAACAGTCAGGTTTCTGGGATATCCCTAATGAATATGCATGAGATAGATTCAAATACAATGGAGGCAGTGCATGCAAATATATCTCATGCATATTCATTAGGGATATCCCGAAAACCTGAGTAGTTTGCGGCCCTCCAGGCCTGGATTTGAGTACCTCTGATGTACAGTATAGTATGAGCCAATTGTTAGAAATGCAGCAGGCACCATAATCTCATTCAGGTCAAAACTTACCATTCTCAAAATGTCTTCCTTTTTAACCTCTAGGACTCCACCCATCATGTCATTAAGGGCTCTTTGTTTTGCATTGTCTCCCTACAGGAAACAGAAAGAAAAATAGCGTGTGTAACACCTGCAAGTATTCCATTGCCTTCTCCACTGTGAAAATGGAACCGGGAGTGAATGTGGACATCATTCATTGGTTGATTCAAGTCATGTGAGTGCTGATAATTGATCACGATAGCGTCTAATTTTACTGCAATGGGAATGTGGATCTTCTGTCCAAATGGATTTGAATTGTTTATAAAGATGTCAGTAATCGTGTCCTGGCAATGTCAGTTTTTATACTATTTCCTTTTTAAATTAGTGTTTTATTTGATTCTTGTATGTGTCAAATATGTGTGCATATATAGTCCAAAGCCATTTCACTGGACACTTTTTTTTAGGAGATATTGGATATTAAGGGGTTGAGCTGCAAGGGTGCCAATAATGTTGACCACACCTGTAAACAAAAAGAGTCATAATATTAACTTATGCATCGACAATAAAGGGAAAGAATAAAAAATAAGCCTGTAAGTAATGAGCACAAAAGCCTAAGTCCAGGTAATAAAGTTTCTGAGCTGGAAGCCTTGATGGTGGAAATGGACTTGGACATTGTGGCCCTAATGACTGGGACACCTTAGGCTCTTCTCTAGCATCCAAAAAACATATTATTTGTTTGGGTTCCAAAGAAATAAAACATCTAGAAGGAAAATTCAAAATATAAGCTGCACTCAAGGCCAGAACCCTAGGAGGAGGATATTCAGCAGTAGCAGCTAGTCCTTATAAAGCAGCCAGCCATCACCGCTGAACCTCAAACCCGGATATTCAATGCTAGGGCAATACCTGGCCACCGGCATTGAATATCTGGATTGGCTGGACAGCAGCAAAGCTAACCAGTCAGCGGCAATATTCAGCCACTGCCCATCAGTTAGCTCTGCAGCAAACATTAGGCAAGCCTTTTAGGGGCCTAATTTTCGCCACTTAGGAATAACCAAGCAGTGGCTGAATATTGCCACTGCCCAGTTATCCCCAGGTGCCACCTCCACTCCTCCTCTGGAATGCTCTAATGCTAGCTGTCTAGCATCAGGGCATGTGGTGGCACTACCTGGGGATATTCAGTGGCACTAACCTCATCGGTCGCCGGGGAAAGCAGCAGTTACCATCTGAGTGTGTGGGCGGGACTTGCTCTTCACCTCACTGCCTGCCAATCACTTGCCCTGCTCAACGGCATTAAAACTGCCGCTTCAGAGGTGCGCCTGCGCCTTGCGGGCCCGCGCTTGAGGGCCTCACCAGAGGGCCCTTTGGCGTGACCCTTAGGAGGAGTCCGTGGCGATTGATTACAAAATTGTACAAAAGCTGTGAGCCTAATTGTCATGCCGGTAGTTTGTGATGGTAATCTGCTGTTCTCTTCTCTCCTATCTTTTCTATTTGTTTTGTCTATCTCTGTATCTCCTACTCTGTCCTATCTTATAAATGGCGTTCTTTTCATATTTTCCGTAACATTAATGTAGTATTGTAAACCGCTCTGATGCTTCTCGGCCTGAGCGGTATATCAAATGTATGAATAAACATAAACATAACGGGGTTAGCAGGTCTGCTAATTATGTTAATTGCTCAATACCAGCCCTCTAGATTTTAATATCTAGACGTCCTGACACTATTTTTTGTGTCCCAAGAGAAATCAGGAAATATCTGGGCTTTAGAACCCAAAAGCAACTGCTGCAACTCCTCCACCCACTGCTTGAACCCTCTGACTTCAGATATGCCCTCTAAACCCTCATCATCTTCCACATTGACTACTGCAACTTCATATACAACAGACTTCCACAAGCTACTCTCCACCTCCTCCAAATAGTTCTCCACACTGCAGACCGTACAATCCAGGGTGCAGCAAAACTGACCATATTACCCTCATCCTCAAACAATTCCACTGGCTGCCTCTCCCAGCCAGAATACAATACAAAGCTCTCCTCCTAACCTTCAAAACCATCAACAATATCTCCTCCACCCATCTACGAACTCTTATCCACACCCACTCATCTGCAAGACCCAAGAGAAAATCAACCACAAACACTCTAGTAATACCAACCAGAAAACCATGCTGAAGCCAACAAGCATCCCTCTGTAATTCCCTCCCGGATGACATCAGGAACACATCCAACCTTACCAAGTTCAGAAAACTGCTAAAAACCCACCTTTTTACACAATACTTTGCTAATCTCACCTAATCAGTATAAACCACCACTAATGGTATCCGCCCGCTTGTAAGTAGTTCACCTCCCTCCTCTGCATACCTAAAGTTTTTGAACAAAGTTCAAGTTCTATTTAAACCCAGTTGAATTGTTCCATGTACATTGCTTTGATCCGGTGAAAAGCAGCATGAAAATACAGCTAAATAAATAAATACATTTTTAAAGTAAAGATGCAGCACTTTGTTATGATCAGATCAAAGGTGAAAATAACCACAGTCATGGTTCTTTCAGTAATAACTTCTAGAGAGCTATCAAGGAACTCAGTCAAATTTAAGGTATCCAGAGAGTTCTTTAAATGTTTATTTTTTTATTTATTTTATTTATTTAGCTACATTTATATCCCGCTTTTCACCGGGTCAAAGTGGCCTAACAAAAACAGGGGGTGTGGACAGTAATCAAGTCGACAGAAAAAGGGGGGGGGGGCCGTCACCAAGAGGGTCAACATTAATTATTCGAACAGAAAGTAACAAATTAAACAAAAAGACATAAATTTCTTAGTTAGAAACATAGAAACATAGAAATATGACGACAGAAAAAGACCACATGGTCTATCTAGTCTGTCCTTCCATAACAACTACAACAGTCCCCTTTTCACCTTTAGAGATCCTCTGTGTTTGTCCCATGCTTTTCTGAATTCAGTTACTGTCCTCATCTCTACCACCTCCACTGGGAGACTATTCCACGGATCCACTACTCTTTCCGTAAAGAAATATTTCCTCATATCACTCCTGAATCTATCTCCCTTCACCCTCATCCCATGTCCCCTCATAGCAGAACTTGCTTTCAATTGAAAGAGGCTCTCTCCCTGAACATTTATGCCACGGAGGTATTTAAACATCTCAATCATATCACCTCTAACCCGCCTTTCCTCTAAGGTGTACATATTAAGATCCTTCAGTCTGTCCTCATATGCTTTATAATGAAGACCACTAATCATTTTAGTAGCCACCCTCTGCACCGACTCCATCCTGTTCACATCCTTTTGAAGGTGCGGTCTCCAGAATTGCACACTATACTCCAAAATAGAAACAATAAACAATGTCTCAGACAGCCCTATCAAATAACCCCACCATGGGTTTGAACCCATGACCTCTGGCTTTACAGGCAGTGAAGTAACCAGTGGGCTACAGCTCTATAGCTTGTTGCTGGTAGAGGGGGTAGGTCAGGGGGCTGGAAGTGCAATCAGTGAGAGGAGTCTTTTTCTGGTCCAAGATATTCATGAAATAGGATGGTTTTTAGTTGTTTCCGGAATGTGGGGAGGTCTCCGTTTCTTCGGATCAGGTTTCGGAGGGAGTTCCAGAGGGAGGGTGCGTACAGTTCGAATGCCCTGTTGCAGGTCTGTTGATTGAACTTAGTTCGTTTGTGGGGGATAGTGAGTGTGTTGTTGTTGTTCTGACAGGTTGGTCTGTTGAGGGTAGGCTGGGGTAGTAGAGTCCGGAGTTGAGAAGATTGTGTCTGATGGAGGGCTTTGTGGATGAGCAGGATAGATTTGTATTTAATCCTTGCTTCGAGAGGAAGGATGTGAAGTTCTCTTAGGATTGGAGTGATGTGACCATGTTTTTTTCGCTTTCTGGATGATTCTTGCTGTGGTGTTTAATGCTGTTCATAGGGGGTTGATGTGGGTGGTGGGTAGCCCATGATAAATTATATTACAGTAGTCCAGGTGGGGGAGCGTCATAGCCTGCATGACTGTTCTGAAGTCCTTTTGGTCGATGAATGGTCTGAGCCATTGTACCATCTTTGTTTTGTGAAATATTGTTCTGGTAGTCTTTTTTATCTGTTGGTTGAATGTAAGCGCTTGATCGATGATGATTCCTAGATATTTTATTTGGGGTTGAATCTGTATTTGGGTGGTTCCTAATATGAGGTGTGGTGGCGGGGTGAAGTTAGGGTCTTTGGTCACTATGAGGGCTTCTGTTTTTTAATGTTGATGGATAGGTTGTTCTCTTGTAGCCAGCTGGAGATTTCAATGAAGCAGTCTGACAGGTGACTATCTGTTGGGTTGGTGGTTGTGATGGGAGCATATGTCATCCGCGTAGATGTGGTAGTTGATGTTATGAGTGCGTATTGAGCAGAGTGGCTGCAGGTAGATATTGAAGAGCATGGTGGATAGTGTGGAGCCTTGGGGTACTCCTTGGTGCTGGCGGAAGGGGGGGGAGGTTGCCATGCTTGTGTGGATCAGCTGTTGTCTGTTGGTCAGGTAGGAGTGGAGCCATTGAAGTACAACGTCTTTGATGCCAATTTCCTGGAGTCTGTGTAGGAGGGTGTTGTGGGAGATGGTGTCAAAGGCTGCGGCTATGTCTAGGAAGAGCATGGCATATCCAGAGTGTTTGGTCTGTGTTCATTAGTGATGTCATGAGGGTCTCGACTCCATGTAGTGGGCGGAATCCGTGTTGTTGTGGGTCCAGTATGTTGTTGGTATCCAGGTGGTCTTGGAGCTGTTGTTGGATTATCTTCTCGATGACTTTGGTGGTGAATGGGAGGCTTGCTATAGGCCTGAAGGAGGCAGGGTCGAGGGGGTCCAGGTTGGGTTTTTTTAGGGTTGGGTGAATGATGGAGGTTTTGAGGGCTTCTGGCATGTTCCTCAACTGCTCAGTCCCTCTTAGTTCTGTCCAATGCCACATACTTTGCCCCTCAGTTGTTGTTACTTCCTGTGGGTATTCTCAAACCACATCAACTGAAGATATTAGGGGGAGAACCTTGGAAATATAAGAAATCTTAAATCGTTCTTCCTGGTCTGGATCTATAAGTACTCCAACTTTCGAGTTAAGATCTCTTTCTCCTTAGCCTGAACAGATCCCAGTTTCTTCATTTCCCCCATTTGCATCTCTAGATGCTCAATCTTAGAAACCTGTTGGTCCAAACCCTAACGCTGAACTTCCAGTGTTCCAGAAATTAAATTCATATCTTCAGTAACCTTGCCCACAAATGATGATAGTCTAGTCCTTTAATAGCTTTCCATAGGACTTCCATAGTCACTACATCCGTCTTTTTTAATTCACTGATTCTACTTTTAGAATCAGCAATTTTTACCCTTGTCCCCAATCCTGTTCCCAGGATCAGTTTATAGTCTCACCAGAGGCAAGCTCTCCAATTCAAGGAGAGAAGAAATCATGGTAGGAGCTCTTTCTACTTTGCTGACCAGCAAAGATTCCACTCTGCACTCCCCCATCTGTGACACATTGCCACCATGAGTGCTTCTGTGTCTCAGTGCAGCTGTCCTCTCATCAGGGCTAAGTGATTTTATTATTAGTATTTAGCTCACACCTTTCCAGTAGTAGCTCAAGGTGAGTTACAATCAGGTACTATAGTATTTCCCTGTCACCAGAGGGCTTATGATCTAAGTCTATACCTAAGGCAATGAAGGGCTAAGTGACTTGCCCAAGGCCACAAGGAATGTCAGTGGGATTTGAACCCTGGTCTTTCTGGTCACAGACTACTGCTCTAACTACTAGGCTACTCCTCCATGCTGTAGTCTGACAGAAAACCTGCAGATGCCATCATAGTAATGGCTGGTTCCAAAGGTCAGATGCCAAAAGCTTCCAGGGTTGGCAAAACTACTGCCTGGGATGGTAGGGGAGCAGAAGGAAGCACCTGAGACTTCACCTTGTTTTTCTATCTCACGGTTGGTGGCATCGTCTCACCTGAGAGCTCCACAGAGTGTTTTACCACACATCCATCCCCTAAACACCATCTTGCCCTTTCTCTTTCAGCAATATTCAAACAGAAAGCATGTTGTGCATACTATGCACTGTTGTAAGTAGTTTTGGAAACTACCTTCTATAGAGACAATTTTCAAATCTGTCCACATTGGGACAAAATCCACAGGTATGTTTAACCTATGGACATTACATCAGTTTTGAAAGTGAAAGAAGATGTATACTTTCACCTTGAAACTTGTCATAGATATAAAGTTATCAGTAGATATCTGCATCTACCTTTTTCTGTGGATATGATTTGATCAAAGTTCTTGAGACATCTGACTGCTGATGTAGCTACGCCTGAAATGAGAGTCAGAAGCTGCAAAGATATCTTAAAGAATGTATGAAGCATGAACCAAGGGAAGTTGGAGGTGGTCAAGAATGAAATTATATGTGTACACAGAGGCCTATTCCAATCCGTATGTTCGGCCCACTGTACATCTGAACGGAACCGGACGCACAGAGGTAGACGGGATTCTGATCCCATGGGGCACGTCTAGCCCCTGTGGGATCAAAATTGCATCTAGGCCTGTACGTGCAGTCCGGGACCCGATTCCAATGGCCTGCACATATAGGCCTCTGCCCAGCTAACGCAGTCAGGCTCCTGAATGGAGACACAGCGCTATGGCGTCTGTTTGCCATGGCATTGTGGCTCCATTCAGGAGCCACAATCCCTGGCTGCCGACCACTTTTTTTCATTCCCCGCAGCCCGACCCCCGATCTGGCCACCACTGGCCAAGGTCGGGCTGTGGGGAATCTCCTGCCTGGGCTTGCCATCCCCTGGGCTTTGTCACTGCCTGGGCTTGCCATCCCTCAACATCTCGGAGAACTTATTCCACCTCAGAGGTGGAATAAGTTCCCCGTCTAGTCTGCTGGCCCCGGACATACAGGGTCGACATCAGAATCGGCCCTGTATGTCCAAGACTGTGGACCGCCCACTGACCGCTCTAACTCTGCCTTCGCACTGCCCCCTTCCTGCCTCATCTAACCTCTCTGTAGAAACTCCTTGTTCGTACGGTGAAGCTTCATCAGGGACGTGACGGGTGGATGGATAGTGGGATGGATGTCCCAATGGGACGTCCATCCCCACTATCTGTGCTTCAGAATATGTTGCAGGTCAATGAAAAAGAGGAAGGTCAGCAATGAAAAGGATCAATACAATAACAGTAGCTACGGATGCCACTCTATCAACAATTAGCAGCCTGACTGAAGACAGGACAACTATCCAGAGGGTTGCCATGAGTCAACACTGACTCTACGGCACTTAACAACAATATTTTTTAAATTTAAAACAATGAATCAAGATTTGAAAATGCAATCGATGTGTGTATTTTTTTCCACTGACCTACATGTATCCTGAAATACCCCCTTTTAATGCACCTAAAAGTATGTACATTGTGGAAGAACACAGACTTTCTTTCAGATAGCTAATAAACACAGGTAAAACTCTTTTTACCCATGAATGTTACTTTGAAACATGCTCTCTTGTGTTTCTCCCTCACATTCCTACTACCAAGCTAGGTGTGTGTCTCTCTTCCCTTCACTTACTCTTTCTTTCTTCATGTGGAGACTTTTTCTTGCCCTCCTCAGTCTTTTTTCCTCACCCACCTCAGTCTTTTATCCTCACTCTGCTGCAATTTTTCTTTCTGTTCCTTTCCTATCTTGATCTCACTCTTCTTCTTTGCCCTTGGTTCTCATTTCATGCCATCCTTTTCCTTGTACTTTCTTTTCAAGCCCCATCAATATGGCAGCCCACACAATGGAATTTATAGAGGCATCAACAGGCCTAGAGCAAAACCGCCAAATAAGTGATTTCCAAAAGCCAAAAATTCATCATTTGCCTCCACCCTCTCCTATTATAGTATAAGCTTTTTTATATTATACATTTTTTGTGCACTCTCTGATAAATTTCAAAATGTCCAGCTCAACATTGTTTCATCCAATAAATGACAGGCTTACTTCAATATTTATATTGGTTGAAACATGGATGTTGAGCTAAGCCTTGAGCATTGGAGAAATGGAGCAAAGTGCTTGAACTAAACCTTGACCAGTAGAGGCTTGTCCCACTGCAGTGTTGACCAGCGAAAGGAGATGGCTTTTGCTGGATTGGATATTGTCCACAGTCTTATGAAGCACAGTGCTTTTTGTACTGGCGACATAATCAGATAAGTACTTTGTCGTTTTCAATGCTATATTTTACCATTTGAAAGTTGTGGTTTGATTGGGTGGCCCCCTTTTTTGTATTTGAACATTTACTTGGTGTGGGTACCACACCGGAAATTTATCAGAAAGTGCACAAAAAATGTATAATATAAAAAAGCTATACTATAATGGGGGAGGGTGGAGGCAAATGATGAATTTTGGGCATTTTGGAGATCGCTGATTCAACAGTTTTGCTCTAGGGCTGTTGATGTCTCCACTCAGCCCTCTAGAAATTCGTATGATAAGCTTTGATTTTGGAACCCATTTTTTGTGTTTTGGTATATCGACAATAAGGTGGGTTCAGCTGCATTTTTTTGTTTCATTCAGCCCATAATTGGACCATGACTGCTGCCCCCTCTCCCCCTTGCTGTTCCTTCCTTGCATCTTTCTTCTTCTCTCCAATTTAATGTTCCCACCATTTTCGAAAACCTGAATTCAAGTAGTCTGAGGTAACGGGGTTGGGTTTTCCAAAACAAATTAATATCTGTTTGAACTCAGATCTGAGAGAATGTATCTCCCCCTAGTTTATCAGGTGGTCTGGTTTTCTCTTTATTCCTTGCTAGAGCAATATAAGGGACAATAAAATGTAACACTGTAGACTGTACCAGAGCAGCAAGGCGCTTTTGCTCTTGAAGCCTGATGCTTTCCTCTGCTTCTTTTTTCTGATCAGGGGTGAGGTACTTTTCCACTGTAATCTGTAAATACAAGCACATACAAAGTTAAGCTTTTAAAGGTATGAAGGCACATTTCAAATAGTAAGTGGAGAATGGAACCGAGATGCCGAGTTTACAATGTACACAATTCTGGGAGGCTTTTAGGAAAGGCACTACTAAGCGGGACGTTTCTTCTAAAGCAAAGCAGGAGTGCGAGTGCATTTGCACATACGCAGAGTCAGAGGAGCCGCTCAGATCTACATGTGGGAAAAATCAATGGGGGAAACTCGGAAACTTCCACGTGCAGGTTGGAATTTCAGAACTTACAGATGTAAGTGACGGTACTTACATGTGTATGTCAGTCATTTTGCAAGCCTACATGTATAAATGCTGCCATTTAACTGCAGATGCCACTATCTTTATCTAATTTCACTCTAGAGGGGGAAATAAACAGAGGATTAACCCCATTAATCCTTTCTGTAAAGGCCTGGCCCAAACTAGCACTTTTTAAAAATTGATATGTGCCAGAGAGCAGCTGTAAATCCTTATACAGAATGGGGAATACACATGTAGATTTTTGACCTTCCCAGGCCACTCCCTAACCATGCTCCTGAGACATCCCCTTGCAATTTCTAAATAGTAGGAACATCCATGTGTAACTTGATTGCAAGCTGTTGGCTCTTATGGGATTATCATGAGCTCAGGGCTGACAAGAGCTTCTGGTACCACCTGGGAGGAGAGGAAGAAAGAAGGGCAAAGTAGGAAAAGATGGTGGCAAGACAGCAATATGTATGTTATGTGCAAAAGGTCCTTTGGTCTTCAGCCTCCCAAAGGCCAGGTTTTACAATGGCAGTCATTTAGGGCTACATTTTCAAAGTCTTAGACATGTTTTAAAATCGTTAACCCTCCTAAGTTGACCTTTTCCAGGAAGTGGATTAGCTGCCTGAAAGTCCACATCTTTTTGTCTGCATGGAAAAGAGGCTTTCTGGGGATTTTTCAGAGATGTGTTTGAAATTTACGCACAGACATGTAATTTTCATAGTAAGAATGCTGCTAAGGTTCTTACTGTACAGCATCATTTTACAATATGTAAGGGTACATATGTGCTTTTAGTTGCATTAAGAACCCAGTATTCAAGCACAATGCACACGGATGCTCTGGGTTTGAAAATTATTTGTCTGGGCTTGAAAGTGTGTCCTTTTGCTCTTAGGTGTCCTATTGAAAAATTTACCCTTGATGGTTTCTACCTAATTTTGAAATCCTTGTTAAATGCTCAAAAAAAAAAAGAAATCTCAGTATTATACCTCAGTGTGTTGTGTAATGAAAGAGATTTTAGGAAAGGGATTGCTCTGTGTTCTGCATAGTGTGTGTGAAGCATTTGATATAATGACAAACACAGCACAATTTGACCAAAATACTGCATCACAAAGAGTAAGCCTATAAGGAAAACATAAGACACTTTGCATGTTTACTACTGTGTGCTAACTGTTAACGCAGGGTTTGTCATGCGGTAAGTGCTCTGCGCTCATAGTGCAGGACTCTGCTCTAACTGGATAGCACATGATAAGTTGGAGACTAAGCAGGTGAGGGGTGGAAGATGGGCATTGATGGTGCATTGTGGTTAGCACAGGCATTATGGATGTGTGTAACTATGAATTTTGCTGTTAGCATGGGTGCATCTAATGCCACCTCAGGGAGTGGGGGTAAGTGCACCCGTGTGCCTGTTGGCGTGGTACAGCAAATTAGCAATGTGCTAAAGTTAGTGTGGGCCTCTGCACTATTTTCACAGGTCAAACGTGCACTACCAGAACACCCTTTAATAAACACTCCTCTATATTCTGTGCAGTATTTCAGAAGCATTTAAGATGTGGTAGTATATTAGAATAATAATATCTGTCACTTTCATAGCTCTACACAGTGCTGTATAATAGTGTTAAGTCCTTATCAAAGGAGCTTCAAATCTAAGTGGTCACTTGAGAAGCCATGGGAAATAAAGTGACTTTCCCAAGGTCAGAAGGAATGTCAGTAGAAGTGGAATTCTCAATCACTAGGCTAGTCCTCTCTTCAAAGTCTTACCAATCAAATGTAACTTTCTGATTGGTCAAAAGGCAGATTCTGCAGCTTGAGATATTACAAGCATGGTAGTAAAAGGGATGCCTTGCTGGTGAGAGCCATCTGCCATCAGGTTGCGGCCACACTGATTGGCCGGTTACAAGACTGTAAGGAAAGGGTACGGACAGTAGAGAAGGATATTGAGGCTGTCCTCTTGACTTGGACTTTGTACGCTGCTGCTGATGACTCCATTTTGGAGGCCTGTAATGCATTTTTAGATTGCACAACTTTGCCCAGATTATCCCCTGACCAGTGCATGGCTTTGTCCTGCCCAATATTAGCGCTGGAAGTGCAGCGAGCCATTTACAGTTTATAAGTGGGCTGGCTCAGACAGTTACCTTACTGAAGGGTAGAGATCACAAGGATATTGAGGCTTATCACCTATTTCGTTACTTAACACTGACATGAAGGTTTTGCACTGTGGTTGGAAAATCTTTTGCCTGCACCGATACAGTCAATTTATATTGTAAAGCGCCCTGATGCCTCGGTGTGGGCGGTATATAAAGAAATGAATAAAGATAAAGATCTGTATCAGACCTGGTTTGTTTGGAGATGATCCTCAATGGATAACAGTTGCTGGCTGTTCCATCTTCTCCAGTTGGTGAAGTATGGGTGCTCGACTGGGAGTGTTGTCCCTGGATACTAACAAAGCTTTTGGTCAGCTTAAATGGCCTTTTCTGTTTGTGGTACTGCACCGTTTTGAATTGCCAGAAGCTTTGTTGTGCTGGGTGACGGCCCTTTACTCAGACCCTAGCACCCATTGCCTTATTAATGGAGTATTAATGGCCTCTTTTCCGATTCAGAGTGGTATGCGGAAGTATTGCCCTCTCTCTTTAAGAACATAAGATATGCCATACTGGGTCAGACCAAGGTCCATCAAGCCCAGTATTCTGTTTCCAACAGTGGCCAATCTAGGTCATACGTATCTAGCAGTTTCCCCAAGAGACACAGGTTCCACAATGCTTGTATTGGTTCAAGCATTGATATCCTGGGTCCCTTCTTAATAATGGTTTATGGACCTTTCCTCCAGGAACTTGTCCAAACCTTTTTTAAACCCAGCTACACTAACAGCCTTTACTACATCCTCCGGTAACAAATTCCAGAGTTTGATTACACGTTGAGTGAAAAAATATTTTTGTTTATTAGTCTTAAATCGTTTACCCTGTAGCTTCATTGCATGTCCCCTAGTCTTTCTATATTCTGATAAGGTAAATAATCGATCTACGTTTACCCGTTCCACTCCGTTCATTAATTTATAGACTTCTATCATATCTCCCCTCAGCCGTCTCTTTTCCAGGTTAAAGAGCCCTAACCTTTTTAGCCTTTCTTCATAGGAGTATCCTTCCATCCCCTTTACCATTTTGGTGGCTCTTCTCTGAACCTTTTCTAAAATCGCTATATCCTTTTTAAGATACGGCGACCAGAATTGCACACAATATTCAAGGTGCGGTCTCACCATGGAACGATATAGAGGCATTATAATATCTTTTGTTTTATTTTCCATTCCTTTCCTTATCATACCTAGCATTCTATTTGCTCTCTTGGCCGCCGCTGCACACTGGGCCTAGGGTTTTAACATGTTATCCACAATGACGCCTAAATCCTTTTCCTGGGTGGTGGTTCCTAATGTGGAACCTTGCATCGTGTAACCATAGTTTGGGTTGTTCTTCCCTAGGTGCATAACCTTGCACTTGTCCACATTAAATTTCATCTGCCATTTTGATGCCCAGTCTTCCAATTTATCAAGATCCTCTTGCAATTTTCCACAATCCTCTTGGGTTTTAACAACTTTAAATAGTTTTGTGTCATCCGCAAATTTGATAACCTCACTCGTTATTCCACTTTCCAGGTCATTTATGAATATGTCAAAAAGCAGCGAACCCAGCACAGATCCCTGGAGTACACCACTATTCACTTTTCTCCATTGGGAAAATTGGTCATTTAGCCCTACCCTCTGCTTTCTATCTTTTAACCAGTTCCTGATCCACAATAGTACACTGCCTCCTATCCCATGACTCTTTAGTTTTGCCAAAAGTCTCTGATGAGGGACCTTGTCAAAGGCTTTCTGAAAGTCCAGATACACAATATCAACCGACTCACCTTTGTCCACCTGATTATTCACTCCTTGAAGCTTTTCAACTGGGCTCTGGAGCCTCTGGAGAGTTTTGTTCATGCTTTGTGTGAGATTGCTGGGCTCCGGGTGGACAGGGTTAAGAACAAACTTTCCATTTATGTGGATAATGTGCTACTGCTTTGGGGTGGTGGCGGGGGGGGGGGGGGGGCGGCTGGATTCCTCCATTCCAGAATTGCACCAGCTTTTGGTGGACGTCGGAGTGGTGGCCAGCTACTGGGTTAACAGGTGGAAATCTGAATTGCTGATCCTGGGTCTTTGGAGAGGGCCTTCCAGTGGTGTTGCACCATTTTTGGCCAGTTTCTAGTTTAACATTTATTTATTTATTTGGCTGTTTTATTATACCGCTTTTCACCAGGTCAAAGATGTTTACATTTAACTCAGATGTAAGGAAAGGGCATTGCTATCCACTGCCTGCTCCAGCAAAGTACCCAACTTTCTGTTCTCAACCTCCCCAAGGGTCAAACTGCCCTCTACAGGGAAAGCAGACTTTTTGGTTACTGCCTGCTGCGCAGAACCACCTTAGGGGAAAAGAGGCGTTCTCTCTCGAGTTCCAGCAGGGCATGCCATGCCTCTTGTTCCTCTCAAACCAGCCCCTGAGAAGTCCCACATATTCTATCTCGGAATCACTCGATGCCGTGGAGACACCTGTTGTTCTGGGCAAAGGCCTCCCTGAACCCTAACTCGAATCATATCCGTGACGTGGAGGGCTTGGAAGAGGAGTGGTCCACTGCACAATGCTCCACAACTGGTGGCGCATCTTCTCTCAAGCTGGGCTGCTGCCATTGCCAGTACTGGAGGAGAAGTCTGCCCCCCTGTGGCTCGCACTGCACCCCCAAAGGTCCCCGAGGGCCCTACACAACTAGAATTAGATGTGCAGTCCTAAGTTTGAGGGTTTTTTTTTTTGTTTTGACATTTTTCTGGGCGATTGCACTCTGCCGAAGGGCCAGCAATCAGCTCCACTGACTCCAACATGGCCCCTCTGGCTCCCTGGACCGCCCGAGAACATGAGGGACTCACCTCCAAAAATGTGGCATCTTGCATGCAGCCTAGGCCAATCCTCAGAGGCTGCCCTCCTGCCAGGCCTCACATCCCAAACACTGTGGTCTGGCCGGCATCTTGGGATGGACCGGACTGTGCCCTGCTGTGCCTTAATGCGCACCCAAAAGCACCAAACACAAAGGGGATTAGGGGATTCAGCACTGAAGCCTGACAGAAAAATACTGCAGTCCAAGGCAAAGTGTATCAAAATAAAACAGCCTAAGCAAAACTAAAATTAAATAAAGTAAAATACACAAAAACTAAAAGAATTCGGGGCTTTTCTTCTCTGTCCGTGCTGGAGGCATGCCGGCAGCTGCTTGATTTACTGCTCTGGAGGGGAAAATCGCAATGGGAGAAAACCGGCCGAGCTGCAGTGCTCTGAGGAGGGAAATATAAAAAATGGCACCTCTTTTTCAGCTGCGCAGCTAACAACCCACAGCCATGCGGTCTAACCCGAAAGCCAGGGCCTTCCTCAGAGTTTATATAAGTGCAGCCATTTCTGCTATGCACCACTCAAATTATTCCAATTTCTGATCTTGGTCCTACTTCGCAGCATTTACCTTTGTTTCCTCTGCGACTTCTGGACTGTGGCCCACAGCATTGTTCTTCCCTTCACGCTCAGCCATTAAAGCAGGCTTCGGCGCTACGTTTGTCTGCCAGTCTCCATGCTCGTGGAGGCTCCTCACCCGGTGACTGGTTCGGGAGTCACCTCTAGTCTCGGGATGTCTCTGCCATCCCACAAACTCCCCAACACAGCAGGGGGGGGGGGGAGGAGGAGGCGGAGGGAAGTCTTCCTTTGCTGCTTTAGCTATGAAAATCTCTTCCTGCCTATTTCCTTGCCTTTTTGTTGTTGTTTTTGCGAATCCTACCAAAAACAACAGCTCTACTGCCAATTACAGGTAACTACATCAATCCTATGCTCCTTAGCTACCCTTTCAGTGACCAAAAACCTTGGCTCACTACCTCCTTCAGCTACTTGGAGACTGAGCATGGGTCTGGTAGGTGGGGCCGGCTGCCTAAGTACTATGAAGTCATCAAAAGATGACGTGCTCAGTCTACAAGCTGCTGGAAGAGGTACACTACCCAGAGGTCAGCACTGGAGGGACGATAAGGAACAAAGTTTACATAGAATGGTAAGTTTTTACATTAAATCGGTAACTTATTTATAGAGGCTTCTTTGCATGCAAGTACTCATAACTTATATACAATGACTTCTATATAGGGGATGAGGGGATTATCTGAGGGGATGTGTTTAGGTGGTGGATCTGAAGTGTTCTGTGAATAGGTGGGTTTTCAGGAATTTTCGGAATATGAGGTCTTTGGTGTTCCTTATCTTATCAGGGAAGGAGTTCCAAATTGTTGGAGCACAGAGCTTGTAAGATCTTGAGCATATGTATTGGATGCTTTTTGTTCTTTCGCAAGGGATTGCTAGTTTTCCTGGTCAATAGCCTTCTGGGTCTGTCAGGATTTCATGATGTCCCTAATGAATATTCATGAGATCTATTTGCATCCATTGCCTTCCATTGTATGGAAATAGGTCCATGAATATTCATTAGGGACATCATGAAAACCTGACTGGTCTGCGGCCCTCCAGGACCGGAATTGCCCACCCCTGGACTAGGGTATTTTGATGAGGGTTTGTAGGTGTAAGGCTGATTGATTAAGATTTTGAAGGTAATTAGGAGGATTTTGTACAGGATTAGGAGGTGAAGAGGGAGCCAGTGAAGTTGTTTTAGGACAGGGGTGATGTGATCATATCTTGATGCTCCTTGGATAATTTGGGCTGCTGTGTGGAGAGCTGTTTGCAGGGGTAATAGAGTTGTGTGGGGTAGGCCGTGGTAGATGGAGTTGCAGTAGTTGATGTGAGGGATGATTAGAGCCTGTAGGGCTGAGCAGAAGCTGGAAGGTTCTAGTAGCGGTCGAAGACATTCTAGGGTCCGAGTCTTGTAGTAGATTGCTCTTGTTATACATTTTATCTGCTTTTTTAGGTGTTGATCTAGGGTGACTCCCAGGTACTTCACTTCTGACCGAACTTGTATTTCGGTGTTATTTAAGATGATAGTAGGTGGCAGGGATGAATGTGTCATCCTTGGTGACAAATAAAGATTCTTTTTTCTTGAGGTTTATGGATAAGTAGTTTGATTCCAGCCATTGGGATCTGACCCGTCTTTATGGGTTGGCATAAAGACGGGTCAGATCCCAGCAGCTGCTTGTTGTAATTTTTTAGTCCTTTTTATGTTTAAGACATTTTAAGTTTATTTTTTTTATTATGTTAGTTCTTTACTTATTCTAGTTTCAATTAATTTTTTTATATTTTTATTTTACACTCAAAGTTTTTTAAAGTTATTTTTAAATGTTTTGGTCCTTCGTTCAGCTTGTTCGGTGTTCCTGAACAGTAGACAGTAGACCGGGAACCAGGCTATCATAATCTACTTCCGGTTTAACTTGACAGCTGTTTGTGAATTGTGATGTGGACATATGATTGTTGGCTTTGTTGGTCAGTTTGTCAGTAATTGATTAAAGTTTATTTCAATGATTTGTAACGAAATGATGTCACAAGTGAATTTTGTGAGGAGTCCATGACATGGGCAGCTGGGCTCATCATGTGGGATCCGGCCCATCTGGGGCCCCTGCAGGCCGCCAGGTGCCAGGGGCCTCACACTGGCAAAGACGGGCCAGATTGGGATATATCGGTAATGAGATTCCTTTGCATCTGCGTGATCTCTATAAGACCAGCTATGCAACTCTAAGAACATAAGATATGCCATACTGGGTCAGACCAAGGTCCATCAAACCCAGTATCCTGTTTCCAACAGTGGCCAACCTAGGTCATAAGTACCTAGCAGTCTCCCCAAAAGACACAGGTTCCTCAATGCTTGTATTGGGTCAAGCAGTGATATCCTGGGTCCCCTTTAATAATGGTTTATGGACCTTTCCTCCAGGAACTTGTCCAAACCTTTTTTAAACCCAGCTACACTAACAGCTTTTACTACATCCTCTGGTAACAAATTCCAGAGTTTGATTACACGTCGAGTGAAAAAATATTTTCTGTTATTAGGCTTAAATAGGTTACCCTGTAGCTTCATTGCATGTCCTCTAGTCTTTTTATATTCTGATGACGTAAACAATCAATCTACGTTTACCAGTTCCACTCCATTCATTAATTTATAGACCTCTATTATATCTCCCCTCAGCCGTCTCTTTTCCAGGTTGAAGAGCCCCAACCTTCTTAGCCTCTCTTCATAAGAGAACCCTTCCATCCCCTTTACCACTTTTGTGGCTCTTCTCTGCACCTTTTCTAATAATGCTATATCCTTTTTAAGATACGGCGACCAGAATTGCACACAATATTCAAGGTGAGGTCGTACCATGGAACGATACAGAGGCATTATAATATCCTTTGTTTTATTTTCCATTCCTTTCCTTATGATACAAAGCATTTTATTTGCTCTATTTGCCGCTGCTGCACACTGGGTGGAGGGTTTTAACATGTTATACACGATGACGCCAAAATCTTTTTCCTGGGTGGTGGTTCCCAATGTGGAACCTTCCATCCGTGTAACCATAGTTTGGGTTGTTCTTTCCTAGGTGCATAACTTCGCACTTGTCCACATTAAATTTCATCTGCCATTTGGATGCCCAGTCTTCCAATTTATCAAGATCCTCTTGCAATTTTCCACAATCCTCTTGGGTTTTAACAACTTTAAATAGTTTTGTGTCATCTGCAAATTTGATAACCTCACTTGTTATTCCCTTTTCCAGGTCATTTATGAAAATGTCAAAAAGCAGCGGAGCCAGCACAGATCCCTGGGGTACTCCTCTATTCACCTTTTTCCATTGGGAAAATTGACCATTTAGCCCTACCCTCTGCTTTCTATCTTTTAACCAGTTCCTGAACCACAATAGTACACTGCCTCCTATCCCATGACTTTTTAGTTTTGCCAAAAGGCTCTGATGAGGGATCTTGTCAAAGACTTTCTGAAAGTCCAGATACACTACATGAACCAACTCACCTTTGTCTACCTGTTTATTCACACCTTCAATTGGGAAAATTGACCATTTAGCCCTACCCTCTGCTTTCTATCTTTTAACCAGTTCCTGAACCACAATAGTACACTGCCTCCTATCCCATGACTTTTTAGTTTTGCCAAAAGGCTCTGATGAGGGATCTTGTCAAAGGCTTTCTGAAAGTCCAGATACACTACATGAACCAACTCACCTTTGTCTACCTGTTTATTCACACCTTCAAAAAAACATAACAGATTAGTAAGACAAGATCTTCCTTGTCTAAAGCCATGTTGGCTGTCTCCCATTAAGCCATGACTATGTACATGATGAGTAATTTTGTTCTTTATAATGGTTGCTACCATTTTTCCCAGTACTAATGTCAGGCTCACCAGTCTGTAATTTCCCGGATCACCCCTGGAACCCTTTTTAAAAATTGGCGTTACATTGGCAATCCTCCAATCTTCAGATATTACAGATGATTTTAATGATAGTTCACAGATTACTAATAGCAGGTCTGCAATATCATATTTCAGTTCTTTCAACACCCTTGGATGTATACCATCTGGTCCAGGTGATTTGTTACTCTTCATTTTATCAAACAGTTGTAATACATCTTCCTGGTGTATTAATATTTCTTTCAAGTCCTCTGCAGTATCACCTTTAAATACCACTTCAATCATGGGTAACATCCCTACATCTTCCTCAGTAAAGACCGAAGCAAAGAATTCATTCAGTCTCTCCGCTATAGCCTTGTCCCCTCTTACTGCCCTTTTTACCCCTCTATCATCTAATGGTCCAACTGACTCTCTCACAGGTTTTTTGCTACAAATGTACTTGAAAAAGTCTTTATTATGCGTTTTTGCTTCCACAGAAAGTTTCTTCTCAAATTCTCTCTTTGCCTGCCTTATCAATGCCTAGCATTTAACTTGTCAGTGCTTGTGCTGTTTCCTGTTTTCGTCATTTGGCTCTTTTTTCCATTTCCTGAAAGATGCTTTTTTTGTCAACAACAGCCTCTATGAACTCACCTTTAAACCACGCTGGCAGTATTTTGGACTTCCTTTCACTTTTCTTAAAGCGTGGAATACAGCCGATCTGGGCTTCCAAGATAGTATTTTTAAACAACACCCAAGCTTGATGTAAGTTTTTGACCTCTGCATCTGCTCCTTTTAGTTTTTTCTTAACTATTTTTCTCATTTTCTCATAGTTTCTCTTATGAAAGTTAAAAGGTAGTAATGTGGATTTCCTTACCATCCCTCCTCCATTAATTAAATCAAACGCGATCATGCTATGAACACTATTGCCAAGTGGCCCCAACACCCTTATCTCTTGCACCAGATCTGGTGTTCCACTAAGGACTAAGTCCAAAATGGCTTCCCCTCTGGTCAGTTCGTGAACCAGCTGCTCCATTTATTTCATCTAGAAATTTTATCTCCCTAGTATGTCCTGCCGTGACACTGACCTAGTCAATACCAGGATAATTGAAATCACTCATTATTATTACTGTTCTGTAAATTTTGTTAGCTTCCCTGATTTCTTTGAGCTTTTCATCATCCATTTGTTCATTCTGGTCAGGCGGTTGAAAGTACAACCCCACTGCCATCGCCTTCCCCTTTTTACATGGAATTTCAATCCATAGAGATTCTACAGCGAATCTTGTTTCCTGCAAAACTTTAATCCTTTGTGACTCAATGCCCTCTCTGACATAGAGCGCAACCCCTCCACCAATTTGATCAGCTCTACCATTATGATATCGTTTGTACCCAGGTATCACAGTGTCCCACTGGTTGTCCTCCATCCACCATGTCTCTGAGATACCAATCATATCTAACTTCTCATTTAGTGCTTTATATTCTAACTCTCCCATCTTATTTTTTAGACTTCTAGCATTTGCATACAAGCATTTTAGAGACTGTATTTTATTCATATTAATTTGGTTATCAGTAGGCAGGCGTAATTTTGAATCTTTAATCTCTGTCTGCTCTGTACTCAAGGGCATTTGGGCTACCTTTGTCTTTATTGGAACCTCTCTGCTGATGTGCCCTAAATTCATTTTTTTGGTAGTATCCTTCAAGGAAACATTGTTCCGAACCATGCGCTCTTGTGCGACTGTCGGCTTTCCCCTCTTATCTAGTTTAAAAGATGCTCTATCTCCTTTTTAAAGGTTAATGCCAGCAGCCTGGTTCCATCCCGCTTAAGGTGAAGCCCATCCCTTCAGAAGAGCCCCTCCTTTCCCCAAAATGTTCCCCAGTTTCTAACAAATCCAAAACCTTCATCCTTGCACCATTGTCTCATCCATGAATTGAAACTCCAGAGCTCTGCCTGCATTTTGGGTCCTGCGCGTGGAATGGAAAGCATTTCAGAGAAGGCTACCTTGGAAGTTCTGGATTTCAACTTCCTACCTAAAAGCCTAAATTTAGCCTCCAGAACCTCCCTACCACATTTTCCTATGTCATTGGTACTGACATATACCAAGACAGCAGACTCCTCCCCAGCACTATCTAAGACCTTGCCTAGGTGGCGCGTGAGGTCCGCTATCTTCGCACCAGGCAGGCATGTTACCAGGCAATCCTCACATCCACCAGCCACCCAGCTATCTACATGTCTAATGATTGAATCATCAACTATAATGGCTGTCCTAACCCTTCCCTCATGGGCACATGGCCCTGGAGAAACCTCCTCGGTGTGAAAGGGTTTTACATCACCTGGAGGACAGGTCCTAACTACAGGATCACTTCCTGCCACACCAGGGTGATGCTCTCCTGTCACGTGACCTCTCTCCTCCATGGCAACAGGGATGCTGCCAGTCTGGAGGTGGGACTTCAGGACTATATCCCGGTAGGTCTCGTCTATGTACCTCTCTGTCTTCCTTATGTCTTCAAAGTCTGCTACTCTTGCCTCCAGAGATCGGACTCATTCCCTGAGAGCAAAGAGCTCCTTGCACCTTGTGCACACGTAAGACCCCTCACCAACTGGGAGAAAATCATACATGTGACACAGTGCAAAAGAATGGAAAGCCCCTATCTCGCTGCTGGACTGCTGTCTGCATCTTTGCTTTAAGGTTGTGTTTAGATATTTAAGTTCTTTACTTACTAAGGTTTGCTGGGGATACTTATACTAAAAAAACTATACCCAATACGTTTAATGTACTTTGTTCACCTGAAGTTTAATTAATCTCAGGTCCTTAATGTATGCCGATGAGAATAAACAGCTCCACCTGAGAGTGAATATGGCACCTCCCTTCCTTTAAGAGGTTTAAGTAGCTATAAAGCTATGATTATCCCAGGGGTGGGTGGGTGTCGGGGAGGGAAGGAGGGAAAGAAGACTTATTAAAATCTGGCTGCTAGACAGTACCCTCTTCTGTGCTTCTAAGGTAATCTGTGACCAATCTCCAAGGGGAGTCCCAAAGCCCTTGCTTTGATAGAGAGAGTTTTGGGTTCTAAATTTAACCAGAAAGCTCTCTGTTGTGTTTTAAATTTAAGCTGCAAACTCTTGCTGCTAGTAGGCCCTGACTGATTTAACAATTACACTGCGTTCACAGATTAATCAGCTTTAATCTAAAGAATTCTTTTTTCCCCAAGATTTAGAAAAATTCCCAGAAGTAAATATTTACAATTGCAGATCTCTCTCCAGAAGTAGCAGTCCCCTTTTGTAGTCCTTCAAGACTCTGTT
Organism: Ichthyophis bannanicus; assembly: GCA_033557465.1. Lineage (NCBI taxonomy): Eukaryota > Metazoa > Chordata > Amphibia > Gymnophiona > Ichthyophiidae > Ichthyophis > Ichthyophis bannanicus. The sequence continues at coordinate 944,745,755 of CM066034.1, forward strand.
CCTTCAGATTGAGCGGAATTTGTGTACATGGGCAGATTTGCCTGTTTTATGGGATGGGTGTATTAGTTTGATAAAAATTAATATTTTCCCTCATTTACTTTATCTTTTCCAGCATTTGCCTTGTATGCTTTTGGGTGTGGTTTTCTGTAAGCTGAATGAAACATCGAAACATTGAAACATGATGGCAGAAAAAGACCATAGGGCCTATCTAGACTGCCCTTCCATGTCAATTACTATAGTCCCTTTTTTCCTTTAGAGATCTTCTATGTTTGTCCTATGCTTCCCTGAATTCAGATACTGTCCTTGTCTCTACTACCTCCACTGGGAGACTATTCCACGAATCTACCCCCGCTCCCCACCGCAAAGGTCAATCAGGCCCTCTGCTGAGACCTTTAAATTTCTGAGCACAATCAGGTGCAAAGCACATCATCAGGATCTGACCAGCATCTGCAGCAGCGAGCGGGCAGGTAAGCTCCTCCCTGCTCCCCTCCACCAAGGCCAATCGGGCCCTCTGCTGATACCTTTATATTTCTGAGCACAATCAAGCGTGCCCACATCTCACAGGCCCGCACCTGAGGGCCTCACCAGAGGGCCTTTTGCTGGGGACATACAACAGACCTGCACAAAAAACAACCAAAGACCTGTAGAGCAATGTTACTGCAGGAGAGAACACACTAGCACGCTTTAGCAGATCCAGCACAACCTGAGCATCACTTCAATCCGGTATAGAAGCGCAACGGCCCTAAACCCCCGCACAAACCGATTCAAAAACCAGCAAGAGCCATACAACACCTCAAAAGGCACAGAAAAAAAAAATCCAGCACCAGAGCGGCTCAGAAAAAACATCCAATGATGACTCCACTGCTAATCCTACTAATACTTTGCTTCACCTCACTTCTCACACCCACCATACCATTAACATTTACCCCTGCATACATTCCAATCATCCATTCACACCCTCTCATTATAACTCCCTCCAGCTATCAAAGAAACAAACCCAAACACACAACACTTCATTCAAATCAAAATCCAGGTACCCACACATATATCCCCACCGCAAAAAAACTTAAGAGAAGACTCCCTTCTGAAATGCACCCTCCTAAATGCCCGATCTGCAAGAAACAAGATACAGCTCCTAACAGATCTTCTAATCGACAACAACATTGACATCCACAGCATTACAGAATCCTGATTCATGGAGACAGACTCTGTCCTGCTAAACCAACTTGCCCCACATGACTACCATATTTTTAGCTGGAGCAGCAATGAAACTACCTACCTCCAGTCACAATACAAGACAGAAAACAGCAACCTGGTACACGCCTCAGCTAAAGAGCTAAAATGGAGAAACACTAGATCAAGCGACAGCCTAAACACCTACAAACTCAAACTACAGGAATACCAGGTAGCTACAACTCAAGCAAAGAAAGACTACCATACAAAGTTGATCCAAAGCTCTCTCAATTGACCCCAAGAGCTCTTACATAGAAACATAGAAACATGATGACAGAAAAAAAGACCACATGGCCTATCTTTATTTATTTATTTATTTTATTTAGCTGTATTTATATCCCGCTTTTCACCGGGTCATCTAGTCTGTCCTTCCATATCAAAATAGTCAAATCACTAAGCAAAGACATAACACAACAAGGAGAAAAAAACAACCTCACCCCACAGATGATGGCAGACTACTTCCCAACCTCATCTCACCACAATGGCACAAACATGTTCATTACCACAACAAGAAGCAGAACATCAGAATATATTGAATTAATTCAGAGATATCACACTTGATTACCTAGATTAAATAATCACAAGGATCAAGACGCACCTCACCACTTGTCCAGTCAACTGAATCAAGCTTGCAAGACAGGAACTCACTCCAACAATAAAGATCACCCAGCTGTCTCTGCAGCAAGAACATGTACTACCAGAACTCAAAACAGCCTCCATTTGCCCTATAAGAAAGGGGACATCAAAAATATCAATCAACTAACCTCATATTGGCCCATAGCTAGCCTCCCCTTTATTGCAAAAATACTAGAAAAAATTGTATGCCAACAACTCCAGGATCACATAGAAACACATTACCCACTCAACCACCAACAATACGGATTCAGACCACACCATGGAGTGGAATTTCTAATGACTGCCTTCCTAGATAATCTCATCAAAGGCAAGGGCACTGACAAACCCAACACTAGCTTCTTACTCATTTTCTTACACATAAAAGCAGCATTTGACTCCACGCTGCACAACTTAATCATCCAGCGACTACCAACACTTGGTCTAACAGACACTCCCCTCACCTGATTCAAGTCCTACCTAACAGACCAACAGCTACAAGTACAGGCTCCACTAAATCCACCCCATAACTCAAAACCAAGGAGTTCCACAAGGCTACACCCTCTTGTCATTAATATTCAACATCTTTCTCCAACCAATTTGTACAGTCATAAAAGCATTCAACATCCTATACCACATCTATGCTGATGTTATGATCTACACACCCATCAACACACTCAATCCAGATATCACACCCATAACAAAATGCTTCTCCTCCATCAGCGAATGGCTCAGAATATATAACATGACCATAAATTTCAAAAAAACAGAAGCCCTCTACATTACCAGAGACAACAGCTTCAAACCATCAAGCTCTATAAATTTTGATGGGACCTAAATCCAAGTTAAACAGGAAGTACAATACCTAGATGTTACCTTGGATCAATGCCTCACCTTCAAAGGACACATACGGAACATTACAAAGAGCATTTACTTCAAACTCAAAACAATTAAACACCTCAAACCTCTCCTAGCCCAACACAACTTTCGTTCAGTCCTCCAAGCAACTATCTTTCCACCCTTTGAATACTGTAATATCATCTTCCACGTCCTACCAAAATCAACTATCCATCCGCTCCAACTTGCACTCAATATGGCAGCTCAAACCCTCTTCAATTCACAAAAGGCAGAGCACATAATCTCCCTGCTCCAACAACTACACTGGCTACCAATAATAGAATGCATAAAATACCCAGTCTTCAAAATTCTCAATAAATTATCCTCGCCATACTTACAATCCCTACTTCAAGTCATACCTAACAACAGAAAATGACAAACTGGCTCACAGAACATGATAAGCATACCAATAATATTTACTAAAACCACATCAAAGAGTCTTCTCTCTTTTTGCTCCATCTCTATGGAACTCTATCCTTGATAAACTATGGGCCTCAAAGGACACAGCAACCTTCAGAAAAGCCTTAAAGACTCACATATTCAAAGACTGCTTCTCAGATAACATCACATAGCTAGCCACCAATGAAATCCTCAGTCCCTTCCCTCCCCTTCATCCTATCCTCCCAAGTTCACTCCCTTCCACATACTCTACCCTCCCATGACTATCTAATGTCATAACTTAAGTTAATGTTAAATGTATTCTCCAAGTTGATTTCCCTGTTTCCATGTACACTGTTCTGTTTCAATGTATACCGCTTTGACCATAGGATAAAGCGGTATAGAAAAACTATTAAATAAATAAATAAATCTACCACTCTTTCCATAAAGAAATATTTCTGTATATTACTCCCGAGTCTATCCCCTTTCAAACTCATCCTATATCCCCTCATTGCAGAGCTTTCTTTCAATTAAAAGAGGCTCTCCTTCAGAGCATTTATGCCATGGAGGTAGTTAAACGTCTCTATCATATCTCTTCTATCCCGCCTTACCTCTAAAGTAGACATATTGAGATCTTTAAGTCTGTCCCCATATGGTTTATAATGAAGACCACTGCCCATTTTGGTAACCACCCTCTGCACAAACTCCATCCTGTTTATATCCTTTTGAAGGTGTGGTCTCCAGAACTGCACATAATACTCCAAATGAGGTCTCACCAAAGACTTATACAGAGATACCATCACCTCCTTTTTCCTGCTGGCCATTCCTCTCCCTATGCACCCAAGTATCCGTCTGGCTTACACCATTGCTTTTTCTACCTTTCTAGCCACTTTACTATCATCAGAAACAATAATGCCCAGGTCCCTCTCTTCTTTCGTGGAAAGAAGTACTTCACCCCCTAAACTGTACTGTTGCCTTGGATTTTTGCAGCCCAAATGCATGACTCTGTATTTTTTAACATTAAATTTCAGCTGCCAAATTCTCGACCATTCTTCAAGCTTAACTAGATCCCTCTCCATGTTATCTAATCATTCCTGGTTGTCTACTCTATTGCAGATTTTTGTATCATCTGCAAAGAGGCAAACCTTACTTGACAGCCCTTCCACAATATCACTAACAAAAATGTTAAAAAGAATCGGAGCAAGGACAAATCCCTGTGGCACACCACTGATAACATCCTTCTCCTCTGAGTGAGCTTCATTTACCTGTACCCTTTGTTGCCTCCCACTCAACCAGTTTCTAACCCAGTCAGTCACTTTAGGGTCCATCCCTAGGGTGCTCAATTTATTTATAAGTCACCTGTGCGGAACTGTGTCAAAGGCTTTACTGAAATCTAAGTATACCTCATCTAGGATTCTCCCTTGGTCCAACTCTCTGGTCACCCAGTCAAAGAAATCAATAAGATTTGTCTGATGAGATCAGCCTCTAGTAAACTCATGCTGCCTCGAATCCTGGAATCCTTGGACTCCAGAAACCTCACTATCCTATGTTTTAGCAGCATTTCCATTTATTTACCGTATTTTCATGCAAATAATGCACCCACATATATAATGCGTACACACATATAACACACAGAAATGATGACATGGTGTTCAAGAACTTTCGGATAAGCACCTATGCTTACATTGTGCATGCCCTTTTGGATATGGACCATGCTAGGAATGAAACGCAAGTCCTACACCGCCGACATCAAGCTGAAAGTTGTTGTGAGAACGGAAGAAACAAGCAACAAAGCCATAGCGAGAGAGTTTGAGCATGGAGAGATGTCCATTCGCAAATGGAGAAAGGAGAAAAAGGAACTTGAGAGTATGAACCCCCAAAAATGTGCACATCATGGGCCCAAAGCAAAATGGCCTAAACTGGAAAATGACTTAAAAGATGGGAACAAAATCAAGCTATCTCTACTAGCACAATTCAGATCAAAGCGAAGCTTCTTGCAAATGAAAGAATCACTGATTTCAAAGCTGGTTTCACCTGGATTTCTAGATTCATGAAAGGAAATGGACTTTCAGTGAGAATGAGAACCATTGTAGGCCAACAACTTCCAGACAACTGGGAGCAAAAGATGAACAACTTCCATGAATTCATCTCCAAAGAAATCTCTGAACATGGTATGTCTGCAATGGATGTTATAAATATGGACGAGGTTCGAATGTCTTTTGACATCCCTGCCACCAGGACTGTAGCTGCTTTAGGTACAAAAACCGAAGCCATTACAAACACTGGGCATGAGAGGGTCTGCTTCACTGTAGTCCTTGGATGCATTGCAAGTAGGGTGAAATTAAAACCAATGGTAGTTTTCAAGAGAGTTACCATGCCCTGCGAAAAACTGCCAACTGGTGTGGTTGTCTATTGCAACAGGAAGGGACTATTACCTTATGAAAATTTGGATTGATAAATGTTATTGGGCCAGGTAGGGGGATTCTTCTCAAAGAAATCCTTACTAATTTTCGACACCATGGCTGCCCACAAAGAAAGAAATGTTCAAAATTATATAAACTCTGTTGGTGCCCACATAGCTTTAATACCTAGCAGCCTTGAATGGATGCAGTCTGGGATTCACAAATTCAGACCATCAGGAAGATTGAAGCAGGCAAGGTTTTCGGACATCTGCAAGTGGGTCTCTTCTGCTAGGGGTAAAATAATGCCATAAACCATCCGCAATGGCTTCAGAAAGGCTGGGATTCTCTATCAGGCTGAATAGGACATATTTGGATACCAACGACAAAGGTGAAGATGCCAATAGCAGTGATGGCAAATGTATTTATTTAACATTTCTTCTATACTGCTTTTCATGGTTATCAAAGCAGTTTACATTTAAACTCAAACATTATACATGGAACAGGTGAATTATAATGATAATATGATAAATAATAACTATAATGCAATGAACTGTGGTAACTATTACAGAAGAGTGTGAGTGTGATCAGTACAGAATAACTGTAGTATATATTATACTGGGTGAATACTAAGGATTTTATGTTGGGGATAATGGAGTAATGACGGATTGAGGGTGTTCAATGATTTTCTGCCAGTGGTGTGGGATGTAGCAAGTGGACAGTGGATGGGTTGGTACTAGGTGGTTGGACCATAATGTTCAATGAATAGGTGCTGAGATATCGGCCATTGATCGTATTTCAGGTGGAAGAGCATTCCAGTGTGTGGTAGCGTTTATTTGGGAGGTCCTCTGGCAAGTCATTTGGGAGTTTCTTATCTTGTGTTTTGGTATAGCGGGGATGTTTTGGTGCAGATGTCTTCTTGTTCTAGTGTCTGGAACCTTCTGGATCAGTGGTTGCAGGCTTTTGGCTGACTGATTGTGAATAACTTTAAATGTTGTCATTATTGCTTTATATTTAATGCATGATTGCATAGGTAGCCAGTGTAGGGCTTTGAGTATTGGTGTGATGTGCTCTTGACGTGGAGTTTGTGTAATCAACTGGGCTGTGGTGTTTTGTGCTAGTTGTAAGGTATGGATGATGTTCTTGAGGAGACCATGCAGTATTAAGTTGCCATAGTCCAGGTGAAGGGTGATTATGGCCTGGCATACCGTGTGGTAGTGGTGGTGGTCTAGTAGAGGGTGAAGGTTCTTCAGCATCTTCATTTTGTGGTAGGCTGAGGATATCATCTTTTTGATGTGAGATTATAGGTTCAGTCTGCAATCTAGTGTGACTCTGAGGTATTTGACTTCCTTTTTAACTGGGATGGCAAACTCATCTATTTTTATCTCTTCTGGTGGGGAGTAGGTGGTGTCTCTCATTATGGTAAGGACCTCTGATTTATTGTAGTTGATTGTCAGGTTATGATGTTGTAACCAATTTATGACGGATCTTCTTTAGGAGATAATGGGTGAGTTATTTGGTCTTGTAGTTTTGAATGGACTGTAGATCATCATGTTGTCAGCATAAAGGTGGTAATGTAAATTATGTTCTTGTATGAGATTGTGTACTGGTTGAATATATATGTTAAATATGTGGGAGGAGTGGCCTAGTGGTTAGGACAAGGTACTTCAGGCCGGAGGGCCGGGGATTCAAGTCCCACCTGGGGACAGCAATCTCAGGCCGGAGGGACTGGGATTTCTAGTCCTATAGGTACTCCTTGTGGTCTTGGGCAAGCCACTTAACCCTCCATTGCCCATGTTCCCTGTAAGTATTAGCGTATGTGTGTCATATCCCCTCGTGTTAAATGTATCTCCCAATTGACCGCTTTGACCCGGTGAAAAGCGGGATATATATACAGCTAAATAAATAAATACAGCTAAATAAAATAGAAGGGATGAGAGTGAGGATACTTGGGATATGCTTTGTAGTTGTTTAATTGGTCTTGACATTACTTCAGAAATCGCTGATGAGCATCTGCAGTTGGTTCTGAGATATTTCAACGATGACAGTGAGGAGGGAATGGACTTTGAAGGTTTCAAGGAGTCAGATGATGATGATGACGTTGATTAAACTATATTGGCCAAGTCTAATTTAGTCTCAATTACAATAAAGAACATACCAAAATAACCCCCATTCAAATTCAGCATTTAAGACATAAAGAAGTTATAAAAAATTAAAAACTATTGTGTTCTTTTGTGTTGTGTTGATAATTATGCATATAATGCTCCCACACATATAATGCGCATGGGTAGTATGGTTTTGCAAAAAAGTGTATAATGAGCAAGTTATATATGTGAAAATACGGTACTCACTACAGAGGTCAGACTAACCAGCCTGTAGTTTTCTACCTCTCATCTTTACTTCCACTTTTGTATAAAGGGACCACATATGCCTTTCTCCAGTCCTCTGGGACCACTCCCGACTCTAAAGAAGCATTGAATAGGTCAGACAGTGGAGCTGCTGGAGCTTTCCCAAGTTCCTACAATACCCTCAGATATATCCCATCCAGCCCCATCGCTTTGTCTACTTTTAGTTTATCTAGTTCCTTATGAACACAGTCTTCTAAAAAACGTTCAAGATCCCCTTCACTTCTGTTCCTATTTGTTGGCACTTTCTGAGGTGCTGATCATGGCCTTTCAAAAATATTTGTTAAGCAATTCAGCTTCTATATACTCCTCCCCTTCACCCTTGAGCCTGACAATACCACTTTTGCACGTCCTCTTCTTGCTAACATAGCTAAAAAATGGCTTGTCTCCCCATCTTACTGCCTTGGCTATTTCTTTTTCTTTTTGTATTTTTGCTTTCCTGACTACTTTCCTAGCTTCTCTAAGTTTTAGCAAATAGTGATGCTTGTCTTCCTCTTTCTGTGATCTCTTGTATTTTATGAAGGCAGCCCTCTTTTTCTTTGCCTTTTCAGCTATTTCTTTTGAGAATCACAGTGGCCTCCTTTTCCTTTTACATTTATTTACCTTTCTAACAAAAATGTTTGTTGCCCTTAAAGTATTCCCTTTTGGTTTTGTCCATTGCTTTTCTACATTCCATCCTGCTAACGATTCCTTGAAATATTATCTCATCTTGGCAAAGTTAGCTTTCCTTAAGACCCTCACTCTTGAATGGACTTTATCAGACCTAGTCCTAATACTGAACCACCCACCATCTGGTGATCACTGGATGTGAGATGATCTCCCAGTATTATTTTTTACATATAGTGCCACTCTTCCTCCCCTGCCCTTCCTGAATAAAGTATAGCTCAGTATAATTACATCCCAGTCATGGTTGATGGCTGGCTCTCCAGTTTTATTTGGTTTAACCATAACCTGTGTATTGCTTTTTCCACTCTGTGTCTGTATGAGGGAAGAGGGCATGAGTCTACCTAATTTGTAGGCATATTACTGGATATCGCAGTTGATGGAAATTAAATAGTCTTCGGGGAGATCTTCAGGATCCTAACTGGGTCAAGTTGGAAAAGGCACAGATTGAGGGCCTTTTCCTTCCTCTTTTGCTTACGATGGATCAGGCAAGGCTGGTGGTACATCGCATCCTTTGTCAAAATTTTACCCTTGCGCGTAAAATGAGGGTTTGATGCTGGGTCTGTAAGTTTCTGTGTATTCCTGAGGAGGGGATGTTTTCCCTTGGCCCTCTTAGAAAGAACCCCCATCTGTTGTATTGTATTTTTTTATCTGAAGATGAGCCCCTGGGAGTTCCAGGGCCTTCGGATTTTGTGGCAACTCAGTATTGGTGAGGTGCAGCATGATTTTGCCAAATTGGCCAAGGAGTTCTCTCTTGAACTGTGTCTCGCAATTTCTTTTTTCAGGTTTGGAAGATGATGGATCGGCTATGGGGAAGAGGTTGGTGCTATCATGCTGACAGGAAGTAGATTTTGATCCTTTATTGCTTGCTTAATGATATGGATTCTCCCCCCACACATTTACAGCATCTTTTGGAGTGTTGGGATGAAGATCTACAAGAGGATTTAGAGGAGTCCATTTGGGATGTGATATGGAAGTCTGCTCTTTCTGAATCCATATGCTGCTGGCAGGTGGAACTAATGGTAAGGCTCTTACATTGGGCCCTATCGACCTCCTCTGTTTTATGTTCAACATGCAGGAGCTGAGTTGATCACTTGCTGGCAGTGGACCAGGGGTGTGGTCTTTCTGTTGATTTTTTTCATATGAGGTGGCCTTGACCCTACATTGCTTCTTTTTGGCAACGGGTGGAGAGAGCACGACATCTACAGTTCACGCCCTTGCTTTGTGTGATGGGCTTTTTGCATGAAGTGGACTTATCACATTCAGAATAGGCTCTGGCTAACCAGCTGCTTTTGGCTGCCCGCTTTACTATTGCTACCTGCTGGAAGAGTGCTCACCTTTTTTGCTCAATGGCTGGAGTAGGTATCTGAGATTGCTCAGTTTGAGAAGCTGTCATATTTGCTGCATGGTAAGATTGATCTCTATCATAACATCTGGGAAAAATATTGGAAATGGTGGGAAAGGACTGAGTTGAGTTGTGTGTCCTCCCTTTGAGGCGGTGCTGAGGATTGTGGTGAAGACTCCCCTCCAGAGGAAATGGAGATAGGGGAAAATCCTGATAGAAGGGATGACACACACAGGATTTCCAAAACTGACTTGGAAAAAACACAGTTATCTGCTGAGCTGAAGACAAGCCCCAGCCCAGGGGAGGAGTTAGGCTTCAGCACTGATTAGGCGTGCCCAGGGGAGCGACAGGGAGTGCCGGGAAATGAAGCCCTTTTTAAATCCTCAGACAGGATTGACAGAGGAGGCAGCAAGGCTGGCAAGGCAAGCAGCAAGAAACGAAGCAGACGAGAAGCAGCTTCCAGTGCACGTTGGTCTTCAGGAGGAACTTGGAATCAAAGGGGAAAAACGCTAGAACCCTGGGAGAAGGCAGAACCCTGGAGCAGCAAGCCTTGGAGCCCAATATACTCACAAGGAGATCCTTACTACACGGTAGAGCCTAGACGTGGGAAGGCTAGCAAACCCAGCTCTTGGAGAAAAGGTATTTTGTCTGGTGGCGAGCAGTGCTATAAAAGCCAGGAACCAAAACAGGAAAGAAGTTTTTCTGAGAGAAATTCCCCTAGCAGAAGAACTAACCATAAGGCTCCTGAGTTTCTAAAGAGGAGAGAGTCCTGGAAGAAAGGTGCCTGTTCTTATGCCAACGTCTCTGAAAAAGGTAAAGCTGAATTTCCTAATTTTAATGCCTTGCTGGAGAAACCCTTTTATTGTGCTGGCCTCCCTAAGCCAAACTCTGCAACAGGAGCAGATAGTGAGTGGGGGAAGGGTGTGACCCTTACCGGAGACTATCAAGCAGCTAAAGAGCAGCTACAGGCTGAATTGCTTCTAAAAGAGTTTCAGCAATTTCTGGAGCTAAAGTCAGGGAAACATAAAAAACCTGATGAAGAGAACAATTGCCTTAGCCCAGATGAATGTATGCAGATAGATAATGATGTGCCTACCTTGAGTTATGATCCGTGTGCAATGGATTGCTCTTTATGTTCAAGAGAGTAGCAGTGTAAAGAAGCATCTGGAGTTTGTATGAGAAGAATATAAAACGTTTGCTATACCTGTTGCCTAGCCGTGAAAGTTCACAAATTGTTTTCACCTGTTTTGTAAAGCCACGCTGTGAGGAAAACAGCTGTTACTGTGAGGCTGCAATAATCCCAAGCAACCACACGAGGCAAAGCTGAGTAGAAGCTACCGTGACTGTGTAAAGCTGAGTTAAAGCTATTTGATTTCAGTTGTTTTCCTGACCTCCTGATTTCACCTTTATGTTGAAAGTTGCACCTTTACGTTATGCACCTTTGAATTGTAATGCGTTGAAAATATCCCCACAACAAATAAATTTCTTGCAAGCCTTATCACTCGAGTCACAACTACAACTTTCATCCCCAAAGAAAAAAAAACAAGTGTACTACGAATCCCAGCATTCAGAGGGATCAGTACCACCTTTATTCACAAGGGACATTATACAAGGCCACTCCTGCCTGTAAGCTCTAGGGCCCAGGCAGGAGCGTCGCAGGATATGATGTTTTTTGTACTATTATGATTTTTCTTTGGGATCTATGGTTTATATTTTATATTGTCTTTGCTTTTGTACTTTCTTCTCATGTGTTATCTATTTGCTTATGCTTAGAATGTCATGCTTGGGCTGTTTAAAAAGCAGTTTAAAAAACTGATTTAAAGTGCACCAAATTAGAGTGCCTTAATTCATCAGCTAGTATGTGTCAAATCAATTTAGAGCGCTAAACGTTTTCTACTGAAATGAATGTAGGAAACAGACTGAAAAAATACTCACAAATCATGGAAAGATTTGTGAGAAAAAATGAAAACTCTTATTTCTCTTGCTTATGCCTATCCGTATATACAGATGTCTGAATAATCAATCTGCCCACATTGCAGATTTTTGCTTGCTTTTTACCTAAAGGATTTACACCTATAATCAAACCCAAATTAAATGCATAGTTTTGCGTTGATTATTACCCTGGAATAAAGTATCCAGAGAGATTTGCACCTGCTTTTCCTCTCCAAAATAATGTATGTAAATGTGAAAAGATCATCTGTGTGCACTGTAACACCTCCAAATAATGCAAATAAACTGACACACACTGTAGATAGAACAATGAGGATAGGCAATTATCAGAATCCATTTTCACAGGTGAGCAAACGTTATACCCGTGGAAATGGCTTTGAGTACTGCCCTCAAAGAGGGAAATTTTTAAAGCTATTTCCACAGATAAAGTAGTACCCTAGAAACATCTGTATGAATACAGAATTTAAGTGCACATTTTTATTTGCATATCAGAAGGGCAATTTTACAAAAGGATATTTCCACAGATAAAGCTGAAGCCCATAGAAATATTCTTTTGTAAAACTGCCTTTCCAATATACAGGTCAAAGTGTACACTTAAGTCCAGTATATGGGCAGTTTTACCTGAATTTGGGAGAGGTGTTCCAGGACAGGTAAGGACTGGTTGGATTTACCATTTGCACACATACTTTTACATTCTAAAAGTATGCACATAACTTTTCATGGCAAAACTGCCTACATCAAAGAGCAACTGTGTGCAGGTAGTTTTTCCAGGGTAATTTTCAAAATGAACATATGTGCTCAATTTCACTTTGAAAATTGGTGAGATTTCTGCAAGTAAAAGCCAACAAATTTATGCAGACTGTTACAAAATTATCCCCCAATGTTTTACTAACAAATTCTGTATAATTTAGCTGCTGTTAAACATGGAAGTATTTAAAGAATTTCCAAAACTTCTAGAATACCTCAGAGTCTTCCACAGTTAGCGCTTTCTCTGGTTTTTCATTGTCCGAAAAGGTTGGTTCTACGACTGTCTCTTTCAGGTGCAGCTCTGATATGATTTCTTGAATCCGTGTGTTTCTTTCCTTCACACGTGAGATCTCCTGCTCTTTTTGCCTACAAACCACTTGGAATTCCTTATTAAAAGCTATTTTAACTTTGTAAATTATGTCCTGGAACAATAAGCAACAAATACATTGTCAGTCCTATAGAATGAATCCATTTGATGCAAAACCAGAACACAATAGGTATCATTAAAAGACTATACTAATTCTCTTCACTTCTTTATTTTCATCTCTCCCTAGCTTTAAAAATATTTTATTCCATGTTCACCTGTTTTTTCAAACACTGAAAAGCTCTATTTTCTGTCTACTGCTATCTGTGATAGCAATGTAGTCAGGTTACTCAAATGTTACCCATGAACACTGAATGCCAGAACATGAAAGCAGAATATCAGGATGAAGAAAAAGCTTAAAAGATGATGGACAAAGGTGGACCCTGTGGTACTGTATTCTAAAACACAGTTCATTCAAGTGAAAGTGAGAAAATAAGTAGAGTGCATTGCAGGCAGGTTAAGCGTAGTTACTCACCTGTAACGTGTTCTTCAGGGACAACAGGAATTAGTCCTCACATATGGGTGACGTCGGTGCCGATGGAGCCCGCACAGAGCATTTCCCCAGCTTTTGAAGAAAGCCTTTGTGACATGCTACTATGCATATGTGGTCCCCTTCCTGCCCAAGGGTGCCATCTTGCTCAGTCAGATGACATAGCTAGGACAGTAGTAAAAATTAAAACAGAGTAGAGAGGCAACTCCCAGGGGAGGATGGAGTGTTGTGTGGACTGATTCCTGCTCTCCCTGGTGAACACCTGTTACAGGTGAGTAACTACACTTTCTCCAGGAACAAGCAGGAAGTCAGTTCTCATAGGACTCCCTTGCTCCAGGCTGCCGAGGACCAAACCATGTCCCCATGGACCCCCGGGGTGGGTATCGAACCGCGAGGTTACGTAAAATGGAACAATGTTGGATATTTACCTTACAGACTGTCTCTCCGGGTGGTTTAAATCGGGACATTGACTGGTTGGGACTTTGACATTTCATCACCTTTCACTGCAGGGAACCCCGTATTGGTTGGGTATCCCCTCCAGTGATTGGTTCTTTGATAGTAGGCTGGTTTTGTGCTAGCCTATCTTGAGTAAGCATCCCTGATTTCACCGGCCAAGATGTCGGCCTTTTTTATTAGTTATGTGAATGTGGGCACACACTGAGTTTCATCGGGAGCACTTGATACAGGGGCTGTGGCCTCGAAACGTGCACATGGATCAGCTAAGTGTGGTCTTATTTTTCCTGTTGGTTTCTAACAGAACTTTTTGATTAAAAGGGGCATGTACTATGTGTGAGGGAATGAGTGTTTCTCTCTCTCTTGTGGTTTATGCCCGACAAAAATAACAGTGGATGGTGGAGGGGATCTACAGTATTCTGTTGGTTTTTAATTGAGGACCGAACCATGGCAGCACTAATGGTAACCAACTGGGTGGATGTGAGTTGCAGAAGGTGGGTCCCCACTGATAGACTCTGTAAGACCCTAGTGTCCAGTGATACTATCACTTTGGTACCCTGAACACAGAAGGGTCGGAGGGCAGGAATTGCCTACACCCCGAGAATATTAAGGAGTACTGCCTGGCCAAAGGCACAGTCCTGAGGGACTCACTCTCCAGGCAATAGTGAGCTGCGAATGTATGAATTGAAGATCATATGGCGGCCTTGCAGATCTCCATCACTGGCATTGAGCGGAGGTTGACCACCGACATGGCCATCACCTTCATGCAATATGCTGTGATCCAGTGCTCAAGGGAGAGGCCAGCTCGCTCATATGTGAGGGCAATACAGTCTGCCACCCAAGTGGACAGAGTTCGCTTAGTCACAGGGAGCCCCAGTCAACTGGGATCATAAGACACGAAAAGCTGAGGAGCTTTGCAATGGGCCTGAGTCTGCTGTAAGTAAAAGAACAGGGCCTGTTTGCAATTCATTGTATGACGTACTAGTTCCTCCCTGCTGGCGTGAGGCAGCAGGAAGAAGGTGTTGAGGTGAAAAGGCGATACCACCTTCAGGAGGAATTTGGGGTGTGTGCGGAGAACTACCCTGTTCTTATAGAACCTTGTACATGGTGGATCTGTCACCAGGGCCTGGAGTTCACTTACTCTTCGAGTGGACATGAGGGCCACCAGAAAGGCCACTTTTCAAGGCAGGTACCGCAGGTGACAAGTGGCTAAGGGCTCAAATGGTGGTTTGGTGTGCTGGGAGAGCACCACATTGAGGTCCCACTCCACTGCCAGAGGGCAGAGAGGGGGCTTGGATAACAGGAGGCCCCAAAAGAACCTGGAGACCAACAGCTTGATAGGGTGGTGGTGAGTGGCTATAGCACTCAAATGTACCCTCACAGAGTTAGATTTCATCCCAGTGTGTGACAGGTGCAGTAGATACTGGAGTACTAGTTGCACATGGCAGGAGAAGGGGTTCTCCTCCCTTTCTTGCACACCAGGTGGAGAACCTTCTCCATTTAAAGGCATAAGCCCGTCTGGTGGAGGGTTTTCAGGAGGCCAGTAGGATCTCCTCAACTTCTCCCGGAAGATTGAAAGGGGCCAACGCTACCCTTTCAGCAGCCACAGTGTTAGCGACCCCAGACTGGGGTGCAGGAGGGAGCCTCCACTTGGGACAGGAGGTTTCGGGGCTTGGCCCAATGGGACTGGGAGTGCCACCAACAGGGAGGCAACAGAGGGCACCAAGGTCATCTGGGCCACCTGAAGAGGGTCCTGGCGATCAGGGGAATCGGTGGGAACACAGAGTAGGCCCTCGGACCATGAGATCAGGAAAGCATCTGCCTCCACTATCTCCAGGTGTGGTTGACACAAGCAGAAGCGGGGCAACTGCGTGTTGTCCAAGGAGGTGAATAGGTCCATCATGGGCCTGCCCCAGAAGAGCTGCTCCATCACTCTGGGGTTCAAGCACCACTCGTGTGGATGAAGGACTCTGCTCAACCTGTCCGCTAGGCAGTTGTCCTAGCCCGGGAGGTACACCGCTCACCCCCTGCTTGATGATATGGTGACCTGGTTGTCCATCTGGATCAGTATGGGCTGGTGTCACAGATGATGGCAGAATGCTTGTAGGGCCGAAAAGATTGCCCTGAGCTCCAGGAGACTGATCTGTAAGAATGACACCTCTTGAGACCAGTTGCCCTATGTGTGGTGGTTCACACAATGCTCCCCCCAATCCAAGAGGAAGGCGTCTGTCGTCAGGGTCCTCTGAGGTGCGGGTGCCTGGAAGGGCATTTCCGCCTGGAGTTAGTGGAAGTTTTGCCACCAGTTGAGGGATTCTGCCAGTTGGCAGGTAACCCTGACCTTGTCCCATAGCCTACCCATGGCTTGAGTCCACTGCGAGCGGAGGCACCACTGGGCTGCCTGCATGTGCAAGCAGGCTGAGGGCGTGACATGGACTATCGAGGCCATATGGCCTAGCAGGCGGAGGAGGAGATGAATCGGCACTGACTGTCAGTGTTGTACCTCTCCTGCCAGTTGCCTGAGGCCTACTGCCCTTTCTCTTGGCAGGACGGCCTTAACTGTAATGTGTCCAACTGAGCACCTATGAACTTCAGGCTTTGGGCTGGAGAGAGGTGGGATTTGGGGTAGTTGATGACGAACCCCCAGGTGCTGCAGGAGGAGGATTACACGCTCTGTAGCCTGTTTGACCTCTGAGGCCGTACCACCCCTGATCAGTCAGTTATTCAGGTAGGGGAAGATGAAACCCCCTTGTAGGCACAAATGGGCTGCTACCACCGCCAGACATTCGGTAAAGATCCTTGGTGAGAAGGCCAGGCCGAAGGGTAGTACCCTGTACTGGTAGTGCCCTCCTCTCACCACAAACCATAGGTACTGCCTGTGGATCAGGATGTGTGTGTATACATCCTTTAAGTCCAAGGAGCACAGCCAATCTCCCTGGTGGAGGTAAGGCAGCTGTGTTCCAAGGGAGAGCATCTTGAACTTCTCCCTCACCAGAAACTTGTTTGTTTCTCAGGTCTAGTATGGGCCTGAGGCCCCCAGTTCTCTTTGAGACAAGGAAGTATCTGGAGTAGAACCCTTTTCCCCATATGTGCTTGGGTACAGGCTCTACTACGTTGTCCCTGAGGAGACCTGTAAGCTCTGAAAGCAAAAAGATCTGGTGAAGGAGCAGTTGCACCAGCTCTCCTGGTAAGAACCTGGGTGGTACCTGCTGTAGGTGGAGAAGGTATCCCTCCCTTACCACCTGCAGTATCCACTGGTCTGAGGTGACATTGGCCCACCTGTGGACGAAGAGCACCAAGCAGCCCCCTGTAAGCTGGTGAAGGTCTCCCAGGGGAGGGGAGGCCTTGCCCTGGGAGTCAAAAGCTCCTCCTGGGTTGGGTGGGGCTGCAGCCTGGGGCTTCTGTGCCTTTGGCATCTGAGCTTCACGGCCTTGTCTTTTAGAGTGAAAATCCTGCTGCTGGCCCTTTTTCCTTGGAAACAGGGGTCTTTTCCCTGATGGTTTCTCACGGGGAAAGGATGAGGTCTTTTTAGACAGCCTCTGGCGAGTCACCACGTCAACTTCAATCTCAGCCACCTTGTTGGCCATAGGCTTGCCGAACAGGTTCTCCCCAGTGCAGGGGATGTCAAGCAGCTTGTCTTGGACCCATTGCTCGGGGTCAAAAGACTGTAGCCAGGCTTGGCACCAGGCACCAATGCCAGCCGCTGCCACTCGAGCTGCTGACTCAAAGCCATTATAAGCCGCCTGGAAAAGGAACTTAGAGCAGTCTTTGATCCCGGAGGTAAGAGACTGGAATAGTTGGAGAGGTTCCCCGGTGAGCCCTGCTGAAAACCCGGACAACTCCTGGGTTAGGGCTTTCGGGTACATGCCTATGTACAATTCAACAAGTCATAGGTTTGGATCCAGCAACTTAGCATGGGGCTCTGGTAACACTTGCGCCTGAGAGTGTCGAGGGCATCGAGAGTTCCTTCCAGGGGGAACAGAGGAATGGGTCTTCTGACTCTTAGGTTTCTGCATAGTCGACTTGATGACCCTGGAGTTATGTGGGAGCTGGGGTTTGTGGAACCCTGGGTCCTTTTGGTTGTGGTACATGGCATCAAGGCACCGGCTCACCATCGGCACCAATGTTGGCAACTCCCACAATCTGAGCAGTAGCTGCTCGAGGATCAGCTGCATGGGCACAATGAGAGTTTCCTTGGGTGGAGACTCGTGCTGGAGAATCTCTAGTTCTTTGGTGTGTGGATCTTCCTTCACCTCCGTTAGTACCAAGAGGGCTTGGCTATATCCTTGACAAAGTCATGGAAAGTCATGCCCTCTGGAGGAGAATGTTGCCGGATGCTGGGGGAGGCTGGTCCGAGGGAATATCTCGGCGTCGTTTGGTTTCTGGGGGATGCCTTGTCATCGGTCTCCCACTTGGAGTCGAGAGGTTACGACGAGTCTGAGGCCCTGTGACTCATTATTATTGAGGCCAGTGCCGAGGGGCCGACAGCCTCCTGAGGACCTGGGTTCTGAGTCGTGGAAACTGGCCAGGGAGGATCAGATGCCCAAGGAACAGGACCGAGACCTCGACCGGTGTCAAAGGCTTACCCAAGGCCAACGGCACTCGGAGCTCAGCTCGACGACCGGGGACTCCCCCGTAGTCGGGGGCCCATTCATCAGGGCAGGGCCAGGCTAACAGTGATGTTCTGCTCCAGGACTGCCATTCTGGTTTCCAAACCAGAAGGCTCGGCAGCTTTCAGCACAGGCACCAAGGATCTCGGAAGCGGCGCCAGCACTTTCACGAGTGCATCCTCAATGAGGATTACAGTCTCAAGGAACCTCGTACAGTCTCCGCCAGCCGAGCAATCCTGCTTGAGGACATTGGTAGGGTGCTTCTCGGAGCCGCCCAAATCCCTCCGGGCGGTTTTACTTGGTTTCTCCAGTGCAATCTCAGGGGAATTCGAGGATTTTTTTCTTCTTTCTCTAGGGGTCTGGGGTCTTCTCGGAGGAGCCGCTGCCGTGGGACTCCGAGGATGCTCGGGCCTCACGGGAAGTGCTGGGCTTGGAGCTCAGCGTTGGGGAGGCCGGTGCTGAGTCGGACCTCGGGAACAATTTTTCCTGCAACTGCAACCTCTTTTTATTGGTCTTAGGCATCTTGGCCTGGCACAGGTAACAGGAGGTGCTGTCATGGTCTGGGCCCAGGCAGCGCAGGCAGTAGTCATGGGTGTCAGTCACTGACATGGTTTGACTGCAGCAGTCGCATTTTTTAAACCCATCGGGGGACATGGTGGGGAAACACCGGATGAGGTCAGCGACTCCTGGGTGAAAAAGGGCGCGAACGCTAGTCGAGGTGAACTCAATCAAAAAAGACAAAAGGAGCTGAGAACAGTGCCAGTGCCGGCTAGAGGCGGGAAAAGGAACTGGTACGCAAACTGGGAAAAGAGAAATTAGACTTACCTGCTAATTTTTATTCCTTGAGGAACTCCAGTCCAGTCCCGAACTTCTGGGTAGTGCATCTCCTCCTGCAGCTTGGAGACCGAGCATGTGCAAACTGCAGATACCAGTACTAATACCGCTGGCACCACCCACTAGCTCCCAGTACCTATTGACAAAGCAGACTCATAGGAGCAACAAATAAGTAGATAAACTGGAAAAATAGTAAACTATAACTCAACCAAAGTGACTGAAACTCCCCCCCAAACCGAGAGGTTAGCCCCCCTCAGAAGAGAGAAACAACATACCGTGGCTGACCTAAGAAAAACCAAAAGCCGTGAAACTGCCCAGAAGAATCCCACAGTCCGCTGCTTTGCGTACGAACTGCTGACTGAAATCTGGGTGGGATCCGGGACTGGACTGGAGTTCCTCAAGGAACAACAATTAGCAGGTAAGTCTAATTTCTCTTTCCTTATTGCCCCCTCCAGTCCCGTCCGAAACCTCTGGGATGTAACAGAGCAGTAACGAATTAATGGGAGGGACCCGCCAGACCGGCACGCAGAACTGCCAACCCGAAACAGGCCTCCCTAGCTGCCTGGACATCGAAGCGATAATGCTTGGTAAAGGTATGCAGGGAAGATCAAGTGGCCGCCTTGCAAATTTCTGCAGGAGGTACTAGACTATACTCTGCCCAGGACGCCACCTGCGCTCTAGTAGAATGAGCGCGTAACCCCAAAGGCACCTGACGCCCAGCAATGAGATATGCAGAAGCAATGGCTTCCCGAATCCATCTGGAAATGGAAGCCTTCGCCGCCGCTTCACCTTTCCGTGGACCACAAAAAAATCACAAAGAAACGCTCCGATTTACGAAATGACTTCATCACCGACAAATAACGCTTAAGGACGCGATGTACATCTAGCCTATGCAGATTGAGGCTGACATCGTCACTTCCCCTTTCTTCCAACACCAGTAAGGAAACAGGCTGATTAACGTGAAAAACCGAGACTACCTTGGGAAGAAAGTACGGAACCAGTCTCAACACAACCCTTTCCCGCGAAAAAGACAGAAATGGTTCCCGGCAAGATAGAGCCTGTAGTTTGGAGATTTGACGGGCTGAGCAAATCGCCATGAGGAAAACAGTCTTCAACGTTAAATCCTTAAGCGAAACCTGAGCCAGTGGCTCAAACGGCTCCTTTGACAGCGCCTGTAAAATGAGATTGAGATTCCAGGAAGGAACCACTGACCGCCTCGGCGGACGAAGCCGAACCACTGCCCAGAGAAAGCGCCCGTCATCTAGATGGGACCCGAAAGAGACCTTGTGGACCTTACCCTGATAGCACGCAATTGCCGCTAGCTGCACCCGTAGAGAGCTAGCCGCCAGACCCTTTTCAAAGCCATCCTGTAAAAAGGCCAAAACATCTGACACGGAAGCCATGGCGGGCTTAAGAACATAAGAACATAAGAAATGCCACACTGAGGGGGGGGCGGAGCCTGATGTCCAGCGGGATGGTCGCATAACGCTGAGGCTCCCGAGAGGCCTACTCAGAATCCTGAATTAACACCTCACATACTTGGAACTTCTACTCTGATCTTGCCGGGGCACATTGGTGAGATGGCGGGGACCAAACCAACGCGCCTGGAATTTGGGTCTCCAGCGGCTTCTCACGGCAAACGTTCCAAAACTGAACCTCCGTCCCCGCAGAAGGGGCCGGCCTTGTGCGAGGGCCCCGAAATGCAGCAGGAAATCCTCGTAGAGATTAGAGGGGTCAAAAACCTTGTGCAGGCAAACGGTGAAGCACTCCGAGCGCTGCGGGACGATTTTGGTGTGCTGCAAAGCAAGCTAGAAGGGCTTTCTTCGCGTCAGGACAAAATGGAGAGCATATTGGACTCCCATGCGGCCCGGTTGTCCAAACTCGACAAAGTTGAACGACAGGTGTGGGCCTTGCAGAAAGAGGTGGAAGATGGCAATAATAGAGCGCGCCGCAACAACATACGACTCGTGGGCATACCGGAGGGAGCGGAATCGGGAGACATGAAAGAGTTTTTATGCAAAATCCTCCCTTCCCTGCTCCAAATCACCTTTACCAAAGATTTGGAGATTGATCGCGCTCATCGTGTACCCACAAGCATAACGCTCAACAGGAAGACCCCGCGGCCTATCATTTTTCGACTATTGAGATATCAACACGTGGAGCAAATTCTAAGTGCCTCTCGGGCAAAGGGCCATATGGAGTTTGAGAGCCACAAGATCTCCTTCTATCCCGACTTGGCTAAACCCACAGTCGACCGCCGAAAGCGCTTTCTGGAATTCCAGCCGAGGCTTCAACAACTACAAGCACGCTATGGCCTGATGTACCCGGCCAAGCTCCGAGTCACGCTTCACAATCAGACAAGAACATTCGAGGACCCTGATCTACTAGCGGAGTTTTTGGATTCCAAAGAAGCCGACTTGATGCGCTGACTTCCAGAATATTCCTGCAAGTCTCCTCATATTCGCTGTACCTGCCATATTGGATCTGCCGCAGCCTAGCAAAGAGTCTGGCGTGGGCAGTCTGTTGCCTTACTCTTGATGGTATCTGTGACCCGACTCCATCTACCCACAGTAGCCTCGATGAGTATCAGAGACAGTGTTATTATGGACTCTGGTGTTTCTTTTCTTTTTTTACATGTCTTCTATTTCCTCTGTAGGGCCTCCTCCCGCAGACATATGGTCGCCATATTCTTTGGGGGTTTTGCTTCTTCTCTAAGATACGTTGGTACATACTTTTCAATATGGGGTGTATTAGCCAGAATACTCGGTGATTATGACATTGTTGTACAGATTCTGCTTATGTTCTATGTTATCAAGCGCCCTTACCTAAAATGTCTATTACCGATTGATGGCACCATGTAAGATTTTTTCATTGAACGTAAAAGGCATCAATAATCCGATAAAACGGAAGAAAATCCTAAGCTACCTCAGTCAGGAAGCAGCGGATCTGATTTTCTCCAAGAAACGCATTTAAATTCGAAGGAAACTCTTAAACTCAATATTAAACCTTACATGGTGGCCGTTTATTCCCCAGCCGTTTCCAAGAAATGTGGGGTTGCCATATTGGTTAGGAAATGAATGTCCTCAACTGCAGGTCTATTGGGGGCGGGTCTGGGGTCGTATTCAATCTATCTTACACTTTCATGAACCTCTCTCTTGGAAGGTCGTGGGACTCCGCTCTGTGGCGGAGGTCCCCTCTCTTCCTAAGAAGGGTCGCTTTCTCCTTGATTTCATGCTGGGTATAGCCATATGCTTAATCACGAGGAATTGGAAGGATAGCTCTCGACTTACTGTCAATGAATGGTGGAACCTCGTCTGCTTATATAGTAAATATGAGCAGATACCTCGGAGAGCTATTCCCCATGTCCAAACTCACTCTTGCTTGTCTAAATGGCAGATGCTTAATGATTATGTACAATCTGCTCATTGCTCCAACATGCCTGTATAATGTGCACTCATCATGTTTTAGATCACCGTTAGGTTTTGTAATACAATAATGTAAGTACACGCCCGCTTCGGGAATGCTTAGTTTTCTAGAGAAGAAGCAGGGGGGAGGGGGGTGGTAGGGGTTTACTTTGGTGTATGTATTACACGTTATGTATTTGTCTTTTAGCTGTATGTCTTCCTTTCCTTTGTTGTTATAAAACGAAAATAAAGAATTTAAAAAAAAAAAAAGAAATGCCACACTGGATCAGACCAAGATCCATCAAGCCCAGTATTCTGTTTCCAACAGTGGCCAATCTAGGTCATACGTACCTAGCAGTTTCCCCAAGGGACACAGGTTCCACAATGCTTGTATTGGTTCAAGCATTGATATCCTGAGTCCCTTCTTAATAATGGTTTATGGACCTTTCCTCCAGGAACTTGTCCAAACCTTTTTTAAACCCAGCTACACTAACAGCCTTTACTACATCCTCCGGTAACAAATTCCAGAGTTTGATTACACGTTGAGAGAAAAAATATTTTCTTTTATTAGTCTTAAATAGTTTACCCTGTAGCTTCATTGCATGTCCCCTAGTCTTTCTATATTCTGATAAGGTAAACAATCGATCTACGTTTACCCGTTCCACTCCGTTCATTAATTTATAGACTTCTATCATATCTCCCCTCAGCCGTCTCTTTTCCAGGTTAAAGAGCCCCAACCTTTTTAGCCTTTCTTCATAGGAGTATCCTTCCATCCCCTTTACCATTTTGGTGGCTCTTCTCTGAACCTTTTCTAAAATCGCTATATCCTTTTTAAGATACGGCGACCAGAATTGCACACAATATTCAAGGTGCGGTCTCACCATGGAACGATATAGAGGCATTATAATATCTTTTGTTTTATTTTCCATTCCTTTCCTTAACCCACCTATCCACACACCAAGCCTCAAAGATGCGCCAAACCCGAATATAGGCCAACGACGTAGATCTCTTCCGCGCCTTTAACAAGGTTGAGATCACCGAACCCGAATATCCCTTCTCTCTCAACCTTGCCCTTTCAATAGCCAGGCCGTAAGTGAGAACCGATCCACCTGGGGCATGCGCACGGGACCTTCAATCAGCAAGTCCTGCCGATCCAGCAGACACCACGGTCGACCGTGTAATAGCCAAATCAAGTCAGCATACCATGGGCACCGCAGCCAGTCTGGAGCGATCAGAATGACTCAACCCCGGTGGCGCCTCGATCCGTTGCACCATGCGTCCTATGAGCACCCAACGGGGGAAGACATACAGAAGGCCCTCCTCCGGTCAACGCTGCAACAGCGCATCTAGGCCCTCTGACATTCTTTCTCATCATCTGCTGAAGAAGCGGTTTGCCTTGGCATTCATGGCTGTTGCCATCAGATCCATGATCGGCGTTCCCCACCGACATATGATCTGCAGAAACACGTCCTGGTGAAGCTCCCATTCCCCGGAATTCACTCGGATCCGGCTGAGATAATCCGTCATCATGTTGTCGGCGCCTGCCACGTGAGCCGCCGATAGGGCCTGGAGCTGAGGCTCTACCCCGCTGAACAGACGTTCCGCTTCTTCCTCCAAAGCCATGCTGCCGGTTCCTCCCTGTCGATTGACATATGCCACCGCGGTCGCATTGTCCGAGAGGACCATTACTGCCTTCCCGAACACCTGCGACTCGAAGGCTCGAAGTGCTAGGGCAATCGCTCTCAGCTCTAGCCTGCTGATTGACCAACTGGCCTCCTGGCTGTTCCAGGTCCCCTGAGCAAACACCCCCTCGCAGTGGCTCCCCCCCCCGCCCGCCAGGCTGGCATCGGTCATCAACTGGGTCCACTGCAGGGGTATGAGCGGCATGCCCGTTGCCAAGTGTTCCGGGCACAGCCACCAGTGGAGCACTCTGCGCATCCCGTGGGGGCATGGGAGCCGCCGGGACAGCGAATCCGACTGATGCGACCACCGCCGGAGCAGAGCTCGCTGCAATGGATGCATGTGTGCTCTCACCCAAGGCACCAAGTCCAATGTAGCCGCCATTGTCCCCAACAACTGTAGGTACTGCCACACCGTCGACTCTGGTCGGCGCAGAAAGTCCTGGAACAAGCACCATATTCCTTGTGCTCTGTGCTCCGGGAGGAAAACGTTGCCCGCCCAGGTGTCGAAGCAGGCCCCCAGATAGTCCAACTCCTTAGTCAGCACAAAGTGATTCTTGCCCCGGTTGACTATCCAACCGAGACTCTCCAGTAGGCATACCACCCGTGACGTTGCCTGAAAGATTTCTTCCCTGGACTTTGCCTGAATCAACCAATCATCGAGGTAGGGGTGCACCATCACCATTTCCTTTTGGAGAGCTGCGGCGACCACCACCATGACCTTGGTGAAAATTTGAGGAGCTGTTGCCAGGCCAAATGGCAAAGCTTGAAACTGGAAGTGTCCCATTGGCACTGCGAAGCGTAGAAGCCACAGATGCTCTGGCCTGATGGGAATATGAAGATATGCCTCAGTAAGATCAAGGGAAGTAAGAAATTCACCTTCCCTCACTGCCACGATGACTGACCTTAAAGTTTCCATACGAAAGTGCGGAACCCTTAAGCATTGGTTCACTCGCTTGAGGTCCAGAATAGGACGAAAGGTGCCGTCCTTCTTTGCTACCACAAAATAAATGGAGTATCGACCACAACTGCACTGATTTGGGCATGGGCACCACCACCCTGAGCTGCAGCAGCTGAGCCAAGGTGTCCCTGACTGCCATCACGTTTCCCGGCACCTTGCAAGGGGAACGAATGAAAGCATCAGCTACCGGCCACGCTAGCTCGAGGGCATAACCCTCACAGATAATCTCTAGGACCCACTGGTCGGATGTAATCTGGGCCCAGGCAGGGTAAAAATCCCGTAGCCGACCCCCTACGGGTTGGATCCCTGCCTGGGTCCCCTGCATTTCATTGGGGCTTTCTAAAACCCGAGGAAGAAGCTGCCACAAATCCCCAGCCCACTCCTTGGAAACTCCAAAAGCCCTGCCCTCAGGGCAGAAATCTACCTCTTTGAAAGCCCTCCAGACAGGACATACGAAACCGCCGAAAGTCTCGTGGCTGACCCCGCGACGATGGTAAATTGCGGTTCTGCTTAGGCTTATCCTTGGGGAGACGTCCTCCCTTGACTCTCCCAAATCCTTCACCAATTTGTCCAAATCCTCGCCAAACAATAGCTTTCCTTTAAAGGGAAGTTTGCTAAGACGCGCCTTGGAAGAGCTGTCTGCCACCCAATTGCATAGCCAAAGGTAGCGGCGGGCCGCCACTACCGATGCCATACTCTTCGCTAGTCCTTGGATAAGGTCATAGTGTATGTCCGAAAGATACATCGCTCCTGACTCCAGCTTAGCAACCTCCGCTAACTGTTCCAGAGCGGAGTCTGCCGTCCGCTGCAGATGCTGCGACCACTGAAGACAAGCCCTTGCCACCCAGGCCCCACAGATGGAAGCCTGCATGGACAGGGCATTGATATCAAAGGACTGCTTCAACAGCATGTCCAGCTTCCTATCTTGCGTGTCCTTCAATGCCGCACTTCCCTCCGCCGGGATAGTGGTCTTCTTTGTGACTTCCAAAACCGCCGCATCCACCCGTGGAGATCTAAATAGTTCATGCTCCTGTTCCGACAGAGGGTAGAGCGGTGACATGGCCCTGGCTCCTTTGAGGCCCGCCTCAGGTAGATCCCACTCATCTTGAATCATCTGCTTGACCACCCTATGGACTGGAAAGACCGATTGCGTCTTGTGCACTGCCTGGATGAGAGGGTCCTCCAAAGATTCCTCCTCAATGGGTAAGCTAGCCGGCAAACTGAGTGCCTTAAGTGACTCAGCAATCAGTGCCGGCAACTCTTCCCGCTGAAAGACCCGGACCACAAGTGCCTGGTCTTCCGGTTCTGGGATCTCTCCCTCTTCGAGCTCCTCGCCCTTGAACTCCGGTTCCAGATCCCAGTCCCTGATCTCTGACAGAGGAGACTGATCCAGCCGCCCTCCTGAGGACCTGCGCTTCTTAACCGGGACCTTCACTGAGTCCTCTCTGCACTCCGATCCCCCATGCTTTGCACTGGCCCCTGCGGGACTGGGGATGTCCGTTACGCCCTGCTGACGCAAGCGAAAAGCCTGACGCAACAAGAGAACAAACTGTGGGGAAAAATCTCCCATAATATCCCTCACTGTAAGAGCCTGGGAGGTCGAAGGCCCTGGAAGTGCAGCTGTCATTTCCAGAGTGGGGGGTGAAGCAGCCACGGAGACCTGAACCTCGTGAGCCGACAAGCCTCCCGAGTCATGCTGCACGTCCTAAGAGGACTGTTCCATGGTCTGGGCCTCCGCCGCACAACCGCAGCAAAACCCTGCCTCTGACACCGACCCCTGACAGGATCCATAGAGCAAACACTGTGATTGCACTGGCATAGAGAAGTGTTTGCTGTGCCTAAGTGTAAAAACGCCTTGGACTCTGACCAGTGTCACCAGCAGTGGCCCAACTAGGTATAGGTAGCTAGGTACACTGCTGGGCCTGACCCTTCCAGGTAAGAAATTGTAGTTGCGACGGAGTGTCAGGTTGAAAACAGGCTTTATTCCCCTCCCGGGGTTTCAGGATTTTCAAAGTAATACACAGTATGAAAATTAAGAGGTAGCCATACTTCTGGCAAACAAAATGGTGAAATGAAAACAGCTTCTTGCTTGTACAGAATCAGTAACAAAACAGGAACCAGGTGAAATAAATGCTGACAGTTTTTCTCTGTATTCTTCTAGCTTTGTGCACGGCACACTTATGCTTAGCTAGCGTAGAGAACTCTCATTAGTTATGACCAGAGAGCAGTCCATGTCCTCCTCATAAGGCATATAACTATCTGTACACATGGGCTCTTCAACTGTATTATCTTGTGGACAGAGAGTTTGAAATGTTCTTAACTCAGTTTCAGACCCTTCGTCAGAACTCTCTCTATGATATGGCAAGTACTTATCAGAGAGCTCATAGAACTGCCCTGCTCTGTTCCTAACAGGTTTTTGCAGTTTCTTATAAGGCTTTACAAACATGCAATCATCTTCTTCACTCATACAAATGTCCTGACTTACATTTCTTTCCTTTTCCCAAGGCTGTAAGTACTTCTGGTGGTTTTGCCTTTCAGATAAACAGGGAACCTTATCAGCTGCTCTCCTTTCCCTCCACGGCACTCTGTGTCTAGGAAATTCTTCCTGCGTCACAGGTGAGGGTTTCCTCCAGTTAATCCCTCTGTTTGTAGCAAGCTTTCTGTCCCTCCTTGAATCCTTCCTGGGCTTTCTGTTCCACGGCTCACATACAACAGAATCAGCTGGTGAATATTCTGACCTTCTGTTTGAAACTTTCAAGTTATCTTTTACTTGCCAAGTCTCCCAGTCATTCTCAGCTTCTGAGCATTCACCAAACAAATCACCGTCAGGATCAGAATCAACATCCAAACCATGAGAATCCAAATCTAACTCTGTTTGCCTAACATGCTTTTTATTCAGGTTTAGGGGCGTTCTCCTGCTCATGTGCACACTGTTCTGCTGATTACTGGGGGAGTGTTTTGTTCTCTGGGCGTGCTCTCAGACCTCGTGTCTCAGCCTGCCCTTGTTGCCTATAGCAACCTGGAAGCTTTTTCTCTCCCTGCCTGTCAGAAATTGTGCTGAACTCTGCATCTCTCTGTGTCTTACAGGTATAAGGTAGAACTTCGGTGTCACACCAGGCAAGAGAGGTTAGCCCCTAAAGGCAATGAAAATCTTCCCGGGGAAACAATAGCTGTGTTTTCCACACAGATCACCTTGTTCTCTATATATTGCTTTTTTTTTTTTTTTTTTTTGCTCTTTACATTAACCAGAGCCAAAAAACATAACACATATCCCAAAAAAGAAAGCTAAACTAGCCTCCCCGAGGGTAGCAGTGGACAAGAGATCCCCAAGCTGGAACAAGCTTGCACTTAAAAACACTGAGGAGCATCAAAAAAGTGCAGGCGAATGAAAACCGCCATTTTCCCGCACTGTTATAGCAACTGCCAGAGTCTGCCCTGCACCACGCGATCCGTGGGCCGATGTGCCGAGACACAGAAACCTTCCCCGACCTACCTTCAGCTCCGTTCACCCCGGCGTGCCTCAAATCACAGGTCAACACTCCTGGCTCTGCCCGAAGGCATCAGGGAATCCCTCACCTCACGCTCAGCTCTGACCAGACTTTGGCACTGAGGGGGCCTCTCACTGTAGTACAGAAACGGCAGCTCCTCAACCGATGCTGGGTTCAGGAGCCGCCGAGCCCTGAGACAACAGCGCAGTGTCAGCACAGTCCCCCAGAATTTCCAGGAGGGAGGGAGACAAGAAGAACAGGGCAATCAAGATCCTCCTCTCACCAGGATCCCCGCTGAAGCACTCTCGACACTGAACCTTTGCCTTTTTTTTTTTCAAACTTTAAATCCCCAAACAAAGTAAAATAAATGAAACAGCAAACAAACAGCCCTAACTACAATCTTATTTGTTCCTCAGTGAGCCCTTGGGCTCACCACCTCCAGAAGCTTGGAGACTGAGCATACTGGGAGCTGGTGCCAGTAGTATTAGTACTGGTGTCTGCAGTTTGCACATGCTCAGTCTCTAAGCTGCTGGAGGAGGTGCACTACCCAAAGGTTCGGGACTGGACTGGAGGGACAATAAGGAACTAACTTTTTAAAAGATAATTAGCAAGGTTTTTTCCGGTAGAACAGGGTAGATGTCCATTGGGCTCCGTGGAAAAAAGGAGACTGAGCAAGATGGCACCCTTGGGTGGGAAGGGGACCACACATGGGTGTTAGCATGTCTCAGAGGCTTTCTTTGAAAGCTGGGGAAATGCTCCGCATGGGCTCCGTCGGCTCCAACATCACCCATATGTGAGGACTGACTTCCTGCTTGTTCTGGAGAAGGGTTCTACCAGGATAATATAAAGAATAAGGGCTCGATTACCATCGGGACAAGTCTGGCCTGTCCAAATGTCCAAAATCTGGACGGGCTGGATTGGTACCTGATTCTGAACCCACGGGAGCTATACATCCCCGCGGGATCAGAATCGGGTACAATGGGCCTGGTCATGCAGGACATGCCTCGATTATGTGCCGCTGCACATCCGGCCTGCTCCCCATACAACACATCCAAGGCTTCTACATCGAGTCTCGGTGCCGTGGCGTCCCATCGCCAAAGCACCGGGATGCAATGCAGGAGCCTCCAATTGGCTGCAAGTGTACAATACACTTTCCCCACTGCCCGAACCCAGATTGGGCTTGTCAAGGCAGGGATCGGGCGGCAGAGCTCCTGCTGCTCTGCTCGCCTGGTTGGTGCCAGTCCTGCTGCGCTGTCCCCCGTCTAAGAAGGCAACCCTGGACATACAGGGCCATGAACTCAATCGGTACTGTACGTCTGAGGTCAGGGTTCCGTCTCCGCCCTGCCCTCTCTCCTCCTCCGGCCCTCCCTCTCCCGCCCCCGTCCAGAGCTCCTCGCACAATGCTGATGTATATGCGGGGAGCCTGGTATTCGGCATCCGCTCCCTTGGAATAGCAGGGGTTGGACGTCCAAACCAGCCATCCAACGCTGCTATCGCAGATCGGAATGATCCCCTAAGTGAACATGATGACTAAACATACTAAGCAAAGTGTATAGAGGAAATATTAATTTCTTCTACAATTTACAAATGATACTGCTAAACTATTAGTTTTCTCAGTTTTTTAAACTACTTCCCTTGGAATTCCACTGAATCACTGCAGGACAGTCACATTCAAAACTGCGCTACTAATAATCTCACCTGGAATGGGATCTCCTTGGGACATGCAGTGTTTGTGTGATGTCATTTCTGACATCATCACTTAGATCCAATGAGGGAAGTAAAGTGAGTAATTCAGTCTTCTATATTTGGCTGTCCATGTGAAATTCAGGGAACTATTGTCCAGCTTCTTGAAAATAATCCATGAAATCTTAGGGGCCCTTTTACTAAAGAGCAGCAAGTGCTGGAACTTACCGCATCTTAACTTCAAAAGTAAAGGTGCGATAAATGCAATTCCTGTGCGGTAACATCTGCCCTGCATTTATCGCGCAGGACAGCCACTTATTACATGGATGCTGCATGCCCTGCCTTGGCAGTTAGTGTGGGAATGTGAGCTCAGGGGCACAGTCAATTTGCAGCAATTGCGATAGTTAGTCCCCCCTCTCCGATCCCTCACCACATCTCCAACCCTAATGACAGCCCCCACCTCACATTCCCCCCAATTGGTCACCCCTCTCCATTCACAAACCCTCCTCCCCAATCTTTATCTCCTAGCAGAGGAAGCCTACTCTTTTCAAACTCCCCCAACCATCAAGAATGACCCTTATCACATTGGACATCAAAGTCCCCCCTCTGGACCCTACCTCCCACCCTCGAGCACTCCCTCCTCCCAGACAGCCCTGGAGTCTTACTGGGGGGGGGGGGGCAATCCCTGGTATCTAGTGGACATCAGAGCAGGATGGTCACAGCTGCCACCAGTGCATGCTTGCTAAACCCCGCAAGTAACTGTTGCCAAAGGTTAGTAATAGGACCTCATAATGACTTCAGTATTTTTGTAATTGCTATGTAGTAGAAATAGCCACTGGACATATATATATTGGAATATATACACAGAAGTGCTTATTCGGTCGCATAACTACTAACTTTAAACATAGAACTCGGAGGTTTAAAGTGCTATGCATTTTCAGCGGCACTATCACTTATAACCTTAAACAGTCAGTTATATATTTAAAGTTACACCTGCTGTTTACTTGTGAACACTTGGGCATGTACAGGTCAATATTTAGACCCAGCGGCGAGCATTTATGTAAAATGGCAGCCATGGCGTTGTGCATTCTCTGGACAGACAGCAGCACTGAATATATATGGAAAGCGTTCACTACTGGTAGCTACGTGGAGAGTGGCCACATTCAGCCTCAATAGGGGTAACTTTTTAAAGGCTCTTTTGAATGTATGTGCACATAAAATGCCTTTTATAAAATTACCCTGTGTGTACAAATAGGAATGATAACAAGAATGCACATACTTGTATGCGACTCTAGTGCATCTTTGGGGCAGATTTGGGGCTCAGCATGGGCAAAGTCATGATTTACAAGCACACTTTATAAAATATACATTTACATTTAATCTAGCTCTTTAAAATTTGCTTTCTAAATTTAGGTTTAGGTACTCACAAAGGTTGTGTCTGTGTGGCCTCCAGCTAGATCACACGCCTGTTTTTAGTTTCACATCCTTTATTAACCTGACTGTCAGAGTAAATAGAAACCTCTGATTACCACCCTCCTTTCAACTCCTAGCGAGAAACTATATGATCTTACTTGTAGTAGTGCAATCTGATTAATTTTTTGCTCTTTGGTATGGAGATCCAGCTGGCTGTACAAGTTAGAGACATCTTCCACATACAGACTGCTCAGGCTCCCTAAGAGAGCCGTGCTGTCTTTTGGACTACTTTCCTCTTCCACATCCTCCTCTTCTTCTATTGGAACTGGCTGGATCTCAACAATCTCCTTTCGAGCCTTGAACATTAAAAAGAATGTGCAATATTTATTTTATTTTATTTATTTGACATTTCTTCAATACCGCGCTATTAAAATCAGTGCGGTGTACATTGAACAAAACATACTGCAATGCATACAGGCAACATTGAGTTTACAAAGAACAGGGAAAAATAACACATGGGATAACTGGGAGAACTATGTACAGTTAACTTTATACTATATATATATACTTTAACTATATACAATATTCTAAACTCGTTTGGATATTGTGCGTGAATTCATGTGGATGGTGCAGGTAAATGGTTATCATGTAGGCTATCGTGTAGGCTAACCATTTTCTGGTTGTATTAGAGTGCTAAGGCGTCTGGGGTATGTGGGAAGCTTGGTAGATGTGTGAGTGTCCGGGATAACCTCTGGGTAACATTTTGTGAACAGATGGTGTTTCACGGCTTTTCGGAATAGTATTAGGCTTTTGATGCCACGGATTTCGTGGGGAAGTGTATTCCAGTTTAGAGGAGCGAATATTGAGAAAGCTCTGTTTGACGTAGCCTTAGTACATGAAGTCATCATCTTAGGAACTATTAAGGTGTTCATAGCAGTAGTCCTCCTGTTTCTATTTTCGAGGGTGCTGTGAATTAGCTTGCTGATTGGTGTAGATGGGTAGTTATTCATGGCTTTGAAGGTCAGGACTAGTGACTTATAGTGGAGTCTGGCTTGTAGAGGTAGCCAGTGCAGATCTTTCATGATAGGCGTTATGTGTGCAGATCTTGGTGACCCAGAGAGGACTCTTGCAGCTGCATTCATAGCCAGGCAAAGCGGATTTAAAGTTGATTGAGAGATCCCGTGGAGGATGATGTTCGCAAAATCTAGGTGTGGGAGGACTAATGCCTGGAAGGTTGATCGGTAGTCAGTATAATCAAGTAGGGGGCGGAGGTGGCGTAGTGTTCTGATCTTATGATATATAGTCTTTGTCACATTCTTCACATGTGTTATCATAACCAGGTGTTGGTCCAGTGTGATGCCGAGATATCGGATTGTGGGTTTGGACTTCAATTCTATGTTGTTGACCAGTAGCGATGGAGGAGGTACGAACTTACGATTCCTGTATCAAAAAGCTGCTTAATGCGTATCAGGGTGTGTCTAGGAGAATTACTCAAGCTGTTAACTGAAAGGTAACATTTGAAATAAAAACAACATAACCTATTTCCCTCTATAATCCTTCCCATCATAAACCCTCAACAATATGGCCCTCAGTTCCATTTCAAACAATTCTAAAGTCCATCTGCCTTCCATTTAGTGTTAGAACTTGTCCAGGACAGTTGAGAATTCCCAGTGTGGAGCTGTAAATGTAATTTTCTATCTCAATAAAGACTTTTAAAAATTGATACTGTATTGTCTGATGCTTCTGAAAGCATAAGATAAGTTTTTTAAAAGCCTCTGCAGTACAAAGTTAGCAAAGTCGCTTACCAGTAGTAAGTGTTCTCTGAGAATAGCAGGATATAAGTCATCTCTATTGAATGACGCCAGCAAATGGAACCTAGAGAGTGTAGTGCCGCAAGTAACAAACTCTAGACTCTCTAGCATGGACTATTATGCTTCTGCAGGACTTCCCATTCTTAGTTCTATGCAGTAGAAGAAAAAGGCAGAGATAGAAGCAAACTGCCAGAAAAGCAGAGCTCCTAAGGAGGGGTGTAGGGAAAGATAAGAAAGGAAACGTAGTGAGGAGCAGCAGAATGAGTACACTTATAGGTCAGAAGAAGTTTGAACTGGATACAGAAATGGATAGGGAGCCAATGAAGCAACTTGAGAAGAGAGGTTATATGAGCGAAAGATTAGCCACGCAGCTGAATTTCGACAATTGATGGGGAGAGAGATGAATCAGAGAGAGAGCAGCAAGGAGGAGGTTGCAATAGTCTAGATGGGAGCTGACTAAAGAGTGGATAAGTGTCTTAGTAATGTATTCAGAAAGGAAGGGGGAAATTTTGCTGATGTTATACAGAAAGAAATGACAGGTTTTAGCTATCAATTGGATTTGTGTGGAGAAGGAGAGGGAGGAGTCAAAGATGACCCCAAGGTTGCGAGCCGAAGAAACAGGAAGGAGTAAAGCATTATCCACAGAGATAGAGATAGTGACAGGAGAAAGCATTTGTCGAGCAGCCACCTGGGCTTCGGTACACACCTTCACAGCCCACTACTGCCTAGATAAAGCCTCCCATCGGGATGCCTTCTTTGGCCAAGCTGTTCTTCAAAACCTTTTTCAAACGTAAACCAACTCCTACCCACCAACCCTGGTGGGATGCCAGAGATCCATGGGAGGAAGGATTCTCACCCTTGACGGTGGCACCTTCCTGGTGCTATCTCCCTGGCATCTTCAGCTAGGGAGTCCCCATATGTGAGAACTACATTCCTGCTTATTCCTGGAGATAGCGTAGTTACTCACCTGTAACAGGTGATCTCCGGGAACAGCAGGAATTTAGTCCTCACAACCCACCCACCTCCCCTAGGAGTTGTCTCTCTCTCTTTGTCTCTTTCCTCTCTCCTTTCACTCAGCTACAAACTTAACTGAAGAGGGACAGTTGGAAAGGCAGGAAGGCAGCATGCATGTGCTGAGGGATGCTCCCAAAAGCATTCTTATTGGATGCTGGGGAGCGTTCCCGTGCAGGCTCCGTTGGTACCGACGATACCCATATGTGAGGACTAAATGCCTGCTGTTCCCGGAGATCACCTGTTACAGGTGAGTAACTATGCTTTTTGTCCAAGGACAAGAAGAATAGCAATTCCTCAGAGATGGGAATTCATAGCAACAGGCTGCCTTCACAGAAAAAGAGGAAAATGATGGACATGTGAGGCACTGCAACAGCAGAAACCAATAATGTTTTTGGTGGAAACTGCAAAATGTAATGTGTGCCTTCAAGTCCATGCTGACTCCTGTTGATCCAGCAGCTCCTGGGTTTTCTTGGCAGTGTGACTGGAAGTAGATTGCCATGGCCTTTATTCCAAAGCACTGAATGGTTAAGTGACTTGCCCAAGGCCACAAGGAATGCTAGTAGGAATTGAATCCTGTGGGTCTCTTGGTTATGAAGCCAGTGCTCTAACCACTAGGCTGCTCCTCCAATAGCCTTTTAATAATTTTTATATATTTTTTTGAAAGGCAGCCTGGTAAAGAAAAAAGTAGGCCTGGGGGCATGGAGTTGGATTCTTTTCCCTTAACATATTCTTGAGGACGGACTGGCTAAAACTACTGTAGTTTTAGGAGTCTCTTTCTAGACAGTACTGAGATGTGAATGTATGGACAACATCTATGTCACAGCTTTACAATTTCTTCCATGGAGACTGATCTCCAGTGGGCTTTCTGATGTAACCATGGCTCTGGCATTATGAGCCATGACATGACCATCAAAAATCAAGCTTGCCTGGGAAAAAGTGAAGGAAATGCAGTCTGCTAGCCGATTGTATAAAGTGCATTTGTTGACAGCAGTCCCCGGCTTGTTTGGGTCAAAAGAAACAAAAACTGCATGGATATTCTAAGGGCTTTAGTCCACTCCAAACAGGCTAAGGCATTCTTGTATGTAATGCCCTTTCACCTTTTTGGCATGATGTCTAGGGAAAAAAATGTTGGCAGGATGATTAAATAGTTAAGGTGGATATCCAACACTACTTTAGGAACTTTGAATGAGTACGCAGAACTATCCTATTATTGTAAAACTTTGTGTAAAGTGGCACTTCCGCCTAAAGGCAAACAGGAAGTTGGCATCAGGCTGCGGAAGGGGCGGAATTCAAACAACCTCGCAGCTCTGGAGGTTTAAGGTATGTGCTGTGAGGCTGTTTGAGACCACTGCCCCCACTGCAGGTCCTGGAGAGGGACGGCTGTGGGCCACCACCAGACCAGTGGTGCTCTAGGTCTGTCTAGTTCGCCTAATAGTTGTGCCAGCCCTAGGTGAACCACAGTCTCTGAGTGTACAGTCCAGTTGCATGTGCTTCCCAGTCCAGTTTGGATGCATCAGTCTTGAGTACTTTCTCGTAAGGAGGAATTTGGAACAGGATGCCTTTTGCCAAATTGGAATGGACCCTCCACTAAAAGAGAGAATTCCAGAGAAGTGCTGCGACAGGTATGATGCCTTGCAGCCTGTGAGTGGCCTGAGCCCACTGCATGCTCAACATTCACTGAGCTTGTCTTATTCTGAGACGTGCTAAAAAGATTGCGTGTGCTGTTGAGGTCATGTGGCTTAACACCCTCAACATGTTCCATGATGTTGTCTGCTGACTAATTTGAATTTATTCCCTTATGGATACTAAATTAATAATCCTGCCTTGTGGAAGAAAGGCCTTTGAATCATTTCTAGCAGAGCTCCCATAAATTTCAATTGAGATGATGGGTTTAGGTGACATTTGGGATAATTTATGATGAACCCTAGTAACTCCAGCACCAGGATGGTTATGCACATGGATTCTACGACCCCTTCTTGATATGTGCACTTGATTAGCCAATTTTCCAGATAGGGAAACATGTACACCCACAGTCTGCATAGATATGCTATGACTACTGTGGGACACTTTGTTAATATTCAAGGCGATATGGATTGAACCACCATGGAATGGCGTGGAAGCAGTTGCTTCTCAAATCCCAGAGCCTTCTGAACTTGATACATTGAGTCAATCTTCTTGTTAATAGGCTGTACAAACAAAGGAGTTTCCCACATTCTCATCTACCAGGCACTGTCACAGCTTCCTTGGGTGTGTCAAGGAATTGGAGGATATCCAGAGTTTCGGCCTTGGATTCTTCCTCCATCTCTAACCATTTTCCTGACAAAATCAATGAAATAAAGTTCCTCTGATGCAGACTTCCTAGTTTCATGGTGGGGATGAATCTGATGGTAAGCTAGAGGAACCCTCTTCTTCAGAGAATACATGTGGCTCATAACTGGAATCCTGGGACCATAGAGTCTGACCCAGAAAAAGACAATGAAGATGAGGCTGAATCTTTCCTATTCTTCAGGCAGAAACTGGAAAATGCCCGATCTCGATGGACACTACAGATGCTCAGTGTCAAAGGTGATTAATGCACTTTCAATGATGATGCATCCCCAGAGTCCGATGCATCTTCCACAGGCATGGAGACTGATTCTTTTGATGCCTGTCGATGGACCAAACTTAACGATGCCACAAATATGTTTGTGCTACTTTTCATGACCTTTAAACCCTCTCCTTGACAACTGTGCATACAAATTACAATTAGAGGGATCATGTTTGTGCCCCAAATACTGCAGGCACCAACTGTGGCTATCTGTGATGGAAATGGTCCTACCACACTGGGTGCACGTTTTAAACCCACAGAGCGTTTTTTGTAGCACATGACACCAAAAAAGACAACCACAAGGAAATCAAGTTAACTCGGTTTTGAAAAATGTACCCAATCAGGGCACCTAATGCCTCTAAGGGAGGCCTATACTGGTGAATGCACGAAAAATAAAGGAAACATAAAAATGACTTAAAAACAAAACTAAGACACTATAAGAATTTGCACTTAATGACAGCAACAAAATTTGGAAAAGTACCCAGGTCACTATTGAAGAGCTGGTGGTGACATAATCTCTTGGCTCTGTGGAAAAACAAAGACTGAGGGGTTCCCATACAACAGTAGCAGGTGGGAAGTGATGAGCATGCATGGTAAAGCCTTCCAAAAGTGTTAGGAAGGATCCTAAGCTGGAAAGCTGTTTCCTGCACTGGGCTCCACTGGTGATGTCACCAGTCTGTGCGGACTTGCTATCCTGCGTATCCTTGGAAAAGAAGTATACACTAAGGGGGGCATTCTGAGCAACAGATAGCAGGGATGGACGTCCCAGCCCTGTCCTCCTTCTCCGCGCGTTGTACAGGGAAGGTAGATGGGGGTGGTAGGGCAGACAGTGGATGGTCACCAGCCCTGCAAGTACAGGGCTGATTCTAATGTCGGCACCTGTATTTCCAGGGCCGGCGACTTGGACGGGGAAGTTCAAGTCTGTCCGAGGTGGAATAACTTCCCCGATGCAGCAGAAATGTGATTCCCTCTATGCGTCCGGTTACGACCAAGTGCACAGAAGGTCTGTATGTCCCAGATGGAATCGGGCCCTAAATGTCCCCCAACACTCCTTAGGAGGTAAAAACCCAATCCACTTTAAGAGGAGCAGAACAGGGAAGCTAGGAGTAATGGATGGGATTCAGGTAGAAAACTTAAAACCTCAAGCCCAGATGGAGAAAGAGGAGGCCCAAACAAGAAATGGAAAGCACTAAACAATACCTATGCAAAGAGTGGTAGATGCGTGGAATAGTCTCCCAGTGGAGGAGGTGGACATGAGGACAGAATCTTAATTCAAAAACGTATGGGACAAACACAGAGGATCTCTTAAGGAAAAAAGGGGACTGTTGTAGTTGATATAGAAGGCCAGACTAGATAGGCTATGTGATCTTTTTCTGCTGTTATGTTTCTATGTTTCTATCAATGCCGTATCTCAAGGATGACTGATGTTTATGTTGATAGATTTATTTATTTAGCTGTATTTAGCTAAATAAATCCCTGGATCCCTGGGTCCATATGAGTTTATACGTCTGATGGTGAAATGCCTGAATCAGGCTTACTTAGTCCAATGATCTTTTTTCGATGCTCTTCATAACCATGAAGACGTTTTGTTGACATAAGATGGCATGTACCACACCTTGAGGGCTTGTGTTCAGGACTAAGGTAAACCAGACAACAATTATATACAATTATATATATCTCTATAACATCAACAAAATTTGCCCATTTCTTTCTGAACACACTACTAAGGCACTTATCCACGCCTTAGTCACCTCTTATCTAGAATATTGTAACCTACTCCTTGCTGGTCTCTCTCTGAATCATCTCTCTCCCTTTCAATCTTTTCAACACTCTGCTGCGTGGCTAATTCTGCCAGCCTTGTCTTGCTTATATTACCCCTCTTCTCAAGTCACTTCACTGGCTCCCTATCCATTTCTTCATCCACTTCAAAGTTCTCCTGCTGACCTATAAGTGCGTTCACTCTGCAGGTCCTCACTACCTTTCCTCTCTTCTCTCCCTACACCCCTCCCCGGGAACTCCATTCTTTTGGCACATTGCTTCTATCTGTGTCCTTCTCTTCCACTGCTAACTCCAGACTTTGCTCTTTTCACCTTGCTGCTCCTCATGCCTGGAACAAACTACCTGAGTTTGTACGTCAGGCACCTTCTCTGGCCCTTTTTAAATCCAGACTTCTTTGCTTCCACTTTCGGATCTTGACTCATTTGATCTCCTTTGTGTTCCCTTACCATTCCCCCTAGATGTATCCCTGTCTACAGCTACTGTGTTGTTTGTCTTGACTAGATTGTAAGCTCTGATGAGCAGGGACCGTCTTTTACATGTGTCTGTGCAGCACTGCATACATCTTGTAGCACTATGGAAATGTTCAGTAATAGTAGTAGTCTTAATTATGAGCATTGGTTACTGATATAACCATGTGGAGGTATAGCTTACTGGCTATTTCAAGGTCTCTGTAGGCAGAGGCCAAAGGTTTGATTCCTGTTCCTTTTGTGACTGTGCTACTCACATCATTTTAAGGTTCCAATAAAGACAAAAGTAGCCCAAATGCCCTTGAGTATGGAGCAGACAGAGCTTAAAGATTCCAAATTACCCCTGCCTACCGATAGCCAGATTAATATGAATAAAATACAGCCTCTAAAATGGTTGTATGCAAATGCTAGAAGTCTAAAAATAAGATGGGAGAGTTAGAATATATAGCACTAAATGAGAGATTAGATATGATTGGTATCTCGGAAACATGGTGGAAGGAGGACAACCAGTAGGACACTGCGATACCTGGGCACAAACTATATTGTAATGATAGAACTGATCAAATTGGTGGAGGGGTTGCGCTCTATGTTAGAGAAGGCACTGAGTCACAAAGGATTAAAGTTTTGCAGGAAACAAAATTTGCTGTAGAATCTCTATGGATTGAAATTCCATGTAAAAAGGGGAAGGCGATGGCAGTGGGGGTATACTATCCACCGCCTGGCCCGAATGAATAAATGGATGATGAAATGCTCAAAGAAATCAGGGAAGCTAACAAAAGTTACAGAACAGTAATAATAATGGGTGATTTCAATTACCCCGGTATTGACTGGGTCAGTGTCATGGCAGGACATGATAGGCAGATCAAGTTTCTAGATTAAATAAATGACTGCTTCTTGGAGCAGTTGGTTCATGAACCGACCAGAGGGGAAGCCATTTTGGACCTAGTCCTTAGTGGAACACCAGATCTGGTGCAAGAGATAAGGGTATTGGGGCCACTTGACAATAGTGATCAAAGCATGATCGCGTTTGATTTAATTAATGGAGGAGGGATGGTAAGGAAATCCAAAGTACTACCTTTTAACTTTCGAAAGGGAGATTATGATAAAATGAGGAAAATAGTTTTAAAAAACTAAAAGGAGCAGTTGCAAAAGTTAAAGACTTACATCAAGCTCGGGTGTTGTTTAAAAATACTCTCTTGGAAGCCCAGACCAGCTGTATTCCACACTAAGAAAAGTGGAAGGAAGCCCAAAAAAACTGCCAGTATGATTTAAAGGTGAGGTTAGAGAGGCTGTTGTTGCCAAAAAAGCATCTTTCAGGAAATGGAAAAAAAGAGCCAAATGATGAAAACTGGAAACAGCACAAGCACTGGCAAGTTAAATGCAAAGCATTGATAAGGCAGGCAAAGAGAAGCTTGCTGTGGAAGCAAAAACGCGTAATAAAGACTTTTTCAAGTACATGTGTAGCAAAAAACCTGTGAGTCAGTTGGACCATTAGATGATAGAGGGGTAAAAGAGGCACTAAGAGGAGACAAGGCCATAGCGGAGAGACTGAATGAATTCTTTGCTTCGGTCTTTACTGAGGAAGATGTAGGGATGTTACCCATGACTGAAGTGGCATTTATAGGTGATACTGCGGAAGAATTGAAAGAAATATCGATACACCGGGAAGATGTATTACAACTATTTGATAAAATGATGAGTAGCAGATCACCTGGACTAGATGGTATACATCCAAGGGTGTTGAAAGAACTGAAATATAAGATTGCAGACCTGCTATTAGCAATCTGTGAACTATCATAACAATCATCTGTAATACCTGAAGATTGGAGGATGGCCAATGTAATGCCAATTTTTAAAAAGGGTTCCAGGCGTGATCCGGGAAACTACAGACCGGTGAGTCTGACGTCAGTACCGGAAAAAATGGTAGAAACCATAATAAAGAACAAAATTACTGAACATGTAGATAGTCATGGCTTAATGGGAGACAGTCAACTTGGCTTTAGACAAGGAAGATCTTGTCTTACTAATCTGTTATGTTTTTTTGAAGGTGTGAATAAACAGGTAGACAAAGGTGAGTCGGTTGATATAGTGTATCTGGATCTTCAGAAAGCCTTTGACAAGGTCCCTAATCAGAGACTTTTGGCAAAATTAAAAAGTCATCGGATAGGAGGCAGTGTACTATTGTAGATCAGAAACTGCTTAAAAGACAGAAAGCAGAGGGTAGGGCTAAATGGCCAATTTTCCCAATGGAGAAAGGTGAATAGTGGAGTACCCCAGGGATCCGTGCTGGGTCCGCTGCTTTTTGACATATTCATCAATGACCTGGAAAAGGGAATAACGAGTGAGGTTATCAAATTTGCAGATGACACAAAACTCTTTAAAGTTGTTAAAACGCATGAGGATTGTGGAAAACTGCAAGAGGATCTTAATAAATTGGAAGACTGGGCATCCAAATGACAGATTAAATTTAATGTGGACAAGTGCAAAGTTATGCACCTAGGAAAGAACAACCCAAACTATGGTTACACGATGCAAGGTTCCACATTAGGAACCACCACCCAGGAAAAAGATGTAGGTGTCATCGTGGATAACATGTTAAAACCCTCCGCCCAGTGTGCAGCGGTGGCCAAGAGAGCAAATAGAATGCTAGGTATCATAAGGAAAGGAATGGAAAATAAAACAAAAGATATTATGTGACTCCTCTCCCGGTCCCTATTAGGCATCCGCCTAGGGCCCTGAGGATCAAGTTGCCTTCTAGCACAATAACAGTCTGCAGTCGAGTAATTAAGGCAAAATAAGAATAGGGCTTTATTTCCCCTTCCCTACGGATTTCCTTTTATACAACAAAACCGGGAACAAAAACAGCTTCTTCAAAGAAAAATATGTTCTTTTCCTTTGGTATTTTTACAGAGCTTCTGCCTACTTGTTTAGCACAATGATTCAATATCATCAGAGAAACATAACGTACAGTCCATTGGTGTGGGTTCAAGGCTACAGCTATTATTTTCCCACTGCATTAGTTCACAATCCTCCAGGGTTGC
Source organism: Ichthyophis bannanicus (assembly GCA_033557465.1). Classification (NCBI taxonomy): domain Eukaryota; kingdom Metazoa; phylum Chordata; class Amphibia; order Gymnophiona; family Ichthyophiidae; genus Ichthyophis; species Ichthyophis bannanicus. Next base: position 944,788,459 of record CM066034.1, read on the forward strand.
AGGTGGGTAAAAATCCTCATAGCTGTTTACATTGTAAAACCCTCTCTGTGAGGCACTGGTTAGCTTATCAGGAACATGTTCTATGCAAGCAGGGTTTTGAATACCTGGTACTGTGGCAGTTTCACTCTGGCTTTCCTTTTCTCTCCAGTAATGAGGAATTACATCATAACTCCCAGCATTTACTTTACTTCTTATGCCATGCCCTGGCCCTCCAGACAAACCAGAGTTCTTAGCTTTTTCTCTCTTAAAGCTAGGTTCCCACCTTCTCTCTGTTGTCCTGGCTCCTCTCTCTGGGCTACAGACAGCTCCTTCCCGGGACCTCCAGCTACCAGCAGTCTGAGCAGTGCTATGGCCACGTTCCTGAGAAGTTTTTCCCCAGCTGCTTCCTGCTACCGGGCCACACCTACTGCTTCTTTGATTCAGCAGGCTTCCTTCTGTGTGACGTCTGCTCTCAGGCTGGTTGCTCACTCCTCCCAGGTCGCTGCCCCCACTGGCCGTTCCTGGATTTACCCAGCAGCTTTTATCCTCATGTCCTTTGCACGCTGCCTGTGCTTTCATGGACAGGTGATCCTGATTAGCTTTTAACCTTCCTGCTACATCAGGACTAGTGTGTGGTAAACTTATTCTATTGCTCTTTTGCCTCCTGTGAGCTGAGTGTGTTTGCTGCTTATCAGACTCCAAGGTAAATTCCTCTTTTTCACCTATTATCATGGGCTCTACACCGGCTACTGTATCACAATTATAATGCATCTGTATCGTTCCATGGTGCGACTGCACCTTGAATATTATGTGCAATTCTGGTCGCCATATCTTAAAAAGGATATAGCGTTATTAGAAAAGGTACAGAGAAGAGACACCAAAATGGTAAAGGGGATGGATGGATACCCCTATGAAGACGGTCTAAAAAGGTTAGGGCTCTTCAATCTGGAAAAGAGACGGCTGAGGGGAGATATGATAGAGGTCTATAAATTAAAGAATGGAGTGTAACGGGTAAATGTAGATCGATTGTTTACATCATCAGAATATAGAAAGACTAGGGGACATGCAATGAAGCTACAGGGTAAACTATTTAAGACTAAGAAGAGAAAATATTTTTCCACTCAACGTGTAATCAAACTCTAGAATTTGTTACCGGAGGATGTAGTAAAAGCTGTTAGTGTAGCTGGGTTTAAAAAAGGTTTGGACAAGTTCCTGGAGTAAACGTCCATAAACCATTATTAAAAGGGACCCCGGATATCACTGCTTGATCCAATACAAGCATTTATTTATTTATTTATTTAACAGGTTTTCTATACCGCCTTTTCCTTAAATCAAAGCGGTTACCAGACACAAGAAGGGAGAACAGAGACAGGGGGGCATACACTGACTAAACTAAAGAGTGAAGGTAAAATTGGGATACGCAACATCAAGGAACCGTTACAGTAAAACAAGTTATATGCAGGCTATAATAATAGAGACTGTTAGATGTCTGTGCCATAGTACTCAGTGAAGAGTACAAATTTCAGTTGTTTTCTGAACTCCTTTAAATCATCCATGGATCGCACATCGGGAGGGAGAGAGTTCCATATAAGTGGGGCCGATAAGGAAATTGCCCTTTGTGTAGTACATTTACACGCTTTTCTGAAACTACTTGGGGTGCTGAGGGTGTTTGATGTAGTTATTCGTCTTGGCCTGTTGTTATTCTGGAGTAAGAGGTTATGAAGGCTAAAAGCAGAGCATTTATGTCTGATCTTGAATATATTAATTACTATCTTGTATTTGACGCGCTGGCTTATTGGAAGCCAGTGGAGCTCTTTGAGAGTTGGGGTAATGTGATCTTGAGATGCTGAGCCAGCAATAATTCTGGCTGCCGTGTTCTGAGCCATCTGAAGAGGTTTAAGTGAGTGTTTTGAAAGACCGTAGTAGATAGGATTACAAAAGTCCAGAATAGGAGTTATTAAGGCTTGGCAGACAGACCGGAAGTGGTCATATGAGAGTAAGGGCTTGAGGCGTCTAATCACTTTCATTCTGTAGTATGCAGACCTCACAGTTTTTCTGATGTGTGACTGGAGGGTTAGACCTTTATCGAGGGTAATTCCAAGATATCTAACTTCATCCTTAACTGGTATTGTAATGTTGTTGTATTTAATGAAAGGTGGGGGGTTGAAGTCGGTGTTTCGAGTGACAATAAGCGCCTCTGTTTTATTGTAGTTTAAGGCAAGGTTATTGCATGTGAGCCAGGAAGACATGTTGTCAAGGCAATTTGTGATCTTGCTGTAGTCGGGGTTAATGAGATCAATCGGTGTATAAATCATGATGTCATCTGCATAAATCATATAACTTATTTGATGGGCTGCCATAATTTGACAAATTGGCTGAATAAAAATGTTGAATAGAAGGGAAGAAAGCGCAGATCCCTGAGGTACTCCTTGCTTGATATTTGTAGGCTGTGAAGTGTTGTTTCCAATTTTAACCTGAAACTGCCTGTTTGTTAAATAAGAGTTAAACCAACTAAGGACAGTACCAGAGATACCGATACTTTCCAATCTTGATAGGAGGATAGTGTGGTCAACTGTGTCGAAAGCCGCTGAAATATCTAAGAAGATCAATAAAGATCCTTGCCTGTAATTGTCTATGGTCTGGGTGATATCATTGAACAGATATAGCAGCAGTGTTTCAACTCCATGGTTGGGGCGAAAGCCATGTTGATGTAGATCGAGTGGGGCATGGTCGTCAACATGGTCTTGGAGTTGTAGCTGTACTGCTTTTTCTATTACTTTGGCTAGGAATGGTATGCTAGAGATTGGCCTATAAGCCGCTGGATTGTTCTTATCCAGGTTTGTTTTTTTGAGGATAGGCCTTATTGAGGCTAGTTTAAGTTGTTCGGGTATTATTCCTTGAGATAGGGATATGGATACGATATTGTGTATATAACTGAGGAAGTTATGCTTGGTTGCTTTGAGCCATTGAACTGGGCAAGGATCAGTAGGGGCAGTGCTAGTATTGAGAGCAGAGATGATATCCGAAATCTGTTTGGTTGAAGGAGTGTGGAAACTGTCCCAACTTGTTGTTATTGTTGTTGTTGTTGTGATGGAGCTGTAGGTTTCGGTATGTATTTGAGTCGGTATGTGACCTATTTTCTCATGGAGAAAGTTTGCAAAGGTTTGAGGGTTGATTTGTATGTCTTTGTCAGGACTTGGTTCTTTAGTTAGGTCTTTTACTATCTCAAAGAGTTCTCTGGGTTTATTGTAGGCTTTCAGAATGGTGTTTGTGTGATGCTCTCGTTTTGTATCGTTAATAAGATCATTATATCTTTTTTTGTTTGTTAAGTAAGTGTTTTGTGCAGTTGGAGATTTGGAGCGTCTCCAGTGGCGTTCTAGCTTTCTTAATTCTCTTTTAGCGTTGCGAATTGTATTGGAGTACCATGGAGCGTGTTGTCTTACGTTCTTTGATTTTATGTACGGTTTGGATTTTGCTGCTGTACTGATGGTAATGTTCCAATTCTTAACCAGTTTGTCCAAGTTAGGTTCATCCGAGTTGAGGTAGGGTAGTGTGTCTTTTAAGAATTGATCTTTTTTGAAAGCTTTAAATCTTCTGATTCCAAATGAAGCAGAATGTGTTATGTTGAACTTGGCCGTATTGTTTGTCAATTCAATTTTGATTCTGTGATGATCAGACCAAGGAATCGGGGTGATTATGGGTGAGGAAATAAATCCCTTGTCTAAGAGATAATTTGGGGCAAAAACTAGGTCTGGTGTGGAACCATGTCTATGGGTGGGAGTGGTTATTAGCTGAGAGAATAGTAAAGAGTCCATTGCCTGAAGGAAGGTTTGCCTATCATTGTTAGTTGCAGAGCTGAGATTAAAGTCACCTAGTAAGATTAAAGGTTTGTGAATTGTGGTGATTGCACAGACAGTTTCAAGAGTGGAACCTGTGTCTTTTGGGGAAACTGCTAGCTACTTGTGACCTAGATTGGCCACTGTTGGAAACAGGATACTGGGCTTGATGGACTTTGGTCTGACCCAGTATGGCATATCTTATGTTCTTATGTCACACTGCTTGCACTTTCTTTTGCAACAGACCGCATTGGTTTTAATTAGATGCTTTTTACATGGTCTATATAGAAATTACACTTACCTGGTAATTGTCGTTCCTTGAGTGACGACAGTTTAGTCCTCTACCTCTGGGTTGTGCACCTCTTCCTGCAGCTTGGAGACTGGGCATGTCAAAGTCGTGACATCACTGGATATAGCCTGCTGGTATCTCCCATCAGCCTCCAGTGTACTATTGACAAAGCAAACTCAAAGGAACAACAAATAAGTAACTATACCATAACTTTAAATAACTCCCCATTCCTCAACCGGAGGAGCCTTTTTAACCGTATCCATCTTATATTTTCTTTTCTCTTTTTTTTTTTTTAACTTTACATTCATGTCCCCCCTATGCAAACACGTTTCCTATACCATCACCTCGTTTAAATAAGAGAAAAGGAAGAAAGAACAGAGAGGGATACTCACTGCGATCTAGAAACTGAAAGGATCTGTCTACTCCTTGAGATTGATGCTCCACTCCGCCAGAAAATAAACTCTGAAGAAATCACACCCCTGGGCGGGAATGAGGACTAAACTGTCTTCACTCAAGGAACGACAATTACCAGGTAAGTGTAATTTCTATTTCCTTATCGTTCCTCCAGTTTAGTCCTCTACCTCTGGGATGTAACAGAGCAGTAATCATTGGGAGGGACCTATCCAGCCAACTCACCACACTGTCGACCCGGAACAGGCATCCTTTACTGCCAAAACATTTAGGTAGTAGTGGTTACTGAGGAAATGAAGAGACGACCTGGAAGCTGCTCTACCAATTCCCCCTGGTGGAATGACACAGTTATTCACCCATGAAGCTGCTTGTGCCCTGGTAGCAAGAGTCAGAAAGCCCCCCGGAAACATACAACCTCGCCACCAGAAAGCTGAGGCAACCACCGCCTTAACCCAGTGCGAAATGGCTGCCTTCGCTGCTGCTTCCCCTTTGTGGGGACCTCCAACCAGCACACAAAAACAAAGAAACGAACGCTGCACCCTGCATTTAATGTTTCCTATCAGCGTAAGCTACGAATAAAAACCTCCCCTTCCAGAAAAACCGAGAAGTGGAAGAGAAACCAATAGGCTCAGGAGAAAAATCAGATACCACCTTTTGGAAGGACGACAGGACTGCTCGCAAACACCACCCTCTATCCAGAAAGGGTGAAAACGGCTCATTACATGACAACGCCTGAAACTCAGAAACTCGTCGCGCCGAACAAGGAGCTATCAAAGCCACTGTCTATAACAGCAAATCCTTTACCGACGCCTGGAGTAAAGAATCAAAGGGCTCTTTAGCTAACGCCTCTAAGGCCCAATCGGGATCCCCTGGCGGCACCCAAACTCTCCTTGAGGAGCGCAGTCGGATCCCAACTTAAGGAAACGCTACACATCGATCCAAACACCTAGCGCTATTCCCTTCACAGAACCTCTACAGCCGGAAACAGTCGCCCACTGGATCCTCTAAGGAACTGGCCGCTAGTTCCTTCAGACACTGTCCTGCAGAGAACTCAGACCAAGGATACAGACACCTTTGTCGCCCGGACTTGCCGCCGTGAACAGCAGCCTTCCAAAAGGCGCTAAGCCAGGACCTATGTAGCAGAAGCAGCCTGCCTCCTTGCTCTCAACAAGGTGGCGAAGATTGCCGCAGAATAACCCTTCTTCTTCAGCCCCGCCCATTCAAAGGCCAAACCGTAGGCGGGCACCGATCCACCTGAGACATTCGTCGCGGACCTAGCCGCAGCAGAACGTCTGCTACCGACAACTTCTAGGAAAAGCCTGTCGAGTAGGCGAATGAGAAAAGCCTAGTATGGCTGTCTCGTCCAACCAGGCGCTACCAAGAGTACCTTTCTCCGAAAGCCTCGATACGCCAACTAGTTGCCCTATGAGAGCCCACGGGGAAAGGACAAGACAAAGACTTAATTGGAAGCTTACTGACCCTCGACTTGGACGAACCATCAGCTGCCCCATTCCTCCACCAGAGAGACCTCCGGGTGAACCCCAAGGAAGCCAATAATATTAGCTAGCGCTTGAATTAAGTCATAATGCACATTTGCCCCATAAAGCAAATCAAGCTCTAGTCGATTCAACTCCCTGATCCTTTCCTGTTCCAGGCGAGTAGACTGCCGTAAACACTGCGACCACCTGAAGCATGCTCTCGCCTCCCCAGGCTCCACAAATGGGAGCTTGTAAGGCCAGAGCATTGCCCCCAACAATCGCTTCAGTGAACCATCTACTTTCCTATCTTGCAATAAAGAAGATTGCTAGGGCTCTCTTCCATACAGTGAGTCCACACCCCTTGGTAGTGCAAGGTGTGCACCCACCCACGTAGTACCCAGGCCTGCTCCTGCTTAGCCTCAAAATGTCAATCAAGAACAGGCGAAATCAGGACAGCTGAATACTTTTTTTTTTTTTTACAAAGACACCTCTTAACCAAAAATTCCTTCAGCATATGTTAAGAGACGCTCTTTCCGTGCCAACAATATGAAGTAGAAAGAACTCCCAAACACAGGCATACTAATCCACGGCCTTCCTGCTAGAGTAACGCCCCATTCCGTCTGACTGCACAAAGATGGACTTTATATTTTAAGTTCAACTAGCACCTGGTGATATGAAATACAGCTCTCATTCTGCAGTGGCAATTAAGTCAGCAATGAAGAAGCCGAGAAACTGCAGACAAGTTCCCATTATACCACCTGGTAAAGACTCCATTTTTAGACCACTGAAGCAAAAAAGCATGCGAGAGTGCCTTGTGTCCTGCCAGTAGCTGATCGAATTGAAGTGATTCAGTGTATGCAGGGCATTGTCCAGAGAATGCAAGGCCCCTCCTCCGGGCTGACTCCACATTCACAGTCTAAACCGGCAGTCACCTTGGCCGATCAGCACGGAAGCCATCTTGTAAGCCCAGCATATAAAGTATGCCTACTAGACTCTGAGCCGCTGCCATTGTTGCTAGAGCACTAACCTGGCTGCGTGCTTCTGGCCCCCCATTAAGGCATTCGCTGAACACTAGCAGAGACTCTCCGTACTGGAGAACCTCTGATAAATGGAATGGGAGCATAGATAGCTTCAAAGGCCAGAGTTCTATTTTGCAACGTCTCTCCGCTGAGCTGCCTTTTCCATATGTAAAATTAAACCACATATAGCCAAAATTAAGACATTACAAATCTACCGTAAAATCTTATAATTTGGGCAAAGCCAAACTAAACAGGAACAATTTTTCCATTGAGAAACCACACAACTATAAAAACCCCTCTCATGACATAATGCTTATGGCAGAGCATTCCACATCTGTGGACTGGCCATGGCGCTCACCCAAGCACCTGTTACACCTGTCCAAGAGAGTTATCACCATAATTCCTTTTGACTTGAATATGTTTACAGCGGATCATAGCGCTATATCACAGCAGCTAAGCAAAAATATTACCCTGCCATATAAACCGACTTTAACACTTTATAGGACCTTCTATGGATAGCGGAAGGAGATTCTTGTAAATCAACATAGCTATGCCCCTTTTTCTTTTTTTTTTAAAGTATAGGACTCCAAAAACCAAGTTTCCGCCAACTCCAATGAAATCAAAGCAGATCAGCTAAAATTACCCGAACTGCTCCTATAGCTTTGCAAGAAGCTATCAGCCCCCGCTGCACCCAGTTGTCCTTCCCCCCTCATCCTGGGGGATTCTGCATTGCAGGAGGTGTTGCACACCACCTGCCAGCCTGCTGTGTCTAACAAAAAATAATGGTCAAAAACTTTCACAGAGCATAAACTGTCAAATTCAAAGGAAACAACTCTGTATCAGGACATCTGAAAGTATCTGTGTCAAAAAGCAAAAATGCAATCACCAGCAAAACAGAGTCCAGGCAAAAGGATGTTTAAAGCAACAATAGGTCTCAGACTTATAGCGGGCAAACTATATGCTCAAGGCAATTTTCACCAACAGAGCACAGTAAAAGCCCTTACTTGCATCAATGACCTTAGATAATCACGTTGCTTCATTAAATGGCTCTCACAACCTCCTTTGACATAAATGAATATCTTGATAAAGCTTGCAAAAATCAATGTAGGAGGGTGAATAGCACCAACTTATCTGAAAAAATGCATCGCTTGAACTACTGCATCGCCTCCGTCTCTTCCTCGCTCATACCCCTTTAAACATCCTTTTGCCTGGACTCTGTTTTGCTGGTGATTGCATTTTTGCTTTTTGACACAGATACTTTCAGATGTCCTGATACAGAGTTGTTTCCTTTGAATTTGACAGCCTGCTGTGTCTGCCAGGGAGCTGAAGAGCAAAATAGAAAGTAGAACCCCTGGAAGCAAACAGTGTCCCGTCCTTGGGATTCAGAACGCAAAAGGTAAAAATCAAAAGTAAAATCAACAGTGTTAGCTAAAAATGAACAAGGCTATCTCTCACTAAAGCGAGTTTCTTTTTCTTTTTGAAATCCCACCGAAGTCCGTGGGACCCAAGCTTTCGAACACAGCCCCTAACGCTGTGCATTAACCACAACCAGAGAAATGAAATGAAATGAAACCCTGCTCTAGTAATAGATGAGAATTTCCTGGGAAGGGCATGCTAAGTGTTGCTATGAAACACACAGGCACCTCCCCCGGCCTTCCTGCAGTCAGAGAAATAGAAGTGGAATACACCGACCACCTTGCAAATGGAGGTCTTAGAGGTTGCTGCCTGTGTGAACCTGATGAGTAATATGATTTTGTATTTTACCACCCCCCCCCCCAGGGATGGGGGCAATGAATATTATATGTGATTCATGAGCAGCGCTGCCATTTGGCGGCCTTTAGGGCACCAGAGCCCGACCAACGATACAGAAGTTAAGAGCTTTAAATCTGTCATATAATCCTGATTTTCAGAACATTACAGCTGCTCTGTGGCATTTCTTTCCTGACTTGCAGATAATGGCTGCATACACACAGTCATAGAAAGGCACTATTAAGTGTACCAGCTGCCCTCTGGTGGCCATAGACCGTAGCACAGGCACTTCTTGGGTGACAGTTTAACTGTCAGTCTATTTTTTTATATCCTAAGGTTTCCTAAACCTGTCCCTGTGAATTTTGGGCAACGTTCACTATAGAATACATAAAAGCACACTTCCAGGCTGTCCCTCCTTCCAACTACAAGTTAGGGCTCTGCCCTTGAACCTGAAAGCTGGCAATTTGCCTAATATCCTGGGACTTAACAGATGCTCCTCAGAGACATGATTAGGAGGGAAAGAACATGTGGTATCAGGGATCAATGCCAAAACTGCTGTCCTATTTTTTAAGTTTATTCTTATTTATTTTATAAAGAGGATTGACAACAGTCCCCCTTAAGGCTGAGGAACCCCCTGAGCCTCAAAAAAAAAAACAACCTACAAACAAAAGAAAGAAACAAACACTAGGTCCAAAAATCTAGCTATTCTGCCTGTTGTTTTCCTCACACAGGCAGATCACTGCAACTCTCGCCATGCGGTCCAAATACCTAGAGAGGAAATGGCCGCCCCTTGGCCAATGAATTTTGGCGCCAAGAACAACAGCCGCTGCAAAAATGAGGCCTCAGCAGACCGACCGAGCCCGAAGGCCTTACCTGCAGGCAATGTTCCCTCTAATTTTCTGTAGGCTGTGTGCGCATAAAATATCAGCTGTGTGCAGCTTTTGAAGGAAGGTTAAATTTTTGTGCGCCACATAACGACACTCGGAGTTATATACTTTAAAATTTGACTACAGTCAGAATACAGTATGTACACCACATTGATTTTAATCAAATTAAATGAAAATAGATGATTACTAAATGAAGTGGGAAATTTCTAGTACCGTATTTTCCGGCGTATAAGACGACTTTCTAACCCCTGAAAATATGCTCAAAATTCGGGGGTCGTCTTATACGCCGGTATAACTTTTTTTTTTTAAAACTCTGTATCAGCTTAGACCCGGGGTCTCAAACACGCGGCCCGCGGGCCGCATGTGGCCCGCGAGAGAACTTTCTGCGGCCCGCGACGGAGAAGAAACAACAAAAAAACCCCCAAACCCTTGGTTTTGCTGCTGCTGCCGCTACCGCCGTGGCAGTGGCAGAATCAACTGTCCCGTGGCCCCTTCCCATCTGCCCGGCAGAGCCCTCAGCTATTAGTTCCATCAGCGGCAGCTTTCAGAGCCGCGAAGAGAGTAGTATTTCCCTCTCGCGGCTCTGTTAAGCCTGCCAGGGCTGATGGGAATTCCCATCAGCCCCGGCAGGCTTAACAGAGCCACGAGAGGGAAATCACTCTTCACAGCCGTCCAGTCCGCAGTCATGATCAGCGTGAACAGCATCAACAGCAGTGCGGGCCGCCTGCGCTCGCGCTCCATGTGCTTGGTGCGCTAAGGGCGCAACTATCGCGGCATGGAAACCTTCTGCTACAGCTGGCCGCAGTGCTCCCGCACCCTCAAGCCCATCCTCTACACTGACCTGGTGGTGAGCCGCCTGCAGAATCGCAGGAAGAAGAAAACGGTAATCAGGCGGGGGGGGGGTTGGAACGGGAGGGGGCCGATGAATTGCCACAGCATGTTGGCCAGCCTTGGGCTACTGATGCTGAGCGCAGGCTAGGATGGAGCTGGTGGTGCCATGGGATGAACCAGGGTCATCGGGGAACTGGACACCCGCCCCCTCCAGCGCCTCTAGCTCTCTGCAATGCCTCTGGATAGCTGTATATACGGTTAAATTGCCATGTTCTGGTGTGTTTAAACAGTGTGCATGAGGCTTCGGATAAAAGAGAGAAAATCCTCCCCCACTCCCTTTTGCATGTTGCTAAACTCTGAAAGCATTCTAAATTCCATTCTCTTTCTCTGAAGAACCCTTTTTTCCTCTCTGGATGGATGCCACAGCATAAAACTGAACTGTTACAAAATTAAGCTTCATTCAAGATTTACAAGCTCATATATGATGCTTAAAACAGTGATGGATTGGGAATAGCCCGCAACAGGATTTTTAGTCTCTCATAGCTTCATGACCTGTGAGTGCTGCAGTGATCCCCCCTCTCCCCCCCGTTATTACAGCCGAGGCTTCTTATAGATGTGAACCTATTAAAACCTCCCTTCTGCTTTTATAAGTAGCGGCAATAAAAAGGTACAACGGATCGAGGCGAAAGGCCAAAATAGCAGCGCACACCACCCACCAAAACTAGGCAGAAGATAATCATCTTAAACGGGCATTTTTGGTGTGCGCTGGAAGAGGGGTAGTCATATACGGCGAGTATAGGCCAAACCCTATATTTTCACAGGAAAAGTAGGGAGTCGTCTTATACGCCCAGTCGTCTTATACGCCGGAAAATACGGTAATTACAATCATAACTTTTAAATTTTAAGACATCTGTGTTGTTTTCTATCAGAATCATAGCCGTAATTTTTGTGCGCTCTGTTTTAAAGTATGTGCGCTCGCTTGGCGAGGTGTGTGCGTGCGCACACGTGCACAGCTTAGAGGGAACAGTGCCTGCAGGGCAGAAAGCCACACAGCCTGCTCCTACCACCTTGAATTCCTCTGATCCTCAAGCCGCGCTGATGCGCCCGGCAGCCGCGGCGAGGATCGCTCAGCCAGTTCCACAGAGTAAAATTAAAATCCCGCAGCAGGAGACCACGTGATGCGCACACTGTAGAGGTCGCATCCTGAGCTAGTCCCGGAACCCTCGGACATTACCGGCGATTTCGAGCCGTTTATTACTGCCTTCACCCGCCAAAAAGGCAACTACTTGCCTCGGAGTACCGGCAGATTTTAATAGGGCAATTTGGATTGCCCTACTACATGGCGACCGCGGGAAAATCGTTGCGGAGAGATCGGGAGCGGGGGACCGGCTCAACTAAGATGGCGGAATCAGCCCAAACGCCGGCATCACCGCAGTCACCGAAGTCTCCTGCCTCCATCGACGAGATGTCTGCGGCTGTAAAGACTGCCTTGTTGCCTCAATTTGAAGCCCTTCATGAGAAAATAGATGGGCTGAAATCTGCATTTGACACGCTGAGTCAAAGACAGCAGGAGGCCGAAGATCGTGTGGGCTTGGTGGAGGAAAAGGTGGAGGCACTGACTGCGGAGGTGGCGGGCTTGAGATCTCAAATATCCCCCCTTGAAGCCAAACTTGACGATTTGGAGAACAGGTCTCGACGGAATAACCTGCGCTTCCTGGGAATCCCTGAAACAGTTTTGGACAAGGACCTGCGAGGATACCTGGAGGCCTTGGTCCAACAGATTGTGGAGGAAAGTGCATTGGGAGGTAAACTCTGTATAGAAAGGGTGCACCGGGTCGGGGTTAAACAGCCTCGCGACCCTCGCCCCAGAATTGTATTGGCTAAATTTCTCCACTTTCCGCAGAAGGAGCAGATTCTTAAAACAGCACGGCAGAAGGGGGAAGTGGTATTTAATAATACCAAAATTCGTGTAGCCCAGGACTATTCAGTCGCCCTGAGCAGGAAAAGGAAAGAGTATGCCCCCCTTTGCGGAAAGCTGATCGATGCAGGGATTAGGTTTTCTGTGCAATATCCCGCTAAACTCCATGTGCTTAGTGAGGGAGCACATCGTACCTTTGACTCCGCCTCTGCTGCAGAGGAATATGTGAATCGACTCTATCTGCAAAAAACAGCAGTGTCAGTGACTCCTACATTGTGATTTACCCTGCTCCAACATTACAAAGTTGAGAACCCTTTTATTTTTGGAAAGTAGCAAGAGGGAGATACAATATAACATCTTGCAGTTGCCCAGTAACTTTGTGTTCCATGACTACAATTACAGATACAAATAGTTCTCTATGGCAACAAAGTATTTAGTCATCAAGAACCTTATCCCTTGGTCTCCCCAGATTCCGTTCGCAAGAATAACCTCTGGCCCTGGAAGATCTCTTTGGCTAGTATCTCTGATTGACATGGAGAACAAGGCATAACGACAGGTTGCAGATTCGGCGGGGGCGAATCGGCTTACCCCGGAAGGGGAGGGTCTCCCCAGGATATGCCAGTTGTTGCCATCGAAGCGAAGGGAGTCCCTGCCCTCGAGAGGGGTCGAGGGGCTTTCCTTTTCCTGGAGGGGAGGGGGGTTCCCCCCACCTGTGCCCGGGACGATTCCTGGTGTTAGAGGTTTGGGAGACATGGCACATTTTGTGGCGCGAAGTGGCCAGTGGCGACGAAGGAGTCTTGAGAACTAAACCATGCTTCCCCTCAAACCGCTCACCGGAACAGCTTACAGCGGCGGACACATTACCTGTGCAGCTCCCACGGACATTGGTGCAGTAAGATTCTAGTGGGAGGGGCTTAACCTCTCTCTTCTGGCAGGAGCTGTATTAACAGTTTCAACGCATGCTGCACAATCCAGTTAGATCTTATCTTCCGCTGGGCCTACTTTGCCAATACGCCTGCTCCCGGTTGCTGGGGGAAAAAGGGAGACCTGTAGCAGGGGAACACCTAATATTTCAAGCACAGCGACCCGGCACTCTTAGCTCTCATAACTATGAGTATTACTGCTGACCAGTAAGGAAACGTGTAAAGGGCTGAGAATAATTTAAGCATATCAAAGATTCATGTTCTCTGTTATGATGTTTTGCTACTGTTTTATTTACGGTCGGCTTAGCCGGCTACCATTCTGCCAGATAAACTCTCAAACGGTCCCAGAATTCCTGGCTACCTGTCCGGATAATGCAGTAGACATTTTTGCCTATAACTATGGCTATAGCTATGCCCCTCCCATACACACGCTTGCCCACTTATTCCTCTGCATCATTCACCCTTCTCGACATCACCCCCACGACTGGCATATTTTATTGCCATTTTTGTTTTAAAACCTCAAGATGCTTGTGCACCTTTCTGGCCACCCTGTTAGTCATTTATCTGAGGCTGACAAACGTTCAGTACTCCCTCAACCTTGCAATTGACATTTTTGGGTCAATTATGCTGGTGTTTATGCAATCACTCAGTAGCATCCCCTCAGGAATTTAACAGTACAAAGTTTGACTTGTTATTTTCAATCTTATGTTACCGCGAACAATTTTTGTGTGTGGGATTTTTTTTTAAAAAAAGGCAAGTTGTTTATTATTGCTACAAGCAGAAGTATGCTATTTTTCGTTTAGAAAATGTCTTTTGTTTTTGCGCTATAATACCGAAGGGAGAGGGCGGAGTGTTGCTTTCTTTTTCTTTTCTTTCTTCCTTCAGAAGTTTGCCGAGGTAGGGAAGGGAGGTGGAAGACTGGAGGTGTACTCCTGAGGGGGGGGGGGACCCCACTTTCATTTTCTTGCAAGCGATCCCACCTGTAGGCTAGGCATGGTGAGGTGGGTTCTCCCCTGAGGGAAGCTCTGACGGGTGGAGGAGAGGTGCCCAGCGAAGGCAGGGCGGGGCTCGCCCCCATAACTACGGGAGATTACGGGTGGGGTGGCGGGTGGTAGACGGTTGCTCTCGGGTCTGAGGGGGAAAGGGGGGCGTGCTCAGAGTGGTCTCGGGAGGGCTTCCTAGTAGGGGGTAGGAGTAGGGAGCCCTGTAGATAGGAGGTAGAGAATGGGGGATTGGGGGGGGGGATTGGGCGTATTGGTTGGGGTAAGTTCTAGGCTGGGGGGGGAGGATAGGGGAAGGGTCACCAGGTTATGGGGTAAGGGGTTAGGTGGGGGGGGGGGAGGGGGGAATGGTCGTCGCACCTTACAACTTCTGCAAGGAGCTAATATAATCTATCTTAGTAGATATCTGGGGAGGCCCCAGGCTGGGGGGGTCTCCTTGAGCACGATGTGCCGGCAGCGGGGACGTCACCAGGCAGGAACCCTCTGAGAGTAATAACCTGGAATGTTTGTGGACTGGGTAGCCCGATAAAGCGCTATAAAGTGCTCAAGGCATTAGCTCGGCAGCGATGTGATATTGCGCTATTGCAAGAGACCCATCAGACGGCCGAAGAACATGCTAAATTGTGTCGAGACTGGGTGGGTCAGACATGGGGTGCGCCTGCATTGGGGAAGAAAGGAGGGGTGGTTATACTTATTCATAAACGGGTGCGCTTCACGTTGCACCGTCAATGGGCTGATCCCAATGGAAAATTTTTGCTGCTATATGGATTGTTAGAGGATCGGGATATTATACTGGGCGATGTATATGGCCCCAATGTATTCGATCGGGATTTTCTTAACTGCATTGCAGCCAAAATTGAACAAATGCCGGACGTGCCTATGCTTATAGGGGGGGACTTCAATGGTGTTCTCGACGTTAGTTTAGATACCTCTGCTGCCAAGGAGACGAGAGATAGGGTGCTTGGCTCCCAATTGCTGCAACGCTTTAGGGCCCGTCTGAACCTGGTTGATCCCTGGAGACTGCTACACCCGTCTGAGAAAGAGTTTACACATATCTCGCGGGCGCATGGGACTAGCGCGAGATTAGATTACCTTTTGCTCTCCACCACTACCTTTGCCCAAGTGGAGGAGGCACAAATAGGACCCTTGGAAATCTCTGACCATGCTATGGTTTGGTTTGAGTTGCACTGGGGGGAGCGAGACCAGATCATCTCGCATATGGCGGTTTCCCACCGAGCTATATCATGATCACCACTTTCGGCAGTTTCTGGGTCAGCGCTGGCGTGATTTTGAATTAAACCACCAGGTCCACAAGGACGACCCGGAGCTGGTTTGGGAAACTGCCAAAGTGGTGCTGCGCGGGGATATTATCGGCTTTGCGGCTCGAAAGCGAAGATTATTGGCAGAACAAATTATCAGGTTGGAGCAGCAGGTGTCGCAAGCGCGGGTGCTAAGTGGCCATACCCCTACCGTGTCCAATCGGAAACGATTATGGGAACTACAGGTTGCCTTAAATGAACTACTCCATCAGAGAGCCAAGAAATCGATAATGTATTACAAATATCGCTTACAGTGTTTTGGCAATAAACCGGGGAAATTATTGGGACGCTGCTTGAAGGGCCAGAGAGGCGGGCGGGGGGTAGCGGCACTTCGGGATGAGAGAGGAATACTACAGCAGAAACGGGACGTGATAAGTGCAATTTTTAGGGGTTTCTTTCAGAAATTGTACTCGGCGGGGGGGACGGACCCCACGACTATGGAAAATTACCTCCAGGGGCTAGCGCTCCCTAGGGTGACAGACGAACAACGGGCCCTGCTGGGGAGTCCGATAACCCTAGAGGAGGTGCAACTTGTCATTAAGAAGGCTAACTGCTATAAATCTCCGGGACCGGACGGCTATGGGGCGGAATTTTATAAACTATTGTCGAACTGGGTTAGCCCTCTGTTAGTGGATGTGCACCGGCAGAGAATGGAAGGCAAGGGTAGACGATGGGGAGACAATCAGGCGTATATTACGTTGATACCCAAGCCGGGCAAAGACCCGCTGCAGGCGGCTTCCTACAGGCCGATCTCCCTGCTAAATTTTGATATGAAACTGATGGCCAAGATTTTGGCAGACCGACTAGCGGGATTATTGGGGGATATTGTTCATGCCTCTCAGGTGGGGTTTGTGAGAGGCCGTTATGCGGTCCGTAATATTCGCAAAATCTTAACGTCGTTGGAGTGGGTGCATGGTCATCGGCTTCCATCCCTATTGGTGAGTTTTGATGCTGACAAAGCCTTTGACCGGGTCGACTGGACATATTTGCAGCACTTATTACCGCTGTACGGCCTGGGACAGGCTTTTTGCGACATGGTTAAGAGTCTCTATGATACACCGACGGCTAGAGTACTCTGTAATGGGGTCTTATCGGATCCCTTTCCCCTGTATAGGGGTACCAGGCAAGGCTGTCCATTATCCCCTCTATTATTTGTTTTGTCCATAGATCCCCTAATAAGGCGTATAGAGCTTGACCCGCAAATTCGTGGAGTTGAGATCGGCAATCAAGGGTTTAAGATGTCGGCCTTCGCCGATGACATGCTGGTACACCTCCTAGATCCACGGGTATCTCTGCCCAGACTGTTAATGGAATTTCGATTATTTGGTAGTTTTGCGGGTCTCCGAATCAATGAAGAGAAATCAGAGGCCTTAGATGTTTCGGGGCAGTTACGAGGGCACTGGGGAGAAGAGGGGTTTCCTCTGAAATGGGCAGAACAGACGTTCAAATACTTAGGTGTTGTGTTGACGAGGATGCCGCAAGACCTCTACCATATTAACTTCGAGAGAGTTTTATTTGGGGTACGGAGCCAGTTGAGGGCGTGGAATCCACTACCTTTATCGCTGATGGGGAGAACCGCAGCGTTTAAAATGGTGGTGATGCCTCGTATACTATACTGGTTGCAAACCCTACCCGTGTGGTTACTGAGGCGAGACCAGCTTAGGTTGGAAAAGGAGATTCAACGTTTCCTGTGGAAGGGGGCTAGAGCGCGGATCCCAATATCCCGTATGGTTGGCAAATGGAGCAGAGGGGGCCTTGGGCTCCCAGATATACGGCTTTATGCTTTGGCGTGTCAAGCTCGTCATCTCGGGGACTATTTGGGCGACACTGACGTATACACTCCACGGGACCTAGAAGCGGCCTTTGTGGCTCCCCTCTCGCTGATGGGAGTCCTGCATGTGGACAGTACGCAACTACCAAGGCGTCTCGCGCGAAATTTTATGTTAAATGCGCTGCGCCGTACTTGGCGACAACTAAATAGCTTTTGGCAAAGGAATTGGCGGGTGTCTAGCTGGCTCCCCATACGTGGAAACGTACATTTCCTGCCGGGCTCCGATTCTAAGGCGTTTCAGTTATGGGCTCGACAGGGCATACGGTATATAGGGCATGTAGTGGACCTTACCGGTAAATGTAAGTCATTCTCTGAGCTTAGAGAGGAATTTCAACTGCCCTCCACACACTATTTTGCGTACCTCCAACTCTCTCACTACGTGGTCAAGCTGTCCAGAGAGGAACTGGAGGTGGATAGATCGGCGCAGCTTCTTGAATTTTTTGACCTTGGCGGTGCGGCACCACCGGCAATACGGGGACTGAAGTCTAGGCTGGAGTGCTTTGGGGTACGACCGGATTATGAGAGGGTGGAGACAGCTTGGGCAGATGAACTGGGGCTGGTGGTGCAGCCCGGCACTATCTGTGCGGCAGTAGGGCGGATACCAACATTGGTGGGGGGAGCGCGGTGGAGGGAGATTCAATATAAGGCCCTGACACGAGTGCACTTTTCGCCTCGGCGGGCTTTGAGGACTCATATTACACAAGACGGGTCTTGTCCTAGATGCTCTCTACCCTTAGCCTCCCTAACTCATATGTGGTGGCAGTGCAGGCGCATCCTCCCCTACTGGTCCCGTATTCGCAGATACCTTACGGGGTTGCTGCAGCAAAGATTTCCGTGGACTAACACTCTAGTTATTTTCGATCAATTGCATCCAGCATTGCCGGGGGGGAGGTGGGAGCGCTTATTGGTGCGTAAGGCCTGTCTGGTGGGGAAAGGTCCGCTTCTCCATAGATGGAGAGATCAACACCCACCCACGTTCTTGGAATGGCGCAATCGTTTCCATCAGCTGATGTTAGAAGAGCGTTGGTGGGCCCGGGGCTCTGTAAAGCGCTGGTCCACTTTCATGTTGATATGGGAACCTTACATTCAAAGCTTAGGCCCCCGCTGCCGGAACGAAATAGTGAATATAGGTTATTGAGCTAGGCGGAGTTACGGGTTGCGACGACGAAGGGGGGGGGCGGTTGGGGGGGGGTGGTTGGGGAGGACAGGGGGTACCCTAGACTAAGTCTTCACAAAATAAAAAAAATGGAAAATGACTATGGGCGCTCTGACATCTGTTCTGTATACATGACTATCTGTGGTATGTGCCGCAGCGGAGATAAGACTCCACTCCGCAGCGGCGTGTTGTTGTATATCTTGTTTGTCTGTATCGAAAGTTATGTATATAATGGTTGATATATAAATAAAGTTTATAAAAAAAAAAAAAAAAATCCCGCAGCAACGGAGAGGCTCCGTCTCACACAGCTTCAGTGTGGCTGTACGGGTCCCAGAGCTCTCTCCCGTACAGTCAAGGGAGAGAGATCCGCACCGGCAAATACCTGCAGCAAGTGAAAATAACTGAGAAGGAGGGAAGGCGAGAGCTGCTACTAATTTAAAGAGCCAGGCTCAAATTTAAAATTACTGTAAATAAGGAAATTTGCTCCTAACTAAAGGGAACTAATCCCTGATTGCCAATTAACCAAAGGTAACTGAATTAAAAGTAAAATTAAAAGTAAATTAAAGGTAAAAATCAAAAGTAAAATCAGAATAGAATTTGTCACACTAAATGCTCCTTATCTGTTCCCCCCAAGTGAGCCCAGAAGCTAGGCTCACTATGTCCTCCTGCTGCAAGGAGACTGAACACACTGGAGGCTGATGGGAGATACCAGCAGGCTATATCCACTGATGTCACGACTTTTGACATGCCCAGTCTCCAAGCTGCAGGAAGAGGTGCACAACCCAGAGGTAGAGGACTAAACTGGAGGAACGATAAGGAAGGGGATATTCAGCAGCACTAGCCTGTTAGATTTTCTGGATATCGGGCTCAGTGTGTTTTATTCAGTTAGCAAGGCTGCTAAATGGCTAAAAAGCTTTGAATTCCACCCCCAACCCCCAGCCCATGTAGCTTCAAAAGGCTAACTCTCAAAGTTAGCTGTGTAAACCTTTAGAAAATTAGAGGTCTTCATAATAATTCAGTACAGATCTCTGTGCTGTCATACTAACCGGGTTAATCACCTTGGCTGGGATATTCAGCAGCACTAACATTACTACTACTACTACTAAGCATTTATAAAGCGCTACCAGGCGCACGCAGCACTGTACAATGAAAACACGAAAAGACAGTCCCTGCTCAAAAGAGCTTAAAATCTAAAAAGACAAAGCAAGACAAGGAGTAGAAAAAAGATAAGAACAAGGGCAAAGAGACAAGGGCAGGAGAGACAGGACAAAGGAAAGAGGTAAGAACAAGTGTAAGAGGAAGATAGAAAGGTGAAATAAAAGCGGGAAAGGAAGGAGAACAGCAAAATCAAGAGCCAAAGGCACAGGCGATAAGATGGTTAGTGCCGCTGAATATCCCTGGGTGTGATCGTTGTATGTCCTGATGCTAAGCCGGCTAGCATTGGGCATTCCAGTGAGATTCTGGGGGCTGCACCTTGCTTTAGATCAGCTAGCTGCCTCCACTGAATATCGGGTCCATAGTGCCTTCTTTTATGCAATTCACATTCCCAGGGCCTTGACTGATGTTTACGCATGTATTTGATAGCATAAACACAAATATGCTGATACTACTGGCACATATATGCACAGTGGGAATTAAGGAGTAGGCTATTTTTTAAAAGACACCTAGGCCTTCCCTGCCTAGGCGCCCTTTTATAAAATTACCTTCTTAGTTTGTCTCTTTGGAAATGTAATGGCAAGAAATGTTCCTACTTTAAAGCAGGACACTGGGTATGTCATGAGATATGAAATCAGTTAAAATCATAATGAAAAATCCCAAGTCTGGTGCGGGAAGAATCGGGCAACAGAGAACACCACCCCTCTGCTTTTTGCTTGATTTATGACATTTCTCACTCTCCTAGGCCCAAGCATAAAAATAGAACATTAATCTGTATTACTACATAAGCAGCTAGCTGCCACCGCTGAACATTAGATCTGGATATTCAACGTTGGGGTCATATCCAGGCCCCGGCATTGACTATCTGGGTTGCCTGCATTGCCTTGAAGCTAACCAAGCAGCAGCGATATTCAACTTGCCCGGTTGCTTCAGCTGCAAAACCTAGGCCAGCTTTTGCTGTGCCTGACTCTTGCTGCTCTGCAATAACCGAGCAGCACCTCAATATCACTGGGTGCCGCTTCCGCTCTAACCCCAGAATGCCCTAATGCTAACCGGACAAGGGGATTAACATAGTTAGCAGGTCTGCTAACTATGTTAGTCCCTTTGAATACCGGGCCCTAAATGCTTAACTTCAGTTCTTCTCAATTTGTGTCTAGCTTTTGAGGGCACAAGAATCACAGAAGCCTTGTTTCTGAGACAGGATTGCAAACTCTGATGCAATAAAAATCACTTTACTTTAAGATCAACATTTTCAATCTTCTTGAGATTCAGAGCTCTCTCGATGTCATGCAGCTCTTTCGGAGTACGCTCTTTCAGGGGGTAGTTCTTCACCTCATAACCTGAGTGGAAGGCCTTAAATGTAAATGACAAAAACAAATGAGAGGTCTGAAATAAAGAAAGAATCAGCTTCTACTTACATATAAGGATGTCACTCCTTAAAAATCCTCCATTTACAAACCTTAACGTCTTTTCCTATTTACTTTAAAAGCTGTGCCATTCTGTTTGCTTTGGGCATAATTTGAGTTAATAATTTTGCTGAAAAATGTCTCCTATTATAAGAAAGGCATTCTAGGTGGTCCAAAAGAGTTCCACGCCCAAAGCACCTTCCTTCACAATATGTGTACTAGGACGTTATCATAAATTGCATTGTGACTGCTTAATTCCTGACTTCCAAGATGTAAAATAAAGTAAAAGGTGACATTTTACTTACCAGATAATGTCCTTTCCTTGAATCCTGCTAGACCAGTCCAGACAAATCGGTTGTGTTCTCCTACCAACAGACTGGTGGAGACCTAGAACCAATTAAATGCCCAGGTTTCAATGACATCACTCTCATGCCTCTATCTGCTTCAGTCACCAGAGGTCTCTTCAGTATCTGTCCCAAAGTATATGGGAGAACATGGCAAGCCTCATCCTCAGCGTGGGCAACAATGAGTAATATAACAGTAGAGAACAATGTACAGGAAAGCATAAACAGAAAGATGTCAGTAGAAGATGGATCTGCAGAGCCAAGTATATAAATCATAGCGTACCACAAGGTACCACCACAGAAGAACAGAGCAAACACAGTTCCAGGGGTGGGCCCTAGACTTGTCTAGCAGGACTCAAGCAAAGGACATTATCTGGTAAGTAAAATGTCACCTTCCATATCATCCTGCTAGACCAGTCCAAACAAGTGGGACATATCAAAATTATGCCTCCACTGGGTGGGAAGAAGACACAGTAGCTCGTAAAACCTTAGAGCCAAAGGCCAGGTCTGCCTGAGCGTGGACATCCAAGCAGTAATGTGATGCCCATGTTGCCGCCTGACAAATGTCTGCAGGGACTACCAAGCTCCGCTCGGTCCACAAGGATGCTTGCACTTGGGTAGAATGGGTGCGCAAACCCTCCAGAACCGACTGGTTCCGCAAAAGATAAGCTGAGGCAATGGTCTCCTTAATCCAGCACCCCAAAGTAGACTTAGCCGCCGCGCCACCCTTGCATAGACCAGCAAACAGCACAAAAATATGTTCTGACTTATGAAAGGAATTCATAACATCCAAGCACCAGAGAAGCACCCTCTGGACATCCACAAGGCAAAGATCCTTATCCTTCCCCCGACACGGCTCCTTAGAAAAGGAGGGCAGGCAGACCACCTGGTTCACATGAAAGGGAGAATTCACCTTAGGCAAGAAGGAAGGCAGAGGCCGAATGGAAATGGCCTCCTTTGAAAAAGACAGATAAAGATCTCTGAAAGATAGAGCCTACAGCTCGTAAATCTGCCTTGCAGAACAAATCGTGACCAATATGACTGTCTTGAGCATCAAATCCTTCAAAGTGGCGTGCTTCAAAGGCTCAAAGGGCTCTGACATCAGGGCCCTGAGCACCAGACCCAGATCCCAGGAAGGGACCACAGATCAGAAAGGAGGCTGCAGATGCCGAACTCCCTGAAGAAAGCACAAAACATCCGGGTATAAGGCTAGTGACATATCAGCCACCAGACCTCTGAAATAGGCCAAAGCTGCCACTTGAACCTTCAGGGAGCTAAGAGAGAGGCTCTTTTCCAGACCTTTCTGCAGAAAGGCCAGCCGAAATGGCACCTTGGCTGCCTCAGGGACAGCTGCCGTGTGCCACACCATCACTCAAAAAGACAACAAACCCGCACGTATGCCAGGTTGGTTGACCTCCTCTGAGCTCTGAGCAAAGTGGAAACCATCGCCAGAGAGGAGTCCATACGTGCTATCCATCTCCTTTCCAGAGACAAGCCATAAGCATGAAGGAAGCCAGGTCTTCCAGGACGACTGGTCCCTGATACATTAGGCCCCAAGATGGAGTCAAATGAAGAGGTGGCGCTTGCATCAGATCTCCGAACCACACTCTCCTTGGCCATTCTGGCACCAGAAGAACAATCCCTCCAAGCTGGCGCTCTATATGCTGAATTACACGCCCAACCAGGGGCTATAGAGGAAACAAATACAGCAGACGTAAATGTTGCCAAGACTGAGCCAGAGCGTTGACGCCTTCAGACTCTGTCCATGTGGCGACTGAAGAAATGCCCGATTCAGAAAGGGGCACGTCCGGGCCGTCCGGATGGCCCCAAGCAATATGGGCCTGTTAGGACCTGATTCTGTAATGCAGGAGCAAAACGTTCCCACAGCATACAGAATCAGGCCCAAGGACGGTCTGATATGTCTCTGTACCTGGTCCTGGGTGGGGGGAGGGGTTCTGGCCCCGTTTGAGGTGGAATAAGCAGCATGTTCCACTTTGATTGAAGGATAAGGTGGTATACAAAACTGTCTAAATAAATAAATAAATGTCCCCCCTGAACCCGCAGGATGTACAGAGCTGTGACTGGAATCAGCCCTGTACGTCTTCCTGCATCAGCCTGCCCACGCTCCTCCCAGACTCTGCCCCCTCCAGTCTCCCACCGGCTCTCCTCGTACTGCTGCTCTAGTCATGTGGGCAGGGCCTGAGGGGCTGCATGTCCTGTCGGGACATGCAGCCCCACAAGTCGCCTCTCTGAATCGAGCCCTTTGGCATTGGAATGAGTCGCTATCAGATCCATCTCGGGATGACCCCATCGATGCAGAATCATCTGAAATGCCTCCTGATTCAATTCCTACTCTCCAGGGTCCAGAGAGTGCCAGTTGAGAATGTCCGCTTCCACATGATCCGACAAGGCAAGGAGGTCCTTCTCTGCCCAGGCAACTCCATCTCCAGAACCACACCGGCACTCCTTGTGCCGTCTTGCCTATTGACGTAAGCCACCGCTGTGGCATTGTCCGACAATACTCGAACTGCACAACCCTTGATCAGGGGCCAGAAATGCAGAAGAGCCAACCTGATGGCCCTCGACTAAGCAATTGATGGACCACAATACCTCCCTGTGGTTTCAATGGCCTTGGGCCATTTGGTCTTGGCAATGTGCTCCACAGCCCAAGAGACTGGCAACCGTTATCAGAAGGATCCACGAGTAATCATCCAGTGGCATACCCTTCCTCAATGACTGGGCTTCTGCCACAACTGCAGGCTGGCCTTTACCATCACTGGGTGTGCGAGCCTGAGCTCCAACTCCTGAGAACTTGGGGACCACCAAGTTGGCAAGGACCACTGGAGCAGCCACATATGAGCGTGCACCCACGGCACTATCTTGATTGTCGCTGCCATGAATCCGAGGAGCTAAAGATAATCCTGAACTCTGGGAGCCTGCTGTAAGATGAACAGTGCCAGATAATACAACTTTGTGATTTTCTCCTCTGCAGGAAGACTCTCCCCACTCAAATATCAAAATGGGCTCCCAGGAACTGCAGGAAATGGGAAGGCATCAACTGGCTCTTTCCCCAATTAATCACCCAGCTAAGGCCTTCCACTCAGGGTTCTACCTGAGACACCTCTGATAGACAATTGGTTCAGATGAACCAGTCAGCAAATCCGTTGGCACCAAATCCGTCGGCGCCAAATCCGTTGGCACCAAAGAGCCACAGCCACCACCACTATGACCATGGAGAACATCCTTGGGGCAGTGGAGAGGCCAAATGGGAGGGTGGCGAATTGAAAGTGAGAGCCAAGCAAGGCAAAGCGCAGATACCTTTGCTGATCCTCACGGATCAGGATATGAAAATATGCCTCAACCAAATCCAGAGATACCAGGTACAGCAGACCACATGCCTCCATTCCAACCACCAGCATACTTCCTAATCGTAATACCTCCTTCATAATATTACATTAACAACCATGCCAACACTCTCTTCATGTCACAAACTCTCCCACATCGCACCGCACAGAAGCAATCAATATCAGCACCTCTCATCTGGACACAACCACAATGAAGACTCACAGACATCCCAGTCATACCAGAACACACTTCTCACAGCCTCACAATTTATTTATTTATTTACAGTTTCTTTTATACCGCGCTATTTGACATCAGTGCGGTTTACAATGCCAATAACTACACAAACACTCCAATTCTCACTCATAAATGCATCATCCGTGGGGAATAAACTCCCCATAATCCAAGACCTCATCACATCCCAAAAGATTGATATCCTCTGTATAACTCAAACATGGCTATCTGAAACAGACACTGTAATGAACCAGCTCACCCCATATGGCTACAGCCTCTTCCACTGTTCACGCTCCCACGCTTCCAATTTTCTGGCTGCTCAACAGGCCCTTAACAGGATAAGAACGTGGAGCCAAACCAATGTTCCCTCCTCCCATGGCTACTGAAAAGATCACAGTCCAGTGGAGCCTCCCATGTCTTGCTCAAGTGAGAGAGTCACCCTCGAAGTGGTCATTCACGAGTGTTTAAATCAATCTTTTTCTCTCTGTTATTCAGATTTTCTTCAGTGAAGAAAACTCATTTACCATCTGCTGGAGACAAAGAAATACTGAAGAGACCCCTGGTGGCTGAGGCAGATAGAGGCATGGGAGTGATATCACTGTAATCTGGGCATTTCATTGGTTCTTTGTCTCCACCAATCTACTGGTAGGGGAACACAACCCACTTGTCTGGACTAGTCCAGCAGGATGATATGGAAGTGTTATTTACCTTGACTGCACGCCCTTTTACAGCCATAGCGTCCCAGCATTCCTGTTTGATGACCTCACGCAGGTAGCGCTTGGCTAGATTATCCATTTCAATCTCCTTTCTTACCTTTGAGGAGGAAAGAATGAGTCTTTTGTGAAATTCGAGTTCAGCTTCACTGATCTTTCATCTTTTTAGCTAAGCAGTCCAATAAAATGTTTCAGGACTATGTTTTTCAGAAATTAGCAGAAAACTACTTTTAAGAATGATTTTGGTGGAGCCAATTTAAACAGGTCACCACTATCCTTACATTTTCCTATTTTGAAGTCGCCCCACTTTATTATGGCATGCTGATTCCTACTAGCTAAACAGCAAGATGAGGTGGGAAGCCTGCATAAGAAAGAGAGCAGGGAACTTTGTAACTCCTTTCTTTAGCAAGACTCACAAAATAAAGTGTAGCTACTCACCTGTAACATTGGTTCTCTGGGGACAGCAGGAATCAGTCCTCACATATGGGTGACGTTGGTGCCGAAGGAGCCCGCATGGATCCACTTGCCAGCTTTCAAAGAAAGCCTTTGGGAGTTACACCACGCATGCATGGTCACCTTCCCGCCCAAGGATGCCATCTTACCTCAGTATGATGACATAGCTTAATCAAACATAACAAAAGAAAACAACTTCATGGGAGGAGGGAGGGTTGTGAGGACAGATTCCTGTTCTCCCCAGAGAACACCTGTTACAGGTGAGTAACTATGCTTTCTCCAGAATAAGCAGGAAGTCAGTCCTCATATATGGGACTTCCAAGCTACAGGCTACCGAAAATCCTGGAGCCACAGGCGACCCAAAAAAATGGACCATAAAGGACAGAGGGGAGTTCTGGTTGGCAGGAAGTTCAGCAATGCAGCACCAGCATCGAAGATGCAACCGCCTCTTCAATATCCCGGACACAGAGAGCTGGAGGGAAAGAGTTGCACTATTCCCCATAGAGGTGACGAAGTACTGTCTGGCCGAAGGTGCTATCATGCCATAAGCTCTCCTCCAAGCAGTAGTGCATACAAAGATATGGACAGAGGACCAGGTGGCAGCCCAGCGGATATCCAGCAAGGGCTCCGAGCACAGATTGGCCACAGAGGTTGCCATGGCATGTACATTGTGCACAGTAATATGATGTTGTAGAGAAAACCCAGCCTGCTTATAGGCAAAGGAAATGCAGTTGACCACCCTCTGTGAAATGGTGCACTTGCAGACAGCAACCCCGAGCATAAGAGACAAAGTGTTGCATCGAGCGGTGGTGGGGCTGCATCCTCTGGAGGTAGAAGGACAAAGCCCTCTTGCAATTGAAAGTGTGCAGGGAGGTCTCTGCCTGGGAGTAGTGAGACCTCAGAAAGAAGATGGGAAGCAGCACCTCTTGATTCAGGTGGAAAGCAGAGACCACCTTGGGAAGGAACTTGGGGTGAGTCTGAAGGACAACTCTATTCCTGTGGAATCTAGTGTAGGACGCATGGGCTACTAGCACCTGCAGCTCACTCACCCATCTGGCTGAGGTGAGTGCCACCAAGAAAATAAATGACCTTCCATGACAAGTACTTGAGATGGCAGGTGGCCAAGGACTCAAAGGGGAGAATCATAAGCTTCCCCAGCACCACATTGAGGTCTCCATCCCAACCTCCCATCCCTCGCCCTGATGACCTGGATGCTGAGAGGTTAGCCATAGCGCACCTCTGCTTCTCACAGGAGGTGGAGGGTGTCCTGCTGAATTTGCATAAAGTTTCCACGCATCGGGCGTGACTTTGAGTGGTGCAGGTTCTCTGTCTGGTGCACTAATGGGGGTCTCAACCCCTTCTCTTCCTTGATGCAAGACATCCTACGGTATCCTTTGCATCTTTCCAGAGCTGGCCTGAAGTCCAACACAGTCAGAGTGCACACCACCATCCTGTGGACAGCCTGGCCATGTTGGTGCACCCCCCCACTGGTGGGCCGTTTCATGAAGGGACTCCTCCTGTCCGGTCCCCTCGAGACAGCTGCAGGAGCAGGGGGAAGCATGGTTGAATGGGCCACCTGTGAGCAATGAGGATGATGGAAACCACCTCTGATTGTATCTTGAGGAGAGTCTGGGGAACCAGAGGTGTAGGCAGGAACGAGTATAGGAAGCCCCTGGACCAAGGAAGGAGGAAAGTGTCTGCTGCCTCCCGCCCCTGGGTTGGTCTCTGAGAGCAGAAGCATGGCAGTTGCGCATTCTCCAGGCTGGCAAAGAGATCAATCTCTGGGGGACCTCCAGCAGCGAAAGATGATGCTTAGCACCCCCAGGTTGAGTTGTCACTTGTGGGGTTGAAGGACCCGGCTCAGGCAGTTCGTGAGGACACTGTCCTGGCCCAGCAGGTAAACTGCCTGAAGGGAGATCTGTCCCTCCACGGTGAAGTTCCACAGACGTATGGCTTCCCAGCAGAGGTGGAATGACTCCATGTCCCACCTGCTTTTTGCTTTTTGAGGTAGTACATCGCTACCTGATTGTCCATCCGGACTTTAACCATCTATCCTGATAGTCTTGAAATACCCGAAGGGCACTGTAAGCAGCCCTGACTTCCAGCAGGTTGATCTGAAGGGCACTCTCTACTGATGACCATGGGCCCTGTGACTGCAGGTGATCACTGTGGGATTCCCAACCCAGTTTTGATGCATCTGTTATGAGAACACGCTGTACCCGAGGTACCTAGAAGGATAAGCCAGTCCCGAGGTTTTGGAGGCTCTGCCACTAGTTAAGGGATGCCACAAGGGCCGGCATGACCTGAATCCTGTCTTCCAAGCGGCCAGAGGCCTGGGTCCACTGGGAGCTGAACATCCTTTGGGCCTGCCGCTTTTGGAGGTGGACAAAGGGCAAGACATGCACTATTTATTATTTATTTATTTATTTATTACAAATGCTTATATACCGCACTATTTAGCATCAGTGCGGTTTACATAATAACAACATTTTGCATTAGAAACAAGATCTTTTGCTTATATTGTAACAGGGATCGGGGATTGGAACTTGGAAGCAACAGGGTAACTATATACAGTTCAAACAAAGGAGCTTATAAATTATGTAAGTTATATTATGTATTAGAGTCATAAAGTAATCATGCTCATTGTGAATGTGCCTAATGGTGAGTTTCTTTTGTAAATCACTGGGAATTATGTTGTTGGTACGTCAGATGCTGTGTGGGTGAGATGAGGTGTTGGATGTAAATGTGTTAGGTTAGGGTGGATAAAATAAAGGCAGAATAAGTGATGTTTGAGAGCTTTTCTGAATTGTGAGAGGTCAGCGATTGATCGTATATGAGGTGGGAGATTATTGAGGCTATGTGCTCCCAGAAGGCACAGCATTTGTCACGCCATTACCACCAAGCAGCCCTGTACATCCTTGGCCAGGGTGGGCAGGTGCTGCACACGATCTTGTGGGAGGATGGCCCTTGCCTGGATAGAGTCCATTGAACTCTATGCGCTGGGCTGGGAGCAGGTGTGACTTCGTGAAGTTGACCACAAAACCTAGACATTGCAGGATAAGCCAGTCATCCAGGTAGGGAAAACAAAGACCCCTAGATGGCGGAGGCGGGTGTCAACGACCACCAGACATTTGGTGAACACCCAGGGAGCCGAGGCCAGGCCGATGGAGTGCACCCTTTATTGGTAGTGAAGGTCTATGACGATGAATCAAAGGTACTAACAGTGCCTTGGATGGATCAGGATGAGGATGTAAGTATCTTTGAGATCCAAGGAGCATAGTAAATCTTCCCGCAGGAGGTAAGGCAGTGAGGTTCCAAGGGATACCATTTCGAACTTTCCCTTGACCAGGAAGCAGTTGAGGTCCCACAGATCCAGGATGGGCCTGAAGCCCCTTGTTTTTTTGGGCACAAGAAAGTAAGGGGAATAGAATTCCTTGCCCCAAAGAGGCAGGGGGACTGGTTCTACTGCTCGATTCTTGAGCAGGGACTCGAGCTCCCTCAACAGGAGCTCTGTGCAAGAGTCCATGGGCAATTCTCCTGGGAAGAAGGGAGGAGGCAGCTGGACAAAGTGAAGGAGGTACCCCTTCTGGATCACCTGCAGCACCCAGGCATCTATGGAGATGTCCGGCCAGAAGTGCGCAAAGTGGACCAGCTGTCCTCCTGTGAACCACGGACCCTGTACCTTCTGGGGGAGGGAGGCTATGCCCAAGGAGTCAAAAGCCCCCTCCCCCAGGCTGCGGCTGGGGCACTGTTTGGGGCTTGGGGGCTTTTTTGCTTACAGGGTCATGCCCCTGACCTTTGGCCTGCTGCCCCTGTTGGGGAGCCTGATAGGCAGGGAATTGGGGGTATTTCCTGTAAGCCCTTTTTGGTCTTAGGTGGAAGGGTTTTTCCCCCAAAGCCTTCCAATAGGAAGGATCAACAGTCTTCCTGGACAGCCTAGTCTATGTCAGGAATTCAGTCTCCAGCTCGGCCACCTTCTCCGTCATGGGCTTGCAGAAGAGATTCTCTCTCTGGCAAGGGACATCAGCCACCTTGTCCTGCACTCATTGCTCCAGGTCAGAGGACTGTAGCCAGGCGAGGCAGCGGGCAATAATGCCCACTGCTGTTACTTAAGCCACCGACTCACAGCCGTCGAAGGCTGCCTAGTTTGAAACTTTGAGCATTCTTTGACCAATGAAACTAGGGCCCTGAAGTTCTTAAGAGGTTTACCTGCCAACCCAGCCGAGAACCCAGAGAGCTCCTTCGCCAGGTCCTTCAGGTACATGCCCATGGACAGCTGGAATGCCTGGTTCCAGGCTGTGAGCATGGATCCCTGGTAGCACTTTCTGCCAAAAACATCCATGGTGCATGCCTCCCTACTGGGAGGCACCAAGGAGTGCATCTCCTGATTCTTTATCCGATGCATGGCCGAAGCCACCACCATGGAATTAGGAGGCAGCTGTGTCTTTTGGAAGCCAGGGTTGCGGCCGTCTCGATACTGGGAGTCAAGTTGACAGTTCACAATCAGCACCCTCACTGGCCTCTCCCACATCCTGAACAACAGCCGTTTAAGGATGGGGGGGGGGGGAATGGGCACCGTCAGTGCCTCTTTCAGGGAGGCCTCATACTGGAGGATCTCTAGATCCTCAGTATGCGGCTCATCCTTGGACTCTGCTATGAAGGCAAGGGCCTGGGACATCCCCCTCATGAAGTCAAGAAAGGCTAGATCCTCTGGTTGAAATCTCCAACACTGGTGAAGTGGAGATGGGTCGGAAGGGATGTGCCGGTGGAGAACAGTGCATCTTTTGTATGTGTGTGGAGACGGAGAGGGACAGTCAAAGATGACCCAAGGTTGCGGGCCAAGGAAAAGGAGTAGAGTGTTATCCACAGAAATAGAGAAAACAGAAGAGTGGGAGGCGGGCTTAGGGGGAAAGATAAGGAGCTCAATTTTGGTCATGTTCAATTTTAAATGGCGATGAGATATTCAGGCAGTAATGTTAGATAAACAGGCAGCGATCCAGGCTTGGATTCCCAAAGAGATTTCAGGTGTAGAGAAGTAGAGAGTCATCAGTGTAGAGATGGTACTGAAAACCATGGGAGGAAATGAATACACCAAGGGACTGAGTGTAGAGAGAGAAATGGAGAGGTTCCAAGCTTATCAGTTGTACATTGCAGCAAATGAGCCACCATTTTCTTATAGCCTAATTTACCCATAAGTTGCTGTTCAACCACAGTCAGGCCTCCAACCAGACTTTTAATACCCATTTTATATTGAACAATTGTGAAGCTGCAAATATGCAAAAAGGATTTTACTACTCAATACATACTTCTCCCTCAATTGTTCAGAAGACTGCAACACTCCCCCCTCAAAAAGTTGGACCAAGTGGGTAAGCCTCAGTTCCCACCACCTGCACATATGTTCCATGGCAATTGGTGGATACAGGTGAGATCCATGGCCCAAGAATATTCCCTACTCTCCAATAGTACCCCACTTTTCTGCCTCCAATCTCACATTAAACACTTAAGAAAGGGATCTTGTTTCCCTAAACCTGGGCCATCTGCCACAATATTTGCAAAGCAGGTTCTTCATAAATTGTCTCGACGATGCATACCCCTCCCTTGCTTTCCTCACCTTCTCTGTGATAACTGCTAACTACGAAGCAAAGAAATATTGTCAGATATCCATTACCCCCATCCCTCCCTCAATTAAAGGTAGGGTCTGAAGTCCCTGTGCCACCCAGGAAGGTTTATGTCGCCAGATAAAAGCTAACAGTTTCCTATTTAACCTCCTAGGTTCCATCCTAGGAATCTCTACTAGCAAGCCCATAAAAAGGTATAGAAAACATGGCAATACTATCATCTGCAAAATGGTCATCCAACCCAACCAGTAATGATCAAGCCTCTCCCACCTATCCATGTTCCCCATCACTCGCTTACAGTAAGTAGTTTATGTTATAAACTCAATTGAAATCAGCACCCAGATGAACACCCAAATAATTTACCCCTTTCTTTGCCTTCTTAAAGGGAAAACTCTGCTTTAGATCCTGCAGCTCTGGCCTCGAGAATGAGACATTCAGGAACTCCATCTTTGTCATATTAATCTTGAACCCAGACCGTACCCCATCATTCCTCAACTTAGCCACTATCCCAGATATTCAATAGGATCCCTACTATAAACAGAATGTCATCTGTAAACATGGCCAATTTATACTCAGTGTTCCCCACTTTGATGCCTCGGATATCCTAGTTGCCAAGGGTTCAAGCGACAAAACACAAAAGAGAGGGGAAAGTGGGCACCCCTGCCTAGTCCCACCAGTCAAGCAAAATTCTCTCGAATATCTCCCTGGACGCTCGAGTATCCCTATCTGAACTCTTGTCTTTGGATCTCTATACAAAGTGCTAATCCAACTTATGCAGTTGGACTTAAACACCATTTCGCTCAATACCCCAAACATAAAGCTCCACTCTACTCTACTGATGGCCTTCTCGGCATCTACTGACAAAAGCACAGTAGAAGCTTAACCCTCTGTACGCACCACATAGAACACAGGACTTTCTTTATATTGGCCCCTGTTTACCTGTTCAGAACAAACCCTGCTTGATCTTCCCCAATTAGGTTGACCAGAAATTAATTTAACCTATTAGCTAATGTCTTAGTCAACAGCTTGGCATCAGTGTTAAACAGTGATATAGGCCAATATGACTCAAACTGAGTAGGGTCCTCCCCCTCCTTGGGAATGAATGTGATCCCTGCAGCCACAATGGACTCTGGGAGTACACCCCCAGTTCCACCAGAGGATTGACTACTTGATTGTGGAACTTCTTATAAAACAAAGGCATCAATCCATCCACTCCCAGCGACTTCCCAGCCTTTAGGGACCGGAGGGCCACCAAGATTTCCTCCCTGAATACTTCCGTTTTCAGTACCTCTCTCTATTATTCCACCAAAGTAGGGAGATCATAGCCAACAAGGTAGGCAGCTCCTACACTCTCTGTGCCCTCCCTCAGAAAGTGTAGTTACTCACCTGTAACAGGTGTTCTCTGGGAACAGCAGGAATCAGTCCTCACATATGGGTGATGTCGGCGCCGATTGAGTCTGCGCGGAGCATTTCCCCAGCTTTCAAAGAAAGTCTTGGGATGCTACCATACATGCACGGTCCCCTTCCTTGCCCAAGGGTGCCATCTTGCTCAGTCAGTGACATAGTTAAGATGGCAGTAAAAAAGAAATCAAGCAAGGTAGGGAAGGCAACTCCTAGAGGAGGAGGGAGGGTTGTGAGGACTGATTCCTGCTATTCCTGGAGAACACCTGTTACAAGTGAGTAACTACGCTTTCTCCAGGAACAAGCAGGAAGTCAGTCCTCACATATGGGACGCCCTAGCTCCAGGCTGCCGAGGACCGAACTATACAGATACAGATAAGCAACTCTTTTTTGTTTTACTAAGTAAAAGCCTAAGTAGTCCCTCAATTGGTGATCAAAAGAAGGTCATTGATGCTATTATAACGCATGAGCTTAACCATTACGCTCAGTGTTTGTTAAGTCTGAGACCTTCGGGGAATGCAAAAAGGCAGTATTAAGTTATCTATAGTTCACATGAATGTGTGATATAAGCGGTTTACTATGATGACTGCAATTGGTTAGTTGGTGGAGTGTACCTTATATAATTAGTCATTTCACACTCTAGACAAAGACCATATGTATAGTGTCTCACGAGGACCGAACTATGACAGTAACAACGGTAACCGGTCAGGTGGCCGTGAGTTGCTGAAGGTGAGTCCCTGCTGAGAGACTCTGAAAGACCCTAGCGTCCAGCGACTCTATCACTCCAGTAGCCTGGACAGAGGGTCAGAGGGCAGGAGTTGCCTACACTCCAAGAATATTATGCAGCACTGCCTGAATGAATGCATTGTCCCTGCAGATTCTCTTTCCAGGCAGTAGTGTGCCGCAAACGTGTGAATAGATGACCAAGTGGCGGCTCTGCAAATCTTCATTACCAGCACAGAATGGAGGTGGACCACTGATGTGGCCATTGCCCTCACAAGGTGCGCTGTGACCCGGTGCTCAAGGGAGAGGCCCGCTCGCTTGTAAGCAAGGGCGATGCAGTCCGCCACCCAAGAGGATATGGTATGCTTGGTTACAAGAAACTCCAGTCTCCTGGGGTCATAGGACACGAAAAGCTGAGGTGTCTTTAGTTGACCCTGGGTCCACTGCAAGTAGAAAAACAGGGCCCGCTTACAGTCCAATGTGTGGAGTATGATCTCCTCCCTGCTGGCATGAGGCCGTGGGTAGAAGGTGGTGAGTACCACCTCCTGGTTGAGGTGAAACAGGGATATCACCTTCGGGAGGAACTTAGGGTGAGTGCGGAGCACTACCGTGTTCTTGAATAACCAGGTGTATGGAGGGTCTACCATCAGCATTTGAAGCTCACTGACTCTGCGAACTGAAGTCAAGGCCACCAGGAAGGCCACCTTCCAAGATAGGTATCTGAGGTGGAAGGTAGCCAGGGGCTCAAATAGCGATCTGGTCAGCTGGGAAAGCACCACACTGAGGTCCCATTCTGCTGCTGGAGGGTGGATAGGGGGCTTGGATAGTAAAAGGCCCCATAGGAACCGGGAGACTAGGGGCAGGTTGGATAAGGGCTTATCCTCTACTGGGTGGTGGTGAGTGGCTTTGGCGCTCAGATGCACCCGGACCGAGTTAGATTTTAGCCCAGTGTGTGACAAATGCACAAGGTACTGGAGTACCAGCTGTACACGACAGGAGAATGGGTTTTCTTTCCTATCTGCGCACCACAGGGTGAACCTGTGCCACTTGAAGGCGTAGGCTTTTCTTGTGGAGGGCTTCCTGGAGGCCAGCAGGATCTCTTCAACTTCTTGTGGCAGGTTGAGCCTCTCAGCAGCCAGGCCTTTAGAGTCAGTGACCCCACATTATGGTGCAGGAGGAAGCCCTCTTCCTGAGTCAGGAGGTCCAGGGCCCAACCCAGGAGAAGGATTGTCGCCACCAGCAAGAGCAGTAGTGGTAACCAGGGTTGTCTGGGCCATCTGGGGGCGATCAATATCACTGATGCCCTCTCATTTTGAATCTTGAACAGAATCTTGGCGACCAGATGAGTTAGAGGGAATGCATACAGCAGTCCCTCGGACCATGAGATCCAAAACGCATCTGCCACTACTCTCTGTTAGTGTGGCTGCCTAAAGCAGAAGTGACCCAGCTGTGTATTATTTGGAGAGAGAAACAGATCCATCTCGGGCCAGCCCCAAAGGCGAAGGAGCCTCTCTGCCACCGCAGGGTCGAAACACCACCCGTGAAGGCACAGGACTTTTCTGAGTCTGTCTGCCAGGTGATTGTCCTGGCCCGGGAGGTAGACTGCTCGCAGGAGCATGCCATTGCGTACTGCGAAAGAGAGGAGGGCCACCGCCTCCTGGCAGAAGGAGTACAAGCCCGTGCCCCCCTGTTTATGTAGAACACTGTGACCTGGCTGTCCGTCTGGACAAAGACAGGTCTGTTCCGCAAGAGGGTGCGGAATGCACGTAGGATGAGAAATACCGCCCGGAGCTCCAGAAGGTTGATCTGAAGTAGAGACTTCTCCTTGGACCAACAGCCCTGAGTGCGGTGAATTCCGCAGTGAGCTCCCCAGCCCTGGAGAGAGGCATTTGTAGTCAGGGTCCTTGTGATGGGGTTGCATGGAAGATTTTCATTACATTTTCTTCAGATTGGGGCATATACATTTACTATAGTTCAATGACAACTCTTCATCTTCACCCTGACAATCAGAAATCTCTCTGCTATGTCTGCAATCTGCTCACAGACTCTGGAACTAGACTCTGAGAAAAGAATGGCCAACCCCAGCTTTCTTTCTCTTGTGAGTGTTCAAAGCTGCTACTACCATCGGGAAGTTCAGCGAATGTAAGATACTCATCCTTTTTAAGTAGATGCGTCTCTTGTACTAACACAATGTGGGCCTGAAGGAGGTCCAATTTAAACAGGGAGGTTTGCTTAACAGAGGCGTTAAGCCTTTTAACATTATACGGAAGAATAGCCTAGTGGTTAGAGTGGTGTCTTCTGACCGAAGAGATAGGGTTTGAATCCCATGACACTAGTTGTGGCCTTGGGCAAGACACTTAACCCTCCATTACCTCGGTACAAACTTAGATTGTAAGCCCTCTGGGGACAGAGAAATATCTACTGTACCTGACTGTAACTTGCCTTGAACTACTACTGGAAAGGTGTGAGTTAAAATACAAATAAATAAATTATAGGTTACAACCTTGTGACTCATATTCAGCAATCATAGAGCAATCTTCATGCAGCCACTGAACAAACCAACCGGTAGTCCTCCTTCCTCCACCTTGTGGTACCCACCATCCTGAGGCACCCACTCCACTAGAGAAAGTGAAGACACACATTTCCAGCTCCACCCCCACCTCCATTCAACCTAATATAACCAGCCCCACTTTGAACACCAAGAGAAGCCAATATTCTAATACATACTGCTCCCACTCCATGATCCTTCATTCACACACCTTACCCACAAACCACATCTAAGCCTCAGGCACACTCATCCCCAAGCACTCAAACAACCTCCCTCCTCTCTGTCACTACTACTATTACAAATCATTTGTATA
This sequence comes from Ichthyophis bannanicus, assembly GCA_033557465.1. Lineage (NCBI taxonomy): Eukaryota > Metazoa > Chordata > Amphibia > Gymnophiona > Ichthyophiidae > Ichthyophis > Ichthyophis bannanicus. The sequence goes on from CM066034.1 coordinate 944,825,336, forward strand.
ATGCTACAACGCATATGCAGTGCTGTACAGAGACATTTAAGAGATGGTCCCTGTTCATCAGAGCTTACAATCTAGTCTGCTCACCCTTTTCCACAGAAAACAACCACAGCTCACTATCCCCCCCCAACTGACCTGTACTATCACTTCCATCTACCACTCAAATACCAATATACGCATTCATATTCACCATGCTCATCCCATCCACCCCCACTTTACTTGCTCCATACTCAACATTGCTTATAAACAAATTGGCCCAAGAAACATCAGTTGATATCCATGGCCCCACCAGGACCATCCGGGCAAATCAGTTATTCAAATTCAATGAAGCACCAGCGGAATTTTTCTTCAATCTCCCTCTGCCTTTCTCTACCCGTTGCTACCGCACTTCCCAGGTCCTTGGAGTCTTCTTGCCTTCTCCAACATCCTCTAAAGTAGCAATATTCAGTTCTCACAACACTTTCACTGCCTAAGATCGTGTCCAGGTTTGAAAGGTTCTCCCATCTTTAGAAACAGCCAGAGCAAATGGAAACATCCAGCGGTATTTCATCTGCTTCTCCCTTAGTTTCTTAGTAAACATCCAGTGGTATTTCATACGCTTCTCCCTTAGTTTCTTAGTAAACATCCAGTGATATTTCATCTGCTTCTCCTTTAGTTTCTTAGTAATATCTTTCAGTTCCCACCTCCTGCAGAGCATTGTGCTTGAGAGGTCCTCAAAAATCTTGATAATGTGCGAATTCCATTTAAACATTTTGACCACCCTGGCCCTTGTCACTACCTTCTCCTTTAACCCAAACTGATGAAAACACCCAACTATGTCCCAACTAGGTTAGCCCAGGGTGCCCCCAAGGGCCTGATGAGCATGACCCAACTGCACCACCAACTCAGACTCAGTCTGGTCCCCCATCTCCGCCTTCAGTAATGCCCTGACAATACTAGAAATGACCCCGGAACAGTTCACATAGGCTTTGTTTTCAGGGACCCCTCAGAAGCAAAAGTTATTCCGCCTTGAGTGGTTTCCCAGATCCTCTAGTTTATCGATTAATTCTCTATTGACTTGCTGCAGATGTTTCAGATGCTTATCAATATCAGCCATGCTTTCTCCTTGCTTCTTCAGATGTATCTCCAGATCATCCACATGCTGACCTCTATCTGCCAGCTCTACTCTCAGATTGGCCCCCAGGTTGCCAATGTCACTCCGGATTGTGCCTAGCCCTGCTTTTAAATCCTGGAACCAGCAGCAAAACTCTCTGGGCGAAATCTGATTTTCCTCGCCTGAGTCGTTGCTGTTGCCTGCCAGTCCCCAGCGTCCCCACCACATTTTTTGGACTCCAAAGATTCCTCCAAGGAATGCATCCAGACTCTCCCTGCTTGGGTGCAGTACCAGGCTGCAAAAGTGGGGAAGCTGCACGTTCTGGGGACTGGCAAAGAGGTCTATCGCTGGCATCCACCAGCGAAGAAACAGCCAGCCTGCTACCCCTGGATCCAGCCACCATTCGTGGGGGTGAAGGATCCTGCTGAGCCTGTCCACCATGACATTCTCCTGACCCAGAAAGTAGGTCGCCTTGACGGACATCTTCCGTCGAACGGCAAAGAAGCAGAAGAGGACCACTTTCCGGCAGAGGGAGCATGATCCAATGCCTCCTTCCTTGTTGATGTAGAACATCGCCACGCAGTTGGCAGTCTGCACGAGTACTGACCTCTCCTTGAGGTGGTCCTTGAAGGCCCTCAGGGACCACTGAATCACCCAGAGTTTGAGCAAGTTTATCTGTTGCTGAGACTCCTCAGGTGACCACTGCCCCTGCGTGCACAGGGGCCCGCAGTGGGCTCCCCACCCTAACAGGGAAGCATCTGTAGTCAGCACCACGTCATGCTGTGGGGCCTGGAAGGGCAACCCCTGGAGGAGATTGCGGGGGTTTTGTCACCAGCTCAGGAACAAGCGAAGGCTGGGAAGGACCTTGACGGGGTCCCTGAGGTGGCGAATGGACGGGCTCCATTGGGCACTGAGGCACCACTGAGCTGTCCACATGTGCAGGCGGGCATGGGGGAAAACATGTACGGTAGAGGCCATGTGGCCCAGGAGGGGTAGCATAGTCTGAACTGTGACCCAGGGAGTGCTTTGGACCCGAGACGCCAGGGCTCGGAGGTGGTTGGGGCGATCCACTGGTAAGAATGGGGTCACCCGCTGAGTATCGAGGCGTGCCCCGATAAACTCAAGTGCCTGCACAGGCTCGAGGTGAGACTTTGGGTAGTTGACCAAAAGCCCCAAGCCTTCCAACAGAAGGATGGTGTACGACGTTGCTCGTCGGGTTTCTTCAACCAAGGATCTCATGATGAGCCGGTTGTCAAGGTAGGGAAAGACTGGCATGCCCTGATGCCAGAGAAGGGCAGCGACCACGGAGAGGCATTTCGTGAAGACTCGTGGGGAGGACGCAAGGCCGAAGGGGAGCACCCTGTACTGGAAGTGCTCTCCCCGCACCCTGAAGCGCAGGTGCTGCCTGTGCTGGGGGTGAATTAAGATGCGGGTGTAAGCTTCCTTTAGATCCAAGGAGCATAGCCAGTCACCCTGCTAAAGGAAGGGCAGCAGAACGCCAAGGGATAACATCTTGAACTTCTCCCGCACCAAGAACTTGTTCAACTTCCGGAGGTCAAGGATAGGCCGCAGACCCCCCCCCCCCCCGTCTTCTTCGGGACGAGGAAGTACCGGAATGGAAGCCCTGACCTCAAAGGTGCGGAGGGACCTTCTTGACTGCCCGTTGGGCGAGGAGAAAGAGTAGTTCCCGCTGCAGTAAAACCCGGTGCACAGGGAGTCAAGGAGGCTCTGCCGGGGAGAAGGGAGGTGGAAGCCTGTCGAAGCGAAGGCGATAGCCGTCTCGGACGACTTTGGAGAACCCAGGTGTCCGAGGTGATGGAAGCCCACAAAAGGGCAAAAGAAGACAGGCATCCCACAATCGACTGCTGCATCACCGGAGGGTGAGGGGCTATGCCAATGGTGTCAAAACCCTGTGTGGGTTGTGGCGGAGCCGGAGTTTTGGCTTTTGGCTTGCGATGCCCTTGTCCGGACTTACACTGCACTGGAGTGGTTGGCATGGGGGTAGTTGGGTATGGTGGGTAGCCACGATACTGAAGGCCCTTCCTCGGAAAGAAAGGCTTCTTGATCTGTTGCTTTTTCCGGGGCAGAGTGGAGGTCTTGCGCGAGAGACGGGTTATGGTGACAAACTCCGTCTCTATCTCCGTGGCCTTATCCTCCATCGGCTTGTCAAAGAGCTATTTGCCAAGGCAGGGGACGTCTAGGAGTTTCTTCTGCACCCACTGCTCTAAATCTGATGATTGGAGCCATTGTGTCCGATGATCTTAAAGTAGCTAAACAGGTAGAAAAGGCGACGGCAAAAGCTAGAAGGATGCTTGGGTGCATACGGAGAGGAATGGCTAGCAGAAAAAAGGAGGTGATAATGCCTCTGTATAAGTCTTTGGTGCGACCTCATTTGGAGTATGGTGTGCAATTCTGGAGACCGCACCTTCAAAAGGATGTGAACAGGATGGAGTCGGTACAGAGGGGTGCTACTAAGATGATTAGTGGTCTTCATTATAAAGCATATGAGGACAGACTTAAGGATCTTAATATGTACACCTTAGAGGAAAGGCGGGATAGAGGTGATATGATTGAGATGTTTAAATACCTCCGTGGCATAAATGTTCAGGGAGAGAGCCTCTTTCAATTGAAAGCAAGTTCTGCGACGAGGGGACATGGGATGAGGGTGAAGGGAGATAGATTCAGGAGTGATATACGGAAATATTTCTTTACGGAAAGAGTAGTGGATCCGTGGAATAGTCTCCCAGTGGAGGTGGTAGAGATGAGGACAGTAACTGAATTCAAAAAAGCATGGGACCAACACAGAGGATCTCTAAAGGTAAAAAGTGGACTGTTGTAGTTGTTATGGAAGGACAGACTAGATGGGCCTTGTGGTCTTTTTCTGTCATCATGTTTCTATGTTTCTATGCCTGGCAGTGGGCCCCAATGCCCGCGGCTGCCACCCGAGCCGATGACTCAAATCCATCGTAGGTGGCTCGGGAGAGATATTTTGAGCAGTCTGCGACAGACTTCAACAGAGTACTGAACCTATTGAGGGGCTCGCCCTCGAGGCCCGCGGAGAAACCTCCAAGCTCCTTGGCTAAGTCTCACAAGAACATGCCATGTATACTTGGTATGCTTGAATGCGACAAGATAGCATGGAGCTTTGGTAGGTCTTGCAACCCAGGGCATCAAGGACTCTAGACTCTCGGCCCGGAGGGACCGACGAGTGTGATTTTGGGCTCTTCTGTTTCCTCGTGGCTGACTCCACCACCATAAAGATGTGGGAAGTTGGGTCTTTATAAACCCTGGGCCATGCTGTACCTTATAGATAGTATCAAGGTGCTTGCTCACATTGGGGACCAAGGCGGGTGCCTCCCACATGCGGAGCAGCAGCCGAGACAGAATGGGAGGGACCTGGTCAGAGTGCTGCCGAGAGCAGGGGGCCAAAGAGGGGGACCCCACTGGGGGAGAGATGACTGAGGGCACCACCGGGGATTCTGAGGCGGCCTTTCAAAAATTGTCTTCGGACCTCTGCTTATGACTGAGCAGGGCCTTAGAGGACATTTTCTTACAGAGCAAACAGAGCTCCTGATCATAATCAGCTCCGAGACACCGCAAACAATAGTTGTGAGTGTCCATAAGCTACATGTTCCTAGAGCATCTATTGCATTTTTTGAAGCTGGTGGCCATAGGGGCAAAAATGGCCCCCACGAGGTCAAAGACCCATGCGGCCAGCGGTTAGGGAAAGAAAAGGGCACGAAGCCCGCTAGCAAAAAAGGGGAAGAAAAAACTGTCCCCCGAACAGCTCTAAGAAGGTAGAGCAGGGGATGGACGGGTAGAGGACAGGTGCAACCGGAAAATAGAAGGCCAGTACGCCAAAATGAAAGACTTTTTCCAAGGGACGAGAATGTGCGTACAAAGGGCTCCATGGAAAAAGAGAGACTGCGCAAGATGGCAACCTTGGGCGGGAAGAGGACCACGCATGCGTGGCAGCAATCCCAAAGGCTTTCTTTGAAAGCTGGGGAATTGCTCCGCGCGGGCTTCATCGGTGCCAACATCACCCATAAGTGAGGACTGACTTCCTGCTTGTTCCTGGAGAATGCTAACTTACATGTATAAATAGTGATTTTTCCCATAGGTAGATTTGTAAAATGGCTCCTCCAGCTCCATGTGTCAGCACATAGATGTGGACTCTTGTACCCCCCTTATTCATATTTTAGAAAAGACTGCACATCTGGCAGAGCCTTCTAAAAAGTATTGCCAGAACTGTGTATGTCCTGACCTTGAAGTCTCAATTCCGATATCTAAAATGTGCCTTCACATCTGACAGCATCGTGATACCAGGAATTAGTGTACTGGATTGAGACCACATTAGACTGACCTGATAGATTAAACCAATTACACAGGTACACTACCAAAAGACTGCCTCCAGTTTTGCAACTGATTCCTATAGATTTTGGGGTGCTGAATCCAGGAAAAATAGCCAAAATGTTCCATCACGTCACGTTTTCTTGTAAAATTAAATTTCTTACCCATATAAGGAATGTTCACATAATTTCTTTTTAGCCGACTGCAGTTTATTTTCTTGGCCCAAAATAGAGGTTGTAATGGTTAACTAACTAGAAACACTCCCTCATGATATTTTAGAGTGTTTTGTATTCATTTTATACATTAACAGGACAATTGGGAGGCGGGGGCTAAATCCAGTACTCGCGCTGGCGCATGTTCTTTCCTGTTCACCTCGCCTCGTTCGCTCGCTCAAACACGGTGGTTGCGACATGAACGTTCCTGTCAAATTTCAGTTTCTTGCAAGTTCATTATTACCTTTTGTTTGCTCGGTCGTAATCCAGCTTTATTCCGAAGTGGTTCACTACAGTTGTAGTTTGCAGTGCTGTGTATTTGTGATGGCTCACAGAGCCAGAGGTTGCGTCAACTCTCCGGACAGTTTTTGTTTTATTTGTGGGGAATATACCGTGAAAAAGCGGCAGAGGAACATTTCTGTGTTTATTAAAGTATATTTCGCCTATTTCGGTTTGAAGTTAGGCGATCAAGACAAACCGTGGGCTCCTCACAAAGTGTGCAAGACATGTGAGGAAGATCTACGCTTATGGATGAAAGGTAAAAAACAAGCATTTCGTTTCGGAATACCTATGATGTGGCGTGAACAAAGAGACCACAGCAGTGACTGCTATTTTTGCTCTTGCATTGTGAAGGGATACAACTTAAAAAATAAGAACGTAATAAGTTACCCCAACCTTCCCTCAGCAATTAGGCCTATGCCTCATAGCAACGAAGTACCTGTGCCTGAACCACCAAAATCTTTGGATCATATTTGTGTGGACGGTTCTGATCATGATGAGACTCATCAGATGGCTTTTCCCGATGAGTCCAGTACTTCCGAGTTTGAAACTGAACCAGATCCGAAACCTGAACTTTTCTCTCAAGCTGAATTGAATGATTTAGTCCGGGATTTAGGACTCCCAAAAGATGCTGCCCAACTGCTAGGTTCTCGGCTTAAACAGAAAAATCTATTGTCACCAGGAACAACTTTTTATTGGTACCGCAACCGCGAGACACAATTTTTGAAGTATTTCAGCAAAGAGGAAGATTTGGTATTTTGCAACAATATATACGGAGTGATGGAAAAGTTTAAACTCAAGTACGATCCTGCTGAATGGCGGCTGTTCATTGATTCGTCAAAAGACAGCATAAAAGGTGTTCTTCTTCATAATGGCAACACATTCGCTTCAGTTCCTATTGCTCACTCTGTTATTCTCCAAGAAAAATACGAGAATTTGGCCCTGATTCTTCAGAAGATTCGTTATGATGAACATAAGTGGATGATTTGTGGAGACTTTAAAATTCTATCCATGCTATTAGGGCAGCAATCCGGTTTCACCAAATATCCCTGCTTCCTTTGCTTGTGGGATAGCCGGGCCCGCGACCTACACTGGAGGAAAAAAGACTGGCCAATTCGGGAGTATCTGAGACCCGGTGAGAAAAATGTTCTTCATGAGAGCTTGGTACCTCGTGATAAAATTCTATTACCACCTCTCCACATTAAGTTGGGTCTCATTAAGCAATTCATCAAGTCCCTTCCAAAAGATGGTGAGTGCTTCGGTACCTTTGCTCAAAGTTCCCCCGACTTTCTGAAGCAAAGCTAAAGGAAGGAGTATTTGTTGGCCCTGATATAAGGAAACTCATTTCAGATGGAGCATTCGCTGAAACGATGTCTGAGAAGGAAAAAGAAACCTGGGATTCCTTCAAGGATGTTGTTCTCAAATTCTTGGGGAACAGGCGGGATGAGAACTATAAGGATATTGTTGCCAGGATGCTCAATGCCTTCAAAGAACAAGGCTTTAACATGAGCCTGAAAGTCCATTTCTTGCACTCCCATGTGAACTACTTTCCCGAAAACTTGGGGGCGTACAGTGAAGAACAAGGTGAAAGGTTTTCACCAGGACATCAAGGACGCAGAGAGAAGGTACCAAGGAAGATGGAACACCACTATGATGGCTGATTTCTGCTGGTTGCTGCTGCGGGAAACACCAGATGAAAAATACGCCAAGCAGCGCACCAAGAGAAGCATTCGGGGGAAGAAGAAACGGGCCCACCAGGAGATTGATTGACCCAAGAATGACTTTAAAATCTAAACTGTGTTGACAAATATTGTGTTTTTACTAAACTTTGAAATAAAAATTTGCTAGTTATTACCACAGTGTCGGATCTCATTTATTAGAATTTTATTTTCACACCATCGGGTGTTTGTCTTCATGTATTGCAATGGTGCGGTTTGTGTTTTCTATTCTTACATACATACCTGTACAACATTTTTTGCACATTTCTTTGCTTTGCTTTGTGTCTAACCTCGCTCTTATATGCTCAATGTTTGTGCACATGTATGTGGCTGTTTTAAGTGCAGACAATTTTGCTACCATCACAGTGTGTTTTGTTGACATTACTCTATTCTTATGTGCTGCCTTGTTACAATTTTCTTTATTCTTATTTGAATAACTACTAAACAATTAGTATAAAGAATTCATCCAAGAAACTTATCTCGATCGCACTCAATCTGAAACGTTCACCTCAAACTGCTAACCCAATGTAGCAAAAAATCTGTACGTGATGGAGCAAATTGGTTACCAGATTTGGATTCAGCACACCAAAAAACGTAAAAATCAATCGAAACATTAGAGGCAGTTTAAAAAAAATTTTTTTTAGTGTACCTGTGTTATTAAATCAGTGTATCCCAAACACTTCTCCTGAGACAAGGTTCTCATATATTCCTTTATTAAAGCTCTCACTGGCCACCTCCCTTCCACAGATGACAGGATTAAAGTTACCAGATATTTTGCAGGCAAATCTGGGACACGTATCCAAAGTGGGGGTGGGGAGGAAGAGTTATCTTAATTCCAGGTTTGAGCAACAAGGTGTGGAGGAGGGAAGAGGAGCTATTATCCTACCCCCACGCCCCCTTTCGAATCCATCTATTCACAGCAACAATATCACTTCCAAGGAGACAAATCGACTGAGAAATAGAAACAACGATGCCCCCAGTACTGTACAAAATATAATGATACAATGCAATGTAAATTCTAAATCTGACATTCAAATCACTAAATTGAAAATAACATGTTTTTTTCTACCCCCTCAGTCCCCATTGCTGGAATCGGGGATAAGAGGCTGCCAAACAGGTGGGAGTCAGGGACAATCCCCAAAAACTGAGAACCTATGGTAACCTTAAGTGGGTCAGTCTTTAAAATTCTGAGTTCCTTCCTCATTACCCTTTCAACTTCTTGCTCGCTCTCTGCCTGCAGTTTCTCTTGCTCCTCTGTGTCCAAGTTGAACTCCTGCTGGTCCAGTTTTTCAGTGTCAGGTAGTAATTCATTCTCACGCATCATTGACTGAATCTGGGTGATGAGAAAACAGGAAGAGACAGCTACTTCAACTAAATAGTATAGAAATAATATGGATTTTCTGGTGCATTAATGGGACAATTATCACGCTGTTACAGGGCTTGCAGGTGCATTAGCACATTATATATTCACAGGTCTGCAAATTATTTTTAGAGGGAATTTCCCTATAGTTTCTCTTTGCAAATCTCCTGCCTGGCAACGATTGTGGGTGCAAAAGTATCCACAGAATTTACAGTGTCAAACTCCCTGCCAGTAAGTATGTACAGAGAGGTAAAAATAAACTCCTCATGTATACTTTGCTGGGATAGCCTTAATGTTGCCTTGGCCCTGCTCTTGAAGCCAGCCGTTTTTCCATTGGGAAAAATATACATGGGTATTTTTCCCCACACTGGAGAAAAGTCAATTCTCAGAAAACATAATTCCACATATAATTATACTTACTGTATAGCATTATAAGTCCCAAATGACCCAGCATGTGAAAAGCGTAGTTATTCACCTGTAGCAGGTATTCTTCGGGAACAGCAGGAATCAGTCTTCACATATAGATGATGCCAGCACCAACAGAGTCCATATGGTAATCTCTCCCCAGCTTTCAAAGAAAGCCTTTGGGAGATCAATGACGCATGCATGGTCACCTTCCCACCCAAAGGAGGCATTTTTACGGAGTAGAATGACATAGCTTAATAAAGTCGAAAAAAAACCCAAACTCCACAAGTAGGAGGGAATGTAGTAAGGACTGATTCCTACTATTTCTGGACAACACCTGCTACAGGTGAGGAACTATGCTTTCTCTGGGAACAAGCAGAGAGCCACATATGGGACTCCCCAGCTACCAAAAAACCTGTAAATAGCCACAGGTGACAAAATAATTGTACCATGAATAGTAGTTGAAAAATGCTGAAAAGCCCCAACCATTGGGATTCAACCCCAGCATCTGCAAAGGAATTAACTCTCCGGTAGCTTGGACATATAGAAGGGTTGGGGGGAAGGAGTTGCATCAGTCCCCAAAGAGGTGCCAAATAACAACCTGACTGAAGGCACTGTCACGAGGCAGTAGTGAGCTGTGAAAGTATGGACCGAGGACCAGGTAGTCGCTTAACAAATCTCCGGCAGGGAGATGAAGCATAGGTTAGCCACGGAAGCCGCCATAGCCTAAAGTTATGGGCCATCACACTCCAGAGAAAGGCCAGCCTGTCCATAGGCGAAGGAAATGCTGTCAGCCACCCAGGTGAAAAGGGTTGTCGTGAGCACCGCCCTGGCGTTTAAGCAGCGCTTGCGCATAAAAATTATGTGGAGAAGATTGGCCAGTAATCCTGCGGCCTACTTTACTTTTGGGCCTTATTTGTTTCCTGGTCCTAATCTTCAAAGAAACATGCACGAGTGGTAGGGAAATTAAAGGCGTTTATTTCCCTTTACGCTAAGGTCAAAGGGTTGGTTAACAACAACACAAAAGAGTCCTTCATTCAGGTAAGAAAAGTAATCAAAAACTTCAAGACACACTGTTATCTTCACAGTAGTGCTGGCTTCAATTACACAATTTTCCAAGTAATAATTCATGCAGCATATACATCTGGCACAGACTCTAGGCTTCCACTTGTACAATACGTGCAATCCATTTCATAATCCGAAGCCTCACTGGCCAGGTCCACTTGCATCTGCTCGTAGCTAGACACCTCGGACTCTGAGTCCCTGGGTTCTGATACCCTATATTCAGGTTCTCTATATATCTTCTCTAGCACAGCCCAATGTTCTAGAGTATTCTTAGGGTGTTGACTTCGTGCTGTTCTACATGGAGTAGAGTTTTCTCTCCTAGGAGCTTTTGTGGCAGTTCTATAAAAACATCTATTATCCAGGCCCTTTTTATCAGACAGGCTTTTTCTATATCTGGATTCAATACAAGCTTTACCTTCAGAGCTTGGCCTCGTGGACTCCAGCGGGGGTTGAGGCCTATACCAGTCCCTCCTTTGGCTGGCCTGTTGAGCGTGCCTTAGAGCTTCCTGCTGTGGCCCTGGGGATTCTGGACAGCCCCTGTAGTAATGCTTTGACTGCTTTGGACAAACAGCTTTTTCCTTTCTAGGAGCTGAAACCTTCTCCAGTTCCTCCTTAGGTATCAGACCACCACCTTTCCCTTTAGATGATCCTTTGGCAAGGGGATACTCGGGTTTGCTTTCCACTCTTCCCTCAGACTTGCCTTGCTTCCAGCTGTACACAGTCCTGCTGCATTTATTCTGGCTATTTCCTCTCCAGCCGTCACTCCACTTATCTTCACAGCTGCCTTTCCATCTGCTGCTGCATCCTCTGCTCCCTTTGCTCCTGCCACGGCTCTCTTTGCTGCCACCACTGCTCTCTTTGCTCCTGCCACCACTGCTCTCCTCGCTCCTGCCACCACTGCTCTGCTTCCTGTCTTCCACAGCCTCCTTAAGAAGTTCCTCTGTGCACCTGGATTGGAAGCTAGCTGGGATTACATCCTGTTCAGTAGGGCGTGGTTCTGTAGTGGCTCTGGAGTCACTCTGGCTCCCTCTACCTGGTTCCTCCAGATATTGCGGCTTATGTGCACTTTTTTCTACATTTAAAACATTTTCTCTTCTTTCAACCAGGTCTGCTGGGTGACAGGGTGCACTTAGAGACCATCATGCCAAGTCTGTTGGGGTCATAAGAAACAAACAGTTGAGAGGAGCGGCGATGAGTCTTCATCCGTTCAAGGTAGAAAGTCAACGCCCATTTACAATCCAAGGTATGAAGAGAGGCTTCAACTCTGTTGGAGTGTGGCCTGGGAAAGAAGGTGGGAAGAACCACCTCCTGGTTGAGGTGGAAGGGAGAAACTATCTTAGAAAGAAACTTAGGGTGTATACAGAGAACCACCATATTCCTATGAAACCTAGTGTAAGGGGCATGAGCCACCAGCACTTGCAGCTTACTAATACTTTGCGCTAAAGTGAGAGCCAGTAGGAAGATGACCTTCCACAAGAGGTACTTGAGATAGCAAGAAGCCAGTGGTTCAAAACGAGGGTCAGTGATTTTACCCAGAACCACGCTCAGGTCCCATGCTGCCACTGGCGGGCGAATGGGAAGCCATGAGAGCAAGAGGCCCCTCAAGAAGTGACCAATAAGAGGATGAGCTTACAGGGAATGCCCGTCAACCACATGATGGTACGCTGCCAGGGCGCTCAGCTGCACCCTGATTGAACTGGACTTTAATCCAGTCCGGGAGAAATACAGAAAGTACTGCAGGATTACCTATATTGGACAGGAGAATGGTTTGAAACCTCTATCCGCAGACCAAACCAAGAACCTATGCCATTTGAAGGCATACGCTCACCTGGTGGAACCCTTGCAGGATGTGAGAAGGACGTTCTCAATTTTATTTATTTATTTAACAGTTTTTTATATACTGCCTTTGATCCAAGGTAGTTTACATTGAACAACAGCACATGTTGAGTGAGGGCTATCCTTTCAGCATCCACGCTGTCAGAATTAATGACTGGAGGTTAGAATGCAGGAGGGTCCCATTATGCTGAGAGATCAGATGTGGGGCGAAACCCAGGGGAACTGGTGGCACTTGAGAATGTCAGAGCAGCTGCGGGTACCATGGCTGCCGGGGCCAGCAAGGGGAAATAAGGGTCACTTTGGCCCTGTCTGCCCACCAAAGGCGTGGGCAGGTAAGCATTCTGCAGGCCCTTACCCCAGTGAAGAAGGAACTGTGAGGCAGTTCTGGCAAAGAATCCTGGAGCAGAACAGCGGCAGCTGGTGAAGAGGTCTATTGCCAGGTGACCCACTTCTGGAAGATATCCCATGCCACTGGCTGGCTGAGGGTCCACTTGTGAAGCTGCAGCACCCTGCTGAGCAGGTCCGCCAGGACATTTTACTGTCCCAGGAAGTAGATGGCATGAAGGAGCATACCCTGCCGGTTTGCTAAATCCCAGAGTCTGATTGCCTCCCAGCAGAGGAGGTAGAACCCCATGCCACCATGTTGTTGCTATACAACATCGCCACTCGATTGTCTGTTCAAACAAGGACAACCTGATTCACCAGATAGTGCTGGAAGACCCGCAGGGCATTTGCGACTGCTCAGAGTTTGAAGAAGTTGATTGGAGCTGGCTCTCTCCTGCGACCAGGGACCCTGGGACTGAAAACTGTTCCAATGGGCTCCACAGTTGAGCCTGGAGGCATCCGTGGTGAGAATCTGTTGATGTGAGAGATCCTGAAAAGGGAGCTCCACCAGAAGATTGATCAACCGTCGCCACCAGGCAAGGGAGTGGGAAAGGGGAGGGGGGACCCATACTCTGATAGGCACCCCGTTGCCTGCTTCCACTGTGCAGAGAGTCCACTGGGCCCGACACATGTGGAGATGGGCTGAGGGTGTGACATGAACTGTCGAGGCCATGTGCCCCAGGAGATGGAGCAGTCGCCAAGCTGTCAGAGGACTGGACCTCTCCCATCAAGACCGAGATGCGCTGAGCCCTGTCGGGTGGAAGAAATGCCCAGGTCTGAGTGGTATCAAAGAGGGCTCTGATAAACTCCAGGCACTGGATGGGCTGGAGGTAAGACTTGGGATAGTTTACTATGAAACTCAAGGTCTCCAGGAGCTGGATGGTGAAATGTAGAGCCTGTACGATTTTGTCCAGGGACCCTCCCGTTATCAGCCAGTTGTCCAGATGAACATACTCTGTAGCCGCAGGAAGGCAGCGACCACCACCAGGCACTTTGTGAATACCCTGGGGGGCGGATGCCTCCAAACAGGAGGACTCGGTACTGGTAGTGACACCCTGATGAAATATCGCTGGTACAAGGGGTAGATCAGGATGTGGATATAGGCATCTTTGATATCCAAGGAGCATGGCCAGGCTCCCTGGTAGAGGTAAGACAGCACCGTTTTGAGAACCTGTAGGAAAAAGGCATGGCCAAGCCATGAGCAACCACAAGCGTATCTGAACCCAGATTTTGAGGACCCCAGTGTTCAGGGAGAACCATGGCTCTGGTAGCCTGAACAATAAGGGTAAGGAGGGCAGGAGTTGCCTAAACCCCAAACAGATTACGGAATATGGCCTGGCTGAAGGCACCGTCCTGTCAGGACTCCCTCTACAGGCAGTAGTGAGCTGCAAAAGTGTGGACTGAGGACCAAGTGGCGGCACAGCAGATATCTGCCATAGGGATAGAGAGTAGGCTCGCAACTGAGGTTGCCATAGCCCTGATGTTGTGTGCCATGACTCGGTGCTCCAACGATAGCCCAGCCTGATCATGGTCAAAGGTGATGCTGTCTGCCACCCAGGTGGACAGCCTCTCTCAGTCGACTGGGATCATATGAAATGAAAAGCTATGAGGCTTTGCGGTGGTCCTGAGTATGTTGCAAGTAGAAGTACAGGGCCCTTTTGCAGTCCAGAGTATGGAGGACGGCCACTGCCTTGTCGGCGTGGGGCCATGGGAAGAAGGTAGGGAGCACCATCTCTTGGTTGAGGTGAAAGGCGGATACCACCTGCAGGAGGAATATAGGGTAGGTGCGAAGCATGACCCTGTTCTTGTAGAACCTGGTGTAGGGTGGCTCGGCCACCAAGGCCTAAAGCTCGCTGACTCTGCGGGCAGAGCTGAGCGCTACCAGGAAGGCCACCTTCCAGGATAGTAACACAAATGGCAGGTAGCCAAGGGTTTGAAGGGCGGCTTGGTAATCTGTGTCCGGACCACTTTGAGATCCTCTTCTGCCAGAGGTTTCCGGATGGGATTTTTAAAGAGCAGCAAGCCCCACATGAATCGGTTGATAAGGGACTGCACAGAAAGAGTGATGGTTCGCTGAGACGGAGTTGGACTTGAGTCTGGTCTGCGAGAGGTGGAGCAGGTACTGCAGCATTGTATGCACTGGGCAGAAGAACAGATTTACCCATTACTCCATACACCATACCAAGAATCTGCGCCACTTGAAGGTGTAGGCTATTCTTGTGGAGTCCTTATGAAAGGCCAGGAGGACATCCTCCACCTCCCTGGGGAGGTTGAGGGGTGCTAGGGCGACTTGTTCAGCAGCCATGCTTTTAGTGACAGGGATCCCAGGTTGGGGTGGAGAATCGAGCCCTTCTTCTGAGCCAATATTTATTTATTTAAAATTTGTTTTTATACTGCCTTTCTACAATTCAAGGCACTGTACACTGAACACAACAGAACAGTGTAGGAACAACTGCTTTACAAGGAACAAGAACAAATAACAACTTAAACATGCTATGTTACAAAGCTGTGGTCAGCGTAACTAAACTATGTACAACATGGGGATAGATGAAGGTAAGGGGAGGTTGTGGGGCATATATTTAAGGATGGGAGGGTGCAGGACTGGCTAGGCAGGAGCTAGTTAGGTTGACAAGCTAGATAAGTTAGGTGACGTTGGGTTGGGGATCCTGGGTTAATGTTGTGGTGAAATGTTCTTTGAAAAGGTATGTTTTGAGCTTCTTCCTAAAGGTGGAGAGGTCCGAGCATTCTCTTAAATCAGTCGGTCGGGAGTTCCAAGCAGTAGGCGCAAATAGGGAGAAAACACGGTTACATGTCGATTGTTTGCATTTGGTTATTCGAATCGGGATAGTCAGGAGGTTGAGTGAGTTGTGTCGGCGGAGTCTGTCGGTCTTCGGTTTGGAGAGGATAGGGTGGAGGCAATTTGCAGATTCATTGTGTAATGATTTTATATGTCATGATAAGAGCCTTATCTTATTCTTGCTTGGATAGGGAGCCAGTGCAGGTGTTGTAGTACTGGGGTAATGTGGACTTGTCTAGGTAATTTGTGGATTATTCTTGCTGTGGTGTTTTGTGTCATATGAAGAGGATGTATTGATTGTTTTGGAAGACCATGGTAGATAATGTTGCAGTAGTCAAGGGAAGGTAATGTAATAGCTTGGCACATTGTATGGAAAAGATCAGGACTTAGAAGTGGGCGGAGGTTCTAAGGGGATAGTAAAGGGGATGGAGATTCTAAGGGGATGGTAAAGAGGATGGAAGGATATCCCTATGAAAAGAGGCTAAAAAGGTTAGGGCTCTTCAACCTGGAAAGGAGACAGCTGAGGGGAGATATGATAAAGGTCTATAATGAAGCTATAGGGTAACCTATTTTATTTATTTTTATTTATTTAGACAGATTTGTATACCACCTTATCCTTCAATCAAAGTGGTCACATCACAATTGGAGGTTTACACTTAACACGAGGGTACTTAACAACATTTAGACAGCACAATTAGGGTTACATTTAACATTGTACAATGAACTCGTATGTCTAGTCTAATAAGAGAAAATATGTTTTCACACAACATGTAATCAAGCTCGGGAATTTGTTACCGGAGGATGTAGTAAAAGCTATTATTGTAGTTGGGTTTAAATGGTTTGGACAAGTTCCTGGAGGAAAGGTCAATAAACCATTATTAAAGGGGACTCAGGATATCCACTGCTTGACCAATACAAGCATTGTGGAACCTGTGTCTTTTGGGGAAGCTGCTAGGTACTTGTGACCTAGATTGGCTACTGTTGGAAACAGGACATTGGGTTTCATGGCCCTTGGTCTGACTCAGTATGGCATATCTTAAGTTCTTATGTTATTAAGGTTCACAATTTGTAGTAGATGGATTGGGCTGTCCATTTTATTTGTGCCTGGAAGTTAAGCTTGTGGTCAAGGATTATGCCCAGGTACTTGACTTCACTTTTTACTTTGATGGTGATGTCACTGAGTTGTAGAGATTGTGGTAGGTGGGAGAATGATGTATCTGAGTATATGTGTAGGGCTTCTGTCTTTTCTTGGTTGATGAAGAGGTTGTGCTGTTGTAGCCACTGCCTCACATTGGAGAAGCAGTTATATATGTTGGTGAAGTCTGGAGCAGAAATAATGAATGGCGTGAAAAACATTATATTGTCTGCATAGATCTGGTACTGTATCTTGTGTTCCTTGAAGATCTGGCATATAGGTTGGAGGAAGAGGTTAAATAAGAGGGCTGATAGGCTGGAGCCTTGAGGTACTCCTTGTCATTGGATAAAAGGAAGTGAGGTTCTGGGGCAGATTTATACTTGCTGTGTTCTGTGTTCTAGATAGGAGTGGAACCATCCAAGTGTGTTGTCTTGAAAGCCAATATTGTAGAGTCTCTGCAGGAGTTGGTGGTGTAGTAAGGAGTCAAATGCTGATGAGATGTCAAGGAATATGAGAAGGCAACCCTGTGTGGTGTTTTGTGTGTAGGTTAGAGCTGAATCGAAAAGGGATGTGAGGAGGGTTTCAACTCCATGGTTTGATTTGAATCCGTGTTGGAAGGGGTCGAGAGGGGCATGGTTTTCAATGAAGTTCTGGAGTTGTGTTTGCATTAGCTTTTCTATAATCTTTGATATGAGGGGAATACTTGATATTGGCCTGTAGGACTTTGGCAAAGTGTAGTCTTGCTTGCTTCCTTTTAGGATAGGCCACATAGAGCTTCTCTTTAAAGTGGTAGGCATTTTTCCCTGGGTCAGAGATGCATGGATCATGGGTTGTAGGAAGGGGCTGAGGTGTGTCCTTGTGCTTTTGATCCATGTTACAGGGCAAGGGTCTAGGCAGAGGTGGTTGAGTTGAGGTTTTTTATAGTAGTCAATACTCTCTAGTGATGGGATGTCGAATTTGGACCATATGGCCTGGATGGTAATCATTGGGTTAAGGTTAACTGGTTGATTTGTAGCAAGTTGGGTCACTTGTTACTTGGAGCAGAGGTAGTCTGTTATATCCTGTGGGGAAATTCCATCTTTGCATAGGGGTTTGGCTTGTTCAGTCAGGAGGGATTCTGCGATTGAGAAGAGTTCTCGGGGTTTGTTTAATGAGCGTGAGATGATGTTGTCATGGTATTCTCTCTTCTGTCTTAGAGTTTCTTGGCAGTATAAGTGTAGTTTTCCCATGAAGGTGGTGTGAGTGAATTGGTCTCTCGAGCGTCTTCGGCTGCGTTTGAGCCGTCATAGTTCTTGTCTTAAGTGCACGAGGGGAGTTGAGAACTAGGGGGTCCTTTTGGTACATTTGTGTGCGGTTTCCTTAGGATTTACTTGAGCTGCAGACACAATTATCTTGTTCCATCCTTCAATTTGTGAGTCTAGGTCAGGATTTTCTTGTTTGAGGAGCTCTAGCTGGGGGGGGGGGGGGAGATTTGAGGAACGAAATCTTTATTGAATTGGCTGAATCGTCACTTAACAGGGGGAGCTATCGTGGTGCTGATGCAGTGATTTATGTGGGGGAAGGTGAAAAGGGTGGCTGTGTGGTCCAACCATGGCAGGGGTTATATAGAGTAGTTTGTATGGCTAGCAGGCATGAAGATCAAGTCCAGGATACATTTTTTGAGGTGAGTTGGGGTGGTAATCATTTGGGTGAATTGGGGGACTTCCATAGCTTCTATAGGAAGGGAAAAGACTGCTTGTAGGGGAGAGAGGACAAGTTCAGATCACCTAGTAAGATAATGGGGTGATGTATATTATGAGGGGAACAGACAACCTCTAATAGGGTGGATGAGTCTGAAGCATCACCATGAAGGGCTCTGTAAGCTAGGCACAGAGAGGAACTCCCATTAGAAATTACAAGGGTATCCATTGTGGTGGTGGAGTTCGATTCCATAGTGTTGAATTGTAGGGTGTTCCTTGCTATGATGCAAACTCCTCCTCTACTGGTTGCTCTGTTGCCTAAGTGGATGGTGTATGAAAGTGGGCATAGCTGATTGATGAAGATAGTGTCTGTTTCATTAAACCAGGTTTCAGTAATGCAGAGTATGTCCATAGCATGGTCCAGGATGAAGTCAGCTAAAAGTGGGATCTTGCTTCTGGTCGATCATGTATTGATAAGTGCACATTTGAGAGTTGGCTTAGTGTTGTGTGAGTAGGAGATCGGAGCTGGTATGTTGATTGTTAATCTATACTAATGAGCATTTCTGTCTATGGTGGTAGACGTGCAAGTACGTTTGTTGGTAAATGCTAGGTGGAGGTCTATAGGTGTGAATTATGGGGATCTGTGCATTATGCATTGTGTTCTAATTTAGCAGAGTTTGTGATTAGTGTTGATAGTAGTAGGAGTAGGGCTGAATGAATGAGTAAGGTCGAGTACCTGCTTATGGTGCCTTCAATCTTGCCTTGAGTCCCTTATCAACAGGAGCACCTCAGGTGACGTGAGTAGGACAGTTCTGCCTGGATCCTGTGGATTGTTTATTGGTTGCCAGTGGGCGCTTTAACAGTTGGAAGGAACAGCAGCCCACCTAGCCTTTAACTGATTGTTGTTTCCTGTTTCTGTGTGTAGGTCCCTGCCTTAGGGCCATGTCAAAGGGCCCTCTGGCGAGGCCCTCAGGTGCGGGCCCGCCAAGCACAGGCATGCCTGATCTCGCTGGAATTTTGAGAGTTGCGTCAGGAGGTGGAGCTGATTTATAGAAACACAGAAACATAGAAATATGACGACAGAAAAAGACCACATGGCCTATCTAGTTTGTTCTTCCATATCAACAACTACAACAGTCCCCTTTTTTCCTTTAGAGATCCTCTGTGTTTGTCCCATGCTTTTTTGAATTCAGTTACTGTCCTCATCTCCACCACCTCCATTGGGAGATTATTCCACGGATCCACCACTCTTTCCGTAAAGAAATATTTCCGCATATCATTCCTGAATCTATCCCCCTTCACTCTTCACCCTCATCCCATGTCCCCTCATAGCAGAACTTGCTTTCAATTGAAAGAGGCTCTTCCCCTGAACATTTGTGCCACGGAGGTATGCTTGTGTAAGGCATGCTAGCATCGAGCCCTGGTAACATTTACACCCGAGAGCGTAGAGGGCGCGGGACTCTCTGCCACTGTTCCCTCTAAGATGTGCGCGTGTGCACGCGCACACACCTCGCTGAGCAAGCGCACATACTTTACAACAGAGCGCACAAAAATTACGTTTCTGATTCTGATAGAAAACAACACAGACGTCTTAAAATTTAAAAGTTATGATTGTAATTACTAGAAATTTCCCGCTTCATTTAGTAATCGTCTATTTTCATTTAATTTGATTAAAATCAATGTGGTGTACATACTGTATTCTGACATGTAGTCAAATTTTAAAGTATATAACTCCGAGTGTCGTTATGTGGCGCACAGAAATTTAACCTTCCTTCAAAAGCTGCACACAGCTGATATTTTATGCGCACACAGCCTACAGAAAATTAGAGGGAACATTGCTCCCTGCCCAGGAGCACCAAAAAGTTAGCCTTCGGGCTTTTTTGTTGATGCATGGCCAAACTCAACTACCATGGAGGTGTGAGGGAGTTGTGCCTTCCTGAAGCCGGGCCCTTGCTGGACTTGGTACATAGTATCCAGGTATCGGTTCACAATTGACATCGATGCTGGCGTTTCACACATTCGGAGAAGGTGCCCGAGGATGGAGGGGATGGGGATCATGAGGGCCTCCTTGGGTGGGGCTTCGTATTGGAGGATTTTGAGTTCCTCCATGCAGGGGTCCTCCTCTGACTCCGTGATGAGGGTCAGCACCTTCGCTATGTCCTGGACAAACTCAAGGAACAAGGTGTCCTTGGGCGGGGACCAGCCCCTCGATGCTGGTGGGGACAGATCCGAGGGGAGGTCACAGTGTGTCCGTGTCTTTGGGGAAGTCTCGTCTTTGGACTCCCAGTCTGAGTAGTCCGTTGAGGACTCAAGGACCGATGGCTCTAAGGGTGTCATTGGATATGGCCTTCGATGAACTGTGGCTAGGGCTTGGCCGGAGCTAGAGGTACTTGCCGGGGAGGATCTCGCTCCCGAGGACTGGGAGTGGGATTGAGACCCTCATCGAGGACCGACTCGAGGCATGGGGCTCTCGAGGATCTCTTCGGCGCCCAGGAAGTTCTCAACATTGAGGTCCCTGCAGTCTCAGCATGTGCACCGGTGGGGCCGGGCATCGACGCTTGCTGCGAAGCAAGGAACGCAGAAACACTGCGTTCCAACACCATCATCCTGGCTTCCCACTCAGGGGTTACAGCCTTCGACATCGAGGCTGGGGTGACTGGTTCAGGTGTTGGGGAGGTGAGGGAGCCCTCGATGGGACAGTTCTCAGGGGCCCGAGATCCATCGCCGGCAGCCTCGGCGTCTGTCCTGGGTACCTTGGCTGGCCGCTCCCACTCCAAATCCTTGGTAATCCTCTGGGGGCTGTAGAACCTCACACGGGATTTGTCGTGCGAGTTCCCTTCCCAGGAAGAGGTCCTCGAAGACTTCTTCTTCTTCTGCTGCTCTCGCTCCGGGGAATCCTTCTCAGAGTGTCCGTGTGCCCACTTGGGCTCCGTGGGGGCTTTATATGACTCTGAGGGACCTTGCGTGGCTTTAGAACGTGTGGCTACTGCGGATACCGGGGATTAGTCTGACCTATGGAAGATGTTATCCTGTTTCAGCCGTCGACTATAGATGGCCTTAGCGGACATCTTTTTGAACAGGGAGCACACTTCTGGGTCATGTTCAGCATCCAGATATCTGAGGCAACAATCATGCGTATTGGTAAGGGACATGTTCCTGGAGCACTGATTTCTTTTTAAATCTGGGGGGCCATTGAGGCAAAAAGAGCCCCAGCAAGGTCGAAGACCTTCAATGCGGCCAATGGTTAGAAAAAGTGCAAAAATGCGCAGAATGATAAAACCAAACTAAACAGGTTCCAAGTCCCGAAGCCAAGATGACGGGGCTTGGAGGCAGGAAAGGGACCGGTGCTAACCGGATGGTACACAGAAGTGCATGAGGAAATCAACTTTTTTCTGGGGAAGAAAGACGAATGTCTGTAGGGCTCAATGGAAAAAGGGAGAATGAGTAAGATAACACCCTTGGGCAGGAAGGAGACCATGCATGCATGGTGGCATCTCCAAAAGGCTTTCTTTGAAAGCTGGGGTGATTCTTTTGCAAGGGCTCTGTTGGTGTCAATGCCACCCATATGTGAGGGCTGACTTCCTGCTTGTTCCTAGAGAAATATATTTTTCCCTTGTCCCTGAAGGGCTTACAATCTCTGTTTTTTGTCCCTGAGGCAATGGAGGGTTAAGTGGCTTGTAACTGAAGGTTGCTGTCCTCTAGTGGGATTTGAACCCCTGGCCCTCTGACCTGAGATAACTTGCCCCAACCAGTAGGCCACTCCTCCCTCCCTAGGCCTACCATTCATTTGCCTAGATTTAGGATGCTAATATAGGATGCTATAAATCAGTACTAGACTACTTTTTAACTCATCCTAATTCAGCCCCCATTATCACCCATGATTTAGGCTTCTAAATGTAGTTCAGTCGAATTCTGAATATAAATTTAGGTACTCAGTCCTAGCAAATTTTCCAAGAGACCAATTTAGAAGCCTAACTCTAAAAGTTAGAAGCCTACACCTTTGAATATTTGACCTTTTGGATACAATCATCTTGCATTCTTTATGCTGCTTGAACAAGAAAGAATCTCCCCTCTCCCCAGAAAGGCCCTTGACATATATCTTATACCAAGAACTCTTACTGAACCATGTCTCATGGTACTAGGTGTACCAATTTTTGAGCAGACTAAAGCCTATTTTTCATACTTACAGTTGTACGAAGCTGTTTAATTTCTATTTTCAGTTTTTTCCTTGACTGAGCAAATTTCTCAGTCTCCTCTTTAATAGCCTAGAAAGTAAATACATATCTGGGTTAAAGGTAGGAAGTAATTATCAACATACCTAGCAGTGTCCCCAAAAAACACAGGTTCCACAATGCAGTGATCTTATTTATAGGAGCGCTTCAGTCCAAGTGACTTGGAAATTAGCAAGACTGAAACTGATCTACTGAGTGTAGCATAGTATTGTGAGTGCTAAGCAGGAAAAAAAATTACTTCTGTTGTGACTTGTTTTTCTAAGTCCTGCTCTTCTGACCACCTTACCCCACACCTTGCAAAATCTACCAAGTTACCCAGTTCCAGGAGGGAGACTTCTTGGCCAGCTACATCCCAATGCAATGTGGTGTTTGTAGTCCCCAGTTATAACCATTTAAATCAGTCTTACAGTTCCCATAATCAGTGGCACAATGAGGGGGGCAAACCAAACTGACATTGCGTCCTCTTCCATAAGCTTCTCATACCCTTTTAAACTGATTATACGAGGTGTGATCAAAAAGTACAGAGACTTGTACAATAACACAAGAAGTATAACATTGATAGTTATTGCAGTCAGTTTCCTTCAAAGTAGTCCCCTTCCAATGAAACACACTTCCTCCAGCCTTCCTGCCACTGCTGGAAACAATTTTGAAATGACTCTTTCATTATGCTGTGAAGCTGATGTCGAATTTTGCTTAATGGTTTGTCGAATCTCCTTCCTTTCAGTGGTAATTTCAGTTTTGGAAACAAGAAAAAGTCACAGGGTGTGAGGTCAGGTGAAAATGAAGGCTGACAGACTTGCTTTCAATTTGGCCAAGAACTGCTGAACAAGATGTAACATAGTAACATAGTAGTTGACGGTAGATAAAGACCAGCATGGTCCATCCAGTGTGCCCAGCAAGATGGCAAGAGCAGGTGCACCTGTCACTCCGCGCAGGCCACCCCTCCCCATATCCTTGTTGTTGTTGTTAAGTGCCGTCGAGTCGGAGTCGACTCATGGCGACCCTCTGGATAGCTATCCTAAATTGTATTCGGTCTTCAGTCAGGCGGCTCATTGTTGACAGACTAGTATCCGTAGCTGCTGTTATTGTAGCGATCCATCTCATTGCTGGCCTTCCTCTTTTGCGTTGACCTTCTATCTTGCCAAGCATGATGTCTTTCTCTAATGATCTCTCTCTTCGCATGATGTGTCCGAAGTATGAAAGTCGAAGTCTTGTCATCTGAGCTTCTAAAGAAAGCTTAGGTTTGATCTCCTCTAGTACCGACTGGTTTGTTCTTCGGGCAGTCCATGGTATACACAGTATTCGCCGCCAGCACCATAATTCAAAGGCATCAATTTTCTTCCTGTCTGTCTTTTTCACTGTCCAGCTTTCACATCCATATGATGTTATTGAAAATACCATGGCTTGAACAAGTCGAATCTTTGTATGGAGAGAGACATCTCTGCTCTTGAGAATCTTATCTAGGTCTTTCATAGCCATTCTGCCAAGAGCAATGCGTCGTCTGATTTCTTGACTGCTTGTTGCTTCTTTATTGATAGTTGATCCAAGTAGGTTAAAGTTGTTCACGATTTCAATTTCTTCTCCTTCAACGATGAACCTGTTGATTATGCCAGTTGTCATGATCTTTGTCTTCTTTACATTAAGGTGCAGGCCCATTTTGAGACTATGTTCTTTGATTGTGAGAAGCAAATGTTTCAGATCATCTTCACTTTCAGCCAGTAATGTGGTATCATCAGCATAGCGAAGGTTGTTGATGAGTCTTCCACCAATCTTCACACCTCTGTGGTCTTCATACAGTCCTGCTTCTCTGATGATTTGTTCTGCATATAAATTAAACAGGTAGGGGGAAAGTATGCAGCCTTGTCTTACACCTTTGCTTATTTTAAACCATTCTGTTTCTCCTTGTTCCGTTCGAACTGTTGCTTCTTGATCAATGTACAGATTGCGCAAGAGAACGATCAGGTGTTCTGGTATACCCATGCTTCTTAACGTGGCCCAGAGTTTCTCATGGTTTACACAGTCAAAAGCCTTGCTATAGTCGATAAAGCACAAATAGATATCCTTTTGGTATTCTTTAGTCTTTTCAAGGATCCATCTCACATCCGCAATGATGTCTCTCGTTCCTCGTCCTTTCCTGAACCCTGCTTGCACTTCAGGTAGTTCTTGTTCTAGGTATGGCTGTAGTCTCTTTTGAATAATCTTCAGTAGAATCTTGCTGGCATGTGGGATCAGAGCGATTGTGCGATAATTTCCACAGTCAGTTGGATCACCTTTCTTTAGTATTGGTATAAACACAGATCTTTTCCAGTCAGTTGGCCATGATGTTGTCTTCCATATTTCTTGGCAGAGCCTTGTAAGTACGGTAACAGCTGCATCAGATTGCTGCAATACTTCTATGGGAATGCCATCAATGCCTGGTGCTTTGTTCTTTGATAAGGCTTTCAATGCTGCTTCAACTTCTTCTTTCATCACCAATGGTTCCTGATCATAAGGTATAGGTTGAAACGGCTGTTGGTCCACTTGATCTTTATCATATAAAAACTCTGTATATTCCTTCCACCTTTTCTTGATCTTCTCAGCATCATTCAACATAGAACCTTGAGCATCTTGTAACATTCCAATTCGAGACTGGAACTTTTTCTTTAGCTCTCGCAGCTTTAGGAAAGCCGATCTTGTTCTTCCTCTAATAGTTTCTGCTTCTATTTCCTTGCAAGTGTCATTGTAGTACTTTTCCTTGTCCTGTCTTGCTGCACGTTGGAAATCTC
The DNA here is from genome assembly GCA_033557465.1 of Ichthyophis bannanicus. Lineage (NCBI taxonomy): Eukaryota > Metazoa > Chordata > Amphibia > Gymnophiona > Ichthyophiidae > Ichthyophis > Ichthyophis bannanicus. Next base: position 944,850,643 of record CM066034.1, read on the forward strand.
TGTTGAGTTCTGAGATTGTCTTTCTTTCTCCTTTGGCTTTAGCTTCTCTGCGTTTCTGGGCAATTTTCAGAGTTTCTTCCGTCATCCATTTTGGCCGTTTTTGCTTTTTCACCTTTTGTAGAGACTTCTCGCTTTCTTCCAGCACAACCTTCTTGACGTCATTCCATAACTCTTCCGGAGCTCTGTCATTTGTATCTAAAGCAGCAAATCGATTTTGCAGGCAGTCTTTAAATTCCAGTGGTATATTCTCAAGGTCATATTTTGCTGCATTCATGAGTGGTTTGCTCTTTTTCAACTTTAGCTTGAGTTTGCATACTAGTAGTTGATGATCTGTACCACAGTCAGCTCCAGGTTTTGTCTTTGTTGATGTTACAGAGCTTTTCCATCGTTGACTTCCACAGATGTAGTCAATTTGATTTTTATATAATCCATTGGGTGAAGTCCATGTGTACAGTCGCCGCTTGTGTTGCTGGAAGAAGGTGTTTGAGATGAATAGATCATTGGTCTTGCAGAATTCTATCAATCTTTCTCCAGCTTCATTTCTGTTGCCAAGTCCATATTTTCCAACTACTTTGCCTTCTTCTTTGTTGCCAACGTTTGCGTTCCAGTCACCCATGACTATCAGGATATCCTGTTTGCATGTTCTGTCAATTTCAGCTTGTACTTGTTCATAGAACTCTTCAATTTCATTCTCTTCTGCAGCTGTTGTTGGGGCATATACTTGAATTATAGTTGTGTTGATAGGCATTCCTCGTAGACGAATAGAGATTAAGCGTTCGCTGACTGCATTGTATTTCATTACAGTTCTTGCAAGTTTCTTCTTTATTATAAATGCAACACCATTTCTTCTTTGTCTTTCATTTCCAGCATAGTAGACCATGTGATCATCTGATGCAAAGTGCCCGATGCCAGTCCATTTCAGTTCGCTGACACCCAACAGATCAAGTTGTACACGTTCCATTTCATTCTTGACCACCTCCAACTTCCCTTGGTTCATGCTTCGTACGTTCCATGTTCCAATGTGTAAAACATCTTTACAGCTTCTGACTCTCATTTCATGCGCAGCTACATCAGCAGTCAGACTTCCCGAGGGCTTTGATCCAACCACATCATAAATGCTGGCTTTACTCTGAAAAGTCTTCAGCTCTTCCCCAGTAGCTAGTTGAGTGCCTTCTGACCTGGGAGTCTCATCTTCCAGCACCATAGCACAATTTGTTTTGTTGTAACTATCCATTGGGTTTTCATGGCAAGATACAGAAGTAGATTGCCGGGCCTTCCTTCCGCGCAGTTTAAGTTTGGTGTTGTTGCCGTTGTCACAGAAATGTGATCCTCCGCCGTCAACACTATCCCATTCTGCTGCTGCCCAGATGGGTGGTTTGTCTTCGTCTGGCACCTCAGCTGAGACCTGTCCATCTTGGGAGACCCTGCCAGTAGTTAAACTACCGATAGTTTAGCTCTCAGCATCACTGATGCACGCAAGCCCTCACAGCACGACAAGCTGCAAACCAAGTGAGAGCCCATATCCTTATTCAGGGGTGTCCTACATGGAGTGGTGGGTTTACCCCCCCATATTCAGGGGTGTCCTACATGGAGTGGTGGGTTTACCCCCCATATCCTTATTCAGGGGTAAACCCACCACTCCATGTAGGACACCCCTATTTGTTGAGACGTTATATGGTTCAGAAGTTAGATGGTACCGTTTATTTTGTTTTTATCCTATTGCTGTAAAGGGATCCTCTGTGTTTGTCCCATGCCTTTTTGAATTCCGTCACCGTGTTCACCCCTACCACTTCCATCGGGAGGGCATTCCAAGCATCCACCACCTTTTCAGTGAAAAAATATTTCCTGACATTGCCTTTCAATTTACCCCCTTGCAGTTTCATGTTATGCCCTCTAGTTTTACAGGTTCCCCGTCTTTGGAAGAGGTTTGTTTGCTCATCATTTCTCTTTAAGTATTTGAAGGTCTGAATCATATCTCCCCTGTCCCTCCTTTCCTCCAAAGTGTACATATTTAGGTCTTCAAGTCTCTTCTCATAAGGCTTCTGACGCAGGCTCCAAATCATTTTGGTTGCCTTCCTCTGAACAGTCTCCAGTCTTTTTACATCCTTTGCAAGATATGGTCTCCAAAACTGAACACAGTATTCCAAGTGAGGCCTCACCAGTGACCTATACAGTGGCATAAGTACCTCTTCTTTTCTGCTGGTAATCCCTCTTTGTATACAACCCAACATCCTCCTGGCTTTTGCCACCGCCTTGTCGCACTGTTTTGCCACCTTGAGATCATCAGAGATAATCACACCAAGGTCTTTCTCCTGAACTGTGCATACCAACCTTTCGCCCCCTATCGCGTACATTTTTCTTGGATTTTTGCTACCCAAGTGCATGACACTGCACTTTTTTGCATTAAATCATAGTTGCCAAGCATTAGACCAGTCTTCCAGCTTTTGTAGATCTTTCTTCATGTTAACCACTCCCTCGGGGGAGTCCACTCTGTTGCAAATTTTTGTGTCGTCTGCAAAAAGACAGACTTTTCCATTCAGTCCTTCAGCAATATCACTCACAAATACATTGAACAGTGACGGGCCCAGGACCGAACCCTGGGGCACCCCGCTAATCACCTTCCTCTCATCCGAGTGAGCTCCATGTACAATCACCTTCTGTCGTCTGTCAGTCAACCAATTTCTAATCCAGTTTACCATCTTGGGACCCATCCCCAAGCTACTGAGTTTGTTGACAAGTCTCCTATGAGGAACAGTATCAAAGGCTTTGCTGAAATCCAGGTAGATGACATCCATCGCATGCCCCTGATCTAGTTCCCTGGTCACCCAGTCAAAGAACTCAATCAGATTTGTTTGGCAAGATCGTCCTTCGGTAAAACCATGTTGCCTCGGGTCTTGCAACCTGTTGGTTTTCAGAAAGTTCACTATTCGCTCTTTCAGGAGCGCCTCCATTACTTTTCCCACCACTGAGGTAAGGCTCACGGGCCTGTAGTTTGACACTTCTTCCCTGTCACCACTTTTGTGTAGAGGTACGACATCAGCCATTCTCCAGTCCTGAGGAACCTCTCCTGTTTCCAAGGATCTGTTGAAGACATCCTTTAACGGTCCTGCAAGAACCTCTCTGAGCTCTTTCAGTATCCTGGGATGTATCCCATCCGGTCCCATGGCTTTGTCCACTTTCAGTTTAGCAAGTTGTTCTAACACCTCTTCTTCTGTGAATGGTGTGGTATCTACTTCATTCCCATTTTTATATTTGGGAGTCACAGCTGGTCCATCCCCAGGATCTTCTTTAGTAAACACAGAGCAGAAGTAATTGTTTAGCAATTTCGCTTTTTCAGTGTCACTTTCCACGAGTCCTTTCCCAGCACTTCTGAGTCCTGCAATTCCAACTCTGATCTTTTTCCTTTCCTGAATATACCTGAAGAAATTTTTGTTGCCACCCTTAACATCTTTAGCCATCTTTTCCTCTGCCTTTGATTTTGCTATCCTTATTACTCTTTTAGACTCTTTGAATTGGATCCTGTATTCATTTCTGTGTTCTTCTGTCTGCAAGCTTTTGAATTTTGCAAAAGTTGTGGGTTTTGCCTTTATATGAGCAGCCACCTCTTTGGAAAACCAAATAGGTTTCCTTCTCCTCTTGCTTTTATTTACTTTTCTTACATATTTATCTGTTGCCCCTTTTATTGCCTCCTTTAGTTTAGCCCATTGCAATTCCACTTCCTTTATCTCTTCCCACCCCGTCATCTCCTCCTTTAAGTACTCTGCCATTTTATTGAAGTCAGTGTATTTGAAGTTTAGGACTTTGAGCTTCCTATGATTGGCCTGTACCATGGCTTTTATTTCAAACCACACCGTGTGATGGTCGCTGTTGCTCACAGGGGCACTCACGCAAACATTCGACACACTATCACCGTTGGTGAGCACTACATCCAGCGTTGAGCTTTCCCTGGTTGGTTCCATCACCATTTGTCTAAATAATGCATCTTGGAGAGCATCCACAATTTTTTTGCTTCTTTCCAGATGTGCAGAAGGAGTAATCCAATCCCCATCAGGTAGATTAAAGTCACCCAATATGATTGCTTCCCCCTTTGTTGCTATCTTGGCAATATCTATAATCAATTCATTGTCTCTCTCTTCAATTTGAGTCGGAGGTCTATAGACTACAGCAATATGGATGACAGTGCCATCTCCTCTTTCCAACGCAATCCAGAGCGCTTCTTCTTTTCCCCATGTCCCCAGCATTTCAGTAGCTTTAATATTGCTTTTGACATACAAGGCTACTCCTCCTCCTTTTCCATTTTCTCTGTCTCTTCTGAATAGATTATAGCCAGCTATGGCTATATCCCAATCATGTGATTCATTAAACCATATTTCTGTAATGGCCACAATGTCCAAATCCGTTTCCACCATTAGGGCTTTCAGGTCTGGAATTTTGTTGGCTTTCCAGCACTTTCCAGGCTTGTGTGTATTTTGCATTGATTTTGTTCTGCCCACTTCCTCCCACATGTTTTTGATGTGTGGTTTAAAAGTGTGGCTGTTTCTGATGTTGTTCTGCTTTTGTTGGGGGTGGCAGGCAGATGTTGATGTGATGCGTGAGCTGGGGCAGTATTGTGATGAAGCAACCATTGACCACTGATGTGCAACTCTGGCCTCTTACAACGAACTGCACCTCTCAAACGAGTCAGAACTTGGATGTAGTACTTCTTATTGATGGTTTGGCCTTTTGGAGCATACTCATGATGAACAATACCCTGGTGATCAAAGAAAACTGTGAGCATGATCTTGACACATTGCTCCACACCTGATGGGCTTTCTTGGGTCAGGGATAGTTTGGAGTCTTCCATTGTGAGGATTGAGCCTTAGTTTCTGAGTCATAACCATAAACCCATGATTCATTACCAGTAATAATCATTTGCAATGCTTTCTAACTCCTCCCTGGCTGCAGTTGATCTTTTTGGTCAGGGGAAAGTTGTTTCGGCACGAATTTTGCAGACACACAGCTCATCTCCAAATCAACAGTAAGAATGGACTGTACCAACCCAAAACTGATGTCCATGTCCTCAGCAAACTCCCTCACAATCAATCGATGATTTAAGCATATTGCGGCATGCACTGCTTCAGCTTTGTCTTCATTCCTGCTTGTGGATGGCCTTCTAGAGCATTCCTCACTGTCAACATTTTGGCAGCCCTCTTCAAAATGTTTGTACCAGTCATAAACTCAACTACGACTCATTTATTTGTTGCCATACACTTGCTGTTAACTTGTCATAAGTTTATTTGCATAAATCTCCATGTTTCTGGCTGAATTTAATGCCAATTCACTGTTCAATGTTTTCACTCATCATAAATCATAAATCTGATGAACTGCTTTTACATGATACCAAACATCACGTGATTTTAAAAAGTACATGTATGCTACAGCCATGCTACACTCTGCACATGCACAGTACAGGTCACTGCATGCTTAACAGCATCATGGTGCAACATATTATTATATGTTCCCTGTAAAATAGTTATCTCCAAGTTATAATGCCCTGTTCAATGTAATTTCAGTTTGTTCAATGTAAACCGCACTGATGCAGAATAGCGCGGTATATAAGAGAAAATAAATAAATAATAAATAAATAAAATAGCTACACAATAAATCTCAATACTTTTTGATCACACCTCGTAAAAGACATAAGAAAAAAAATCCCAAGGGCCTTCTATGCAATAAAGAAACTCCTAGCCAGTTTGAACCAACCAGTAAAACTACCATTATAATTATTCAATAGCATCATTCAGCCAATTCTACTACATGGGATTAAAGTCTAAAGTCTAGGAGTAGCCTAATGCTTAAGAACACAGGCTTGGGAACCCAGAGACCAGGGTTTAATTCCCACTAGCTACTCCTTGTGGCCTTGGGCAAGTCACTTAACCCTCCATTGCCTCAGAAAAATCCAAGCTATCAATGTCCCTGTTTAATATACATTACCAAGTTTAAGTTTCAATGTAAACTGCTTTGATCAAAATGATAAAGTGGTATATAAAAGCTGATAAATAAATAAATATAAAGGATAGAAAAAACCTCCAGTTCTATAATACACACTAGCCCTGATTCAGCAAGGCAACTTGTGGGACTGCACGTCTTGATAGGACGTGCAGCCCTGCAAGATGTCCTGCCTGTATTCCCCCACAGGTCACTACTACTGAGCATTTGTATATTGCATTTGTACTGAGCTATAAGATGTACACAGTGCTGCTTAGACATGTACCTCCCTGCATGACCAGAGCAGCAGTATGGGGAGAGCCAGTGATGGGCAGGAGGGAGTGGAGTGGGGGTGGACCAAGACAGCAGGATATACAGGGCCTATGCAGGTCATGGCCCTGTATGTCCTGCAGGTCAGGGTTAGACATGCTGCTTATTCCACCTTGGAATACACCCGGGAGAAGGGAGATCAGCAGCAACCATGAGAGAAGCTGATTCTGTGCCCCTCCTCACCACCGGAGACAGCCAATCAGCTGTGAAAGAACTGCCTCTAACTGCCAGCACAGGAGTGGGCCCGCGCCTGAGGGCCTCTCCAGAGGGTCCTTTGGCGTGGCCCTTAGGCGTACGACCGTGCGGGACTAAGGAAGCAGCTGCTCCATGGATGTTTTGTTTGCCGGTATGCCTATTAAATGTAATGTAATGTATTGTATGTACTGTATTTCCCTGTATTTGTTTTCCCATTTGTCACTGCTTTGATGTAATGATAAAGTAGTGTATGTTTTCCTTGCCTTTGTAACCTCGTAATGTATTGTAACCGCTTTGATTGAAGGAAAAGGCGGGATATAAAACTAGTTAGTTAAATAAATAAATAAATAAATATAATCATTTACATGCCGATCAACCTTGATAACCCAGACTACACAAGTATAGTGGATTGCCTCCAAAAGATGTCGTGTTGGCTAAATGAAAACAACCTAATGATAAACTACAAAAAGTCAGAAGCCCTCATCATCACGCAAAACACTGGATTTACCTTCCCCCCCCCCCCCCCACCCATAATAACCCTGAACAACACCACATTACCCATTAAATCTGAAGTAAAATACCTTGGTGTCACTCTGGACAGCAACCTAAACCTCCAGTCTCATATCAACAAAACCACCACCATCTTAAGATGCGGGTCATCAGATAACTCAAACCACTACTCAGCTCAGATCACTTTCTTACTGTTTGCCAAACTATAATCAGTCCCATCTGGGACTACTGCAACCCCATATACCTTGGACTTCCAAAACAATCACTACACCCCCTTCAGATAGCACAACACACAACTGCTCGGATTATAACTCAATCTTCAAAGTATGACATCACCTCTATTTTGAACCAACTCCACTGGCTTCCCATCTCCTCCCGCATGAGATATAAAGCACTACTTAATGTCTTCAAAATCAAGCACAACCTCTCGGTAACTTGCCTGAAGTCTCTCATCACCAATGACATTAGCACCAAACCCGGGATACTAGCACCACGGATATGATCACAACCCTAGTACCAACACCAAAGCTAGTCAATCCACTTCTGGAAGTGCTATATCCCTTGCTGCTCCCACCCTATGGAACTCTCTCCCGGACCACCTAAGAGCCACCTCAGACATTAAGGATTTTCGGAAGATGCTAAAAACCACACTCTACATTGAACATTTTGGAGACATTACCTAGCTTAGAACACAGAAAACAGTTCAACAGTTCATCTGCTTCTCAAGGGCTCCCTTTCTTCCTCCCCCATCAGGCTGTCAACCCCCTTTGAACCTGCCCTGATCCTTTCAACTGCCTTTCCCATAACCGCTCCTAGTCCATTGGTTCCTATATTAGCTTGTCTAAATAAGCACACTGTATATAGCTTATATATACTGGGATAATTGAAATCACCCATTATTATTACTGTGCTGTAACTTTTGTTAGCTTCCCTGATTTCTTTGAGCATTTCATCATCCATTTGTTCATTCTGGCCAGGCGGTCGATAGTACACCCCCACTGCCACCGCCTTCCCCTTCCCCTTTTTACATGGAATTTCATTCCATAGAGATTCTACAGTGAATTTTGTTTCCTGCAAAACTTTAATCCTTTGTGACTCAATGCCTTCTCTAACACAGAGCGCAACCCTCCACCAATTTGATCTTCTCTATCATTACGATATAGTTGTACCCAGGTATCACAATATCCCACTGGTTGTCCTCCTTCCACTATGTCTCTGAGATACTAATCATATCTAACCTCTCATTTAGTGCTATATATTTAACTCTCCCATCTTATTTTTTAGACTTCTAGCATTTGCATACAAGCATTTTAGAGGCTGCATTTTATTCATATTAATCTGGCTATCTGTAGGCAGGGGTAATTTGGAATCTTTAAGCTCAAGGGCATTTGGGCTACCTTTGTCTTTATTGGAACCTCTCTACTGATATGTCCTAACTTCAATCTTTTGCTAGTATCCTTCAAGGATACTTTATTCCGAACCATGCGCTCTTGGGCGACTGTCGGCTTTCCCCTATTATCTAGTTTAAAAGCTGTTCTATCTCCTTTTTAAAGGTTAATGCCAGCAGCCTAGTTCCGTTCCGGTTAAGGTAGAGCCCATCCCTTCGGAAGAGCCCCTCCTTTCCCCAGAATGTCCCCCAGTTCCTAACAAACCCAAAACCTTCATCCTTGCACCATTGTCTCATCCGCACACATTGAGACTCCAGAGCTCTGCCTGCCTTTTGGGTCCTGAATGTGGAACGGGAAGCATTTCGGAGAATGCTACCCTGGAAGTTCTGGATTTCAACTTCCCACCTAAAAGCCTACATTTAGCCTCCAGAACCTCCCTACCATACTTTCCTATGTCACTGGTACAGACATGTACCAAGACAGCAGACTCCTCCCCAACACTATCTAAGACCTTATCTAGGTGGCGCGTGAGGTCCGCTACCTTCACAACAGGCAGGCATGTTACCAGGCAATCATCAAGTCCACCAGCCACCCAGCTTTCAACATGCCTAATGATCAAATCACAACTATAACAGCTGTCCTAACCCTTCCCTTGTGGGCACATGCCCTGGAGAAACCTCCTTGGTGCGAGAGGGGTTTAACATCATCTGGAGGACAGGTCCTAGCTACAGGATCACTTCCTGATGCACCAGGGTGATGCTCTCCTGTCATGTGACCTCTCTCCTCCATGGCAACAGGAATGCTGCCAGACTGGAGGTGGGATTTCAGTACTATATCCCTATAGGGCTCATCTATGTACCTCTCTGTCTTCCTTATGTCCTCCAAGTCTGCTACTCTAGCCTCCAGAGATTGGACTTGTTCTCTGAGAGTAAAGAGCTCTTTGCACCTAGGCAACTGGGAGAAAATCATACATGTGACACCCGATGCAAAAGACTGGAAACCCCCCCATCTCGCTGCTGGACTGTTGTCTGCATATTAGTTTTAAGGTTGTGTTCAGGTATTTAAATTCTTTACTTAAAAAGGTTGCTAGGGATACTTAAACATATTAGATATAGTTTTATTAGTATAATGTACTTTGTTCACCTGATGCTTAATTAATCTCAGGTCTTTAAGGTATGCCTGATGAGGATAAACAGCTACACCTGAGAGTGAATATGGCACCTCCTTTCTTTTAAGAGATTTAAGCACCTATAAAGCTACAATTATCCTAGGGGTGGGTGGGTGTCTGGGAGTGTGGTAGGGAAAGAAGACTTATTAAAAACTGGGCTGCTACACAGTGCTTCTAAAGTAATCTGTGACCAATTTCCTGGGTGATTCACACAGCCCTTGCTTGGATTGAGGAAGTCTTGGGTTCTAAATTTAACAAGAAAGCTCTCTGCTGTGTTTTAAATTTAAACTGAAAGCTCTTTGCTGCTGCTAGGTCCTGACTGAGTATTAAATTTAAACTAGAAGCTCTCTGCTGGGCTCTAAATTTAGCCAGAAAACTCTCTGCTGTGTTTTAAATTTAAACTGAAAGCTCTTTGCTGCTGCTAGGCCCTGACTGAGTATTAAATTTAAACTAAAAGTTCTCTGCTGGGTTTTAAACTTAAACTGAAAGCTACCTGTTGAGTTTTTAATTTAATTAAAAGCTATTTGCTGATACTAGGCCCTGACTGATTTAACAAATACACTTGATTCACAGATTAATCCTCTTTAATCTAAAGAATTCCTTTTTCACCAAGATTTAGAAAAATTCCCAGAAGTAAATACTTACAATTGCAGATCTCTCTCCAGAAGTATTCAAGACTCAATACAAACTCAAATGCTTACAACTCATCCAAAACACCACCGCCAAATTATTATTTCACGCTTCCCGTTCTGACCATGTCATCCCTTTATTAATCTGTTTACACTGCCTCCCTATTCATTACTGTGTTCAATTCAAGGTAATCACCTAGTTCACAAGGTTCTCCACTCTGGCACCCCATAATATCTCTCCACACTCATCATACTCCACATCCCACACCGTTCTCTCCACTCTATCCATATGAACCAACTTTACTTACCATCTCCCCCACAGGCTCACTTAGAATCAACCCATCATTCTGCATTTTATTTTCTCGGCCCCTCCCAATGGAATAATCTCCCTCCAGATCTTCGGTTAGAATTTATTTCCCAAATTCAAGTCCCAGCTCAAGATCCATCTGTTCTACAAAACATTTGACCTTCCACCTTATCCACCTTTTTGAATGTACCCCTTTCAGCCCTTCTGTTCCCCGTTGTCCATGTGTCCTATTTTACTTTCCTGTATTTTATTGGAGTTCTTTTTTCTTTTCTAAATGTCATATTTTATTGTAAACTGCTCTGATGTCCCCTCAAAGGGCGGTATATCAAATTTTAATAAATGAAATTGAAATCTAGAGTGGTGGTTTCAACCCACACCATACGCCACACACTAGACAAAGAAGGATTTTATGGGTGAAGGCCAAGGAGGACACCACTACTCAAGGCAGATATAACAAGGCATGTCTAATTGTTGCCCAAATCTACCTTGAGAAACCACAATCCTTCTGGGAAAATCTTCTGTGGACAGATGAAACCAAACTTGAGCTCTTTGGCAATGCAGACCAGCAATACATTTACAGGGGAAGAAATGAAGCTTATAAGGAAAAAGCGTAGTTACTCACCTGTAACAGGTGATCTCCGGGAACAGCAGGAATCGAGTCTTCACATATGGGTATCGTCGGTACCGATGGAGCCTGTGCGGGAATGCTCCCCAGCATCCAATAGGAAAGCTTTTGGGAGCATCCCACTGCGCCTGTGTCGCTGCCTTCCTGCCTTTCCAACTCTCCCTCTTCAGTTGAGTTTATAGCTGAGGCAGAGGAGAGGAGGAGAGAAGGAGAGAAAGAGAGAAAGAGAGAGAGACACAACTCCTAGGGGAGATGGTTGGGTTGTGAAGACTCAATTCCTGCTGTTCCCGGAGATTACCTGTTACAGGTGAGTAACTACGCTATCTCCAGGTACAAGCAGGAATGAAGTCTTCACATATGGGGACCCCCTAGCTGAAAGATGCCAGGGAGATGACCCCAGAAGCTGCATAACCCAGATTGGAATGGGTCATGTTTCCTTCCATGGATCTTTGGCATCGAAACCTGGGACAGCGGATAGGAGTTGTTCTAAGTCTGAAAGAGATGCTGGAGAACAGCTTGACCAAACGAGGCATACCGATGGGAGTCCTTTTCTAAGCAGTAGTGGGCTGCAAAGGTGTGTACCAAAGCCCAAGTGGCTGCTTTACAGATGTCGTCAATGGACACTGAACAAAGGTTAGCCATAGAGGATGCCATTGCTCTCACATTGTGAGCTGTGACATGACCTTCGAGAGAAAGTCCCTTACTCTCATAGGTTAAAGATATGCAGTCTGCAATCCATTTAGATAATGTCCTCTTGGAAACCGGTAATCCAAGATGACTGGTGTCAAAAGCAACAAAAAGCTGGTAAGCTTTTCTACTGTATATTGCTTAGTTCTCTGAAGGTAAAAAGCCAAGGCTCTTTTACGGTCTAGAGTAAGAGTAGTTACTCACCTGTAACAGGTGTTCTCCAGGAGCAAGCAGGAATCAGTCCTCACATATGGGTGTCATCGACGCCGATGAAGCCCCAGCGGAGCATTTCCCCAGCTTTCCATGAAAGCCTTTGGGAATGCAGGCACGCATGCGCGGTTCCCTTCCCGCCTAAAGGTGCCATCTTACCTCAGTCAAATGACATAGCTAAGAACAGCACACAAAAATGTAAAAATAAACTATGTACAACTGCAACTCCCAGGGGAGGAGGGAGGGTTGTGAGGACTGATTCCTGCTGCTCCTGGAGAACACCTGTTACAGGTGAGTAACTACTCTTTCTCCAGGACCAAGCAGGAAGTCAGTCCTCACATATGGGTGACTCCCAAGCTCTGGGCTACCAGGAACCCAGGCTGAACAAGAGGCCTCCCTCTAGTCCCAGCAGCATAGAAAGGCTTTAGACTGACAGAACCTCAACCAGTAGCCCAACAGAGGGCAGGAGGGCAGGAGTTGCCTAAACCTCAAAGAGATTCCGGAGTACTGCCTGGCCAAAAGCACTGTCCCTACGGGACTACCTCTCCAGACAGTAATGGGCCGCAAAAGTCTGGCTTGAAGACCAAGTTGCAGCCCTGCAGATGTCTACCAACGGTACAGAGCGGAGATGAGCCACTGAGGCAGCCATTGTCCTGAAACGATGGGCCGTGACCCGACCCTGCAAAAGAAGGTCAGCCACCTTGTAAGCCCAGGTGATACAGTCAGCCACCCAAATGGACAAGGTATGCTTGGACACAGGTAACCCCAACTTATTAGGATCAAAAGATACGAAGAGCTGAGTAGCCCTTCTGTGCCCCTGCGTATGGTCAAGGTAGAAGGATAAGGCCCTCCTACAGTCCAGGGTATGCAAAACTGTTTCAGACTGGCTTGCATGAGGCCTAGGGAAGAATGTTGGAAGAACCACCTCCTGGTTGAGGTGGAAAGAGGAGACAACCTTAGGGAGGAACTAGGGTGAGTCCGAAGGACTACTCTTTTCCTATAAATTCTGGTGTAAGGCCTATCACAGACCAGGGCCTGAAGCTCACTCACTCGCCTGGCCGAGGTTAGGGCTATCAGGAAGAGAGTCTTCCAGGAGAGGAAGCGTAGAGGGCAAGTAGCCATCGGCTCAAAAGGTGGGCGAGTCAGTTGCTGCAAGACCACATTCAACTCCCACTCAGGAGCAGGAGGACGGATGGGAGGCTTGAGCAAGAGCAAGCCTTTGAGAAACCTGGACACCAAGGGGTGAACCGACAGAGAATGTCCTTCCACCAATGAGTGGTGAGCTGCTAGAGCTGAGAGGTGGACCAGAACAGAATTGGACTTAAGTCCCTGATTTGATAAGTGCAGCAAGTACTGAAGCACTACTAGTACAGTACAGGAGAAAGGATCTTCTGTACACAGCTGACACCACACAGAAAACCTTTTCCATTTCAGAGCATAGGTTTTCCTAGTGGACTGTTTCCTAGAGGCTAGGACAACCTCCTCAACTTCCTGAGGTAGGCCCCAGGGAGCCAAAACTACCCTTGCAGCCTCCAGGCTATCAAATTGAGAGCTTTGAGATTGGGGTGAAGAAGGGAACCCTGATCCGGGTTGCAACCCCAGAGGCAGTGGAGGGTCCACTGCCAGTTGAAGTAGAAGTGGAAACCAAGGCTGTCTGGGCCACCGGGAAGCCACCAGCAGGACCGAGGCCTTGTCCTAAAGAATCTTGAACAGAGTTCGGGCCACCAAGGGAGTGGGAGGAAACGCATACAGGAGGCCCTGAGACCAGGGAATCAGAAAAGCATCCGCTGCCACCTGCAGAGGGTGCGGTTGCCTGGAACAGAACTTTGGCAGCTGTTTGTTCAGAGGACTGGCAAACAGATCTATGGATGGAAGTCCCCATTTCAAGAAAATCTTTTGAACTACCAAAGGATGGAAATTTTGTTTATTAACACATGCAACAGAAAAACAAACAAAAAGCAAACACAATCACCCCAACCAAGTCCCACACCCCCCCAAAACCCCCACCCCCCCGACATAGCACAAAACAGGTATCACAAAACCCCCCCGTGACCCACCTCCCCAAACCCACCACCAACCCCAGCAACCAACACACGTGCCCCTCCTCCCAACAACAACCCCCAAAAGTCTCTGCAATGTCCATGTCCCCTCCCCCCCCTCAGTCCATTGTCCCTGCCCGACCCAACCCCTCCCTGCAAGGACACCCCAGAGCAGTCCACACATTGTCCGTCTTGCAATCCCTGAACCCCTCCCCCACACAACAATCCCCACCCGGCCCATTATGTTCATTCTGTCCACTGGTGTTTGGGGACTGCCAGACTCCCCCCCCCCTAACCATCCAAAGATAGCATCCCCTGTCCCCATCCCTCCCTCCACCCCAATCCCTGCCCCCTCCCCATCCATCCCACTGAACCAAACACATCAAAAACAAGCCTCCCTACCCCCACCCCCCAAACAGAAACATAAGGGCATCTTAAGCCCATCCCCAACATAATCCCACCAAAACAAAGCATAACTAATCATACAAATCAAGGGCTAAATACAAAGCAAAGGAAACATAACCCCTGTGCTGCCCTGCAAGCCAGCCAGCGGAGCGGGATGCCCAGGATACAAAAAGAACATACAAAAACAACAACAACAACATCAATTGGGACATCCACCCCTCGAAGAGGGAAAGGAAGAGCGGACAAGTGGTCTCAACCCCTGAAGCAGCACCAGCTCACCCCCCCCGGGAGAAAAACAACCCCAAAGTCATACGCAGAAATAAAACCCCAGGGAAGGGACCCCAACCCCTCCTGCCACACCCCTCCCCTAGTGAAACAAAACAAAACCTCAGAGCCCTACAGGGACGAGAACCCCAGGGAACCCCTCCCCCTCAAGGGGGGCGGAGGGTGAGGTGACGCCACAGACGCTCCCAACGATGGGCCTCCACCACCCGCCTTTCGCGTTGCGCCATGCCGGACACTTCCTCCAGAATGTCCCGCACCACCTCGTCAAGGGGCAAGACCAACCCCCGGGTCGAGACATGACAGCGCGCTTGCCACAGGTGGTAGCGCACTACAGCCGTGACGAGGTAGAGGGTCCCGGAGTCCTGCCTTAGAGGAAAGGACCAGGCCCCGTACACCCACTCCGCATACGTGAGGAGGGAAAGGTCGCGCAGGTGAAGAGCAGCGGACACCAACCGGCAGGCCTCCACGTTAAAGGGGCACTGCCGGAGGAAATGGTCCATGGTCTCCGCCTGCCCCTCACACCCGGCCCTCGGACAGACCCGCTCGGCCTGTGACCTGTACTTGAGGTTGTCCCTCACGTTCAAACGCCCGTGGAAAGACAACCAGGCTACATCCCGAACCTTCTTCGGTAGCCAAGGGGAGTTCAACAGCCGAAGGCCCCGCTGCATCACATCCGCCGGACAGTCCCGCAGGGCCCACCGTGGTTGATAGTGGGAGGTGAGTACCATCCGATATATTCCTTTCCGCCCCAAAGACTGGGCGAGCGGGTCGGTCACCCCCCACCGCCGAATGAGCATCACAAATACATACGATGGGGCCTGTTCCCCTCTCCGGCGCACACGTGGGACCGAGGACGCCCCCTCCCACTGCTCCCAGAAGCGGGAGAACCATTCCCGATAAGAGGCCACCTACCAGACCCCACCCCCTTCCCGCATCCTACCCAAGTGGAACGCCATAGACAAGACTGACAGGAAGACAAGGGGGTGCAACATACCCAAACCGCCCTCTGCCCGATCCAGGCAAACGATGTTGCGCTGGACGGGGTTCAGGCGGTTACCCCACAGGAAACAGAAAAAGACGGCACAGACAGACGCCTGACGGGACGACGGAAGGACGAAGACCGTGGCCACGTGCAGAAAGAGAGGAAGCAGAAACGTTCCGAGGAGTTTGATCTTCTCCTCGTACGTACACCTCCACCCCCTCCACCGCAGCACCCTACACCGTGCAGTCTGAAGACAACGGTCCCAATTGGCCTCCGCACAGTCCTCCGACCCGAAGACGAGGCCCAAAACGCGGACCTCCCCCACGGGAGGAGGAAAGGGGGCGCAGGAAGGCCTCCGAGGGGCCCAACCACAGCGTCTGGCACTTGCTGTGGTTGACAACAGAGTGGGCTACCTCCGAGTACTCCTCCACGGCCTCCCGCAGGGCCTCTACCCCCTCAGTGCCGTCCACGTAAACTGAGATGTCATCAGCGTAGGCAACAACGGACACCGGGGGCGCACCCGGCGCCTCCAGGCCCCGCAACCCACCTGAGGACAATCTCCGGAGGAAGGGGTCGAGGGAGAAGACATACAGCAAGGGGCTCAAAGGGCACCCCTGCCGCACCCCCGAGGCGACACCAAACGGCCGTCCGAGCCACCCGTTAATAAACGGGAAGCTCACCCCCCCTCGGTACAGCGCCTGCACGACGAAGAGGAAACCTGCAGGGAGGCCGAAGTGCTGGAGCACCACCCACAGGTACCGGTGACTGACTCGATCGAAGGCTTTGGACTGGTCCAAGGAGACCAACCAATGGTCCCGTTGGAGCGACCGGCCTCTCTCCACCACCTCCCGGACTGTGGCGACAGCGTCCAGAACCCCTCTCCCCCGAACGGAACAATACTGGGAAGGTGACAGCAAAGCGCCCGACACCTCCACCAGTCGGTTGGCCAAACACTTGGCCAGGATCTTCCGGTCCGCGTTCAGAAGAGAGAGCGGCCGCCAAAAGTCCAAGGAGCTATCGTCCTTCCCCTTGGAGAGCAGCAGCAGGACAGACTCGCGAAATGACCGCGGGAGAAACACCGTATCCATGATCTCCTGAAACAGGGAGGTCAGGAAGGGGGCCAGCTGGGTGATGAAAGTGCGATAGAACTCCACAGGGAGCCCATCGCGCCCAGGCACCTTCCCCAACGGCATGGCACGAATCGCCCTCTCCACCTCCACCTGCTGAATCGGAGCAGCGAGTGCAGCAACCTGTGCCTGAACCACAGCCGAATACACCGGGGGAAGGCCCAAGTACTCTCGGATATGGGTGAGGTCCACAGGGCGATCCCCAAACAGGTCCGAGAAGTATTCCCCCACCATTCGCAAAAGGTCCTCCTGGGAGGTATGAATGGTACCGTCCTCGCCCCGCAGGGCCATGACCTCCCGACGCTGAACCCTCTCCCTGCAAGTCCGGAAAGGGTCTGGAGTGGCGCCCCCACCGGCCGCCCCCTCGAAGCATAGGGAGGCATGGCGATCGTAAAGCAGGCCACGGAGCTGGATGCGCACCTCTTCAACCTCCTCCTGCGCTGCCCCTCGGGATACCAAACGATCCAGCGACCTCCGGAGGACAGTGTACGTGAGGTAGCGGGATCGAGCCATGGAGGTACCCCGGGAACGGAAGAGTTGTCGGGCACGCGTCTTCACCTCATCCCACCAGGCGCCACGGGAAGGAAAAACACCCAACAGGGTCTCCTGGTCTGCGAGAAAGGCCAAGAACTCCTGGACCACCTCTGATGTTGCCAACTACTGCACATTCAGTCGCCACAGGCCAGGACCCCTGCTGAGCTCCTCGTGGTTAGCCAGAAAGGACACGGAGAGGACGCGGTGGTCCGAAAAGTCAACCGCCTGCAACTGCGGAGGGGAACACTCCACCCGGGCACTCACATATATCCGATCGATACGACTCCTGCAGGTCCCATGGTAATAGGTGAAACCCGGCGACCGTGGAAAGGCCCGGTGGAAGACATCCACTAGGTCAGCCGTCCGGGTCATCTCGGCCAAAAAGAGGCCCTCGTAACTGGGTGGGCAACGATCCCCCCCTCGGTCCTGCAAAAAGGTGGTGGTGTTGAAATCCCCGGCGAGGACGACCAAACGGGAGGTGTGTAGGTAGAGGCGGATGACCCCAAACAGGGTCTTCCGCGCCAACTTAGACTGGGGGCCGTAGACCACCACGAAACGAAACCGATGGGGCCCACAGTAGCCGTCTAAGAGCAGACACCGGCCCTGCTCCAGTTCCCACACGTACTGCACCTGAAATCGGTTAGACGTGAACAAAACCGCCACTCCTGCGTAGGGCTGTGCCGCAAGGGACCAGTACGAAGGGCTCCACCTCCACTCCCGCTTCGCCCGATGAAGGCTAGCGAGCGAGGTGAGCCTGGTCTCCTGCAAGAAGATGACATCCAGCCCACTCGTGGAAAGAAAATCATAGGCCGTAGCCCGCGCCTGGTCTGAGAAAATGCTGGCCACGTTGATGGTGGCGCACGAGAACGCAGGAGTGCACGCCATGCCTATTTCGAGTGCAGTGACCCTTTCCTCCTCTTCTCACCAACCCCAGGATCCCCAGAATCCCGCTTGCAGGACAAGCCCACAAGCTGGAGCAATTCCTCCTGGTCCACGTCGACCACCTCGAGGATCTCCTCCTCCTCCCGCTCAACCCTATCGCCCCAGGAGGTGCTGGCACCCCCGGGACCACCAGGCAAAGCTGTCGTGAGGGCATACCCAGTCCCCACGGGATGAGGAGGCACAAACGGGTCAGGGGTCGGAGGAATGACCTCCTCCGTGGGGTCCACCCCCTGTGCTGCCCCCCCCTCCCTGGACAAAGACTGCGACAATACGACAGTGCCCACCCCCGCGGGGGAGGCCAGGGCGGCCGGGTCAGCAGGGGGCTCCTGCGAAGGCCCCGAACCCAACTGCGGGGGCAAACACCCGTCCTCCCTCACCCGTCGGGCGCCAGTATCCCCCTTGATTGGAGGACCCTGACCGCGGCGCGCCTTCGTTATTTTGGAAGGCCGCCGCTGAGGAAGAGGGGCCGCCCCCGCCGCTAACCGCTCCGATCGCCGCACAGGAAGCCCTGCCTCCACAGGCAAGCCCTCATCCGCCTCAGCCGCATCAGCAGCCAAAAAGACGAAACGGTTGATGTCCATCACGGGCTCTACATCCGGCAACGGGGATGTCTCCCGTTTCTTCCTTTTGGACTTGCCACTCTTGGAAGGGACCGTAGTCCATTCCTCAGGTGGCACCACCCTCAACCCACTATCCTGTCGTGATACATTAACCTCCACCACATCAACCCTCTCCTCCTTCCTACCCGAATCCCCTCCCCCTGGTGGCTCCCTCGGCTCGATGGACTCCCCTACCCTAGGGCCCTCGGACTCCTCCTGAGGGAGAGGGGCCTCCACAACCTCCTCCCGCACAGAAGCCCGAGGTGGAGTGACGGCATCCCCCCCCCGGTCCATTGTGTGACGCGGAGGGGCAGCGTGCGAAGGGGTGGCCCAACTCCCCGCAAAGGTTACACCGAATTAGCAGACACCCGGCCGAGGCGTGACCCCGTCCACCACAACGGGTGCAGACCTGCTCGGGACAGTTCATGCTCAAATGGCGAAATGAGCCACAGCGGTGACACTCACGGGGTTGCCCGGGGTAATAGCACAAGATGCGATCCCGACCGAGAAAACCGGCCGAGGGCACGTGCTGCACCACGTTTCCCACCTCACGCAAACGGATCCTGCCCTTCCACGACCCGTCCCACACCCCTAGGGGCCCAGCGCCCTTAACCAGGGGTGCGAGGAGCACCGCATGGCGCGACAACCAAAACTGGATGTCCTGCCCTGGGAGCGACTCATTCCTGGATAGGATGGTCACAGGTACCGTCCCCTGGCGAGAGATAGGCACAACACGAAAGTCAGCCCACCCTCCCTGCCCCCTCTGCTGCTGGTATCGGTCCCAGAAAATCTCCAGCCCCCGTCTCAGCATGAAACTAACATCATATTCAATGGTGTTGTTCATGTGGATGAAGGCATAGAGATCTCCCGGGAGAAACCCCAGCCCAAGGACCATCCTCAAGACCTGTTCCCTGGCTGGAGGGGACCCCTCCCCAGCCCATCGGATCTGCGCCACGTTGCGCCGTCGGACCTCACCCCCTACCCCTCGGAACCCTCCCCCACCTCCTCCCCCTCCTGCGGGACCATTCCCTTGGGAACCCCCCCTCCCCCCACCTGATGTCCCCGGAGTGGTGCCCGACCCCTTCAGAGCCTCCGCAAAGGTACGGGGGGGGGGGAAACCGACCCCCCAGCTCCCATCCCCTGCCCTCCTTGGTCTTCCCCTGCAGCCACCTGCGGGGGATCCTGCTGCTGGACCGCAGGATCCGCAACCTCCTCACATAGGGCGACCTGAGGACTGGGCAAGGTCAGCTCCGCAAACACAGAGTCAGGGATGCTATCCCTTCCGGATCCCTGGGTGCCACCGAGAACCCCCGGATCACCACTTGCTTCTACCTCCAGCTGCCGAAAGGCAGCAAAGGCCCCGGGAGGGCCCGTCGGGGTCTCTAAGGCCAATTGAAGGGCGTCACGGACCTGGTTCTCGGTAACACCCAGGGGACCAGAAAGCCCCCCTAAACCTCCATCCCGTGTTCCCGACCCAGCGCAAGGCTCCTGGGTCTCGGCCACCACTACCGGGGACGGACCCCGCTCCCCTCCATTCCCGGGATCCAAGGGGACCACCTCAACCCCTAACCCCACTGAGGACAGACCCTTCCCCCCATCGGGACCAACTACTACCACCTTCCCCACTACTAGACCCGTCGTCCGCTCCCCCTCACCCTCCGCCAGACCCTCCACCGACCCACCGTCAGCTGCCTCCTGTACGGCCCCCAGCAATAAGGCAGGACCTCCCCGAGACAGTAGGGCAGATCCCCCAAAAATGAATCCCCCCAAACCTCCGCCCCCCTGCCCCCCGTCACTCCCAGGTCCTACCTTATTGTCGGTGCCAGACGTGGCACAGGGGTTCGGAGCAGTATGGCCGGCAGCCAGGGCTCCAGCAGCAAGGGCGGAAGCCCCTCTGCGAGCCAGGCCTCCCTCGGCCAAATCGGTGGGACAGGCGAACACCTGTGCATCCCGTGCCACTGGCACAGGTTGCACGGACAGCTGCTGCACCCCCTTCCTGCCCCCCTCCCCCACAGAGGCTACAGGCAGGGACCTGCAACCCTGACCTTGCCCTTTCCCTTCTCTGACACTCCCCCGGTGCCAGGCAGCCACCTCCGGGAACCCAGGACGACCGTCATGCAGCCGCCTGGGAGCCGGAAGGGCAGCCATCAAAATGGAATCCAGACCCCCACCCTTCCCTTCCCCGAACACCGGCACTGCTCCACTACCCAATGCCTGACGCTCAACAGACACTGTGGCAGCAGACCCCCTACGGGACAAACAGGAACCTGTATTCCCCTGGCAAAACTCCTGCTGCACTGCTGTCCGGCAAGACTGCAAGGACTCCTCCTGGGATCCCCGGTAGGTTGGCAACTTCGGGTCAGTAACAGACCCGCGGCGATATTCACACTTCCGGGATGACCCGGAAGTGACAACATCATGCTGAGGGCAGCCCTTGTTCGACTCAGCATGGCCCAGGGAAAGCCCTGCTACCTCCTCCTCCTGCAGGGGAATCCCGGCAGCTGCAGGGACAGCGTCACTCGATCTCCGGCGGCCATCTTGGATTCGTCGTGAAACGGAGACCGGCGCTGGAAACGCCGACAATGCCGCGGAAACTGACCCAGACATCAACCGCTCAGCTCTCCTTTCTTCTCTCCTCTCTTCTACCCGATGCACGGGTGCTGCAGCCATGTTCAAATCCCGCGGATCTCTGCAGGTCAGGACCTCGCCCCCAAACTCCCCGGGGGCATCAGACATCAAGGGAGTCACCGGTGTTAGACGAGCCGTCCCAGCAGTCACGGCAGCCTCATCTTTCCACCCAGCAACAGCCGACAGGTAGGTCACTCTAGGATCCGTCATATGTAATAATGATGATCGTTGTTCTTGAACGACACCCGGGAAGGACAAGGGGGAAGAGCAGCCACCCTGTAAATCCACCGGCCGTCTCACCCCCGGGGGCCCCCCCCGGACTGTACCTATACTACGATCCCACTTATCATAGTTGTCATAAATCTCTGTGAGGGACCCACAACCTTGTTGTTTGAGGTAAACGATTTCCTGGTGTGTGCCCTTCAAGGCCCGCTTCACCCTCCTCCGATAGGTGTTATAGGCCACCCACTCCTCACCTGGAATGGTGGCCTGCAGGCTCTCCAGGTGGGAGAGCTGGGCTTGCAGCCGGGCCGCCTCCTTGGAAACCCCGAAGCCGCCGCACTGCCGCCACGATCTCATCTGGGGCCCGAGCTGGTTGCTGGAAGGACGGCAGGCCCGACCCTCCGTCCTCATCCTCACTGGAGGAGGTAGAGGCCTCCTCCAGGACCCGAGGCGGAGGGGGGAACCCGCCTCCTCCAGTTCTATACTCCACGGTCCTCCAGGGTCTCCCCAGGGCCTCTCCCTGCTGCCACCCAGCCTCCACACCCTGCCTGGGGAGGAGACAGGAGCCTCCTCCCTGGGGTAGCGGGCCCAAACCTCCATACCTGTGGGTTCCTCCTCCCTGACCAGGCACGGTCCTACCTGGGGGGTCCCCCACCCGGGGCGCCGGCTGTTCCATACTGCTTGTTCCCCCATCCAGGTTCAATGAAGGAGGCCCACCAGGCTTGGCAGGCCTCTGGGCCTGGGCTTCTCCTGCTGGAGGTGGCCCAGGGCCCGACATCCAGACACAGGCAGTGAGCAGGAACTCCTCCCTAGCAGGAGCTCTGCAGAACAGGTCCTCTCACCACGACAGCCAAACAGGAAGTGGGTGGAGCTGCCACTCGTGGGGCTGCAGAATTCTGCTCAACCTGTCAGCCAGGAAGTTTTGCTGGCCTGGCAGGTACACAGCCCTGAGGAGCATGTTGTGCTGGAGGGCAAAGGAGCAGAGGTCCTGTGCCTCCTGGCAAAGGAGCCTGGACCCAGTTCCGCCCTGCTTGTTCACATAAAACATGACCACCTGGTTGTCTGTCTGAACCAGGACAGATTGATGAGCCAGGGCAGGAGAGAAAGTTTTGAGTGCTAAGCGAACAGCCCTGAGTTCTAGGAGATTGATCTGCTGTGCGGCCTCCCAAGGAGACCACAGGCCCTGGGTGCACTTGTCCAGACAATGAGCCCCCCAGCCCTGCAGGGAAGCATCTGTGGTCAGCACCACCGTGTGCCCAGGAATCTGAAAAGACACCCCTTTCAGTAGATTGGGTGGGTGCAGCCACCCAGTTGAGGGAGTCCAGAAAGGGTTTGGACACCCTTATCCTGTCTCTGAGGCTGCCGGTGGCCTGTGACCACTGATTCCGAAGGCACTACTGAGCAGGCCTCATATGGAGCCTGGCATTGGGGGTCACATGAACTGTCAAAGCCATGTGGCCAAGAACCCTCAGGCAGAGTCTGGCGGAGACCAATGACCCGCTGAGAAACTGGTTTGCCAAGTCCATCAGTCTTTGGGCCCTGTCTGCTGGCAAGAATGCCTTTGCCAGGACAGAGTCCAGCCTTGCTCCTATGAACTCCAAGTTCTGGGAGGGGAGCAAAGTGGACTTTGCGAAGTTTATGACAAACTCCAAGCTTTGAAGAAGAGCAATGGTTCTGAGAGTGGCTTGTTGGGCCTCCTGGCACGTCCGACCCCTGATGAGCCAGTTGTCCAGATAGGGGAAGAAAAAGATTCCTTGATTCCTCAGGTAGGCCGCCACCACTGCCAAGCATTTGGTAAAGACTCTGGGAGCAGAGGTTAGGCCAAAAGGCAGTACTCTGTACTGATAAAGGTTTCCTCCCACAATGAACCTGAGGTACTTTCTGTGATCTGGATAAATGAGGATGCGAGTGTACGCATCCTTTAGATCTAAGGAGCATAGCCAATCTCCCTGCTGGAGGTAGGGCAGAAGTGTTCCAAGAGTAAGCATTTTGAACTTTTCTTTCTCGAGGAACTTGTTGAGATTTCTGAGGTCCAAGATAGGTCGAAGGCCACCGGTTCTTTTGGGTACCAGGAAGTATCTGGAATAGAACCCTCGACCGTGCATGTGAAGGGGCACAGGTTCCACCACCCTGTCCGCCAACAGACCTTGGAGCTCCTGCAGAAGATCTGTGTGCAGGGAAGGCCATGGAGGCTCCCCTGGAAAATATGGAGGAGGCAGTTGGTGAAAGTGTAGTGCATAGCCCATGTGGACTATGTTTAGCACCCAACTGTCCCCAGTGATGCGGGGCCACTGGTGGGCAGAGAGGGCGAGGTGACCTCCTGTGCAGGGTTGGGAGAGCAGGGACAGAGAGACTATGCTGGAGGAGTCAAAAACCCCCACCCTGCTGAGTGGGAGCAGGGGCCGGAGGCTTGGGGGTCCTCTGCCTGCGGGGCCCATTACCCTGCCCCTTGGCCTGCTGACCCTGAGGGGTAGCTTGGGCAGCCTGATACTGAGGGTACTGTTTGTAGGCAGTGCCCTTCCTCGGGTAAAAGGGCTTTTTACTCGAGCCCTTCTTCTTGTGAGAAAGGGCAGAGGTCTTCCTAGACAGCCTTGTCCTTGTGAGGTGCTCGGTCTCAAGCTGTGTGGCCTTCTCAGCCATGGGCTTGCCAAAAAGGTTCTCACCTCTGTAATCTTCTGAATATGTAATCTCTGGTCTAGTCTCCGCTTGGTCCTGGGTTCATTTCACGTCACAGACGCAGGAGGGCTTGTAATAAGACCAGCAAACAGGTGTGGCTTGGAGAAAGGTTTTTATGTAAAAATAGGCTTAATACATAGGTATTGAACAGAGGTATATAGTGATTGTTACAGAGCTGTTTCAGTGTGTATCATTGAATCTGTGTGTGTGCATGTGTGAAGTGTGAGAGAGATAGAGGCCAGAACCTGTGGGTCAGAGCCGCATGGTAGGCCAGAACATGTGGGTAGAGAGAGAGAGAGGGGGAGGGGTGAAGGGAGTTGATCATCAGAGCCTCATGGTAGTGTCCAAACCTGTCCGATGAAGGAGGGAGAGAGAGAGAGACAGGAAGTGTGTCTGTCCTTTATAGTGCCTCTCCAGCAGTTCCCCTTGAGGTCTGCTATTGTCTTTGGCCACTCCCTTTAAGGTCTGCCCTTCTTGATTTAGCAAGGAGGGGCTGCAGCCAGGTCCTAGAGACTGACGTCACCCAGGGGTCAGAGTTTAGACTGAATTAAACAGAGTCCATAGCTGCATGAAATGTATGCTGACATCTCCCACACCTTTTTTATTTTTATTTATTATTTGTGCCTGGAATTGGTGGAAGCAAACCTGTGGTACCTGTCCCAGCTGCCATTACCTGATAGTAGGCAGCTCATCGAATACCTCCTGTATTAAATACCTTGCTATGTCTAGCAGGTCCCCTGTCCTGCACAGTACTGTCTCTAGTACTGTCTCTAGTGTTCTAGAGATAAACAAGTCTCCTTATGAGTCCAAACCTCGTGTCTTAGGTTGAGCAGCCACTACTGGGGGGGGAACCCAATATGCCACTTACATACCCGTCTTAGAGAGAGTGAACAGTGCATAAGGTCTGCAGGAATTTTTAAGGAGGCTAAAACCAAACGGTACCAGGATGCTATGAGTGAGGATAGTAAGCAATACTAGACTGCAGCTGACTCTGGTATTCAGTGTAATAGGAAATACCGAATTAGCCAAATTAGCAGGCCAAGTTAGCCTGGATGTAGGGGTGGATGCTGGAGAGGTTCAGTGTAACTACCTTAAAATGTTGTTGTTCTGTATGACATGCGCTGCAAGGAAATGTACATTTTTTTCATCTTACAGCACAAGAAAATTACAATAATGCATAGCAATATTTGTACAGCAGTTAAAATAATAATAGGGTGAATAAAAACATTAAAGACATGATCAGCAGTAGGTGAGTAACCAAATAACAATTCCCACACAGACACATGAGCATCTTGTAGCAAGTGTCCAACAATTTGTTGAATGTGTCCATTCTCATAAGCGATGGTGTGATTCACTTCAGTGGATGTTGTTTTAAGGTGATCAATATAGGCATGGAGTTCTGTAAAGTTGAGCAGTTTATGTAGTGTCTCTTCTCCCATGCCAAGTGGTAAGGGATGCACAGCATATGAGATAAAGTCTGGAATGTCCATAGAGTCATTGGTAACCAGTGGTGTGGAATAAGTTGTCCCATTAATGGTGATGGAGACCAGTGGTGTATGACTGCACCAGGTATTGTTTAGTAAATAGTTTGAACTGTACAACAAAGTGTTCTTGGGAAGGCGAATGTCATGCATTCTGGGAGCAATCAAAAAAGAAACATTCTGGGGAAAGAACAGATGAAAACAAAAGTGTCCAGCTCCAAGGTAGTCAGGGGATATGAGAGCTTAACAGTCAGGGAGCAAGAAGAAGAATTGTTCCAGCAGGAGGTGTCAGCCTCTTTAAACTGGTGAGGTTGACACTTGAACTGAAATGTAGTCTGCTCACACAAACTGGGGTCCATCGGCTTGAATGAAGTCCAGGTGTCCTCCAGTGGCTGTACCCATGTGAGATGGTCCACAGGATACATAAGCATATTATCAAACTGCACCCCAATATTAACAACAGGATAAATAACTGTGTTGTCCTGACCATGGGATCAAAGTACAGATATAGCAGCCTTGTGGTGAACAAATGGGAACACTAACTGTCCACCAATCAAGGTGAGCTATAGCAAATTCAGGTATTTTGGTACTAGCCATATGGATGAGAGATGGTGGCCAGTGTCCTAACTTAGCAGTGATCAGAATTTCCTTTAGTATAGTAATAAGCTCGATCTGTACTTGATCACAGGCAAGAGCCCAGGAAATATTCTTTCCCAATCTATATTCTGCATGTGCTAAGGTAACAATTTTCTGTTCTATAATGGGAGATATAAGAGCAAAGGTATCTACAACTACATTGGACAGTTTAGAGGAAGCTTCATTAATAATATGTTGTGAGGTAAAACCATCAGCAGCATGCTGAGCAGTGGATCCCATTTTATTACGGAGCACCTCTATATCAATTACATTAAGGGCACCCAGTGCAGTCCCTGTGCCACCTAAAATTGTATCAATTAATTCACGCTTGTGTCAAAATTGCTTAGCTCTGGGTGTTACTGACTGCATATCAAACCAAGTATTGAGCATTTGTATGTGGTTGGCCACAAACTGAGAGCAATTTGGATATTTGTGAGTAACTAGAAACAATTTGGGAAATAGATGCCAAGTAGGAAAATGGTATTCCACATCATATAAAACATCGTGTGGTGCATCATATTTAATCTGAAAGGGATGTCCTTCCTGAAATGGGTGGATATCAGAAAGGTAGAGTGCAGGAGGAGCAGAAGTAGTGGGAGGGGTGGGATGAGGGGTAGTAGGTAAACAAGATACATCCAAAAGGAATGAAGTCTCAGTGATGTGCTGTTGATCACTCAAAACCCATGTATAAGTTATTTTCCAGGTACCTCTGTCCTAACAGGAAATATTGTACAAAATCAAAGCAGGAGGACCTAGAAAGTAACGTTCTGGGCGTGCCCTCAATTCTTGTGTCCTTTCTAGAGAAGTGGAAACTGGTGGCTCCCACTGTACTTGAGTGATGTTTAATGAATATAACACTGGCTTGTCCTGTACTGAACAGAAACTCAGGATGACCAGATCCTTTCCTTCCGGGAACGGTGGGGGTATTTCTTGATAACGATATACCCCACTTGTGGAGTTAGCCCAGCCAATCGTGCATATTCGGATGATAGTTCCTGTAATGAGACTTGAGTAGAAGAGAGCAGATACAAGAACAACAGCAAACCGAGACATAATAAAAGCTAACTTGTTTCACTCTACTAGGGAGTAAACTAATACTGCCCACTTATACTATGTAACAACAAACAAACAAACAAAATTAATAATTTCTACTACTTATTTACATAACTAACTACTTATTTACATAACTATTAAACACATGTACAGCAGGAGGAACTAGTTACCGTCCTTAAGCGACTTTTGTTCAGAAAGCAGCTGTCCGTGCTGTCTTCAGGTGGTATCTGAAAACAAAGACTGATAAAGCACATATTACCCATATGGTTTTAACTGGGTGATGTGTTTCCAGTACTGCTGGTTGTCAGGCATTAGGATCTGGTATAGGCTTGGGCCTAAGGTATCAGTAACTAAGTACGGTCCTTCCCACTTTGCAGTTCCAAAGGGGAGGTTTGGTCTAGGTCTCAGAATCATCACTTTACTCCCAACCTTGAGGGGCCTTAAATCAGAACCTTTTGCATGTACCTCCTGCAAATAATCTCTAGCTTTTTCTGTGTTAGCTAGCACAGAGGTCTGAATTTCTTTTAGATGTTCTTGCAGGGATTTCATCCACTCATTGGTGAGAATTACGGTCTGGTCCTCTGGAAGAAAAGGACTCAGCATATTTTCCCACCGTTGCATTGGCCTTCCCATTAAGGCTTCATAGGGTGCAAAACCTGTGGATTTACAGACATTAGCTCTGATACGCATAAGGACTAAAGGGAGCACCAGATCCCAATTTTTCCCGGTCAGATTAAGCATAGGGCTGAGGTGGGCCTTAATTGTTTGATTCATCCTTTCTACCTGCCCTGCTGCTTGTGGATGGTATGGAATGTGGAGTTGTTGTTCTATGCCTAGAAAATCAAACAATTCCTTGATCAGCTGCGAAACAAATGCAGGACCATTATCAGAGTCAATTGTTTTAGGAATGCCCCAGCGTGTAAAAAATTGCATAGTTAGGACTTCTGCAGTGGTTCTAGCAGTTTGATCTGGGACAGGGAATGCTTCTACCCAATGAGAAAAGGAATCAACAACAGTCAGTAAAAATCTATTCTTCCTAGCAGTCAATGGGAGAGGGCCCACATGATCTATTTGCAATCTTTCAAATGGGCCACGAGGAGGTGCTCTCATTAACTGTCCCCTTCTCTTTTTAGGTTGCCTCCCAAATGAAGCACAGATTACACAGGAGGAAACATGATCCTGTATATCATGTTTCATTTCTGGCCACCATACCAACCTATTAAGGATAGTCTGCATTTCTTCTGCCTTAGGGTGTCCCATAGGACCTGCACCATGAACCCAATGCATCCATTCTTTACCTCGAGCTCTAGGGATAGCTATAACCAAGCCTTCCTCTCTTTTTGCACATAGAATGTCTTTCTCTATAGCTAGTGTGAGAAAGGGTGTGTGCTGATATAGGCTATCTGGGGCATCCTGCACAAGCTTCCTTAAATTGGAAAGCTCAGGGTCCTTTGTCTGCAGTGCTACAAAGTAATCTGGTGGTATTATCTGATCGTAATCTGTGGAACGTGTAGCAATAGCAACCATGCGTGTCTGCTCATACCAGGGCCATATGAGGCCTACATGGCATGCTTCCTTGGCTAGTGAGTCTGCTAATGTGTTCCCTTTCACTAAAGGGCCTTTCTTCCTATGTGCCTTTACTTTAACTAAATGTACTCTCTGAAACTTCTCACTCAGTTCTTGTGCCATAGTCCACAGTGATGAATTTTTCACTGTGGACCCATCTGTAGATTTAAATTCATTTGCCAGCCACCAGGGTAACAGGGCAATGGCACTTTTAAAGACATAATCAGAATCTAAAATGATTTGTATCTCTGGGTGTGAATCCTGATATTGTTGCATACAAGCTACAAAAGCAGCCAGCTCACAGTACTGTGCTGACGCTGACCCACAGGAATACTGTCTTTGCAGTACCACTTGGTTATTTGGGTCCAATTGTACAATTGCAAAACCTGCTAGTCGCCTGCCTCCTTCACATTGGCTACTACCATCAATATATACTGTAGGAAGGAAAGGTGAAATTTTGTCTAGTCCTAGTTCCCTAAAGACCATGTGATTAGGGGCACTGGGTGAGGACTGACAGTCATGAGGTTGCCCCTCCAGCAAGATTCCAGCCACTTGCACGTTAGGTTCTTTCAACAATTCAAACTTTACATTCTGTGCTTGCAGCATGAGAGTCCACTGGACTATTCTCTCAGTCCTAATCTTGCTACATGCTAATTTTCCTTCTACAATGAATTTGAGGGGGGTGTGATGGCTGCATATGTATGTGGTTTGAGCACCAATGATGTATGTGAATTTCTGCATAGCAGCATAGGAAGCCAGTACATGTTTTTCACAGTTTCCCATTTTGAGTTCAGGAGAAGTGAGGACTCTGGAACAGAAAGCGATAGGGCGATCTACTCCTCCTAAGCGTTGTGTTAGAGCTGCACCTATACTGTTCTCTCCAACTACAGGGTACAGGAAAAAATGTTGTGTGTGATCTGGGTGTGCAAGAACAGGAGCAGAAGTCAGAATGTGTTTTAATTTAGTTATAGCTTCGGTATGTTCTTCCTCCCAGACATAACTTTTACTTTTTAGCAGGGAGTAAAGTGGAGCTGCCACTTCAGCATAATTGTGCATGAAGTCACGACAGAAACCAGTGAGCCCTAGAAATGACTGGAGTGATTTCTGATCTGTAGGAAGTGGAAGTTTCTGTATCAGCTCTATCCTCTGAGAATCTACAGATTTACCATCCTGGCCAATAGTAACCCCTAAAAAGGAAACCTGTGATTTGCACAGTTGAGCTTTGGCAGGATTGACTTTAAGACCAGCTTGTAAGAGGGCTTTTAAAACTTCTCTTACGTGATTCCAGTGTACGGCTTCATTCTCAGACTGAATCAGAATGTCATCTACATACTGAATTATATTATCTCTGCAAGACAATAGTGATAGGGCTTCCTGCATGTATTTATGAAATATTGAGGGGGAATCCTTATATCCCTGTGGAAGCACAGTCCATGCATATTGTTTATTCAGCCACTGAAAGGCTGTTTTGTACTGGCATTCAAGGGCCAGTGGCAGACTCCAAAACCCATTAGATATGTCTAAAACAGAGAAAATTTTACATTTGGGATTCATTTTGGAGATCATTTCAGGGTATGAGGCTACCACGGGCACTACAGATTTTGAAACTTGATTCAGGGCACGGAAGTCCATAGTGAGCCTGAAGGAACCCCCTGGTTTAACTATCGGCCAGGCTGGTGAATTGCATGTGGAAGAAATAGGTCTAATCAGACCTCTCTCCTCCAGTATCTTCACAATTTTAGTCACTGGTTCTATAGCCTGATGAGGTACTGGGTATTGCTTCTGTGGTGGAGGATCCTCACCTTCCAACAGTATTTCTGTGTGCATTTTCCCACAATCTAACTTGTCTTGAGCCCAGACTGGAATATCAGCCACCTCTGAAGGAATTACACACAGATCATACTGCTGAGCTGCCTTAGTGCACTGAGTTGCTAACTGCATGGGGATGACTTCATGCACTAAAGTTTTAGAAGCACTTGAAGTTCCTGAATACTGCCACAATTTAAGATTAGCCATATCCCCCACCAAAGTTAACTGGTTGAGAACATCAATTCCAATTATTTCTTTTGGTGTGTTCACTATAGTGGAGGCAGTGGTTTCTAACATTTCCTTGTTTTGTTCACTGTGCACAGGGATACCCCATTTAACTGGGATAGCCACACATTTGGAAGCTGTGTCATTAATTCCTTGAATTTCATAAATTTCCATATTTTTCTGATCTGCAGTGGGAGAAGCTCTGTTAGTAAAACTAATTCCGGCCCCTGTGTCAATCAAAGCTAATTTATCCTGACCCCCTACTCTACTGATAACATTGGGGCGTGCACAAGAGTCCAGTATCAAGGGTGTTACAAGCCTTAAATTGTGTCCTGGGCCTGTATCCATTTCATCATCCAGAGGCTCTGGAATTGAGTCCTCTGCTGAGATAAAGGAGGCAGGCTGGGCTATGAAGGCTTGATACATTTTGATATCTGAACTCAAGAGGTCAGGACATCCCTATGCAGTAGCCTTGTGTTTGTCCTGAGCTGCTTGTAAATCCTGTTTTAATTTATCTATTTCTATCTGCAGTGTATGTTTATCTTGTTCCCATTTAGTTTTTTCCTTTTCTAGCCCATCTCTCTGTGCTTTGAGCTCTTGAAAGGGGATGTAACCTGAGGAGTTTCTAAAAGTACCTCTGCCGTGTGCTCTCCAAGGGGCGTGGCCTCTGTCGGTGTTTCTTGTGTACTGAGAGGATCCTTCAGCTTGCCACTTAGGGGTGTGTCCTCTGTCTGTGTTTCTTATGTACTGAGAGGATTCATTGGCCTGCCACTTCCGTGCCTCTGATACTGTAATGACCTGCGAGGGCTGGGTCTTCCAAACAGACCCAATTCTGAGCATTAGAGTATCAAAAGGGGTTGCTTCAGGGTCTTCAGAAAATAACAGAAGGTGTTTTGTAATCTCAGGGGATAGCAATTCTAATAAAAATTCCTTATGCATGCTCTCCCCATAATCCTCTGCCTTGGGCCAGGACTCTTGCTCATTAAGAACTGCTTTTAAAATCCAGGCTCTATATGCAAACTGTTCCAATGTATCATCTGGTAAAGGTGAAATAATTTTAAATACTTGCATTGGGGAACAGTGAAATAGTTTCTCAGTACCCCTTTTAACCAACTGGTATGGGTGAGTGAGAGAGCCAACCCTGTAATAGTGTGGCCCTAGAGCCAGATGCATAAGTCTATCAAAGTCTGATTGTTTTCTTCTGTATTTCCCTAGACCCCAGTGAATCAGAATATCAATCGCCCATTTAACCCACTGATTTACATTAAGAGGCATAGTGCCAATTTTCTCAACTATTTTTTCAATATCTCTATCTTTTAAATTTTCCTGGAACATTAATTTAACTGGTGCTTTGAGTTCTGTACTGGCTGTCATGTCTAAGTCATCAGAATTATTTTCCTGACAGAGATTGCTGGGTTCTGGCTGAGATAAACTATCAGAATTTTGTTCTGATTCAGCTGTATTCTTTCCATTCCTAAGTTCAACTATGCATACTTTAGTATTCTTTTGTTGCTGATAAGGTGTGTCATAGGCATAGGGAATGGGTGTATCTTTGTTCTTTTGTTTCTCTCTAGCTGGTATGCATGGCTCATAGGCATATGGTGCTGAGGGAGGGGTAGGTGTTGACTTTCTTGCAGAGGCCACTTGATCTTTAACGTGCCTCAATTCAAGTTTAAGTGCTTCTAATTGTTCACTAACAGTTATAAAAGAATTTGTGGCTTGAATCACTTGAGTTCTCTGAATAGAAATACAACTTTGTGCCTCCTCCAGTTCTTTGATCAATTGGCTACACTGAGAAGTCAGTTCAGAGTTTTCTTTTTTCATGCTAATTAGTCCTCTGTACATGCCCTGGATGAAGAGGCATTTTCTTTTATTTGTTTTCTTTTTGAATTCATGATCATGGCTTAACATTCGTTTTTGAATATTATACCATGAGTCAGGGAATTCCCCTTCATATGGACCTCCTTTTCTCTTACAATATGAAATTAGAATTTCTGTAAGTTCTTTAAAATCAAATGCTGCCATATTTGATACTGCAGAAAGGCTGTAGTTGGACTATCTCAACTGTGTAACCTTAGAAGGAGGAATGCTAACTTAAAAGGTATTTCACACCTATTTAACTGGGTGGAGTAGATTAACAGAATTGTATCAGTTGCAGCCAGCTGTAAGCCTGCTCTCAGTAAGAAAGTTACTGACAGGAGACAGAGAAATAAAAGTAAAAAAGGGACAGGAGATTAACAGAATAGTCAGATATTCCTGCTCACACCAAGATATATACTGACAGGAGAGAGAAATAAAAGTCAAACAGACAAGAGGTAAATTAATGTTACCAGGAAAGATGTATATTGTACTCTATGAGGAATATTTAACTGTGTAACTCTGTATTTTCTTAGCAGTTCAAATACTATATAAAATCTGTAGCAAGCCTATACATAAAAATAAGACAATTGCAAGCCACTCTGTGTAATGTCCTTAAAATTCTAGATTCTTACAGAGCCTTTTGACACTAAAAGTCTCACCTTGTCTAACCCACAAAACAAAATTGTAAATGGTCACAAGGGCTATTGATTTTCCTGTCTCACTCTGTCTGAAATCTACTTAATGTATTATACAAAATTATTACTTACCCAACTGGAGGACTGCTGTGAAATCCGAGAGACGAGCCCCCAATATGTAATCTTCTGAATATGTAATCTCTGGTCTAGTCTCCGCTTGGTCCTGGGTTCATTTCACGTCACAGACGCAGGAGGGCTTGTAATAAGACCAGCAAACAGGTGTGGCTTGGAGAAAGGTTTTTATGTAAAAATAGGCTTAATACATAGGTATTGAACAGAGGTATATAGTGATTGTTACAGAGCTGTTTCAGTGTGTATCATTGAATCTGTGTGTGTGCATGTGTGAAGTGTGAGAGAGATAGAGGCCAGAACCTGTGGGTCAGAGCCGCATGGTAGGCCAGAACATGTGGGTAGAGAGAGAGAGAGGGGGAGGGGTGAAGGGAGTTGATCATCAGAGCCTCATGGTAGTGTCCAAACCTGTCCGATGAAGGAGGGAGAGAGAGAGAGACAGGAAGTGTGTCTGTCCTTTATAGTGCCTCTCCAGCAGTTCCCCTTGAGGTCTGCTATTGTCTTTGGCCACTCCCTTTAAGGTCTGCCCTTCTTGATTTAGCAAGGAGGGGCTGCAGCCAGGTCCTAGAGACTGACGTCACCCAGGGGTCAGAGTTTAGACTGAATTAAACAGAGTCCATAGCTGCATGAAATGTATGCTGACAACCTCGGCAAGGGACATTGACCAACTTGTCCTGAACCCATGGCTCGAGGTCCGATGACTGCAGCCATGCCTGGCGTCGAGCCGCGATGCCGGCTGCCGCAACTCGGGCCGAAGCCATCATAGGCGGCGCGGGACATAAACTTGGAGCATTCCCGAATCCTTGAGGACAAGGACTTGAACCGCTGCAAGGGCTCCCCGGAGAGACCAGCAGAGAACCCGGCCAATTCCTTGGCCAGGTCCCGCAAGTACATGCCCATGTACAGCTGGTAAGACTGGACACGGCAAGCAAGCATCGAGCCCTGGAAGCACTTTCTACCAAAACCATCAAGGTTCTGGGACTCCCTGCCAGGAGGCACCACGGAGTGCATCTTCTGACTTTTCAGGCGATGCATGGCCGATTCCACCACCATGGAATGGTGTGGTAGCTGTGCCTTTTGGAAGCCAGGACTCTTCCTGAGTCGATAGATCGAATCGACCCGCTTGCTCTGAACCGGTGCCGAGGCCAGTGCCTCCCACATTCGGAAGAGGAGCCGTTCCAGCATCGGAGGAACCGGGACAGTAAAGGCCTCCTTCGGAGGAGAGTCATACTGCAGAGCCTCGAGCTCCTCGGCTCGAGGCTCTTCCTCGGGGTCCGCCGGGATAGCCAAAGTGGTGGCCATATCCCGGACAAACTCGGAGAACCAGGTATCCTCCGGAGGGGACCTACTCCGGGGCTCAGACTGCGGTGAGTCCGATTGGATGCACCGAGTCTTGAAAGTGTCGGGACTCCTCATCCTCCATCTCCCAGGCGGACTCGTCCGATGAGGAATCGGGGTCCGACCTCGCGGGGCCCGGGAGCACCCGCCCCAACGCCGAAGGCACCGGCGTCGCCGCCCTCGGTCCCTAACGTGAGGTCGAGGG
Organism: Ichthyophis bannanicus; assembly: GCA_033557465.1. Classification (NCBI taxonomy): domain Eukaryota; kingdom Metazoa; phylum Chordata; class Amphibia; order Gymnophiona; family Ichthyophiidae; genus Ichthyophis; species Ichthyophis bannanicus. The sequence goes on from CM066034.1 coordinate 944,886,035, forward strand.
AGACCGCGACCGAGGTCAACCTCGAGGCGCGAAGGTCTCGAGTATCGGCTCGGTCTCCGGGGTCGACTTCGATGTCGATGTCCCGGTGGCCGGGGCGGATGCGCCAGACAGGCTGGCCATCAGTGCCCGCTGCTGCTCCATGAAGGCAGACAGTCTGCACTCCAAGGCTGTCATCCTGAGACTCAGCTCAGGAGACTCAGCAGCCACCGACTCGGGCCCCGGCAGCGCCGGGCCCGACGTCGGCACTCGGGGAGGAGAGTCCACGAGGACTACAGGCTTACGTGTCCAGCAGACTCTGGCTCCACGCGAGGAACTTTGGCAGGCTTCTCCTGTTCCATGGGCCTGGGGTGTCGGTCGGGGGTCTTAGACCTGGCCCTTGAGGAGCCAGGGACCTCTTCTGACGATGCCCTCATGAGCCGCTTCTTCCTCTTGCGTTTCCGGTCGGGGGACCCCCTGTCTGAGGAGCCCCGACGGCGCTCGAGATCGGAATCCCGAGATGTCGAGGCCTCAGACAAGGTCTGGGCCCGGCCGGAGGCCGAGTCAGAAAAAAGCCTTTCTTTCTGCTGCTGTCGACTTCGCAGTGCCTTGGAAGACATCTTCCCACATGGTCCACACGTCTTAGGGTCGTGATCCGGACCGAGGCACTGAAGGCAGCAGTTGTGTGTGTCTGTGAGAGACATTAATTTCTTACACCGATCACACTTCTTAAAACCACTGGAAGCAATCAGGGAAAAAAGGGTCCCCGCGAGGTCAAAGACCCGGCCTTCCAGGGAAAAACAGAAAAAAGGGCGCGAATGCCAGCCACGAAGGGCAAAAACCAAAAAAACACAAACGGGCTCGATACCGGTATACCGAAACCGGCGGGAGGGGAACCGGCGTCAAACCGGGAAGAAAAAAATAGCGAGAATTGCCGAAAAAATCTAACTTTCATCCGGGATGACAGAACACACGTCCGGTGGGCTTCTCGGAAAAAGAGAGACTGAGGTAAGATGGCACCTTTAGGCGGGAAGGGAACCGCGCATGCGTGCCTGCATTCCCAAAGGCTTTCATGGAAAGCTGGGGAAATGCTTCGCTGGGGCTTCATCGGCGTCGATGACACCCATATGTGAGGACTGACTTCCTGCTTGGTCCTGGAGAATGAAGATTTCTTTCTGCATTGGAGGCATGAGGCCTAGGAAAAAATACAGGAAGGTAAATTGATTGGTTTAAATGAAAAGTGAAACCACCTTTGGCATAAAGTGAGGGTGAGTCCTAAGAACCACTTTATCATTTTGGAACCTTTATAAGGAGGATCAGCCACTAAAGCTTGGAGCTCACTGATGCAGAAGTGAGAGCAATTAGGAAGATCACTTTCCAAGAAAGAAACTTCAGAGATGTAGTGGCTAAGGGTTCGAAGGGTGGTTTCATGAGCTGCTCAAGTCAAGATTCAAATCCCATGCCACGGGTGGTGGCTTAATGGGAGGCTTTGTTAAGAGTAGACCTCTCATAATTCTTGCTACAAGTGGTTGAGAGGAAACAGGTTGTCCATCCAAGGGCTTGTGGAAAGCTGCAATGGCACTAAGGTGGACCCTTACTGAATTGGTCTTAAGACCAGAGGATGATAAATGGAGGAGATACTCCAGTAACGCCGCCACTGGCACTGAAAAGGGGTTAAGGTCCTTTTTGAACACCAGATGGAAAACCTTTTCCACTTAGAGGCATAAGCTCGCCTTGTGGAAGGTTTTCTTAAAGCCAACAGGATATCCTTAACCAGTTGGAAAAGGTTGATATCCTGGAATTCTAGGCTCTCAGCAGCCACGCCCTAAGATGTAGAGACTGAGGATTCGGGTGCAATAGCGTCCGGTTCTCCTGAGAATGAGGATTCGGGTGCAATAGCGTCCGGTTCTCCTGAGAAAGAAGATCTGGAGCACATCCCAACTCCAGAGGTCTGGCTTGAGAGAGATGTAGAAGCAGGGGATACCACATTTGTCGTGGCCATCATGGGGCTATGAGGATCATATGGCCCCTGTCTCTCTCTGAAGCTTGATTAGTTTTGGGAATGAGGAGAGTGGGTGGGAAGGCATAGAGGAAGTCCTGACCTCAGTGGAGGTGAAAGGCATCCCTTGCCTGACAGTTCTGAGCCGGAATTCTGAAACAGAACCTGGGAAGTTTGGCTTTCTGAGGACTTGCAAATAGGTCTATATTTGGAGTTCCCCAGATTTGAAAAATTTGAGCAATTTGCTCCAGATGAAGAAACCATTTGTTTGTCAGCAAGACTCAACTGAGCTTGTCTGCCAAGAGATTTTGTGTGCCTGGTAAATACACCGCTAGTAAGTGGATTTGAAGATCTCTGGCAAAGGCCCAGAGGCGTAGAGCTTCGTTGCACAATGCCCGAGATCCTGTTCTCCCCCGGCTTGTTCACATAGAACATGGCTACTTGACTATCGGTCTGTACCAGTACCGTTTTGTAGCTCAGGTGGGTCTGAAATACTAGAAGAGCATAGAAGATGGCTCTGAGTTCCAGGAGGTTTATATGAAGATAAGCCTCTTGCTAGATCCAAAGACTCTGAGTGGAGAGATTGTCCAAGTGAGCTCCCCAGCCTAACTTGGACGCATCCGTCGTTAAGGTGGCTTCATGTAGTGGCTGCTGGAAAGGGGACCCTACTAGAAGATTTTTCAACGATTGCCACCATTGTAGGGATGAAATGAGATGTGATGAGTTTCTGATTTTGTCCCTTAGGCGACCCGAGGCCTGTGTCCACTGAGAGGTTAGGGTCCACTGGGCTGCTCGCATGTGAAGGCGAGCATAGGGAACCACATATACAGTGGATACCATATGCCCCAACAGCTGAAGCATTTCTCAAGCAGTTAGCCAAGTCTTCATAACTGCTTGAGAGGCCAGCTGGAGTATTGGAAGACAACGTGGTTGTGGCAGGAAAGCCTTTGACTACCTTGTGTCTAGAAGAGCCCCTATGAACTCTAGAGACTGAGAAGGGGTGAGATGAGATTTTGGGAGGTTTATGACCAGCCCCAGGTACTGCAGGATTTGCATTGTGCAGGAGAGAGCGGAGCTGGCTTCTGGAGCTGTTTATGCTCGGATGAGCCAGTCGTCTAAGTAGGGGAAGACGAATATCCCCAGAGTTCTCAGGAATGCTGCTATTACTGCTATGCATTTTGTGAAGGCTCTTGGAGCGGAAGCCAGTCCGAAGGGTAGAACCCTGTACTGGTAATGTCTTCCTTGAAAGAGGAAACAAAGAAACCTCCTGTGATCTGTATGGATGAGAATATGTGTATATGCATCTTTTAGATCTAGAGAGCATAGCCAATCCTGACTCTGAATATAAGGAAGAAGTGTTTCTAGGGAGATCATTTTGAATTTCTCTCGGAACAGATGCTTGTTGAATTTTCTGAGGTCCAGTATGGGTCGGTATCCCCCTGTCTTCTTTGGAATAAGGAAGAAGGGGGAGTAGAAACCCATGCCCTGTTGGGATATGGGTACCTCTTCTACTGCCATTGGGCAAGTAGCAAGGTGACCTCTTGGGACAAGAGTGGTGAAAGGACCCTGAGAATTGAAATGTCTTGTGATGGTGGGAGGGGGCATGTTGTGAAAATGGAGTTTGCACCCCTCTGTCACAATAGAGAGAGTCCAATGCTCTGATGTTATCTGTTGCCATCTTTTGGCAAAGTGACAGAGTCTGCCTGGGATGGTGAGAGGCTCTGGACCTTTCAGGAGCAGGATGATTAAGTTCTCTAGGAAGGAGTCAAAGCCCCTGAGGAGGCTGTGTCCGCTGAGCTGGTTGAGCTCTGGAGACTTGGGCCTTCCTTTGCTGTCTGGGTTTTGCTGCCCCATGTGGGGAGCATGAACTGGGCAATGGACAGTCTGGGAGTAAGATAGGTAGAATTTCTTTTTCTTGTTGAAAAAGGGTTTTTTAATTGTCTTTTTCTTAGCTGGTTTGGCAGTGGTTCTTGATAATCTGTTCAAGGTGGTGTTTTCAGACTCAAGCTGTTTAGCTTTTTTCCTGCCAATCCTTGCCAAAGAGATTTTCTCCTGTGCAAGGAATGTTCCCCAGCTTGTCTTGTACCCATTGTTCTAAATCAGATGCCTGAAGCCAGGCAATGCAACGTGCACCGATGGAAATAGCAGAGGTTCTACTAACGCACTCAAAGCAATCAAAGGTTGCACGGTTCATAAACGTAGACACATTCTGGGCATGTTTAACCAGAGTGAGTAAGTCTGTTCTTTTATCATCGGGGAAAAGTGGAGCCATCAGCTCCAGATCTCTTGTAACCTCCTTAAGGAACATTCCCATATAAAGAATGTAAGAGCTCATCCTGGCTGATAACATTGAGGCTTGAAAGCATCGACACCCAAAGGCATCGAGTGTCTTTGCTTCACGGCCTGGGGGATTGAAAGAATGCGTCTTAGCACTCTTGATCCTAAGCATCGCCGATTCTACTACCATTGAATGGTGTGGTAATTGTATTTTCTGAAAACCAGGACAGTGTGGAACTCAGTACATGGTATCGAGCCTCCGAGAGTGTGGAGACACCGTTAAAGGTGTTTCCCACATCCTTAGCATGAAGTCATGCAAGATTTGATGAATGGGAAGGGTAGCAGCCTCCTTAGGTGCTGCCGGGTACTGAAAAATGTATAATTCTTCTGCCCTCGGTTCCTTCTCAGGGGTTACTGTGATTGAGAGTCCCCTTGCCACATCACGTATGAAATCCTGAAAGGACATGTCCTCAGGTGGAGACATCCTATGTTGAAGAGAAGGAGAGGGATCCTCTGGAAGAATCACTCCGGTACCGGCGGAGTCCTCGGAGTCATCGGAATCGGAGGACTAGAAATTTCTGCGTGCTAGCTGTTCTTGCATTGCATGACGCCTGTATCGATTGAAGTCTACATCGGACTGTCTCGATACTGGGCCCTTGATACTGGACACTGATTCCAGGGCTGGGAGGAAGCAAGGAACAAGGCGCATCGGTTAAAGCAGGTGCAGTTGGTACCAGTATCGGTATCAATGACTGCGGAACCGCTTGGAGTAGCCTTAACGGTACCGAGGCTGCTAAGAGAGCCGCAAGGCTGCGCTCGATGGCCAGGATACGCTGATCCATATCCCCTGCCGATGCCTGGATGTCGGTACCGATGGAGCAAGCCACGACACCAGAACATGGCACCAAGAGTTCTCCGCAGGTGGAAGCTTCGGGAACATCCTGGAGCCCCGTTAATGCTTTGAGGCCGGGGCCTCCTACCGGGGCTGTTTTGCCGGTATTTTTTCCTCGAGGGCAACGTTATTAGCATCTCGATGCTTTGAAGGAGATCTACCCTTTGAGGACCGGCCAGTCTTAGAAGACCTGGGTTTAGCTACTTGAGATCCATGGGAGGAAGATGAAGCCCTGGAAGACGTCGATGCAACGGACATCGCATCTGCAGCAAAGAGGGTGCCGAGTTTTGCAGCTCTTTCTACAGAGGAGACACTCCGATGGTAAATGGTCAGGACCTAAACATTTGAGACAACAGTCATGGGTGTCAGTAGCAGAAATGGTACCGCTACACTTTGAACATTTTTTGAAACCACTAGATGGTTTCTCCATTTTGGAAGAAAAGAGGGCCTAGTGCCCAAAATGGCGCCTAGCAACAAGAGAGGACAGACCCTACAAAGAATTTTTTATTTTTTTTTTAGAAAGAAGTTAAGAAAAATAAATAAAAGACCGGTGGAACTGGTATGGGCGTCGACGGTGAAGGCAGACACGATCACAAAAAGAAGATTTTCTGCTGGTTTGCTGCCCATCGGCTCCATGGAAAACGAAAAACTGAAGAGGGAGAGTTGGAAAGGCGGGAAGGCAGCAACGCAGGCACAGTGGGATGCTCCCAAAAGCTTTCCTATTGGATGCTGGGGAGCGTTCCCACGCAGGCTCCGTCGGTACCAACGACACCTATATGTAAAGACTACATTCCTGCTTGTTCCTGGAGATAACATCCTTCCTACAGTTAAATATGGTAGAGGTTCCATAATGTTGTGGGGCTGTTTTGCTGCCTCAGGAACTGGAGGCCTGGAACGTATTAAAGAAATCATGAAGTCAGGACTACCAAGGTATTTTGGAGTGAAATGTGCTACCTACTGTCAGAAGCCTAGGTCTGGGTTGAAGGTCATGGGCCATCAAGTAAGACAATGACCCAAAACATAATTCCAAAAGTACAAAAGGATGGTTAAAACAGAACAAATGGACTGTTTTAAATTGGTCAGTAATGAGTTCTGATCTCAATCCAATCGAGAACTATTCCATAGTAACATTTGTTAGAAACCCTTTAGGCCAACCCTCCCCCTTTATGGAGGATAGTGACCCAAACATAATCCCCATGCTTAGAAGCTTTTTACTCTTACCTGTAATATCTCATTTGCTTCAGGCACTAGCTCACAGAAAAAAACAGGGAGGGATATGGGACTAGAATGGAGTTCCTCAAGGAACAACAATTATCAGGTAAGTCTAATTTCACCTTCCTTATCGTCCCTCCAGTCTAGTCCCAAACCTCTGGGGATGTAACAGAGCAGTGAAAGAAATCAATGGGAGGGATCTGCTAGTCTAGCCTGAAGCACTGTCGATCCAAAACAGGTATCCATTTCCGCCTGAACATCCAGACGGTAATACTTAATAAAGGAATTTAATGATGACCAGGAAGCTGCCCTACAAATTTCCACTGCTGGTACCAAATGGAACAGCAGTGGAACAGCAACAGCTCCAAGACCACGTTGACGACTCAAGAGCCTTAGATGACCATCAATATGGTTTTCGTCAGCATCATGGAGTGGAAACACTACTCATAACACTCCTTAACAACCTTCTCACCGGACTAGAAAACAAAAAGAAGATGTTCGTACTCATTTTTATAGACATAGCAGCCGCTTTTGATACAGTACACTACAAAACACTCATCGATAGGCTTGAAACCATTGGAATATGTGGAACCCCCCTGAAATGGTTCACATCCTACATAACAAGCAGAATGCAGCAGGTGCTCTTTATCAACGAAACAGCTGAACCATTCCCGCAAAGCCAAGGAATACCCCAAGGCTCGGCGCTTTCCGCCCTACTATTTAACCTATACATAAGACCAGTTTGTGCAATCTTTCAGAAATACAAGATCAGCTACCACTTGTATGCAGATGATGTAATGCTTTATACCCAACTGGACGAAAACAAGCCAAATTACAATCAACTAGAAGAATGTTTATGTGAATTGCAAGCCTGGCTACAGCAAAACAACATGTCCATAAACCATACAAAAACAGAGGTAATGTACGTCTCCAGTAAAACAGACTTCAACCCTCCGCCAACAGTCACCCTGAACAACATCATTTACAGCACAAAGAACGAAATAAAATATCTCGTAGTCACGTTCGACAACAAACTAAAGATGGATAAACACCTCCGGAATACCAATAGAGCCATATTCTATAAACTAAGAATCCTCCAGCCACTCCGTAACATCATTGAACAACACGACTTCAGAACAGTGGCACAAGCACTCATCACACCCCACTGGGATTACTGTAACGCCATATTGCAGGGGCTACCAAAGAAAACCCTGAATAACTACAAATGGCACAAAATGTTACAGCCAGGATCATCATGAAAAAGAGCTTCACAGAACACATCACACCAGTCCTAATTGAGCTTCACTGGCTCCCAATTACCGCCCGCATAAAATACAAACTCCTAGTAACCACATTCAAACTTATACACAACATAGCGCCGTCATTCCTAACCAATCTCATCAGCGCTCAAACTCACAACAGAAGCAGAAGAACCGCCAACTTAAACACTCTCAGTGTCCCAAAGAGTATAAGAACAGCCAAGATACACACCAGCAACAGAGCATTCTCTTACATTGCACCCATGCTATGGAATCAACTGCCACATGGCATGCGTGCAATCAACAACCTAACAGACTTTAGGAAAAAGCTCAAAACCCACCTGTTTATAACTCACTATAATCTAACAGAGTAAATAATAACTAGAACACAAAGGGTCAACCGTATCCATGACACTAGAGTGACTTTACAATATGACTTTAAGGGATTTGAACACCATGTAATGCATCTAGGTTAGTGCATCTCCCCCCAGTTTAGCTGTAATTAGTGTAACAGATTGAATATATATAACTGCAAGTTGTAAATATTGTAACAATATGTATACAGTATATGTAATTGCACCTGTAAATATTGTATCAGATTTTTGTGCAGTGTGAACCCAGTGTGAATCTTGGCATGCAATCATTCTGTATTATCTGTTGATTACCCCTCCTGATATGTATAGTCAACTGCTGCTGATCGCTGGAAGCAGCGGTATACAAATGTTCTCTAAATAAATAAATAAATAACTCAGCCCAAGACACTGCTTGCGCTCTAGTTGAATGAGCCTTAGCCCTTCTGGTACCGCTTTACCCTTCAAAACATAAGCGGACGCTATGACTTCTTTAATCCACCTGGCGATGGAAGTTTTTGATGCTGCCTCTCCTTTTTTCGGCCCTCCAAACAAGATGAACAGTCTATCTGACCTGCGGAAACACGCCATCCTTCGGATATACTTCTTTAATGCCCGACGAATGTCCAAGAGATGTAGCTTTCCAGTGGAGGAACCCTCCGCCCTCTCACTGAACACAGATAATGAAACCACCTGATTCACTTGAAAAGCCGAAACTACTTTGGGCAAAAAGGATGGCACGGGCATCAAAACCACCTTCGTATCATAAAAAGACAAAAAAGGTTTCTTACAGGACAAAGCCTGTAATTCTGAGATTCTCCTAGCCGAACAGATAGCTACCAGGAACACTACCTTAAGGGTAAGGTCCTTTAATGATGCTCTCGACAAAGGCTCAAATGGCTCTCACCCCAATGCCCCTAATACGAAAGAGAGATTCCACTTTGGTACTACCTGTCTCCGTGGTGGCCTCAAAAGAGACACCACCCTTAAAAACCGCTTGAAATCTGGATGACCACCTAGCACTTCTCCTCCTATCTTTCCTCTATAACAGGACAATGCTGCTACTTGCACCCGCATGGAAGCGGCCACTAAGCCCTTCTCCAAACCATCCTGTAAAAATGCCAGCACCTGCAGAATCGACGTTCTTAATGCCTCAAACTGCCTATCAACACACCGTGCTTCAAATACCCGCCAGATGCGAACATATGCTAAAGAGGTAGATGTCTTTCTTGCCTTCAACAAAGTGGTAATCACCGATGCGGAGTAGTCCTTCCTCTTCAGCCTAGCCCTCTCAATAGCCAAGCCATAAGCGAGAACCGATCCACATGAGGCATGTGCAGCGGACCCTGAGATAAGAGATCTGTCCAAAGAGGAAGGCGCCATGGCTTCTCTACCAAGAGCCTCATCAGATCCGCGTACCAAGGCCGCCTTGGCCAATCCGGCGCTATCAGCATCACCTGTCCTTTGTGCCGCTTGATGCTCTGCAACACCTTTCCTATTAACACCCAAGGTGGAAACACGTACAGGAGCTGCTCTTCCGGCCAAACTTGTATGAAAGCATCCAAGCCTTCCGACATCCTTTCTCTTCTTCTGCTGAAAAAATGATTGACCTTTTCCGACTGGAACACTGCCATGAGAGCCATTACTGGCATTCCCCAACGTCACACCAACATCTCAAACATGTCCTGATGGAGGACCCACTCCCCCGGGTCCACTTTCACTCGACTCAAAAAGTCAGCCTCCACATTGTCCACTCCCACTACATGCGCTGCCGACAAAACCAGCAGAATTACTTTGGCCCACTCGAACAACTGTTTGGCCTCGGCTTCCATTGGGACACTGCTGGTACCACCTTGACGATTGATATAGGCCACCGCGGTCGCATTGTCGGAAAACACCCGAATGGCCCTGCCGTGAAGATAAGGTTGAAAAGCCTGTAGAGCCAGCGTCACTGCTCTCAACTCCAACCTGTTGATTGACCAGGCCTTTTCCCGATTGGTCCACTGACCCTGGGGCGAACCTTCCTTGGAAATGAGCTCCCCAGCCCAAGAGGCTGGTGTCTGTCATTAGAGCTAACCAACAAGGCGCTTCCAAGGGCATCCCCTTTTCCAGGCACCCCGTAACTAACCACCATTGAAGAGCTTTCCGCGTCTCTGGCCGACAAGGCAGCCTTCGGGACATAGGATCGTTTTGATGTGACCATCGCCTTTGCAATGCCTTCTGCAACAGTCTCATGTGGGCTCTCGCCCACGGAACCAGCTCTAGAGTCGACGCCATGGTCCCGAGCAACTGCAGATAATGCCACGCTGTGGGAGTTGTTCTGCTCAGAAATTGCCGGACTAGCCTCCGCAATCCCTTCGTTCGCTGTCGTGGCAGAAAGATTCTTCCCGTGTTTGTATCGAACTGAGCTCCCAAGTATTCTAGCTGTTGCGACGTGTGATAAGGAAGCTTATCATAGCTCAGGAAGGAGCTATAGAAAAGGTGAAGTGACTCTGAACAAGCAACCTGTCAGTTCTGGTAGAAATAAGAAAACAGAATTTTCCCATAAAAGACTACCAGTCCCAGAATGCACCAAGTTTCCAACAGCCATTAGAGGAGCTGAAGTGGGGAAACGTGTGTTCAATCAGGAGGGCTATGAGGTAATCCCTAAGCACTCATCTCAAAGGGCAGGGCCTGATTCAGCACAGCTGCGCTGTGTTAGGGTGGAGCACTCATCTAAGCAGAATAAAGGTAGAGTTTATTCTACAGAGAATCATCCTCATCCTCAGTTTCAGTTTGGAGATCTTCATGATCAGCTTGGATATCCTCATCTTGGACAGCTTCATCATCTGGAGGATCATCAGAAGCAGATGCCAGAGCGGACGGACAGAGAGGGCAAGAAACCCTTTGGAAGAAAGAAGAGAAAAGCCTTTGGGAGGTCTAGAGGAGTCCGGAGCAGTACGTATACTGGGAGGCATTCCAAGGGCCAGCATACACCATTGGACTGGGGAAAGCCAGAGGAATGGTGCTGCAGAGCTAGAAATCTCCAGACGGTACCTGTGAGGGAGACGGCTGCACTTGGAAGGGACCCTAAGACCCGTGCCAGAAGGTATGTGAAGAGAGACCCAGTGTCCAGGGATCTGGATTGGAAGGCTGGACATAAGAACTGGACTACATACTGGCCAGGCTATATAGAGAGGAACTCTAACAGCAATGGAAGCTCAGGTATGAACACTGATCTATGCCCTAGCTATACCCTTGAAAGACAGCAGGGAAGCAAGTATTGTCCTGAGAGTGCTCCATTGAGAAATTCCTCTGTGCCAATCCATGATATTGAACCCATGATTGTTGAAGAAGGGGGAGAGGTTGCAGATGAAGGCTGTGTTTACATGGATTGCTCTCTGTCTAAACTCCTGTGGTAATTTTCTGTTACAAAGTACTACAACCAACACAAAGAAATACAAACTTGTTCTTTAATCTACTCAGAAAAGCTCCTGAATAGGATTTTGAGCCACACAATAGAAAGCAAGCCAGCTAAGGGGTTTCAGCTGGATAACTGCTAGCAATTGAGCCTTACCTAATTGCTTGTGAGCTCTGAGGGAATCACTTCTGAATCTATGTGTGAAGATATAAGAAGTTAACCTGAAAAGAACAGTTTTTCCCTTCTTTGTGGGTTTTGCTAGTTGTTTGAAACACTGCTAAGAAAATATTAGCTAAAGCCTACAGAAAAGACCAGTTTGTTACCAACCAGGTCTTTATTCTTTTGCTTTGATTGCCTGACAAGTTCAACTGTTGTTTTCCTGATTTTGTTTTTCTAAGTTAAACACTGAAAGCAAGTATCCTGTTTTATGTGCTACCAAGCATATCTGTGTTGGGAGAAATAACCCCACAAATAAATATCTTATTGGCTTTACCCTCAAGCACAACTAATTATTGTGAGCAGCTGGGTCTGGTGTGAATGGACTGCATTGCCCACAATCCCTTGCAAATCATATTGATATATGCACTTGCCAAGACTGTGAACATTCTCACCCAGGCAGCCGTCTGACAGACGGAATTAATTTGCTCTTTGACATATTGACCACCCAACCGAGACTCTGTAGGAATGCTACTACTCTGGCTGTAGCCGACTCACTTTCGGCTCTGGACTTCGCTCAGATTAGCCAATCATCTAGATAAGAGTGCACTAGAATGCCCTCCTTTCGTAATGCCGCCACTACTACGACCACCACTTTGGTAAACGTCCGTGGTGCTGTAGCTAGCCCGAATGGCAAGGTCAGGAATTGAAAATGTCCCAGAGGAACAGCAAATCTAAGAATTTTCTGATGTTCCTGCCATATAGGAATGTGTAGGTACGCTTCCGACAGGTCCAGGGAAGTAAGAAACTCCCCTTTCCTTACTGCCATGATCACCAACCTCAGAGTTTCCATACGAAAATGAGATACGTGAAGGCAACGATTTACTCTTTTGAGGTCTAAAATTGGCCAAAAAGTCCCTTCCTTTTTGGGGACTATGAAGTATATGGAGTACTAACCGAAGCCGCATTGGTCTGGAGGCACCTGTACCACTGCCTTGAGGTCGAGCAGCCTCTCTACCATTTCCCTCACTGCGGCGCACTTGGCCGGGCCTTGCACGGAGACTGTACAAACGAATCCTTCACCAGCTGCTGAAACTCCAATGCATAACCTTCTCGAATGACCTCCAGCACCCATTGGTCTGATGTAATCTGGACCCAGGCAGGGTAAAAATCCTGTAGCCGACTTCCTATGGGCACCAGATTTACCTGGGTCCCCCTGACTTCATTGCGACTTTCGCAGATTCGCGGAGGAGGAAGAGGCACCAAAACCTCTTCCTGCTCCCTGAAAGCCACGAAACCCCTGGTTTCTATTGGGAAAGCGTCCTCTTTGAGCTTGATTGAACCTTGGGAAACGGAACTGACGAAACTCCCTCTGCTGCCCTTTGGATGTGGAAGTCGACCGTCCCTGCTTTTGTTTGTCTTCTGGAAGTCTGCCACCCTTGGACTCCCCCAGATCCTTTACCAGCTTGTATAAATCTTCCCCAAACAGGAGCTTTCCCCTGAAAGGAAACTTACTTAGCCTGGACTTGAAATATCCATCCGCTGCCCAATTGCGCAGCCAAAGGTAATGTCGAGCCGCTACCACCGATGCCATGCTTTTCGATAACCCTCGAATTAGGTCATAATGGATATCGGCCAGATAAGCCGTTCCTGACTCCAGTCTGGATGTTTCCCCGGTCGTGTCTTCTCCCTGCTCGCCTTGAACTCTTTGTGACCAGCGAAGGCAGGCTCTCGCCACCCACGCTCCACAAATAGCTGCCTGAATGGACAGAGCATTGACATCGAAGACCTGTTTTAACAAGGTATCCAGCCTCCTGTCCTGTGCATCCTTGAGCGCCGCACTTCCTTCTACTGGAATAGTAGTCTTCTTTGTAATCGCCGAGATGGCTGCATCTACTTTGGGAGACCTAAACAATTCCTGATCCTGGTCCACCAGCGGGTAAAGATGGCCCATAACTCTGGACTCTTTTAAACTTGCCTCTGGCATGTCCCACTCTTCCTGAATCATCTCTCAAACTACTCTGTGCACCAGAAAGGCTCTCTGAGTCTTCCGAAAAACCTGCAGTAATGGATCTTCTAAAGTAGCATCCTCCGCTGTTCCAGGTGCCAGCATATTAAGCGCCTTTAGTGTCTCTGAAATGAGTGCTCTCTCCAGAACACGCGGACCACCCTAGCCTGGTCCTCTGTCCATGATCTCTCCTTCCTCCAAGTCGTCATCCAATTCCAAGTCGGGATCTCCCCCATTGGAGTGAAGCCCCTCCGAGGCTACCGACTGTTCCTTCTGCTCCTTCACCATCCTGGCCCTCTTTGCCAGGCTTCCTACTGCCCCTGCACTCAGAGGGGTTCCAGGTCTCTTCTCCCCCTGCTCCCCATCTGTGGAACTTGTTGTTAACCCCTTCTGACCTCCAAACGCTTGCTGAATAAGCGCAACAAACTCCGGGGAAAAGATTGCTGCCAGTCCCCCTGGCAAGGACGCCTTGCGGAAGGGAGATCTGGAGCGGAAGAAGGCCCCGCTACAGGCTCCCTCAGTGGCAAATCTAGGGAAACTGGATCCTGCAGATCTATTGGGGCCCCTTGAACATCCGGCTCCCCCTTCCAAGGTGCGCTCCATAGCCGCTGCCTCTTGAATGCACCCCCTACAGACTCCTGTCTCTGACACTGCTCCTCTTCTAGTTCCACAGACTAAGCACTGCCGTCTAGAAGGCATACCGCTTAATTGGTTACGCCGTGTTTCACCACTAAGGAAGTACTGAACTCTAGAAGCCAATAACTGAAAACAAAGTCACTGATTCAGACAAAATTTTTTTTTTTAATATAAAAACTAATGAGTAGCCTTTACCTAAGTGCCCCAAGCCTGAAAATGAAATCGAAACCCAAAAACGAAGCTTCCTGCCGAAAAAATGAGCCTCTGCAGGCCCCGAGGCAGCACCGGCACTTCCCATGCTGCTGACACATGGCTAGACCCGCTGAACTCAATGCGGTTCACTCTCCCCCACCACTTCACCGTAGCGATCTGGCGCCTTTACCTTGTTTGTCCCCAAAGGTCTCTGCTAGCTTTGGGCTGTACTTGTTTTCCCACTCAAACGACCTGCTTAGGTTTCAGCGTCGGGAGCCGAGCAGAGACAGGGAGAGAAAGAGACACTGCTTTCTATGGCCGGACTCCTCCTGGACTGCTTCACAGCGCTGATAGGCAAAGCTTCTGTGTGCGCTGACTGACCACAGCTCCGGTTCCTCACCCTTTCAAGTGGGTTTGGGAGCCGGAGCCCTGGTCCAACAGATGACTTTTTCTGCAATGAATCTACTGCCCAAAATGATCTCGGGTAGGAGGGGTGGAAGGGGGGGGGGGGAGGCCTCAGCTTAGCCTTAAAGGCACAAAACACCCCCAATTAAATCTCTTCTTTTTCTTTCTCCTTTCCTCTTTCTTTACAAGGACAATCTAATCCTGAATCCTATCTCTCCTTAATTGTTCCTCTAGTGAGCTCGGACCTCCAGGCTGACCAATCCTCCAGCTGCTTGGAAATTGAGGTAACTGGAGTGAGGAGGCAGATCCTGGGAGGATATACCAGTGTCATAAGAAAAGGATGACGTTTCTCAGTCTCCAAGCTGCTGGAGGAGGAGCACAACCCAGAGGTTCGGGACTAGACTGGAGGGACGATAAGGAAGCAGTTCATATCACCAGGGAAATGAATATCGAGGGATTCAAGGCTAATCATTCATAGTGCTACCAATTTATGATAAGAAGTAAATTGAGCATTAGACAAAGAACAACCATGTATCAGCAGCTCCCTGCTGATTTCTTGGATAAAGTATGGAATTTCAGATAAGTAGTAAACAAAGAAATCAACAGATACACAGTGATACCGGACTTCATAATCAACATGGATGAGGCTCTCTTAACCTTTGAAATTCCATTAGGGAAAACGGTCAGTCAAAATGGGGTTAAAACAATAAATATTAGAACCACAGACAAAAAAGGACACATATTACAGTGGTGATGGCCTGCTGTGCAAGTGGAAAGAAGCTGCCACCTATGGTCATATTCAAAAGGAACAACACCTTCAATGGAAACTCATTCAACAATTGCCTATGGGAAAACTGGATGTGCCATGGAGACCACAGGTTCACTGCTACTGCCCGTATGTGCCACAACACTTTTGCAGAAGTCTCCGGGTGGGTTGTGACAGCATGGTGGGCAGGGGTGTGAGTGATAGAATAATAAAATCAGGTTTTGTGAAGGCTGAGATACTAAAAAAAACCCCAATAATCATGAAGATGAAGACGATGAAGACAAAGACAATAATGAACACGAACGGGCACCTGAAATTGCAGAACTATTTCACAGTGACACCGAAGACGAGTACTTAACAACTTTCCCGAATGTGATACAACACAAATCTGATATGGAATGAGTTGCTATCTTGTTATGCACTTTAATCAAGAGTGTTATTGTAAAGTGAAAGTGAAACAGAATAAATCGGGTTTTAGAAAAATAGCTGTGTTGTCTCGCGCTTTATTTTTAGTACCAGAGATTTATATAGCGGGGCAACTTATACTCTAATTTTACCAGTAGAAGCCACAATTTTGGCCTCTGTAACTTATACACAGGAGCGATTTATAATCCGGGAAATATGATACTCTACTTTGCCTTTCCATGCATTCAGTTAGATTTCACCCCTCCTTCTCCTCCTTTTTTACACTCTAGTTCCTAATCTCCTCCTTTTTACCTCTTACCTACCATCTTTCTATATTCCACTCTCACCTGCTCCTTAGCCTTCCCATTTCCTCTTTGTCCTTTACCCTCATCTGTCTTTCATTCCCTCATCAGTTCCAGCCCCATCCTGGCTTCCAGCCCCTTTCTTTGATCTCTTATTCCCTAATCAGTTTCCCACTAGCCTTCTTTCACCTCTTCTAGAGCTTCAGCCTCCATTCCCCCTCCCTTCTACTGTTTATCAACTCATCCAGGTCCTTTACACCATCTCTCTTCCCCTCCCCATCCTTCTCCAGTCTCACATTCTTGGCCCATCTAACACCTTCTCTAACCCTTCACCTAACTCCATATCCCACCAAATCTTTTAATCTTTACTCTCCTCCCTATCTATCCCCATTAACCCACTCATCATCCTACACAATCCCATATTTTTCCACTCTATCACATAATCCCTGAATCCCTGCTCTCCCATCTAATCCCTAACTCCTTATCCCTCCAACCCAGTCAAGCACTCACCTAATCCAAATTCACTCTTCGGAAACACTCACCTACTTCCTGAGCCTACTCCTCAAGCACAGGGCCACCTCCTGCAGTCCTCCAGTAAATTTGAGGCTCTGTGATTGGAAAAGACAGGGCCTGGAGGGTAGGAAGAGACCAGCAGGCAGGCAGAATAGGAGGAGCAGTAGCGGCAGACATAGCAGATGCAGTGCTGAAAGAGAGCCCTCAGAAGCCTGACCAGTCTGCCTGATCTGTCCCCATCACTGGTGATTCTACAAAGAATGGTACGGTGTGAGAGAGGCGAAGCAAGTAACACATTTTTTCTTGCTTCTTTGCAGACTGCACCAATGCTTCCTTCTGCCGCGCTGCATTGTTCAATGTGAAGTTTGAACCCAGGACTGGCCCTGGCAGTGGTATTCAAGTTGTTGGCACCCTAAGCAAATCTTAAGCCTTATGCCCCTCTTGACTGTTAGAATCTATTGTTTAGCTTTGAATGCACTGTTCTTTATCTCAGAAGCTGCCGCCCTTGACAATCGCATAGTTCCTCGATGGTTGTGGCCACCTTGTTTTAACCGTATAAGCTCTGTACTCTATGATCACATGCAGTTCAAACAGCGTGTCAAGCTGTACAGAAGGTGGAACCATTGGCACAGTCTGCAAAGAATTAAGAAAATGCGACCACTCTTCCTCCCTCTGGCGGCACTATTCTTCAGAAAAGAAATTGGGAATGCCATGTCACTAGCGCTAGAGCGGAGAAAGTAGATGCACTGCCTGCCTGGAATTAGGAGTGGCAAGCCATTTTTGGTGGTAGCACTTGCTATCCCTTAGCAACACCTAATACATAATGAGTCAGGACAGGGATGCCAAAAATGCAGGACTGACCTAAAATATCCCTTCTGGAGATGCATACTTGGGTAGCTCTGAGTCTATCAGACAGCAGTGCATATGCTGTTGCGACAGGACTTTGCAAAACTGCAGTCCTTTCCCCAAAGTATATAATCACATGTTCATTATTTTCTAGGCATATTGCAGTTTTCAAACATTTGTACTATAAAAATAAAGAATCACATTTCACCAGATTCGGCTCAATTCCCAGCTTTCTATGGGGACGATACAGAAAGTTGGCTCTGAAGTCACACAATATCAACTTTGTACGCCTCTTTGCAGCACACCAGTAGCATGCAACTTCAGCGCTGGTATGCAGAAAGGGGCACATTGCAAACTAGCCATGCATTAAACTGTGGCACAAATGGCAGCATTAAACTGGGAGAGCAAGCCAAACACATGCGCACAGAAGTCAGCGCAAGTTTGGCATACTCTCCCAGAGATACAGGGGCACCGTGTGGCTAATTAGCATATGCACCCCGACAGTATTTTGATGACATCGGGGAAAGTGCCAAATACTGTTGGGGGCATGAGCAAGATGTTTAAGCCACCTCAAGACCAGGCATAGAGATACTGGTGCTACGGTTAGTTGTGAAATCCTCTATACGTTTCTCTGCATCAGGCGCAGACAATATTAGCATGCCATTTTAATATGTACAGATCATTTGCCTATAATTTAAATTCCCTTGGCGTTATGTATGCACTTGCTTTTCCTTTGCTATTTACGCACATGTCCATCTCTTTTCTGCATTTGACTGTGGCGGTAATTGTGCCTAAATGTTGCATTATCTGCGCGTAAAGGCCGCGCTAGTTTTCTGCATCAGCACCTTTGTTTCTTTTCAGCCTCAGCAGTATAGTACAAACCTCCTCCTGTTTCTGATCCAGCCAAGTGGCTTCAACTGCAGACAATTTTGTGTAACTTTCATCTTGTTCTGTCACTTCCAAACTTGATTTGGTTTCAAGTGATAGCTGAAATAGTACCAAAGAATACATATTACTAATGAAATTATCTGACCATTTTCAAGTTTATTCTAGGAGGAATGCTTTTGTTGTATTAATTTAAAATTAAAATATTACAAATAAACAGTGGAGGTAATATTCAGAGTCATAGTCGCTGCATAAAGCCAAGTGCATAATTTATCTGCTTATCTTTTTGCCTGATATTCAGTGGCTTCTTCATCTATTTAGGACTGCTGATAATGTCATCCTAAACTGGAAATGGATAACACTGTACTCTCCTAATTTAAAAAAGATGAATACGGGGGGCGGAGCCTGATGTCCAGCGGGTTAGACGCTTCGCGCTGAAGCTCCCGAGAGGCCTACTCAGAATCCTGACTTAATACCTACATAAACTTAATATTTTGCTCCGAACTTACCGGGGTGCCTCGGGGGGGATGGCGGCCCACAAACCAGCGCGCTTAGACTTCGGGTCTCCCTCTTCTTCACACGGAAAACGCTCCAAAACAGAGTTGTCTTCCCCACAAAAGATGGTTCCACTTCGGGAAAACCCCGAAATGCAACAGGAGATCTTGGAGGAAATACGCGGTGTGAAGGAACTGGTACAGTCCAACGGAAGAGAAGCGCTCCGAGCCATGCGAGAAGATTTCGGTATGCTTCAGGACCGGCTTGAAGGTCTTTCACTACGGCAGGACAACATGGCGGGGGTCCTCGACTCGCACGCGGTGCGCTTGGTGAAACTGGACAAGGCTGAGCGTCAGATACAGAATCTTCAAAAAGAGTTAGAGGATAGCAATAATCGAGCCCGTCGCAACAATGTAAGGCTCATTGGAGTACCGGAGGGGGCGGAAGCAGGAGATATGAGAGAATTCCTGGTCAAAACTCTTCCCTCCTTGCTGAAGATCACTTTTCACAGAGACCTGGAAATTGACCGAGCACATCGTGTTCCTACCAACATGGCGCTCAATCGGACGACCCCCCGGCCTATCATCTTTCGCTTACTGCGATATCAGCAAGTTGAGCAAATTCTAAATGCTGCCCGGGCGAATCATCATCTGGAGTTTGAAAGTCATAAAGTCTCCTTCTTCCCTGACTTGGCAAAGCCCACAGTTGACCGTCAGAAGAGACTCCTTGCTTTTCGACCTAGACTTCAACAGCTACAGGCTCGCTTTGGCCTATTATATCCAGCGAAGCTCAGAGTGACTCTCCATAACCAAACTAGAACCTTCGAAGATCCTGATCTGCTAGCAACATTTTTAGATTCCAAAGAAGCAGACCAGATGCGCTAATCCAACAACTTGGATCTATAATCCGCCGGATCTGCCCGCCATTTTGAATGGCCCTACGCGGTGATCACAGCCTGGAACAGAGACTGCCTGGACTTTTCTTTCTTTCTATATGTCACTTTCTTGGTCTCCTTTCCCTCCATGATGTGCACCTCGGTTGGATTCGGAGCACGCACAGCTACACAGGTTATATGTTTCGATATAGGCCTTCTCTGGGGTTTCTCCCCGCAGACATATGGTCGCCAGTAATTTCTGGGGTTTTGCTTCTTCTCTAATGCACTTCGGTGCTTATTTTTTGTATATGGGGCGCTTCATTGTTTTTCATTAGCTTATTTTCTATCATGCCATGTGTACAGCCATATACAGTTAATATGAGGGACATTGTGAAATTCTGTGCGTTATCATGTCCTTTCTCAGAATTTTTAACCCTTCTGAATGGCCTTATGCCAGATCTTATCACTGAATGTAAAAGGCATTAATAGTCCAATCAAAAGAAGGAAAATCCTTAGCTATCTTAATCATGAACATGCTGATTTCGTGTTTCTTCAGGAAACGCATTCAAACTCCGTTGAAACACTGAAACTTACTGCTAAGCCTAACATGGTGGCTGCCTACTCTCCCGCCGTTTCCAAACGGTGTGGGGTAGCCATCTTGGTTAAGAAGTCTTTGCAAGCTACTATAATGGATACTAGCTCTGATGAGGAGGGTAGATGGGCCCGTGCACACCTTAAGGTTGGAGATAGTGAATTCACGTGTATTTGTATTTATGCTCCGAATGTGGATAACCCTGTTTACTATGCAAGTATTGCGCAGTTGGCACAGGCCTCTGCCAATACTCCATTAATACTTGGTGGCGATTTCAACCAAGTACTTGATCCTTTGATAGATAGACTGCCGCCTAGCACGAGTGGTCCACCCAAGAGTCTTGATACCCTTACAGCTCTGACGAAAGATTTTGCGTTAGTAGATATATGGAGGCTGCTTCACCCCTTCGACTTAGAGTTCACCTTTCTCTCGGCCCCCCATCACTCACAGTCTAGAATGGATTTTTTTTTTTTTTCTTATCTCCAAAGCACTGATATCCCAAGTGGACATGGCTAGGATTTATCCTCTCCATATTTCAGATCATGCTACCATATCTTTCTCATTACATGTCACTACGCAAGGTGAACATCCCCGTGCTTGGTTTTTTGATAGATCCCTACTAGATTTTCAGGTTGACATACAGGCCGCTATTCAAGACTACTTTCATTTTAATTCACCCCATGACTCTGCGAGCTGGGCTTGGTGGGAGGGTTTCACGGCGTCTATCCGTGCAACCATAACTAGCTATCAAATTCGACAGGGGAAACAAAGAAAGCAACATTTACTGATTCTAGAACAACCGATACAAGCTGGAGAGCGTCTCCTCATGTCCCATACTGACCCATGTTTTTTTTTTTTTTTTTTTACTTCGCTTACAACGCCTTCGTTTTCAATACAATCAGCTTTTATATACCGTTGCTGCTAAAATATTTAGTTGGTGCAACTTCAGCATTGTCTTCGGAGTGCTAAGGTGCTCCCGCCATCGGAAACCCATACCCAAGGATTGTCGGAGATAATCCGATTTATCGGGAGCTCATCGGGTGTGACATCTAACTTTTACAAAACTTTATGTAATACTGTAAATAGAGGCACTCCTACTGCACAGAAATCCTGGGAGCGGGAAATGCATGTAGCTTTGACCCCGGAGCAATGGAGCCTAGTCTGGAGCAAGGTGACACGGGTCTCTCGATCCGCCTCACTCACTCAGACACTTCTTTCTAGCCCACCGATGTTTCTATACTCCTGACAGGTTAGCCAACTGGAACGCCACCCAGAGCATTAGATGCTGGACATGCCATGTGGCCCTTGGGTCACTAACTCATGTTATGTATGAATGCCCCGCATTACAGTATTACTGGAGTCGGGTCTGGGGTCGTATTCAATCTATTTTGCACTTTCAGAAACCCCTCTCTTGGAAGATAGTGGGACTCCGCTCAGCTGCGGGGATCCCCTCTCTTCCCAAATCGGCTTACTTCCTTTTAGACTTTATGCTGGGCATAGCTATTTCCCTAATTACGAAATACTGGAAAAATAGCTCCCATCTGAGCCCCAATGAATGGTGGAATCATGTCTGTTTCTACAGTAAAACTGAGCAAATACCTCGTATGTTAGCCTCTTCCGCTCAGACCCCCCACCACTTGTCTAAATGGAAGATGCTCAACGACTATGTTCAAACTGCTAAATGCTCTCATCTGACTGTTTAAATCTGTGTTAATCTCTGTCACATGATCATTCTGTATCGCAGATACTATTTCTGTTTGTTTTGATGTACAATTACTGTTGTTTGTAAGCGCTTATATGATGATACTTATCAGCTTAGAGAAGAAGCATAGGGGTGGGGGGTAATTGGGGTTGCTTTTTCCTTATTGTATGCTTGTATTTGTTTCCTTTGGTGTGTTGTTTCTTTTGCTTGTTGTAAAATGAAAATAAAAGTTTAAAAAAAAAAAAAAAAAGATGAATACATTTTGGCCAAATGTTGAATTGTCTGGCCAAAATTGATCTATTAGCTGGCAGAGAATTTTTAAAGTCAGCTACTGCCCCCGTAAGGGCTGTTTGTTTCTTGTTCCAGTTAGTAGCTGCAGGATGGGCTGATATTTAAACACCACAGCAGTCGGCCATAACAAATATTAGCCAAATATTCAGCGGCAGTATTTAGATAGTAGTGATTTTCAGGTGGAACTTATCTGTGCCTGCTGTTTCATGTGGCCTAAGTTATCCAGAAATGTGCCAGCTGAAAATCACCGCTATCCAGACAAGGTTGGCACTTATCTGGATAGAGGCGGTACCACCCTCGCTCCGCCCAGGGCTATCCTCTGCATTAACCAGATAGTACTGAAGCGGCCTGTGGAGATATTAAGCAGAAATATTCAAATTGTGCCGCTGAATATCTCGCTCAGCAACCTTATCTGAATAGCCCTCTGTGGCAGGGCCGGCCCGTCCATTGAGCAAGAATGTTTTTTGCACAGGGCCCCGCGTTTCAGGGGGCCCCGCGCAAAAAAACATTCTGCATCAGCCCAGATAGATAAAAAACAATAATGGCTGCCACTGCTGCCCTGGCAGCAGCAGAATCAAGCATCCGTGGGGCCCCCCCTGCCTGGCAGAGCCCTCCCTGCAGCATCAGCTCCCTCAGCGTCGGCTTTCAGAGCCGCGAAGGGAGAACTTCTCTGACCTCTTGCGACTCTGTTAAGCCCGCAGAGGCTGATGGGAAATCCCATCAGCCCCGGTGGGATTAACAGAGCTGTGAGAAAGGGAAGCTCTCCCTCCAGGGCTCTGAAAAACCCGCGCTTTGGGAGCTGATGCTGCAGGGAGGGCTCTGCCGGGGGGGGGGGGGGGGGACCAATTGATTCTGCTGCGGCCAGGGCGGCAGCAGCAGCCATTATTTTTTTTAAATCTATCTGGGCTGATGCCACAGTGCCGGGCAGGGGGGGCCCCGCGGGATGCTTGATTCTGCCGCTGCCACAGCAGCCGGTTTTTTTTTTTTAATCTACCTGGGCTGATGGGGGGGGGAGGGGAGTTAGGACTGGTAATGGGCTATGGGGGGGCTAAGACTGGAAGTTGGCTGATGGGGGGGTTAGGATTAGTAATGGGCTATGGGGTGGTTAGGACTAGTAATGGGCTATGGGGGTGGCTAGGATTGGAAATGGGCTGATGGGGGGTTAGGACTGCTAATGGGCTATGGGGGGGGGTACGACTGGAAATGGGTTGATGGGGGAGTTAGGACCAGTAATGGGCTATGGGTGGGCTAGGACTGGAAATGGGCTGATGGGGGGGCGTTTGGACTGGTAATGGGGTATGGGGGGGGGGCTAAGACTGGAAATGGGCTGATGGGGGGATAGGACTGGTAATGGGCTATGGGGGGCTAAGACTGGAAATGGGCTGATGGGGGGTTAGAACTGGAAGTGGGCTGATGGGGGGTTAGGACTGGTAATGGGCTATGAGGGGGCTAAGACTGAAAATGGGGCGATGGGGGGTTAGGACTCGTAATGGGTTATGGGGGCTTAGGACTGGTAATGGGCTATGAGGGGGCTAGGACTGGTAATGGACTAAGTGGAAGGGGGGCTTGAACTGTAAATAGCTGATGGGGAGGGGGGCTTGGAATGGAAATGGGCTGTGAGGGGAGGGAGCTAGAACTGGAAATGGGCTGAGTGGGGGGGCTAGGACAGGAAGTGGGCTGTGGTGGGGGCTTGGATTGAAATGGAATCATGGAGGGGCTAGAACTGGAAGTAAGCTCATGAGGGGGGCTTGGATTGGAAATGGGCTGAGTGGAGGGGAGCTAGGATTTGACATGGGCTGATGGTGGGGCTAGGAAAGGACTAGAAATGGGCTGATGGGGGGCTGGGATTGGAAATGTGCTGATGGAGGGACTCGGATAGGACTAGAAATGGATGGGGGAGCTAGGACTGGAAATGTACTGATGGTGGGGCTAGGATAGGATTGGAAATGGGCTGATGGGGGGCTAGGACTGGAAATAGGCTGATGCTGGGACTAGAAGGGGGCGGATGCTGGGTGGGGCTGGAACTAGAAGGGAACTAATGTTGGGGGAGGATTACAATGGGATGGAGCTGGGAGAGTGAAATGGAGAGGGGAAAAATATTTGTGTGGAAGGGAAGACAAATCTATAATTGGCCGGGTATTGGGAGAGTAAGTGGGCAATGAGGATGGAGGGGTAAAATTTGAGGGGAAAGAGCAAAAGGAGAAAGATTAGTATGTTAAAGCAAATGTAGAGAGAGAATGGAAAAAAACTAGAAGAGAGAAGAAAGGACAAATGGACAGCAGACGTTGGAGAGTTAGCAGAAGGCCCAAAGAAACCAGAAGAAAGTGGCTGGAGTAATTGCAGCTGAAACAAATGCACAAAAGGTAGAAAAATATCTCTTTATTTTGAATTTATTAACTGGAATATGTCAGCTCTGAGAAATGTGCATCATTAACGTCTGCACTTTGTTTAGTACAAGAGAAATTAATTTATAGTTTTATTTCTACAGTGTTGTTGTACATTCCAAGTTTGACTTTTGGGGTTACCAGTTTAATTATTGCCTTCCTGTTTCTAAATTGTGATTCCTTGTTTGGTGACGGTCTATGTTCTGCATGTGTAACTGAGCTGAGGTATTCTGTTTATGTAATTCCTATTTGACATTGCCACTTGTTCTCTTTCCCCAGTAGGTCATGTATTGTTATTCTCTGAAATGTATTGTTTTAATATTTGCAGTGTTGCCTTTTGATAGGTACAGTATGGTGCTTTGTGAGTCCTGGTAGTGCTGTTAGGATACGGCGGGTTTGCTATGGGTTCTAAATGTCACACCTATTCTTCCAACAGGAACTAAATCTATACCCTAACCAAATTTTTGTCGGATCACTCACCGTGAAAAGGAACCTTCCTTCTCTCGAAGTGAGCCCTCCTTTTTAATCATTTTAAATTGACCGCTCCCGGTCTTAAACCAGCAGACCCTCCTCACTCTCATAATAAGGAGGATAAGGTAATAGGAGTGGTTCCATTTGTACCAAATGCTTCCAGGATAGTACATATTTTAAAGAAACATTGGGCAATATTATCCTTACATTCATGTTTTCAGAAACCATTGTTAGTGGCCTATCGATGAACTCGGACTACTGGAAATTGGATAGTATGTACTAATAATCAGGAGGAGGAGGATTCTCAACTTTTACAGAAGGGACATTTTGCTTGTGAACATTGTGGTGGGGAGATGACCCTCCTCATGCTCATAATAAGGAGGATAAGGTAATAGGAGTGGTTCCATTTGTACCAAATGCTTCCAGGATAGTACATATTTTAAAGAAACATTGGGCAATGTTATCCTTACATTCATGTTTTCAGAAACCATTGTTAGTGGCCTATCGACAAACTTGGACTATTGGAAATTGGATAGTACGTACTAATAATCAGGAGGAGGAGGATTCTCAACTTTTACAGAAGGGACATTTTGCTTGTGAACATTGTGATTTTTGTTCTACGACTTTACAAGGAATAAGTTGGAAAGATTCCAAAACAGGGTTTCAATATACTCTGTCACATTATTCCAATTGTCAAACAGCATTTGTGATCTATTTGTTGATATGCCCTTGCAATTTAAAGTACGTGGGAAGAATGATTCGTCCGGTTAGAAAGCATTTATTAGAACATCGTTCAAGAATTAACACGAGGCAGTCCTCTGCTCCTATGGTCCCCCATTGCCAACAGGAGGGTCATTACTTCAATGACTTGTGGTGGAGAGTTTTGGAGGTAGTTCCCCCCTCAAACAGAGAGGGTGATCGTCAGGCAATGCTGCAGTACAAAGAGCAGCAATGGATTTATCGGTTGAAGTTTATGGCCCCAGAGGGAATGAATTTGGAGGTTGATTGGTGGGGTTTACAGCTGTGACTGTGTTCTAGTTGTTAGGAGGCGTTTGATAATGTCGGGGTTCTGACGTCATCCTCATTATATGTTATAACCGGAACTATGGAACAGCGGGGTTCACTCGCCTGAAGAAGAGCCGTGAGGCTGGGTGGCTTGAAACACTGTGGAGTGTCGTGTGAACCCTGTGATTAGTGGTTCGGAAGAGGTTCCATGTAGCCCGAAGTGAAAGGGCAGTCCAAGGCTGATTGAAAGGAAGATGGAACTGTCGGCAATGATAGGACTTTGAGAGAACATGGAGCCCCTTCAGCATATCGGTCCAGCTAAGTACTTTGTCACCTTGTATTTTTATTAATAACAAGGAGAGGACTGATGTTTGACGGTACAACCAATCCCGCTAGTCAGAGTTTCAAATGAGTGGCTAAGGAATTTGTAATGACAACATAAAAGTGTTGTTCATGCTGGTTTAAGACCAGGAGCGGTCAATTTAAAATGATTAAAAAGGAGGGCTCACTTCGAGAGAAGGAAGGTTCCTTTTCATGGTGAGTGATCCGACAAAAATTTGGTTAGGGTATAGATTTAGTTCCTGTTGGAAGAATAGGTGAGGGAAATCAATTACTTTTGAATTTATTACGGTTGATTTCCAAGGGTGTATTTTTAGTATAATGGGTTCTAAATGGGCAGTGTTTGTAGTAGTT
The DNA here is from genome assembly GCA_033557465.1 of Ichthyophis bannanicus. Lineage (NCBI taxonomy): Eukaryota > Metazoa > Chordata > Amphibia > Gymnophiona > Ichthyophiidae > Ichthyophis > Ichthyophis bannanicus. The sequence continues at coordinate 944,913,021 of CM066034.1, forward strand.
CCTAATGTGCCTGGCGGTTGGCACTGGATTATAGTAATGTAGAAATCTTTTAGTCTTTCTTTATCCATACACTCATTAAGAGGCATGTTTACTAAAAGTTAGTGTATGGTAACATTATGCAAATATGTATGCAAATGAGGCCCCTTATGCAAATGAGGCCCCACACCGAGTCTACACACATGGCCCTGCACCTCCCTTGGGCCGCCCCTGCTCTATGGGCAATCTGGATAATGGTTTTGAATACCGGGCCAATGGAAAGCAGTAAGAGCAAAAACGGGATCAGTTCATCTAAATTATAATCAGACCGATGGAAGCAGAAAGCATAAAATATTCATAATGTTAAATATTTGTCTAAAAATAGATATTCTGCGTGCACCTCAAAAAAACATTAAGGTTTTGCTAGACAGTTCATTTATACCTTCAACACCATCCCAAGATCAGCCCCCTAAGATTAATTCACCCAAATTCAGATGCACCTTTTATATACCCAGCAGTAGCTTCACAAATGAATATATTTACAGGAATTGCTAATACCGTACACAGTCCCAGTCATTAGCAGCGGCAGATATTTTACCTTCCCAGTTTCTATATCTGATTTTTAAATAGGAAGGATAAATTTATAACAGGCTGCCTAACTTGTGGCAATCTAAAAAAAAACAGGAAACCCTGTAACCCCGGACTGCTTATCAAAAATCCTATACAGTGTACACTTCAGTTAAGGGGAGAAAACCCCCCCAGAGACTGCCAAAAAGACCTTTTAATTGCCTCGCACCACTGTTCATAAAAAACCTCCAATTAAATAGCAGCTATACTGTGTTTTAAATATCATTCAAATAAATTTCCAGATATTTTCCAAATACATTCTTTTTAAATTATTTTTAAAGATACCCTTCCCCATCTGCAGTATCAGCAAGCAATATATGTGCTGAAAAAGCCCCCAAAGAGGGGTACTTCCTCTGCTGGACAATGATGCTGGCTCTGCACAATCTATGCCATCAGCTCTGACACTGTCAGCATTTCACAAAAAGCGCCGTATCAGGGAGAAAAATTGACCAATGCCGCGATCTGTTCACCGAGATCTTTTCCCTCCCCTCAACTGAAGTGTGAAGATCTTGGATTTGACACTGTATTCAGTTTTTGATAAGCAGTCGGGGGGGATACAGGGTTTCCTGTTTTTTGGGGGATTTGTACATATATGTCCTCCATTGAAAGCACAATTATTGTCAGTCTGCCTAACTTGTTGAATCAGTCCTGGAAGGACATCTATTTAGTTGTTTTTTCAGGATTACCACCGTGAACATGCATGAGAGAAATTTGCATGCAAAGGAGACAGTACATGTAAATCTATATCACAAATATTTATTGTGGATATCCTTAAACTGGCCGAGGGTCCCTGGGACAGTTTTGGGAATCACTAATCCAAGCAATTTTAGAAAAGGCTATTTCTGCATATAAAGAACTGTTTTACCCAAAAAAAACAGCTTTTAAAATTACTCCTTAACTTTCACTTGCTGTAATCTTACCACCTTCTCCTTCTCTATTTTAAATAATCTTGTTGAAGTTACATAGCCCCCAAATCTGCAGTAACTTAAACATAATGCAAAAACCCCTTTTATTTTAGAATTCCGAAACACACATCACTATTCATTAGTGCTCTCTAAGGCAGTAAGGAAATATTTATATTTATATTTGCCAAAGGCTGCAAATATCTTTTGTCCTAAATAGTTTTAAGCCATAAATTTGGATGATCCGAGCCCAATGTTATAATTCTTATATCATTTAAAACAAAATAATCTTTTTTAAAATCTTTCCAGGCAGTAAAATGACTAGTATAACTTTCAAAATGTGCAAAAAAATAAGCTACTGAAAACTGAGACCTCTGTTTCCTTTCCTTGGACCAATGTCTCTTCTAAATCTGATAAATTCCATGAGGGCATATCGTCCAGAATCACATCTTCTCTGAAAATGGTGTTCTTCAAATGAGATGCAACAGACTGCGCATATTCTATAGATGATTTCAATCTGTCATCTAAAATACTGGGAAACAAAATATTTCACAGAATTCCTCAGAATGAAGAACAAATGATATTATCTAAGCTTATGCCGGAAGCTTTTACAGACCATTATTTTGAGGGTATTATAAAGAGGATAGGGCAGAAATATGCAGGACAATATTCATCTATTATGATCAACTTTTTTTTTAATATAGACAGTGGCAGACAAAACAGCATAGTTACTCACCTGTAAAGAGTGTTCTCCAGGGACAGCAGAAACCAGTCCTCACATATGGCTGACGTTGAAGCTGACAGAGCCTTTGTGGAAGTATCTTCAAAGAAAGCCTTTGAGAGATGCCACCGAGCATGCGTAGTCCCACCCAAAGGTGCCATCTTGCTCAGTCAGATGACGTATATAAAACTGGTTAAATAAATAAATAAAATAAATAACTAGAGCCGACAAAAGAAGGTGGCCAAAAAATTGTACAGCAGCTCCAAGGGGAGGAGGGAGGGTTGTGAGGACTGATTCCTGCTGTCCCTGGAGAACATCTGTTACAGGTGAATAACTATGTTTTCTACAGGAACAAACAGGAAGTCAGTCCTCACATATGGGACTCCCTAGCTACAGGTTACCGAGAACCTGTAGAAAAAACATGGCCCAGCCGTGAGCAGCTGCAAGCAAAATCTGAGGACAGACTCTGAGCACCCCAGTGTCCAAGGAGAACCATGGCTGTGGTAGCCTGAACTGAAGGATCAGAGGGCAGGAGTTGCCTAAACCCCAAACAGATTCCGGAAATGTCTTGACATTGGACTTCCAGTCAAGTAGTCCAATGGTGTCATTGGCTCCGATTTTCACTGTCTCGAGGCCAAGGCATGGCCGGAGCCAGAGGCACTTGCCTGTGAAGACCTCACTCCCGAGGATCGGGAGTGAGAATGAGACCCTCACCGAGGGTCTGCCCGAGGCGTCTGGCTCTTGGGGATCGCTTTGGCGGCCCATGTAATCCTCGGCATCGAGGTCCTTGCGGTCTTGGTATGAGTGCCAGTGGGGCTGGACACTGACACCTGTTGGAAGGCGAGGAACGCAGAAATGCTGCGTTCCAATGCCAACATTCTGGTCTCCCAAGCGGGAGTAGCAAACTTTGACACCGACGCCGGGGTAACCAGGTCGGGTGTCGAGGAGGAGAGGGGGTCCTCAACGGGATGGGCCATGGGAGACTGAGATCTGTTGCCAGAGGCTTCAACATTGGTCCTGGGTACCTTCCATGGTCTCTCCCGCTCCAACTCCTCTGAGGCCCATTGGGGGTTGAGGGACCACGCACGGCATTTGCCATGCATGTCCATCTCCCAGGACGAGGCCTTAGAGATCTTCTTTTTCTTCTTATGCTCTCGCTCCAGAGACCCTTGCTCGTAATGTCTGCAAGCCTGCTCAAGAACTGTAGGGGCTTTATGTGACTCCGAGGGTCCATGCGGGCCCTTTAAGCATAAGGCTACCGGGGATACTGGGATCGAGTCTGTCCTGTGAAGATGTCATCCTGATTCTACTGGTGGATCTGGATGGCCTTGGCAGACATCTTTTTACACAGGGAGCACTCCTCTGGGTTGTGGTCGGCGCCCAGACACTGTAGGCAATAGTCGTGAGTGTCGGTGAGAGACATGTTTTTAGAAAATTGATCACATTTCTTGAAACCGGTGGCCATTGGAGCGAAAAGGACGCCAGCGAAGTCGAAGACCCGCAACACAGCCAGAGGCTGAAAAAGGTGGAAAAGAACCTAAAAAAAGTAAGTCTCGAAGCCCGGTGCCAGAGCAGCAGAGCTCAAAGGCGGGAAAGGAACCAGCTCAAGCCGGAAGAGGTACAAACATGCACGAGAAAATCAACTTTTTCCAGGAAGACAAGAGGAACGTCTGTAGGGCTACGCGGAAAAAAGGGAAACTGAGCTAGATGGCACTTTTGGGTGGGAAAAGGACCACGCATGTGGTGTGGCATCTCCCAAAGGTTTTCTTTGAAAGCTGGGGAGATGCTACCATGAGGGCTCCATCGACGTCACCCATATGTGAGGATGACTTCCTGCTTGTTCCTGGAGAAAATCTGGATATTCAGGACTAGTATCTGAATAGTGGCCGGTGCTAAATATCTGGACAGAGTGGTGACTGGCACTGCTATTTGGATAGTGATGATCTGTAGGCTGCTATCCAGATAGCTCTCTGGATAGCTAGGACAGCCCTTTTGCTGTCCCAACCGTATCCAGATAGTTATACAGATAGCGTACTGAATATCGACGCTTACCAAATAACTACCAGCTTCTCCCTCACTCCTTCCATGGACCTTCCCAGCACTATTAAGTGTGGAGGGGGTCAGGAAGATTTTTAGTGGTCCTATTCAGACAGAGCTGCTGAAAATCACTGGATAGCCTCAGACAGCAATACTTATCCAGATAGCAGGTGCTGCTATCTAGATAAGTATTTCTGAATATTGATCCCAAGGATTTTAGCTCTTGTATTAAGCATCATCTAATTCATCTCTTAGGGATTCTGACAAGATCTTTTAGCCACATCTTTTTATAGCCCAAAGGTGCATCTTGATAAAAGTGTCAGTAAGTCTGAGCCTTGTTCTGCATTCTAGTGCAGGATGCACAACTCCAATCCTTGATGACCACAAACAGATCTGATCTTCAAGGTAATCAAAATATGCAATTGATCTGGCATGCAAATATATCTCATGAATATTTATTATTATGAGAAAGTAGAATGCTCTACAAAACATGTGCGGGAGTTCAGTACAAAGCTATTACTAAGAGAAGCCAGTTCCTAGGGGAGATGGGTGCATTTTATGAGGACTGGTATCTTCCTTGTTCTTGGAAAACACCTGTTATAAACAATTTCAATTGCTCTGAGGACAAGCAGGTTAGCAGTCATCACATGTGTGAACCCATAGCTACAAATTGCCTTTAAATAGAAAGAAATAACATGGAAAAATCTCAATATACATACATAAATGCATTTTACAAAGGTTCTCTGACAATAACAACAGGACTGGGAAGGTGCAGTTGAATTCTAAACTTCAAAGCAAATCCTCAGAACCAAACTTACTGTCATGTCAGGAGTCTTCAATCAAACAGTAATGGGATGTAAATGTGTAGACAGGAGTCCACATCACAGCCTTGCAGATCTTTTCCATAGAGACTGACTTTAGGTCGGCCACCAATGCCATCATGACTCTAATTTTATGAACTGCGACAAGCCCTTCTTTAGTCGCACCTTCTTAAGCATAATAGAAAGAGATGCAGATTGCTATTCGGTTAAACAGTGTGTGCAACAGCAGTACCAGATTTATTGGGGGTCAAAAGAACTAAAAGCTCATTGGACTTTCTAGGGGTTTTAGTTCCTGTCAGGTAGAAGGCTAAGGGCCTTTGCAGTCCATGCTGCGTAAGACTTGGTCACCTTTATGAACTTGTGGTCTGGAGAAAAACATTGGAAGAATGTCTGACTATTTAAGGTGGAAGTCCAATAGCACTTTAAGCAGGAACTCAGGATGCATGCGCAGAACCACACTGGTTATAAAACTAAGTGCAGGGCACATAAATCACTAAGCCCTGGAACTCTATACTCCTATGAAGTGACTGCACTAAAAGTAAGACTTTTCAGGTTAAGTTCTTCAGCTCCCATAAGTATAGGAGTTCAGAGGGAGATTTCATCAGCTGGGTTAGTCCAGATAAGTAGGACATACCAAAGCTATGGGCTCCACTGGCTGGGAAGAAGACATGTCAGACTTCAGGATCTCTGCACCAAAGGCTGTTTCAAATACCTGCTCAAAACCTACCTTTTTCAAAAAGCTTCTGATCTCTCACCTACTGCCTCCTAGTCTCCCTCCTGACCCCTGCTCCTTATCTTACTTTGTGCTGTCTTCTCTTTTCTGCTCTCTGCTAGTTTCTTGTGCTTTCCTGTCGATAATGGCATTCTTTTCTTTTTCTCTCATGTAGTTATTTTATTTTATGTACACCGTTCTGATGCTCTGCCTGAGCAGTATATCAAAAACTCAATAAAGATAAAGGGTGGACATCCAAGAGGTAATGCTTGACAAAAGTGGGAAGCGATGACCATGCTGCTACACGACAGATGTCTATGGGAATGACTGAACTGAACTGTGCCTAGGAGGAAACCTGAGCCCATGTGGAATGCAAATACAAACCCTCTTGGATCAGCTGGTTTTGCAACAGATAGGCTGAGGCTATTGTTTCCTTTATTGAGCGGGCCAAGGTAGACTTTGTGGTTGTTTCACCCTTTAACAGTCCTGCAAAACAGACAAAAAGTCTGACAGACTTATGGAAGGAGTTAGTAATCTTCAGGTACCAAAGAAACACCCTCCTAACATCCACAAGTGAAGGTCCTTATCCTTCCTCTGGCAGTTTCTTAGAGAACATAGACAAACAGACCACTTGGTTAACATGGAAGGCTGATATCACTTTAGGCAAGAAAGAAGGAATGGGCTGTAACTACATGGCCTCCTCTAAAAAGGACAGATAGGGATCTCAGCACGACAGAGCCTGCAACTCTGAGATGCATCTCGCCAAGCAGATTGCGACCAAAAAGGCAGTCTTAAGGGACAAATTCTTGAATGTAGCCCTCTTCAAGGGCTCAAACAGCACGGCCACCAAAGCCCAAAGAACCAAACAGAGATCCCAAGAAAGAACATAGAAACATAGAAATATGATGACAGAAAAAGACCACATGGCCTATCTAGTCTGTCCTTCCATATCAACGACTACAACAGTCCCCTTTTTTCCTTTAGAGATCTTCTGTGTTTGTCCCATGCTTTTTTGAATTCAGATACTGTCCTCATCTCTACCACCTCCACTGGGAGACTATTCCAAGGATCCACCACTCTTTCCATAAAGAAATATTTCAGCATATCACTCCTGAATCTATCCCCCTTCACCCTCATCCCATGTCCCTTCATAGCAGAACTTGCTTTCAATTAAAAGAGGCTCTCCCCCTGTACATTTATGCCATGGAGGTATTTAAACATCTTAATCATATCACCTCTATCCTGCCTTTCCTCTATTTATTTATTTAACAGTTCTTGTATACCATGCTCTTTCTTATCAGTGCGGTTCACAATTAACAATATGACACTCGGACAGTAGAGATCTGACCTGAGTTTACATAAAACAAGGAAATTAACATGGACTTAAACCGGGGGAAACTATGTACATATAAAGCAAAGATAGATGAAGGATGGTTTTCTTTTTACAAAGTTGGTATTCTATTGCAATAGTGTACATCTGTAGTCGGTACAATTGATTACAAGTTCAATCTGGTCTGTATTACATGTTCTGTAAATTACATATTTTGTAAATCATATTAAGGGATTGGTTGTGAGGGGGGAGGGGAGGCGTTGTTGGGTTGTGAGAAGTACTTAAGGAACAGATGGTGCTTGAGGGCTTTTCTGAATTGCATGAGGTCACTGATCGATCTGATGCTGGGAGGGAGGTTGTTCCAGTATCTGGGGGCGTAGGCCGCAAATGCTCTATTATTAGTTGATTGTGCACATTTTGTGGTTTCTCTCGGGATAATTAGCGTATTGGCGGCTAATGGTCTCCTAGATCTATTGTTGGGGGTGTAGGTGAGAAGGGCTGAGATTGAGGAGGGCGTTATTTTATTAATGTCCTTGAAAGTAATGAGGAGGGCTTTATATGAGATCCTGCAACTTATCGGAAGCCAGTGTATAGGTCCCTTAGGATGGGGGTTATGTGGTCTCTCCTTGATGCTCCACACAGGACACGGGCAGCGGCATTCATAGCTAATTGTAGCGGGTTTAGGGTATTCTTGGGGGGGCCATGGAGAATAATGTTTGCGTAGTCAAAATGGGGTGTGACTAGCACTTGGAATATTCTGCGGAAATTCTCTGGATCCAGCATGTGTCTCGGGTGTCGCAGGGTCTTTATCTTGTAGTAGATGGTTTTCACAGTGCTGCTTATGTGAGCTTTGAAGTCTAGCTGTTGATCCAATGTCACACCCAGGTAGCGTATGGTGGGCTTGATTGGAAGCTCGGCGTCTCTTACTTTTAGGGTGGCAGGGGGTGAAAAGCCTTTGTTTTTTGTGACGATTAGGACCTCAGTTTTTTTGAAATTTATTCGTAGGTTCTGGTTGAGGAGCCGGTCTGTTATTGCGTTGAAGCAATCGACTAAGGCTGTATAATCAGGACGCGTGACACTGATAGGTGTAAACATCAGCACATCATCTGCATAGATAAGGCAAGATATGCCGAAGGAACGGGTGATTTCACATATTGGCTGCATGTATATGTTAAAGAGCAGCGCTGAAAGGGAGGAACCTTGGGGTACTCCTTGCTTTTCCTGGAAAGGTTCCGATTGCCATGCATGTCCATGCGTGTTGGAGACAATCCAAACTTGTTGCCATCGATCTTCTAGGTAGGATTTACACCAATTCCATGCTAGACCCTGGATTCCCTTCTCATGGAGTCGAGTTAGGAGTTGGTCGTGGTCAACTAAATCAAACGCGGCGGCTATGTCGAGGAAGATTAGCATGAAGCCCAATAACGTGCACATATTAAGATCCTTAAGTCAGTCCTCACATGTTTTATAATGAAGACCACTAACCATTTTAGTAGCCACCCTTTGTACTGACTCCATCCTTTTTATATCCTTTTGAAGGTGCGGTCTCCAAAATTGCACACTATACTGCAAATGAGGTCGCTCCAAAGACCTATACAGAGGCACTATCAACTCCTTTTTTCTGCTAGCCATTCCTCTCCGTATGCACCCAAGCATCCCTCTAGCTTTTGCCATCACCTTTTCTACCTGTTTAGCTACTTTAAGATCATCAGACACAACCACGCCTAGGTTCCGCTCTTCTTTAGTGGACAACAGTACTTCACCCCCTATACTATATTGCTCCCTTGGATTGCTGCAGCCTAAATGCATGACTTTACATTTTTTAACATTAAATCCAAGCTGCCAAATTCAAGACCATTCTTCAAGCTTAACTAGATCCCTACTCATGTTATCTACACCTTCCTGGGTGTCTACTCTATTGCAGATTTTGGTATCATCTGAAAAGAGGCAAACCGTACCCAACAGCCCTTCTGCTATATCACTAACAAAGATGTTAAAAAGAATCGGACCAAGGACAGATCCCTGGGGCACACCACTGGTAACATCCTTCTCCTCAGAGTGAGCTCCATTTACCTGTACTCCTTGTCGCCTCCCACCCAGCCAATATCTAACCCAAGCAGTAACTTTAGGGTCCATCCCTAGGGGTGCTCAGTTTGTTTATAAGTCACCTGTGAGGAACAGTGTCAAAGGCTTTACTGAAATCTAAATACACCAATCTAGGGATCTCCCTCGGTCCAACTCCCTGGTCATCCAGTCAAAGAAATCAATCAGATTTATCTGACAAGGCCTGCCTCTGGTGAATTCATGCTGCCTCGGATCCTGTAATCCGCTGGACTCCAGAAACCTCACTATTTTCTCTTTCAGCAGCGTTTCCAATAATTTACTCACCACCGAAGTTAAAGTAACTGGCCTGTAGTTGTCAACCACATCCTTTCTTCCACTTTTGTGTAAAGGCACCACATGAGCCTCTCTCCAGTCCTTTGGCACCACTCCCGACTCCAATGAGGCATTGAAAAGGTCAGTCAGTGGAGCTGCTAGAACATCCCCAAGTTCCCTCAGTATTCTAGGGTGTATCCCATCTGGTCCCATCGCTTTGTCTACTTAAAGTTGAGCTAGTTTCTCACAAACACAGTCTTTTGAAAATTGTTCAAGATGTCCCTCATTTCTGTTCCAGTTTATGGGTGTTTTCTGAGGTCCTGCTCCTGGTTCTTCATCTGTGAACACAACAGAACAGAACAGGGACAGAACAGAAATATTTGTTAAGCAATTCCGCTTTATCCTCATCTGCTTCTACATATTCCTCCCCTTCACCCTTGAGTCTGACAATACCACTTTTGCCCTTCCTCTTCTCACTAACATATCTGAAAAATGTCTTATCCCCCCATTTATTGCATTGGCTATTTCCTCCTCTTTTTGAATCTTTGCTTTCCTGACTACTTTGCTAGCTTCTCTAAGTTTTTCCAAATATAGATGCCTGTGTTTCTCTCTCTGTGATCTCTTGTATTTCATGAAGGCTTCCCTCTTTTTCTTCAACTTTTCAGCTACTTCTTTCGAAAGCCATAGCGGTCTTCTTTTCCTTTTACCTTTATTTACCATTTTAACCACTGAGCACAGGGGAGGGTGCAAGTGCTTAACTCCCCTCAGAAACTGGCTCATGTCTGGGTGCAAGGCCAGGGAGTGCCCCATTACTAGCTCTCTAAAACAAGATAACTGAGGGAAAGCCTTTATCAAAACCATCCTAGAGGAAGGAGAGACGAGGCAGTAAGTCTGCAACACTAGGATGGACTTGGTACTTCAGGCACCAATGCTCAAACAGATGCCAAACGCGCACATAGGTGAGAGAGATAGAACCTCTTACTTTCAGAAGCAAGGAAACCACAGCAGGAGAGTAGCTCTTACACGCTGAGCATCACTTCTCAAAAGCCAGGTTGTAAGTGAGAATGGTGCTGGATCGTCCGGCAGGACTGGCTCCTGCCTCAAGAGGCCCTGCTCCAATGGAAGCCTCAGAGGGGGCCCCTGCCAGAAGCACATTAGATATGCATACTACAGCCTCCTCAGCCAATCTGATGCCACATAGAATCACTGGACCCTGATAACGCTCAATACAATGAAGCATTTGTCCCATAAAAGGCTACGGAGGAAACACATATAGCAGAACCTGCTTTGGCCAAAATTGAACTAAGGCATCCATGCCCTAGGAGCCTCCCTCTGCAGCAGCTGAAGAATCTCTGCACCTTGGCATTGGCCCACATTGCCATGAGATCAATCTTGGGGCAACTCCACCTGTTGAGGATCCTCTGGAACGCTAATCAGACACCATCCTAGCTCTAAACACAACCACTGCACACACAGACCCTTGCCCTGCGCACTGGATAAAGGACCTGCGATGTGACATATCCTCAACTATAGCAAAAATCTTAAACTACTCATTCACCACTGGCTCTTTCCCATCTACGCTCAAGCAGACCTCTGTAAGACCGCTGCTAAAGAACACCAAACTTGATCCTCAAAAGTAGAATCTTATAGGCCCATATCTAGCATACCTATGCTAGCAAAAATCATCGAGAAAATAGTGCACAGGCAATTACAGGATCATATAGACACATCAGCCCCACTGGATCCAGCTCAACATGGTTTCAGAGAGTCACATGGAGTAGAAACACTACTCACAACACTCCTCAACAACATTACCTCAGGTGTGGATAACATACACCAGGGCTTCGCTCTTGTCTTCCTAGATATAGCAGCGGCTTTTGACTCGGTATGCCATGAAATTCTCATCTGCCGGCTAAGGGAAAAAGGCATCTGTGGAACAGCACTCGAATGGTGCAAATCTTACCTGTCCGACAGATGGCAGCATGTCAGAGTCGACGGGGATACATCTGAACCTTTCCAACAAAGTCAAGGTGTACCACAAGGATCCTCTTTATCTGCATTGATGTTTAATATATACATCCAACCCATCTGTGACATCATCAGATCCTTTAATGTCAGTTACATGATATATGCAGACGATGTGCTACTATATATGCCAATATCATTGGACTGCCTAGACCTTACCCCGCTGACTAACTGCTTTGACACCATATCAGAGTGGCTCCTATCACAAAACCTGAGAATACAACACAAAAAGACGGAAGTCCTGTTCGTCTCGAGGAACACCAACTTCACCCCTCCTAGTTGTATTAACGTAAAGGATGCCCAACTCCAAGTTAAACCGGCAATACGCTACCTGGGAGTAACGCTGGACCAAAACCTTGATATGAAGAATCACATAGCCAACACAGTCAAGGCAATCTACTTTAAAATCAGATCCCTCAGACACCTACGCATACTACTTGAACCGGATGATTTCCGTACCATTTATCAAGCCCTTATACTCCCCCATTTCGACTTCTGAAACTCCATACTACAAGGACTCCCCCGGGCCACCCTGAACCCCCTGCAATTAGCCATGAATAGTGCAGCGAGGGTACTCCTCGGGGCATCCAGGAGAGATCACGTAACACCCCTTCTAAAACAGCTACACTGGCTCCCCATTCAGGCAAGGATCAGTTTCAAGATCTTACTGCTAACATTCAAAGCGGCTAAGGGGCTCACCTCTTCCTCTCTCTCCAACCTCATACAACCACTTGCACCAAACAGGCCACGAAGAACAGCAGAATTAAACACACTAGTTATCCCAAATGACACCACAAGATGCACTAGATCAACAGCCAACAGAGCCTTCCAATTCTGCGCCCCATCTCTATGGAACACCTTACCAGCACAAATCAGAGCAATACCTAATCTAAGTCAGTTCAGAAAGGCTTTAAAGCATTTCCTCTTCCTTAAATATCTCAATGGCAGCTCCGAACAGAACCCCCAGGTGAATAGCAGAAGTGGTCAAACAGATAGACCCCGCAACAGACCAACTTCACAATGTAAATAGCAAGTTGTTCCATATACTATTGTACCACTGTTGTATATAGTTAACCAGGATATCCTTTATCAGATAACCCTGCATTGTATTTAGTTTCCCCTACTTCGCCAAGTTATACTTCCTGTTAAATGTAACGACCAGACACGTGTAAACTGTCGGATGTTTTCTGTTCAATGTAAACCGCGCTGATGTCTAATAGTGCGGTATATAAGAATTGTTAATAAATAAATAAATAAACCCCCACTCTTTGGGATTGAGGGAGTGATGACTGAGATTTCCTGCTTCCCTGTTGTCTACTATTGCAATTTCCTGGGAGATCCCAAAACTCTTCATCCCCTTTGCTAATTGACATAAACCACTGCTACAGTGTTGTCCGAGAAGATCCAAACTGCTCTATCTCGGACTATGTCGCAGAGACCCAGGAGAGCCAAGGGAATGGCCCTCACATCCAGCCAACTGATGGACCAGGACACCTTCTGCTTCTTCCAGTGACCCTTGGCCATCAGCCCCAGGCAATGAGCTCCCCATCCGGACAGGCTGGCATCCGTCATCATTAGAAGCCATTGGAGATCATCCAAGGGAAGGCCTTTCAGCAGATTCCCCTGGTAGGCTTAGATTGTGAACCCTTCAGGGACGAGGGAATAAAAAGTGCCTGTTAGAATATATCTGTAAACCGCTCTGATACACACAGTAAAAGGTGGTATATCAAGTGCCTAAACCATAAACCATCTTTGGGCTGCTCCCACTGGCCACCAACAGGAGGGAAAATGGGAGCCTGATGCTGAGGTCCTTTGAGGAAAGAGACTGGTGGGACAACAGAGGTTTTTGTAGTGGCTGCGTGTGTGCCTGTACCCAGGGGACTATCTCAATAGTCACTGCCATCAACCTTAGGAACTTGAAAGCTTGCTGCCTTTAAAACAGAAACATAGAAACATGATGACAGAAAAAGACCACATGGCCTATCTAATCTGTCCTTCCATATCAACCACTAAACAGTCCCCTTTTTTCCTTTAGAAACAAAATCCACTGCCAGGACACAAACCCACGACCTTATTATTTATTTATTTATTTGAACAGTTTTTTTTTATACCGCCCCTTCCAACGATCAGGGACAGTTTACATTGAACAAATAAAGTTACATAGAACACGATATAAACTACTTCTCTTTACAGCAACTGTATGGGGTGCCACAAATGTAGCCACAGGGACATGCATGATCCACAGCCAGGAACTCAACCTGTGACCCTTTGCTCCTATACAGACCAAGTGTGTGTAGTGTGCCACAGTGTTACAACAGTCCCAAGGTGCAGCCTTCAGCTGAGACCACAGATTGTCCATCTTCTTCTCAGACAGGAAAATCTTTCCTGAGCTGGTGTCCAACCATGCCCCAAGGCACTCTAATGACTTGGTAGGCTCTAGGAAGCTCTTGTAATAGTTGATGACCCAGACCAGATTCTCCAGAAACTGTACCACCTGGGCAGACACCTGCAGGGCTTCAGCATGCGATCTGGTTTGAATTGGCCAGTCGTCCAGGTAAGAATGCACACAAATCTCTTCGTACTGCAAGGTAGCAGCAACCACCACCATAACCTTGGTGAATGTCCTCAATGCAGTGGAGAAACCAAAGGGTAGAGTGGCAAACTGGGAGTGGGAGCCAAGAAAAATAAAGCACAGGGAGTGCAGCTGATCCTCGTGAATGGGAATGTGGAAGTAAGCCTCGGCCAAGTCCAACGATGCAAGAAAGTCTCCATGCTGGAATGCTCTTATAACTGACCTCAATGTGGAAAAGTTCTCAAGTAAGCACTGAAGCCCTTGAGATCCAAAACTGGGCAGAAGAAGCCATCCTTCTTTGGCACCACAAAGTAAATGGTATATCAGCCCTTGCCACTTTCTGCAGGCGGCACCAGCACTACATCCTGGAGGCTGAGGAGCAACAGATAGGCTGAGGCTATCATTTCCTTTATCCAGCAGGCCAAGGTAGACTATGTAGCCACTTCATCTTGACTAGTTTGTAAGCTCTGATGAGCAGGGATCATATTTTACATTTATATGTAGACTGCTGCGTATGTCTTGTAGCATTATACAAATGATAAATAGTAGTAATAATAGTACTCCAGAGTAGACCGAACAGCAGCTTTCTTGACAACAGACTCACATGGAGATATCAGGAAGTCATCTGGAATGGGATCCTTGCATTCCAGCATGTAGCTTAACTGAATTATGTTGAGCACCCACCAGTCTGAAGTCAAATGGGCCTATTCCTGGAAGAAGTGACGAAGTTGGCTGCCAAAAGGAGGCACCCCAGAATGGTCCCCAACTCAACATTGTGTCTGGTGGGAGAACCCAGATATAGAGGAAGCAGATGCCTCATGGGGCCCATAAATTCCTCAAAGGGGCCAACTTTGGGAACAGGAGATAGAGGGAGGAAAGGACAGTTTCCCTAAGCTATACTTCCGGGAGTCCTTAAACCCCTGAGACTCCTGGAAGCTGGAGTGAGGAGAATTCACCACAGAGAAGGAAAGGCTATGCTTCCCAGGCTCTTTAGGTCAAACCTCCAGAAGATGATGAGGTTTAGAAGCTCTTTTCTCCTTGACCAGCTTCTCCAAGTCCTCCCCAAACACAAGTTTCCCTTTGATGGGAAGCTCAGATAACTGGGACTTGGCTGCTGTGCCTGCTGCCCAATGGTGAAGCCAAAGCCAGCAATGTGCCACCATGGAAAAGGCAATATCTTGGCCACCAAGTGGGACAAACCATACATGATGACCGCCAAAAAGCCATTGCTGACTTCAGGAGCACTGAAGTGTCATCCTGTGGGAGTGACTGGATTCAGTAGTGCAAGAACGAGCCATATGGTCTCTGCAAACAACTGTTTGGAGAATAAGGGAGGCAGCAGAAAACTGGATCTTCAGAAAAGCCTTCAGCTTGTGATCTGCTTGATCCTTAAGGGCCATACTATGCTCCAGCAGAATGGTGCTGCATGTAGTAACAACCATCACCTGCGCATCCAATTGGGGCAACTGCATCCAGGCAGCAAGGTCCTTTCAACGTGGCAGAATGCAAGTCTTATTCTTTGCATATCATGCTCTTCAGGACCTTCGGGAAAGGAAACACCTTAGAAGGATTTCTGATCCCTTGCAGAAGGGGATACATCTGAGACTCCTGCTCCATCGAAGCACCATCTGACAGCCTCAGGGCAGAAGAAACTTGATCAATCAAGGCTGACAGTTTCTTTTTCTGAAACAAACGAGAGGCTCATCCTGGTTGTCTGACACCTGAAACCTATCCTCTTTACACGTGGAGTCACTGTCCGATCCCCTGGAGCTCAAAGCAGGATCCTTAGTGCAGAGGAGCTGATCCGAGTTCTCCGAATCCATCATCTCCAAGGGGCGCTTCTGTGGAGGGATCACTCTTGGGCTCTGCCCATCCTGCATTGAGAGGCTTACCTCAGAGTAAGAGGAGAAGGAGCAAGAAGGCTGGAGACCAATGGATCCAAATTGACATGCCAGATGCTCCATGCCTGCTGAAGAAAGGAGAAGAATTCTGGAGAAGGTAGGCCACAGACCTGGGATGCTCCATCTGCCTTGGCTCTCCCCCTACTGGGAGGCAGGTCAGACACCAGGGAATCCTGCTGGGTAAGCTTTAGAAGGCTGAGCTCCAAAGAACTAGTGGAGGGATCCCAAGTAGGGGTACTGTCTCTCCCTTCAGCCAACCCCAATGCTGCCTGGAGAGCTGACAAGGTAGAAGAGAAATCCATGTCCACCAACTGCAAAAAATGACTCCCAAAGGGTGAACAGAAGCCTCCATGCCAAGAAGGCAGAGGGAGGGCAGTGACTCCTCACAGAAGACTACAACCTACATCAGAGTGGCTTCCTGAAGCAAGTTCTTCTGTTCCACCAAGGCATGCTGGAATAAGCTGCACTTATAGAGTGTGCACCAAAGGCACGGGATTACTGCACATTGCAGAGATGGTGCTCAGATAGCTTGCAAATGGCACATGATGAAGGTGTGCGTATTGATGTGCACAGCTACTGCATATGCCTATGCACAGATACCAGTGCGGACGGTGGACTAATGAACAGCCAAGTGCCAGTGACACACATCCACAGCTTGAGCTTGAAGCAGGAACCGGTGGGAAAAACCGTGAATACCATGGCCAACAAATGCCTCACTGAGTGGCCAAAGTCGAGGTCTCCACAGATACCTTTAAAATAAACACAACAGCATAAATTTGGTTCAAAGAGAGGAATTGAGATCTGTTATTCATACCCGGGGAGCCCAAGCAGCAATGGTACTAGGCTCAATGCTACTCCCCTGCAGCCAAGTCCTGCAGCCATATATCTGAAACCTTTGTTCAATCTTCAGGGGGGGGGGGGGGGAGTCAGGGGAGCAATACGGTAAGGGAACAATGGGTCTGTGCTAAGCTTGGTGTCTTGATCCAATAATTTTGGCTGTTCAACCGACCCTTAACAGGATAAGGACAGAAAACTAAACAGACACCCCTCCTCCTTTAGAAACCCAGGAAGGCATGGGTGTTAAGGGTAACCTAACAGGTGCCCTCCCACATCAAGCTCAAGTGAGGAAGTTGCTCCTAAGAGCAGTTACTCACAAGCTTAATCAACTCATCCTCAAAGTTTTCACAGAACTGCTCAGATATACCCACACTGCTGGAGACAGAAATATTGAGGTTGTATGTTCTCTAATTGCTCTAGATATAGTACAGGATGAGGTCATAGAAGACTTGATTTTTTTTTGTCTGTGCCTCTGCTGGTAGGGGAACGCTACTTACTTGTCTGGAATGGCCTATTAGGACCATGGCCGTACAAAGCCATAAATGCAGCCTGTGCGACTTGCACATCTGGTGTGCCCTCTCTCCCCTCCCCCCCCCCACATAATCACAGATTTGTCATTTGCCTCATGCATCTCCCCATATCCAGTTGTCTCTCCCCCACGCTGCCTGTCCTTGCCCAGCAACTGCCACTTTTAGTGTTGCCTTGGCGGTGGCAGCAGCAACAACATCCAATTGAAAAAAAGATGTAAATCTTTCCGACCCCATGCATGCATGCAGGTCTGATCCCTCCCTCCTCTGACATATGCTCACATCAGAGGAGGGAGGGACCAGACCAGCCAATCAAATTTTGCGCTTGAATGGCTGCTCTAGTCCCTCCCTCTTCTAATGTGAGCATACATCAGAGGAGGGAGGAATCAGGCCAACATGCATGTGGGGAATCGGAAAGACCAACTTTTTAAAAAAAATTGGATGTCTGTTCCGCTGCCGCCATAGCAGTGGCTGGGCAAGGGGAAGCAGCATGGCGGGAGCCAAGGAGGAAGCCCTAAATGCGTCCCTATTTCTTTGCACTCTCTGAAGTTGTACTGCTTGCACAGGCTAGGTATGGCGCTGATTAGAACAATATGGAAATTTCTTTTGACATGTTTATCAGTGCACCTTTTGCTATTTAAAGATGACTTAGAAGCTATTTTTATTTTTTTCTTTGTTATACTGTGCTATTTAGTACTTTTTATTCCCTTGTCCCTGAAGGGCTCACAATCTAAGTGTGCCTGAGGCAATGGAGGGTTAAGTGCAGGGCCGGCCCGTCCATTGAGCAAGAATGTTTTTTGCACAGGGCCCCGCGCAAAGAACATTCTGCTTTTTATCAAAATTAAATTTAAAAAAAAAAAAGCTGGCTGCTACCACTGCCGCTGCCGCCGCGGCAGCAGCAGAATGGAGTGTCCCGCGGGGACCCCTCTGCCCGGCTGAGTCCCTCCCTCCCTCTGCGACGGCTGAGCCCCTCTGTACCGGCTTTCAGATTCGCGAAGGGAGAGTGTCTCCCTCGCGTCTCTGTTAAGCCTGCAGGGGCAGATGGGAAACAAGCATCCCGAGATGCTGCCACATCAAGACGGTAATGTCTACTGAAGGTATGAAGAGATGACCAAGTGGCCGCCCGACAAATTTCACTCGGAAGCACCAAGCCATGCTCCGCCCACGAAGCCGCTTGCGCCTTGGGGAATGAGCTCGTAAACCCACCGGAGCAGCACGACCGTGAAGCAAATAGGCGGAGGAGATCGCCTCCCGAATCCACCTTGCAATGGAAGCCTTAGACGCTGCTTCCCCCTTGCGCCGACCACCAAACAACAGAAAAAGCCGATCCGACTTTTGAAAAGATTCCGTAGATTTCAAATACTGACGCAGTGCTCTCTTGACATCTAGCTTCCGTAAATTGCGGTCCCCCGCATTACACTCCGAGGACCCCAGCACCGGCAGGCACACGGACTGCTGCAAGTGAAAGGGAGAAACCACCTTGGGCAAAAATGACGGAACAGGTCAAAGAACCACCTTCTCTTTTGAGAAAACCAAGAACGGCTCCCTAGCAGACAAGGCCTGCAACTCCGAAATACGCCGCGCTGAACAAATCGCTACCAAAAACACCGTTTTCAAAGTTAAATCCTTCAACGACGAGCGATGTAAGGGCTCAAAGGGAGGCTCCACCAAAGCAGACAAGACCAAATTAAGATCCCAGGACGGTACCGTCACTCTACGCGAGGGACGCAGCCTAGTCACCGCCCTCAGAAAACGCACCACATCAGCATGAGCCCCCAAAGCTATGCCTTGAACTTTACCACAATAACATGACAGCGCCGCCAACTGTACTCGCAAGGAGCTAGCTGCCAATCCTTTCTCAAAGCCCTCTTGCAGGAAGCTGAGTACCGCAGCTACAGAGACTGTCGCCGCCCGAATCTGCTGGCGCGAACACCAATCCTCAAAAATACGCCAGATGTGCACGTACGCTAAGGAAATGGAATGCTTGCGCACTCTTAGTAGCGTAGAAATAACAGACATTGAATAGCCCTTCTTCCTTAACCGAGCCCTTTCAATGGCCATGCCGTAAGCGAGAATCGATCCACCTGAGGCATGAAGAGGGGACCCTGCCGCAACAGGTCCGACCGAACTGGAAGTCGCCAAGGTAGCCCGTCGAGCAGGCGCACCAGATCCGCGTACCACGGCCGCCGGGGCCAGTCGGGCGCAATCAGAAGTACTCTGCCCCTGTGCCTCTCTATCCGCTGAACCACCCGACCGATCAACGCCCACGGTGGGAAAACATATAGGAGGCCCCCGGTAGGCCACCGCTGTAAAAGTGCGTCTATGCCCTCGGACATTCTTTCTCTTCTCCTGCTGAAGAACCGCAGAACCTTTGCTGTCTGAAAGGACGCCATCAAGTCCATGAGGGGCAGCTCCCAACGTAGGATCAACTGTTGGAACACCTCGGGGTGCAATTCCCATTCCCCGGCATCCACCTGAACTCTGCTGAGGAAGTCCGCCATCACATTGTCCTTCCCCGCAATGTGTGCCGCTGAAATCTCCGTCAGCCGACTCTCCACCCAGGTGAACAGCAAATCCGACTCCTCCTCCATCGCAGCACTGCCCGTGCCGCCTTGACGGTTTATGTAGGCGACCGTGGCGGAATTGTCGGATAGCACCCGAACTGGACATCCGAACACGAGGTCCTCGAACGCCTGCAGGGCTCTGACTACCGCTCTTAACTCCAAACGATTTATCGACCACGTCGTTTCCAGGGGAGACCACTGCCCCTGCGAGAAGCGGCCTTCACAGTGTGCTCCCCATCCCGCCAGACTGGCATCCGTCATCAATGGAATCCATTCCGGCTGTTCCAGTGGCATTCCGGCCGCTAACGAAGCCTGTACCAACCACCACCGGAGCGACTGCCGCACCTTGAAGGGACAGGGGAGACGCTTGCTCAAGGGGTCGCACTGATGCGACCAGCGTCGGAGCAAGGCCCTCTGTAAGGGACGCATATGAACTTTGGCCCAAGGCACCGCCTCCAGCGTCGCCGCCATCGTACCGAGGACGCGAAGATACATCCATGCAATCGGAGCAGGAGTAGCCCTGAAGCTGCGGACCAGATTGCGGAGAGCTTGCGCCCTTCTGGCCAGCAAAATCACCTGCCCCTTGAGAGTGTCGAACTGCACGCCTAAGTACTCCAGCACCTGCAAAGGCTGGAGCCGGCTTTTCGCCGGATTGACCACCCAACCGAGACTCTGCAAGAAGTCTACCACCCTTCCAGTTACCTGACGACTTTCCGTCTTGGACTTCGCCCGAATCAACCAATCGTCCAGGTAAGGGTGCACCAAGACACCCTCTCTGCGCAACGCCGCCGCTACCACCACCATGATTTTGGTAAAGGTGCGCGGAGACGTCGCGAGGCCGAAGGGCAACGCCTGGAACTGATAATGTCCCCAGGGCAACACGAACCTTAGCCATCGCTGATGAGCCTCCCGAATGGGAATGTGCAAGTAAGCCTCCATCAGATCCAACGACGTCAGATACTCGCCCTGACGCACTGCCACGATCACCGACCGTAATGTTTCCATACGGAAGTGAGGCACCCGGAGACAGCGATTCACGCCCTTGAGATCTAAGATAGGCCGCAGCGCTCCACCTTTCTTTGGCACCACGAAATAAATGGAATACCGGCCCAAACTGTACTGCGCCTTCGGGACCTCCACGACTGCCCCTAAGCGCAACAGTCGGAACAAAGTGCTGCGGACCTCCAAAGACTTTCTTCGACCCCTGCAAGGAGACATGATGAAAGAATCTCGTATGGGCCGCGCGAGCTCCAGCGCATAGCCCTGACGAATCACCTCTAGAACCCACTGATCGGACGTGATAAGGGTCCAGGCAGATAGAAATTCCCGGAGCCTCCCCCCTATGGAAGTTTCCTCCGCCGGGACCCGCCTCATCTCATTGCGGTCTGCGAGCTGCTGGGGCGGAGCTGGAGGAGAAACCCCTACTGGCTCCCCGAAACCCCTGCGCTCGGGAAGCAAACCTACCCCTCCGAAAGGACCCGTAGCGCAGGGACCGAAATCTGCGGAAGTCCCGAAACTGGCTTCTTTTTTTTTTGAAACTTTTATTTTCACTTTACAACAAGCAAACGAAACAACAAACCAAAGGAGACAAATACAAATATACACATAAGGAAAGCAACCCCAATTACCCCCCACCCCTAAGCTTCTTCTCTGGAACTGAGGAGTATCATCAAAGAGGCGTATACATATAGCAGTGATTGTACATCCAAACAAACAAAAAAGTATCAGCAATATAAACTGATCAGGTGAAATAGATTTAAACAGTCAGATGGGAGCATTTAGCATTTTAAACATAATCGTGGAGTATCCTCCATTCAGACAAATGATAGAGGGTCTGAACGGAGAAACCAACAGATGAGGTATTTGTTCATATTTACTGTATAGACTGACAGGATGCCACCATTCATTGAAATTAAGAGGGGACCTATTTTTCCCCCAGTATTTTCCAGTAATATTGTAGTACCGGGCATTCAAACATAATATAAGTTAGTATGTGAATGGCCGTGTGGCATATCCAAAATCTGTTGCTCTGGGTAGCGGTCATTTGACTAACCTATCAGGAGTATAGAAACTTCGGTGGATTAAAAGAAAAAAGTGTCTGAGTAAGTGAGGGAGATCGAGAGATCCATGTCAACCTGCTCCAGGCTGGGCTCCCATGCTCCGGGGTCAAAGCTACATGCAACTCCCGCTCCCAGAATTTCGGTGCTGTCTGAGCGCCTTGGTGGATAATGGGAGTGAGGGGAGAAGCAGCCTCCATATATCTTCTAGCGCAAAATCTGTTATCAAAGCAGTAAAAGAATCAAGACTCTTGGGTGGACCACTCGTTCTGGGCGGCAGCCAAGCTGTCAAGGGCTCAAGTACTTGGTTGAATCGCCGCCGAGCATTAATGGAGGGCTGGCAAATGCCTGTGCTAACTGCATAATACTTGCATAATAAAACAGGATTCTCCACATTCGGAGCATAAATACCAATACACGTAAATTACAGTCTCAACCTGAAGGTGTGCACGGGCCCATCTACCCTCCTTATCAAAGCTAACATCCATTACAATAACTTGCAGAGACTTCTTAACCAAAATGGCTACCCTACACCGCTTGGAAACAGCGGAAGAGAAGGCAGTCGCCATATTAGGCGTGGTATAAGTTTCAATGCCGCAGCGGAATTTAAATGCATTTCCTGAAGAAACATTAAATTAACATGCTCAGGATTAAAATAGCTAAGGATTTTCTTTCTTTTGATTGGACTATTAATGCCGTTTACGTTTTATGAGAAGATCTGACACAAGGCCATCAAGAAAGATTATAAATTCTGAGAAAGAACACAATAATGCACACAGTTTCCCAATGTCCCTCATCTTAACTATGTATGACTGTGCACATAACATAATAATCAATGAGTTAATGAAAATCATGAAAACGCCCCATATAAAATAATAAGCACCGAGGTGCACTAGAGAAGAAGCAAAACCCCAGAAATTACTGGCGACCTAATGTCTGCGGGGAGAAACTCCAGAGAGGGCCCAAGCTAAAACATATAACCTGTAAAACTATGCACGTTCCGAATCCCACCGAGGTGCACATCATGGAGGGATAGAAGGCCAAGTAAATTATAGATAGAAAGAAAAGTCCAGGCAGTCTCTATTCCAGGCTGGGATCACCGCGTCGGGCCGTTCAAGATGGCGGGCAAATCCGGCGAATTACAGATCAAAATTGTTGAATCATAGTGGTTGGATTAGCGCATCTGATCTGCGTTATTTGGAGTCCAAAAACATTGCTAGTAGATCGGGATCTTCGAATGTTATGGCTGGGTTATGGAGAGTCACTCTGAGCTTCACTGGATATATTAGGCCAAAGTGAGCCTGTAGTTATTGAAGTCCAGGGCGAGAAGCAAGGAGTCTCCTCCGTCGGTCAACTGTGGACTTTGCCACGTCAGGGGAAAAGAAACTTTATGACTTTCAAATTCAAGATGATAGTTCGCCCGGGCAGCAGTGCGAATTTACTCTACTTACTGGTATCGCAATAATCGAAAATTGAGAGCCCGAGGGGCCGTCCGATTGAGCGCCATATTAGCAGGAGCACGATGCGCTCGGTCAGTCTCCAGATCTCTGTAAATAATAAT
The DNA here is from genome assembly GCA_033557465.1 of Ichthyophis bannanicus. NCBI lineage: Eukaryota > Metazoa > Chordata > Amphibia > Gymnophiona > Ichthyophiidae > Ichthyophis > Ichthyophis bannanicus. Next base: position 944,936,567 of record CM066034.1, read on the forward strand.
CTTTAGCAAGGGGGGGAGAGTTTTGACCAAGAATTCTCGCATGTCTCCTGCTCTCACATCCTCCAGTACTCCAATGAGCCCCATATGGTTGCAACCAGCTCGATCATTGCTATCCTCTAGCTCTTTTTGAAAATTCTGTATCATACGCTCAGCCTTGCCCAATTTCACCAAGCGCACCGCGTGCGAGTCAAGGACCTCCGCCATGTTGTCCTGTCGTAGTGGGAGACTTTCGAGCCGGTTCTGAAGTGTGCCAAAGTCTTCACGCATGGTTCGGAGCGCCGCTCCGTTGGATTGTACCAGCAGCTTCACACCGCGTATCTCCTCCAAGATCCCCTGTGGCGTTGCGGGGTTTTCCCAAAGTGGGGCCATCTTTTGTGGGGAAGAACTCCGTTTTGGAGCGTTTTCCGTGTGAAGAAGAGGGAGACCCGAGGTCCAGTCGCACTGGTTTGTGGCCCGCCGTTCCCCCCGAGGCACCCCGGTAAGTTCAGAGCAAAAAATGAAATTTATGCAGGTATTAATTCAGGATTCTGAGTAGGCCTCTCGGGAGCTTCAACGCAAAGCGTCTATCCCGCTGGACATCAGGCTCCGCCCCCCCCCGAAACTGGCTTCTAAACCCCTGCGTGGACTTTCCCTGCTTCGGTTTGTCCTCAGGAAGCCGACCCGCCTTAGTCTCCCCGAGGTCCTTAACTAACTTATCCAGATCTTCTCCGAACAACAACCGACCTTTGAAAGGAAGCTTACTAAGCCTAGATTTAGAAGAACCGTCCGCCACCCAATTCTGCAACCACACAGATCTGCGGGCGGCTACTACAGACGCCGTGCTATTTGCGAGTGCCCTAATCAAATCATAGTGGACATATGCCAAATAAGCCGCACCGGACTCAAGACGCCCCAGCTCCTTGAGCTCCTCCAAATCTAAATGAGGGGAAAGACGCAACCGTTGCACCCAGCGCAAACATGCCCTAGCCACCCAGGCGCCACAAATAGAGATTTGCAACGAGAGCGAATCAGCCTCGAAGGTCTGCTTGAGGAGACCGTCCACTCTACGGTCCTGGGCATCTTTCAGCGCGGCGCTGCCCTCTACTGGAATGGTTGTCTTTTTGGTGACTGCCGACACCACAGCGTCCACGCGGGGTGTCTGAAACCGCTCCTTGTCCTTATCAGCCAGAGGGTACAGTCTATTCAAGGTGCGGACGCCTCGGAGCCCTGTCTCCGGCTGGTCCCATTCATCCTGAATCATCTTATCAACCACCTTATGGACTGGAAACACCACCTGGGTCTGTCGGACCGCCTGAATAACGGGATCCTCAACGTCGTCTTCCTGCGACGGCGGAGCTGCCAGTTTTAACATCTGCAGTGACTCTGTGATCAACGCCGGAAGCTCCTCTCTACGGAAGACCCTGATAATTTTAGACTGCTCCTCGGGCTCCAGGATTTCCCCTTCCTCCAGATCCTGCAGCCCTTCCTCAGTTTCTCCGTCATATTCTTCGACGTCCGGCCACTCCGACTGCACCGTCGGGGAGGCCTTGACCTTAGGTTTCTTAGGCGCCGAGGGACCCTCCCCAGCGTCGCCCGAGGCCACGCTTGGGGCCGCCGGCCCGGCTCTGTTGGAATCATCAGTCGCTCTACCTTGGCGCCGTAAACAGAACACCTCAAGATGAACTCAGGACAAAAGTCTGCGGGCACCTCAGTCTGCTCTGCTAGTAGCGCCACAGAAGATCCCGCAAACTCTTCCATGAGACCCTCTTGCAGAGGGACAAGAGGCGACTCAGCCCGAGTCCCCTCCAGTCCCTCCGGATGCTCCACAAGGTCTTTAAGGTCCATCTGCTGCTCCACCGAGGACGACAGGGAGGCACACCCCCGGCACACCCCCGACTCAGCCACCGTGCCCCTTCGGGTCCCACAGATTACACACTGGGGCCGACCCGTCATAAGTGTGATCAGCTCAACAGCTCTGAGCCGACAGCACTGACAATCTGCGCTGTTCTCTTGGTTTTTACTTTTTTTTTTTTTGCAAACTGAAAGCACAGCTAGCTAACCGAACAGAAGAAATTACCAGCTACAAACTACAGTGTACTAACAGCCCGGGCTGCAGCCACCCCGAGGAAGAGCCCCCCCCCCTTCTCTCAGCGACCGACCCAGAGCCTCGACTGAAATAAAGAAACTAAAGAAATCCACGGAGAGAAAACAAAAAGAAATCGCATCCCCCAAAAGAAAAGGCCCAAAGAAAACCAAAGACTGCCTACCTGCTTTAAGTCCAGCGACGCTGAGCAGCCACGCGGTTTCCCGTGCTGCTCAAAATGGCCGCCGGGAGCATATATTGAAAAGGGCGCCAAACGCAACAGCGCGCTTTCACTGACCCGGGACTGTCTCTGTCAGCGTCACAGCCTGCCGCTGGTGATAGGCTGACTGGGCAGGTCTGCGGGATTCCCCTCTGCCCTCCGGAGCCTCGTGCACAGCCCAGAACGCAGCAGAACTGAAGAAAACAAAAAACACAACGCGCCTGCAGGCACAGAGACGCGCGATACCGACAGCAGCAGGCTCGTCGGTCATTCAGCACACAGCACGGTCAAAGAGGGCTCTCCCCCGTAAAGTCCGGGGGGAGAGAGACTCCTGCCGCCAAGGACCAAGCCCTTCCCCTGCACACCGCACCGGTGGATCTGGACACAGGCAGAGGCAAGCAAGCTAAGCAAACTGGCTCTCCGGGTCTACTGAATTTTTTTTTTCAATATGCTTAATAAGAAAACCAACCAAATAAATTAATTGCCCTAAGGCTGAACCTAACTCTCCTTATCTGTTCCTCCAGTGAGCCCTCTCAGGGGCTCACAAAGTCCTCCTGCTGCAAGGAGACTGGTAACACTGGGAGGAGAGGTGGAGATCAGCAAGCTATATCCAGTGATGTCATCATTCTGACATACCAGTCTCCAGCTGCAGGAGGAGGTTGACAACCCAGGAGTAGAGGACTGAACGGGAGGAACGATAAGGAACTACAGCTTGAGCACCTCAAAGTTGCAGAATCAGTCACTACAAGGAAGCGAAACAAGTGTTCACTAGACTTAATGATTTTGTTGATTACCACAGCGCATAAAAAATCAGAATTATATAAAGTAGAACTGGATGAAAAGTTGAATGAGTTAAAAAATGTGATAATGATTTTGATAAAGTACATATAGATTATAGTAAGAATATGGTGCAATATAGGAAGGACATTAAAAATAAGAAAATGGAGAAATTCAAGAGAGATGAGGAAGACTATCGAGTCGGATACGTGTACCATTGGTGCAGAAAGGTGGAAAATGATAGACTTTGGGTTAAAAGATCTACATTTTTTGACCGGATTGAAAGTGCATCAGATGATCCCATCCATACTCCTAACAAAGATTCTTCTCTGGAGCAAAAAAAGAAGAGAAGCAGGAGTGAATCAGTTGAATACAATGATGCCTTGGCATCATTGTTTTCTTCTCAGAGAGAGAGACCTGAAATTCAAAAGGAAAAAGGAAAAAAGAAAAATTTTTTCGATATGGATCGCCTATGGAAAGGGGGCGGAAGGAGTACATCTCGCTCCCGCCTACCTCAAAAAATGGCACCAGACAGGGAAAATGGTTTAGATCAAGAATGGACATACAACAACAATTATTCACACAGGGGTCGAGGACAAGGGAGAGGCAGGGGGAGCATGGACAGATCATACGAGAGGAGATATTGAATACTAACAATGTGATCAACATTTCCAATTACACTCCTACATCTCATGAGATTTCTGTATTAAATAAAGGTTTATCTTTTGTACCCTTCAAAAAATATGACCCTTTCGAAGCTCAGGTGGATCTATACAAATTTTTCCGTAAGATTAGGATACAATACTTTTTTCTGCATCAGGCTACTTCTTTAGATAATCAGTCCATTATAGAAATCCAAGTGGGTCCCTCCCCCACATACTGATCCTCTGATTGAAGCATTTGAAAAAGTCGTAACACAGCAAGTTGGAAAAATAGATGACAATGCACACTTGCCTTTTCATAATTTGACACGAGAAGAGAGGACGGCTATAAATTCTTTACAAAAAAATAATGAAATTATTATTAAGCCTGCAGATAAAGGTAGAGCAGTTGTGATAATGGATAAGTATAAATATATAGATGAAGTTAATAGACAACTCAGTGATAAAAAGTTTTATGTTTGGTTGGATGGAGATCCCACAGAAAAATTAAAAAGCAGCATTGATAATTTTGTTATCATTGCTTATGAAACAGGACATATTACGAAGAAAGAGAGAGAATTTTTAATCGTGGATAAAGCATAGTTACTCACCTGTAACAGGTGATCTCCCGGAACAGCGGGAATTTAGTCTTCATATATGGGTATCGTCGGTACCGACGGAGCCTGCGCGGGAACGCTCCCCAGCGTCCAATTAGGAAGCTTTTGGGAGCATCCAACAGCGCCTGCGTGCTGCCTTCCTGCCTTTCCCAACTGCCTCTCTCCAGTTGAGTTTAAAGCTGAGACAAAGAGAGAGAGAGAGAGAGAGGGAAAGAGAAAAAGACAGAGAGATACAACTCTAGGGGAGGTGGGTGGGTTGTGAAGACTAAATTCCTGCTGTTCCCGGAGATCACCTGTTACAGGTGAGTAACTATGCTATCTCCAGGAACAAGAAGGAATGTAGTCTTCACATATGGGGACTCCCTAGCTTTAGATGCCAGGGAGAGACCCCAGAAGTTGTGTGTCCCAGGGACAGGGCTCCAATTCCCCCCATGGATCTCTGGCATCCAATCAGGGATGGCGGGTAGGAGTTGATTGGGTATGGAATAGGTGTTGAAGAACAGCCTGACCAAACAAGGCATCCCGGCGGGAGTCCTTGTCCAAGCAGTAATGGGCTGTGAGGTATGAACCGAGGCCCAAGTGGCTGCTCGACAGATGTCGTCGATAGACACAGAGTGCAGATGAGCCATTGAAGCTGCCATGGCTCTCACGTTGTGAGCTGTGACATGGCCCTCCAGAGGAAGGTTCTTACTCTGATAGGCAAAGGAAATACACTGTGCAATCCAGTTGGACAGTATTCTCTTGGAGACTGGAAGTCCCAAATGAGAAGGATCAAAAGCAACAAAGAGTTGAGAGGACTTTCTATGTTGCTGTGTTCTTTGCAAGTAGAAGACTAAAGCTCTTTTACAGTCCAAAGTATGAAGATTCCTTTCTGCATTTGATGCATGAGGTTTTGGCAAGAACACAGGCAGGTAGACTGCTTGGTTAAGATGAAAAAGCGAGACCACCTTTGGCATAAAGTGTGGATGAGTCCTAAGGACTACCTTGTCATGATGGAACCCTGTATAAGGTGGATCAGCCATTAGTGCTTGCAACTCACTGATGCGACGTGCTGATGTGATTGCAATGAGAAAGATAACTTTCCAAGAAAGGAATTTCAATGAGGTAGTAGCTAAGTGTTCGAATGGTGGCTTCATGAGCTGACCAAGAACTAGGTTTAAGTCCCATGCCACCGGTGGTGGCCTAATGGGAGGCTTAGTTAGAAGAAGGCCTCTCATAAATCTTGCTATAAAAGGATGGAAGGAAATAGGTTGTCCATTTAGAGGCTTAAAGAAGCTGCAATAGCACTCAAATGGACCCTTACTGAGTTAGTCTTAAGTCCTGAATTAGATAAATGAAGGAGATACTCAAGTAATGATTCCAGAGGTATCGCCAGGGGGTTAAGACCCTTCTGCAAACACCATATGGTAAACCTCTTCAACTTGAAAGCATAAGAGCATCTAGTGGAAGGTTTCCTGGAAGCATAAAGGACATCCTTTACTTGCTGAGGAAGGTTAAGATCATGAAGATCTAGGCCTTCAGCAACCAAGCTCTGAGATGCAGAGATTGGGTATTGGGATGCCATAACCTTCCGTCCTCCTGTGACAGGAGATCTGGAGCAGACCCTAACTCCAGGGAGGGGGCTTGAGAGAGATGTAGAAGCAGAGGGTACCACACTTGCCGTGGCCAATGTGGAGCTATGAGAATCATATGGCCTCTGTCTCTCTGAAGCTTGAACAGGGTTTTGGGAATTAGGGGAATGGGTGGAAAGGCATAAAGGAAGTCTTGACCCCAGTGAAGGAGGAAGGCATCCCTGACCTGAGAACCCTGAGCCGGAATTCTGGAAAAGAACCGGGGAAGTTTGGCATTCAACGGACTTGCAAAGAGGTCTATGTCTGGGGTTCCCCAAATTTGAAAAATCTTGGCCACCCGGTCTCCATGTAGAGACCATTCGTGTGGAAGCAGAACTCGACTGAGTCTGTCTGCCCAAGAGTTTTTGAATGCCTGGAAGATAAACTGCCAGGAGATGAATCTGATGCTCTCTGGCGAGGGCCCATAGTCACAAAGCTTCGTTGCAAAGCGACAGAGAGTCTGTTCCCTCCCTGCTTGTTCATGTAGAACATGGCTACCTGATTGTCTGTATGAATGAGGACTGTCTTGTAGCTGGGCAGCGTATGGAACACTCGAAGAGCAAGGAAGATTGCTCTGAACTCTAAGAGATTGATATGTAGATGAGTCTCCTGTAGAGTCCAGGTGCCTTGGGTGGAGAGGTCTTGCAGATAAGCTCCCCAACCCATTGGTGAAGCATCTGTTGTGAGAGTTGCCTGGGATAAGGGTTGTTGAAAAGGGGACCCCAGCAACAGGTTCTGAGTGGACTGCCACTATTGGAGGGACAAAATAAGGTGATTTGTGTTTGCTATTTTGTCTGACAGGCACCCTGATGCCTGGGTCCATTTAGTGGATAAAGTCCACTGGGCTGCTCTCATATGGAGGCGAGCATAAGGAACTACATGCACAGTAGATGCCATGTGGCCCAGTAGTTGTAGCATTTCTCGGGCAGTGAGATGTGGTTTTAGCACTGCTTGAGAAGCTAACTGCACCATGCGAAGGCAACGGGCCTGGGGGAGATAAGCCCTTGCCTTTTTGGTATCCAGCAAAGCTCCTATGAAGTCTAGAGACTGAGCGGGAGTTAGACTGGATTTTGGGATGTTTATGACCAGACCCAAATACTGAAGGATACGAATTGTGCAAGATAGAGAAGTCCTGGCCTCTGACTCTGATGGGGCTCGAATAAGCCAGTCGTCTAAGTAGGGGAAGACGAATATTTATTTATTTATTTATTTATTTATGCTTATTTCTATACCGCTTTTTCCAAAGATCAAAGGCGGTTTACAGGTAACATTTAGTGAACATGGTTTTACATAGAACATCGTTTTTTTCATAACTATGTACAGTTAACATGATAAACGATAACATGGAACATTGTTACAGAACTAAATACAGTTTAACATGGATTATTGTTACAGAACTATTTACATTTTAACATTAGCTAGTAATGCTTTGTCTATTTACATTGATTCTTTGCTAAATTAAGCTTTGTTTCTTAAATGTAGTGAGTGTTGAGGCTTGTTGAGCTGTAGTTAAGGAGGATTGTTATGGTTGTGTGGTGTGTTGGGTGGATAGGATTCATTTAAATTTGTGAAGTGTTCTTTAAATAGAAATGTCTTCAGTTCTTTTCGAAATGTTTGAAGATCTTTTATTTTGCGGAGTTCTAGCGGGAGTTTATTCCATAGGGTGGGGGCTGCATAAGAGAAGGCTCTTGAGCTTGTGGTCTTCTTTGTTTTCCGGATGGATTTTTTTATTTCTAGTGAGTAGGTTGCGTTTTGTCTGCGGGCTCTAATTTCTTTTGGAGCTTGAATCAGAGTGGTTAAATGTGAGGGTGAGATGCCGTTTGTTATTTTAAATGTGGTTAGGAGTATTTTGTATGTTATTCTACTATTTATGGGAAGCCAGTGTAGTTCGGCTAATACGGGAGTTATGTGGTCAGCGAGGCGGGCTTGTGCTGTTACTCGAGCACAGATGTTTTGAGCTCTTTGGAGTAGGTTGGTGCTTGTAAGAGGGAGGCCAATAAGTATGCTATTGCAATAGTCGAAATGAGGAGTGATAAGTGTGCTGATGACAGATCTGAAGTCATGTGTGTCAAGTAGTGGTCTTAAGTGTTGGGTGATCCTAAGTTTATAGAATATGGTTTTCACTGTTTGTTTTATATGAGGAAGCATACTAAGTGTGTGGTCTATTATAATGCCTAGGTATTTTACTTCTTTTTTAACTGGGATTATTGTGTTGTTAATTGTTATAGTTTCAGGGAGATTAGAGTCTGGTTTTCTTGATACTGGCCCTAGAGTCTGGTTTTCTTGATACTGGCCCTAGAATATGCCTAGAGTGCGGGGAAATGCTGCTACCACAGCCATGCATTTCGTGAACACTCTTGGAGCTGAGGCCAGGCCAAAAAGAAGCACCCTGTATTGGTAGTGCTTTCCTTGAAAAAGGAACCGAAGGAACTTTCTGTGAGTTGGATGGATGAGAACATGGGTGTACGCATCCTTGAGATCTAGAGAATGAAGGTATGGCAGCAGAGTTCCTGGAGAAATCATCTTGAATTTCTCCTTGAACAGGAATTTGTTCAATTCTCTGAGGTCCAAAATAGGTTTGTATCCCCCTGTTTTCTTTGGGATAAGGAAATAGGGGGAGTAAAACCCTGTACCCTGTTGATGAATGGGTACTTCTTCTATTGCCCCTTGGGAAAGAAGTATAGTGACCTCTTGATCTAACAGGCTGATGAGAGAGGTCTGAGAATTGAACTGTCTTACCATTGTGGGAGGGGGCATGCACAGAAAGTGCAGCTTGTACCCCTCTCTTATAATGGAGAGTGTCCAATGCTCTACTGTTATCTGCTCCCACCTGGGGGCAAAGTGACATAACCTTCCTGGAATGGTGGAAGGCTCTGGTCCATTGAGGGCCAGGAAGGCTAAGTTCTCTAGATGAAAGTCAAAGGCCTTGTGGAGGCTGAGACTGCTGAGACAGTTGAGGCTTGGCAGTCTTTGCTTTCCTTTGTTTAGGTGGTTGCTGACCCTTTCGGACAAGCTGACCAGCAGAACGTCCCTGTTGGGAATAAGAGAGATAAAACCTCTTCTTTTTCAAGAAGAAAGGCTTCTTGAAAAATTTCTTTCTGCCAGGATCAGCTATGCCTTTGGATAGCCTATCCAAAGTAGAGTTGTCAGCATCCATCTCATTGGCTTTTTCTTGCCAATTCTTGCCGAATAGATTCTCACCTGTACAAGAGATATTTCCCAGTTTGTCCTGCACCCAGAGCTCCAAATTGGATGCCTGGAGCCAGGCAATTCTTTGTGCACCTATGGCAATGGCAGAGGTTCTGCTTATGCACTCAAAACAGTCAAAAGCTGCACGACTGACAAACTTTGAAACATCCTGGGCATGTTTAACCAGTGTGAGAAAATCCTGCCTTCTGTCCTCAGGAAGAAGAGGGCTCAAAACCTCTAAATCTCCTGTGACCTCTTTAAGGAACATTCCCATATATAAGATATAGCAACTGATCCTGGCAGAAAGCATGGAAGCCTGGAAGGTACGACGTCCAAAGGCATCCAAGGTTCTACACTCACGTCCTGGAGGATTAGAGGCATGCCTCTTTGCACTCCTGATCCTTCTCATAGCTGACTCCACAACAATGCAGTGGTGGGGAAGCTGAGTTTTTTGGAAGCCAGGACAAGGAGGGACTCGATACATAGTATCCAGTCTGCGAGAGTGAGGAGAGGTGGTAAGAGGTGTCTCCCACATTCTCAACATGAGATCATGTAAAATCTCATGGATAGGCAAGGTAGCCGCCTCCTTAGGAGCTTTGGGATATTGCAAAATCTCCAACTCCTTAGCTCTGGGCTCTGTTTCAGGAGTCACAGTAATGGACAACCCACGAGCCACCTTCCTGATGAAATCCTGAAAAGAAATATCTTCTGGAGGAGACATCCTACGTTTAGGAGAGGAAGGCTCCTCCGGGAGAAGTATCCCGGCACCGGCAGAGCTGTCAGAATCCTCGGAGCCCTCCGAGGATTCGAAGTACCATCTGTCCGGATGCTCTTGAAGAGACCGATACCCGTACCGACCGAAGTCGGTACCGGTGTATCGGCACCGGAAGGCATCGCATGACTGGGTGCCGGCAAAGCTGATACCGATGTTGATGCTATCGGTACCGACACCGGTACAGGCATTGGTGCCGGTACCGATTGAACTGTCTGACGCAGTTCTGAGGGCGTCGATGCCGCAAGGAGAGCCGCCAGTCTGCGTTCAATAGCTAGGAACCTCTGGTCTATCGACGCTGCTGATGCCTGGGTGTCAGTACCGGATGCAACCGGTACCCCAGAGCATGGCACCAGTAGTTCTGCCGAGGTCAAGGCCTCGAGAACATTCTGGAGCCCCGATAATGCTTTGGAAGCTGAAGCCTCCCGCTGGGGCAATTTTGCCGGTATGGAACCCTCAAGGGCAACGCCAGAGGCATCTTGATGCTTAAAAGGAGATCTACTCTTTGAGGACCGGCTGGACTTATGTTTAGTTACCTGAGATCCATGGGAGGAAGACGAAGCCCTGTAAGACGTCGATGCCACCGAAGCTGCATCGGAAGGAAAAAGGGCACTGAGCTTGGCAGCTCGGTTCTGTCGACCCCTTTTGGACATCATGGCACAAGCCATACACTCTGAGATGGAGTGGTCAGGACCTAAATATTTAAGACACCACTCGTGGGTGTTGGTGACGGAGATGGTACCGCCACACTTGGTGCATTTTTAAAAACCCGAGACGGGTTTCTCCATAGTGGAGGAAATTTTGGGCCTAAGGCCCAAAATGGCGCGCACCTGAAAAGAAAGTTAGGAAAAAGGATTTTTTTTTTTTTAAAAGAATGAAAGAAGAACCGGCGGTACCGGTATAGCGTCGGAAAAGGCAGACGCGACCACAAAAAAATAAAGAATAAGGAAACAATTTTCTGCGGTGACAGGAACACAACCTGCTGGCTCCGCAGAAAACGAAGAACTGGAGAGAGGCAGTTGGGAAAGGCGGGAAGGCAGCACGCAGGCACTGTGGGATGCTCCCAAAAGCTTCCTAATTGGACGCTGGGGAGCGTTCCTGCGCAGGCTCCGTCGGTACCGACGATACCCATATGTGAAGACTACATTCTTGCTTGTTCCTGGAGATACCCATTATACCCACAATTTATATCATTCCAAAAATTCATAAGTCTTTGAATAATCCCCTTGGTCGGCCCATCGTGTCAGCCATAGGATCATTATTAGAACCCATTTCTCAGTTATTAGATGTCATTTTAAGACCACATGTTATCGAGATGTGGTCATATGTTAGAGACTCCTCTCATGCGATAGATATTTTGTCCGCATTTAATGACTTGGGCCCTGATACTATTCTTGTCACATTGGATGTGGAGTCATTATATACGAATGTACCACAACGGGAAGCACTTAATATTATTGAGGAGTGCCTTCTTAGTAGACAAGATTAGACGCATACCCACCTCATTCCTCTTGTCTTTGGCTGAAATAGCATTGCGTAAAAACTTTTTTTGTGTTAGAGATTTATTTTATCAACAGATTAAAGGGGTTGCTATGGGGTCATCCACGGCCCCTGATATTGCTAATCTGTATATGTTTCAGTTTGAAGAAACTTTTTTAAATGACCACCCTTTTAAAGATATGGTTAGATTGTGGGTACGATATATTGATGACATTTTGGTAATTTGGGATGGACCAATGGACCAACTATCTGCATTTAATATGTGGATTAATGATTTAGATGCAAATTTGCGTTTCCAAATTACTTTAGACCCTATACAGATTCCCTATTTAGATTTATTAATAAGAAAAGAAGGCAAGAAATTTATGACGACATTATACAGAAAACAAACTGACAGGAAATCAGTTATTACATTACGCCAGCTTTCACAACCCATCTCTGAAAAACAATTTACCGGTGGGACAATTTTTAAGAGCCAGAAGGATATGTACTTCTGCTGCTGATTTTGAGCAACAGGCAATAAATTTGAAAGAGAGATTTTAAGCACGCTTATATCTCGATCAATTTATTGAAAATGCTTATATAAGAGCCCGGGACTCATCTCGCGATAAATTATTAGAACCACAAGATAATAAGAAATGTCAAACCAAGATTGTTTGTCCCCTTTTGTACTCTTTACAGTCCCGTAATATCATAGAAATCCTTAAAAAGGAATGGCATCTTATTCAAGCCATTCCAGGTTTTCATGACATGTCCTTTATTGTGGCTCATAAACGAAACGTAAATCTACGAAATATTTTAGTTCCTTCAGCTTTCACAGAAAGAAGAAATTTATCAATGCATAAAGGACAATATCAATGCGGTCACTGTTTGGTATGCACACACGTATTACCAGTACGAAACAATTTCACTCATCCGGTCACTCAAAATAAATTTTCTATTGAAGATTTCTCCAACTGCGATACGTCATATGTCATTTACGTGATTTTATGTCCATGCAACAAAATGTACATTGGCAAAACTATGCGCGCCATTCGTGTGCGCACAGTGGAACACAAAAACTGTATAAAAAGGAAGTTAGTTGATAAGCCAGTAGTTCAACACTGGCTAGATATGGATCATAAGATATCTGATTTAAAGTTTTGTGTCATTAAAAAAGTTAAATTAAATTGGAGAGGAGGAGACATTGACAAAACTTTGTTAAGGTTAGAACAACGATACATTTTTAGGTTGAACACCATGGTTCCTATGGGTCTCAACCTAGAAAAAGATTTTTCTGTCTTTTTATAGTACTTTTTTGAATCATTCTGTGCTGTTTTTTACCTATGTTTATATATATATATTTATTTATTTATTCATTTATGGTTCTTCCTTATCCAATTGTTACATTATGACATTTTAATTATACAATCAGGTGGTGGGTTTGTACAAGTGTCTAATACCCCACTTGGGAGTTTTTTTATAGGCATTCTTTTTTCAGTGGCCTTGTCGGCTTTTAATTGGTTCTAGTGATATTTATTTATTTTTTTATGGTATTTGACTCTTATTTATTTATAAACCACATTTTTGGTTCACTAAAGTTCCTTTAAGGAGGAGGTTCATAATAACAATTTGTTTTTCTATCCTCCATGTCGGGCTGTGACAGCATTTTTTATAATTTATATGTTACTTCAGTAGACATAATATTGATACATATGTTGTTAATGTTTTCCCTTCAATACACATATTGCACCATTAGGTTGCATGAATATAAATTGTTACTTGAACAATCATATCATGGATAAAAAACAGCGGTTCTAATAGACAAGTCTCCCTTACAACGTCAGTATCTGATGTGTATTTGTGCCGTGTAAAGAACTTTTTCCCGCCTCAGAGAAAACATTGTTATAGCGCACGCGCCGGCGTTTCCATTCATAACTGTTTAGGATCTTTACGCTGAGGCTGCTACTTGGCGTACAGCCTACATGAAAGCAGGTTTCCCTTCTCTCTTCTTCTCCCTTTTTTTTTTAAATATCTCGTTATATTGTTGCGTTGATTCGTCACGGTGATAATGTATATTCTTTCATTTGTTTCAGATTGTTTGACTGCTTTATTGTGATTATTTCACGTCCCTATTTGGAAGCCCATTTTTATTTTTTTGTTCTTTCATATACACAGTACGTAACAGTTCTATGGAAGGTTTCACGTAAATGATTTTAAAATTTCGAGTGCCTTCGGCACATACATAGTAGGTATAGTTCGCATGTAGGCTTTAATTAATTCAGTAATTACCCTGCCGAATTTAAGAAATGCAGCATTCTACACTCGATTCATTAGTAGAAGCCTCACATACAGATTCACGTACATTGATAAAATAGCTTCACAATGGCTACATAAGTATGCAATTCATTCATGGATAATGAAGTATGTTTTAAAAAATAGCATTTACAATATGATGCATCACGTCTGCTTTTAATAGTTACTGTTTCTTTTGTTTTCAAAGTTTGGTATGGTGCCAATTCTACAGAGTGAAACATACAAAGTTTAAATATAATGCCGGTGGTTTCACCATGGGGCAGTTTGTGTATGTAATACACAATATTTTAAGGTATCTCTCTGATTCATTCCTGCTTGGTCACGTTTTCCCTCATCTCTCTTGTTTTTCCCTTTTATTTATTTCTATTTTTAAGGTTGGTACATGTTTTCATTATTTAAGTTTTCATATGATTTTATTTTCTTTAATTATTAAGGCGCAATTTTAATGTTCTATGGTAGTTCATTTATACATATTTTTACTTATAAGTTTTGTATTTAACTACATTAATTTCTAAGTATTTTTGTTTTTATGTCAGCATTTGATTTAATATTGTCTATGAACACGTGTTTTGGGCGTTTTTTAATGTTAATTTTTTCAATGATTATTATCAATTTTTAATGTTTATTTATGCTTTTAGTTTAGTTTATGATGTTTTAACAGTATACATGTTTTGGTTTTAAATTATTTATGATGTTTTTATGATTTCTAGTGAGCCAAAAAAACCCTGACAAAGTATTATACGAAACACGGCCTGTGTCGGGTTGGCCTCTTCTGTTAAAGATTAATAAAAACAATTTCCGTGCATAACTGCTGCCCACTCAATTGGATTGGTTTTGTAGATACTACATCATTCATAGAAGATGATGTGTTTGAACAGCTTGCAAAACTGAAAGTGGACAAGGCCATGGGACCAGATGGGATACATCTCAGGATACTGAAAGAGCTCAGATAGGTTCTTGCGGGGTCTTTAAAGGATGTTTTTAATAGATCCTTGGAGACAGTTTTACAGTTCTGGAGTAGGGCTGATGTGGTAACCCTTAACAAAAGTGGTAATAGGGAAGAAGTGGCAAATACAGGCCAGTAAGCCTTACCTCCGTGGCGGGAAAAGTAATGGAGGCGCTCCTGAAAGAAAGAATAATGGACTTTCTCGAAACCAATAGGTTGCATGATCCGAGGCAACATGGTTTTACCAAAGGATGATCATGCCAAACAAATCTGATTGAGTTCTTTGACCGGGTGACCAGAGAACTAGATCAAGGGCATGCGATGGATGTAATCTACCTAAATTTCAGCAAAGCCTTAGATACTGTTCCTCATAGGAGGCTTATCAATAAACTGAACAGCATGGGAATGGGTCCCAAGGTGGTGAACTAGATCAGAAATTGGTTGACTGACAGACGACAGAAGGTGATGGTAAACAGAACTCACTTGGATGAAAGGGTGGTGATTAGTAACGTGCCCCAGGGATCGATCATGGGACTAGTACTGTTCAATGTATTTGTCAGTGATATTGCTGAAGGACTGAATGGAAAAGTCTGTCTTTTTGCAGATGACATGACAATTTGCAACACAGTGGACTCCCCTGAGGGAGTGGATAACATAAGGAAAGGTCTACAAAAGCTGGAAGAATGGTCTAATGCTTGGCAGTTAAGATTTAATGTGAAGAAGTGCAATATCATGCACTTGGGATGCAGAAATCCAAGGGAACTGTATGCGATAGGGGGCGAGAGGTTGGTGTGCATAGACCAGGAGAAGGATCTCTGAGTAATTGTTTCTGAGGATCTCAAGGTGGCGAAATAGTGTGACAAGGCAGTGGCAAAAGCCAGAAGGATGCTGAGTTGCATACAGAGAGGAATTACCAGCAGAAAGGAGGAGGTACTAATGCCACTGTACAAGTTGCTGGTGAGTTCTTACTTGGAATATTGTGTTCAGTTTTTGAGACCGTATCTCACAGACAGAGCTCCAGAAGAGTTATGGAATGACATCAAGAAGGTTGTGTTGGAAGAAAGCGAGAAGTCTCTATAAAAGATGAAAAAGCAAAAACGGCCAAAATGGATGACGGAAGAAACTCTGAAAATTGCCCAGAAACGCAGAGAAGGTAAAGCCAGAGGAGAAAGAAAGACAATCACAGAACTCAACAGAGATTTCCAAAGTGCAGCAAGACAGGATAAGGAAAAGTACTACAATGACACTTGCAAGGAAATAGAAGCAGAAACTATTAGAGGAAGAACAAGATCGGCTTTCCTAAAGCTACGGGAGTTAAAGAAAAGTTCCAGCCTCGAATTGGAATGTTACAAGAGGCTCAAGGTTCCATGTTGAATGATGCTGAGAAGATCAAGAAAAGGTGGAAGGAATATACAGAGTTTTTATATGATAAAGATCAAGTGGACCAACAGCCGTTTCAACCTGTACCTTATGATTGGAAACCACTGGTGATGAAAGAAGAAGTTGAACAGCATTGAAAGCCTTATCAAAGAACAAAGCACCAGGCATTGATAGCATTCCCATAGAAGTATTACAGCAATCTGATGCAGCTGTTACCATACTTACAAGGCTCTGCCAAGAACTATGGAAGACAACAGCATGGCCAACTGACTGGAAAAGATCTGTGTTTATACCAATACTAAAGAAAGGTGATCCAACTGACTGTGGAAATTATCGAACAATTGCTCTGATCCCACATGCCAGCAAGATTCTACTGAAGATTATTCAAAAGAGACTACAAGCATACCTGGAACAAGAACTACCTGAAGTGCAAGCAGGGTTCAGGAAAGGGCGAGGAAGGAGAGACATCATTGCAGATGTGAGATGGATCCTTGAAAAGACTAAAGAATACCAAAAGGATATTTATTTGTGCTTTATCGACTATAGCAAGGCTTTTGACTGTGTAAACCATGAGAAACTCTGGGCCACATTAAGAAGCATGGGTATACCAGAACACCTGATCGTTCTTTTGCGCAATCTGTACATTGATCAAGAAGCAACAGTTCGAATGGAACAAGGAGAAACAGAATGGTTTAAAATAAGCAAAGGTGTAAGACAAGGCTGCATACTTTCCCCCTACCTGTTTAATTTATATGCAGAACAAATCATCAGAGAAGCAGGATTGTATGAAGACAACAGAGGTGTGAAGATTGGTGGAAGACTCATCAACAACCTTCGCTATGCTGATGATACTACATTACTGGCTGAAAGTGAAGATGATCTGAAACATTTGCTTCTCACAATCAAAGAACATAGTCTCAAAATGGGCCTGCACCTTAATGTAAAGAAGACAAAGATTATGACAACTGGCATAATCAACAGGTTCATCATTGAAGGAGAAGAAATTGAAATTGTGAACAACTTTAACCTACTTGGATCAACTATCAATAAAGAAGCAACAAGCAGTCAAGAAATCAGACGACGCATTGCTCTTGGCAGAATGGCTATGAAAGACCTAGATAAGATTCTCAAGAGCAGAGATGTCTCTCTCCATACAAAAATTTGACTTGTTCAAGCCATGGTATTTTTAATAACATTATATGGATGTAAAAGCTGGACAGTGAAAAAGACAAGACAGGAAGAAAATTGATGCCTTTGAATTATGGTGCTGGTGGCGAATACTGTGTATACCATGGACTGCCCGAAGAACAAACCAGTCGGTACTAGAGATCAAACCTAAGCTTTCTTTAGAAGCTCAGATGACAAGACTTCGACTTTCATACTTTGGACACATCATGCAAAGAGAGAGATCATTAGAGAAAGGCATCATGCTTGGCAAGGTAGAAGGTCAATGCAAAAGAGGAAGGCCAGCAATGAGATGGATCGATACAATAACAGCAGCTACAGGTACCAGTCTGTCAACAATGAGCCGCCTGACTGAAAACCGAACACAATTTATGATAGCTATCCAGAGGGTCGCCATGAGTCGACTCCGACTCGACGGCACTTAACAACATCTCACAAAGGATATAAAAAGACTGGAAATGGTTCAGAGGAAGGCGACCAAAACGATTTGAAGCCTGTGCCAGAAGACATATGAAAAGAGACTTGAAGACCTAATATGTATACTCTAGAGGAGAGGAGGGACAGGGGAGATATGATTCAGACCTTTAAATACTTAAATAGTATTAATGAACAAACAAATCTCTTCCAAAGATGGGGAAGCTGTAAAATTAGAGGGCATAATATGAAGCTGCAAGGGGGTAAACTGAAAGGCAAGGTCAGGAAATACATTTTCACTGAAACGGTGGCAGATGCTTGGAATACCCTCCTGATGGAAGTGGTGGGGGCAAGTATAGTGACAGAATTCAAAATGGCATGGGAAAGACACAGTGGATCCCCTTATAGCAACAGGGTAAAATCAAAATAACCTTAACTGTCTCTGTTATCTCAACAAATAGGGGTGACCAGCACAGAATAGTGAGTACACCCCTAAACAAAGGCATGGGGAGGGGGGACATGCACAGAGTGGCAGGGGCACCTACTCTTGCCACCTTGCTAGCCATACTAGATGGACCATGATGGTCCTTATCTGCCATCATATAATATGTACACGATTTTGAATTAGGCAGGCTATGCACCATGGTGGCACATAGCCTGCCCGCCGACCCCTTTAACCCAGATTTTCACATCTGTGGCCACTGAAGTGAAAATCCAGGTTAGCCTGGATGTCCCAGAGCTGAGGCTACATGGGAAGCAGCGATTTTTGATTTTACCGGCATAGCCTCTGCGCCTTAAAGATTTATTTATTTATTTATTTATTTAGTATACATTTGTATACCGCTACTTCCAGCGATCAGCAGCGTTTTTTGATTACAGATTGGAAATTGTCAAATCATGACAGGAAATTTTTGAGGTATAAACACATTGATTAGATAGGAAAGCACAGCACACAGAGACCTATTTTACAGGGAACATGGGCTATGGAGGGTTAAGTGGCTTTCCCAAGACCACAAGGAGCACCTGTGGGACTAGAAACCTTGCCTATCTTTAAGGCGCAGAGGGCTACGCAGTAGCATCGAAAATCGCTGCTACCCATGTAGCCCCTTCCTCTGCCCGCGCTCCGGGATTCTCGAAGGGCACTACCCATGTAGGTGCCCTTCTAAAATCCCAGATAAGGCCTTTACATGGGTAACTAGGGAAGTTACCCATGTAAAGGCCTTCGGAAATTGGGCCTTATGTTGCCATGTAAGAAGACTTAGCCAATTCAATAAAATGGGGGGATAAGACCTTTTTCAGATGTGTTAGGAAGAGGAGGAAGAACAAAAGTGGTATTGTCAGACTCAAAGGTGAAGGGAAAGAATATGTAGAAACTGATGTGGATAAAGCAGAATTGCTTAACAAATATTTCTGTTCTGTGTTCACAGATGAAGGGCCAGGAACAGGACTTCAGAAAACACCCATAAATAGGAGAGAAGCGATGGGGATCTTGAATGTGTTCGTGAGGAACTAGTTAAATTAAAAGTAGACAAAGCCATGGGTCCAGATGGGATACATCCAAGAAAACTGAGGGAATTTGAGGCCATTCTAACGGCTCCACTGTCTAACCTTTTCAATGCTTCTTTGGAGTGGTGCCAGAGGACTGGAGAAAGACACATGTGGCCCCTTTACACAAAAATGGCCGTAAGGATGACATTGAGAACTACAGGCCGGTTAGTCTAACCTCTGTGTTTAGTAAACTTTTGTAAAGGCTACTCAAAGAGAGAATAGTGAGGTTTCTGGAGTCAAACGGATTGCAGGATCCAAGACAGCATGGATTAACCAGAGGAAGGTCTTGTCAGACAAATCTTATTTGACTGAGAGACCAGAGAGATGGACCAAGCTCTAGATGTTGTGTACTTAGATTTCAGTAAAACCTTTGACATCGTTCTACACAGGTGACTTATAAATAAATTGAACACCCTAGGGATGGACTCTAAAGTTACTGATTGGGTTAGAAATTGGTTGAGTGGCAGGTGACAAAGGATACAGGTAAATGGAGCTCACTCTGAGAAGAAGGTTACCAGTGGTGTGCCTCAGGGGTCTGTCCTTGGTCCAATTCTTTTTAACATCTTTTTAGTGAGATTGCGGAAGGGCTGTCGGGTAAGGTTTGCTTATTTGCAGTTGATACCAAAATCTGCAATAGAGTAGACACCCAAGAAGGAATAGATAACATGAGGAGGGATTTAGCTAAGCTTGAAGAATGGTCTAGAATTTGGCAGCTGAAATTTAATGCTAAAAAATGCAGGGTCATGCATGTGGGCTGCAAAAATCCAAAGGAGTGGTACAGTGTAGAGGGTGAGTTACTTCTGTCCATGAAATAAGAGTGAGACTTGGGTGTAATTGTGTCAGATGATCTTAAAGTAGTTAAACAGGTAGAAAAGGTGACTGCAAAAGCCAGAAGGATGCTTGGGTGTATAGGGAGAGGAATGGCCAGCAGAAAAAGGATGTGATAATGCCTCTATATAATTCTCTAGTGCGAGCTCATTTGGAGTATTATGTGCAATTCTGGAGACCGCACCTTCAAAAGGATATAAGCAGTTTGGAGTCAGTGCAGAGGAAGGCTACAAAAAAGGTTAGTGATGGTTATACTTATTCATAAACGGGTGCGCTTCACGTTGCACCGTCAATGGGCTGATCCCAATGGAAAATTTTTGCTGCTGTATGGATTGTTAGAGGATCGGGATATTATACTGGGCGATGTATATGGCCCCAATGTATTCGATCGGGATTTTCTTAACGGCATTGCAGCCAAAATTGAACAAATGCCGGACGTGCCTATGCTTATAGGGGGGGACTTTAATGGTGTTCTCGACGTCAGTTTTGGATACCTCTGCTGCCAAGGAGACGAGAGATAGGGTGCTTGGCTCCCAAGTGCTGCAACACTTTCGGGCCCGTCTGAACCTGGTTGATCCCTGGAGACTGCTACACCCGTCTGAGAAAGAGTTTACACATATCTCGCGGGCGCATGGGACTAGCGCGAGATTAGATTACCTTTTGCTCTCCACCACTACCTTTGCCCAAGTGGAAGAGGCGCAAATAGGACCCTTGGAAATCTCTGACCATGCTATGGTTTGGTTTGAGTTGCACTGGGGGAGCGAAACCAGATCATCTCGCATATGGCGGTTCCCCACCGAGCTATATCATGACCACCACTTTCGGCAGTTTCTGGGTCAGCGCTGGCGTGATTTTGAAGTAAACCACCAGGTCCACAAGGACGACCCGGAGCTGGTTTGGGAAACTGCCAAAGTGGTGCTGCGCAGGGATATCATCGGCTTTGCGGCTCGAACGCGGAGATTATTGGCAGAACGAATTATCAGGTTGGAGCAGCAGGTGTCGCAAGCGCGGGTGCTAAGTGGCCATACCCCTACCGTGTCCAATCGGAAACGATTATGGGAACTACAGGTTGCCTTAAATGAACTACTCCATCAGAGAGCCAAGAAATCGATACTGTATTACAAATATCGCTTACAGTGTTTTGGCAATAAACCGGGGAATTTATTGGGACGCTGCTTGAAGGGCCAGAGGGGCGGGCGGGGGGTAGCGGCGCTTCGGGATGAGAGAGGTATACTACAGCAGAAACGGGACGTGATAAGTGCAATTTTTAGGGGTTTCTTTC
Source organism: Ichthyophis bannanicus (assembly GCA_033557465.1). NCBI lineage: Eukaryota > Metazoa > Chordata > Amphibia > Gymnophiona > Ichthyophiidae > Ichthyophis > Ichthyophis bannanicus. The sequence continues at coordinate 944,957,833 of CM066034.1, forward strand.
AGAACTTGTACTCAGCGGGGGGGACTGACCCCACTACTATGGAAAATTACCTCCAGGGGCTAGCGCTCCCTAAGGTGACAGACGAACAACGGGCCCTGCTGGGGAGCCCGATAACCCTAGAGGAGGTGCAACTTGTCATTAAGAAGGCTAACTGCTATAAATCTCCGGGACCGGACGGCTATGGGGCGGAATTTTATAAACTATTGTCGAACTGGGTTAGCCCTCTGTTAGTGGATGTGCACCGGCAGAGAATGGAAGGTAAGGGTAGACGATGGGGAGAAAATCAGGCGTATATTACGTTGATACCCAAGCCGGGCAAAGACCCGCTGCAGGCGGCTTCCTACAGGCCGATCTCCCTGCTAAATTTTGATATGAAGCTGATGGCCAAGATTTTGGCCGAACGACTAGCGGGATTATTGGGGGATATTGTTCATGCTTCTCAGGTGGGGTTTGTGAGAGGCCGTTATGCGGTCCGTAATATTCGCAAAATCTTAACGTCGTTGGAGTGGGTGCATGGTCACCGGCTTCCATCCCTATTGGTGAGTTTTGATGCTGAAAAAGCCTTTGACCGGGTCGACTGGACATATTTGCAGCACCTATTACCACTGTACGGCCTGGAACAGGCTTTTTGTGACATGGTTAAGCGTCTCTATGATACACCGACGGCTAGAGTACTCTGTAATGGGGTCTTATCGGATCCCTTTCCCCTGTATAGGGGTACCAGGCAAGGCTGTCCATTATCCCCTCTATTATTTGTTCTGTCCATAGATCCCCTAATAAGGCGTATAGAGCTTGACCCGCAAATTCGTGGAGTTGAGATCGGCAATCAAGGGTTTAAGATGTCGACCTTCGCCGATGACATGCTGGTACACCTCCTAGATCCACGGGTATCTCTGCCCAGACTGTTACTGGAATTTCGATTATTTGGTAGTTTTGCGGGTCTCCGAATCAATGAAGAGAAATCAGAGGCCTTAGATGTTTCGGGGCAGTTACGAGGGCACTGGGGAGAGGAGGGGTTTCCTCTGAAATGGGCAGAACAGACGTTCAAATACTTAGGTGTTGTGTTGACGAGGATGCCGCAAGACCTCTACCATATTAACTTCGAGAGAGTTTTATTTGGGGTACGGAGCCAGTTGAGGGCGTGGAATCCGTTACCTTTATCGCTGATGGGGAGAATTGCAGCATTTAAAATGGTGGTGCTGCCTCGTATACTATACTGGTTGCAAACCCTACCCGTGTGGTTATTGAGGCGAGACCAGCTTAGGTTGGAAAAGGAGATTCAACGTTTCCTGTGGAAGGGGGCTAAAGCGCGGATCCCAATATCCCGTATGGTTGGCAAATGGAGCAGAGGGGGCCTTGGGCTCCCGGATATACGGCTTTATGCTTTGGCGTGTCAAGCTCGTCATCTCGGGGACTATTTGGGCGACACAAACGTATACACTCCACGGGACTTAGAAGCGGCCTTTGTGGCTCCCCTCTCGCTGATGGGAGTCCTGCATGTGGACAGTACGCAACTACCAAGGCGTCTCGCGCAAAATTTTATGTTAAATGCGCTGCGCCGTACCTGGCGACAATTAAATAGCTTTTGGCAAAGGAATTGGCAGGTGTCTAGCTGGCTCCCCATACGTGGAAACGTACAGTTCCTGCCGGGCTCCGATTCTAAGGCGTTTCAGTTATGGTATCGACAGGGCATACGGTATATAGGGCATGTAGTGGACCTTACCGGTAAATGTAAGTCATTCTCTGAGCTTAGAGAGGAATTTCAACTGCCCTCCACACAACATTTTGCGTACCTCCAACTCTCTCACTACGTGGTCAAACTGCCCAGAGAGGAACTGGAGGTGGATAGATCGGCGCAGCTTCTTGAATTTTTTGACCTTGGCGGTGCGGCACCACCAGCAATACGGGGACTGAAGTCTAGGCTGGAGTGCTTTGGGGTACGACCGGATTATGAGAGGGTGGAGATAGCTTGGGCAGATGAACTGGGGCTGGGGGTGCAGCCCGGCACTATCTGTGCGGCAGTAGGGCGGATACCAACCTTGGTGGGGGGAGCGCGATGGAGGGAGATTCAATATAAGGCCCTGACACGAGTGCACTTTTCGCCTCGGCGGGCTTTGAGGACTCATATTACACAAGACGTGTCTTGTCCTAGATGCTCTCTACCCTTAGCCTCCCTAACTCATATGTGGTGGCAGTGCAGGCGCATCCTTCCCTACTGGTCCCGTATTCGCAGATACCTTACGGGGTTGCTGCAGCAAAGATTTCCGTGGACTAACATTCTAGTTATTTTCGATCACTTGCATCTAACATTACCGGGGGGGAGGTGGGAGCGATTATTGGTGCGTAAGGCCTGTCTGGTGGGGAAAGGTCCGATTCTCCATAGATGGAGAGATCAACACCCACCCACGTTCTTGGAATGGCGCAATGGTTTCCATCAGCTGATGCTAGAAGAGCGTTGGTGGGCCCGGGGCTCTGTAAAGCGCTGGTCCACTTTTATGTTGATATGGGAACCTTACATTCAAAGCTTAGGCCCCCGCTGCCGGAACGAAATAGTGAATATAGGTTATTGAGCTAGGCAGAGTTACGGGTTGCGACGACGAAGGGGGGGGGGCGGTTGGGGGGGGTGGTTGGGGAGGACAGGGGGTACCCTAGACTAAGTCTTCACAAAAAAAAGAAAATGGAAAATGACTATGGGCGCTCTGACAACTGTTCTGTATACATGACTATCTATGGTTTGTGCCGCGACGGAGATAAGACTCCACTCCGTAGCGGCGTGTTGTTGTATATCTTGTTTGTCTGTATTGAAAGTTATGTATATAATGGTTTATATATAAATAAAGTTTGTAAAAAAAAAAAAAGGTTAGTGGTCTTCTTTATGAAGCATATGAGGACAGGCTTAAAAATCTTAATATGTATACTTTAAAGGAAAGGCAGGATAGGGGAGATATAATAGAGATGTTTAAATACCTCCAAGGCATAAATGCACAGGAGAGTCTCTTCTGATTGAAAGCAAGCTCTGCTACGAGGGGACAGGATGAGGGTGAAAGGGGATAGACTTAGGAGTAATATGCGGAAATATTTCTTTACGGAAAGAGTGGTAGATGAGTAGAATAGTTTTCCATCGGAGATGGTAGCGACAAGGACAGTATCTGAATTCAAAGAAGCATGGGACAAACACAAAGGATCTCTAAAGGAAAAAAGGGCACTATTATAGTTGATGGAAGGGCAGACTAGATAGGCCATGTGCTCTTTTTCTGCCGTCATGTTTCTATGTTTCTATAAAATTCCCTTTTGTCCATTAGTGTCTGGGAGTTGCTGAGAGTCAGTGCCTGAGAGATCTTTTGAAGGAATTCAGGATGCAAGTAGTCTTCTGGTTGTTCCTAGGGAATATGGGGTGGAGGAATGGACGGGCCAGTTTCGGCTGACTCTGGGTCATGATCCTAGTGTGCAGTGCAGGAAGTGCTGGGTAGGGAACAGGCTTCCTCTTCAAAAGAGTGAGCGGCCCCCAGTCCTCATAGGACTATTCAGAATGCTGGTGACCACTGGAAGGGGGAGGATCCTTGTGGGAGGATCCGAGGGTGCTTGCCTACAATCCACCAGGGAATCTAACGGAGTGAAAGCAACAGCTTGGAAAATGGCAGTACTGTCCTGGATAAAACGCTGGAGAAGCAGGAGAAGTGAAGAGTTAGGCTGGCTGGAACAGAAATGGCATAGCTGGGTACTGAGGGTCCTGTTGCTTGTCAGGGGGACCAGATATAGGGCCCTCTGGGGCCTAGTGTTTGGAACTAGTTTACCTTTGTGTAAGACAGTCAAGCATGTCTGGCTGATACTGGAGAGCAGTGACAGAACAGCATACTTGGAAGGCACTTTTCCCTTATGTTTTGCAGAAGATTTTAAGTGCTTAGATATTCCCATCTTGTTGGCAAGCTGTTCTTGCAAATCACATACCGGGGGGAGGGGGAGTGTAATGGAGCAACGGTTCCATGTCTGCAGGCTCTGTGACACTACCTGTTGAGCTGATACGAGTAGGATGTCTGCCTCCGGACGTGAGGCTGATCATAGAGAAAACCCCAACTATAACTTGTCTGTGCCCAGCAGAGTCTGAACGGGCAGTGAGGCTGATACCACGGATTAGCGGCCATATGGAGATTCAGCTGAAGCTTTCCGTGGCTGGAGTAGGTCCCCCAATCTCGCTGCTTCAGCGCTGCCAAAGAGCAATGAATTATTCCTGCTTTCAAGGAAGCTGTTCTGGTGCTGTAGATATCACGGTAGCACTTTTTTGTTTTTTTAAAACAGCCGATCATGAAGGAGGAGAGGGGGACAGCCATGGCTGATGCTTGCTGTGGTGAAGAGAGACTGGTGCATAAACATCTTGGGTTCTGGGAAGGAAGTCTGATGCATGCTCAAAGAAGTCAAAAAGACTTCTCTGAGCTGGGGGAGAGTCCAGCACACTGGCAGTATCTGAGATGTCATCATCACGTGTACCTGCATCCTCCTGCTTGTCTCTGCATTTTCTTGGACTCTCATTATGTATTTTGTACATTAGGATTATCTCCCTCTGCATACTATACACAGAATAATCACTGTTATCAATGCTGTTCTTCATGTTTTTCTCCTTTACCAGCCTGTGGGGTTTTCTCACATCCAGCTTTTTATTCTTTGGAACGGGAATGTTCCAAGTTATCATAACTTCTTCATTCACCTTAATTCTCTTAGGACCATGATCCCAGTGCTTTACTGGTACAGTGATGTTGTAGTGCTTAGAAAGTTTCCAGTGGATACACCTAGAAGAATTCTGCGCAACTGCGCAATGCAGAATTTATGCAGAATTCCCCACCTGTGCAGAATTCTCTTTTAGATTAAAGTAATTCATGTAATTCTTTGCATATTATTTTGATGGACCTTTTCTGTTTACAAAATACATTTTTGATATGATATTGTTTTAATTGTATAACACAATTCTCAAGTATAACATGAACATCAATTTAATGTTTTTGCACAATATCACTCTTCTTTTGTCATGTCACTTTCTAGATGTACAATGTTAGTTACTCACCTGTAACAGGTATTCTCCGGGGACAGCTGGAATCAATCCTCACCTATGAGTGACATTGACGTCGACAGAGCCCTCACAGAAGCATCTCCCCAGCTTTCAAAGAAAGCCTTTGAGAGATGCCACCATGCATGCGTGGTCCCCTTCCCACCCAAAGGTGCCATCTTGCTCAGTCAGATGACATAGCTAGAGCCAACAAAAGAAGATGGACAAAAATTGTACAGCAACTCCAAGGAGAGGAGGGAGGGGTATGAGGGCTGATTCCTGCTGTCCCTGGAGAACACCTGTTACAGGTGAGTAACTATGCTTTTTCCAGGAACAAGCAGGAAGTCAGTCCTCAGATATGGGACTCCCTAGCTACAGGCTACTGAGAACCTGTAGATAAAACACAGCCCAGCCGTGAGCAACCACAAGCGAATCTGAGGACAGACTCTGAGGACCCCAGTGTCTAGGGAGAACCATGGCTCCAATAGCCTGAACAGAAGGGTCGGAGGGCAGAAGTTGCCTAAATTCCGAACAGATTATGGAGTATGGCCTGGCTGAAGGCACTGTCCCATTGGGGCTCCCTCTCCCTCTGCAAAAGTGTGAATGGAAGACCAGGTGGCGGCCCGGTAAATGTCTGCCATAGGGACAGAGCGTAGGCTTGCAACTGAAGTTGCCATAGCCCTGACATTGTGCGCCATGACCCAGCACTCCAATGTACCCCAGCCTGGTTGTGGGTGAAGGTGATGCAGTCCGCCACCCAGATGGACAAAGTCCGCTTGGTAACATCCTCCCCCAGACTACTGGGGTCGTAGGAAATGAAAAGCTGCAAGGATGTGCGGTGGCCCTGAGTACACTGCAGATATAAGGACGGGGCCTTTTTGCAGTCCCAAGTGTGGAGAATGGCTGATGCCTTGTCAGTGTGGGGCTGTGGAAAGAAGGTAGGAAGTACCACCTCCTGGTTGAGGTAAAAATCAGATACTACCTTCAGGTGGAATTTCAGGTGAGTGTGGAGCATGACCATGTTCTTGTAGAACCTGGTGTAGGGTGGCTCGGCCACCAGGGCCTGAAGCTCATTGACTCTGCAGGCAGAGGTGAGTGCCACCAGGAAGGACACCTTCCAGGAGAGGTAACGTAAGCGGCAGGTAGCCAAGGGTTCGAAAGGCGGCTTGGTAGGCTGCGCCAGGACCACATTAAGATCCCATTACGCCAGAGGTGGTCAGATGGGCGGCTTAGATAGCAGCAAGCTTCGCATGAATTCGGTAATGAGGGGCTGCCCGGAGAGAGGCTTGCCCTGTATGGAGTGATGGTTCACAGAGAGCACGCATAGGTGTACCCTGATGGAGTTGGACTTAAGTCTGGACTGCAAGAGGTGGAGCAAAGATTGCAACATCGAGTGCACCGGGCAGGAGATTTAATCCACATGATGCTCTGTACACCATACGGAGAAACTGCACCACTTGAAGGCATAGGCCTGTCTAGTGGAGTCCTTGCAAGAGGCCAGAGGACCTCCTCCACCTCCTTGGGGAGGTTGAGGGGTGCTAAGGCTACCCATTCAGTAGCCATGCTGTGAGAGACAAGGATCACAGGTTGGGGTAGAGAATCAAGCCCTCCTCCTGGGTCAATAGTCCCGGGGAGCTCCCAAGAGGGACTGGGGGGGACTCCATCGAGAGAAAAAGAAACCCTGACTTCAACTCCCTTTCTGTATTCAGTCTGCAAAACTTCACCCTACCAGTTAAAGAGGAGGTGAAATACTTAGGAGTCACCCTTGATAAGACCCTCAACTTGACTGCCCACATAAAGCAGACAGCTAGAACAATCTTCTTTAAATTAAGGACCATTCAACAACTCAGACCTTTTATATAGATTACTTCAGGACCATAGTCCAAGCATTAATCACACCTTATTTTGATTTTTGTAATAGCATACTGCAAGGCAAAACTAAAAAGAACTTAAACATACTCCAAATGGCTCAAAATGTCACTGCCCGTAATAATAGTGAAAGCCAGACTACCTGATCACATTACTCCTATATTGTACACCCTCCACTAGCTTCCAGTTGCCAATAGGATAAAATACAAATCCAAATATGACCATGTTTAAATTAATCAACAATATAGCACCTTCTCATCTTTCAACTTTGATCCAAATGCCCCCCTAAAAAACAGAACTAGAAGACGGAAGAACCTTAACACTCTTTTAGTCCCTAACTCTTTTCGAAAAACTAAACAAATAACAAGTAACTGTGTTTTCATTTGTTGCTCCTGCTCAATGGAATGCCCTCCTGGAAAGTCTGAGAGAAATTAAAGACCTCCAAGATTACTGGAAGGAATTAAATACTATACTTCTGTTCATCCAGCATTTCCATAACCCTAATTTCACTTCCGATCAAGTGCCACTTACCAACTTGACCCCTGCACCACATAACATTTGCTTCACTCCAAACCAACCATAATCTCACACCTACCCATGAATGTTTCATTTTGCTTGCCATTACTGAAACCTCTGCCCATACAATTGACATGAAAGATATATGATTGTAAATAGTTCTTATGTTTAACTGTTTATTGTAAACAGTTCACCGGTTACACAATGTTCAATGTATTATGATTTGTTACATTTTAAACCACCCCTGTTCGCTGTAAGGGGCGGTATAGAAAAGTATTCAAATAAATAAATAAATAAGCAGTAAGAGAAACCAGGGCTGCCTCGGGGCCACTAGGATCATGGAAGCTTTGTCTCGCTGAACCTTGAAGAGGGTCCACGCTATCAGTAGTGTGGGAGGGAAGGCATAAACAGATCCCCTGGCCACAAGATGAGAAGGCATCTGCTGCTATCTGCGCTGGGTGCTGTTGGGGACAGCAAAGAGGCTGGCAAAGAGGTCTAGGCTTGCGGTACCCCACAATTAGAATAGCCACTGTGCCACCCTGGGGTCCAGGCATCACTCGTGTGGTTGGAGGACCCTGCTCAGCCTGCTAGGACGTTGTTCTGGCCCGGGAGATATACTGCCCTGAGGAGTATACTTTGCCTGGTTGCATATGAGCAGCATAGGTAGTAGGAGCCTGGGCCTCCTTGCTTGTTTGGGTAGACATTGCGACTTCGTTGTCTGTATGGACAAGCATTGACTGATGCTGCAGGCGGTGCTGGAAGGCCTTTAGCGCAAGAAAGATGGCCCTGAGTTCCAGCAAGTTGATCTGCTGTTGGCTTTCTTTGAATGACCAGATCCTCTGAGTGTGCACTTCCTCGCAGTGGGCACCCCAGCCCAGCAAGGAAGTATCCATTGTGAGGATCCTCTGGGGAATAGGGAACTGGAAGGGCATGCCCTTCTGCAGGTACTGTGTATCCTGCCACCAGCTGAGTGACTCCGCCAGCTGACGGGACACTGAGGCTCTATCCTGCAGTTGGCCCGTCGCCTGGGTCTACTGTGAGTGGAGATACCACTGAGCGGCCTGCATGTGTAGGCGGGCGTTGGGGACCACATGGGCCATGGAAGCCATGTGACCGAGGAGGCAAAGCATGGACCATGCCGACACGGCGTGTTAGCGTTGCACTTCAGTTGCTAGGGCCTTGAGACGATCTGCCCTGACCAATGGGAGGAAAGCCCTGGCTTGGAGGGTGTCCAAGTGATCCCTATGAACTCCAAGTCCTGTGTTGGAGTGAGATAAGATTTTGGATGATTTATCACGAATCCCAGGTGCTGTAAGACCTTGATGGTGTGGCCTGTGGCCTGCAGCACTTCCGAAGCCATGTCCCCTTTTACCAGGCAGTCGTCTAAGTAAGGGAAGATGGAGACCCTTTGGAGACAAAGATAGGCGGCCACAACTGCTAGGCATTTGGTGAAGACCCTTGGTGCGGAGGCTAGGCCGAAGGGAAGTACCCTGTACTGGTAGTGGTCGACCCCGACCATGAATCTGAGGTACTGCCTGTGAGTGGGATGAATAAGCATCATTCAGGTCCAAGGAGCATAGCCAATCTCCCTGCTGGAGGTAGGGCAGTAATATTGCAAGGGAGAGCCCCAGGCATTCCGGCACCAGAAATTTGTACAGGTTTCTCAGGTCCAGGATGGGCCATAGCTCTCCTGTTCTTTTTGGGACCAGAAAGTACCTAGAATAAAATCTTTTTCCTCTCAGGTGGTGTGGTACGGCTCCATAGCCGTGTCTCTGAGAAGGCCTGCAAGTTCTTGAATTAGCAGGGCCTGGTGCAGGGGAGACCGAGGAGGCTCCCTGGGAAAGAAGGGTGGAGGCATCTGGTCCAATTGAAGGAGGTAACCCTCCCTGACCACCTGAAGTGCCCATGTGTTGCTGGTGATGGAAGCCCACTTGTGGGCGAAACGGACCAGATGCTCCCATGTTGACAGCTAAACCTCCAGTGGAAGAGAGATGTCACACCCTGGGCCGCCTGTAGCGTTAGCGTACTGGTTGGGCTGCAGGGGGACCTTTTATTGAAAGGTTGTAGTTGGGCTCCTTTGCAATAAGGTAGTTGAGGCACGAATGGTTAAGGTCAAGACAGGGTTTTATTTCCCCTCCCGGGGACGGATTCCAAACACAGGTAATAAAGAAACATAAGCCATACACTCTGGCAAAAAGGATAGGATAAAGTAAAGTCTTGTACTTTTAAACAGGCAGTTAGATTACTTCCACAAGTGTATCTCTTCAGCACAGTGAAACCACATCACTTAATACAGCCAATGAACAGTCCATCTGATTGTCAGATAATTCTGTTTCTGGTGGATCAATTATCATTGATTCAATCTGACTATCATCTGTACCACTCTGCTGCTGCCTATAGAGTGTTGGCAGATTATTCTCCTCTGCCAGCTCCCGTGACCTCCCTACTATCTCCTCTAGCAGGTAAGGGTCTGTATCACCATATCTTGGCAAATAATTGTAATGAGAGTTATGTCCCTTATAACTCCTACGTGAGAAAGTCTTATATCCAGCTTTACATTGGCTAATTGGCCTACCTTCAGGGTTTGAGGCAAGAGAAAGTCTGTGCACTGCTCCTTTTAGAAGGGGTTTAAACCTTAGAGGCTTTTCTCTACGTTCAGGCTGCTCAGCACCCTCTTCCAACATACAAATGTCTGGCACCATATATTCTCCCTTTCTTGAAGCTTGCAAATACTTTCCAGTTATCCTGACTGGTACTTTCTCCTTGTGAATGCCTTCACCATAAGGAATAGGTTTTGAGGTTTGGTTAAAAGGTTTCTGTGCCTTTCTCCTCCAATTAACTCTATTAGCTGTTAGCTGCCTTTCTCTTTCCCATTCAGAATCAGAGTCACACACATAAGTTTTCCTACAAGCCCAGGGCAGACGTTGCTTTCCAGATTCAGACCTCAGCTTGCACACAGACTCCAGCTGGTTCTGATTCACCACGTCTTTCCTGCTTCCTGTTGCTGGCTTCTCTGAATTCTCTGAGCTGCTTTCTCTGGAGCTACCAAAGCCAAAGCTCCTGCTCCTCCTACTGCCACGGCTGCTCACTAACTCTAGTGAACGTCACTTATATGTTTGCTGAGGCTCTAATCCAGCCCTTCCCCCTCCCAGGTGAAAGCTATCAGAGCTATGAGCCGGGGATTGCTTATCAGCTGTGCGGGGTTCTTTCCCTCGTGGCTGGGAATGTTTGTGTTGCTCTTGGCAATTGGGTGTCCTGATATCTTCCTTCCTGCTAGAAACAGCCCTATTGCTCATAGGTTCCTCTGTTTTTCTATCACAGGATATCTTTTCCCCATTACAGAGACTATGCTGGAAGTGTAAAAAATCCCGATCCAGGTTGGGCTGAGGCCGGTGTCTGGGAATTGGAGCCCTTGGGCTTGCACAGGCCCTAGTCTGTGCCCTTGCCCTGGTGACCCTGCTGAGGAGTCTGGGTGGCCGAGTATGGAGGATAGCCTCGATAGGGCTGGCCCTTTCTGTGGAAAGGAGGCTTCTTTCCAAGTGGTCTTTTCCTAGGAAGAATGGAAGTCTTCCTCAAGAGCCGAGTCCAGGTAACATACTCGGTCTCGATTTTGACTGCCTTGTCCTCCATTGGCTTGCCAAAGAGTTGTTCCCCGAGGCAAGGGATATCGAGGAGCTTCTCTTGGACCCATTACTCAAGGTCCGATGTTTACAGCCAGGCTTGGAGTCGGGCACCAATGCCAGCGGCAGCAACCCTTGTGCTTGACTTGAAGACATCGTAAGCAGCTCGAGACAAATATTTAGAACACTCTAATTGACTTCTTGAGAGTCTGGAAGTGCCAGAGATTGTCTCCGTTGAGACCAGCCATGAAGCCTCTGAGTTTCTTGGCAAGGTCTCGGAGGAACATGCTTATGTATAGTTGGTAAGTTTGAATGCAGTACACTAGCATCGAGCTCTGGTAGCATTTTCACCTGAGGGCATCAAGGGTGCAGGCTTCCCTGTCTGGGGACACCAATGAGTGCATCTTTGGGCTCTTCTGCCGGCGCACGGCTGACTCTACCACCATGGAGGTGTGAGGGAGTTGGGCTTTCCAGAAGCCCGGTCTTCGCTGGACCTGGTACATCGTATGTAGGCATTGACTGATGATCGGCATCGATGCTAGAACTTCCCACATCTGGAGGAGGAGCCAACTGAGGTTGAAGGGGACAGGGACCGTCATGGTCTCCTTAGGTGGTGTCTCATACTGAAGGATGTCAAGCTCATCAGAAACGAGGGTCCTCCTCTGACTCCTTGGTGAGGAAGAGAGCATGCACCATGTCCCTGACAAACTCGAGGAAGGAGGTATCCTCGGGTGGGGATCGGCACCTTGCAGCTGGTGGAGATGGGTCCAAAGGGAGATTATGGTGGGTCCAAATCTCCGGAGATGTCTCAACATCAGAATCCCAGTCCAAGGAGTCTGAGGAGGACTCCAGACCCAACAGCTCCAATGGTGTCATCGGCTCCGGTCTTCGCTGTCTCGAGGCCAAGGCATGGCTAGAGTCAGAGACATTCGCCAGCAAAGACCTCACCCCCAAGGAACGGGAGCGAGAATGAGACCCTCGCTGAGGATCCACCAGAGGCGTCTGGCTCTTGGGGATCACTTCGGCATCGAGGTCCCTGCAGTCTTGGCATGAGTGCCAGCAGGACTGGGCATCAATGTCTTTGGGAGACAATGAACGCAGAAACTCTACGTTCCAGTGCCAACATTCTGGTCTCCCACTCGGGGGTAGCAGCCTTTGACACCAATGCTGGGGTCACCGGGTCGGTTGTTGAGGAGGAGGGGGATCCTCAATGGGATGGTCCTAAGGAGACCGAGATCCATCACCAGAGGCCTTGATGTGAGTCCTGGGTACGTTCCATGGTCACTCCCACTCCGACTCCTCTAAGGCCCCTCGGGGGCTAAGGAACTGTGTACGGGATTTGCCATGTTTGTCCGTCTCCCCGGATGAAGCCCTTGAGGCCTTCTTTTTCTTTTAATGTTCTGGCTCCGGGGACCCTTGCTTGGAATGTCTGTGAGCCAGTTCGGGAACTACAGGGGCCTTACATGACTCCAAGGATCCGTGCAGGGCCTTTGAGTGCTAGGCTACCGGGGATACTGGGGTTGAGTCTGCCCTGTAGAAGATATAATCCTGCTTCTGCCGGAGGCTCTAGATGGCCTTGGTGGACATCTTTTTACTCAGGGAGCACTTCTCTGGGTCATGGTCGGCGCCCAGACAACAGAGGCAACAGTTGTAAGTGTCAGTGAGAGACACGTTTTTTTGAACACCGATCACATTTCTTGAAACCGGTGGCAATTGGGGCGAAAAGGACCCCAGCGAGTTCAAAGACCCTCGACGGGGCTAGCGGTTGAAAAGGGCGTGAAAGCGATGGAATGGAAAAGAACCTAAAAAAGGTAAGTCTCAAGACCCTATGGCAGAGCAGTGAGGCTCAAAGGTGGGAAAGAAACTGGCACGAACTGAAAGCGGTACAAAAATGCATGAGAAAAATCAACTTTTTTCTGGGAGACAAGATGAACATCTGTAGGGCTCCGCGGAAAAAGGGAGACTGAGCAAGATGGTACCTTTGGGCGGGAAGGGGACCACACATGCGTAGTGGCATCTCTCAAAGGCTTTCTTTGAAAGCTGGGGAGATGCTTCTGCGAGGGCCCCGTCAGCGTCGACGTCACCCATATGTGAGGACTGACTTCCTGCTTGTTCCTGGAGAATTAATGACTTTTTACAACTATACAATGGCTCATATATGACTTTCAACATTTTCATATTACGAAATGTAGTATTTTTGTTTCCATATGTCAGTACCATCTTAGTTATTTTAGCACATTCTAGAGGTATTTATTTTTATTGTACATAGAGGCTTTTTAATTTTTAACTGGCTCTTTATCTATTGCTATACTGTATGTTTGTTGTTAAGTGCCGTCGATTCGTAGTCGACTCATGGCGACCCTCTGGATAGCTATCCTAAATTGTGTTCGGTCTTCAGTCAGGCGGCTCATTGTTGACAGACTGGTACCCGTAGCTGCTGTTATTGTATCGATCCATCTCATTGCTGGCCTTCCTCTTTTGCGTTGACCTTCTATCTTGCCAAGCATAATGTCTTTCTCTAATGATCTCTCTCTTCGCATGATGTGTCCAAAGTATGAAAGTCGAAGTGTTGTCATCTGAGCTTCTAAAGAAAGCGTAGGTTTGATCTCCTCTAGTACCGACTGGTTTGTTCTTCGGGCAGTCCATGGTATACACAGTATTCGCCACCAGCACCATAATTCAAAGGCATCAATTTTCTTCCTGTCTATCTTTTTCACTGTCCAGCTTTCACATCCATATGATGTTATTGAAAATACCATGGCTTGAACAAGTCGAATCTTTGTATGGAGAGAGACATCTCTGCTCTTGAGAATCTTATCTAGGTCTTTCATAGCCATTCTGCCAAGAGCAATGCGTCGTCTGATTTCTTGACTGCTTGTTGCTTCTTTATATTTGATCCAAGTAGGTTAAAGTTGTTCACAATTTCAATTTCTTCTCCTTCAACGATGAACCTGTTGATTATGCCAGTTGTCATGCTCTTTGTCTTCTTTACATTAAGGTGCAGGCCCATTTTGAGACTATGTTCTTTGATTGTGAGAAGCAAATGTTTCAGATCATCTTCACTTTCAGCCAGTAATGTGGTATCATCAGCATAGCGAAGGTTGTTGATGAGTCTTCCACCAATCTTCACACCTCTGTTGTCTTCATACAATCCTGCTTCTCTGATGATTTGTTCTGCATATAAATTAAACAGGTAGGGGGAAAGTATGCAGCCTTGTCTTACACCTTTGCTTATTTTAAACCATTCTGTTTCTCCTTGTTCCGTTCAAACTGTTGCTTCTTGATCAATGTACAGATTGCGCAAGAGAACGATCAGGTGTTCTGGTATACCCATGCTTCTTAATGTGGCCCAGAGTTTCTCATGGTTTACAAGTCAAAAGCCTTGCTATAGTCGATAAAGCACAAATAGATATCCTTTTGGTATTCTTTAGTCTTTTCAAGGATCCATCTCACATCCGCAATGATGTCTCTCGTTCCTCGCCCTTTCCTGAACCCTGCTTGCACTTCAGGTAGTTCTTGTTCCAGGTATGGTTGTAGTCTCTTTTGAATAATCTTCAGTAGAATCTTGCTGGCATGTGGGATCAGAGCGATTGTGCGATAATTTCCATAGTCAGTTGGATCACCTTTCTTTAGTATTGGTATAAACACAGATCTTTTCCAGTCAGTTGGCCATGATGTTGTCTTTCATATTTCTTGGCAGAGCCTTGTGAGTACGGTAACAGCTGCATCAGATTGCTACAATACATCTATGGGAATGCTATCAATGCCTGGTGCTTTGTTCTTTGATAAGGATTTCAATGCTGCTTCAACTTCTTCTTTCATCACCAATGTTTCCCGATCATAAGGTACAGGTTGAAACGGCTGTTGGTCCACTTGATCTTTATCATATAAAAACTCTGCATATGTATTTAAATTTCACGTTTCTCATTTTGGATTTTATATTTATGTTTGTGAGCCTTCTTCATGGGGAGAGACTTAAAAAAACAAACTGAAAAGCATTGGAGATTTTGTTTTTCAATAAAGCTGTTTGCAACTATGCTGTGCTTGACTTGCCTGCTTGTTTTATCCTGTTTTTAAACTGGCCAGTAAGGAGTCCTGATCTCAATCCAATCGAGAACCTTTGGAAAGAGCTCAAATTTGCCACTGTTAAAAGGAATCCTGGAAATATTCAAGAGCTGAAACAAATCATAGTTTAAGTGTGAGAAATACCAGCAGACAGATGTCTGAAACCCATAGATGTTTGGAGGCTGTCATTACTGCCAAGGATTGTGCAACCAAATATTAGTGAAGGGTGCCATTAGTCCTGTCCAGGTCATATTTTGTTTTTTTCTCAGAAATTACTATGTCTAAGTTGCACAGACATTTTGGTTTTTGTTGTACATCTTTGAGTATACTATTAAATATTATGATGACATTCAGTTCGAATATTTCCAATTATTTCTCAAGATATTGTACACAACAATATCTTGAGAAATAAGTCAAGGGTACCAATAATGTTGACCACAACTGTATATACTGTACTGATCCAGCTGTTGTCGCATTCCAATCTTCATTTCAAAAAAGAGGTTCTAAATCATTTCATGTGATCTTTGCGGCACTGCAAGAGAAAATAGGCTCGTGCCTATGGAGACATTTGCATACTCTTTCATACAGCCCTCAAATGGATTTATTTTCTCATAGAACTCCAACTGTGACTTAACTTTCTTGGTGCTTCTTTGCCTCATGTCCAGAGGATCTGGAGTCTTCATGTCACTATTGATGTTGCCTTACCCCTCTCCCAATGCCTTGGGGGTCTTCCTGCCAATGTTAGTGTTTTGCTCCTTTTCTTTTGCCTTTGGGCTTTCCTGCCAATATTGGTGCTGCTTTGTCCCTCTCTCAATGTCTTGTGGTCTTCATTCCACTGTGTTGTGTTGACATTTCACGGTAATTTGCTGTCTTTATGCTTCTGTTAATGCTCTCCCCCCACCCTCCTTTGTGTGCCATGGGGTCTTTATGCCACTCTTGATATCTTGGAGTGTGGCAGATGCCCATCAGCAAGCTTTAAGCAAGCTTGATCCAAAATGGATAGAAAACCTCAGTCTTAGAGTGCAAAATTGCTTGTACCAGTGACTTTAGTGAACATAAATGATCCAAATAATTGGGAATCTGAAAACTAACTGAACAGGTAATTGAATTGAACATGAACTGAACTGAAAATTTTTCCTCTGCACAAATTCTTCCATGCAAATTTAAATTGTAACCTAAAGCAGCATCACAGAGAACTAAGTAATACTAAATAGGCAATACATTCATATGTTCTTCCCTTGTAGGACATAATTAAATAATAACATTATATAACACTTTTCAACAGACAGAGGCAGAAGGAATTCAGAATGACATCGTCAGTGTCTCAAAAGTAGCAGACTCACACATACATCCCTGAGAATACTGATTTAGAGTTCAGTGCTCTGATTACTCAACTGTGGCTTTCCCTCTACAGTTACACAGTTAATTCTCCAAGAACCTAACTCTTGAAATTATCAACATTTCAACGTTTAGCATACACAGTCCATCAGCTCTATTGGCCACTGCTTTACAGTTACTTACTTCCATTTTAGGCACACTAGAGCACCATCCTCTGTGCCAGTAGTGAGTATAGATTGTCCATCTATTGAAAAGGCCAATGACCTGATTCCTCCAGTCCGGTATGAATGGCATTGTATTTCAGCAAACTTTTCCTGAAAAGGTAAAACCATACTAAAGTAACCAAGATTGAACCATGATTGATGGTTTAGAAGGCATTTTCTTTCCAAGGTAAATAAAGAAAACACTGATTTCTGATTTATAATATTGCTTGCAACTGTGCAGATTACCAAAATTTCACTAAAACAGAAGACTGAATGTGGTACTAAAACCAGTAGTCCATTCATGATAAGTCTTGTTCTTACCAAAGAAGTAGTACAAAAACTTAATATACCATATACAGAGCGGAGGAGAAGCCTAGTGGTCAGAGCAGTGGGCTAAGAACCAGGAAAGCTAGGGCTCAACATATTGCTGCTCCTTGGGAAAGTAACCTTCCATTGCCTCAGGTACAAGCTTACAGGCAGAAACTCTGCACTACACCCCAGTGCTAAAAGCTCTAACGCAGGGTTTCATAGCACAAGTTTAATGCTGACTCTTTGTGCTGGGATGCAAATTACTCCATGCACAAAAAGTCAGCGTTAAACTGGGAAAGCACAAGTTCAGAATGCTGTCCCAGAGAAACAGGTTCATCTGATGTGAGGTTTGACACCATCTTAGATAACCTAGGCATCAGGGAAAGCCCCCAATGCCATAGGCACGCTGTTGGGGAGCCAGTGCCCGCCCTGGACACCGACCTCCCCGACAGAAACAAAATCCCCGGTGACCCAGTGGCTCCTGATCCCTCCACCCACCCAATCACAAACATCCTTGGTGACCCAGTGGCCCCGAACCCCCCACTCCTTTCCCAGTATCTTTTAATTTTGGGGCAGGAGAGTCATCCACATGCTCCTGCCTTGCGCCATCTTGAGAAATGGTGGTACCTGACCCTGCACGATGCTTCCTGAGATGTGCTGGGTGGGAGAAGACTGCCATATGAGGCAAAAAAAATGCTTTATATGGCAGTGGCCTTCCCTGTGTTGCATCCTGGGATGTACAAGCTAAAAGCAAGCATTCAGACATGCAAATTAGAGAGTTGCCTCCCAAACCATTTTAGAAAGTTGTGTAAATTTTTCTGTATCAGCATAACCTGCATGTAAATTTACAGTCCAATCATGGTACTGCTTCACCACCACATGCCTGTTGATCTGAAATGGCCACCTTTGATGGTCATAACATAAATGTTCCCATTCAGAAATACCCTGACCATCACGTCCAAGTACCCATTTCTGCGGCCGTGCATTTCTGAGACATTCACATTTTTGAAATGGCCCGTAACCATGCACATTTCATTCCATTCTATTTATCTGATTATATCATCATTCATAGTAAGCACAAAGTTATCACTTTCTAATGGAGCCTCTCCTAGAAGTCAGAAGAACTCAAGACACATTGTCAGGAAATTTCAGTGAACCGATGATTACCCTCTCAACATCCAAGTTGTGAGGGCTATGGACCTGATGTTGAGATAAAACAGAGTTCCCTGATCTTATGTGATTTGAGCTGGTGAATTCCCCAATCTGATCAATTTCCTAATGGACAACTACTGAAAAACAGGAAATGAAATGAGCTATGAGTGTCAGTCCCATTCTTCTCTGAGTTTTCAGAGTCTTTGACAGGAGTGGGATCAGAGGATATATTCCGAGAGGACCTTCTCCTCAATCAAAGAGGAAGGAATCTGAGGCTTGTTTACCATGAGTACCTCTCCAGAAACAGGACTGAAGAACCTTCCTAGTCATGAAAAACACAAAGAGGTCTACTGCAAATGTTTCCCACTTGCAGAATATCCTTTATACTACACCAAACTCTAGGGATCAGTTATAGGGTTGACTCATCTTGTGTAGTAGAATATTGTCTTTTCCTGTCAGACATGTGGCACTGAAGGTCATTTGTTGTAAGACGGGCCATTTCTACATTTTCACAGTCTCCTCACATGCAATGAATGTTTAGAGGTAGTGGCAGGGTGGTTGGATTTTAATCAGCTTTGTTTAAACCCTGAAAATCTGAAATGTTATGGTATAGTAGAAATAAGTAAACTTTATGTTTTCTCTTCTATAATGGGTTACAAACTGAAGCTTAAGGAAACAGTTTGTAGTCTGGATGTTTCTCTGGATGATTGTTACTTATAGAGATCCAAATCTCAATAGTGGTTAAAAAATCGTTTGCATCATTGTGTCTTTGGTGAAGGTTTAGGGCCTTTGTGTCTGTTAAATATTTGTAACATTAGTCCATGCTTTCATCACTTTTATCCTGGATTATTGTAATAGCCTTGACAAGAGCTTAATTAAGAAACAGATTCAGCTTTTTCAAATGGTGCAGAGCGTTGTGGTTTGATTAATATTTGTAAAAATTATTATGATCATGTAACCCCTCTGCTGCTTGGCTTTATTATGTTGATTTTAAGGTTTTATGATTAATTTACAAAGCTCTTAATTAGGGCAAGCCACAGTATTTAGAGGATAAACTATTTTTGTATGTTCCAAACAACCTTCTTCAGTTATGTTCCCAGAGCCTACTACTGTTACCTTTGGGGATACATTCATATGGGCATCCCGACAGAGAGGTACCAACAAAGATAAAAGTCACCCAAATGTCCTTCAGGAAAGAGCCGAAAGATTCCAAATTACACCTATCAATTGATAACCAGATTAATATGAATAAAATACAACTTCTAAAATACCTGTATGCAAATGCTAGAAGTCTAAAAATTAAGATGGGAGAGCTAGAATATATAGCACTAAATGAAAGGTTAGCTATGATTGGCATCTCAGAGATCTGGTGGAAGGAAGACAACCAATGTGACACTGTGATATCCGAGTACAAACTTTATTGCAATGATAGAGTCGATCAAATTGGTGGAGTGGTTGCGCTCTATGGGGTATGTTTACTAAACCGTCTTAATGTGAGCAGATAAGGTACCTTAACACGCAATAATGGTGCTTTATCGGGTGCAGAGGTACCTTAGCGCGCGATAACGCGCGCAGCGGCGCAAATGAGCGCTGAGGGTGGAGAAAGGCTCCCGGAGGGCGGAGTAAGGCTCCCCAGGGGCGAAGAGAACATAAGAACATAAGAACATAAGATATGCCATACTGGGTCAGACCAAGGTCCATCAAGCCCAGTATTCTGTTTCCAACAGTGGCCAATCTAGGTCATACGTACCTAGCAGTTTCCCCAAGGGACACAGGTTCCACAATGCTTGTATTGGTTCAAGCATTGATATCCTGGGTCCCTTCTTAATAATGGTTTATGGACCTTTCCTCCAGGAACTTGTCCAAACCTTTTTTAAACCCAGCTACACTAACAGCCTTTACTACATCCTCCGGTAACAAATTCCAGAGTTTGATTACACGTTGAGTGAAAAAATATTTTCTTTTATTAGTCTTAAATAGTTTACCCTGTAGCTTCATTGCATGTCCCCTAGTCTTTCTATATTCTGATAAGGTAAACAATCGATCTACGTTTACCCGTTCCACTCCGTTCATTAATTTATAGACTTCTATCATATCTCCCCTCAGCCGTCTCTTTTCCAGGTTAAAGAGCCCCAACCTTTTTAGCCTTTCTTCATAGGAGTAGCCTTCCATCCCCTTTACCATTTTGGTGGCTCTTCTCTGAACCTTTTCTAAAATTGCTATATCCTTTTTAAGATATGGCGACCAGAATTGCACACAATATTCAAGGTGCGGTCTCACCATGGAACGATATAGAGGCATTATAATATCTTTTGTTTTATTTTCCATTCCTTTCCTTATCATACCTAGCATTCTATTTGCTCTCTTGGCCGCCGCTGCACACTGGCCCGAAGGTTTTAACATGGTATCCACAAGGACGCCTAAATCTTTTTCTTGGGTGGTGGTTCCTAATGTGGAACCTTGCATCGTGTAACCATAGTTTGGGTTGTTCTTCCCTAGGTGCATAACCTTGCACTTCTCCACATTAAATTTCATCTGCCATTTTGATGCCCAGTCTTCCAATTTATCAAGATCCTCTTGCAATTTTCCACAATCCTCCTGGGTTTTAACAACTTTAAATAGTTTTGTGTCATCAGCAAATTTGATAACCTCACTCGTTATTCCACTTTCCAGGTCATTTATGAATATGTCAAAAAGCAGCGGACCCAGCACAGATCCCTGGGGTACACCACTATTCACCTTTCTCCATTGGGAAAATTGGCCATTTAGCCCTACCCTCTGCTTTCTATCTTTTAACCAGTTCCTGATCCACAGTAGTACACTGCCTCCTATCCCATGACTCTTTAGTTTTGCCAAAAGTCTCTCATGAGGGACCTTGTCAAAGGTTTTCTGAAAGTCCAGATACACAATATCAACCGACTCACCTTTGTCCACCTGTTTATTCACTCCTTCAAAAAAACATAACAGATTAGTAAGACAAGATCTTCCTTGTCTAAAGCCATGTTGGCTGTCTCCCATTAGGTCATGACTATCTATATGCTGAGTAATTTTATTCTTTATGATGGTTTCTACCATTTTTCCCGGTACTGATGTCAGGCTCACCGGTCTGTAGTTTCCCGGATCACCCCTCGAACCCTTTTTAAAAATTGGTGTTACATTGGCGATCCTCCAATCCTCAGGTATTAGAGATGATTTTAATGATAGTTCACAGATTACTGATAGCAGGTCTGCAATCTCAAATTTCAGTTCTTTCAACACCCTTGGATGTATACCATCCGGCCCAGGTGATTTGCTACTCTTCAGTTTATCTAATAGTTGTAGGACATCTTCCCGATGTATCGATATTTCCTTCAATTCTTCCACACCTTTAAATACCACTTCAGTCGTGGGTAACATCCCTACATCTTCCTCAGTAAAGACCGAAGCAAAGAATTCATTCAGTCTCTCCGCTATCGCCTTGTCGCCTCTTAGTGCTCCTTTAACCCCTTTATCATCTAATGGACCAACTGACTCTCTCACGGGTTTTTTGCTACGAATGTACTTGAAAAGGTCTTTATTTCGCGTTTTTGCTTCCGCAGCAAGCTTCTTCTCAAATTCTCTCTTTGCCTGCCTTATCAATGCCTTGCATTTGACTTGCCAGTGCTTGTGCTGTTTCCAGGTTTCATCATTTGGCTCTTTTTTCCATTTCTTGAAAGATGCTTTTTTGGCAACAACAGCCTCTCTGACCTCAGCTTTAAACCATGCTGGCAATTTTTTGGACTTCCTTCCACTTTTCTTAAAGCGTGGAATACAGCTGGTCTGGGCTTCCAAGATAGTATTTTTCAACAACACCCAAGCTTGATGTACGTCTTTAACCTTTGCAACTGCTCCTTTTAGTTTTTTCTTAACTGTTTTCCTCATTCTATCATAGTCTCCCTTTCGAAAGTTAAAGGGTAGTACTGTGGATTTCCTTACTATCCCTCCTCCACTAATTAAATCAAAGGCGATCATGCTATGATCACTATTGCCAAGTGGCCCCAACACCCTTATCTCTTGCACTACATCTGGTGTTCCACTAAGGACTAGGTCTAATATTGCTTCCCCTCTGGTCGGTTCATGAACCAGCTGCTCCAAGAAGCAGTCATTTATTTCATCTAGGAACTTTATCTCCCTAGCATGTCCTGTTGTGACACTGACCCAGTCGATGCCGGGGTAATTGAAATCACCCATTATTATTACTGCACTGTAACTTTTGCTAGCTTCCTTGATTTCTTTGAGCATTTCATCATCCATTTGTTCATTCTGGCCAGGCGGACGATAGTACACCCCCACTGCCATCGCCTTCCCCTTTTTACATGGAATTTCAATCCATAGAGATTCTACAGCAAATTTTGTTTCTTGCAAAACTTTAATCCTTTCTGACTCAATGCCCTCTCTAACATAGAGCGCAACCCCTCCACCAATTTGATCAGCTCTATCATTTCGATATAGTTTGTACCCAGGTATCACAGTGTCCCACTGGTTGTCCTCCTTCCACCATGTCTCTGATATTCCAATCATATCTAACCTCTCGTTTAGTGCTATATATTCTAACTCTCCCATCTTGTTTTGTAGACTTCTAGCATTTGCATACAAGCATTTTAGAGACTGTATTTTATTCATATTAATTTGGCTATTGGTAGACATGGGTAATTTGGGATCTTTAAGTTCTGTCTGCTCCATACTCGAGGGCATTTGGGCGGAGAGTGGGAGGGGAGAGGCTCCCTGCACACTAACGCTGTGAAATTCAAGGCTGAAAACTAACGCCAGTGAAACCCTGGCGTTAGAGCTGATTTAAAGGGAAAAGAAACCATTTCCGTCAGCAATGTACAGCAAAACCAGGGAAACCTACAAAAAGTGATAAGTGTGATACATGGGCATAGAATAAAAGGGCAAATAAATAGTGAAAATGACCAGCAGAAAATGTAATAAAAACATAACCATGCTGGCCAGTAGTGATTTTAATGGGAAATATCAAAAAAACACTCCCGAGAAAGCTAAAAAAAAACCATATGAATTTTGGAAGGGTCTATGCTCCGTCCCCATACAAAGTGAATGAGCCCACAGTGAAATTGCGCTGAGCAGGGTTTTCCCTCTCCATTGGGCAGGTTTCCTATGGCATGCACATGTTCCGCAACAGCAGGGCGAGCATGTCGGAATGGGCAACTGGACAGATGCTTGAAAAGGGGTCACAGAGGGCTGTAGGCGGCACATGCTGTGGTGCAGCTGGGCCACAGTGCGGACTAGGGTGATGCCTAGGTGGCCCATAGGAATGCTGAAACAGTAGTGCAGCCAGACAGTAACTGATGAGGGCCCAACATGGGCACGAGTGTGCTTCCCACAGTGTCACAGGGGATAGTACCCAGCAGGTACCCCCAAGGGCACAGAACATTGGCAGGCGGTGCTGGGGGGAAGCGTGGACAGCTATGCAGGCACCCCTACCCCAGAACCCGCACCATAAGCAGCCACCTATCCACACACTGGATGGCCTGAGACTGCGCTCCACCAGCACCACCAGCAGAAGGGCATGTCAGCAGGGTGGCAGAGGGGTACTGGTGGTGGAGGGGGCAGTGGCAGCTGCCCAGAGCAGACCGTGGCCTAGCCCTGTGTAGGTGGGTGCCATGCACTGCAACAGACAGGCCCTGTCTGACGAACAGTCATAGTATCCCCAGGGAATGCACTGTCTCTGTGGCAACACGGTGGTGCAGTGCACACAGACAGTGTGTTCAGGAGCAGAAGGTCACAGGTTCAAGTTCCAGCTGTGGTTCCTGCCAACCCAGCCCCCATATTTTACCCACTACTAAAATGTGCTAATACAGACAGAACCTTTATTGCAGATGACGTAGACATGCCCAAAACACCTACATTTTACCCTACAGAGCACAGACACCATAAACATGCGCATTACCTAGAGCAGAGTCTCCCAAATGCAGTCCTGGAGGGCCAAACACCATTCAGGTTCCATGCTGCCTCTAATAAATATGGCTGTGCTGCATTTCTATGCACCGCCCCATGGTATGCAGATGTATCTCATGCATATTCATTAGGGACAGCATGAAAACCCGAACAGTGTTTGGCCCTCCAGGAATGGAGTTGGGAACCTCTGCCCTAGAGCAGCGGCCCAAAGGGGCAGACACACCCGCACCCACAGGCTCCATTATCCGAAGCCTCCTGGAGAGACAGGATGTTGGGCCCTGCGTGCATCTCCCAATACTAGCACTTGCATACCTTAGCAATGCCACCCTAAACATGGGAAAACTGTACACAGCTATCAAAAGGTTGCTATGATAACTGGCAGATAGCAATTCCTACGTTAAGCAAAATTGGCTGATTGAGCTGCATCATAGCAACCTTTCTGATGT
Organism: Ichthyophis bannanicus; assembly: GCA_033557465.1. Taxonomy (NCBI): domain Eukaryota; kingdom Metazoa; phylum Chordata; class Amphibia; order Gymnophiona; family Ichthyophiidae; genus Ichthyophis; species Ichthyophis bannanicus. The sequence goes on from CM066034.1 coordinate 944,982,323, forward strand.
CTGTGGAGTGTGCCTCAGGTTTGGTGTCTGACAGAGTGACCCCCAACAGTACTGCGTACCATAGCCATGCCTGCACTGTGCCCAGGACTGGTGTGGTGGCTCTATAGCTGCACAATGCTGGCACAGGTGTGTGGAGTGTGTGTCTGCCTATCCAGTGTGTGGTGGCTGTCAACACCCTCCACAGCCCACACTGCTAGCACTGTTGCCAGTACTGGCCTGCCAATGTGCATAATGAGGAGTAAGGTACTGTGGGAATAGCCTGGATAGGGTGGCCTGGCCTGGCTGCATCTGCACAGGGCATAGGGCCATGGCTCGGACATTGTAGTGCCCGGCCACCACCTGCACGGACAGGGAGGCCACAGCATGTCTTGCTGGGAGGTCACTCTCACCCTGACTGAACAGTGACCATGGCATGGCTAGGTTCCCCCATAGTGCTATATAGTATTTCTCTCATGTGATATTTATGGGTTCTCTTTTGGGGCCCAATCACTGACTTATCTGCTTGGTGTGTAGGCTGACATCCCAGTTCTGGGTACACGCATCTCCTCCAGGAACATGCACTATGGACTAGCTAGCAGACTGTCTGCAGCTAGTATGTGTCTTGCTGGAACACCTTGCAGGGTTGCAGCGGCTGGAGGCTTGCTGTTGGAGAATGTCAGATAGTGGTAGGGGGCAGCTGAGCATTTTCAGGCCTACTGTCTGTCTGCTATTGCTTTATGGATGTGTACAGATCTGCATTGACTGTCCTGTAGGGTGTCTGTTCCCCAGCAGGACTGGGGTTGATGGTCCCCTCTACTGCCACCATTGCAGGGGGTAGAATGTGGATCTGTTGGTGGGATATCCTGTTTCCCACCATGAGCCCCAGAGGGTGGGTTGGCTGGTGGCACATAATCTGCCTATGGGTCCAAATACCACCACCACCACAACCACCCTTCTCCTCCTCCTCCTCATGTAACCATGGCACCAACACAGGATATGCACTATTCTGGGTGCATCATAGCCCATAGGGTTAGACATGACTGAGAAATACAGATGGACACAGATGTATCCTAGGTGTGTCTGCAGGAACTACCTATCACACACAGTAGCACTGATGGGGACCTGCAGCATGGCGTATATCAGCCATGAAAGGTGCTGTGGACCTGGTGCTGGGCGCCCCACCTCACCCTCAGGGTGAGCACAGTACCCGCACAATGTGACGGTCTGTAGCTACTCTGTGCCAGTAACACACACGGTCAGTACCCCCTATTAGGCTGAGGTGCTGTGGGGGTGCACACGGTCAGTTCCCCCTACCAGGCCGAGGTGCTGTGGGGGTGCATACCCCATCTTGTGATCATCTGTAGACTGCTGATTTGCATGTGCAGTGCATCATGGGTATGGGTGGGTTAACCCTATCCTGGTAACCACAGCAGACAGTTTGTGTGTTGACCTGAAGTCCTTCTGTAGCCAGCCAGGGGCTTGTTAGCAGCTATAGAGCTGTAGCCCACTGGTTACTTCACTGCCTGTAGAGCCAGAGGTCATGGGTTCACACCCACGGTGAGGTTATTTGATAGGGCTGTCCGAGGCATTGTCTATTTTTAATGTACATTAGTGCTGCCAGCAAAAACACCCTCAGAGTACTGTAGCCATAAGGTGCTTCATAAGGCGCCTTATACGGCGCCCTATAAGGCGCCTTAAAATGTGTCCTATAAAGCGCCTTAGGAGGTGCCTTATAAGGTGTCTTATAAAGCGTCTTATAGGGTGCCCCATAGGGAACATTACAGGGTGCCTTGGCAGACAGTGCACTTTATAATGTGCCTTATAGAGTGCCTTATGCGGCACCTTCGGTTACAGCACATGAGGGTGTGTTTGCTGGCAGCACTAATTAAAATATACATAACATGCCTCAAAAAGCAATACTTACATGTAACAGCTAATGCCTCAGCCAGCCATATGCATTAGGCACACTGGGGGATCAAACTCATGACCCCTGTACCATCAGTCAGTGTATTAACCATTGTGCTACACCTCTGTTTCTGTGTTTGCATGTCTGCACACCTACTTAAGATTACCGCACGTTAACGTGCTTAGCGGTGTCTCGCCTGCTAATGTGCGCAGCGCACGTTATCGCGCGATAATCCCGTTTTACTACATTAAGACCGAAACGCCCACTCCTTTTATGGCAGCCTGCACACTATCGCCGGGCGCACGTTAAGACGGTTTAGTAAACATACCCCTATGTTAGAGAGGGCATTGAGTCACATAGGATTAAAGTTTTGCAGGAAACAAAATACATTATAGAATCTTTATGGATAGAAGTTCCATGTAAAAAGCGAAAGGCAGTGGCACTGGTGGTCTCTTGCTGACTACCTGGTCAGAATGAACAGATGGATGATGAAGTGCTAAAAGAAACCAGGGAATCTAACAAAAGTTACAACACAGTAATAATGGGTGATTTAATTACCCCGGTATCGACTGGGTCAATGTCACAGCAGAACATGCTAGAGAGAGAGTTTCTAAATGAAATAAATGACTGCTTCTTGGAGAAGCTGGTTCATGAATCAACAAGAGGAGAAGCTATTCTAGACCTAGTCCTTAGTGGAACACAGGACAAGAAATAAGGGTTTTGGCGCAACTTGGCTACAGTGATCATAGCATAATCACATTTGAATTAATAAATCGAAGAAAGACAGTAAGGAAATCCACAGTACTATCTATTTATTATCTTTTTCTTTTTTTTTCTTTTATTTTTATTGAATTTAAACAAACAAATCAAGAATACATCTTGAAACAGAAACAGAGAAGGACACCACGAAAACACTCAATATTTCAAAAAAGAAACAATATGTACAACAAAACACATTTTTCCCCAAAAGGAAATTATACTCATGAACCCCCTCCCTCTAGCCCTCAACAAAAGGGGAGACAATAATTTGATAATATAACAATACATTAAAGAGAGAAGAAATAGGGTGAGCTAAACAGTGGCATATATAATTCACTCAACAGGAACAGGCAGGGTGTCTACACCCCCTTCAAAGACCCTAGCATTAATGAAACAAATCAATTGGGAAGGTTCATAAAATATATACGAATTAGAATGATATTTAATCATACATTTACACGGAAACTTAAGGAAAAATACCCCCCCCCAACTGCCATATCCCAGGACGCAACAAAAGAAATTTGCGTCTCCTCCTCTGGGTCTCCCTAGATAAATCCGAAAATATCCGAACCGCCAAACCCTTAAACAAAGTATAACGTTTTTTAAAGAATAATTTCATAAGCCATTCATTATCTGATATTAATGCTAAGGTAATCAATAAAGTAGACGATGTAATCTTTTCCTCTTTAGAAGTCTCCAATATGTCAGTAACATTTAATACATCCATCTGAGGTAAACCACTACCACTAGCATACCCCTCTTCTTTTTTACCAGAAGGCAAATAATAGATTTTAACTAATGGGGGATGAGATTCAGGAGGAATACCTAAAATTTTAATTAAATAATTACGAAACATATCTCTTGCTGATATTAATGACACTCTAGGGAAATTAACTAAATGAATATTCGGCATACGCACTGCATTTTCCAACATTTCCAATTTTGACAAAATAGGTAGAGAAAATGTCTTTAAAGAGTCAACTTCATTTTCAAGAGCCAAAACTTGTGATAAGGAAGCTTATCATAGTTCAGGAAGAAATAATACAAGAGGTGAATTGGCTCTGAATAAGCAATAAGCACTCCAGCAGCAGGGAAGCTCCCCCAATCGGGGAGAAGCGACTGAGCGGGAAATCGTCCCGCTCAGAAGCTCCTGCCCAATCGGGGCAGTGGGAGAGCAACATAAGAGGAGCGCACCATCGGCGCTGCCACGAACCAGCACACCAGCAGCAGGGAAGCTCCCCCGATCGGGGAGAAGCGCCTGAGCGGGAAATCGTCCCGCTCAGAAGCTCCTGCCCAATCGGGGCAGTGGGAGAGCAACATAAGAGGAGCGCACCGTCGGCGCTGCCCGAACCAGCACACCAGCAGCAGGGAAGCTCCCCCGATCAGGGAGAAGCACCTGAGCGGGAAATCGTCCCGCTCAGAAGCTCCTGCCCAATCGGGGCAGTGGGAGAGAAACATAAGAGGAGCACACCGTCGGCGCTGCCCCGAACCAGCACACCAGCAGCAGGGAAGCTCCCTCGATCGGGGAGAAGCACCTGAGTGGGAAATTGTCCCGCTCAGAAGCTCCTGCCCAATCAGGGCAGTGGGAGGGCAACATAAGAGGAGCGCACCGTCGGTGCTGCCCCGAACCAGCACACCAGCAGCAGGGAAGCTCCCCCGATCGGGGAGAAGCGCCTGAGCGGGAAATCTTCCCGCTCAGAAGCTCCTGCCCAATCGGGGCAGTGGGAGAGCAACATAAGAGGAGCGCACTGTCGGCGGGCCCGTGCCTGAGGGCCTCGCCAGAGGGCCCTTTGGCGTGGCCCTTAGGCGCGGCACAGAGGCAAGCACAAAAGGAAGGAGACCATCTCAAGAAGAAAACAGCTAAAGGACACACCGGAGCCACACAAAAGACAGCCGGAACAACGAAAGCAGCAAAAGACCCGAGCGTAAGTCCAACAGACAAACAGACTACAAAGTCAGCACAGCAGAGAACATGAACCCATTACTAATCCTCCCCATCAGCCTCCTCATCATGCAACTCATACCCCCATTCACACCCAACACTCACACGCCAACACAGACAAACACAATATGGCATCTACCAACAGAATGGGGACACGCAGACCCACAGTACATTCTCACGAACACCCACAAAGCATCCAGGCGCAAAGCTCAAACCAAGACCAAGTACAACAGACACGGACATTCAAAGGAAGCACACAGTACCACAAACACCCCAATAACATTATCAATAGAGCTCATAAATGCCAGATCCATACGAAACAAGATCAACACAATTGCAAACCACATAGAACAACCACCAGACATACTATGTATAACAGAGACCTGGCTCACACCTACGGACAATGTACTACTCAACCAATTAATACCCAACACATACTCAGCATTGAACTGCCCACGAACCCACCGGCGAGGAGGGGGGGTTCTAATCATCGCAAGGAATACCCTAAACTTCTAATCACGAAGTGCCACTGATACCCAACAATGCAACACTATCTCTATTGAGAACAAGCAGATAGCCCTATGCCTCACTTACAGAGCACCCAATGCTCCATCTGATGAACTAGCCTCCACAATTGAAGCAGTATGTGCAATCAGCACGAAACACAAACCTACACTAGTACTAGGAGACTTCAACCTCAAATCATCTAACACCAAAGACGCAGAAGCCTTCCTACAAGCAATGAGCTCCCTACAATACACTCAAATAATTAACTCATCAACTCACAGACTCGGATCTTCACCCAACCTCATCTTCACATCCAACCACCTAATCAACGGAGGACTCATCTCGACCCCCTCCATCACACCTGTACCATGGTCAGACCACCACATGATCAAAATAAATATAACAACACAACGACAAAAACAAGATGGGAACCCGGACATCCCACCCACACAAAGAAGATTCAAGAGTTTCGACAGGGATCAATTCCTTCAGGACACTATACCACACCTACAACCAGAAGAAGAGGATCTAGAAACACAAATCACAAACGGGAACAACATCATTAATACCGTTGCCAAAGCCACTGAATACAGACAAGAGAAAGCTCGCTGCAACAAATTACAACACAAGCCATGGTACTCAAAAAGAATACGGTCTGAAAAGAGGCAACTCAGAAAACTAGAACGAAGATGGAGACACACCAAGTCGACGAGTACACAGGAACTATACCTAACAAAGCAAAAGCAATACAATGAGCTCATCAATCAAACTAAGAGTGAATACCACACAAACATCATACTTAAATCCAACAAGCCGAGGGAACTCTTCGAAATAGTGAAAACCCTCACCAAGGAACAGGGGACTGAAAATGAAGTCCAAATAGACCCACAAAAGTTTGCAGATCACATCCAAGAAAAATTTCACTCATCATTACAGCCAAGACTCAACACGCCCACAAAGAGAAGCACACCACCAAAAACATGGGGCACATTCAACACACCATCCAAAGAGCAGCTCTCGCACATCATCACCACACTCAATACAAGCACAGCTCCAACAGACCCATGCCCAGTGAAATGGATCAAAGCCACCAAATCAAACTTCATCCACACCATACACAACATGGTGCAAAGATTACTGACACAAGGATTCATGCCGAATCAATTAAAGCTCGCCACAATAAGACCTATCCCAAAGAAATCCACACTCGAGAAGAGCAACCCAGCAGCATACAGGCCGATATCAAGCATACCCCTACTAGCAAAAATAATCGAGAAGACAGTGCAACATCAGCTACACGAGCATATTGACAACCACACACCGCTTGACATCCACCAACACGGTTTTCGCCCCAACCACGGAGTTGAAACCCTCCTACTATATCTCTTCAACGACATACTCCGCCTCATTGACAACTGTAAGAATGGGATACTCATGATCTTCATAGACATTTCCTCTGCATTTGACACAGTAGACCACATAACTGTGCTGGACAGACTACAGGACATTGGATTACATGGATCCACACTGAAATGGTTCCAATCATACCTAACCAACAGACACATACAGGTCAAGATCGGCCCCAACAAATCTCTGCCCATAAAAGTCAAGCAGGGAGTACCACAAGGCTCCGCCTTATCTGCACTATTATTTAACATCTACATTCAACTAATATGCAACATCATGAAAGAAAATAACATACAGTATACAATCTATGCCGATGACATAATGATTTACACACCCATCTCTATCGACAACCCGGACTACTCCAAAATAACATACTGTCTCATGCAAATGAATGACTGGTTCCAGACCAACAACCTATCCATAAACTACAGCAAGACCGAGGCACTAATCATCACCCGAAACACCGACTTCAACTCCCCACCTAACATCATGATGAAGAACACAAGCATACCCATAAAAACCAAAGTAAAATACCTGGGAGTAACCCTGGACAGCGAACTGAATCTACAATCTCACATAAGCAAGACCACCAAGAATGCATACCACAGGATGAGCCTAATCCGACGTCTCAAACCCCTCCTCGCCCCAGAACACTTCCGCACTGTCTGCCAGGCCCTAATAACACCACTCCTAGACTTCTGCAACCCGATCTATCTTGGCCTCCCAAAACAGACCCTCAGACCACTACAACTGGCACAGAACACGGCAGCACGAATAATAGCCGGCACTTCAAGACAAGACCACATCACACCTATCCTGAAAGACCTACACTGGCTTCCAATCACCGCACGCATCAAATATAAGACAATCATAAACATATTCAAAATTAAACAACAATCAGTCCTTAGCTTACAGACACTCATACAACCTGACAACAGCACTTGACCAAGGAGAAAGGGCACATCCAACCGCGTCAACACACCAAAGGAGATAACCAAGGAACGGAAGGACACCTCAGAACGAGCCCTTTCCCTGGCTGCACCAACAGTTTGGAATAAGCTACCAGACGAACTTCGACTAAATACAGACATCAAAGATTTCCAGAAGCAACTAAAGACAACACTATTCATTGAACACTATGGGGACGTTACATGATTCAAATCTACACAGACGACCAATCCCCCGCCCCCACTACTTGTATAATAGCGCATAATGTAAATAATGCATCACGAATCTAATATACCCTAACACACTCGCACACATGGAACACTGCATGACCCCCCCCCCCAAAAAAAACACATTTGTGATTGTTTGCTGTGAAAACCGCCTTGATTCAATGAAAAGGCAGTATAGAAATCCTTTTAAATAAATAAATAAAACCTGTGCTGGCTGGTAAAAGCGCTAAAACAGGGTGTTTACCTAAAAGACTACCAGACTCAGAATGCACTGGTTTACAGAAAGCCTCTAGGAGAGCTGAAGTAGGGAAACGTGTGCCTAATCAGAGAAGCAATGATGTAATCCCTAATCACACATCTCCTAGGGCAGGGCTTAATTCAGAACACCTGGAGTGTGCTAGGGTGGAGCAGCCATCTAGGCACTTTAAAGCTAGAAGGAATTCATCATACAGACAGCAAGGAGAGCAAGGAAAGCAAAGACAGCAAGGACAGCTATGGGAGCTGGAGAAGGAGAGGCTGATCGTGAACAGAAGGAAGAACAGCAAGATGTCCAGAAGGTCTAAGAAGGGAGCCCAAGGCAGTACGTATACTGGGAGAGATTCCTGTGGCAAGCATTCTTCATTGGACTGGAAGAAGCCAGAGGCTTGGAGATATACAGCCAGGAATCCTCGGACAGCACCTGTAAGGGAGATGGCTGCATCTACAGAAAGAAGGAGCTCTAATACCTATTCAAGGAGGTATGGGAAAAGAGACCTAAAGTCCAGAGATTCTGACTGGAGAGCTGGGCACAGACGCTTTGCTACCTACTGGCCAAAATACCCAGAGAGGAAACCTAATGACAACATGATCTCAGGTATGAACTCTGATCTGTTCCCTAGCTTTGCACAAGGAAGACAGCAGGGAAACAGTTTCTATCCTAGTAGAGATCAGTTAGAGAAATCCTCTGGGCCAGTGTATGAAAGTGATCCTATGATATTTCAAGAGCAAGGGGAAATATCAGATGGGGAAATTGAATGCATGGATTGTTCTCTTTCTAAGCTGCTGTTCTAAAGTAATCCTCAGATAAGGATCAAACACCAAAAGAAACTGTACTGATTTTTAACTTCCCAGAAAAGTTTCTTTGAGAGAAAGCTTTGGGGAAAGTTGGAGCCACGTGGAGAGTGGACCAGCAATGGTTTGCAGCTGGTTAAGCACCTGTGATTAGAGCAAGGCACAAGTGCACGTGGGACTTTGAGGAAAAGCTTCTTCTCTGTGTGAATGGAAGAAAGCTGTTTTTTTGATAAAGAGAATTTTCCTTTTGGATTTATTTTTCATTCTAGCACTGCTAAGAAAGTTTATTAGCATGGGCTAAAAGAAAGACCTTTTCTGTTCCATCAAGGTCTTTACTAAGTTTTTATTTATTTATTTAGTATACATTTTGTATACCGCTACTTCCAGCGATCAGCAGCGGTTTGATTACAGATTGGAAATTGTCAAATCATGACAGGAAATTTTTTTTTGAGGTATAAACACATTGATTAGACAGGAAAGCACAGCACACAGAACTATTTTACAGGGAACATGGGCTATGGAGGGTTAAGTGGCTTGCCCAAGACCACAAGGAGCACCTGTGGGACTAGAAACCCCAGTCCTTCCAGCCCAAGGTTGCTGTCCTCTAGTGGGATTTGAACCCCCGACCTTCCGGCCCGAAGTACCTTGCCCCAACCACTAGGCCACTCCTCCTGCATAAGTAATTCAGTTGCCTCATTTGTTTTGTTTCCTGAATAAAACTCCTGGAGAAAATTATCCTGTTGATGTTATCAAGCATATCTGTGCGAGGGAATAACACCCCATAAATAAAATCTGTTTTCTGCTTTACACTCGAGCAACTACAATTCTTTATTCTTGTTAAACGGCTAGTTTTGTGTGATTGAACTACAAGACCCACAATCCTTTGCAAGTCAAGTAAATTCATGTCCTTGCCAAGATTGTGGAACTTTCACAACAAGCACCCCCGTTTACAAACTTCAGTCTGATTTTGAGAACCACCAGCCTGTAAAGCAGCAACTGTGGTTATGACTTCCTTCAAGCCCTCAGAATTAATAGAAACCTGTACATCCAGGGAAGCCATTCGTGGAACCAACTCCTCTCGTAGTTTCATAATAGCAGCCGAAATCATCTCCAATGTCACCACCTCCGGAGGATCCATAGATACAGGTAAGGAGACCTCCACCGAAGGAACCGAAAACCCAATGCCCGGCATCAAAGAAGAAGGGGTATGCAAACTCGATGCCAAACCAGCGCCTACAGCTGCCATTCCAATCAGAGCCTCAGCCCTCTGTTGCTGTTCACCAGTAGCCGCGGAGCCCAAGTCACACTCCACTCCCAGGCTCCGTCCGCTAGCGGAGTCCGCCAACTCAACGCTCTTGCCCTGACTTCCTGGTCCGCCGCTGGATTGTCGAGGCACCTTCAAGGCTCGAGTTCAGCCAGGGGATAGGAGATCAACCCCAGAAGTGGAGGATGAGGACACCTCCTCCAAATGCCGCCTAGCTTGGTTACTCTCCCCGCAGCCCACTGCCGTGGCACTGGCGAAAAATATGAAATCAAGAGGCCCAACCACCTCCACAGGTAATGGCGTTGAAGCTAGAGGGGCAGTAGACTGTTTCACCCCCCCCTAGCTTTCCGCTTTCTTCCCATAAGCAAAACGCCGTGCCGATCAGCTCAACACCACCGACGCCATCTTGGCTTCCCTCAGGCCCACAGTACTATCTATTAACTTTCCAAAGGGAGACTATGATAAAATGAGGAAAATAGTTAAGAAAAAATTAAGAGGAACAGCTGCAAAGGTTAAAGATTTACATCAAGCATGAGCATTGTTTAAAAGTACTATCTTGGAAGCTTAGACCAGATGTATTCCACACTTTAAGAAAAGTGGAAGGAAGGCCAAAAAAAAGACAGCATGGTTTAAAGGCGAGGTCAGAGAGGCTGTTGTTGCCAAAAAAACATCCTTCAGGAAATGGAAAAAGAAGCCTAATGATGAACACCAGAAACATAAGCATTGGCAAGTTAGATGCAAGGCATTAATAAGGCAGGCAAAGAGAGAATTTGAAAAAAGGTTTGCTGTGGAAGCAAAACAGATAATAAAATCTTTTTCAAGTACATTCGTAGCAAAAAAACCTGTGAGGAGTCAGTTGGACAATTGGATGATAGAGGGTTAAAAAGGTCGCTAAGGGAGGACAAGGTCATAGCGGAGAGACTGAATGTATTCTTTGCTTCAGTCTTTACTGAAGAAGATGTAGGGAAGTTACTTGTGCCTGAAATGGTATATAAAGGTGATGTAGCAGAAGAATTTAAAGAAATATCAATAAACCAGGAGGATGTATTACAACTGTTTGATAAACTAAAGAGTAGCAAATCATCTGGACCGGATGGTATACTCCAAGGTTGTTGAAAGAATTGAAATATGAGATTGCAGACCTACTCTTAGTAATCTGTGAATTATCATTAAAATCATCTGTAGTACCTGAGGACTGGAGAGTGGCCAACGTAACTCCAATTTTTAAAAAGAGTTCCAGGAGTGATCTGGGAAACTACAGACCTGTGAGTCTGACATCAGTACCGGGCAAAATGGTAGAAACCATTATAAAGAATAAAGCTACTAAACATGTAGATAGCCATAGTTTAATGGGAGAAAGCCATCAAGGATTTAGCCAAAAAAGGCTTGTCTGACTAATTAGTTATATTTTTTTGAAGGTGTGAATAAACAGGTAGACAAAGCTGAGCTGCTTGATATAGTGTATCTGAATTTTCAGAAAGCCTTTGACAAAGACCCACATGAGAGACTTTTGGAAAAATTAAAAAGTCATGGGATAGCATTATAGTATTGTAGATTAGGAACTGGTTAAAAGAAAGCAGAGAGAGTATGACTAAATGGCCAATTTTCTCAATGGAGAAAGGTGATAGTGGAGTACCCCAGGGATCTGTGCTGGGCCCGCTGCTTTAACATATTCATAAATGACCTGGACATAGGAGGTCATCAAATTTGCAGATAACACAAAGGAAAGAACAACCCAAACTAGGTTACACGATGCAAGGTACCACCTTAGAAACCATCACCCAGGAAAAAGATTTAGGCATCATTGTTGATAATACATGAAAACCCTCTGACCAGTATGCAGTGGCAGCTAAGAAAGCAAATAGAATGCTAGGAATCATAAGGAAAGAAATGGAGAATAAAACAAAGGATATTACAATGCCTCTGTATCATTCCATGGTGCGACCGCACCTTGAATAATGTGTGCAATTCTGGTCACCATATCTTAAAAAGAATTTAGCTGAATTAGAAAAGCTACAAAGAAGAGTGACAAAAATGGTAAAGGGAATGGAAGGATACCTCTATGAGAGAGGCTTAAAAGGTTGGGGCTCTTCAACTTGGAAAAGAGGCGGCTGAGGACGGATATGATAGAGGTCTATAAATTAATGAATGGAGTGGAATGGGTAAATGTAGATTGGTTGTTTCCGCCATCAAAAGTAGACAAATTTGAGGACACACAATGAAGTTACAATGCAAACAATTTAAGACTAATAAGAGAAAATATTTTTTTGCTCAATGTATAATCTAACTCTGGAATTCGTTACCGGAGGATGTAGTAAAAGCTGTTAGTGTAACTGGGTTTAAAAAAGGTTTGCTCAAGTTCCTGGAGGAAAGGTCCATAAGCCATTATTAAAGAGGACTCAGAAAAGCCACTGCTTGCCCCGGGACAAGCATTATGGAACCTGTGTGCCTCTTTGGGAACCTGCCAGGTACTTGTGGCCTGGATTGGCCACTGTTGGAAAAAAGACACTGGGCTTGATGGACCTTGGTCTGATCCAGTAAGGCTTTCTTATGTTTTTATTGCCCCAGGTCAGCCCTTTGTCTATATGGGCCCACTCTGTGGCATGAGATTCCTTTGGAAATATAGGAAGAAAAGGATTTTCTTGGTTTCTAAAGAAAATAAACGCTTGATTATTTAATAGAAGTTTGAATAATTTTCTTTGGTTGATTAACTGGAATATAAAGAGGTTTGGACTGTAGGATGAAGATACAAGGTGTGATCAAAAAGTATTGCGACTTGTTGTATAGGTATATAACAACACATAGCACCACGATGCTATTAAGGAAGCAGTGACCTAGTTATGTGCTCTGCATGTGCAGAGTGTAGCGTGCCTGCAACACATCTGTACTTTTTTTAATCACGTGATGTTTGGTATCGTGTAAAAGCAGTTCATCAGATTTACGATGAGTGAAAAAACTGAACAGCGAATTTGCATTAAATTCTGACAGAAACTTGAAGATTCATGCAAAAAGACTTAGGACAAGTTAACAGCAAGTGTATGGTGATAAATGGCATGAGTCATGCTTGGGTTTATGACTGGTACAAAAGTTAACAAGAGGGCCGCCAAAATGTTGACAGTGACAAATTTTCTGGAAGACCATCCATGAGCAGGAATAAAAACAAAGTTGAAACAGTGCATGCCACAATACACTGAAATTGTCAATTGATTACACAGGTCTGCAAACAAATTTTTTTCGAGAGCTGTTTTGGTTATTCCACGTAATCTTTATGTTTTTTGGTGCGCTGAATCCGAAAATGACCTCCATTTTGTCATAGATCATCACGTTTCCTGACAATTTAGGTAACTATGTTAAATAAGGCAATACCTCAAAATAAATGGAAATAGACTTATAAAATTAAAGGTTTATTACAATATTTTCATGAAAATCCTTTTTTGAACTGAAATGAGCTCATCTACACACACTAAACTCGATTCTTCTTCCTCGTGAGGCTCCTCTTGTGAGTAGCATCTGGAATGTCTCTCTGAAGCATCCAACAGTAGTCCGCCATCATTGTAATGCTCCATTTTCCCTGGTATCTACTTTCCTTCTCTTTAATGTCTTGGTGGAATTGTTCACCTTGTTCCTCACTCACAGCTCCCAAATTTTCAGGAAAGTAGTCAAGGTGGGACTGGAGGAAATGCACTTTCAAACTCATCAGGCAACCTAAAGCTTGAAATGCTTTCAGCATTCGTCTGACAATCTTTTTGTAGTGAGGATCTTTGTTATTGCCTAAAACGTTCTGTACGACTTCTTTAAATGCAATCCACCCTTCTTTTTGAGGATCCGTCATGGTATTGACAAACTCTTGATCAACTATAAGCCTTCTAATGTCTGGTCCGACGAACCCACCTTCCTTCAATTTTGCCTCCGACAGGCCTGGAAACTTGGTGACCAAGTATTTGAAGCATTCTCCATCTCTTGGAAGTGATTTTATGAATTGCTTCATCAATCCCAATTTTATGTGGAGAGGTGGTAGAAGAACTTTATGGGAAGGTACCAAAGTTTCTCGGAGGACATTTTTTTCACCGACTGTTATTACCCTTGGCTGCCAACTCTTCTTGGTCCAGTGATTTTGTCGGTCTTGACTGTCCCATAGACACAGAAAACAAGGATATTTGGTATACCCAGCTTGTTGCCTGAGCAGAATGCACAAGACCTTCAAGTCCCTACACACTTGTGTAGCGCCCTCTATGGGTTAGGCGGTTGCCTATATGTAGTGGGCGTACATCTTTATGTCCCTTATCACCTGAATTTCCAATGCTGAGGCTTCTCAATAATGTAGTTGTGTGGTAAGAACCAAAACAGCCGAGGGTTTCAAAGGTAACAGGAATTTTATTTTCTACTTAACCACTGAACTTCTTTGTCGGCAGTTCAGATATAACCAGAACAAAAATGGAATACTTCTCCATTCAAAAAGGAAAAACAAACTTTACAGCATGGTTCAGGCATTAGCCGTTTCAACAGCTTGTTTTAAACGAAGCAATAAACCTTGCCTTCAGTCAAGATTACATTCTTGGGTCCCAGGCTTGGTATAGCACAAATCTGTATCACTCAGGGCTCTGCACAGCACCTTGGCTTCCTGGTTACAAGCTGCTAAACCCATGTATCATTCCTTTTTAAAGACATTGGCATTCTTCACTTTCAAGCTGCAAATATTGTCTTTTAACTTCCAGCATTCATAGCCTTCTTTGAGCCTGTCTGACTAGCTCAACATTAGTGCTTCAATTAACCAAATTTCCAGCAGGTCATAAACTTTCCAAAGCTTCTGGCTTTTCACTACTTTTAAAAACCCATACAGCTTTTACTTCTTCTGACTCACACAGTAAGAGCAATCCATTTCAACATCAGAACATACACTTTCTGAAAGGAATTCTTCTACTTCCATACTTTCCTCATTTGGTTCAATTAGCACCTGGCTGGCCTCAGCATCTCTAACGGCAGGTTTCAACTGCTCCAACAATTTCAAAACCTGTTCCCATTGGGAATCCTCACTACGCTGAGTTACAGGGGAAGGATATAGGAGATCTTTCTTTTTTAATAAACCTTTTAAAACTTGCAAGGGGCTCACCTTGTTCCCAGCAACCTGTCTTCTCTCAGGCCGTGCCACAGGTAGAACCTTCTCCACAGACTCTCTCACAGAGATTCCTGTTCCTTGCCTTCCACCAGCATTTCCCCCAGAATCAACTCTCCTGTGTTCCAAGCCAGCTGTACTCTTCCTACAAGCTAGGCTGACTTCAGGGCTTGAGTTGTCTGAATTCTGCATGCAATAAGGATCTCCTTTGAGGCTTCTGATAGAGCACTTTTCTCTTACACATGTCCTCCTAATCACCTTACTTCCTGTAGTTTCAAGAGATTCTCTGCTAGTGTCCAGCCTGCTAGGGAACGTCTCCTCCTCAGAGGATTTCCCTCCTGGACTCCGCCCACGGACACGATCTCCTCCTGCCTTCCTTCCTCCTTTCGTTTTCCCTTTTGTTCCTCCCTCTCTGGAAGACTCTCCCTGCTTATATGATTGAGGCTGCCCTATAGCCTCAGACTCCACCCCCAGGCTTCCCTCGACATCTCCCCTGGTCACCATGGAGCTAGGGCATGGCTCACTCTCTACATCTCTGTGCACAAAGTTTTTTTCTTTGGTTAGAGCTTTAACCCTTAAACTCCCTGAACCTTTCTTCTGCCCAGAGGTAAAAGGCTGTTTTTCCACACTTTCTTTGGACTCTATACCTGTCTCGCCACCACACTTGCCAACCATGGTCTTCATATTTAAGTTTATGAAGAACCAATTCCAAGTTCTCATAGGTTTCCTTCAAGTGTACGGAATGACCTACAGGTATGGAAGCTTAAAAACCGTTGTGGAGTAAAACTGCTTTGAGACTTCTTTTTGAAGAATCTATAAAAAGACGCCATTGCTCTGAATCATATTGGATTTTAAATCGACCCATCAGACCTTTGACATTGATGCAATAAACCAACTTGTCTTCCTGGGCGAAGTAAGGAACAAACTCCTTTTCACGATGTCTGAACCATGAAGATGACACTCCTGGCAACTATAAATTCCTGCTTTTCAGCCTTGATCCGAGTAACTCAGCGGCATCTTTGGGAAGATTTAAGTCTCTTACCAAATCATTCATCTCCTCCTGAGAAAACAATTTTGGTCTTCTATCATCTTCAAAGTCAGAACTTGATTCATCATCTGGTTCAGGTATGACTTCACCTTCATCGGAGCTAGGTATCTCTTCCAAGGTAGCAGGGGGCTTGGGTACTGGTATATCTGTGACATGGGGGATGGGACGAATTGCCGAGTGAAGATTGGGGTATGAAATGGAATGCTTCCATGTAGAATTAAACCCTTTCACATCGCATGAACAAAAGTAACAGTCGTCACTATGGTTCTTTTGCTCTTGCCATACCATAGAAATCCCATAACGGAAAGATTTTTTCTTATCCTTGAACCAGTTTCGGAGGTCCTCAGCACACCGTTTGCACACTTTATGAGGCGCCCAGACTTTATCTTGATCTCCAATTTTTAGTCCAAAGTATGCAAAGTATACTTTTTTCACAAAGTCTGTAATATTCTGCTGTTGCTTCAACACTGTATATTCACCACAGATGTAACAGAAACTGTCTGGCGAATTAATACACTTTCGCGGAGCCATAACATAATGGTTGAAGAATGATGAGCTAACACGAATTGCGATGAAAAAGTGTGAACAGCCTAGAACCAAGAACCTGATGATGATTCGTGCACAAGTGTGGCATGCAGGAGAGAGCAGCTCTGTGTCTGTACACGAGACGTCACAGTGCTGGCCACGCCCCCCTGCACTGACCGGAGCTGCTGCTATCTGTCCTGTGTCTCCCTCCCACTGGATTCTTCAGGAAAGATTAACCCCTTCTACCATTAGAAGCACGGACTTAAAACTTGCTTAGCTTATGTATATATTGCTGACCATCAGATTTACAGTGCTATATTTTTTTTTACATAACTCGGACAACCCCTTTAAGGTTTTTTTGGCATTTTATATCTTAAATGCACTTATGTGAATTAATTAATAGTAATTTGAATTAATGAATAGTTATTTGAAAAAAATTGATAAATTTGAAGACAATTTTGCATGTTGTGGCAAATCATGACGTCTAGGAGTTTTTTCAATATTTTATTTGTTTTCAGCACACCAAAATACATGGAAATTAGATGAAAATAATCAAACAGCTTTTTAGTCGCAGACCTGTGTTATCAGGGAACTTGCTGAGGACATGGACATCAGTTTCAGGTCAGTACAGTCCATTCTTACTGTCAATTTGGGGATGAGATATATGTCTGTAAAATTCAACAGAACCTCCTGTCTCCTGAGTATGTTTCAAAAGCCAAACCATCAATACGGAGTACTAAGTACAAGTTCTGACTCATTTGAGAGATGCAGTTCATCATAAGAGGCCAGAGTTGCACAGGAATGGTGAATGACTGCTTCATCACAATAACGCCCCAGCTCACACATCACATCTTGTCCAGACGTTCTTGGCCAAACACCAAATCGAACAAGGAGCAAGTCCATCAGCCTCCATACTCACCTGACCTCACAACCTATGACTTTTTCTTGTTTCCAAAACTGAAATTACCACTGAAAGGAAGGAGATTGATTGATTTGGAGACCATTAAGCAAAATTTGACACAGAAGCTTCACAGCATAACAAAAGAGGCATTTCAAAATTGTTTCCAGCCGTGGCAGGAACGCTGGAGGAAGTGTGTTTCATTGGAAGACGATTACTTTGAAAGAGACTGAGTGCAATAACTGTCAGTGTTATACTTCTTGTGTTATTGTACACGTCTCGATACTTATCGCACCTCGTACTTTTATTTTATCTTTTTACTTTCATTAGTCGTTTTAATATACTTGAGATAGAGCATTTTAATGTATTTGAGATAGAGTATAGGGAGGTGAATGTGGAGGATTTTATTGTGTTTAATATTTTTAATGTACTTGCTTTGGAGGTATATGAAAAAGCTATTAATCAAATGCAATAAATAAATAATATCTTTCCCTGTTTGTTGATGTATTACACAGCCATCTGATTGTGCATATGGCTAAAGATAATTTTCTCGACTAAACAATCTCTGAAAACTTTTGTTGTTGTTGTTAAGTGCCATTGAGTCGGTGTTGATTTATGGCGACCTTCTGGATAGTTGTTCTAAGCTGTGTTCAGTCTTCAGTCAGGCGGCTCATTGTAGATAGAGTGTCATCCATAGCTGCTGCTATTGTATCAATCCATCCCAGTGCAGGTCTTTCTCTTTTGTGTTGACCTTCAACCCTGCCAAATATAATGTCCTTCTCTAATGATGTGCCCAAAGAATGAAAGTCAAAGTCTTCTGAGTTTCTAAATAAAGCTTAGGTTTGATCTCCTCTAGTGCTGATTGGTTTGTTATTCAGGCAGTCTATGGTATACATAGTATTCTTCGCCAGCACCGTAATTCAAGGGCATCAATTTTCTTTCTATCTTTTACTGTCTGATTTTCGCATCCATATGACATTATTGAAAATACCATGGCTTAGACACGCCAAATATTTGTATGGTGAGAGACATCTCTGCTCTTGAGAATCTTGTCTAGGTTCTTCATAGCCATTCCACCAAGAACAATGTATTGTTGAATTTCTTGACTGCTTGTCATTTCTTTATTGATTCAAGCAGGTTTATTTATTTATTTATTTTAAAACATTTATATACCACCATATACAATGCATTCAAGGCAGTTTGTTTTTGTTAAGTGCCGTCAAGTCAAACAACACACTCTACCCCTCCCACCCAACCCCAACAGAAAAAACGCCTGCCAACCAAACAAATCCACTACTGCCTGCTTAAAGTAAAAGGTTAAGCTTTACACTTTTTCAATTTCTTCTACATCAATGATGAACTTATTGATTTTGCCAGTTGTCAGGATGTTTGTCTTCTTTACGTTAAGGTGTAGGCCCAGTTTAAGACTATGTTCCTTGATCTTGTATAGGTAAATAACACATAGCACCACGATGCTATTAAGGAAGCAGTGACCTAGTTATGTGCTCTGCATGTGCAGAGTGTAGCGTGGCTGCATCACATCTGTACTTTTTTTAATCACGTGATGTTTGGTATTGTGTAAAAGCTGTATTTGCTTTCTGAGGTAACATTCTTACAGCTTGTGAAACCACAAAAAATGTATAAACAAAATAACATTATGTCACTGTGGATATCAGTTTGTAGATTTACGAAGTCATTACTGATAATTTTTTAAAAAATTTTTAGACCCTCCTGAAGAAACCCCTTATGGGAGTGAAACGCAAGAGAGGCGCCAAAGGGAGGCGTTGAGGGAAAACAACCAAGATAAGAAATTGTTTTAATTCAGTAGATTTCGACACGAAGGTGGTGGAGAATTGGTGATAATTATATTAAAAAATCCCAGAAAAGTCATTCATGCTAACAAGTGCAAGACAAAGAACAGGCAGTAAATATTCTGCTTAGAAGCGCTATGAGGTCTGAGACTTTCTGGACACCTTGATGTTAATGGTTCAAAGTATTTAATTAATTGACCATTCTCTACTGTTCTTTATATGAAAGATTATGTCCACTTGAACACTGTTTGTTTGGAGTTATTTCTAGGTAGTATAATTTGAACTTGCTCCGTGAAGACCCACTTCAGTTTTGTATTGTTATACAAATGGAAGGTCAAGTTGGCTGGAAAGACATTTTGAGTTTCACACCAGATTTTATTACAACATTATATCAAGAAAAGACTCTGTTTGCGAATGAAGCAACCTCTGAAGCTAGCACTGACGAGAACACCTGGGAAGTGTTGTTAAAGAAACAAAAACAAATAGTTAGATGGGAATTACATAGGCTCTCGATGATTGAATATGTTAGTCGACAACAGATTCCGAGGGGCCTGCGGGTTTACAAGGAGCCACGAATGTTTACCACCGATGTTAAGTTTGTTACCAAATGGAATTGTATTCTCAATAAATGCTCCCTGGACCTTATGGTTTTGATAGCAGAAACGACGAAATCAGTGTTAGAGGGCTATCAAAAAGAAGCAGAACAACTGCTCAGTAAGTTGAAAAAGAAAGAGTCAGAAGATCGATTTAAATATAAATCAGAGGACATCCACAAACAGATAGATGCCCTTCGGCAAGAAGTGAAATTAGTAAAAATTAAAAAATTAAAAAGGGACCACGATGATTACACAAGTGGTTACGTGTATCCATGGATGAATCAGAATCGGAAGATTCGGAAATCTCGTCGACAAGTTAGTTTTGAAAATACATCAGACGAAGCAAGTGGAACAGATTCAAGCAGGACTTCTCGTGAAGATTTTTTAGACGAGGCTCCAGAAAAAAAGAAAAAGAAAAAAATCATGACACGCAACAGATAAGATGGTCAACTCAATCTTCACAAACATCAAGGCAAATGACGTCATATTTCGGGTAAAACTCTGACTACAGCTCAATGCCATCTTTTAGACAAAGGTTTATCCTATGTACCCACTATTGTGCATGATCCTTTTCAATTTAGATTAGATTTGGAAGCCTTGGTCAGGAAATTAAGTTTGAAGTCTGTGATAAGGAAGCTTATCATAGTTCAGGAAGGAGCTATAAAAGAGGTGAATTGGCTCTGAACAAGCAACCTGCCTTGGCTAGTAGAAATGCTAAAACAGAATGTTTTCATAAAAGACTACCAGTCCCAGAATGCACCAGGTTTCAAACAGCCTCTAGAAGAGCTGAAGTGGGGAAACGTGTGTTCAATCAGGAGAGCTATGAGGTAATCCCCAATCACTCATCTCCAAGGGCAGGGCTTGATTCAGCACAGCTGAGCTGTGCTAGGGTGGAGTATCCCTCTAAACAAGTTAAAAGTAAAACATATTCTACACAGAATCAGAAGAGGAGGAACAGGAACTCAGAGATCAAGGACAGAGAGAAGCAGCAGCAACGTGGAAGGAAGAAGAGAAAGACATCTTGGAGATCTAAAGAAGGAGCCCACAGCAGTACGTGTGTTGGGAGTCATTCCAGAGGCAAGCATACTCCATTGGACTGGAGGAAGCCAGAGGAGTGGGGTTACAGAGCCAGGAATTCCCAGACGGCACCTTTGAGGGAGACGGCTGCATTTGGAAGGGGCCCTAAGACCAGTGCAAGAAGGTATGTGAAGAGAGACCCAGTGTCCAGGGATCCTGATTGGAAGGCTGGACATAAAAGCTGGACTACTTACTGGCCAGGATATCTGGAGAGGAAACCTAACAGTAAAGGAAGCTCAGGTATGAACTCTGATCTATGCCCTAGCTTTTCACCTGGAAGACAGCAGGGAAACAAATATTATCCTGAGAGTGATCCATTAAGGAATTCCTCTGAGCCAGACCATGATATTGATTCTATGATATTTGAAGAAGGAGACATTTTAAATGATCAGAATGAATACATGGATTGCTCTCTGACTAGGCTGCTGTGGTAAAATACTTTCTCAATAATACAAAAACCACCAAAAGGAACTATAACTTGTTCTTTTATCTACCCAGAAAAGTCTGCAAGAAAGCTTTAGGGTAGGATTTGAGCCACGTAGAGAAAGTGAACCAGCAAAGGGGTTTGCAGCTGGCTAATTATTGGTAATTGAGCCATGCACAATTGCACGTGAGCTCTGAAAGGAAACTACTGTTTGTGTGTGTAAATTAGAAGAAAGTTATCCTTGAAAAAGAACAGTTTTTGTTACTTTTGGGTTTTGTTTTTGCTTTTGGAGCACTGCTAAAAGTTATTAGCAGGAGCCCTCAAAAAGACCTTTTCTGTTTCCCATCAAGGTCTTTATGGTTTGATTGCTTAAGAAGTTCAATTACCTTATATCATGATTTGTTTTTCCTGAGTACAATACTGAAGCAAGTGTCCTTTTGTGTTACCAAGTAAATCTGTATGGGAGAAATAACCCCATGAATAAAATATATTTTTCTTTGCTTACACTTGAGCAACACAACTCATTATTTTGTGAACGGCTGATTCTGGTATGAATGGACTACATCCCCCACAATCCTTTGCAAGTCATAATAGTATTTTGCCTTTGCCAAGACTGTGGACATTCACGCCCAGCGCCCCCGTTTACAAGTCTTATTTTTCCACAGCTTCTCCACCTATGAGTAATCAAGATAGTTTACGTATGGATCGCAGGATACCGTTGACCTTTAAATCGACATGGATGCCACCCGGTCCCCTACCCCCAGCCCTACAGATTTTTAAAGAGTTGATATTGGCAGATGTAAGCCAACTAGAACAGCAAAATCGACAAATAAGAAGTGTACTATCCGCAGATGAACGGACAGCATTAAGAGAGCTTCGAGCACGGACAGACATCATAATTCATAGAGCAGATAAAGGGGGGGCTGTAGTGGTCTTAAGCCGCGAAGAATATCTGGCAGAAGCACAATGACATCTTTTAGACCATCAAGTTTATCAAGAGCTATCAGAAGATCCTACTAAGATGTTACAGATTAGTATACAAAATAGCACTCAAGCAGCTTTTCATAACAAAATTATATCTAAAAAAGAGTTTTTATTTTTGAACGTGAAGAATCCAACAATGGCTCAATTTTATCTAGTTCCTAAAATTCATAAACGATTGGACAAGCCTCCTGGAAGACCGATTGTATCCACCAGAGGAACCTTGCTGGAACCTTTGTCAGTGTTCATAGACTCGTTTTTGCGTCCATTGCTGAGTGATATACCCTCTTATATTAGAGATAAGTCTCACATTTTGGAAAAATTAGATCAGCAAGCCAATTGGGCAGCCGATCCTGGAGTGCTTTTGATCACTCTAGATATAACGGCGTTATACACTAATATACCCCAGAGAGAGGCCTTCAATACTGTAGAGGGAGAATTGAAGCGGAGAGGCGATCTCTCAGAAGCCTTAATATCATTTTTTCTGGAGTTACAGTATTTCAGAATTATTTTGTTTTTGAACGTGTAATTTATAAACAGCTTTCAGGGGTGGCAATGGGGGCCACATGTGCCCCCTCAATAGTCAATTTGTTTATGGCCAATTTTGAGAAGAAATGGCTTATATCATCTCCTTTTGCCACTAATATCAAAATGTGGAACCGGTTCATTGATGACATTTTTCTCTTGTGGAAGGGTTCTGCTGATTCAGCAATTCAGTTTGTGCATTGGTTGAATACTATTGATAAAGCGATACAATTTACTCATACTATAAATACAGAAATGCCAATTTAAAGGAACAACTGAGCCTGGCAGTCCTGCGGTCACCGATACGAAGAACAGACAAAGATAGTGAGAGAGGACACAAAAAATGCGGGAAATGCAATATATGTGAGATTACCGATGAGGTGAATGACTTTGTATATCATGATAAAACGTATACCTTAAAGCAAGTAACATCATGTGATAGTACTTTTGTAGTTTATGCTATTAAATGTCCTTGCAATCAACTTTACATAGGTAAAACTACTCGTCCATTAAAGATTCGATTGTCCGAGCACAAAAGCCATTTACGATGTCAGACATTGACAGCACCTCTAGTTCAACATTGTGTAGATCTAGGACATAAGTTTGAAGAACTACGGAGTTTTTGTATTGAACACGTCCAGACCGCAATGAGAGGAAAAACCTTGGAACAAACCCTCCTAATACATGAACAATGGTGGATTTTTAATCTAAACACTTTAATACCTTGTGGTCTAAATTCTTCTATTGATTGGAGCGTCTGCCTTTAAGAAAATAGAAGGCAATTGAGTTGACGTATAGATAGTCGTAATGCACAAGCAACCTTTAAAGCCCGGCTCCTCTAGTTAGTCCGCATTGCCACCCACCCACTACCTGGACCTTGAGGGTTTCCAGGTGGAGGTGGCCTTTGGTGCCCTTCAGGGGTGAGGTACTACGATGAGACCCTAGGGATTCTGGGTGATGTAGTCCTGAGCCTCCTGAAGGGGTTGAGATTGTAGTTGTGTGCTCAAGTAGTTAAAGGCAGGCAAAGAAATTTCTTTTTATGAGGTTTATTTCCCGCTTTGCAGTTCAGTGCAAACAGACGCTAAGAAGTTTTATAGCACAAAAACAAGAGTGAGAAAACCAAAATATACAGGGTTTGCAATGCTGGGCTAAGTGTCCATTAGCTTCTGGATTCACATTCAAATTGTCATGTGACTCTTTCATGAACTGAAACTAAAAAGTCTGGTACAACAGCAAAGCTTCTTATATCCAGAAAAATACTTTAACTTATCCAACTTTCATAAGTTTTCTCAGCATGATAACAAGTAAGGTAACTTCTGTTATATTTCTTTCATATAACTTTTAAAGCACTTTAATTAATGTCCTTTTCAATGGTACAAGTTGAGCAATCCATTGCTATCTCTTGCTCTGTGGAAGGCAGGGAAACATCTAAGGGCATCTCCTCTTCACAGCTGTTTGCATGCTGTGCTGAATTAGAAGGAGAAACTGCCTTTCTTTCTAGGAATTCCCTGAACTCTGTTAGAAGTAATTCAGCCTGCGTTTTCCTTTTGCTACACTGAAGTCTTTCTCCTGCTTCAGGTAAACATTGGCTTAAGATGTCTATCTCATGGTAATTAGCAAGGCTGCTTTTGTCAGCTCCACAGTTCGGTGTGCTAATAAAACCCTTCCCCCACTTATCTTTAAAAGTAAGTGCTGGGTTTTCCTTTAAAACTTTAACTGGCTCTGGAGAGTTTCTGAACAGGCTTTTAAAAGTAGAAACGTCAGGTTTATCTTGGCTCACTTCTCTCCAATAAGGCTCAGCAGTTTTCTTTCTATTAGCTTCTAAGCTGTAGGCTCCAGCTGGCTTATTAGCATATCTCGTGCTGCTTGAATGCTTTTCAGGCTGCATCAAACTGCCACAGTTTTGTCTGACTTTGTTCTGGCTTTTAAAGTTATCCTTCCAGCTTTCTTGCTTCCCAATATTATAGCTGCTAGCTGCTTCAACCCCACTTCGTACCTTGTGCTGAGAGTGTCTCCAGGAGAAATCTTTATCCCTCTGGTTTCTGCTCCAAGGTCCTGCTTGGTTCTCTGGAATCATGGGCTGTATCTTCAGGTCTCTCAGTGCTTTTGAGCCCTTCTTCCCATAGAAGTCTCTGACTGCCCCTCCCAAGTACTTGCTTCGTGACTCCAAACTGCTCCTCCGTGGAACACAGCTGCCTTGTTGCTCTCCTTGCCGTTGCTGTTTCTCTCTCTCCTTCTCCAACTCTTCCTGTCTCTCTACCCACTGTTTCTGTGTTTGATTGCTTAACAAGCTCCCTGTGTGTTGCACTGCCCACCTCCTGCTTGGGCGTGCCCAATCAGGGACTTGACCTATCTCCTCCCCTAAGGTGAGGTGTGGTTCCTGATCAGCTACATGTTTTTTTCTTTCTGAAGAGAAAATCCTGCTTTCCCTTGCAGTACCAGTTTTCTCCACCAGATCTCCGTCTATCTCCATTGCTTCTTGAGAAGCTTCTACGTCACAGCATGCGCGGCGTTTTTTTAGAAGCTTGGCGCTCAGAGATGAGTAATACCTAGAGGAACGCGGGCAGCACTTTAGATAGTAAGTAATTCAGCTGTATTTGCTTTTTGAGGTAACATTCTTACAGCTTGTGAAATCACAAAAAATGTATAAACAAAATAACATTATGTCACTGTGGATATCAGTTTGTAGATTTACGAAGTCATTACTGATCATTTTAAAAAAATTTTTAGACCCTCCTGAAGAAACCCCTTATCGGAGTGAAACGCAAGAGAGGTGCCAAAGGGGGGCGTTGAGGAAAACAACCAAGATAAGAAATTGTTTTAATTCAGTAGATTTCGACACGAAGGTGGTGGAGAATTGGTGATAATTATATTAAAAAATCCCAGAAAAGTCATTGATGCTAACAAGCACAAGACAAAGAACAGGCAGTAAATATTCTGCTTTGAAGCGCTATGAGGTCTGAGACTTTCTGGACACTGTTTGTTTGGAGCTATTTCTAGATAGTATACCTTGATCTTGAGAAGCAAATGTTTCAGATCGCCTTCACTTTCAGTACGCATTGTGGTATCATCAGCATAGCGATGGTTGTTGAGGAGTCTTCCATCAATCTTCACACCTCTGTTGTCTTCATACATTCCTGCTTCTATGATGATTTGTTCTGCATACAAATTAAACAGATAGGGGGGAAGTATGCAGCCTTGTCATACACCTCTGCTGATTTTAAACCATTCTGTTCCTCCTTGTTCAGTTCAAACTGTTGCTTCTTGATCAATGTAAAAGTTGTGCAAGAGAACTATCAGGCATTCCAAATTGCCATACGAAATGTATCTGATGAAGTTTTTCCTGAAGAGACCAAATTCCAGGGCCTGAAGCCCTTCTGCATAACTTCTTCAGCTCAGTTTCAATGTATCCATGGCGAGAACAATTTGAATTAGAAGAATTTGGAAGGAGGTTTTAACATGTTATCCACAATGACAACTAAATCTTTTTCCTGGGTGGTGGTTCCTCTCTCACTTCAGTTGAGTTTATAGCTGAGACCAAAGGAGAGAAGTACCGAAAGAGATAGATAGAGACAGCTCCTAGGAGAGGTGGGTGGGCTGTGAAGACTAAATTCCTGCTGTTCCCGGAGATCACCTTTTACAGGTGAGTAACTAGGCTATCTCCAGGAACAAGCAGAAATGCAGTCTTCACATATGGGGACTCCCCAGCTGAAAGATGCCAAGGGGTGACCCCAGCAAGCTGCGAATCCAGGTGAGATGGGTCATGCTTCCTCCCATGGACCTCTGGCATCCAAACCGTGGACGGTGGGTAGGAGTTGTATTAAGTATGGAAGAAATAACTGGAGAACAGCCTGGCCAAACGAGGCATCCTGACAGAAGTCCTTGTCTAAGCAGTAGTGGGCTGTGAAAGTGTGTACCGAAGCCCAAGTGGCTGCTTTGCAGATGTCATCAACAGACACAGAACAAAGGTTAGCCGTTGAGGCTGCCATTGCTGTCACATTGTGAGCTGTGACAAGGCCCTCGAGAGAAAGTCCTTTACTCTGATATGTATAGAATATGCAATCTGCAATCCAATTTGACAGAGTTCTTTTGGAAACTGGAAGTCCCAAATGACTAGAGTCAAAAGGCACAAAAAGCTGAGAAGATTTTCTATGTGGCTTAGTTCTTTGTAGATAAAAGGCTAAGGCTCTTTTACAATCCAATGTGTGAAGATTCCTTTCCGCACTAGAGGCATGAGGCCTAGGGAAGAATATAGGAAGATAAACGACTGGTTTAAATGGAAAGGCGAAACCACCTTTGGCATAAAGTGAGGATGAGTCCTGAGGACTACTTTATTATGGTGGAACCTTGTATAAGGAGGGTCAGCTACTAACGCCTGTAGTTCACTAATGTGCCTTGCAGAAGTGATGGCAATTAGGAAAATAACTTTCCATGAAAGAAACTTTAGGTCTGAAGTGGCTAAAGGTTCAAAGGGCGGTTTCATAAGCTGACCAAGAACAAGATTCAGATCCCATGCCACCGGTGGTGGTTTAATGGGAGGTTTTGTTAAGAGTAGGCCTCTCATAAATCTTGATACAAGTGGATGAGAAGAAATAGGTTGCCCATCGAAAAGTTTATGAAAAGCAGCAATAGCACTAAGATGGACTTTCACTGAATTGGTCTTTAGACCAGAAGTTGATAATTGGAGGAGATACTCTAGTAGCGACTCTACAGGTACCAAAGGGGGGTTAAGTCCCTTTTGTGAACACCAGACAGAGAACCTTTTCCACTTAAAAGCATAGAAACATCTTGTGGAAGGTTTTCTGGAAGCCAGAAGGATATCCTTTACTTGTTGAGAAAGGTTAATATCCTGGAATTCTAGGCTTTCAGTAACCAGGCCCTGAGATGTAGGGACTGGGGATTGGGATGCAGTAAACATCCGTCCTCCTGAGGCAGAAGATCTGGAGCATTCCCCAACTCTAGAGGAGTGGTTTGAGAGAGACGCAGAAGAAGAGGATACCACGTTTGCCGTGGCCAATGTGGAGCTATGAGTATCATACGACCTCTGTCTCTCTGAAGTTTGAATAACGTTTTGCGAATGAGGGGAATGGGTGGGAAGGCATAGAGAAAGTCCTAACCCCAATGGAGTAGG
This sequence comes from Ichthyophis bannanicus, assembly GCA_033557465.1. Taxonomy (NCBI): domain Eukaryota; kingdom Metazoa; phylum Chordata; class Amphibia; order Gymnophiona; family Ichthyophiidae; genus Ichthyophis; species Ichthyophis bannanicus. Next base: position 945,010,441 of record CM066034.1, read on the forward strand.
AAAGCATCTCTTGCCTGACAGTTGTGAGCCGGGATTCTGGAACAGAATCGGGGAAGTTTGGCATTCTGTGGACTTGCAAAGAGGTCTATATCTGGTGTTCCCCAGATTTGAAATACTCGAACAAGCTGGTATGAGTGGAAATTTTGTTTATTAGAAACAAGCAACAAAAGACATACAAAAAGCAAAAACAGGCAACCCAAACAAGACCCAGACCCCCAAAACCCCCACCCACCTCGACATAGCACAAACAAGAAACTGAACCCCCCCCCGTGACCCACCTCCCCAACCCATCACCAAACCCAGCAACCAGCTCACGTGCCCACCCCCCCCAACAACAACCCACACCAGTCCAAGCAATGTCCATGTCCATGCCCAACCCCCCCCTCAACAACAACCCATACCAGTCCAAGCAATGTTCATGTCCATGCCCAACGCCCCCCCAACAACAACCCATACCAGTCCAGGCAATGTCCAGAGCCATATCCATAATGTCCACCTGTTGAGGACTGCCAAGCCCCCCCCAATCATGCCCAAAATACATATTCCCCCGTCCCCACCCCCGCCCCTAAGAAGGAGCAGCAGCTCGCCCACCCCCCACCCCAATCCCTACCCCATCCCCATCCTCCCCACAAAGAAAACACATCAAAGGCAAAACCCCCACCCCCACCCCCCCAAACAAAAACATAAAGGCAAATCTAGCCCTTCCCCAACAAAAGCCCACCAAAACAAAACCAAACCAAACCATAGGACGAACAAGAACCCAGTGCTGCCCTGCAACACCAGATAGCAGAGCGGGATGCACACAAAACGAATAACACTGTTGCAAAGAACAACACGAATGGGAAATCCATCCCCCAAGGAGAGAGGGAGAGCGGACGAGTGGTCAAACCTCCTCAAAACTCCAGCACCAGCGCACCCCCCCCCCCCCCCCCACCGGGAGAAAAACAACCCCAAATCCCTAACAAGGAAAAACCCCAGGGAAACCCTCCCCCTCACGGGGGGCGGAGGGTGAGGTGACGCCACAGACGCTCCCAACGATGGGCCTCCACCACCCGCCTTTCGCATTGCGCCATGCTAGACACTTCCTCCAAAATGTCCCGCACCACCTCGTCGAGGGGCAGGACCAACCCCCGGGCCGAGACATGACAGTGCGCTTGCCACAGGTGATAGCGCAATACAGCCGTGACGAGGTAGAGGGTCCCGGAGTCCTGCCTTAGAGGAAAGGACCAGGCCCCATACACCCACTCCGCATATGTAAGGAGGGAAAGATCACGCAGGTGAAGAGCAGCGGACACCAACCGGCAGGCCTCCACATTAAAGGGGCACTGCCGGAGGAAATGGTCCATGGTCTCCATCTGCCCTTCACACCCCGCCCTCGGACAGACCCGCTCGGCCTGTGACCTGTACTTGAGGTTGTCCCTCATGTACAAACGCCCGTGGAAAGACAACCAGGCCACATCCCAAACCTTCCTCGGCAGCCGAGGGGAGTTCAACTGCCGAAGGCCCCGCTGCATCACATCCGCTGGACAGTCCCGCAGGGCCCACCTTGGTTGAAAATGGGAGGTGAGTACCATCCGGTACAATCCTTTCCGCCCCAAGGACTGGGCGAGCGGGTCGGTCACCCCCCACCGCCGAATGAGCCCCACCATCGCAAAAACGTACGATGGGGCCTGTTCCCCACTCCGACGCACACGTGGGACCAAGGACGCCCCCTCCCACTGCTCCCAGAAGCGGGAGAACCACCCCCGATAGGAGGCCACCCACCAAACCCCACCCCCCTCCCGCATCCTACCCAAGTGAAACGCCATAGACAAGACTGACAGGAAGACAAGGGGGTGCAACATACCTAAACCGCCCTGTGCCCGATCCAGCCAGACGATGTTGCGCTGGACAGGGTTCAGGCGGTTACCCCACAGAAAACAGAAAAAGACAGCACTAACAGACGCCTGACGGGACGACGGAAGAACGAAGACCGTGGCCACGTGTAAAAAGAGGGGAAGCAGAAACGTCCCGAGGAGTTTGATCTTCTCCTCGAACGTACACCTCCACCCCCTCCACCGCAGCACCCGACACCGTGCAGTCTCAAGACAACGATCCCAATTGGACACCGCACAGTCCTCCGATCCGAAGACGAGGCCCAAAACGCGGACCTCCCCCACGGGAGGAGGAAAGGGGGCGCAGGAAGGCGGGGAGGCCTCCGAGGGGCCCAACCACAGCGTCTGGCACTTGCTGTGGTTGACAACAGAGTGGGCTACCTCCGAGTACTCCTCCACGGCCTCCCGCAGGGCCTCTACTCCTTCAGTGCCGTCCACGTAAACTGAGATGTCGTCAGCATAGGCAACGACAGTCACCGGGGGCACACCAGGCGCCTCCAGGCCCCGCAACCCACCTGAGGACAATCTCCGGAGGAAGGGGTCGAGGGAGAAAACATACAGCAGGGGGCTCAAAGGGCACCCCTGCCGTACCCCCAAGGCGACACAAAACGGCCGTCCGAGCCACCCGTTAATAAACGGGAAGCTCACCCCTCCTCGGTACAGCGCCTGCAAGACGAAGAGGAAACCTGCGGGGAGGCTGAAGTGCTGGAGCACCACCCACAGGTACCGGTGACTGACTCGATCAAAGGCCTTGGACTGGTCCAAGGAGACCAACCAATGGTCCCGTTGGAGCGACCGGCCTCTCTCCACCACCTCCCGGACTGTGGCGACAGCGTCCAGAACCCCTCTCCCCCGAACGGAACAATACTGGGAAGGGGACAGCAAAACGCCCGACACCTCCACCAGTCGGATGGCCAAACACTTGGCCAGGATCTTCCGGTCCGCGTTCAGAAGAGAGAGCGGCCGCCAAAAGTCCAAGGAGCTATCGTCCTTCCCCTTGGAGAGCAGCAGCAGGACAGACTCGCGAAATGACCGCGGGAGAAACCCCGTGTCCATGATCTCCTGAAACAGGGAGGTCAGGAAGGGGGCCAGCTGGGAGATGAAAGTGCGATAGAACTCCACTGGGAGTCCATCACGCCCAGGCACCTTCCCCAACGGCATGGCACGAATCGCCCTCTCCACCTCCACCTGCTGAATTGGAGCAGCGAGTGCATCAACCTGTGCCTAGACCACAGCCGAATACACCGGGGGAAGGCCCAAGTACTCTCGAATATGGGTGAGGTCCACGGGGCGATCCCCAAACAGGTCCGAGAAGTAGTCCCCCACCATCCGCAAAAGGTCCTCCTGGGAGGTATGAAGGGTACCGTCCTCGCCCCGCATGGCCATGACCTCCTCACGCCGAACCCTCTCCCTGCAATTCAGGAAAGGGTCTGGAGTGGTGACCCCACCGGCCGCCCCCTCGAAGCATAGGGAGGCATGGCGATCATAAAGCAGGCCACGGAGCTGGACTCGCACCTCTTCCACCTCCTCCCGCGCTGCCCCTTGGGATACCAAACGATCCAGTGACCTCCGGAGGACAGTGTAAATGAGGTAGCGGGATTGAGCCATGGAGGTACCCCGGGAACGGAAGAGTTGGCGGGCACGCGTTTTCACCTCATCCCACCAAGCACCACGGGAAGGAAAAACACCCAACAGGGTCTCCTGGTCTGCGAGAAAGGCCAAGAACTCCTGGACCACCTCTGATGTTGCCAACAACTGCACATTCAGTTGCCACAGGCCAGGACCCCTGCTGAGCTCCTCGTGGTTAGCCAAGAAGGACACGGAGAGGATGCAGTGGTCCGAAAAGTCAACCGCCTGCAACTGCGGAGGGGAACACTCCACCCGGGCACTCACATATATCCGATCGATACGACTTTTGCAGGTCCCATGGTAGTAGGTGAAACCCGGCGACCGTGGAAAGGCCCGGTGGTAGACATCCACTAGGTCAGCCGTCCCGGGTCATCACGGCCAAAAAGAGGCCCTCGTAACTGGGTGGGCAACGCTCCCCCCCTCAGTCCTGCAACAGGGTGGTGGTGTTGAAATCCCCTGCAAGGACCACCAAACGGGAGGTGTGTAAGTAGGGGCGGATGACCCGAAACAGGGTCTTCCGCGCCAACTTAGACTGGGGGCCGTAGACCACCACGAAACGAAACCGATGGGGCCCGCAGTAGCCATCTAAGAGCAAACACCGGCCCTGCTCCAGTTCCCACACATACTGCACCTGAAATAGGTGGGACGTGAACAAAACCGCCACTCCTGCGTAGGGCTGGGCCGCAAGTGACCAGTACGAAGGACCCCACCTCCACTCCCGCTTCGCCCGATGAAGGCTAGCGAGCGAGGTGAGCCTGGTCTCCTGCAAAAAGATGACATCCAGCCCACTCGTAGAAAGAAAATCATAGGCCGTAGCCCGCGCCTGGTCTGTCAAAATGCTGGCCACGTTGATAGTGGCGCACGAGAACGCAGGAGTGCACGCCATGCCTATTTCGTGTGCAGTGACCCTTTCCTCCTCTTCTCACCAACCCCTGGATCCCCGGAATCCCGCTTGCAGGACAAGCCCGCGAGCTGGAGCAACTCCTCGGGGTCCACGTTGACCACCTCGAGGATCTCCTCCTCCTCCAGCCCGACCCTGTCACCCCAGGGGGTGCTGGTGCCCCCGGGACCACCAGGCAAAGCTGTCGCAGGGGCTAATCCAGCCCCCATGGGGCGAGGGGGCACAGACAGGTCAGGGGTCGGAGGAATGATCTCCTCCATGGGGTCCACCACCGGTGCTGCCTCCCCCTCCCCGGACAGAGACTGAGACAACAAAACAGTGCCCACCCCCGCGGGGGAGGCCGGGACGGCCGGGTCAGCAGGGGGCTCCTGCGAAGGCCCAGCACCCAACTGCGGGGGCAACAGCCCATCCTCCCTCACCCGTTGGGCGCCAGTATCCACACTGATTGGAGGACCCTGACCGCGGCGCGCCTTCGGTATTTTCGGAGGCCGCCGCTGAGAAAGAGGGGCCGCCCCCGCCGCTAACCGCACCGAGCGCCGCACAGGGGGCCCTGCCTCCACAGGCAAGCCCTCATCCGCCTCAGCTGCATCAGCGGCCAAAAAGATGAAACGGTTGATGTCCAACACGGGCTCTTCATCCGGCAATGGGGATGTCTCCTGTTTCTTCCTTTTGGTCTTGCCGCCCTTAGGAGGGACAGTAGTCCATTCCTGAGGTGGCACCACCCGCAACCCCCTATCCTGTCGTGAAACATCGACTTCCACCACATCAACCCTCTCCTCCGTCCTACCCAACTCCCCTCCCCCTGGTGGCTCCCTCGGCTCAATGGACTCCTCCACCCTAGGGCCCCCGGACTCCTCCTGAGGGAGAGAGTCCTCCACAGCCTCCTCCCGCACAGGAGCCCGAGGTGGGGCGACGACATCCCCCCCCGGTCCATTGTGTGATGCGGAGGGGCAGCGGGCAAAGGGGTGGCCCAACTCCCCGCAAAGGTTGCACCGGATGAGCAAACACCCGGCCGAGGCATGACCCCGTCCACCACAACGGGTGCAGACCTGCTCGGGACAGTTCATGCTCAGGTGTCTGAATGAGCCACAACGGTGACACTCGCGAGGTTGCCCGGGGTAGTAGCACAAGATGCGATCCCGACCAAGGAAACCGGCCGAGGGCACGTGCTGCACGACATTTCCCACCTCACGCAAATGGATCCTACCCTTCCACGACCCGTCCCACACCCCTAGGGGCCCAGCGCCCTTAACCAGGGGTGCGAGAAGCACCGCATGTTGCGACAACCAAAACTGGATGTCCTGCCCTGGGAGCGACTCATTCCTAACCAGGATGGTCACAGGTACTACCCCCTGGCGAGAGATAGGCACAACACGAAAGTCAGCCCACCCACCCTGCCCCCTCTGCTGCTGGTATCGGTCCCAGAAAATCTCCAGCCCCCGTCTCAACATGAAACTAACATCATATCCAATGGTGTTGTTCATGTGGATGAAGGCATAGAGATCCCCCGGGAGAAACCCCAGCCCAAGGACCATCCTCAAGACCTTTTCCCTGGCTGGAGGGGACCCCTCCCCAGCCCACCGGATCTGCGCCACGTTGCGCCGTCGGACCTCACCCCCTACCCCTCGGAACCCCCCCACTTCCTCCCCCGCCCACAGGACCGCTCCCTTGGGAAACCCCCCTCCCCCCAGCCCCACCTGAAGTCCCACTCGAAGTCCCCGTATCAGCACCGGACCCCCTCAGGGCCTCTGCAAAAGTACGGGGGGGGACCGACCCCCCGGCCCCCAGCCCCTGACCTCCGCTTGCCTCCCCTGCAACAGCCTGCGAGAAAATCTGCTGCTGTGGTGCAGGATCCACAGCCACCTCTAATGGGGCGACCGTGGGGCTGGGCAGGATCATCTCTGCGAATACAGAATCAGGGATACTGTCTCTACCCTCTCCCTGGGTGCCACCTGGCAACTCCGGATCTCCTCCCTCCCCCTTATCCAAGGTGTCCACCAGACCCTGTTGCCTCCTAAGTGTATCAAAAGCCCCTTTAGGGCCGTCCGGGGTCTCCAGGGCTAACATGATGGCGTCATGCACCTGCTCTTCTGTGACACCCGGATTACTAGGGAACCCCCCTGTACCCCTGCCCTGCATTCCCAGCCCTTCCTGTATCTCCTGTGTCTCTGCTACCACAACTGGGGAAAGACACGGCCCCCCCCCAGTCCTGGATTCCGGGTGCACTAGCCCATCCCCCATCCCAGCTGACGTCGGTCCCCGCTCCCCATCCGTAGGAACCACTACCCCCCCTCCCACTGGTGGGCCAGTCATCCGCTCCCCCTCCCTCTCCCCCACAGCTACAGGAGATCCCTGCTCCTGTACAGGGGCAGCAGACACCGTAGATACAAGACCCCCAATCAACCCACCATCCTCTACCCCCTGCAAGGCTCCCGGCAATAAGGCAGGACCGTCCTGAGACAGCAGGACAGGGCCCCCGAGGACCAGTCCCCCCGATCCCCCTCCCCTCTGCCCCCCTCCAATCCCAGTTCCTACCTGATTGCCGGTGCCAGACGTGACACAGAGGGCAGGGACATCCAGGCCGGCAGCCAAGACTCCAGCGGGGGTTATTTTTCCTATATTACCACTGTGCTGTTATGTTTATACTGTGTTTGTTTCCCTTGCTTATAACCTTTGTACTTCTTGTAACCGCTTTGATTGAAGGAAAAGGCGGTATAAAAGACTTGTTAAATAAATAAATAAATAAATAAATCTAAGCACAGCCATTTTTGCTTTCCAACCCCCTCTAGGTTGCCAGTTCCACCTGCAAGTACCCTTCCCCTCCCTTCCCCCGCCTCCCCCCTCCCCATCCCCTTTCCTCCCCTCCCCTTCCCTCCCTCCCTCCCACCCTCCTCTCCACCCCCTCCCCAAGTCCCCATCCGATCCACTAGGTAGATCGTCTCCAGGTGCCGTTAGACCAGGATAGCTCCCCTTCACGCCTTAACTATTTCCGCATATAAAGAATACAATCATTTCCTTACCCTTCATCTCAAACTCTCCCGACCCGCTCTTCCAACAAACCCCTATCAACCCCAAACCATTAACATTTAACAATATCACACCCGTCAACACTTTAAATTATAAGCAGTAATATGCACGCATTCAGTGTCTTAGCCTCTCCGTGCTCCCTTCTGTCCCAGCGTTACTGCCCGTAGATGGTCTATTGTCCATTTACAAGATGGAAAGTTCAGGTGGCTGCATCCTCGGTTCTCTTGACTGACCTCTGCTTCCTCAGCCTCCGCTCTCCTCTGGACACTCTGCTCCATCTTAATTGTGGGTTTTTGGAAAAACCCACTGCCTCCAGTGATCCATGTTCACTCGTCGGGGTCGCCGGGAGCTCTGACCAGCCTGCTTGCTGCATGCTAGAAATCGCAGCTTGCACAGAATGGGCCAAATAAGATTTTGTATTTATGGTGAACTGCAGCCCCACTGGGAATAGCCATCTGTAGCAGACATTCTCTTCCCTGAGCTGTCGCGTCACCATCTGGTACTCTCTACGCTTCTTCATGGTAATGCTTGAAATGTCCGCGAACACTTCCACCTCAGCCCCATTCCAGTGAATTTTTCCCAACTTCCTAGCCGCCTTAGTCACTAACTCTTTAGATCTGTACTCATGCAGGCAGCATATAATATCTCTGGCCCTGTTCTCCCTCCTCGGGCCAAGTGACCTATGAGCACTTCCCACTGTGAGGCAAACTCCCTCCACCTCCATATCTGCAGCCTTGAGTACCGCTCACAAAACTCTTCCGCCAGGGTGATATAGTTTAGTGCCCCTTCCCCCTCCGGGAGGCCTCGTATTCTAATATTGGAGCGATGGGATCTATTCTCAAGGTCCACTAGCTTCTGCAGTAGATCACCTTGTGCCTCCTCTATTGCGCTCACTCGCTGCTCACTATTGCTGCGTTGCTCCTCATGCTCATCCATTCTGTTTTCCAACTCCTCCAAGCGTGCACCCAACGAAACCATATCACTCTTCAAGTCCCGGAACCAGCTCTATACCTCTGTCTTGAAGGTGTTTAACTCCTGTTTTGATGATTCGAACCAGCTTTGCAGGTCCTCTCGGAGACTCTGGATCTTGCTGGCGTTCCCTTTCGCGGCTCCCCATCTCCCGCTTCCCCGAGATCGCCGCTACTCGCCGCCATCTTGCCTGCATGGGGTTTTGCTCCTACTCCCCCCTTGAAGGAGAAAGTCTTTAAGTCCACTCCCGACTTCTTTCCTGCCATCGGAGCCCGTAATTCTTTGCCCGCCACTCTCCTTTCTATTGCGGTATACTCACTATCGCAGATCTTTCTCCAGAAGTAGCAGTCCCCTTTTGTAGTCCTTCAAGACTGAGCAAGGGAAGGGGAGAATGTTATGCATGTCCTAGCCTACAAAGAGCTGGTAAGAAGTTAGGTAGGAAGAAATCATAATATTTTGAAAACTCTTTCTCCTAGGTAGGTACAGCATCCTTCCCCAGGGATGCCAATGATAACATAATCATACTTCAAAGTCACTTATAGTCTGCTGATAAACTTACTGTTAGTCTTCAGGGGTCACAAACTGATCAGCTTACTAGGACAAAGGAGATTTAGTGCAATATGGCTAAAACCATAAGCACTGTTAAACGACATGTGGATTTTTCACCATGCTGTGAATGGGAAATTTTTGAGAAGCCAGTTTAGGAGGGTAAAACACTTTACACCTGTGTAAGTCACTCTAAATATTGCTCTTCTCCTATCTTATCATGGTCATATCATTTGTTTAAAAAGTTTCCTTTTATCTTCAGTGCTTTCTGGGACTTGTGTGGCTCAAAAGCTCGTACTGGAACATCTTTGGATCATTCTCTCACTTGTCCAATAAAAGGAATCAAGAGCTACAGAAAATCTAGGTATATTTAGTAGTGTAACAATGATATGGACATGGACAACTGCAAATCTGCAGTGCCTCACCTTGCTACTATATTTGGAAAGGTAGGACAGCCTATGCTGCAGGAGTTTTTAAATACTTTAATACTAATATTTACATCTGATTGAAATAAAAATCAGAATGAGATAAAAATGATTTTGCTAATCTAAGGTGAATGCTCACTAAGGACTAACAGTCTTGAAGGACTAGAAAAGGGGACTGTTACTTCTGGAGAGAGATCTGCAATTGTGAGTATATACTTCTAGGAATTTTCTGAAAGAAATTCTTTCTATTAAAGCTAATTAATCTGTGAACCCAATATTTTTTGTTAAATCAGTCAGGGCCTAGTAGCAGCAGTTTAAGTTTAAATTTAAAACACAGAAGAGAACTTTCTGGTTACATTTCATACCCAGCAGAGAGCTTGTAATTTAAATTTAATAGTCACTCAGGGCCTAGTATCAGCAAACTACTTTTAGTTTAAATGTAAAACACAGAAGAGAGCTTTCTGATTACATTTAGAACCCAGCAGAGAGCTTGTAGTTTAAATTTCATAATAAGTTAGAGCCTAGCAGCAGCAAAGAGCTATAATTTAAATCAAATCAGAATACAGCTTACCTCAGCAGCACAGGACAGGGTACTGTGTAGCAGCCCTCTTAATAAGTGTTATTTCTCTCCCTCCCTCCTCACATCCAGCCATGGGATAATCGTAGCTTTATAGGTACTTACAAATCTTAAAAGACAGGAGGTGATCTCAGGTGAAGCTCGGTACCCAAATCAGTCATACACTAAGGACCTGAGATTAATTAAGCTTCAGGTGAACAAGGTATATTAAACGTATTAGGTACAGTTTTATTGGTATAAATATCCATAGCAACCCTTAGTAAATAAAGAACTTAAAGATCTAAACACAAACTTAAAACTAAAATGTAGACAGCAGTCCAGCAGCGAGATGGGGGCTTTCCAGTCATGATTTTCTCCCAGTTGGTGAGAGGTCTTACGTGTGCACTAGGTGCAAGGAGCTCTTTGCTCTCAGGGAACGAGTCCGTTCTCTAGAGGCTAGAGTAGCAGACTTGGAAAAAAAGAGAAAGACAGAGAGGTACATAGATGAGACCTACAGGGATATAGTCCTGAAGTCCCACCTCCAGTCTGGATGTGAGGATCGCCTGGTAACATGCCTGCCTGGTGTGAAGCTAGTGGACCTCACGCGCCACCTAGATAAGGTCTTAGATAGTGCTGGGGAGGAGTCTGCTGTCTTGGTACATATCGGCACCAATGACATAGGAAAATGTGGTAGGGAGGTTCTGGAGGCTAAATTTAGGCTTTTAGGTAGGAAGTTGAAATCCAGAACTTCACGGGGAGCGTTCTCCAAAATGCTTCCCATTCCACGCGCAGGGCCCAAAAGGCAGGCAGAGCTCCAGAGTCTCAATGCGTGGATGAGACAATGGTGCAGAGATGAGGGTTTTGGATTTGTTACCAGCAGATGCACCCTCCCCAGAACACTTTAGACGCTTTCACCCTTTTAACAGAGAAGACATCCTAAAGAAGACCCAGAACCTACTTTGCCCTCCTGAAAAAAGCCTTGATGACATGGTCGATTCTTGGAACTCCTGCCTAGATGCTGTGATCCACTCTACTACCTCAATCAAAGCACCCCATAAGAAAAAGAATGCACCATGGTACTCCCCAGAGCTAAGAAAATCACTCCTCCTCCTCAGACAACTAGAAAGACGATGGCGACGATCAAGATCAACCGAAAATCACGATGCATTCAAAACACAATTAGCAAGACATCGCTCATCCGTATCTTCCAGTATGAAAAAATATTACGCAGGCAGACTACAGCGCTCCCTCAACAAACCTCACGAGCTCTTCCACATTGTGAAAACCTTAGCAAAGGAACCTTCTCAGGGTGCTCCACCCCACCTAGATCCTCAGGAATATGCCAACTACTTACGAAGCAAAAGTAATCAGCCTGATCCAACCTCTGTCCCCCCCACTTCAGCCAACACTCCCTACACTGTCCCTCTACCCTCACCTAGCCAACTCTCATGTGAGACTCAACACACTCTTTCATCCTTCACCACCCCAAATGACAGAGTCATTCAAGACACCATCTTAAAAATAAACCCCACAACATCACCTTCCGACCCTTGTCCAGCTTCCTGGATAAAGTCACTTCGGGCTGATCTCAGCCCATTTCTAGCTAAAATGATAGATGTATCGTTCTCTACAGGGACATTCCCTCACACTCTGAAGCAGACCTCCATCAGACCTCTCCTAAAAAACAGCAGGTTGGACCCCTCCTTGATGGAATCCTATAGACCCATCTCCAGCATTCCTCTCCTTTCGAAAATCATCGAAAAGATTACTCAACGTCAACTACAAGATTATCTTGACTCCAATGCACCCTTGCACCCATGTCAGCATGGATTTCGTGAATCACACGGTGTGGAAACCCTACTGACTTCCCTGTTCAATACTCTAACCATAGGCCTAAACAACATCAGACAAGGTTTTGCTTTAATCTTCATGGACATTGCCGCGGCGTTTGATACTGCTGATCATGATGTTCTCCTATCACGTCTTAGAGAGAAGGGAGTTCATGGATCAGCCCTCTCTTGGTGTTCTTCATACCTCAGAGACCGTTGGCAACATGTTCGTTCTGGATCTTCAACCTCTGACCCCTTCCAGCAAACCAAAGGTGTGCCACAAGGTTCCTCCCTCTCCGCCTTACTTTTCAACATTTATATGCAGCCTATCTGTGACCTCATCCACTCTTTTAACATCAACTGCCTGGTCTATGCTGATGATGTCCTTATGTATATGCCATTCTCAACAGAACTCCTTGACCTCTCCCCACTAATCAAGTGCTTTGACGCGGTCACAGACTGGTTAAAATCACAAATGCTTAAGATAAATTTTAAAAAGACAGAAGTCCTCTTCATGACCAGAAACCCTGCATTCACCTCACCAGGGTCCATCAAGGTGCGTGACGCCGAGCTCCTCTGCAAGACTACAGTTACATACCTAGGGGTTACGCTCGACCAACATCTCAATATGAAGGCTCATATCAGCAACGTAGCGAAATCTGTCTATCATAAAATCCGGACCCTTCGTCATTTGCGTCAACTGCTAGAACCAGATGACTTTCGATCAGTCTTTCAGGCCTTAATAATGCCCCACCTGGACTACGCCAATGCTATCCTACATGGCCTACCAATGAGCACGATCAACCCCTTACAATTGGCCATGAACTCAGCTGCAAGAATCCTTTATGGAGCCTCCAAGAGAACCCACATCACTCCTATACTGAAACAGCTACATTGGCTTCCTATGCAGTCCAGGATCTCTTTTAAGATCCTAACTATGACTCACAAAGCAATCAATAACAACTCTGCATCTTCTATCACCGACCTGATTTCAATTACACCCCCTAATCGAGCAAGGAGATCAACTGCCTCCAACTCCCTTGTACTACCTAAGGCAATCACGAAGTGCTCTCAAGTCACCAGATCCAGAGCCTTCTCTTACTTTGCACCATCATGTTGGAATGCCCTACCAACAGGCATCAGAACCATCAGTGACCTCTCCCAATTCAGGAAGGCACTGAAGCATCACCTGTTCTTGCAGCACTACGATGTTTCAGACACCTTCTCATACCAACCTACCTCTACACCCCAGGCCAACACATTAAACTCATGCACTCCATAATCTTAACGCGCAGAGCTGCAATCTCACTTTGCTTCTCCTCTCATCAAGAAACATTAGCTGCATTTAGCTGCTTTGTACATAGTTGCTTTTTGTACATAGTTTTATTATGTTCTCTGTTTATGAAACCTGTTTAATGTATACCCAGTTCATTGTCCTGTTCATTGTAAGCACTGATCAATTTTTGTGACGTGTAGTTTCTGTTCATTGTAAACCGCACTGATGTCAAATAGCGCGGTATAAAAGAAACTGTAAATAAATAAATAAAATAAATAAACTGGGGAACATTCTGGGGAAAGGAGGGGCTCTTCCGAAGGGATGGGCTTCACCTGAACCGGAATGGAACCAGGCTGCTGGCATTAACCTTTAAAAAGGAGATAGAGCAGCTTTTGAACTAGAAAATATGGGAAAGCCGACAGTTGCCCAAGAACGGATGGTTCGGAAGAATGCATCCTTGAAGAATACTACCAAAAGCAGAGAGGTTCCAAAAAAGAGTAAAGTAGCCCAAATGCCCTTGAGTATGGGGCAGACAGAGCTTAAAGATCCCAAATTACCCATGTCTATGAATAGCCAAATTAATATGAATAAAATACAGTCTCTAAAATGCTTGTATGCAAATGCTAGAAGTCTAAAAAATAAGATGGGGGAGTTAGAATATATAGCACTAAATGAGAGGTTAGATATGATTGGAATATCAGAGACATGGTGGAAGGAGGACAACCAGTGGGACACTGTGATACCTGGGTACAAACTATATCGTAATGATAGAGCTGATCAAATTGGTGGAGAGGTTGCGCTCTATGTTAGAGAGGGCATTGAGTGAGAAAGGATTAAAGTTTTGCAGGAAACAAAATTTGCTGTAGAATCTCTATGGGTTGAAAGTCCATGTAAAAAGGGGAAGGCGATGGCAGTGGGGGTGTACTATCAACCACCTGGCCAGAATGAACAAATGGATGATAAAATGCTCAAAGAAATCAAGGAAGCTAACAAACGTTACAGCGCAATTATAATAATGGGTGATTTCAATTACCCTGGTATCGACTGGGTCAGTGTCATGGTAGGACATGCTAGGGAGATAAAGTTCCTAGATGAAATAAATGACTGCTTTTTGGAGCAGCTGGTTCATGAACCGACCAGAGGGGAAGCAATATTAGACCTAGTCCTTAGTGGAACACCAGATCTAGTGCAAGAGATAAGGGGTGTTGGAGCCACTTGGCAATAGTGATCATTGCATGATCGCCTTTGATTTAATTAGTGGAGGAGGGATAGTAAGGAAATCCACAGTACTACCTTTTAACTTTCGAAAGGCAGACTATGATAAAATGAGGAAAATAGTTAAGAAAAAACTAAAAGGAGCAGTTGCAAAGGTTAAAGACTGTGATAAGGAAGCTTATCATAGCTCAGGTAGGAGCTATAGAAAAGATGATGTGACTCTGAACAAGCAACCTGTCAGTTCTGGTAGAAGTAAGAAAACAGAGTTTTCACATAAAAGACTACCAGTCCCAGAATGCACCAGGTTTCCAGCAGCCATGAGGGGGGCTGAAGTGAGAAAACGTGTGTGCAATCAAGAGAGCTATGAGGTAATCCCTAAGCACTCATCTCAAAGGGCAGGGCCTGATTCAACACAGCTGCGCTGTGTTAGGGAGGAGCACACATTAGGACAGAATAAGAATAGAGCTTATTCTACAGATAATAGTTTCAGACACAGATACAGCAACAGCTTCAAGCTCAAGCACCAACATCATCTCGAGAAGCAGAAGCCAAGCCAAGCGGATAGAGAGAAGGAAACTCTCTGGAAGGAAGAGAAGAAAGGCCATTGGAAGGTCTGGGAGATTCCAAGGCAGTACCTATACTGGGAGGTATTCCAAATGCCAGCAGAGTCCATTGGACTGGAGTCAGCCAGAGGAATGGAATGGCAGAGATAGGAATCACCAATGGCTACCTGGAAGAGAGAAGACTGCACGTGGAAAGGACTTTCAGACCTATGCCAGAAGGTATGTGAGGGAAGGTCCAGTGTCCAGGGATCAAGATTGGAAGGCTGGACATCAGAACTGGATTACATACTGGCCAGGCTATACAGAGAGGAATTATGATAGCAGGAGAGGCTCAGGTATGAACACTGATCCAGACCCTATCTATAATAGTGAATGGCAGCAAGGGAATAAGCATTCTCATGATAGTGCCTTATGGAAAGACTCGTCTGTGCCAATGTATGATAGTGACCCTATGCTGATTGATGAAGGGGGAGATACAGCAGATGAAACTATTGATTACATGGACTGTTCTTTATCCAAGTGCTATTGCTAGCTTTCTGTGAGCAAACACATCAGCCATCACAAAGAAACCTAACTTTGTTCTTATGTCCACTGCAAACAGCTCTTAAAGCAGGATTTTGGGTTCACACAGTAGCAGCCAGCCAGCTAAAGGGTTTCAGCTGGACAATTGATAGTAATTAAAGCTGCACCTGATTGTGTGTGTGAGCAAGGAAGAATCACTGCAGGATCTGTGTGGAAAATAAGCAGAAGTTAACCTAACAAGCAAAGTTCATTTATTTCTTTGTGCCTTTTTATTTGGTAATTATTTGCTAAGAAAACATTAGCTAATTGCCTGACAAGTTGAAGGTTGTTTTCTGATTTGCTTTGTGACTTTATGTTATCCATTTAAACACTGCAAGCAAGTAACCTCATTTATATTGCTACCAAGCATATTTGTGCTGGGTGAATTAAACCCCATCAATAAAAGAAGTATTTTATTGGCCTTACCACTGGTTTCACAACTCAATTATTGTCTTCAGCTGTGTTTGGGAGTGAATGAACTACAATACCCACAATACCTTGCAAGAATCATATGAATATATGCATCGTCAAGATTGTGTAAGTTCTCACCCTAGGCAGCCGTCTGACAAGACTTACATCAAGCTTGGGTGTTGTTGAAAAATACTATCTTGGAAGCCCAAACCAGCTTTATTCCACGCTTTAAGAAAAGTGGAAGGAAGTCCAAAAAACTGCCAGCATGGTTTAAAGGTGAGGTCAGAGAGGCTGTTGTTGACAAAAAAGCAACTTTCAGGAAATGGAAAAAAGAGCTAAACGACGAAACCTGGAAAAAGCACAAGCACTGGCAAGTCAAATGCAAGGCATTGATAAAGCAGGCAAAGAGAGAATTTGAGAAGAAGCTTGCCGCGGAAGCAAAAACGCAAAATAAAGATTTTTTCAAGTACATTCGTAGCAAAAAACCTGTGAGAGAGTCAGTTGGTCCATTAGATGATAGAGGAGTTAAAGGGGCACTAAGAGGCGACAAGGTGATAGCGGAGAGACTGAATGATTTCTTTGCTTCGGTCTTTACTGAGGAAGATGTAAGGATGTTACCCATGACTGAAGTGGTATTTAAAGGTGCGGAAGAATTGAAGGAAATATCGATACATCGGGAAGATGTATTACAACTATTAGATAAACTAAAGAGTAGCAAATCACCTGTGCCGGATGGTATACATCTCAGGGTGTTGAAAGACGTGAAATATGAGATTGCAGACCTGCTATTAGTAATCTGTGAACTATCATTAAAATCATCTCTAATACCTGAAGATTGGAGGATCGCCAATGTAACACCAATTTTTAAAAAGGGTTCCAGGGGTGATCCGGGAAACTACAGACCGGGAAAAATGGTAGAAACCATCATAAAGAATAAAATTACTCAGCATGTAGATAGTCATGGCCTAATGGGAGACAGCCAACATGGTTTTAAAGAAGGAAGATCTTGTCTTACTAATCTGTTATGTTTTTTTGAAGGTGTGAATAAACAGGGGGACAAAAGTGAGTCGGTTGATATAGTGTATCTGGACTTTCAGAAAGCCTTTGACAAGCTCCCTCATCAGAGACTTTTGGCAAAACTAAAGAGTCATGGGATAGGAGGCAGTGTACTACTGTGGATCAGGAACTGGTTAAAAGATAGAAAGCAGAGGGTTGGGCTAAATGGCCAATTTACCCAATGGAGAAAGGTGAATAGTGGTGTACCCCAGGGATCTGTGCTGGGTCCGCTGCTTTTTGACATATTCCTAAATGACCTGGAAAAGGGAATAAGGAGTGGAGGAGTGGCCTAGTGGTTGGGGCAAGGTACTTCAGGCCGGAAGGTCAGAGGTTCAAATCCCACTAGAGGACAGCAACCTTGGGCCGGAAAGACTGGGGTTTCTAGTCCCACAGGTGCTCCTTGTGGTCCTGGGCAAGTCACTTAACCCTCCATAGCCCATGTTCCCTGTATAATAGTAATCTCCAAGTTATAATGCCCTGTTCAATGTAATTTCAGTTTGTTCAATGTAAACTGCACTGATGCAGAATAGCGCAGTATATAAGAGAATTAAATAAAATAAAATAACGAGTGAGGTTATCAAATTTGCAGATGACACAAAACTATTGAAAGTTGTTAAAACCCAAGAGGATTGTGGAAAACTGCAAGAGGATCTTAATAAATTGGAAGACTGGGCATCCAAATGACAAATTAAATTTAATGTGGACAAGTGCAAAGTTATGTACCTAGGGAAGAACAACCCAAACTATGGTTACACGATGCAAGGTTTCACATTAGGAACCACCACCCAGGAAAACGATTTAGGCGTCATTGTGGATAACATGTTAAAACCTCAGCCCAGTGTGCAGCGGCGGCCAAGAGAGCAAATAGAATGCTAGGTATCATAAGGAAAGGAATGGAAAATAAAACAAAAGATATTATAATGCCTCTATATCGTTCCATGGTGAGACCGCACCTTGAATATTGTGTGCAATTCTGGTCGCCGTAACTTAAAAAGGATATAGCATTATTAGAAAAGGTTCAGAGAAGAGCCACCAAAATGGTAAAGGGGATGGAAGGATACTCCTATGAAGAAAGGCTAAAAAGGTTAGGGCTCTTTAACCTGGAAAAGAGACGGCTGAGGGGAGATATGATAGAAGTCTATAAATTAATGAACTGAGTGGAACGGGTAAACGTAGATCGATTGCTTACATTATCAGAATATAGAAAGACTAGGGGACATGCAAAGAAGCTACAGGGTAAACTATTTAAGACTAATAAAAGAAAATATTTTTTCACTCAACGTGTAATCAAACTCTGGAATTTGTTACCGGAGGATGTAGTAAAGGCTGTTAGTGTAGCTGGGTTTAAAAAAGGTTTGGACAAATTCCTGGAGGAAAGGTCCATAAACCATTATTAAGAAGGGACCCAGGATATCAGTGCTTGACCCAGTACAAGCATTGTGGAACCTGTGTCTTTTGGGGAAACTGCTAGGTACGTATGACCTAGATTGGCCACTGTTGGAAACAGGATACTGGGCTTGATGGACCTTGGTCTGACCCAGTATGGCATATCTTATGTTCTTATGTAAGTTAACACATGTTTTTTAAACTATGTTCCATTGAATAACATGGGGCCCAATTTACAAACAGCATATTAACCATTACCCCGTCTTAGTAAATTTACCCCTAACTTATTTTGAGTAGTACAACTACTTTAATGATCTAACTGGTAAAATCCGATTTTTTCAGACCTTCTGCACCTGTTTTTTGGTCAATTATATTAGTGGTTTTACATATTTATCTAACCATACATGCCAGAGTATAGCTTTGCTATCCTTTGTGATGGGCACTTACCAGATTAGAGGAATCAAAAAGACACAACATTCCATCCCGGGATAATGCTGCCAGCCATTTGTGGTGGGGTGAAATGTGCAAGAATCCTGGTCCAAGCTGATTTCCTCGCACTTTCATTTTAGAAGTCAACACCACTCCAACATTCTCCTAAGCATAAGTAGAGAAATAACAAAGCACCATTCTGATAGTGAAACGTTTACTGTCTCAAATATATAAATTCAGTCATCTTAAACCATTTTAGGCCTGATTTTACGCAGATATTTAACCACTTTAGGCTGGATTCACTAAGATACGTTTTTCACAGAAATAAGAGATATCTTTTGGAGTTAGCAGGACAAACCCTCCCATAAATGATAAGTAGTAGTAGTTATAAATATTTAATAAATATTTTCCCCATTCACTGGATAAGTTTTGTCTGGGCAAATTGGTGCCCAGTTAAAATTTATGGGGCTGATATTCAGTGGCAGCGGCCAGCACACTTAGTACAGCAGCTGTTGCCCCCTTATATTAAGGCCAGATAGTCAAAACCGGGCTCATGGGCATGGACTATCTGGTGTGCCCAGTTCGAGTTTTAGCTAAGCAGGCAATGGCAATATTCAGCCAATGCCGCATTAGCTAAACTGGCTAACATTAGGCCAGCCTTTTAAGTGCCTAATGTTAGCCGGTTTAAGTTAAGTTAATCATTTTGAATATACCCCCCTATCTGAATAAAGAGAGGAGGTGCTGGGAGTGTAAGCAGAGTGTGGATTAACAATGCAGGTATTTTTACCCCCATTGAGGCTGGCTGGCAATTATCAAAGAGAGCAATCTAGCTTCCTTATATTGAAACATATATCTCACATTGATTATTTTATTTTATTTATTTAAATATATTTCTATACCGCCTTATCCTGCAATCAAGGCGGTCTGAACAGCAAACAATCAATAAGATACAGTGTATAGTGTGCACATGCAGTGAGTAGTGTATGCGTGTGAGTGTGTCTGGACATTGATTCTTGTGGTGCTATTTACAGCGTGTGCTATTTACAATGCTATGGGTATCAGTTCCTTGCTTAATTACAATTATAGTGACATGTGGGGGGAACTGAGGTGTCTGTTGCATGGTTTAAGAAATGTCACCGTAGTGTTCTATGAAGAGGGTTGTCTTCAGTAGTTTCCTGAACTCCTTAAGGTCTGTTGTTGAACGCAGTTCGTCGGGGAGGGCGTTCCAGATTGTTGGTGCCGCCTTTGATAAGGCTTGTTTTTCGGTGTCCTTGCATATCCTGTTGATATCTTTAGGTGTGTTGACACGGTTGGATGTGCCTCTTCTTCTCGGTCTTGTGCTGTTGTCTGGTGGAATGAGTGGGTGTAGGCTGAAAGCTGATAATTGATGTTTGATTTTGAAAATGTTTATGATTGTCTTGTATCTAATGCAGGCACTGATAGGCAGCCAGTGGAGCTCTTTTAGGGTGGGTGTGATGTATTCTTGTCTTGTGGTTCCAGCAATTATGCGTGCTGCAGTGTTTTGTGCCAGTTGCAATGGTCTTAGTGTCTTTTTCGTTAGACCTAGATAGATTGGGTTGCAGAAGGCTAGGATTGGGGTTATTAGTGCTTGACAAACTGTGCGGAAGTGTTCCTGAGTAAGGAGGGGCTTGAGGCGTTGTACTAGTCTCATCCTGTGGTATGCATTTTTGGTGGTTCTGCTGATGTGGGACTGAAGGTTAAGTTCTTTGTCCATTGTCACTCCGAGGTATTTCACTTCTGATTGTATAGGTATGGTTGTGGTGCCTATCTTGATGTCGCGGGGGGGGGGGATGAAGTTGGAGTTTCGTGTGATGATTAGCGCCTCGGTCTTGCTGTAGTTTATGGTCATGTTGTTGTCTTGAAACCAGGTGTTCATATGTGTGAGACAGTCTGTTAT
Source organism: Ichthyophis bannanicus (assembly GCA_033557465.1). Taxonomy (NCBI): domain Eukaryota; kingdom Metazoa; phylum Chordata; class Amphibia; order Gymnophiona; family Ichthyophiidae; genus Ichthyophis; species Ichthyophis bannanicus. Next base: position 945,031,012 of record CM066034.1, read on the forward strand.
CTTGGTGTGGTCTGGGTTGTCGAGGGTAATTGGTGTGTATATCATTATGTCGTCTGCATAGATTGTGTATTTTATCCCGTGCTCTTTTATGATGTTGCATATTGGTTGGATGTAGATGTTGAATAAGAGAGCTGATAGTGCAGATCCTTGGGGTACGCCTTGCATGACTTTTATGGGTCGGGATGTGTTGGGCCCAATCTTGACCTGTATCTGTCTGTCCGTTAGGTAAGAGTGGAACCACCTCAGTGTGGCTCCATGTAGTCCGATATTCTGTAGTCTTGCTAGTAGTGTTCCGTGGTCGACTGTGTCAAACGCTGATGATAGGTCAATGAAGATCATGAGTATTCCGTTCTTGCTGTTGTCTATAAGGTGTAGTATGTCGTTAAAGAGGTATAGCAGGAGTGTTTCAACTCAATTTTAAAAGAACCATTAAAGGTATTATAAATACAAACCTTTCGGGACTTCAAGATATCCAAAATGCTGCCACTAAATTTCTCCATAATGCTTCACAATTTTATCAAGTCAGTCCGTTATTCATAAAAAGACATTGGCTCTCTGCTGTCTACAGGACAAAATTTTAAGTCCTTATGCTAGCTGTTGACTCTGGGTTCCATCTTATTTGAAAACTCATTTGATTTCATATTCTGCCACCTATTGCTAATCCCCACCAAACAGAAGGCTCATCTTGAATCTGCCCAGTCACTGGAGTTCTATTGCCTGGTCCCACAATTATGGAACTCTCCCCTCCTGTATCTTTAGCAGGAAATTCCACTCAAGAAATTTTAAAAAGGCCTAAAGACCCATTTGTTTCAGTTAGCTTACAATCTTGCCAATTCATTTCTGAAAGGGCATGAGAAATAATACTCCCCTTCCCCCTTTCTTGGTTCCTACCCCCAAACATTTGAAAACAGGAGCTAAGAAATCAGAACTGATTCTGACTCAGATACTGCTGGCTAGCTGAATATTTCCTTGCCAATCAGCTGGATATTCAAAAGCACTCATATATTTAGCTGTGGTCACAAAAATGCATCAATGCCCTATCTGTGGATTAATGGCACTATATGTATAGTGCCACTGAAAATTCTTACAGACCGCCCTGATGCCTTCCATATAGTGCTGGGATGGAAAAAGGGCTTTCTACCCAATTGTATGGATAGCAGCGACACGCAGATGCTATTTGTATAACTTAGTGATACATCTAGTGATTGAATATTGCAGCCATATGTATAGCTTGGTAGACATATGTATATTCAGTACTGCTGACTTTGCATATAACAGTGCTGAATATATGTGCATGATTTAAACAATATGGCGGGTGTTTAAAAAAACTCTGACTGTGAAGTTTAAATATTGACATGAACATTGAATTTTTTGCTTTATAAAAAGTTATTTTACAGTGTAGAAGTATAGCTTAGTTACTCACCTGTAACAGATGATCTCTGGGAACAGCATGAATTTAGTCTTCACACATGGGTATCATCGGTACTGACGGAGTCTGCGCGGGAACGCTCCCCAACATCCAATAGGAAAGCTTTTGGGAGCATCCCACTGCGCCTGCGTCGCTGCCTTCCCGCCTTTCCAACTCTCCCTCTTCAGTTGAGTTTATAGCCGAGACAAAGGAGAGAAGGAGAAATAGAGAGAGAAAGACAACTCCTAGGGGAGGTGGGTGGGTTGTGAAGACTAAATTCCTCCTGTTCCCAGAGATCACCTGTTACAGGTGAGTAACGACGCTATCTCCAGGAACAAGCAGGAATGTAGTTTTCACACATGGGGACTCCCCAGCTAAGAGATGCCAGGGAGATGACCCCAGAAAGCTGCGAAACCCAGGTTGAGATGGGTCATGCTTCCTCCCATGGATCTCTGGCATCGAAACCCAGGACAGCAGGTAGGAGTTGTTCTAAGTCTGAAAGAGATGCTGGAGAACAGCCTGACCAAACGAGGCATCCCGACGGAAGTCCTTGTCCAAGCAGTAGTGGGCCGCAAAGGTGTGCACTGAAGCCCAAGTGGCTGCTCTACAAATGTCATCAATGGACATAGAGCGAAGGTTAGCCATAGAGGCTGCCATTTCTCTCACATTGTGAGCTGTGACATGACCTTCGAGAGAAAGTCCCTTACTCTCATATGCAAAGGATATGCAATTAGCAATCCATTTAGACAAAGTTCGCTTGGAAACTAGTAGTCCAAGATGACTAGAGTCAAAAGCAATAAAAAGCTTGGAAGACTTTCTATGTTGCTAAGTTCTCTGAAGGTAAAAAGCCAAGGCTCTTTTTCAATCTAGAGTGTGTAGATTCCTTTCTGCATTGGAGGCATGAGGCCTAGGAAAAATGCAATAAGGTAAACCGATTGGTTTAAATGAAAGGCGAAACCACCTTTGGCATAAAGTGAGGGTGAGTCCTAAGAACCACTTTATCATGGTAGAGCCATGTATAAGGAGGATCAGCCACTAAAGCTTGGAGCTCACTGATGCGTCTTGCAGAAGTGAGAGCAATTAGGAAGATCACTTTCCAAGAAAGAAACTTCAGAGATGTAGCAACTAAGGGTTCGAAGGGCGATTTCATGAGTTGCCCAAGGACAAGATTCAAATCCCATGCCACGGGTGGTGGCTTAATGGGAGGTTTTGTTAAGAGTAGACCTCTCATAATTCTTGCTACAAGTGGTTGAGAGGAAACAGGTTGTCCATCCAAGGGCTTGTGGAAAGCTGCAATGGCACTAAGATGGACTCTTACTGAATTGGTCTTAAGACCAGAGGATGACAAATGGAGAAGATATTCCAGTAACGCCTCCACTGGCACTGAAATGGGAATAAGTTCCTTTTTTGAACACCAAATAGAGAACCTTTTCCACTTAAAGGCGTAGGCTCGCCTTGTGGAAGGTTTTCTTGAAGCCAAAAGGATATCCTTTACCTGTTGAGAAAGGTTGATATCCTGGAATTCTAGGATCTCAGGATCCACGCCCTGAGGTGTAGAGACTGAGGATTTGGGTGCAGTAGCGTCCCGGTCTCCTGGGAAAGAAGATCTGGAGCACATCCCAACTCCAGAGGTCTGGCTCGAGAGAGACGTAGAAGCAGAGGATACCACGGTTGTCGTGGCCAGCATGGGGCTATGAGGATCATATGGCCCCTGTCTCTCTGAAGCTTGAACAGAGTTTTGGGAATGAGGGGAATGGGTGGGAAGGCATAGAGGAAGTCCTGACCCCAGTCGAGGTGGAAGGCATCCCTTGCCTGACAGTTCTGAGCCGGCATTCTGGAACAGAACTGGGGAAGTTTGGCATTCTGAGGACTTGCAAAGAGGTCTATATCTGGAGTTCCCCAGATCTGAAAAATTCGAGCAATTTGCTCTGGATGAAGAGACCACAGTACTCGACTGAGTTTGTCTGCCAAGACATTTTGCGTGCCTGGAAGATATACCACCAGAAGGTGGATTTGAAGATTTCTGGCAAAGGCCCAGAGGCGTAGAGCTTCGTTGCACAAGGCTTGAGACCCCGTCCAACCCTGTTTGTTCAAATAGAACATGGCTACCTGATTGTTTGTCTGTACCAGAACTATCCTGTAGCTGAGGTGGGTATGGAACACTTGTAGAGCATAAAAGATGGCTCTGAGTTCCAGGAGGTTCATGTGAAGACAAACCTATTGCTGGGTCCATAGACCCTGGGTGGAAAGATGGTCCAAGTGAGCTCCCCAGCCTGACTTGGAAGCATCTGTCGTCAAGGTGGCTGGATGTAGTGGCTGCTGGAAGGGAGCGCCTACGAGAAGGTTTTCCAGGAATTGCCAACACTGTAGGGACGAAATGAGACGTGTTGATTTTCTGATTTTGTCCAATAGGTGACCCAAGGACTGTTCCATTGAGAGAATAGGGTCCACTGGGCTGCCCGCATGTGAAGGCGAGCATAGGGAACCACATGGACAGTGGATGCCATATGCCCCAGCAGCTGAAACATTTCTCGAACAGTTAGCAAAGTTTTCATAGCTGCTTGAGAAGCCAGCTGGAGTATTTGAAGATAACGTGGCTGTGGCAGGAAAGCCTTTGACTGCCTTGTGTCAAGAAGAGCCCCTATGAACCCTAGGGACTGAGACGGGGTAAGATGAGATTTTGGGAGGTTTATGACCTGTCCCAAGTACTGCAGGATTTGCATCGTGCAGGAGAGAGTGAAGCTGGCTTCTAGAGCTGTTGATGCTCGGATGAGCCAGTCATCTAAGTAGGGGAAGACGAATATCCCCAGAGTTCTCAGGAATGCTGCTACTACTGCCATGCATTTTGTGAAGACTCTTGTGGCAGAAGCCAGTCTGATTGGAAGAACCCTGTACTGGTAATGTTTTCTTTGAAAAAGGAATCGAAGAAACCTCCTGAGATCTGTATGGATGAGAATATGCGTGTATGCATCTTTTAGATCTAGACAACATAGCCAATCCTGACTCTGAATGTAGGGAAGAAGTGTTCCGAGGGAGATCATCTTGAATTTTTCTCGGAACAGATACTTGTTCAACTCTCTGAGGTCCAGTATGGGCCTGTATCCCCCTGTTTTCTTTGGGATGAGGAAGTAGAGGGAGTAGAAACCCATGCCCTGTTGGGATATGGGTACCTCTTCTATTGCCCCTTGAGCAAGTAGTGAGGTGACCTCCTGACACAAGAGAGTGGTGGTAGGGCCCTGAGAATTGAACTGTCTTGTGATGGTGGGAGGGGGCATACTGTGAAAATGGAGTTTGTACCCCTCTCATACAATGGAAATAGTCTAGTTTTCTGATGTTATTTGTTGCCATCTTCTGGCAAAATGACAGAGTCTGCCGGGGATGGACCTTTCAGGGGCAGGATGACTAAATTCTCTAGGAAGGAGTCAAAGCCCCTGAGGAGACTGAGTCTGCTGAGCTGGTTGAGTTCTTGGGACTTGTGCCTTCCTTTGCTGTCTGGGCTGTTGTTGCCCCTTCTGGGGAGCATGAACTGGACAGTGGACAGCCTGGGTGTAAGATGGGTAGAATTTCTTTTTCTTGTTGAAAAAGGGTTTTTTAGTTGTCTTTATCTTTGCTGGGTAAGCTGTAACCTTAGATAATCTGTTCAAGGTTGTATTTTCAGATTCAATCTGATTAGCCTTGTCTTGCCAATCCTTGCCAAAGAGATTTTCTCCTGTGCAGGGAATGTTCCCCAGCTTAACTTGCACCAATGTTCTAAATCTGATGCCTGAGGCAATGTGACGTGCACTGATGGAAATAGCAGAGGTTCTGCTAATGCACTCAAAGCAATCAAAGGTTGCATGATTCATGAACTTAGAGACTGTCACGCCCTCACCACCCGCTTCTAGCCTAGAGGGGCGTGGTATCGGAGGAACGTCTCTCGATTGGCTTGGGCAAACTAACTTTCCCCAGGTGTATCTTGGGATATGTAGTTTGCCTTCAAAAAATGGCTTCAAGAAGAAGTTGTAGTCATGGTCCGGAGGTAAGGCAAAGTGACAGAATTTTATTTCTTACGCAAAATTTCAAGTACCCTGTACACAGGACTCCTTCTTATGCAGGATTATTGGTAATACAGCACTAGAACAGTATAACTGCTTCACAAGCTTCAAACACACACAGCTGCTTCAAACGTTTCTCAGCCCTGAAAAACAGCACTTCTTTAACAAGGGTAAAAATGCCTCTTTTTAGCCTTGCCTTGTAAAACAATTAATTAACAATAAAACTTAGTCCCATTGGAACAAAAGCTTCTTCTTAACTCCCTTCGAGGATTAGGTTTAAACCAAAATATGGGAGACATGGGCAGCAAATATTCACCAAGCTTTTTTTTAGCTTCCCTACAAGTTTTCCTGGCTGCGTCACAAACCTCCGGGTGCTAGCAAAAGTATCCCCGGCCTCCTGTCGGTTCTCTGGGTCTTGTTTTTTCCAGCTTTAGGAGACCTTCTCAGAAAGTGTTAGCCCTCAGCATAATGGTTCAACACACTTGGCTTGGCATAAAGTACAGTCCATAGGAATATCCATAGCCCTCAAGTCCTCCTCAGCAGTATCACTTGCATATCTTCAATTGTTGGAGCAGTGTCCCGTTCTGAGTTCTCAAAGCAGTGCTCAGTAAACAGCTCCCCCTTGGGTCCTAGAGTCACTCCTGTTCCCAGCTGTACCCTAGACAGCCGGTCAGTACCTTCAGCCTTCGGCCCGTCTCCTCGGCGGTGTTCCCTGTGGTTCAGCTCCTCCCAGGGCTCTCCTCTATGGCTCCGCTGTGTCTACAGCTTCTCTTGACTCTCCTGAGCCTCTTGTTTCTCCAGCTTCCCTTGTTTCTCCAGCTCCCCTTGTTTCTCCAGCCTCCCCTCTCTTTGCCTTAGCAGGGGGTTATATTTCCACCTCCAGGGTTCCAGCCCCTCCTCCTCCCTTCCAGCCCTTCCCAGGTGATAATAATCTCTTCTCATGCCTGCAGGGACCTCATAGGAGTCTGGGTGTGGCACCCTGGGCTTTTTCTCTCTCTTCTTTCTCTCCCTTCATGGGGCCTGAGATCCAGGCCAGGCAGGGATTTCGTGGGTATCGGTGTACGCAGGATTCAGGTTACCCTTGAAATACACAGCTGGGCTCTCCCCTAAGTCCAATTCCATGTCCTTTTTTATTCTCATGGGTTCAAGATGGGCGTCTCTGTCACAACACATTCTGGGCATGTTTGACCAGGGTGAGGAAGTCTGTCCTTTTATCATCAGGGAGAAGTGGAGCCATAAGCTCTAGATCCCTTGTAACCTCCTTGAGAAACATTCCCTTATAGAGAATGTAAGAGCTGATCCTGGCTGATAACATCAAAGATTGAAAGCATCAACGCCCAAAGGCATCGAGTGTCCTCACTTTATGGCCTGGAGGATTGGAAGAATGTGTTTTAGCACTCTTGATCCTATGCATCGCCGATTCCACTACCATTGAATGGTGTGGTAATTGTGTCTTCTGAAAACCAGGGCATTGTGGAACTCGGTACATGGTATCGAGTCTCCGAGAGTGTGGAGACACTGTTAAAGGAGCTTCCCACATCCTTAGCATGAGATCATGCAAGATTTGGTGAATGGGAAGGGTAGCTCCTTCTTTAGGAGCTGCCAGATATTGAAGAATTTCTAATTCTTCTGCTCTCGGTTCCTTCCCAGGAGTCACGGTGATTGAAAGTCATCGGGCTACATCACGTATGAAATCCTGAAAAGACATGTCCTCTGGAGGAGACATCCTGCATTGAGGAGAAGGAGATGGATCCTCCGGTAGAATCACCCCATACCGGTAGAGTCATCGGAATTGGAGGACTCAAAATATCTGCGCGCCGTGTGTTCTTGCATTGCTTGGCACCGGTATCAATCGAAGTCGGCATCGGACTGTCTCAATACCGGGCCCTCGATACCAGATATTGATTCAAGAGCCGGCATGGGGGGAAGCACATCAGTTAAAGCAGGTGCGGTAAGTACCGGTACCGATGATTGCGGAACCGTCTGAAGCGGTCTTAGCAGTACTGAAGCTGCTAAGAGAGACACTAGACTGCATTTGATTGCTAGGATTCCTTGATCCATAGCTCCTGCCGATGCCTGGAAGTCGGTACCGGAGGAAGAGGCTACAACACCAGAACATGGCACCAGGAGTTCTCCTGAGGTGAAAGCCTCTGGAACATCCTGGAGCCCCATAAGTGCTTTGGAGGCGGGGCCTCCCGCCGGGGCTGTTTTGCCAGTATGTTTTCCTCGAGGGCAACGCTAGTAGCATCTTGATGCTTCGAAGGAGATCTACCCTTTGAGGACCGGCCGGTCTTGGAAGACCTAGGTTTAGTTACCTGAGATCCATGGGAGGAAGATAAAGCCCTTGAAGACGTTGATGCAACGGACATCACATCTGCAGCAAAGAGTGTACCGAGTTTTGCAGCTCTGTTCTGCAGGCCTCTCTTAGTCATCTTTCTACAGAGGAGACACTCCGATGGTAAATGGTCAGGACCTAAACATTTAAGGCACCAGTCATGGGTGTCGGTAGCGGAAATGGTGCCGCTACACTTTGAACATTTTTTGAAACCACTAGTTGGTTTCTCCATATTAGAAGAAAAGAGGGCCTAGTGCCCAAAATGGCACCTGGCACCTAGAGGGGACAGACCCGCAAAAAATTCTTTTTTCTTTTATTTTTTAAGAAAAAAAGGACGAAAATTAAGAAAAGACCGGTGGTACCGGTATAGGCGTCGACAGTGAAGGCAGATGCGAACACAAAAAGAAAATTTTCTGTGGTGACAGGGTTTGCTGCCTGTCGGTTCCGTGGAAAACAAAAAACTGAAGAGGGAGAGTTGGAAAGGCGGGAAGGCAGCGACGCAGGCGCAGTGGGATGCTCCCAAAAGCTTTCCTATTGGACGCTGGGGAGCATTCCCACGCAGGCTCCATCGGTACCGATGATACCCATGTGTGAAGATTAAATTCCTGCTTGTTCCTGGAGATACAACACTACACAATACAGTTTATCCTCATTGGTGTGCATTTCAAAACAGCCAGTATTGGCTAATTATATTAACATGCTGGTTTGACTTGCAGTACGTAGATCAGAAAAATTACCTGTGGGACTGTATACTTGCATAAAAAAGGTATAGTACTGAAATAGCCAAACACCGTGCTGGTATCTGTTCCCAGAACTGCAGAGGAAAGGGGGCGTTCCAAGTCATAATAGTGTTTCAGAATGCTATCTTCGTGCAGCAGCCCTTTTCGATCTGTATGTTTGGTCTGGTCTGGTATATTAAAGGAAACAATTAGGAAAACAGATTTTATAAGGGTTACCTAATGTGTGAAGTTTCTTATCAGAAATTAGTTCATCTAAAGCAGAATAGTGAAATTACATAAGCTGTCTATTTTTATATAGATTATTGTATATCAAGACAATTAGGGCACCTTTTACTATTATTATTATTACTCATTTATTAAGCACTACAAGATGTACGCAGTACTGTATAAACACAGAGAAAGACAGTCCCTGCTCAAAAAGAGTAGTTACTCACCTGTAACAGGTGTTCTCCAGGAGCAGCAGGAATCAGTCCTCACATATGGGTGACATCGACGTCGATGAAGCCCTTGCGGAGCATTTCCCCAGCTTTCTATGAAAGCGTTTGGGAATGCAGGCACGCATGCGCGGTTCCCTTCCCGCCTAAAGGTGCCATCTTACCTCAGTCAAATGACATAGCTAAGAACAGCACATAAAAATGTAAAACAAACTATGTACAACTGCAACTCCAAGAGGAGGAGGGAGGGTTGTGAGGACTGATTCCTGCTGCTCCTGGAGAACACCTGTTACAGGTGAGTAACTACTCTTTCTCCAGGACCAAGCAGGAAGTCAGTCCTCACATATGGGTGACTCCCTAGCTCTGGGCTACCAGGAACCCAGGCTGAACAAGAGGGCTCCCTCTAGTCCCAGCATCAAAGAAAGGCTTTCCACTGACAGAACCTCCACCGGTAGCCCAACAGAGGGCAGGAGGGCAGGCGTTGCCTAAACCTCAAAGAGATTCCGGATTACTGCCTGGCCAAAAGCACTGTCCCTACGGGACTCCCTCTCCAGGCAGTAGTGGGCTGCAAAAGTCTGGCTTGAAGACTAAGTAGCAGCCCTGCAGATGTCTACCAATGGTACAGAGCGGAGATGAGCCATTGAGGCAGCCATTGCCCTGACACGATGGGCCGTGACCCGACCCTGTAAAGGAAGGTCAGCCGCCTTGTAAGCCCAGGTGATACAGTCAGCCACCCAGATGGACAAGGTACGCTTGGACACAGCTAACCCCAAATTATTAGGGTCAAAAGATACGAAGAGCTGAGTAGCTCTTCTGTGCCCTTGCGTACGGTCAAGGTAGAAGGATAAGGCCCTCCTACAGTCCAGGGTATGCAGAACTGCTTCAGCCTGGCTTGCATGAGGCCTAGGGAAGAATGCTGGAAGAACCACCTCTTGGTTGAGGTGGAAAGAGGAGACAACTTTAGGGAGGAACTTAGGATGAGTCCTGAGGACTACCCTGTTCCTATAGATTCTGGTGTAAGGCCTGTCACAGACCAGGGCCTGAAGCTCACTCACTCGCCTGGCCGAGGTTAGAGCTATCAGGAAGAGAGTCTTCCAGGACAGGAAGCGTAGAGGGCAAGTAGCCATTGGCTCAAAAGGTGGGCGAGTCAATTGTTGCAAGACCACATTCAACTCCCACTCAGGAGCAGGAGGACGGATTGGAGGCTTGAGCAAGAGCAAGCCTCTGAGAAAGCGGGACACCAAAGGGTGAACCGACAGAGAATGTCCTTCCACCAGTGAGTGGTGAGCTGCTAGAGCTGAGAGGTGGACCCGAACAGAATTGGACTTAAGTCCCTGATTTGATAAGTGCAGTAAGTACTGAAGTACTACTGGTACAGTACAGGAGAAGGGATCCTCTGTACGTAGCTGACACCACACAGAAAACCTTTTCCACTTGAGAGCATAGGTTTTTCTAATGGACTGTTTCCTAGAGGCTAGGAGAACCGCTTCAACTTCCTGAGGTAGGCCCTAGGGAGCCAAAACTACCCTTGCAGCCTCCATGCCATCAAATTGAGAGCTTTGAGGTTGGGGTGCAGCAGAGAACCCTGATCCTGAGAGAGAAGGTCGGGTTGGAACCCTAAAGGCAGTGGGGGATCCACTGCAAGCTGCAGCAAAAGTGGAAACCAAAGCTGTCTTGGCCACCTGGGAGCCACCATCAGAACCGAGGTCTTGTCCTCGAGAATCTTGAACAGAGTTCGGGCCACCAGAGGCGTGGGAGGAAATGCATACAGGAGGCCCTGAGACCAGGGAATCAGAAAAGCATCTGCTGCTATCCGCCGAGGATCCGGTTGCCTGGAGCAGAACTTTGGCAGCTGTTTGTTCAGAGGACTGGCAAACAGGTCTATGGATGGAAGTCCCCATTGCATGAAAATCTTTTGAACTACCATGGGATGGAAATTTTGAGTTTATTAAACAAGCAACAAAATACAGACAAAAAGTAGAAACAATCACCCCAACCAATTCCCACACCCCCCCCCCAAAACCCCCACCCCCCCGACATATCACAAAACAAATATCACAACCCCCCCGTGACCCACCTCCCCAAACCCACCACCAAACCAGCAGTCCACACACGTGCCCTCCTCCCAACAACAACCCCCAAAAAGTCCTTGTCAATGTCCTTGTCCCCTCCCCCCCCCTCAGTCCAATGTCCATGCCCGACCCAACCTCCCCCTGCAAGAACACCCCAGCATAGTCCACACATTGCATCTTGCAATCCCTGAACCCCTACCCCGCACAACACCCCCACCAGTCCAAATGTCCAAGTGTCCAGTCTGTCTGACTCTCAGACTCCCTCTCCCCACCCATCCATAAACAAAGCCCCCTATCCCCCTCCCTCCCCCTTCAGACCCATCCCATCCAAACAAACACCTCAAAAACAAACCTCCCCACCCCCTCCCCCAAAACCAAATGTAAACATAAGGGCCCCCTTAGCCCATCCCCAACACAATCCCATCAAAACAAATCATAAGTAATCATATAAATCAAATAGCTAAATACAACAAAAATACAGAACCCTTGTACTGCCCTGCCTTCCAGACAACGGAGCGGGACGCCCAGAAAACAAAAAGAACAAACAAACACGGAAAACAAAAATATTGGGACGGCCACCCTCTAAGAAGAAAGGGAAAGCGGACAACCGGTCAAAAACCCCCTTATGGAGCCCCAGCTCACCCCCCCCCCACCCCTCCCGGGAGGGAAACATCCCAAAGCATAATGAGAAGGAAACCCCAGGGAAGGGAAAAACTAACCCCTCCGATCACACCCCTCCCCAGGGAACAACAAAACAAAACCGCACAGTCCTACAGGGATAGGAACCCCTCCCCCTCACGGGGGGCGAAGGGTGAGGTGACGCCACAGACGCTCCCAACGATGAGCCTCCACCACCCGTCTTTCACGTTGCGCCATGCTGGACACTTCCTCCAGAATGTCCCGCACCACCTCGTCGAGGGGCAGGACCAACCCCCGGGTCGAGACATGGCAGCGCGCTTGCCACAGGTGGTAGCGTACTACGGCCGTGACGAGGTAGAGGGTCCCGGAGTCCTGCCTTAGAGGAAAGGACCAGGCCCCGTACACCCACTCCGCATACGTGAGGAGGGAAAGGTCGCGCAGGTGAAGAGCAGCGGACACCAACCGGCAGGCCTCCACGTTGAAGGGGCACTGCCGGAGGAAATGGTCCATGGTCTCCGCCTGCCCCTCACACCCGGCCCTCGGACAGACCCGCTCGGCCTGTGACCTGTACTTGAGGTTGTCCCTCACGTACAAACGCCCGTGGAAAGACAACCAGGCTACATCCCGAACTTTCTTCGGTAGCCGAGGGGAGTTCAACAGCCGAAGGCCCCGCTGCATCACATCCGCCGGACAGTCCCGCAGGGCCCACCGTGGTTGATAGTGAGAGGTGAGTACCATCCGGTATAATCCTTTCCGCCCCAACGACTGGGCGAGCGGGTCGGTCACCCCCCACCGCCGAATGAGCCCCACCATCACGAATACGTACGATGGAGCCTGTTCCCCTCTCCGGCGCACACGTGGGACCGAGGACGCCCCCTCCCACTGCTCCCAGAAGCGGGAGAACCATTCCCGATAGGAGGCCACCCACCAAACCCCACCCCCTTCCCTCATCCTACCTAAGTGAAACGCCATGGACAAGACTGACAGAAAGACAAGGGGGTGCAACATACCCAAACCACCCTCTGCCCGATCCAGGCAGACGATGTTGCGCTGGACAGGGTTCAAGCGGTTACCCCACAGAAAACAGAAAAAGACGGCACAGACAGACGCCTGACGGGACAACGGAAGGACGAAAACCGTGGCTACGTGCAGAAAGAGAGGAAGCAGAAACGTCCCGAGGAGTTTGATCTTCTCCTCGTACGTACACCTCCACCCCCTCCACCGCAGCACCCGACACCGTGCAGTCTCGAGACAACGGTCCCAATTGGACTCCGCACAGTCCTCCGACCCGAAGACGAGGCCCAAAACGCGGACCTCCCCCACAGGAGGAGGAAAGGGGGCGCAGGAAGGCGGGGAGGCCTCCGAGGAGCCCAACCACAGCGTCTGGCACTTGCTGTGGTTTACAACAGAATGGGCTACCTCCGAGTACTCCTCCACGGCCTCTCGCAGGGCCTCTACCCCATCAGTGCCGTCCACGTAAACTGAGATGTCGTCAGCGTAAGCAACGACGGACACCGGGGGCGCACCGGGCGCCTCCAAGCCCCGCAACCCACCTGAGGACAATCTCCGGAGGACGGGGTCGAGGGAGAAAGAAAACATACAGCAGGGGGCTCAAAGGGCACCCCTGCCGCACCCCCGAGGCGACACCAAACGGCCGTCCGAGCCACCCGTTAATAAACGGGAAACTCACCCCCCCTCGGTACAGCGCCTGCACGACGAAGAGGAAACCCGCAGGGAGGCCGAAGTGCTGGAGCACCACCCACAGGTACCGGTGACTGACTCGATCAAAAGCTTTGGACTGATCCAAGGAGACCAACCAGTGGTCCCGTTGGAGCGACCGGCCTCTTTCCACCATCTCCCGGACTGTGGCGACAGCGTCCAGAACCCCTCTCCCCCGAACGGAACAATACTGGGAAGGGGACAGCAAATCGCCCGACACCTCCACCAGTCGGTTGGCCAAACACTTGGCCAGGATCTTCCGGTCCGCGTTCAGAAGAGAGAGCGGCCGCCAGAAGTCCAAGGAGCTATCGTCCTTCCCCTTGGAGAGCAGCAGCAGGACAGACTCGCAAAATGACCGCGGGAGATACCCCGTGTCCATGATCTCCTGAAACAGGGAGGTCAGGAAGGGGGCCAGCTGGGCGATGAAAGTGCGATAGAACTCCACAGGGAGCCCATCGCGCCCAGGCACCTTCCCCAACGGCATGGCACGAATCGCCCTCTCCACCTCCACCTGCTGAATCGGAGCAGCGAGTGCATCAACCTGTGCCTGGACCACAGCCGAATACACCGGGGGAAGGCCCAGGTACGTTCGGATATGTGTGAGGTCCACAGGGCGATCCCCAAACAGGTCCGAGAAGTATTCCCCCACCATCCGCAAAAGGTCCTCCTGGGAGGTATGAATGGTACCGTCCTCGCCCCGCAGGGCCATGACCTCCCGACGCTGAACCCTCTCCCTGCAAGTCCGGAAAGGGTCTGGAGTGGCGCCCCCACCGGCCGCCCCCTCGAAGCATAGGGAGGCATGGCGATCGTAAAGCAGGCCACGGAGCTGGACACGCACCTCTTCAACCTCCTCCCGCGCTGCCCCTCGGGATACCAAACGATCCAGCGACCTCCGGAGGACAGTGTAGGTGAGGTAGCGGGATCGAGCCATGGAGGTACCCCGAGAACGGAAGAGTTGTCGGGCACGCGTCTTCACCTCATCCCACCAGGCGCCACGGGAAGGAAAAACACTTAGCAGGGTCTCCTGGTCTGCGAGAAAGGCCAAGAACTCCTGGACCACCTCTGATGTTGCCAACAACTGCACATTCAGTCGCCACAGGCCAGGACCCCTGCTAAGCTCCTCGTGGTTGGCCAGGAAGGACACAGAGAGGACACGGTGGTCCGAAAAGTCAACCGCCTGCAACTGCGGAGGGGAACACTCCACCCGGGCACTCACATATATCCGATCGATACGACTCCTGCAGGTCCCATGGTAGTAGGTGAACCCCGGCGACCTAGGAAAGGCCCGGTGGAAAACATCCACCAGGTCAGCCGTCCGGGTCATCTCGGCCAAAAAGAGGCCCTCGTAACTAGGTGGGCAACGCTCCCCCCCTCGGTCCTTCAAAAAGGTGGTGGTGTTGAAATCCCCGGCAAGGACCACCAAACGGGAGGTGTGTAAGTAGGGGCGGATGACCCCAAACAGGGTCTTCCGCCCCAACTTAGACTGGGGCCCGTAGACCACCACGAAACGAAACCGATGGGGCCCGCAGTAGCCATCTAAAAGCAAGCACCGGCCCTGCTCCAGTTCCCACACGTACTGCACCTGAAATCGGTTGGACGTGAACAAAACCGCCACTCCTGCATAGGGCTGTGCCGCAAGGGACCAGTATGAAGGGCCCCACCTCCACTCTCGCTTCGCCCGATGAAGGCTAGCGAGCGAGGTGAGTCTGGTCTCCTGCAAGAAGATGACATCCAGCCCGCTCGTAGAAAGAAAATCATAGGCTGCAGCCCGCGCCTGGTCTGTCAAAATGCTAGCCACGTTGATAGTGGCGCACGAGAATGCAGGAGTGCACGCCATACCTATTTCTTGTGTAGTGACCCCTTCCTCCTCTTCTCCCCAACCTCGGGATCCCCGGAATCCCGCTTACAGGAGATGCCCGCAAGCTGACGTAACTCCTCCCGGTCCACGTCGACCACCTCGAGGATCTCCCCCTCCTCCTGTTCGACCCAGTCACCCCAGCGGGTGCTGGCGCCCTCGGGACCACCAGGCAAAGCTGTCGCGAGGGCAAGTCCAGTCCCCACGGAACTAGGGGGCAGAGACAGGTCAGGGGTCGGAGGAATGACCTCCTCCGTGGGGTCCACCACCGGTGCCTCCTCCCCCTTCCCTTCCCCAGACAGAGACTGAGACAACAAAACAGTGGCCACCCTGGCGGGGGAGGTCGGGGCGGCCGGGTCAGCAGGGGGCCCCTGAGAAGGCCCAGCACCCAACTGTGGAGGCAAACGCCTGTCCTCCCTCACCCTCCCCGGTAGCTTTTCCAGGGCCACTACCGGAGGCCGGGAGCCAGTTTCCACGCTCTTAGGCGGACCCTGACTGCGGCGTGCCCTCGGGACCTTCTGAGGCCGCCGCTGAGGAAGAGGGGCTGCCTCCGCCGCTAACCGCACCGAACGCCGCACAGGAGGCCCTGCCTCCACAGGCAAGCCCTCATCTGCCTCAGCCACATCAGTAGCCAAGAAGACGAAACGATTGACGTCCAACACGGGCTCTAACTCCAACAATGGGGAGGTCTCCCGTTTCTTCCTCTTGGACTTGCCACCCTTGGAAGAGACGGTAGTCCATTCCTCAGGCGGCACCACCCACAACCCCCTATCCTGTTGTGCACCAGCAACCTCCACCACATCAACCCTCTCCTCCGTCCTACCCGAATCCCTCCCCCCCTGGTGGCTCCCTCGGCTCGATGGACTCCTCTGCACTAGGGCCCCGGTCTCCTCCTGAGGGAGAGGGGCCTCTACAGCCTCCTCCCGCACAGGAGCCCGAGGTGGAGTGACGGCAACCCCCCCCGGTCCATTGTGTGACGCGGAGGGGCAGCGGGCAAAGGGGTGGCCCAACTCCCCGCAAAGGTTACACCGAATTAGCAAACACCCGGCCGAAGCGTGACCCCGTCCACCACAACGGGTGCAGACCTGCTCGGGACAGTTCATGCTCAAATGGCGAAATGAGCCACAGCGGTGACACTCACGGGGTTGCCCGGGGTAATAGCACAAGATGCGATCCCGACCGAGGAAAACCGGCCGAGGGCACGTGCTGCACCACGTTTCCCACCTCACGCAAACGGATCCTGCCCTTCCACGACCCGTCCCACACCCCTAGGGGCCCAGCGCCCTTAACCAGGGGTGCGAGAAGCACCGCATGGCGCGACAACCAAAACTGGATGTCCTGCCCTGGGAGCGACTCATTCCTGGAGAGGATGGTCACAGGTACCGTCCCCTGGCGAGAGATAGGCACAACACGAAAGTCAGCCCACCCTCCCTGCCCCCTCTGCTGCTGGTATCGGTCCCAGAAAATCTCCAGCCCCCGTCGCAACATGAAACTAACATCATATTCAATGGTGTTGTTCATGTGGATAAAGGCGTAGAGATCTCCTGGGAGAAACCCCAGCCCAAGGACCATCCTCAAGACCTGTTCCCTGGCTGGAGGGGACCCCTCCCCAGCCCATCGGATCTGCGCCACGTTGCGCCATCGGACCTCACCCCCTACTCCCCTTTGAAACCCTCCCCCTCCCCCTCCTCCTTCCCCTCCCACGGGACCATTCCCCTGCATACCTCCCCTCCCCCCACCCGCGCCCCCCGTCCCCGGAGTGGGGCCCGACCCCTTCAGAGCCTCCCCAAAGGTACCGAGGGGGGGAGCCCACCCCCCACCCGCCAGCCCCCCCCCATCTGGACGATCTCCTCCATCCACCTGCGGGGGAACCTGTTGCCGGACCACAGGATCCGTGATCTCCTCACTTGGAGCAACCTGAGGACTGGGTAGGGTCAGCTCCGCAAATACAGAGTCCGGGATGCTCTCCCCTCCAGATCCCTGGGTACCACCGAGAACCCCTGGATCATCCCCCGTCACCACCGCCTGATGTTGAAATGCAGCAAAGGCCCCAGGAGGGCCCGTCGGGTTCTCCAAAGCCAATTTTAAAGCGGCACAAACCTGGTTCTCGTTAATACCCAGGGAACCGGAAAACCCCCCCAAACTTCCATCCTGCTTCTCCGACCCAGCAGAAGGCTCCTGGGTCTCGGCCACCACTACCGGGGACGAACCCCGCTCCCCTTCAATCCCGGAAGCCAGGGGAACCATCCTCTCCCTCACTCCCCCTTCTAACATCCCCTTCCTTCCATCCTGAGCAACCTCCCCCTCCTGCCCCACAACGAAACCTGTCGTCCGCTCCCCCTTTCCCTCCGCCATACTCTCCACCAACCCACCGTCCTCCACTCCCTGCATGGCCACCGCCAACAAGGCAGGACCATCTCGGGACAGCGGGGCAGATCCCTGCATAGCAAAACCCCCTAACCAGCCACCCCCCTGCCCCTCTGCCCTCTCAGGTCCTACCTGGTCGTCGGTGCCAGCCGTGGCACAGGGATCCAGAGAAGTCCGGCCGGTAGCCAAGGCTCCAGCAGGGAGGGCGGACACCCCCCTGCGAGCCAGGCCCACCTCAGCCATGCCACCAGACAGGATAGACACCGGTGCATCCCGCTCCGCTGATCCAGAACTCAAAGATAGTGGCCCCCTATCTTTCCCTATCCCTTTACTCATGCCTTTCCCGGCGCAAACAGCCGCCTCAGGGAAAGCCGGGCGGCCATCCCGTAACTGTTTGAGCACCGGAAAAACATCCACATTAGGGGGGGCTGAACTTTCAACCTCCCCCCACCCAAAACCATGGTAGATTGTACAGTCCCTTGACGCTGCAGATCCAGACAGGGAATAGACAAATCAGCCACCCTCCGGATTTCCACAGACTCAGCAGGCTCAAAGGACGGGGGGCAGCCAGTCTTCAGGCTCCTGGCCACATTGAGAGAGGGCTCAGCCAAAGCAGATGAAATGCTGCTCCGCGGGATCGTAGAAGGCATCCCCGAAGCTGCTGTTGCTGAATCCAATCCCCGACAGGAGGGAACAGCAGACAAACCCCTACTAGGCAGCACCGATTCCCCTCCGACAACAGGCCTTCCGATGGGGATCCGGTCTGCATTCCTGGAACCGTGCCGGTGCTTCAGTGACAGGAGAGGAGAAGGAGAAGTAGCAGTGACACACTTCCGGGTTTTCCCGGAAGTGACCTCATGATCTTCACGGCGGCCATCTTTGTAGTCCGAAGTATTGGGAAAACACCCCTGAACGACATCCCGCATCGGGGCTCCCTGCTCTAGACCAGTGTCGCTCTCTACAAGCATCCCTCGGTGATCGTGCTGCCAGGAATCTTCTGCCTCTGGATTTGTGTATGACGCTGGAAAATGGGTCTCAGAGATCCGCGATTTTTGGGGGGGAAGGATATCACCAGGCCCCTCCCTGACAGTGCTGCAAACAGAGCTTTCTGGACAGGGAGCCACTATACCAGCCCTTGGAGGTGGGACAGCGACCGGACCAGGGCTCACAAAGTGGGCAACTCTCCTTCCAGTCCGATGAGACGTATGCAGGTAAGGGTCCTTGGACCATCTATCCTCTTCTCCCCTCGCCGGGGCATAATAGGAAAAGGGCAGACTATGAGAATGGGGAGTCCCAGCCATCCAACCTACCCCCGGGGGCCCCCCCTGAACTGCTCCCTGTACTGCCCATCTATCATAGGCCTGATATATCTCTGTGAGGGACCCACAACCCTGCTGCTTGAGGTATATTATTTCTCGGTTTTTGCCCTTCAAGGCCCGCTTCACCCCTTTCCAATAGGTGACATAGGCCACCCATTCCTCCCCGGAAATGGTGGCCTGCAGGCTCTCCAGGTGGGAGAGCTGGGCTCGCAGCTGGGCCGCCTCCTCCTGGAGACCCCGAAGCCGTCGCACCGCTGCTACAATTGCCTCAGGGGCCCTAGCGGGCTGCTGGTAAGAAGGCAGGACCAACCCCTCCCCCTCATCCTCACTGGAGGAGGTAGAGGCCTCCTCCAGGACCCGAGGTGGAGGGGGGAACCCACCTTCCTCAGTACTACATTCCACGGTCCTCCAGGGTCTCCCCAGGGCCTCTCCCTGCTGCCACCCAGCCTCCACACCATGCCTGGGGAGAAGACAGGAGCCTCCTCCCTGGGGTGGCGGGCCCATACCTCCATACCTGTGGGTCCCTCGGTCCTGGCCAAGTGCAGTCCTACTGGGGGAAGCCCCCTCCCGGGGTTCCAGCTGTTCCAGGTTACAGGTTCCGCCAGCCACTTCCAAAATAGGAGGCCCACCCGGCTTGGCAGGCCTCTGGGCCTGGGCCTCCCCCTCCGGAGGCGGCCCAGGTCCCGACATCCAGGCACGAGCAAAGAAACAGGAACCTCTCCCTAGCAGGAGCTCTGCTCAACTGAGCCTCTCAATGCTGCAGCCAAACAGGAAGTGGGAGGAGCTGCCACTCGTGGGGCTGCAGAATCCTGCTCAACCTGTCCGCCAGGTAGTTCTCCTGGCCAGGTAGATAGACTGCTTTGAGAAGCATGTTGTGCTTGAGAGCGAACAAGCAAAGGTCCTGTGCCTCATGACAGAGGAGCCTGGACCCAGTTCCGCCCTGCTTGTTTACATAGAACATGGCTACCTGGTTGTCTGTCTGAACTAGGACAGACTGATGAGCCAGGGTTTGAGAAAATGTCTTGAGGGCTAACCGAATAGCTCTGAGTTCCAGGAGATTGATTTGCTGTGCAGCTTCCCAGGGAGACCACAGACCCTGGGTGCACTTGCCTAGACAGTGAGCTCCCCAGCCTTGCAGGGAGGCATCTGTGGTCAAGACCACTGTGAACGCAGGACTCTGAAAAGGTACTCCTCTTAGCAGATTGAGTGGGTGTAGCCACCATCTGAGGGAATGCAGCAAGTGTCTGGACACCCTTATCCTGTCGGTGAGGCTGCCTGTGGCCTGTGACCCCTGAGTCCGCAGGCACCACTGTGCAGGCCTCATATGGAGTCTGGCAATGGGGATCGCATGTACCGTCAAGGCCATGTGGCCAAGAGGTCTCAGGCAGAGTCTGGCGGAGACCAGTGACCTGCTGAGAAACTTGTTTGCTAAGTTGATCAGTCTCTGGGCTCTGTCTTCTGGTAAGAAGGCCTTTGCCAGCAGAGAGTCCAACCTTGCTCCTATGAACTCTAAGTTCTGGGAGGGGAGCAAAGTGGACTTTGCGAAGTTTATGACAAACCCCAGGCTTTGAAGAAGAGTAATGGTTCTGAGGGTGGCTTGTCTGGCCTCCTGGTATGTCTGACCTCTTATGAGCCAGTCGTCCAGATAGGGGAAGACAAAGATTCCCTGATTCCTCAGGTAGGCTGCCACCACTGCTAGGCATTTGGTAAAGACTCTGGGAGCGGAAGTGAGGCCAAAAGGCAATACTCTGTACTGATAATGGTTTCCTCCCACAACGAACCTGAGGTACTTTCTGTGGTCTGGATGGATGAGGATGTGGGTATACGCATCCTTTAGATCTAAGGAGCATAGCCAATCTCCCTGCTGGAGGTAGGGCAGAAGTGTTCCAAGAGTAAGCATCTTGAACTTTTCCTTCTCCAGGAACTTGTTGAGGTTTCTGAGATCCAGGATAGGTCGAAGACCACCGGTTCTTTTGGGCACCAGGAAATATCTGGAGTAGAACCCTCGGCCTTGCAAGTGGGGAGGCACAGGCTCCACCGCCCTGTCTATCAACAGACCTTGTAGCTCCTGAAGGAGAAGATCTGTGTGCAGGGGAGGCCTTGGAGGTTCCCCTGGGAAGTATGGCGGAGGCAGCTGGAGGAAGTGCAGGGCATAGCCCTTTTGGACTATGCTTAGCACCCAACTGTCTCCGGTGATGAGTGGCCACTGGTGGGCAAACAGGGCTAGGCGACCTCCTGTGCAGGGTTGGGAGAGCAGGGATAGAGAGGCTATGCCGAAGGAGTCAAAATCCCCCACCCTGCTGTGTAGGAGCAGGGGCCGGAGGCTTGGGGGTCCTCTGCCTATGGGGCCCCATTACCCTGCCCCTTGGCTTGCTGACCCTGAGGGGCAGCTTGGGCAGCCTGATATTGCGGGTACTGTTTGTAGGCAGTGCCCTTCCTCGGGTAAAAGGACTTTTTCCCTGAGCCCTTCTTCTTGTGAGAAGGGGCAGAAGTCTTCATAGACAGCCTTGTCCATGTGAGGTGCTCGGTCTCGAGCTGGGTGGCCTTCTCGGTCATGGGTTTGCCAAAAAGGTTCTCACCTCAGCAAGGGACATCGACCAACTTGTCCTGAACCCATGGCTCGAGGTCCGATGACTGCAGCCATGCCTGGCGTCGAGCCACGATGCCGGCTGCCGCAACAAGGGCCGAAGCCTCGAAGCCATCGTAGGCAGCACAGGACATAAATTTAGAGCATTCCCGGATCCCCGAGGACAAGGACTTGAACCTCTGCAAGGGTTCCCCGGAGAGACCAGCAGAGAAACCGGCCAGTTCCTTGGCCAGGTCCCGTAAGTACATGCCCATGTACAGCTGGTAAGACTGGACACAGCAAGCAAGCATCGAGCCCTGGAAGCACTTTCTACCAAAACCATCGAGGTTCCGGGCCTCCCTGCCAGGGGGCACCGCGGAGTGCATCTTCTGACTTTTCAGGCAATGCATGGCCGATTCCACCACCATGGAATGGTGTGGTAGCTGCGCCTTCTGAAAGCCAGGACTCTTCCGGAGTCGATAGATCGAATTGACTCGCTTGCTTAAAACCGGCGCCGAGGACGGTGCCTCCCACATGCGGAAGAGGAGCCGTTCCAGCATCGGAGGAAACGGGACAGTAAAGGCCTCCTTCGGAGGAGAGTCGTACTTCAGGGCCTCGAGCTCTTCGGCTCGAGGCTCCTCCTCGGGGTCCGTAGGGATAGCCAAGGCAGTGGCCATATCCCGAAAAACTCCAAGAACCTGGTATCCTCCAGAGGGGATCTACTCCGGGGCTCAGACTACAGTGAGTCCGATGGGACGCACCGAGTCTTAAAGGTGTCGGGAGACTCCTCGTCCTCCGTCTCCCATGTGGACTCGTCCAAAGAGGAATCGGGGTCCGACCTCGCGGGGCCTGCAAGCACCCGCCCCGACGCCGATGGCACCGGCGTCGACACCCTCGGTCCCAAACGGGAGGTCGAGGGAGACCACGACTGAGGTCGACTTCGAGCCTTCATGGTCTCGAGTATCGGCTCGGTCTCCGGGGTCGACTTAGAGGTCGATGTCCAGGTGGTCGGGGCAGATGCGCCAGACAGGCTGGCCATCAGTGCCCGCTGCTGGTCCATGAAGGCAGACAATCTGCTCTCCAAGGCTGTCAACCTGAGACTCAGCTCAGGAGACTCAGCAGCTTCTGACTTGGGCCCCGGCGGCGCCGGGCCTGACGTCGGCTCCCTGGGAGTAGAGTCCACGAGGACTACAGGACTTACATGTCCAGCAGACTCCGGCTCCAGTCGAGGAACTTTGGGCGGCTTCTCCTGTTCCACAGGCCCGGGGCGACGGTCGGGGGTCTGAGACCGAGTTCTCGAGGATCCCGGGACCTCTTCCGACGACGCCCTCACGAGCCGTTTCTTCCTCTTGCGTTCCCGGACGGGGGACCCCCGTTCCGAGGAGCCACGACGGTGCTCGGGATCCGACTCCCGAGATGTCGAGGCCTCAGACGAGGTCTGGGCCCGGCCGGAGGCCGAGCCAGAAAAGAGCCTTTCTTTCTGGTGCTGTCAACTGCGCAGTGCCTTGGAAGACATCTTCCCACATGGTCCACACGTTTTAGAGTCGTGATCAGGACCGAGGCACCGGAGGCAGCAGTCGTGTGGGTCGGTGAGAGACATCAGTTTCTTACACCGATCACACTTTTTAAAACCACTGGAAGTCATCAGGGAAAAAAGAGTCCCAGCGAGGTCGAAGGACCGGCCTTCCAGGGAAAAAGAAAAAAAGGGCGCGAATGCCAGCCATGAAGGGCAAAAACAAAAAAAAGAGATCAGGCTCGATACCGGTGTACCAAACCCGGCGGGAGGGCAAACGGCGTCGAACCGGAGACGAAAAACAGCGAATTGCCAAAAAAGTCAAACAATTTTCCAGGATGACGAGGACTCACGTCTGGCAGGCTTCACGGAAAATGAGAGACTGAGGTAAGATGGCACCTTTAGGCGGGAAGGGAACCACGCATGTGTGCCTGCATTCCCAAAGGCTTTCATAGAAAGCTGAGGAAATGCTCCGCAAGGGCTTCATCGACGTCGATGTCACCCATATGTGAGGACTGACTTCCTGCTTGGTCCTGGAGAAAGCTCACAATCTAAAAGACAAACAGATGTGACAATACAAGAAGCATGAGGTCAAAGGGAAGAGGAGACACAAGGAAAACAAAGAACATGGTCTGAAAGCAGTCTCAAAGAGGTACATTTTAGCAAGGATTTGAAAAAGGAGAGAGAAGAGACTTGACGTAGAGATAGGGGAAGCTTATTCCAGGCATAAGGAGCAGCAATGTGAAAGGATCAAAGTCTGGAGTTAGCATTAGAAAAGAAGGGCACAGAGAGAAGGAGCCCAGAGGAGGAGCAGAGTTCACGAGGGAGGGGAGTAGGGAGAGAGGAGGGAGGAAAGATAATGAGGGATGTAGAGTGAATGTCCCACACTTGGTTTGCAGCTTGTCGTGCTGTGAGGGCTTGTGTGCATCAGTGATGCTGAGAGCTAAACTATCGGTAGTTTAACTACTGGCAGGGTCTCCCAAGATGGACAGGTCTCAGCTGAGGTGCCAGACCAAGACAAACCACCCATCTGGGCAGCAGCAGAATGGGATAGTGTTGACGGCGGAGGATCACATTTCTGTGACAACGGCAACAACACCAAACTTAAACTGCGCGGAAGAAAGGCCCGGCACTCTACTTCTGTATCTTGCCATGAAAACCCAATGGATAGTTACAACAAAACAAATTGTGCTATATTGCTGGAAGATGAGACCCCCAGGTCGGAAGGCACTCCACTAGCTACTGGGGAAGAGCTGAAGACTTCTCAGAGTAAAGCCAGCATTTATGATGTGGTTGTATCAAAGCCCTCGGGACATCTGACTGCTGATGTAGCTGTGCATGAAATGAGAGTCATTAGTTGTAAAGATGTCTTACGCATTGGAACATGGAACGTACGAAGCATGAACCAAGGGAAGTTGGAGGTGGTCAAGAATGAAATGGAACATGTACAACTTGATCTGTTGGGTGTCAGCGAACTGAAATGGACTGGCATCGGGCACTTTGCATCAGATGATCACATGGTCTACTATGCTGGAAATGAAAGACAAAGAAGAAATGGTGTTGCACTTATGATAAAGAAGAAACTTGCAAGAACTGTAATGAAATACAATGCAGTCGGCGAACGCTTAATATCTATTCGTCTATGAGGAATGCCTATCAACACAACTATAATTCAAGTATATGCCCCAACAACAGCTGCAGAAGAGAATGAAATTGAAGAGTGCTATGAACAAGTACAAGCTGAAATTGACAGAACATGCAAACAGGATATCCTGATAGTCATGGGTGACTGGAACGCAAATGTTGGCAACAAAGAAGAAGGCAGAGTAGTTGGAAAATATGGACTTGGCAACAGAAATGAAGCTGGAGAAAGACTGATAGAATTCAGCAAGACCAGCGATCTATTCATCTCAAACACCTTCTTCCATCAACACAAGCGGCAACTGTACACATGGACTTCACCCAATGGATTGTATAAAAATCAAATTGACTACATCTGTGGAAGTCAATGATGGAAAAGTTCTATAACATCAACAAAGACAAAACCTGGAGCTGACTGTGGTACAGATCATCAACTATTAGTATGCAAACTCAAGCTAAAGTTGAAAAAGAGCAAACCACTCATGAATGCGGCAAAATATGACCTTGAGAATATACCACTGGAATTTAAAGACTGCATGCAAAATCGATTTGCTGCTTTAGATACAAATGACAGAGCTCCAGAAGAGTTATGGAATGACATCAAGAAGGTTGTGTTGGAAGAAAGCGAGAAATCTCTACAAAAGGCAAAAAAGCAAAAACAGCCAAAATGGATGACGGAAGAAACTCTGAAAATTGCCCAGAAACACAGAGAAGCTAAAGCCAGAGGAGAAAGAAAGACAATAACAGAACTCAACAGAGATTTCCAACGTGCAGCAAGACAGGACAAGGAAAAGTACTACAACGATGCATGCAAGGAAATAGAAGCAGAAACTATTAGAGGAAGAACAAGATCGGCTTTCCTAAAGCTACGAGAGTTAAAGAAAAAGTTCCAGCCTCAACTGGAATGTTACAAGATGCTCAAGGTTCTATGTTGAATGATGCTGAGAAGATCAAGAAAAGGTGGAAGGAATATACAGAGTTTTTATATGATAAAGATCAAGTGGACCAACAGCTGTTTCAACCTGTACCTTATGATTGGGAACCATTGGTGATGAAAGAAGAAGTTAAAGCAGTATTGAAAGCCTTATCAAAGAACAAAGCACCAGGCATTGATAGCATTCCCATAGAAGCATTACAGCAATCTGATGCAGCTGCTACCGTACTTACAAGGCTCTGCCAAGAAATATGGAAGACAACATCATGGCCAACTGACTGGAAAAGATCTGTGTTTATACCAATACTAAAGAAAGGTGATCCAACTGACTGTGGAAATTATCACACAATCGCTCTGATCCCACATGCCAGCAAGATTCTACTGAAAATTATTCAAAAGAAACATCATTGCGGATGTGAGATGGATCCTTGAAAAGCATTAAGAAGCATGGCTACACCAGAACACCTGATCATACTCTTGCACAATCTGTACATTGATCAAGAAGCAGCAGTTTGAACAGAACAAGGAGAAACAGAATGGTTTAAAATAAGCAAAGGTGTAAGACAAGGCTGCATACCTTCCCCCTACCTGTTTAATTTATATGCAGAACAAATCATCAGAGAAGCAGGATTGTATGAAGACAACAGAGGTGTGAAGATTGGTGGAAGACTCATCAACAATCTTCGCTATGCTGATGATACCACATTACTGGTTGAAAGTGAAGATGATCTGAAACATTTGCTACTCACAATCAAAGAACATAGTCTCAAAATGGGCCTGCACCTTAATGTAAAGAAGACAAAGATCATGACAACTGGCATACTCAACAGGTTCATCGTTGAAGGAGAAGAAATTGAAATTGTGAACAACTTTAACCTACTTGGATCAACTATCAATAAAGAAGCAACAAGCAGTCAAGAAATCAGATGACGCATTGCTCTTGGCAGAATGGCTAGGAGAGACCTAGATAAGATTCTTAAGAGCAGAGATGTCTCTCTCCATACAAAGATTTGACTTGTTCAAGCCATGGTATTTTCAATAACATCATATGGATGTGAAAGCTGGACAATGAAAAAGATAGACAGGAAGAAAACATGCCTTTGAATTATGGTGCTGGCGGCGAATACTGTGTATACCATGGACTGCCCGAAGAACAAACCAGCCGGTACTAGAGGAGATCAAACCTAAGCTTTCTTTAGAAGCTCAGATGACAAGACTTCGACTTTCATACTTTGGACACATCATGCGAAGAGAGACATCATTAGAGAAAGACATCATGCTTGGCAAGATAGAAGGTCAGCGCAAAAGAGGAAGGCCAGCAATGAGATGGATCGATACAATAACAGCAGCTACGGGCACCAGTCTGTCAACAATGAGCCGCCTGACTCAAGACCGAACACAATTTAGAATAGCTATCCAGAGGGTCGCCATAAGTTGAATCCGACTCGACGGCACTTAACAACAACAGAGTGAATGCATTTAAAGGTTAGGAGAAGTAGCCTGAAATGAATACGGAACTCAAACGAAAGCCAGTGAAGTGATTTCAATAGAGGGGTCACATGAGAGTAATGCGACCGGCAGAAAATCAGTCGTGCCGCAGAGACTGAAGAGGAAGCAGGTGGGACTGAGAAAGACCAGCAAGGAGGAGGTTGCAAGAGTCAAGACAGGAGGTAATTAAAGAGTGAACAAGGGTCCTAGTAGTGTCTTCAGAGAGGAAGGGCCGAATTTTGCTACTGTTAAACAAAAAGAAACAACAGGTTTTAACTATCTGTTGAATGTGAGAGGAGAAGGAGAGCAAGGAGTCGAAAATTACTCCAAGGTTACAGGCTGAAGAGACAGGTTGTAGTATAGTATTATTGACCATGATAGAGAAAGGAGGAAGGGGGGAAGAGGACTTAGGAGAAAGACAAGAAGCTCAGTTTTATCCATGTTCAATTTCAGATGGCGGAGAGACATCCAGGCAGCAACGTCAGACAAACAAGTGGAGATATGAGATTGGAGTACAGGACAAATATCAGGTGAGGAAATATAGATTTGAGAATCATCAGCATAAAAATGATAGTGAAGAGATGAGGGCACTGAGGGACTGGGTATAGAGAGAGAAAAAGAGAGGTCCCAGAACAGACCCTTGAGGTACACCAATTAAGAGGGGAATGGCAGAAGAAGAGGAACCCTGTGAACAAACACTAAAAGAGCGGTTCAAAAGATAAGAAGCAAACCAAGACAGTACAGAGTCTCTAGAACCCAGAGAAAGCATAGTTTCTCACTTGTAACAGATGATCTCCGGGAACAGCAGGAATTTAGTCTTCACATATGGAAATCGTCGGTACCAACAGAACCTGCGCAGGATCGCTCCCCAGCGTCCAATAGGAAAGCTTTTGGGAGCATCCCACAGCGCCTGTGTGCTGCCTTCCCGCCTTTCCCAACTGTCCCTCTCCAGTTGAGTTTATAGCTGAGACAAAAGAGAGAGGGAAATAGAGAAAGAGAGAGAGATAGAGAGATACAACTCCTAGGGGAGGTGGGCGGGTTGTGAAGGCTAAATTCCTGCTGTTCCCGGAGATCACCTGTTACAGGTGAGTAACTATGCTATCTCCAGGAACAAGCAGGAATGTAGTCTTCACATATGGGGACTCCCTAGCTGCAGATGCCAGGGATATGCCCCCAGAAAGCTGTGTGCCCTTGTGAAAGGGCTCCACTTCCCCCCATGGATCTCTGGCATCCTACTAGGGATGGTGTGTAGGAGTTGATTAAGTCTGGAACAGGTGCTGAAGAACAGCCTGACCAAACAAGGCATCCCGGCGGGAGTCCTTGTCTAAGCAGTAATGAGCTGTGAAAGTATGTACCGAAGCCCAAGTAGCTGCTCGACAGATGTCATCGATAGACACAGAGTGAAGATGAGCCATTGAGGCTGCCATGGCTCTCACATTGTGAGCTGTGACATGGCCTTCAAGAGGAAGGTTCTTACTCTCATAGGCAAAAGATATACACTGTGCAATCCAGTTGGACAGTGTCCTTTTGGAGACTGGAAGTCCCAAATGACTAGGATCAAAATCAACAAAGAGTTGAGAGGATTTTCTATGTTGCTGTGTCCTTTGCAAGTAAAAGGCCAAAGCTTTTTTACAGTCCAAAATATGAAGGTTCCTTTGTGCATTTGAGGCGTGACACCTTGGAAAGAATACAGGAAGGTAAACCGCTTGGTTCAAATGAAAGGGCAAAACCACCTTTGGCATAAAGTGTGGATGAGTCCTTAGGACAACCTTATCATGATGGAACCTTGTATGAGGAGGATCAGCCACCAACGCTTGCAATTCACTGATGCGACGTGCTGATGTGATTGCAATGAGAAATATAAACTTCCATGGAAGGAATTTCAAAGAGGTAATGGCTAATGGTTCAAAGGGAGGTTTCATGAGCTGCCCAAGTACCAGATTCAAGTCCCATGCCACCAGTGGTGACTTAATGGGAGGCTTTGTTAAAAGAAGGCCTCTCATAAATCTCGCTATGAGAAGATGCGAGGAAATAGGTTGTCCATTGAGAGGCTTGAAAGAAGCTGCAATAGAACTCAAATGGACTCTCACTGAATTGATCTTAAGCCCTGCATTTGATAAATGATGGAGGTACTCCAGTAATGATTCCAGAGGTATCGCAAGAGGGTTAAGACCCTTCTGTGAGCACCATATGGTAAACCTTTTCCACTTCAATGCATAAGAGCGTCTTGTGGAAGGTTTCCTGGAAGCATGAAGGATATCCTTTACCTGCTGGGAAAGGTTAAGACCGTGAAGTTCTAGGCTTTCAGCAACTAGGCCCTGAGATGCAGAGATTGGGGAATGGGATGCCACAGCATCCCATCCTCCTGAGAAAGAAGATCTGGAGCAGATCCTAACTCCAGAGGCGGAGCTTGAGAGAGATGTAGGAGCAGAGGGTACCACATTTGCCGTGGCCAATGTGGAGCTATGAGGATCATATGACCTCTGTCTCTCTGAAGCTTGAACAGGGTTTTGGGAATTAGGAGAATGGGTGGAAAGGCATAAAGGAAGTCTTGACCCCAATGAAGGAGGAAAGCATCCCTGGCCTGACAACCTCGAGCCGTAATTCTGGAACAGAACCGGGGAAGTTTGGCATTCAGCGGACTTGCAAAGAGGTCTATGTCCGGGGTTCCCCAAATTTGAAAAACTTTGGCCACCTGGTCTGCATGGAGAGACCATTCGTGTGGAAGCAGAACTCGACTGAGTCTGTCTGCCCAAGAGTTTTGAATGCCTGGAAGATACACCGCAAGGAGATGAATCTGATGCTCTCTGGCGAGGGCTCATAGTCACAAAGCTTCGTTGCACAGCGATAGAGAGCCTGTTCCGCCCTGCTTGTTCCCATAGAACATGGCTACCTGATTGTCTGTTTGAACTAAGACTGTCTTGTAGCTGAGCTGGTGTGAAATACTCGAAGAGCAAGGAAGATTGCTCTGAGCTCCAGGAGGTTGATATGAAGATAGGCCTCCTGTGGGGTCCAGGTACACTAGGTAGAAAGGCCGTGCAAGTGGGCTCCCCAACCCACCTGTGAAGCATCTGTTGTTAGAGTGGCTTGGGGTGGGGGTTGCTGAAAAGGAGACCCCACCAAAAGGTTTTTGGGTGACTGCCACCATTGCAGGGACAAAATAAGGCGATCTGAGTTGGCTATTTTGTCTGACAGGCAACCTGACGCCTGAGTCCACTGAGTGGATAAGGTCCACTGGGCTGCCCTCAAACGGAGGCGAGCATAAGGAACCACATGCACAGTGGATGCCATGTGGCCTAGCAATTGTAACATTTCCTGAGCAGTCAGGTGAGGTTTTAGCACTGCTTGGGAAGCTAATTGTACAATGTGAAGGCAGCGGGGCTGTGAAAGGAAGGCCCTTGTCTGTCTGGTATCCAGAAGAGCTCCTATAAACTCTAGGGATTGAGTGGGAGCAAGGTTGGACTTTGGGAAGTTTATGACAAGTCCCAAATACTGAAGGATGCGCATTGCGCGAGACAGAGCAACCCTGGCCTCTGACTCTGAAGGGGCTCGAATGAGCCAGTCGTCTAAGTAGGGGAAGACGAATATTCCCAGGGTGCGGAGAAATGCTGCTACCACACCATGCATTTTGTGAACACCCTTGGTGCAGAGGCCAGGCCAAAAGGAAGAACCTTGTATTGGTAGTGCTTTCCTTGAAACAGGAATCGACGGAAAGTTTGGTGAGTTGGATGGATGAGAACATGAGTGTACGCATCCTTGAGATCTAGAGAACAACCGGAAGGTCGGGGGTTCAAATCCCACTAGAGGACAGCAATCTTGGGCTGGAAGGACTGCGGTTTCTAGTCCCACAGGTGCTCCTTGTGGTCTTGAGAAAGCCACTTAACCCTCCATAGCCCATGTTCCCTGTAAAATAGTTATCTCCAAGTTATAATGCCCTGTTCAATGTAATTTCGGTTTGTTCAATGTAAACCGCACTGATGCAGAATAGCGCGGTATATAAGAGAATGCAAATAAAAATAAATAAATAACAAAGCCAATCCTGACTCCAAAGGTATGGCAGCAGAGTTCCTAGAGGAATCATTTTGAACTTCTCTCTGAACAGGAATTTGTTCAATTCTCTGAGGTCTAGAATGGGTCTGTGTCCTCCTGTTTTCTTTGGAATAAGGAAATAGGGGGAGTAAAACCCTGTACCCCGTTGGGGAATGGGTACCACTTCTATTGCTCCCTGAGCAAGGAGCATAGTGACTTCTTGACCTAAACGGTCGTTGAGAGAAGTCTGAGAATTGAACTGTCTTACTATTGTAGGAGGGGGCATGCTGAGAAAATGAAGCTTGTACCCCTCTCGTACAATAGACAGAGTCCAATCTTCTGCTGTTATCTGACACCATCTGGGGGCAAAATGAAACAACCTCGCTGGGATGGTGGAGGGTTCTGGGCTGTTTAGGGCCAGGAAGGCAAAGTTCTCTAGACAGCAGTCAAAGCCCCTGTGGAGGCTGAGTCTGCTGAGCCGGTTGAGGCTTAGCTGCTTTTGGTTTCCTTTGTTGCCTAGGTAGTTGCTGCTGTCCCTTTTGGGCAGACTGACCTAAATGATGTCCCTGCTGGGTATAGGAGGGATAAAACCTTTTCTCATGCTGGGTATAGGAGGGATAAAACCTTTTCTTCTTGCTGAAGAATAGTTTCTTAGAAGATCTTTTCTTCGCATGATCAGCGAAGACAATCTATCCAAAGTGATATTGTCAGCATCTATCTCATTCGCTTTTTCCTGCCAATTCTTGCCAAAGATTCTCTCCTGTGCAAGGTATATTCCTCAGTTTGTCCTGTACCCAGATTTTCAAGTCAGATAGATGCCTGGAGCCAGGCAATTCTACGTGCACCTATGGCAATAGCAGAGGTTCTGCTTATGCATTCAAAGCAGTCAAAGGCTGCACGATTTACAAACTTGGAAACATCCTGAGCATGTTTAACCAGAGCAAGATAATCTTGCCTTTTATCATCAGGAAGGAGAGGGCTCATAAGCTCTTCCTGTGACTTTCCTAAGGAACATTCTCATATACAAGATATAGGAACTAATCCTAACAGAAAGCATGGAAGCCTGGAAGGATCGACGTCCAAAGGCGTCAAGAGTCCTACACTCACGCCCTGGAGGATTAGATGCATGCCTTTTTGCACTCTTTATTCGTCTCATGGTTGATTCCACCACCATGGAATGGTGTGGTAATTGAGTCTTCTGAAACCCAGGACAAGGAGAACTCGATACATGGTGTTGAGTCTCCGAGAATGAGGAGATGTGGTCAGAGGTGTTTCCCCACATCCTTAACATAAGATCATGCAAGATCTCATGAATAGGTAAGGTAGCTGCCTCCTTGGGAGCTTTAGGGTATTGTAGGATTTCTAATTCCTTTGCCCTAGGCTCTTTTTCAGGAGCCACTGAGATGGAAAGACCTCGGGCCACCTCTTGGATAAAATCCTGAAAGTACATATCCTCTGGTGGAGACATCCTAAGCTGAGGAGAAGAGGAATCCTCGGGAAGAAGTACTCTGGTATCGGAAGAGCTTTCAGAGTCTTCAGACTCATCCGAGGACTCGAAGTATCTCCGATCCGGGTGATCGTGCAAATTTGGGCCAAAAATGGCGCGTGGCACCCGAGAAGAAAATTACTGGAGAAAGATTCCAGAAACAATGTTTTGGTTTTTTTTTAGAAAAACGAAAAGAAGAACGGGCGGTACCGGTATAGCGTCGAAGGAAGGCAGACGCGACCACAAAAAAAGAAGTATAAGAAGGGAATTTTCTGCGGTGACAGGATGTGCGACCTGTCGGCTCTGCAGAAAACAAAGAACTGGAGAGGGACAGTTGGGAAAGGTGGGAAGGCAGCAAGCAGGTGCTGTGGGATGTGCCCAAAAGCTTTCCTATTGGACCCTGGGGAGCATTCCCACGCAGGCTCCGTC
Organism: Ichthyophis bannanicus; assembly: GCA_033557465.1. Lineage (NCBI taxonomy): Eukaryota > Metazoa > Chordata > Amphibia > Gymnophiona > Ichthyophiidae > Ichthyophis > Ichthyophis bannanicus. The sequence continues at coordinate 945,064,020 of CM066034.1, forward strand.
GGTACCGACGATACCCATATGTGAAGACTACATTCCTGCTTGTTCCTGGAGATGATAATGTGTCAAGGAGGAGAGAGTGATCAACAGTATCAAAAACTGCGGAGAGGTCAAGAAGAATAAAGACAGAATAGAAGCCTTTGGACTTTGCTAAAAATAAATCACTAGAGACTTTGGTAAGAGCTGTTTCGAAGGAACAGAAGAGTAATCTTAGAGTTTTGCACTTACCGCAGGTGTTTTGCAGGAAAAAACTGCTCAGTAGGAGCAAAGCATGCGCAGTAAATGCAAGGGGCATGCCCTGCATTTAATGCACAGGGCTGCCAAATAACCCAGGGGGCCTCTGAATCCTGCCCTGGCAGAGAGCGTGGGATGGCTCACGAGCAGTGCCTGACAGGCAGTACGGGATCACCCTTGGTCGCTGCCAAGGCAAGGGATGCAGACCTCCAGGCTGATCAGTGCCTCCCCCAATGATTTCCCCCCTGCGACCCACCATCCCCCACTGCATTCGCCCTGACATTCCTCTAATATCCCCCCCACCCCCCGATCAGGACTCCTTTTCAAGACCACCATGGCTGGAGAGCAATCCAGCCATGGAGGCCCTGTAAAGGGGCCCAACAACTGCCTGGAAGCCAGCCCTCCTCCCCCCAAAACACAGCCACACCTTCCCCCCTACCCACCACTTACCTGGTGCCCATCTGGATCTTCCCTGGTGGTCCAGTGGTGATCTGAGCAGAAGTGGTTCTCCTCTGATCCTGTCCCAGCTCCAGCAGCCTTCAAAATGGTGCCGGGGTCACCTTGAGCTACTCTCGCAGCATCACCACTAGGGGTTGCAAGATTTGCACCAGCCTCTTCTCTGAAAAGCCCCTAGTTTCTCATGCCTCTTCCTCCATGTGACATCTTCCCCCCCACACTCCTCTTCCATCTCCTTAGTAAGGAGGCAATCAGATGGAGAAATTTCACTTACCGTTAATTTTCTTTCCTGGAATACTGCTAGACCAGTCCAGACAAGCGGGTTGTGTCCCCCTGCCAGCAGATCTTGGAGACAGAGAATTCTACCAGGGCTCTGATAGGCTGGGCTCTGGTGATATGGTCCTACCCCTAGGGGTCTCCCTCAGTATCGTCTGCAAAGCTAACCCAACTTGAAATGCAACCTAACCATAACACCACCAAAGGTGGATTCCGATTCAACTATGTACAATGAAGCTGAACGCATCCCCAGAATCTGAAGGCTGCTAAGAAAGAAAACTCAGCCATAGGCCTCTTTGGTCAGGCACTCTGAAACAGGAGGAGACCGGCGGCTCCACTGCACTAGCAGAACTGCAACTGACAGCAGGGTGGGTCCTGGACTGGTCTAGCAGTATTCCAGGAAAGGAAATTAACGGTAAGTGAAATTTCTCCTTCCAAGTCATACTGCTAGACCAGTCCAGACAAACGGGCAGTAACCAAGCTACTGATCCTCAGGGGGGGGCAATGCCGCCGACAGCACTGCAGCTCCAAAACGGACCTCCTGCCAAGCGTGGACATCCAATCTATAGTGACAAACAAAAGTGGACAAAGACGACCAAGTCGCCGCCCGGCAAATGTCTAGAGGAGCTACTTGAGAATGCTCGGCCCAAGACGCCGTTTGAGCCCGCGTGGAGTGCGCCCGGAGCCCTGCAGGTACCGGCTGTCCTTGAAGAATGTATGCTGCTTCAATAGCCATTCGCAACCACCTAGAAATAGTGGATTTGGAGGCTGCGGACCCTCGCCGAGGACCCGCAAACAGGACAAAGAGATGATTGGTCTTACGGAAGGAGTTTGTGACTTTCAGATACCGATAAAGGATCCTCTTCAGGTCTACCGCACGCAACTGACGATGGTGTCTGGAGCACTGCTCTTTTGCAAAGGAAGATAAGAAAAGAGGCTGGTTGACATGAAACGGGGTAAGCACCTTAGGTAAGAAGGAAGGGACCGTCCGAAGAGAAACCCCCTCCGAAGAAAAAGATAGATAGGGGTCTCGACAAGAGAGAGCTTGAAGTTCGGAAATTCGACGTGCCGAGGTTATGGCCACTAAGAATACCGTCTTCAGCGTTAAGTCCCTAAGGGTACAAGCTTTCAAGGGCTCAAAGGGAGAAGCAACAAGAGCACGGAGAACGAGAGTGAGATCCCAAGCAGGAACCAAGGGACGTATCGGAAGCCATAAGTTCTTAACACCTTTGAGAAAACGTGAAACATCCATATGCGAGGTGATAGAATGTCCCGATATCAGCCCTCAAAAACATGTCAGAGCAGCCACCTGCACCCGTAAGGTCCCGAGAGAGAGGCCCTTATCGAGGCCGGCCTGCAAAAAGGAAAGAATGTCCGGGATGCCGCAACGCCACGGTGAGACCTGGCTCATGGAACACCAAGATTCAAAGAGACGCCACACCCGAGCATATGCCAACAGCGTAGAAGAGCGACGTGCCTTGAGCATAGTCGCTACCACGCTAGGCGAATAACCCTTATGAGCTAATCTGCGGCGTTCAAGAGCCAGGCCGTAAGCGAGTAAGGAGCTGGGTCTTCCATGGCGATCAGTCCCTTGCGCAGGAGTCCCGGGAATGCCCCCAAGTGCAGAGGAGACGCTCGAGACATTCGGACGAGATCCGCATACCACGGTCTGCGAGGCCAATCCGGCGCCACTAGAATCACCGGGCCGCGATGTTCCCTGACTCGTTGGAGAATCTTGCCGATCATGGACCACCGGCAAATGCACCGCCGTGGTAGCAGAAGATTAAGAATGCCACAGAGTCCATGCTTGGCGGAATAGTGCTAATAGGTGCTCGTCAGAGGGCAGAACAGTATGCGAAGGGATTAAGGGAGCTGTACGAGTCACTGGTAGAGCCCCCTGCACTTCTGCTGAAGATGACGAAGGTAACGGGCCATCTAACACAGGCAAATCAGAGACCGAGGCCCCTTGATTCGGCAAGGCCGACGAAGACTCACCCGGGTGAGCAAAACAAGATGTGCACAGCCGATTCTTTAGTTCCTTCTGCCTTTTGTGACATACAATGTGCACCTTTGCACTGAGGAAGGCACTGTGAGGATATAAAGGAGGCTCTTCTTTTCTTTTTTTACTTTAACCTAAAGAATGCTGAGCAAACAAACCACCCCAAGCCAGTACCCGTTTGTAAAAACGAGGTGCAGGGAAGGCGTCACAGCGAGGAGAAAGCTAAAAGAAGCAGAAACAGAAAATCCTGTGCTTCCCGCCGAAAACGGAACTCCGCGGCGATTCAAAATGGCCGCCGGCACACTGAATTCACCAAAAGAACAGAAAATAACTAAAAATCCGGAGAAATTAAACTCAAATAACAAACGGGGTGGAGTTAGGAGGTAAAGACCGCCCCAGCTGTAACAGGAGAGATCAAGAAAAGTAAAATACTGATTGTGCTGTCGCAGACCTGCAGGAGATATGCTGCTTCAGCCGGGGGGGGGGGGGGGAGGGGGGGAGAAAAGACTGTACTCACAATGCCGGTCAGTGCAGTGAAGCCAAGGGCTGCGGCAGAATCGGTGTCAGATGCCAGACCACTAAAATCAGTGTCACACAATGATTTTAGGAAGCCCTTCGTCCAGCTAGATGGCCAGATGCTGGGGATTCCTTCAGTCAGCGAGCTCAACTGTTCAATAAACAGGAGCTCAGCTGAAGACACCCAGGTTCCAAAGTGAATCGCACTGGAAAAAAACAGGAAAGCTAGATTTTTTTCCCCAAATGAGTTTTACAAGATTTTTTGAGAGAAAACAATAAAAGGCAACCAGATCTGCTGGAGACAGAGAAATACTGAGGGAGACCCCCTAGAGGTAGGACCATAACACCAGAGCCCAGCCTATCAGAGCTCTGGTAGAATTCTCTGTCTCCAAGATCTGCTGGCAGAGGGACACAACCCGTTTGTCTGGACTGGTCTAGCAGTATGACTTGGAACAGACAAGACTTAATAAAGATATGGGCTATCGCATTATAAAGTATGCATATTTACAGTCTGATCACCCTCTTATCTAGTCATGTCTTCCACCTCCCCCCTACCCCTTCCCCTGAAACTGTAAATGCAATGCTTTTATAATTCATTTATATATATTATGGCATTGTAGTCTGTTACTCATACAATCCTGACCTGAAGAAGAAAGTTTTAATCTTCAAAAAGCTAGTCCAAAAATGTGTTAATTCAGTAAAAAGTAAAAGACTTTGGGAGATCCACCACACATGCATGGCTGCCTTCCCACCCAAGGGTACCATCTTGCCTCAATATGATGACATAGTTCAAGACGACAAAAAAGAAAAGTACTCCACGGGGAGGATGGAGGATTGTGAGGACTGATTCCTGCTGTTCCCAGAGAACACCTGCTACAGGTGAGTATTTTATTTATTTTATTTTTATTTATTTTACATTTCTTATATACCGCACTATTTACTATCAGCGCGGTTTACATAAAACGAAACAGAATCCGACAATGAACAAGAGTCAGGTCATTACAATGAACAGGAGCAATCAACTTGGATAACGGGGGAAACTATGTACATAAATGGACTACTGAAATTGGTAAACTATGTACACAAATGGGATACTGAAATTGGTAACTGTCTATATGTGAGATGAGTTCATTGTGTGTTGTTCGTACCTGGAGGCTGGGGTTCGAGGGAGGCTGTGAGGTATTTAATAAAGAGGAGGTGTTTTAAGGCCTTCCTGAACTGGCTCAAATTGGGGATAGCTCTGATGTGTGGTGGTAAGGAGTTCCAGAGGCTTGGGGCGCTCAGGCTGTAGGCTCTATTTGAAGTTGATATGGCGCAGTAACAATATGTGAGGAACAAGCAGGAAGTCAGTCCTCACATATGAGACTCCCTGGCTGCAGGTTACCAAAAAAAACACGGGTGACTCAAAAAATGAACCATGAGGAATAGTAATAGTATAGTTCAGTCACAAGACCTCAGCGTTGACTAGGGAAACCAGCTCTTCGGTAGCCTGGACATACAGAAGAGCCAGAGGACAGGAGTTGCCTTAAACCCCAAACAAATGATGGAGTAACGCCTCACCGAAGGTGTTGTCCCGCCAGGACTTCTCCTTCAGGTAGTAATGCACTGCGAAGATGTGAACTGAGGACTAAGTGGTGGCCCGGCAGATCTCCATTAAGTTACAGTACACTCAACTCAGGAATATACTGAACCCCCATCATTTCCCAGATTGGCCTTCCATTTCATCTACCCTACCTGGCAATTTCCTCTTGTTGTACCAGTCATATACCCCATTGTCATGCTTCCACAACTTCATTCAGCCATTCAGATAGTCAAAGTTGGCCTAGCCATAGCGAGGTTCTTTAACTCAGTGGAAAATCTCCACCACCTCCCCACATAGGCTGCAGTAAAACCAAGCCCATAGGTTGTGATGGTGTCATCGCTTGCCTCTGAATCTTTCCCCCACTTCACTCCAATTAGCACATTAACTCCTCATCTCAACTGATTCTGGAAGGGGGACTGTTCCCCCCAACTCCTGCTAATAAATGTAGCCTACTCTGCCAATTCCCTATACTGCCCCACACCCATATTACCCTCTCTTCACCCACACTTCCTGGTCCTACAATCTGCAGTCCCTCAAATCCCAACCCCTTTTCTGCCCATACTGGCAACTCAGGACTAATGCAAGGGTATTGGATACCCTAGGCAAACCTTCAGCCTAACAAACCCCCCTAAGATTTAAATAATTGAGCTCAATCATCATGATCATCCCAAAACCATCACACCCACAACAATCCTGTAAAAGTGTGTAATTGCACATCATACTTTTGTGTGTGCCCCACTCTCCCTGTACATAAAAGAATGTGTTGATAGCCCTTTGAGTTTGTGTGGTTGTCAGGATTTATTGCTTTAACTGCTGTTTCTCTTTGCAGTCCCTCAGAAGCTGCTGCTCTAGGCAACTGCCTCAGTTTGCCTGATGGTTGGGCCAGCCCCTAAGAAGGAGCTCAGCCATATTATAGAATCCTCAATTTAGACCGGGATCCTCTTAATCCCTACTGAGTATCAGTAGGGAGGGTAACTTTCAAAAGCATTTGTGCATGTAAAACACTGCTTTAAACACAAAAAAAACTTTAATAAAACTGCCTTTCCAAAATGGGAGTGTTTTTATACAACTTTTCCCAGTGCTCGCTTTTATTTGCATATCTATTCATGATTACAAAAAATGGAGAAGGCTGTCCCATTAAACCATGATGTTTATACCATTTTGCCTGGCACTAATGTCAGATATATAAATCATTAAAAAATATATCTATTGGAAGTTTAATTTTTACCTGATAACAGCTGTAAAGGCAGAGTAAAGATTTCCAGTCTTGTTCCTCCAGCCTTCCTTTTGACTTCCTCTTGGCAGACAAGTGCCATCACCGTGATCTGCTTTGTCTCCATATCAAAAAGTGTTGAGAAGTTCAGAATTTTCCCACCCACCACTGAAAAAGCAAAAACATCAAATGAGAAGAGAGAAAGCAGTTATTCACCTCTAACAGGTACTCTCCGGAAACGGCAGGAATCAGTCCTCACATATGGGTGACGTCTGTACCAATGGAGCCCGCACAGAAGCATCTCTCCAGCTTTCAAAGAAAGCCTTTGGGAGATGCACCACGCATGTGTAGTCCCCTTCCCACCCAAGGGTGCCATCTTGCCTCAGCCCAATGACATAGCTAAGACGGCAAAATGTAAAATACAGTAAAGAAGCAACTCCAAGGGAGGAGGGAGGGTTGTGAGGACTGATTCCTGCTGTCCCTGGGAAACACCTGTTACAGGTGAGTAACTATGCCTTCTCTGGGAACAAGCACGAAGTCAGTCCTCACATATGGGACTCCCCAGCTACAAGCTACTGAAAGCCTGTAACAAAATGCCATGCTGATTTGCAAAGAGTGAGCCGTGAGCTGCAGCAATTGAGTCCCAGCTGAGAGACTCTCGCAAGACCCAAGTGTCGAGTGGCAAACCAACACTCTGGTAGCCTGAACACAAAAGGGTCAGAGGGCAGAAGTTGCCAATACCCTGAAGAGATTATGGCCTGGCCGAAGGTGCTGTCCCGTAAGGATTCCCTATCCAGGCAGTAGTGAGCTGTAAAGGTATGGACCAAAGACCAGGTGGCGGCCTGGCAGATTTCCATCACAGGTACAGAATGCATTTTTACCATGGAAGTAGCCATGGCCCTGAAGCAATGTGCTATGACCCATTGGTCTAGTGAGATCCTAGCCTGCTCATAGGCGAGGGCAATGCAGTCCGCCATTCAAGTAGAAAGAGCTCGCTTAGCCACTGGAAGCCCCAGTCGACTGGGGTCACAGGAGATAAAAAGCTGAGGTACTTTGTGGTGGCCCTGAGTTCATTGCAGATAGAATGACAGGACCCTTTTACAGTCCAAAATATGGAGGACGGCCTCCACCTTGCCAGTGTGAGGCCTCGGAAAGAAGGTGGGGAGCACCACCTCCTGTTTGAGGTGGAAGGGGGACACCACCTTTGGTAGAAACTTGGGGTGTGTGAGGAGCACCACCCTGTTCTTGTAGAACCTCGTGTAGGGCAGATCTGCCATCACAGCCTGGAGCTTGCTGACCCTGCGAGCAGACATGAGTTCCACAAGGAAGACGATCTTCCAGGTGAGGTACCGCAAGTGGCAGGTAGCCAGGGGCTGAAACGGGCGGCTTAGTAAGCTGCGAGAGCACCACGTTGAGATCCCACTCTGCCGCTGATGGGTGGACAGGGGGTTTGGACAGCATGAGACCCCACAAGAACCGAGATACCAAAGTCTGAGCCGATATGGGTTTGCCCTCAATGGAATGGTGGTATGCTGCGATAATGCTCAGGTGCACTCTGACTGAGTGGGACTTTAGTCACACCTGTGACAGGTGGAGTAGATACTGAAGTACCACCTGTACCAAGCAAGAGAACAGGTTTGCCCGTCTCTCAGCGCACCACGCTGAGAAGCGACGCCACTTGAAGGCATATGCCCTTCTAATGGAAGCCTTGTAGAGGCCAGAAGAACCTCTTCCATGTCTCATGGGAGGTTTAAGGGAGCTAGAGCTACCCTTTCAGCAGCCAAGCCGTGAGTGACAGGGACCCCAGATTGGGGTGCAGCAGAGAGCCTTCTCCTGTACATAGTTTCCTAAGTTTATGTATATAGACTTTGATTGTAGATAGTTTCCCCAAGCTTATCTCCATGTTCAACCCCCTGTTCTATGTAAACGACGGCCAAAGTATCTGACCAAGTGTTATATTGTTTTAATGTAAACCGCACTGATGACAAATAGCGCGGTATATAAGAAATGTTAAATAAATAAATAAATGTCTGCTGTCATCCGGGATGGGTGCAGCTGGCGGGAGCAGAACCTATCTATCTATCTATCTATTGAGCATTTATATAGCGCTGCAGATGTACGAAGTGCTGTACAGACATGTAGGAGAGACAGTCCCTGCTCATCAGAACTTACACTCTAGTTAAGACAAAGTACAAAATACAAATTACAAATCAGGGCTTACAATCAAGTAAGACAAAGTATACAAATATTCAGGGAGAAATCTAGACAGGGCAAAAAGCACAAACACAGACATGGCATTTATAATCTAGTCAAGTCACAACACAGGAGTCAGGATCTGAAAGCAACAGTGAAGCAGAAGCGGGACAACTGTGTGTTGTTTGGGCTGGTGAACAGGTCCACTAGGGGAACAGAGTCAAATCATCCGGGAGGCCACTCAGGAATCCAGGCGCCACTCTGGTGGCTGGAGAACTCTGCTCAGCCTGTCCACCAGGGCATTGTCTTGGCCCGGGAGGTAGACTACTCTTAGGAGCATTCCATTGTGTATTGCATAGGAGCAGAGGGCTACCATCTCCTGGCAGAGGGAGTACGACTACGTTCCCCCTTGCTTGTTCACACACAACATTGCGACTTGGTTGTCAGTCTGGACCAGCACCGACTGGTGCTGCAGCTGGTGGCAAAAGGCTTGGAGAGCCAGAAGTATCACCTGGAGCTTGAGAATGTTGATTTGTAGCTGGAATTCCATCTGGGACCAGCTTCCCTGTGTCCAAAGGTCCTCACAGTGTGCTCTCCAACCCAGCAAGGAGGCGTCCATGGTGAGGACCCTCTGGAGGTGGGGGCCTGGAAGGGCATCCTGGCCTGAAGGTGATGGGGAATCTGCCATCAGTCGAAGGAGTCCGCCAGTTGGCTGGTCACTCTCACCCTGTCCCAAAACCTGCCTGTGGCCTGTGTCCACTAAGGGCAAAGCCACCACTGGGCCAACCTCATGGGCAGTTGGGTGTACAGAATCATGTGAACTGTGGAGGCCATGTGGCCCAGCAAGCAGAGGAGAAGATGGGCGAGTAGGAACCAGCAGTGCTACACTTCTGCAACTAGTTCCCTGAGGCATTCTTACCTCTCCTGAGGGAGGTCTTGGCCTGGAGGGTATCCAGCTGAGCCCCTAAGAACTCCAAGCATTGAGCCGGAGAGGTTACGTTGGGATAGTTGATGACAAACCTCAGGTGCTGCAGGGTGTGGATGGTGTGCCCGGTGGCGTGGTGCACCTCTGCAGTCATGCCTCCCCTTATGAGCCAGTCGTTGAGGTAAGGAAAGACAAAGTCCCCCTGGAGACAGAAGTGAGCTGCGACCACCACTAGGAACTTGGTGAAGACCCTTGGTAATGAGGCCAGCCTGAAGGGCAGCACCCTGTTTAGGTAGTTCTCTCCTCCCATCAAGAAGCAGAGGTACTTTCTGTGACTGAGGTGGATCAGGATATGTGTATAGGCATCCTTCAGGTCTAAGGAGCATAGTCAGTCTCCCCGCTGGAGGTATGGCAGCAATGTTCCAAGGAAGAGCATTGTGAATTTCTCCCTTACCAGGAATCTGTTCAGATCCCGCAGGTCCAGGATGGGCCTGAAGCTTCCTGTTCTCATGAGGACGAGGAAATACCTGGAGTAGAAACCAGTACCCCAGAGATGTTTGAGCACTGGTTTTACCGCCTTCTCCTCGAGGAGACCTATGAGCTCGGTGAGTAGAAGGGTCTGGTAGAAGAGAGGTCTTATGGGCTTTCCTGGAAAGTATGAAGGTGGTGCCCGTTGCAGGTGGAGGAGATAGCCCTCCTCGACCACTTGCTGAACCCAGGAATCGGTGGTGATGGTGGATGCCTGTGGCAAACAGGGTCAGACACCCCGCTGTGGGCTATAGCAGACCTCCTGGGGAAGAAGAGGTCATGCCCAGGGAGTCAAAAACTCCACCCAGGTTGAGCTGGGGCTGGCGCCTGGGACGTGGGGGCCTTTTCTTTCCGGAGGCCATGCCCTTGTCCTTTGTGCTGTTGGCCTTGCTGTGGGCCCGAGAAAACCTGGAATTGTGAAGCACTGCCAAAACCTCCCTTTCTCCTTGGGAAGAAGGGCTTCTTTCCTGGGGTCTTCTTACGGGGCTGCATCGAGGTCTTTTTAGAGAGTCTAGTCAATGACAGGAACTCAGTCTCTATCTCTGCAGCTTTGTCTGCCATGGGCTTCCCGAAGAGATTCTCACCAATAGAGGGGACATTAAAAGTTTGTCCTGAACCCATTGTTCGAGGTCAGACGACTGCAGCCATGCCTGGCCTCAGGCCCCAATGCCCATGGCGGCCACTCTGGCTGAGGACTCAAAGCCATCGTAAGCTGCTCAGGATAAAAACTTCGAGCACTCCTTGACAGCCGAGGTCAGAGACTTGAACCTCTGGAGGGGTTCCCCATTGAGACCTGATGAGAAACCAGCAAGCTCTTTCACCAGCTCTTTGAGATACATTCCGATGTACAGTTGATAGGACTGGACTCGGAACGCATCAAACCCTGGAAAGCCTTCCGGCTGAGGGCATCGAAGGTCCAGGTCTCCCTGCCAGGGGGAAACAAGGAATGGGTCTTTGGGCTTTTGAACCTGCACATGGCAGACTCAATGACCGTCAAGTTGTGGGGGAGTTGGGTCTTCTGGATCCCAGGGCCTCAGTGGACTCTGTAAGACGGTCGAGGATTGGAGGGTCCAGTACCTTGAGGGCCTCCTTGGGAGGGACCTCATACTGGAGGATCTCCAGTTCCTCTAGATGAGGATACTCCTCCTCCTCGATCTTGATGGTGAGGGCCTTAGCCATGTCCTGCACAAAGATGAGGAAGACAAAGTCCTCAGGTGGGGAATGGCACTGCGATGCCGGAAGAGATACGAGGGCACATCTCAATGCTGCTGAGTGTCTGGGGACTCCTCATCCTCGGTCTCCCAAATGGACTTGAAGCCCAAGGATGAGCCAGAGGCTTCATTGCAGTCGAGGCCCAAGCCCAGGGGCTCAAGACATCCAGAGGACCTGTGGTCTGAGCCTCATGCATTTGCCGGAGAGGACCGATGACCCAAGGAATGGACTCAGGACCTCCTCCGATGCCGATGGCTCTCTCGAGGCCAGTGGCACTCAAGGATCAGCTCAACATCTGGGGAAACCCTCGATGTCGAGGGTTCCATCGTCGGGGCAGATGAATCCAACAATCCGGACATGAACACCCACTGCTGGGCCATGAGGACAGAGATACTGTGCTCCAAGGCTGCCATCCTGGTCTCCATATCATGGCTCCACAGCCTTTGACACAGGCACAGAGGATTTCAGTCCCGGCATCAGTTTTGTCGAAGGAGACCTTGACAAGGATGGCTTTGGGTATCCGAGGCTGGTCGTCGGGTGCCGACTCTCTCCAAGGCAACTTGTGAGGCCGCTCCTGCTCCAATCCATCAAACTCATACTGGGAACTGCAGGGCATGGAGTGGGATTTTCCAGTCTTTCCGGACCTGCTCTCCAAAGTAGTTGTCAAGGACTTTTTGCATTCCATCTCTGGGGTTTTCCTCTCGGGGGAACCGTGGCTGCAGGGGGTCATGGTCCTGCAAATTTCATAGTCCGAGTTGTCATGTTCCAGGCCAAGGCACCGGAGGCAGCAGTCATGCAGATCAGGGAAGGACATCATCTTACCATACCGGTCGCACTTCTTGAAGCCGTTGGAGGCCATCAAGAACAAAGGGCCCTGCCATCCGGCAGTAGTCTGAGGCCTGCGGCCAATAAAGGGTGTAAATGCTGGTCAAGAGATACTTCAAAGAAAAAAACAAAAACAAGGGAATGAACCTAAGGAGCGACGTTGAGGTGCGCTGGCTCGGGGGCGGGAAAGGAACCAGTACACATACCAGAGAATACAGTATAAAAAACACACTTTTTCCAGGGGAAACTGGATAGATGTCCAGAGGGCTCCATGGAAAAAAGGAGACTGAGGCAAGATGGCACCCTTGGGTAGGAAGGGGACCACGCATGCATGGTGCATCTCCCAAAGGCTTTCTTTGAAAGCTGGAGGAGATACTTTCAAGCAGGCTCCGTCAGCGCCGATGTCACTCATATGTAAGGATTGACTTTCTGCTTGTTCCCGAAGAATCTTTGATATTCATGAATGATGGTTATTGGGGAGCCTTTTTCTGCTGACTATTCCAGGTAGTTTCTAACTAAAGTAGAAAAACCTAAAACAAATGAAACATGAGCTATATATTTCTTTTCCAAATTTCTTCTAGCAAGGACATTAAAAGAATTTCAACAAAGGACCGGTATTTAAGAGATGCAATGCCTTCTTATACTTTCAATCATAAGCTACCACAATAACCAATTTAGCCTACCAAAGGCAAAAGGATTAGTGCTTTACAATGTAATACAATGTCACCTAACTCATGCTTTTTTATGGGCAGGCACCTCACCAAAATGTGTTATATAATAATACACATACATACATAAGGGGACGAATTACAAAGGTATGCAAACATTAACATTTGTTAATTAAACATAAAGATAAATTAGACTTACCTGCTAATTGTTGTTCCTTGAGGAACTCCAGTCCAGTCCCGAACCTCTGCACCTCTTCCAGCAGCACCTCTTCCAGCAGCTTGGAGACTGAGTGCGTCACATTCTTGAGAGTAGCAGTACTAATACCACTGGCTCCTCCCATGAACTCCCAGTAACCTATTGACAAAGCAACTCACAGGAGCAACAAATAAGTAGAAATACATTCAACAAGTCAAAAAAACAATTAACTAGAAAGAACATGTCTTACACTACTAGGAGGTACTTCTTTGACTTTCTGGAGTAGGAAAACAACAGTGTGAGAAAGAACGCTATTGAAGAAAACCGGTGTCCTCCTACAAACTTTTGCATGCTAACTGAACTCGTGAAAACATCAAAGCTCAATATTCCTGATAAAAATTGCGAGATTGAGATGAAGCTCCACTTATAACAGATCACCAACCTGAAACTGCTAAATTTCAAGTAACCCCGGGTGGGATACAGGACTGGACTAGAGTTCCTCAAGGAACAACAATTAGCAGGTAAGTCTAATTTCTCTTTCCTTATCGTCCCTCCAGTCCAGTCCCGAACCTCTGGGATGTAACAGAGCAGTTATCTAATGGGAGGGTCCCGCTAAACCGGCCTGCAAAACAGACGAACCAAAATGGGCCTCACCCGCCGCCTGAACATCAAGGCGATAGTGCTTGCTAAAAGTATGCAATGAAGACCAGGTAGCCGCCCGACAAATATCTACTGGGGAAACCAGGCTATATTCGGCCCAGAACACTGCTTGAGCTCTTGTGGAATGGGCCCAAAGACCTAGAGGTACTACACGACCCTGGAAAATGTATGCAGAATCAATCGCCTCCCGAATCCATCTGGAAATGGTGGCTTTGGCAGCCGCTTCGCCTTTGCGCGGAACCCCAAAAAGGACAATCTATTTGATTTGCAAAACTTCTCTGTGCTCTTCAGATAACACTTGAAAGCCCTCTTAACATCCAAGCGATGCAGGTCACGTCCAAGAATAGAGCCATCAGAGTTGTCCAGAACTGGCAGAGATACCGACTGATTAACATGAAACGCCGAGACTACCTTTGGAAGGAAAGACGGAACGGGATGCAGAACCACCTTTTCCCGAGAAAACGAAAGAAGCAGTTCCTGGCAAGACAAGGCTTGCAATTCTGAAATCCTCCGTGCCGAACAAATTGCTATCAAAAAGACTGTCTTCAATGTCAAGTCCTTCAAGGAAGCTCTAGACAAAGGTTCAAAGGGTTCCTTAGTTAACGCCCTCAGAACCAAATTAAGATCCAACGAGGGAACCAGCATTCGACGAGATGGATGCAAACGACTAACTGCCCGAAGAAACCTAAGTACATCTGGTTGAGAACTCAAAGGTTCTTTATGAATCTTGCCAAGAAAACACGAAATTGCCGCCAACTGCACACGCAAAGAGCTGGATGTCAATCCCTTGTCAAAACCATCCTGCAGAAAAGACAAGCTGTCCGCTATCGTTGATGACGCAGAATGTAATTGCCTATCTGAACACCATCCTTCAAAAATATGCCAAACACGGACATAGGCTAAGGATGTAGACGTTTTGAATGCACTGAGCAAAGTTGAAACCACAGTCAGCAAATAACCCTTTCGACTCAACCATGCCCTTTCAAGAGCTAAGCCGTAAGCGAGAATCGATTCACCTGAGGCATGCGCAGAGGACCCTGCAATAGAAGGTCGTTGCGCTCTAGAAGACGCCATAGCTGATCTGCCAGCAGGCGCATTAGGTCCACGTACCAAGGACGTTTCGGCCAGTCTGGAGCTATTAGGATGACACTTCCTCGATATGTCTCTATCCTTTGAACCACACAGCCTATCAGGGCCCACGGAGGAAATACATAAAGAATTCCCCCCATCGGCCATTGTTGCAACAGCGCATCTATGCCTTCCGACATCCTTTCCTGCCTTCTGCTGAAGAAACGACTGGTCTTGGCTGACTCAAAGGTTGCCATTAGATCCATGAGCGGAGTCCCCCATTTGTGCACTATTTGTGCATAAACCTCGGAGTGGAGAATCCACTCTCCTGGATCCATGCAAACCCTGCTTAGGTAATCTGCCGTTACGTTGTCTACTCCCACTATGTGCGCAGCTGACAATGCCCGAAGTCGAGGTTCTGCCCAGAGAAAAAGACTCTCCGACAGCTCCTTGAGCAGCGCACTGCTTGTGCCTCCTTGGTGATTCAGATACGCAACAGCTGTTGCGTTGTCCGACAAAATTTGTACAGACTGAGCTTGAAGAATATTCTCGAAACCCTTGAGTGCTAGAAAAACCGCTTTCAACTCCAGTCTATTGATTGACCATCCGGACTCCTGCACGTTCCAAACTTCTTGAGCGAACTGACCCTCATAGTGAGCCCCCCAACCTATCAAACTGACATCAGTGATAACTGGAATCCACTGAGGTGACTTGAGAGGTACGCCCGCCGACAGATTTTCCTGACTGAGCCACCACTGAAGAGCTACCTTGACGTTTCTTGGACAAGGAAGGTGCTGAGCCAGGGAGTCCAACTGGTGCCACCACCGACGGAGCAGCGATCTCTGTAAAGGACGCATATGAGCCCTTGCCCATGGCACCACCTCCAGTGTTGTCGCCATCTTTCTCAATAACTGCAGGTACTGCCAAGCAGTCAGACTCGTGCAGCTTAGAAATGACCGCACCAAAAGCCGCAGGCTCTGTATCTGGTGCTCCAGCAGAAAGACTTCTCCCGCTTTCGTGTCGAATCAGACTCCGAGATATTCCAATTCCTGGGAAGGAATCAACCGGCTCTTGGCCTAATTGACCAATCAGCCTAGACTCTCTAGAAGTTGCACCACTCAGGAAGTGGCCTGAATGCTTTCCTCTTGGGACTTTGCTCGGGTTAGCCAATCATCGAGCTATGGATGCACAAGCACCCCTTCCTTTCGGAGAGCTGCCGCTACGACAACCATCACCTTGGTGAACGTTCGCAGAGCCGTAGCCAAACCAAAAGGCAAGGACTGGAACTGAAAATGCCCCATCGGCACTGCAAAGCGGAGGTACCGCTGATGGTCTGATCTGATAGGTATGTGTAGATACGCTTCCATGAGATCTAGGGACGTTAAAAACTCCCCTTTGCTCACTGCTACTATTAAGGAGCGCAAGGTTTCCATGCGAAAATGTGGCACCCGAAGACAATAGTTTACTCCTTTGAGATCTAGGATCAGATGCCAGGAACTATCCTTTTTGGGCACAACAAAATTAATTGAGTACCGACCGCAACCGCACTGATTGGTGGGAACTGGAACTACTGCTCTTAACTTGAGAAGACGAGTTACAGTTTCCATTACTGCCACCACCTTGTCTGTTACCCTGCAGGGAGAGAGGACAAAGAAGTCATTTATCAGTTGCGCGAACTCGAGGGAATACCCCTCGCAGATAATCTCTAGTACCCATTGATCTGATGTTATGTGGGTCCAAGCAGGGTAAAAATCCCGTAGCCGTCCTCCCAAGGGCTGATCCCCTGCCTGGGCCCTCGTCCCTTCATTGTGGCTCCTTAAACCCAGAGGTGGATGGGGCAGCAAATCCTCTGCCTGCCCCTCGGAACCCTCTGAAAGTCTGATCTTGGGAAAAATATCTTCCCCTCTGAGAATCTGAAAGGCGGGAAGAACGAAAATGCCGAAAATCCAGTGTTTGACCACGAGACGCTGTCGAAGTACGCCCTTTTTTTGGCTTATCTTCCGGCAGCTGTCCTCCCTTGGACTCCCCTAACTCGACCAATTTATCAAAATCTTCTTCGAACAGCAGTTTCCCTTTAAAAGGAAGCTTACTAAGACGAGATTTAGAAGAAGAGTCCGCTGCCCAATTCTGCAGCCAGAGATAGCGTCGAGCCGCCACCATTGATTCCATACTGTGAGCCAGACTGCGAATCACATCATAGTGGACACCTGCAAGGTACGCCGCCCCTAATTCAATCTTGGCCGTCTCAGCCTCATGCTCTGGCGCCGTGATTTCCGGGTTGTGTAGTCGTTGGGACCAGTGAAGGCAAGCCCTCGCCACCCAGGCCCCACAAATGGAAGCTTGTAATGACAGGGCGCTAACATCAAAAGTCTGCTTCAACAGGGTGTCTAACTTTCTGTCTTGCCTATCCTTCAGAGCAGTACTGCCCTCTACAGGAATGGTCATCTTTTTTGTTACAGCTGAGACCGCCGCATCCACACGAGAAGACCAAAAGAGCTCCCAGTCCGAATCCGATAGAGGATACAGCCGAGAATAAACTCTAGCCTCCTTAAGACCTGCCTCTGGCAAATCCCACTCATCCTGTATCATCTGCTTAACCACACGGTGGACCGGAAAAAACACTTGGGTACTTCTTACCACCTGGATGAGAGGGTCTTCCAGAGTGTCTTCAGTCAGTGGGCGACCCGCTGGCAGACTGAGTGCCTGAAGGGACTCCGCAATCAGAGTGGGTAATTCGTCTTGCCGAAATACCCTGACTATTCTGGCCTGATCTTCTGGCTCCAGTATTTCACCTTCCTCTAACTCCTCGGCATCTAACTCTGGATCATCCTCTAGCCCTGACCAATCAGCCAAAGATGAGTGATCCCCGCTAACCTGGGTTTCTTTGCTTGACAGGGCCCCAAAGGATCCCCCTTCTGTGGGGCAGCGCATCCTATATCAGCGGCAACACCCGGGAGGCTAGGTAGAACCCCCTGCTGGCGTAAACAAAAAGCCTGCTGTAATAATAGCAAAAAATCTGGGGAGAACCCCCCCCCAGAGCTGCATTACCCAAATTAAGGGATGTTGAAGGACCTGCAATGGCCAAAGCAGAGTCACGCGGAGATGAAGAATTCTCCGCAAGAAGGAGCGACTCTGTCAGGTCAACTGAGCCATGAGATGCAGGTGCTGTAGGTTCTCTAACGTTGTCCTGAAGGGCTTGCTCCATATCAATGGCCTCTGAAGCACAGTTGCAACAGACTTGAGCTTCTGACACCATTCCCCGGTGGGTACCACAAACAAGGCACTGAGGATGGGCCGGCATTGGCAAACAGTTGAAAAAATGGAGATCTTGGAACGATCTTAGGGCAGATAAGCCAGCAATTATATAAACAAAAGGCCCACAGCTTAAAACAACGTTGCCGGGTTTTGGGGTTTTTTTAAATTATATGAAGCTAGGAGATGAAGGCATCAAAGAAAAACTGAAATCCAAGATCTACCTTATGTCAAAGAAATGCTGACTGAAAATATGCCGAAAAAAACACGGGAAAAAAGGCCTCAGCTACACTACCGCTCTGGCCTGATGAAACTGTCATGAGGTGCCCAAGAAAAACACAATCGATCTGCCGCCAAAGCCTAAACTGCCATCCTTATGCTTCCCCCAGTATTAAAAGAGCAGCCTCTTACCTCCGATCGCCGTGAGAGGAAGGGAAAGTGCTGATTCAATCGGGCCCGTCGTCTCCTGCGCTCAGCCGGTTTCAGCTTTGGCGCGAAGGAGGGGGAGAGCAGAGGCAGAAGCAGCAGCAGCAGACAAACGCAGTGCAATAACACAAGCTCCTCACCTGTTAAAGAGATCGGGAGCCGGCCAGCCTCGGGATCGTGGCAGCTACTAGGTCTAGGGAAGGCAAGGGAGAGTCAAAGAATCACCTCTATGGCAGCGCTGCCCTGATTCCCCCTTTTTTTTTATTCACCCAAAAAACCTCAATTTAAACACTTATTTGTTCCTTCAGTGAGCCTGAACCTTGGCTCACCACATCCTCCAGCTGCTTGGAGACTGAGTGTACTGGGAGTTCATGGGAGGAGACAGTGGTATTACTACAGCTACTCTCAAGAATGTGACGTACTCAGTCTCCAAGCTGCTGGAAGAGGTGCACTACCCAGAGGTTCGGGACTGGACTGGAGGGACGATAAGGAAAGTGCTTTATTTGCACAGATCCCATGCTATTCAATGGGACCTACCTACTAATTAATGCATATCAATGATGAAGTAACATGTTAATGTTAGTGCATCTTAGTAACTATCTCCCTAAAACATCAGCTATAGGACTCTAAAAATATACATAGAAAAACATCAATATAAAATTCCGCAATGAAATCGCACCCTTCCTGCACTCATATTAGGGAGCAGAAACAGACTATCTAATGGATGAAAATAATAACATTAAAATTATACTCCCACCCGAAAAGTGGCCAGAATGGTTGGCAACTGAATGAATGGCAGGGGAATCAGAAGGGACGGCTCTATAATGAGGCAGAGTGAATGGCCACCTCAGGAGGCAAACTTTTGGGGGCACCAAAAAATGCCTCCAAAACAGCCACCTCACTCCGCCTTCAAAGTTAAAAAAATAAGGTGGCCAAGCTGCTGCTGCTGCATCTCGGCAGCAGCAGAATCAACCCCCTTCCAGCCCTCACCTTCCCTCCCCCTTGGGTCAGCTCCCTTCCTGCCCCACCTCCCCCCATGTCAACTCCCTTCCTGCCCCACCTATCCCTGTGTCAGCTCCTTTCCTGTTCCCTCCTTCCCCTGGCAGTCGCGGCTCCTGTGTCTTAGAGAGCTGCGGCTGCGATAGCACTAGTAATTTAAAATGCCGGTGCCAGTTTTGCTTTTACTTTAAATTACTAGTGCTATTGCAGTCCGAAGGAATACACCGAGTCCGAAAAGAATCAGGTGACTCTTCCACCTCGGATTCCCAGGCGGACTCCTCGGAGGAGGAGTCGAGCGGCTCTGGCCGGGCGGGCACAGACGCCGTCCGCCCCGACGCCGAGGGAGTCGGCGTCGACGACCGCGGCCCCGAACGGGAGGCCGAAGGGGACCTCGACCGAGGATCGACTCGAGCCCGCATGGACTCGAGGATCGGCTCGGTCTCCGGGGTCGACTTAGACGTCGACGTCCCGGCGGTCAGGGCAGAAGCGCCAGCGAGGCCAGCGATCAATGCCCGCTGCTGGTCCATGAAGGCAGCTATGCTGCTCTCCAAGGCCGTCAACCTGAGTCCGAACTCAGGAGACCCAGCAGCCCCCGACTCGGGCCCCGACGGCGTCGGGCCCGACGTCGGACCCCTCGGAGGCGAGTCCACAAGGACAACAGCACTTACGTGAGCAGACGAGTCCATCTCCAGGCGAGGCTGCTTGGATGGCCGCTCCAGCTCCAAAGACCCGGGACGACTATCGGGGCTATGCGACCTGGCCCTCGCGGAGCCAGGAGCGTCCACCGACGCCGTCCTCGCGGGTTTCTTCCTCCGATGATGTTCCCGGGAAGGGGACCCCCTCTCAGAGGAGCTCCGACGGTGTTCAGAGCCAGATTCCCTGGACACCGAAGCTTCTGACGAGGTCCGGGTACGGCTGGGGTCAGAGAAGATTCTCTCCCGTTGATGCTGCCGACTCCGCAAAGATTTCGCAGACATTTTGCTACAGGCTCCACAGATCATTTCTTCATGATCTGGGCCCAGGCAACGGAGGCAGCAATCATGTGTGTCAGTAAGAGACATAAGTTTCTTACACTGAACACACTTTTTAAAACCACTGGCGGCCATCGGGGGAAAAAGGGCCCCTGCGAGGTCAAACGTTCGTGCCGCCAGGGAAAAGTGAAAAAAGCGCGAATTTGTCACGAAGGACAGAAAAACCGAAAAGAAGGGGAGGCCTCGCAACCGGCGTCGCGAGGCCGGATGGAAAAAGGACCGGCGTCGAACCGAAGAAAATACTAAAATAAAGAAAGAAAATCAACTTTTCAGCGGTGACTTGTAGACAGCGTCTGTAGGGCTCCGCGGAAAAAAGAAGACTGGCCAAGATGGCACCTTTGGGCGGGAAGGGGACCGCGCATGCGCGCTGCAATTCCCAAAGGCTTTCTTTGAAAGCTGGGGAAAATTGCTCCGCGAGGGCTCCGTCGGCGCCGACGTCACCCATATGTGAGGACTGACTTCCTGCTTGGTCCTGGAGAAATACCTGGATTCCTGCCAGTAGCTTTCAGAACACCGTGCCTGTCAGCTCCGATGCAGATCGAAGTGCAGCCTTCACTCCACAGCACTCTCCAGCGCTGCCGACTGAATCGGGCAGCAGCTGAACACATGTAACACAGCTCCCCACCATCCACACAAGGTAGGGAATGCTAACAGGGCATTAAGAAAAAGAGTATTGAAGGGAAGGGGAAGCAGGAATCCCTTCCACTGCCCCCTTCTCTGCCCTTACAGGCACAGAGCCTTTTTTTTTTGTAAAACAATAAAAATTAAATTAAAAGTACAGTGACCCAAAAAAAACAAATCCCCTTTAAAAACCAAATCTCAATCCAAATTTAAAGCAAATATTAAACAACTAAATCTCCTTAAGTGCTCCTCAAGTTGAGCCTACATCCTAGGCTCACAACCTCCTGCTGCATGGAGATTGGACAAACTGGAAGATAGTGGGAGGTGTCACTGGTAGATGTGTCAAGCTTCTGACATGCCCAGTCTCCATTCTACAGGAAGACGTACACTACCCAGTGGTGCAGGACTGAACTGGAGGAACGATAAGGAACAAAGGATATTATAATGCCTCTGTATCATTCCATGGTGCGACCGCACCTTGAATATTGTGTGAAATTCTGGTCACCATATCTTAAAAAGGATACAGCATTATTAGAAAAGGTACAGAGAAGAGCCACCAAAATGGTAAAGGGGATGGAAGGCTACTCCTATGAGGAGAGGCTAAAAAGGTTAGGGCTCTTCAACCTGGAAAAGAGACGGCTGAGGGGAGATATGATAGAGGTCTATAAATTAATGGAGTGGAACGGGTAAATGTAGATCGATTGTTTACATTTTCAGAATATAGAAAGATTAGGGGACATGCAATGAAGCTACAGGGTAAACTATTTAAGACAAATAAGAGAAAATATTTTTTCACTCAACGTGTAATCAAACTCTGGAATTTGTTACCGGAGGATGTAGTAAAGGCTGTTAGTGTAGCTGGTTTTAAAAAAGGTTTGACAAGTTCCTGGAGGAAAGGTCCATAAACCATTATTAAAAAGGGACCCAGGATATCAATGCTTGACCCAATACAAGCATTGTGGAACCTGTGTCTTTTGGGGAAACTGCTAGGTACGTATGACCTAGATTGGCCACTGTTGGAAACAGGATACTGGGCATGATGGACCTTGGTCTGACCCAGTATGGCATATTTTATGTTCTTATGTTCTTAACCATGCACAAACTCCACTCATAGGACAGCCTCCTCCTATAGCAGATAAAAGAATAGGTGGACATTTAGTGGGTCTTTTACTACACTGGTAAAGTTTTTCAGTTACTGTTAGGTAATCGCCAAATTACTGTGTGGTAACTGCTAAGCCTCTATGCTAACTGTTGGAGGCATTTCCAGGATCTGTTCCTGCAGTTAATGCAGAGAAAATACACATGGCTAGATTTGTGTATGTTGTTTTGTATGTATTTGATGCCTATTTCATTAAATCATGTACACGGTTCTTTACATTATAAAACAGATGTGTAAATGGTCCAAAACACGCATGCATTTACAGCTCAAGCTCTTGCACCAACCCCATGGCTAGGGTAGATGCCTACACCTAGATTTCTTAAGAGCATTGTACATATGTAAATCTTGGCATTATTTTTTTTAAATGACCTTTAGTGTGCAGCTGCTACACTGCAGATAATGCAAATGCACCAACAACATCTACTGAGGTGACATTAAGAGCCATTCTGTAATCTCTCACGCAGTTAAGATGCGGTTCCAGGCGCATACTATAAAGTACTCCCTTACTTTACTTTCTAGTTTAGAGCAAGACCGGCCCAACTATCAGAAAACTAGGTGGTTGCCTAGGGTGGCAGCTTCTGGGGGTGGCAAAAATCAGGGCATTAAAAGCTAAATAATAGATTCTGACAGCCAGGGGGGCATAAGACTTAAGGTTTGCCTAGGGCACCAATATCTTGAACTAACTCTGGGGACGGCCCTGGATTAGGGGCATATCGCTGTGCTGTACTCTAGCAACTGTAAATGACTACACCTAGATTTGGAGAATACGAGTATGCAAGCAAATACTCTCTAATTGATGGCCCCAATATTCTTCTGGGATGGCTATGTGCTGCTACGGCGCACAGTTGTCACCACCGAACTTTAACTCCAGATATTCAATGCTGGGGTCATCTGCAGCCCTGGCATTAAATATCCAGGGTCGCCACACAGCCCACAAGCCCACAGAAGCTAACAAGGCAGTAACAATACTGAGCTGCTGGCCAGTTAGCTCCCAGAGGAAGATAGGCCAACTTTTGCTGTGCCTATATTTTACCAATGGGTACTAACTGGGCAGTGGTGCAATATCACCGCTGCCCGGTTAGCAACTGGTGCCAGCCCCAGAATGCCCACGACACACTCCGATGCTAAGTGGTTAGCATCAGGGCATGTAACCGAGATAATTGGAAATATTCAGTGGCACTAACCATGGTGGTGCTGCTGAATATCTCTCTAAGCAGCATTTACACATACTAACATAGTAGCATAGCATATGATGGCAAATAAAGACCAGTATGGTCCATCTAGTCTGACCAGCAAGGTGGCAACAGTAGGTGCACCTGACGCTCCGTGCACATCGCCCCTCCCCATGCCTTTGTTTAGGGGTGTACCCACCGCTCCATAAAGGTCACCCCTATTTGTTCAGATATAAGAGATAGTTATGCTTATTTTGATTTTATCCTGTTGCTAGAAAGGGATCCACTGTGTCTGTCCCATGCCATTTTGAATTCTGACTCTATCGTTCTATTTCCTGGTGTGCAGTGTTTAATCAAATTTTTTATTGTACACCGCTTAATGCTTATGCCCTAGCGGTATATCAAATATGTAAATAAAGATAAAGATAAAGATATCGGGAGGGCGTTCCAAGCATCCACCTCCCTTTCAGTGAAAAAGTATGGCCTTTCAATTTACTTCCTTGCAGCTTCATGTTATGTCCTCTAGTTTTACAGCTTCCCCGTCTTTGGAAGAGGTTTGTTTGTTCATTAATACTCTTAAGTATTTAAATATCTGAATCATATTTCCCCTGGCCCTCTTCTCCTCCAGAGTATACATATTTAGGTCTTCAAGTCTCTTCTAATAAGTCTTCTGACGCAGGCTCCAAATCATTTTGGTCACCTTCCTCTGAACCGCTTCCAGCCTTTTTATATCCTTTGCGAGATACGATCTCCAAAATTGAACATAATATTCCAAGTGAGGCCTCACCAGCGACTTCTACAGTGGCTTCCTTTCTGCTGGTAATTCCTCTCTGTTTGCAGCCCAGCATCCTTCTGGATTTTGCCATCGCCTTGTCATACTGTTTCGCCACCTTGAGATCGACAGAAACAATCACTCCGAAGTCCTTCTCCTATTCCATGCATACCAGTCTCTCGCCCCCTATTGCATACAATTCCCTTGGATTTCTACTTCCCAAGTGCATGACACTACACTTCTTCACATTAAATCTTAACTGCCAAGCATTAGACCATTCCTCCAGCTTTTGTAGATCTTTTCTCATGTTCCCCACTCCCTCAGGGGAGTCCACACTGTTGCAAATTTTGGTGTCATCTGCAAAAAGATAGACTTTTCCGTTCTGCTCTTTGGCAATCACAAATATTTCAAACATCACTGGGGCACACTGCTAATGATCTTCCTTTCACCTGAGTGAGTTCTGTTTATTTATTTAACCAGTTTTCTATACCACCTTGCCCTTCAATCAAAGCAGCTTACATTATGTAATCACTACAAACAGGTATTGGATACATTCCCTTGTCCCCAAAGGGCTCACAATCTATGTGTACCTGAGACAACAAAGGGTTAAGTGGCTTAACTAAGGCCACAAGGAGTGCCTATAGGACTAGAAGCCCTGCTCCCTCCAGCCTGAGATTACTGTCCCTAGTTGGGACTTGAACCCCCAGCCTTCTGGCCTGAAGTACCATGTCCTAACCATTAGGCCATTGCTCCTTCCTGTTACTGTCACCTTCTGTTGTCTGTCAGTCAACCAATTTCTGATCCAGTTCACCATCTTGGGACCCATCCCCAAGCTGTTGTGTTTATTGATAAGCCTCCTATGAGGAACAGTATCAAAAGCTTTGCTGAAATCTAGGTAGATCACATCCAACGCATGCCCTTGATCTAGTTCACCCAGTCAAAGGACTCAATCAGATTTGTTTGGCAAGATCGTCCTTTGGTAAAACCATGTTGCCTCGGATCATGCAATCTTTTGGTTTTGAGAAAGTCCACTATTCACTCTTTCAGGAGCATCTCCACTACTTTTCCCGCCACCGAGGGAAGGCTTACTGGCCTGTAGCTTGTCACTTCTTCCCTATTACCACTTTTGTGGAGAGGTACCACATCAGCCCTTCTCCAGTCCTGTGGAACTTCTCTATCTCCAAAGATCTATTAAAAACATCCTCTAAAGGACCTGCGAGAACCTCTGAGCTCTTTCAGTATCCTGGATGTATCCCATCTGGTCCCATAGACGTCCACTTACAGTTTTGCAAGCTGTTCTAACACATCATCTTCTGTGAATGGTGTAATATCTACTCCATTCCCATTTGTATATTTGTCAATCACATTTTACAGGTCTTTAAACCTGTAAATGCCTTTTGAATATTGGATTCTATGTGTGTAAATATAGGCTCTGCCTATGCTCTTCCCTGTCTCCACCCCATGCCCACCCAAAATATAAGTACCCATGATGGGATTTACGTGCACGCTTACAGAATAGCAACCGCCTAAAACACATGTGTAAGAGCCCCATTCACCTCTGAAGGCTTTTAGGAAAGGGACTTGTGTGAAACATACAAACATAGAAATATGATAACAGAAAAGAGTAGTTACTCACCTGTAACAGGTGTTCTCCAGGAGCAGCAGGAATCAGTCCTCACATATGGGTGACGTCGGCGCCGACGGAGCCCCGTGCGGAGCATTTCCCCAGATTTCAAAGAAAGCCTTTGGGAATGCAGCGCGCATGCGCGGTCCCCTTCCTGCCCAAGGGTGCCATCTTGCTCAGTCTGATGACATAGCTAAAAGACAGCAAAAATAACAAAATAAAGCATATGACTGCAACTCCAAGGGGAGGAGGGAGGGTTGTGAGGACTTATTCCTGCTGCTCCTGGAGAACACCTGTTACAGGTGAGTAACTACTCTTTCTCCAGGACCAAGAAGGAAGTCAGTCCTCACATATGGGACTCCCCAGCTTAAGGCTACCAGAGACCCAAAGCTGAAATATGAGCTCCCTCTAGAGCCTCAGAATGCAAGAACAGAATCTTCTCTGATAACGCCCCCGAACGGTAGCCCAACACCAGGGCCGGAAGGTAGGAGTTGCCTAAACCCCAAAGAGATTATGGAGCACCGCCTGCCCTAAAGCACTGTCCCTGCGGGACTCCCTCTCAAGGCAATAGTGGGCCGCAAAAGTCTGGCTTGAAGACCAAGTAGCGGCCCGGCAGATGTCTGCCAACGGAACAGAGCGGAGATGAGCCACTGACGCAGCCTTCGTCCTGACACGGTGAGCTGTGACCCGGCCCTGCAATGGGAGGCTGGCTGCCCTGTAAGCCCAGGCGATACAGTCAGCTACCTAAATGGACGAAGTACGCTTGGAGACAGCCAACCCCAGCTTATTGGGGTCAAAAGAGACGAAGAGCTGAACAGCCCTCCGGTGCTCCCGCGTACGGTCAAGGTAGAAGGACAACGCCCTTCTACAGTCCAGGGTATACAGGACCATCTCAGCCTGGCTGGCATGCGGCCTGGGAAAGAAAGTTGGAAGAACCACCTCCTGACTGAGGTGGAAGGAGGAGACTGTCTTTGGAAGGAACTTAGAGCAAGTCCATAAGTCTACTCTGTTCCTATAGAACCTAGTATAAGGCGCATCTGATACTAGGGCCTGAAGCTCACTCACTCGCCTTGCTGAGATCAAGGCTACCAGAAAAGAGTAGTTACTCACCTGTAACAGGTTTTCTCCAGGAGCATCAGGAATCAGTCCTCACATATGGGTGACATCGATGTCGATGAAGCCCCTGCGGAGCATTTCCCCAGCTTTCCATGAAAACCTTTGGGAATGCAGGCACGCATGCGTGGTTCCCTTCCCGCCTAAAGGTGCCATCTTACCTCAGTCAAATGACATAGCTAAGAACAGCACACAAAAAAAGTAAAATAAACTATGTACAACTGCAACTCTCAGGGGAGGAGGGAGGGTTGTGAGGACTGATTCCTGCTGTTCCTGGAGAACACCTGTTACAGGTGAGTAACTACTCTTTCTCCAGTACCAAGCAGGAAGTCAGTCCTCACATATGGGTGACTCCCTAGCTCTGGGCTACCAGGGAACCCAAGCTGAACAAGAGAACTCCCTCTAGTCTCAGCATCAAAGAAAGGCTTTTCACTGACAGAACCTCCACCGGTAGCCCAACAGAGGGCAGGAGGGCAGGAGTTGCCTAAACCTCAAAGAGATTCCAGAGTACTGCCTGGCCAAAAGCATTGTCCCTACGGGACTCCCTTTCCAGACAGTAATGGGCCGCAAACATCTGGCTTGAAGACCAAGTAGCAGCCCTGCAGATGTCTGCCAACGGTACAGAGCGGAGATGAGCCACTGAGGCAGCCATTGCCCTGACACAATGGGCTGTGACCCGACCCTGCAAAGGAAGGTCAGCCGCCCTGTAAGCCCAGGTGATACAGTCAGCTACCCAGGTGGACAAGGTACGCTTGGACACAGCTAACCCCAAATTATTAGGGTCAAAAGAGATGAAGAGCTGAGTAGCCCTTCTATGCCCCTGCGTACGGTCAAGGTAGAAGGATAAGGCCCTCCTACAGTCCAGGGTATGCAGAACTGCTTCAGCCTAGCTTGCATGAGGCCTAGGGAAGAATGTTGGAAGAACCACCTCCTGGTTGAGGTGGAAAGAGGAGACTGATGAGCTAGTGCTTGAGAGAAAGTCTTGAGGACTAAGCGAATAGCCCTGAGTTCCAGTAAATTGATCTGCTGTGTAGCCTCCCGAGGAGACCACAGGCCCTGGGTGCACTTGTCTAGACAATGAGCCCCCCAGCTTTGCAGGGAGGCGTCCGT
This sequence comes from Ichthyophis bannanicus, assembly GCA_033557465.1. Lineage (NCBI taxonomy): Eukaryota > Metazoa > Chordata > Amphibia > Gymnophiona > Ichthyophiidae > Ichthyophis > Ichthyophis bannanicus. The sequence goes on from CM066034.1 coordinate 945,091,847, forward strand.
GGTCAACACCGCTGTGAAACCAGGAGTCTGAAAAGGCACCCCTTGCAGCAGATTGGATGGGTGCAGCCACCAGGTGAGGGAGTTCAGAAATTGTCTGGACACCCTTATCCTGTCCCTGAGGTTGCCTGTGGCTTGTGACCACTGAGACCGAAGGCACCACTGTGCAGGCCTCATATGGAGCCGGGCATTGGGGGTCACATGAACTGTCGAAGCCATGTGGCCTAGAAGCCTCAGGCAGAGTCTGGCGGAGACCAGTGACCTGCTGAGAAACTGACTTGCCAAGCTTATCAGCCTTTGGGCTCTGTCTTCGGGCAAGAATGTCTTTGCCAGCCGAGAGTCCAACCTTGCCCCTATGAACTCCAAGTTTTGGGATGGGAGCAAAGTGGACTTTGCGAAGTTTATGACAAACCCCAGGCTTTGAAGAAGAGCAATAGTTCTGAGGGTGGCTTGTCTGGCCTCCTGGCATGTCTGACCCCTGATGAGCCAGTCGTCCAGATAGGGGAAGACAAAGATGCCCTGATTTCTCAGGTAGGCCGCCACCACTGCCAGGCATTTGGTAAAGACTCTGGGAGCGGAGGTTAGGCCAAAAGGCAGTACTCTGTACTGATAATGGTTTCCTCCCACAATGAACCTGAGGTACTTTCTGTGGTCTGGATGAATGAGGATGTGAGTGTACGCATCCTTTAGATCTAAGGAGCATAGCCAATCTCCCTGCTGGAGGTAGGGCAGAAGTGTTCCAAGAGTAAGCATCTTGAACTTTTCCTTCTCCAAGTACTTGTTGAGGTTTTGGAGATCTAGAATAGGTCGAAGGCCACCAGTTCTTTTGGGTACTAGGAAATACCTGGAGTAGAACCCTCGACCTTGCAAGTGGGGAGGTACAGATTCCACTGCCCTGTCCACCAACAGACCTTGTAGCTCCTGAAGGAGAAGATCTGTATGCAGGGGAGTTCTTGGAGGCTCCCCTGGAAAGTATGGAGGAGGCAGTTGTTGGAAGTGTAGTGCATAGCCCCTGTGGACTATGCTTAACACCCAACTGTCTCCAGTGATGAGTGGCCACTGGTGGGCAAACAAAGTGAGGCGACCTCCTGTGCAGGGTTGGGAGAGCAGGGACGGAGAGGCTATGCCTAAGGAGTCAGAAACCCCCACCCTGCTGAGTGGGAGCAGGGGCCAGAGGCTTGGGGGTCCTCTGCCTACGGGGCCCATTACCCTGCCCCTTGGCTTGCTGACCCTGTGGAGCAGCTTGGGCGGCCTAGTACTGTGGGTACTGTTTGTAGGCAGTGCCCTTCCTCGGGTAAAAGGGCTTTTTACCCGAGCCCTTCTTTTTGTGAGAAGGGGCAGAAGTCGTTCTAGACAGCCTCGTCCTTGTGAGGTGCTCGGTCTCGAGCTGTGCGGCCTTCTCGGCCATGGGCTTGCCAAACAGGTTCTCACCTCGGCAAGGGACATCGACCAACTTGTCCTGAACCCATGGCTCGAGGTCCGATGACTGCAGCCATGCCTGGCGTCGAGCCGTGATGCCGGCTGCCGCAACACGGGCTGAAGCCTGAAAGCCATCATAGGCAGCGCGGGACATAAAGTTTGAGCATTCCCGAATCCCCGAGGACAAGGACTTGAACCTCTGCAAGGGTTCCCCGGAGAGACCAACAGAGAACCCGGCCAGCTCCTTGGCCAGGTCTCGCAGGTACATGCCCATGTACAGCTGGTAAGACTGGACACGGCAAGCAAGCATCGAGCCCTGGAAGCACTTTCTGCGAAAACCATCGAGGTTTCGGGCCTCCCTGCTGGGGGGCACCGCGCATGCATCTTCTGACTTTTCAGGCGATGCATGGCCGATTCCACAACCATGGAAATGGTGTGGTAGCTGCGCCTTCTGAAAGCCAGGGCTCTTCCGGAGTCGATAGATTGAATCGACCCGCTTGCTTAAAACCGGCGCCGAGGTCGGCGCCTCCTACATCCGGAAGAGGAGCCGCTCCAGCATCGGAGGAACCGGTACAGTAAAGGCCTCCTTTGGAGGAGAGTCATACTGCTAGGCCTCAAGCTCCTCGGCTCGAGGCTCCTCCTTGGGGTCCGCCGGGATAGCCAACGCGGTGGCCATATCCCGGACGAACTCCGAGAACCGAGTATCCTCTGGAGGGGATCTACTCCGGGGTTCAGATTGCGGTGAGTCTGAGGGCATCGACGCCCTCGGTCCCAAACGGGAGGTCGAGGGAGACCGCGACCGAGGTCGACCTCGAGCCTTCATGGCTTCGAGTATCGGCTCGGTCTCTGGGGTCGACTTCGATGTAAGGAAAAGTAATGGAGGCACTCCTGAAAGAGCGAATAGTGAACTTTCTCAAAACCAACAGGTTGCAAGATCCAAGGCAACATGGTTTTACCGAAGGACGGTCTTGCCAAACAAATCTGATTGAGTTCTTTGATTGGGTGACCAAGGAACTAGATCTGGGGCATGCAATGGATGTCATCTATCTGGATTTCAGCAAAGCCTTTGATACTGTTCCTCATAGGAGGCTTGTCAATAAACTCAGTAGCTTGGGGATGGGTCCCAAGATAGTAAACTGGATTAGAAATTGGTTGACTGACAGACAACAGAGGGTGATGGTACATGGAGCTCACTCGGATGAGAGGAAGGTGATTAGCGGGGTGCCTCAGGGGTCGGTCCTGGGCCCGGCACTGTTCAATATATTTGTGAGTGATATTGCTGAAGGACTGAATGGAAAAGTCTGTCTTTTTGCAGATGACACAAAAATTTGCAACAGAGTGGACTCCCCCGAGGGAGTGGATAACATGAGGAAAGATCTACAAAAGCTGGAAGACTGGTCTAATGCTTGGCAACTACGATTTAATGTGAAAAAGTGCAGTGTCATGCACTTGGGTAGCAGAAATCCTAGGGAAAAGTACACAATAGGGGGTGAGAGGTTGGTATGCACAGTTCAGGAGAAAGACCTTGGTGTGATTATCTCTGATGATCTCAAGGTGGCAAAACAGTGCGACAAGGCAGTGGCAAAAGCCAGGAGGATGTTGGGCTGCATACAAAGAGGGATTACCAGCAGAAAGGAAGAGGTACTTATGCCACTGTACAAGTCACTGGTAAGGCCTCACTTGGAATACTGTGTTCAGTTTTGGAGGCCATATCTTGCAAAAGATGTAAAAAGACTGGAAACTGTTCAGAGAAAGGCGACCAAAATGATTTGGAGCCTGCGTCAGAAGCCTTATGAGAAGAGACTTGAAGACCTAAATATGTACACTTTGGAGGAGAGGAGGGACAGGGGAGATATGATTCAGACCTTTAAATACTTAAAGAGAAATGATGAACAAACAAACCTCTTCCAAAGACGGGGAAGCTGTAAAACTAGAGGGCATAACATGAAGCTGCAAGGTGGTAAATTGAAAGGCAATGTCAGGAAATATTTCTTCACTGAAAGGGTGGTGGATGCTTGGAATGCCCTCCCGATGGAAGTGGTGAGGGCAAACACGGTGATGGAATTCAAAACGGCATGGGACAAACACAGTGGATCCCTTTACAGCAACAGGATAAAAGCAAAATAAACGGTACCATCTAACTTCTGAACTATCTAGCGTCTGAACAAATAAGGGTGTCCTACATGGAGTGGTGGGTTCACCCCTAAACAGAAACAAAAACATGGGGAGGGGTGGCCTGCACAGAGCGACAGGTGCACCTACTCTTGCCATCTTGCTGGGCAGACTAGATGGACCATGCTGGTCTTTATCTGCCGTCACTTACTATGTTACTATGTTACTATGTTACTATGATGTCCCGGTGGTCGGGGCAGATGCGCCAGACAGGCTGGCCATCAGTGCCCACTGCTGTTCCATGAAGGCAGACAGTCTGCTCTCCAAGGCTGTCAACCTAAGACCCAGCTCAGGAGACTCAGCAGCTCCCGACTCGGGCCCCGGCGGTGCCGGGCCTGACGTCGGCTCTCTGGGAGGAGAGTCCACGAGGACTACAGGGCTTACGTGTCCAGCAGATTCTGGCTCCAGTTGAGGGACTTTGGAAGGTTTCTCTTGTTCCACGGGCCCAGGGCGACGGTTGTGGGGTCTGAGACCTAGCTCTCGAGGAGCCAGGGACCTCTTCCAACGACGCCCTCACGAGCCGCTTCTTCCTCTTCCGTTCCCGGTCCGAGAAGCCACGACGGTGCTCGGGATCCGATTCCCGAGATGTCGAGGCCTCAGACGAGGTCCGGGCCCGGCCGGAGGCCGAGTCAGAAAAGAGCCTTTCCTTTTGATGCTGTCGACTACGCAGTGCCTTGGAAGACATTTTCCCACATGGTCCACACGTCTTAGGGTCGTGATCAGGACCGAGGCACCGGAGGCAGCAGTCATGTGTGTCGGTGAGAGACATCAACTTCTTACACCGATCACACTTTTTAAAACCGCTGGAGGCCATCGGGGAAAAAAGAGTCCCCGTGAGGTCAAAGGACTGGCCGGCCAGGGAAAAGGAAAAAAAGGGCGCGAATGCCAGCCACGAAGGGCAAAAACCGAAAAAAGAAGATCGGGCTCGATACTGGTGTACCGAACCCGCTGGGAAGAAAAAATAGCGAAAAATTGCAAGAAAGCTAACAATTTTCCGGGATGACTAGGACTCACGTCCGGTGGGCTTCACGGAAAACAAGAGACTGAGGTAAGATGGCACCTTTAAGCGGGAAGGGAACCGCGCATGCGTGCCTGCATTCCCAAAGGCTTTCATGGAAAGCTGGGAAAATGCTCCGCAGGGGCTTCATCGACGTCGATGTCACCCATATGTGAGGACTGACTTCCTGCTTGGTCCTGGAGAACAACGCTTTCCAGGAGAGAAAACGCAGAGGGCAAGTAGCCATAGGTTCAAATGGTGGGCAAGTAAGCCGTTGCAAGACCACATTCAAATCCCATTCAGGGGCAGGTGGACGCACTGGAGGCTTAAGCAAAAGCAGGCCTCTGAGGAAACGAGCCACCAAAGGATGGCTTGAGAGAGACTGACCCTCCACTGGGGAGTGGTGTGCTGAAAGAGCACTAAGATGATCTCTCACAGAATTGGACTTAAGGCCTAGGTTGGACAGGTGAAGCAAATATTGCAGCACCACTGGTACCAGGCATGAGAAAGGATTCTCGTTGTGTTTAGTACACCAGATAGAGAATCTATGCCACTTAAGGGCATAAGACTTTCAGGTGGACTGCTTCCTAGAGGCCAAGACCACGTCCTCCACTTCCATAGGCAGTAGCAAGGGCGCTAGAACTACCCTTTCAGCAGCCAGGCCATCAAATTGAGGGACTGGAGATTGGGGTGTAAGAGAGATCCCTGCTCCTGAGACAGGAGATCGGGTTGCATCCCCAGAGGAAGAGGAGTGTCCACCGCTAGTTGCAAAAGAAGTGGGAACCAGGGTTGCCTTGGCCACCTGGGGGCCACCAGGATCACTGAGGCCTTGTCCCGGATCACTTTGAACAGTGTCTTGGACACTAGAGGCGTGGGAGGAAACGCATATAGGAGGCCTGTAGACCATGGAATGAGAAACGCATCCGCTGCTACTCTGAGAGGATGCGGTTGTCTGGAGCAGAACCTGGGAAGCTGACAGTTCAGGGGACTGGCAAAGAGATCTATGGTTGGAAGATCCCATCTCAGGAAGATCTGTTGAACCACTAAAGGATTCAACTGCCATTCGTGCGGCTGCAGGATCCTGCTCAATCTGTCCGCCAGGTAATTCTCCTGACCTGGGAGATAGACCGCTTTGAGAAGAATGCCGTGATTGACTGCCCAGGAGCACAGGCTCTGCGCTTCCTGACAAAGAAGGTGGGACCCTGTGCCCCCTTGTTTGTTCACATAGAACATAGCGACTTGATTGTCCGTCTGAATCAAGACGGACTGGTGAGAGATGAGATGGAAGAAAGTTCTCAGGGCTAAGCAGATAGCTCTCAGTTCTAAAAGACTGATCTGCTGTGCGGCCTCCCAAGGAGACCACAAGCCTTGAGAACATGCTCCTTGGCAATCTGCACCCCAACCTTGAAGAGAAGCATCGGTTGTCAGCACTTGAGAATGTGGAGGTGTCTGAAAAAACACCCCGTGCACTAGATTCGGAAGATGAAGCCACCACTGCAGAGAAGACTCTAGTAGTTTGGACACCCTCACTCTGTCCGTGAGGTTTCCTGTGGCTTGATGCCACTGAGTTCTGAGGCCCCATTGAGCTGGCCTCATGTGTAGATGGGCATTTGGAGTTCTCTAACTCGGTTCTCATAGGCCTCTCCAAATCCCAACTTGCCCGCCTCCAGAGGATCCAAAATACCGCTGCCCGTCTTCTTACTTACTCCTCTTCCCGGGACCACATCACACCTTTACTCCTTCACCTCCACTGGCTACCCGTTCCCTTCCGCTCTCAATACAAATTGCTCTCCCTAGTGCACAACATCCTCCACACTAATACTCCACAGTACCTAGCTGACCTCATATCTTTCCACTCCCCCAGGCATACACCCCGTTCTTTCCATCTCAATCGCCTCACTCTCCCTTCACCTTCCCTTGCCCACCTACAATTTACACGATCCTCTGCCTTCTTTTTCATAGGACCTGCCTTGTGGAATTCACTTCCCTCATCCCTCCGTCTTGAACCTAACCATAGCACCTTCAAGAAGGACCTAAAAACTCACCTCTTCTCTACAGCATTCGGTCTTCCCTCCCCCTTGTGTGACTTCTCCTAGACTTTATCCCCTTTTGTATGCATCCTCTTCTGTCTTGTCCTGTGTTTTCTCTCTCTGTTTCTTTTCTCCTGAAACCATTGTAACTTCTTTTCCGTTTCTATGGCCTCGAGCCGTCCTCTTTAATTTTGTATCTTGTACACCGCTTTGCTTGTTTCAGAAAGGCGGTTTATCAAATAAAATTACCATAACCACAAAATTACCATTACCATACATGGACCGTGGAAGCCATGTGGCCTAAGAGCCTCAGGAATTGTCTGGCGGAGACCAGAGAATTGCTGTGGAACTGCCTGGCTAGATCCATCAATCTGTGGGCCCTGTCCACGGGTAAAAAGGCCTTTGCCTGAAGGGTGTCCAGTCTTGCTCCTATGAACTCCATGTTCTGTGAGGGGTGCAAAGTGGACTTTGCGAAGTTTATAACAAACCCCAGGTGCTGAAGCAGAGCGACAGTGCGAAGGGTGGCTTGATTGGCCTCCTGTGGGGATTGACCCCTGATGAGCCAGTCGTCCAAGTATGGAAAAACAAAGAGGCCTTGAACCCTTAGGTAGGCCGCCACCACCAACAGGCACTTGGTGAATACCCTGGGGGCGGAGGTTAGACCAAAAGGCAGTACTCTGTACTGATAGTGGTTTCCTCCCACTACAAATCTGAGATATTGTCTGTGGTCTAGATGGATGAGGATGTGAGTATAAGCATCCTTTAGGTCTAAGGAGCATAGCCAATCTCCCTGCTGGAGGTAGGGCAGCAGGATTCCAAGGGTAAGCATCTTGAACTTTTCCCTCTCCAGGAACTTGTTGAGATTTTGCAAGTCTAGGATGGGCTTGAGGCCTCCTGTTCTTTTTGGTACCAGAAAGTACCTGGAATAGAAGCCTTGACCTCTCAGGTGGTGGGGCACCGGTTCCACTGCCTGTTCCTTTACAAGACTTGCTAACTCCTGCAGGAGTAAGTCCCTGTGCAGAGGAAGTCTTGGAGGCTCCCCTGGAAAATAGGAGGGGTGTACCTGGTGGAAGTGGAGGAGATAGCCCCTCTGGACTATACTTAGTACCGAGGTATCCCTTGTTACGGCTGACCACCTGTGGGCGTACAGTGCCAGCCAGCCTCCTGTGCTGATGTGGGCCAGCTGAGGAGGAGAGGCTATGCCACTGGAGTCAAAACCCCACTCCCTGCTGTGCAGGAGCCGGAGCTGGCGGCTTGGGGGCTTTCTGCCTATGGGGCCCATGTCCCTGCCCCTTGGCCTGCTGACCCTGTTGGGGAGCTACAGAGGCCTGAAAATGGGGGTACTGTTTATAGGCAGATGACTTCCTCGGGTAAAAGGTCTTTTTTTCCTGAGCCCTTCTTCTTCTGAGAAGGGGCAGAGGTTTTCCTGGACAGCCTTGTCTGGGTAAGAGTCTCGGTCTCGAGTTCTGCAGCCTTGTCAGCCATGGGCTTGCCAAAGAGGTTTTCACCTCGGCAGGGGACATCGACCAACTTGTCCTGCACCCATGGCTCGAGGTCCGATGACTGTAGCCAGGCCTGACGGCGTGCACCGATGCCAGCCGCGGCTACCCGGGCCGAAGCCTCGAAGCCATCATAGGCTGCTCGAGAGATAAACTTCGAGCACTCACGAATACCCGATGATAGAGCATTGAACCTCTGCAAAGGTTCCTCAGAGACCAGTAGAGAACCCGGCAATCTCCTTTGCCAGGTCTCAAAGGTACATGCCCATGTACAGCTGGTAGGTCTGGACATGGCAAGCAAGCATAGAGCCCTGGAAGCACTTCTTACTGAGGGCATCCAGGTTCCGGGCCTCCCGGCCAGGAGGCACCAAGGAGTGCATCTACTGACTCTTCAGACGATGCATGACCGATTCCACAACCATGGAGTAGTGCGGTAATTGTGCCTTTTGGAACCCGGGGCTCTTGCAGACTCGATAGATGGAATCGACCCGCTTGCTCAGAACCAGCGTCGAGGCCGGCGCCTCCCACATGCGGAAGAGCAGCCGTTCCAGCATCGGAGGAACTGGTACAGTAAAGGCCTCCTTTGGAGGAGAGTCATACTGCAGGGCCTCGAGCTCCTCGGCTCGAGGCTCCTCCTCGGGATCCGCAGGGAAGGCCAAGGCCTTGGCCATATCCCGCACGAAGTCCGAGAACCGGGTATCCTCCGGTGGGGACCATCTCCAAGGCTCGGACTCCAGTGAGTCCGATGGGACACACCGAGTCCGAAAGGTGTCGGGCGACTCCTCATCCTCCGTTTCCCAGACGGACTCCTCGGAAGAGGAATCAAGCGGCTCCGGTCGGGCAGGCACCAATGCCATCCGCCCCGACGCCAAGGGTACCGGTGTCGACGACCTCGGTCCCGAACGGGAGGCCGAGGGAGACCTTGGCTGAGGATCGACTCGAGCACGCATGGACTCGAGGATCGGCTCGGCCTCCGGGGTCGACTTCCCGGTGGTTGGGGCACATGCACCGGTGAGACTGGCGATCAGTGCCCGCTGCTGTTCCATGAAGGCAGCCAAGCTGGTCTCCAAGGCCGTCAACCTGAGTCCAAGTTCAGGAGACTCAGCAGCCCCCGACTTGGCCCCGACAGCGTTGGGCCCGATGTCGGCTCCCCTGGAGGAGAGTCCACGAGGACTACAGTACTCACGTGACCTGAGGACTCCATCTCCGCATGAAGTTGTTTTGCAGGCCTCTCTGACTCCGAAGACCCGGGACGGCACTCGGGGCTATGCGACTTGGCCCTCGAGGAGCCAAGTGCGTCCACTGACGCCGCCCTCGTGGGTTTTTTCAACAACTACAACAGTCCCCTTTTTACCTTTAGAGATCCTCTGTGTTTGTCCCATGCTTTTTTGAATTCAGTTACTGTCCTCATCTCTACCACCTCCACTGGGAGACTATTCCACGGATCCACTATTCTTTCTGTAAAGAAATATTTCCGCATATCACTCCTGAATCTATGTCCCTTCACCCTCATCCCATGTCCCCTCGTAGCAGAACTTGCTTTCAATTGAAAGAGGCTCTCTCCCTGAACATTTATGCCATGGAGGTATTTAAACATCTCAATCATATCACCTCTATCCCGTCTTTCCTCTAAGGTGTACATATTAAGATCCTTCAGTCTGTTCTCATATGCTTTATAATAAAGACCACTAATCATTTTAGTAGCCACCCTCTGCACCGACGCCATCCTGTTCACATCCTTTTGAAGGTGCGGTCTCCGGAATTGCACACTATACTCCAAATGAGGTCGCACCAAAGACTTATACAGAGGCATTATCACCTCCTTTTTTCTGCTAGCCATTCCTCTCCGTATGCACCCAAGCATCCTTTTAGCTTTTGCCGTCACCTTTTCTTCCTGTTTAGCTACTTTAAGATCATCAGACACAACCATGCCTAGGTCCCGCTCTTCTTTAGTGGACAAAAGTACTTCATCCTCTATACTATATTGCTCCCTTGGATTGCTGCAGCCCAAATGCATGACCTTATATTTTATAACATTAAATCCCAGCTGCCAAATTCTAGACCATTCTTCAAGCTTAGCTAGATCCCTCCTCATGTTATCTACATCTTCCTGGGTGTCTACTCTATTGCAGATTTTGGTATCATCCGCAAAGAGGCAAACCTTACCTGACAGTCCTTCCGCTATATCACTAACAAAGATGTTAAAAAGAATCGGACCAGGGGGCGGAGCCTGATGTCCAGCGGGTAGGACGCTTTGCGTTGAAGCTCCCGAGAGGCCTACTCAGAATCCTGACTTAATACCTATATAAATTTACTATTTCGCTCCGAGCTGACCGGGGCACCTCGGGGGGATGGCGGCCCACAAACCAGCGCGCTTGGACTTCGGGTCTCCTTCTTCTTCTCACGGAAAACGCTCCAAAACGGAGGTATCCTCCCCGCAGAAGATGGTTCCATTTCGTGAAAACCCCGCAATGCACCTGGAGATTTTGGAGGAAATACGCGGCGTGAAGGAATTGGTGCAGTCTAATGGAGAAGCGCTTCGAGCCATGCGAGAAGACTTTGGAGTGCTCCAAGACCGACTTGAAGGTCTTTCATTACGGCAGGACAATATGGCGGGGGTCCTCGACTCGCACGAGGTGCGCTTGGGCAAACTGGACGACGAGGCTGAGCGCCAGATACAGAATCTTCAAAAGGAGTTGGAAGATAGCAATAATCGCGCCCGTCGCAACAATGTGAGGCTCCTCGGAATGCCGGAGGGGGTGGAAGCAGGAGATATAAGAGAATTCTTGCTCAAAACTCTTCCCTCCTTGCTGAAGATCACTTTTCACAGAGAACTGGAAATCGATCGAGCACACCGTGTTCCTGCCCGCATGGCGCTCAACCGCACGACCCCCCGGCCTATTATCTTTAGCTTGCTACGATATCAACAAGTGGAACAAATTTTATATGCTGCCCGAGCGAATCATCATTTGGAATATGAAGGTCGTAAGGTCTCCTTCTTTCCTGATTTGGCGAAGCCTACCGTTGACCGTCGGAAGAAACTCCTTGCTCTTCGCCCTCGACTTCAACAGCTACAGGCTCGCTATGGCCTGTTGTATCCAGCGAAGCTCCGAGTGACTCTCCACAACCAGACCAGGACGTTCGAGGATCCTGATCTATTATCAACATTTTTGGACTCCAAAGAAGCAGAACAGATGCGCTAATCCCAAATCTTGGACTCTTATCTGCCGGCTCTGTCCGCCATTTTGAAGGGCCCGATGCGGCGGTCATAGCCCAGCACAGAAATAGCCTGGACTTTCTTTCTTTCTCTGTATGACTTTTGTCTTTGGTCTCCTATCCCTTCATGATGTGTGCCTCGGTCGGATTCGGAGCACGCACAGTCCTACAGGTTATATGTTTTTTCAATTTCGGCCTTCTCTGGGGTTTCTCCCCGCAGACACATGGTCGCCAGTAATTTTGGGGTTTTGCTTCTCCTCTACCGTACTGTGGTTTTCTTTGTTAATGTGGGGCGCTTCATTGCATTATATTAGCTTATTTTTCCTATGTCATGTGTACAGCCAGATACAGTCAGTTTGAGGGACACAGTGAAATTATGTGTGCTATCATGCTCAGAATTTTAACTTTTCTGAATGGCCTCATGTAAAATCTTATTATTCATCGTACAAGGCATTGCTGGTCCACTCAGCAGAAAGAAAATCCTTAGCTATCTTAGCCACGAGCACGTTGATTAGGTGTTTCTTTAGGAAACGCATTACACTCTGCTGAAACACTGAAACTCAATGCTAGGCCTCACATGGTAGCTGCCTATTCTCCCACCGTTTCCAAATGGTACGGGATAGTCATTCTGGTTAAGAAGCCTTTGCACGCTACTGTACCTGATATTAGCGCTGACATGGAGGGTAGATGGGCCCGTGTACACCTTGAGGTTGGAGATAGTGAATTCACGTGTATTTGCACTATGTCCAGAATGTGGACAACCCTGCTCACTATGCAAGTCTTGCGCAGTTGGCCTCGGCCTCCGCCAATGCTCCATTAATACTTGGTGGCGATTTTACTCAAGTGTTCCCTCAATCTTTTCTTTTCAAACAAGGTGCTTGGTGGTTGGAAGCTCCAGTACCGAGCAGACCTGTGTGGCTAGATATAGTAGCGGGCCTTTGCTCACCGATTCCTCTTACCTTACTCCCTGGTATGACTCTCCCATTAGACTCCCACTATCCACCAATGTTTTTTTTGACACGTTAGGTGCCTTTAATACTCCTATGCAACCTTTTGACTCCCGACTCTGGTCAGTGTAACTTCAGCATTGCATTCGGAGCACTAGAGTACTCCCGCCATCGGCACTCTCTGCATAAGGTTGATTGGAAACTTCCGATCTCTCGGTAGTTTACCGGGTGTAGCATCCAACTTTACTAAACCTTATGTAATGCTATCACTAGAGATACCTCTATCGCGCAGAAAGTATGGGAAAGAGAATAGCATGTGACTTTAACCTCGGAGCAATGGAGCCTTATCTGGAGCAGAGGGACACGGGTTTCCGACCCGCCTCACTCACTCAGACCCTCTTCTTTCTAGCCCACCGGTGTTTTTACACTCCTCACAGTTTAGACAAATGGAACACTACTCAGGGTAATGGTTGCTGGACACGTCCTGTGGCCATTGGTTTATTACTTCATTTCATGTTATGCATGAATATCCCGCACTACAGTATAACTGGCGTCGGGTCTGGGGTCGTATTTAGTCTATATTGCACTCTCAGGAGTCCCTTTCTTGGAAGATAGTGGGACTTCGCCTAGTTGCGGGGATCCCCCCTCTCCCAAGAAATGGCTTATCTCCTTTTGAACTTTATGCTTGGCATTGCTGTTTCCCTCATTAAGTAATACTGGGAAATTAGTTCCCATCTGAGCCTCAATGAATGGTGGAATCATGCCTGTCTCTACAGTAAATATGAACAAATACTTCGTCTGTGCGCTTCCTCCGTTCAGACTCCTTCTTATTGGTCTTAATGGAAGATGTTCAATGAATATGTACATTTTGCTAAATGCTCTCATCTGACTGTCTAACTTTGTATATATCTCTGTCTCATGATCATGCTGTATTGTGGATACTTTTTTGATCGTTTGATGTATAATCACTGTTAATTGGAAGCGCTCACATGCGGATACAAACGGGTAGAGAAGAAGCACCGGGGTGGGGGGTAATGGGTTTACTTTTCCTTATTGTATACTTGTTTTGTCTCTTTTGGTGTGTTGTTTCTTTTGTTTGTTGCAAAATGAAAATAAAAGTTTCAAAAAAAAAAAAAGAATCGGACCAAGGACAGATCCCTCGGGCACACCACTGGTAACATCCCTCTCCTCAGAGTGAGCTCCATTTACCTATACTCTTTGTCGCCTCCCACCCAACCAATTTCTAACCCAAGCAGTAACTTTAGGGTCCATCCCTAGGCTGCTCAGTTTGTTTATAAGTTGCCTATGAGGAACAGTGTCAAAGACTTTACTGAAATCTAAATACACCACATCTAGGGCTCTCCCTCGGTCCAACTCCCTGGTCACCCAGTCAAAGAAATCAATCAGATTTGTCTGACAAGACCTGCCTCTGGTGAATCCATGCTGCCTCGGATCCTGTAATCCGCTGGACTCCAGAAACCTCACTGAAGTTCTAGTGCATAACTTTCCATGCGCTTTTATAGAATTACCACCTAAATAGTCTGTATTACCTACTGCACAGGACCGGTGCCAGCCATTAGGCACACTAGACAGACGCCTAGACTGCAGCTGCTGCCACCCCTCTCCAGGACCTACAGGGGCGAGAATACCTTCAAAAAGACACCACAGCACTAACCAAAAGCCTCCAGTGCTATGCTGCAGCCAATTCTGCTCCCATGTAAACAGGACATCTCCATTGGAGGGGGCAGAAACTAAGCTCCAAAGCTTTAGCTACGTGCTGTAATACCGTTTTAAAAACATTGCTGCCACTGCAGATCCCAGAGAGGGGTGGCAGCAGTGCCAATGGGGGCGGGGGTAGGGGCAGGAGCATGGGGGTGACAGGAATGAGGTATACCTAGGGCACCTTATATCCTTGCACAAGCCCTAACCATGCATTAAGTGTAAGGCACAATTTCCACCCATTTCCTGCTCCATTCTATGTTTGTCAATTAACGTGTGAATTAGAGCCTGATAAGTCTCAAGCCAATGCATTAAGTGTTAGTGTGTGCATGTGCTAAGAGTACATTCTAATTCCCGTTATAACTGCTTAATGCATTTTAGTAAATATGTGCCAAGCTCACATTTCTACCTGCATATTATGCAGGCAATTTGAGATAGTCTATTTCTGCAAGTAAAGTGTAGTTACTCACCTGTAACAGGTGATTTCCGGGAACAGCAGGAATCAGTCTTCACATATGGGTGATGTCCCACGATGGAGTTTGCATGGGAATACTCCCCAGCATCCAATAGGAAACTTTTGGGAGCATCCCTCTGCGCATGCATGAATGCTTTCCCGCCTTCCCAGTGAATCTCCTCAGTGAGGTTTATAGCTGAGAAAAGGAAAAATCTACAACTCCTTGGGAAGAAGAGCAAGTTGTAAAGAATGAATCTTGCTGTTCCCAAAGGTCACCTCTTACAGGTGAGTAAATACGCTATCTCTGGAACAAGCAGGAATGCAGTCTTCACATATGGACTCCATAACTCCAGGCTACTGGAAAATGGCGAGGAGCATGGTCCATTATAACTGAGAAAAAACATTGAAGAACAACATGGGGAGTCCAGGGAATTTAGTGGACTTAGCACCCCCAGCACACCTCAATTGAGGCAGTAGTGGAAGTAGCCTGGATGGACAGAGGGTCGGAGAGAAGGAGGTGTAGCTAAGTCCCAAAGAGGTGCCTGAGTGCGGCTTGGCCAAAGTCGCTGTCCTTACGAGTCCTTGTCCAGATAGTTAAAGGCTGCAAAGGTATGAATGGAGGACCATATGGCAGCACGACAGATCTCCATTATGGAGCCAGAGCGTAAGTGGGCTACAGATGTAGCCATGGCCCAGCACTGTGAGTAGTTACATGACCCTCTAATGTCAGACCTGTCTGAGCATATGCAAAAGATATGCAGTCTGCTATCCAAAGAGAAAGGGTGTGTTTAGTCGCAGGAAGACCAAGGTGACTAGGATCAAAAGAAATGAATAATTGTGAGGATTTTTGGTGTACCTTGGTTCTGTCAAGTTAATATGCCAGTACCCATTTGCAATCTACGGTATGAAGCACCGCTTTAGCCCGAGATGCATGTAGCTTGGGAAAAAAGGATGGAAGAATTATCGAAGGGAAATACAACCTCTGGAAGAAATGAGGATGTGTTTGGAGGACCATCCTGTCATGATGAAAGCAAGTATAGAGTGCATATGCAAATAAAGCCTGCAGTTCGCTGACCCGGAGAGCCAAGGTGAGTGCAACTTGGAAGGAGACCTTCCAAGTAAGAAACTTGAGGGAGGTAGTGCCTAGATGCTCAAAGAGAAGTTTGAGAAATTGAGCAAGAACTACATTGAGGTCCCAGGTGACAGGTGGGTCCTGAATCGGTGGCTTAACCAATAGGACACCGTGAATGAAGCGGGCTACCAATGAATGGGAGGAAATGGGTTTTCCATCAATCCACTGATGAGAAGCCAAGATGCCACTGGGTGGACATAAATGGAACTAGACAAATGAAGGGTATGTTGGGCACACCACACTGAAAACCGGTACCATTTAAAGGAATACTGCATCACATGGAGTCCTTCAGGGACACCAGAAGGATGTCCGTAACAGCATCCGGTAAATTGAGGTCTGAAAGTAATACAACCTCAGCAGCCAAGCCGTCAAGCAGAGCACTCGGATATTGGAATGTAGCAATGCCTCCTGATCCTGCAATATCCGGTCTAGTGCACATCCCAGATGGAGCGGTTGATGCTAACCTAAATGAAGGAAAACCAGTGCTTTGTTTGACTCTCTTTGTGCTTACACCACAGTGGTGATACATAATTTTGATTATAACACACGCTGTGTGCAACTAGGTGCTATATACGTTATGTGCAACTTTCCCAGCCCCCTGAGGAAGGCTTCAGCCGAAACGTGTCTGGGTTCTTGTTGAATTAATAAAGCACTTGTGACCACCATCACCACTCACTGTTTGTGTTCGCTCTGGTTTGCTGCGAGGGGTTTGCTCCCTTTCTGTTTTTCCTGTTCTAGTGTGTGGAGATAGGCCATGACTACCACTAGACATTTCGGGCCTGATATTCGAAAGGTATTTACAGGGTTTACAGCCAAGTAAACTGTGTAAATGCCTTAGATGGGAATATTCAACGACACCTACATGGTTAATGCCATTGAATATCCCTGTCTATGTCCCCTACATGCCCCAATGCTATCCGGTTAGAAACAGGACATGTTGGGGGCGTTCTGGGGCAGTGGGGGAGGAGATTGCTGGTAACCAGGTAACAGTGATATTGGACCGCTACCTGGTTAGCCATCTGTGCCTAAAACTAGGCAAGCTTTTGGATCACCTATTTCTAGACGTGGATGCTAAACAGGTAGTGGCCCAATATCGCGCTACCCGGTTAGGCTCTGTGGCTGTATCCCCTCAGTGCCAAACCCAGATATTCAATGCCATCGCTGCAGCTTTGAATATCCAGATTTAGAGGTTAGCAGGCAGGGCTATGTGCCAACATGGTGCACAGCCTAACCAAATGAATATCGGGCTCTTCATGAATACCCTTGGGGCAGTTGCCGGCCTGAAGGGCAGGACTCAGTATTGGTAATGTCTGCTGTCGAACATGAAGTGAAAGCACTGCCTGTGAGATGGGTGGATGAAGATGTATGGGCATTGTCACCGCCCCTCTCTCCCAGAGGCCTCAGCGTGGGTTAAGCGAGTGGGGTGATGTGTTCCTTAAGCTTGTGAACTTGAATTTGAGGCTTTGCAAAGCCTCCTGGGAATGGTAGTTCCGTGGCTTAAAGAAAAATAGTTGTGTACACGAATGGTAAGGTTTCAAAATGGATTTATTCCCTTCCCAGGGTTGGAATTTGACCTTTAGAACATCACAACAGAAAAGTCCATACTTCTGGTATAAGGTAACAAAGGAACCAAACAACTTAGGCAATGCTTATCTTCAGCTTAACAGAAAAATGAAATACAAAAACAGTTTTCCTCCAAACTTGCTTTTGGACTGTTTTTCTCCTGCAGCAGTGGTTATAGCAAGACTAGCACAAGGATTGTATATTATCTGATACCGTGTACGTACAGTCCATATAGGTTTCAGTGTCTGAAGTTGGATAAAATTCACATTGCATTTCATGCACGTTATCCTCAACTTCCTCCGGGGAGAACTCTGCCCTTTGCTCATTCACAGTGTTCCCATCCCCCAACAGCTTAGCTGAACTCAGGTGTTTTGCATAAAGCTCTCGGTCAGCTCTCTCACACAACTCTTGATACGTACAAGGGCTATTATCAAACTCCTCTGCAAAGCTATCTGGAAATATTCTTCTATCTTCCAGCCACTGCTTATCCAGGGACCTTTCTTGGCTATAATATGGCTCCCTGTAAAACTCTTTCCTTTTAGTTTGCCTAGGGTTTCTTACAGGCAAAAACTCCTCTTCAGAACAACAAGTTTCCCTTCCACTATATTTAGTGTTAGAGGACTGAGACTGTCTTCTCAGGGGATTTAGAAGGTATTGCTTGCCTTTAGGAGAGTGGAGTTCCTCTGTGTTTTGCCCAGCCGTGTATTGCTTTCTCCGTCGTGGAATTGCCTGCTTCCTGGAGTCAGCGTGGCTTTCACAGCTCCCTTCTCTAGATGAGCCTTCCCAGGTAAGATAGGGTTTTTCCTCCCTTCTCTTATCCTGTCTTTCACCTTTTTCCCCTTTCTCATGCCATTCAATCCTTTCCGTCCTCTCAGATCTTGTTCTGTCTGTCGTGGTTCTTGCTCTCCTGGTTCCTGCCCCAGTTCTCTCCTCTCCCCTAACTAGAGGATTTTTAACTGTGTTGCTTTTCCCGGTGGCTGAAACTCCGCCCCCATCAGCTGTTTCTCTTTTGCTAATGAGCCATGTGTTAGCTCTTGGCTCGGGCGTTCCCTAGCACTGAGTGACCTCATTTGTTTGGGGTTTCTATGCCAACCCTTCTCTCTGTTTTGCTCTGAGCTGTAAAACATGCATTCATTCTGATATGAAGTCCCTGTTTCCATGGGCTCTGACTCTTGTTCCTTATGACAGATCCCTGTTTCCATGGGCTCTGACTCTTGTTCCTTATGACAGATCCCCCGCCTTAAAATATTACGTGCTGCCAGACTTTCCGTCGGACAGTACGTAATCCGGGAGAGTGCGTCGGCGTTGCCATGGAGCCTACCCGCCCTGTGCTGTATCGTGAAATTGAAAGCCTGTAGCGCTAAATGCCATCTTGTCAGTCGCGCGTTGGAATTCCTCATCTGATTTAACCACTTTAACGGGGCGTGGTCCGTTATAAGGAGGAACTTCCTACCCGTGAGGTAGAACCAAAATGCCTCAACCGCCCATTTAATGGCGAGGCATTCCTTCTCAACGGTGGAGTAGTTCTTCTCGGCCTTATTAAGCTTCCGGCTTAGATAGGTGACCGGATGCTCAACCCCATTGAACACTTGGGACAAAACGGCTCCCAACCCACTCTCAGATGCATCTGTCTGCACCACGAAGGGAAGACTGAAGTCTATCCCTCTCAATACCGGGGCGGTGCAGAGCTTTCCCTTGAGGGTGGTAAAAGCTACTTCAGCTTCCGGAGTCCATCGGACATTATTAGGGGCATTTTTTTTTAGCATTTCAGTAAACAGAAGGCTTTCTTCTGCGAACCGAGGGATAAACCTCCTATAATATCCGATGAGCCCCAAGAAACTTCGTACCTGTTTCTTTGTGACGGGACGGGGAAAATCCCGTACACTCTCGACCTTATTGGCCAATGGCCTCACTATCCCCCTTCCCACTAAGTGGCCTAAATATTTTGCTTCCTCAGTGGCGAATACGCACTTTGCCGGGTTAAGGGTTAAGCCCGCTTTGCGTAATGCCCGGAGCACAGCATCCACCCTAGCAAGGTGTTGGGTCCACGTAGTGCTGTGGATGACTATGTCATCCATGTAGGCCATGGCATAGTCATGGTGGGGCCGTAACACCTGGTCCACCAATCGTTGACACGTGGCTGCCGCCCCGTGCAGCCCAAACGGCATTCGCCGGAACTGGTATAACCCGATAGGGGTGCTAAAGGCCGTTTTCGGTTTTGACTCGTTAAGTCTAAAGTGGTCAGGTATCTGGCCTGGCCCAATTGGTCTAGTGGGTCATCAATGCGTGGCATAGGGTATGCATCGAACTGCGAGATATCGTTCACTCGCCGGAAATCGATGCAAAACCGAAGCGTCCCATCAGGCTTCGGCACCAAGACTATGGGACTCGACCATGGGCTATGGGATTCCTCTATTATCCCCATTGATACCATCTCCTTAACTTGCCTAATCACTTCTGCCTTTTTTGCTTCGGGCATTCGATAGGGCCGCTGTCTAATCGTTCGCCCCGGTGTTGTAATCACCTCATGGGCGACTAGGTGGGTTTCACCCGGCCTCGTGGTTAGAACATCCCTAAATCGCCCTAATAGCTGGTTCAGCTCCTGTCGCTGTGGCATGGATAGGCCTATACCTAACCTTGGCTCCGATTGTTCCCTCCAATCGGAGGTCTGGGGGCCAAGGTCCTCCTCCAGTTTCTCTTCCGCTAGGGCCGTCATCCCTTTTATTTCTCTTTGCCCCGTGGAACCGAACCCGTCGGCTGCCCTAGTCGTGGGGGTCAACTCTGGGACCTCTACTACTATAGGGAATCCTACCCTTTCACACACTAGTTGGGCAATCCGGTCTCCCTCCTGGATTTTAAAATCCCTGTCCCCAAAGTTAAAAATAAGGACCTTTAGTAGGCCCCGATAATCGGGGTCTATCACCCCTGCTCCGATATCGATGGAGTTCTTTACTGCAAGACCGGATCTGGGCGCTATTCTTCCGTAACACCCTTCCGGTAATTTAATTTGTATCCCTGTATTAACTAGGGCCTTCCCTCCTTTCTCCACCACCGCATTTTCAGCACTAAAAAGGTCGTAACCTGCCGCCCCAGCGGAAGCTCTTTGTGGGCTTTTTGCCTGTGGCATCGCCTTGCAAAATTGCAACACAAATTTGGCCTTCCCTGGAGGTACTTCCTTATCTCGTGCCTGGGTTGGACTTGTAACCTTTTTAATTTTCTCAAATAGGGGCGCAGGAATTCTAGCCGTTAAAGCCTTCGTTCCTGTCGCTCCTGTTGTGAGGAGTGCAGGCCTGTGGCCTAACCTGTTCAGGCCTTTTTCCACTTCTTTACAAAAGGGTGGCCAGTCATG
Organism: Ichthyophis bannanicus; assembly: GCA_033557465.1. Taxonomy (NCBI): domain Eukaryota; kingdom Metazoa; phylum Chordata; class Amphibia; order Gymnophiona; family Ichthyophiidae; genus Ichthyophis; species Ichthyophis bannanicus. Next base: position 945,112,341 of record CM066034.1, read on the forward strand.
CCCTAACACAACTTCATGAGGCAATCTCGGTATTATGGCTACCAAAAGTGAGTGAGTAGTTCCCAACCCTCTTACTTTTACCATGTGTAATGAATAAGGGGATGACGCGCCATGCACACAGCGCACACGGACTTGGCCTTCCGCTTGACTCGGGGGCGACAAGCGGCGCTCCTTGATGGCCTCCCAGAGCCTGGAGGAAATCATGCTCTGGTCGGCCCCCGAGTCGAGCAGTGCCTGCGCTTCTACCCCTTCTATCTGAACGGATAGTAAGAAACCATCTTGGGCAGGCTCATCCACTCCAGACATAAGGACAGTTCGCACATCACACTCCCTCTTAAAATGCCCTGTTTTCCCACACAAATAACATTTTCTCTCGTATGAAAAAACATCATTATCATTTCTAGGCTTTACATTTTGCATGTCATACCATTTTCCTTTGGGATCCTTTCCCCTTTTACCCATAGCCAAACCTGCAGCCTGCATTACCCCAAACCCTGAGGGGTCAGCTATCTGGGCTTCCAGAAACCGGTCAGCCAGCATAGCTGCTTCCTCTGTAGACTGACAGTTTTGTAGCGTGAGGTATGTCCTCATTTCCTTAGGCACAGCTTGGACAAACTGTTCCAAGACTACTGTGTCTAAAATGGTATCCAAATTTTTTCCCTCTGGAGTTAACCACTTCCAGGCTAAGTTTTTCAAACGTTGCTGCAACGCTTTTGGGGTCTCTTGGGGTTTCAGGGGGGCTTCTCTAAATAGCCTCCTGTAGTGAGATGTAGTGAGCCCCAGCCTATCCTTCACCGCTTTTTTAATCTCATTGTAATTAGCGGCAAGGGTGGCTGGCATGGCTTTATAAGCCGATAGGGCTTCACCGGTCAGTGAGATCGCAAATCTAGTAGCCCATTGCTCAATAGGCCATTTTAATGCTCCCCCAATGCGTTCAAACGCGTCAAAGAAATCGTCTATATTGTCATTGGGACTTAATTGTCCTAGCGAAAAAACATGACTTGCGTTTAGTCCACTCCCAGGTATCACCATGGGATCTCCGGTCGGTTGTTCCTGCGGCTTGCTCAGCAGTGCCTGCATAGCGTCCAACAGAGGCTTCTGTTGCTCCCTCATCAGGACAGCGTTCTGCTCCTGGAGGTGTTTCGCTAATTCCAGCTGGCTGTCCCACTGCTGTTTCATCCAATGCAGAACATCCCGGGCTTCCATCTCTCAGCACCTGTAGCAAAAGAGAGAAAACAGAAAAAAAAAACCAAGTGCGGCTCCCCTTTTCTTTTTAGCCCCACAGCGCCCCCTTTTCCTGCACAAATCCTCCCACGCTTATGCCTAGGTGACTACCTGAGGCTAGTGTAGAGGTCAGCATTCAGGAAAGGTTACTGTGTCTTTTCTTGCTTCTGTGAGCCGTCTGCTTTTTCTACTTGCTTCTTTATGGTCCTCTGGAACCGTAGTTTTCCTTGCTGCGTTCTTCTTTGGGTCAAAAATCCGTAAAACTACGCCAGATATGTCACCGCCCCTCTCTCCCAGAGGCCTCAGCGTGGGTTAAGCGAGTGGGGTGATGTGTTCCTTAAGCTTGTGAACTTGAATTTGAGGCTTTGCAAAGCCTCCTGGGAATGGTAGTTCCGTGGCTTAAAGAAAAATAGTTGTGTACACGAATGGTAAGGTTTCAAAATGGATTTATTCCCTTCCCAGGGTTGGAATTTGACCTTTAGAACATCACAACAGAAAAGTCCATACTTCTGGTATAAGGTAACAAAGGAACCAAACAACTTAGGCAATGCTTATCTTCAGCTTAACAGAAAAATGAAATACAAAAACAGTTTTCCTCCAAACTTGCTTTTGGACTGTTTTTCTCCTGCAGCAGTGGTTATAGCAAGACTAGCACAAGGATTGTATATTATCTGATACCGTGTACGTACACAGTCCATATAGGTTTCAGTGTCTGAAGTTGGATAAAATTCACATTGCATTTCATGCACGTTATCCTCAACTTCCTCCGGGGAGAACTCTGCCCTTTGCTCATTCACAGTGTTCCCATCCCCCAACAGCTTAGGTGTTTTGCATAAAGCTCTCGGTCAGCTCTCTCACACAACTCTTGATACGTACAAGGGCTATTATCAAACTCCTCTGCAAAGCTATCTGGAAATATTCTTCTATCTTTCAGCCACTGCTTATCCAGGGACCTTTCTTGGCTATAATATGGCTCCCTGTAAAACTCTTTCCTTTTAGTTTGCCTAGGGTTTCTTACAGGCAAAAACTCCTCTTCAGAACAACAAGTTTCCCTTCCACTATATTTAGTGTTAGAGGACTGAGACTGTCTTCTCAGGGGATATAGAAGGTATTGCTTGCCTTTAGGAGAGTGGAGTTCCTCTGTGTTTTGCCCAGCCGTGTATTGCTTTCTCCGTCGTGGAATTGCCTGCTTCCTGGAGTCAGCGTGGCTTTCACAGCTCCCTTCTCTAGATGAGCCTTCCCAGGTAAGATAGGGTTTTTCCTCCCTTCTCTTATCCTGTCTTTCACCTTTTTCCCCTTTCTCATGCCATTCAATCCTTTCCGTCCTCTCAGACCTTGTTCTGTCTGTCGTGGTTCTTGCTCTCCTGGTTCCTGCCCCAGTTCTCTCCTCTCCCCTAACTAGAGGATTTTTAACTGTGTTGCTTTTCCCGGTGGCTGAAACTCCGCCCCCATCAGCTGTTTCTCTTTTGCTAATGAGCCATGTGTTAGCTCTTGGCTCGGGCGTTCCCTAGCACTGAGTGACCTCATTTGTTTGGGGTTTCTATGCCAACCCTTCTCTCTGTTTTGCTCTGAGCTGTCAAACATGCATTCATTCTGATATGAAGTCCCTGTTTCCGTGGGCTCTGACTTTTGTTCCTTATGACAGATCCCTGTTTCCATGGGCTCTGACTCTTGTTCCTTATGACAGCATGCATCCTTCAGATCCAGAGAACAGAGCCAATCATTCCTCCGAAGGTAGGGCAGTAGGATTTCTAGAGAAACCATCTTGAGCTTCTCTCATGCTAGGAACTTGTTTAGATTCTGGAGATCTAGGATGGGACAGAACACTACTGACTTCTTGGGAATAATGAAGTACCAGGAGTAAAACCTTAATTTTTCTTGTGCACAGGAAACAAGATCTATGGCACCCTCTTTTAGAAGGGAGGTGACTTCCTGTCACAACAAATCCCGATAGAGAGGGTCTAGAGCAGTGATGGCTAACCTTTTTGAGCCCGAGTGCCCAAACTGCCGCACAAAACCAAAGAATTTCCTCAAAGTGCCAGCACGTCAATTAAACCTTAACAACAAGATTTTAGTATCTAAAAACTCTTTATAAAGTTGCCTGAACTATGTAACATCATTTGTAAAGATTGGAATCTTTGTATTGTCAGAGAATCAATTTGATTCTCTCTCTACATCTGCTTTAACATAATAATCTTTCTCCTTTTGCTCTTTCCTCATTCCTATTTCATCCACTCAAATTTTACCCCTCCATCCTCAATCCCCACTTAGTCTCCCAATACCCGGCCAATTGTACATTTTTCTTCCCTCCCACACAAAATATTTTTCCCCTCTCCATTTCATTCTCCCAGCGCCATCCCCTTCTAATCTCCCCCAACATCAGCTCCCTTTTAGTTCCAGCCCCACCCAGTATCCGCTCCCTTCTAGTCCCCTCATCAGTCCATTTCCAGTCCTAGCTCCCCCATTCATTTCCAGTCCTATCTGAGTCCCTTCATCAGCTCATTTCCAATACCAGCCTCCCATCAGCCCATTTCTAGTCCTTTCCTAGCCCCACCATCAGCCCATGTTAAATCCTAGCTCCCCTCCACTCAGTCCATTTCTAATCCAAGCCCCCCATGAGCCTACTTCCAGTTTTAGCCCCTCCATGAGTCCATTTCAATCCAAGCCCCCACCACAGCCCATTTCCAATCTTAGCTCCCCCCAACACCCAATTCTCAGTTCTATCCTAGCCCATCCATCAGCCCAGTTCCTGTCCTAGCTCCCTCCCCTAAGAGCCCATTCCAAGCCCCCTTCCCATCAGTTATTTGCAGTTCAAGCCCCCTTCCACTCAGCCCAATTCCATTCCAAGTCCCCCTCCCCATTAGCTATTTGCAGTTCAAGCCCCCCACTTCCCCTCAGCCCATTTCCATTCCAAGCCCCGTCCCCATCAGCTATTTGCAGTTCAAGCCCCCCACTTCCCCTCAGCCCATTTCCATTCCAAGCCCCATCCCCAACAGCTATTTGCAGTTCAAGCCCCCTTCCACTCAGCCCATTTCCAGTCCTAGCAACCCCCCCAACCCATTACCAGTCCTAGCCCCCCATAGCCCACTCCCAGTCCTAATCCCACCAGCCCATTTCCAGTCCTAATCCCCCATCACCCAATTTTCAGTTTAAGCTCCCCCATAGCCCATTACCAGTCCTAACCTCCCCATCAGCCCACTCCCAGTCCTAATCCCCCATCACTCAATTTTTAGTTTAAGCCCTCCCATAGCCCATTACCAGTCCTAACCCCCCATCAACCCACTTCCAGTCCTAATCCCACCAGCCCATTTCCAGTCCTAATCCCCCATCACCCAATTTTCAGTTTAAGCTCCCCCATAGCCCATTACCAGTCCTAACCTCCCCATCAGCCCACTCCCAGTCCTAATCCCCCATCACTCAATTTTTAGTTTAAGCCCTCCCATAGCCCATTACCAGTCCTAACCCCCATCAACCCACTTCCAGTCCTAATCCCACCAGCCCATTTCCAGTCCTAATCCCCCATCACCCAATTTTTAGTTTAAGCCCCCCCAGCGCCCATCACCACTCCTAACCCCCCCCAGCGCCCATCATCACTCCTAACCCCCCCCTCCAGCCCATCACCACTCCTAACCCCCCCAGCCCAGCCCAGCCCATCACCACTCCTAACCCCCCCCTCCAGCCCATCACCACTCCTAACCCCCCCCAGCCCAGCCCATCACCACTCCTAACCCCCCCCCAGCCCAGCCCAGGGAAAATTAAAAAAAAAAGAAAACCTGTCTGCTGCCGCTGTCTGGGCCGCCGCGGCAGAATCGAGCGTGCCGCGGGGCCCCCCTGTACCCGGCAGAGTCTGCCCTCCCCGTAGCAGCTCTCTCTTTGGAGCTGCAGTCAGACGCGCCGGCTTGCAGAGCGCGAGGGAAGAGTTTCTCCCTCGCTGCTCTGTTAAGCCCGCGGGGGCTGATGGGAAGTTCCCATCAGCCCCCGCAGGCTTAACAGAGTCGCGAAAGGGAAACTCTTCCCTTCGTGCTCTGCAAGCCGGCGCGTCTGACTGCAGCTCCAAAGAGAGAGCTGCTACGGGGAGGGCAGGCTCTGCCGGGTACAGGGGGGCCCTGCGGCACGCTCGATTCTGCCGCGGCGGCCCCGACAGCGGCAGCAGACAGGTTTTGTTTTTTTTTTCAATTTTACTTTTAGAAAAGAATGTTTTTTGCGCGGGGCCCCCTGAAACGCGGGGCCCTGTGCAAAAAACATTCTCGCTCAATGGACGGGCCGGCCCTGCCAGCACACTCACCTCCCGCCGTGCCACATATCTTAATTGCGGACCTTCCCGCGTGCCAGCTGCAAGGCCTTCGCGTGCCACAGCTGGCACACGTGCCATAGGTTCGCCATCACTGGTCTAGAGGATACTCCCCTGGAAAGAACGGAGCAGGTAACTGGGCAAAGTGGAGCAGGTATCCTTTAAGGACGATCTGTAGAGCCCAGGGTTCTGATGTTATGAAGGGCCCCTGTGAGCAAAATGGACTAGACTGCCCACAAGGTGAGAAGACTGGGACTCCTTCAGGGGAAGAGTGGCAATGTTCTCTAGGAAACTGTCAAAAGCTTGCCCCAGGTTGGGACTGCGGAGCTGGTTATGGTTTAGAAGGTTTAGGTCACTTGGGTTGGTGAGCAGCCTGAGGCTTCTGCTGACCTTGGTGAGCATGGGTAATATTTCTTCTTCTTAAGATAGAAGGGTTTATTTACAGAGGCCTTCTTCCTAGAAGGATCTGCTGTTTTACGGAAGAGACGCTTCACAATAAGGTCATCAGTCTCAATTTCACCCGCTTTCTCCCTCCAACCCTTACCAAAGAGATTTTTACCTCTAGAAGGAATGTCTGCTAGCTTGTCTTGGACCCACTATTCCAGGTCCAAAGACTGCAACCAAGCCAGCCTTCTGGCACCAATACCCACCACTGCAGCTCTGCTGGTAGACTCAAAAGAGTCAAAAGCTGCTCTAGTGATGAATTTAGAGCAGTAATGACTATGCTTAACTAAGGCGCTGTAGGCCTCTTGTTTCTCTGAAGGAATCAAGATCCTTTACAATGTCTCTGCGGAACATGCCCATATAAAGCATATAGGAATTAATGCAGAAACCAACATCGATGCCTGGAAGTATCGGTGGCCAAAGGCATCAAGGGTATGCAATTCCCTCCCAGGAGGAACCGATCAGTGGTTCTTTGTACACTTCAGCCGGCGCATGGCCAACTTGACTACCAAGGAATCAGAAACCCTGACATGGTGTCTAGTCTCTTACTGATGTGGGAACTGAGAGAGGGGTCTCCCACATCCGAAACATGAGATCCTGTAAAATACGATGGACTGGAAGAGCAGCATCGTCATTAGAAGTCGAGGGATACTGGAGTATCTCCAGTTCCTTGGCTCTCAGATCCCTATTGGTGCCCAGAGAGACTGAAAGAGCCCTGGCCATGTCGCTGATGAAGTCCTGGAAGGACATGTCCTCCAGTGCGAACCGATGGCACTCATGAGGGGTAACAGGTCTGATGGCACATCACGGTGCCTTTGTGAAACAGGGTACTTGGCCTCCAATTCCCAGGCATTGGAATCAGAGAGAAAGTCAAAATAGCGACGGTCACTGTCATGTCTTCACCGCCAATCGAATAAACCACCGATCCAATAAACGCATGATGTCTATTCCTCCTGCAGCCAACAGGATTCAGCCAGTTCCAGGCTCAGCATGGACCCCAAGGGTCCCGATGACAGCGGTTCCTATCTCAGCATCGAGAACTGGGCTCCCAAGGGCCTCGAGGCCACCAGTACGGATGCTGCCAGGAGCACAGCCAAACTCCTCTCAATGGTCAGCATGCACTGTTCGAGGGAAATGGAGGAAGTCTAGACGGACTCCGGTGAAGGACTCTGGACCACCATACCAGACAATAAAACCGGAGGCTCTTCCAAAGTTGAAGCCTGGATAGCACTCTGGAACCCCTCTTGGCCTGGGTAGCACTCTGGAACCCCTCTTGTGCTTTGGAGGTGGATTCCTCCCACCGGGGCTGTTTAGCTGGCTGCTCATGGTTCTCAGGATCAGAATCCTGCCAAGGGGAGCTCTGGTGTCGATGCAGAGGGAACAATCCTGGGAATCAGCATCGGTCCTTGATGTTGAAGGCTGAGACGCCGATGTGGCTTCGGTGGCTGGATGTTTCTTACCATGGCCTTTTGATTCTGAGGGAGTGCGGGAACTGCGCAAAGAACAGGAGCCTCAAGAAGGCATCAACGTCGAAAAACAGTGTGCTGAGGCTGCTGAGTCAGATCCAAAATGACTCTCGCATTGCTTTTCCTGTTTTTTTAACCCTTTCCTTGTCCTTTGCTGACACAAGGTACAAGAGTCCGGGTTATGGTCAGGCCCCAAACACTGTAAGTACCAATTGTGCTTGTCAGTAGCTGAAATAGTGTGGTTATATTTAGTACATTTTTGAAAACCACTGGTTGTCTTCTCCATGTCAGGAAACACAGCCTCTGCCATGTCAAAAGACTCAATGGCAGCCTGGACCGATAAAAAAAATCACAGGAACCACAAGGTAAAAAGAGAAAAATAAAAGGAAGGGAAGTGCCCAAAAAGGCACCTGCATCGACAAACGATAGAACCAAAGAGACAGGAAGACAAAAAAGAAAAAAGAACACCCGAAGGGCAAAGTAGAAAAAGGTTTTAACTGCATTGATAGGACAAGCATCCATAGGGCTCCACGGAAAAATTATGACTGATGAGATTCAATGGGAAGGCGGGACAACATGCATAGAGGGATGCTCCCAAATGCTTCCTATTGAATGCTGGGGAGTGTTCCCATGCGGGCTCCATCGGGAGACATCACCCATATATGAAGACTGCATTCCTGCTTGTTCCTGGAGATAGCACTGTTTTTCCAGGAGAAATGGCTTTGAAAATTGTCCACCCTGTACAGTATATACTGAGCATGATAATTAAAGGGATTAAGACAATTAGCTAACTGTGTTAATCCCTCCATTTGGGATATTCAGCTGAATATCACCCCCTTTGAAACTAACATAAAATGACCAAGTAGAGATATTGGTTTTCTCACCCACTATTAGGAAGCGTTTCGAGTGTTACTGTCTTGCCTGCTCCCCACCCTCTTTTACTAGCATATACAGACAGTGTAAGACTAAGATGCCTTTATATTATTTAAACCCATTATAGCTGCACTGCAATAACCGGGCAGCAGCAATATTGAACCACTGCCCGGTTATGGCAAAATGTGAAAAGTAAAGTGCAGCAAAGGCTGGCCTAATTTCACCGCGGAAGCTAATTAGGCAGCGGCTGAATATCACCATTGCTGGTTAGCTTCCTGCCTATCCATGCAACCTGGATATTCAATGCTGGGGCCAAATATGACCCCGGCATTGAAAATCAGGGTTTACGTTTCAGCGGTGGCGGCAAGCCATGTTAGGACAGCCAGCTGCTCCTGCTGCAGAATATGTTTATGTCCCCCCACACATACTGATTTTAAGCTCCATTATTCTTTAAAGCCTTATGGCATAGAACAGTGCTTTTCAGCCCTCTCCCGGATGCTCACCTAGCCAGTCGGGTTTTCTGGATTACCACAATGACCATGCATGAGATAAATTTGCATATACCGGAAACACTTTTCATGAAAATTTATCTCATGCATTTTTTTGGTGGTAAGACTGAAAACCTAATTGGCTAGGAATGCCTCCAGGAGAGACATTAGTTTATTTATTAAAAGGACTAAGTCAATTTTATGTTACCTGTGTATCCAAGAACCTGGAATGTTCGTGAGGGTCTTATATCTAAAATATAGATGTGTCCATTTTCAGCTCCAGTTAGGAGGAAATGTCCTTCCTGATCACAACTAGGAAAGACATAAAATATATTAAAGTACAGTTTCTGTCTTTTCAGATAGACTTATTCAGTATTTATTCTCTCAACTTCTTCCCATTTGGTGTTTATGGTAAATAAGGGTCAAAAACAAGTTGTAGGTGATACCGTTTTATTAGACTAGCTTAATGTATTTGTGAAAGCTTTCAACAGACATCCTCTTTTCATCAGGTCAGTGATGAGACAGCGCAGTTATATTGGGCTTAAATAATATAGAGGGATCTCAGTCTTAGGCTGACTGCAGCTCAGTAAAAGAGGGTGGAAAGTAGATAGAGATGACGAGACAGTAACACTACACTTGAAAGGTTCTCTATCTGATAATGGGTGAGAAAGAAAGAAGAAATTAGACCTTGCCTGCTAATTGTCTTTCCTGGAGTACTCTCCGGGCCAGTCCAGGAATCTTGGGTGATCAATCCGCTCCAGCAGCTGAGGACTGGAATATAACAAGGTTTTACTGACAACCCCTCCAGCTCCCCTAGGTGTCAGCTAACCAGTCTCTTTGTAACAAAGCAGTGAAGCTAATCCTAAGAACACGCACAACCCAAAACAAGAAAAACTCAACCTAGATTACGAAAGAAAGAGAAGAAAAACCAGCCAAAGCAGTGAACCGGTATAGACTGCTTGCGCCATTCTTTTTTTTTTTTTTTTTTTTTAATTTTTCTTTGTTGTTGACGGAAAAAGGAATAACTTTTCACTCTAAAAACAAGTATCTGCCCCACAGAGGAGCTTGCGCTAACTAGCCAGGCAATATTCGCTGTTTATCCGTGTCGTTTTTTTTTTGTTTTTTTTTCATTGTTAACCTGTTTACCATGCCCCTTAAGGGAATCGCAATATCCATGCCCCTGCATTGTACGACTCCTTGACGAGATACTACAGAAACAAACAAATCAGTCCCACAAACCGGAACTCGCAGAAACAGTAAGGGAGGGTCCTGGACTGGCCCGGAGAGTACTCCAGGAAAGACAATTAGCAGGTAAGGTCTAATTTCTTCTTCCTAGTCGTCTCTCCGGGCCAGTCCAGGAATCTTGGGAAGTACCAAAGCAGTACTCAAACACGGGAAGGACCTGCGAGACCGGTCACCAGCGCCGCTGCGCCCACCCTGACGTCATGCTGAGCCTGAACATCCAACCTATAATGCTTCGCAAACGTGTGCAATAACGACCACGTCGCCGCCCTACAAATGTCCACCGGCGGAACTAGTGCATATTCCGCCCAAGAGGCAGCCTGAGCTCTGGTGGAATGCACTCGCAGACCTTGCGGAACCGGCGCGGCGCGAATGGCATGCTTCACCCAGCGAGCAATAGAGGCTTTAGTAGCCACCTTACCTTTCGCCGCACCACCGTAGAGCACAAATAACCTGTCCGACTGACGAAAAGACTTCGTCACCTTGAGATACTTACGCAACACTCGACCCAAGTCCAGCCGTCGAAGGGAACGATCGAAACCACTGCTCCCTAACCCCTCGAACGTAGGAAGGGAAACTACCTGATTGACGTGAAACGACGAAACCACCTTGGGAAGAAAAGAGGGCACCGGACGCAACACCACCTTCTCAGCTGAAAACTGAAGGTACGGTTCTTTTCAAGATAAAGCTTGAAGATCTGAAATCCTCCTCGCGGAGCACAAGGCCACCAGAAAAGCCGTCTTTCAGGACAACTCACGGAGATGTGCCGCCCGATGCCCGACAAACGACGGATCCGACAACGCCTGGAGCACCAGGTTCAAATCCCAAGGAGGAACCACCAAACGCCTGGGAGGCCTAATATTCCTAGCGGCCCTTAAGAAACGCAGCATATCAGGATGGGAAGCAAGAGGCCTGCCCTGTACCCGTCCTCGGTAACAGGCCAGCGCCGCCACTTGTACTCGCAAGGTACTAAGAGCTAAACCCTTATCCAAACCGCCCTGCAAGAAACCCAAAAGGTCCGGTAGCGACGCCTTCCCGGACTGCACCTCACGCCCAACGCACCACGCTTCAAATAAACGCCAAATCCTAATGTAGGCCAACGACGTGGACCGCCTGCGGGACTGCAACAGAGTAGCTATGACCGCGCTGGAGTAGCCCTTGCACCGCAATCTGCTCCGCTCAATAGCCAAGCCGTAAGACAAAATCGATCCACCTGCGGCATGAGCACCGGCCCCTGCCTCAAGAGACCGCTGCGAGCAGGCAACCGCCAGGGAGGAGCCACGAGCAGTCTGACCAGATCGGCATACCAAGGACGACGAGGCCAATCGGGAGCTACGAGAATCACCATCCCGCTGTGAGCCGCCACTCTTTGGATGACTCTTCCCAAGAGAGGCCATGGAGGAAACACATAGATGAGCTGATCCGGAGGCCAAGGCTGCACAAGACCGTCCAGACCCTCGGACATGTGTTCCCTGCGCCTGCTGTAAAACTGCGCCGCCTTGGCATTGGACTGGGTAGCCATAAGATCCAGAACCGGCTGACCCCACATCAGCGAGATTTCCTGAAAAACCGTCTGGTCCAGTTCCCACTCTCCGGGATCCAGACGATGCCGACTGAGATAATCCGCCTGAACGTTGTCCTTGCCTGCCACATGCGCCGCCGAGATCGTGGTGAGATGGACTTCCGCCCACTGAAACAACTGAAGGCATTCCTCCAGCAACAGAGCACTGCCCGTGCCGCCTTGCCGGTTGATGTAAGAAACGGTCACTTGATTGTCGGAGAAAACCCGAACTGCTCTCCCGAGCAGCAACGTCGCGAATGCCTGCAACACGAGCCGCACGCCCGGAGTTCCAAACGATTGATCAACCAAGCGGACTCTACCGCCGACCACGAACCCTGAGTGACATGACCCAGGCAATGAGCCCCCCAGCCGGAGAGGCTGGCGTCTGTCGTGAGCAATACCCAATCGGATACCTCCAGAGGAACTCCCGCCTTCAGATGGGCTGGCACCAACCACCACTGTAGGCTGAGACGGACGCTCGGTGGACAGACTAACCTGCGGGAGAGAGGATGATCCTGAGGAGACCAACGAGACAACAATGCACTCTGAAGCGGCCGCATGTGGGCCCTGGCCCAAGGCACCAGATCTAAGGACGCCGCCATGGACCCCAACAATTGTAGATACCTCCAAGCCGTTGGAGCCTTGACCCGCAGAAACGCCGAGACCTGCCACAAGATCTTGCGTACCCTGTCGTCCGGAAGAAAAACGGATCCTATCTCCGTGTCGAAGAAGGCCCCCAAGTAGGTCAGTCGCCGAACGGGAACCAAATGGTTCTTTGCATAGTTTATGACCCAACCTAACTGCTCCAGGAGCTGCACCACACGACGCGCCACGGCCTCCTGCGACTCCTGCAGCGAGGATGCTCGAATCAACCAATCATCCAAGTAGGGATGAACCTGAATCCCCTCTTTCCTGAGCGCAGCCGCCACCACAACCATAATCTTGGTGAAGGTGCGAGGCGCCGTGGCCAGCCCAAAAGGCAAGGCCCGAAACTGAAAATGACCCATGGGCACCGCAAAACGGAGATACTTCTGATGTTCGCTTCTGATCGGAATGTGTAGGTAAGCTTCTGTAAGATCTATGGAAGCCAGAAACTCGCCAGGTCGAACTGACCGAATTACCGACCGCAAGGTTTCCATCCGAAAGTGGGGCACCCGCAAACAACGGTTCACATGCTTGAGATCTAGAATGGGCCGAAAAGAACCCTCTTTCTTGGGGACCACAAAATAAATCGAGAATCGACCTAATCCGCACTGGTCGGCTGGCACCGGAACCACCGCGCGAAGATGCCACAATCGGAGAAGGGTCTCCCCGACCGCTTCCAGCTTTGCCTGAGGACCGCAAGGCGACAGGACAAAGGCGTCCGAAACCCGCTCCTCGAATTCTAGGGCATAGCCGTCTCCGATAATCTCCAAAACCCACTGATCCGTGGTTATAGTGGCCCAGGTGGAAAAGAACTGCTGCAACCGACCCCCTACCGGAATTCCCACCTGGACCGGCCTCATCTCATTGTGACTTCTTCGCTGCGGACTGTTGGTAATGAAAGACTCCTCTACTAAAACCTCTGGACCCACGAAAGGAATAGCCCCGAGAAGGAAACCGACCCCGCTGATAAGGAGTGAAGTGTGCTCCCCGAAACCTGCGAAAGTCTCTACCGTGACCCCTAAGGAGGAAACCCTGCTTCGCAGCTCTTGGGCGGTCCTCTGGTAGCCACCCCCCCTTGGAGTCACCCAAATCCTTAACAATCTTGTCTAAGGCCTCACCAAACAACAACTTGCCCTTATACGGCAATTTACTAAGACGAGCCTTGGAAGAAGCATCCGCCGACCAGTTCCTAAGCCAAAGGAAACGTCTAGCGGCTATGACGGAGGCCATAGCCTTAGAGGAAATGCGAACCAAATCATAAAAGGCATCGGCCTGATAAGCAGCCGCCGATTCCAGCTTCGCCAAGTCCGCTGTAGGTTCATCAACTTTCTCAGAGGTCTGTTCCCCTTGCAGCCAGTGGATGGAAGCCCTAGACACATAAGCTCCACAAACAGACGCTTGAAGGGCCAAAGCACTAGAGTCAAAGGCCTGCTTCAGAAGAGCTTCTAACCTGCGATCCTGCAAATCCTTGAGAGCTGTACCTCCTTCAACAGGAATGGTGGTTTTTCGAGTGACGGCGGACACCAACGCATCCACCTTGGGCATACGCAATAAGTCCCTCTCCTCCTGCGGGACAGGGTAAAGCTTAGCCAACGAGCGACCTCCTCTGAGAGACGCCTCCGGAAACTCCCATTCAGCTTCTATCATTTGTTTAATAACTCTATGAACCGGGAAACACTTTTGTTCCGACCTGAACCCCTGCAGCAACGGATCTTCCAGGGGTTCCTGCTGCACCGAAGGAAGGACTAAATTCAGAGCAGAAAGCGATTGCGAGATTAGCGCTCCCAACTCCTCCTTGCGAAACATGCGAAAAACATTGGGATCCTCACCAGGACCCAGTTCCCCTTCCTCCAAATCACCCGACCAGTTATCCAACCCTGGTTCAGAAAATATCTCACCCTCTTCTACACCTGGAGATGGGGCAAAAAGCGCCTTTGCAAGGTCCCCACTCTGGTCTCTGCCAGGAACTACCGAAGGGCTAGCTACACCCCGAAGAGGTTCAGAAGGACCGGCCACAGGAGCCTCAAGGAGACCCTCAGAGCCAGGAGGGAGAGAAAACTGTGCCTTTTTCAGAAGATAAGCATTATGCAGAGAGAGAATAAATTCAGGGGAGAAATAAGAGCTGAAAGTCTCCTGAGAAGCAGGAACAGGCTGCTGCTGAATCTCTGCAGGCACAGTCATTTTCGCTGATTTGGACTTCCTTTTGCAGGGTTTAGGGAGAAGCGTGGGAGCAGCAGCCTGCTCTGCTAAAATGGCTGCCGTTCCCGCTCTTTCTCCTGATGTGAGAGAAAAACCGGTGCTACTGTCAGAGGCTTTATCCTCCATCGCAGTAGGGCACACGCCGAAAAATAAGAAACCACTGAAAGCAACCGCACAAACGAGAACCTCCTGCCTCCGGAACGGAACCCGAAGAGCACCAGGAAAAACCGCGGGTCGTGAAGAACACTTGTAACAAGGGAAAACACTACAGCAAGCTAAATCTGCCCCCCGAGAAAGAAACGGAAGACTTACCGGCTGCTGAAAAAATACACGGAGCCAAACTCCAAGCTGTCTTGCACCGCAGCGCCGTTGCTAACGGCTAGCAGATGCTCGAAGGCGTCCAATGCAGAGAGAGAGGACACTGGGGCTCCCAGGCCTGCTAATCTCCTGCCGCTGCTCAGCGTCTCGAAGGAGGCAGGCTCTACCTCATCAGACGGGCACCGGAGCACAAGGGGAGCTTCCCCGACCTCCTGCTTAAGTACCTGAGCTGCGATCAACCCCGATTAAAATCCTCAATCTTGGACAGTGCCGTTGAAAAGCAGCACGGGAGTCTGAACTCAGACACGCTATTTTTTTTTTTTTTTAAAGTGATGCAAGCAGCCTAAAGCAAAAATAAAAGCAATGCAAAGAAACGTTCATCTAAACTAAATCCTATAACTTTCCTAATCGTATCTCAGGGGAGCTGGTCCAAAAGACGTCCAGTCCAGCTGCTGAGGACTGAAAGACTGGTTAGCTGACACCTAGGGGAGCTGGAGGGGTTGTCAGTAAAACCTTGTTAGATTCCAGTCCTCAGCTGCTGGAGCGGATTGATCACCCAAGATTCCTGGACTGGCCCGGAGAGACGACTAGGAAGGTTGTTTACCTGACACAATGGTTCTTCGTGGACAGCAGGATAAAGCAGCCAGACTTTCATCCCTGATAACACCAGCCAGACTTGCTCTCCCAGAACCCAGAGGAGTCTGCAAAATTCTTATGAGCATGTGTGAGTGACTTCTCCTGTGTGAGTGTAGCTCCTCTTCCTCCTGTCAATCACAAGCAATGCTGGAAAGATGTTTTTTTAACACAGTAGCTTCATCCGAGATGGGGATGTGGGCAGGACTGTATGGCTGATTTACCTTGCTGTCCATGGAGAACCTCCTTTTTCCACTGAGATAAGGCATTATAATTCAAGGTTAGCAAATGTTGTGTAAATCATCGTTAAGCTTTGCTGCATCTCCTACATACAAGAGTCAGAGCTGCAGCAAGGAAACTTTAGAGAAAGCATTCAATCTGTGTGTTAACAATAAAATAAAATATAAGATAAAGCTCAAGCAGGCATTGTGCTGTATAATTCTTTAAGATCCACAATTTGGTGACAAAACCCAGGAATTTCCACAGCTCCTGGATACTAGACCTCTGCTGAACTGACCAGAGCTCTTTACCGAAGTGGGATAAAAAAGGAAAGTAAGGAAAATGCTTTTGTTTTCCTTTGACTTTCAAAGTAAGGACTGAGAGCTCTGTCAGGGCAATAGGACAACTTGAGCTGGTAGATACAAGACTGGAACTTGAAAATTTAAATTCTGAGCAAGTACGAAGTAAAAAGTAACCCTGCTTGAGTCTCTTTTTTTTTTTTTTTGTAATTTATATGTTATTATTAGTGTTGTGCAACATATACAAAGTTATTCTTACAACAACAACAGCATCAACATCTCTCCGCTCTTCCTCCCCATCTTGCATTCAGGCAAATATTGAAACTTCAACATTTATCCCCAAACCCTCTTTCTCCCCATCATTGTAGCAGCTGCTACCTGCTCGGTACTCAGTCTCCTACTTCGTACTTGTACCAGACCACCTGTCTGTTCTGCTAACATCCATAACCTTAATGCTATATGCTTGTAACTTATATACACTCCTAACCTACTGAGTGACCCCACAAAAACACACAGACCATTCACATACACAATTCTCATACCCATTTCTTAAAACTCCCCCCTTACCCCTCCCTCCTCTGATGTGCTTCCCCCTACCAAATTTTATTCTATACATTGCATTACATTCATTCCCCCCTCCCCTCCCCTCCCCTCCCCCCAACCTCCCCCCTCCTCTTCAAACTTTATGCCGACCCATCTCCCCCCTTACCCCTCCTTCAATCCCTCCCTTCTTCCTCCCCTTCTCGCCTCCATGTGTGCTCCACTCCCCATACCCTCCACCTTTCATACCTTTGCCATGCCTTTTTGTGTTTCCCTACCTGATGGGTTCGTGATGCATCCATCATGCATAACCCCCATAGCTGTTCCAACTTACCCACTACCTCCCGCAGCCCAGGCACCTCAACATTCTTCCACCATTGCATAAGACACATACGCGCTGCTATAATCCCCATAAAGGTTGCCAGATCTCCCTCAGAGTCTTATTTTTATGTGGTATATGCCCTGTGTCTGTGTGTGATCGCCTCTAACTTAATAAATTAATTATTGTGTGTATCCTGTCAAACCAACTTAAAAGTTTAAAGGGAATTTTAAAAATTGTGGCAGGCCATTCATAGTTGCTGTTAAGTGCTGTCGAGTTGGTGTCCAGAGGGTTATGTGTTTGTTCTTCAGTCAGGCAGCTCATTGTTGACAGAGTGGCACCCATAACTGCTGTTATTGTATCGATCCATCTCATTGCTGGCCTTTCTCTTTTGCATTGACCTTCTACCTTGCCAAGCATGATGTTTTTCTCTAATGATCTCTCTCTTTGCATGATGTGTCCAAAGTATGACAGTCAAAGTCTTGTCATCTGAGCTTCTAAAGAAAGCTTAGGTTTGATCTCCTCTAGTACTGACTGGTTTGTTCTTCGGGCAGTCCATGGTATACACAGTATTCGTCGCCAGCACCGTAATTCAAAGGCATCACTTTTCTTCCTGTCTATCTTTTTTACTATCCAACTTTCGCATCCATATGACATTATTGAAAATACCATAGCTCGAACGAGTCAAATCTTTGTATATAAAGAGACAACTCTGCTCTTGAGAATCTTGTCAAGGTCCTTCATAGCCATTCTGCCAAGAGAAATGCAATTGCCCACTGCCCACCCTAACGCCACCACCACCGATCTGCCCCCTCCCCGCCCTCATCTAACTTCTCCGTACAATGCACGGGGAAGTTAGATGGGATCAGACGGGGGAACAAATAGTGGGGATGGACATGCCAACGGGACGTCCATCCCCGCTATTCGTGCCTCGGAATGACCCTGATAGTCTTTGAGTAGTAAAGCTATTGCTTGTTAAGTTCAGTGCTGAAAAAGAGAAAATAAATAGGATCCTGTTTCATTTCATGACTGTGAATGTTACCTTTTGTGATTGATGAACAGGGCAGCTACACCATAAATATTTTTAATAGCGTGGTATATAAGAAATGTAAATAAATAAATAAATGTAAATAAATAAAGTTAAATATGAAGAACAAGTTTAACACCGATTTATCTTGTCTTGTTTTATTTGTTTCATTACTGGGGCTTAAGGTAATTTCATTTGTATTCCTGCATTTGAATTATATGTTTGCTTTCCAGAGAGGAAGTGTACTTTGTTTTGAAAGATTTCCTGATCTCAGTTTCAGGGCAAAGACTAAGTCCCAACTTTAACAACTTTAACTTATACAAAACACTGCAGTACGTATTCTTTCCCACACTTCACGTTTGAACATGACACTCCCCTCCTAATCTGCTATCATTGGTTTCCGGTAAAATATCATCTTCAATATAAACTTCTTATTCTGGTTCATCATGCATTATACTCTGGTTCCCCCATTATCTTTCTGATGCCCTACTCCTTCACTCTTTGCATTATGCCTCTCACAATATCCATGCTAATCACCTAGCTCTTCCCTCTATAACCTAGACCCTGTTAATGTCCGTCCGCTCCTCTGCCTTCTATTTCCTAGCTCCTGCCTCATGGAATTCTCTGCCTCCCACCCTCAGGCTTGAACCTTCCCTTACCAAGTTAAAAACCCATCTTTCCAGCATTGCATTTTGACCTATCAGTCCCCTAAGTGTGTCTTGAAGGACTAAAAAGGGGGACTGTTACTTCTGGAGAGAAATCTGCAACTGTGAGTATATACTTCTGGTAATTTTCTAAAAAGAATTCTTTGTATTAAAGCTACTTAATCTGTGAACCCACTGTTTTTTGTTGGATCAGTTAGGGCCTAGTAGCAGCAATTAAAGTTTGAATTTAAAACACAGAGGAGAACTTTCTGATTACATTTCATACCCAGCAGAGAGTTTGTAGTTTAAATTTAATAGTCACTCAGGGCCAAGTAACAGCAAAGTACTTTTAGTTTAAATTTAACACACAGAAGAGAGCTTTCTGGTTACATCTGGAACCCAGCAGAGAGCTTGTAGTGTACATTTAACAGTCACTCAGGGCCTAGCATCAGAAAAGTACTTTTAGTTTTAAAACACAGAAGAGAGCTTTCTGGTTAAATTTAAAACCCAGCAGAGAGCTTGTAGTTCAAATTTCATAAGAAGTTAGAGCCTAGCAGCAGCTAAGAGCTATAATTTAAATCAAATCAGAATTTAGCTTACCTCAGCAGCACAAGACTGTGTAGCAGCCCTCTTTTAATAAGTGTTATTTCCCTCCCACCCCTGGGATAATCATAGCTTTATAGGTACTTACACATCTTAAAAGACAGGAGGTGCTTTCAGGTGAAGCTCATTACCCAAATCAGTCATACACTAAGGACCTGAGATTAATTAAGCTTCAAGTGAACAAGGTATATTAAACGTATTAGGTACAGTTTTATTGGTATAAATACCCATAGCAACCCCTAGTAAGTAAGAACTTAAAGATCTAGACACAAACTTAAAACTAAGATGCAGACAGCAGTCCAGCAGCGGGATGGGGGCTTTCCAGTCTTTTGCATTGAGTATCACATGTATGATTTTCTCCCAGTTGGTGAGAGGTCTTACGTGTGCACTAGGTGCAAGGAGCTCTTTGCTCTCAGGGAACAAGTCCGTTCTCTTGAGGCTACAGTAGCAGACTTGGAAAACATAAGACAGACAGAGAGGTACATAGATGAGACCTACTGGGATATAGTCCTGAAGTCCCACCTCCAGTCTGGTAGCACCCCTGTTGCCATGGAGGAGAGAGGTCACGTGACAGGAGAGCATCACCCTGGTGTGGCAGGAAGTGATCCTGTAACTAGGACCTGTCCTCCAGGTGATGTAAAACCCTCTCGCACCGAGGAAGTTTCCCCAGGGCCATGTGCCCATGAGGGAAGGGTTAGGGCAGCCGTTATAGTTGGTGATTCGATCATTACGCATGTAGATAGCTGGGTGGCTGGTGGACGTGAGGATCGCCTGGTAACATGCCTGCCTGGTGCGAAGGTAGCGGACCTCACGCGCCACCTAGATAAGTTCTTAGATAGTGCTGGGGAGGAGTCTGCTGTCTTGGTACATGTCGATACCAATGACATAGGAAAATGTGGTAGGGAGGTTCTGGAGGCAAAATTTAGGCTTTTAGGTAGGAAGTTGAAATCCAGAACTTCCATGGTAGCATTCTCCGAAATGCTTCCTGTTCCACGCGCAGGACCCAAAAGGCAGGCAGAGCTCCGGAGTCTCAATGCGTGGATGAGACAATGGTGCAGAGATGAGGGTTTTGGATTTGTTAGGAACTGGGGAACATTCTGGGGAAAGGAAGGGCTCTTCCGAAGGGATGGGCGTCACCTTAACTGGGATGGAACCAGGCTGCTGGCATTAACCTTTAAAAAGGAGATAAAGCAGCTTTTAAACTAGATATTAGGGGAAAGCCGACAGTCGCCCAAGAGCGGATGGTTCGGAAGAATGTATCCTTGAAGGATACTACCAAAAGCAGAGAGGTTCCACAAAAGAGTAAAGTAGCCCAAATGCCCTCAAGTATGGAGCAGACAGAGCTTAAAGATCCCAATTTACCCATGTCTAACAATAGCCAAATTAACATGAATAAAATATTCTCTAAAATGCTTGTATGCAAATGCTAGAAGTCTAAAGAATAAGATGGGAGAGTTAGAATACATAGCACTAAATGAAAGGTTAGATATGATTGGAATATCAGAGACATGGTGGAAGGAGGACAACCAGTGGGACACTGTGATACCTGGGTACAAACTGTATCGTAATGATAGAGCTGATCAAATTGGTGGAGGGGTTACGCTCTATGTTAGAGAGGACATTGACTCAGAAAGAATTAAAGATTTGCAGGAAACAAAATCTGCTGTAGAATCTATATGGATTGAAATTCCATATAAAAGGGGGAAGGCAATGGCAGTGGGGGTGTACTATCGAGCACCTGGCCAGAATGACCAAATGGATGATGAAATGCTCAAAGAAATCAAGGAAGCTAACAAACGTTACAGCGCAGTAATAATAATGGATGATTTCAATTACCCCGGTATCGACTGGGTCAGTGTCACGTCAGGACATGCTAGGGAGATAAAGTTCCTAGATGAAATAAATGACTGCTTCTTGGAGCAGCTGGTTCATGAACCGACCAGAGGGGAAGCCATATTAGACCTAGTCCTTAGTGGAACACCAGATCTAGTGCAAGAGATAAGGGTGTTGGGGCCACTTGGCAATAGTGATCATAGCATGATCGCCTTTGATTTAATTAGTGGAGGAGGGATAGTAAGGAAATCCACAGTACTACCTTTTAACTTTCAAAAGGGAGACTATGATAAAATGAGGAAAATAGTTAAGAAAAAACTAAAAGGAGCAGTTGCAAAGGTTAAAGACTTACATCAAGCTTGGGTGTTGTTGAAAAATACTATCTTGGAAGCCCAGACCAGCTGTATTCCACGCTTTAAGAAAAGTGGAAGGAAGTCCAAAAAACTGCCAGCATGGTTTAAAGGTGAGGTCAGAGAGACTGTTGTTGCCAAAAAAGCATCCTTCAGGAAATGGAAAAAAGAGCCAAACGACGAAACCTGGAAACAGCACAAGCACTGGCAAATCAAATGCAAGGCATTGATAAGGCAGGCAAAGAGAGAATTTGAGAAGAAGCTTGCTGCGGAAGCAAAAACGCGAAGTAAAGACCTTTTCAAGTACATTCGTAGCAAAAAACCTGTGAGAGAGTCAGTTGGTCCATTAGATGATAAAGGGGTTAAAGGAGCACTAAGAGGCGACAAGGCGATAGCGGAGAGACTGAATGACTTCTTTGCTTTGGTCTTTACTGAGGAAGATGTAGGGATGTTACCCATGACTGAAGTGGTATTTAAAGGTGCGGAAGAATTGAAGGAAATATTGATACATCGGGAAGATGTCTTACAACTATTAGATAAACTGAAGAGTAGCAAATCACCTGGGCCAGATGGTATACATCCAAGGGTGTTGAAAGAACTGAAATATGAGATTGCAGACCTGCTATCAGTAATCTGTGAACTATCATTAAAATCATCTCTAATACCTGAAGATTGGAGGATCGCCAATGTAACACCAATTTTTAAAAAGGGTTCCAGGGGTGATCCGGGAAACTACAGACCGGTGAGCTTGACGTCAGTACCAGGAAAAATGGTAGAAACCATCATAAAGAATAAAATTACTCAGCATGTAAATAGTCACAACCTAATGGGAGACAGCCAACATGGCTTTAGACAAGGAAGATCTTGTCTTAATCTGTTATGTTTTTTTGAAGGAGTGAATAAACAGGTGGACAAAGGTGAGTCGGTTGATATTGTGTATCTGGACTTTCAGAAAGCCTTTGACAAGGTCCCTCATCAGAGACTTTTGGCAAAACTAAAGAGTCATGGGATAGGAGGCAGTGTACTATTGTGGATCAGGAACTGGTTAAAAGATAGAAAGCAGAGGATAGGGCTAAATGGCCAATTTTCCCAATGGAGAAAGGTGAATAGTGGTGTACCCCAGGGATCTGTGCTGGGTCCGCTACTTTTTGACATATTCATAAATGACCTGGAAAGTGGGATAACGAGTGAGGTTATCAAATTTGCAGATGACACAAAACTATTTAAAGTTGTTAAAACCCAAGAGGATTGTGAAAAATTGCAAGAGGATCTTGATAAATTGGAAGACTGGGCATCAAAATGGCAGATGAAATTTAATGTGGACAAGTGCAAGGTTATGCACCTAGGGAAGAACAACCCAAATTATGGTTACACGATGCAAGGTTCCACATTAGGAACCACCACCCAGGAAAAAGATTTAGGCATCATTGTGGATACCATGTTAAAACCCTCGGCCCAGTGTGCAGCAGCGGCCAAGAGAGCAAATAGAATGCTAGGTATGATAAGGAAAGGAATGGAAAATAAAACAAAAGATATTATAATGCCTCTATATTGTTCCATGGTGAGACCGCACCTTGAATATTGTGTGCAATTCTGGTCGCCGTATCTTAAAAAGGATATAGCGATTTTAGAAAAGGTTCAGAGAAGAGCCACCAAAATGGTAAAGGGGATGGAAGGATACTCCTATGAAGAAAGGCTAAAAAGGTTAGGGCTCTTTAACCTGGAAAAGAGACGGCTGAGGGAAGATATGATAGAAGTCTATAAATTAATGAACGGAGCGAAGGCCAGCTGGACAGTGGGAGGCCTGCTACTCGAGTAAGGCTGAACTGCAGCAGGACTAGGCCTCAAACCTCAGCTCACTGGGATAGGCCTGGAGAACAAGGTAATCCACATTTTTATACTTCTAATTGTTATAACCTGGTGACACAGGGAGCACAAGGAGCAAGGGTCAAGCTGTTTGTAAGACAAGACACAAGCTTTTACCAGATAAAAGACTGTTTAATACAAGGCACCAAGACAAAGGAAGGTATTCTCATAGCAAGCATTCGTATGACCGAGGCCCAAACCTAGGCCCAGAACATTGGAGGCTGGTACAAGCTGTGTATGAAAAGCCTCAGCGTATTTCACCAGACTGCACTGATACAGAGTCACAGCTCTCAGACCCACAGCCCATGCAGGTGGAATTTATTGAGGACCCTTCTGAAGTGCCCATGGATTGTAGCTACTGTCAGGCAGGAAGCCTAGAATCCCTGCCTAGTGTATAAAGCAGGGCTCAGCAAGCAAAGACTGTGTGTTTTAAATGTATAAATTCCTGTGAAGATAACAGTGGATAAAGCAATCTGGTTATGTTTCTTTTCTACCTGAAGTAAGGTTTCTTTATGTTGACGTAGATTCCACTACCTGAATCATTGTGCATTAAGGGAAATAAAAAGCCTTTCTTTCCCTACCCTTGGACTTTGTGTTTACTTGAAGCTTTGGTACACGGAAGGCCACTGGGAACAGATACCTAGACCCCGCATACAAGAACCAAACTCAAACTAGAAAAATAACTCATGTCCACCCGACCTGCCTTAACCACCTTTGACCACTAGGGCGGTGGTGCGACATGAAAAATGGCGTAGTTGTTGGATATATTGTGGGAGCCTACGTCAGCCGCAAAGAGAAGAAGCTTGGGCTACCAGTTTCAGAAAAAAAATATAAACCCAGGTTGGAATACAAAACCCGGAACGGATGGTCTAAAGAAACCGGATTGAAGGAAGACCTGGAGTGGAGCAGTCTAAACTGGAGTGGAGTGGAGAAAATCCTGAAAAGGAAAAATTCTGTGCCCAACTGTCAGCGTGGAGAACCGCGGAGTACGACAGCACTGAGCTGATTCAACCCTACCATCAGGTAAAATGTAAATATACCTGAATAAGTGTAGGATGCCAAGGAGAGTATAGGAAAAAAAAAAAAAAGAAAGGAAAAAAAATTGTTAGAAGAGCCACACTTGGTTGTGTTTTTTTTTGTCTTTCCTTGTTGCAGATTCGCCATGGAGCCCAAAGAATTGTGTGCATGGATGGCTCATCAGTTTGATAAGCAGGCAGAACTGGCGTTGCAAAATCAAGCACAAGCGTTGAAAGCCATGCAAGACCAGCAATTACCCATCCTGCAGACAATGGACAGTTGGCTAACTCAGCAGCGGGAGGAGATGGCGAAGGTGAAGGCCGAGAAGTTGCAAGCAACTGGACTGTACAATACGGAGCTTGGACAATGGTCATGCAATGATCTAACGGTGGGGAAATTAAGTCCCAATGATAACCTAGATGATTTTTTAGATTCCTTTAGTAGGATAGCGAGGTCAGCTCGGTGGCCGACCGAACAATGGGCTGTCAGACTAGCCGCGTCCCTGACAGGGGAGGCGCTGGCTGCCTACCGGTCAATGTCTCCATCATTGGCAGATAATTACGAAGAAGTAGTGATGGCAATCAGAGATCGCCTAGGCCTCACCCTATTGGCATATAAAAAAATGTTTAGGGCCACTATCCTTAGCCCAGACGAAACACCAAAAGCCCTGGGGCATAGAATAAAGAGCCTGGCGTATAAATGGCTACAGCCAGAGAAAAAAAATATAGAAACTCTGATGGACACCGTAATATTGGAGCAATTCTTAGACGCAGTGCCGAGTAGGGTACAGAATTTTTTAATCCTCCAAAATTGCTGTACCACTATCGAGGCAATATCCCTTACTGAGAGATATCTAGAAGCAGAGGGAGTGACCCAGCCAAAGATAGGGGTTCCCAAACTGACTATAGGATGGAAGCTCAAAGGGTAGGTAGTCCTTCCAGACCCACGTATAGCACTAGGAAAGGTAATGACCCTAAGGATATTGAAACTGTGAAAAGATGTTTTTCCTATGGTAAGAGAGAACATGTGAAAAAAGAATGCTATTCTCGCATTGCTCTAGTGGGAGAAGTCCCAAAGACAATGAGAGAGGGCTTTGTATTAAAGGTAAAAATACATGGAGTTAACGCAAAGGCACTTCTGGATTCAGGCGCTGACCAAACCATGATCTCCAAACGGCTATGGTTTGTGATCAGAAGCCAGGGGTGGTCAGTCCCTGAATGTCCAGAAGGGCAGGTTAAAATAAAGTGCATTCACGGATCAGCTACAAGCTACCCCGTGTATAAACTTTGGGTTAAAGGATTGGGAATAAAAAAGGAAATGTTGGTGGCCGTGGTCCCAAAACTTCCACAAGAGTTGGTATTGGGTCGCGACTGGCCACAGTTTCGAAAGAGTCTGAGACAGGGTTTATCTCCTCAGAAGGTCCCAAATTCCACCTGTAGTGGGCATGAGCATATGGGTAGCTCTGAGCCTACTGATCGCCTTGGCACCCAACGAAGCAGCCTAGCCGCAACCACTAACTCCATGGTCCTTAGTCCGCTCTGGGGGAAACCAAAGAGAGTCCCTGGAAAGGAAGCACAAGAGTCACCTAAAAGGTTCGTGTTGAAATTCTGTAAGACTTCGGAAAAGGCCCGTAGCCCTCAAAGAGCATCAACACAAGCCGCGGGCTATGATCTCCATAGTGTTGAAGACCAGGTCATCCCGAAGCAGGGGCGGAAATTAATTAGTACTGGAATACAGGTGGAGCTCCCTCCAGGATGTTATGGAAGGATAGCGCCACGATCAGGGCTGGCCGCCAAACACAGCCTGGATGTAGCAGCGGGGGTAATTGATCCCGACTATAGGGGAATAGTAAAAGTTCTTCTGTGTAACTTTTCAAAAGAAGATTTCAAGGTTCAAGTTGGGGACAGAATAGCGCAATTGATTTGCGAGCGAGTCGGGTTCCCCAGCTTGGAAGAAGTCACCATGTTAACTCCCACTAGCCGGGGAGCAGACGGTTTCGGCTCTACAGGGAAGGCAGAGCTGGAAGGCCTCATGGCCATAGGAAGTGATTCTCCCGAAGAAGACCTGGGTCCCCATATAGAAGACCACAAGGAGGACTCTGTGCCGAAGATCTGGGAGGAACTCTCCTTAAGCCAACAGGATGACTTAGCCCAATTGTTGGGAGAATACAAGGATGTATTAACTCCGATACCGGGAGAAATGTCATTGGTGGCTCACGAAATACTCACGCCCCCAGGCAAAATCATCCGACAATGTCCCTATCGTTTGCCGGAGGCAAAAAGGCAGGAAATGATTAAACAAGTAGAAGAAATGCTGCAGATGGACATTATCGAAGAATCATATAGCCCGTGGTGCAGCTCGGTCGTTCTGGTGCCTAAGCCAGATGGCTCGATGCATTTCTGTATTGACTTTCGCCAATTAAATGCCGTGTCTACGTTTGATGCCTACTCCATGCCTCGTATTGAGGAGTTGCTAGACCAGCTGGGACAAGCAAAATTCTTGACAACATTGGATATGACGAAAGGGTACTGGCAGGTCCCTTTGACACGGGATGCCAGACCCAAAACTGCCTTCAGCACGCCCTTGGGGCTATTCCATTTCCGCAGAATGCCATTCGGTCTGCATGGGGCAGCGGCCACGTGTCAACGTTTGACGGATATCATCCTGAGGCCATACCAAACGTTCGCGACTGCTTACATGGACGATGTGATGATCCACAGCGCCACCTGGATGGACCATCTCGGCCACGTGCGCACCATATTAGAAGCCATGAGAAGAGCGGGCCTCACGTTGAACCAAAAAAAATGTACGTTCGCTGCTAAAGAGGTCAAATATTTGGGTCACCTCGTGGGCCGTGGAACAGTGCGGCCTCTGCGGGATAAGGTGGAAAGTGTGAGACAGTTTCCGGTCCCACAGAACAAAAAACAATTAAGAAGCTTCCTGGGCCTCATCGGCTATTACCGACGTTTTATACCGCATTTTGCAGAGGAAAGCAGTATCTTCACTGAAATGCTAAGGAAAAATGCCCCGAACCTGCTAATATGGTCGCCTGAAGCGGAGACAGCTTTCCAACGCCTAAAGGGAAGGCTAGGTCAAGCCCCCATATTACGTGGAGTAGACTTCCAGCAACCCTTCCTGTTGCAAACAGATGCCTCCGAGATGGGCTTAGGTGCGGTTCTGTCCCAGATACAAGAAGGGGCAGAACACCCCATTATGTTCCTTAGCCGGAAACTTTCAGTGGCTGAACAGAAATATGCTACAATAGAGCGAGAATGTCTAGCCATTAAATGGGCCATTGAGGCGTTACGATTTTATCTGACGGGGAGAAAATTCGTCCTCATAACAGATCACGCCCCGTTAAAATGGTTACATACTATGAAGAATGAAAATAACAGGTTAACCAGATGGTATATGGCTCTGCAGCCGTATGATTTTCGAGTGGAACATCGAGCGGGCAAACTACACTTCAACGCCGACGCCATGTCACGTATTCCATGCTGTGTGAAGGAGGCTTCACCAGCCCATCATATTTTAAGAGGGGGGATATGTGGTACTGCAGAGCCTATGCAAACAGAAAAAAAGGTTTTAAATTCAGAAAAAAGATTCCAACACCAGATGCGACATTACGAGGAGCCAGATAGGGGGAGCAAGAGAGACCTTCCAAGGCCTAGAGAACCGCACCCCAGAGCTTGTGATGTGATGCCGGCCAACAGCCAATCCAGGAAAGGGGGAGTTCCTCTTAAGAAAGGCTGGGAAGTTGGAAATGGAAGAAGAGGAGAGGAGAAGGAGAAGAACGAGTCTTGACAAAGAGACCCGAGAGGAAGGAGTTCCTGGCAAGGAGACACAGGGAGTCCGGCGCAGCAAGATACCAGGAGTTCTTGGCAAAGAGACACTGGGAGGAAAGGTACCAGGAGAGAAGCAGAGGTCAGAGGTTTATCTGATGAACCGGTACCAGCAGACTCAGGACCCTGTGGAAGTTACCAGAAGGGTGGTGAAATCATTGCCATAGGAGGTAACACTCCTTATTCAAGGAGAAAGAGGTATGGGTGTGAAAGAGAGATAACTCCACCCGAAGGCCAGCTGGACAGTGGGAGGCCTGCTACTCGAGTAAGGCTGAATTGCAGCAGGACTAGGTCTCAAACCTCAGCTCACTGGGATAGGCCTGGAGAACAAGGTAATCCACATTTTTATACTTCTAATCGTTATAACCTGGTGACACAGGGAGCACAAGGAGCAAGGGTGTGCTCGCCTTATCAAGCTGTTTGTAAGACAAGACACAAGCTTTTACCAGATAAAAGACTGTTTAATACAAGGCACCAAGACAAAGGAAGGTATTCTCATAGCAAGCATTCATATGACCGAGGCCCAAACCTAGGCCCAGAACATTGGAGGCTGGTACAAGCTGTGTATGAAAAGCCTCAGCGTATTTCACCAGACTGCACTGATACAGAGTCACAGCTCTCAGACCCACAGCCCATGCAGGTGGAATTTATTGAGGACCCTTCTGAAGTGCCCATGGATTGTAGCTACTGTCAGGCAGGAAGCCTAGAATCCCTGCCTAGTGTATAAAGCAGGGCTCAGCAAGCAAAGACTGTGTGTTTTAAATGTATAAATTCCTGTGAAGATAACAGTGGATAAAGCAATCTGGTTATGTTTCTTTTCTACCTGAAGTAAGGTTTCTTTATGTTGACGTAGATTCCACTACCTGAATCATTGTGCATTAAGGGAAATAAAAAGCCTTTCTTTCCCTACCCTTGGACTTTGTGTTTACTTGAAGCTTTGGTACACGGAAGGCCACTGGGAACAGATACCCAGACCCCGCATACAAGAACCAAACTCAAACTAGAAAAATAACTCATGTCCACCCGACCTGCCTTAACCACCTTTGACCACTAGGGAGGAGTGGTCTAGTGGTTAGGACAAGGTACTTCAGGCCGGAGGGCCGGGGGTTCAAGTCCCACCTGGGGACAGCAATCTCAGGCCGGAGGGACTGGGATTTCTAGTCCTATAGGCACTCCTTGTGGTCTTGGGCAAGCCACTTAACCCTCCATTGCCCATGTTCCCCTGTAAGTATTAGCATATGTGTCTCATATCCCCTCGTGTTAAATGTATCCCCCAATTGACCGCTTTGACCCGGTGAAAAGCGGGATATAAATACAGCTAAATAAAATAAAAATAAATATATTGTAGTGATGAAAGCTCCCAGGAAGATATGGAAATGGAAGAAAATCCTAGTTTCCCCTTTGAAATGAATGACAGTTCACTTGTGCATAAGACTTGCAAGCCAGATCAGAAAAAAACCCAGCTCCCTGCTAAGGTCAGGCCACGCCCTAGCTCAGGGTTGGAGACAAGCTTGCCTGATAATTGGTCACACAGGTGCAGAGAACAGGGAGTGCCTAGCAGCCAACGGTTCTTAAAACCATGAGCAGAGCAGAAAGAGGAGGGAAGGAGGAAGGCAAAGAACCACAGAGAGAGCAAGGCTGAGCATAGTTGGAGGAGAAAGCAAGAAGAAAACGCCCAGGAAAGCAGCTACCTAAGAGGGACTGGAGAAGGACATAAGGAGGCTGAATTTCAGAGCCTGGAGGATCCCAGGGAGAAAAGAAATCAGCGCTTGTCTGAGGAACCATCCCCAAGGTAAAGCCAGCAGTTTCAGAGCTGAGAAATCAACAGAGAAACAGTTCGCTATTGCTAAGGCCCAGGAAGCAGAGCCCTCACCGTCTACTGCTAAGAGGTGGGTGGAAAGTTTTACGTATGGGAAAAGTCATAGCCCTGATAAAAGCAGAACAGCTGAGTCTTCAAAGCTAGAAGCACTGAGAGAGTTGTTTGCTGAGGGAAAAGTTCACTCCCCTAATACAACTGTGCCTTTACAAGCTGAATTGCTGTGAAATCAGTTCCAGGAATTTCTAAAGGAGAGAAAGTCTGGGAGAGTTTGTAACTTTGATAGAGATACCTTATATCCTGATGCCATAGAAGGAATGCAAATAGATTCCTGTTTGCCAAGCTCTGAGTGTGAACCTGTACCAATGGATTGCTCATTGTGTTTAAAATAAGAGTCTGCATTATTGAACTGAGCTGAGAGACTGTGAAACAATATAGAGAATAAGTGCAATACCTGCTTAGAATTAAGGAAAGCTAATACTGTGTTTTACTAAGCTTAATTGCCTTCTGAAGCTAAGAAGCAGTGCCTGGAAGAAGTTTGCTTTGAGAAAAGAAAATCACAGCTGTTGCAAGTTTATCTGTATTTTTGTTGCATGACCACATGAGGCAGTCCTCGGTGTAAGCTTGTGGGAATAAGAACAGCTGAACAGTGAAAAGAGGTTTTTGTTACGTCATTCTCTGTTACCTGATTTATCCTTTATGTTGAAGAAGCATCCTTTTTGCCTTGTTTGTGTATTGAGCTTAAATGCCCTGGAAATCCCCACAAAATAAATGTTCTTGCTGCCTTGAACCACCGACTCACAACTACAATTTGTCCTTAAAGAATAAACTAACTACAAGTCCCAGAATACCTCTGGTGACAACAAGGGAAGCTTTATTCAAAAGTGGACAACATAAGGCTGTTTCCTGCTTGTAAGCTCTTGGGCCCAAGCGGAAGCATCGCAATATATACACATTTCACAGTGCTAATGTATATATATACATTAGCACTGTGAAATACTAACTTTATTTAGGTTATACACATGTACTTATGTCACCAAATGTGCTCCTTGTATTACTGCATTACTCAGGGATCCAGTATAGCAACAGCAGTTACAGGATGAGTTAAGATTGTTTCTTTTCAATTTGCATTGCCCTTACGTTTGCTGGAATTTGGACAGAGACTAATTTGAAATTACCTTATTCTCAAGCTGAAAGATTATATTTAGCAGAAAGACTGAAATGAGTTCCCAGAAATATGAGAATATCTCTTCCTTTTCTAACTTATTTATATACTTTTGTAACATTATTTAAGCCATTGAAGTATTTTACTCAACACTATCAGAGCTTTTAATTTAAATTTAAATCTAGTCAGTACCCAGTAGCAACAGAGAGCTTTTAATTTAATTCAAATCAGATTATAACAGCATAGAAGGAAGAATAGGGTAAATATTCTTTGAGTAGAAAGAAAGAAATTGTTTCTAGAGACCTTTAAAAAGAGGCCTTCTAGTTAGGAGGCAAGAGACCTGTGAAGTGATAGATCTAAGGGACAATTTGAAAGGCTACCTCTATCAAACCAAGGGCTGTTTGAATCACCCAAGAAATTGTTAAGAGATTACCTTAGAAGTACAGGTAAGGGGACTGTAGCAAGCCAGCTTTTACTAAGAGGTATGTTTACTAAATGGTGGTAGCGGCTCCGATATTGCATGGAAGTTGCTACCGCCATTTAGTAAACATACCTCTAAGTGTTCTTAGCTTTATAGGCTCTTAAACCTATTAAAGGGGAAGAGGTGGTCAAATTCACTTTCATGTTCAGCTGGTTATCCTCACCAGGAATAGATTAATTAAAGCCCTGAAATTAATTAATCTTGAGGTGAACTAAGTCCCTTAAACGTATTAGAGATACTTGTACTGATACAACTATACCTAGCAACTTTCAGTAAGTAGACAACTTAAAATGCTAAACAAAACCTTAAAACTAAGATGCAGACAGCAGTCCAGCAGTGAAATGGGGGCTATCCAGTCTTTTACACTGAGTGTTGCAAGTACAATTTTCTCCTAGTTGGTGAAGGGTCTTATGTGTGCATTAGGTACAAGGAGCTCTTTGCCCTCAGGGAAGGGTCCAATCTCTGGAGGATGGAGTAGCAGACTTGGAGGACATAAGAAAGACAGAGAGTTATATAGATAAGACCTACAGTACAGAGATGTAGTACTGAGGTCCCGCCTCCATTCTGGCAGCCTCTCAGTTGCCATGGAGGAGAGAGATCACATGAAAGGAGAGCATCACCTTGGTGTGACAGGAAGTGATCCTGTAGTTGGAACTGCCCTCCAGGTGATATAACACCCTCTCACACTGAGGAGGTTTGTCCAGGAAATGGAAATTACACTAACCTGGTAATTGTAGTTCCTGGAGGGTCCAGTTTAGTCCTCCAACATCGGGTAGTGCCCCTCCTCCTGCAGCCTGGAGACTGGACCAATCAAGTCTTTTGTAGTATATATGCAGACGGAGCTCCCAGAAGCCCCCAGTGTACTAGTAACAAAGCATACTTAACGAAGCAACACATTAGATTAATATACAAAATGACATAATGAAAATGACATAATTAAAGAACAATTTGTTTCCCCCCCACAAAAATATCCAACTTTCTCCCCAAACGAGGAAGTCAGAACACTGTATTGCGCTGAAACCAACGCCCCAGAAATCAAAATACAGCTCCGTATCAGAAATCTCAGGAGCTGACTGAACACCTGAGAAAGAAAGAGCCATAGCCAAAAACGCGGCTGCAAAAAAGGTTCGAACGGCAAGAGGAACCGTCTTATGATCCACCGTTCGGAAAGCGCGCCGCATTTTTATAACAGATAGTCGGGAGGGAAGGAGGACTAAACTGGACCCTCCAGGAACTACAATTACCAGGTTAGTGTAATTTCCATTTCCTGTTCGGTAATCCAGTTTAGTCCTCCAACATCGGGATGTAACAGAGCAGTTAAGACCGGGCGGGACCTTGCCATCCGGCGCGCAGAACCGCCGAACAAAAGAGGAATCCCGAGCCGCTGACACATCTAAACGATAGTGTGTACTGAAAGGATGCAGAGACGACCAGGTGGCCGCCTTACAGATATCTGCTGGCGGAACTAGGCTATACTCCGCCCAAGCGGTCGCCTGAGCCCTAGTGGAATGATCCAGTAGCCCCTCCGGAACAGACCGCTGCTGCAACAGATACGCAGACGCGAACGCTTCCTTGAGCCATCTTGCAACGGAGGCCTTAGCCGCCGCTTCCCCTTTACGTGCACCACCGAAGAGCACGAATAGCCGGTCAGTCTTCCGAAAAGATTCGGTAGCCTTCAAATAACGATGAAGTGCACGACCCACATCGAGACGGTGAAGACTTCTGTCCGCCGACCCGACAGAGTGGGAAGAAAGAACTGGAAGAAACACTGCCTGATTCACATGAATAGGGGAAACCACCTTCGGCAAAAAGGAAGGGACCGGGGAAAAAGACAAAAAAGACAAAAAAGGTTCTCGGCAGGACAACGCATGTAGATCTGAAATACGCCGTGCCGAACAGATGGCTACAAGAAAAACCGTCTTCAGCGTAAAATCTTTCAGAAACGCCCTACTCAGGGGTTCAAAAGGTTCACGAACCAGGGCCCGCATCACTAGATTCAAGTCCCCCGGAGGAACGAAAATCCTGCGGGAGGGCTGCAAATGAAAAACAGTCGTAAGAAAACGACGTACGTTTGGATAAGAACCGCGGATACGGCCTAAAACTTTGCCTCGATAACGAGATAGCCGCCAACTGGACTTTCAGGGAACTAGCCGCAAGGCCCTTATCAAAAGCAACCTGAAGAAACTTAAAACGACGGAAACGGAAACCGTTGCCGCCCGGACTCCACGCCGGGAGCACCAGTCTTCAAAGATCCCCCAAATCCAAACGTAAGTAAGAGAAGTGGACGTTTTCCCCGCCCGTAGTAGGGTAGAAATCACCGCGGGGGGAGTAACCCTTCTTTTTCAGCCGAGCCCTCTCCATGGCCAAACCGTAAGTGAGAATCGACCCACTTGGGGCATCCGCAAGGGTCCCTGAAAAAGAAGATTCGGCAGCGTGGATAGGAGCCAAGGAATGCCGTCGCTCAGCCGGACCAGATCGGCATACCAGGGCCACCCAGGCCAGTCCGGGGCCACCAGTAACACTCGACCCCGATGGCCCTCGATGCGCTGAACGACCCGGCCAATCAGAACCCACGGAGGAAAGACATAAAGAAGGCCGGACGTTGGCCACGGCTGAATGAGAGCGTCGAGCCCCTCGGACATGCGCTCCCTTTGCCTGCTGAAGAAGCGTCCTGTCTCGGCCGATTGAAATGTCGCCATGAGATCCATGAAGGGCGCCCCCCCCCGACGAACTATTTGCGCGTAAACTTGCGGGTTTAGCTCCCACTCTCCGGGGTCCACCCGCACTCTGCAGAGAAAATCGGCCTGAACATTGTCTGCGCCTGCAATAGGCGCTGCCGAGATGGCCGGAAGACGAGACTGCACCCAATTGACCAAGGCCATCGCTTCTGATTCCAGGGCCATGCTGCCGGTGCCCCCTTGGCGATTGATGTAAGCTACGGTGGTCGCAATGTCCGAGAGGACTCGCACCGGCCGGTCGAGAACTAGGGCTTTGAGGCCAAGAGGGCTAGCCGCACCGCCCGCAATTCGAGGCGGTTGATCGACCAAGAAGTCTCCAGGGGAGACCATTCCCCTTGAGCGAAGCGGGTCTCGCAGTGAGCCCCCCAGCCGGTTAAGCTGGCATCCGTTGTGAACGGAACCCAAAGTGGAGGCTCCAGGGAATCCCCCGCGCCAGGTTCTCGGAGGAGAGCCCCCACCAGAGTGATCGGCGAACCGCCCTTGGGCAAGTCAATCTCCTGTTCAACGAGTTGAATTGGTTGGACCAACGGCGCAGCAGAGCACTCTGCCGCGGGCGCATGTGGAAGCGCGCCCAGGGCACCACCTCCAAGGTTGCTGCCATCGTACCGAGGAGCTGTAGCTATCACCATGCAGACGGAGCGGGCATCCTCCTGAAGAGTCGGACAAGAGACCGAATGCGGCGCTCCGGTAGGCACACCAAGCCCCATGCTGTGTCGAGGCTCACTCCCAGATACTCGAGATCCTGAGTCGGGCACAGACAACTCTTGCATTCTTTCACCACCCAGCCGAGGGACCGCAGCAGAGCCACCACTCTGCTCGTGACGTGCACACACTCCCGACTGGACTTTGCCCGAATCCACCAGTTGTCGAGATACGGAAGGACCAGGATGCCCTCTTTGCACAAGGCCGCCGCGACCACTACCATCACGTTTGTGAAGCTGCGGGGGGCCGTGGCGAGACCAAACGGCATGGCCGGAAATTGGAAGTGGCCCCACGGAAGAGCGAAGTGGAGAAACCGTTGATGAGACGGCCGGATGGGAATGTGTAATGTGGTCTGCAGCGGCTGTGGAAGATCCTGCAGCAGGGGCTCTGAGGAGGGGGGAGATAAGGTGCTGAGGGACCCAGCTAGCAACGCAGTGGGTATGGGGAAAGCCTCCGGGATGCAGCGTGCAGGTGTAACACAAGCAAGCTATTAATGTACCCTTCGGCTGATTACATTTCACATATAATACAGCCAGAGAAAAAAGCATTGTAGAGACTTAAACCACCTTTCCTCTTCTTGTGTGGGGTTTCATTTATTTATTTATTTATTTATACATTTAAAACAAAAAGCAAGGAAGGCTCAGGGAAACCCAAGACTGTTTAAGAAAAGGATTTTGAAACTCCACGTGCCTCCACAGCATGATTAAGTGTGTGGAAACTGCTGTTTAAAGCTGTTTCCTCTAAAAAGAAACACTGAAGAGAAAAACAAAACAGCCGCTGGCACCGAAAAAACTGTCAGGTATTCGCAGAACTGAGAAGGGAACTGTCAGTCATTCACTGTGCTGGCATAGAGAAACTTTCAAGGTCAGGGTAAGGCAATTACAGTGACTGAAAGTAGGGAAATTAGAGTGGGATCCCTCCGCAGCCATTCAGACCTCCATGGTAGGGGCTGAAAGGTGTTTCTGGGGAGGGATGTAGAAGCTCAATCCAGCCATAGGAAAATTACAGTGAGCATGCTTAATTAGGCCGAGCCCAAAACAGTCAGGATCCAAAACCCTGACTTAAAACCTCAACCAAATGGTATATTGAATAAGACAGGTACAATAATCAGTAGGACGTACAAAGTAACCCGGCTGCAGTTTGTGGACTAAAAAGTCAAAGTAGGCACTTCCAAACTCAGGGGCAGCCGGTCCGGATACAGCTGAAAGCATCCCAGAGCAGCTGAGGCAAGGAAGAAAAAACAAAAACAGAGTACTCACAGTTTTCTTACAGAAAATGATACCTGAACTTCCTGGAGGTATCCAAACTCTCGTGGTAAAGACTCAGTGCAGCGTAAAGCCAATGGAGAGCTCCCCCGAAGCCAAGCTCCGGAGTTCCCAAGTTCCTCAGGGGAAGCAAGATGCTGGGGGAAGAGCAGAGCTGATGCCTGAGGTCCCTGTGCAGCGTATGCAGCGTAAACCTGAATAAGGCACAGGGAGAACTAAAAAGAAATAACTGCGTCCCGCAGGAACAGGCATTTAACAATATTCCCCATAATAGGTAATGCCTCAGCCAGCCTTCTTTGTTGGGCACAGTGGGGAATGGAACCCATGAGCCCTGCACCCTTCGTCAGTGACTCAGCATTGTACTGTGGCTCTGAATTGCATACTGTTCTCTATCCATGCCTTCTGTACTTTTTATCCATTATGTTCATACATAGGCAGAGAAAAAAAGTAACTTCTGCACAACTGACATCTAGCAAGTGTTGTGGAAAAAAACTGAAACAACAATATAGCTTTTAGAAGCCAGCAGAGAAGTAATCTGGCTTCCCGCCAAAAACCGAGGCTCATTAGCTATTCAAAATGGCCACCAGCAAAAATAAAACACCAAAAGAGTGAATTAAAACCCCCAAAAGCTAAGGAATTAACTTAAAAAGTCACAGAAGAAGGTGGGAGGGTTGCAGGCATGAGAGAAATGCCTAAAATCGCTGAAAAATCAAGAAAAATCAATCGAGTTACCACAGAGCTGCAAACAGCAGTTGGAGAAGACATTCCAGGTCTAAAGAAACTGCAGCACAGCTCTTGCAGATGCCAGAGTCAGTCATTGTACCTCTGCGGGACCCACAAATCACACATTGAGGTTTGGCAGCCATGCTAAGGCAACCTGCTTCCAGGGGGAAAGAAGGAAACAGGAACAGGGAAGCCCACAGCAAAGGGACTAACCGTATTCAAATCAGTACAGCTTTAAATTTAAAACTTTTTTTTTTTTTTTTTTTCAGAAAACAAAATACTCCCCAGAATCCTAGGGGTGCCCTGAGCAAAATCGCCAGCAAAAGAAACCCCAAAAATGCCAGGGGAACCCGTGCACAAGTGTTAAAAAGTGCCCTTAAAAAGCACACTTTAGAAATCCAAAATGGCCGCCGCACTTTTTCACCCACAATAAAAAAAGGCACGAAAATACAAAGATAACCAAATAATATGGAAAAGAAAGAAAACGACCCTCTAATACAGGGCAAGCGAAAAAAATCAGGAAAAAAAGTGCAATTCGGAAGCCAGGGGAGCCGACAGAGCCTCTGACAATGCAAAAAACAACAGAGCTGAAAAGATAAAGCAAGGAAAATTCCTACCAGCTCAGGGAACAGCAAGGAACTCAGCCAACTCCTCCAAGTGACAGGCAATGCTGTAGCAGGTATGGCTCTTCCCCGAACAGTCTTGGGGAGAGCTCAACCCAGGTTTCAGATATTCCCAGGCAGGAAGGCAGGAGCCCAATGCAGGTCTGACTTCCCCCAGGATGTCCCCCTCCTTTTTTTTTTTTTTTTTTTAAAGATACAGCTACCTAGCAAAGAAATGGTAAATAAAGGACCCAAAATAAAACCCCAAAAGAACTAACTAACTAGTGTTGCTCCTTCAAGTGTCACTTAGTGTGCCCAGAAAGGGCACAGAAGTCTGCAAGCTGCAAGGAGACTGGACACACTGGGGGCTTCTGGGAGCTCCGTCTGCATATATACTACAAAAGACTTGATTGGTCCAGTCTCCAGGCTGCAGGAGGAGGGGCACTACCCGATGTTGGAGGACTAAACTGGATTACCGAACAGGAACATGTGCCCATGAGGGAAGGGTTAGGATGGCCATTATAGTAGGCGATTTGATCATTAGACATGTAGATAGCTGGGTGGCTGGTGGACATGAATATTGCCTAGTAACATGCCTGCTTGGTTCGAAGGTAGCGGACCTCATGCACCACCAATGACATAGGAAAGTGTGATAAGAAGGTTCTGGAGGCCAAATTTAGGACGTTGAAATCCAGATCTCCCAGAGTAGCATTCTCTGAAATACTTCTCATTCCATGTGCAGGATCCAAAAGGCAGGTAGAGCTCGGAAGCCTCAATGCGTGGATGAGACCATGGTGCAAAGAAGATGGTTTTGGATTCGCTAGGAAATGGGCAATATTCTGGGGAAGGGAGGGGCTTTTCCGAAGTGATAGGATCCACCTTAGCTGGGATGGAACCAGGCAGTTGGCATTAACCTTCAAAAAGGAGATAGAGCAGATTTCAAACTTGATAATAGGGGAAAACTGACAGTCACCCAAGAGTGCATGATTCAGAAGGATGTATCCTTGAAGAGTGCTTGCAAAAGAGGGAAGTTAGGGCATCCCGACAGAGAGGTTCCAATAAAGATAAAAGTAACCCAGGTGCCATTAAGTACAGAACTGAAAGATTCCAAATTACCCTTATCAACTGATAACCAGATTAATATGAATAAAACACAACCTCTAAAATGCCTGTATGGAAATGCTAGAATTCTAAAAAATAAAATGGGAGAGCTAGAATATATAGCGCTAAATGAAAGGTTAGATATGATTGGCATCTCAGAGACCTAGTGGAAGGAGGACAACCAATGGGACACTGTGATACCTGGGTACAAATTATATCACAATGATAGGGTAGATCAAATTGGTGGAGGGGTTGCATTCTATGTTGGAGACTGAGTCACATAGGATTAAAGTTTTGCATGAAACAAAATACACTGTAGACTCTCTATGGCTAGAAATCCCATTTAAAAAGGAAAAGGTGATAACAGTGGGGGTGTAGTACTGACCGCCTGGCCAGAATAAACAGATTGCTGATGAAATGCTAAGAGAAATCAGGTAAACTAACAAAAGTTACAACACAGTAATAATGGGTGATTTCAATTATCCTGGTATTGAATGGATCAGTGTCAAGGCAGAACATGTTAGAGAGATAAAGTTTCAGATGAAATAAATGACTGCTTCTTGGAGCAGCTAGTTCATGAACCAACAATAGGGGAAGCTATTTTGGACCCAGTCCTTAGTGGAACATAGGATCTGATGCAAGAGAGAAGAGTGTTGGGGCCACTTGGCAATATTGATCATAGCATGATCACATTTGATTTAATAAATGGAAGCAGGATGGAAGGAAATCCACAGTACTACCTTTTAACTTTCAAAAGGGAAACTATCACCTTTAATATTGTGTGCAATTCTGTTCGCCATATCTTAAAAAGGATATAGCAGAATTAGCATAGTTACTGACATGTAAAAGGTAATCTCCGGGAACAGCAGGAATCAGTCTTCACATATTGGTGACTGGCACTGACAGAGCCCGGCATGGGAACACTCCCCAACATCCAATTGGAATACTTTTAGGAGTGTTTCTCCATACATGCATGGCTGCCTTCCCACCTTCCCTCCTGGTTTCCTCAGTCAGGTGAATAGCGGAGAAATAAAAATCTTTGCATACCAGGAATGAGAAAAAAGGAGACAATTTTATGGGGAGATGAGCAGGTGGTGAAGACTGATTCCTGCTGTTCCCGGAGACCACTTGTTACAGGTGAGTAACTACTCTATCTCCTGGAGCAAGCAGAAAGTTAGTCTTCACATATGGGAATCCCTTGCCTAAGACAACCAAACGAGAGAAGAATCCTGGTGCAGCTAAAGATTGCAGCAGAGATCCAACAGCTCATTCAGAGTACTCCTCGCAAGGTAGTCAGATAGGCAGTAGCCAAGTTGTCTAAATTTGAAAAAGGTTATGCAGAATAGCTTGTCCGAATTGAGCATCAGCTCTGGTGTCTTTGTCCAGACAATAGTGTGCTGCGAAGGTATGCAGGGAAGATCATGTCACTGCTTGGCAGATCTCTGAGATAGAGACAGACCGGAGATTAGCTACAGTAGTAGCCATGGCTTTGACATTATGAGCTGTCACACGGTGTGGAAGAGTCAGCCTAGCCTGCTAGCCAGTTCAAAAGTGTTCTTTTGGATACTGGTGTCCCCAGATGACTTTGGTCAAAAGAGACAAACAACTGAGAGGACTGGCGATGGTTCTTAGTATGGTCTAGATAAAACGCCAATGCCCTCTTGCAATCTAGGGTACGAAGTCTGGCCTCAGTCGGGGAGGTGTGAGACCTTGGAAAGAATGTTGGTAGCAAGACAGATTGGTTCAAGTGGAAGGAGGTGACGACCTTTGGCAAGTACTTAGGATGTGTGCAAAGGGCCACCTTGTCATGGTGAAAAGTGATATAGGAAGCATAGCTCACCAAAGCTTGCAGTTCACTGACTCTACGAGCTGAAGTGACTGCTATGAGAAAAAGAAGCTTCCATGTTACAAACTTTAAAGGAGATGAAGCCATTATTTCTGGGTGCTGAGGCCAGTCTGAATGGGAGAACTCGATACTGGTAGTGGTCGTTCTGAAAAACGAACCTGAGAAACCTTCTGTAATCGGGGTGTATCAGGAGGTGTGTATAAGCATCTTTTAGATTCAGATAGCCTAGTCAATTGTTTTGTTGGAGGTATGGCAGAAGAGTGCCTAGAAAAATCATCTTGAATGTCTCCTTGACGAGAAATTTGTTGAGATTTTGGAGATCTAATATAGGTCTGTGACCTCCTGTCTTTTTTGGAAATAGGAAGTATCGGGAGTAGAATCCCAGGCCCTACTGAGATGGGGGAACCTCCTCTATAGCCCCTTGTCTCAGCAGTGAGAGAATTCCTGCTGAAGCAAGGAAGAATGAAGGAGATCCAAGGAGGGTTGTCCCACTAAGTGAGTGAGAGGAAGATCCTGGAATTTCAGCTATAGATCCTGACTGACTAGATGTCCAGGACTCAAAAGTGATGTTGATCCAACGGTATGCAAAATGCATCAGTCTTCCTGGGATCATAGAAGGAAGAGGAAAGATTATAGGAGAACTGGCCATGCTCTTTTTGAAGCAGTCAAAAACTCTGAGGAAGTTGAGTAGTAGCTGCAGGTTATGGTTTAGAAACCTTGGGTTTCCTGACCTGTTTCTGGCCCTGTTGTCTCTGTTGCTGTTGTGGGGCTGAGTAACCAGAATAGGAATGATATGGAGGATAAAACCTTTTGGGCATGATATTCATCTGGGTCTAATTTCAATAACTTCATATGGATGCGAAAGTTGGACAGTGAAAAAGATAGAGAGGAAGAAAACTGATGCCCTTGAATTATGGTGCTAGCAACGAGTACTGTGTATACCAGGGGTCTCAAACTCAAATTGCTTTGAGGGCCAAATGAGGACTTGTAAAGTAACCCGGGGGCCGCATAAGACGCGGGGCCTCATTTGCATAAGGGACCTCATTTGCATAAATATTTGCATAATGTTACCATACACTAACTTTTAGTAAACATGCCTCTTTAATGAGTATGGATAAAGAAAGACTAAAAGATTTAGAAACAAGAAGACAATAATTAAACTGGGAACCCCAAAAGCCAAACTTGGAATGTACAACAACACTGTAGAAATAAAACTATAAATTAATTTCCTCTTGTACTAAACAAAGCGCAAACATTAATGATGCACATTTCCCAGAGCTGACATATTCCAGTTAATAAATTCAAAATAAAGAGATATTTTTCTACCTTTTGTGCATTTTTTTCAGTTGCAATTGTTCCAGCCACTTTCTTCTGGTTTCTTCATGTCTTCTGCTAACTCTCCATCGTCTGCTTCCATTTGCCCTTTCTTCTCTCCTAGTTTTTTTTCCATTCTCTCTCTACATCTGCTTTAACATACTAATCTTTCTCCTTTTTCTCTTTCCTCATTCCTATTTCATCCACTCAAATTTTACCCCTCCATCCTCAATCCCCACTTACTCTCACAATACCTGGCCAATTGTAGATTTGTCTTCTCTCCCAGACAAAATATTTTTCCCCTCTCCATTTCACTTTCCCAGCTCCATCCCATTCTAATCCTCCCCCAACATCAGCTCCCTTCTAGTTCCAGCCCCACCCAGCATCCGCTCCCTTCTAGTCCCTGCATCAGTCCATTTCCAGTCCTATCCTAGCCTCACCATCAGCCCATTTCCAATCCTAGCCCCCCATCAGCCCATTTCCAATCCTAGCTCCCTCCCCTCACAGCCCATTTCCATTCCAAGCCCCCCTCCCCATCAGCCATTTGCAGTTCAAGCCCCCTTCCACTCAGCCCATTTCCAGTCCTAGCAACCCCCCCAGCACGTTACCAGTCCTAGACCCCCCATAGCCCATTACCAGTCATAACCCCCCCTGCCAATAGCCCACTTCCAGCCCTAACCCCCATTACCCCATTTCAGTCAGCCCCTCCATAGCTCATTACCAGTCCTAACTCCCCCCATCAGCCCACCTCCAGTCCTTCCTAACCCCCACCTGCCCATTTCCAGTCCTAGCCCCCACCATAGCCCATTTCCAGTCATAACCCCCCCCTGCCAATAGCCCATTTCCAGTCCTACGCCCCCCCTGCCAATAGCCCATTTCCAGTCATAACCCCCCCTGCCAATAGCCCATTTCCAGTCATACCCCCCCTGCCAATCGCCCATTCCCAGTCAAACCCCCCCCCCGGTAAATAAAAAAACAACCTGGCTTCTGCTGCTGGCTTCTGCTGCAGCAGAAAATCAGCTGTCCCGCGGCCCCTTTCCCTCTGCGCGAGAGCCCTGAGTGTGCTTCCTCTGCGGCATGCTTTTTAAGCCGCGAAGAGAGTATTTCCCTCTCGCGCGGCTTAAGCCTATTCACTTTTCAAGCCTCGCGAGAGGGAAATACTCCCTTCGCGGCTTGAAAAGCACGCCGCAGAGGAAGCACATTCAGGGCTCTCGCGCAGAGGGGAACGGGCCGCAGGACAGAGCAGCAGAAGCCAGTTTTTTATTTTTTTTAAATTGACCGTCGATTCTGCCGTTGCCACGGCGGCAACGGCAGCAGCAGAAGCCGTCGCGGGCCGCACAACCTTCTCCCGCGGGCCGCATGCGGCCCGCGGGCCGCGTGTTTGAGACCCCTGGTGTATACCATGGACTGCCCAAAGAACAAACCAGTCAGTACTAGAGGAGATCAAACCTAAGCTTTCTTTAGTAGTTCAGATGACAAGACTTCGACTTCCATACTTTGGATACATCATTCGAAGAGAGAGATCATTAGAGAAAGACATCATGCTTGGCAAGGTAAAAGCTCAATGCTAAAGAGGAAGGCCAGTAATGAGATGGATCGATACAATAACAGCAGCTATGGGTGCACTCTGTCAATAATGAGATGCCTGACTGAAGACCGAACACAGTTTAGGAGAACTATCCAGAGGGGCGACATGAGTCGACACTGACTCGATGGCACCTAACAACAACATCATTCATCTGGGCAGGCTATGCGCCGCTATGGTGCATAGCCCTGCCCGCTGACTCCTAACCTCGGATATTCAATGCCATGGCAATGGCGCTGAATGTCCACGTTTAGTGCACAGAGGAAACTGCCGCAGAGCCTAACCGGGTAGCAGCGATATTGCACCACTACAGGATTAGCATCCACAGTTAAAACTAGGTGAGACAAAAGCTGGCCTAGTTTTAGTCACGGATCGCCAACTGGTTAGCAGTGCAATATCGCTGCTACCCGGTTACCAGCAGTCTCCACCTCCGCTCCGCCCTGGAACGCCCGCAAC
Source organism: Ichthyophis bannanicus (assembly GCA_033557465.1). NCBI lineage: Eukaryota > Metazoa > Chordata > Amphibia > Gymnophiona > Ichthyophiidae > Ichthyophis > Ichthyophis bannanicus. Next base: position 945,156,078 of record CM066034.1, read on the forward strand.
ACACTGGGCATGAGTAAGAGCTGGCCATTTTTCAGACAATTTCCTCAGGTAAATGGCTTCTGAAAATTGCCAACTAAGTATGGCAGAAAATAAGTTTTACACCATATGCAAGAGCATCAAAGCAAAAGCAGACAGCAGCAAATGCCAGTCAGAACTTGTCCCATAGTAGTACTCACTGGAGATGTTCCAAGGGCAGATGATAGAGAAGGACTCTGTGAACAATCTGTGGGTCTTCTATTTCTGAAAGATCAATGAAGTAGACATGGCCTAAGCTGGTCCCAACAGCAGCGCAGTGTGATGAGGGAAAGCAAACTAGACTGGTTGCCTAGACAAAGAAGAAAGCACTTTTAGCTCTACTCCTCAATTTAATATAGAAAATAACCTATTACAATGTAATGGTCCACTAATCTCCCAGCTAAATCATTAATTTACCTCTTCCTTTTCCAGCACTTATGTGGCAGCTGTTCTATGCTGCTCAAGCTGATTATCATATTTGCATTTTGTTACACTGTTTAACTTTTATGCAATGAGTGATCTCAATATTCACATTAGCAGCAAAGCTGTTCAGTTCTGTAGTTGCTTTGGATTTTCACAAAATCAACTATATGTGTGTAAAATACAATGGGCTTGATATTCAGTGGCAGAGGTTAGCCATTGTAAAGCAAATAGTCATCGTCGCTGAACTTAAAACCCGGATATTCAATGCTGGGGCCATATCTGGCTACCAGTATTGAAAATTTGAGTCAGCCAGGTTATCCTTTAGCAGTGAAAGCTAGGAACCTTAATGGGTGGCCTAACATTTGCTGCTCAAGGATAACCGGGCAGCAGCTGAATATCGCCACTTCCACTCTGCCTCCCAGAACACTCCAATGCTAGCCATTTTTCAGATAATAGAATGATGCTGGGTTGCCCACAGAGAGGAATAACCAGCAGTGAAGAAGAGGTATTAATGCCCTGTACAAGTCGTTGGTGAGGTCTCACTTGGAGCATTGTGTTCAGTTTTGGAGACCTTATAGTACGAAGGATATAAAAAGACTTGAAATGGTTCAGAGGAAGGTGACCAAAATGATTTGGAGCCTGCACCAGAAGACATATGAGACTTGAAGACCTAAATATGTATATCCTAGAGGAGATCAGGGACAGGTAGACATGATATGGATGCTTAAATACTTAGAGGGCAATTCGGCACAGGGCATGTCCGGACCATCCAGAAAATAGATGGGACCAAAGCATACCCGATTCTGCAACCGCGGGAGCTAGATGTTCCTGCAGCTGCAGAATCAGGCACAAAAACAGCCCTGGCTGGCCCCGATTCAGCAGCATTGAACATCCATTGCGCTGCCCATCCAGCCCACCCTATGCTCCTGCTACTGTGCTGATGCCATAGCATGCTGTTGCCATGGTACCAGAATGCCCAGCAGGAGCAAAGTCTGGCCAAAATGGAATGCGGTGCTTTTTCCCCACCGCACAACCCTCGCCAGGGTCTGCCAGGGCCAGGATTGGCTGGAGGAGCCTCACCTGACACTGCACGTTGCTTTGGGGGGGGGCTTGCCTGGCCCGATCACTGCTGTCCTTGGGAATTATTCCACCTCCGAGCTGGAATAAGTTCCACGTCCATCTGCCCCCTGCCGGACTTACAGGGCCATGACAGAATAGGCCCTGAACATCCGGGTGAGTCGGCTTGCCCCTGCTCCGCCCACTCTCTGCCTCTCACCCTCCCGCCCCTGCCCAGTGCTCCCCGCACAAACCCTCTATACGTACAGGGAGCGCTGTGCAGGGAATCACGATCAAGGCCTAAACAGGGGTTGAACATCAATCCAAGACGTCCAACCCCACTATTTGTCTCACAAAATCTACCCCTTAAGAAGTATTAATGAACAGCTTTATAGGTACTTGCACAACTTAAAAGACAGGAGGTGCTCTCAGGTGAAGCTCATTACCCAAATCAGTCATACACCAAGGACCTGAGATTAATTAAGCTTCAGGTGAACAAGGTATATTAAACTTCTTAGGTACAGTTTTAGTGGTATAAATATCCATTGCACCCTTTAGTACATATAGAACTTAAAGATCTAAACACAAACTTAAAACTAAGATGCAGACAGCAGTCCAGCAGCGGGATGTGGGCTTTCCAGTCTTTTGCATTGAGTGTCACATGTATGATTTTCTCCCAGCTGGTGAGAGGTCTTACGTGTGCACTAGGTGCAAGGAGCTCTCTGCTCTCAGGGAACGAGTCCGTTCTCTAGAGGCTAGAGTAGCAGACTTGGAAAACATAAGACAGACAGAGAGGTACATAGACGAGACCTACAGGGATATAGTCCTGAAGTCCCACCTCCAGTCTGGCAGCATCCCTGTTGCCATGGAGGAGAGAGGTCACGTGACAGGAGAGCATCACCCTGGTGTGGCAGGAAGTGATCCTGTAACTAGGACCTGTCCTCCAGGTGATGTAAACCCCTCTCGCACCGAGGAGGTTTCTCCAGGGCCAAGTGCCCATGCGGGAAGGGTTAGGACAGCAGTTATAGTTGGTGATTCGATCATTAGGCATGTAGATAGCTGGGTGGCTGGTGGACGTGAGGATCGCCTGGTAACATGCCTGCCTGGTGCGAAGGTAGCGGACCTCACACGCCACCTAGATAAGGTCTTAGATAGTGCTGGGGAGGAGTCTGCTGTCTTGGTACATGTTGGTACCAATGACATAGGAAAATGTGGTAGGGAGGTTCTGGAAGCTAAATTTAGGCTTTTAGGTAGGAAGTTGAAATCCAGAACTTCCAGGGTAGCGTTCTCCGAAATGCTTCCCGTTCCACGCGCAGGACCCAATAGGCAGGCAGAGCTCCGGAGTCTCAATGCGTGGATGAGACAATGGTGCAGAGATGAGGGGTTCAGATTTGTTAGGAACTGGGGAACATTCTGGGGAAAGGAGGGGCTCTTCCGAAGGGATGGGCTTCACCTTAACCGGGATGGAACCAGGCTGCTGGCATTAACCTTTAAAAAGGAGATAGAGCAGCTTTTAAACTAGATAATAGGGGAAAGCCGACAGTCGCCCAAGAGCGCATGGTTCGGAAGAATGTATCCTTGAAGGATACTACAAAAAGCAGAGAGGTTCCAAAAAAGAGTAAAGTAGCCCAAATGCCCTAGAGTATGGAGCAGACAGAACTTAAAGATCCCAAATTACCCATGTCTACCAATAGCCAAATTAATATGAATAAAATACAGTCTCTAAAATGCTTGTATGCAAATGCTAGAAATCTACAAAACAAGATGGGAGAGTTAGAATATATAGCACTAAACGAGAGGTTAGATATGATTGGAATATCAGAGACATGGTGGAAGGAGGACAACCAGTGGGACACTGTGATACCTGGGTACAAACTATATCGAAATGATAGAGCTGATCAAATTGGTGGAGGGGTTGCGCTCTATGTTAGAGAGGGCATTGAGTCAGAAAGGATTAAAGTTTTGCAAGAAACAAAATTTGCTGTAGAATCTCTATGGATTGAAATTCCATGTAAAAAGGGGAAGGCGATGGCAGTGGGGGTGTACTATCGTCCGCCTGGCCAGAATGAACAAATGGATGATGAAATGCTCAAAGAAATCAAGGAAGCTAGCAAAAGTTACAGTGCAGTAATAATAATGGGTGATTTCAATTACCCCGGCATCGACTGGGTCAGTGTCACAACAGGACATGCTAGGGAGATAAAGTTCCTAGATGAAATAAATGACTGCTTCTTGGAGCAGCTGGTTCATGAACCGACCAGAGGGGAAGCAATATTAGACCTAGTCCTTAGTGGAACACCAGATGTAGTGCAAGAGATAAGGGTGTTGGGGCCACTTGGCAATAGTGATCATAGCATGATCGCCTTTGATTTAATTAGTGGAGGAGGGATAGTAAGGAAATCCACAGTACTACCCTTTAACTTTCGAAAGGGAGACTATGATAGAATGAGGAAAACAGTTAAGAAAAAACTAAAAGGAGCAGTTGCAAAGGTTAAAGACGTACATCAAGCTTGGGTGTTGTTGAAAAATACTATCTTGGAAGCCCAGACCAGCTGTATTCCACGCTTTAAGAAAAGTGGAAGGAAGTCCAAAAAATTGCCAGCATGGTTTAAAGCTGAGGTCAGAGAGGCTGTTGTTGCCAAAAAAGCATCTTTCAAGAAATGGAAAAAAAGAGCCAAATGATGAAACCTGGAAACAGCACAAGCACTGGCAAGTCAAATGCAAGGCATTGATAAGGCAGGCAAAGAGAGAATTTGAGAAGAAGCTTGCTGCGGAAGCAAAAACGCGAAATAAAGACCTTTTCAAGTACATTCGTAGCAAAAAACCCGTGAGAGAGTCAGTTGGTCCATTAGATGATAAAGGGGTTAAAGGAGCACTAAGAGGCGACAAGGCGATAGCGGAGAGACTGAATGAATTCTTTGCTTCGGTCTTTACTGAGGAAGATGTAGGGATGTTACCCACGACTGAAGTGGTATTTAAAGGTGTGGAAGAATTGAAGGAAATATCGATACATCGGGAAGATGTCCTACAACTATTAGATAAACTGAAGAGTAGCAAATCACCTGGGCCGGATGGTATACATCCAAGGGTGTTGAAAGAACTGAAATTTGAGATTGCAGACCTGCTATCAGTAATCTGTGAACTATCATTAAAATCATCTCTAATACCTGAGGATTGGAGGATCGCCAATGTAACACCAATTTTTAAAAAGGGTTCGAGGGGTGATCCGGGAAACTACAGACCGGTGAGCCTGACATCAGTACCGGGAAAAATGGTAGAAACCATCATAAAGAATAAAATTACTCAGCATATAGATAGTCATGACCTAATGGGAGACAGCCAACATGGCTTTAGACAAGGAAGATCTTGTCTTACTAATCTGTTATGTTTTTTTGAAGGAGTGAATAAACAGGTGGACAAAGGTGAGTCGGTTGATATTGTGTATCTGGACTTTCAGAAAACCTTTGACAAGGTCCCTCATGAGAGACTTTTGGCAAAACTAAAGAGTCATGGGATAGGAGGCAGTGTACTACTGTGGATCAGGAACTGGTTAAAAGATAGAAAGCAGAGGGTAGGGCTAAATGGCCAATTTTCCCAATGGAGAAAGGTGAATAGTGGTGTACCCCAGGGATCTGTGCTGGGTCCGCTGCTTTTTGACATATTCATAAATGACCTGGAAAGTGGAATAACGAGTGAGGTTATCAAATTTGCTGATGACACAAAACTATTTAAAGTTGTTAAAACCCAGGAGGATTGTGGAAAATTGCAAGAGGATCTTGATAAATTGGAAGACTGGGCATCAAAATGGCAGATGAAATTTAATGTGGAGAAGTGCAAGGTTATGCACCTAGGGAAGAACAACCCAAACTATGGTTACACGATGCAAGGTTCCACATTAGGAACCACCACCCAAGAAAAAGATTTAGGCGTCCTTGTGGATACCATGTTAAAACCCTCGGCCCAGTGTGCAGCGGCGGCCAAGAGAGCAAATAGAATGCTAGGTATGATAAGGAAAGGAATGGAAAATAAAACAAAAGATATTATAATGCCTCTATATCGTTCCATGGTGAGACCGCACCTTGAATATTGTGTGCAATTCTGGTCGCCATATCTTAAAAAGGATATAGCAATTTTAGAAAAGGTTCAGAGAAGAGCCACCAAAATGGTAAAGGGGATGGAAGGCTACTCCTATGAAGAAAGGCTAAAAAGGTTGGGGCTCTTTAACCTGGAAAAGAGACGGCTGAGGGGAGATATGATAGAAGTCTATAAATTAATGAACGGAGTGGAACGGGTAAATGTAGATCGATTGTTTACCTTATCAGAATATAGAAAGACTAGGGGACATGCAATGAAGCTACAGGGTAAACTATTTAAGACTAATAAAAGAAAATATTTTTTCACTCAACGTGTAATCAAACTCTGGAATTTGTTACCGGAGGATGTAGTAAAGGCTGTTAGTGTAGCTGGGTTTAAAAAAGGTTTGGACAAGTTCCTGGAGGAAAGGTCCATAAACCATTATTAAGAAGGGACCCAGGATATCAATGCTTGAACCAATACAAGCATTGTGGAACCTGTGTCCCTTGGGGTAACTGCTAGGTACGTATGACCTAGATTGGCCACTGTTGGAAACAGAATACTGGGCTTGATGGACCTTGGTCTGACCCAGTATGGCATATCTTATGTTCTTATGTTCTTATGAGAAGCTGTAAAGCTAGACGGCATAAAATGAAGCTGCAAGAGGGTAAACTTAAAAGCACTGTCAGGAAATACTTTTTCACTTAAAGGGTAGTATATGCTTAGAATGCCCACCTGATGGAGGTGGTAGGGGCAAATACAGGGACGGAATTCAAAATAGCATTGGACAGACACTGTGAATCTCTTTATAGTAAGAGAATAAAATCAAAATAAATATCTTTTATACTTCAACAAATAGAGGGGGGTGACCTGCACAAAGCGGCAGGTACAACCCTAAACAAGGACACAGAGGGAGATGACTTGCACAAAGCAACAATTGCAGCCACTATAACCATCTTACTAGGCAAACTATATGGACCATACTGGTCTTTATCTGCCATCATATACTATGTTACTATGTAGAAAAAGAGAGGTGCTACAAGCCTGGGGGTGGGGGGGGGGAAGAAAGGTAAGGGGAAATGCTGGTCACCTTGGGAGTGCATAAGGAAGGGCAAAGGAGATGCTGAACACCTGGGCGGGGTGTAAGGAAGGGAAGGGGAGATACTGGACACCTGGGGGGGGAGTAAGGGAGAAAACTGAAGATACTGAATACCTGGGAGGTGGATAGGGAAGGAAAGAGGAGGTGCTGAACACTGGGGGGGGGGGGGGGGAGTGGAAGAGGTAAGGAAAATAAGGAAATATGCTGGACACCTGGAGGGTAGATAGGAAAGGGAAGAGGACTTATGGGAAACCTGGGGGGGGGGGGGTAGGAAGAGAAAGGAAACTGTTGGACACCTGGGAGAAAGGAAAAGTGACATGCTGGACATCTGTAGGGAGGGGTAAGGAAAGGAAGAGGAGATGCTGGACACCTGGGGAGGGGGATAGGGAAAGGAAGAGGAGTTGATGGATACTGGGAGGGTAATCAAGGAAAAGAGAAATACTGGGCACTTGGAGGGTAAGAAAGGGAAGGAGAGAAGATGGTTACTCACTGTAGCAAGTGTTCTCTGTGGACAGCAGAAATAAGTCCTCATGTATGGGTGATGCCCCTGATGGAGCTCCACACGGAAATGCTCCCTAATTTCTACTGGATGCTTTAGGAAGGCTCCACTGTGCCTGCATTTCTCTTTCCCGCCTGCTACAGCAACACTATGTTATACCACCCTACACCCCTCCCCGGAAACTCCACTCTTCTAGCAAATTGCTTCTGTGTCCTTCTCTTCTACTGCAAACTCAGGACTTTGCTCCTTTCACCTTGCAGCTCCTTATGCCTGGAACAAACTATCTGAGTCTGTACATCAGGCGCCTTCTCTGGCCCTTTTCAAATCCAGGCTGAAAATGTACCTTTCAGATCTTGACTCATCTGATCTCCTTTGTGTTTCCTTACCATTCCCCCTAGATGTATCCCTGTCTACACCTACTGTGTTATCTGCCTTGACTAAATTGTAAGCTCTGATGAGCAGGGACTGTCTCTTACATGTCTGAGCAGTGCTGCATATTGTGATGATGTGAAGGCTGCAGAGCCCTTTAAAAATAGAAAAAACTCTGAGATTTGTTCCCACAAGCGGGGGATGGGATCACAGAAGCACATTTCCCACAGAGAGAATGAAACTAAGGCACATAGAAGCAGGGTTAGCTTGAAGCCACACCCAACCTCTAGGACAGCTGCAAGCAGAGAGAGGGTGGGGTCAGAGAAGCAAACAGTTCACAGAACATATAAGCTGCGTCACACAGGAAGTGGGGAGAGAGAGGAACGGGAGCTGGAGAATCAGCTGAGAGTTGATTCCAGAGCTTCACACACACGAGGACTAGGCACAGGATGGTGCAAAGGAAATTGCAATGCTAAAGGGAAACTAGCAAAACCCCGAGGACAAAGTTTCTTTGAAGAATCAGCTGAGTGGGAGGAGGAATCAGGTACTGATCAAACGGTATGTGCTCCGACACCAGAAAGACTGCAAAGAAGGTCTGTTCAAAGGCAGGACCGGTTGCAGGCTAGGAGCCAAAGGAAAAGGCCAGTAAACCAGGGAAGGAAGCAGGATTTCAAAGCTGTTAATTCTGCTAAGCCCAGAAGGACTGACCACTACTTACAAGGCAAGTGCAAAGGGTGTGGGCATAGAACGAACCGGCAGAGAAGCCTGGATTTTACCTCTGAATCAGAATATAGCAGTTCTAGTCTTGAACCTCCACACAGATATTATAGAAAGCCTGTTAGGAGGAGAGTCACTGCTAGTCAAGAAGCTTTTGCATTTCCTGATGAGAAACTATTAAGGGGGAGAAAAGCAAAAGGTTCCAACCCAGTTACAGAGGGGAACCGTGAGCTAAAGTGGAGAAACCTTTGTAAGCTTCTGAAGAACATACAACAGGTTAAACCAGAGATTACCCCAAGTTCAGAGCCCTACAATTCCCCATCAGAAATGGACGTAGACTGTCTCTCTGATAAATCAATGTCCTCTGCTGAATCGATGGATTGCAGTCTCTGTGTGTCTAATGTATAAAGCTTTTCCTTTATGCTGTATGAAACAAGTAAGAAGACGTCAGGAGTTCAGATATCATTGTATGCTTGGAAAGCAGACAAGTGGATAAAAACCCTCATGTGAAAGCCTAGCTAGTTTTATTGCTGCTGTAACGTCAGCTGAAAAAGCTAGTGGTTTAAAAGCTAAGAGGTAGCACTCTGAGTAATGTTTCAAACTTGAAGTCAGCAAGGAAAGTAAAGCTTTTCATATTGCCAAAGTCTGTGAGTAATGCACAAAGATATTTCTACTGCATTTGTAAATACTAGAAAATACTGCTATCAAGGTTGAGAAGTTTATGGAAGAAATTCACCTTGCATATTTTTGGAGAAGAATCCTATACCTTTGGTTGAATGTGTTTTACCTTTCTGGAATTTTGCCACAAATGATTTCCTTACAGAAAAATTAAAATAAAAGCAATTTATGTTATAAATTGTCCTGTGCTCCTTCTATTCGGACTGCTAACAAAAGCAAACCACAACTACAATTAAGGAGGTGATCCACCGTCTCTCATCAGGCAGGTGTCTATACCAAATAGCACTATAAGTGTCCAAACAGAGACAATCTGCCGTGCCACCCCTAGGGGCAGTGCGGTGAGGGCGTTGGAAGGCGTCACAATATTTATTTATTTATTATTTATTTATTTATTACAGTTGCTTATATACCACACTATTCGGTATCAGCGCGGTTTACAGTATAACAAAGTGACCAATACACACATTCTGTTTGGTTTTACATCGAACAGGAATATAAACTTGGATAACAGGGGCTGAACTATATACAAGAACTATTTACATGAAATATGCTATATACATGAAGTAAAATTCCTATAACATTGTCGAATTGCACAATAAATGATGAATCCGTTTTGAATAATTGAGACCTTGTGAGTATGGGCTGCAAAAGGGCGGTGTTTCTTAGGTGGTGCTAACTAAATTCATCGCTGGTTGGGTAGTATTGGAGGAAGAGGTGATATTTGATTGCCTTCCTGAATTGGCTATAGCTCGAATGTCTGGTGGGAGTGCATTCCAACATTTGGGGACGTAAAGACTGAAGGCCCTATTTGCTGTTGTGTTATTGCATTTTGTCAAGGTCTTCGGGGTTGCTAATAAATTTAGGGCTGTTGACCTCCTGGCTCTGTTGGGGGGCACTGTATGGATGAGATATAGCGCTGTAAAGACTGAAGGCCCTATTTGCTGTTGTGTTATTGCATTTTGTCAAGGTCTTCGGGGTTGCTAATAAATTTAGGGCTGTTGACCTCCTGGCTCTGTTGGGGGGCACTGTATGGATGAGATATAGCGCTATACAAATGCTCTGTAGTAGTAGTAAAGCAGTCTGATAACATAGCTGTAGGAGAAGACAACTCCTTGGGGAGGTGGGAGGGTTGTGAGGACTTATTCCTGCTGTCCATGAAGAACACCTGCTACAGGTAAGTTACTACCTTTTCTCCTTGGACAAGTAGGAATGAGTCCTCAAGCTTTCCCACTAGCACTCCTTGTGGCCTTGGTCATGTCATTTAACCTTCCACTGCCTTAGAAAAATCAAAATTATCAATGTTCCTGTTTAATGTACATTACCAAGTTAAAGTTACAATGTAAACTACTTTGACTAAAATGATAAAGCAATATAAAAAAACCTGTGAAATAAACAAACTACAGCCTACCGAAAACCAAGGAGGTCACGGGAAGCCCAACAGGGGCAAACTCAACTGCAAAATGGCGAGAGGTCAGAAAAACTCAACCACCAACTATGCACAAAATGAGAGAATTTCTCTTCCCTTTTTATAGTTCTTTTCTTTTTTTTTGGTAGTCTGGACAGAATAGAATGGGCCTAAGGGTGATGGAGTTGGATTCTAATCCCCAAACAGATTCCGGAGTACAGATTGGTTGAAGTTGCTGTCGCATTGGGAATCCCTCTCTAGGCAGTAGTGAGATACGAACATGTGGACCGAAGACTATGTTACAGCCCTGCAGATCTCTTCCATGGAGACTGAGCATAAGGTGACCACCGACACAGCCAAAGGTCTGACACAGTGAGCTGCGACATGACTATCAAGGCTCAGGCCTGCTTAGCCATAAGCAAAAGAGATGCAGTCCGCTAGCCAAACTGAAAGAGAGCATTTGGAAACAGCAGCTCCTAGCTTATTGGAGTCAAATGAAACAAAAAGCTGGATGGACTTTCTATGGGTGTTTGTCCACTCCAAATAGAAGGTCAAGGCCTACTTGCAGTCCCAGATGTGCAGCACAGCTTCCCCTCCATGTGCATGAGGTTGTGGGAATAAAGTTGGAAGAATAATTGACTGATTAAGGTGGAAGTCTGATACCACTTTCAGAAGGAATTTAGGATAAATGTGAAGAACCACTCTATTATGGTGGAATTTGGTGTAAGGCAGATGTACCACTAGGGTCTGAAGCTCACCTACTCTGCAAGCCAAAGTGACTACCACCAAAAACAGGACCTTCCAGGTCAATAACTTCAGAGAACAGGAAATGAGTGGCTCAAACAGAGCCTTCTTGAGCTGTGCAAGAACTACACTGAGATACCAAGACACTGCAGGAGGTTGGTAGGGAGGCTTCAAGAGAAGCAAGTCACACATAAAGTGAACAACTAAAGGCTGTAATGAGATAAACTTGCCCTCCACACCTCAATGGTAAGCACTAATTGCACTGAGGTGGACCCTGATGGACTTCGACTTAAGTCCAGACTCAAAGAGGTGTAGAAGATAGTCAAGCAGTTTTTGTGTGGAAAAGACAAAAGGGTCTAGAGCAGAGGTTCCCAACTCCAGTCCTGGAGGGCCAAACACCACTCAGGTTTTCAGGCTGTCCCTAATGAATATGCATGAGATACATTTGGATACAATGGAGGCAGTGCATGCAAATGCATCTCATGCATATGTACTAGGGACAGCCTGAAAACCTGAATGGTGTTTGGCCCTCCAGGACTGGAATTGGGAACCTCTGGTCTAGAGCCTGGCCCTCACACCAGACAGAAAACCTCTTCCACTTGCAAGAGTACGATTTTCTAATAGAGGCTCTCCTGGAGGCCAAAAGGACTTCAGTTACGCCATTCAACAGTTTGACCTCTGGAGTCTCAATGTGTGGATGAGACGATGGTGCAAGGAAGAGGGTTTTGGATTTGTTAGGAACTGGGGAACATTCTGGGGGAAAGAAGGGGATTTTCCAAAGAAATGGGCGCTACCTTAACTGAGATAGAACCAGGCTGCTGGCATTAACCTTTAAAAAGGAGATAGAGCAGCTTTTAAATTAGATAATAGGGGAAAGCCGACAGTCACCCAGGAGTGCATGGTTCGGAACAATGTATCCTTAAAGGATATTAGCAAAAGACTGAAGTTAGGGCATATCAGCAGAGAGGTTCCAATAAAGACAAAGGGAAGCCCAAATGCCCTTGAGTACAGAGCAAACAGAGCTTGAAGATTCCAAATTACTCCTGCCTACCGATAGCCAGATTAATATGAATAAAATACAGACTCTAAAATGCTTGTATGCAAATGCCAGAAGTCTAAAAAATAAGATGGGAGAGTTAGAATATATAGCACCAAAAGAGAGGTTAGATATGATTGGTATCTCAGAGACATGGTGGAAGGAGGACAACCAGTGGGACACTGTGATACCTGGGTACAACCTATATCGTAATGATAGAGTTGATAAAATTGGTGGAGGGGTTGCACTCTATCTTAGAGAGGGCATTGAGTCACAAAGGATTAAAGTTTTGCAGGAAACAAAATTCACTGTAGAATCTCTATGGATTGAAATTCCATGTAAAAAGGGGAAGGGGAAGACAGTGGGGGTGCACTATCGACCGCCTGGCTAGAATGACAAGTGCAAAGTTATGCACCTAAGAAAGAACAACCCTGTAAGGTTCCACATTAGGAACCACCACCCAAGAAAAAGATTTAGGCATCATCGTAGATAATATGCTAAACCCTCCACGCAGTGTGCAGCGGTGGCCAAGAGAGCAAATAGAATGCTAGGTATCATAAGGAAAGGAATGGAGACTAAAACAAAGGATATTATAATGCCTCTATATTATTCCATGGAGCGACCGCACCTTGAATATTGAATGCTATTCTGGTCACCGTATCTTAAAAAGGATATAGCATTATTAGAAAAGGTACAGAGAAGAGCCACCAAAATGGTAAAGGGGATGGAAGGATATGCCTATGAAGAGAGGTTAAAAAGGTCAGGGTCTTCAACCTGGAAAAGAGACGGCTGAGGGGAGATATGATAGATGTCTATAAATTAATGAATGGAGTGGAATGGGTAAACAAAGATTGATTGTTTACGTCATCAGAATATAGAAAGACTAGGGGACATGCAATGAAGCTACAGGGTAAACTATTTAAGACTAATAAGAGAAAATATTTTTTCACTCAACGTATAATCAAACTCTGGAATTTGTTACCGGAGGATGTAGTAAAAGCGGTTAGTGTAGCTGGGTTTAAGAAAAAGTTTGGACAAGTTCCTGGAGGAAATGTCCATAAACCATTACTAAAAGGGACCCAGGATATCACTGCTTGACCCAATACAAGTATTGTGGAACCTATGTCTTTTGGGGAAACTGCTAGGTAGTTATGACCTAGATTGGCCACTGTTGGAAACAGGATACTGGGCTTGATGGACCTTGGTCTGTCCCAGTATGGCATATCTTATATTGTTATGAACAAATGGATGATGAAATGCTCAAAGAAATCAGGGAAGCTAACAAAAAGTTACAACACAGTAATAATAATGGGTGATTTCAATTACCCCAGTATCGACTGGGTCAATGTCACGGCAGGACATGCTAGGGATATAAAGTTTCTTGATGAAATAAATGACTGCTTCATGGAGCAACTGGTTCATGAACAGACCAGAGGGGCAGCCATTTTGGACCTAGTCCTTAGTGGAACAGAAGATCTACTGCAAGAGATAAGGGTGTTGATGCCACTTGGCAATATGTTCATAGCATGATCGCATTTGATTTAATAAATGGAGGAAGGATAGCAAGGAAATCCACAGTACTACCTTTTAACTTTCAAAAGGGAAAGTACAACAAAATGAGGAAAATAATTAAGAAAAACTAAAAGGAGTAGTTGCAAAAGGTAAAGATTTACATCAAGCATGGATGTTGTTCAAAAATAGTATTTTGGAAGCCCAGATCTCCTGTATTCTACGCTTTAAGAAAAGTGAAAGGAAGTTGAAAAAACTGCCAGTATGGTTTAAAGGTGAGGTCAGAGAGGCTGTTATTGCCAAAACAGCATCTTTCAGGAAATGGAAAAAGGAGCCAAATGTCGAAAACTGGAAACAATATAAGCATTGGAAAGTTAGATCAAGGCACTGATAAGGCAGGCAAAGAGAGAATTTGAGAAGAAGCTTGCTGTGGAAGCAAAACGCATAATAAAGCCTTTTTCAAGTACATTCATAGTAAAAAAAAAACCTGTGAGAGTCAGTTGGACCATTAGATGATAGAGGGGTAAAAGGGGCACTAAGAGGGGACAAGACCATAACGGAGAGACAGAATGAATTCTTCGCTTCTGTCTTTACTGACCGTGAGTCAGTTGATACAGTGTATCTGGAATTTCAGAAAGCCTTTGACAAGGTCCCTCATGACAGACTCTTAGCGAAATTAAGACGTCATGGGAAAGGAGGCAGTGTACTATTATGGATCAGGTACTGCTTAAAAGATAAAAAAGCAGAGAGTAGGGCTAAATGGCCAATTTCCCTAACGGAGAAAATTGAATAGCGAAGTTCCCCAGGGATCTATGCTGGATCCGCTGCTTTTTAACATTCGCAAATGACCTGGATATGGGAATAATGAGTGAGGTAGTCAAATTTGCAGATGACACAAAATTATTCAAAGCTGTTAAAACCCAAGAGGATTGTGAAAAATTGCAAGAGGACCTTGATAAATTGGAAGACTGGGCATCCAAATGGCAGATGAAATTTAATATGGACAAGTGCAAAGTTATGCACCTAGGAAAGAACAACCCAAACTATAGCTACACAATGTAAGGTTCCATATTAAGAACCACCACCCAGGAAATAGATTTAAACATCATCGTGGATAAAGAGTAGTTACTCACCCGTAACAGGTGTTCTCCATGAGCAGCAGGAATCAGTCCTCACATATGGGTGTCATCGGCGCCGATGAAGCCCCAGCGGAGCATTTCCCCAGCTTTCCATGAAAGCCTTTGGGAATGTTGGCACGCATGCGCGGTTCCCTTCCCGCCTAAAGGTGCCATCTTACCTCAGTCAAATGACATAGCTAAGAACAGCACACAAAAATGTAAAACAAACTATGTACAACTGCAACTCCAAGGGGAGGAGGGAGGGTTGTGAGGACTGATTCCTGCTGCTCCTAGAGAACACCTGTTACAGGTGAGTAACTACTCTTTCTCCAGGACCAAGCAGGAAGTCAGTCCTCACATATGGGTGACTCCCTAGCTCTCGGCTACCAGGAACCCAGGCTGAACAAGAGAACTCCCTCTAGTCACAGCATCAAAGAAAGGCTTTTCAAGGACACAACCTCCACCGGTAGCCCAACAGAGGGCAGGAGGGCAGGAGTTGCCTAAACCTCAAAGAGATTCCGGAGTACTGCTTGGCCAAAAGCACTGTCCCTACGGGACTCCCTCTCCAGACAGTAATGGGCCACAAAAGTCTGGCTTGAAGACCAAGTTGCAGCCCTGCAGATGTCTACCAAGGGCACAGAGCGGAGATGAGCCACTGAGGCAGCCATTGCCCTGACACGATGGGCCGTGACCCTACCCTGCAAAGGAAGGTCAGCGCCTTGTAAGCCCAGGTGATACAGTCAGCCACCCAGATGGACAAGGTACGATTGGACACAGCCAACCCCAACTTATTGGGGTCAAAGGAGACGAAGAGCTGAGTAGCCCTTCTATGTCCCTGCGTATGGTCAAGGTAGAAGAATAAGGCCCTCCTACAGTCCAGGGTATGCAGCACTTCTTCAGCCTGGCTAGCATGAGGCCTAGGGAAGAATGTTGGAAGAACCACCTCCTGGTTGAGGTGGAAAGAGGAGACAACCTTGGGGAGGAACTTTGGATGAGTCCTAAGGACTACCCTGTTCCTATAAATCCTGGTGTAAGGTCTATCACAGACCAGGGCCTGAAGCTCACTCACTCGCCTAGCCGAGGTGAGGGCTATCAGGAAGAGAGTCTTCCAGGAAAGGAAGCGTAGAGGGCAAGTAGCCATCGGCTCAAAGGGTGGGCGAGTCAGTTGCTGCAAGACCACATTCAGCTCCCACTCAGGAACAGGAGGACGGATGGGGGGGCTTGAGCAAAAGCAAGCCCCTGAGAAAGCGGGAAACCAAGGGGTGACCAGACAGAGAATGTTCCTCCACCAGTGAGTGGTGAGCTGCTAGAGCTGAGAGGTGGACCCGAACAGAATTGGACTTAAGTCCCTGATATGATAAGTGCAGTAAGTACTGAAGCACTACTGGCACAGTACAGGAGAAAGGATCCTCTGTACGTAGCTGACGCCACACAGAAAACCTCTTCCATTTGAGGGCATAGGTTTTCCTAGTGGACTGTTTCCTAGAGGCTAGGACAACCTCCTCAACTTCCTGAGGTAGGCCCCAGGGAGCCAAAACTACCCTTGCAGCCTCCAGGCCATCAAATTGAGAGCTTTGAGATTGGTGTGCAGAAGGGAACCCTGCTCCTGTGAGAGAAGGTCGGGTTGTAACCCCATAGGTAGTGGGGAATCCACTGCCAGATGAAGCAGAAGTGGAAACCAAGGCTGCCTCGGCCACCTGGGAGCTACCAGCAGGACCGAGGCCTTGTCCTGAAGAGTCTTGAAAAGAGTTCGGGCCACCAAGGGTGTGGGAGGAAATGCATACAGGAGGCCCTGAGACCAGGACATCAGAAAAGCATATGGTGCTATCCTCAAAGGATGCGGCTGCCTGGAGCAGAACTTGGGCAGTTGCTTGTTCAGTGGACTGGCAAAGAGATCTATCCAAGGGAGACCCCACTTCAGGAAGATCTTCTGAACGACCAAGGGATGCAGCTGCCACTCGTGGGGCTGCAGAATTCTGCTCAACCGGTCGGCCAGGCAGTTCTCCTGGCCTGGAAGGTACACCACCCTTGAGAAGCATGTTGTGCTTTAGGGCAAAGGAACAAAGGTCTTGAGTCTCCCGACAAAGGAGCTTTGACCCAGTCCCACCCTGTTTGTTCACATAAAACATGGCTACCTGGTTGTCTGTTTGAATCAAGACTGAGTGGTGTGCTAGGGCCGGAGAAAAAGCCTTGAGAGCTAAGCGGATAGCTGGAAGTTCTAGGAGGTTGATCTGTTGGGCTGCCTCCCAGGTAGACCAGAGGCCTTGAGTGCACTTGTCCAGACAATGAGCACCCCAGCCCCGCAGAGAGGCGTCGGTGGTGAGGATCACCGAGTATTCTGGCATTTGGAAGGGCATCCCCTTCAGCAGATTGGGTGGATGTAGCCACCAGCTGAGGGAGGCCAAAAAGGGTCTGGACACCCTTATCCTGTCTCTTAGGCGGCCTGTGGCCTGAGACCACTGAGTCCGAAGGCACCACTGTGCAGGCCTCATATGGAGCCTGGCATTGGGAGTCACATGCACTGTCGAAGCCATGTGGCCCAGAAGTCTGAGACAGAGTCTGGCGGAGACCAGGGACCTATTTAGAAACTGTTTGGCCACGACCATCAGTCTTTGAGCCCTGTCTTCTGGCAAGAATGCCTTTGCCAGTTGAGAATCCAACCTTGCCCCTATGAACTCCAAGTTCTGGGAGGGGAGCAAAGTGGACTTTGCGAAGTTTATGACAAAGCCCACGTTTTGAAGCAGAGCGATGGTTCTGAGGGTGGCTTGTCTGGCCTCCAGGGACGTCTGACCCCTAATGAGCCAGTCGTCCAGATAGAGAAAGACAAAGATGCCTTGATTTCTCAGGTAAGCCGCAACCACTGCCAGGCACTTGGTAAAGACCCTGGGAGCGGAGGTTAGGCCAAAAGGTAGCACTCTGTACTGATAATGGTTTCCTCCCATAATGAACATGAGGTACTTTCTGTGGTCTGGATGAATGAGGATGTGAGTGTACGCATCCTTTAGATAAAAGGAGCATAGCCAATCTCCCTGCTGGAGGTAGGGCAGAAGTGTTCCAAGAGTAATTATCTTGAACTTTTCTTTCTCTAGGAACTTGTTGAGGTTCCTGAAGTCCAGAATGGGTCGAAGGCCACCGGTCCTTTTGGGTACCAGGAAATACCTGGAGTAGAATCCGTGACCTTGCAAGTGGGGAGGCACAGGCTCCACCGCCCTGTCCACCAACAGACCTTGGAGCTCTCGAAGGAGAAGGTCTGTGTGCAGGGGAGGCCTCAAGGGCTCCCCTGGGAAGTAAGGAGGAGGCTGTTGATGAAAATGCAGGGCATAGCCCTTTTGGACTATGTCCAGCACCCAACTGTCGGTGGTAATGAGAGGCCACTGGTGGGCAAAAAGTACAAGGCGACCGCCTGTGCAGGGCTGGGAAAGCAGGGACGGAGTGGCTACGCTCAAGGAGTCAAAAACCCCCACCCTGCTGAGTGGAAGCAGGGGCAGAAGGTTTGGGGGTCCTCTGCCTACGGGGCCCATTACCCTGGCCCTTGGCTTGCTGACCCTGGGGGGCAGCTTGGGCAGCCGGATATTGAGGGTACTGTTTGTAGGCAGTGCCCTTCCTCGGGCAAAAGGAATTTTTACCCGAGCCCTTCTTTTTATGTGAAGGGGCAGAGGTCTTCCTCGACAGCCTTGTCTGGGTCTCGAGCTGAGCGGCCTTGTCTGGGTCTCGAGCTGAGCGGCCTTCTCGGTCACAGGTTTGCCAAAAAGGTTCTCACCTCGGGAGGGGACAACGACCAACTTGTCCTGAACCCATGGCTCGAGGTCTGATGACTGCAGCCACGCCTGGCGTCGAGCCGCGATGCCGGCAGCCGCAACTCGGGCCGAAGCCTCAAATCCATCGTAGGTGGCGTGGGAAATGAACTTTGAGCATTCCCGAATCCCCGAGGACAAGGTCTTAAATCTCTGCAAGGGTTCCCCGGAGAGACCAGCAGAGAATCCGGCCAATTCCTTGGCCAGGTCCCGCAAGTACATGCCCATGTACAGCTGGTAAGACTGGACACGGCAAGCAAGCATAGACCCCTGGAAGTACTTTCTACCGACGCCATCAAGGTTGCGAGCCTCCCTGCCGGGGGGTACCGCAGAGTGCATCTTCTGGCTCTTCAGACGATGCATGGCCGATTCCACAACAATGGAATGGTGTGGTAGCTGTGCTTTCTGGAAACCAGGGCTTTTGCGGAGTCGATAGATGGAATCAACTCGCTTGCTCAGAACAGGCGCCGAGGCCGGTGCCTCCCACATCCGGAAGAGGAGCCGTTCCAGCATCGGAGGAACCGGGACAGTAAAGGCCTCCTTCGGAGGAGAGTCGTACTCTACAGCATCGAGCTCCTCGGCTCGAGGCTCTTCCTCGGGATCAGCAGGGATAGCCAAGGCAGCGGCCATATCCCGGACGAACTCCGAGAACCTAGTATCCTCCGGAGGGGATCTACTCTGGGGCTCAGACTGCGGTGAGTCCGACGGGATGCACCGAGTCTTAAAAGTATCGGGAGACTCCTCGTCCTCCGTCTCCCAGGCGGACTCATCCGAGGAGGAGTCAGGGTCTGACCCCGCGGGGCCCCGAGGCACCCGCCCCGACACCCTCGGTCCCAAACGGGAGGTCGAGGGAGACCTCGACTGAGGACGACTTCGAGCCACGAGGGACTCGAGTATCGGCTCGGTCTCCGGGGTTGACTTCGATGTCGACATCCCGGTGGTCGGGGCAGATGCACCAGACAGGCTGGCCATCAGTGCCCGCTGCTGCTCCATGAAGGCAGACATTCTGCACTCCAAGGCTGTCATCCTGAGACTCAGCTCGGGAGACACAGCAGCCACCGACTCGGGCCCCGGCGGCGCCGGGCCCGACGTCGGCTCTCTGGGAGGAGAGTCCACGAGGACTATGGGGCTTACGTGTCCAGCAGACTCCGGCTTCTCTTGGTCCACGGGCTCGGGACGGCGGTCGGGGGTCTTAGACCTGGCCCTCGAGGGACCAGGGACCTCCTCCGACGCTGCCCTCGCAAGCCGCTTCTTCCTCTTGCGTTCTCGGTCAGGGGACCCCCTGTCCAAGGAGCTTCGATGGCGCTCGGGATCGGAATCCCGAGATGTCGAGGCCTCAGATGAGGTCCGGGCCGGGCCGGAGGCAGAGTCCGAGAAAAACCTTTCCTTCTGATGCTGTCGACTCTTGAGTGCCTTGAAAGACATCTTCCCACATGGCACACACGACTTGGGGTCGTGGTCAGGGCCGAGGCACCGAAGGCAGCAGTCGTGTGTGTCGGTGAGGGACATAAGTTTCTTACACCGATCACACTTTTTGAAACCACTGGAAGCCATCAGGGAAAAAAGAGCCCCTGCGAGGTCAAAAGACCGGCCTTCCAGGGAAAAAAAAAATGAAAAAAGGGCACGAACGCCAGCCACGAAGGGCAAAAATCGAAAAAGAAATAAGCGGGCTCGAAACCGGTGTACCGAACCCGGCGGGAGGGGAACCGGCGTCGAACCGGAGAAAAATGGCAAAAAATCACCGAAGAAAAAATCACTTTTATCCGGGAGAACAGGACACACGTCCGATGGGCTTCTCGGAATAAAAGAGACTGAGGTAAGATGGCACCTTTAGGCGGGAAGGGAACCGCGCATGCGTGCCAGCATTCCCAAAGGCTTTCATGGAAAGCTGGGGAAATGCTCTGCTGGGGCTTCATTGGCGCCGATGACACCCATATGTGAGGACTGACTTCCTGCTTGGTCCTGGAGAACATGTTAAAACCCTCCGCCCAGTGTGTAAGCGGCAGCAAAGAAAGCAAATAGAATGCTAGGAATCATAAGGAAAAGAATGGAGAATAAAACAAAGGATATTATAATGCATTATAATACCTCTTGAATATTGTGTGCAATTCTGGTCGCCGTATCTTAAAAAGGATATAGCGTTATTAGAAAAGGTACAGACAAGAGCTACCAAAATGGTAAAGAGGATGATGCCCCTATGAGAAGAGGTTAAAAAGGTTAGGGCTCTTCAGTCTGGAAAAGAGATGGCTGAAGGGAGATATGATAAAGGTCTATAAATTAATGAATTGAGTAGAACGTGTAAATGTAGATCAATTGTTTACAGGAAACACAAAAAGCGAGCAGGTATGGAGGTCACATGCGCTTTATTAAAGTTGAAAAACCCCAACGCGTTTCGGCGATTGCCTTCATCAGGGGGTGCTGGAGGACAACAAAACAATATAATAAAAGAATATCATAAAGAATATGAATTATAAGAACACAAAGTTAAAAACATAAAGTATTAAAAAATATATACTATAAAAGTAATTATACAAGCATAACCACATGTAAATGACCATACTTAATATAAAAAAGGACAATTATAATATAACAAAATCATAATGTACTTACAAGTAGTCTTTATCAATATACTAGATGAAGAGCATAAAGTAGTAAAGGTATGGCATAGGACCAATCATATAGTTGACAATGCTAAAAGATGAGAATATCATTAATAACATAAATAGATAAATGAATAGTAAAAAATAATAGTAAAATACTAACATAGATATCAGCAACGGGAAACCCAGACCCAAGACGGAGCCATTCAAAACTCTGAAAAAAACTATCTTTGTATAATATCTCCCCAAATTGAACTATGCAAATCAAATTGAGGCACAGAAAAATGCTAAAATAACATTCTTAAAATTGTGCGTGTATTATACAGTCGGAAGGAACCCACCGTATAGCTCAGACCATTATAAATCAGAACAGCTATGTGCAAGAATGCAAACGGGCACCTACAATATTACAAACCAACTAGTACAGGATAATAGGGGCTCTAATATTGGATTAAGCGTCAAACTAATAAACATCTTGACTAAAAACTTGAATTCTTAGTGAAAGTGATTACCTTCAGCACTGCCGGCAAGCTATAACAACAATTCTTGAACGCTGAAATTGGCGCGCTTTTAAGATCAAAGGGTGCATCGTGATAAAATACATATGTATGAAGTAACATGAAAAAAAGGGGGTGTAATAAAACTTAATACTGCACCTCATCAAAATAACTTAGAACCAAATAATGCCAATAAAAAGAGTGAAAAAATAAGAAAGAACTTACAACGAGGTACCCGCAACTCTAAGGGGTATGTTTACTAAACTGCGTTAGTGCAATTCGCGTTAGGAGCCGCGGTAGTGAAAGAAACCCCAAATAAGGACATGGGCGGTACATCGTCACCACTACCGCGCGTTAGAAAAATTAACGAGCGTTACCGGGCGCCGTGCCGCATTACTGCGCGTTAATCGTAAGAAGACGTACAGACACAAAGCACTGAAACAGAGCTGTAGCACAATGGTTACAGTACTGACCGCTGTTACAGGCAGCATGGGTTCGAGTCCCCAGTGTGCCTAACGCAGAAGGCTGTCCCAGGCATCACCCTGTACATTACAGAGGGAAAGAGGAGGCATGTTTTTCGTTACGCTGAGTATTGGTGTCAGAAAAACACCCTCGGAGTGTGCCTAGCCACGTACGTTGGTGCGTGCGAGGTTGCGTGCATTGGTACGTGAGTAGCCTCGTGCGTAGCTGCGCGCGTACAATCGTGCGTGGGTACGTGTGATTTTACGTGCGTGGGTACGTGTGTTTTTACCAGTGTGGGCATCTTATTTTACAGACTCTGTAGGGTGTCTTGCACCTATGCATTATGCTAGCAGATGTACGTGTGATGGCCTATGGTTTATCAGAGCCTGTGAGCAGGTGCTGGGGTTTCACAGGGTTGGATTGTGCCAGTCACACCCATGATGCACTGCACATGCAAATCAGCTGTCCACAGATACACACCATGGGGAATGCAGCCCCACAGCACCTCGGCCTGGTAGGGGGGACTGACCATGTGCACCCCCACAGCACCTCGCCCTGGTAGGGGGTACTGACCGTGTGTTGTACTGGCACAGAGTAGCTACACACCGTCACATTGTGCGGGTACTGTGCTCACCCTGAGGGTGCAGTGAGGCACCCAGCACCAGTTCCACAGCACCGTCCATGGCACAGGTCCAAAGCAGTGTTAATGTGTGAGATAGGTAGGTTCTGCAGGACCACCTTGGACATCTCTATCTGTTTCAGTCAGGTGTAGCCCCCATGCACCACCACCCCCCTCCCCCAGGGCTGAGGGTGGCAAGCAGGGTCTCCCATCAAACGATCCACAGTATACCTCACTGCAAAGGTGGCAGTAGAGGGGAACATTAACCCTAGTCCTGCTGAGGAACAGACACCCCACAGGGCAGTCAATGCAGCTCTGTACACAGCCATAACACAATAGCAGACAGACATTAGGCTGCACCCCACCACTATCTGATATTCCCCTGGTGCAAGCCATCAGCCACTCCATCACAACACCTACCAGCTGCAAACAGTCTGCTAGTGCCCAGTGGAGATGCCTGCACCCAGAACTGGGATGTCAGCATACACAGCAAGCAGATACATCAGTGACTGGGCCCCAAAAGGAAACTCATATTTATCACATGAGAGAAATACTAGATAGCACTATGGGAGTGCCTAGCCATGCTGTGGTCACTGCACAGTCAGGGTGAGAGTGATCTCTCAGCAGGATATACTGAGGTCACCTTGTCTGTGTAGGTGGTGGCCGGGCACTGCAATGTGCCTGTCACTGCCCTATGCCCTGTGCAGATGCACCCTGGCCAGGCCACCCTGTCCGGCCTATACCCATGGTACCTTGCTCCTCATTATGCACAATGGCAGCCCAATACTGGCAACATTGCTGGCAGTGTGGGCTGTGGAAGGTGTTTTCAGCCACCACACACTGGATAGACAGACAGCCACCCCCACACCTATGCCAGCATTGTGCTACTATAGAGGTGGTCAGCAGCCATACCCACCACACCAGTCCTGGGCATAGTACAGGCATGGATATGGTACACAAGACTGTTGAGGGGTCACTCCCCAGGGTGGTGAACACTGTCAGAGACCAGACCTGCAGCATACACCGCAGACATCAGAATGATTGTTATGGTGGAGCTCAATGAGCAAAATGTGCTTAACATAGGAATTGATATCTGACAGTTATCATAGGAAACGTTTGATAGCTGTGTACCATATACCCAGGTGTAGGGTGGCATTGCTAAGGTATGCAACTGCTAGTGTTGGGAGATACAGGCAGGGCCCAATGTCTTGCCTCTCCAGGTGGCATTGGCCAATGGGGCCTGTGGGTGGGTGTGTGTCCCTGTTGGCTGCTGCTTTATGGCAGAGTTCCCCAACTCCAGTCCTGGTGTTCCAAACACTGTTCGGGTTTTCATGCTGTCCCTCATAAATATGCATGAGCTACATCTGCATACCATGGGGGTGGTGCATAGCTATGCAGCACAGGCATCTTTATTAGAGGCAGCATGAAACCGGAATGGTGTGGGGCCCTCCAGGACTGCATTTGCGGGACTCTGCTTTAGGTAATGTGCCTGTTTCTGGTGTCTGTGTTTGGTGTGATAAAATATAGGCCATGCGTATGTTCTCAGCAATAAAGGAGTGTCTTTACTATCACTGTTTAGTGGTGGGTAAAACTATGGGGACTGGGTTGGCAGGAGCCCCAGCTGGGATTTGAACCTGTGACCCTCTGGTCTTACAGGCACTGGCTGTGTCTGTTGCACCACATTGTGGCCACAGAGACAGTGCAGTCCCTGGAGTTAGTTAAACCGGCCTGACGAGTCAGAGACCCTGCTCTGCAACAGGTTTACTGTGGCCTCATTTACCTTGTATGCAGACAAAGGTGCACATAAACCTCAGAAAGGACCTCAGAAAAGGGGCACACACCCATAACCAAGCTGGGCAACAATGATATCATTGGGAAACATTACACCACACGCCCAGGACAGCTCCATTACAATGTAATGCTCTTTGAAAGGGTCTGCGGAGCGTAGACCCTTCCACACATCATTTCTTTTTATTTTGGTGCTTTCCAGGGAGTGTTGTTCCTTGTTGCCCATTGCTATCACTGTTGCCCAGCTGAATTATGCTTTTTAAAATGTTTCTTGTGGTCATTTTTAACGTTTTATGTGAAATTTTGTTCTGTGCACATGTATCACACTGCTCACGTTTTGTGGGTTTCCCCGGTTTTTCTGTACATTGCTGACGGAAATGGTTTCTCTTCCCTTTAAATGCCTTTAACGACAGGTTTTCATTCGCGTTGGAATTGAGCTCTGAAATTCAGCGCGTTAGTATGAGGGGAGCCTCTCCCCGCCCACTCTCCGCCCATTGACCCCTTCTCTCCGCCCACTCTCCACCTTCTGCGCTGTTTTAACGCGCCGCGGAGCTTTACGATCGTTAACTACGGTTAACGCGCGTAGTATGAGGTTAACGGTCGTTAGCGCGTCGGTATGCGCGTTATACGGCACTTACAATCGTTAACGTCGTATAACGCGCGTTAGTCACATTTACCGCACTTTAGTAAACATCCCCCTAAGTGTTGCAAACAAAAATGGAATGTATGCACTGTACCAACAGTTCTTGAGAAATGGTGGAATATAATTATTTTGCAATAAGCACACCAACATATTACCTATAAGGACATCAGTGAGCCACTTAAGATGTATGCATATAATAAAATTGTTGAAAAAGGGGAAAAAACTTTATATATAGCCAACCTTATAAAAAGCTTGCATAGGTTGTGATTCGATTCTAAAACGGGTTAACATACATGAGATATTGAAAGTCATAATGGCTAGGTGCAAAAATACAACCAGGCACCGACAAGGTTACAGACCATAAAAAGGAACTTTAACACTAAATTAAGCACCAAAACCATAACCTTAAAATCTTGATGGAAGCGATTACCTTCAGCACTGCCAGCAAATTGTAGCAACAACTCTTGAAAATGCTGAAAACGGCGCGCTTTTAAGGTCAGGGGGAACTGCATATGCATGAGGTAACCTGAGTATTTGCAAGGCAGTTAAACTACAAAAACGCAATCTGAAAGGAAAAAACGAGTGCCAACACTTTTCATAGTAGGCATAAGAGAAAAACTTAACCGACATAATGTAACTCATAAAATTAACTACATGAGGGAAACTTACAACGAATAGCAACAACACTAATTGCTGCAGACGGAAGCAATCGCAAAAACAAAGAAACCGGCGATACTTAAAGGGTTGCATATATAGAAATACGATAAAAATATATATAAAAATGTATATACAATTATTCTGCAATAAGTACCCAACCATAACACTTATAGGGGCAACAATCAACTGCTTATGAGTATACATAAAAACAAACAAAAGAAAAAAGGGGCAAAAAACTGGGGGCCAAGTTCAAGTCCTAGCCCTGAGGCTGAAACAGGTTAGCATACAGGAGATGTTGAAAGTCATAATGGCTATGTGCAAAAAATACAACCAGGCACCGACAATGTTACAAACCATCCACTCACATAAAATAGGCTTTAGAGGTCAAGGGGGTGCATAAGGAGAAATGCATATGCATAAAATACCCTGAGTATTTGTAAGGCAGTTTACTACAAAAATGCAATTTAAAAGAAAAAACCTACAATCTAAAAGAAAAAATGAGGGCCACACTTAGGTAGTAGGCATATGAGTAAAAACAGATGTAATGTAACTCATAGAATTGACTACAAAAGGGAAACTTGCAACAAAATGCCACAACACTAATTGTTGCAGATGGCAGCAATCGCGGAAACATTGTAACCAGCGATCCTTAAAGGATGGTGAAATAATTGCATATGTGCAAATGCAATAAAAATATATTAAAAATATATATAAAAATATATATTTAAAAAAAATATTTAAAAAAAGGTATATATAATTATTTTGCAATAAGTGCCCAACCATAATACTTGTAGGGGCAACAATCAACTACTTATGAGTATACATAAAAAACCAAAGAAAAGAAAAGCAAAAAACTCTTAGTAAGATCAAAAAGGTTAAAATGCTAATATGAAGCCTGTCTTGTAAAAAGCTTGCATAGGCTATAAAAAACCGCCAGATTTAAATCCTGATTCAGACCCTGAGGCTCAACAGATTGTAACTCATAAATGAACCGCTGTTCAAGTTTGAGTAAAAGTGAATCTATATTGCCTCCACGCCAATGTGGATGTACAACTTTCAAAACAAAAAATTTTAAGTCAGAAACAAGATGATCCTTTTCCATCCAATGAGCAACCATTGGTTTATCTGGAATACGTCTTCCTAGACAACTTTTGTGTTCTATAATTCGTGTCTTAACAAAAGCGTGCCGTTTTCAGCATTTTCAAGAGTTGTTGCTACAATTTGCTGGCAGTGCTGAAGGTAATCTCTTCCATCAAGATTTTAAGGTTATGGTTTTTGTGCTTGTTGTTGTTAAGTGCCGTCGAGTCTGAGTCGACTCATGGCGACCCTCTGGATAGCTATCCTAAATTGTGTTCGGTCTTCAGCCAGGCGGCTCATTGTTGACAGACTGGTACCCATAGCTGCTGTTATTGTATCGATCCATCTTATTGCTGGCCTTCCTCTTTTGCGTTGACCTTCTATCTTGCCAAGCATGATGTCTTTCTCTAATGATCTCTCTCTTCGCATGATGTGTCCAAAGTATGAAAGTCGAAGTCTTGTCATCTGAGCTTCTAAAGAAAGCTTAGGTTTGATCTCCTCTAGTACTGACTGGTTTGTTCTTCGGGCAGTCCATGGTATACACAGTATTCGCCGCCAGCACCATAATTCAAAGGCATCAATTTTCTTCCTGTCTGTCTTTTTCACTGTCCAGCTTTCACATCCATATGATGTTATTGAAAATACCATGGCTTGAACAAGTCGAATCTTTGTATGGAGAGAGATATCTCTGCTCTTGAGAATCTTATCTAGGTCTTTCATAGCCATTCTGCCAAGAGCAATGCGTCGTCTGATTTCTTGACTGCTTGTTGCTTCTTTATTGATAGTTGATCCAAGTAGGTTAAAGTTGTTCACGATTTCAATTTCTTCTCCTTCAACGATGAACCTGTTGATTATGCCAGTTGTCATGATCTTTGTCTTCTTTACATTAAGGTGCAGGCCCATTTTGAGACTATGTTCTTTGATTGTGAGAAGCAAATGTTTCAGATCATCTTCACTTTCAGCCAGTAATGTGGTATCATCAGCATAGCGAAGGTTGTTGATGAGTCTTCCACCAATCTTCACACCTCTGTTATCTTCATACAATCCTGCTTCTCTGATGATTTGTTCTGCATATAAATTAAACAGGTAGGGGGAAAGTATGCAGCCTTGTCTTACACCTTTGCTTATTTTAAACCATTCTGTTTCTCCTTGTTCCGTTCGAACTGTTGCTTCTTGATCAATGTACAGATTTTGCAAGAGAACGACCAGGTGTTCAGGTATACCCATGCTTCTTAATGTGGCCCAGAGTTTCTCATGGTTTACACAGTCAAAAGCCTTGCTATAGTCGATAAAGCACAAATAGATATCCTTTTGGTATTCTTTAGTCTTTTCAAGGATCCATCTCACATCCGCAATGATGTCTCTCGTTCCTCGCCCTTTCCTGAACCCTGCTTGCACGTCAGGTAGTTCTTGTTCCAGGTATGGTTGTAGTCTCTTTTGAATAATCTTCAGTAGAATCTTGCTGGCATGTGGGATCAGAGTGATTGTGCGATAATTTCCACAGTCAGTTGGATCATCTTTCTTTAGTATTGGTATAAACACAGATCTTTTCCAGTCAGTTGGCCATGATGTTGTCTTCCATATTTCTTGGCAGAGCCTTGTAAGTACGGTAACAGCTGCATCAGATTGCTGCAATACTTCTATGGGAATGCTATCAATGCCTGGTGCTTTGTTCTTTGATAAGGCTTTCAATGCTGCTTCAACTTCTTCTTTCTCTCCAATGGTTCCCGATGATAAGGTACAGGTTGAAACGGCTGTTGGTCCACTTGATCTTTATCATATAAAAACTCTGTATATTCCTTCCACCTTTTCTTGATCTTCTCAGCATCATTCAACATAGAACCTTGAGCATCTTGTAACATTCCAATTCGAGGCTGGAACTTTTTCTTTAACTCTCGTAGCTTTAGGAAAGCCGATCTTGTTCTTCCTCTAATAGTTTCTGCTTCTATTTCCTTGCAAGTGTCATTGTAGTACTTTTCCTTGTCCTGTCTTGCTGCACGTTGGAAATCTCTGTTGAGTTCTGCGATTGTCTTTCTTTCTCCTCTGGCTTTAGCTTCTCTGCGTTTCTGGGCAATTTTCAGAGTTTCTTCCGTCATCCATTTTGGCCGTTTTTGCTTTTTCACCTTTTGTAGAGACTTCTCGCTTTCTTCCAACACAACCTTCTTGATGTCATTCCATAACTCTTCCGGAGCTCTGTCATTTGTATCTAAAGCAGCAAATCGATTTTGCAGACAGTCTTTAAATTCCAGTGGTATATTCTCAAGGTCATATTTTGCTGCATTCATGAGTGGTTTGCTCTTTTTCAACTTTAGCTTGAGTTTGCATACTAGTAGTTGATGATCTGTACCACTGTCAGCTCCAGGTTTTGTCTTTGTTGATGTTACAGAGCTTTTCCATCGTTGACTTCCACAGATGTAGTCAATTTGATTTTTATACAATCCATTGGGTGAGGTCCATGTGTACAGTCGCCGCTTGTGTTGCTGGAAGAAGGTGTTTGAGATGAATAGATCATTGGTCTTGCAGAATTCTATCAATCTTTCTCCAGCTTCATTTCTGTTGCCAAGTCCATATTTTCCAACTACTTTGCCTTCTTCTTTGTTGCCAACTTTTGCGTTCCAGTCACCCATGACTATCAGGATATCCTGTTTGCATGTTCTGTCAATTTCAGCTTGTACTTGTTCATAGAACTCTTCAATTTCATTCTCTTCTGCAGCTGTTGTTGGGGCATATACTTGAATTATAGTTGTGTTGATAGGCAATCCTCGTAGACGAATAGAGATTAAGCGTTCGCTTACTGCATTGTATTTCATTACAGTTCTTGCAAGTTTCTTCTTTATTATAAATGCAACACTATTTCTTCTTTGTCTTTCATTTCCAGCACAGTAGACCATGTGATCATCTGATGCAAAGTGCCCGATGCCAGTCCATTTCAGCTCGCTGACACCCAACAGATCAAGTTGTACACGTTCCATTTCATTCTTGACCACCTCCAACTTTCCTTGGTTCATGCTTCGTACGTTCCATGTTCCAATGTGTAAGACATCTTTACAGCTTCTGACTCTCATTTTGTGCTTAATTTAGTGTTAAAGTTCCTTTTTTTGAGAGCAGATGGTCTGTAACCTTGTCTGTGCCTGGTTGTATATTGATAAAGACTACTTGTAAGTACATCATGATTTTGTTATATTATAATTGTTTGTACTTTTTTATATTAAGTATGGTCATTTACATGTGGTTATGCTTGTATAATTACTTTTATAGTATATAGTTTTAAATATTGTATGTTTTTAACTTTGTGTTCTTATAATTCATATTCTTTATGATATTATTTTATTATATTGTTTTGTTGTCCTCCAGCACCCCCTGATGAAGGCAATCGCCGAAACACGTTGGGGTTTTTCAACTTTAATAAAGCGCATGTGACCTCCATACCTGCTCGCTTTTTGTGTTTCCTGAGAAGGTTTTGCGAGCAGTTGCTCCTGTTGTATTCTCGATCAATTGTTTACACCATAAAACAGTAGAACGACTAGGGGACATGCAATGAAGCTACAGGGTAAACTATTTAAGACTAATAAGAGAAAATATTTTTTCACTCAACATGTAATCAAACTTTTGAATTTGTTACCAGAGGATGTAGTAAAAACTGTTGGTGTAGCTGGATTTAAAAAAGGTTTGGACAAGTTCCTGGAGGAAAGGTCCATAATCCATTATTAGAGGGGACCTGGGAAATCCACTGCTTGCCTCAGTACAAACATTGTGGAACTAGTGTCTTTTGGGGAAACTGCTAGGTACTTGTGACCTAAATTGGCCACTGTTGGAAACAAGATACTGGGCTTGATGGACCTTGGTCTGACTACAAAAGCTGTTGCTACATATGATCGACATGAGTGGAAGATTACAGATTATACCATTTTCGTAGCACATATGTTACTTTATAGGAAGGTTTGACTTGACAGTTTTAAAGATAACATTTATCTATTATACATAATAGGGTCTATTTTACTTACAATCTTCTGGTTGTTTTATTACTTTAACATATTTTATTTTTTAACACTATATGCACTCTGACCCTCATTTTTTGGCGCAAAAAGCTTTGCTGTCTTTAAATGGACGTTGGTTTTGTAGTACAGCTCTTTGTTTTACTAGCGTCCTGAAATTTAGGGCTTCTTTGAAAGGCAAGTCTCTCTGTTCCTCCCGCTTCTTATACCAGTGTAGTTTTTTATTATTTAAATGTGTTGTTTTCATAGTATGCTCCCTGATTTTACCTGTGTTTGCTCCACTCCATAGGGTCTACATATTGCACAGGAAACATTAAGTTAAGCAACAACACAAGTAAGTTTAACTATTCAATGTTGGGTTGTCCTCCTCTTCCCTCTTCTGCTTTTCAGTGTTTGTTTGGCTCATGGCTCATTCGTACACATAGGCTAATCTCAGGATTTCATTATATATGTTTCTCTAAGCAAAAATATTAGGATTGATACAAGTCATGTTAACATAACATGTTATCTAGTTAACCTGCATGTCTTTTAGACACATTGTGATCCACACTATGAATGTTTTAAGCAAATATACCAGCACTGATTTCACTCACATTAAGTTAACGTCTTTTGGTTAACTTGTATGTTTTTTAAACATATCGAGGCACATTCCAATGTGGCCATCCAGGCCCCTGTGCATCCGATCAAATCGGGCGACCAGAGGTAGACCTGATTCAGATCCCGCGGGGGCTAGATGTGCCTGCGGGATCAGAATTGGGTCTAGGGCTTGAACATGCAGGCCGGCCCCGATTCCGATCGGCCTGCACGCACAGTCACTTGCCCAGCTACCTCAGTCAGGCTCCTGAATGGAGCCGCAGTGCCATGGCATCCCGTCACCAATGCACTGTATCTCCATTCAGGAGCCGTGAATGCCGGCCACCGTTGATTTTCTTCATTCCCCGCAGCCAGACCCTCGATCCAGCATCCCATGGCCAGGGTCTGGCTGTGGGGAACTTCTTGCACCCACCTACTGTATGGTAACCTGCCTGATGCCCAGCCTCTTATTCCAGAGGGGTTCCACTTGATAGCGGTCCAATATTCAGGTAACAAGTAACCCTATATGAATTTCCTCTCCTTTCAAGCTCCCTATGTTAGGTATAGAGTTAATGGGATTCAGATTTCATGTGGCAACTTTGTCTTGTCATGCCTCCATCTCTTCAGTCAGTGTCACTGGAGGTTCCAGTTGGCCGAGTGTAGAAGGGCACACTATGGGGACAGCAGAAGGGACCTGAAGTGGGATTCAAGAGGGGAATGAGGGGAAAATGAATCCCCCTTCAGCAATGTTCCCTCTAGTTTTCTGTAGGCTGTGTGCGCATAAAATATCAGCTGTGAAGCTTTTGAAGGAAGGTTAAATTTTTGTGCGCCACATAACAACACTCGGAGTTATATACTGTACTTTAAAATTTGACTGCACGTCAGAATACAGTATGTACACCACATTGATTGCACTAGAAAATATTGTAGAACTTGTGAAAACCATAAATACACAACAACTTTTCAATTTTAAGAAGTCTGTGTTGTTTTCTATCAGAATCAGAACCGTAATTTTTCTGCGCTCTGTTGTAAAGTATGTGCGCTCACTCGGCGAGGTGTGTGCGCGTGCACACGCACACAGCTTAGAGGGAACAGTGCCCTTCAGGTATCCTTGTCTCAGGATGGACTACTGTCTTCCATCTTGTGCTAACATCTCCAGCTCTAGGCCTAAGTAAGAAATAGCCTGCTGACTCTTCACTCTGGAACTGCAGAATTAGCAGCTTGAGCTATGGAATGAGCTAACATCCTGAAATCATAGAGTTGACACAATGAGAGGTGCTGATCTTAACGACTCTGAAAACTACACAGCTATTGAAACTACCACCTCGGCTCCTTGGTTAGGCAAAGGGGAACAAAAAGAAGAACTAGGTGGCAGGATGGAGTTGATCAACATCAGCATCTGGAGTTAATCTGCAGGAAACATGGTTAGCACAAGGCGAAAAAGAACTGCCATGAGAATGGGGAGACAGGATGCCACAAGGGAAAGCAAAGGGCAAGAGGGCAAAAGATTAAAAAGTAGATTTGCTTGAAAAAAATAGGGAATAAGAAAGAAAGGAAATCTGCCTATCAGCAGTTTTGGCTCAAGCCTAAAAAAATGAAAATAAATATAGGAGAGAAACTGATGCATAGACAGACACTAGCTGATCTCCACTGGAGTGACGCTGTCTCTGTCTCAGGATCCTTTACACTCGAGTCAGGTGCTTTGCATGCTATAGATGTATAGATCCTATGTATTGATATTGAAATTTGTACCTTATCATTTAAATGCGAAGCTTGTGATGTTACAGACCTGACAAATAAAAGTTTCCACGCTCTTATGGTGGCACGAGCAATTTGTTTAAGGTGGATCCTGTATATATTATGTATGCTGAGGTGAACATTGCAGCCACAATCCCTAAATAGAAAATCCCCAAATAATCCTATGGAAAGCCCACGAAAACCCCAACACTACCTTTCGTTGCAGCCCGGCAACAGGATCCGTCAACATCCAGGGGCTCTTATTCCACTGCTGCGGTGGAATAAGTCCCCCATCTAAGTTCACGGCCCCAGACATAGAGGGCCAACCTCAGAATCGGCCCTGTACGTCCAGAGTCACAGACCGCCCAGGTCCTGCCCTTGCTCCAGCTCCAGAATGCCTCCTCCCGCCCCATCTAAGCCTCTCCGCACATATGCGTTGTTCATATGAGGAGGCTTTTGCTGGGGCAAGTAGGGGGGGGCGGATAGCGGGGATAGATGTCCCAACGAGACATCCATCCCTGCTATTCACAGGACAAATGATCCCCATTATGATCATCTTTTGATTTCACTATGTTTGGATATTATTTTAGCCTTGCTCTCTGCTTTTATGTTATATGCCGAGTTTCATGTTTATACATGATTTTAAGTCCATTTGCATTAATTAATTTATTATCTTTTATTGTTGATGTCAAGATTTTCTATTCCTATTGTTTTTATTTTTTATGGTTGCTTTTTGAGGCTTACTTCCCCCCTTAAGAAGGCTTCACAGCCAAAACGCATTGGGAGTTTTCTGAAATAAAGCTGCTTAAACCATCCTGTGCCTGAGAGACAAACTTAGGCCAGAAAAAAGGCAGCCCTAACTTTATGTGGATTGCTATCCAGATAACGGGCTGAATATTACAGCAATCCAGATAGCTACATTGGTCACCACTGAATCCAGATATTTAGCACTGGCCATTATCTGGATACTGGCACTGAATATCTAGATTTAAATTAGCTATAGCAGCCTGCAATTTTTAAAAAAGGCATAAATTGCTGCAGCTGAATATTGACCCCTTTGCTTTTATTCAACTAAACTCCGTACTGGATTTCTTCTTCATTTAGGTGACAGAAGAATCACTAACATAGGTCCCTGAAGTTGAAGCATCCTTCTCTTTACCCTATCACACATGAGCACTGTAGGTAAGAAGAAAATCTTCCCCTTCAATTAACAGCCCTCTAAATGTGGGTCTAAAAGGAGGCATCAGAGAGGCCTTACATTTTTAAAAGTTTTACTTTAAAGCTTGAAGCTGAAAGCAGCTGAAGCAGCTGCATACGTCTTGTAGCGCTATACAAATGATCCATAGTAGCAGAACCAGAGGGGTGAGCACTAAAGCGCTTCTGCAGCTATTACCGAAAAGGAACAGCACATGTGTAGTGCTTCATTCATACTTGATTTGTTTCAAGAAGCCAGTGGAAACACTCAGACTGAAATCAAAACAAGGGTGGGTCTTTCTTTAATGCCCTAACTAAACCTAATGTCATATTTTCAGAATCCTGTGAAGCATCTTTCAAAGCTTACTACATATACAACTATCTGAGTGATGAACAGCTTTAGGGAATGTATTAATGGCTTTGTATTTATATTTAAAAGGTCAGAATAAATTGAAAAAATGCTCTTTAACTAGACTGCAGAGCCAATCTCAAAAATATAATGGACAAACAGCTGTTTATCACCCCCTAAAAGGTTGTTTCTACTCAATATCAGCAAAGACAAATGTGCCTATCTTTGCTCTGACGCAGTTCCAGAGATTCAAATTATGCAAACAACCATGTTGAAAAGGTCCCTTGAGTGGTGGGAATCTACCTCAGAAGCTCTGGGTGTAGCTGCAAGTGGGCTGCTTGGGCAGAATTTATAGCAATGTTTTGATGTGGTTACGACACAACACCTAGCAGCAGCCACTTTTCTGAATCTCCCATGTGAACCATCATTCTGGCACAAAACCAAAGCTGACTTGAGCAGAGAGTGACATCGTGCAAGTGGCCTTGCTTCTGCAACTTACTGGCACATATCCTTAGCAGTGTGGACCGGATGAATGGGGTAGACTGGAAGAGTCACTTAGTCTTTCGCAGTTGATGTTCTGCTCTCTCTCTCTACATATAGATATAATAGCAGTAGGGAGCTGCAATCTGTCTGTCCCTGGAGGACAGGATAGGAATTTGTTCTCACTCTACCCCAGTTATGCTCTTACTCCTCGGGTTCAACCCCCAATGCAACAAGTTGTTGGGGTGTACATGCCTTAACGCTTCCAGCCAAACCTCATCGCTAAGAGCCTATGCACCCACCAAACCCCCAGTGGAAGAAGCATCAGGTGGCAGCATGATTCCCTGAAGAAGAAAGGCAGATTTGCAGCAGTGCACCAGAGGGGCTCTCACCACCTTCCTACCCCACCAGCATACATATAACTGGACCTGCAGACATGCTGGCAAGGTGAGAGGGGTGCAGGAGACGGGAAGGGAGGATAAGAGGAGACAGAAGAGAAGAGAAAGGAAAAGGGTGAAAAAGAGGATGGTCGTAAAAGGGACTGACTCAAATCTCCCTCCAATATCATTTAAACCCCCCTGTCCTGTACTTAAGCCCCTCACCCAGCCTGCTGAGGACACAGAGGGAGGACTGAGAGTGAGTGACACTGATGGAGAGATTGAGAGTAAGAGAGAGAGAGAGGGAGAGTGACTAGTGGGGAGAAACACAGGGGCTTGAAAGAGGGGAGTAACTGATAGGGAGGATAAGGATTGGGAGAGAAAGTGAAAGTGAGACGTGGTGAAGAAGGAGGAATTGAGGGAGGGTGATTGATGGGGAGAGAGAGATAATGTCTGGAGAAAGAGGGGGATTTAGAGAGAGAGAGGGAGAGTGACTGGTGAGCTCCTGTTAGTATTGGAGCTGAGAGGTGAGGAGTGGAGGGTCCAAAAGCTCAGGACAGGTGATGAGATCAGGCTGAATTAACAAGGCCAAAGAAAGTGAAGAGCTCCTCTTGAATTTCACCGGTATCAGCTAACATTACTATGTAAGTTACAGAATAAATGCATTTGAAAAACCATCTGCTCCAATATTGTTCCAGCATACATAAACAGACTGAGAAACCCAAAAGACATATGTGCCTGCGTTAAGAAGGGTTTGGGATTTAGCTCATGACTTTTTCAGGCATTCAATAGAAACGGAATTATCTGTGCAAAAATGTCAATGTAACATTATTAACTTTCAAAATCATAGCCTATACCATGTGAAAATTGGGTCCTTTCATTCCCTCTGGCACATAAGATTCATATCTGATTCATTCAATTACATGAGCTTAACCTCACCTCTTATGTATCCAGATATTACCATATCTTGGATATATAATCATGAAAGATAGGATCTAAGCTATTTTAGATAGATATGTTTAAGTACAGTAATGAAGCACTAATGCACAATTCCCAGAGAAACATACAGTATAATCAAAAGATAGATTAATTATAAAAAATGCATAACTTCAGTTGTCCACTGTGACTCCCAAAGGAACTAAAGGTCTTCAATGTTACATTCACTATTGATCTTTCTGAAACAATCTTCTTTCATAATCTCCCTTTCCTGCTGTTTCCCAAAATATTTCCAATATACCGATTCTCAAATCATTTCCTGAATTTTCTCTACGGAAGTGTTTGGCCAGTGGTGCAGGGACGTGCTTCCTGACACAAATCTAAGACATTATAATCAGGGTCAGCGTCAGAATTAGTTCAAGGAGTTGGTGTCCTAGGCAAACTTTAAGCCTTATGCCCCACTGGCTGTCAGAATCTACTGTTTAGCTTTGAATGCCCTGCTCACTGCCACTACCCCCACCCACAAGATGCTGTTCTAAGCGAGCGCCTAATTTGCCTAGTGGTTAGGCCGGCCCTGATTATAAATATTTTATGCAGGTAAATTATATAGGCATACAATAGTATTATGCTATACAAACAAGTACCACATTTAGAAAAAAGTATCACTTTTCATGGAAATTAT
This sequence comes from Ichthyophis bannanicus, assembly GCA_033557465.1. Taxonomy (NCBI): domain Eukaryota; kingdom Metazoa; phylum Chordata; class Amphibia; order Gymnophiona; family Ichthyophiidae; genus Ichthyophis; species Ichthyophis bannanicus. The sequence continues at coordinate 945,193,280 of CM066034.1, forward strand.
TTATTGATGTTTTGTTATGTTACACTTCATAACTGTCTTATTTGTGTAGAGGGGCATTTTAGAAAAGACATCTGAATACAATCTGGGATATCAAAGCAAGAACGTCTGAACAAAAAGCAGGCACATCTAGGTGCAGACATGATTTATATATGTGGACATACCCGATATGGACATCTGCGGGTGCATCCACATAGACATCTAGGTTCTGAAATACTATTCTGGGGATGCCTAACAATAGCCTAATGGCTCAAAACATTATGAACAGGGAAGCCAGGGTTCAAATCCCATTGCTCCTATCACTGAAACTGTGCTGAGTACTGGGAATGAAGCACTATCTTCTCTATGCCCCTCAGGATGTTTTTCAAAACGAGCATTTTTCAGATGCTTATTTGTGCCTGGAGCAGGTCTAAACTTAGACGCAATTCCAGACATCAAGGACATTTCTGAGATCAGGCAGTGATGTCCGGGTTCCTGGGAATGTGCCAGCCATGCTTCCACCATACCCCCTCATGTTGGGGGCATCCATAGACCCAGCTTCTAAAATGACTCTGTATCAGACGTCCAAGGCATGAGAATAGGGCTTCTAAAATGACCCTGTAGTTAACTGAACAGAAAAAGTAGAACATTACTGTGTAGCATTCAGTATGAACTGGGTAAGTGGAAGAACTAGAAAGCTAAAGTAGCAGACTCAGTAGATGAACTGGGACTAGAAGGTTCTGGAGTTCCGCTAACGTTCTGCTACTTTCAGACATGAGAGAGTCTGGTGTTGCAACCATTGTTCTCAGTCATACTACAGTACAATCATTCTGCATGTGTAACTTTAAAAGCCCTTTTACTAAAGCCCGCTAAGGCGATACAAATAAACATGAAGTGCAAAGGCTCCGCATTAGCTGTCAGGGGGTGTGTCCATCACGCTCTCAGCAGTTAACCTTAACATGCAGAGCACTTAACGCGGGTGTACCTAACAACACCCATAGAGGTATTGTTAGGTATACTCCTCCTTATTGCCACGTTGCCACTGAGGCCATGTCAAATGCCCTCACGCTAGTGGCAACGCGCTCTCTACACCCACACTCCCATTTCCCCGCCCCATTGCATGATGGTCACCTACCCCACACATTACTGCACAGTTGCTGGAATGCCCCCATGTTAACGTTCCCGGCTGCTAGTTGTTGCTTGTTAAAATGCATGTTCACCAGTTACCAAGCTTTAGTAAAAGGGCCCCCCAGTGATTAAAATGTATCAAAAGAAAGATCAATACAAGGAAAGTCAAATAAATACCTCTTCTCCAATGATGAGAGAGCTGACAGCAGCTCCATCTTTCAAGGACCATATCTGCACTCCCCCTGATATTCCTACAGTCTTTGATAAAACAAAGATAAACCAAGAGATCAACATGCAGAACATAGACTGGATGTAGAAAGAAAACCAACAAACCTGATAACAGAGTTGGGCAGCTTGTTAAAGACATTGCCTCCAGCAAACAAGATGAACTAAATTATCAGTGAACATTACTATGTATCATACTTCTGCATACATTTTAGTTTCCTCCTGCTTCTTTGGGTTTCCTAATTAATGCCACTGGCCTCTAGTGGCATTACATAAACCTGCATTTCTAACTAGTCAAGTTCCCCCCACCCCCCTCAATTTTTAACCTTCTACCGCAGTGCTTCCCAAAATTTTATCCATTATGACTCCATTTTGACACTTAAAAATTCACGAGTCCCCAGATGATGAAGAAAATCAAGTTGCAGACCTCCACTCCCCACATCCAAAGCATGAAATCAACAGCAGTGGCATAAACAGCAAAAGCAGCAGTCAGCACAGGGCCCTCTGTGTCATTTTGCACTCACAGACCCCTGTACTCTGCATGGGTTTCTATTCCTAAAAGAAAGCCCACACAGGAGGGGCAGAGCGTGAAAGTTTACCAATTCATAGACCCCATGCTGACTCTTACCAGTGGAAACTCAGAGAAAAGGGAAGCAAATATGTTTCTGTGACGCCCCATCTACTGATAACGTGGCCCCATTTGGGATTCTGACTCACAGCTTGAGAACCACTGCTCTAGTGGTCATCTTTGCGGATGATACCAAAATCTGTAATAGAGTAGACACCCAGGAAGGAGTAGATAACATGAGGAGGGAATTAGCTAAGCTTGAAGAATGGCAGCTGAGAATTAATGCTAAAAAATGCAGGGTCATGCATTTGGGCTGCAAAAATCCAAGGGAGTGGTACAGTGTAGGAGGTGAAGCTCTTATGTACACAAAAGAAGAGTGGGACCTGGGCGTGATTGTGTCTGACGATCTTAAAGTAGTTAAACAGGTAGAAAAGGCAAAGACGAAAGCCAGAAGGATGTTTGGGTGCATAGGGAGAGGAATGGCCAGCAGAAGAAAGGAGGTGATAGTGCCTCTGTATAAGTCTTTGATGCAACCTCATTTGGAGTATTGTGTACAATTCTGGAGATCACACCTTCAAAAGGATATAAACAGGATGGAGTCGGTGCAGAGGGTGGCTACTAAAATGGTTAGAGGTCTTCGTTATAAAGCATATGAGGACAGACTTAAGGATCTTAATATGTATACTTTAGAGGAAAGGCGGAATAGAGGAGATATGATTGAGACATTTAAATACCTCCGTGGCATGAATGTACTGGAGGAGAGCCTCTTTCAATTGAAAGCAAGCTCTGCTATGAGGGGACATAGGATGAGGGTGAAAGAGTGAGTCAGGTGTAATATGTGGAAATATTTCTTTACAGAAAGAGTGGTAGATACATGGAATATCTCCCAGTGGAGGTGGTAGAGATGAGGACAGTATCTGAATTCAAAAAAGCATGGGACAGACACAGAGGTTTTCTAAAAGAAAAAAGGTGACTATTGTAATAGTTGATATGGAAGGGCAGACTAGATAGGCCATGTGATCTTTCTCTGCCATCACGCTTCTTTGTTTCTATGTTTCTACTGTATCTTATCTTACCCTATCATCATACTTGACAATTAGGGGCTGTAGACCAAACCATCACCCAGAGTGCCTCATGTAGTGACTTTGCAAAAATGTACTTACTGTGAAAAAGAGTGCAAAACAGGAGGAAACTTGCAAAAACACCACATTTGAGGTATTTTACGCTATTTTGCACATGAAGTAAACTTTTGTTAAGTCACTTCATAAAAGTTCTCTTCCCAGAAGCAAACTTTCACGTGAAGTCTGCTTTGCATTAAAATTTATTTAAATTTGCTAGTAATGAGCTGCTGCAATGCAAAATCACATAAAGCAATTTGTTAATGCCAAAGATAGCAAAAATGAGTATGCTGAAATGGCTTTGTGGGCACCTCTGCATGTATAGTAAGATTTTTCAGAGCTGCTGAAAAAAGAGGCATTTTGCAGGTGGCAACTGCTATTTAATAGGCTTTCACGGCCCAAATCAGAGGGTCTCCTAGTGCACCCTTCCAGGGAACGTCCTTATCCTGATGGGCCAGTAGCCCCTGTAGTCCCACCACTCTAGGTGCTGCCCATTACATTATGAAACCTGAGGGCTGGTCCTGCTCCCACCCCTTCCATAGAACTTCAATTCACCCAGTGGTCGGGGGATGTGGGGGACAGAAGCACTACCACGAGGAGTAAGTGACAACGATTTTGGTAGAGGGAGCCACCAGGGAAGGAGCACATAAGGATTATTTCTGCCTGCCACATTCATTGGACCCTTCGGGTGAGCTGGGCTTTCTGGGGAGTAAGGAAGGAGTTGTCCCTCAGATTTACTGATGTAAAGGGATGAGGCTTAGAGGGGTGGAACTGCCAAGAGTCTCTTTTGGACTCCTTAATCCCAAGTTGGGGGTAGGGATGGGGAAAGGGACTGTGGGAACTACTGGCCCACCAGTCAGCAGAGGCCTCCCCCCCCTCCTCCCCGAGGGGATACCAGGGGTCTTCAAATTGCACAATGGCTGCTAAGTGCTTCTTTTAAAAAAATATTTTTGCATGTTGTCACTGTTGGGAATGTGCAACATCCTCAGCCATGGCATCATACAAATAATTTCTTGTGAAATTTAGCCAAATTTGGCTGTGGGATGCAGATGAGCCATTTGCATCACATAACTAGATTATTGTAATAGCATACTTCAAGGCCTCCCAAAGCAGACACTAGCCTACCTACAGCTTGCACAAAACACTGTTGCACATATAATAATGAAAGCATCTAATTCAGATCATTTAACACCAATCCTACACAGTCTTCACTAGCGCCCTATAGCCAGTAGAAACAAATACAAGCATCTGGTTATTATTTTCAAGCTACTACATGATATATCATCTTCACACATAGCATCACTTATATCCAAAACCCCAGACACCACATAAAGAAAGGATTGTTCACAAAACTCACTATGCATACCAGTTGACTTTTGTAAAGCAAACAAAACAACAGACAAAAGAGCATTCTCTCATTATGACCCAACTCTTTGGAATTCACTTCCTGCCACAATGAGAGAAGTTAAAGATCATACTGACTTTAGAAAAAGATTAAAGACATTCCTTTTCAACGAGCACTATGGTCAGTTCCCACTCAGAATCTTCCCCATCCTAGCAAAAGGTAAACTTATTCCACTGTATCAATTCTCTGTCCATGCTTAATCCTTTCAAGAAACCACAGTTATATGCCTTTATGGAACATCAAAGCGTCAAATCACCTACGTCTTGCTTACCAGTGAAAATGTAAATAGTTTACTTATGTTTTTGTACATAGTTAACTCTGTTCGATGTACTGTTCATTGCAAACCACCTTGATTGCCAGATAAGGTGGTATATAAGAATGTGAAAGAAATAAATCAATACATAAATTTCACAAAAATGGGTGCTAACCCACAAACATTTTCTCAGGTTAATACAGGAGGCTCAGAATTGTATGTATGTGCAATCTGAGCTCGGCCACTAGGTGTCATCATTATGCAACAGGTTCAACTATTTATTAGGGCCGTATGCACTAGAGTGTGATAAGAATGTTAGGAAGCATCAGCAATAAAATAAAAGATAAGAACACAGCAAAGCAGATGTATTTGTTCCTCCTGTACCCCTTTCCTTTGTATCGTATACATTTCTCCCGTCTGAGAAGATGCTGACAATGTAGGATTTCGCTAATAGGCAATTATGTATCTTTCACTTAAAAGTGTGAAATACACTTGCTTTTTCTTTCTTCTCCTTGAGACTGAAACAAGAATTTGTGCCTAACAGATCAGATTCCCAGGCTGAAGACCTAGCTTTCCAAGTCTTGAATTCTGGCTGTTAGCATTATAAGGCATTGTTAGTGTGCCTTTCGCATTGCACAAAAAGTCAGTTTGATTTTTACTTAACCACAACTACACCACAAATGGAGAAACATAAAAAACAGAAAACATTTTCTTACCACGCAGTGCTCATTTTCAGGAAAGAGAAGGTCAACAAATAAGAAATGGTCATTATTTATGCTCAAAACATTGGAAGGGTGATTCAGTTCTTTGGGGTTGTAGATGTAAACTGATCCCTAAAAATGAATAGAAAAATTCAACTTCTTATTCTTTTATCATGTGGTAATTCCTTGAACCATATCTGCAAAATCACTGGGAATATGCTGAAATTCTAGATTAGACACTGAGGGCCCGATATTCAAACGCATTTACACGATTTCCAGATCTGTAAACCGCGTAAATGCTGTTTAGAGGGATATTCAGGAATACCCGCAAGTAATGCTGTTACACACCCCGATGCTAACCATGTAGTATCAGGGTGTGTCATGGAGTGGAGGCGGCACCCGTGGCGATGTTGCACTGCTGTCCGATTAGTGACCTGTGGGTAAAGACAGGCGCAGAAAAAGCTGGCCTATCTTTACCTGTGGGAGCTAACCGGGCAGTGGTGCAATACTGCTGCTGCCTGGTTAGCTTCTGCGACATCTGCGGCTGCGTGACGACCCCAGATATTTAATGTCAGGGCTGCATACGACCACAGCATTGAATGTCCACATTTAATGTTCAGCGCCGACGACTAGCCACTGTAATTGCTCTAGCCACCGGCGCTGAATATCGGGCTCTGAGGATTTACTTAGTGTGTTAGACAACAAAAGAATTTTTTAGTGACTCATAAAGCAATGTCCAGCTAGTGTGAGAAAACACTGTGAAGATGAGGTATCCAACACAGCACTCTGATAGTACACAAAGCGTAGTTACTAACCTGTAACAGGTGTTCTCCAGGGACCACAGGAATCAGTCCTCACATATGGGTGACGTCGATGCCAACAGAAACCTGCACGGAAGCTTCTCTCCAGCTTTCAAAGAAAGCCTTTGGGAAATGCACCATGCTTGCATAGCCCCCTTCCCGCCCAAGGGTGCCATCTCGCTTCAGTCAAATGACATAGCTAAAGATGGCAACAATGATAAAGAAGCATCATCGGGAGAAGGGAGGGTTATGAAGACTGATTCCTGATATCCCCGGAGAACATCTGTTACAGATGAGTAACTACGCTTTCTCTGGGAACAAGCAGGAAGTCAGTCTTCACATATGGGACTCCCTAGCTATAGGCCACCGAAAAACCTGTAGAAATGCCACGGGTTAGCCATGAGCAGCAGTAATTGAGTCTTAAGGTAACAGACTCTCAAGAGACTCAAGTGTCCAATGAGAACCAGAACTCCGGCAGACTGAACACAGAAAGGTCAGAAGGCAGGAGTTGCCTACACACCGAACAGATGATGGAGTACAGCCTGGCCGAAGGCACTGTCCCATCAGGATTCCCTCTCCAGGCAGTAATGAGCTGTGAAAGTGTGGACTGAAGACCAGGTGGCGGCTCGGCACATGTCCGACAGAGAGACAGAATGCAGGTTTGTAACAGATGCTGCCATGGCCCTGACGCTGTATGCTGTGATCTGGCGCTCCAGCGAGAGCCCAGCCAGCTCATAGGCAAGGCCAATGCAGTCCGCCACCCAAGTGGACAGAGTATGCTTCGTCACCACCTCCTCCAGCCGACTGGGGTCATAGAGATGAAAAGCTGAGAGGCTTTGCGGTGGCCTTGGGTACGTTGATGGTAGAAGGACAGTGCACTCTTACAGTCAAGGGTATGCAGTACAGTCTCCGCCAGGCTGGTGTAAAGCCATAGAAAGAATGATGGGAGCACCACCTCCTGAATGAAGTGGAAGGGGGACACCACCTTAGGAAGAACTTGGGGTGCGTACAGAGCACCATCCTGTTCTTATAGAACCTTGTGAATGGCAGATTCACTACTAACACCTGAACCTCTCTGACCCTGTGAGCGGACGTAAGCACCACTAGGAAGACGACCTTCCATGAGAGGTTACCGCAGGTGGCAGGTACCCTGGGGCTCAAACAGCGGCCCGGTGAGCATAGATAGCATCACAATGAGGTTCCACTCCACCGCTGGAGGGCAGATGGAGGGCTTGGATAACAAGATGCCCTGCAAGAAGCAGGTCATGAGGGGATGGACAGAGAGGGGCTTGCCCTCGATAAAGTGGTGGTGCGCTGCTAGAGCACTCAGGTGCACTCTGACCAAGTTGAACTTCAGTCCTGCCTGCATCACGAGGAGCAAATATTGCAGTACAAGCTGCACAGAGCACGAGAATGGGTTAACTTGCTGTTCCATGCACCACACTGAGAATCTGTGCCATTTGAAGGCATAGGGTCATCCCATTTGCTCATAGGTAAGGGTAATGCAGTCTGCCACCCAAGTGGATAGAGTTCACTTAACCACTGTGAGCCCCAGCGGGCTGTGGTCATAGGATATGAAAAGCTATTGAGTTTTGTGGTGGCCCTGAGTCCATTGCAGGTAGAAGGACAGAGCTCTCTTGCAATCCAGAGTATGGAGAATGGTCTCCGCCCTACCGGGGTGAGGCCTGGGAAAGAAGGTGATGAGCACTCCTCCTGAATGAGGTGGAATGGAGACACTACCTTTGGCAGAAACGTGGGGTGTATGCGGAGCACCATCTTGTTCTTGTAGAACCTCGTGTAAGGAGGCTCTGCCATCAGAGCCTGGAGTTCACTGACTCTGCAAGCTGCTGTGAGTGCTACCAGGAAGGCAACCTTCCAGGAGAGGTACTGCAGGTGGCAGGTGCCAAAGGCTCAAATGGAGGCTAAGTGAGTTGCGAGAGCAGCACATTAAGGTCCCATTCTGCCGCCGGAGGACGGACGGGGGGTCTGGATAACATGAGACCCCATAGGAACCTAGACACAAGGGGCTGAGCCGAGAGGGGTTTCCCCTCAATGGAGTAGTGATGCACTGCGATGGCGCTTAGGTGTACTCTGACTGAGTTGGACTTCAGACCCGCCTGTGATAGGTGAGCAGGTATTGGAGTACCACATGCACTGAGCAGGAGAACAGGTTCATCCACTTTTCTGTGCACCACACTGAGAAATGGTGCCACTTGACGGCATACACCCTTCTCATGGAGGCTTTACGAGAGGCCATGAGAATCTCTCCCACATCTCGTGGGAGGTTGAAGGGGGCTATCGCTACCCTTTCAGCAGCCAAATCGTGAGCAAGAGTAACCCCAGATTGGGATGTACAAGAGAGCCCTGCTCTTGCGAGAGTAGTCCTGGGGCTTGATCCAGGGGAATTGGCGGTACCGTCGATATATAGAGGAGCAGTGGGAACCAGGGCTGTCTGGGCCATCGAGGGGCTATCAGCACTAGCGATGCTCTGTCGCGCTGATCTTTGAAAGGGTCTTGGATATTAGCGGCATTGGAGGGAAGGTGTACAGGAGAGAGACCTCAATGAAAAACTTAGAAAAAATGAACAAACAGACCTAAGAAGTGATGCCAAGGCAAGTTGGCTTGGGGAGGGAAGGAACTGGTAAGCAAATCAGACATAACTTGAGAAAAAAAATCTGACTTTTTCCGGGGAAAACTGGACAGCATCCAAAGGGCTCAGTGGAAAAAAGGAGAGTGAGGCAAGATGGCACCCTTGGGCAGGAAGTGGACCACAAATGCATGGTGCATCTCACAAAGGCTTTCTTTTAAAGCTGGGGAGATGCTTCTATATGGACTCCATTGGCACTGATGTCACCCATATGTGAGGGCTGACTTCCTGCTTGTTTTTTATTTATTTATTTTTTTAACAGGTTTTATATACTGCTTTATCATTTCAATCAAAGCAGCTTACATTGTAACTTAAACTTGGTAATGTACATTATTTATTTATTTAATATTTTTTGTATACCGCACTATTTATCATCAGTGCGGTTCACAGTGTAACAATAAAACACATAGGTCAGATGACTGGCCTTCGTTTACAGATTACAGGGAGATAAAATGGTGGTAAACAGGGATATTGATAACTTGGATTTTTCTAAGGCAATGGAGGGTTAAGTGACTTGCCCAAGGCCACAGGGAGTGCTGGTGGGAACTGAACCCTGGTCTCTGGGTTCTCAAGCCAATGCTCTAACCATTAGGCCACTCCTCCACACCGCTGTGCCTGGAGAACAGTGATTTCATATACTATGGGCCCACTTTTCGAAACCTTTACACAAGTAATTTCCATAGTTACCTGTGTAAAGGCTTTATCTGTGATTTTGAGAACGGCACCTACACGGGTAGTGCCCTTCGAAAAAGCACAGTTACTTACCTGTAACAGGTGATCTCTGGGAACAGCAGGAATAAGTCTTCACATATGGGTACGTCGGTACCGACGGAGTCTGCGCGGGAACGCTTCCCAGCGTCCAATCAGAAAGCTTTTGGAAGCATCCCAACACGCCTGCGTGCTGCCTTCCCGCCTTCCCAACTGCCTCTCCTCAGTTAAGTTTTAAAGCTGAGACAAAGAGAGAGAGAGCAAGGAAGGGAAAGATAGAGATAGAGAAATGCAACTCCTAGGGGAGGTGGGTGGGTTGTGAAGACTTATTCCTGCTGTTCCCAGAGATCACCTGTTACAGGTAAGTAACTGTGCTATCTCCAGGAACAAGCAGGAATGAGTCTTCACATATGGGGACTCCCAAGGTCAGATGCCCGGAGGGAGTCCTAGCATGTTGCAAGTCTAGAACGAGCCATGCTATTCCTGAGGACCTCAGGCATCCTGGGGATGGAGGGTAGGAGTTGAATACAGAAAAGGAGCTGTGGAACAGCTGGCTAGAACAGGGCTTCAAAAGGGGAAGACCCTGTATCGAGGGCATTTAGTAGTGAAATACTGTAATCTGGGCCTCCCTTGTTGGCATTGCACAAGTGCACTGAGCTACATATGGATCTGATAGAAGAGCCAGTGAAAGTGCTCAAGGGGTAACTCACTGAAAAGTAGAGGTAATAAAGTAGAATAAAAACAAGTGGAGGTCAGAACCCTTCAGTGTGAGAAATAGCCCCAGGGGAAAACTGGGGTATTATGAAAGGTAGAGCTTCAGCGGAGACGTAGAAGGTACTATTAAAGAAAGCTTAAGCTGTTTTGGTCCAAAAATAGTACAAATCTAGGACCAAGACAAAAAATGAGTCTGACCCAACTGGACTGGGGTTGGGATCAGTCCATGTAGGGAAGAAAGGGTATGGAGACCCCTGTATCTGATAAGAAAGTAAGGACAGACTCAGGAGCGCTAAGCTTTAGAGCAACTGAAGCTGCGCAATGTCTTTCCTAAATGGGGTCAATTAGGAAAGAAAAAGGGTACTTGGAGAGCTTCAGTAGTACCTAACCTGAAAAGGTTATGGTAAGGAAAAAGTTTGTTGATTACCACAGGGAGTGGTTATAGCGGTAGCCCCCTAAGTATGCTGGCACAGCATTGATAGGGGTAGTGCCCATCTGTCAGGATCATATAGGAATGTAAGGATATCTGAACCTAACAGACAGATAGATAAGTAGATGGATACAGATCTATCTAAAAATATATCTCATATCTATAAAGATATATGTCTATATATATTGTAACACTTGGTTTGCAGCTTGTCGTGCTGTGAGGGCTTGTGTGCATCAGTGATGCTGAGAGCTAAACTATCGGTAGTTTAACTACTGGCAGGGTCTCCCAAGATGGACAGGTCTCAGCTGAGGTGCCAGACGAAGACAAACCACCCATCTGGGCAGCAGCAGAATGGGATAGTGTTGACGGTGGAGGATCACATTTCTGTGACAACGGCAACAACACCAAACTTAAACTGCGCGGAAGGAAGGCCCGGCAATCTACTTCTGTATCTTGCCATGAAAACCCAATGGATAGTTACAACAAAACAAATTGTGCTATGGTGCTGGAAGATGAGACTCCCAGGTCGGAAGGCACTCAACTAGCTACTGGGGAAGAGCTGAAGACTTTTCAGAGTAAAGCCAGCATTTATGATGTGGTTGGATCAAAGCCTTCGGGAAGTCTGACTGCTGATGTAGCTGCGCATGAAATGAGAGTCAGAAGCTGTAAAGATGTCTTACACATTGGAACATGGAACGTACGAAGCATGAACCAAGGGAAGTTGGAAGTGGTCAAGAATGAAATGGAACGTGTACAACTTGATCTGTTGGGTGTCAGCGAACTGAAATGGACTGGCATCGGGCACTTTGCATCAGATGATCACATGGTCTACTATGCTGGAAATGAAAGACAAAGAAGAAATGGTGTTGCATTTATAATAAAGAAGAAACTTGCAAGAACTGTAATGAAATACAATGCAGTCAGCGAACGCTTAATCTCTATTCGTCTACGAGGATTGCCTATCAACACAACTATAATTCAAGTGTATGCCCCAACAACAGCTGCAGAAGAGAATGAAATTGAAGAGTTCTATGAACAAGTACAAGCTGAAATTGACAGAACATGCAAACAGGATATCCTGATAGTCATGGGTGACTGGAACGCAAAAGTTGGCAACAAAGAAGAAGGCAAAGTAGTTGGAAAATATGGACTTGGCAACAGAAATGAAGCTGGAGAAAGATTGATAGAATTCTGCAAGACCAATGATCTATTCATCTCAAACACCTTCTTTCAGCAACACAAGCGACGACTGTACACATGGACTTCACCCAATGGATTGTATAAAAATCAAATTGACTACATCTGTGGAAGTCAACGATGGAAAAGCTCTGTAACATCAACAAAGACAAAACCTGGAGCTGACTGTGGTACAGATCATCAACTACTAGTATGCAAACTCAAGCTAAAGTTGAAAAAGAGCAAACCACTCATGAATGCACCAAAATATGACCTTGAGAATATACCACTGGAATTTAAAGACTGCCTGCAAAATCGATTTGCTGCCTTAGATACAAATGACAGAGCTCCGGAAGAGTTATGGAATGACATCAAGAAGGTTGTGCTGGAAGAAAGCGAGAAGTCTCTACAAAAGGTGAAAAAGCAAAAACGGCCAAAATGGATGACGGAAGAAACTCTGAAAATTGCCCAGAAACGCAGAGAAGCTAAAGCCAAAGGAGAAAGAAAGACAATCGCAGAACTCAACAGAGATTTCCAACGTGCAGCAAGACAGGACAAGGAAAAGTACTACAATGACACTTGCAAGGAAATAGAAGCAGAAACTATTAGAGGAAGAACAAGATCGGCTTTCCTAAAGCTGCGAGAGTTAAAGAAAAAGTTCCAGCCTCGAATTGGAATGTTACAAGATGCTCAAGGTTCTATGTTGAATGATGCTGAGAAGATCAAGAAAAGGTGGAAGGAATATACAGAGTTTTTATATGATAAAGATCAAGTGGACCAACAGCCGTTTTAACCTATACCTTATGATCAGGAACCATTGGTGATGAAAGAAGAAGTTGAAGCAGCATTGAAAGCCTTATCAAAGAACAAAGCACCAGGCATTGATAGCATTCCCATAGAAGTATTGCAGCAATCTGATGCAGCTGTTACCGTACTTACAAGGCTCTGCCAAGAAATATGGAAGACAACATCATGGCCAACTGACTGGAAAAGATCTGTGTTTATACCAATATTAAAGAAAGGTGATCCAACTGACTGTGGAAATTATCGCACAATCGCTCTGATCCCACATGCCAGCAAGATTCTACTGAAGATTATTCAAAAGAGACTACAGCCATACCTAGAACAAGAACTACCTGAAGTGCAAGCAGGGTTCAGGAAAGGGCGAGGAACGAGAGACATCATTGCGGATGTGAGATGGATCCTTGAAAAGACTAAAGAATACCAAAAGGATATCTATTTGTGCTTTATCGACTATAGCAAGGTTTTTGACTGTGTAAACCATGAGAAACTCTGGGCCACATTAAGAAGCATGGGTATACCAGAACACCTGATCGTACTCTTGCACAATCTGTACATTGATCAAGAAGCAACAGTTCGAACGGAACAAGGAGAAACAGAATGGTTTAAAATAAGCAAAGGTGTAAGACAAGGCTGCATACTTTCCCCCTACCTGTTTAATTTATATGCAGAACAAATCATCAGAGAAGCAGGACTGTATGAAGACAACAGAGGTGTGAAGATTGGTGGAAGACTCATCAACAACCTTCGCTATGCTGATGATACCACATTACTGGCTGAAAGTGAAGATGATCTGAAACATTTGCTTCTCACAATCAAAGAACATAGTCTCAAAATGGGCCTGCACCTTAATGTAAAGAAGACAAAGATCATGACAACTGGCATAATCAACAGGTTCATCGTTGAAGGAGAAGAAATTGAAATCGTGAACAACTTTAACCTACTTGGATCAACTATCAATAAAGAAGCAACAAGCAGTCAAGAAATCAGACGACGCATTGCTCTTGGCAGAATGGCTATGAAAGACCTAGATAAGATTCTCAAGAGCAGAGATGTCTCTCTCCATACAAAGATTCGACTTGTTCAAGCCATGGTATTTTCAATAACATCATATGGATGTGAAAGCTGGACAGTGAAAAAGACAGACAGGAAGAAAATTGATGCCTTTGAATTATGGTGCTGGCAGCGAATACTGTGTATACCATGGACTGCCCGAAGAACAAACCAGTCGGTACTAGAAGAGATCAAACCTAAGCTTTCTTTAGAAGCTCAGATGACAAGACTTCGACTTTCATACTTCGGACACATCATGCGAAGAGAGAGATCATTAGAGAAAGACATCATGCTTGGCAAGATAGAAGGTCAACGCAAAAGAGGAAGGCCAGCAATGAGATGGATTGCTACAATAACAGCAGCTACGGGTACCAGTCTGTCAACAATGAGCCGCCTGACTGAAGACCGAACACAATTTAGGATAGCTATCCAGAGGGTCGCCATGAGTCGACTCCGACTCGACGGCACTTAACAACAACAACATTGTAACACGGAAGATCTGCCCTCTGCCTCAGAAACACAAATATCTGCTGTGTATAGCTTGGATTCTGACAGGCAGGCATTTCAGAAGGTTCCTAGTTACCATAGGCAACATAAACAAACTCAGACACGAGGTCTGCAGGCACGCCTAGTTAGCAAGCATTCCCCAACTGATGAGGAAAACAGCTTTCACCTGGGCAAGGGAATGCCCATGAAGCTGTATAAAAAATGCTCAAGGCAAACAGAGTTAGATTCAAAAGATCTAGGAGCTTCAGGAGATTCAGGAGATGCAGGAGCTTGGCAAGACAAGGGAAACTTGCAGGATTCGGAAGGAAGCTCAGAATACTCAGACACAGAGTTTGAATTGCCTGAAACTTTGAGCAGGAAGCCACAGAGGAATTATCAGAAGGAAACAAAGAAAGTTTCACCACGAGAGGTCAGCTACAGGAAACACTTACCTCTGACGCAGTGTGAATTTCCCAGGCACCTGGCTGAGTTGAAGGAACGTGAGGCAGCTAGAAACAAACCGTATGTATTTGAGAAGCAGAGCTGTTTAAAACAGTTACAAGCCCTTGAGAGGGAAAGCAGTCCTGTTGAGGATGTGTGTATGTTTGATCCTGATGAATGTATGCCAGTATTTATTTATTTATTTTAGTTATTTAACATCTCTTCTATACCGCGCTATTAAAATCAGCGCGGTGTACATCGAACAAAATATACTGCAATGCATACATGTAACATTGAGTTTACAGAGAACAAGGGAATATATAACATGGAATAACAGGGATAACTATGTACAATCAAAATGTACAATCCATGAGAAAAGTCTTCATTTAACAGAAGAGAGCAGTGCTATGAGTTGCAGCCGAATACAAAAGGCAGGAGGTTCAAAAGTTTTAAAGAGAAAGCTTGCTTAGATAGAGGTGTCTCTCCTTCCTGCTACTACAAGCTATATGACAATTATCTGCCTTGTTGTGAAGAGGGCTGTGCAGAGAGCTCTGAGAGAGAGATGGAGTTCAGAAAGCTACAGACTTTCTATCCTAAGGAAAAGACTGTAATTGATGAGCCTATGATTACAGAGACTAGTATTATAAGTCCATGTGTTGAGGAAATGGATTGCTCTTTGCTTATGTCTGATATGAGTTCTTCTTTGCGCTGAAGCTAAAGACAAGAGTGCCTTATAACAGCTGAAAAAGCTAAGAAGAGACTGTTAGCATATTAGATAAAACTGCTCGCGGTGATTTATGATTTTTGGTTGAAGCAAGACGCTGTATTTAAGTTTTTCTTCAGTTGTGCCAAAATAATGGTTGTATCCTGAGTTCTTTTGTATTATACTATTTTTGAAAATCCAACCCCGGGAGGGGAATAAAATCCTTTTTGAAAACCTGACCACTCTGACTCGCAACTACCACTTTTCATTAAGAAAGGTCAGGCCCAGCAGTCTGGCTGGCTGCTTACGCCACAGTTCGGCCCCTGCTGGTGACAATATATATATATATATTGAAATATATACACATATAGGGTATATATGCATATATCTATAAAGAGATATGTATGGGTAGAAGACACTCAGATAGATATATATATATATATATATGTATCTATATATATCTTTATATACCTAGACGAAATAGGTAGGCATATAGACACATGTCTCCAGGCATATGGATGGAGAGATGTCCATAGAACCCCATCCCCTATAGGGATATAGGGAGAGAGGAAGATTCATCTAACAGCAAGAAGGTTGATACCTGCTTGAAGAGGTAAATAGAGAATCCTCTTTTCCTGGTTATGACTGGCAGAGTCAGAGGAAAGGTCTCCCTGACAAGAAGAAGGCTGAATTCTTTGCAGAATTTGAGCTCTTGAATAACCAGGATGGCCTACGTGAAAATTGCAGAGGATAACGTCAGTCTGCAGGCAGGAAGTCCAGATATCTCCAGAATTGCAGTATGGAGATTGGATAGAGGAGGCCTCTGGAGGAAGATACCCCAGTGATCCACCTATGAGGGCAAGATGGGTATTAGGCGTCCTCTAGCTGCCATTGGAGAAAGTTATCTCTGACGAGAAGACTCAAGGAGATATGGGCCAAGCCAGGGAATTGGCCCTCCTTTAGGCTTTCACGTAATAAAAGGCCTGATGCTTATGCCTCAAAAGAGATTTAGGATAAGATGGAAAGGGCAGGGAATACCCGCCAGACATGACTGGGGGAACCCTCTTCCCTTAACCATCTGGGGTTATCTGCTAGGCAAGATACTAATGCTCTCTAGCAAAGGCCCATAGTGCAAAGCTACTCTGTAGGGATGCAGAGAGCATGCTGCAGGTTAGTGGAAGCAAAAGCTGACAGTGGAAAGCTAGCAGGTGACCAGCTATTCTGCCAAGGCAAAGAATAGAAGTTAACCAACCAGAATGTGATAATAGGGGTTCCCAACAAGGTTAATAACCTGTTTGGGACTTAGCACTGAGGCTAGGAGGATTGCTAGTGGAGGGGAAGCCCTGGTTGCGTAGAGAACACAACCAGTGGCTTAACCACTAGGAATTGCTGTATCTGCAGCAACTACCAGGGCAGCATAGAAAATGTCTTTTCCCTCTTCCTTTCTTTAGATTGGAAAAAAGAAACAACAGACATGGTAGGACTTCCTATTGTCTGATGAGCTGCCCTAAGGTAACAAGGGGGAAAACAACTCCAGAAGGGAGAATCCCCCGGTAGAAAAGGTAGAGGACTATAGGGGCTTACCAGTGTAAAAGAGCCACTCTTACAAACCAAATGTTGTAGTAAGAGGGAGGTAAGACAGAGTTGCAAGAGACCGACTATGGAGGAAGTCTCTGACAGGGTAGATGATACATGCTAGTACAGGGAAACAACTGTCTATTGATAGTTGTTACCTCTTTTTCCCTCAAGAGGAAGAGGAAAAACTGTTAAGTATGGGCATAATCACCATAAGACTCTTAGAAAAAAGATGTCTCATGAAGAGATATCTAGGTAGGTGAGGAGAATTTAGTGCAGATACTGCCAGTGAAAGAAGCAGACTGCCACCCTAACCCTCAACCAAGAGGGGCAATGATCTATTTGAAACCCTGCGACTGCTGGGTTTGTTGACCCTGTTGAGGTTGTGGATTCTTCAGACAAGGGCAATGTTTCCCCTGTTTGGGAACATCTGTATGATGGGCAGATGATGGGTAAAACCTTCTCCCCCTAGGGGAAGAAAGTTTAGTAGGACATTTCCTACCTAGTGGGAAAGAAGAAGGCGTAGAACAGCCTCTGGAAAAAGGGAAGTCAGTGGATAACTGAGTAACCTGGAGTAAAGACTCCTTGTTGAAGAGATTTTCTCCAGTGCAAGGAGTATTTCCCAGTCTTTCTTGTGCCCATTTGTCCAAGTCTGAAGCTTGAAGCCAGGCTCTACGTCGTGCCCCTATAGCTATAGAAGAAGTCCTGCTAACAGACTCAAAGGAGTCTAAGATAGCACGAGTAAGAAACCTAGAGATATTTTGAGTATGACTAACCAGTGAGGAATAGTCTTTACTCTTGGGCTCTTGAAGAAAAGGAGTCAAAAGATGTAATTTTTTTGTGACCTCCTCAAGAGATAGACCCATATAAAAAATATATGAGAGAATTCTTGCTGAAAGCATGGATGTCTAGAAGGTTTGACGTCCAAAGGCATCTAGTGTCTTAGACTCACGACCTGGCGGACAAGAAGAATGCTTTTTATTACTCTTCACTCGCCTCATCGCTGAATCTACCACAATGGAATGATGAGGCAGTTGAGTCTTTTGAAACCCTGGAGAGGGGGGCACCTGATATAGGAGATCAGTTGCCCTGGAAGGTGGGGGTACCTTTAAAGGAGCTTCCCACATTCGTAGAAGGAGATCCTGCAAAGAATGATGCAAAGGAAGCATTATATTCTCCTTTGCTTTGCTAGGAACAGAGAGGTATTCTGTATCCCTTTTGTGTAGGATCTTGTCCAGGAATAGGAATGGCAAGTGATTTTGCCATATCCAGGAGGAAAAACTGGAAAGAAGGATCCCCATAGGGAATTTTCCTTGGATAGGCTAGATCTGATGAAGAACTAGCGTTGGCACCGAGGGATCTATTCAAGTATATAGGAATAGAAGATTCTGAATGGTGCAGTATGGAATCCTTAGGTGGTGGTCCCTGATACTGCAGGTCAGAACCAGTGACAGTCGGTAACAGATCGTCCATGCTAGGGATCGATTCCAAACTCGGCATCGAGGGAAGCAAGCCTGAGGAGAGAAGCATGGAAGGTACCGACAGCAATGGTATGGTGGATATCGGTACCGACCTCGGTACCGCATCTGATACCGGTGGATGAAGACCAGCCAGTGGCAACTCTAAAGGTATCGGAGGAACCGAGAGTTGCGGATCCGAATTATCGGAACCGAGTCTTCGGTACCGACGGAAGTCGGTACCAAGGCGAGTCGGTACCCAGTCCTCCAGAATGGAGATCGATTCCAGACTCGGCATCGAAGGAAGCGAGTCTATCGATGCATGTCTGGAGGGTACCAACGTTGGTACTAGTATCGGTGTCGGTACCGATACTGGAAGGTCGATCTGGAGCATATCCACCAGCCCCGCAGGTACCGAGGACACCAGACGACGATCCTTGGTGAGGAATGTTTCATCCAACACCAGTGCCGATGCCGGGGTATCGGTACCGCTCGAAGCAGATGCCACCACCGGGCATGGCTCAGGTATGTTCTGTGAGGGGTGAACCTCAGGAACAACCTGAAACCCCACACAGGCTTTGGAGGTCGAAGACTCCCACCGGGGTTTTGAAGCCAGTGGATTCTCGAGGACAAGGCCATAGGCATCTCTATGCTGTGCATGAGAACTGCCGCTCGAGGACTGGCTAGTCTTAACAGACTGTTTGTGGGTTACCTGATCCTGTGTAGAAGAAGATATGGTCGGTGTCCTGAAGTTGGAGGGGGACCGTGTGTCGAGGGGAACTCGATGTTGAAAACTTCTTCTCACAATACTATTGCCCGAGGGCTCTGGAGGAAAATGGTCAGGACCCAAGCAGGTTAGACACCAATTGTGAGTGTCTAAAAATAAAGTTGTACCGCCACAGTTTGTACATTTCTTGGGGAAAGTGGCTGGCGGTTCCATGAAGAAAAATGGAGAGGCCTAGAAGGCCTGAGAACCGTGAGACACTAAGGAAGAAAAAAAATATTCCTTAAAGGAAAAGTTTTACAAGAAAGGAAAAAAGAAAAACCGGCGGTACCGGTGGCGTTGGGGAAGGCAGCCGCGACCACAAGAAAACTAAAAAATAAAAGAAGAATTTTCTGCGGTGACAGGAGGACATCCTGCCAGCTCCGCGGAAAAACGAAAACTGAGGAGAGGCAGTTGGGAAGGCAGGAAGGCAGCATGCAAGCGTGTTGGGATGCTTCCAAAAGCTTTCTGATTGGACGCTGGGAAGAGTTCCCGCGCAGACTCCGTCGGTACCGACGTACCCATATGTGAAGACTCATTCCTGCTTGTTCCTGGAGATACCCAGATACGTACATAGCATCGGAGCATGTTGGGGGCGTTCCAGGGTAGAGTGGAGGCGGGCCATGGAGCTACCCGTGAAGAACCGTTTCTCAATGCTACATGGTTAGCGCTCTGCGCCTTAAAGATAGGCGTGGGAAAACCTCACCTAATTTTAAGGAGCTGGGGCTAACCATATAGCATCGAAAATTGGTGCTATACGGGTAGCTCCTGCAGCTTCCTGGCTGTGCAGCAACATCCAGAGTTTCGATGCCGGGACCACATACGACACATACGGCATGGAAAATCTGGGTTAGACAGGAGGTGGGCGGGCTATGTGCCAATGTGGCGCATAGCACCGCCCAGCTCAAATTTGGGCCCTATATCACTAAATTTTGATTGTAAACCACTTTGCTTATTGTAATTGAAAGATGGTATATCGAGTGTTAATGAATGTAAACATTTTGCAATTCCATACAATTCTAATGACATGTGGTGCATCGTATGTAGAAGAAAAGTATCTTAGCCTTATATAAGTATCTCCTCAGAAGAAACTACTATCACCCATACCTTACTTGTTGCAACTAACAAGTCTTTGTAGTCAGTGGAAAAAGCAATACTTTCTATAGGTTCTGTAGCATCCCAGCATTCCTCCATTCTGATGTTATAATTTTTGATATGAAAGCAGCGTAACATACCATCCTAGGCAGAAAACAGGCCAATTAAAATAAAATCCTAATCAACCTTTCCAATCCAGTTACAGCATTTCTTCAGTTGCTCATTCCAGAAGATTTATCTACTATTTGCTAGTCATTCAAAAATCTATTTAACCAAAGTCGGAGGTTGCTTCAAATTTATGTGAAGGCAGATGCATAATGCTCCTTAATTAAAAAGTAGTAAGATATAGACAATGGCATAGAGTCCGCTATTAAGTTTAATTTGCAAACGTTTTCTAGCAAAAGATCTCCAATACATTTTAAAATTATTTGTACATTTTGTTCAGATGTTGTATAGACATCCAAAAAGTGGTCCTTTTGAAATTAAGGGACAATGTTCAAAGTGATTTCTGCAACCAAAACGAGATTTATCTGCATATAACAACTGTTTAGAAAACTGATCATCTGCGTGGTCAAAACTAAATGCAGAATGCAACAAGAGACAGACTTATCTGCATTTGGGGAATGCATTCTGGGGCAGTGGGGGAGGCGGGGTTGGGCAGGGACTTTAACAGTGCACATACTTTTTTATTTTCAGAAGCATGTAAGTGTTTTCAGTGGAACCTAGAGATGCAAGTGGGTGCGTGTGCTTTTGGGTCAATATTGAACCACAGTGGTCAGTAATTTTTTTAAGACAAGCTGCCATAGCTAATAAAAAACTGAATATTCCGTGCCAGTATCCAGATAGTGGCCAGTGCTGAATATCTGGATAGTGGATCAACAGTGCCTCTTTCTGGATACTGGCAATGGTCAGCACCCTATATGAATAGGCTATTTAGACAGCCTTAAGTTATTCAGATAGTTATCATCACTAAACGGATATCTCCAGCTCTGCCCCACGCCACCCATGGATGGATCCGTGAGGATATTCAGCAGCACCATCCATAGAGTGCCGCTGAATATCTCGGTGAGTGGCAGCTATCCGGATAGCAAGTGCTGCTAACCAGACAAGTGTCCATGAATATTAACTTGTCTTCCGGCAAGTTTAAAATTGAAAAATGTCGAATTTTTACTTTGAAAATTAGTACAAAGTCTGAGGGTAAAAAGTAGCTGTGCACTTTGCAGCTATCCAAATAGTCTGAAAATAGCTCACAAAATGCTTCATATGATGAGTATGAGCTACAGGCCATTCTCAAGTGCCTCAGGAATGTTGCTTTTTGTGGATGTAAAGCACAGGACAGTCAAACAAATTCTGTCTGCTGCAACTGTTGTGCTGTTGCTTCATTAACAGGTTGTTGTCTTATATTTGCTGATTCATATACAATTGTTTTTGCTGAAGAAGAGCCTCCTTCTGCTTGCAGAAGTCAAATTTTCGGAAAACGGGATGACATCTTTTTCCAGCAGCACCTTTTAATAAGGTCTCATATGAATTCAGGGACTTCAAATGAATTCATTAGTAGCCCAGAACAAGGACAATAGATCCACAAAGTCATATGTTCAAATGCAGAAAACTTTAAAATGCCAACTATGGCATTTTAGCAGGCAACATACCATTTGCAGATTTTTTCAGATTTATCAAGAATAGAATTTTGTGCCTGGTTTTCCACATGCACGTATTTTTTCAGTTGAATAGTTAATAAGTTCTGTCAATGCAAAATCACGTAAAGCCGCTCATTAACTATTAGTGAATAGTTAAACTATGCACAAAATTAGCTTCATGAGCCAATTTATGCAGGAAAAGGAACAACACCTCTATGATGTGTAGAACAGAGTTACTCATCTGTACCAGTTGTTCTTTGTGGACAGAAGGATAAGTCATCACATATGGATAATGTCACAACAGAGCCCATCCCTGGGAACTCTCCCCAGCTCCTTTAAGAAGTGTCTGTAAAGATTTCACCATGCAAGCACGCATCTTCCTACCTGCCGTTGCCTCGCCATTTTTATTGCCAAAGAGTCAGAGGTGAATAAAAAAGAATGAGCCTCCCTCCGACTTGAAGGATGTCAGAGTGAGACATGGGAATAGTGGTTATGTCCTTCAGAAGACAGTCAAAACCCCATTCCTTGTATTGCTGGGATGCAGGCTGGGATTTCCAAACCTTCTCTTGCCGAGGTCCAGCATGAGCAAACTGCTAGGAATGGGTATAGCAGGAGGTTGGAAAATACCTATGCCTATAAGAGTAGTAGTATTTACCAACAATAAAATCACCATACTTCTTGCTTACAGATCTCCAAATGCCAATCCTGACAGTCTAGAGACCATCCTAGGAACCATCTATAACAACAACTCAAACAATAAATACCTCATGATACTAGGAAACCTCAACCTCGCATCAACTCCACCAAGCAAGACCAACACTTTCCTGGAAGCAATGGAATCTATGGACTACATTCAAGCTATCAAACAACCCATCCACAGCAAAGCCAACACCCTTGACATGATTTTCTTACCTCTCAACATACTCCACAAACACCAGATCCCAGGACCTACTTCCTCAGACGTCCCATGGTCAGACCATAAGATGATATTGAAAATACCTTCAGAATTAAAGGAACATAACACACCACAAAACAGTGCACACGTAGGCTCCACAGCAGGGATAAAGACAAGTTTCTAGCAAGCATACTCCCAAATCTAGAAAGCAGCCCTGATAACTTGGACACACTAATCCAAAACTGGAACAAAACCATAGCTGATACTGCAATGAACATAAGAACATAAGATATGCCATACTGGGTCAGACCAAGGTCCATCAAGCCCAGTATTCTGTTTCCAACAGTGGCCAATCTAGGTCATATGTACCTAGCAGTTTCCCCAAGGGACACAGGTTCCACAATGCTTGTATTGGTTCAAGCATTGATATCCTGGGTCCCTTCTTAATAATGGTTTATGGACCTTTCCTCCAGGAACTTGTCCAAACCTTTTTTAAACCCAGCTACACTAACAGCCTTTACTACATCCTCCGGTAACAAATTCCAGAGTTTGATTACACGTTGAGTGAAAAAATATTTTCTTTTATTAGTCTTAAATAGTTTACTCCCGACAGCCAAAGCACCAGACAAAACAAAGCAGCTAGGTACACATCCCTACTAAAAGACTTGAAAAGAAGCCTAAGGATCACTGAAAGGAAATGGGGGAGCACCAAATCAGAAGACATCCTCAACATCTACAAGCACAAGTTACAATCATGCCAAACTACCACCAACCAAGCACAAAAGGCCTACTGCACTAAAGTACTCCAAAGCTCCTTAAACTGCCCCCAAGAACTCTTTGATATAGTTAAGTCAGTAAGCAAAGATCCTGCACACCAGATGGAAAAGACCACTCTCTCACCTCAAGCAATGGTCAACTATTTCAAAACCCTAACCTCAGCACAAGCCAACATACAAAACCACCCCAACAGTAGAAACCAACATGTAAACACAGCAAGTGAAACCAGACATCAAAGCATGTGGACATCATTCCCGAAAATCACACCAGAATATCTAGAAAAAATCATAACAAGTATCAACACAACCACCTCTCTGCTTGACCCATGCCCAGTCAGCTGGATCAAGGCAACCAAACAAGAGCTCATTCCAACAATGCTAAGAATCATACAACCATCACTAACACTAGGATATGTCCCACCGGAACTCAAGTCAGCCTCTATCCGCCCTATCAGGAAAGGAATATCCAATGACGTCAACCAGCAATCCTCATATAGACCCATAGCCAGCCTCCCATTCATGACTAAGGTACTGGAAAAGATTGTACACAGGCAGCTCCAGGACTACATTGATACAAATCACCCGCTGATCACCAGCAATATGGCTTCAGACCATACCACAGAGTGGAAACACTCATGACTGTCCTTCTTGACAACCTAAGGGAACTGACAACCCCAAATCTGGCTTCATTATCATTTTCCTGAATATAAAAGGAGCATTCAACTCCATCCCACAAGACTTCATAATTCAACATCTTCAAACCACTGGATTATCAGATACCCCCCTTTCATGGTTCAAGTCCTACTTAACAGACTGAAAACTGCAAGTCAAGATAAACCAGTCAACATCATCCCTCTACACTCAAACCCAAGGAGTCCCAAAAGATTTAACCCTCTCAGCACTGCTATTCAGACTCTTCCTGCAACCAATATGTACACAATAAAGTCCTGTAACATTTTCTATCATATCTATGCCAATGACATAATGATTTACACAGCCATCACCACAACAAATCCTGTCACGCCACCACCACTCGCCTCTAGCTTAGAGGGGCGTGGTTATTAGAGGAACTTTCTGCTATCTGCTTTTTCAGCTTTTTTCAAACTATTTCCCCGCAGTGCCTTCTGGGAAATGTAGTCTTTGTTTGGCTGTATGTATGCATCAGGCAGAAAGCTGTAGTCAGGCTCAAAGAGGTAAGGCAAATGACAGAAATTTATTTTGTACACAATGGTTCGTTCATACCACATACAGGATATTTGTTCAGGACTCTGTGAAGTACAGCACTGTCCAAAAACAAACTCAAACACCAAAAATGTCTGTTTAAAGGTTCTCTATAGTTCAGGATACACAGTCTTTAACAGCAAGGATATTGCATTCCCTTCTTAGCCTTGCTGGCTAAAGCACAAAAACAAAATCACATTCAATGTCTGTGGTAGTTTAGCTTCTATTCAGCTTCAAACCTCTCTTGGCAACCTTCCAAATAAATGGTTATAATCCAGGGGCAAAAGAAAGCTTTGTTATAATAGCTACTTTAGCTTACCCCAGTGTCCTCATTCCAGCAGCAGGTGATTAACAAGCTTATCAAAGTTCCAGGCTTGCTCCTTAGTCCCCGTAACCTTCCCCTTTACCAACATGAGAGAATCACGGCCACCCTGCTTGTGGACTATGGGTACCTTTTCCTGGAAGTCTTCTTTCAGGACTGGCTTGCTTCCTCTACGTTCCCAGGTTTAAAGCTTGGCAAAAGGAACAGTCCATGGGAGTGTCCTCATCATTCAGCTTCACCTCGGGCTCTCCCAGCTGCATGGGCTCTAACTCCCCATCCTGCTCACAGTGCTCAGTTACCAGCCTCCCGGGGGATCTTGGAGTCTCTCTTGTTCCTGGCTCCAAACTCTCCTGCAGACATGCTATATGCCAATTAGCACTTTCTTCTCCTGGAAGCTCAGTTCCTCTGCTCTGCTCAGCACCAGTCAAGCTTCCCTTGCTTGCATCTGTGCCTCTGCTCGTGGCAGCCTGGCTTCCTGCTTCTCTTCCCCCTTCTCTCATACTCTGGCCTAGGTTTATACTTCCAGGGCTCTAGCTCCAACTCCTCCCTACCCAGGTGTCAGCAATCAGCCTGACTTCGGGCACCTGAGTGCTTGGAGCATTCACTGCCTAAGGGGTTCTGGGCTTTGTATTCTCTCCCCTTCATTCCACTAGGGGGAGCATGAAATGTGGGCCATGTGGAAGTCTTCTGATTCCTGGAGGTGTTTGTGGCTTTCCTACCCTGACCTGGGTAAAGGGGGCCCTTTACTAGGGTGAATTCCCTGTCTCTTTGTCCTCCCCCAGACTCCGGATAGGCCTCCTTGCCACATACCCCCCTACTCAAGATATTACAGGCTGGCGGAGGTTGTTGAAGCTCCTCCGAACAGTCTGTAATTCTGGATAAGGCATCTGCATTATGGTGTAGCTTCCCTGCCCGATGCTCTACCTTATAATCAAAAGCTTGCATCTGGTTAATCTTGCATTGTGGTTCTTCATCTGTGGGAGCCACTTCAAGGGTGCGTGATCCGTAACTAGCAGGAATTTTCGTCCGGTGAGGTAGAACCGGAGGGTCTCTATTGCCCATTTGATGGTGAAGCACTCTTTTTCAATAGTAGAATAGTGTTGCTCTGCCGAGGACAATTTCCTACTAAGGAACACCACAGGATGCTCATTTCCTTCATGCTTCTGAGACAAGACGGCCCCTAAGCCTATCTCTGAGGCATCCGTCTGCACAATGAAGGGCTGCGTGAAATCCACCCCGCGTAATACTGGGGCCATGCACAGCTGCCCTTTTAATCTGGTGAAAGCCCTCTCCGCCTCCGGGGTCCAACAGAGTTGATTTGGGCAATTCTTTTTTAACATGTCTGTAAAGATAGAGCTTTCTTCCGCAAAGCATGCTAGGAACCTCCTGTAATAGCCAATCAGGCCTAGAAAGCTTCTTAATTGCTTCTTTGTTGTGGGACGGGGAAAGTTTTTGATGCTGTCCACTTTGTCAATCAAGGGCTTAAACCTTCCTCGTCCTACCATATGCCCCAGGTATTTCACTTCTCGCTTGGCAAGGGCACACTTGCTCGGGTTCAGGGTGAGGCCCGCCTGTCTCATAGATCGCAGGACAGCTTCAAACCTCGGGATATGTTCTACCGAACTGCAACTGTGGATAATAATGTCGTCCATATATGCGAAAGCATATTCTTGATGAGGACGCAGAACTTGATCCACCAGTCTCTGGCAGGTCGCCGCGGTGCCGTGAAGGCCAAAGGGCATCCTCTTAAACTGGAATAGCCCAATCGGGGTGTTGAAGGCAGTCTTCGGCCGAGACTCCCATGTCAACAGAATCTGCCAGTACCCCTTCATCATGTCTAGGGTGGTCAAAAACTGAGCCTGCCCCAAGCAGTCCAAAAGCTCCTCGATATGGGGCATCGGGTAAGCGTCGAATACCGAGATGGCATTCACCTGTCTGAAATCTATACAGAAGCGTAATGTACCATCCGGTTTTGGAACCAGAACAATGGGACTGCACCACGGGCTCCTTGATTCTTCAATGACACCCATCACCAACATCTCGCGCACCTGTGCCACGACCTCCTGCTTTTTAGCTTCTGGTAGGCGGTAGGGACGTTGTCTGACCACCTTCCCCGTTGGCGTCAGGATCTCATGCGCCACCAGTCGGGCTTCACCCGGGATCGGGGTCAGTACATCTGGGAACCTCTCCAATAGTCGAGCCAGATCCCGTCTCTGGACCAACGATAGTTCTTCCCCTATTTGGGGCTCCAGGTTCTTCCTGCAGTCTGCCACTTGAGGTCCCAGGTCATCCTTCTCAGTCTCCTCCATTCTCTCTCCACAGGTGGCTGTCAGGCTTTTCCTCCCGGCCCCTCCGGTGGAACCAAATCCAGAGGCTCCTCGATCCGTAAGAGACAACATGGGAACCTCTTCCAGTGGGGGAAAGCCTACTCTCTCACACAGCAGCTGGGCAATCCAGTCTCCCACCTTCACACGGAAGTCTTCGTTGCCAAAATTAAACAATAATATCTTTATACTCCCTCTATAATCAGGGTCGATCACCTCAGCCCCGACGTCCAGGAAATATTTCAGAGCCAGACCCGATCGCGGTGCTATCCGACCATAACATTCTACAGGCATCTCCATCTGAAGGCCAGTATCAATGAGAGCCTTTCCATGGCTGGGTTTCACCCGATCTTCGGCGCTGCATAAATCATATCCCGCGGCTTGCGGGGACGCCCTCCTGGGAGCCTGGGCCTTCTCGGATACCTTACAAAATTTTAATATAAACTTTTGTTTAAGGGGAGAACTACCTCCCAGGGGTTCTTTCCCTGGGTTCTCGCTTGGCTTTCGGGGGTTCTCAAAAAGAGAGCCAGGGACCATCGTCATCATCCCACCCCCTTTTCTCCCAAGGCCTTCCCTCTAATCCTTCTCTAAATTGGGGCCAATCCCTTCCCAATACTAAATCATAGGGTAGTTTTGGAACCACTGCCACGAGAATTTCTTTCTGCGCCCCAAACCCTTTTATTACTACTTTGTACACAGGGTAGAAAGAGGCAGCTCCATGTATGCACCTAATTTGAACTTGCCCTTCCGGCTTCCTCTGTGAGACTCATCTTGGGCCTCAATTGCCTGACAAAGCTTTCGTGACACCATGCTTTGGTCGGCTCCGGAGTCGAGCAGAGCATGGGTAGTGACCCCCTGTATGTTAACCCTTAAGAGAAATCCCTCTCCCAAATGTTTCACATTGGTACCAGTTAATCCAATGTGGGCTTTGCATCCCCTCTGCAGGTGTCCCATCTCCCCACAACGATAGCATTTTTTTTCAGCCCACTTACCCTCCTGAGCAGACACACAAGTTTTCATACATTTAACATTATTTCCCTGTTTCTTTTCTGATAAATCAAAACTGGCCTCTACCCCTACTTTTGGAGGGCCCGCCTTTGGGGAAACGCCAATTCAGCTTCCATGTAGCGCTCCGCCAAAAGGGTTGCCTCTCCTGTGCTCTGGCAGTTTTGCTGAA
This sequence comes from Ichthyophis bannanicus, assembly GCA_033557465.1. Lineage (NCBI taxonomy): Eukaryota > Metazoa > Chordata > Amphibia > Gymnophiona > Ichthyophiidae > Ichthyophis > Ichthyophis bannanicus. Next base: position 945,221,855 of record CM066034.1, read on the forward strand.
TCAGAAAAGATTGTACCCTTTTTGGTATTGCAGCCATAAATTGCTCCAATATCACCATATCCACCACCGTATCCATAGTTTTTCCCTCCGGGGCTAGCCACTTTAAAGCTAAACCTCGAATTCTCTGGCTTAAGGCCTTAGGTGTTTCTCCGGCCTTTAAGACCGTGGCTTTAAACATACGGTGGTACAACATTTTCGTTAACCCTAATCGGTCTCTAATTGCATTTTTTACTGCATTATAGTCCATGGCCTGGGCAGCTGGCATAGCCCTATATGCAGCTAGTGCTTCTCCTGTTAAGGAGGTTGCCAATCTCACTGCCCACTGGCTATCTGGCCAACCCACAGCTTGAGCCACCCTCTCAAATGACTCCAAGAAGTCATCTATATCATCATCAGGAGAAGAAAGTTTTCCAAAATTAAACGCCCCGCTGGTGTGTGGGCCTGCTAGATTGTCCATTTGCGGCATCGCTGGTCCCTCCGGGGCTAGTGTTCCTCCACTTCCTTGCCTCTAGGAAGTAATAAGGGCTTACACTAAGTCCAGGACAGGCTTTTGCTGCTCCCTCACAGCCGCCGCCGCATTCTCTTGCGCTAGCTGGGCCAACTCTGCTGGCGTTGAAATTGAGTGGCCATCCATTGTACCAGCTCTTTTGGATTCATCTCCAGCGATACCTTGCTCATGCGTTGACTCTCAAAGAACAAAAAAAATTTGTCTTTTCCGCCAACCTTCTGTGCTATGAATCTTGTAAGTGTAAATCCTGAATGGTAGAAAATCCTGAGTGGTAGAAAATCCTGCCAACTATGCCACTGTCACGCCACCACCACTCGCCTCTAGCTTAGAGGGGCGTGGTTATTAGAGGAACTTTCTGCTATCTGCTTTTTCAGCTTTTTTCAAACTATTTCCCCACAGTGCCTTCTGGGAAATGTAGTCTTTGTTTGGCTGTATGTGTGCATCAGGCAGAAAGCTGTAGTCAGGCTCAAATGACAGAAATTTATTTTGTACACAATGGTTCGTTCATACCACATACAGGATATTTGTTCAGGACTCTGTGAAGTAGAGCACTGTCCAAAAACAAACTCAAACACCAAATATGTCTGTTTAAAGGTTCTCTATAGTTCAGGATACACAGTCTTTAACAGCAAGGATATTGCATTCCCTTCTTAGCCTTGCTGGCTAAAGCACAAAAACAAAATCTCCCAGCTGCATGGGCTCTGACTCCCCGTCCTGCTCACAGTGCTCAGCTACCAGCCTCCCGGGGGATCTTGGAGTCTCTCTTCTTCCTGGCTCCAAACTCTCCTGCAGACGTGCTATGTACCAATTAGCACTTTCTTCTCCTGGAAGCTCAGTTCCTCTGCTCTACTCAGCACCAGTCAAGCTTCCCTTGCTTGCATCTGTGCCTCTGCTCGTGGCAGCCTGGCTTCCTGCTTCTCTTCCCCCTTCTCTCACACTCTGGCCTAGGTTTATACTTCCAGGGCTCTAGCTCCAACTCCTCCCTACCCAGGTGTCGGCAATCAGCCTGACTTCGGGCACCTGAGTGCTTGGAGCATTCACTGCCTAAGGGGTTCTGGGCTCTGAATCCTCTCCCCTTCATTCCACTAGGGGGATCATGAAATGTGGGCCATGTGGAAGTTTTCTGATTCCTGGAGGCAGGGGCGGCCCAAGGGGGGTGCGGGGCCATGTGCGGAGACTCAGTGCGGGGCCTCATTTGCATAAGGTGCCTCGTTTGCATAAATATTTGCATAATGTTACCATACACTAACTTTTAGTAAACATGCCTCTTAATGAGTATATGGATAAAGAAAGACTAAAAGGTTTCTACATTACTATAATCCAGTACCAACCGCCAGGCACATTAGGAACTACTACAAACACTGCCCATTTAGAACCCATAGCAAACCCGCCGTATCCTAACAGCACTACCAGGACTCACAAAGCACCATACCCTAACTATCAAAAGGCAACACTGCAAATATTAAACCAATACTTTTCAGAGAACAACACTACATGACCTACTGGGGAAAGAGAACAAGTGGCAATGTCAAATAGGAATTATATAAACAGAATACCTCAGCTCAGTTACACATGCAGAACATAGACCATCACCAAACAAGGAATCACAATTTAGAAACAGGAAGACAATAATTAAACTGGGAACCCCAAAAGCCAAACTTGGAATATACAACAACACTGTAGAAATAAAACTATAAATTAATTTCCTCTTGTACTAAACAAAGTGCAAAAATTAATGATGCACATTTCCCAGAGCTGACATATTCCAGTTAATAAATTCAAAATAAAGAGATATTTTTCTACCTTTTGTGCATTTTTTTTCAGTTGCAATTGTTCCAGCCATTTTATTCTGGTTTCTTCGTGTCTTCTGCTAACTCTCCATCTGCTGTCCATTTGTCCTTTCTTCTGTTTTCTTGGGGTTTTTTTCCATTCTCTCTCTACATCTGCTTTAACATACTAATCTTTCTCCTTTTGCTCTTTCCTCATTCCTATTTCATCCACTCAAATTTTACCCCTCCATCCTCAATCCCCACTTACTCTCCCAATATCCGGCCAATTGTAGATTTGTCTTCCCTCCCACACAAAATATTTTTCCCTCTCCATTTCACTCTCCCAGCTCCATCCCATTCTAATCCTCCCCCAACATCAGCTCCTTTCTAGTTCCAGCCCCACCCAGCATCTGCTCCCTTCTTGTCCCTGCATCAGCCCATTTCCAATCCTATCCTAGCCCCACCATCAGCCCATTTCCAGTCCTAGCTCCCCCATCCATTTCCAGTCCTATCAGTCCCTCCATCAGCTCATTTCCAATCCCAGCCCCCCATCAGCTCATTTCTAGTCCTTTCCTAGCCCCACCATCAGCCCATGTCAAATCCTAGCTCCCCTCCACTCAGCCCATTTCCAATCCAAGCCCCCCATGAGCCTACTTCCAGTTCTAGCCCCTCCATGAGTCCATTTCAAGTCAAGCCCCCACCACAGCCCATTTCCAACCTTAGCACCCCCAACAGCCCATTTCCAGTCCTATCCTGGCCCCTCTATCAGCCCATTTCCTGTCCGAGCCCCCCCCCCCACTCAGCCCATTTCCAGTCCTAGCTCCCTCCCCTCACAGCCCATTTCCATTCCAAGCCCCCCTCCCCATCAGCTATTTGCAGTTCAAGCCCCCTTTCCACTCAGCCCATTTCCATTCCAAGCCCCTGTCCCCATCAGCTATTTGCAGTTCAAGCCCCCCTTCCACTCAGCCCATTTCCAGTCCTAGCAACCCCCCATCCCATTACCAGTCCTAGCTCCCCCATCAGCCCACTTCCAGTCCGAACCCCCTATATCCCATTACCTGTCCTAACCCCCCATCAGCCCACTTCCAGTCCTTACCCTCCCATCAGCCCATTTTCAGTCTTACCCCCCCCATCAACCCATTACCAGTCCTAACCCCCCATCAGCCCACTTGTAGTCTTAGCCCCCCCATAGCCCATTACCTGTTGTAACCCCCCATCAGCCCAGTACCAGTCCTAACCCCCCCTAGCCCATTACCAGTCCTAACGCCCCCCACAGCCCATTACCAGTCCTAATGCCCCCCATCAGTCCATTTCCAGTCTTAGCCCACCGCCCCATAGCCAGTTTCCAGTCCTAATCCCCCCATCAGCCCACTTGTAGTCGTAGCCCCCATAGCCCATTACCTGTCATAACTTCCCCCCTCCGCCCATTTCCAGTCTTAGCACTTTCATAGTATATTATCTGTCCTATCCCCCCCATAGCCCATTCCCAGTCTTAACCCCCCCATCAGCCCACTTCCAGTCCGAACCCCCTATAGCCCATTACCAGTCCTAACCCCCCCATCAGCCCATTTCCAGTCCGAACCCCCCCCCCTCAGCCCATTTACAGTCCTTACCCCCCCCCCCATCAGCCCAGCTAAGTTAAAAACCAGAAGGAATAGATGAGACTCTGATGAATTTATTTATTTATTTATTTATTTAACATCTCTTATATACCGCACTATTATCATCAGCGCGGTTTACATGGAACCAAACATATACATACAGAAAACTGTAGTGCATTTTACAATGGGGAGATTTGGTGGGCAGAAGTGTTGTAGCTGTGGGTCCTGCCATCTGATCTGTTTGGTGAGTGCCAGGTACAGGCAGCAATAGAGCCAGCTGCTGCCGTGAAGGGCCCCTACCGGGTTAAAAGCAAGACATTCATTTTGTGGTTTCTTGGGAGATCTGGTGTGCGGAGGTGGTATCGCTGTGGGTCCTACAGGCAGCAACTGAGCCAGCTGCTGCTGTGAAGGGCCCCTGCTGGGTTAACAGCCAGCATTCATAGCAATGCACAACCCCAGCTCGAAGGGGCAGGTCAAGTTCCTTTGGAGCCCCTTCGGAGTGCCATTGGACACCAGATGTTCCCAGATGTATGGACTAGGGAAGTCCCTGGAATGAGATTCTGCTTTGGGACAGCGAAAATGGAAGAATAAGACCTATAGACAAGCATGTTATTGCCTCAAAAAAAAAAACAGAAACCGGCTGCTGCTGCCGCTGCCGCCGTGGCAGCGGCAGAATCGAGAATCCCACGGGGCCCCCCTGTCCTGCAGTCTTTTATGCGGCCTCAGCGCAGGCTTTTCAGAGCCGCGCGAAGGGAGAGTTTCCCTTTCTCGCGGCTCTGTTAATCCCGCCGCGGGGCTGATGTGTAAGAAGTGTATTTGCTCTCTTTAGCAATTATATCACAGTCCAGCATACATTCAATGTTAGGATATGCTTTCCTTTCAATTGCACTAAACAATACTTCTTGTCAGGTACTTTTTTTTAGCAATTCTGGATTAGCATAACCAGAATAAAAGTCAGGTATAATCATTCAAGCTTTTGTCTCGTCGGTTCTCTCTATTAATCCTACAGAGCAATCCATCGGTTGATTGATGTCAATCAAGGGAACTTGGGGTTGGGGAATACTCTTGCCTTCAGGATTATTCACTGCTTGAAGAATAGCTTGTTGTGAAATGACTCTTTCATTCAAGAGTTGTCTAAGGTCATTTAAGAGTTGTTCTGCTTGTTTCCTAGCAGGACTCAACGGTAAAGCTTCTCCTTGTTTAAACAGCTGATTATCTGCATCTGGTGAGCAAACACGGCTTTCCCTATTCAGACAGTCTATGCCCGAGGTAGAGATTCCCTTCCCCCACTTCTCTCTGTTAATGAATGGTGGAATCTCACGTTCGTTTGCAGCAGCTCTATTTCTAAGGAAGGCTTCAAAAGTAAGACTTTCTACATCAGGATAACCTGGTCTCTTTGTAAACAGCTGGGCTGTATTTCTTTCCTCAGCTTGTTTGTTAAGAACAGGTATTACTGGCTGAGTAAAACTTGGCTTGCATGGAGAGTTTCCAGGGTAAAACAAACTTCCTTTATATCCCCTGAAACTATCCTCTCCACTATAAACAGGAGTCTCTCTTCCTGGCATATAACACTTATCAGAAGGATTAAAAATAGCAGGTACCTTCAAATGAGACTGCTCAGGAACTGTCTTGCCAGCATGCTTTTCTCTCCAGGGATAAAAACTGCTTTTCAACAACGTGTGCTTTTCTCCTCGTGTTGGATTAGCTTCCCTTCTGTTGCAGCTGGGCACAGCTTCTGTAGCCAGGTCAAAGGGTTCTGCAGTCTGTGGAACTTCCTGCCTTCCCAATACCTCTTGCTTTCTCTCCTGTGGATTTAAAGCAAACTCTCTCCTCAATCCACTAGCAGTGCTTACTCCTTCATTCCTTCGTGACAGCCTCTGGCTTGGTCCTGTTCCTCCATTCGTTCTAGTCCTTCTGCTCCTCTCCCTTGAGTGTTCCCTTTCTCTGTTTAAGAAGGATCCCTTACTCTGGGATGCCCGCCTCCTCCTAGGGCGTGCCCAATCCATAGCCCCGCTTCTCTCCTCCTCTGAGGTGAGTTGATTGGCTGCCTGAAGGCTATGCTGAGAGTGGGAATTTCTTCTTTTCCCTGCAATACTGGACTCTACCAGGGGGTCAGTATCGGTCTCCATGGCCTCCGCGCCTGGCGCTGCATCACAGCGCTGATAACACTGCACTTGGACTACTGCAATGGCCTCCTACAAGGAATTCCCAAAAAAATACTAAACAGACTTCAATTGGCTCAAAATGTCACTGCGAGAATCATAATGAAATCACGGTTCTCAGACCATATTACACCCATCCTAATTGGGCTCGATTGGCTCCCAATTTCAGCTAGAGTTCGATACAAGATAATAATGACAACTTTCAAATTAATACACAACATAGTCCACTTGCACCTTGCCACACTTATCAAAGTACAACCCCCGAATAGAAGCAGAACTCCCAACCAAAACATACTAAAAGTACCACACACTATATGCATTACCAAACAATCTACGAGCAACAGGGCATTTACATATGCAGCACCCCTACAATGGAATAACCTCCTGGATACATTAAGAGGAAACAAGGACCTTCAATCATTTCGCAAAGAGCTAAACTAGAACAATTACATGGAACAATGTTTTAGAACTTTATACAAAGAACAAGGTAATTGAGGTGCCGCCTCAAACTATTTACATAAAGCGGTACTGAGATAGACCACTTTCAACTATTTACAGAGAATGTTTACAGGATAGTGGGATTGTTGTATTTCTTACTGGTAACAGAGAATGAATTACATCAATTCAATATTAGATTAGTTTCCGTGAGGAGAAAGTAGGGGGGCGGGGGAGGGCATTAAGGAAGGAGAAGCGGAGGAGGGGGGAGGTGGAATAACGAGATATAATGCACTAGGTGTTGGTGTACGCGTACTGTCTAAATGTTGTTAAATACCCTTACGATATATTTATGTAACCCTCCAGTATTTAGAGAACATTACACCAACACCAATTGTTCTAGTTTATCATTATGATGTAAACCACCCCTGATCTCTGGAAGGGGCGGTATAAAAATATACGCAAATAAAATAAATAAATAAATACAGATACATAGTTACTCCCCCAATACATATATCAATGCTTCCAAGTTGTATTCTCTGTTTAATGTACGATGTTATGTTACAATGTAAATCGCTTTGACCGTAGGTTAAAGCGGTATAAAAAAAACCTGTTAAATAAAATAAGTAAATAAAATAAATAGGATTTCCCCTGCCCCCTGCTGTGAAGCCTCCAAGTTGATGATGAGGCCGGGTTCGATGTGCACCTGGAGAAAATTCTGAGTGTGTTTGATCATAGAAGCACGCGTTATCTCTGAAGAGATCATCTCCATGGCACAGTGTATCAGCAAACTGCTCCTGGACACTAGCCTCTAAGTCTGAAGCCATGAGAGTCTTTGGCCACCAATACTCAGGGGAGGCTCTCAATGCCATATGAATATATGTTATACAAACAATGTAATTTCCGCACTCCTTTCCTTAGCTCATGAAATATTGATACTGTTTGAGCTTCTCTGGAGAGAGAAAAGCAGACACATCAAGGCTTTCCATGAAGAGTTGATAGGATGCCACACGGGATGTACTGAAAGTGCCTGCCCCCTCTATGAACCACAGGTACTGCCTGTGGTTGGGGTGAATGAGGATGTGGGTATAGGCATCCTTCAGGTCTAAGAAGCCTTGCTAATCTCCCTGTTGGAGGTATGGCAGCAATATTCCAAGGGAGAGCACCTTGAACTTCTCCCTCACCAGGAATTTGTTGAGGTTGCACAGTTGGAGAATGGGCCTTAGGCCCCCTGTTCGTTTTGGCACAAGGAAGTACCTGGAATATAACCCCTTGCTCCTGAGATGGTGGGGCACGGGTTCCACCACTTTGTCCTTGAGAAGACCTCCCAACTCCTTCAGTAGAAGGTCCCAGTGGAGGGGAGACCTGAGGGACTCTCCCGGGAAATATGGAGGAGGTGTCTGAGTCAGGTGAAGGAGGCAACCCTCCCTGACCACCTGAAGTGCCCAGGAGTCGGTGGTGATGATGAACCACCTCTGGGCATAGTGAGCCAGATGTCCCCCTGTGGGCTGCTGATCTCCTTGGGGTATATAGGCTATGCTCAAGGAGTCAAAAACTGGGCCGGAGCTGGTGCCTGGAGTTTTGGAGCCTTCTGCTTACGAGGGCCATGTCCCTTGGCCTGCTGACCCTCTTGGGGAGCTGGGGAGGCCTGAAAAGGTGGATAGTTTCTGTAAGCAGCCCCTTTCCTCAGGTAGAAGGACTTTTTACCTGAGCCCTTCCATTGGGGAGGGGCAGCGGTCTTTTTTGAGAGCCTGGTTCTCGTCATGAACTAGGTCTCCAGCTCAGCAGCCTTGTCAGTCATGGGTTTGCCAAAGAGGTTCTCTCCTTGGCAGGGGACATCGACAATATTCCACCCACTGCTTGAGGTCAGACGACTGTAGCCAAGTTTGGCGGTGTGCACCGATGCCCTCTGCTGCTACTCGAGCTGCCAACTCAAACTCATCATAGGCCCCTCGAGACATGAATTTGGAGGACTCACGGACTGCCTTGGCCAGGTTCTTGAACTGCTGCAATGGTTCATAGAAACATAGAAATATGATGACAGAAAAAGACCACATGGCCTATCTAGTCTGTTCCTCGGAGAGACCAACTGAGAACCCAGTGAGTTCCTTCACTAGGTCTCTCAGGTACATGCCCATGTACAGCTGGTAGGCTGGATGCGGCCGATGAGCATTGAGCCTTGGTAACACTTTCTGCCGAGGGCGTCCAGAGTGTGGGCCTCCCTGCTGGGGGGCACCGAGAAGTGCATCTTCTGGATTTTCAGCCAATGCATGGCCAACTCCACCACCGTGGACTTATGCAGCAGCTGTGACTTTTGAAAGCCCAGGCTCCGGTGGACTGGATACATCGCGTCGAGCCGTTTGCTCACCACCGGTACCGACACCAGTGTCTCCCACATCCGAAGCATCATGCGTTCCAGGATGGGAGGATTGGGCACTGTGAGCGATTCCTGCAGAAGAGCCTCATACTGGAGGATTTCCAACTCATCCGCCGAGGGTCCTCCTCTGACCCGGTAGGGAATGCCAGAGCCTTTGACATATCTTTGATAAAGTCAAGGAAGCCCATATCCTCCGGCGGGGACCACCATCGAGGCAACAAAACAGGAGAGTCAGATGGGACGTTGCGGTGGCAACGGGTGTCAGGGGACTCCTCATCCTCTGTCTTCCACTCGGAGTAGTCCGTCGAGGACTCATAGGAGGGCTGCTCTGTGGGCCTCGGGGCGCCTGATGCTCCGCAACCGGTGCCTGGCAAACTTGCTGGGCATGATCGCAGTCCCGTTGACCAGGACTCAGATTGCGACCTCAGCCAAGGATCAACTTGAGGCCAAAGGACCTCGAGGAGCGGCTCAGCCTCTGGGGACATCTTGGAAGTCGAGGGTCCAGTGGTTGGGGCAGATGAACTGGTTGTGCTGGACAACAGCACCCACTACTGGTCCATGAAGGCAGACAAACTGCACTCCAGGATCGCCATTCTGGACTCCAGGCCAGAAGGCTCCGCAGCCTTCGGTGCAGGCACCAAGGGACTCGGGTCCAATGCCGGCTCCCCCAAAGGGGAATCCTTGATGAGGATAGTGTCTGGGGACCGAGACCGGTCCAAGGTTGAGTCCTTTCGGTGGACCTTTGCAGGCTGCTCCTTCTCCGAAGCCTCGGAAGAGCATCTCAGATTGTAGGACCGGGCCTGGGGTCACCCAGCTGGTCGGAACCGTCCAAAGCCACCACCTTCAAGGGTTTCTTCTTCTTCCTGTGTTCCCTCGAGAGAGATCCCCTTTCTGAGAACCCACGACAGGGCTTGGGTTCGGAAGTTTCCGCCCGAGGCTTCGAGACCTCAGACAAGGCCCTGGCCTTCAGAGGTACCGGGGACTCGGGAAAAAATGTATCGTGCTGCTGCTGGCTGCTCTTGAGGGCCTTGCTGGACATCCTTTTGAAGAGACCGCAGGCTTCCAGGTCGTGTTCTGGCCCGAGGCAGTGGAGACAGCAGTCGTGTGTGTCGGACAAAGACATCATTTTACAGCATCGATCACACTTCTTAAAGCCACTAATAGTCATGGTGAAAAAGTACCCCTGTGAGGTCGAAGACTCTCCGGGCTGCCAATTGGGAAAAAAGGCATGAAGACACCAGAAAAAGAAAGAACAAAAACTACAAAAATAGACCCGAATTCGACGCTGAGGCAACGAGGTCGGGTGGCGGGAAGCAGGGGTGGCCCAAGGGGGGCTGCAGGGCCATGTGCGGAGACTCGGTGTGGGGCCTCATTTGCATAAGGTGCCTCATTTGCATAAATATTTGCATAATGTTACCATACACTAACTTTTAATAAACATGCCTCTTAATGAGTATATGGATAAAGAAAGAGTAAAAGATTTCTACATTACTATAATCCAGTACCAACCGCCAGGCACATTAGGAACTACAGTCAAACCTCGGTTTTCGTTTGCCCCAGTTTTCGTTAGCTTCAGTTTTCGACAACTTTTTTTGGTTGCAATTTTGTCCTGGTTCTCGTACATCCGCTCGGTTTTCGTACTTGTTTTTGCGATTGAGCTCTTTGCTTTCAGCGTTCCTTACTGTAATCAAGGAGTGAGAGTGTGGCTTCCGATGTTCCCTGCTGATTGGCAAACTTGAGGGATCTGTGTGTGTGCTTACCGGTGAGGTGAGAAAAGTGCCGCTGTTCTGCTGATGCTGAGAATTTCAGGCGGGGGAGAGAATCGGCGATCAGAGGTGTGTGAAAGAAGTGCCCGGAGCTGTTCTGCTGCTGACAATCGGAGGCAGGGAGAGAGTCGTTCTGCTGCTTGGTTGAGACTTTGGGGCTCGTGCTGCTGCAGCCATTGCCACATGGCTCTGGAACGCATGCTCAGCTTTGGGTGTCTGGAACGGATTAATTGGATTTACATTATTTCTTATGGGAAATATTGCTTCAGTTTTCATACGTTTCGGTTTTAGTCAGACTTTTTTGAACGGATTAATCATGAAAACCGAGGTTTGACTGTACTACAAACACTGCCCATTTAGAACCCATAGCAAACCCGCCGTATCCTAACAGCACTACCAGGACTCACAAAGCACCATACCCTAACTATTAAAAGGCAACACTGCAAATATTAAGCCAATACATTTCAGAGAATAACAATACATGACCTACTGGGGAAAGAGAACAAGTGGCAATGTCAAATAGGAATTATATAAACAGAATACCTCAGCTCAGTTACACATGCAGAACATAGACCATCACCAAACAAGGAATCACAATTTAGAAACAGGAAGACAATAATTAAACTGGGAACCCCAAAAGCCAAACTTGGAATGTACAACACTGTAGAAATAAAACTATAAATTAATTTCCTCTTGTACTAAACCAAGCGCAGACGTTAATAATGCACATTTCCCAGAGCTGACATATTTCAATTAATAAATTCAAAATAAAGAGATATTTTTCTACCTTTTGTACATTTTTTTTCAGTTACAATTGTTCCAGCCACTTTCTTCTAGTTTCTTCGTGTCTTCTGCTAACTCTCCATCTGCTGTCCATTTGTCCTTTCTTCTCTCTTCTAGTTTTTTTTCCATTCTCTCTCTACATCTGCTTTAACATACTAATCTTTCTCCTTTTGCTCTTTCCTCATTCCTATTTCATCCACTCAAATTTTACCCCTCCATCCTCAATCCCCACATACTCTCCCAATATCCGGCCAATTGTAGATTTGTCTTCCCTCCCACACAAAATATTTTTCCCTCTCCATTTCACTCTCCCAGCTCCATCCCATTCTTATCCTCCCCCAACATCAGCTCCCTTCTAGTTCCAGCCCCACCCAGCATCTGCTCCCTTCTAGTCCCTGCATCAGCCCATTTCCAGTCCTAGCCCCCCCATCAGCCCATTTCCAATCCTATCCTAGCTCCACCATCAGCCCATTTCCAGTCCTAGCTCCCCCATCCATTTCCAGTCCTATCAGAGTCCCTCCATCAGCTCATTTCTAGTCCTTTCCTAGCCCCACCATCAGCCCATGTCAAATCCTAGCTCCCCTCCACTCAGTCCATGTCCAATCCAAACCCCCCATGAGCCTACTTCCAGTTCTAGCCCCTCCATGAGTCCATTTCAATTCAAGCCCCCACCACAACCCATTTCCAACCTTAGCACCCCCCAACAGCCCATTTCCAGTCCTATCCTAGCCCCTCCATCAGCCCATTTCCTGTCCTAGCCCCCCCACTCATCCCATTTCCAGTCCTAGCTCCCTCCCCTCACAGCCCATTTCCATTCCAAGCCCCTGTCCCCATCAGCTATTTGCAGTTCAAGCCCCCTTCCGCTCAGCCCATTGCCAGTCCTAGCAACCCCCCATCCCATTACCAGTCCTAGCACCCCCATAGCCCATTACCAGTCCTAACCCCCCATCAGCCCATTTTCAGTCTTACCCCCCCCCCACAGCCCATTACCAATCTTAACCCCCCCAGAGCCCATTACCAGTCTTAACCCCCATCACCCCATTTTCAGTCTTACCAGTCCTAACCCCCATCACCCCATTTTCAGTCTTACCCCACCCACAGTCCACTACCAGTCCTAACGCCCCCCATCAGCCCATTTCCAGTCAGCCCCCCACCCCCAAAGCCCCTTACCACTCCAAAACCCCCATCAGCCCACTTCCAGTCCTAACCCCCCCCATAGCCCATTACCAGTCCTAACCCCCCCATCAGCCCATTTCCAGTCCCAGCCCCCCATAGCCCATTACCAGTCCTAACCCCCCCATCAGCCCATTTGTAGTATTAGCCCCCCATAGCCCATTACCTGTCATAACCCCCCAACAGCCCACTTGTAGTATTAGCCCCCCCACTGCCCATTACCAGTCCTAACCCCCCATCAGCCCATTTCCAGTCTTAGCCCCCCATAGCCCATTACCAGTCCTAACCCCCCCATCATCATCCCATTTCCAGTCTTAGCCCCCCCATAGCCTATTACCTGTCCTAAACCCCCACAGCCCATTAACAGTCCTAACCCCCCTATAGCCCATTACCAGTCCTAACCCCCTCCCCCCCATCAGCCCAGCTAGGTTAAAAAAACCACAAACCGGCTGCTGCTGCTGCTGCTGCCGCTGCCACTGCCGCCGTGGCAGCAGCAGAATCGAGCATCCCGCGGGGCCCCCCCTGCCCTGCAGAGTCTTCCATGTGGTCTCAGCGTTGGCTTTTCAGAGCCGCGCGAAGGGAGAGTTTCCCTTTCTCGCGGCTCTGTTAATCCCGCCGCAGGGCTGATGGGAAATCCCATCAGCTCTGCGGCGGGATTAACAGAGCCGTGAGAGGAGAAGTTCTCTCTCTTCGCACGGCTCTGAAAAGTCCGTGCTGAGACCACATGGAAGACTCTGCAGGGCAGGGGGGCCTATTACTCTGACTCCATGCTACATTATCTTATCATAAGATGGTTCCCACTCTAACTTTAAAGTTTTTATCATTATACTATGTTCTTGTTAACATTCTGTGGGGCCCATATTCTTCAGTATCCCTTCTGACATTTAAGGTTGATCCTCCGTGTATGCCCTGGTGTTTTCATCTTAATGGTGGTACTTGGATTATTTTTAGCTTCCTCTCCTTAACTTTGCTTGGTTTTTATGGTTTGACAGTGGTCATTTTATTATTTATTTATTTTTCATTCCGATCATAAAATATGCACTTTTATTTTATTTATTTTTATTTATTTAACATTTCTTAACATTTATTTCATTATTTAACATTTCTTAACATTTATTTAACATTTCTCATATACCGCCCCTTCCATCAATCAGGGGTGGTTTACATTGAACAAATTTTCAGAAACCTGGTTACAGAGAACATTTGAACTATAGTACAATAAAACTATATACAGGTCAGCTAGGGACTAATACAGAGGGATTCTCAAAGTTGCATCTGAACTATATAGCATAGTTACTCACCTGTAACAGGTGATCTCCGGGAACAGCAGGAATTTAGTCTTCACATATGGGTATCGTCTGTACCGATGGAGCCTGCACAGGAATGCTCCCCAGCGTCCAATTAGAAAGCTTTTGGGAGCATCCCACAGTGCCTGCATGCTGCCTTCCCGCCTTTCCCAACTACCTCTCTCCAATTGAGTTTTAAAGCTGAGACAAAGAGAGAGAGAGGGAAAGAAAAGAGAGATACAACTCCTAGGGGAGGTGGGTGGGTTGTGAAGACTAAATTCCTGCTGTTCCCGGAGATCACCTGTTACAGGTGAGTAACTATGCTATCTCCAGGAACAAGCAGGAATGTAGTCTTCACATATGGGGACTCCCTAGCTACAGATGCCAGGAAGACACCCCAGAAGTTGTGTGCCCCTGTGAAAGGGCTCCACTTTCCCCCATGGATCTCTGGCATCCTCCCGGGAATGGTGGGTAGGAGTTTATTAAGTATGGAACAGGTGTCGTAGAACAGCCTGACCAAACAAGGCATCCCGGCGGGAGTCCTTGTCTAAGCAGTAAAGGGCTGTGAAGGTGAACCGAGGCCCAAGTAGCTGCTCGGCAGATGTTGTCAATAGACACAGAGTGTAGATGAGCTATTGAGGCTGCCATGGCTCTCACATTGTGAGTTGTGACATGGCCTTCCAGAGAAAGGTTTTTACTCTGATAGGTAAAAGAAATACACTGTGCAATCCAATTGGACAATGTTCTCTTGGAGACTGGAAGTCCCAAATGAAAAGGATCAAAAGCAACAAAGAGATGAGAGGACTTTCTATGTTGCTGTGTCCTTTGTAAGTAAAAAGCAAGTGCTCTTTTGCAGTCCAAAGTATGAAGACTCCTTTCTGCATTTGAAGCATGAAACCTTGGAAAAAATACAGGCAGGTAAACTGCTTGGTCTAAATGAAAAGGTGAGACCACCTTTGGCATAAAGTGTGGAAAAGTTCTAAGGACTACCTTATCATAATGGAACCTCGTATAAGGAGGATCAGCCACTAATGCTTGCAACTCACTGATGCGACGTGCTGATGTGATTGCAATGAGAAAGACAACCTTCCAGGAAAGGAATTTCAAGGAGGTAGTAGCTAGAGGTTCAAAAGACAGCTTCATGAGCTGTCCAAGAACCAGATTTAGGTCCCATGCTACCGGTGGTGGCCTAATGGGAGGCTTAGTTAGAAGGAGGCCCATCATAAATCTCGCTATGAGAGGATGAGAGGAAATAGGTTGTCCATTTAAAGGCTTGAAAGAAGCTGAAGTAGCACTTAAATGGACTCGTACTGAGTTAGTCTTAAGCCCTGCATTAGATAAATGAAGGAGATACTCCAATAATGATTCCAGAGGTATCGCCAGGGGTCAAGACTCTTCTACGAAGACCATATGGAAAACCTTTTCCACTTGAAAGCATAAGAGCATCTTGTGGAAGGCTTTCTAGAAGCATAAAGAATATCCTTTACTTGTTGAGACAGGTTAAGACCATGAAGGTCTAGGCCCTCAGCAACCAGGCCCTGAGATGCAGAGAGTGGGGATCGGGATGCCACAACATCCCGTCCTCCTGAGACAGGAGATCTGGAGCAGATCCTAACTCCAGAGATGGAGCTTGAGAGAGATGTAGGAGCAGAGGGTACCACACCTGCCGTGGCCAATGTGGAGCTATGAGAATCATATGGCCTCTGTCTCTCTGAAGCTTGAATAGGGTTTTGGGAATTAGGGGAATGGGTGGAAAGGCATATAGTAAGTCCTGACCCCAATGGAGGAGGAAAGCTTCCCTGGCCTGAGAACCCTGAGCCGGAATTCTGGAACAGAATCGGGGAAGTTTGGCATTCAACGGCCTTGCAAAGAGGTCTATGTCCGGAGTTCCCCAAATTTGAAAAAGCTTTGCTACCTGGTCTGCACGAAGAGACCATTTGTGTGGAAGCTGAACTCGACTGAGTCTGTCTGCCCAGGTGTTTTGAATGCCTGGCAGATACACCGCAAGGCGATGAATCTGATGCTCTCTGGCGAGGGCCCATAGTCGCAAAGCTTTGTTGCAAAGCAACAGAGAGCCTGTTCCTCCCTGGGTGTGGAACACTCGAAGAGCTGGGTGTGGCTCAGCTGGGTGTGGAACACTCGAAGAGCAAGGAAGATTGCTCTGAGTTCCAAGAGATTGATGTGTAGATGGGTCTCCTGTGGAGTCCAGGTGCCTTGGGTAGAGAGATCTTGCAGGTGAGCTCCCCAACCCACCTGTGAGGCGTCTGTTGTTAGAGTGACCTGGGGTGGGGGCTGTTGGAAAGGGGACCCCACCAACAGGTTTTGGGTTGACTGCCACCATTGTAGGGACAAAAATAAGGCGACTTGAGTTTGCTATTTTGTCTGATAGGCAGCCTGATGCTTGAGTCCACTGAGTCCATTGGGCTGCTCTCATATGGAGGCGAGCATAGGGAACCACATGCACGGTAGATGCCATGTGGCCTAGCAATTGTAACATTTCCCGAGCAGTGAGATGAGTTTAACACTGCTTGGGAAGCTAACTGCACAATGCGAAGGCAGCGGGGCTGTGGAAGATAGGTCCTTGCTTTCATGGTATCCAGCATAGCTCCTATAAACTCTAGAGACTGAGTGAGAGTTAGGTTGGATTTTGGGATGTTTATGACCAGGCCCAAATACTGAAGTATACGCATTGTGCAAGATAGGGAAATTCTGGCCTCCGACTCTGATGGGGCTCGAATGAGCCAGTCGTCTAAGTAGGGGAAGACGAATATTCCTAGAGTGCGAAGGAATGCTGCCACTACAGCCATGCATTTCGTAAACACCCTTGGTGCTGAGGCCAGGCCAAAAGGAAGAACCCTGTACTGGTAGTGCTTCCCCTGAAACAGAAACCGAAGGAATCTTCGGTGAGTTGGATGGATGAGAACATGGGTGTACGCATCCTTGAGATCTAGAGAACAAAGCCAATCCTGACTCTGAAGGTATGGCAGAAGAGTTCCTAGAGAAATCATCTTGAACTTCTCCTTGAACAGGAATTTGTTCAATTCTCTGAGGTCTAAAATGGGTCTGTGTCCCCCTGTTTTCTTTGGAATAAGGAAATAGGGGGAGTAAAACCCTGTACCCTGTTGGGAATGGGTAAGTCTTCTATTGCCCCATGGGCAAGAAGTAAATTGACCTCTTGACCTAACTGATTTTCGAGTGAAGTCTGAGAATTGAACCGTCTTACAACTGTAGGAGGCGGCATGTTGAGGAAATGAAGTTTGTACCCCTCCTTTACAATGGAGAGAGTCCATTCTTCTGCTGTTATCTGCTCCCATCTGGGGGCAAAATGACACAACCTTCCTGGAATGGTGGAGGGCTCTGGCCCGTTGAGGGCCAGGAAGGCCAAGTTCTCTAGATGGGAGTCAAAGCCCCTGTGGAGGCTGAGTCTGTTGGGCCGGTTGAGGCTTAGCAAACTTTGTTTTTCTTTGTTTTTGGTGGCTGCTGTGCCTTTCGGGCAGATTGAACTGCAGAATGCCTTCGCTGGGTATAGGAGGGGTAAAACCTCTTCTTTTTAGAGAAGAATGGTTTCTTGTAAGATTTTCTCTTTGCAGGATCAGCTGTAGCCTTGGATAGTCTATCCAAAGTGGTATTATCAGCATCCAGCTCATTAGCTTTCTCTTGCCAATTTTTGCCAAAGACATTTTCGCCTGTGCAAGGGATATTCCCCAGTTTGTCCTGTACCCAGAGTTCTAAGTCAGATGCCTGGAGCCAAGCAATCCTACGAGCACCTATGGCAATGGCAGAGGTTCTGCTTATGCACTCAAAGCAGTCAAAAGCTGCAGATTAACAAACTTGGAAACATCTTGGGCATGTTTGACAAGTGTAAGATAATCTTGCCTCTTATCATCAGGAAGGAGAGGGCTCATAAGCTCTAGATCTCCTGTAACCTCCTTAAGGAACATTCCCATATATAAAACGTAGGAACTAATCCTGGCAGAAAGCATAGAGGCCTGGAAGGTTCGACGCCCAAAGGCATCAAGAATCCTACATTCACGTCCTGATGGATTAGATGCATGTCTTTTTGCACTCTTGATCCTTCTCACAGCTGATTCCACTACCATGGAGTGGTGTGGTAACTGGGTTTTTTGAAATCCAGGACACGGAGGTACTCGATACAGGGTATCAAGCCTACAAGAATGAGGAGAGGTGGTAAGAGGTGTTTCCCGCATTCTTAGCATGAGATCATGCAAGATCTCATGAATAGGCAAAGTAACTGCCTCCTTGGGAGCTTTAGGATATTTTAAAATTTCCAATTCCTTTGCTCTGGGCTCTGTTTCAGGAGCCACTGTGATGGAAAGACCTCTAGTCACCTCCCGGATGAAATCCTGAAAGGATATATCCTCTGGAGGAGACATCCTATGTTTAGGAGAGGAAGGCTCCTCAGAAAGAAGTACTCCGTTACCGACAGAGCTGTCAGAATCCTCAGACTCCTCGGAGGATTCAAAGTATCTCCTGTCTGGGTGCTCTTGCAAAGCACGATCCCAGTACCGATCAAAGTCGATACTGGGGGGGGGGGGGGGGGGTCCGGTACCGGCCTGTCGATACCAGAGGAAACAGCATGACTCGGTTTCAGTAACACAGTCGCCGATGTCGATGCTGTCGGAACCGGTGTCGATACCGGTTGAACAGTCTGAAGCGGTCCCGAAGGCACCGAAGCCGCAAGGAGAGCCGCCAGACTGCGTTCAATAGCCAAGAACCTCTGGTCTATTGACGCTGCTGATGCCTGGGTATCGGTACCGGACAAAGCGGCTGGTACCCCAGAGCATGGCACCAGTAGTTCTGCCGAGGTTGAGCCCTCGAGAACATCCTGGAGCCCCGATAGTACTTTGGAAGCCGAAGCCTCCCGCCGGGGAAATTTTGCAGGTACAAGTCCCTCAAGGGCAACGCCAGAGGCATCTCGATGCTGGAAGGAGATCTACCCTTTGAGGACCGGCCAGATTATGTTTGGTTACCTGAGATCCATGGGAGGAAGACGAAGCCCTGGAAGACGTTGATGCCACGGATGCTGCATCGGAGGGAAAAACGGTGCTAAGCTTAGCAGCTTGGTTTTGCCGACCCCTCTTCGACATCATCCCACAGGCAACACACTCTGAGATGGAGTGGTCAGGACCTAAACATTTAAGGCACCACTCGTGAGTGTCGGTGCAGAGATGGTACCGCCAAACTTGGAACACTTTTTAAAACCCAAAGTGGGTTTTTCCATTCTGAAGGAAAAGTAGGGCCTAGTGCCTAAAATGGTGCGTGGCACCTGACAGAAAAAAGACTGGAAAGTCCAGAAAAAAGATTACACATTTTTTTTTTTTTTTAAGAAAGAAAGAAAGAACCGGCGGTACCGGTATAGCGCCAAGGAAGGCAGACACTACCACAAAAAAGAATGAAAAAGATGGGATAATTTCTGCAGTGACAGGAAAAACAACCTGCTGGCTCCGCGGAAAACGAAGAACTGGAGAGAGGGAGTCGGGAAAGGCGGGAAGGCAGCACGCAGGCGCTGTGGGATGCTCCCAAAAGCTTTCTAATTGGACGCTGGGGAGCGTTCCCGCGCAGGCTCCATAGGTACCGACGATACCCATATGTGAGGACTACATTCCTGCTTGTTCCTGGAGATACATGGTATATTATTCAGAACAGGTTATGGAGTTGCAATTGTATCAGGGTGGGGTGAGGATGTGTTGATTTTGTGTGGATATTGTATTTATGTTTTAGTTCTTGTATTTATTAGGTTTGCCCTTAAAACACACCTATGGCGCCAAAATAGATGCTTTAAATGATGCCTGGGATCAGCCGAATCATTTTTAGAGTGTTTTTCAAGACAGGTGGCTATCGGGCTCCTATAAGGCAAGGTTTTCTTATTAATCTGTTTCCCCGTTATATTTTTATTTCTGATCATGTTGTCACACATGTGATAGTTATTAACATCAACTGCTTGTGGTTTTATTTACTGTTCTTTTAGCACCGGCATCGGTATTTTCACAGTGGTACCTTTCAATGAATTATACTGCAGATCCCTATCAGGCAGAGACTCCTCACCATAGGCATAACACTCCGCCTTTATTTAGTTCACCATTAATTGGCAGTACGTTAAATTTAATTCTTCTATAGTGCCTTTTCTTGTGCAGGGACAATTGCTTGGGGACCATTGGCTATATTATGCTGGATCATGAAGTTCTTGTGCCTTTTTGAACACTTCAATGTATTTTTGCCAGTACATGTCTTTTTAGATGTTGTGTTATTATTTTCCACCAGTTGAAAAGAGACTATGTTATATATCTTTTTTAACTTTTTATAGCGCAATCAATTATTTTTAACTTTTAAGATCAGCATATTCATCAGCTTTTATAATCAAGCCATCCAGTTTTAAGACGATGACACAGGTTCAATTTGCGTTGGTTTTTTTATCTCCGGAATGATGAAGTTCCTGCTACCTTTTAAAGTTCCCCCTCCCCTTCCTGCCTCTGTCAATCCATAGTATTTATTTTATTTTGTGTTTCTTGTTCAGAGTTCCATATGCTCCAGTATACTTGGCAGGTTTCTACAGCACAGAGGGAGTTAAAGAGATATATTTCTTGGGAACTGAGGGATGGGAGATAAAATATTGGTGTAGTGTTATTTTTAAAATTATTTATTGTGTCCCGGTAAAGTTTTAGAGTGGCCATGTATTGTGTTTGATGTGTGGGGGATTTGGTGTTACGTTATTTGCGCTCTGTTTTGCATAGTTCTTTATTAATTTGTTTTAGCTCAGGTTTAAACCAAGTGTTGTTGTGTTTTTTTGAGTTAGGGGGGAATGTACTTGTATGGTAGACGCTTTGGATATTGTGTTATTCCATTTTATTATTGTTTCATCAAGAGAGGGGGATGGTGTGGATAGTTGTAGTGTGGTTTGACTTAGGAAAGAGTCCTTATCAAATTTTTAATTTCTGTATTTGTATGGGGTTAATTTGTTGTGCGATAGGTGCTTGTTGGATAGGGATTTGAACACCTATAGGGGGTGGTCGGACCATGGGACTGGAGTTATTTCAAGGGAGTTGGGATCGTAGTAGCTGTGGATTGTGTTAAATAAGAAGACTAAGTCTAGTGTGTTACCTTTATTGTGTGTTTCGGTGTTGATTATTTGATGGATATTCATATTATGGGTCATGGATAGAAAGGCTGTTGCTTGGCTGTCAGGTAGCAATGCAAGGTTGATGTCACCTAGTAGTATAAGTGGATGGTTGATGGTAGATGTGCATAGTTTTTCAGTTAGAATTTCCAGGCTGTCTGCTGGGGCGTCAGGTGATCTGTAGGCTAGGTAGATTTTAAGGTTTTTTGTATGTATGGTTAGAGTTTCTAGTTTTTGGGTGCTTGTTGAAGTTAGTAGGGTTGCTTTTAAATCCTCTTTTATAACAATGAGGCCTCCTCCACCTCTTTTGGAGGACCGGTGGGAGTGTAATATATGATAGTTTGGGGTTTTGAGCTGATTGATTAGAACTTCATCCGTGTCTGATAACCATGTTTCGGTGATGCATATTAGGTCTGGTGCTTTTTCAGAGATGATATCATGTATTAGAGGTATTTTGTTTTAATTGACCTTGCACTGATGAGGAACAAGGAAAGGTTTTTGTGTGTGTCTGGGCTTGTTGATTGAGATAGTTGTTGGTAGCTTGTGTGGAGTTTGATGCTAATCAGTCTATTGTAGTTTGGTTTTGTGAAATGATAGTGTTTGAGATGGTAGTGTGTAGTCAGCTGCCTGAATGTAGAGTTGATTGTAGGGATGACTTTGAGGAATGGGGTGTTGTGAGCATTGTTGAGTATGGTGGAGCACATCAGTATAAAAATGAAGAAGTTTAGCCAGATAACATTCTTTTCCATGTTTGGAGATAAGTGGAGTAGTAGGTAAATGTGAGCTGTCTAATAGGGGAAGGAGGAGAGGCTATTGTGTGAGTAGGGTGGGAGAAGAGAGCGATTTGTAGGACAGTTGAAAATGTTAGCTTATGTAGGTTATAATACAGCAGTTAAATCCTGACAATTTTCAGTGAGATAGTTGCACCTTATCTCTATACAGCAGTTGTCTCAATACAATAATATCAATTGACAGATGATAGTGTACAGAACATAGCACATTCAGTATAATATCAGAAATTGTAATTGTGGATTACTTGCCTGGTTAAGGCACTGGTTATTGTCCAGCGGATTACTTGAGTTGCAAAGGGTCTTTCACTGGCTGTACTGCCAGGAATAGAGATAGTGTAGACACCAAATTTCACACCTAAGGGCCACGCCAAAGGGCCCTCTGGCGAGGACCGCCAGGCACAGGTGCGCCTGATGGTGCCTCCTTTTAAGTGGCTGCTTGTAGTTCCTGATTGGATCGGGGGCTGGCTAACACGAGCACATGCAGCCTTGCTCAGCCACGATCTTCTCTGATCTCTCCACTCTCCAGCCTACAACAGCAATCAGCAGCGGTAAACCTGACCTGACTCTCCATTCTCATCCTCTGCTCACTAATCGGGGCTGAGCAAGGCTGCACGTGCTCGTGTTAGCTGGCCCCCGATCCAATCAGGAACTGCAAGCAGCCACTTAAAAGTGTCCCTCCCCCTTCCCCCTCCTTCCCTTCCAGTTCTCCCTTTTTTCCCTCTCTTTCTGCCCCCCCCCCCTCCCGTTCCCTCTCATTTGTGTATCAATGAACGGTACTATTATGGCTGGTCCACATATGTATACTACTCCTTTGGATGGTTTCTCCATATGCTAGCCTTTTATTGCCATATTTCTTCCTCCTGTCTCCTATGTCTTTAAGACACATGGTCTTTCATCAACTTTCGTCCTCTACTGTATATTTACCCTGATCCCTCTATGTATAATATGATTTTCTAGATGCTATCCTGGTCCTTTTATGTACCATATGATGTTTTAGATGCTCTTATGCTGTTCTAAGGTTTTTATATTGCAGTATTTATACATTATTTATTATGTGATTGTCTTTTATTGATTAATGGTACCGTTTGTCATATCCAGTTACATTGAATGAGTATTTTATTTACCTTTTTTTATTTTTACTTCTCTCCTTTTTTATTTTATATTGTTCCTTGGTATTAGTGAAGCCTATAGTCCAACGAGCATTCTTAGCTTTGTTTTCAGTTTTTGTATTTATGCTTTTAATATGATCATTGTATTAATTACATGTTTGATTTAGAACATAAGATATGCCATGCTAGGTCAGACCAAGGTCCATCAAGCCCAGTATTCTGTTTCCAACAGTGGCCAATCTAGGTCATAAGTACCTAACAGTTTCCCCAAAAGACACAGGCTCCTCAATGCTTGTATTGGGTCAAGCAGTGATATCCCATGTCCATTTTAATAATGGTTTATGGACCTTTCCTCCAGGAACTTGTCCAAACCTTTTTTAAACCCAGCTACACTAACAGCTTTTACTACATCCTCTGGTAACAAATTCCAGAGTTTGATCACACGTTGAGTGAAAAAATATTTTCTCTTATTAGTCTTAAATAGGCTACCCTGTAGCTTCATTGCATGTCCCCTAGTCTTTTTATATTCTGATGATATAAACAATCAATCTACATTTACCCGTTCCACTCCATTCATTAATTTATAGATCTCTATCATATCTCCCCTCAGCCATCTCTTTTCCAACCTTTATAGCCTCTCTTCATAGGAGTATCCTTCCATCCCCTTTACCATTTTGGTGGCTCTTCTCTGTACCTTTTCTAATAACGCTATATCTTTTTTAAGAAACGGAGACCAAAATTGCACACAATATTCAAGGTGCGATCACACTATGGAACGATACAGAGGCATTATAATATCCTTTGTTTTATTTTCCATTCCTTTCCTTATGATACCTAGTATTCTATTTGTTCTCTTGGCCGCTGCTGCACACTGGGTGGAGGGTTTTAACATGACACCTAAATCTTTTTCCTGGGTGGTGGTTCCTAATGTGGAACCTTGCATCGTGTAACCATAGTTTGGGTTGTTCTTTCCTAGGTGCATAACTTTGCACTTGTCCACATTAAATTTCATCTGACATTTGGATGCCCAGTCTTCTAATTTATCAAGATCCTCTTGCAATTTTCCACAATCCTCTTGGGTTTTAACAACTTTAAATAGTTTTGTGACATCTTCAATTTTGATAACCTCACTCGTTATTCCCTTTTCCAAGTCATTTATGAATATGTTAAAAAGCAGCGGACCCAGCACAGATCCCTGGGGTACTCCACTATTCACCTTTTTCCATTGGGAAAATTGGCCATTTAGCCCTACCCTCTTCTTTCTATCTTGTAACCAGTTCCTGATCCACAATAGTATATTACCTCCTATCCCATGACTTTTTAGCTTTGCCAAAAGTCTCTGATGAGGGACCTTGTCAAAGGCTTTCTGAAAGTCCAGATACACTATAACAACTGACTCACCTTTGTCTATCTTATTCACACCTTCAAAAAATATAACAGATTAGTAAAACAAGATCTTCCTTGTCTAAAGCCATGTTGGCTGTCTCCCATTAAGCCATGACTATCTAAATACTGAGTAATTTTGTTCTTTATGATGGTTTCTACCATTTTTCCCGATACTGATGTCAGGCTCACCGGTCTGTAGTTTCCTGGATCACCCCTGGAACCCTTTTTAAAAATTGGCATTACATTGGCAATCCTCCAATCTTCAGGTATTACAGATGACTGTAATGATAGTTCACAGATTACTAATAGCAGGTCTGCAATCTCATATTTCAGGTCTTTCAACACCCTTGGATGTATACCATCCGGTCCAGGTGATTTGCTACTCTTCAGTTTATCAAATAGTTGTAATACATCTTCCCGGTGTAGCAATATTTCTTTCAATTCTTCTGCAGCATCACCTTTAAATACCACTTCAGTCATGGGTAACATCCCTACATCTTCCTCAGTAAAGACTGAAGCAAAGAATTCATTCAGTCTCTCCACTATAGCCTTGTCCCCTCTTACTGCCCCTTTTACCCCTCTATCATCTAATGGTCCAACTGACTCTCTCACAGGTTTTTTTGCTACAAATGCACTTGAAAAAGTCTTTATTATATGTTTTTGCTTCCACAGCAAGTTTCCTCTCAAATTCTCTCTTTGCCTGCCTTATCAATGCCTTGCATTTAACTTGCCAGTGCTTGTGCTGTTTCCAGTTTTCATCATTTGGCTCTTTTTATCCATTTCCTGAAAGATGCTTTTTTGGCAATAGCCTCTCTGACCTCACCTTTAAACCATGCTGGCAGTTTTTTGGACTTCCTTCCACTTTTCTTAAAGCGTGGAATACCGCTGGTCTGGGCTTCCAAGATAGTATTTTTAAACACCCAAGCTTGATGTAAGTCTTTTTAACCTTTGCAACTGCTCCTTTAAGTTTTTTCTTAACCATGTTCCTCATTTTATCATAGTCTCCCTTTCGAAAGTTAAAAGGTAGTATTGTGGATTTCCTTACCATTCCTTCTCCATTAATTAAATCAAACATGATCATGCTATGATCACTACTACCAAGTGGCCCCAACACCCTTATCTCTTGCATCAGATCTGGTGTTCCACTAAGGACTAAGTCCAAAATGGCTTCCCCTCTGGTCGGTTCATGAACCAGCTGCTCCAAGAAGCAGTCATTTATTTCATCTAGAAACTTTATCTCCCTAGCATGTCCTGCCGTGACACTGACCCAGTCATTACCCGGGTAATTGAAATCACCCATTATTATTACCGTTCTGTTACTTTTATTAGCTTCCCTGATTTCTTTGAACATTTCATCATCCATTTGTTCATTCTGGCCAGGCGGTCGAAAGTACACCCTCACTGCCATCGCCTTCCCCTTTTTACATGGAATTTCAATCCATAGAAATTCTACAGCGAATTTTGTTTCCTGTAGAGCTTTAATCCTTTGTGACTCAATGCCCTCTCGAACATAAAGCGCAACCCCTCCACAAATTTTATCAGTTCTATCATTACGATATAGTTTGTACCCAGGTATCACAATGTCCCACTGGTTGTCCTCCTTCCACCATGTCTCTGAGATACCAATCATATCTAACTTCTCATTTAGTGCTATATATTCTAACTCTCCCATCTTATTTTTTAGACTTCTAGCATTTGCATATAAGCATTTGAGAGTGTATTTTATTCATATTAATCTGGTTATCGGCGTTTGCCAAACTGCAGTCCTGTTGGGATTGTTTTAATAAAAGGACTTTTTCTATTTACACCTCACTCCTCGTTGTTCACTTGATGTTCTGCGAGTGTGTGTGCTTCTTTGCAGTGGACCTATTCTGTCCTTGAGACTCTTTATCGGCTGCTACGCCAGGGATGAAATTGTCAAAGGAGGGGTTCTACAGCAGTTCCTCTGATGTTCCCAGAATCTGACAGTGTGAATTGGCAGGCTGGTCTCGGTCTCATGGAAGCTGGCATGGCCTCTCTGATACTGAGGTTGAGCTTTCCTCACATCAGGACTGCTTAGAGGGTTGAGACTGTGAGCTTTGGTGCTCTCAGCATTGCACTCCGATGAACTTCAGCGTTGATACAATGTAGCCTCCGCCCTGTGTTCGATGACCTTAGTCCTCTATGCTGAAGAAAACAAGAAAAAATCATTTCTCTTCTTTTGGGTATCAGTGGATGAATGATACTAGGGCAACCTTTGGGAGCTCGGTTCCAGTTGAGTTAAAGGATCTTTCAATACCTATGCTATGCTAGCATCCTCTGTAGCTTCTGAGGCCATGTAGACCAATGCCACTGATGCTGAGGTCAATGGATAGGACTTCTCAGCACCAAATATATGCTCACATTGCCTTTTATGACTCTGAAGCCCTAATTTTTAATTTGTGAACACAAAATGCAAGAAAGCTTATGGTGAGGCCCCAGACACTGCAAGCACCATTTGTAGGTATGCATAAGGGACATGGATCTGCCTACCTAGCACACTTTTTAAACTCACTGGTGAGTTTTGGGACTATGCTGTCCAGGAAAATAGCTATTGCAAAATTAAGTAACTTGATGGTGAAAAAATACACAATGCCTGAGACCTAAATGGTCAGTGACAGAGACGTGCAAAAAGGAAAGGAAATCTAAAAACCGGATGAAAAACCTACGTAACTAAGAAAGGAGAGAGTAAGGCATGCAACAGCAGGTGAGGGAAAATTGAGAAAAACTCACAAAAATTAAGAAATATTGAGGTAAGGTAGACATAGACCATATAACATAACTGGTGGGCTCTGTGGCTAAAAGAGACAGAGGCAAAATGGTGCAGCGAAAGCAGGCAGAAAGACACAACTTGCACGGTGAAACCTTTCCAATTGATTCTAAAAGGAGTTGGGGAGGGTTCACGCAGAAGGGTTCTGTTAATGACATCACCCATATGTGAGGGCAATATCCTGCTTGTCCATGGATAATTTATTTATAGCAAAACTTCATGTGCAATTTTCCTACCAGGCCTATATCATATAAGTCCTGGTAGGAAACTGCATGCCTTGTTTTGCAGTTAACACATGCAATTCTTCATATAGTTATACTTATTATTATTATTTAGCTCACGCCTTTCCAGGAGAAGATCAAGGCGAGTTACATTCAGGTACGGTACCCATTTATGTCTCTTTATGTGACAGCTCTCACTGAAGGGTTTCTATTACGTTGCTCTTGAAGACTTCCTGTGACCCTTTGAACCTGGGTATTGTGCTAACACATCATTAGTTGTCTTACAGAAAGCTGTATCTCTGTTAGTCTTTGATTAGGCTTGTGCACGAACCAGCTGATCCTGATGCTTATTATTGTGCCATTGACCTGCAACTATCCGACATCAGGGATATAACTCAGATCTCCTATATAGTAACACTTAAGGCTCCAGTTTATGGTTTTCATCTATTACACCTGTATTAAAAAGAATTCCTTACATGTCCTGCTGCATACAGTCCTTCTTTATTCAGTGCCATAGTATTTATGCTTCCATTCTGAAAACTGTCCGCTTTTGAGTCTTCTGGGAAAGCAAAAACAAGATCAGTGAGCAAAACAAATAACAAAGAAAACAATGAAGTGTGAATTAATAATAAATGTACACACATAACTGTATTTCTTTACAAAGCTATAAGCAGAACAGAAAATAGCTTCATGTCTTTCCCTCCACCCTTTCAACTTCTCAAAGTAAGTAAGGCAAAAAAAAAAGAGAAAGAAGATATGTGACCTTGTCATGATCTATCAAAATAACTTAAAATAAAGAATAAAGTCTAAAGAGGAGATCCTTCCAAATAGGAATCATTTTATAGCTGCACACGTGTAAATAGGATGTGCAGCCTTTTTCAAGAGAATCTTAAGGTACTTTCCTGTCTCCAGAGGGCTTACAATCTAATTTTGTGCAATGGACTGTTAGGTGACTAGCCAATGGTCACAAGGACGTCAGTGGAATCTGAACCCTGGCTTCCTTAGTTGTCAAGCATATGCCTGAATTCTCTTAAGTATATAGTAAGTGACAAATCCTCCTTGGTCCCACCCTGCGAACATCTCCGCTTATTCCAAGTAAATTTACATGTACAACATACATGCTACAAGTGTGCAAGCTTACCCTCCTATCATGCAGGCAATTTTATAAAAGACCATCTTAGTGGATAAAGCACTGCATGGAAATTCTTAAGCAGATTGCATAGGTTGGTATGATCTTTATCTGCCATCACTTTCTGTGAATCTATAAAAATTACCGTGTTTCAGAGAAACATATTTTAAGCAACTGCCTTTTCCTTATTCATTCCCTTCAATTTTCCTCTTCTCTGTGTCTTCTCTAGAGAGAATTTTGCAAATGAAAGACAGATATTAGTGAATAGGGAAAAAGATGTTATGGTCAGGAGCTACAGCCCAATTCGATTAGTTCCCATG
Organism: Ichthyophis bannanicus; assembly: GCA_033557465.1. Lineage (NCBI taxonomy): Eukaryota > Metazoa > Chordata > Amphibia > Gymnophiona > Ichthyophiidae > Ichthyophis > Ichthyophis bannanicus. The sequence continues at coordinate 945,250,594 of CM066034.1, forward strand.
CGTTCTCATTCATAAATGCTATTTCACATATATAGTGCTTCTGATTCTAGGGTTTTATCAATATTAATTTAGATATTTATTTTCAAGCCATTTCACGGCTTCGTGAGAGTACTAAAAATCTTTGTATACTGCTTTTTTTTGCATCACAAAATTACATTTTAGCCACATTTTCATGTGGATTCCATTTTTTACCTGACCAGATTAAAAAATTAAAATTGATATGCGTTCCCTCAATCTCTACCATCATCCCCAGCAATCATGCTCCCTACCTAGTCTTCCTCACTCTCGTTCCCCCTACCCTACCACCAGCAGTCTTGCTTTTTCCATCTCCCATCTCATATTTCTCCCCCTCTCATCCCTCCAAACGCAGCACACACCTATCCCACATAGATGCACAAACACACATCCCGACGCACAAGGCCAGATTAAGGCATAGGCATGTCTCTAGGGCCCAAATACTTAGGGAGGCTATGTCAAATGTGATCAGGACTCAGGAAGTTAGGATTGCCAGATGTCTAGCTTTTTTCAGCATGATTTTTAAAGCCAGAAGAATGGCTAATGTGTTAGGATATTTTCACAATTTAAAGCTTTTACGTGCAAATCTTCCGTCCTTGCTCTGCCTGCCCTGCCTAGCAGCAAAGACAATGGTGGGATTCATCCTATGTGACGGCAGTAGAACTGAGCACTTAAGGGCTATTCTAATCACAGGAAGAGAGATAGTAAACCAGGGGATATTCCTGAGCTCTACAAGGGGTATTGGGCTGGCCTTGGAGTGTGCCAGAGGAACCAGTGAGTGTTCTTTTGGGGAGACAGATGGAGGAAGGTACAAGAAGGCTGTTACATTTTGAGGAAAAGAGCTCCAACAACTTATTGGATCTATACAGGATTCCACAAGCAACACCACCAAATCCTATGTATGAAGTCACTCGCTCCAAATATTTTTGTCAGACTAGTTTATTCAAAGCTGTTATCAATCAGCTGCTTCTAATCTCTTAGTCCATTTTATTCTTTTTATTGTGATCAAATGATTAAAAATTTATGAAGTCCCTTATTCAATACGGATTATAACGTGCAGCCAACCCCAACAGTTTTGAATAGCTTTAGCTTAATTTTGCATCAGGACATTGATGTTAAATGTTGATTACTTTGGAAGATATTCAGGAAGCTGATTGACTAGTAACATTTGATAACAACTCACTATATACGAATGTGGATCAATGTGATGCTCTAGAGCAGCGATGGCGAACCTATGGCACGCGTGCCAGCTGTGGCACGCGAAGGCCTTGCAGCTGGCACGCGGGAAGGTCCGCTAAAACAGGTGTCTGCCTCCCTTCGTCTGCAGCCGCGGCTCCCTGCCTGTTAGGGAACCGCGGCTGTGCTTGTAAAATCGTTGCGGAGCCCTTCCTGTCTTGACGGGCTCCGTGCATCATTGTCCCGCCTCTAAAGGAAGTTGTACAACTTCCTTTAGAGGCGGGACAATGCTGCACGGAGCCCGTCAAGACAGGAAGGGCTCCGCAACGATTTTACAAGCACAGCCGCGGTTCCCTAACAGGCAGGGAGCCGCGGCTGCAGACGAAGGGAGGAAGACATGGGGAGAGGGGGGGGGCTACCATCGACATGGGGAGAGGGGGGGGGCTACCATCGACATGGGGAGGGGAGGGGGGGGGTCGACATGGGGAGAGGGGGGGGCTACCATCGACATGGGGAGAGGGGGGGGCTACCATCGACATGGGGGGAGGGGGGCTTACATAGAGGGAGGGAGCTGATATGGATGGATGGAAGGAGGGGGGCTTACATGGAGGGAGGGAGCTGATATGGATGGATGGAAGGAGGGGGGCTTACATGGAGGGAGGGAGCTGATATGGATGGATGGAGGGAGGGAGCTGATATGGATGGATGGAAGGAGGGGGGCTTACATGGAAGGAGGGATAGATGGAGGGAGGGGGCTGACATGGACAGAGGGGGGACTGACATGGAGGGAGGCTGACATGGACAGTGGGGCTGACAGGGAGGGAGGGAGGGAGCTGACATGGACAGAGGGAAGGCCGGGGGCTGACATGGAGGGCGGGGGGCTGGCATGCACAAAGGGGAGAGACAGGGACATACTGGACAGACGGGATAAATGCTGGAGAGAGGCGAGAGACATTGCGGCTTAGGATTATAATGGGCTGATGGGGGAGCTAGCACTGGTAATGGGCAGATGGGAGGGGACTAGGACTGGTAATGGGTTGAAGGCTAGGATTGGGAATGGACTGATCAAGGGGGGGGTTGGGACTGGTAATGGGCTGATAGGGGGGTATGACTGATAATGGACTGATGGGGGGCTAGCATTGGAAATGAGCTGATCGGTGAGGTTAGGACTGGAAATGGGCTGATGGGGGGATAGGACTGGTGATGGGGGGGGTAGGACTGGTGGTATTGGGCTGATTAGGGGAGGCTAGCACTGGTAATGGGGTTGAGGGGGGATTAGCACTGGAAGTGAGCTGATTGGGGGGCTTTGACTGAGAATGGGCTGATTGTGGGGAGGGGAGGATAGAGCTGCTGGCCCTGGAAGAAAACTGGGGGCTAAGGCTACAAATGGGCTGATGCGAGGGGATGGGAGAATGGAACTGGAAGGGAGTGGATCTGAGAGGGGCTGCCATGGTATTTGTACTAGAAGGGACTGGTCAGTGGGGAAGGAGGGGGACTGGAAGGGAATGGACACCAGTGGCAATCATGGGAATGCAAGTTGACATTGGAAGGTACTGGGAGTGAGGACTGGAAAGGGGCTGATACTGGGGAGGGTTACTGGGACTGGAAATAGGCTGATGGAAAGAAGTGAAGAAAACGAAAGAAGAGATAAGAAATGGCAGATGGACCATAGACCACAGAAACAGAGCTAAGAGAAGACAGGAAAGCAGAAGCCTCAGATCGGGACCAGCATGATCAGAGAATAAATTGGTCAGACAACAAAGGTAGAAAAAATAATTTTATTTCATATTAGTGATTTGACTACAAAATCATCATAATTTTGAAATCAAATATTGTTACTTGTTGTGATTAATTAACCGTATTTTCCGGCGTATTCTTTTTGGTGTGCGCTGGAAGAGGGGTAGTCTTATACGGCGAGTATAGGCCAAACACCTATATTTTAACAGGAAAAGTAGGGGGTCGTCTTATACGCCCAGTCGTCTTATACGCCGGAAAATACGGTAAGTAAATTTAACGTTTTCTATGAAAAGTAGTTCTGAGGGGGGTCAAAAAAATATTAAAAGAAAAGTGACAATAATATAATAATATATTTATAATGTGGATTACATTTGGGCCCTCATATTTACCTCAGGCTATGATTGTGATTGTGATTATGATGGTACACTGTAAGAAACAATATATGCAGTGTTAGATTTGTTTTAAATGTCGCAATGGTTTTGCGGCTCCCAGTTTTTTTTTTCCCTTCGGAAACGGGTCCAAGTGGCTCTTTATGTCTTAAAGGTTGCAGACCCCTGTGCTAGGAGAAAGGCCCCAGCCCGGCCCCGCGCTTCCCCTTCCGGTCAGAGCTTCTGCGCGCCTCTCGCCGAGAAGCTGCACGCTAGAGCTCGTGCGCCGTCCTCTCGCGAGATTATAGGACCCGCGCGGGAGCTGGGTTCCAAAGAAGAGCAAAACCTACCACTTTCATGATGAATGGGAAATGGACTACTTCTTCATCATGGTGAAAGACAAGTGTTGTGTAATTTGTAACGCCCCAGTATCCTTGCCCAAAATGGGTGATCTGGAACATCATTATAAGGCTCTAAAATATTGTTGTTAAGGTTTAATTGACGTGCTGGCACTTTGAGGAAATTCTTTGGTTTTGTGCGGCAGTTTGGGCACTCGGGCTCAAAAAGGTTAGCCATCACTGCTCTAGAGGTTCTGACCAAACTTGATTGGCAGAATGTTTTGCCTTCCCGGTTACCTAAATCATTCATTTTGCAAATGTTACATTTAATATTGTGTGAAAATTATTTTTGTTTCAATAATAGATTTTATCACCAAATCTTCAGTATTACCATGGGGGCTACTGTTGCACCCACTGTGGCAATGTTAAATGCAGCTGCTTTTGAAGAAGAAATCTTGTATTGTTCTCATTGGATGCAATTTATGTGCTGCCGGGCCTGCTGGGCCATACTGCTTATACCACCTCAGAGATGGTATAAGCATTATTCATGTGGCAAATGTGAGTTCTGTCAATATACTACTGAAGGAAGAAACTGGAATCCTCCAACTTCAGGGCACTCTATACAAAATCGATGGGCCACTTCATGTCAGACATCATATGTAGTTTATGCTATACAATGCCCTTGCACCAAACTCTGTGTGGGACAAACAAAATGTACTGTGATTCATAGACTAAGGGAACATCGGTCACGGTTGAGAACTGTCAATAAAGTAGCCCCTATTGTTGATCACTGTCTTACTTTAATCATTCTTTCACTGAGTTGCAATGGCGTATAATTGATCATATACCTGAAAAGTGGAGGGGAGGGGACCAGGAGGCTCAACTGAATTACAATGAACAAGTCTGGATATTTACTTTGAAAACCGTATATCACAAAGGCCTTAATCAGCAAATTGACTGGCACACATTGTAATCTTCGTTGAATGCTTCAATTAAGTTTTATCCAATGGGATTGTTTTCTGGGTAGACTTTGTAGGAGATTTAAAAGAATGCTGTGGACATCTTTTCTCAAAGCCATGGATGCTCACTGACAGCAAGAAGATCAACCTGCTTTGTGGAGATTGTATGGAAGAAATCCATGTTTTTGGAAACTTTAAGTACATTTGAAAAAAATGTCTTAAGATTTTGGAATTATCAAAGCCCTGATGCAGAATTAAGCTAAAGCTATTCCAAATGCGACTGGTTGGCTGCACGCTGATAATCCATATTGAATAAGAGACTTCATAGATTTTTAATCGTTTGGTCACAATAAAAAGAATAAAATGGACAAAGAGATTAGAAGCTGCTGATTGATAGCAGCTCTGAATAAACTAATCTGACAAAAATATTTGGAGTGAGTGACTTCATACTCAGGATTTGGTGATGTCACTTGAGGAAAAGAGCTGGCAACAAAGGTTTTACATTTATGATTTATTTTATTTTTGATATATCACCTTTCACAACTACAAAGCAGTTTACAACATACTAAAATAGCATTCATAAGGGAAAGAACTCCAAAGCATGCGTGGGAAAGAGAAAATAAAAGAGGCTGGAATATAGAAGGGGGAATTTTAAGGTCTCCATTTCATACAGTGGATTGGAGGAGTAGCCTAATAGTTAGAGCACTGGCTTGGTAACCAAGAGACCAGGGTTTGATTTCCACTAGCACTCCTTGTGGCCTCAGGCAAGTCACTTAACCCTCCATTGCCTCAGAAGAAAGGCCTGGCAATCTACTTCCAGTCATGCTGCTAAAAAATCCCAGAAGTTGCTGCATCACCAGGAGTCAGCACTGACTTGAAGGCACATTAAAACCCTTCACACAATGTTTTCTGAGTAGCAGAGTTTTAAAAGAAACAGTCGAGATTTAGTTGGAATCTGATCAACACTGTTGTGATACATCAGAAAAGTCATTATCTTTGCTGACCTAGGTATCTGAAAGATGATTGCCAGAGCTAGATGTTGCTATGGAAGAAAAAGTATGTCAAGAATTTTATTGTTAAAGTAGTTGGCAGGTAAATCTGCAGTGGGACCAATCCAGACTGAAGAAGATGGGGAGTGCTTGGTTTTAATGCGCTGGGAAACAGTGGTAAAAAGCTTTTCAAATTAGCCCAAAAAAAATAAAATGTTTGTAAAATATTCTTTTGTGCCCAAGGTAATTGTGCTGTGATAAAATTGATAACCAAAGCAAACACCACTAGGAACTATCCACCGCCTTGTGTTTTTGTTGTGTATGTACACTCAATTAAGTGAAAAATATTACAAAATATTATAAAGGTGTGGAGGAGACCATCAGACTGAGCCGCGTTCAGTCAGTTAGAATAATGACAATATGCATAGGCCCCCTTATTAGTCATCAGTCTCACTCAACCCCACTATTAGTCCATTGAAAACAAAAACATATAACTTTAATATGCCACTCTAAAAGTCTGCTCGATTCACATCTCTTTATGTTATTTTTTATATTTCAATATTGCAATAAAAATGAAAATATTGCGTAAAAAATTAGGTAAAATATCTAGGAATTCACCTCAACCAGAGACTCAATTTACAGACTCACATCAGCAAGACCACCTCCAAAATATACTACAAGATGAAATACTTGCAAAAGCTACGTCCCCTACCTGAGCAGAACCATTTCCGATCTGTGTGTCAAGCGCTCATCACACCACACCTCGATTACTGCAACCTAATCCTACATGGCCTACTAAAAAGCTCAATCCATGCCTTACAGCTAGCTCAGAACGCAGCAGCTCAACTAATCACAAGATCCAGCAAACATGACCACATCACCCCCATCCTCGAATCCCTTCACTGGCTTCCCATGATCTCCAGAATAAAATATAAAAACATAATGCTGGCATTCAAAATTCAACATAACCAATCTGCCAGTTGCCTAAATGAACTAATCCGAAAAACTCCTGACAACAGATAACGAAGAACACAGCATCAAGATTCGCTTGCAAACTCCACATTCCACACAGGAATATCCCAGAATACTCTAAAAGAGCCTTCGAACTCTACACCCCCGCACTCTGGAATTCCCTCTCCCAACCCCTGAGAGCCACCACAGACGTCTCTACCTTCAGGAAGCTCTTGAAAATGCACTTATTTACTGAATACTTCTATACCCCACCATCATTGTAATGGATTGCCTACCACCTAACAGACCGAACCCTAGGCACCAAGCAGAGCACAAGCTTTATGTAAATAGTTAAATGTAAACACAGTAAACATTGCTGTATATAGTTTTGGAAAAAACGTACTATGTAAACAAAATTCTGTTCTATGTAAACCTGTATATAGTTTTGAAAAATGTTCTATGTAAATGAAGTTCTGTTCTATGTAAACCGCCTTGAGATTCTGAAAGGTGGTATATAAAAATTTTTTAATTTTTATATACCACCTTTATATACCACTTTATATACCACCTTTATATACCACTATACTGACTGTGCACCCTTGTTGTATGTAAACCGCACTGATAACAAATAGCGCGGTATATAAAAGTTATAAAATAAAAAATAAATAAATAAATAAATAAATAAATAAGTAAAAGTCCATCAATGGTGCGCCACACATCACACAGAGGGAAGTGTCGCCTTTACAGCGTAAATGGAAAAGTATTCATCTGCTCATTATTCCTTGAACTCCATAACAGGACTGTCAACTCAATGGTTGCAATTCATTTAATAAGCACGTGCTCGCCATCTGTACTTGCACTCTCTCACCGCCAAAGTTCCGTTCACCTCCTTCATCCGACCTTCACTGGGCCAGAAGGATTCAGATCCTTCCTCAGGGGCCAGCGAATTGCTGAAAACCCCAGTTTCAAAACACGCTGGCAACAATTTCATCCTCAGTGCAAGGTGACATCGATGTTTAAAAGAAAGAAACCGCCGGAATACCTACTACGCCATGGCACGATAACATTAACAGCTGCCCAACAAACTTTATTGACAAGACAAATACAAATGATGGTATATTATTCCAACTTGTCATTCGAGCCAAAAGGTTTTACAGACTTTTAATTTTAAACCGTTCTGCCTACAAAATAGAGCAGTATATAAACCCAGTTAAATAAATACATAAAAATAAATAAATCCAGAACTGTTCACAATATGATAATGATGGACTTTTAATGCAATGCTGAAATATAAAAAATACAACATATTTTTGTCTCACTCCCATATGCGAAAAGCTGAGCGACGGAGTTGAGAGCAAGCTGCTAGCCAAGCACTAAGATAAGCTGCTGTTCTGTATTTGTCCAATGAATGAATAAATGAAGATTATTTTCTAAGGAGGTTATTTCTTGGCCTGTGATGTAGAACGTATTATGCCATATTGGTGGCTGTGATTAATAAGGAAGTTTGCATTTATATTTCAATTTACTTCCTTAGCTTTTTCCTCCTTATTTGTATGCCTATTTAAGCTTATAGCAATGTGACTTCCGGTTTGGTAATGAGCTGACCGGTCGTGTGCTGATCAGCTCCGGGCTCCATACCCCGCCAACAGCCTTAATTTTTATTAGATAGCGATTGAATGCCCCCTATCCTGGCGAGGGGTAACAAGGAGAGTGGGCGGACTGCAACAGTGCCTTCTCCGAGCAGCGTGGCGTCCCAGATGGCCACGAAACCCTCGCGAAGGGAAAAGGCCCGTGCTCCAGACCCAAAGATGGCGGAAGGGGCGCCCCGGAGCCCTGTGTCTGATGGAGATCAAGGCATGGTGGAGGACGTGAGCGCTGCAGTAGTGCGGGCCCTGGATGGTCGCTTTCGGGACCTGGGAGATCAGCTCCATTCGGTGGCCCAAAGCATCAATGACTTTACAGAGCGCATGGAACATGCCGAAAACAGGATCTCGGGTCTGGAGGATGAACAGCATTCCCTGGTAGCCCGGGTACAGGCTTTGGAGGCCACTGTGAAACAGCAAGGAGAGAAACTAGACGACCTTGAAAACCGGGGCCGCAGAAAAAACCTCCGCTTTGTGGGAGTATCAGAAAATATCGCTGACAGTGCTCTCTCCGATTATTTGCTCGCATGGATGACCAAACTCCTGCACGGCGAGGCAGAACCCCCTATAGCACTGGAGCGGGTGAATAGGCTTGGCCCCAGGCGGGAACAGGCCCGATGGCCACGTGCAGTAATCGCCAGATTTTTGGACTACCGACAGAAGGAGGCGATTCTACGGGCGGCCCGCAGCCATCGGAGGAAGTCGGGAGACTCTGAACAGATCCTGTTTTTTCAGGACTATTCCGTGCTGGTCAGCCAGCAGCGGAAGGCTTTCTCCCCCATTTGTGCACAGTTGGCGGGCAAGGGATTGCGTTTTTCGCTTCTCTACCCAGCCCGGCCGCGCGTGGAACACCAGGGGCAGGCACACCTTCTGGGGACTCCTGTGGAGGCTGGTGCGTTCCTGGAACGACTATCCGGGGTGTCAGGGATCGCTCCTTGAAATCGCGGGAGCGGTTGGATGCGAGGCTGAGCAGTTGGGGGAGAGGACCTCCTTCATAGTGCGGCGGGCGCCGACCTGGGCAACAGCCCTGAGACCTGGACTGCAGGTTCTGCCCGCCTGAGAATTATTCCATCGCTTTAATTCTTCGGCCCCTTAGGGGGCCAGCTGAGGACAAGTATTGGGAGCAGAGGAAGTTGTCTCCTTAAGTTTTATGTTTTATATGCTGTTTCTTGTTTATCAGATATGTTAACATTTTTGCCACTGGGGGGGGGGGGGGACAGCGGGATAGTTATGCATGATCTTGTTTTTCACCTTTGTCGGGTACTTCCCTTTCCTTGTATTGGGACTGATATGCTGGTGGGAGGCGGGGCCTGGGGGATTTGTGTTGACGCTACCGCCGCGGGTGCTCCTTGGCTTGCGCCAACCCCTGGGTGTCCTGGTTTCCTTCGTTCCCACAATTGGGATATATGCCATCGGCTATGATGTTACCCGGCCCCCGTCCTCTAGGAGTGCCTAGGGGGGGGGCTGTCAAAGTCTACCCCTTACTTGTTTTTATTTCCTACCCCACAAGTGCCTGTACCTAATTTGCCTCCTAATGTACTTATTTCTGCACTTATTCTGCTTGCTCAGTGGGGAGGCCTTGGGGCACACGCTACGGTGGGGGGTACGAGGCCAAGGAGGGGGGAGGGGATCCCTTAGCATACAAATGGGATGCATCGCAGATTGCTGGGGGGGCACGTATTGGAGTGGGGGGGACAGAACCTGCACCTCTTGGAACGGCTCCTTATGCACTCGGAAAGAGATGGGGGGGAGGCTGAGGGGTGTTCCCCGGGAGGGCGTAGGGGGGCGGGGGACTTAGCATTGGCTAAAGCAGTCAGGGATGTGAGCGTTCGCTAGCATATTAGGAGGGGGATTTTTGGGGAGTATGGGCCCGTTTACCATTAGAAGTTGACCAACCAGGGTTTGGACTGGCCGGAGGGTACAGGGTTGGGAGAATGGGAGGAGCGGATAGTGGAGGACGGGGGGGGGAATAGAGGTTAGTAGTAGAATTAGAGTAAGGAGGTTAGGGGCAGGGAGGATGGGGGGGCGGGGAGGGAAGGGGCCTCTCTTCTGATTATGGCGGTGGAGGAGGTTCTCCGAGAGTAGGGGCAGGGGGGAGGGTTAGGGGAGGGTATGTGACTGGTTTCTGTGGTTTGAATGGGGCGAGATGCGGATGTGAGTGTGTTTGGGAGTGGTTGTTGCCTATACGGGAAGGCTGTAGGCAGGGGGGGACCCTAGGCTGGGGGGGTTCTCGCCGCGACTGGAGGTTGAATGTCCATAATTGGAGACTTTTCTGTGTGTGGTGCAATGAATAGTGGCATGAAGATTGCTTCCTGGAATGTCTGTGGTATAGGTTCCCCAATAAAGAGATATAAAATCATGCAGCAGCTTAAACGAAAGCAGATTGGGGTTGCATTGCTGCAAGAGACCCATCAATCCGCGGCTGAGCACGTGAAATTAGGCGATTGCTACCTAGCTAACGTCTATGGTGCCCCGGCAGTTGGGAAGAAACGGGGGGTAGCCATATTAATAGCCAAGCGTGTGGGTTGGGTGGAGGAGAAGGTTGACATTGACCCGGACGGACGGTATGTTCTGGTGAGGGGAATGCTGGAGGGGATCCGGGTTGTTTTAGGCTCTGTGTATGCCCCTAATGTATATGAGACTCACTTTTATCATATCCTCGAACGACTACTGGCTACTGCTGATGGATATCAGGTAATAGTGGGGGGGGGACTTTAATACTGTACTGAACGACAGTATGGATAGGTCCGGGCAGGCTGGGGGGAGGGACAGAAGGAGTCAACGGAGACTGCTGGGGATATGTGAGGCGCATCAACTCTTAGATATCTGGAGAGTTTTGCATCCCGGGGATAAAGCGTATACCCACTTGTCTCAGGCCCATAGCACCTGGTCACGCATTGACTATTTTTTGATATCGGCCTCACTGTTTAGTTGGGTGGTGGATGCTGCGGTTGGTCCCTCTATCATTTCTGATCATGCTATGATTACTCTTGAGCTACGTAACCGTGCTCCGCTCGGCCATCGGTTTTGGCGTTATCCCCTGGAGCTAAGTGGTGATGTTCACTTTGCCGGGTTCCTTAGGGATCGGTGGAGGGATTACGAAGCCCTCAACGATAAACCGGGGACTTCTCCGACTCTTCTTTGGGAGGCGAGTAAGGCGGTCATGCGGGGGGAGATTATCAGTTACTATAGCTCACAGCGGAAACGAAGGAACCAACGAATTCTTTTATTGGAGCGGGAATTGGGTAGAGCGCAGAGGCGGCTGGCGGCAGACAGAACAGCAGCCAATGGGCGCCAGATGCAGGAAATCCAGCAGGAGTTGGAGATGCTCCTTCACCAACGTGCCCAAAAATCCTTGATGTATTACAGATTTCAGCTGTATCAGCATGGGAATCGGGCCGGGAAGTTGTTGTCGGCTTTGGTGCAGCCAGCGGAAGGGTCCCGCCACATTGGAGTGATTCGACACCCTGACGGGTCTCTCCGCAAAGATACTGAGGCGATACAACAGGTTTTCTCGGATTACTATCGGCAGCTCTATGCTCGGGATGGGGATGGAACGGAGGACGGTAAGGACTTTCTGGCGGGCTGTGCCCTACCAAAATTGACCAAGGAACAAGTGCAGGCCCTGAATGTGCCTATTTCCCTGAGGGAGGTACAGGATGGGATTCGGAATCTGAAAAATGGGCGAGCTCCAGGTTTAGACGGTTTGCGGGGGGAGTTCTATAAGACCCTGGGGGATGTTGTAGTGGCTCCTCTCGCGGGATACTTCGAGGATCTGGTCAATCAGGGTGGCTTCCCTTACGAGGCAAATAAGGCGCTGGTTACGGTTCTGCCGAAGCCGGGCAGGGATCCACTGGTTCCGGGTTCCTATCGGCCCATCTCTCTCCTCTACGTTGATATTAAAATTCTAGCCAAGATTATGGCGGACAGGTTAGCGTCCATCTTGCCGACCCTGATCCATGGGGACCAAGTGGGCTTCGTGCGGGGTCGCCATGCAGCTTATAGTTTGCAACGACTCCTGATCTCTATTTGCGCAGGTCGAGCAGCCAAGGTGGGGTCTATGCTTATTAGTTTTGATGCTGAGAAAGCATTTGACCGAGTCAACTGGGACTTTATGTATCAAGTTCTGGCCACTATGGGTTTCACGGGCTTCTATGTAAATGTGGTTCGGCTTCTATACGCAGACCCGAAAGGAGCTATCATGATAAATGGGACTATGTCTTCAGAGTTTCCTATCCAGAAGGGGACCCGGCAGGGCTGCCCTTTGTCCCCGCTCCTGTTCATTTTGACCTTGGAGCCCCTGCTGCATAAGATCCGGGTTCATCCTCACTTTCGGGGCGTCCAGGTGGGGGGGACAGAGTTTCGTGTCACAGCCTTTGCTGACGATCTCCTTGTGCACTTGGCGGACCCTCAGACGGGGCTACCGCACTTATTACAGCTCTTTCGTGAATATGGGGTACCGTCCGGGTTTCGTTTAAATTTGGATAAATCGGCAGCGATGTTACTAGGCCCCGAAGCACCGCAGGGGTGGCAGGGTGATTTCCCTTTGAGGTGGGAGACGGGGCATTTTAAATATTTGGGTGTGTTCATTCCAGCAGACATAGGAGATCTTTACCAGCTGAATGTTGACAAGTTGCTGGCCGCATTGGCAGTTAGTGTTGACAAGTGGCGGGATCTACCGTTAACCCTCGGTGGTCGTATCGCCCTATATAATATGACTTTATTTCCTCGGGTCTTGTATCTGTTACAGACACTTCCGTTGTTGCTGAAACGGTCGGATCTGCACAAAATGGATGGTCTGGTAAACCGTCTTTTATGGCAGGGACGGCGGCTTCGGGTAAGGGCGGAGATTTTGCAGCAGCCTTGGTCCTCGGGTGGTATGGGGCTACCCGACATACGTAGATATAATGTGGCGTGTCTGCTGCGGTATGTTCGGGACTGGCTATGGGATCTGGAGGAGTATACCCCTTTAGGGCTGCTACAGGCAGCGGTGAAGCCTTATCACTTGAGATATCTCTTGCATGCCAGGACGTTATCCGGGCTGGACCGTGATCTTCGCATCATTATATTGGATCCTGTTCGGGCAGGGTGGCGATACTTCTGTAAAAATTGGCAGCTTCTAGCCTACCCCTCGCCTTATCTCCCCATTAGGGGTAATGGTGAGTTCATGCCCGGGCTTGCGGGTAGCTCTTTCACACGGTGGTCACAACTAGGGATAGTTAACTTGGAGCATGTGGTCTCACCGGAGGGCACTATGGTGTCATTCCCTGAGCTTTGCCAGCATTATCCCCTGGAGGGGCGGGATGTTTTTCCCTACGCGCAGGTTCGGAGCTATCTCCGCACGGTACCCACGGCGGCGTTGAGGGGGGAAGTCAGCTCTCAGCTAGAGGTGGCTCTGTTGGGGGGTGAGCTGGGGGCGAGAGTGGCTTGGTTACAAAAGCTGTTATGGGATTTGGTACCGCCGATCGCTGTGGATGACTTGGCGGCTGCTTGGACTCGGGAGCTTGGGGAGGAGGTGACGAGTGATGGGCTGCTGGGGGGCTTGTCTGCTATTCCCAAACTATGCGTGGTGGTGTCTTTTCGGGACATGCAATATAAACAGCTGCGTCGGCTTTATTACGCCCCCCTGCGGGCGTGGAAGGCAGGGATTGCTGGGTCTCACTGTTGCCCCCGCTGCGGTGAAGGTAGGGCCACGTTAGGGCATATGCTATGGGGCTGTATACGCGTTAAGGCCTTTTGGCAGCAGGTACAGGCCTACTTAGCAGGCTATGTGGGCAGCACGCTATCCCTTACGGCGGTGAATGTGGTACTAGATGTGTGGGAGCGTGACTGGGAGGAGAGGATGGGGCGAGTGGTATGGTCGTGGATGCGTTTGGTGTTGGTGACAGCTCGAATGACTATTCTACACAGATGGATGGATGCTTGGGGGCCTACATATGGGATATGGCGGGGACGCCTGCATGAGGTGTTGCTCATGGAGAGACTTAGAGCCAGCGGGAACCCTGGGCGCTGGCAGCGGTTCTTGTTGAAGTGGGGGCCACATCTGAACGTTTTACCCCGGACTACCCATAGTCGGATTCTGGGAGGATAATGAAGACTCCACTCCTTTTTGGTAGTTGGTTCATTCGCATATGCGTGCCATTTCTATGGGAGTTGTACCAGTCCGGGGGGGGGGAGTTGGGGGAGACGGGAGGGGAGGCTACTTTAAGGGGGGGTAGGAGGGGTGGTGGAGTTGATGGGGGGGCAGGGGGGGATGTCAGGTGCCCAGTTCTTCTAGGTGGTGAGGGATGGGCTCGGGCAAAGCGTACACCCCGAGCCTGTCCGCCGCTGGTTGTGGTTGTAGTTGGAGGAGTTTTGGAAAGGGGGGGGGATTCCAGTATAGTTCATTTGCTGTAGGTCAGTGAGGGACGTCACCTCCGCGCCTACGGGTCAACTTGAGTACAAAGGGTTTGGACGTGGGTAATGATTCTGTGTATATCCTTGGGTATTTTTGAGGGCCATGGGGGGCTTTTATGGCTTTCGTGTGGCTTTGTTACTGGTCTGCAACCTGCTCGGGTGGGTTTAAAGTATTTTGCTGTTTGTTCTGGTTTAAAGATTGTAATGCATACCTGTGAAATGTTTATGATCTGTGTTGGTGTTAGTGTGGCAATTTAAATAAACAAATTTGAACTAAGCTTATAGCAATGTATGTACTCCAATGCTTTACAGTAAGAGTTAGCATTATTTTGGATTGTATGATTTATAGATGACATCTTTTACCTATGGACATCTACAGAAGGTGAATTAAGCGTAGTTACTCACCTGTAACAGGTGTTCTCCAGGAGCAGCAGGAATCAGTCCTCACTTATGGGTGACGTCGGCGCCGACGGAGCCCTCGCGGAGCAATTTTCCCCAGCTTTCAAAGAAAGCCTTTGGGAATTGCAGCGCGCATGCGCGGTCCTCTTCCCACCCAAGGGTGCCATCTTAGCCAGTCAGATGACATAGCTAAAAAAGACAGCATAAAAATTTGCAAAAAAAGTAAAGCAGACGATTGCAACTCCAAGGGGAGGAGGGAGGGTTGTGAGGACTGATTCCTGCTGCTCCTGGAGAACACCTGTTACAGGTGAGTAACTACGCTTTCTCCAGGACCAAGCAGGAAGTCAGTCCTCACTTATGGGACTCCCAAGCTTAAGGCTACCGGAGACCCTAAGCACAAAAATGAGCTCCCTCTAGCTCAGCAGCACAGAAGGAAAGAATCTTCGCTGAATTATTACCCACCGGTAGCCCACATCCGGGATGGAGGGTAGGAGTTGCTCAGACCTCAAAGAGATTACGGAGGACTGCCTGTCCGAAAGCACTGTCCCTGCGGGACTCCCTCTCGAGACAGTAATGGACCGCAAAAGTCTGGCTCGAAGACCAAGTAGCGGCCCGGCAGATGTCTGCCAGCGGAACAGAGCGGAGGTAAGCCACTGACGTGGCCTTTGCCCGAACGCAATGAGCCGTGACTCGACCTTCCAAGGAGAGTCTGGCTGCCCCATAAGCCCAAGTGATACAGTCCGCTACCCAGATGGACAGAGTACGCTTGGAGACCGGGAGCCCCAATTTATTGGGGTCGAAAGACACAAAAAGCTGAGCAGCTTTACGGTGCTCCCGCGTACGGTCAAGGTAGAAGTTCAAAGCCCTTCTACAGTCCAGGGTATGGAGGACCGTTTCAGCTCGGCTGGAGTGTGGTCTGGGAAAGAAGGTTGGAAGTACCACCTCCTGATTGATATGAAAAGGGGAGACCACTTTTGGAAGAAATTTTGGGTGAGTCCGTAGGACTACCCTATTTTTGTAGAACCGAGTGTAAGGGGGATCAGACACGAGGGCCTGCAATTCACTTACGCGTCTAGCGGAAGTGAGGGCTATCAAGAACAGTGTTTTCCAAGAAAGAAAACGGAGAGAACAGGTAGCCATAGGTTCAAAAGGCGGACAGGTGATCCGCTGTAAAACCACATTCAGGTCCCAGTCAGGCGCTGGCGGGCGCAGAGGTGGTTTAAGTAGGAGACGACCTCTGAGAAACCTCGCTACGAGAGGGTCGTTGGAGAGAGGTCTGCCGTCCACCGGCACATGATGTGCTGAAAGAGCACTGAGGTGAACCTTGACGGAGTTGGACTTAAGTCCCAGATTAGAGAGGTAAAGCAAGTACTGCAAGACCACCGACACCGGGCAGGAGAAGGGATCCTGAGACTGTCGGGTACACCAAACGGAAAAACGATGCCAGTTAAGGGCATAGCATTTGCGGGTAGAAGGTCGTCGCGAAGCTAGGACGACCTCCTCCACCTCTGCCGGCAGGAGAAGGGGAGCGAGGACTACCCTCTCAGCAGCCAGGCCATGAGGTTGAGAGACCTGAGGTTGGGGGGTAGCAGAGACCCCTGATCCTGAGTGAGGAGATCCGGTTGTAACCCCAGAGGGAATGGATCCTCCACCGCTAATTGCAGCAGGAGCGGAAACCACGGCTGTCTGGGCCAGCGAGGGGCCACCAGGATCATGAAGGCTTTGTCTCGGAGAACCTTGAAAAGAGTCCGAGAGACTAGCGGGATGGGAGGGAAAGCGTACAGAAGGCTCCCCGACCATGATAGTAGAAAAGCGTCCGCCGCAACCCGAAGGGGGTGTGGCTGACGAGAGCAGAAGCGAGGAAGTTGCCAGTTGTGAGGACTGGCAAAGAGATCCACCGTGGGGAGGCCCCACTTTAGAAAGAGCTTCTGAACTACCAAGGGATCCAGACGCCACTCGTGCGGCTGGAGGATCCTGCTGAGTTTGTCCGCCAGGTAATTCTCTTGGCCTGGGAGATAAACTGCCTTGAGGAGAATGCCGTGACTGACGGCCCAAGAGCAGAGCTTCTGTGCCTCCCGGCAGAGGAGGAAGGAGCCCGTGCCCCCCTGCTTGTTCACGTAGAACATGGCAACTTGATTGTCCGTCTGGACAAGGACGGACTGGTGAGAAGTCAGGTGGGAGAAGGCCTTGAGAGCCAGGCGGATCGCCCTGAGCTCCAGGAAGTTGATCTGCTGAGCAGACTCCCACGTGGTCCAGAGGCCCTGAGTACGTGCCCCTTGGTAATGCGCTCCCCAGCCCAGGAGGGATGCATCTGTTGTCAGCACCCGGGCCGGCTGAGGTGACTGGAAAGGCATTCCGAATATCAGGTTCGGCTGCTGAAGCCACCACCGGAGAGACGAGATCAGCGGCTCGGAGACGCGCACTAGGTCTGCTAGGCCGCCTGTGGCTTGTCGCCACTGCTGGCGGAGACACCATTGAGCAGGCCGCATATTCAGGCGGGCATTGGGGGTCACATGGACGGTGGAAGCCATATGGCCGAGTAGTCTCAGGAAGCGCCTGGCGGAGACCAGGGGCTGGCTGCGAAAACGGTCGGCTAGGTCCATGAGCCGTTGAGCCCTGTCGAGCGGTAGGTACGCTCGTGCCTGAGGAGTGTGCAGCCTTGCGCCGATGAACTCGAGATCCTGTGAGGGGAGCAAAGTGGACTTTGCGAAGTTTATAACAAAGCCCAAGTACTGCAGAAGAGTCACCGTGCGGCGTGTGGCGTTGGTGACCTCCGGAGCGGACGCTGCTCTGATGAGCCAGTCGTCGAGGTACGGAAAGACATATAGGCCGTGAAGCCGGAGATGGGCCGCCACCACCGCGAGACATTTTGTGAAGACTCGCGGTGCGGAGGACAGGCCAAAGGGCAGTACTCTGTACTGGTAATGATTTCCTGCCACCACAAACCTTAGGTATTGGCGGTGGCTTGGGTGGATGAGGATGTGCGTGTAGGCATCCTTTAGATCCAAGGAGCATAGCCAATCTCCCTGCTGGAGGTAGGGCAGAAGGATTCCAAGGGTAAGCATTTTGAACTTCTCCCGCACAAGGAACTTGTTGAGGTTGTGCAAGTCCAGGATGGGTCTGAGGCCTCCTGTTCTCTTTGGTATTAGAAAATACCTGGAATAAAAGCCTTGACCTTTTAGGTGGTGGGGCACCGGTTCCACCGCCTGTTCCTGTAGAAGACCTGCTAACTCCTGAAGGAGTAATTCCCTGTGCAGAGGGGGTCGTGGAGGTTCTCCCGGAAAATAGGAGGGAGGGACCTGGTGGAAGTGGAGAAGATAGCCTTCTCGCACGACTTGAAGCACCCAGGCATCTGAGGTGATGCTGGACCACCTGTGGGCGAAGTGAACCAGCCGGCCTCCGGTGCTGGGAGGAACCAGCGGGGGGGGAGAGGCTATGCTTAAGGAGTCAAAAACCCCCACCCTGCTGAGCAGGGGCTGGTGGTGCAGGCTTGGGGGCTTGCTGCCTACGGGACCCGTTACCCCGTCCCTTGGCCTGCTGGCCCTGTTGGGGAGCTGCAGGGGCCTGATAATGGGGGTATTGTTTGTAGGCAGCCGCCTTCCTCGGGTAAAAGGACTTTTTTCCCGAGCCCTTCTTTTTCTGGGAAGGGGCGGAGGTCTTCCTAGAAAGCCTGGTCCTGGTGAGAGTCTCCGTCTCAATTTGTGCAGCCTTTTCAGCCATGGGCTTGCCAAAGAGGTTTTCGCCTCGGCAGGGGACATCGACCAACTTGTCCTGCACCCAGGGCTCAAGGTCAGACGACTGAAGCCAAGCCTGTCGGCGGGCACCGATGCCGGCTGCGGCCACTCGAGCCGATGCTTCAAAGCCATCATAGGCTGCTCGGGATATGAATTTTGAGCATTCCCGAATGCCAGTGGACAAGGCCAGGAACCTCCGCAAGGGTTCCTCGGACAAACCAGCGGAGAATCCGGCTAGCTCCTTAGCCAGGTCTCGGAGATACATGCCCATGTATAGCTGGTAGGTCTGGACACGACACGCAAGCATAGAGCCCTGGAAACACTTCTTACCAAGGCCATCCAGGTTACGGGCCTCCCTGCCAGGAGGCACCGAGGAGTGCATCTTCTGGCTCTTAAGACGATGCATGGCCGATTCCACTACCATGGAATGGTGTGGTAGCTGTGCTTTTTGGAAGCCAGGGCTCTTGCGGACTCGATAGATAGAATCGACCCGCTTGCTCAGGACCGGCGAGGTGGCCGGACTCTCCCACATGCGGAAGAGTAGTCGTTCCAGCATAGGAGGAACCGGTACAGTAAAGTGTTCCCTTGCGGGAGAGTCATACTGGAGGGCGTCGAGCTCTTCGGCTCGAGGCTCCTCCTCGGGGTCCGCAGGGAAGGCCAAAGCCTTGGCCATATCCCTGACGAAGTCCGAGAACCGGGCATCCTCCGGGGGGGACTGCTTCCGAGGTTCGGACTCCGGTGAGTCCGAGGGGACACACCGAGTCCGGAAAGAATCAGGCGACTCTTCCTCTTCAGACTCCCAGACCGACTCCGACGAGGACTCGGTGGGGTCGGCCCGGGCAGGGCGCGGCGCCTGCCGCCCCGACGCCGAGGGAGTCGGCGTCGGCGACCTCGGTCCCGAACGGGAGGCCGAGGGTGACCTCGACCGAGGATCGACTCGAGTTCGCATCGACTCGAGGATCGGCTCGGTCTCCGGGGTCGACTTGGACGTCGACGTCCCGGCGGTCGGGGCAGCGACGCCAGCGAAGCCAGCGAGCAGTGCCCGCTGCTGGTCCATGAAGGCAGACAGTCTGCTCTCCAAGGCCGTCAACCTCAGTCCGAGCTCAGGTGACCCAGCAGCCCCCGACTCGGGCCCCGACGGCGTCGGGCCCGACGTCGGCTGTCGCGGAGGCGAGTCCAGGAGGACCACAGGACTTACCCGAGCAGGCAGCTCCGACTCCAGGCGAGGTCGCTTCGGGAGGTGCTCCTTCTCCAAGGACCCGGGGCGGCTATCGGGGCTATGCGACCCGGCCCTCGCGGAGCCAGGAGCGTCCACCGACGCCACCCTCGCGGGTTTCACCTTACGTCAATGGTCCCCGGAGGGAGAACCCCTGTCGGAGGAACTCCGGCGACGGTCCGAGCTGGAACCTTTGGACGCGGAGGCCTCCGACGAGGTCCGGTTACGGCTGGGGTCAGCGAAGATCCTATCCCGCTGATGCCGCCGACTTCTCAACGCTTTGGAGGACATTTTGCCGCAGGCCCACAGATCATTTCTTCATGATCCGGGCCCAGGCAGCGGAGGCAAAAGTCGTGTGTGTCAGTTAGTGACATATTTCGGTCACACTGACCACACCGCTTGAAACCACTGGCAGCCATCGGGGGAAAAAGGGCCCCGGCGAGGTCAAAGGACCGGGCTGCCAGGGAAAAACCGAAAACGAAAACTGACTAAGTCAGAAAAACCGAAAAGAAGAAGAGGACTCGTGACCGGCGTCGCGAGTCCGGGCGGGAAAAAGACCGGCGTCGAACCAAAGGAAAAAGAACAAAATTATGAAGAAATATCAACTTTTTCGCGGGGACAAGACGGGGACGTCTGTAGGGCTCCGCGGAAAAAAGAAGACTGGCTAAGATGGCACCCTTGGGCGGGAAGAGGACCGCGCATGCGCACTGCAATTCCCAAAGGCTTTCTTTGAAAGCTGGGGAAAATTGCTCCGCGAGGGCTCCGTCGGCGCCGACGTCACCCATAAGTGAGGACTGACTTCCTGCTTGGTCCTGGAGAACTGCTGTTTACAGTATGGCTGAATCCTTTGGTTAGTATTTGAAATTTACTTGTACATATCATTTGCGTAGAATCCAGTTTCTTGATGTAGAATACAATATTTATGCGGATGACATTATGCTGTACGCTTCAATAGACACGCTAGCACCTAACTTTAATCCCATGCTCCACTGCCTCCAAGATCTCAACAATTGGCTAACTGATAACAATCTGAATATCAACCTTGATAAAACTGATGCAATGATTATTACCAGAAATCCACATTTTAATCCACCTCAAACCCTCAATATCCTGAGTCATTCTATTCCAATAAAAGATGAGGTGAAGTATTTAGGTATTACACTTGATAGAAATTTAAATTTTCATACTCATAAGCAATACTGCTGCTAAAGCATACCAAAGATTAAAGCTCATTAGAAGGCTAAAGCCGATACTCAGTCAGGACCGTTTCAGAACAGTATGCCAGGCAATTATTATACCGATATTGGATTATGCAAATTCGCTGTATCAAGGACTACCCAAACATACTATTCATCCACTCCAGCTAGTCCAGAACACGGCAGCTCGCATTATAACCGGTACAGCAAGAAATGAGCACATTACGCCTATACTGCTAAAATTGCACTGGCTACCAATAGCTGAGAGAGTAAAATTTAAAACAATTACAAACATCTTCAAGATCTTGAACCAATGCACAGCAGATATTCTCTACAACCTGCTAACCAAAGACATCAATGACAGACCTAGATGATATAGCAATGCTAATAAATTACGAACGCCTGCTGGATTCCACAAAACAAAAAAAACCACCTCTAATAGGGTAATTTCATTGATTGCACCAATACTCTGGAACTCTCTTCCGGATAAATTGCGGGACACAAAAGATTTAAAGGACTTCCGTAAATCCCTTAAGACAGACCTATTTATGGGATTTTGTAACCAAGAAACTTATGAACTCATTTAACTATGCATGAATTTATATATCACAAACAGGCATTAATGTAATACTTTCCCTTTGTAAGTTATGTTATCCTTTAGTCAATGTAAACCCGTCCTTTGTAACCACCACTTTGATTGATGGAAAAAGTGGTATACAAATCTGTATAAATAAATAAATAAATACTGGTGATAAAGGCTGTGGGCCAATTACAGACCACATTGTTCTGGAAGATGGCCAATCGAAACAGCCTTTTGCTGAATTCTAATCATCATCCTATTAAGCTACGTCATTCATTGCCTATAGGCCAATTTTTACAGATATGACAAGTGTGCTCCATAGTGACTGAATATAAAATACAGGCAGCTACCTCTTCTGGGAGCGATTATCTCAACAGGGATATCCACAACCTGCCCTTAGAAGGGCCTTTTTAAAAGCCCTTTATGCTAATAGACAGCTTCATCTTCAGGATCAAGATCGGGAGGCCACTCAGAGACCTGTCAGTGTGTTACAAGATTCTAAGAGATCTCAGCAAGTAGCAAAAATAATTTGCACACACTGGCATGTGTTGGCCTTGTATAAGGTGTGCAGTGAGGGGCCCTGTGTTGCATTTTGCCGGTCATCAAATCTGAGAGACAAAGTTGCTCATACTGATATTTTACATACATTGGCTGTGGAAACACCTGGTCATTCTCCTTGCCATCACTGCAGTATATGTGACTTCAATGTGGCGTCTGATCATTGGACTCATCCTATCATCAAGAAGATTTATAAGTATCGTCATGTGTCCACATGCTCAACATCTTTTGTGCTGTATATAATTATATGCCCTTGCCAACTAATATATGTGGGTAAGACCACTTGCCCTGTGAAAACCTGTCTCAGCGAACATAAAAGTCAGATTAAGACTGACACTTTCACGGTGCCTATAGTGCCTCATTGTCAATCATTGAATCAAGCTTTTCAAGATTTGGTGTGGACTGTTATTGATGTGGTACTGGCATCTGCTCGGGGAGGGGATGGGAAGAAGAAATTATCATAGCGTGAACAGTTCTGGATTTAAGAATTAAAGTCTGTAAAACCTTTTTGCTTGAATGATGAGTTGGAATTACATACCATCATTTCAATTTGTCTTGTCAATAAATAGAATCCCTTTAAAGCAGCTGGGGGAAACAGTTTCTCCGCATGCGTGGCGTCTTTCCAGATGATCTTTCAGTGAAGACAAGAAGATCTTTTCAGTGAAACGTGGGCAGCATTCATCATGAGGTACCACACGTTTCCTTATTGGTTTTATTTTTGAAAGGTCATTTTTATGAGTTTTTGATAATTGTGCTTTAGAATAAATAAGTTCACAAAAGAGTTATGTCACCTAAGTTCTCCTATCTTTTCAGATGTTCATGAGATCCTTATTCCCCTGACGAACCGCCTCAATGAGAAACGCAAGGCGCCAAAATTATTAGCGTTGGGATTTGAACAATAGCCAAGTAGCAACAATCTTTGTATGTGCTGGACTATATTTTGATCATCAAGCTAAGTATTTTTAAAATTTACAACATTTAAGCTGGACAGCTGGAAGCCCAGTCACATCACTAATTAGAAACTACTGGCAATTGCATTTGATGAAATAATTTATAAAACTCAGCAGATCCTTGATGTGAAATCGGCACACCGTTGAAGTTTCTTTGAAACGTAAGAGTGGTGCACGTATTGATCTGAGATCAGCTGGAGAATCTTTTCAGATATTCTAACTCTGTTTTACAGGTTGAATGAGAAGTTATTTAGATTTAGTTATAGAATATATTCATTCAGAAATACTTTAGACCCACTGTACGTTGTTTGAATAAAGTTTGTTGGGCAAGTTTGTTGAGCAGCTGTTATGGCATCACGACATGACATAGTAGATACTCCAGCGGTTTCTTTCATTTAAATGCTGGTGTCATCTTGCACGGAGGATGAAATTGTTAACAGTTTCAGTAATTTGCCGACCCCTGAGGAAGGATCCGAAACTTTCTGGCCCAGTGAAGGTCGGATGAAGGAGGCGAATGGAACTTTGGAGGTGAGAGAGTGCAAGTACAGATTGCGAGTACATGTTTATTAAATGAATTGCAACCACTGAGTTGACAGTCCTGTTATGGACTTCAAGGAATATGTGCAGATGAATACTTTTCCATTTTAGCTGTAATGGCGACACTTCCCTCTATGTAATGTGTGGCGCACCATTGATGGACTTGTATTGCAATATTGAAATATAAAAAATACAACAACTAGAGATTATGATGAATGGTCTCTTCTCCAGTGTCTCTCCACCTTCTGAGTTTGATGCTTTAGTAACATAAGTCCTTTATGAAATCACATGGTGACAGACAATATTACAAGGATATGCAATTACTCTGGGGATGGCTTCTGATTTATTGATGGTACCCAGTGTACTATTCCATAAGATGGCCTTGTCATGTAGTGGTAAGGAACCAAAATCCTAAGAGAAGAGAGAGTCATAGGAGGGTAAAGAGCCAGGGTGAATTTAGATAATGCACCTATTGTCAGAGGTAGCCTGGGGTCTTACGAGAGAAAGAGGATCGTGCAAATAGATGTTTAGCAAAAAGGTAATAAGGTAGTGATCTGTCCAGGGCAGAGCCAAGATGTTATAAATGGAAAGTTCCAGGGTAGGGGTATGTTCAGAAAGAAGATGGTCTAAGATGTGAGTGGCGACATAATGGTAAGCAAGGAACATGTTGGCAGAAACTTAAATCTTTCACAAAGGAGACAGATATTTATCATATAACCTAGTTTGAGTATCATAATGAATATTAAAGTCCCCAAGTTGAAGTAGATCGGAGAAAAGATGCTGCAAATTCAGATACAGATTGACAGAAAAGGTTCCAAGTCAAGGGGTGTGGCCAAGATGGCGGTATAGTGCCACATGCTCTTGCTCTTGCCACGTGCTCTTACCACAACATGACAAAGACCCCTATAGGACTTCGAAAATAGACTGTGATGAAATAACTTGAGAATAAAGGGCGGGGAGCGTTCCAGAAACCACAGAGTCTGCAGATTGTAACAAGGTGGCACAGGAGATATGCAAGCCTCTATTAGAAGTTGGCAGACATTAAACTAGAAAGAGTGCATAGAATGCTGGGCCCATCGAGGGGCACGATGCCACAAGATATGGTATTATGCCTTTATGAGTAAACCATTAAGGAGAAAATTGCAGCACAGATGTGTGTGGCTGGGAAATTTGAATGGAAAGTTCATAAAGTAACAGTATATGCTCATCTCTCAGCAGCTACTATCCAAAGAAGAGAATTTAAATACCACACGGAGAGGATGCAGCAAGATAATAGCTGATATAGATGGTTCTACTGATTCTGTATAGCCTTTACAGTAAGTGTAGTTACCTGCAGAGCAGTGACGCAAAAGGAACTAGAGACTGCAATGAGAGAGGCCGGTGTGGAGGGCCTGCTGGCACCAGAGACTGCCCAGAAATCAACATCAAAGAGGAGGTTAAAATGGCAACAGATGGAGAAGAGGGACAAGCATAAGAAAAAGAAGCTGCTCAGGAAGGACATAACTATTTAGTGAAAAGATTTTGTACTTTGATGTGAACATATCTAAAGTGTATGTTTACTAAACGGCGGTAAGATAGCAGGTGTTATTGAGCGTTAACAGCAGCAATAAGGGGTTTTCCATGTGAAATGGGCTCTGAGCATGTAGGAGGTGTTCCGGCGGTAAGGGTGTTACGGGACACTTAACGTGCGCTAACAGGACATTGGGTGTTAAGGTGTCAAGGTGGGAGCTGATGGAACTGACAGATCCATGGGCATCCTACGTGGCAACCATTGTTGGAAGAGCATGTGGGAGGCAGCTGTACTGGTGCACTTGGGGGTGCCCACGTAAAATGCCGTAATGTTAGCATGTGGCATAGGAAGGGGAAGACATGTCCCCCAGTGGAGCCAGACGTAGCAGGATGTGTGTGGTGAAAGAAGGACGGAGCAGGAGTTGTGACATGCAGAGCAGGCACAGAAGAGGTGTGCATGAAGAGCCAAAATGCAGAAAAGAGTACCTGTGTAGGCCATGGTATAGCAGCTTGCACAAGAAGACTTGACTGTACATAGCCAATAGAGGCAGATGGATGGGCTGAAGGAAGAATGGCAGCAGAGGAGAGGGTGGTATGGGTTGGCAGCACCAATGTGCTGTAGATGCCATCCCCAACAGATATGTACTGTGTGGGAAAATGTGTGTCAGTGTCATGTGGAAGGCCTGATACCAGACATGTGGGTCTCACACCTGTCACAGCCACATAACCACCATACAACACGTCAGACAAATGTGCAGATAACAACTGCACAGGTGTCATCCAAACTGCGCAAATGAGGCACCTACAGACATGAGCTGATACCTGCTGGTGGCTATCCAAGGGGTAGGATGTATCCACATGTACTGCAGAGATGTGATGGAGACAAAGCTGTACAGTCACAGCCATGATGTCATACATAACTCAAGTCTCACATGTAGGTTACAGCTGTATGCATGTAATTGCCTGTTAGTATACCATTGTATCAGTGCAGTCATGCCCGGGCACATCTTAGCGACAAATTGGTAATGTCTGATGAGAAAGAAGGACCGTATGTACCTGCAGTCAACTGAGCCATTGGTGGGTTAAGTGACCTGCTCAAGGTCACAAGGAGCTCTTGTCAGTCCATGAAGGTTGTGGCAGACATAAAATGCAACAGTAACACATTCCAAAATGTCACATAAGGTGTGCTAGTGGGCCTCAAACCATGGTATCTTGGCTCCCAAGTCACTGCCATGACTATTACATCATGCCTCCAAGATTGGACCTAACATCTGCAGGGTGAACATGTCTGACTGCCCGCAATGGGCTGCAGCAGAGGCAATAAAGCCATGCTTTCAGAAGGGCATGATGGGGAATAGCATGTTTGCTAACCCAAAGTGTGGCCAGAATGCATAAAAAGTAGAAGGATGAGTATCTGCAAGTCACAGCAGAGCCAGGACTGTTACAGGCAGGGAAATGACCTGAGTAGCACACAGGCACAAAATAAACAAGTAGGAATTGAACCCTTGTCCCCTGCTTATGGAAACACAGCACTAACCAGTAGGCTACACTTTCACGACTCTCTACACGGTATTGTCTGGACTCAAAGAGCCTGCAGGTCTCTGCCTAAACTGCTGTGTTTGCCGGTATAGGTTAATCCCTCCAGTACCCATGAGGCACTGCACACGCGGAGCAGCAGTCTGCAGCTAATCACTAAATGGAGAATGCACTGATCCATCACATTAGCTTAGTAAGACGCACTGACGTGTGCTACAAGCACATAGCAGCTACAAACTGTGCTAAAGCTCAGTTTCAGCGGTCACACTGAGGGTGAGGATGGGCGCCCAGCATCTGGTCCCCAGAACTTGCACTGCTAGAGATGGTCTCTGCCGGCTGTGTTACAGGTCCACATCACTGCCAGTGTGTGGCAGGTATTGTCTGCAGTGTGTTATGTTAGTCATCTTGTTCCCTGCACAGTTGCAGCATGTATAGGTGCCAGTCACATCTGGGCAATGTGTCTTACACCTGTTTTATTTATTTATTTATTTATTTATTTAACATTTTTATACCATTTTTTTCCAGGCGATCAAAAGCGGTTTACATATAACAACAATTTGGAAAGTACAAAACATCTGCATACTCCATTACATAGAATGTTTTTAACTATATACATTAATACTGGTGAAACAGATTTTTATTAATATGGAACTTGTGATAAGGAAGCTTATCATAGCTCAGGTAGGAGCTATAGAAAAGATGATGTGACTCTGAACAAGCAACCTGTCAGTTCTGGTAGAAGTAAGAAAACAGACTTTTCACCTAAAAGACTACCAGTCCCAGAATGCACCAGGTTTCCAGCAGCCATGAGAGGGGCTGAAGTGAGAAAACGTGTGTGCAATCAAGAGAGCTATGAGGTAATCCCTAAGCACTCATCTCAAAGGGCAGGGCCTGATTCAACACAGCTGCGCTGTGTTAGGGAGGAGCACACATTAGAACAGAATAAGAATAGAGCTTATTCTACAGATAATAGCTTCAGAGACAGAGACAGCAACGGCTACAAGCTCCAGTCCAGCTACAGGTTTAAGCATCACCTGGAGAAGCAGAAGCCAAGCCAAGCGGATAGAGAAAGAAGGAAACTCTCTGGAAGGAAGAGAAGAAAGGCCATTGGAGGGTCTGGGAGAATCCAAGGCGGTACCTATACTGGGAGGTATTCCAAATGCCAGCAGAGTCCATTGGACTGGAGTCAGCCAGAGGAATGGAATGGCAGAGATAGGAATCACCAGTGGCTACCTGGAAGAGAGAAGACTGCACGTGGAAAGGACTTTCAGACCTATGCCAGAAGGTATGTGAGGAAAGATCCAGTGTCCAGGGATCAAGATTGGAAGGCTGGACATCAGAACTGGATTACATACTGGCCAGGCTATACAGAGAGGAATTATGATAGCAGGAGAGGCTCAGGTATGAACACTGATCCAGACCCTATCTATAATAGTGAATGGCAGCAAGGGAATAAGCATTCTCATGATAGTGCCTTATGGAAAGACTCATCTGTGCCAATGTATGATAGTGACCCTATGCTGATTGATGAAGGGGGAGATACAGCAGATGAAACTATTGATTACATGGACTGTTCTTTATCCAAGTGCTATTGCTAGCTTTCTGTGAGCAAACACATCAGCCATCACAAAGAAACCTAACTTTGTTCTTATTTCCACTGCAAACAGCTCTTAAAGCAGGATTTGGGTTCACACAGTAGCAGCCAGCCAGCTAAAGGGTTTCAGCTGGACAATTGATAGTAATTAAAGCTGCACCTGATTGTTTGTGTGAGCAAGAGAGAATCACTGCAGGATCTGTGTGGAAAATAAGCAGAAGTTAACCTAACAAGCAAAGTTTATTCATTTCTTTGTGCCTTTTTATTTGGTAATTATTTGCTAAGAAAACATTAGCTAATTGCCTGACAAGCTGAAGGTTGTTTTCTGATTTGCTTTGTGACTTTATGTTATCCATTTACACACTGCAAGCAAGTAACCTCATTTATATTGCTACCAAGCATACTTGTGCTGGGTGAATTAAACCCCATCAATAAAAGAAGTATTTTATTGGCTTTACCACTGGTTACACAACTCAATTATTGTCTTCAGCTGTGTTTGGGAGTGAATGAACTACATTACCCACAATACCTTGCAAGAATCATATGAATATATGCATCGTCAAGATTGTGTAAGTTCTCACCCTAGGCAGCCGTCTGACAAACTATATACATTATAAAGGCATCGTAGATAAAGGGGGGGAAGTAGTGTTTTTATTGGGTGGGAGGGGTAGGGCTTGAGATGTTGTAGTCTGGTAGGGTGCCATAATGAAGGGTGAATAGATGGGTTTTAAGCTTTTTTTTTTAAAGTGATGAGATTGTTAATTTCTTGTATGTTGGCAGGGAGGGCGTTCCATAGTATGGGGGCAGTGTGGGAAAACGCTTTGTTGTTGGTCACCTTTTTTGATTTTCTGAAATCATTAGGTACTTTGAGTATTTTTGTTTTGATTTCGTTGTGATTGACTGTGCTCTTCTTAAGCGATAAGGGTGGATAGGAAAGATGGGGCAATATAGTTGATTAATTTAAACGTTGTGACGATTATTTTATAGTTTATGCGGCTCTGGATGGGGAGTCAATGTAGGTTGTACAGTATAGGGGTGATGTGTTCTGCTGGGTTGATTCGCATTGAGATCCGTGCAGTAACATTTTGTGCAAGTTGAAGTTGTTTTAAGACCTCTTTTGTGGTACCCTGGAGGATTGTGTTGGCATAAGAACATAAGATATGCCATACTGAGTCAGACCAAGGTCCATCAAGCCCAGTATCCTGTTTCCAACAGTGGCCAATCTAGGTCATATGTGCCTAGCAGTTTCCCCAAAAGACATAGGTTCCACAATGCTTGTACTGGGTCAAGCATTGATATCCTGGGTCCCTTCTTAATATTGGTTTATGGACCTTTCTTCCAGGAACTTGTCCAAACCTTTTTTAAACACAGCTACACTAACAAATTCCAGAGTTTGATTACACGTTGAGTGAAAAAATATTTTCTTTTATTAGTCTTAAATAGTTTACCCTGGAGCTTCATTGCATGTCCCCTAGTCTTTCGATATTCTGATAACGTAAACAATCGATCTACATTTACCCGTTCCACTCCGTTCATTAATTTATAAACTTCTATCATATCTCCCCTCAGCCGTCTCTTTTCCAGGTTAAAGAGCCATGCTGAGAGGGTACTCTCACTCTGACGAGCAGTCACCATGGCATGGCTATGTATCCACATAGTGCTTATATAATGTCTGGCTCCAGTGATGTGGGTGTACCGGGGGTTTCAAGAGAAGTAAGCCTCTCAGAAACTTAGAGACCAAGGGATGGGCAGAGAGGGGCTTGTCATCCACTGAAAAGTGATGTGCCGCAAGGGCACTGAGGTGCATCCTGCCAGAGTTGGACTTGAGGCCCAAATCAGAGAGGTGGAGAAGGTAATGTAGAACCATCCCTACCAGGCAAGAGAAAGGATCTACCTCCCGCTCCTTGCACCATGCCGCAAATCTACGCCACTTCAAGGCGTACACCCGTTTGGTCGTCGGCCTACACGAGGCCAGCAAGACTTCCTCAACATTCTTTGGAAGGAGAAACGGAGCGAGAATTACCCTTTCAGCAGCCATGCCATCAAGCTGAGGGAGCTGAGATTGGGGTGCAGAAGACAGCCCCCTCCTGAGACAGGAGACGTGGGGAAGACCCCAAGGGGCTTGGGCCTCCACTGCTAGCTGCAGAAGAAGCGGGAACCAGGGTTGCCTGACCACTGTGGGGCAATAAGCATGACCGAAGCTCGACTTCTGGTGACGTTGGCTGACTAGATGGTAGCGTTCTGAACGGGCTCCGCCGCGAGACTCATCAAAAGTGACATATGCCCCCGTGAAGAATAAAAAAAATACCCCCGTGAAGAGCCGGATGGCAGTAGAGGAGGGAGGAGAGCAAACGGAGAGTAAACCCCAGATGTACAGGCTGAGACAAAGCTAAGCAGGCGGAGTGGAGGGCGATCTATCCCCCTTAAACTGCTGACTGTGAGAGTGCACGGAGAGGAGAGGCCTGGGAACCTCTTTTGCAGGGGGGCTGGGGATCGTAGAGCGTTGATGTGGGAGACATGCGATGCAGACATGCAGCCTGCATCGTTGGCGCCGGCGGCGGAGTAGCTACAGCAGAAAGGAGGTTAGTGCAAGGAGAGTCGGCCGTAGCAGAAGGAGTAGGACCGCGGGGAGGAGTGAACGCACGTGGTGGTGCGGCCCGGGAGCTTTGACCGGCCTTAGAGGAAAGGCCACAGGAACACTGTTTGTTATTGGAACCAGAGAGGAGGGGACTACCTGCGTCTACAGGATATCAGGAGTCAGCAGGAGCAGGTGTAGTGCTGGCAAATAGTGCCCCCTGCCCTGGTTGAAGGGTAATTAAAGCCTCCCAAGGGGTGACGGAACAAGAGAAGTGGATCTAAATAAAGAATTGAGGGAGAGGAGCGCTAGCAGCAGATAGAGGCAAGAAAGTCCGACCTCAAATCCTTTTCCTTTAAAGGTACGGGGAGTGCCGAGAACCACACAACAAAAATAGCAGGGAGCAGGGGTGAGCAAAAGGAGATGGAAGAGGCTGGCATGACAGGAGGTATGTCCAATGACATACAAGCTCTAAGAAATGATTTGTAGGAATGGTTTGAGTCAACGAGATCTGAGTTGGGAGCATTAAAGAAAGAAGTGCATGTATGGCTCCAGAAGATAAAGTCGGATATGGAAAATATGGGGACTCGCCTAGATGAAGTGGAAAACCGGATCGAGGAGCAGGAAGGAAGATGGGCTATTAAGGATCGACAGATGGACACCGTAAGTGGAGTTCAAGAGGAGTTGTGGCAAAAGACTGAGGACCTAGAGAATAGGTCAAGGAGATCAAATATCCAGATAAGGGGCTTGCCCAAGAGTGATGGAACAGTGAACTATATCTCTTTGGCAGAGGAATTCTGTGGAGCGGCACTCCGGGCGGCAGATATGGAAGTAGAAGGAGTATGCTTGACGGTGGACAGAGCACCTGGGGCCGTGAAGGGAGAATAAAGTGCAGGATGTGGTAGTATGCCTACATGAATTTTGATCAAAACAGCTGGTGATGAGGGCATCACAGAAGCTTGGTAAGATTAAATGGCAAGGTTCTGAAGTGGAGGTGTTTGCCGATATCTCCAGCCTTACTATTAAAAATCGCAGAGAATATCAAGCGGTGACCAGGAGGCTATGGGAGGAGAATGTGAGATATTGATGGCTGTTTCCGGTGGGATTACAATTCACTATAAATGCGAAAACAGCAACAGTACATTCTGTGGAGGCAGCAATCAGGAGTATGCAACAAGCAGGCTGGACTGATCTTCCAGTGGTGAACAGGCATGAGCAAAGTCAGCGGGAGGCTGGCGAGGAGGAGAAGGAGCGAGCGCACCAGTGGAGTCGAGTGCCAGGCAAGGAAAAAAGATTAAGAAGTCAAAGACTGTTAAAGTGAATAAGGATTGCTGTAGATGTGTGTTGCAATGTTGTTGTTATGGGGGTAAGTGTAGCCTGGGGGAGCTTAATGAAGAGGGTTGTGGGGGGGTGGCATGGTCTGCCCCTCCCCCTGGGTTGATATTTCAGGAGGTAGAGGAGAATGTAAGGGGTATATGGAGATTGGGTGATAGTCTTTTTGGAGAAGAGGGTGGGAGTTGGGTGGGGGAGGATTAATATCTAAGAGGGGGGAGGTTTAGATAAGGTGATAGGATGGGTGGTCGGCTGGAGGTCACTTGAAGGGTTCCAGTTGGAACTGATGGAAGGAGGGGAAGGGGGTAGGGGGATAGGGGAAGGGGGGAGGGAGGGGGAGGGGGCAGGGGAAGGGTGGGGGTGGAGAGGGGCATGGGGAAAACAGGGGTGATGGCAACGAGGAAGGAAAGGTATAATGCCTGACATTAATTTAATGAGTATGAATGTTAGAGGTCTAAATTCATATGCTAAGAGGCAGATGTTAATGAAAGAATGTGCCAGATTGAAAGGGGATATTGTCTTTATACAGGAGACACACCTCTTGACTAAGGATGAGGGCCGGGTGGGACACCCTCACTTCCCTCAGCAATATTTTGCTTCTAACAGATTGGAAAAAAAGAAGGGTGGGGTCGGTGTTTTACTATCGGCATGGATTTTGGGACAAGTGGGGGAAGTAATTAGAGACAAAATGGGAAGGTTTATTGTTGTGAAATTGAAATGGAATCAGAAGATATACACGCTGGTTAGTGTGTATGTCCCGAATGTTAAGCAAGCTCAATTCTTTCGGGAGCTGCATAATAAGCTCATTGGGCTGGTGGAGGGGTGCCTACTGATGGGGAGAGATTTTAATGTGGTGATTGACCCTGGTGTGGATGTGTCCAAAGGGGTGGTGTCCTCACCAAGGCAACATAGGATAGGGCTGAAGAGGTTAATCGCTGGTCTCGGACTGGCTGATGTATGGAGGGAAGCAAACAGGGGGCAGCAGGACTATACCTTCTACTCGGGGGTGCATGAGGTGTACTCCCAAATAGATATGATTCTTGTGGACAATATCCTGATGCCAGCTGTAAAGGCGTGTGACATACGAGAGCGAACATGGTCAGACCACTCCCCAGTGACCTGTGAGATTCAAATTGGGGGGCTGAGATTGAATAGAGGGTGGTGGAAATTGAATGAATCCCTCCTGGAGGATGAAGAGGTGGTGAGTCAGATTAGGGAAGGAATAGTAGAATATCTATTGTTAAATGACACAGGAGAATGCTCACCGGGGATGGTGTGAGACTGTTTGAAAGCGGTAGTTAGGGGAAAGTTGATTGCAGTCGGAGCCTATCGGAAAAAGATGAAATTACAGCAGCAAGAACGCTTGCTAGCAACGATTGGGAGGGTGGAGAAAGTGATGTTACTTACCTGTAACAGAGGTTCTCCGGGGACAGCAGGATAAGTCAGCCACACTTGGTGACGTCATCCGACGGCGCCGAGACGGAAGTACTCTCCATAGCTCAGAAAGGCTTTGCCCTTCTGAGCATGAGCCAACTGGCCCAACCCCCCGGCCCGCCCCTAGCTTGCCAGTTCGTCACTAGCTGAGCCTTTGACGCTAGGAGGCGGGCACACATCAGAGGCTGACCCCTTCACAGGGGAGGAGGGTGGGAATGTGTGGCTGACTTATCCTGCTGTCCCCGGAGAACCTCTGTTACAGGTAAGTAACATCACTTTCTCCTAGGACAAGCAGGATGAGTCAGCCACACTTGGTGCCTCCCAAGCTACCAAGAGATGTGGTGGAAGGGGTAGCCGAGGGACAGATCGGGAGCAGGGTGACACTTTACCGATTCTATTGGTGTACCCTGGAACAGCTTGCAATATCACTGTTAGTAAGGACAACCCATAGTGCGCCTGGTGGCGGTGCCAAACATGCAACGTGCAGTACAGAGTTGCAGTGGGGTGGTGGAGAACGTGCAACGTGCAGTACCGCGTTGCAGCGTGCAGTGATAATGGGTGGCGCCCATGAGAAGTGGAATGGGCAAGTGCCAATGGGAAGAGGCGTGTAGTAGCAATGAACGTCTAACCTGCCGTCCCAATGCGTGCATGTGCCGTGGCAGTACTACGAGAGTGTACAGTCTAAATGGGCAGAGCAGAGATGGAGCCCCATCGAGCAGTAGCGGTGAGTCCCATCGAGTAGCAGCGGTGATCAATATCAGAAGCACTACAAGAGTGATGCAAAGTAGAGTATTAAGACCGCCCCAGAGAACACTGTGAGCAAGGATAGGAACCGCATCAATATTGACTGTGCTACAAGAGCGATGTGAATGAAGCATTAATGCCGCAATGGCCAAGGGTCAGTCCATGGGCTGGTCGGGTATGTCCACGTTGAGACTGCTAGGCAGTTTGTGACCATGTTCTTGGTCCATGTAGTCTTGGTCAGTGTAGTGTTAACCAGGTGGCCCTGTCAGCCGCAGGTTGGTGATGGACCTTTTAGTGCGGTCAGAGTCCTGTGCTTGCCTTTGGCGTGGCCTGAGTCCTTGCTTGTGCCCCTGTCTGAGGTGGAGGAGTATGTGGAATTCCTGGAACCGTGAGGCCGGGTTATTAGGGACCCACGCGATGAAGAGGTGTGTCCCATGTAGCTGGTGTAATGTTATGTATATGTGCTGGGCATATAGTTGCATAGGGCTGAGATGCGATTTGGAGTATGGTGTCACTGCTCAATGCTCCTCCAGGGAGGGATCCCGCTGTCCGATAGCTTGGCTGATGTGACTCCGGGGTCCCAATGGTAGCTTGGTCGTGGAAGTATAGTGTGTCATTGGGACTAGCGGTTTGGATCACTATCCGCAGTCATCAGGACTAGCGGTGATCGCTATCCACAGTCATCAGGACTAGCAGTTTGGATCGCTATCCACAGCCATCAGGATCAACATTTTGGACCGCCACCCAGATAAACTTACTGGAGGTCTACCTCTGTGGTAAGGGTAGTCCTAGAGGGTAGTTCTCGAGGTGCTCACCATATTAGTTGGCTGAAGGACAGGAGAAGTGTGGTAGCGAGACTACTGACCACAGTCATTGGAAGCCGCGATCACAAGGTTGATGGTACTTGTGCCAGGTGCTGTAGGACTTGTATGATGATGCTGCCAAGGCACGAGTTCATACGTAAGGTCACCACCTGCCAACCGGGTCAGGCTCTCAAGTTTCTCGTAGTCCAGGGGCTGTATGGCCAGAGTTTTAGGGGATTGCACTGGTGTCGGCTAGGGTATGATGAAGATGGCCTGGGCTCCGACCATTCCAAGCTGTTGCCTTTCGTGGTCCCTACACAGTGGGCAGGTTGATTAGTGGTCCGCCCGCCGATGTAAGGAGAAAAAGGTGGCCCAGGGTTCAGTTCCTACCTGCGGTTCGTCCGAGAGCAGAGTCTGGCTGGCAGCTTTCCCTGGGTCCCAGCGTGAGGGCACCTTTTGGTGGCACTGCTGTGGGTGGGTACTGGTTGGCAGTGGGTAAGGCTGGGCTCAGAGGGGTAAAGTCCAAGTCCAGGTTTTAGTGTCTTTCTGCAGGAGTGGGGAAACTTGTTCGCCTTGCGTGCAGGTTCGGGTCTATGACCGCCTTGTTGCAGAGCAGTCGCAGCAATCTCCCGGTGTGTGTCAACCCCAAAACAGACCTGCAGTCAGGTCTTGGACCTGTGAATTTTTTTTTTTAATGTACCTGCCCTTCAGTGCAGCCCTTTGATTGCTCATAAAGAGGAGGATCCCTAGACTGGTGATCCCCCTACTGGTGTCAGGCCTGCCATCCTGCAGACATGCCAACAGTGATCTAGGTTGTAGTGCCACGGGTCTCCTAGACTCTAGTGCCACAGATCTCGCTGGGCCTGTCTAGTGTTGTGTAAAGGCGTCGCACTGCCGGGACATCATGATGGTAGTCCGTTGCTACCACTTCTGGTGGACAGAGTGGAGCTTCCCCTTTCTGGAGGCCAGAGTGCAGCCAGGGAGTCTTGGTTATGTCACCGGCATTGGCAGTTGCCTGTTTTGCCAGAGATGCAGGCCTCACACGCTAGGCCATGGTGTCAGGTAGAGACGTGTACCACAAGATCCAGTTGAACCTGTGGCTCTGGTGCAAGACACAGTGGGTGTGAATAGTGTACTACACTGTAACCACGGCAGGGTTGGGGATGTGCCCCGTGTCATGATGATGATGATGTCCCTCCAGTGTTGTGGGGGGGATTGCCTTGGGGACTGTGGTGCTGATGTTTGCTTCGACATGATCCAGTCAATGTGAGGCTTTCATCCGGGGCCAAGGAGGGGATAGGCATGGTTTGCTGGATCATTGCCTGGACCTCCCACGATGGCACAGTGTGGGGGTGAGTTGCTGCCACAAGGAGCACAGGTGTGCAGCATGGACCTTTGACCATCCACGAACCCCATTTTTGTCTGATCCCATGGAGTGGGATGCTGATTACATTGTCAATGATGCTGCCTTGGAACGAGAGTTTGAGGTAGTCCGGACGGTTGTCCATTGACAGCAAGAACAGTTCTGCGTAGTCTGAGGTGCTGTTGAGTCAGAGAGACTGGAAGGCGGGTCGCCAGCCTGATGTTGGAGGCGATTCTCGCCTCAGGTGTTCCGGCCTCAGATCTCTATTTACTGTACCGCGGAGTAGCCACTTTCTTCTTGGACAACACCCATTGTCTTACCCCAAAAAGAGACTGGTTGCTGGCTGCCCTTGCTTACTACCTGCTGCTGTCACCCACCTGATCTAGGGGTGGTAGTGTATGGATCAAACCATACTAGGTGGCTACCTTGTAAGGTTGGGATGTATTGCTCCATTCAGAGCAGAACATTGTGCGCCCTGGGCTGTGTTGGTTTGAGCTCCAACCAAACCGTACCAGCACAGGACAGTGGCCACCTTAAATAACCTTTCCCTCCAGCACTCACCGTTGTGATGCCAAGTCTTCCGGGTGCAGCAGCGATGGAATGCTACAGTAAGAATCGGGAGCGCGATGCAGGGGAGGGCCTCTGAATCCCTGCACATTGTCTAGAAAACCTATTCCCAGTATCGAGGGGCAAGCTGGTAGAGCGAGGCTCGAGGCCGGGCTCACCATCACAGTGGGCATGTTCGAAGGAGCAGGGTCTGGTGGAGCTTTGGTGGGAAATTTAAGGGCTAAAGAGACTTCTTAAGGCTCCTAGGGTTGAAGATTGGACCCAGGACTCCCGGGACTCCACCTTGGGCTTCCCTTGCACCCAAGAGAGTCTGCAGGTGGCGGGCGCCAGGTGTTAATCTGAAGCTCCGGGTGCCACTGCGGGCACATGGCCATCCCCTCACACAGGGCTACAGTTTGCTGTTGTTGGGTTAGTAACCTGCAGTGCCAGCAATTTAAGGGAGAACCTTATTTCCTCCTGGCGCGGGTTCAGGTATGAGACCCGATAATTTGGGGTAGAGGGGGAGTGCAGGGGCTCGTCTGGGAGTTGAACCCTGGACCTCTCGCAGCCGAAGCGAGAAATATTCCCCTAGACCAACAAGCCAGGGCCTGGACACGGCCAGATGCTTTAATGGGACTGATGAGGAGGAGGGCAACAGAAAGCAGCGTGGCGAGGGGCTTCCTGAGCACAAGTCCATCGCAGCACAAGCCCAGCAGCCAACTTCAGGCTTCAAAGGATAAGGATATGCCTTGCAGGATAACAAGTGACAGAGTCCCTTCTTGGATCCCCCTCTCAGGTGGGGTTAAGGAAGTGGATTTTTGAAGTACCCTCGTGATTCAGCGCACCAGCAGGGTCAGGTGTGCCCTTATTTTCCTTGGAGCAGGGCGGTGCAGACAACCACCAGCTCTCCGGCCCCTCAGAAGCCCACTTTAGCATCCCGGAGCAGAAACTGAGGGTAGCAACCGTGAGAGAGGGTACGCTGCAGAGTAGCGGAGCCTACATGGTCTTGATGTGACTCCACTCCTTGAGAAGCGCAGAAACTGCATTCGGGCCACTTTACGCCCTGCTGGGGAACGAGGGGCGGAGCTCCTCGATGTACCTCCGTGCCGCCGGTGCTGCTCCTGTTGTTCATGGCACCAGCCAGTAGCACCACCGGGGGGTGGAGTTCAACGTGGTGATGTCGTTCAACTTGCTGCTGATGTCACTTTCGGAAAACATGGCTCTGACTGTTCTGCACCCTCCGGGAAGGTATCTCGGCGCCAAGGCAGCGCTTAACGGCGCCGTGCAGCAGTTCATCGAGGCATTCGAGGCGCTCCCCATCGGCGCTGGAGAAGCAGGTAACGCTTTGAAGATTTGCTGCTGCTGCTGCCATTTACGTTGCTGGAGCCCAGAGTGTCGGCGCTGTCCTTGCCAACGCGTACGCGCCGACCTCGCTAACGCCTCTGCGCCGAACAGGGCCATCGGCGATGGAAGTGCCCTCTGCGCGCGGCTCCTCCTCCCAAGATGATAGGATCGGCGCCGACCAATGGCGCCTCAGGGGGAGGAGCCGGGCCTGTGATGCAATCTGACAAAAATGGCCGCCGCCATGACAGCCTCGTGGCCGGCCAGATCGGGGATGCTGGAAGGCACCTCAGAACCGCCAGGACAAGCAGGACTGGAGGCACTTTGAAGACTCTGATGCGCCGAAGAGCAGACTCGGAGAGGTGCAAGGAGAGAGAGCCGATGCCACAGGGAGTAGGGCTGTCCACCGGAGGCTTGCAGCTGGGGATGGAGGCGGAGAATCCTTCTCCTTCTCCAAGCCCATTTCGCTGGGATCCTAGCGTCTGCCATGGAGAAGATAGAGGCAGAAGGCTGGCCGGGGACGGAGGCCTTATTAGGCATGTCCTGGGCTGCCACGGGCTACTGCTGCCTGGGAGCGTGTAGCTTCTTTTCCCAGCTCCCTTTCCTTTGGGAACCTCTGCTTTGCTCTTGTATCGTTGCTCATCCTGAAGCAGGAGTTTTCTTTTGTATCAGAGACAGCGTTGGCAGCGGCTGCATGCAAGTCCGGACTAAGAGGTGAGTCCAAGGTGGGTCGACGCTATTGGGAGCTGGGCTTGCTGCTGGGGATGAAGGCCTTTAAGGCGCATCCCGAGCGGCAGAGGCTACTGCTGCAGGAGTAGCTGAGATGTGATCAGGCAGGGCTTCCAGGTCTGAAGCAAAGGAAGGATGGAAAACAACATTAGAAAATTTTTAACAAGTAGGTAAGGAAGAGGTAGAATTGTTCTTCTTTTGGTCATTTCAGTTGGAGAGTAGAAAGGTCCGTCTTGCTGGCAAGGCGGAAGAACTGAAAACTGGCTAGCCAGGGGCGGGCCGGGGGGTTGGGCCAGTTTATTTATTTATTTTATTTATTTAGCTGCATTTATATCCCGCTTTTCACCGGGTCAAAGCGGTGGAACATTGAACGAGAGGGGGGGGGGACAATAATCAATTGTAAGGGTCTGGGCTGTCACCAGGTGGCCGACATTAATGATTTTAACAGGTGTTTGGGACATAGATATAGACATAGACATTTGAGCTACAGTCTCATTTGTGGTGGTTTGTTTCAGGTCCGAGGTATTCCTGGAATAGTGTGGTTTTTAGTTGTTTCCTGAAGGATAGGGGGTCTTTGTTGTTTCTGATGTGATTCGGTAGAGAGTTCCAGATGGATGGTGCATATAGTTCAAAGGCTCTGTTGCAGGTTCGTTGGTTGCATTCCGTCCTCTTATGGGGGATGGTGAGGGAGTTGTTGGTGGTTTGTCTGGTTTTTTTGTCGTGGGTTGGTCGGGCTAGTAGTGTGCGGATCTGGGATGTTTGAGTTTGGTAGAGAGCTTTGTGGGTGAGTAGGGCGGATTTGTACTTGACTCATGCTTCTAGAGGGAGTATGTGAAGCTCTCTCAGGATTGGGGTGATGTGGTCTTGTCTTTTTGCGGTCTGGATAATTCTTGCTGTGGTGTTTAAGGCAGTCCGGAGTGGGTTTGTATGGGAGGCCGGGAGTCCATGGTAGATTATATTGCAGTAGTCCAGATGGGGGAATGTCATGGCTTGCATCACTGTTGGCTTGCATCACTGTTCTGAAGTCTTGTGGTTCGAGGAGAGGTTTGAGGCACTGCACTGTTTTGGCCTTGTGGAATATTGTTGCGGCGGTTTTTTTGATTTGCTGTTCCAGTGTGAGTGCTTGGTCTATGATGATACCTAAGTATCTTATCTGCAGATGTATCTGTATTTGTGTGGTCCCAATGTTGAGATGTGATGGTGGTGTGAAGTCCGGGTCCTTTGTTACTATGAGGGCTTCTGTTTTCTTTATGTTGATGGATAAGTTGTTGTTTTGTAGCCAGCTGGATACAGCTGTGAAGCATTCTGATAAGTGTTTGTTTGATGGGTTGGAGGTTGTAATTGGAGCATAGAGCATTATGTCGTGAGCATTGGCTCATGCTCAGAAGGGCAAAGCCTTTCTGAGCTATGGAGAGTACTTCCGTCTCGGCGCCGTCGGATGACGTCACCAAGTGTGGCTGACTCATCCTGCTTGTCCTAGGAGAAAGAATTAAAGAGGGCCCCACAGAATAGTAAGTTAAAAAAAGAGCTAGGGGAATTAAGAGGAGAATTGAGTGAGCTACATATGCAGGAAATTAGATATCCTTAAACTGCTGCAACAGAAGAGTTTTGCCTTTAGCAATAAAGCTGGGAGGACGCTAGCCCGCAAAGTTGAAAAATTAAGATCTAGGAATGCCATAGTTCGCATTAAGGATACACAAGGGAAGGATCTATGGGAGGGGAGTGCTATCGAGCAAAGATTTATTCAATATTATCAGCAGTTATACACACCAGGGAAGTTAGTGGAGGACAGTAAAATACAGGAATATCTGGATGGAGCTACGCTACCTTCCCTTACGGAGGAAGAGGGGGAGGAGTTGTCAGACCCAATTCGCGAGCAGGAAGTCATAGCAGTGATTAAAGGTTTACCGGGGCATAAGACACCGGGGTTGGATGGCTTCTCTAACAAGTTTTATAAGGTTTTTGCGGGGGTAGTGGCCGGTCCTCTGGTACGAATATATAACTCCTTTAGTGCAGTGGGGCAGATGCCGGATTCATTGCGGATGGCGGGAATTAGCATTTTACATAAAGAGGGGAAGGACCCTGCAGAGTGTGGTTCGTATAGGCCCATATCATTGTTGGGGGGTGATTTAAAGATTTTTGCTAGGATCCTGGTAAATAGGCTGGGGCCGCTCCTGGGGAAGCTAATACATCCTAACCAGTCTGGGTTTATTACGGGGCGATACACATCGGATAATATATGATGGGCTCTTAATGTAATGTGGCGGGCGGAAGAGAGGGGGGAGGGGAAAGCATTGCTGGCAGTTGACGTTGAAAAGGCTTTTGATAGGGTTAACTCATGTGATTCATATACTGTATCAATTCAAATACATTGTATATAGTTTTTAACCATATGTATCCTTATGTGTTCCCTTATTATGTAAATAGTTTGAGTTATGAAGTTAATGTTACATTGTTTACATGTTCAATGCTCCCCACTACTGTTTTATGTAAACTGCCAAGTTTTGTTTTATGTAAACTGCTAACTTTGCAGAGTTAAATGTTTGATGTAAACCGCTGCTGATCACTGGAAGGAGCGGTATAGAAATGAGTTCAAATAAATAAATAAATAAATAAATAACTGGGCCTATCTCTTTGGGGTGTTGGGGAAAATAGGGATAAAGGGGAATTTCTTGAGGTGGATCCAAATCCTTTACCAAAGGCCGATGGCATGTTTAAAGATGAATGGCTCGGTCACAAGGGGGTTTGAACTGTTTAGGGGTATGCTCAAGGGTGCCTCTTGTCACCCTTGTTATTTATATTGTCAATGGAACCCATGGCGCAAAGGATACGGGAGAGGGCGGACGTAGTAGGGG
Source organism: Ichthyophis bannanicus (assembly GCA_033557465.1). Classification (NCBI taxonomy): domain Eukaryota; kingdom Metazoa; phylum Chordata; class Amphibia; order Gymnophiona; family Ichthyophiidae; genus Ichthyophis; species Ichthyophis bannanicus. The sequence continues at coordinate 945,292,697 of CM066034.1, forward strand.
GACAACAGGCCCATAAGATTTCCTTATTCGCAGATGATGTCCTGTTCTTCATCTCAAACCACAGAGGACTTTGGGGGCAATAGTTGCGGAACTTAGTGAATATGGGGAAGTGTCGGGTTTCCGGATGAATGCCACAAAATCAGAGATCTTGAACCTCACTATAAACAAAGGGGACGAGGCTAGATTGCATCGGGATTTCCCCTTTCGGTGGGCGAGTACTAGTATTCAGTATTTAGGAGTATAGATTACACCAAGGCGGAAAATGTTGTTTCGGGAAAACTATGTGGTAGCTCAGAATAAAATGTTTCAGGAGCTAGAAGATGGGGGGAAATACGAGGTGTCATGGCTAGGAAGGAGGGATCTGGTAAAGATGATTTTACTCCCTCAGCTGTTGTATTTGTTTATGAATCTCCCGGTGGATGTCCCGAGGGGATTCCTCAAGCAATTGAAGGATCGTATTATGAAATTTATTTGGAAGGGTAGGAGACCTCGAGTGGCCCAGAGGATTCTGTGCGCCAGTAAGGGGGCTGGGGGTCCCCATGTTGACGAGGTACTATGAAGCGGCGCGAGTAAGGGCAGTGTTTTAATGGGAACTGCGAGGATCAACGGAATGGGTGCAGTTAGAGAAAGAAGGGCTACGACCTGAGGGAGACTTAAAAGGGAAAATATGGATTAAAGGGGGGAACCCTCTTCAAGGGCGACAGGGGAATCCCTATGTTACACTAACCCTGCGGTACTGGAGGAAATGGCAGAGTCGGTGGTATGGGGCCTTGGGAGGATCTAGATTCATACCCTTTGTGGGGAACAGAGTTTCCATCAGGTATGACGGACCCTGCTTTTAAGAGATGGGCAGAGGGAGAGTTATGTGTAGTGGGCAATTTAAAGTGGAAACTGGGTGACATTTGAGGAGTTGCAGGAGGACTATCACTTACCGAATAAAGATCGGTTTAAATATCTGCAGGCCTGGCATTACTGTAGGGTGGTTGTGCAGAGGGGCCAGGGTCCAAAGGGGGAGGTGATAGATGGGCTGTTTGGGAAAGGAGAGGTTAAGGGACTTATCTCCCACCTCTATAAAGCAATGGAGGTGGAATCGGAGACTACCTGGGCGCACACGAAAGCCTGGGAGGCAGACCTGAATAAAAGCTGGGATGGATCCCAATGGGAACGGGTGTGTAGGGGGTTGTTCAAAGGGGTGATATCGAGTAACATTTTGGAACATAATTATAAAATGTTGTACCGCTGGTACATGACCCTGCAGCGGCTGCAGAAGTGGCAGGGGGGTAATGCAGATTCCTGGAGGGGATGTGGAAGGGTGGGATCCTTCCTAAACATTTGATGGGAGTGCCCAAGATTGGACCCCCTATGGCAAAGTGTGGCGGGATGGTTAAATGAGGTTTCTGGGGAAGCGGTTGGGATGGGGCTCTGCCTAGCGCTGCTTAATGTAGAGGCGGGAGGGATGAGAAAAAACGGCCAGGGTTGGTGTGGACTGGTGTGCACAGCGACCCGGCAATTGATAGCGAAAAAGTGGAAGTCGACATTGGTGCCGACCCTAGCGGAGGTTCAGGGAAGGGTAGAGCATTTTTGTTCAATGTATCATTTTACAGCTGTGCATCAACATAGTATGGTGCGTTTCCAAAATACCTGGGGCCCGTACCTAAAGTGGAGGGATCCGGGTGGGAGGGAGGAGGAAAATGCATGAGAATGTATGAGAAGGAGGATAAGTGTGGAGCTGGGGCCTCTGGTGTGGAAAAATGTAATACTGAATAAACGGATATTAGTTAATATGACATTAAATATTATATATGGAATAATGTGGCTAAGGATATGAGACTGATTGGATTGTCAGGGAAAATGTTCATATGCTTCAGGTATTTGGCAAAAACTGATTGTGTAATGCCATACTCCTCGGAAATTTGTATTTTGTATTTAGTGTGATGGGGGGTGGGAGGGGAGTGGAGGGGGTTGGGGGTAATAGGGAGGAAGGGGGGGTATAAAATGACATGGATGAATTGACTGGTTTATGGACCTGATGTTGCTTCTCATAAATAATAAAGAGAAAAAAGAAAGGATGACCGAGGCTCTGTCCTGGAGAATCTTGAACAGCGTTTTGGCTACCAGAGGTGTCAGGGGAAACGCATACAGAAGATCTCCAGACCATGATATCAGAAATGCATCAGCAGCCACCAGGTGGGGTCACCTGGAGCAGAAAAGGGGCAACTGGTGATTATCTAGACTCGCAAATAGGTCCATCACCGGCTGCTCCCAGGTCTGGAAGAGCCAATTGGCTACCCCACAGTCCAGCTGCCATTCGTGGGGTTGGAGGATCCTGCTTAGCCTGTCCGCTAGCCAGTTGTCCTGGCCTGGCAGGTAGACTGCTCGGAGACGAATGCCATGCCGGGCTGCAAAAGCGCATAGGTCCAGGGTTTCCTGACATAGGGTGCGGGACCCCGTACCACCCTGTTTGTTCACATAGAACATGGCCACCTGGTTGCCTGTCTGCACCAAGACAGATTTGTGGGCCAGGAACTGCCTGAAAACCTCTAGTGCTAGGCGGATGGCACGTAGTTCCAAGAAATTGATTTGTTGGGTCCTCTCGCTCGGGGACCATAGTCCCTGAGTACGGAAACCCTGACAACGGGCCCCCCCAGCCTAGCAGGTATGCATCTGTGGTCAAGATCCTCGTGTGCAGAGGGACTTGGAAAGGTATTCCCGCCCTCAACTGATGCGGTTGGAGCCACCAGAGTAGGGACCGTACCAGACTTCTGGATACTTTGACCCTGTCCTGAAGGCGCTCTGAGGCCTGAGACCACTGGTCCCTGAGGCACCACTGAGCGGTCCGCATGTGGAGGCGGGCATTCGGGGTCACATGGACTGTGGAAGCCATGTGCCCAAGGAGGCACAGGTAAAGCCTTGCTGACACTGCAGACTTGCGACTCACTTGCCCTGCCAGTCATAAGTCTGCTTTCCCTGTCTGCAGGCAGATAGGCCTTCGCTTGAAGGGTGTTGAGGCTGGCCCCGATGAACTCTAGCTGCTGAGATGGAGTGAGGCTGGACTTGGGGTAGTTGATCACGAACCCTAGGTGTTGCAGCACCTGGATGGTGCAAGTTGTGGCCTGGTGGGCCTCGGTGGCCAAGGAACCTCTGATGAGCCAGTTGTTGAGATAGGGGAATAAAAAGACCCCTTCGAGCCTGAGAAAAGCAGCAACTATGGTTAGACACTTTGTGAAAACCCTGGGAGTCGAGGCAAGGCCAAAGGAAAGTACCCTGTACTGGTAGTGATTGCCCCCCACCACAAAGTGTAGATATTGCCTGTGGCTTGGGTGTATTAGGATGTGTGTATATGCATCTTTCAGGTCTAAGGAGCATAGCCAGTCTCCCTGGCAGAGGTAAGGGAGTAATATTCCAAGGGAGAGCATCTTGAACTTCTCCCTCACCAGGAATTTGTTGAGGTTGCGCAGGTCAAGGATGGGTCTGAGGCCTCCTGTCCTTTTTGGCACCAGAAAGTACCTGGAGTAGAAGCCCCTTCCCTGCAAGTTGTGGGGCACCGGTTCTACCGCCTGAAACTCGAGAAGACCTGCAAACTCCTTCAGAAGAAGGTCCTGGTGAAGTGGAGACCTGATGGGCTCTCCTGGAAAATAGTGAGGAGGCACCTGGGCTAGGTGAAGAAGATAGCCCTCTTGGACTACCTGCAAGACCCAGGCATTGGTGGTAATGGCTGCCCACTTGTGGGCATACAGAGCAAGCTGGCACCCTCTGATCTGCCTTTCTCCTGTGGGAAGAGAGGCCATGCTATAGGAGTCAAAAGCCACTGCCAGGCTGAGCCAGAGCCGGTGCCTGGGGTTTGGGGCTTTCTGCTTACGCGGGCCATGCCCCTGTCGGGGAGCTGGGGAGGCCTGAAAATGGGGGTAGCTTCGGTAAGCAGCACCTTTCTCGGGTAAAAGGGCTTTTTACCCGAGCCCTTCTTGCGAGAAGGGGCAGAGATCTTCTTGGAGAGCCATGTCCTCGTCATGTACTCAGTCTCCAATTCTGCAGCCTTGTCGGTCATGGGTTTGCCAAAGAGATTCTCCCCCTGGCATGGAACATTGACCAACTTGTCCTGAACCCATTGTTCGAGGTCTGACAACTGCAGCCATGCCTGGCGGCGTGCACCGATGCCAACCGCGGCTATCCGGGCCGCCGACTCGAACCCGTCATAGGCCACCCGAGACATAAACTTCAAGCACTCGTGGACGGCTTTAGACAGGCCCTTGAAGCGCTGCAAAGGTTCCTCGGAGAGACCAGCCGAGAACCCAACGAGTTCCTTCGCCAGGTCCCTCAGGTACATGCCCATGTACAGCTGGTATGCCTGGATCCGACAAGTCAGCATTGAGCCTGGAAGCACTTCCTGCCGAGTACATCCAAGTTGTGGGCCTCCCTGCCAGGAGGCACCGAGGAGTGCATCTTCTGGCTCTTCGGCCAGCACATGGCCGATTCCATAACCATGGAGTTGTGCAGCAGCTGAGACTTCTGAAACCCAGGGCTCTGTCAGACTCGATACATTTTATTTATTTATTTAAAGCTTTTCTATACTGCGCTCTTTAAAATTAGTGCGGTTTACAAGTAACATTTATCTGTACAATGCAGGGATAACCTGCATTGTACTTACATTGAACAGATATTGAAACTTGGAGTAGAAAGCACAGTTACTTACCTGTAACAGGTGATCTCTGGGAACAGCAGGAATAAGTCTTCACATATGGGTACGTCAGTACCGATGGAGTCTGTGTGGGAATGCTGCCCAGCGTCCAATTAGAACACTTTTGGGAGCATCCCACCATGCCTGCATGCTGCCTTCCCGCCTTTCCCAACTGCCTCTCCTCAGTTGAGTTTTAAAGCTGAGACAAAGAGAGAGAGAGAGAGAGGGGAAAGATAGAGATAGAGAGATACAACTCCTAGGGGAGGTGGGTGGGTTGTGAAGACTTATTCCTGCTATTTCCAGAGATCACCTGTTACAGGTAAGTAACTGTGCTATCTCCAGGAACAAGCAGGAATGAGTCTTCACATATGGGGATTCCCAAGCTAAGATGCCTGGAGGAGTCCCAGCATGTTGCAAATCTGAGAAGGCCATGCTATTCGACAGAACCTCAGGCATCCTGGGGATGGAGGGTAGGAGTTGAACTAAAAGATGTGCTGTGGAACAGCTGGACCAAACAGGACGCCTAGATAGGAGTCCCTGTGCAGATGATATCTAGTAGTAAATATTGAACTGCAATATACCAATATGGACCTCACCTGGTGGTATTGTAAAACGTTTATGGAGGTTCATATGGATCTGCTAATATGAACCAGCAGAATATCCTCAAGGAGTACCTCAATGTAGAGCAGAGGTAAATAAACTGTGCAAAAGACAGGTTGAGGTCAGAACCTTCAGGGCGAGAAGAGTCCCAGCGGAAACTGGGGTAGTTCGATGAGGCAGAACGTTTGCGGGAAACGAGGAAGTCCCTATTAGATAAGCCTGAAGCTCTTTTGACCTTAAAGAGACATAATTCTTATAGGAGAAGAGGGGTATTGAAGACCCCTATATCCTATGACAAAGAAAGACAGAAGTATGAGGCATCGTAGCCTCCCATTTTCAGGAGATTTGGAATGTCCTTCGTGATTGAAGTCACTTAGATGGTACATGGAGGACTTCAGATGTACCTAACCTGAAGGTTATGGTGAAAAAACCTTTTAACTGCCACAGAGAAGTGGCTGTTTATGTAGAACCCTAAGCATGCTGGAGCAGCATTGATAAGGATAGTGACCATCTGTCGGAGCCCTATAGGAAAATATATGTATATATGAACCTAGGCAGACAGATAGAAAAAATATATAGATACATATCTTACCTACTATTATATATTGCAATATATATATAGGTAGATACAGATATATGTATATCTATATCTATATCTATCTATGGGTACGAATATACATATATCTATATCTATATATATCTATATATATAGATAGATAGATATCCCCATGTCCCCACATAGGGATATGTGGAGAGAGAGTAAGATTCATCTAATAACAAGAAGGGAATTACCTGTTTGAGGAGATGTTTAGAGAATCTGTTCTCCCCGGTTATGAGTGGTAGAGCTAAGAGAGTGCTCTCACTGACTAGGAGAAGTCTAGATTCCTTTAAGAATTCTAGCCCTTGAATAACCAGGAATGGAGGCCTACGTGAAAAAAGTGCAGAGGATGTTTTTAACCCGCAGGAAGTAAGTCTGGATCCTTCCATAACTCCAGTATGGCAGCTGGAGAAGAAGACACAATGAAATGAGAAACCATATTTTCCCTTCTATGAGGGCAAAATGAGTATCATGTATTCTTGCGCTCAATATGAATTTCCCCATGAAGAATTGAGGGTGGAAGGAAAAATACGAGACAAGGACTGGCTGTTACGAAAAGAAAACCATCCCAGGTGAAGGGGTCCACTGGAGATGTGAACCAACCCAGGGAATTGAGTAATTCTTTAGGTCTTCACGTAATTAAAGGCTTGTGTCCTTTATTCTAGAAGGAGACTTTGATGGAAATGGTAAGGGTAGGGAAGAACCCAGTAGTCATGACTAGGTAAAGCCCTTCCTAACCATCTGGACTTATTTGCTGTCTAGCAAGGGCCCATAGTACAGAGCTGCTCTGTAGAAATGCAGAGAGCATGTTGCAGGTTGGTTAGAAGAAAAAACTGGCTGTTTAAGTGCCAGTATGTAACCTGAACTATTCCACCAAAGTCCAAGGATTGGAGAAGGCTAAGGATAGACGGTACGGTGATGTGCCTGCAACAATAAAGCCAGAAAAGGTTCTTAACCTGTCTGGGACTTAGTAGTAAGGCCCGAAAGGATTGATTTTGGAGATCAAACCCTGGTTGCTTTGTCAGCAAGTCAGTGGTCTAACCACTAGGAGCCCCTGCACTTCTAGCTATTGTTAGGGCAGCGGAACAAATTGTAGGTCCCAAGATTGGAAAAAGGACCTACAGACATAAGTAGGAGTGGTAAGACTCCCTCATTGTCTGAGAAGCTGCCACAAAAAACAAGATTGCAGGGGGAAGACAACTCTGAAATGAAAACCCTTTACTGGAATAGGTAGAAAACGCAGGGGCTTAGGGATAAGCCCCCCAGTGAAGTGGTATCACTGTTACAGACCAAAATGTCTTAGTAAGAGGGACAGAGTTGAAAAAAGACTTACGATGGAGTAAATCTCTGAAAAAAGTAGTATGAGACATGCTGATACAGGAGAAACTGTCAAAGGTAAAGGCATAGGCAACCTTATTGATAGTTGTTACTCCTCTGTCTACTTAGGAGGAAGAGGAGTAACTTTACTACCTATAAAGCATAATCATCCTAAGAAGCTCTATGAGCTAAAAGGAAGGATGTCTCTTTAAAGAGATACATGTGTAAAATTTAGGATGGAACTGGTGTAGATGCTTGTAATGAGAAGCAGCAGACTACAGGTTCTAAACCTCAAACAGGAAAGAAGGATTCCGTGAAGAATCTATCAGCAACCCTGCGGCTGCTGGGTTTGCTGAAGCGGTTGAGGTTGTGGTTTCTTTAGCCTGGTTTGATGTTTCCCTTGTTTGGAAACAGCTGTATGATGGGTAGAGAATGAATAAAACTTTTTCCCCCTGGGGGAATAAAGTTTGGTAGAAGATTTCCTACCACCTGGGATAGAGGAAGGTGTTGACAATCCTTTGAAAGCAATAGTGTCAGTGGTTAACTGAGCAGCTTGGCGTAAAGTCTCTTTGTTGAAGAGATTCTCTCCAGTACAAGGCGTATTTCCCAGCCTTTCTTGTACCTATTTGTCCAAGTCCGAAGCTTGGAGCCAGGCCATGCGTCGTGCCCATATGGCTATAGCAGAAGTTTTGCTGACAGACTCAAAACAGTCCAGGGTAGCACGAGTAAGGAACCTAGAGATATTTTGAACATGACTAACCAGTAAAGAGTAGTCTGCTCTTTTGAGATCTTGAAGAAAAGGGGTCAGAAACAGCAAACTGTTGGTGACCTCTTCAAGAGATAATCCCATATAGAAAATATATGAGAGAATTCTTGTTGAAAACATGGATGCCTGGAAGCTTTTACGTCCAAAGGCATCTAAAGTTCTAGACTCACGACCTGGCGGATAAGAAGAGTGCCTTTTAGCACTCTTAGCACGCCTCATTGCTGATTCCACAACAACAGAATGATGAGGAAGTTGAGTCTTTTGAAAACCTGGAGAAGGGGACACCTTGTACAGAGAGTCAGTGGCCCTTGAAGGTGGGGATACCTTTAAGGGAGTTTCCCACATTCTAAGTAAGAGATCCTGTAAGGTTTGATGCAAAGGAAGCATGATGACCTCCTTTGGATTCTCAGGGACATGCAGAAGTTCTGAATCCCCTGGTGCAGGATTTTGATCAGGTATAGAAATGGCAAGTAACCTTGCCATATCAAGCAGGAATGCTTGAAAAGAAATTTCCCCAGAGGGGGATCCTCTACCATGAGGAGTAAAGGTTAGATCTGTTGAAGATTTAGTCTTGGCACTAATGGATTGATCCCGATCCATTGGAATACCAGACCCGAAAGGATTGAGCATCGGATTGTCCTGAAAGGATAGTCGCCGGTACCGCTCGAGGCCGGTGCCGCAAAAAATCGGTAGAATACAGTCCATGCCAGGGATGGATTCCAAACTCGGTACCGAAGGAAGCGAGCTTGTGGAAGTAAGCATGGAAGGCACCGATACCGATGCAAACGTAGAAACCTGTACCGGCAGTGGTATCGCAGCCGGAACCGATACTGGAAGATCAGTCTAAGGTGACTCTGACGGTACCAAGGGTACCGAGAGCGCAAGACTTTGATCCTCAGGACAATGTCTTCGGCACTGTCCGAGGTCGGTACCGAGACGAGTCGGTACCCAATCATCCAGGCTAGAAATCGATTCCAGACTCGGCATCGAAAGCAGCGAGTCTATCGAAGCACACCTGGAGGGTACCAACGTAGATACCAGAACCTGTACCGGTATCGATACCGATGCTGGAAGATTGGTCTGTAGCGACTCTATCGGCACCGAAGATACCGAGAGCGCTAGACTGCGATCATCGGTGTGGAATGTTTCATCCAACACCATTGCCGATGCCGGGGTACCGGCACCGCTCAAAGCGGATACCACCACCGAGCATGGCTCAGGTATGTTCGTAGAGGTAAAAACCCCGGGAACAACCTGAAACCCCCGTTAATGCTTTGGAGGCCGAAGACTCCCGCCGGGGTTTTAAAGCCAACTTGTCCTCGGGGGCAAGGCCAGAGGCATCTCGATTCTGAACATGAGATCTACCACCCGAGGACTGGCTAGTCTTTACAGACTTTTGTTTGGTTACCTGATCCTGTGAGAAAGAAGTTGTAGCTGGTACCCTCAGAATTGATGGTAACTGCGTATCGAGTTGAGCTCGATGCTGAAGACTTCTTCTGGAAACACTACTGCAGGAGGGACACTCCAGCGGATAGTGGTCAGGACCCAAACATGGTAGGCACCAGTTATGGGTGTCTAAAACTAACTTGGTACCACCACAGTTGAAACATGTTTTAGGGATAGTGGCTGGCGTTTCCATGAAGGAAAGTGGAGAGGCCTAGCAGGCCGAAAAAACCGTCAGGCACTAAACAGGGAAAACGTTCCCTACAAAGGAAAAAAATTGTAGGAGAAAGAAAGAAAAAAACACCAGCGGTACCGGTGGGTCGAGCGAAGGCAGACGCGACCACAAGAAAAAACAAAAATAAAGGAAGAATTTTCTGCGGTGACAGGAGTACGTCCTGCCGGCTCCGCGGAAAAATGAAAACTGAGGAGAGGCAGTTGGGAAAGGCGGGAAGGCAGCACGCAGGTGTGGTGGGATGCTCCCAAAAGCGTTCTAATTGGACGCTGGGGAGCGTTCCCGCACAGACTCCATCGGTACCAACGTACCCATATGTGAAAACTCATTCCTGCTTGTTCCTGGAGATCCGGGGTAACAAGATGAGCACTGTGCCACTGGGTTGTTGTAGCAACGTGGCGTGCACGAATAACTATAGACAGTATTGTCCAATATTTACAATTTGGGCAGTTGAGCGGCATGGCGTGCTCAAATAACTATATACATGATTGTCCAATATTTACACCTAGACAGTTGGGATGATGAGTGTGGTTGCCTCAACATGATTAGATCTTGCTGGTGGTATTGTCAGGGTGGGTGGGGGTAAGGTGGGTGGTATTGTATCGCTGGTGTTTGAGTAATGTAGGAGAAAAAGGTGGTGCTTTAGTGCTTTCCTGAATTGGATAAGGTCAGTGATCGCTCGGATAGTGGTTGGAAGGTCATTCCAGCATGTAGGTGCGTAAAGCACAAAGGCTCTATCCTTTGTTGCCTGAGAGCATTTTATTATTTCTTTGGGGATTACTAATGTGTTGGTAGCAAAAGTCCTCCTGGATCTGTTTGGAGGGGTGGGGTGTAGAAGGTCCATTAGGGAGGTGGAGGATCTTTCGTTGATGGCTTTGAAGGTCAGCAGTACCGTAATACTTTGTAGGTGAGCCGGCATTGATCGGAAGCCAGTGTAGGTCTTTTAATATTGGGGTTATGTGGTCTCTTCTGGATGCCCCGTATAGGAAGCGGGCAGCAGCGTTCATTGCTAGCTGTAGGGAGTTCAGTATGGTTTTGGGGAGTCCGTGCAGGATCACGTTAGCATAATTGAAGAGGGGGTTACAAGTGCTTGGAAAATTGTTCGGAAATCATCTGGCTGCAGCAAGGGTTGAAGATGTCGAAGTGTTCGTATTTTATGGTAGATTGCCTTAACGGTGTTGCTTATGTGCGCTTTCATGTCAAGGTGTCGATCTAGCGTGATGCCCAGGTAGCGGATGGTGGGTCTGCTTGGGAGCTCCGCATCTCTCACCTTTATTGATGCGGGAGGGGTAAAGGCTTGATTTCTTGTGATGAATAGTACATCCGCCTTGTTGAAGTTGATTCTGAGACTGTGAGTGGAGCCAGTCAGTGACAGCATCGAAGCATCTTGCTAATGTCGAGAAGTCTGGCTGGTCGATGGAGAACAGAGTGAATAGCAGCACATCATCTGCGTATATCAGGCAGGAGATATTAAAGGAGCGAATGATTGAGCAGATGGGATGCATATATATATTGAACATGAGTGCAGAGAGTGAGGAGCCTTGGGGGACACCTTGTCTTTGTTGAAAAGGTTCTGAGGTCATGGAGCCCATTCCTACCTGTTGCCGTCTGTCTGTTAGGTATGATTTGAACCAGCTCCAGACTGAATCATGGATTCCCTTCTCATGGAGACGTGACAGGAGCAGCTCGTGGTTGACGTAATCGAACGCAGAGGCAATGTCCATGAAGATAAGAGCGTACCCACGCTTGATGTTGTCTATCCCTGTGATTAAGGTACTGAATAGCATGGTGAGTAGTGCCTTGATGCCATGAGATTCCCTGAAGCCATGCTGGCATGGGTGAAGAGGGGCAATGGTCTCGATGTGATGCTGGATTTGACGTTGGATGTCTTTCTCAATTATCTTGGCTAGCAGGGAGATGCTTGAGATTGGTCGATAGGATTCGACCTTCTGGGGGTCCAGTTTATTGTTCTTTAGAAGGGGGTGGAAGGCTCCTGTTGAGAAGGACAGGTCCATGATCTTGGCTAGGATTGGGCTGAGTTCCGCGCGTAGCGATCTTATCCAGAATGCTGGGCAGGGGTCGTTTGGAGCTGTGGTGGTGTTGATGGTCGCAATGGTGTCCTTGATGCATCTCTCGGATGGCGGTGTGAATAAGGTGAGCGGCGTTAGTAGGTGTGGGTTGTAATCAGGTGTGGGCTTCGTGGTGGTATTGGTATGTGTGGTTTTGGCTTGCAGGTAGTCCGCAAATTCCTGGGGATTTAGTAGACTTGGTAGGGAGGGTGCAGGTTCTTTCGTTAGGGTCTTCACTATATTGAATAGGTCCTGAGGTTTGTTTAGGGAGCATCGCAGGAGTTCAGAGTGATGTTCTTTCATTTTTGCCGAGATTGTTTCTCGGTGTACTTTTAGGTGGGAGGTGTAGGCTGTCCGGTCAAGTGGGGAATAGGAGCATCTCCATCTTCTTTCTAGCTTCCTGAGGAGGATTAGTGAGGTCCGTAGTTCGGCAGAGAACCAACGTGCAGATTTCCTTCTTCTGGGCAGCTTGTCTGCGGTAGGCAGGCGTGCGTGTGAGCTCAGGCTGTTGTTCCATGTGGCTATCATAGCATCGAGGTTGAGTGATGTCAACTTGAGATTTGGAAGGACTTCATTGATGATCTCCTCTTTGTCAAAGAGTCTGAATCGTCCTGTGAGTGCCAGGGGAGCCTCAGCTGCCTTGCTGGGGGTGCTGCGGTCTTGATGCAAGGGCATCTGGAATTTGATTACGCTGTGATCGGACCAAGGAAGTGGGGTGATGATTAGGTTGAAGTTGAAGTTCGGGCTTATGTCTGGCCGTGGGGTGAAAACAAGGTCCAGTGTATTCCCTTTCAGGTGGGTGGGTGCATCAACTATCTGTTCGTAGCCCAGTTCGTTGAGTGCTTCAAGGAAGGCTTTGGAGTGGGTACTTTGGAGGGCTGGCAGGTTAAAGTCCCCCATTACCCAATTTGGTATGTGGAGGTTTTGGGGGTTGCAGGCAAGGTCAATTATGGTTGGGAGGATGATGGGGATCTGTAGATTAGGCTGATGGTGCTGTATTTGTTGGATATGGTGACTGAGTCCAGGAACGTTGTACTTTTGGAACTGAGCATCTGAAATTGGAGCTCCATTTTTACTAGGATGAAGGCCCCTCCGCCTCTGCGGTTGGTTCTGTGGCAGGTGTGGATCGAGAAGTTGGGAGGAGTGAGTTGGTTTAGGAGGACTGAGTCTGAATCGGACAGCCATGATTCCGTGACTAGTAGGATGTCTAGGTCAAGGTGTGTTATAAGGTCGGAGATGGCTGGCCATTTGTTGTGGACTGACCGTGCATTTATGAGGGCGCACCTCAGGTTGCGAGGATTTTGGAGCTGCACCGTTTGCTGATCACCGGCTCTGACACCGGTGTCTCCCACATCTGGTGCATCAGTCGCTCCTGGATCGGAGGCACAGGTACAGTAAGGGTCTCCCGGGGGGGCCTGATACTGGAGGATCTCGAGCTCATCAGCTCGAGGATTCTCCTCGGACTCCATGTGGAATGCCAACGCCTTGGACATATCCCGCACAAAGTCCAAGAACCTCATGTCCACCGGGGGGGACATTCTCTGAGGCTCGGATACCGGGGAATCAGGAGGTACATCCCTGTGCTGGTGGGTATCCGGGGACTCCTCGTCCTCGGTTTCCCAAGCCAACACCTCCGAGGAGGAATCGGGGGGGCTCTTCAGACATTGAGGGCCCCGGTGCCGACCGCCCCGATGCCAGCAGGCTCGGCGACGATGACCTCAGTCCCGAACAGGAGGCCAAGAAAGACCTCGGCCGAGGATCGACTCGAGCTCGAAGGGCTTCGAGGATTGGCTTGGCCTCCGGGGTCAACTTCGACATCGAGGCCCATGGTCGGGGTGGAGGAACCGGACAGGCTGGCTACCAGCACCTGCTGCTGCTCCATGAAGGCAGTGAAACTGCGCTCCAATGCCGCCATTCTGGACTCGAGTCCGGAAGGCTCTGCAGCCACTGGCTCGGGCCCCAACATGGTCAGGCCCGACACTGGTTCCCCCAGAGGGGAGTCCTCAATGAGGACAGTTGGTACTTGCCTCGGCTGATCTGCCTCCCGGATGAGGCATCTTTGTCGGATGCTCCGTCTCCAAAGACCGGCCTCGGGAGGAGCCAGGTCACTCGGAGCCAACCAGAGATGCCGCCTTTGAGGATTTCTTCTTCCTCTTGTGCTCCCTCAAGGGAGACCCCCTTTCCGAGGAACCTCGACGCTGCTCGGGCTCGGACAGCTCCCCCCCGAGACATGGAGGCCTCGGATGAGGTCCTGGCTCTTGAAGGCAAGGACACAGAAAAAATCCTATCATGCTTCTGCTGGCAGCTCTTCAGGGCTTCCAGGACATTTTCCTACATGGGCCACAGACCGACAGGTCATGGTCGGGCCCGAGGCACTTGAGACAGCAGTCATGCATATCAGTGAGAGACATCAGTTTCACACACCGATCGCATTTTTTAAACCCGCTGGCAGCCATCGGAGGAAAAAGGGCCCCTGCAAGGTCGAGGACTTGGGCTGCCAGTGAAAAAGAAAAAAAGGCACGAACGCCAGTCACCAAGGACAAAAACTGAAAAATAGAGACGGACTCGATACAGACATACCGAGCCGAAGGCAGGAAGAGGTACCAGTGTCGACCAGTCGAGAAAAGAGAGAAAAAAATCAACTTTTTTACAGGGACACAAGGACTATGTCCAAAGGGCTCTGCGGAAAAAAGGAGACTGAGCAAGATGGCACCCTTGGGCGGGAAGGGGACCGTGCATGCGTGATGGCAACTCCCAAAGGCTGTCTCTGAAAGCTGGGGATTTGCTCCGCATGAGGGCTCCGTCGGCACCGACATCACCCATATGTGAGGAATGACTTCCTGCTTGTTCCCAGAGAATGAAGGGTTTAGGTCCTATCTTGTTGTTATGGGGGGAGAACTTAACAATTAATCCAAGACTAGATAATTTGAGTGGAGCATATGGGGGGAAGATAGGGCCTTGCCTAAAACTAAAAAAGATGGTGATGAAATTGGGAGTAGTATATGCTTGAAGACAAAAATCAGGTAAGAAAAGAGAATACACATTCTATTCGCACCCACATAATACCAATAGAGCAGGATGAATATGGTTTGAGTAGATGGATCATTTTTGCCAGGGGTGAAGAAAGCTGAGATTACCCAGATTATGCTCCTGTGTTGATGAAACTGGATGTAAAAAGGAGGGAAGAGGGAATGCATTTTTGGAGGCTTAATGAAACCTTATTGGATGATAATAAAGAGGTTTTGAGGGTTCATAGAGCCCTTAAAGAATACTTTAAAGTTAATAATAATGAGGAGACTAAATTGGGTAGTGTATGGGGTGGATTTAAGGCAGCTATTAGAGGGAAATTTATTTCCATAGCTGTAAAAAAAAAGGAAAATCAGAAGGAGCATTTAAATAGAAAATTAAGAACACTGGAGGAGGAACATAAGAGGACATTAGCGGGGAGGGGGGGAGGGATGCTAGAAAAAAGCAGAACTTATTAGGGGAAGCTGCAGAGGTTACATTTAGATGAGCGGACATTTCAGATAGAGAAATCAAAGCAAAGCCCTTTGAATACTTTTAACCAATAAATTAAGGGCAAGACGGGTTCAACACAAAATATTAAAAATAAGAAATAGTAAAGGGGAAGTAGAATATGAGAATAGGAAGATACAGTCGTTTTCTGTGATAAAAAATTGTATTCTACAGAGATAAAGGAAGGGGAGGGAGAGGCCAGAAGATACAGTATGTGGAACAAATTGAAATGAATAGGATAAGGGAAGAAGAGGCTGATATTTTGGACAGAGACAGGGTAAGACATCTGCATTAGATGGGCTTACTGCCACATTTTTTAAATAGTTTGGGGAAGAATTAGTGGATTTTTAATGGACTTATTGGTATGCGGAGAAGATTTCTCAGAGTCCATGTATGGAGCTGGGATTACAGTGATCCTCAAGTCAGGAAAGGATGTGGATTTGTAGCTCATATTGACCCATTTCCTTAATAAACTAGATGTCAAGATCTTGGCAAACTTTAGCGCCACGGGGGCTGTCTGCTTCCAGCCCCGTGCAAACCAGAAGTCGGCATCTGTGGGGGTGGGAGCAGACAGTCCCATGGCACCAAAGTTTGAAGGTAAGCGCCATGGAGTTGTTGCGGTCATTGCCACCACTATAGGTCCTGCTGAGGGGCAGCAGTGGCATCAATGGGCATCCATGGAGTGCCGGCGCTCTAGGCGATTGCTAGGTTCACCTAATAGTACTGCAGGTCTTGCCTATGACCTAATATAGTATTAATCCAACCTTCCCCACATACATCCCACCTAAACTCCCAATATATACCCTTACTCTCCATAGCTAAGATCTTCTGGCCCTCAAAACCAGAATGTAAATACATACTCTAGACATACTAATGGGCTGCCGCCATACATCTGAGTGTCTGAAATGGCTGACCAGGATGTGCATGTCACCAAACATAGATATCCCCCTTCTTAAATACACTGACCAGGACACTGAAGAACCTGTTTCTGTGGCCGTACAATTTGGGGATGTCCATATTTCTAGAATGGCTTACAGTCATGCATGTTTCGGGCCTTGCTAGCTGCACAGGCTTGCCACCAGAACCAGCTGCTAGGATGCCCATCTTTGCAGTGGAAACGGAGCAATTTCAGATGGCACTTATGTGCCTCCCTTCACTGCTGCCACTCCTCTGGATTTCTGGATGTAGTACCCCGATGGTCCCAGATTTTCCCTAGATTTCCCTCCTAAAATGTCACTTAACACCTCTCTGTGTCACACTGTAGCTTTTGTGTATTGATTTTTAAATAGTCAAACAGTTGTCATCAGCTTTGCAAGAGCTTTTAAAGCCTCCTGTAAAAAGCTGGCTGAATGAGCACTTTTTAAAAACATCTCTTTGCCATGGAGTAGCTGTAAATCCCATCCTGGACAATTTTGGACATACATGTGAATATGAAATGGGGAGCACGTGTGTAGATTTTTGATCCAGCCAAGCAATGCCTAAACATGCCTTTTGACATAACCCCTTGCAATTTCTATGTATTATGAACATCCACAAGTAAATTTAGCCCTTTCTAAAATTTTCATTTACATGTTGATGCCATTTACACATAGAAATGCCAGATTTCCCATGTACAAATTACAAATAAGGCTTTTAAAATAACCCTTTGTCCATTTGGAAAGAACTACTGTAGTTTTATTGCAATTTGCAAAACCAAAATCTGATTTAATACGTATTCTATAGAGGTCATTTTAGAAAGGCTTTTCTGCCTTTTACATGTGGAATAGGGGCTTTTTAAAAATTGCCCAACTGTTTGTTCATGTATAAGCATGCGTGCTGAGAATAACATGCATGCTTATACAAATGCACAAACAAGCATTTCCGCGACAGAGAATATGCACAGACATTCACAACCGCCTCAGAATAGGTGTAAATTTGTATGTCTGCATTCGTGCACATTGTGGGTGCATATTTTATAAAGTCACATAGGCAACTATGCTGCCTGTATAAAATAAGCAAAAAACAGTCATGTTTTTCCATTGCTTAAACGTTTCTATAATGCCTTATAAATTCTACTTCACTAATGATAGAATTTCAAATAACGACAGGAAAATGATTCAGTAATGAGCAGAATTTAGTGTTAGTTTCTTACCATTAAGACGATTGATTGTCTCACAACTGAAGTGTCCATAAACCTGACATATCTCAGTGTTAATGACCAGAAGATGTCCTTCTTCACAGCCCACATATAAGTCTGATGTTGAACTCCAGCAGTGGAAAACAGGATGGACCAAAGGCTCCTTTTCATCCTGAGGCTTAAAGACAAATGAACCCCAAATGAATGTGCTGAACAGTCACAGGATTTCTCAGTGACACAAGGACTTGATTTTAAAACAAATATTGGTTAAAACAAACTGAAGTCTAGAACTAGTTTAACAAATACTGCACAAGAGTTACAATTCTTCTCTAATAATTATTCTTTGGCCTTGCAGTTCATTTGTTACAAAAATGAATCACTGTATTTGCATATGGCCATTGCATTTTTGTTCCATACAGGGCACGTTGAACCATGGCGATCGGTGCTTTTTTTTAAACGCCAGCTGCCATAGTTAATAAGAAAATGGATATTCAATGCCAGTATTCGTATAGTGCCAGCGCTGATATTCAGCACTGGCTACTATCAGTGCCACTACAAAGATAATTATGTGGATAGCCATTTAGGACTGCTTTTGGCTGTAATCAGTTCAGGAAATGGCGAGGAATGAGAGACATCATCATGAATATGAGATGGATCCTTGAAAAGACTAAAGAATACCAAAAGGATATCTATATGTGTTTTATTCACTACAGCAAGGTTTTTGACTGTGTAAACCATGAGAAACTCTGGGCCGCATTAAGAAGCATGGGTATACCAGAACACCTGATCGTTCTCTTGCACAACCTTTACATTTATCAAGAAGCAACAGTTCAAACGGAACAAGGAGAAACAGAATAGTTTAAAATCAGCAAAGGTGTAGAACAAGGCTGCATACTTCCCCCCTACCTTACAGAACAAATAATCAGAGAAGTAGGACTGTATAATGACAACAGAGGTGTGAAGATTGGTGGGAGACTCATCAACAGCCTTCACTATGCTGATGATACCACATTAATGGCTGAAAGTGAAGACGATCTGAAACATTTGCTTCTCAAGATCAAGGAACGTAATCTTAAAATGGGTCTGCACCTTAATGTAAAGAAGACAAAAATCCTGGCAAAATCAATAAGTTCATTGTTGATGGAGAAGAAATTGAAATTGTGGACAATTTTAACCTACTTGGATCAACTATCAATAAAGAAGCAACAAGCAGTCAAGAAATTCAATGATGCATTGCTCTTGGCAGAATGGCCATGAAAGACCTAGATAAGAATCTCAAGAGCAGAGATGTCTCTCTCCATACAAAGATTTGACTTGTTCAAACCATGGTATTTTCAATAATGTCATATGGATGCAAAAGTTGGACAGTGAAAATGAGAGACAGGAAGAAAATTGATTGCTTTGAATTATGGTGCTGTTGACAAATACTATGTATTTATTTATTATTTATTTACAGTTCTTATATACCGCACTTTTTGGTACCAGCGCGGTTTACAGTTAACAAATTTTTGCATTGGAACAATCCTTTGCTTACATTATAACAGGGTCAGTAACTTGGAGATAACAGGGGAAACTATATACAAATTATATACAAACAGAATTTTATCTTTGGCTAATTTACAGTTCAGGTTACATATTGGGATCATGATTTTGGGTGTGCAGAGAGTTTGGTTCGTGTTCTGAAAGGACTATGTTGTTGGGATGTCTGAGGCTGTGTGAGTGATTTGAGAGATGGAGGGAGGGGGTGTAGGGTTAGGGCCTAAAAGGTGAAGACAGAATAGGTAGTGTTTAAGGGTCTTCCTAAATTGAGAGAGGTCTTTTATTGATCGGATATGTGGAGGGAGATTGTTCCAGCAGGTTGGTGCGAATAAGGTGAAGGCCCTGTCTCTGGTTGCTTGGTTACATTTAGTGTACTCTTTTGGTACAACGAGGGTATTAGCGGCTGCGGATCTTCTCAGCCTGTTTGTGGGGGTGTTGATAAGAAGTGAGGAGAGGGAGGGTGGGGCTATTTGATTGATTGCTTTAAAGGACAGTAATAGCGCTTTGTAAGTTATCCTGGCTTGTAGGGGTAGCTAGTGAAGATCTGATAGTATGGGGGTGATGTGGTCTCTTCTGGATGTACAGCAGAAGATGCAGGCTGCTGAGTTTATTGCCAATTGAAGTGGGTTGAGGGTGCTCTTGGGTAGACCATGCAGGATGATGTTAGCGTAGTCAAAATGTGGTGTTACAAGGGAATGGAAGATTGTTCTGAAATCATTCGGGGAGAGTAGAGGTCTTAATGGTTTCAGAGTTCTTATTTTGTTGTAAATGGATTTGACGGTCTGCTTTATGTGATCTTTGAAGGTCAGTTCTTGATCTATGACGACTCCCAGGTAGCGAATAGATGATTTACACGGAAGATCCGCATCCCTCACTTTTAATGTTGTGGGGGGTGAGAATTTCTTATTCCTGGTTACGAATAGGACTTCAGTTTTCTTGAAGTTTATTCGTAGGTTCTGGGATAAGAGCCAGTCTGTAATCGCGTTGAAGCAAGAGATTATTGGAGAGAAGTCAGGGGCATCAATTTTTATCGGAGTGAATATGAGAACATCATCTGCATAGATCAGACTGGAGGCATTGAATGCTCTGATGATTTCACAGATTGGTTGCATATATATGTTGAATAGTAAAGCTGATAAGGAAGATCCTTGGGGAACACCCTGTTGTTGATGGAAGGGATCGGATGTTGAGGATCCTATCCGGACCTCTTGCCAGCGGTTAGTTAGGTATGATCTACACCATTCCCAAGCTGATCCTTGAACTCCCTTTTCTTGAAGACGGTGTAGCAGTTGAACATGGTTAACCGAGTCGAAAGCTGCCGAGATATCCAGGAAGATAAGTATGAACCCATTTTCAATTTTGTCGATCCCTCTTGATAAGGTGTTGATAAGTAATGTGAGTAGGGTCTCTATGCCGTGGGACTCACGGAACCCATGTTGGCAGGGGTCAAGAGGGGCTGAAATATCAATGTGCTGCTGCAATTGAATTTGTACCACCTTCTCTATGATTTTGGCTAGAAGGGGTATACTTGAAATTGGACGAAATGTATACCAAAGACTGCCCGAAGAACAAACCAGTCAATACTAGAGGAGATCAAACCTAAACTTCATTTAGAAGTTGAGATGACAAGACTTCGATTTTCATACTTTGGACACATCATGTGAAGAGAGAGATCATTAGAGAAAGACATCATGCTTGGCAAGGTAGAAGATCAACGCAAAAGAGGAAGGTCAGCAATGAGATGGATCAATACAATAACAGTAGCTATGGGTGCTGGTCTGTCAACAATGAGCCACCTGACTGATGACCGAACACAGTTTAGGACAACTATCCAGAGGGTCGCCATGAGACAACACCTACTCGGAGGCACTTAACACCAGCAACAGTACTGAAAATTTCCACTGTATGGATAACTAGAAGCTCCTCACTCCCTCCACTCCAAGATGACCCCAGCACTAGCCAGATAATGCCAAGGTGGTCAGAGAATATTCAGTGGTGCTGTCATTATACTCCTACTGAATATTACTGTTACTGGCACTTATCCAGTTAGCATATGGTTTATGGCTTATTTACATTTGCTATACCATCTTTAGAATGCACATCAAAGCAGTGTACAATAAAAATTAGAATTAAAAGGACAAATAAGAAATAAAAGTTAAAACAGAATAAAAGAAATATAAAGAACTAGAATTCCAGAGAGAAGATAAAAGGAGAAAAAGGCAGGCCACAAACAGCTGTCCGCTGATGCTCCACTCTCCTACCATCACTGGACTCCAAATGCTAGCCCAAAAAGGTATGTCTTCAAGGCCATCTTGAAGACCTTATAAGAGGTCTTAAGATGCAAGTGCAGAGGAAGAGAATTCCAAAGGCTAGAGGGACAGACAGAAGAAAGCTGAGCAGATAATACTCTCATTGGACACTTTACAGACTCAACTTATCCGCTCAAACTGAATGGACCTTTACATCCTAAGGAATTCACCCCTCCCCCCCCATATTTACCCACTCAGTTTTGAATGTAATATAGTTTCAATGTTACAATGTTCTGCTGTTATTCCTGACCATTTATAATTTTATAATGACACAATTCTATGTAAAACCCTGTTGGCTACATTGTTACCGTTTATTTAATTTATTTATTTACCATTTCTATACCGCATTTTTCCAGGCGATCAAAAGCGGTTTAATATAACAACAATGTAAATTGTTTAGAATTGGAGATATAGCAGTATAGAAAAACTGTTAAATAAATATATAAGATTAGCCCAAGAGACAGGAGGAAGGTGTAGATGGTTATCATGAATACAGCGCAATGTTCTAGTTGGAGTATGTAAAGAAATAAGTGATGCCAAATAATCGGGAATGACGATATAAAGAATTATATGGTTAATGTCAAAATCTTGAAATGTATCTGATGGTATGAAAGGTGAAATTTTACTTACTCTTAATTGCCTTTCCTGGAATTCTGTAAGAGCAGTCTAGACTAGTGGGTGACATCCCCCTGCCAGCAGATAATGGAGACAGAGAAGGAATCAATCGGAAGCTTCAGTGACATCATCACTGACACATATATGTACTTCCCTAGGGATAGTTTCAGTTGATACTGGTAAATCAAGAGGACTTCAGAAATGCGCTCAGAAAAGGAGAATCTCCTCATCAGGCTAAACAAAATAAACTACTGCACAAACGTGCAACTACATACAAGACAGCAGAGCCAGATTCAGT
This sequence comes from Ichthyophis bannanicus, assembly GCA_033557465.1. Classification (NCBI taxonomy): domain Eukaryota; kingdom Metazoa; phylum Chordata; class Amphibia; order Gymnophiona; family Ichthyophiidae; genus Ichthyophis; species Ichthyophis bannanicus. The sequence continues at coordinate 945,314,790 of CM066034.1, forward strand.
AGAAGCAGACGAATCACCAACAGCCAAGCTAAAGACAAAGTTGATTCTGAATGTCGGCAAGGGTGGTTCTCAAAAAAAGAGAGCGGTCAGGTTCTGGACTGGTCAAGCAGGATTCCAGGAAAACAAATTAACAGTAAGTAAAATTTCACTTTCCAAATCTACTACTACTACTGAACATTTATATAGCATTACAAGACATATGCAGCGCTGCACAGATACATGTAAAATATGGTCCCTGCTCATCAAAGCTTACAGTCTAGTCACGATAGACAACACAGTAGCTGTAGACATGGCTGCTAGACCAGTCCGGATTAGTGAGAAGTACCATAGCTACACCACCCGAGGACAGGATGAGCCAGCCACTGCCAAAACAGTGGCTCCAAAATGGGCCGGCTTATGTGCTTGGAGGTCCAAGCAATAATATGGGCAAAGGTTGACAATGGTGACCAGGTTGCTGCCCGGTAAATGTCAATGGGAGTGACCCAAGAGCGGTCCGCCCAAGAAGCTGCCTGCGCTCATGTACAATGAGCTTTAAGACCTGCAGGAACAGTCTTACCCTGTAAGATATAAGCCGACTCAATGGCCTGCTTGATATGTCACATAATGGTATACTTAGAAGCAGCAGCCCCTTTAGGCAGGGCCAGAAAACAGGACAAACAAGTGATCTGAGAGCCAAAAGGATTAGTAACCTTCAGATAATGGCACAAGGACCGCATGACATCTAACAAGTGAAGATCAATGGAGTATGTAGAAGACTCCCCCTCTGGAAAGGATGGGAGCAACATGGACTGATTTACATGGAAGTCGGACAGAACTTTTAGTAAAAGGGAAGGAACCATCCTGAGGGATACCCCTTCCGCGGAGAAGGATAAGATGGGGTCCTGGTAGGAAAGTGCCTGTAGATCAGAAACATGCCGGCCGACGTAATGGCTATCAAAAAGACAGTTTTGAAGGCCAAGACTTTCAGAGTGGCCCTCTTCAAGGGCTCGAAAAGGTGGCTGCTTGAGCACCTGGAGAACCAAGGACAAGCCCCAAGAAGGGAGAAGTAGATGAACTGGAGGCAGCAAGGCATGTACTCCATGCAAAAAACACCTGATATCCAAATGGGAGGCAAGTGAGGAACCCCCAACAGGGCCATGAAAACAGGTGAGAGCCACCACCTTCACTTTCAAAGAATTCAAGGTGAAGCCCTTGTCAAAGCCATCCTGCAGAAAGGACAGGAGACCATATTTGGGCTCGGTGGAGCAGAGCACTAGGACTCGAATAAATGCCATACTTGAGTGTAAGCAAGCGACATAGAAGAACACCATGCTTTAAGCAAGGTATCCACAAGCTCAGCTGAGTATACTTTACAAGCTAGATGGCACTCTTCAAGAGCCAAGCCATACGCAAGTAAGGAGCAGGGTCATCCATCACAATTGGCCCCTGCCCCAGCAGGCCCCTATGAGAGCCAAGCTTCTGAGGCTCCACCACTAGGAGGCAAACCAGGCTGGCATACCATGGGCGATGAGGCCAATTTGGTGCCACCAGAATCACCTGACCCAGATCTGTCTCTATACGCCGGAGAACCCAGCCAGTCAAGACCCATGGAGGAAAGATATAGAGGATCTGCTACAGAGGCTAGGGCTGGACCAGCGCGTCTAGACCCTGGGATTTCAGCTCTTTCTCATGACTGAAAAGAAAAAGGCAGGAAGCTTGGGATTGGCCAAGGTGGTCATCAAGTCCAGAGTGGGATGACTCCACCGGTTCACAATGCATCTGAATGCTCACTGAGCAAGTTTCCACTTGCCCTGTTGAGAAGATGATGACTGAGAAAATCTGCTTGCACATTTTCTATCCCGGAGATGTGCTGTGCCGACAGCGCTTGCAAATGCTGCTTGACTCAAGGAAACAGGAGACGCACCTCAAAGGTGAACCCTGGGCACTTTGTCCCCCCTTTTCTGTTGAGATAAGTCACCATTGTGGCATTGTCAGACAGGACTCGGACTGCCTGCCTGTGAAAAAGAGGTAGAAAATGACAGAGTGCCAAGTGGACTGCCTGTGCCTCTAACTGGTTGATGAACCAAGCAGACTCCTGCCAGGACCACATTCCTTGCCCATCTGCTGCAGACAATGGGCACCCCAACCAGAAAGAATGGCATCGGTGGTCAGAGCTTTCCAATGTGGACTCTCCAGGGGCATAGCCACCAGCAAAGACTACAACAAACAGTGGGAGGGAGAGGAAGATGGATGTCGTAATCCTGTGAGCAAGGTGACCAAATGGGATAATAAGGAGAGCGGAAGTAGATGCATGTGTGCCTGAGCCCAGGGGATCACAACCAAGGTAGCCGCCACAGAGTCCCTAGGATCTGCAGATAATCCCACAACCGAGGAGCTGGGTGAAGCTGGAAGGAATGAAGCAGACTGTAGAACTTCTGACATCTGTCCTGAGTTAGAAACATTTGACCTACCCGAGTATTGAAGAGGGCCCAAAAAACTCAAAGATCTGAGACAGGTGTAAGGAACATTTGGCGTTGTTGACCAGCCAACCGAGGCTTTCCAAGAAGGAGAGGACCCGTGCCACAGCTCCCTGCACCTCTGCACGAGACTTTGCTTGGATGAGCCAATTGTCCAGACAAAGATGAACACACAACCCCTGATGATGCAAGGTGGCTGCAACCACTACCATGACCTCTGAGAAGGTGCAAGGAGCCATGGCAAGAGCAAACAGCAGGGCTCAAAATTGGAAGTGACACCCCAGTATCGCAAAGTGCAGGAAATGCTGCTGGTCCTCTCAGATGGGAATTTGGAAGTAGGCCTCTGCAAAGTCCAGAGAAGCTAAGAACTCATCCACACAGACCGTTTGAGGTACAGACTTCAAGGTTTCCATGCAAAAATACAGCACACAGAGACAGCGATTGATCCCTCTGAGATCTAGAATGGGTCAGAAGGAACTGTCCTTCTTGGACACAATTAAGTAGATTGAATAGTGACCGCAGAGGGGAGAACAGGACAAATTGCCCGAAGCTGCAGAAGCCGCTGAAAAGTCTCTCGCACCACAGCCCTCTTGTGATCGACCTGCAAGGGGAGATCATAAAGGCATCCTTGATGAGTCTGGCGCACTCAAGAACGTAACCTTGAGATATCATGTCGAGGACCCATATGTCCGTGGTAATCTGGGTCTATTTGTGGGAAAAGAAGCACAACTGCCCACCAACCTGTGGCACCCAGAATGGGCCCTGAGCCTTCAGTAGGAATCACGAGCAGCCCCAAAGAACTTGTTGAAAGAGGAGTAATTGTCTTGAGATTGACAGAGTCTTCGAAAGGGCTGTCACTTGCCACTCGATTTGGGCATCGAATAAGACGACTTGCTGGGTCAATAGCAGTGCAAATCTCAAAAGCACATTCTGAAGGAAGACAAGGATGATGTCCTGGTTCCCGACCGACAAGATATCCCTTTGGGCTTATCTTTGGGAAAATGCTGAGGTTTAACCTCACTCAAATCCTTGACAAGCTTTTTCAGATTCTCCCTGAACAGGAGCTTGCCCTTGAATGGGAGCTTGCCCAGGTGAGCTTTGGAGGCTGCATCGGTATTCCAATGATGAAGCCACAACCAACACCTCTCCACTGTAACTGCTACAACTGACTGCGTTGCCAACTGAAGGTCACAGAGACATCCCCTGCAATTGGCTCTCGATATGACAGCACACACTTTATCCAAATTATTCGCAAATGAACACATCACTCCTTTATTAAAACAACTCTATTGGTTACCCATCACTGAATGCTTAAGATTTAAAGCCATACTCACAACCTTTAAGATGCTCAATGGTTTATCATCCACCTACCTTTGCTCATTGTGCTGGAGTTTTTCTGTGGAGTGAGATTTGTTTGAGGTGAACCTGGTAAAAGGAGCTGAAGGTAAGTGAGTTTTTGATATGAGGTGTTTTATTTATATATATACAATACATACATATATTTTTTGTAATCTTTGGATTGTGTGTGCTGAATGATGTTTGGTTTTCCTTTTTAATAGATTTCACTGACGAAGATGAAATGGTGAAACCATGTTTATGGTCTTTATGATCGGGATTTAGAAATGCAATGCTCTGATCATGCTCTGACGACATGGGGATTCAGAAACACAACGCTTTGATAATGTTCTGACATTATACACGCGATTCAACAGTAACATTGAAGATTCAGAATACCTGTTTTAGTAACAAGTGGATAAAAATGTGTTGATTTTGGGGTTTGGAGATGCAGTTCTCCGGCAGCATAGTATCACGCTTGATCTAGTAACAACATGGTGATGATTGCATGAAGCAAGTACAGCAAGTACAGTAGGAACCCTGAATGAGCCTGTTTGAGCCTGAAGAGCCATCAACTACTTTCGGGGACTGTATGTAACTTTAATTATATTAGACATTTGATCTAGTAACGAGCTGGTTCAAGTGTTTATGTAATCAGAGGTGGAACATTTGGGGCTTTTGTTTTTGTGGCCATGTGGTGATACATATTGAAAGTACATCTTTTGCAATACATTTAGAATTGTAGCGCTGCTTGTGTTCTAAATCATGTAGTGATAACAATTGTATTTATGTGAATTATGTGAATCATGTATCTACAGACTTTTGTACTGTTTATTTTTTTATTTATTTATTTTTATTTTTTATTATTAAACTTTTATACATATCATTACAAATAAATTACAAAACTTCAACAATTTCAAACAATTGAAATACCCATCAAGGAAAAAAAAGTGTAGAACCACATCAAGGGGGAGAATCCAAATCTACAATCAAGAAAAATCAAGCAGACCAATTAAAAACAAAAAAACAATTTATCATACCCTGATCGGTTCCTAGAGTAAATTTACTATACTCCCTTACTTTTTAGGAAATCAAACAATTGAGCTGTTTCAAAGAAAACATATCTTTCACCTTGATAAAGTAATAAACATTTACACGGAAATTTAAGGTGAAAGACAGCACCAAGGGCCAAAACCCGTGGACGCAGGTCCAAAAATGCCTTGCGTCGAGCTTGTGTGGCCCTAGATACATCAGGAAACATCTGCACAATTTGGCCACAAAATTTCTCTGATTTCTTCTTAAAATAAGCTCTCATAATTCTATCCTTATCCATCTCGGATATTAAGGTAACTAATAAAGTAGCCCTAGATGAAATATCATCTGAAACAGATTCTAAAAAAGCTGAAATATCTAAAGTAGATGAGGCCCGTTGATCATGTATAGGAGCCCCCCCACCCTCCTCCCCAGATGGCTGAGATAAACTACGAGGAAAAACATAATAAATTTTTGACACTACAATTGAATTAAAATCTGCTAACAACAAATTCTCCTTAAGATATTTCTGGAATAGTATTAATGGAGACAAATAGTGCGTACGAGGAAAATTCAACAGCCGCAAGTTCTTAGATCTTAAGGAATTCTCCAACAACTCATCTTGACGGTGCAAAGCATTAAAATCCTGAACAAATGTAGTCAGCATATTCCGACAAACTGCACCATCAGATGTCAATGAGGTAAGGCGTTGATCCACTACACACAAACGCTTATCCTGATCAGACAGTTTCTGTACTGTAGCTTTTGAAAAGTCAGAAATTTTCTGAAGGGACGCACCCAACACCGACTCAATACGGGAAGTAACTAACCAAATGTCCTTTAAGGATAAGTCAACCGGTGGGGCAGAAGCCTCACCAACAGAAGGAAAATTAATCACAGAGAGTAGAGGAGGGGGGAGCTCCACCATTCGTAAAAAGGACTCAGGAAGCTGTTCCTCATCTTGAACCACTTTAACCAAACCCGAAGCAGGAGGATCTTTAGAAGACAAGCACTTAAGCTCTGAACTGGGGGGAGTAAAACCCAGACTGCGGGATTCGTTGTTAGAGGAAGGAGTACTCACTGTTGAAACTTCCGATAAGCCTTCACACAACGGTGCGGATACCGGCGGCACCTCGCCCACAGACACGTGGGCGTCCATTGGGCCCACCACCTTCCCCAACTTAGGTTGCACAAGCTGCGGATAGCGTTTCCTCCTCTTCCCCATAACAGGGAACCTCAAACGCCGAAACTTCGCCGAAGGGGCGCCAAAGGGGGCAGGGCCTGCCCCTTTGGACACGCCCCTTTGGACACGCCCACGGGACGCGCCCGCTTCGCGTCCCGCGAGAAGGGCACAGCTGATATAGCCCTTTCAGGAAGCCGCCCCAATCAGGATCGCTTCAGCAGGACTCCGGGAACCAATCAGCAGGAAACAGGAACTCCAAATGAGAAAACTGAAGAAATTCGCCCCGCTATCCCGCGAGAAGGGCACAGCTGATATAGCCCTTTCAGGAAGCCGCCCCAATCAGGATCGCTTCAGCAGGACTCCGGGAACCAATCAGCAGGAAACAGGAACTCCAAATGAGAAAACTGAAGAAATTCGCCCCGCTATCCTGCGAGAAGGGCACAGCTGATATAGCCCTTTCAGGAAGCCGCCCCAATCAGGATCGCTTCAGCAGGACTCCGGGAACCAATCAGCAGGAAACAGGAACTCCAAATGAGAAAACTGAAGAAATTCGCCCCCTGTACTGTTTATAAATATTTAAAACGACATGAGTAATGTAGGTCATTTTTCCTGGAGAGGGTTGTGTTTTATGCATTTTGAATATATAAGTATATGTTATTAAATATTATGTATTGTAGCGCCCTCTATGGGTTAGGCAGTTGCCTATATGTTTATGTTTATGTTTATTTTAAAACTTGGTATACCGCCCAACACCATGGGCACCTGAGCGGTTCACAATAAAATTTAGCAGTTTAAAAATATTCGAAAATATTTAAAAACATTTAAAAAAATATAGGGCTGCAAGAAAAGGAAAAGGAACGCCACTTAAATTCATAAAAGAGAAAGGAAAGGAAAGAGAGAAAAGAACAGAAATCAGTAACAATTACTAATACAAGTACGAATACAAATAGTATCAGGAGGGAGGGTTAGGGAGGGAGATTAAATGCCACTTGAAAAAGGTAGGTCTTGAGCTGGGTCTTAAAGGACTGGTAAGACTCCTCCGCACGGAGCGAGGGAGGGAGAGAGTTCCAAAGGCTGGGGGCCAGAAAGTAGAAGGCTGAGGAGCGGGTGGAGGTAAGGTGGGCCTGGGATGGAGAGGGAAGAGACATACGGTTAATGTGAATAGTGCGAAGCAGACGGTGAGATGTACGGAAGTGAATCAGGTTAGCAAGATAGAGAGGGGTACCGGTGCGAGCAGCCTTGTGTGCAAGAATAAGAATTTTATATTGAACACGAAAAGAGACAGGTAGCCAGTGGTGTTGTAAAAGAAGAGGAGTAACGTGGTCAAAGCGAGAGGCATAAGTGAGGAGGCGGATAGCGGAATTCTGAACACGTTGAAGACGGGACAATTGGGCTTGGGGGAGACCAGCTAGGGAGACATTACAATAATCCAGACGAGACATAACAAGGGAGAGGAGAAGAGTAGCTAGAGCAGAGGGAGAAAGAAAAGAGCGAATAGCACGGAGTTGCCTAAATGAGAAAAACGAGCGTTGAACAACAGAGGAGATGTGTGCCTTAAAGGAAAGGGAAGAGTCGAGGGTAACGCCCAAGTAGCGGAGTGAAGAAACGAGGGGAATAGACTGTGAGAAGAAGGAAGGGGCACAGACAGGGGAAGGGCTCCCAAAAGTGAACCAGATAGCAAAAGATTTAGCAGGGTTTGCGTGAAGGAAGTTAGAAGAAAACCATGAGGCAATAGCAGTCAGACAATGATTAAGAGGGGTTATATCAGGGGAGAGAGGATCGGTAGGAAACAAAAGAAAAATGTCGTCCGCGTAATAGTACGCGGAAATGCCAAATTGCTGTATTAAAAGAGCGAGAGGAGCTAAGAAAATGTTAAAGAGAAGAGGGGCAAGGACAGAACCCTGGGGAACCCCACAGGTGAGGGGAGTGGAGGGGGAAGAGGAAAACCCAGTAGCTACAGAGAAAGAGCGGCAGGAAAGAAAAGAGTGAAACCAGCGAAGGACCGTACCAGAAAGACCAGCATCCCGAAGACGAGTGAGGAGGGTGCGGTGATCCACCAGATCAAAGGCTGCGGAAAGATCAAGGGAAACAGCTAAAGTGAAGTGACCCCGGTCGTGAGCAGTGTGAAGTTCGTTTAAGAGGGAAAGAAGAACAGTTTCAGTGCTATGGCCAGAGCGAAAACCTGATTGCCGGGGATGAAGAGTGAGAGCAACTTCCAAGTGAGAAGAGAGTTGATTAAAGACCAGTTTTTCGAGAAGTTTAGATAGGAACGAGAGATTGGAGATTGAATATGTAGTGGGCGTACATCTTTATGTCCCTTATCACCTGAATTCCCAATGCTGAGGCTTCTCAATAATGTAGTTGTGTGGTAAGAACCAAAACAGCTGAGGGTTTCAAAGGTAACAGGAATTTTATTTTCTACTTAACCAATTGAACTTCTTTGTCAGCAGTTCAGATATAACCAGAACAAAAATGGGATACTTCTCCATTCAAAAAGGAAAAACAAACTTTACAGCACAGTTCAGGCATTAGCCATTGCAAACAGCTTGTTTTAAACGAAGCAATAAACCTTGTCTTCAGTCAAGATTACATTCTTAGGTCCCAGGCTTGGTATAGCACAAGTCTGTATCACTCAGGGCTCTGCACAGCACCTTGGCTTCTTGGTTACAAGCTGCTAAGCCCGTGTATCATTCCTTTTTAAAGACATTAGCATTCTTCACTTTCAAGTTGCAAATATTGTCTTTTAACTTCCAGCATTCATAGCCTTCTTTGAGCCTGTCTGACTAGCTCAACATTAGTGCTTCAATTAACCAAATTTCCAGCAGGTCATAAACTTTCCAAAGCTTCTGGCTTTTCACTACTTTTAAAAACCATACAGCTTACTTCTTCTGACTCACACAGTAAGAGCAATACATTTCCACATCAGAACATACACTTTCTGAAAGGCATTCTTCTACTTCCATACTTTCTTCATTTGGTTCAATTAGCACCTGGCTGGCCTCAGTGTCTCTAACGGCAGGTTTTAACTGCTCCAACAATTTCAAAACCTGTTCCCATTGGGAATCCTCACTACGCTGAGTTGCAGGGGAAGGATATAGGAGATCTTTCTTTTTTAATAAACCTTTTAAAACTTGCAAGGGGCTTACCTTATTCCCAGCAACCTGTCTTCTCTCAGGCTGTGCCACAGGTAGAACCTTCTCTACAGACTCTCTCACAGAGATTCCTGTTCCTTGCCTTCCACCAGCATTTCCCCCAGAATCAACTCTCCTGCGTTCCAAGCCAGCTGTACTCTTCCTACCAGCTAGGCTTCCTTCAGGGCTTGAGTTGTCTGAATGCTGCATGCAATAAGGATCTCCTTTGAGGCTTCTGATAGAGCACTTCTCTCTTACACGTGTCCTCCTAATCTCCTTACTTCCTGTAGTTTCAAGAGATTCTCTGCTAGTGTCCAGCCTGCTAGGGAACGTCTCCTCCTCAGAGGATTTCCCTCCTGGACTCCGCCCACGGACACGATCTCCTCCTGCTTTCCTTCTTACTGGTCTCTCTCCTTTCACTCCTCCTCCTCCTTTTGTTCCCCCCTTCGTTCCTCCTTCTCTGGAAGACTCTCTCTGCTTATATGATTGGGGCTGCCCTATAGCCTCAGACTCCACCCCCAGGCTTCCCTCGACACCTCCCCTGGTCCCCATGGAGCTAGGGCGTGGCTCACTCTCTACATCTCTGTGCACAGAGTTTTTTTCTTTGGTTAGAGTTTTAACCCTTAAACTCCCTGAACCTTTCTTCTGCCCAGGGGTAAAAGGATGTTTTTTCACACTTTCTTTGGGCTCTGTACCTGTCACGCCACCACAGTATATATTATGAAGTATTATGTGTACATGTTAAGAATTATTATATTATGAAATGTTTCATTTTATATTTATATGGTTTTCAGAATAAAATGTTAAGAGGAAATGAGTATGTGAAATTTAGTATATATATATCTATATATCTATAAGGAATTTCAAACACCTTGAAAAATAAAATTTATCCGGAGTAAAATTTACAATAAACTTAGGAGGTATTATTGGCCTTTTAGGTGCAATTTTTACATCGTGGTTATTAGTGAAATGCCACAGGTGACCAGGAAAAGGTGAACCATGAGCAGCAGCAATTGAGTCTTAAGGAAACAGACTCTCAAGAGACCCAAGTGTCCAGTGAGAACCTGCACTTTGGTAGCCTGAACACAGAAGGGTCAGAGAGCAGGAGTTGCCTACACCCTGAATAGATGAAGGAGTACGGCCTGGCCAAAGGTGCTGTCCCATCAGGACTCCCTCTCCAGGCAGTAATGAGCTGCAAAAGTGTGGACTGAAGTCCAGGCGGTGGCCCGGCAGATGTCCAACAGAGGGACAGAATGCAGGTTTGCTACAGATGCCGCCATTGCCCTGACGCTGTGCACCATGACCCAGTGCTCCAGCAACAGCCCAGCCTACTCAGAGGCGAGGGCAATGCAGTCTACCACCCAAATGGACAGAGTTTGCTTTGTCACTGCCTCCCCCAGCTGACTGGGGTCATAGGAGATGAAACGTTATGAGGCTTTGCAGTGGTCCTGGGTATGTTGGAGGTAGAAGGACAGGGCCTTCTTACAGTCCAGGGTATGCAGTAGAGTCTCTGCCCGGCTGGCGTGAGGCCATGGAAAGAAGGTGGGGAGCACCACCTCCTAATTGAGGTGGAAGGGGGACACCACCATAGGAAGAAACTTGGGGTGTGCGCGGAGCACCACCCTGTTCTTACAGAAACATGTGTATGGTGGATCCGCCACTAATGCCTGAAGTTTCCTGACCCTGCAAGCAGATGTGAGCGCCACTAGGAAGACAAACTTCCATGAGAGGTACTGCAGATGGCAGGTAGCCAGGGGCTCAAACAGTGGCCCGGTGAGCTTGGATAGCACAAAAATGAGGTCACACTCCGCTGCTGGAGGGCGAATGGGGGGCTTGGATAACAGGAGGCCTAGCAGGTCACAAAAGGCTGGACAGAGAGGACTTGCCCTCGATAAGATAGTGGTGCGCCACTAGAGCACTCAGGTGCACCCTAACTGAGTTGGACTTCAGTTCTGGCTGTGACAGGTGGAGCAAGTACTGCAGTACATGTTGCACCGAGCATGAGAATGGGTTAACTTGCCATTCCCACACCACACTGAGAATCTGAGCCATTTGAAGGCACAGGTCCATCTCGTGGAGACCCTATGGAAGGCCAGGAGGATGTCTTCTACCTCCCTGAGAGGTTGAATATGGCCAAGGCTACCCTTTCAGCAGCCAAGCCATTAGTGACAGGGACCCCAGATTGGGGTGTAGGAGGGAGTTCACCTCCTGCAAAAATAGCCCTGGAGCACTCCCCAGGGGGACCAGGGGTGCCGAGGACAAGTGGAGGAGAAGTGGGAATCACAGTTGCCTGGGCCAATGGGGGGCAACCAGTATTAGCGACGCCCTGTCATGTTGAGCCTTGAAAAGGGTCTTGGCTATCAGTGGCATGGGCAGGAAGGCATAGAGCAGGACCTCCGTCCATGGGATGAGGAACGCATCTGCTGCCACCCATGAGGGATGCAGTTGGCAGGAGCAGAATCAAGGCATCTGAGTGTTGGTTGGACTCATGAAGAGGTCCATCAGCAGAATTTCCCAGAGCCAGAAGAGCTGAGAGGTCATGCTGGGGTGCAGCCTCCACTCATGCAGCTAAAGGACCCTGCTAGACTTGTCTGCTGGCAATGAGCTGACCTGACAGATACACCACCTACAGGAGAATCCCATTGCAGAGTGCAGAGGAGCAGAGAGCCACTGCTTCCTGGCAGAAGGAGTAGGACCCTGTGCCTCCCTGTTTGTTCACAAAGAGCATCGCCACCTAATTGTCCATCTGGACCAGCACTGACTGGCACTACAGGCGGTGACGGAAGACTCGTAGTGCCAGGAATATGGCCTGAAGCTCCAGCAGTTTGATCTGCAGTTAGTTCTCTTACTGTGATCATCAGCCCTGGGTGCAGATATCTTCACAATGAGCTCCCCAACTCAGCAAGGAGTCATCCGTAGTGAGGACCTTCTGGGGATTGGGGGGCCTGGAAGGGTATTCCTGCCTGGAGATGCTGTGGGGCATGCCACCAGCCAAGGAAGTCCACAGGCTAGCGGGTCACCATCACCCTATCCCACAGCTGTCCAGTGGCCTGGATCCACTGGGAGCAGAGGCACCATTGGGCCGTCCTCATGTGGAGGCAGGCATCTGGAGTGACATGGACCGTAGATAACGTGGCCCAGCAGGTGTAGCAGGAGGCGAGATACAGTATGTCTGAGTTGTACATCTGCGGCCAGTTCCCTGAGGTGGTTGGCCCTGTCTTTGGGTAGGTACGCTCTGACCTGAAAGGTGTTTAGCTGGGCTCCTATGAACTCCAGTCACTGTGTCGGGAGGAGGTGAGACTTGGGGTAGTTTATGATGAACCCCAGATGTTGTAGGACACTGATAGTGTGGGCCGTAGCCTACTGTACCACGGTGGCTGAGCCTCCCCTGATGAGCGAGTCATCCAGGTAAGGGAAGACAAAGGCTCCTTGTAGGCAGAGATGAGCTGCCACCACCACTAGGCACTTGGTGAAAACCCTTGGGGCAGAGGCCAGGACCCTGTATTGGTAGTGACCACCCCCCACCATGAATCTGAGGTACTGCCTGTGGCTGGGATGAATGAGAATGTGAGTGTACGCATCCTTTATGTCCAAGGAGCATAGCCACTCTCCCTGCTGGAGGTATGGCAGCAGTGTTCCAAGAGAGATCATCTTGAACTTCTCCCTCACCAGGAACCTGTTTAGGTCCCACAGGTCTAGGATGGGCCTTAGACCCCCTGTTCTTTTTGGTATGAGGACGTACCAGGAGTAGAACCCTCTGCCCCAGAGGTGTGGGGGTATGGGTTCCACCGCTTTGTCCTTGAGAAGCTCCTGCAATGGCAAGGTCTGGTGGAGGGATGTCCTGGTGAGCTCCCCCGGGAAGAATGGAAGCGGAGTCTGCTCCAAATGGAGGCGGGTAGTGATGGTGTCAGTGGTGATGGTTAGCCATCAGTGGGCAAACAGAATCAGACATCCCCCTGTGGGCTGCTGGGATGGGCCTCCTGGGGGTGGAGAGGCTATGCCCAAGGAGTCAAAAGCTCCTGCCAGGCTGTGCCGGAGCCAATGCCTGGGTTTTGGGAATATTGAGATTTTGCAGGCCCTGCTCTTGTCCCTTGACGTGCTGACCCTGCAAGGTAGCTAGGGGATTCCTCATACTGAGGGTAGTTTCTGTAAGCCCTCCCCTTTCTCAAGCAAGGGGGCTTTTTATTCGGGGTCATCCATTGGGGTAGAGTAGTGGTCTTCCTGGAGAGCCTAGTCCTCATCAGGACTTATCAGTCATGGGTTTGGGGTAGTTTATCAGTCATGGGTTTGCTACTCTAGCCACTGACTCGAAGCCATCATGGGCTGTCAAGTCATGAATTTGGAGTACTCTCTGATGACAGAAGACAGGTTATGGAAGCACTGGAGGGGTTCCTCAGAGAGACCAGCTGAGAATCCGGTGAGTTCCTTCATCAGGTCCCTCAAATACATTTATTTATTTATTTAGCTGTGCTTTTCACCGGGTCAAAGCGGTTTACAGATATATGCTAACAGGCACTTTTTATTCCCCCGTCCCTGAAGGGCTCACAATCTAAGCGTACCTGAGGCAATGGAGAGTTAAGTGGCTTTCCCAAGGCCACAAGGAGTGGCCATGGGACTAGAGACCCCAGTCCCTTCAGCCTAAAGTTACTTGTCCCTATGTGGGAATTGAACTCCTGGCCCTCCAGCCTGAGGTAACCTGTCCCAACCATTGTGCCACTCCTCCCTCCCATGTACAGCTGCTTTGCCTGGATCAAGCCAATGAGCATCGAGCCCTGGTAGCACTTTCTGCTCAGGGTGTCCAAGGTGCAGGCTTCCCTACCCAGGGGCACCGAGGAGTGCGTCTTTTGGCTCTTAAGCCAATGCATGGCCGATGCCACCATCATGGAACTGTGTGGCAGTTGTGCTTTTTGGAAGCCCAGGCTCCTGCAGACCCATACATCGAGCCCAGCCATTGGCTCACGATGGGCACCGATGCTGGTGTTTCACATATGTGTAGAAGCAGCCATTCCAGGATCAGGGGAATGGGTACTGTAAGTGCCTCCTTTGGAGGGGCCTCGGACTAGAGAATTTCGAGCTTTTCCGTGTGAGGGTCCTCCTCTGACTTGGTGTCGAATGCCAACACCTTTGACATGTCCCGCACAAAGTCGAGGAAGGCCATATTCTCAGGCAGGGACCTGTGCCGGGTCTCAGTGGAAGACGGGTCCAAAGGCATGTCATGCTGGCAACGGGTGTCCAGAGATTCTTCATCCTCAATCTCCCAGTCCGACTAGTTGCGAGGTCGGGCCCTGAGTCTGACAGTCCATGCCCTTTGGAGGCTCTGCGGGCAGAGCCACAGCCACTCATCAAGGAAGACCTCAGTCCCAAGGATCGGGACCTGTGTTTAGGATCGACTCAAGGTTAATGGCGCTTGAGGATCAGCTTGACATCCAGGCATGTCCTCGAGTTTGAGGCCCCAGTGGTTTGAGCAGATGACCTGGCAGAACTGGGCATCATGGACCACTGCTGGGCCATTAAGGCAGACAAGCTGCACCCCAAGGCTGCCATCCTGGTCTCCAGATGGCTCCGCAGCCTTTGGTGTGGGTACTGAGGATCTCAGGTCCAGCACTGTCTCTGACGAGGGAGAGTCCTCAACCAGGATGGCCTCAAGGTCTAAAGCCGATCATCAGAGGCCGATGATTCTTTGCAGGCGACCTTGGTGTGGACTGTAGGACTGGGTATGGGACTTACCCACCTTCCCTGACTCATCCATGGACACTACCCTCGAGGAATTCTTCTTCTTATGTTCCACCTCCGGGGTGCTCCACTCGGAGGATCCATGGCCTCGGTCGGAGGCAGCGGGGTCACCTTAAGACTCTGGGGTCCCCAATGGGACCCTGGAGAGTGGTGTTGATAGGTACTTAGAGATAGAGTCTGACTTTTGAAAGATCTTCTCATGCTGCTGCTGATGACTCTTAATGGCCTTGCAGGTCATCCTCTTACAGATGCCACAATCTAGGGGTTCATGATCCGGCCTGAGACAATGGAGGCAACAGTCGTGTGTGTCGGTGAGGAACATAGTCTGCAAGCACCGATCACACTTTTTGAAGCCACTAACAGAGGCCATGGGGGGAAAAAGGGCCCCAGCGAGATCGAAGACCCTGGGCTCTGCAGTGAAAAGGGTGAACCATGCGGGTCAAAAAAGACAAGAAAAAGAAAGAAAAATGGACCAGAGACACGGTGCAGAGGTAAATGAACTTGGGGGGTGGGAAAGGGAACCTGTACGCGACCGGAGGAAAGAAAATTTCCAAAAGAAAATGAACTCGTTTTCCAGGGAAAACAGACACACGTCTAGTGGGCTCCGCAGAAAAAAGGAGACTGAGGCAAGAGAACACCCTTGGGCGGAAAGGGGACCAAAATGGTAAAGGGGATGAAGGAACACCCCTATGAGGAGAAGCTTGAAAGGTTAGGGCTTTTCAACCTAGAAAAGAGACAGCTGAAGAGAAATATGATAGAGGTCTATAAATGAATAAATGAAGTGAACGGGTAAACATAAATCGATTCTTTACGTCATTAAAAAGTAGATAGACTAGGGGACATGCAATGAAGCTACAGCGTAACACGTTTCAGACTAAAAAGAGAAAATATTTATTCACTCAACGCATAATCAAACTCTGGAATTTGTTATCGGAAGATGTAGTAAAAGCTGTTGGTATAGCTGGGTTTAAAAAAGGTTTGGACAAGTTCCTGGAGGAAACGTCCACAAGCCATTATTAAAGTGGACCCAGGTAAGCAACTTATAAACAAACTGAGCAGACTAGGGATGGACCCTAAAGATACTGCTTGGGTTAGAAACTGGTTGAGTGGGAGGTGACAAAGGGTACAGGTAAATGGAGCTCACTCTGAGGAGAAGTAAGTTACCAGTGGTGTGCCCCAGGGATCTATCCTTGGTCTGATTATTTTTAACATCTTTGTTAGTGATATAGCAGAAGGGCTGTTGAGTAAGGTTTTCCTCTTTGCGGATGATACCAAAATCTGCAATAGAGTAGACACTCAGGTAGTTGTAGATAACATGAGGAGGGATCTAGCTAAGCTTGAAGAATAATCTAGAATTTGGCAGCTGAGATTTAATGTTAAAAAATGCAAGGTCATGCATTTGGGCTGCGGCAATCCAAGGGAGCAATATAGTATAGGGGATGAAGTACTTTTGACCACTAAAGAAGAGCGGGACCTCGGTGTGGTTGTGTCTAATGATCTTAAAGTAGCTAAGCAGGTAGAAAAGGCGACAGCAAAAGCTAGAAGGATGCTTGGGTGCATAGGGAGAAGAATGGCTAGCAGAAAAAAGGAGGTGATAGTGCCTATGTATAAGTCTTTGTTGCAACCTCATTTGGAGTACTGTGTGCAATTCTGGAGACCGCACCTTCAAAAGGATATAAACAGGATGGAGTCAATACAGAGGGTGGCTACTAAAATGGTTAGTGGTCTTCATTATAAAGCATGTGAGGACAGACTTAAGGATCTTAATATGTACACCTTAGAGGAAAGGCGTAATAGAGGTGATATGATTGAGATGTTTAAATACTTCCATGGCATAAATGCACAGGGGGAGAGCTTCTTTCGATTGAAAGCAAGTTCTGCTATGAGGGGACATGGGATGAGGGTGAAAGGGGATAGATTCAGGAATGACATGCGGAAATATTTCTTTACGGAAAGAGTGGTGGATCCGTGGAATAGTCTCCCAGTGGAGGTGGTAGAGATGAAGACAGTATCTGAATTCAAAAAGGTATGGGACAAACACAGAGGATCTCTAAAGGAAAAAAGGGGAATGTTGTAGTCGTTGATATGGAAGGACAGACTAGATAGGCCATGTGGTATTTTTCTGTGGTCATTTTTCTGTGTTTCTAATCCACTGTGTGCCCCAAAACAAGCATTATGGAACCTGTGTGTTTTTTTGGGAAACAGTTATTTACTTGTGACCTGGATTGGCCAATGTTGGAAACAGGGTACTGGGCTTGATGGACCTTGGTCTGACCCAGTATGGTATTTCTTATGTTCTTATCTTCTTAACAGTGGACAAAACTGAAAGGGGATATTTTAAGGGCAACCAACTTTTTTGTTAGAAAGGTAAATAAAGGTAAAAGGATAAGCAGGCCGCTATGGTTCTCAAAAAAAGTAGATGAAAAAGTGAAGGAAAAGAGGGAGGTCTTCATGAAATACAAGGGATCACAGAGATGAAGAAAGACATTTATATTTGGAAAAAATTAGAGAAGCTAGCAAAGTAATCAGGAAAGCAAAGACACAAAAAAGAAGAAAATGAAAATTACACTTACCTGTAATTGATGTTCCTGGAGGAACTCCAGTTGAGTCCACACTTCTGGGTTGTGCACCTCCTCCTGCAGCTTGGAGACTGGGCATGTCAAAAAAGTGACATCACTGGATGTAGTCTGCTGGCATCTCCCATCAGCCCCAGTGAACTATTGACAAAGCACACTTAAAGGAGCAACAAATAAGTAGCCAACCATAACCAATTAACTGTATTACAACTATATACAAGCGAACTTCCTTTCGGGAAAATAGAACTTCTTCCTTGTGCCACTTCCTTGTGCCTCACCAGAGCGACAGACTAAAATCACAAGAGTAGACAGAAAATGAAAGAGATAGAGATACCTACCGGTTGTCCAAACCTTCCTCCGACAGAACTGGCACTGCTAACGTACGATCCCGGGCGGGAATGAGGACTAAACTGGAGTTCCTCCAGGAACATCAATTACCAGATAAGTGTAATTTCCATTTCCTTATCGTTCCTCCAGTTTAGTCCACACTTCTGGGATGTAACAGAGCAGAACTTATTGGGAGGGACCTATCCAGCCTGCTTGCAATACCGCCGAACCAAATACAGCATCCTTTGCTGACAAGACATCTAGGCGGTAATGTTTACTGAAAGTATGCAAGGACGACCACGTAGCTGCCCTACAAATTTCCACAGGCGGAACCAAACTGCAATCTGCCCAAGAAGCTGCTTGCGCTCTGGTACAATGAGCCCACAATCCCGACAGAACCTGTCGACCTGACAAGAGATATGCCGAAGCAATTGTTTCTCTAATCCACCAAGAAATAGAAGCCTTCGCAGCCGCCTCGCCCTTCCGGGAACCCCCGAACAAAACGAACAGACGGTCCGATTTACGAAAGGCCTCTGACACCTTCAAATAATGCTGTAGTACCCGCTTAACATCCAAGCGGCGTAGCCCCCGGTCCGCTGTGTCCCCATCCAGGGAACCCAGCACCGGAAGAGAAACTGTCTGATTTAAATGAAACGGAGACACTGCTTTAGGAAAAAAGGACGGAACGGGCCGCAGCACCAACTTTTCACGAGAAAAAGACAAAAACGGCTCCCGGCAAGAAAATGCCTGTAATTCCGAAACACGCCTCGCTGAACAAATAGCCACCACAAACAGTGTCTTCAGAATTAGATCCTTTATAGATGCCCGCTGTACCGGTTCAAAGGGCACCTTAGCCAGCGCTCCCAAAACTAAATTGAGATCCCACGAAGGCACCAAAACTCTACGAGAGGTACGCAACCTGGTGACTGCCTTCAGGAACCACAAAACATCCACATGCATGCCGAGCACCACTCCCTGGACCTTGCCTCTATAGCAAGACAGTGCCGCCAACTGCACTCTCAAGGAACTGGCCAAGAGGCCCTTATCAAAACCCTCTTGAAGAAAGCTTAATACTATCGGCATGGACACCTTCACCGCACGCACTTGCCTCCTGGAACACCAGTCCTCTAATATTTATTTATTTACATTCTCTTATATACCGCACTATTCTGCATCAGTGCGGTTTACATTGAACAAACTGAAATTACATTGAACAGGGCATTATAACTTGGAGATAACTATTTTACAGGGAACATGCGCCATATACGAACATAGGCCAAAAATGTAGATGTCTTCCTTGCTTTAAGCAGAGTAGTGATAACTGCTCCAGAATAACCTTTCCTTTTTAGCCTCGCCCTTTCAATGGCCAGACCGTAAGCGAGAACCAATCCACCTGAGGCATTCGCAGAGGCCCCTGAAGCAACAGACCCTCCGAGACTGGTAACCTCCACGGCTCCCCGTCGAGAAGACGTATGAGATCGGCATACCATGGACGCCTCGGCCAAATCCGGAGCCACTAGCAACACTCTCCCCCGATGAGCTTCTATACGTTGAACCACCCGACCTATCATCGCCCACGATGGGAATACGTATTGTGGTGATGCGGGTGCAGCACAGCCCTGTGAAAGAGAGAAAAAAGAGGGTTTTTTCCATAAAGGGGGGATGGGCTCACCTAAGCATAGGTCCCAGAGAGAAAGTGAAACTAAAACACACACTTGCAGAGCTAGCCTGAAGCCACACCTAGTCTCCAGAGCAGCTGCAGGGAGAGAGAGGGTGGGGCCAGAGAAGGAAGCAGGCTACAAGGCATTTAAACTGCGTCACTCAGCAAGTGAGGGGGAGACGGACAGAGGCAGAGGAAGGCAGAGAATTGAAGGAATTCAAGGAGTCCAGAGAAGCCAGGAGAGGAGACAGCACTGCAGGGCTGTGAGACCTGGTTATTCTAAAGGGACCAGCCATAACTGCCAAGGCAAGTGGCAGGGCCAGAGGAAAGAAAGGAGCTGGGGAGAGTTCCAGAACTACATTTCTGACTCTGAGGACAGCAGCTCAAACTCTGAGCCAAGAACCAAACATTACAGAAAGCCTTGTAAAGGAAGGGTTTCTGCAAGCCAGGTAAACCAAACATTTCCTGAAATTGATTCAGTAAGGGGAAGAAGGGCAAGAGGTTCTGACCCAGTTCCAAAGGGGAGAAGGAATCTCAAGTGGGAAAAGCTTTTTAAACTTTTAAAGCAAGTGCAGCTAGACGTTCCAGAACGTGTCCTTACAGCACAGAGGAGGAGATGGAAATTGGGTCTTATCAAGATAATGCAGTGTCCTCTGATGAATCTATGGAATGTGGTTTTTGTACAAGCAATGCTTAGAAGTTTTATTGAAGGCTGTGTGAAAAGTATAAGAAGTGCTGGTGCCAAGTAATGCCATTGTGAAGGGCAGATAAGAAAGGTGGAAAACCTCATGCTTTAAAACAGCCATTTTTACTAATGCTGGAGCTGTGTTAAAATGCTGTTAGTTTCTAAGCTAAGAGGCAGCACATAATCACACGTTGGTTTGTAGCAGCTGGGAGAAGCTGAGAAGATTGCTGGACTGTGCATGTAACAGAGTTTAAACTGTTTTGCTTAAGTGAAGAAAAATGTAAGTTAAAAAGCAAAGAGTGAAGAAACTGCTTTGCTAAAGCAGTGGCGTGTATCTTTTGGAAAGTTTTTGTTGGAGAAATTATCCTTCTTTCTGTTTGCTGTTTTGGGAACCTTTATCAAGGCCTGTTGCCAATTTGACGCTGCAAAGAAAAATAAAAAAAATTTATAACAAATTTTCCTGTGTCAGCCTCATCCACTCGGACTGCTTTATAATAAGCCCACAACTACACTATAAGGGCCTCAGCTACTACGTTGAAGCATAGAATCAAGTGTGATGGCCGGTCGCCCCCACTAGGCAGCCGCCTAGGAGGGTGCCACGTCGCCACAGTATAGAAGACCTGACACCGGCCAACTCTGCATTAGAACGTCGATCCCTTCTGACATTCGTTCCCGTTGTCTGCTGAAGAACCAACTCACTTTCGCAGACTGGAAGGTCGCCATGAAATCCATGATCAGCGGACCCCATTGATGAACTAGTTGCGCAAAAACCTCCGGATGCAATTCCCATTCTTCGGCATCTACTTGAACTCTGCTGAGGAAATCCGCCGTCACATTGTCCTTTCCCGCAATGCACGCTGCCCAAATCGCCAGCAGTCGCTGTTCCATCCAAGCGAACAGCTCCTTGGCCTCTTCTTCCATGGCTGTACTCCCTGTACCGCCTTGACGATTGATGTAAGCTATTGTAGCGGAATTGTCCGATAGCACTCACACTGCACGACCCTGCACCATCGCTTCGAATGCGTGCAGGGCCAACATCACCGCTCGTAGCTCCAACCTGTTGATTGACCAAGCAGTCTCCTGACCTGACCAAAGACCTTGCGTGAAGAGCTCTCCGCAATGAGCTCCCCATCCGGTGAGACTCGCGTCTGTCAACAACGTCAGCCACTCCGGCTATTCCAGAGGCATCCCGGCCAAGAAAGAACCTTGGTGTAGCCACCATTCCAGCGCCCGCCTGACCCCAAAAGGACAGGGTAGACGCCTGGTCAACGGGTCAGATTGATGTGACCACTGCCCGTTGCAGTGACTGCATATGAAACCTGGCCCAAGGCACTGCTTCCAAGGTCACCGCCATTGTCCCCAGCACCCTGAGGTAACTCCATGCCGAAGGAGCCGGCGTTGCCATGAACTGGCACACCACTTGCTGAAGAACTTGGATTCGTCGATCTGGGAGAAACACAGCACCCTGCTGCGTGTCAAAGTGCACCCCCAGATACTCGAGACTCTGGGTCGAGCTCAGGTGGCTTTTTGCAGTATTGACCACCCAGCTGAGCCCCTCCAAGAACTTCACCACCTTCTCCGTAACTCTTATGCTTTCGTTCTTGGACTTTTCCCGAATCAACCAGTTGTCGAGATAGGGATGTACCAGAATTCCCTCCTTTCGCAATGCTGCGGCTACCACCACCATGATCTTGGTGAAGGTCCGCGGCGCTGTTGCTAGCCCGAAGGGCAACGCCTGAAACTGATAGTGCCCCCACGGCAGAGCAAAGCGCAGAAATTTTTGATGTCCCGCTCTGACCAGGATATGTAAATACGCTTCAGTAAGGTCGAGGGATGTCAAGTACTCCCCCTGACGCACTGCTACAATGACAGACTGCAACGTTTCCATCGGAAATTGCAGTACTCGGAGACACCGATTCACTCCTTTGAGGTCTAAGATGGGGCGAAGAACCCCGTCCTTCTTCAGAACCACGAAATAAATTGAGTATCGACTCTTGCCATAATCTTCCCTGGGTACCGGAACGACTGCTCCGATTTGTAAGAGCCGATTCAAGGAGCTGCGAACCGCCAGAACTTTTTGGTGACCTTTATAGGGAGACATCATAAACGACTCGCGAACTGGCCTTGCGAACTCCAGAGCATAGCCGTCACGGATTATTTCCAAGATCCACTGGTCGGACGTTATTTGGGCCCAGGCAGGAAGAAAATTGCAAAGTCGCCCGCCTATTGGATCGCTTCCCACCGGAGTCCCCCTTGCTTCATTGCAGCTCTCGAGCGGTTGCTGTGGCCGTCGCGGCGAAACCTCTACCTGCTCCGCGAAACCCACGAAACCCCTGGGCTGTAGAAGCAAATCTTCCTCTTTGAAAACCACCCAAGTGGGAAGTCCAAAACCTTCGAAAATCTCTGAAGGAGCCTCTAACGGCCGGCGAGGATTTCCCCTGCTTATGCTTATCCTCTGGGAGTCTACCCCC
Organism: Ichthyophis bannanicus; assembly: GCA_033557465.1. Lineage (NCBI taxonomy): Eukaryota > Metazoa > Chordata > Amphibia > Gymnophiona > Ichthyophiidae > Ichthyophis > Ichthyophis bannanicus. Next base: position 945,337,379 of record CM066034.1, read on the forward strand.
CTTAGACTCCCCCAAATCCTTAACCAGCTTATCGAGATCCTCACCAAATAACAGCCATCCTTTGAACAGAAGTTTACTGAGACGGGCCTTAGAAGAACCATCCGCCGCCCAATTCCTCAACCACAAGGACCAACGGGCAGCTACTGACGACACCATGCTATTAGCTAGAGCTCGGATTAAATCATAATGCACATCCGCTAAATAAGCTGATCCTGACTCCAGACGATCTAGCTCTCGTAAACCCTCCAGCTCCAGCTGGACTGACTGTCGCAACCCCTGCGACCAGCGAAGACACGCTCTCGCCACCCAAGCCCCACATATGGCAGCCTGCAATGACAAGCCGTTGGCTTCAAAGGACTGCTTCAGCAACCCATCCACCTTTCTATCCTGTGTGTCTTTCAAGGCTGAAATACCTTCCACCAGAATAGTGGTCTTCTTATTACCGCTGACACCACCGCATCAATCCGCAGAGACTGAAATCTTTCCTTGTCCTTATCTGCCAGAGGATACAACCTATTCATAATCCGAGCTCCTTTGAGCCCTGCTTCCGGCTGATCCCACTCATCCTGGATCATCCGATCTACCACCTTGTGGATGGGAAACACATTCTGAGTTTGCCGCACCGCCTGTATGATCGGGTCTTCCCCAATATCTTCCTCCACCAGCAGTTCCATAGCCAGCTTTAGCGTTTGAAGGGATTCTGTGATAAGAGGCGTCAACTCCTCTTTTCGGAAGATCCGAATAATTTTCACCTGATCCTCCGGCTCTGGAATCTCTCCTTCTTCCAACTCCTCCAATCCGGCCTCCATGTCCACTTCAGTGTCGTCTGCTTCCTGCCACTCCAACTCAGAGGGATAAGGATCCTGTGGCCTGGCCCGCTTGGGCAGTCTAGCCGGACCGCTACCTGCATGTGTCAGACCCGGCTGCTGCAGCTTCGCAGGCAAGGGCATTGGCTCCGGCAGCTTCCTTTGTCTCTGTAGACAAAAGGCCTGATGCATAATTAACACGAAGTCCGGGCAAAAATACTCAAGCTGAGACCCTGAGTCTGAAGCTGGAGGAACCCCCGAAGACCCCGTCTGGGCCTCTGGACCGTCCCCCGGCAAATTGACCCGCAGGACATCTCCTTCTGGTACAGTGGACATCCCCTGAAGGTCCTGTCCTTCTTTAATTTCCAGCTGCTGCTCTACGCTGGCAGATGCCACCATACAGCCTCGGCAGATCCCAGAATCCGCGATAGCGCCCCTACGGGCACCGCAGACAACGCAAAGCAACTTGATAATGTTCAGAATTCACAGAAAAGCAATGAACAACAATCATACTCTGACCCTACCTAGACAATGATCACAACCACGCCTCACATAATCATTCCATCTCACAGATCACCTTACTCTTGAATACAATAGTATTTTCATTTATGTAAATAATCACCTTTTTTAAGGTTTAATTTCATTTGTTATTTGAAGCATTACCAAATGTTGCATCCAGTTTCATTGTTTTTTCTCATTAGTTTCTCAATGTTTTTGAGTTTTAATGTTAATTCTGTTCTAAAATTGTTCTCTGTAAAATAATAGCCTCCCTATTATTAACATTTTTGTTTCCTGTAAACCGCCACTGATCTCTGGAAGTGGCGGTATAGAAAAGATGTATAAATAAATAAAATAAATAAATAAAGTGGACGGGACGCCATCTCTCACCGCTCTGGCAACAAAGCCCAACGGTAAAATACAAAAAGAGCAACTTTGTCACCAAACACCAACAAAATTTTTTATTTATTTATTTATTTTTGCAATTACATAAAGATCAGCAATGTTCTTCTCCCAGCCAGGGTATTAACTCAAGATATCCAAGTTCCCAGCACTGGAGAAGCCACCCCAGGGATCCACCAGATGCTTCTAATCTACCTCACAGGAAATCAAACTCCCCCCCCAAAGAAACTACAATAAGCACCTATCGAGCCCCAGAACTCTTGAAGAGTGACCACAGGAGAGAGGTAAAACAAAAAACAGACTAAAACTGCTACTCCGTGGGATCCCTGGCTAAGCGGCATGCCACACGGCCACCACATTGTCAAAATGGCTGCCGCTGACTGAAGAAGAAAAAGGGCGCCAAAATCGCTGAGAAGACTCCTGCGCCTGCGGCCTTCCAGGCCCCAATAGTACCGGCGAACTGCTTTTCACCTCCTACCTGCAAGTCTGCTGGAGCGATCTGCTGCCATGGAGCTCTAATCCATACGGCCGCGCTCAGTTAAATAGCAAGCGAGCCGTCACGGACGAGCTCCCCGCTGTTGCCAATCAGCTGAATCTTGCAGGATCGTGGCTGCCCCGGAGCACCGCATGCAGCTGCTGTTCCGCTGCCACAGAGCTCTCTCCCGTACCCACTAGGAAGAGAGATCTGCACCGGGTAAGTCCTCCACAAATCCCCTGCCTGGAACAGACACACACAGACAGGCGAAGCAGGACCCGGCACAAACAAGAGCAGGCACAGTAAAACAGCCTCTTTTTTTTCTTTGTAAAGCTACAGACCCCCCCAAATTAAGAAACATTAAGAGTCCCAAAAAAACTAACAGAAACCCTTCCTATCCTACACTAATAGCTCCTTCTGTGTTCCTCTAGTGAGCCCAGCACTAAGGCTCACTACGTCCTCCTGCTGCATGGAGACTGGACACACTGGGGCTGATGGGAGATGCCAGCAGACTACATCCAGTGATGTCACTTTTTTGACATGCCAGTCTCCAAGCTGCAGGAGGAGGTGCACAACCCAGAAGTGTGGACTAAACTGGAGGAACGATAAGGAATAGCCAATGCAATAAAATTGGGGGATAAGACATTTTTCAGATATGCTAGTGAGAGGAAGTAGGGCAAAAGTGGTATTGTCAGACTCAAGGGTGAAGGGGAGGAATACATGGAAATTGATGAGGATACAGCGGAATTGCTTAACAAATATTTCTGTTCTCTGTGTTCACAGATGAAGGGCCAAGAGCAAGACCTCAGAAAACACCCAGAAATAGGAAAAGAAGCAACGGAGATCTCGAACAATTTTCAGAAGACTATTTGTGAGGAACTAGCTCAACTAAAAGTAGACAAAGCGATGGGACTGGATTGGATACTTCCAAGAATATTGAAGAAACATGGGGACGTTCTAGCAGCTCCACTGACCGACCTTTTCAGTGCCTCTGGAGTCAGGAGTGGTGCCAGAGGATCGGAGAGAGGCACATGTGGTCCCTTTACACAAAAGCGGAAGTAAGGATGAGGTGGAAAACTACAGGCTGGTTAGTCTAACCTCTGTGGTCAGTAAATTATTGGAAACGCTGCTGAAAGAGAAAATAGTGAGGTTTCTGGAGTCCAGCGGATTACAGGATCTGAGGCAGCATGGATTCACCAGAGGCAGGTCTTGTCAGACAAATCTAATTGATTTCTTTGACTGGGTGACCAGATAGTTGGACAGAGGGAAAGCCCTAGATGTGATGTACTTAGATTTCAATAAAGCCTTTGACATCGTTCCGCACAGGCAACTGAAGCACATGGCCCGCTGCGGGCTGCTGCCACCGAGCCTAGCCCCACACTGCTGGAATCAGCCATAGTGGGGGGCGGCATTGCAGTTCAGCATGGGGAGAGGGTGGCGCAGCTGGGTGTGTTTGGAGGTGGCAGGCCATGTGTGCTGACGCATATGGCCTGCTGCTCACAGATGTCTGCCGCCTAGCCCACCTAGTGGACGGACCAGCCCTGATTGTAGGGAATGTTCCTAATATTTGGAGGAAGGCCTTCTTTCCCCTAATGCAAGGCAGTTGTCAATACTGCATGTTAATGGTGCAGCAGCAGTTAATTATACCTCTAGAAGTGTAGTTAACTGTTTTGCAATGCCTGCTGTGTTCGCAGTTAAGGTACATTAAGTTGCATCACTTGAAAGGTGGACACCCTGCTCTTCCTCACAGACGACTTTTAAACAAACTGAGCACCCTAGGGATGGACCCTAAAGTTACTGCTTGGGTTAGAAATTGGTTGGGTGGGAGGCGACAAAGAGTACAGGTAAATGGAGCTCACTCTGAGGAGAAGGATGTTACCAGTGGTGTGCCCCAGGGATCTGTCCTTGGTCCGATTCTTTTTAACATCTTTGTTAGTGATATAGTGGAAGGGCTGTCGGGTAAGGTTTGCCTCTTTGCGGATGATACCAAAATCTGCAATAGAGTAGACACCCAGGAAGGGGTAGATAACATGAGGAGGGATCTAGCTAAGCTTGAAGAATGGTCTAGAATTTGGCAGCTGGGATTTAATGTTAAAAAATGTAAGGTCATGCATTTGGGCTGCAGCAATCCAAAGGAGCAATATAGTAAAGGGGGTGAAGTACTTTTGTCCACTGAAGAAGAGTGGGACCTCGGTGTGGTTGTGTCTGATGACCTTAAAGTAGTTAAACAGGTAGAAAAGGTGACAGCAAAAGCTAGAAGGATGCATGGATGCATACGGAGAGGAATGGCCAGCAGAAAAAAGGAGGTGATAGTGCCTCTGTGTAGGTCTTTGGTGCAACCTCATTTGGAGTATTGTGTGTAAGTCTGGAGACCGCAACTTCAAAAGGATATAAACAGGCTGGAGTCAGTACTGAGGGTGGCTACTAAAATGCTTAGTGGTCTTCATTATAAAGCATATGAGGACAGACTTAAGGATCTTAATATGTACACCTTAGAGGAAAGGCGGGATAGAGGTGATATGATTGAGATGTTTAAATACCTCTGTGGCATAAATGTTCAGGGGGAGAGCGTCTTTCAATTGAAAGCAAGTTCTGCTATGAGGGGACATGGGATGAGGGTGAAAGGGGATAGATTCAGGAGTGATTTGCGGAAACATTTATTTACAGAAAGAGTGGTGGATCCGTGGAATAGTCTCCCAGTGGAGGTGGTAAAGATAAGGACAGTATCTGAATTCAAAAAAGCATGGGACAAACACAGAGGATCTCTAAAGGAAAAAAGGGGACCGTTGTAGTTGTTGATATGGAAGGACAGACTAGATAGGCCATGTGGTCTTTTTCTGTCGTCATATTTCTATGTTTCTATGTTTCTCCATCCTTTAACATGAAATTCAGCACTGGGAGTTTATGAGTTTGGGGCTCTTTTACTAAAGTGCGATAAGTTTTTGCACATAACACACTTTAGGAGAAAAAATGAATGCATGGTAAGTGCAGCCACCCTAGGCTGTTAAAGGCATGTCCAGTGTGTTCCCGGCACCTATCACACTGAAAAGTCCCTTACTGCACATTAGGGCTCTTTGCAGTCACTGAGGTGGCATTAACTGCAGCATTGGCAATTAGTGAAGAGTACCCATCCCATCATGAGATGAGTAGTTTGAGAGGGAATTAGCATATGGTAACAGTTATCGCAGCATCGTGCTAAGAGTTACCACATGCTAAAATGCACGTAAACCGCTTAGTGCACTTTAGTAAAAGAGCCCCTTAGTGTGCATTAAAACCCATGTTAAACACCTAATGCATTTTAGTAATAGAGGTCCAACAGAGTTGTTATGAACTTCCCTGCAGGGGTGGCCCAAAGGTTTTTGCTACCCGATGTGCCGCCCCCACCACACTCTGGTGCCATCACTACATGTCGCCACTGCGCTGTTCCAATATCCAGCCTCTCACCTGGGGTGGATGGGCGGCATGGTGATCACCTCTTTAAAGTCACGGCAGGCCTTAAAGTACATGCACACACTGATGGCCTGCCACTCCTGCCCCCTCTGATACAATTCCCTTTCAGAGGGAGTAGGAGTGGCAGGATGTAAGTTCATGTACGAGAGCGCTTTAAAACCTGCCACGGTGATCACCAATGATTGCCCTGCCACTCATCCACCCAACGTGAGAAGCTGGATGTTGGGGGTGGTGCAGCAGCAATAGGAGCAGCACTTTGGGACTGTCAAGGGCTGAGCTGTCACTTAGAAAAGGAAGCAATCACTGTGCCGCCCACTGTAGTCTGCTGCCCTAGGTGACCGCCTAGTTTGCCTAGTGGATGGACCAGTCCTGCTTTCCTAAACATATCATGAACAGAAATATATGATTTCAGCCTCCATTTCTAATATAAGCTTCATAAAATTAAATATATTTAAAATAGACTTATAATTGTATTAGTTTTGGAATCCTACAAAATATTCCCAATGCTACATAGTCATTATCTACCATAATCAATGACTAATGACCTTGAGAGATGTGAAAATGCAGAAAAATAATCAGCCTCATTAAGAAAATAGCTGAATTTTGTTTATATAACAATTGTCATGTAGAAGATCCTTCCGAGGCTATGGAACTGGCTGAAGCAGAAGAGTTTGCTTCAGAAACTGACAGACAGGCAGAGCACATGGCCCAGGGTTGCCAAGGGAAACATAAACAGAGTGAGTCACGAGGGGAGCAAACACGCCCAAGCTGCAACGTATCCCCGAGCTCAGGGATTAAGGAGAAACACCTGGTTGGGGGAGGGGCGCAGCTAAGCCCTCAGAAGCAGGAATATAAAAAGTACTCACTAGAATTGAGTGATAGCTTGAGCTTCAGATTCGGAAGGAGAGGAGGAGCTGGTAGAGAAGCAAGAAAGGCAAGAGAGACGAGGACAGGAACAAGCACCTGTGAGAAAGCAGCAGCAGCTGAGAGAGAAACGGGAGACTCAGCTCAGGAAGCCAGAGCAACAAAGGTTCACAGAGCCCGTGCCCAAAAGCCAGGTGGGAGCAGCCCACGATGGGAGCCCTATCGGGAAGGCAGCTGGAGGGAGAGACTGCCCGGGAGGCTGGTTTGGAAGCACTCAGAAACTCCAGAGAGAGAGAAGTGCTGGCCAGATGATATTTGTATGTCTGAGGAAAAGGAGAAGCTAAAAGGCAGAAAAACACAGCCAGTGTTTGGAATCCTTGCTGACCCAGCCGTGCTAAGAAGTCCTTCCTTGAAAAAGCCAAAAGGTAGGCTGTATAAACCGTATAGAGAGGAAACTAGGTTTAAAGGTTTTCCTTGTGATTGCCAAGATTTGCTGGACTCTCCCTATGTTAAATCCCATATATACGGTAATGCTCAACCCTGCTCTTTAGAGTGCTGTGAAGACAGGCCTCGGGGAAATAGAGAGGGACTGTATTTTAAAACACCGTATAACTGTGCACAAACTTACCCAGCTGAGAGTGATGTTGAGGAAATGCAGACAGGGTCTGTTACCGAAGAGATATCAGATGAGCAAATGGACTGCACGCTATCACTAGCTGATCACGTTGTATCACTTTGCTGAGCTGGCTGTTAACAAAGCAGTGAAAGAAGCAAAGTGTTGCCTTTGTATGAAAAGGGACTGTTACCTTTAAGTTTGTTCCGAGCAATGTATGTTTGAAGCTGAAAGCCAAAGAAGCTGTTTTTGTATTATGAGTTCCTGAGATGTTTTCTTTATGCCAGAATTATGGCTAATTTTGTCCTAAGTTTCATTTGCAATTAATCCACCCGGAAGGGGAAATAAAACCTTGTCATTGTTTTGCCTGAAACCACTCGACTACAATTATTCCTGGCTTAGTGAATACGAGGAAATACAACTCCCAGAAGGCAGTGCATGACCAAATGTACGGCCCGGCTTCCTAAGTTAAGATATCCCAGGCTGACCTACCCCACATGCCCTTGCTCTGGGGAGGTTACTGGTGACACAATATTGTGTATAGTTTTCCAAATAACACACCAAGACAATCCTGAACTTGTTTACTTTGCTGCCCCTTGGTGGTCATCAGTGAGAACTAGGTTAAATTTATATTCATGTAACTTGCTGTAATGTAGCCTAGTGGTTAGAGCAGGGGTCTCAAACTCAAATTGCTTTGAGGGCCAAATGAGGACTTGTAAAATAACCCAGGGGCCACATAAGACGCGGGGCCTCATTTGTATAAATATTTGCATAATGTTACCATACCCTAACTTTTAGTAAACATGCCTCTTAATGAGTGTATGGATAAAGAAAGACTAAAAGATTTCTACATTACTATAATCCAGTGCCAACAATAATTAAACTGGGAACCCCAAAAGCCAAACTTGGAATGTACAACACTGTAGAAATAAAACTATAAATTAATTTCCTCTTGTACTAAACAAAGCACAGATGTTATTGATGCACATTTCCCAGAGCTGACATTCCAGTTAATAAATTCAAAATAAAGAGATATTTTTCTACCTTTTGTGCATTTTTTTCAGTTGCAATTGTTCCAGCCACTTTCTTCTGGTTTCTTCGTGCCTTCTGCCAACTCTCCATCGTCTGCTGTCCATTTGTCCTTTCTTCGCTCTTCTAGTTTTTTTCCATTCTCCCTCTACATCTGCTTTAACATACTAATCTTTCTCCTTTTGCTCTTTCCTCATTCCTATTTCATCCACTCAAATTTTACCCCTCCATCCTCAATCCCCACTTATTCTCCCAATACCTGGCCAATTGTAGATTTGTCTTCCCTCCCACACAAAATATTTTTCCCCTCTCCATTTCACTCTCCCAGCTCCATCCCATTCTAATCCTCCCCCAATATCAGCTCCCTTCTAGTTCCAGCCCCACACAGCACCCGCTCCCTTCTAGTCCCTGCATCAGCCCATTTTCAGTCCTAGCCCCCCATCAGCCCATTTCCAATCCTAGCTCCCCCCCATCAGCCCATTTCCAGGGCTAGCTCCCTCCCCTCACAGCCCATTTCCATTCCAAGCCCCCCTCCCTATCAGCCATTTGCAGTTCAAGCCCCCCTTCCACTCAGCCCATTTCCAGTCCTAGCAACCCCCCCAGCCCATTACCAGTCCTAACCCCCCATAGCCCACTTCCAGTCTTACCCATCACCCCATTTTCAGTCTTACCCCTCATAGTCCATTACCAGTCCTAACCCCCCCATCACTCCATTTTCAGTGTTACCCCATCACCCCATTTTCAGTGTTACCCCCTCATAGGCCATTACCAGTCCTAACCCCCCATAGCCCATTACCAGTCCTAGCCCCCCCATAGCCTATTACCAGCCCTAACCCCCCTATCAGCCCACTTGCAGTGTTACCCCCCATCACCCCATTTTCAATCTTAACCCCCCCCCCATAGCCCATTACCAGTCCTAACCCCCCTCCCCCCCATCAGCCCAGGTAGATTTTCAAAAATCCAAACTTGCTGCTGCTGCCGCCGCTGCAGTATCAAGCGTCCTGCGGGCCCCTCTGCCCGGCAGAGTCCTCTCCTCCCTGCAGCATCAGCTCCAAAAGTGGCGGCTTTCAGAGCCGTGAAGAGAGAGAGTTTCTGAAGAGCAGCAAGAGAGAAACTCTCTCTCTTCAGCTCCAAAAGCGGCGGGAATTGAGCTGCCACTTTTGGAGCTGAAGAGAGAGAGCTCTCTCTCTTTGCGGCTCTGAAAGCCGCCGCTTTTGGAGCTGATGCTGCAGGGAGCAGAGGACTCTGCTGGGCAGGGGGGCGCCGCAGGACACTTGATACTGCGGCGGCGGCAGCAGCAGCAAGTTTGGATTTTTTTATTACTTTTCCAGACAGCTGCTTAAAACGCCGGGCCAAATGCATCGCGGGCCGCACAAGATGCTCTCGCGGGCCACGTGTTTGAGACCCCGGGGTTAGAGCAACTACCTAGTACCCAGAAGATCAAGGGTTCAATTCCCACTGGCACTCCTTGTGACTTTGGGCAAGTCACTTTACCCTCCATTGCCTCGGAATAAAAGGCTGGCAATCTACTTCCGGTGATACATTGCCAAGAAAACCCAGAGGTAGCTGGGTCGCTATGAGTCAACACTGAATTGATGGCACTAAAAAAAAAAATTTAGCTTTTATGAATTATGGTACCCAGAAGTCATAAAAGAATGTTACCATAATAATGCTAAATACAAACTAAATATATCTCCTGGCACCATGAAAATATGTGGATAGCCAAAACAGTACATATTCCGAATATATTTAATATGTTTTGACTTTTTCTGAAGGGGAGTATCGGCAAGTTCTTCCATGCTGCTCATGATGTTCGGCAAGTGCATGCCTATAAGGAGCTAGTAGGATGCTAAGTGGAAATAAATATAGAGTTATGAAACATCTTCTCAAAGGACTCTAAAGTCCGAACCTCTCCCCTGGAGCACTAAAAAGTGTGATGGAGCTCTGTGTCCTTTTGAGAGCGGATTCAAATGATATGCAGTGGTGCAGCAGGTGGAACTTCTCAAATCCAGGAGCCTTCTGGACTTCATACATTGAGTCAATCTTCTTGTTCACAGAATGTACAGAGAAGGGAGTGTCCCGTATTCTCATTGTCTGCACATTACATAGGATTCTGTGAATGAGTACTGCCTCCTTAGGGGATCACAGAACTAGAGAATTTCCAATGCTTAGGCACTGGGTTCCTCCTCCATTTCCAGCTAAATGTGACAAACTTGGCCATCTCCCTAACAAAATCAATAAAGGCCAACTCCTCAGGAGGGGATCTATTTTTCTCATGAGGAGATAAGGAATCCGAAAGCAACTCTAAAGACCTCTCCTCAGAGAGGTACTCCAAATCACACACTGGCTCCCAGGAGCGCTCTGATTCAGATTTAGAGAGACAGTCAAGTGATGTCTAAGCCTCTCCCTGGGCCAACCCCCCACTTCCCTGGGAGGCAGGTCTGTGTTCACTGTGTCAGTGTTCTGATGTATGTTGATGCCTTGGGAAGCATGCAACTTTCAATGCATTCAAAATAGACACTGGCCAGGCAATCACCAGTGTTGAGGGCCTTTGATGACTTAATAGCAACTCTCCCGCAGGCAGCTGGTGAGTCTCAAGAATCAGCTCAATATCCCAATTCATTAAATGCTATCAAAGCAGCTGCCTTATACCATGTAAAGAAGACTTCATCCATTCCTCGAATCTCTTCAGAAAGTGCTTCTCAAGGGCTGTCATCAGCAAAGATGAAGGGGCTGCAGGAAATTCTGTCAACACCTTCAGAGTCTGGCGGGGAGTAACAATAGGCTGGTCCCAGTCCCTTAGAGATTGACATGATCTCACCAAAACTGAGAAAGATGAGTATTTTTCATATCAGGGCCACTTTGAGGGTATTGATGTTCCTGATGACTTGATGCTCTTGGCAACATGCTGCAATGAACTGCAACACTGATGCACCTCAATCTTCATCCGGTGCATGGTGTTCAGAGTCCTCGATGCCAATAATGCTGAGGACAAATCCTAGCTCTTCTTGGGGTGGAAATCAATGGAAGACTGCTCCTGGACAACCTATCTATGCTCTACTCTGAGTGATCTCGATGACACCTTGATGTTAATGCACCTCCAACATTTGATGCAGCTCCCTGGGCCACTGGGATTGATGCTGAGGCTGATGGACCAGACTTATCTGCTCCCAAAATCCTTTTGCACTGTGTCTCAAATCCTTGCAACCTCTCTGTCATCTGTGAACACAAGATACAACAAGAGGACCTATGGTCAGGCCACAAGCACTGCGGGCACAACGATGGGTGTTAGTGACAGGCATGTCCTGTTGCACTGGATATACTTTTTTAAACCCTCTGGAGAGTTTCTGAGATATGTTATCTAGAATAATAGCCACAGCAAAATCACAGTTCAATGATGAAAAATATATCCCAGTCAGGGCACCTGAGGCCTAGATATGGCCTATGCAGCAACGCGATAAAAATAAGGAAACTTAAAACACAGTCAAAAACTTGACTAAGGGGACTAAAAGGAAATAGAGGAACTCATGCAGTAGCAACAGGGGGAGAATATGCATGCTCTGAGGAAAGCGTAGTTACTCACCTGTAACAGGTGTTCTCCAGGAGCAGCAGGAATCAGTCCTCACATATGGGTGACGTCGGCGCCGACGGAGCCCTCGCAGAGCAATTTTCCCCAGCTTTCAAAGAAAGCCTTTGGGAATTGCAGCGCGCATGCGCGGTCCCCTTCCCGCCCAAAGGTGCCATCTTGGCCAGTCTGATGACATAGCGAAAAGACAGCAAAAAATTTGCAAAAACTAAATCATATGACTGCAACTCCACGGGGAGGAGGGAGGGTTGTGAGGACTGATTCCTGCTGCTCCTGGAGAACACCTGTTACAGGTGAGTAACTACGCTTTCTCCAGGACCAAGCAGGAAGTCAGTCCTCACATATGGGACTCCCAAGCTTAAGGCTACCGGAGACCCTAAGCACAAAAATGAGCTCCCTCTAGCTCAGCAGCACAGAAGGAAGGAATCTTCTCTGACTAATCTCCAACCGGTAGCCCAACATCCGGGATGGAGGGTAGGAGTTGCTTAAACCTCGAAGAGATTACGGAGGACTGCCTGTCCGAAAGCACTGTCCCTGCGGGACTCCCTCTCGAGGCCGTAATGGGTTGCAAAAGTCTAGCTCGAAGACCAAGTGGCAGCCCGGCAGATGTATGTCAATGGAACAGAGCAGAGGTAAGCCACTGACGCAGCCTTCGCCCTAACCCGATGAGCCGTGACTCGACTTTCCAACGAGAGGCCTGCCGCCCCATAAGTCCAAGCGATACAGTCAGCTACCCAGATGGACAGAGTATGCTTGGAGACAGGGAGCCCTAATTTATTAGGGTCGTAAGACAGGAAGAGCTGAACAGTCTTACGGTGCTCCCGCGTACAATCAAGGTAGAAGGTTAACGCCCTCCGACAGTCCAGGGTATGCAAGACCATTTCAGCTCGGCTGGAGTGTGGCCTGGGAAAGAAGGTCGGGAGCACCACCTCCTGATTGATGTGAAAAGAGGAGACCACTTTTGGAAGAAACTTAGGGTGAGTCCGCAGGACTACCCTGTTCTTATAGAACCTAGTGTAAGGGGGATCAGACACTAGGGCCTGCAGTTCACTAACACGTCTAGCGGAAGTGAGGGCTACCAGGAATAAGGTTTTCCAAGAAAGAAAACGGAGAGGACAGGTAGCCAAGGGTTCAAAAGGCGGACAGGTGATCCGCTGTAAAACCACGTTCAGGTCCCAGTCAGGGGCTGGGGGGCGCAAAGGTGGTTTAAGGAGAAGGAGACCTCGGGAGAACCGTGCCACGAGAGGGTGGCCGGAAAGAGGCCTGCCTTCCACCGGCACATGATGTGCAGAAATAGCACTGAGGTGAACTTTGACCGAGTTGGACTTTAGTCCAAGATTGGAGAGGGAAAGCAAGTACTGCAAGACCACCGACACCGGGCAGGAGAAGGGGTCTTGAGACTGTTGAGTACACCAGGTGGAGAAGCGACGCCATTTAAGGGCGTAGGATTTCCGGGTAGAGGGTCGCCTGGAAGCTAGCACGACCTCTCCCACCTCTGGAGGCAGCAGGAGGGGAGCAAGGACTACCCTTTCAGCAGCCAGGCCATCAGATGAAGAGATCTGAGGTTGGGGTGTAGGAGAGACCCCTGATCCTGGGTCAGGAGATCGGGTTGAAACCCCAGAGGCAACGGAGTATCTACCGCCAGTTGCATCAGAAGCGGGAACCATGGTTGCCTGGGCCACCGGGGAGCTATCAGGATCATCGAAGCCTTGTCCTGGAGAACCTTGAAAAGTGTTCGAGACACCAGCGGCATGGGAGGAAAGGCATACAGAAGGCCCGTGGACCATGAGAGCAGAAAAGCATCCGCCGCTACTCGGAGGGGATGCGGTTCCCGAGAGCAGAACCGAGGAAGTTGCCTCTTCAGAGGACTGGCAAAGAGATCCAGCGTGGGGAGGCCCCACTGGAGAAAGATCCTTTGCACCACCAACGGGTCCAATCTCCACTCGTGTGGTTGGAGGATTCTGCTCAGTTTGTCTGCCAGGTAATTTTCTTGACCTGGGAGATAGACGGCTTTGAGGAGGATCCCTCGGCTGACGGCCCAAGCGCAGAGCTTTTGTGCATCCCGACAGAGAAGGAAGGAGCCCGTGCCCCCCTGTTTGTTCACGTAGAACATGGCCACTTGATTGTCCGTCTGGACGAGGACAGACTGGCGAGTGGTAAGGTGGGAGAAGGCCCGGAGAGCCAGGCGGATCGCTCTGAGCTCCAGGAAGTTGATCTGCTGGGCAGATTCCCACGGGGTCCAGAGACCCTGAGTACATGTCCCTTGGCAATGTGCTCCCCAACCCAGGAGAGAAGCGTCGGTCGTCAGTACCTGAACAGGCGGAGGAGACTGAAAGGGCATTCCGAGCACTAGGTTGGGCAGATGAAGCCACCACCGTAGAGAAGAGGCTAGCGGGCTGGAGATTCGTACCGAGTCCGCTAGTCTCCCCGAGGCCTGACGCCATTGTGAGCGAAGGCACCATTGAGCAGGCCGCATATTCAGGCGGGCATTGGGGGTCACATGGACCGTGGAAGCCATATGGCCGAGCAGTTTCAGAAAGTGCCTGGCCGAGACCCGGGAATGGCTGCGAAAGCGGCTGGCGAGAGCCATGAGCCGTTGTGCCCTGTCGAGCGGCAGAAAGGCTCGCGCTTGAAGCGTGTTTAACCTGGCGCCGATGAACTCGAGATCCTGAGAGGGGAGCAAACTGGACTTATCGAAGTTTATGACAAAGCCCAAGTACTGGAGCAGAGTCACAGTACGTTGCGTGGCGTGAGTGGCCTCCTTGGAGGACGGTGCTCTGATGAGCCAGTCGTCTAGGTAAGGGAAGACAAAGAGGCCTTGAAGCCGGAGATAAGCCGCCACCACTGCGAGACATTTTGTGAAGACTCTTGGTGTGGAGGATAGGCCAAAGGGCAGTACCCTGTACTGGTAATGATTGCCTGCCACCACAAACCTTAGGTATTGTCGGTGGCTTGGGTGGATGAGGATGTGAGTGTAGGCATCCTTTAGATCCAAGGAGCATAGCCAATCTCCCTGCCGGAGGTAGGGCAGCAGGATTCCAAGGGTAAGCATCTTGAACTTTTCCCTTTCCAGGAACTTGTTGAGGTTTCGCAAGTCCAGGATGGGTCTGAGGCCTCCAGTTCGCTTTGGTATCAGGAAGTACCTGGAATAAAAGCCTTGACCTCTCAGGTGGTGGGGCACCGGCTCCACCGCCTGTTCCTGAAGAAGACTTGCCAACTCTTGAAGGAGTAAGTCCCGGTGAAGAGGGGGTCGCAGAGGCTCCCCTGGAAAGTAGGGGGGAGGTACCTGGTGGAAGTGTAGAAGATAGCCCTCTCGGACTATGTGGAGCACCCAGGTATCTGACGTGATGTTGGACCACCTGTGGGCAAAGTGGACCAGCCGGCCTCCCATGCTGAGAGACACCAGCGGAGGGGGAGAGGCTATGCTGAAAGAGTCAAAAAAACCCACCCTGCGGAGCAGGGGCCAGTGGCGCAGGCTTGGGGGCTTGCTGCCTACGGGACCCGTTACCCCGTCCCTTGGCCTGCTGACCCTGTTGGGGAGCTGCGGAGGCCTGATAATGAGGGTAGTGTTTATAGGCAGCCGTCTTCCTCGGGTAAAAGGGCTTTTTCCCCGAGCCCTTCTTCTTCTGGGAAGGGGCAGAGGTTTTCCTGGACAGCCGAGTCCTGGTGAGAGTCTCTGTCTCGAGTTGTGCAGCCTTCTCGTCCATAGGTTTGCCAAAGAGGTTTTCACCTCTGCAGGGGACATCGACCAACTTGTCCTGCACCCAGGGCTCGAGGTCGGATGACTGAAGCCAAGCCTGTCAGCGGGCCCCGATGCTGGCTGTGGCTACTCGAGCTGATGCCTCAAAGCCATCATAGGCTGCTCGAGAGATAAACTTTGAGCACTCTCGAATACCAGTGGACAAGGCCAGGAACCTCCGCAAAGGTTCCTCGGAGAGACCAGCAGAGAATCCGGCTATCTCTTTAGCCAGGTCCCTGAGATACATGCCCATGTAGAGCTGGTAAGTCTGGACCCGACAAGCAAGCATAGAGCCCTGGAAACACTTCTTACCGATGCCATCCAGGCTGCGGGCTTCCCTGCCGGGAGGCACCGAGGAGTGCATCTTCTGGCTCTTGAGCCTATGCATGGCCGATTCCACCACCATGGAATGGTGCGGCAGCTGTGCTTTTTGGAAGCCAGGGCTCTTGCGGACTCGATATATGGCATCAACCCGCTTGCTTAATACCGGCGACGACGCCGGGCTCTCCCACATGCGGAAGAGAAGTCGTTCCAGCATCGGAGGAACCGGTACAGTAAAATGCTCCTTTGCAGGAGAGTCATACTGGAGGGCATCGAGCTCGAGGCTCGAGGCTCCTCCTCGGGATCCGCAGGGAAGGCCAAGGCCTTGGCCATATCCCTCACGAAGTCCGAGAACCGTGCATCCTCCGGAGGGGACTGTCTCCGAGGTTCGGACTCAGGGGAGTCCGAAGGGATACACCGAGTCCGAAAAGAATCAGGTGACTCGTCCACCTCGGATTCCCAGGCGGACTCCTCGGAGGAGGAGTCGAGCGGCTCTGGCCGGGTGGGCACAGACGCCGTCTGCCCCGATGCCGAGGGAGTCGGCGTCGACGACCGCGGCCCCGAACGGGAGGCCGAAGGGGACCTCGACCGAGGATCAACTCGAGCCCGCATGGACTCGAGGATCGGCTCGGTCTCCGGGGTCGACTTAGACGTCGACGTCCCGGCGGTCAGGGCAGAAGCGCCAGCGAGGCCAGCGATCAATGCCCGCTGCTGGTCCATGAAGGCAGCCAGGCTGCTCTCCAAGGCCGTCAACCTGAGTCCGAACTCAGGAGACCCAGCAGCCCCCGACTCGGGCCCCGACGGCGTCGGGCCCGACGTCGGACCCCTCGGAGGCGAGTCCACGAGGACAACAGGACTTACGTGAGCAGACGAGGCCATCTCCAGACGAGGCTGTTTGGACGGCCGCTCCAGCTCCAAAGACCCGGGACGGCTATCGGGGCTATGCGACCTGGCCCTCGCGGAGCCAGGAGCGTCCACCGACGCCGTCCTCACGGGTTTCTTCCTCCGATGATGTGGAGACCCCCTCTCAGAGGAGCTCCGATGGTGTTCAGAGCCAGATTCCCTGGACACCGAAGCTTCTGACGAGGTCCGGGTACGGCTGGGGTCAGAGAAGATTCTCTCCCGCTGATGCTGCCGACTCCGCAAAGATTTCGCGGACATCTTGCTACAGGCCCCACAGATCATTTCTTCATGATCTGGGCCCAGGCAACGGAGGCAGCAATCATGTGTGTCAGTAAGAGACATAAGTTTCTTACACTGAACACACTTTTTAAAACCACTGGCGGCCATCGGGGGAAAAAGGGCCCCTGCGAGGTCAAACGTTCGTGCCGCCAGGGAAAAGTGAAAAAAGCGCGAATTTGTCACGAAGGACAGAAAAACCGAAAAGAAGGGGAGGCCTCGCAACCGGCGTCGCGAGGCTGGACGGAAAAAGGACCGGCGTCGAACCGAAGAAAATACTAAAATAAAGAAAGAAAATCAACTTTTCAGCGGTGACTTGTAGACAGCGTCTGTAGGGCTCCGCGGAAAAAAGAAGACTGGCCAAGATGGCACCTTTGGGCGGGAAGGGGACCGCGCATGCGCGCTGCAATTCCCAAAGGCTTTCTTTGAAAGCTGGGGAAAATTGCTCCGCGAGGGCTCCGTCGGCGCCGACGTCACCCATATGTGAGGACTGACTTCCTGCTTGGTCCTGGAGAAAAACAGATACTGAGGTAATCCTGCGCAACAGTGGCAGGCAGGCAGTGGCACACATGCACACAGGGCTAGCTCCAAAAGCTTCTGGAAGAAGCTGGGAACTCGTTCTCGTGCAGGGCTCCATTGGCGACGTCACCTACATATGAAGACATTATCCTGTCTGTCCACGGAGAATATTGTGAGGATGAATAATCATACTTATCACGAGGATCGATCATATCATTTAATAAATATTCAAAACTGTACTAAAAAAATTATAAGCCCGATATTCAACAAGGCACCAAGGTCTGCCATACCCACAGAAGGTTACCTGGTCAGGAAAAGTGCTTGAATTGTGAGTCAGGCACTGACAAAATGGGTAAGCAACGAAAATGCAGCACAAACCAAGCACAGTGGCAGGCGCCCACCAGGCAATGATGGATAATGTCGGCGCGCCCCCGTGTGGCCAGGCGGTTGCCTAGGGCTACAGGGGAGGCGCCGATTGTCCTTTGTTGAAATTAGCCCGATAGCATGTAGTTGTGTCCCCGAAAGGATAAGAGCCAAGCGCAAAGGTCGCAGGAAATATTTCTTTATTTTTTTAGAAACAAGGATTTCCTAACCGGTTCAATTCTTTGACATGAATTGATTGAAGTTGACCAAAACAAAATTCAGGATACTTCTCCAAATAACAGCACACAAGCCTATTATACAGTCCTTGGCTTGATACAGCTTTTAAACTTGCTTTCTGGTAAAACTCTATTTTCAGCAGTATTCTGTTTCCTGGTCTCCAGGAGGCGCTATACAACCCTCTGTTACTTCACAGTAGGTGTAGCAAAACTTCCTGGCCCACTTAGATACTTTCACAAGCAATAGAATTCTTTTCCAATTATAACAGAAACATTCAGCACAGCTTCTTCCCAAGCAGCTTTAAACAGGACCGCTACTTTTAAAAGCACAGCTAAAAAAATAATGGGCTTTAAAATGTCCTTGCAAAAGAACTTCTGGGTTTCTTCCAGACAACACTTCCTTCAGTTCTTTTACTTATCACGAGGTAACACAGATGCATTCAGTAATCAAAACCAGCTGGGTTTCTTTCTGCTTTCAAACCCTATTTGGTTCCTTTATACTTCTTTAGCACAGATTGCACAGCTTATTTCCATGTCTGAGACATTGTCTAAATCCACAGTGTCTCCCAAGTCCATATCCTCCACGCTAGACTCTTCCTGGTAACTGTTTCCCCTGGTATTTTCCTGAGAAGCCTCACTAGATTGCACAGCCTTTAGGAGCTTCTCCCAGGTACCCTTAACAGTATGTGAGCTTGTGGGGGAAGGGCAGGAAAAACCCTCTTTGTCTAATAAGCCTTTCAAACGTTGTAAAGGGCTCACCTTATTAGTGCTGCTTTTCCTCCTTATAGATTCCTTACTAGGAGAAGAGTTGAGCCATGAACTCTTGGAGAATATTTCCTCCTCTGAGGACTCCTCCCCTGAGCTTTCCACTGGCCTTGTCAGCTCTTTGCTCCTGGTTCTCAATTGCTTCTGTGCAAGGGATTTCCATGGGTTTCTTGTCCTTCCTTCCTGGAACCCTCGTGTCCTCTGTGTCTGTGTCCTCTCTCTCTCATACGGGTCTCTCTCCTTCTCATACCCCTTCTCTCCTGTATGCGTGCAGCTTCCGTTCCTAAATGTTTGGGGCTGTCCTATCCCCTTTGACTCCACCCCCAAACCACTCCCTTCTCCTCCCTCTATCTCCATGGGAACAGGGCGTGTGCTTAGGTCTGCACTTCTCTGTGAGAAATCTTTACCTTTAGTGTTGGTGTTAACCCTTTTAGTGCCTGCAGTTTTATGGGTAAAAGAAAAAAAAAGGCAGTTTTCCCTTTTTTTTCTGCCCTCAGCGGCTGCTTCTCCACCACAATAAGCACAAGGCGCATAACCTGGGCACAGCATCGAAGGCAGAGGTGATACCCGTGTATGTGGCCACATCAACCATAGTTAGAGATGCACAATGGACCGTGGTCAGCAAGCCATGTATCGCCTGACCCGGGTACTGCCCATCTGGCATACCTGAGCATAAACGACACCATCACGCAGGCCCTGCGTGATGCCTGTGCAGGAGCCCCCTGAGAGAGGGGGGACAGACACCAGCGGTATGGTGGCAAGGAGAAGCGTGAACTTTTCCCCGGACGAGAGCGAATGCCTCGTTCGCTTTGTGCTGCAGCATGAGGGGATCCTCTACCCCAGGGGAGCTGGTGCCAAAACCTGAGACTGGCAACAGCCCTATGGAGGGGAATCCAACTCCGACTGCACAAGTAACGAGGCTACATCAGGCAGGGGTTAGGGCTAAGCACCATGCTAGGCAGACACACCCTGAAAGGCACAGCTGTGTGTCTGCACAGGGTGATTGGGCATGATGCCAAGACAGATGCTGCTGGCTGCCCCACTGTGTGCCTATCAGGAGGTGGGGGGGGGGGAAGGGCCATGCATCAGTACAGGTGCCAGCCCTGAATGCCTGCAGCAGGGGGCATACCCACACATAGCAGGTGGTGAGGGTGCTGCACCCCCTGGTGGTGGTTGGTAGCAATGCCACAGGGCATGCACAGCAATGGAAAAGCCCTGTGCAGGAGGTGCCGTGGCAGGACTGGGCACTGCAGGGGACACAGGCAGCCAGCCTGGATGCCCTGAACACCTGCCCTACCCCCTAACCACTGTGCAGGATGGGGGTGGACTGGAGGCAGAAACCACACATGTGGTGCCTGTACGTCTCTGTAAGCAGCTCTGCCACCACAGCCAGGCACCAATGGCTGTGTCTCTGCCCCTAGGAAAGGCATGTCACCAGACCGTTGCAGGATACAGGTATCCACAGCAGGCAAAATGGTAGTAGCCAACTGAGCACATGTCCCACCCTTCTCACCCACAGGGAATATGGAGCACGTTGACACTGGAGGCCCTGAAATGCCACTTCAGGATGCTGTGCTGGAGGTGACCCAACCAGCTCCAGAGGATCAGGGAGGGGCTGGCAGCTGAGGAAGGTCAGTGGGGTACACAATGGTGCACAGCAGATGAAGGGGGCGGCAGCCAGGGCTGCCAGCCCAGTGCAGGCAGATCACCTGTTGGTGGACACTCCCAATATGCAATGATGGGACTGGGCTGGGGGCAGCTGTGCCATCCCCTGGTGCGACCAGTCCACCTGTGCACCAGCCAGCACACATGACACATAGGTGTGTGTGAACCTAGTTGGGGCATGGCACATAAGGGTAGTATAGTGGCACACACACCCAACCGAAGCCACAGGGGCACATAGTGCACCTGTTCATGCTGCCACACGTGTGTGCCCAGTGACTGGGGGGGGGGGGCTGGCAGGGCATAGCCCAACATGTGAGGAGGGGAACAGAGCAGGCTGGAGGTGGGCAAAGTGGGGGCAGAGTGTGCAATGTGGTGGGAGACAGGCCCCTGTAGGCTGAAGGTGGGTGAGTGATGCATGTGTGGGCCTCCCCAGGGGTGTGCCAGTCTCATTCCAGGGCCATGCCAGTGTGTACCAGCAACCCTCCCTCCCCTCTTCCTGCAGCTGGCTCCAGGGCTGCCCAAGGGACTGCCGGGCCACCACACCAGACACCCAGGAATGGCAGGGCCTCAGCAGGAGAGCAGAGCAGCAGCAGCAGTACCACCGGTGGCGGTGATGAGGAGGAGACATCGCCGTCATCAGTGACAGGTGGCACCGCAGCAGAAGACACCATATCAGAGGAGGGGGCAGCAAGGGGTCCATGGCACAGTGGGAGGAGGAGGAGGAGGGGTGGGAGGACCAGGTGCAGGGTGGGGAGGAGGGGGTGTCTGTGGAGGAGGGGAGAAGGAGGAGGGATGGGAGGACCAGGGGCAGGGTAGGGAAGAAGGGGTGTCAGTGAAGGAGAAGGAGGAGGGCTGGGTGGACCAGGGGCAGGGTGGGGAGGAGAGGTGTCATAGGAGGAGGAGGGGAGCTGGATGGACCAGAGGCAGGGTGGGGAGGTAGAGACGGGAGTTGAGGGGGCGGAAGGGGGAACACAGGAACCACCCACCAAGCGCCCCAGGTGTGATGACATAGCACAGGGCACCACCTGCAGGCAAACTGACAGGGAGGCCAGAGGAAGAGCTACACCCCCCCCCCCCCGGCGGAACCCCAAAGCCCATAGACGCACCTACCAGCTGACCAACCAAGGAGCCATGTGCCCACCACCTGGTGCAGCACAGGCCAGGGGAGGCCCAGAGCAGTACCGTGGCCCATCCGCCGCAGCTGGGGTCTTCCACAGCCACCCCATCACCTAGGGCCACACCCTGGCTGTGCCACAGCTGAACCCACCAGTGCCACCACCCCCTCATCAATGGAGTGACTGGGCTCTGGCTGCCCTGGTGGCAGAGATGCGCCTCCTCAGGGAGGAGGTGCATACTGTAGTGCAGACCATCAGCCAGCACCTAGAGGCCCTCACAGCAGCTGTGTCAGGGCACAGGGCGACCCCCTGTCCCATACGCCCTGGGCCTGGGCGGTCGCAGGGACTCCAAAGTGCACTCATGTCTGCCGCTGTTGGCAGGATTGTAAATATGCTGACACAGTTGTCAAATAAATGTTTTCATGTTTGTAAGCCCTGTGTCATCCAGTTTGTGGAGGCAGGGCAGCATGTCTGTGTGGGTGGTGTGGGGGTCCAGGGGAGGGGGATACAAGGGAGGGGGACCAGGTGAGGGTGTTCAGACAAGGGGGACTAGGGGAGGAGGACCAGTTGTCCATGGCCAGGGTGAAAAAGGGACTACAGCAGTTGGAGTGGAAGGGCAGACCTGTGCGGATATGTCAGAGGGCCCGTACCCAGGCAGATACCAAAACACAGTGGCACAGTACGTTCAGGACACCCCCTGGCCCATGAAGGTACACCGTCGGGGTGGTGCACACTGGGGTCACTATGCCCACTTATAGTGCGATGCGTCTTACCAGGGTATTGCAGTCTGGGCGTCCCTGCATACCTATCATGCCATGGCTAAGACCTGTGCGGGTATGGTGTCCTACAGTGGCAGGCTGTGACACAGATATTCATAGCATCTGCACCCATGGGCCTATGCGCATACCGGATAAGCCTTTGGACGGGGTGTAGCCCCGCTGCGTGCTCTAGCCACATATGCATAAGAGGACCTATGTGGGCAAGCAAATGCCACCTTATCACACTGCTGCTTAACAATGGCTGACAAGGCACAGGCAGCGGCAAAGCGCACGAGGAAGGCTAACTTCACTCCATCCGTGACAGCCATAGCCCTGAGGGTCATACTACAGCAGCACACCACCCTCTTTGCAGCTGAGGATGCCAGCACCCAGCAGGCATCGTTGTGGGACATCACAAACAGGGTCAAAGGGGTATACCACCACAACCACGACATGGAGGACCTCAAGAAAAAGTGGCAGATGGTCCATCAGATGACGAAGGAGAAGAGGGCTAGGGGCAGTAAGAGGGGACAAGGCTATAGCAGAGAGAGAGGGCTAGGGGCAGTAAGAGGGGACAAGGCTATAGCAGAGAGACGGAATGAATTCTTTGCTTCAGTTTTTACTGAGGAAGATGTATGGATATTACCCATGACTGAAGTGGTATTTAAAGGTGATACTGCAGAAGAATTGAAAGAAATATCGCTACATCGGGAAGATGTATTAGAACTATTTGATAAACTGAAGAGTAACAAATCACCTGGACCGGATGGTATACATCCAAGGGTGTTGAAAGAACTGAAATATGAGATTGCAGACCTGCTATTAGTAATCTGTGAACTATCATTAAAATCATCTGTAATACCTGAAGACTGGAGGATCGCCAATGAAACACCAATTTTTAAAAAAGGGTTCCAGGGGAGATCCAGGAAACTAGAGACCCATGAGCCTGATGTCAGTACCAGGAAAAATGGTAGAAATGATCATAAAGAACAAAATTACTCAGCATTCATGGCCTAATGGGAGACAACCAACATGGCTTTAGACAAGGAAGATCTTGTCTTACTAATCTGTTATGTTTTTTTGAAGGTGTGAATAGACAGGTAGACAAAGGTGAGTCGATTGATAATAGTGTATCTGGACTTTCAGAAAGCCTTTGACAAGGTCCCTTATCAGAGACTTTTGGCAAAACTAAAAATTCGTGGGATAGGAGGCAGTGTACTATTGTGGATCCGGAATTGGTTAAAAGATAGAAAGCAGAGGGTAGGGCTAAATGGCCAATTTTCCCAATGGAAAAAGGTGAATAGTGGAGTACCATAGGGATCTGTGCTGGGTCCGCTGCTTTTTGACATATTCATAAATGACCTGGAAAAGGGAATAACGAGTGAGGTTATCAAATTTGCAGATGACACAAAACTATTTAAAGTTAAAAACCAAGAGGACTGTGGAAAATTGCAAGAGGATCTTGATAAATTGGAAGACTGGGTATCCAAATGGCAGATGAAATTTAATGTGGACAAGTGCAACGTTATGCACCTAGGAAAGAACAACCCAAACTATGGTTACATGATGCAAGGTTCCACATTGGGAACCACCACCCAAGAAAAAGATTTTGGCGTCATCATGGATAATATGTTAAAACCCTCTGACCAGTGTGCAGCGGCGGCCAAGAGAGCAAATAGAATGCTAGTTATCATAAGGAAAGGAATGGAAAATAACACTAAGGATATTATAATGCCTCTGTATCATTCCATGGTGCGACCGCACCTTGAATATTGTGTGCAATTCTGGTCGCCGTATCTTAAAAAGGATATAGCGTTATTAGAAAAGGTACAGAGAAGAGCCACCAAAATGGTAAAGGGGATGGAAGGCTATTCCTATGAAGAGAGGCTAAAAATGTTAGGGCTCTTCAACCTGGAAAAGAGACGGCTGAGTGATAGAGGTCTATAAATTAATGAATGGAGTGGAACGGGTAAATGTAGATTGATTGTTTACGTTATCAGAATATAGAAAGACTAGGGGACATGCAATGAAGCTACAGGGTAAACTATTTAAGACAAATAAGAGAAAATATTTTTTCACTCAACATGTAATCAAACTCTGGAATTTGTTACCAGAAGATGTAGTAAAGGCTGTTAGTGTAGCTGGGTTTAAAAAAGGTTTGGACAAGTTCCTGGAGGAAAGGTCCATAAACCATTATTAAAAAGGGACCCAGGATATCAGTGCTTGACCCAATACAAGCATTATGGAACCTGTGTCTTTTGGGGAAACTGCTAGGTATATATAACCTAGATTGGCCACTGTTGGAAACCTGATACTGGGCTTGATGGACCTTGGTCTGGCCCAGTATGGCATATCTTATGTTCTTATGTTCTTAACAGAAAGCTGCCATCTGCACAGCAGCTCAGCCTCACCCCACTGGAGGAGCAGGTCCTGCAATATGAGGACGAAGGTGCCATCGCAGGAGTTACAGGCTTCGACAGCTCCACCATAGGCACATAGAGGGGTGAGTAGGGGTGCCCTATAGCACAGGTGTGGCTGCAACAGCCATGTCTGTGTCCCCCACCATGCCTCCATCCACCCAGCCCATGCCTGCCTGTCTGTCAGACGGCAAATGCTGCATGGGGTGGGTATAGTGTGGGCCGTGCACCAGCTGTGGTGGACTGGGTGCCACCCCTGGACCATGACAGCATGTCATGTCACTAATCTCTTCCACCTTTGCTCTCCCACAGATCCACCAGCTACACCGCCTTCCCAGCCTAGGACTGATGCACTGGCGAAAGCCTCACAGCCCACCATGGAGGATGCCAGTGACCAGCCAGGGTGCAGCACGGCCCTTGATGCCAGTACACCAGTCAGCCATGCAGAGCAGCCCACTGTGACAGCCAGTGCAGAGGGGCTGTTGTGTTAGCCAGCTAGGGTGAAGGGGAGGGCTGGTGTGACCGCCAGTGTTGTGGGGCCAGCTGCGGATGACGCACCACTTGCCGAGCTACAGTTCGCCATCCTAGATGAGCCAGTTTGTGCAGGGAGTGATGACCTGGAGCAGGAACTACAAGAGGGTGCATGCCTGGTGGCGGGCACTGAGGGCATACTGGCCGAGCTGCAGGTTATCCGGTAGGACCTGCAGACTGCAGAACAGGCCAGGGAGGCCAAGCGCGAGGAGTGGTGGGACCACAGACAGTGCATGGAGCGCCGCATGGAGTGGCACCTACAGCTGATGCGGGAGATAGCAGTGTCCCCGGCATCCATAGCTGGCTCCCTGCAGTTTGGTAGGCCTCATGCAGGCACAGGGTGTGGGTGCTGGGACCACCAGTGCAGCTGTACAAGTCACCTTCTAGCCCGGTGCCATGTCCGTCAACCACCCTGCTGGGGAGGATGGTGACACCGCTAACACGTCCTCTGTCAATGCTCCATTGCATCGCAGTGCATGTGTGGGCATGTGCCCTTGTTTAGCAGAGAGCCCTGAAGAAGGGGGTTCCCAAGGGGGGAAATAAAGAACACTCTGACACAATGGATGGCAATGGGCACTTTATTGGGTCCTTCAGTGCACATTACATGGTACTGGGCACATAATTGGTGTTTGTGTTTGTACAACCCTTGTGCTAATGCAGAGTAGTCTCCTTAAAATCTTTCCCATATCACCAATGAATGGTGGGCCAGTGCCCTGGCCTGCTGCTGGATCCCAGTCTCAGACCCATCACCATCTGCTGCCTCTGCAGCCTCCCACTCCTCCACATCTGCTGGCTCTGGGTCTGGCACGCCACACATCCATGCCAGGTTGTGGAGTATGTAGCATGCAGCAAATATCTGCCATACCCGCTCCGGACTTTAGAGGAGTTGGCCACCACTCCTGTCAAGGCACCGGAAGTGGCTCTTCAGCACCCCAATTGCATGCTCCACAACCGCCCATGTCTGCTAGTGGGTGCTGTTGTACCACTCCTCCTGCTGACTACTGGGGTCAGCAGCCAGGGTCTCAGAGGTACCCATGGTCACCTGTGGGGGCAATGTGAGCTGTGAGCATGTGTATTGGGACGTGCATTGGGTATGGGCTGCTGTGGACGGCATGCAGTGGTGCTCATGTGATGTGAGACATACCGTATACAACTACCTTTGCCTGTTTGCAGTACCTATAGCATCAGACTGCAGCAGGCATCCATTCTGGGCCTGTCCTGGGGCCCACACACATGCAAACTCACCTAGCAGCCATGCATCTCCAAGCTGACCACCGGCTGCTGCCTGTCCCAGGCCAGACTGTGCGAGGACAAATGCATCATGGCAAGACCCTGGGTAGCAGGCACATACATATATGAAGGTCATATTGGCATCCACAACAACCTGCATGTTCATTGATGTGTACTCATGCCTATTCCAGTATGCCTATTCCAGTATGCCTTCTGCTACAGCCGTGGTGCTGGCAGTGCGATGTGGGTGCAGCCTATAGATCCAAGCACCGATGGGAAACCAGCAACACTGTAGAACACCTGCATGGTCTCCTGATGCCTCTGCTATGCGGGGGAGGGCTATAAGGTTGCACATCCTCTGCAGCAGGGCCCTGGTGAAGGTTCCAATGCAATGGCTGGCAGTGGGCTGCGTGATTCCGACAGTCACCCCTATCACATGCTGGAAGCTGCCGGTTGCAAGGAATCCCAGGGCAGTGGTCACCATCATGACCACCAGCAGGGTCTGGCTTCTAGAGGTGGTAGGCTCCAGGTCCATGCTAAGTATACTGCACAGCTCGGTTATGGTTGCCCCATCCAGTCTGTATCTCTGGTAAACCTCCTCCTCTGTCAGTTGCAGCTAACTCACCCTGGGCCTGTGTACTTGTGGGGCACAGTATCTGTGTCTCGGGTGCTGAGCCACTGCCTGCTGCTGGATATGTAGCACGTGTCAGTTCCTCCACTGTGCCAGGGCATGCCATGTGTGTCTCCACCTCTGTATCACCATGTGCATGATCCACATGGCGTCTCTGCCTGTCTGGCGGTGCTTTACATCTGCCCAGTTTGGATGCGGGCTTGCTCACATATCCCTTGCTCTACTGTGCCCTGTTCCGCCGCTACACGGGTTCGCAGCTCACTATCAGTGGTCATATGTGCCAGGTTTCGTCACTTAAGGCTAAGTGAGTAGTGACGTCCAATGTCGGCATACACAGGTTTCATAAATCCGCTTTATGAGGGTATCACTGTGACATGTCCCTGTTCACGCTGGGCTTCAGCGCCTGACACTGTGTGGGTAGCTGGGTCTCAATGATTCAAGCCGCCTTGTCAACTATGTGGTTAACACGGTTATGGCGGTTTTTCATGGGTAAGGACGGCACTTGCCCGTGTAGCACTCACCTAGGCCTTTGAATATCGGGCCCTATATATACTGGAAATGACTGAAAAAAGTGTGTGCTGTCAAGTCAGTTCTGACTCCTGGTGACCCAGCCCCTTGGGCTTTCTTGGCAAGTTTCGGCCAGAAGTAGATTGCCAGGTCTTTCTTCCATGCAGTAAGTCTACAGCAACTGGTACTCCAAGGTGGTCAACTGTCCAAGTACTAGCAAGGCCCAACCCTGCATAGTTTTTGAGATCAGTCAAAATCAGGCTCATTCAGTGCAGAGAAGCCATAAGTGGAAATTATTAAGACACTTAAAAAAACGTAAGAACCAACAGGGCTCAAACTCCTAGTAGAGCAGTAATTTTGACAACCCAGTTCATACATTTTTGGTTGATTTTCAAAGCTCATTCACTTCATCATTGCCTATAAGTGGCATTTTAGAAAGGATGTCCAGGTGAAATCTGGGGTGTCCAGGGAAAAATAACCAAAAACACACCAGAGACTGGGGTTTTTCAGCCTCATTTTAGCAACTTGGACATCCTCAAAATGGAAGGCTGCACAGGCAGTCACACAGACGTCCCTGCTACATACACTTGGAGTGGGGACTTCTATCCTATGCTGAATGCATATCCATGCAAGCTATTTTGCATGCGGGGATGTGCATCAGTGTGTGCAACTGAAATAAAGCATCCTCATTTCCCTGTAATTTTCCTTATCATCATAGAAAGTATAGGAGATATCAGAGTACCTTCCTCTCTATGCCTTCCAGGTGTTTGGGATGGCAGAACGAGAGCTTTTCTGATGCCTATTCATGCTCGAGCAGAAATAGACATGAATGGTCCTGCTAGTGAGTGGGAATGTTCTCGCCTTTTTTGAAATCGGGAGTGCACATCCAACTTGCTCAGAGTGCCCCTGTTCACGTCTCAGTCACATGTCTTTGCGACTTGAACATCCTCACACTGGGAACATTTATAGAACCAGCTTTCAATATGGCTCCAAGGACATATCTGTGATTTGGACATCTGTGTACCTGTTTTCAAATGTCCAAAGTATGAATAAGGCTTCTAAAATAACCCCCTTCTTTTATAACTTGTTTCATTTGAATGGCAGTTCTGGTAGAAAAATCATGCAAGCTTTTTCACAAAGAGCAAATTAATTTTTTCTTTCGACAGTACATCAGCCTTTTAGTTTTATTTTCAGGTTTCTAAAGAATTATAATTAAACGTATTATCACGTATCACAAATCTAGTTCTAAAAGACTAAGGGCATGATATTCCAAGGCATTTACACAGTTTACAGAGCTGTAAACCATATAAATGCCACTGAATGGGATATTTAATGGCACTAACGCAGTTAGTGCCGCTGAACATCCCCAACTAATGCCGCAATATGCCCGGGGCTAACCGCTTAGCATTGGGGCATGTTGTGGACGTTCCAGGACATGTTCTTGGGTTACGACGGCCGCTAACCGGATAGCAGCAATATTGCACAGCTACCCGATTAGCAACCTGCAGAAAAAACTAGGCGCAACAAAAGATGGCCAAGTTTTACCAGCAGGAGCTAACAGGATAGAGGTGCAATATCGTCACTACCCGATTAGCTTCTGTGGCATCGGAAGCTGTGTGGTGACCCTGGATATTCAATGCCGGGGCCACATATGACCCCAGCATCGGATATCCGGGGTTAGAGGATGGTGGCGATGGCTGTATTCTCAGTACAATATCGGGCTCGAACTTAATAAATCCTAAACAAGCTGAACAATTAGGGGGTAATTTTATAACAGGACGTCTATACGACCTGTGCAAAAAGACATCTATTTAATACTAAACTATAGGGGAACCAAGAAATCCACTAAAGATCCCCCTTAATTGAGAATATTCTAATAGTTAGTTAATCTCCTTCCCAGCAATCAAAGTTATTTGACATGACAGACCATCAAAAATGGGAGTATACTTGCAATGAATTTGATTTTTCCCCACGTAAAATGACTCCTCTCACAATCCAAGTGCACTACTGCACACCCTTCAACGTATTTTAGATCCAGCTCCATGTTTAGCAGAGCCATTTCTAAAATACTTTCAGAACTGAATATGTCCCAACCTAGACATCTCAATTCCAATCTCTACATACTATCTAAAATATGCCTTCATGTGTGATAACACCATTATTGTCATCGGTACTTTTACATCTTTTCACAGCTAAAAATTCACAGGCCAAAATATTCTAAGTAGCTAATCCCTAATAGCTCCAAAAGAAGATATAAAGGTAGGCATGTATTCTATGCATGTACATACATATTTATAAAAAATACACATGCACAGACTGGCCCCCAGGAATGTTGATGCACAGATCAAGTAAAGTCAGGAGCAATCTTATGGTGCACCCTATTACTCACATGTGCACACTCACAGAAATTTTATAAAAGGCATTTTCTGCACATAAAACTTGTTTTAGGTGTGGAAAAGGTTAATAAAAAGTTACCCCCTAATGTGTTGTCTGGCAAATGTCATATGAAGAGAGAGCTGAAGAACATTTCAGCAGTCTTTAGTCTACAGAAAAGCTACTGATTTTTAATTTAAAAAACTGAGCAAATATGACCTGTAAGAAATATTTTTTTCCTCGCAGTTTCATTCTACTCTTTTGGGTTTCATCCTTTTTATTATTTTACTTCACTAGGAACTAACCTGTAGTGATGGGTCTCCATTTGTCATGACATAGGTTTATTTCTTCTTTCACTCCATTTTAGTCCTCCCTCATCTAGCCCAGACAATACAGTAACAATCTTAAGAGCAGAGGTCACAGACCGCAGTTCCTTTGAAACCCAGTATACAGTACATTTATTTATTTATTTAGACAGTTTTGTATACCGCCTTATCCTTCAATCAAAGCGGTCACAACACAATTGGGGGATACATTTAACACGCAGGGATATGAGACACACACTAATACTTACAGGGAACATGGGCAATGGAGGGTTAAGTGGCTTGCCCAAGACCACAAGGAGCATCTGTGGGACTAGAAACCCCAGTGTGCCCTGAACTTGACCAGTAGGTGTCACTCTTGAGCTGTGACTCCCTCCCATCCAGGAGATTGTGAGCAAGGATAAAATTAGGGCTTCTATTCTTAGGCGTTCATAACTTGGAAATGTATGTGTTTATTTTCCAGTTAATTATGGGTTCTATGAGAGCAAATAAATTGGTGTTTTGGCAGTGCAGGTACTATTGTTAAGTACCTTTTCTAGTTAGATCAAGTAAGTATATTTGTGCAGCTGATGAGTCGTCAGCGCAGAAAAGGCTCTAGAATAGAGTGGAGAATCTAAGACAGGCAGGAAGAGAGGTGAAAGAGTACTAAAGAGAGTGATATTTTTCCAGTCTTTATCCAATAAACACTTATTTTATTTTATTTAGCCCTGGGGTATTTTATTGGTGTTTGTCAATTAGCACCTAAAATCAGAAGCTCTAGACATAATCTCAAACAGCATAATCAGAGCATAGTCTCTTAGTTGTAATGTGATTGACTAGGCTTGAAAAGTCCTTGGACTGTATGACATGTCAGCATTCATAAAAAAAAAACAAAAAATTCACTCTACTATAAATACACATAGGCTAGGTATCAACATTCCATATCAATAAACAATCTTATCACAGGTATTAAAAAGAGGAGAAAAAATTTCAGAATGCACAGATCAGGCAGGTATAGCAAAACATACCTATGCCATCATCCATCACATCAACAGCCAAAAAAAACCCTCTTCAAATTTTCACATTCATCATTTATCAACATTATATATTTTTAAAGTTTAGCTTTTTAAAATATAACAGTGCTCTCTTCTAAAGCATGTCAACCAAATACTTACCTGAAGCAGTCTCCATAACACATTCAAATCTCAAAAGCTTCAAACTGAACACCCCGACGCCAACAATCCTGTCGACTAAGTATTTCACATAGTGCTTTTTCAAGGGGTCCCAACAAACATGAAATGTCCAACTGACTGCCAATATTGCTCAACATGCTTGATAGCTCAAACCGGCCGGCCGGCTGGCTATCAAGCCAATGGATGATGGCATAGGTATGTTTTACTAAATCTGCCTGATCCGTGTATTCTGAAGCCTTTTTTCTCCTCTTTTTAATACATGTGATAGGGTTGTTTATTGATATGGGATGTTGATACCTAGCCTATGTATATTTATAGTAGAGTGAATTTTTTGTTTTTTTGAACCTAGTTCGTTTCACTCTGAAATTGACTTTTTTTTTGACTGCGGCAGCATTCATCAATACTTTTTTACAATATGGATTAATAGAAAGAGTAATTGTTACCACAAATGTTTCTGCTGCATCACCAACCAGCCCAGCAATAGCAGAGACATGTAACTCGGGTCCATAATAAGAAGGTCCAGTACTAGTGTATTTGCCAAAAATAGCTTCTTCTTTCATCACACTTCCAACTGCAAGGGGGAGTTTGATGCTCCTAAAAATGGAGGAAACAGAAATTATAGGTTGTTGCTGCTGCTGAATCTTTTTCTAAAATATGGAACCTAGCACTGTTGTAAATATCCATCTCCAGTCTGCAGTTCAATATTCTTTATAGGTGAGTCAAATAACAGGTTAAATGATTTGATTGATACTATCATATGTAAGGGACTCTGTTAACATGATTAATGTCCTCCATGATCTTTCTATGCAGGACCAGGATATTATATTGGTTACTATGGACACTGGAGGGCTGCAACCCAGTCTGGTTTTCTGGATATTGCTAATGAAGATTCATAAAAATATCTTTGCATACAGTGGTAGCAGGGCATGCACATATATCTCGTGCATTTTTATTAGGAATCTCCTGAAAATCTGACTGGTGTGTGACCCTCTAGGTCTGTTGTTTGATGCTCCTAACCTAGAGGAAAGAAACTTTTGTCATCAGAACTATAGTTTGGAACAATCAGGAAACCAAAGTAGTTTTTGTTTTTCTTTAACAGCCTTTATATCATCTGTCAATACATTTCAAGAGAGATTCTAAGAGACAGCCAATGTCCAGTGGAGTTGAGAGAGATTTATGTATCTTGAGAAATACAAATACTGTGGGATAGCAGAAAGGGAAACAATGAGAAATTCTACCTCAACTCTAGTAAGAACATTTTCTTCGAGGCCACTTTCTTTTTCAGCTGTCTAGTAGAGTCACCCCTGAGCACTTTACAGAATGCATTGTCATTTAACTGTCTCGCTACTTCCTTTACATAGTTTGTGGTGTTCATAAATATTGCCTCACTATTATCCTTAGGTTTTATAACCATTTCTCTGTTGTTCTTCAACCTCATAAGTGTTATTTTTTCATTCTTCATCATATCATAATATATATTGGGGGGGGGGGGGAGTTCTGCTCCTCCATGAAAGTAAAATCCTTACTTGATAAATTAACAATATATTGGTTCAAATAAGCAATGTCTATCTGTATGGTCTCCTTTTTGTCCCCCTTTCTCTGCCTATCTGCCTCTTTGGGAATCCTGTCCATCTGAATTCCAGCGTTCTCCTTGGAAGTGACCCAAGTTTGTGACCTCCTCCTTTCCAAAGTTGTTTCATGCAAAAAAGCTTTTGTTTATCCTTCAGTGGAAATCTAAAAAGGCAGGCAGGTGGATAAAAATCTTCACCTGAGTCACTCCTCCTAGCCCTCTAATCATTATTTTATGCTGCCTCTCACTTATCTTGTTCATGCTGCCTGAAACTAACTCTCCTCTTTGGTACAATGCAATGTGTGCCTTCGAGTCAGTCCTGACTCCTGGCGACCCAGAAGCTCCTGGGTTTTCTTGGCAGTGTCACCGGAAGTAGATTGCCAGGCCTTTCTTCTGAGGCAGTGGAGGGTTAAGTGACTTGCCCAAGGCCACAAGGAGTGCTAGCGGGAATCGAACCCTGGTTGCTTGGTTTCCAAGCCAGTGCTCCTCTTTGGTATTTCCTGTCTATTCTCACCCCTTCTACTCAGGGACTTATCAAGGGTTGTGCAAGCAAGGTGGCCACACAGGACACAAATATGGAAGGGGCACCAATGTCATTGCTGGTTTCCCAGGAAGCCCGACCAGAAAAGTTTTCTGCACATGGATGGGTGTTGGGGGAAGGGGGAAGAGCGCCAGGTGCACGAGGCGCATGAGGCAAATTTCTAGTTTGGTACGGTACTGCTTCTACTCCCCAGGTAAACAAAATCTTCCTCATCTCAACTGAAATTCTGGAATTTCATTTTTATCAATTCTTTCCTAGACTTTTATTATCTTCTTCAATAAGTACTTCACAGCATAAATCTTTTTATTTTCAAAATTCAATTCATTATCAATCTCTGTTTTTCTTTTTGATATGTTAATTAACAAAAGCATGAGGTCCAATAAGCATTTATTTAGGATGGAATTCCAATATTTATAAAACCTTATCATCCAAATGCATCCTTGGACCTTTATAAATCAGTAATGCCATTGGGATCATCTTCTCACTGCAACATTCCAGGAGGGTGGCTGAATGTAATTCTTCTTTCATCAATTTTTTGCTCATCAAACTGTTTCCTCCCAGTGGCCGATATCTTCCTCTAGGACATCCTTCTCATGAAAAACAGAGTCTATTTGAAGCATGTTTTGGAGTACATCATCTCCATAGCAAATAACATTCTTCCAAGGAGAGAAGGAAGAAATAATATGTTACCACGAGTCTAAAAAAGAGACAAAATCTCCCGCAAGGGTAAACCAGAGGAAACACAGTGTAGATTTCTTTGGGATGTTATTATCCAAACATCCCAAAGAAACCCTATATGGCCATGTTTTGGCGCTAAGCCTTTGTCACGGGTACAATCACAACATGTCTCCACACCTTTCTCTTATGAAATGTTTGTTCGGCGTCTTTAGGTCTAGGATGGGATGGAATCCTTCTCTATTTTATTCATCAGGAAATACCTAGAGTAGTATTCCTTTCCTTCTTCCCCTAGAGGAATGGGCTTGACAACCTCAGCCTCTAGAAAGGATGTTGATCTCCTTTCATAACATCACCTGATGCCGAGAGTTTCTTCAACTTGCAATATGGGTAAGCTGATGGAACCTTTGAAAGATTTAGAAGGTATCCTAGCCACACCAAGGCCCAGCAATTTGTTTAAAGTTCTAGTCCCTCTCCTAACAAAAGATCATTCAGTATGAACAGTAAACAACTGGTTATGCTCTTTGCAGGCAGTTAAAACCGCACCTCTGGAAGTGTTTGCTTTTTCCTTTACCTGCTGTGTGCTTCTGTTGGTTCCTGCTGAGGTGCTGCACTGATTGGATCAGCTGCTAAGGGCTATAAAATCTCCAGCCCCACCAGGGGACACTGAAATGTTTGCTTTTTCCTTTACCTGCTGTGTGTTCTCCTAGGACAAGCAGGATGAGTCAGCCACACTTGGTGACATCATCCGACGGCGCCGAGACGGAAGTACTCTCCATAGCTCAGAAGGGCTTTGCCCTTCTGAGCATGGGCCACCTGGCCCCACCCCCTGCCCACCCCTAGCTAGCCAGTTTCAGTTCTTCCGCCTTGCCAGCAAGACGGACCTCTCTACTCTCCACTGAAATTCCACAAATACTACACTATTCCAAGAGGAATCCTTTCCTTACTTTAAAAAAAATAAATGCTTTTAATGCTGTTTCAGATTATTCTCTTTCAGATCTCTTCCAAACAGAGATGGCTGGGATCCCCGTGCCTGCCCACCATGTACTTACAACCTAGAGTAATGGCTCAGCAGCAAGAGTCTTGCCTAATGGCTCTGAGGTTTGAAGTGCAAGGCCTCCTCCTCTGTTAGAAAGGCAGCTAGTATTCTTATGCAGTTACGGAACTCTACCGCTGCAGCCTCTGCCGTTGGGATGTGCCTCTAAGGCCCCATCCCCAGTCATGCCGCATGTATCCCCCTCCTATCCTGGATATGCGACTGATCTCGACGAGGCTCGGCGCTGGAGGCACCCCGGGGCCCCTCCCAGCTGCCTCTTAATTCTTCTATCTCTTTGTACCTGAGCAATT
Source organism: Ichthyophis bannanicus (assembly GCA_033557465.1). Taxonomy (NCBI): domain Eukaryota; kingdom Metazoa; phylum Chordata; class Amphibia; order Gymnophiona; family Ichthyophiidae; genus Ichthyophis; species Ichthyophis bannanicus. The sequence goes on from CM066034.1 coordinate 945,373,079, forward strand.
TCCCTAACTCCGTTCGGATGTTTTTCTTCTTTCTTTCAGATTCGGAACACATGCCTCTTCTCCAAGCTGGAGCTAGGCTGGGGCACATCACCCGATGGACATGTGCTCAGCGTTCCTCTGCTGTGGCATGTGCCGCTGACTTCTCTCCTGCTGTACCATGGGCCGAGCGCATGAGAATGACTGAGCGCCTGAGAATCGGGCTGGAAGAGGAAGCTCCAGTCGCAATCGCCTGCGCGGCAGTCCAGGATGTGCCTAATAAGGCCTCCATCCCCGGCTAGCCAGCCTTACCTCTCTCTCTGCTCCTTAGCAGAAGCGCAGGATCCCGGTCGTCTCGATAGAAGAGAAGGAATCCAGAGAATGGCTTAAGTGGGCTAAGCGGATGCCCCCTCGGCAACCCGGGACGTGCCGAGTAAGGCCTCCGTCCCCGGACTTCTGCCGCTCTGCATCCCCTCACACGTGGGGACCATGGGAGCGGCCATCTTCTCCAGCCACTACCGCTGTATCTGGAGATGAGGTCAGCAACCCACCCCGCCCCACGGCACCATTGGCTAAGCGGAACCCCGCCCCTCGGCGCCATTGGCTGAGCCGAGCCGAGCCAAACTCCCTCGGCGCCATTGGCTGAGCCAAGCCAAACTCCCTCGACGCTATTGGCTGAGCCAAGCCAAACTCCCTCGGCGCCATTGGCTGGCAACAATCCTAGTGTCCGCGCCATTGGCTGAAGCTCTTCTCAGTGTCAGCTGCCGGCCTCCCTCCCTGACTGAAACTGAGCTGTCGGCTCCTGCACCGTTGCGATGCTGGCTCTAACTTCCCCAACACACCGGCTTGGATCCACAAACCGCTGCTTCTGAGGTTGCTGTGTGTTGGACAGCGTGAGATCAATGCTCAAGAGACCCTGGGCCCTCTGTCTCCAGATGCCTCTTAGCTTAGCAAAACGCCCGATACCACTGGCTGTTGCTCCCAGCAGACCAAATAAGGCTCAATCAACCTGTTGCAATCGGAGTTGAGGTAAGCTGCGGTGTCTGGGGCAGCCTCCCAGTTTTCCCCTCTCTCAAGGCTCTCCTTCCCCAGGGATCCATGGCGAGGAGCAGATGAGAACCAGAGCCCCTTGCTCCACTCTCAGTGTCAGATCCGGGCGCAACACCGAAGCAGATGGAGACGCCTCCCTCCGCTCCATCGCACTCCCGCTCTCCGTGCCGACACCGGAGCAGCCAGAGGGCTTCTTCTTAGAACCAACACAATTGCAAGCGAGTGCCTCGGGAAACACAGCCAGTGTGTTCTAGAGCACTGCGCCGCCATCTTCAGCATGTGAGCGTGTCGGCTGATCAGCGCTGGCTGATTTGCCTCACCACTATCAGCCACCGATGCCGGAGCAGCCAGAGGGCTTCTTCTTAAAACCAACGCAAAGGAGCACCTCGACACACACAGCAGTGTGCTCTAGAGCACTGCGCCACCTTCAGCATGTGAGCGTGTTGGCTGATTGGCGCTGGCTAATCTCCTCACCGCTAATCAGCGCTGCCAGAAACCGCATAGACACTGTGTCGTGAGGCCTGCAGTCCAACACCAGCGCAGTCGCACTGCCTCAACATCAGATGGCCTCGCATGGAGATAGAGCGTGTTGGCTCACGCCAATCGATCGCTCAGACTGCGGCAACAGTGGCAAACAGCACAGCTTCCTGACCATCAGCGGATCAGTGCTGACTTATGAACGAGTGGCGTTTTCCAGGGCAGAGGCACGTTCGTGCAAGTATGGCCCCCTCACACGCTACTATGCTAGGGTTTCTCTCTCATCCCCCAAACCGGAGCCCCAGGGCACCACATCGCCGCAAGCCGCAACTGCCTCCTACCCGGGGAGGGCGCTTCTTGGATTCCTTCCCGCTGTATCAAGATTGGGATACCCTGGAGACCAGATGATGACCGGCACCTAATTCCCAAACACAACGCATTGCTGTAACACATGGTTGATGACTTCAGGGCCAGTGGTCATAGGTCCAATCCCACAGTGGCTCGAGTTCAAGGCACTCCTAAGTCGGAGGCCTTGGTTACGCCCGTTACCTCTGGGCTGTTCCCCATATAGGGACCTAATATCAGACACTGCCGTTCCCCACGAGGCATGGGGGAAGACTCTTGTCCTGTAGCCCGGGGTCACAGAGTGAGACCGGTTCCTACCGCATGTCGGGTACCCAGCTCCGACTGCTGCCAGGTAGCCAGCAGGAGTTTTCAATTCACCACAGCCTGCTGCATCGAGGCTTCTCTCTTCCCAGACGGCCCGAGATGGCATCTCTACACTCTCCCATCCTGTTCACAAATCAGTTCGGTCTGCTTTACCCACAGCAACAGTCAGAGGCACTAGCCCTAGGAAGGGCTCGGCACAAACAGCCATGGGGGGGACCTTACATCAGCAGCAGTGGTGTAGTACAATGGTTAATACACGGACTGATGGGACAGGGGTCATAGGTTCGACTCCCCAGTGCACCCAATGAATAAGGCTGGCCGAGGCATCGCCACGTTTGCAAGCTACAGCCCTCATTGGTGAAACTACAGCAAGGGTGGCATTGTGGTACAGTACACACAGCCTGCGTGTTCAGAAGCAGAAGGTCTCAGGTTCAAATCCCAGCTGTGGCCCCCCCCCTCCCCCGGGTGACACATTCACTCTATTCCCACTTGCAAGGACGGCACAAAGGCCTGCATCCTCTGTCTTGTGACGCGCGTGGCTTCCCACCAGCGACAGAGAAACGACCCCCCCCCCATCAGAACCAGAGTATGGTTTCTGTCTCACATTATGCACGCGTCATTACGGATCCTGCGTGGAGGAATCAGATAAATGAATAAGTAAATAGATACATCAAATATCAAGGGCGCGAGGCTTCATGACGCTCTATCAGAACACCTTTCCGGCATTGCCTATTGACACGGCTTCGGCCACTCTCGATATCACTCTGGGCGAAGCTTGGGACATTCTCAATGGGGGCACGAGCCTAGTGGTTAGGACCATGAGGCGCGCGCCAAGTGGTCAACACCGCTGCATAGTGCCTGTAAGTGGGCAAGTCTCCTTGCTGCATGCATCAGCAAGTGCATACACCAGCAGTCGCACTAAGAAGCCATCCTGCCTTCCTTCTATCTTCCCTCCAACAAATGATCTTTATACTAGCAGCCAAGGGCCTACCGACAGGAGGCCTGGCACTTGACTTAGTGATGCTTCAGCTCCCAAAGCACATGGCAGCAATCAGCTCCCAAAGCACATGGCAGCAATTGGATGTTTTCTCCTTTCCAGGTTGCACCATCTAGACCCCTCCCAGGAATCCTCCGGGGCCTCACCTCTACTGTAGATTGCAGTAAGCACCACCCGTTGCACTCTCCCACCACCATGTCAGGGAGAGCTACATGTCTCAGGAGGGACCTAACAGGAGTTATCCAGCCTCCGGTAGCCCAGCATCATCCTCAATCAGCCAATGCGTGAGCCGAAACGAAATTGCATTGTTAAGTGCCGTCGAGTCGCTGTCACCTCTTGACGTCCCGCTGGATAGTTGCCAAAATTTGTATTCTGACTTCTGTCAGGCAGCTCATTGTGGCACACAGGCACCCCCAGCTGCTGTGATTATATAGCCCCCCTTTACGTTAATCGATCTGGCCAAGCAGGACGCCCCTTCTCCAAAGGTCTCTCTTGCAGGACGATCTCCGACCAAGAAACCTATTGAACCACTAAACTTGTGGGGCACTCATCCAACGCACAGTCCTCCAGGACTGAGCCACTTCCCAGATCAGTTGCACACCACGCTTCTTGGGAGGAACGGAGCCCCACGGAAACAGGATAACACACGGGCGCATGTTAACACACCAGCATCAAGGGAACCAACCCTGTTTCCTTCTGCACAGGACTCCCATTCTCCAAGGAGGCCCTGTTGATAACTAACTACAGCACCTTCTGCCTGCACCAGACAGGAGCCTTAGTCAGGTAGGAAACTTCATGCAGCTGGGGGGGCAGGGTAGCTCCTGTACTGGCAGCCATTAATATGATCTATGCTCATATGATAGTGGGGGTTTCCCACTTTTTCTTTGTTTAAATTTCTTAAGTTTGGAACCATTTTGAGGTTTGTTAAGTATGGGGTCTAACTAAATGGGGTGAATATGAATATGTTATTGGGATTATATGTGGTTTATTTTCTTGTGTATTTCGTATTTCCCCCCTTTTTTCTCTTTGTATTCTTTTTCAATTGTTGTATTGGAAACTTAAATATAAAATAAAAAAAAAAAAAAAAAAAGGAAACTTCATGCACTGGCTCCAGACTCAACGCCCTCCCCTCATGCATACCGTGCCGGGGACCGGTAGGGTGAAACCGCCACCCGGTCTTTCTGACAACACCGCTACCTCGGATGCCACTTCGGCCGAGCAGTTCTCGCCACGGCGCAGATGCCAGCAGCGATGCACAAGCAGGCAGGGAGTGGGCTATGCACCCTGAATGCAGGGTATGACTGGATTCAAGCCTGCAGTACGGCTGTGCACAGTATTCTGTTCCCAGCAGTGACCAATCTAGGTCATGTTCCCCGGTTCCTCTGTTATCCCGCTATGCTAACGGTCCTCATTATCCTCAAAAAAAAAAAAAAAAAAGAAGAGAAGCCCCTCTTAGTCATGATGGGTTAATGCCCCATTTTGCACCACCTGCGTGGCCAGCTATGGCAATCCGTTGCCCAGTGAAATCATCATACCATTGCTTCTTCTTCACAGTGAATACTACTGCGGTGTACCTATATCTGTTACCGCACAGGCGTGCCCTGTTATCGCACCCTCTGCACATGCGCGCATCGCGACAGCGGTGACCCCGCCCTACTACCACTGCTCGATGGCATGCATCGCGACTGCGGTGAATCCCGCCCTACGAATACTGTTCGATGGTGAATCCCGCGCTACCGGTGCTCAATGTGTCTACATCTCTGTTACCGCACAGGTGTGCCCTGCAACTGCACCCTATGCACAGGCGTGCTTCATGACTGTGGTGAATCCTGCACTACTATTGCTCGATACTGAATCCCACACTACTATTGCTCGATGGTGAATTCCGAACTACTACTGCTTGATGTGCCTACATCTCTCTCACCAAACAGGTGTACCTTATAACTACACCCTCTACATGTTGTAAAGCCAGCATACGGGTAACTTCACCCTCTGCACATGTGCGCATTGCAACTGCAAGCCCTTACGGGAAAGGACCTTTTAACTGCGCCCTCTCACAATGCTGCTACAGCACATGTTTGCATAGCCACTGCAGTCCGACGGCTTCCTGTTGCAACAGACTGCTCCACAAAGGCGCATACTATCCCTGAATAAGTGTCTCGGCCTTCCCCCATCCACTACAGCGCATGGCAGCTTGGGAGGCACCAAGTGTGGCTGACTCATCCTGCTTGTCCTAGGAGAAAACGGAGTTACTTACCTGTAACTGGAGTTCTCCGGGGACAGCAGGATAAGTCAGCCACACATATCCGCCCACCTCCCCTAGTATGGGGTCGGCCTCCGTCCTGGTGCCTGCCTCCTAGCAGCAAAAGGCTCAGCTAGTGACGAACTGGCTAGCTAGGGGCGGGCAGGGGGTGTGGCCAGGTGGCCCATGCTCAGAAGGGCAAAGCCCTTCTGAGCTATGGAGAGTACTTCCGTCTCGGCGCTGTCGGATGACGTCACCAAGTGTGGCTGACTTATCCTGCTGTCCCCGGAGAGCTCCAGTTACAGGTAAGTAACTCCATTTTTCTGTTGGTCCCTGCTGAGGTGCTGCACTGATTGGATCAGCTGCTAAGGGCTATAAAGTCTCCAGCCCTACCGCAGGACGCGGTCGCGGGCATCCCTCGGGCGCGTGCCCGAAGAGGCATGACCAAAGGGGCAGGTCACGCCCCTTTGGCGCCTCTTCGGCGCACGTAGGCGTAAGGAGGCTTTTCCCCTGGTATGGGGAAATGGAAGAAGTAGTAGCTACCAACTGTTCTTCCGAAAGTGGTTAAATCCATTGGTCCAATGGATGCCCATGTCGTGGTGGGCAAGGCGTTAGCTGAGGCTTCGGCCTCAGGGGATAATCGTTTGAACATGTCGGCTGTGAGTACTTCCTCCTCCTTGTCCTCCCCGAGCAAACAGGGTTTATCTCCACCCATCTCTGAGCTTCAACAAAAGCCTGGTGAAGCTTGTCAGACGGCTGCCTGGGTGAGAATCTTCACAGTCTTGACAAGTGCATATCTCTATATGATTTGCAAGGTATTGTGGACAATGTAGTTCATTCAAACTAGACACAGCTGCTGACAATAATTTAGTTGTGCTCTTGGGTAAAGCCAATAAGATATTTATTTATGGGGTTATTTCTCCCAACACAGATATGCTTGGTAGCACATACATCAGGTTACTTACTTTCAGTGTTAACTTGGAAAAACAAAGACAAAATCAGGAAAACAACAAATGAAAAGCCACAAAGCAAGAAACAAACTGTTCTTTTCAGGTTAACTTCTGATTACTTCCCACATAGATTCAGAAGTGATTCTCTCCTAGCTCACAAGCAATTAGGTAAGGCTTAATTGCTAGCAGTCACCAGCTGAAACCCCTTAGCTGGCTTGCCTTCCACTGTGTGGGTCAAATCCTGCTTCAGGAGCTTTTCTGAGTAGATTAAAGAACAAATTTGTATTTCTTTGTGATGGTTGCTGTACTTTATAACAGAAAGTTACCAACGGAATTTAGACAGAGAACAGTCCATATAAATAGGATCTTCATCTGCTATTATTCCCCCTTGTTCAACAAGCATGGGTTCAATATCATGGATTGGCACAGATGAATCTCTCAATGGAGCACTTTCAGGAGAATACTTGTTTCCCTGCTGTCTTTCAAGGTTATAGCTAGGGCATAGATCAGTGTTCATACCTGAGCTTCCATTGCTGTTAGAGTTTCTCTCTATATAGCCTGGCCAGTATGTAGTCCAGTTCTTATGTCCAGCCTTCCAATCCAGATCCCTGGATACTGGATCTCTCTTCACATACCTTCTGGCACGGGTCTTAGGGTCCCTTCCACGTGCAGCCGTCTCCCTCACAGGTAGCGTCTGGAGATTCCTAGCTCTGCAGCACCATTCCTCTGGCTTTCCCCAGTCCAATGGTGTATGCTGGCCCTTGGAATACCTCCCAGTATACGTACTGCTTTGGACTCTTCTAGACCTCTCAAAGGCTTTTCTCCTCTTTCTTCTCCAGAGGGTTTCTTTCCCTCTCTGTCCGTCCGGTTTGGCTTCTGCTTCTGATGATCCTTCAGATGAAACTGATGATCCTTCTCTGGATATCCAAGGTGATCATGAAGATGGTCATCTGTAGAATAAAGTCTACTTTTACCCTGCTTAGATGAGTGCTCCTCCCTAACACAGCGCAGCTGTGCTGAATCAGGCCCTGCCCTTTGAGATGAGTGCTTAGGGATTACCTCATAGCCCTCCTGATTGAACACACGTTTCCCCACTTCAGCTCCTCTAATGGCTGTTGGAAACCTGGTGCATTCTGGGACTGGTAGTCTTTTATGGCAAAATTCTGTTTTCTTATTTCTACCAGAACTGACAGGTTGCTTGTTCAGAGTCACTTCACCTTTTCTATAGCTCCTTCCTGAGCTATGATAAGCTTCCTTATCACAAGCTTCCCCGGTGGTCTCCACGGAGAAGGCTAAACCAGGTGTAACTTCGCTGTCTTCTTTTTTGAAACTTGACTCAAATTTATCATTGATGTCTCCTCTACCATCTGTGATTGAGTTGCCTTCTCTTTCTGTATCCCAAGTTCCTCCTCCGGATGTTTCCCTGAGAGATATTTGGTCAATAGTGTCTCGTATGGAGTCCACATTGGCAGTCTCTTTGAAAAAAGTATACGATTTCTCTAAGGAGACAGTATTGAAGTTTGCTGATCATGAAGAAAAACTTTTAACGTTAGAGAAATGGGTGGATATTCAAGAATCTACGTTTGTGACACAGAATGATTTTTGTGCTAAAATGTCTTATGATTCTGTTTGTTTGCATCGTCAGGATGAGTTTTTGGAAAATTCTTTACGGTCCCGAAATTTACGTTTTTTGAATTTTCCAAAAACACATTACTTATCTCCTATAATTCTTTTACAGAAGTATTTTAAAGAGATATTATTGTTTGAAGATGCTGACTCATTTAAAATTTCCAAGTTATTCTATCTGCCCCCAGGGAGGCTTGAGAAGGGAGGGAATTGTGATGAACCTGCTGTTTCTTGGGAAAGCTCGACTCCTTTTTCATTAGATATTTCTGATTTCATTGAATCCGAAACTGACGATATTCCCTGCAGAGCTACGCTTTTGGTTACTTTTTTGTTGGAAATGGATTATGTGATAAGGAAGCTTATCATAGCTCAGGAAGGAGCTATAGGAAAGGTGAAGTGACTCTGAACAAGCAAAGTAATAAGAAATAAGAAAACAGAATTTTCCCATAAAAGACTACCAGTCCCAGAATGCACCAGGTTTCCAACAGCCATTAGAGGAGCTGAAGTGGGGAAACGTGTGTTCAATCAGGAGGGCTATGAGGTAATCCCTAAGCACTCATCTCAAAGGGCAGGGCCTGATTCAGCACAGCTGCGCTGTGTTAGGGAGGAGCACTCATCTAAGCAGAATAAAGGTAGAGTTTATTCTACAGAGAATCATCCTCAGTATAATCCTCATCATCTTCATGATCTTGGACAGCTTCATCATCTAGAGGATCATCAGAAGCAGAAGCCAGAGCGGACGAACAGAGAGGGCAAGAAACCCTTTGGAAGAAAGAAGAGAAAAGCCTTTGGGAGATCTAGAGGAGTCCGGAGCAGTACGTATACTGGGAGGCATTCCAAGGGCCAGCATACACCATTGGACTGGGGAAAGCCAGAGGAATGGTGCTGCAGAGCTAGGAATCTCCAGACGGTACCTGTGAGGGAGACGGCTGCACGTGGAAGGGACCCTAAGAACCGTGCCAGAAGGTATGTGAAGAGAGATCCAGTGTCCAGGGATCCTGTTTGGAAAGCTGGACATAAGAACTGGACTACATACTGGCCAGGCTATATAGAGAGGAACTCTAACAGCAATGGAAGCTCAGGTATGAACACTGATCTATGCCCTAGCTATAACCTTGAAAGACAGCAGGGAAACAAGTATTCTCCTGAAAGTGCTGTTTGTTGTTTGATACACTGCTAAGAAAATATTAGCTAAAGCCTACAGAAAAGACCAGTTTGTTACCAACCAGGTCTTTATTCTTTTGCTTTGATTGCCTGATAAGTTCAAATGTTGTTTTCCTGATTTTGTTTTTCCAAGTTTAACACTGAAAGCAAGTAACCTGATTTATGTGCTACCAAGCATATCTGTGTTGGGAGAAATAACCCCATAAATAAATATCTTATTGGCTTTACCCTCAAGCACAACTATTTATTGTGAGCAGCTGTGTCTGGTGTGAATGGACTGCATTGCCCACAATCCCTTGCCAATCATATTGATATATGCACTTGCCAAAACTGTGAACATTCTCACCCAGGCAGCCGTCTGACAATAAGGATAAAGTTTTGTGGGCACATTTTCTTAAGAAAAATGAAAAACTTTGTGGGCAAACCATTCAGGTGTTCCCTGATGTTTCCAGGGTAACTCAAACGCGGCGTAAGTCTTTTATCGAGATTCGTCCTCGAGTTCTGGCTTTAGGAGCAACTTTTCATCTAAAATTTCCTTGTAAATGTTTTATAGTGTTTCAAGGCCGGAAGTATATTTTCCAGGAGGCAGAACAATTGTCAGAATTTCTAGATAGTAAAATTTAAGTTTATTTTTTTCCTTTTGTTTTTTTTTGCCTGTTTAGCTCAAAGATTAGTTAAATGGAGTTTTATATTTACAGGAATCAAGTGGCACATTTTTTCTATCTATTCTGTGATATCGTTTGGCTGTTCACTTCCTTGATGTGGACTAACTGTATTTCTTTTTGTATAATTATTGGCGTCATTTACTGTATGGTTATGATGTTTTCCCTTTTATATTTTTCATTGTATATTTGAAAATATTTCATAAATAAATAATAATAAAAAAACCACACCTCTAGTTTTGGCTGAAGAGCAGGTTGGGACTTCTGGACTGCTGATGAGGATGTGCATGAGATCCTGGCCTAGGTTGGGAACAATGTGAGGGAGGAGTATACCTATGGCTATGAGAGCTGTAGGACTTTCTTTGCCCTCCTAGATGAGGAGGAGACCAGGTTAGATGAGAGCCTGGAGAGGGTTTTAAAGATGCCACTATGCCACTTAATCATGGTTTCAGTTTCCTGCACCTTATTCCTGAAGAGATTCCCTCCATGGCATGGCATATCAGCGAACCTTTTCTGGACATCTGTTCTTAGGTATGAGGCCCAAGGACATGACAGTCTCTGATCACCAATATTCATTGAGGAAACTCTTGATACTGTATCGAAAATAGGAGAGGTCACTTGGACTATGTATTTTATGCACTCCATCCCTTTGCCCTCTAGTGTTTGGAGTTGCTTAGCCTTCTCTAGAGGCAGGTTATCAGTTAACTCCTGAATCTATTTCAAAATATTATGCAAGTACATGCTCATGAAAAGCTGGTAGGATGCTATGTGGGAGGTAAGCATGGCATTCTGAAAGCACTTCCTCTCAAAAGACTTCAACATCGAGACTCTCTCTCTAGGGGCACTGAACAGGGGTCTTGGAAATTTTGGCTCTTTTGATAGCAGATTCAACCTCCATAGAATGATGAGGTGGCTGTAACTTTTTGAATCTGGGAGCCTTTTTTTTCTTTTATTAACTATTCAGTAAAGTTTTACAAACAATGAAAAGTAAAGCAGAAAATCAGGAAATTCATTATGAATAAGAATCAAATTTACAGCAAACACCTAAGTAAATCAAAGTCCACATCCCGGAGATGTTTGCTGATCAAACGAAAGACCAAATTAAACACAACGACCTTTAAACATAGTTGTACTGAACAAAAGAATACAAACCATATAAATGCAAAAATCAAGAATCTTTCCCCCGCAGAAACTCCTCTAATTGAATTGGATCAAAAAAGACATACCTAACACCCTGATAGCTCACTAAACATTTGCAGGGGCATTTAAAAAAAAAAGAAAGCCCCCAAGGCCAAAACCTTAGGCTTGAGTCCCAGAAAGATCTTCCTTCTCATCTGGGTGACTCCACTGACATTGGGAAAAACATTTATAGGCTGCCCACAGAAAAAGGACATTCATTTTTTGAAAATGCAACTTCAAAATTCTATTCTGATCGGCCTCTAGAGAGAATTGTACTAGCAGAGTAGCTCACTTGGGAATGTTATCTACTGATGACTCAAGAAATGCCAATAGATCAATACTATCAGCAGAGGATATCTGATCCATCGCACCCTTGACAAATAGTAAATAGTTGATAACATTATAGATTCAGGCTGTGCTATGAGCAAAACTCCTTTAAGGTAGTTATGAAACAGAAGCAACAGTGTCAAATACCTAGTCAAAGAAAAATTCAATAATCGTAAATTATTCCCCCTAGCCAAGTTCTCCATATTTTCAAGTTTCCTGTGAACTGTGATACCGCAAGCCCTCTGATGCAAGAAAGGAAACTTTTAAATCTTGAAAAAAACAGGATTTGCCTGCAATTACGAGAAGGGACACATAGAGGGAGCAGGAGAACAAACCTGAAAGTGGAAGAACCACACCTCTATGGGCAGGACTCAGAAGCAGCTGCTCTGGATTTAAGTAGGAACAGAGCACTGCAAGAGGGAGAGCCAAGAGAGAGAGAGCTGAGAGAGCCAAGAGAGGCAAAGGTGCCAGGAAGGCAGTCAAGAGAGCCAGAAAGGCAACAGAGAAACCCCGAAGGGAAGAACCCAGAGGAGAAGCACAGGAGGAGGCAAGGAGCTTGGCAGAGACCTTCATGTGGAGAACAGGAGGCAGTGCCAAGGGAAGCTCCAGAGGCCAGACTCAGAGACCGAGGTGAGGTCACTGACAAACCCAGCAGAGCTAAAGGAAAGGAAGCTACTGGGAGAGCAGGCCTAGAGAAAGGCCATACACAACTTCAAGGGGCAGTATCACGGACTGCAGCCAAGGAAGGAAGTGCTTATCCCTCCGGTTGGAGAAGAAACCTTCAAGAGAAAAAAGGTACTTTTAAAAGCTTTTACAAAAGTAACTTGAAAGATAAAGGAAAAGTTCATAGCCTTGAGAGAAAGGATATACCTGGAGCACAAAACTCTCAGACTAGGCCTCAAGCCTTTTTCAAGAAGCCTAGAGAGGAACAAAGGGCTAGTTTTTATCTGGACAATAAGGACTGTTTTAAACCAGATATAACTGATAAGTTTTACAGGAAAAAGTTTAATGTTGCCAGAGAATGGAAGGAGCAAACTTTTAGTCCTGAAACAACAACAAGCCCAGGGAGATATACTAGACCTAAAAGCCGACGCCCCAAACTCCCAAGCCAGCACTGGGATACAGTATGGCATGCTTTTAGGAAACCAGGTTTTAATATCCAAGAGATCTCAGAGACCTCAGTTTCAGATCCCATAGACATGGAATGGCTGCCAGGGGAATCTGAGAGCAGTGAAGATATAGAACCAATGGAATGTGACTTTTGCACAAGAAGATATCTTTGAGTAAAAGGCAAACAAATCTAAAATGTGCAAACTGTACTGGAAAGTTTATGCTTTAAGTTGGTGAAGGAACCATGTTATTTTGAGTGTTTTGCTGACTCACGTTTTGATGCAACTGAATTTATGTTCTGTTACTCATTACCTCATATTTTGAATTTCTTCATGCGAAAAGGGGAAATAAAAGCCTTTTTGAACCCTACACTTGGCAAGAGTTACTTTTTTAGGTTGTTGACTCTGAGGCTGACAATGTGACCTGCTATCCCATTGACCCTCACAACAGATCAACCCTGAACCTTTTAATTCTTATGCGCTCCCCAGCCCCTGTGGAACCACTACGCCGCCACTAGAGGGGGCTGCGGGGGACATAAGTGGCGTAGTTGGCAGGATTTTTGGGGTACTCTTGAGTGTACAGAGCAACGTGGGCAACTACTCAAAAGAGAAATAGAAGCTCTTTTCTTTTTGGAAAAAAAAACAAAACAAAACAAAACCTGCAAGTAAAACCCGGACTGACCTGTATTAGAATCCGGATCGGAAGAGGAAAACCAGGAGACCGGAGCAGTTGCTAGAAAGTGGACCGGAGTTAAAAGCCAGGAGTGGAGTCCTAGGAATCCGGACCGGAGTGGAAAAAGAAAAAAAAAAAAAAAGAAAAAGAAAGAAAAAAAGGAGGAAAATCCTAAAGGTGAAAGATCATCTGGCGAATCCAGGAGCGGTGGAGCAACCCCTGGACGACCGCACTACATTCCCCAAAAGCTGATGCAACACTAAAGCAAGGTAAGGCGTAGATAACCCTACCTAGTGTTGGACACCTGGGGAAGTTGAAAGAAAAAATATAGAGGGTCTGGAAAATATATTTTGTGAAGAGCCGCACTTGGGTTTTTTTTTCTCTTTCTGTTTCTTTAACAGGTACAATGGAGCCCAAGGAGCTGTGTGCCTGGATGGCACACCAGTTCACCAAACAGGCTGAGCTGGCACAACGGAGCCAGGATCAGGCGCTAAAGGCGATGCAGGAGCAGCAGACGCCTGTCATAGAAACAATGAGCGCATGGATGGCGCAACAGCGAGAGGAGCTGGCTCAAAGCAGGAAAGAAGGAACATCACTCGTCGGACGGGTAAACCCTGAACTGGGACAGTGGTCTTGTTCGGACTTAATGATAGGGAAGCTCAGTCCAAGTGACGATATTGATGACTTTCTAGACACTTTCGCTAGGATTGCGAATTCGGCTAAGTGGCCTGAGGAGCAGTGGGCCATACGCCTAGCGGCATCACTTACAGGTGAAGCGCTGGCGGCCTACAGGTCCATGCCCCCAGAGCTCGCAAATTCATATCAGGATGTAGTAAACGCAATTAGAGATCGTGTTGGTCTTACGCCGGTGGCGTACAATAAAATGTTCAGAGCTGCTATGCTTAAGGTAGATGAAACACCTAAGGCATTAGGCCACAGGTTGCGTAGTCTTGCTTACAAGTGGCTACAACCTGAAAGGAGAAGTATAAATACGCTCATGGATGCGATAATTTTAGAGCAATATATGAATGCACTACCTAACAGGGTGCAGAATTTTCTGATGCTCCAAAATTGTAGCAATACCACTGAAGCTATTGTGCTCACTGAAAGATACTTAGAGGCTGAAAAGGTGACACAGCCTAGTGTAAGTCCACGAAGTGCCATGGGATTGGAGGCACAAGGTAGGGGAAGTCCCTCACGTCCTCCAGCTGGTAGGTGGCAGAGTTATAAACCCCTGGAGAAAGTGAATACAAAAAAATGTTTTGCGTGTGGAAAAAAAGGACATGTACAGTATGAATGTCATGCGAGAACAGCCTTGGTAGGAGAGTCACCAAGAATAGTGCATGATGGGTTTCTTGTCAATGTAAAAATACATGGCATAAGTGTACGAGCATTGTTAGATTCTGGAGCCGACCAGACTATGCTTTCAAAAAGGTTATGGTCGACCATCCAGGATCATGGACTGTCGGTCCCAGAATCACCCGAGGGGTATGTCAAGATTAAGTGTGTACATGGAGCAGCTACCCGCTACCCCATTTATAAGTTGTGGATAAAGGGGATGGGTATTGTGAAAGAGATGCCAATGGCAGTGGTGCCAAGATTACCGCAGGATTTAGTCCTGGGCCGAGATTGGCCTCAATTTAGAAAAACTTTGAAGAAAGAATGTTTACCTCAAGGTAAACCAGATTCCACTGGCAGGCCACTCGACTTTATTAAAAACTCCACAGTACAGCGGAGCAGCCTGGCTGCTGCGACGGATATCACGATCCCTAGCCCGCTGTGGGAGAAACTCCCAAAGACCGTTGTAAAGGATCGGTCACAGCCGCTCAAAAAGTTTGTGCTTCGCTACTGCAAGACATCCGCAAGAGCGCGGACACCTCAAAGAGCATCAGCACAAGCGGCAGGCTATGACCTCCATAGCGCCGTGGATATGGTCATACCGAAGCGAGGGAGAACATTAGTGACCACGGACTTACAAATTGAACTGCCACCTGGATGTTATGGAAGAATAGCCCCGAGGTCCGGACTGGCCGCCAAACACAACATTGATGTAGCTGCAGGAGTCGTGGACCCTGATTATAGGGGTGTCCTAAAGGTCCTCTTATGCAATTGTTCAGAGAAGGACTACGAGGTTCAAGTCGGCGACAGAGTGGCACAGCTCATTTGTGAGCGGGTAGGATTTCCTGATCTGGAGGAAGTCCCGATGTTAAATCCCACAAGCCGAGGAGTGGGAGGTTTTGGTTCGACGGGGAGAGCAGAAGTAGAAAATTTAATGGCCATAGGCGCTGATCCACCCGAGGAAGAATTGGGCCCTCGTCTGGAGGATTGTAAAGAAGACTCTACCCCAAAGCTGGGAGAAGAACTCTCGATAAAACAAAAGGAAGATTTGACCCGATTGTTAAATAAATACAAAGATGTCTTAACGCCAATGCCTGGAGAGACCTCGTTGGTGGCGCACGAGATCCAGACTCCTCCAGGTAAAATTATCCGGCAGCGTCCATACCGACTGCCGGAGGCGAAAAAGCAGGAGGTCATTAATCAGGTGCAAGAAATGTTACAGATGGAGATAATAGAAGAGTCACACAGTCCCTGGTGCAGCCCGGTGGTGTTAGTACCAAAGCCAGATGGATCTATGCGTTTTTGCATAGACTTTCGGCAAGTCAACGCGATTTCAACTTTCGACGCGTACCCGATGCCGCGTATAGAGGAGCTATTAGATCGGCTCGGGCAAGCAAAATACCTGACGACATTGGACATGACCAAAGGATATTGGCAGGTCCCTTTAACGCGAGATGCCAAGCCGAAAACTGCCTTTAGTACACCCTTGGGGCTCTACCAGTTTAGGAGAATGCCTTTTGGCTTGCATGGGGCAGCCGCCACATGCCAACGCCTAATGGATGTGATTCTTCGACCGTATCAGAATTTTGCGACCGCATATATGGATGATGTGGTGATCCACAGCGCCACGTGGACAGAACACCTCCAGCAGATAGGCACCATATTAGAGGCTATGAGGAGAGCGGGCCTCACTCTTAATCCTAAGAAATGCACGTTCGCAGCGGAGGAGGTCAAGTACCTGGGTCATCTAGTAGGTCGGGGAACCGTACGGCCACTATTGGATAAAGTTGAATGTGTCAGGAACTTCCCGGTTCCTCAGAATAAGAAGCAGCTGAGAAGTTTCCTCGGACTCATAGGGTATTATCGTCGGTTCATACCGCATTTTGCCGAGGAGAGCAACATCTTTACAGAGATGCTCAGAAAAAATGCCCCGAATATAGTACGATGGACGCCCGAAGCAGAAGCTGCTTTCCAAAGATTGAAAGGGAAGTTGTGCCAGGCCCCCGTTCTACGCGGGGTAGATTTCCAGCAAACGTTCCTACTTCAAACTGATGCCTCAGAAACCGGGCTGGGTGCCGTTTTATCCCAGGTACAAGAAGGAGCAGAACATCCCATTCTGTTCCTTAGCAGAAAGCTCTCATTAGCGGAAAGAAAATATGCCACCATTGAACGCGAATGCCTCGCTATCAAGTGGGCCATTGAGGCATTAAAATTTTACCTTACCGGGAGGAAGTTTGTCCTCATTACAGACCATGCCCCCCTGAAATGGCTGCATACAATGAGGAACGAAAATGCCAGGTTAACCCGGTGGTATATGGCTTTACAACCTTATGACTTTCGTGTTGAGCATAGAGCTGGGAAGCTACATTGTAACGCAGACACCATGTCTCGGATTACGTGCTGCGGTGAAGAGCTTCCCCCAGCCCGTAATATTTTGAGAAGGGGGATATGTGATACCGCAAGCCCTCTGATGCAAGAAAGGAAACTTTTAAATCTTGAAAAAAACAGGATTTGCCTGCAATTACGAGAAGGGACACATAGAGGGAGCAGGAGAACAAACCTGAAAGTGGAAGAACCACACCTCTATGGGCAGGACTCAGAAGCAGCTGCTCTGGATTTAAGTAGGAACAGAGCACTGCAAGAGGGAGAGCCAAGAGAGAGAGAGCTGAGAGAGCCAAGAGAGGCAAAGGTGCCAGGAAGGCAGTCAAGAGAGCCAGAAAGGCAACAGAGAAACCCCGAAGGGAAGAACCCAGAGGAGAAGCACAGGAGGAGGCAAGGAGCTTGGCAGAGACCTTCATGTGGAGAACAGGAGGCAGTGCCAAGGGAAGCTCCAGAGGCCAGACTCAGAGACCGAGGTGAGGTCACTGACAAACCCAGCAGAGCTAAAGGAAAGGAAGCTACTGGGAGAGCAGGCCTAGAGAAAGGCCATACACAACTTCAAGGGGCAGTATCACGGACTGCAGCCAAGGAAGGAAGTGCTTATCCCTCCGGTTGGAGAAGAAACCTTCAAGAGAAAAAAGGTACTTTTAAAAGCTTTTACAAAAGTAACTTGAAAGATAAAGGAAAAGTTCATAGCCTTGAGAGAAAGGATATACCTGGAGCACAAAACTCTCAGACTAGGCCTCAAGCCTTTTTCAAGAAGCCTAGAGAGGAACAAAGGGCTAGTTTTTATCTGGACAATAAGGACTGTTTTAAACCAGATATAACTGATAAGTTTTACAGGAAAAAGTTTAATGTTGCCAGAGAATGGAAGGAGCAAACTTTTAGTCCTGAAACAACAACAAGCCCAGGGAGATATACTAGACCTAAAAGCCGACGCCCCAAACTCCCAAGCCAGCACTGGGATACAGTATGGCATGCTTTTAGGAAACCAGGTTTTAATATCCAAGAGATCTCAGAGACCTCAGTTTCAGATCCCATAGACATGGAATGGCTGCCAGGGGAATCTGAGAGCAGTGAAGATATAGAACCAATGGAATGTGACTTTTGCACAAGAAGATATCTTTGAGTAAAAGGCAAACAAATCTAAAATGTGCAAACTGTACTGGAAAGTTTATGCTTTAAGTTGGTGAAGGAACCATGTTATTTTGAGTGTTTTGCTGACTCACGTTTTTGATGCAACTGAATTTATGTTCTGTTACTCATTACCTCATATTTTGAATTTCTTCATGCGAAAAAGGGAAATAAAAGCCTTTTTGAACCCTACACTTGGCAAGAGTTACTTTTTTAGGTTGTTGACTCTGAGGCTGACAATGTGACCTGCTATCCCATTGACCCTCACAACAGATCAACCCTGAACCTTTTAATTCTTATGCGCTCCCCAGCCCCTGTGGAACCACTACGCCGCCACTAGAGGGGGCTGAGGGGGACAGAACTAACAGAGAATCTTTCACCAAGGAAACAGCAGTAGATTGGAATGCCACCAATTGAGAACACAATTTGTCACACTATTTTTCAATATGTAATAACCTAGAATCATGTTCTGAAAGCTTCGAAACAGTGTCATGTGAGAAAGTGGAGAACTGTATAAGGGAATTATTCAAGGCAACTTCCGTTCTGGATACAATACCTCAAACATCTTTCAGGGATATGTCCCTTGAATCTGGGGCAGTCACACTTGAATCACTTGAAGAAAATACTATAGCCCTGGGGAGGGGAAGAACAAACTCCTACTCAGGGAATAGTAGGTCCATCAGTCCAAGGTGAGGAAGCCAAGACCGGTGTCAACCCACCACTCCCAGGTGTAGTTAAACCAGGCTTGAAAACTGGGTGGAGTGAAACCCAATGCAGGAGAGTCCAAAGGGGATATAGTACTCACAGAAGATGCCATCTTCAATGGCTTCGAGGTGATCTTCAGATGTTGCCATTTAACTGTCTTCCTATCCACCATTCCTCCTCTTCGCTTCCTCTTCTGCCTCATATGCGCAGTACTGTTAACTCCCTTCAAAACTCCTTCAAGCACCTTCAAACTCCTCCATGCTCTGAAAGAGCTCCAAAGGGGCAGATCCTGACCCGTTGGAGCATGCTCCTGCGGCCGCATTCCACAGAGGGGACAGGCTCTTATAGGTTCCCTTCCTGACATCACCAGGGGAGTCCTCTCAGACACCAGTACAGCTGGTGCTCAACCAATCAAAAGCAGCAGTCTCACCGCAATCCTTGGGGCATATGCTCTTATAGGCCTCCTTCCTGACTTCACCGGAGCTGGCCTCTCAAGATGCTGGTACAACTGGTGTTCAACAGACCAAAAGCAGCAGTATCCCCTGGGAGCCTTTTGAACTCAATACATTGAGTTAGCCTCCTTGTATAGAGGTCACACAAAAGGAGGGTTTCCCACATTCTCATCTGTACATTCTTTAGCTTTCTGTGAACGGCAATGTCACAGCTTCCTTTAGTGGGTCAAGGAAATAACAGATTTCCATTGCTTTTGTCCTGGGTTACTCCTCTGTCTCTAACTTAAATAGACACAAACCTAAAAAGTCAACTCCGGAGTGAAAAAAGACGATCACACCAAAAAATACAAAAATCATTGCTCAAAATCTGTAGACTCAAATTTCTTTCAGCCTCCAAAAAGGAAAAGGAAGGAGAAAAGGATCTCAGATGAAGTCCGAGTCTTAGGCATCTGGTAAATAGTACTCAAGCCATGACTCATCCTCAGTACATCAATGACCCTGAAAAACTCCTATGTCCTATCAATGTCGATGCATCCCCAGCATGTGCTGCAGCGCCTGAGGCCATTGACAGCAATGCCTCTGATTCTGAAGCCAATGGACTGGAGATATCACTGCCAACGATTTTTATGTACTCCTCTTCATGACACTTGAGTCCTCTCTTTGACATCTGTGACCACAAATTACAATGAGAGAGATCATGGTCAGGTTCACACACTACAAGCACCAATTATGGGTATTGTGGTGGCGAAGCAGGTTTAGAGTGTAAAGAAAAGGGGGAAAAACAGTCCTTTTTCCCTGAGCCCAAAAGAACTGCAGGCACAGCAGGGGTTAAAACTCTAAACAAAGAAAAAAACTCCCTACACAGAAGTGTAAAACTGGAGACACACCCAATCTCCAAGGAAACCAAGGGAGGTGATGGGAGAGGTTTGGGGGCGGAGTCTAGAGCTATAGGACAGCCCCAAACATTTAAGCAGGGAGAAGCTAAAGCAAGAGGAGGTGGAAGTGAGGAGAGTGAAGGGAGGAGCGAAGAGACTGAGTGGAGGAGCTCTAGTTCCAAAGAGAAGGAAAGTTCCAGGAGGAGGTCTGAGAGAAGGTCCCAGCCAGAGTCCCAGCAAAACACTCAGCAGAGACCAGGGCAGAGATCCAGGAAGAGGTCTGAGATAAGGCTGGAAGAAAGGTCAGAGGCAAGCCCTGGAGAGGAATCTTCTGAAGAGGAGATATTCTCTAGGAGGTGGTGGACTGGCCAAGAGACTCCTGAAAGTACTAGAAGTAAGGAGACTTGAAGGACAGGGCTGAGGGACAAATATCTCACTGGAAGCCTCAAGGGGGAATCCTATTGCAAGCAGTACAGAGACAGCTCGAGCCCAGAACGCAGTTCAGCTGGCAGAAAGTCTGCAGCTAATGTGGAGCCCTGGAGAGCCTGTTCTAAGCAAGGTACTGTTGAGAAGCAGGAGAGAGGAATATCCCTGGGAGGACCAGAAAGCAAGCTAACACCTGTGGCAGGGTCTGAAAGGAGACACATTGCTACTAGAAAGGTGAGCCCATTGCAAGCTGTTAAAAAGTTATTGAACAAGAAAGCTTTGTCATGCCCTTCCCCCATAGCCTCAAATAGAGAGGAGTCTCAGTGGGAGCAGCTGTTGAGAGTGTTGAAGCAGCTGAAGCCTTCCCATGCAGATGCTGTGGATAACACGTTATTGAAGGAACCCAGTGAAGAGAAAATGGAAATAGAAATCAATGGTGTAGAGAATGATTATTCTGATATGGAGATGGAATGCTCTTTCTGTTCTAGTCAGAAATAAGAAACTGAGGGGTTTTAAAAGTAATTAGGAAAACCCAGAAGTTTTTAAAGGAAGTACATTCTCTGCTGAAAATTCATGCCTTTATTTATGCATTAATGAGAGCTGATCTGATAAGCTCCAAGAAGTTAATGAATGTCTGTGAAAACTAAAGAGTGAAAGTACATTTGGAAAAGAATGTCAGAAGATTTTAAACAGTTGGTAACCAGGAAGTTAAGGTGCTGCAAAAACATGTGAGAGAAACAGTTGAGTGTCGTGCTGCATAACTTGGAGACCTGGGACCAGAACCTGTTTGTAAAAGAATGATTTGTGAGACACGTTGTTTAAGTTAAGCAGCCGAAGCAAAGTCAAGGCATGGACTATGTATCAAGACTTAAGTTCTTTTTGAATGGAGAAGTATCCCGAGTTTTGTTTTGTAGTAGCTGAACTTCTAGCCAAAGAATTCAATTGGTTATGTAGAGCTTTATTTTCAAATAAAGAAATTTTCCTGTGACCTTCAAATCTCGGCTATAATCTTTGTGACACAACTACATTGCGAAGAAGCCATAGTGCTGGGTTCCAATTTACTAAGAAGGACGTTCAAGGTACCCCCATTACACCTAGGCATTCGCCTAGCCACCAGGGGGGCCTTGACAGTATCCATGACAACTATGGTCCTGTTGCATTGGTGCACCTCTTAAACCCACTTGGGAGTTTGCTCTGGGATGTATCATCGGGAAAAATAGCTGCAGCGAAATCAGATAACTCAGTTGTGCAAAAATACTCCTGGCCAGGACACCTGAGGCCTCTGCTCAGGCCTAGAAAGGTGACATAGTAACATAGTAGATGACGGCAGATAAAGACCAGCATGGTCCATCTAGTCTGCCCAGCAAGATGGCAAGAGTAGGTGCAGGCCACCCCTCCCCATTTCTTTGTTTAGGGGTGAACCCACAACTCCATATAGGACACCCCTATTTGTTGAGACTTTAGATGGTTCAGAAGTTATATGTTTCAGTTTATTTTGTTTTTATCCTGTTGCTGTAAAGGGATCCACTGTGTTTGTCCCATGCCGTTTTGAATTCCGTCACCGTGTTTGCCCCCACCACTTCCATCGGGAGGGCATTCCAAGCATCTACCACCCTTTCAGTGAAAAAATATTTCCTGACATTGCTTTTCAATTTACCACCTTGCAGCTTCATGTTATGCCCTCTAGTTTTACAGCTTCCCCGACATGCAAAAAAAAAAGTAAATTTAAAAATGGATGAAAAAATTGACTAACACACTAATGGGGAACAGGTCCACATGATAGTGAGAGCAAAACAATGAAGAAACTGAATAAATTTTGCAAAGAAAAATTTGGTATAACAAGCAAACACAGTACGGATGTGAGGAGAGCAAATAGACACATCTGCTCAGCAACACAAAAAACGAAAGACTGAGGTGGTCCCACACGACAGTGGAAAGCAGGAACAGGCACATATGCACGGTACAGCACTTCCAAAAGCTTTGGCAAAATGTGCTGGGCTCTGTTGGTGATGTCGTCTATACATGAGCACTCACTGTCCTGCTTGTGTATGGAGAACAGAATTTTTTTTACTGATAATTGGACAAACTAACTCTCAGTTCAAATTGTATTATGAATTCACACAGACATGTTAACCTCTTATCATTTGTCAATTTTTATAACATTACTGGTTATACACAGCGTGATAAGGGATCATACGTATACAATTACAATATGTTCCTTTCCCAAAGTCCTTACAATGTAAGTGGGTACCTGAGACAATAGGGGAAGCGGGGATAATGTGACTTGCCTAGGGCAGAAGTGAGATGTGACTCCTGGCTTCCTTGATCTCAGTCCATTGCTCTAACCACTAGAAAATTTCCAGTTGCCAAGGACTACAGGTAACTGCAGAATCTGATCCTAGTCAGGGTAACAGTGAAAAGGAAACACAGGGATTTATAAGGGAAGGCAGTTTTGCTGTATGGCACACATCTCTGGGTATAACTGTGCTCAAAGTGCACATAAAATTAAATTATGGGTTTCAACTCATCCATGTAGTTATAAAGTATATGAGAGCCTTCAGTATGCACACCCCATACTAACTTTCAAAAGGAAAATTACTCGGATATTTTTCTTTGAAAATTAAGGGTCAATTTTCAAAGGGTTTAGGTTCTTAGCTTCAGAAGTTAGGAGCCTAAAACAGTCCCTTTGGCAACCGATTAAGGCTGAGCATCTAAATTTGTTGTTGTTAGGTGCCATCAGTGCAGGCCCGAGGGTTTCTGCCAAACTAGGCAGAACCTCCATGCCACCCACCTCCTAGGACTCCGCCACCAATGCTCGGTCAAGCCCGACCTAGACCTCCATTCTGCCTCCCCTCCTGGACTCTGATGACGCCGCCGCCTCGGTATCCACCTATTTTTGCTAAAGTGACTGCATCAGGCCTTTAAGTGCTCGTGCGCATGCACGCTCATGGTTTGCTGCTCCTGTCCCCTCCAACGCAACTTCCTGTTTGAAGGAGCAGGAGCAGCAGACTGTAACTATGTGCACGCATGGGCGTTCTAAAGTCCGCCGCATCACTGCCACTTCACGGGGGGGGGGGGGGGGGTTGGGAGGGAGAAATGCCACCTACCAGGGTCTGCCGCTCTGGCATCCGCCTAGTTCGCCTTGTGGACAGGCCGGCCCTGAGTGTTGTCAAGTTGATGTCAGCTCATGGCGACCCTCTGTATAGTTATCCTAAACTGTGTCCAGTCTTCAGTCAGGCAGCTAATTGTTGGCAGAGTGGCATCCATAGCTGCTGTTATTGCATCTATCCATTGCATTGCTAGCCTTCCTTTTTTGTGCTGCCATTCAACCTTGCCAAGCATGATGCCTTTTTCTAATGCGCTTTCTCTTCAAAAGTATGAAAGTCTAGGACTTGTCACTGCAGCTTCTAAAAAAAGCTTAGGTTTGATCTCCTCTAGTGCTGACCGATTTGTTCTTTGTGCAGTCCATGGTAATACACTGTGGAGGGGATATTCAAAGGCATTTACAGACGGAGACGCACATGCCATTAACTAGGCAGCAGCGATATTGAGTCGCTGCCCAGTTAGCCATCCATGGGTAAAGTACGGCGCTTGGCAAAGGCTGGCCAGACTTTGCCCACGGAAGCTAACTGGGTAATGGTTCAATATCACCACTGCCCGATTAGCTTCTGGCTTCTGTGGCGACCGAGATATTCAATGCCAGTGCCCAGATATGAATATCCAGAGTTAATTTTCAGCGGTGATGGCTAGCCACATTGGTAGCACTAGCCACCATTTGCTGAATATCCACCCTAACATCCCCCTTAACAGCTGCCTGACTGAAGACTGGACACAGTTTAGGATAACTATACAGAGGGTTGCCATAATTTGCCAGCACCATAGGGTCATAATTTGCCAGCACCATAATTTGAAGGCATCGATTTTCTTCCTGTCTTTCTTCTTCACTGTCCAGCAGCTTTCACATCCATATGACATTATTGACAATTTATTTATTTATTTAAGACTTTTTTTATAACGCGCTCTTTAGAATCAGTGCGGTTTACAAATAACATTAAATTATACAATGTAAGTTGGAACATACATTGAAACTTTACAAGGAACAGGTGATACAGTACAACTTGGGTTTCAACAGAGATAACTATATACAAGTTGTATAATTGTGTCAACGGATATGGTTTTGTCAACATGACAGGTAAAAGGGTGTGTTGGATTATGTCATCGTGGCGTATAGGGAGGGTATGCTGGGTTATGTTATGTCACCGGTATGAGAGTAATGCTGAAGGAAAAGGTGATGCTTTAAAGTCTTCCTAAATTGTGCAAGGTCAGAGATAGACCAGATAATGGTAGGGAGAGCATTCCAAAGTGTGGGTGCATAAAACACAAAAGCTCTGTTCTTTGTCAAGAGGGAGCATTTTGTTATCACATTGGGAACAGCAAGTGTGTTGGCAGCGATCGATCTTCTTGATCTATTCTGAGGAGTGGGGTGACAAGGTCTGTGAGGGAGGTGGAGGATAGTTTGTTAAGGGCTTTGAAGGTAATCAGTAGTACTTTGAAGGTCAGTCTGCAGTAGACAGGAAGCCAATGGAAATGCTGCAAAATAGGAGTTATGTGGTCTCTTCTGGAGGCTCCGTGCAGGATGCGGGTAGCGGCGTTCATTGCCAGTTGAAGTGGATTAAGTGTGCTCTTGGGGAGACCATATAGGATGGCACTGGTGTAGTCAAATTGGGGGGTTACAAGGGCTTGGAAGATCGTCCGGAAGTCAGCAGGCTCCAGTAGGGAACGAAGGTGGCGAATTGTACGTATCTTGTGGTAGATTGCCTTGGTGGTGTTGCTTATATGCGTTTTCATGTCAAGCTGCTGGTCTAGGGTGACACCCAAGTAGCAGATAGTGGGCCTACTTGGGAGCTCTGTGTCTCTCACCTTAATTGATTTCTTGTGATAAATAGGACGTCCATCTTATTGAAGTTAATTCTGAGGCTCTGTGTGCGGAGCCAGTCAGTAACAGCGTCAAAGCATCTTGTTAGTAGTGAGAAGTCGGGCTGGTCAGTAGAGAATGGTGTGAACAGTAGTACGTCATCAGCATACACAAGGCAGGAGATATTAAAGAAGCAGATGATTGAACAGATGGGCTGTATATAGATGTTAAAAAGGAGGGCAGAGAAAGAGGAGCCTTGGGGGATGCCTTCCTTATGTTGAAAAGGCTCGGAGGTAGTAGAGTCAATTCGTACTTGTTGCCATCTATCTGATAGGTAGGACTTGCACCAACTCAAGGCTGAACCATGGATTCCCTTCTCTTGAAGACGTGTAAGGAGCAGCTCATGGTTGACTGAGTCAAAAGTGGAAGCAATGTCCATGAAGATTAGTGCATAGCCTTGTCTGATATTATCAATCCCGGTGAGAAGAGTGCTGAGTAGAGTGGTGAGGAGTGTCTTGACACCATGGAATTCTCTAAAGCCGTGCTGACATGGGTCGAGAGGAGCGATAGTCTCAATGTGGTGCTGGATTTGGAGTTGAATGACCTTCTCGATTATCTTGGCCAACAGGGGGATGTTGGAGATTGGTCGATAAGATTCTGCCTTCTGGGGATTCAGCTTGCTGTTCTTTAGAAGGGGTCGGATGGAGGTTTGCTTTAGAATCTGAGGGAATGCCCCTGTTGAAAAAGGACAGCTCCATAATCTTAGCTAAGATTGGGCTGAATTCCGCATGCAGCGATCTTATCCAGAATGCTGGGCAAGGGTCGTTGGGGGGGTGTGGTGGTGTTAATGGATGTGATGGTGTCCTTGATGGATCTCTCAGAAGGGGGCGTGAAGAAAGTCATAAGTGTTAGGGAGCATGGCGTGTGACTTGGTGTGGAATCAAGGAGAGAAATGTTGGTTAGGCTGGTTTTGGAATGTAGATGGTCCGCGAATTCCTGAGGGTGTAGCAATCCTGGTTGGGTGGGAGAAGGCTCTTTAGTAAGGGTCTTGATGATATTAAAGAGGTCACGAGGTTTGTTTAGAGAGTGGAGCAGGAGCTCAGAATGGTATTCCTTCATTTTCTTGGAGACTGCTTCGCGGTGTACTTTAAGGTGGGAGAAGTAAGCTACATGATCGTCAGAGGACCGTGAGCGTCGCCAACATCTTTCTAGCTTCCTTAGGAGGAGTAGTGATGTCCGTAGGTCTGAGGAGAACCATTGTGCTGTTTGTCAATACCATGGCTTGGACAAGTAGAGTCTTTGTATGCAGAGATATGGTTCTGCATTTGAGAATCTTGTCTAGGTCCTTCATAGACATTCTGCTAAAAGCAATGTATCATCAGATTTCTTGAATGCTTGTTGTTTCTTTATTAATTACTGATCCAAGCAGCTTAAGGTTGTCTACTATTTCTATTTCTTCTTCTTCAAGGATGAAATAATTGATTTTGCCAGTGGTCAGGATTTTTGTCTTGTTTATGTTAAGGTGCAGGCCCATTTTAAAGCTATGTTTCTTGATTTTGATAAAGCGTAGTTACTCAACTGTAACAGGTGTTCTCCAAGGACAGCAGGAATCAGTCCTCACATATGGGTGATGTCGGCCCCGACGGAGCCCTCGCGGAAGCATCCCCCCAGCTTTCAAAGAAAGCCTTTGGAAGATGCCACCACGCATGCGTGGTCCCCCTTCACTTCCCGCCCAAGGGTGCCATCTTGCTTAGTCAGATGACATAGCTAAAAGTTGACAAAAATAAAAGATGGTAAAAGAGCAACTCCAAGGGGAGGAGGGAGGGTTGTGAGGACTGATTCCTGCTGTCCCCAGAGAACACCTGTTACAGGTGAGTAACTATGCTTTCTCCGGGAACAAGCAGGAAGTCAGTCCTCACATATGGGACTCCCCAGCTACAGGCTACCGAAAGCCCATAGCAAAAACAGGGCTCCCTCATGGGGAGCTGCAAGCAGCAGCAATTGAGTCTGTGCCCACAGACCACAGTAGACCCCCTGTGTCCTATGAAACCAGCACTCCGGTAGCCTGAACACAGAAGGGTCGGAGGGTAGGAGTTGCCTAAACCCCGAAAATGTTACGGAGCACAGCATGGCCAAAGGTATTATCCTGTCGGGACTCTCTTTCCAGACAGTAATGGGCTGCGAAGGTATGGACTGAAGAACAGGTGGCAGCCCCGCAGATGTACACCATCAGGACAGAGTGCAAGTTTGCTACCGAGGCCGCCATGGCCCTGACACGGTGCGTTGTGATGTGGCCTTCCAGCGGGAGCCTCACTTGTTCATAAGCAAGGGCGATACAGTCTGCCCCCCATGTGGACAGTGTACACTTGGTCACCACCTCCACCAGCTTACTGGGGTCATAGGAAATGAAAAGCTGAGAAGCTTTGCAGTGGACCTGAGTGCGTTGGATGTAGAAGGACAAAGCCCTCTTACAGTCCAAGGTATGAAGGACTGTCTCCGCCCGACTGGAGTGAGGTCTTGGAAAGAAGGTAGGGAGCACATCTTCCTGGTTGAGAAGGAAGGGCAACACTACCTTTGGCAGGAATTTGGGGTCCGTGCGAAGCATCACTCTATTCTTGTAGAACCTGGTATAAGGCACCTCCATCACAAGGGCCTGAAGCTCGATAACTCTGCGAGTGGAGATGAGTGCAACCAGGAACTCCACCTTCCAAGAGAGGTAGCGAAGGTGACAGGTAGCCAGAGGCTCGAAGGGTGGATGAGTGAGCTGCCCCAACACTACGTTGAGGTCCCATTTGGTTGCCGGAGGGCGAACTGGGGGCTTCGATAAGAGCAGGCCCTGAAGGAAACGGGTCACCAACAGTTGAACCGAGAGGGTCTTACCATCCACTGGATGGTGTGCACTGCCAGAGCACTAAGGTGCACTCGGACGGAGTTAGACTTGAGCCCAAACTGAGAGAGGTGGAGAAGGTACTGTAACACCAGAGCCACCGGGCAGGAGCAAGGATCAGCCCTGTGTTAATCGCACAAAACAGAGAACCTGCACCATTTGAGGGCATAAGCCTTCCTAATAGAAGCCTTGCGAGAAGCCAACAGAATGTCCTCCACCTCAACCGGAAGGTTGAAAGGGGCCAGAGTCACCCTCTCAGCAGCCACACTGTCAGCAACAGGGACCCCAGGATGGGGGGGAGAAGAAAGCCAACCTCCTGAGATAGGCGTCCTGGGGTGGTCCCCAAGGGGGTGGGGGCCTCCATCGTCAACTGTAGAAGCAGCAGGAACAACAGTTGCCTGGGCCACCGAGGAGCTATAAGGTTGAGTAAAGCCCTGTCGCGGAGGGTCCTGAACAAGGTCTTGGTGATCAGCAGCGTCGGAGGGAAGGTGTACATGAGGCCTTCCGAACATGAAACCAGGAATGCGTCCACTGCCATCCCGGAGGGGTGGGCCTGTCAGGAACAGAAGCAGAGTAACTGAAAGTCATCTGGACTGGTGAACAGGTCCATCATGATTTCCCCCCAGAGACAGAAAAGCAAGCTGGCTACCCTGGGGTCCAGCTGCCACTCGTGCGACTGGAGGAATCTGCTGAGTCTGTTGGCCAGTATGTTGTCCTGGCCTGGCAGGTACACAGCCCACAGGAGGATACCCTGTTGGATTGCGAATGAGCAGAGGACCAGTGCCTCCTGACAAAGGGTACGAGACTCTGTACCGCCCTGTTTGTTCACGTAGAACATCGCCACCTGGTTGTCCGTCTGGACCAGCACTGGCTGGCGATGCAGGTGGTCACAGAAGACCTTCAGGACTAGGTGTATGGCTTGGAGCTCCAGGAGGTTGATCTGTTGGGTGCTCTCGTCCAGTGACCAGTGGCCCTGAGTGTGGAGATCTCTGCACTGGGCTCCACAGCTGAGCAGGGAGGCATCCATGGTGATGACCCTCGAGGGGCTTTGGGCCTGAAAAGGCATGCCTGCCTCGAGGTGCTGGGGTGGCTGCCACCAGACTAGGGAGTCCGCCAATTGAAGGGTCACAGAAACACAGTCTCGGAGGTGGCCCGTGGCCTGAGACCACTGGTCCCAGAAAAACCACTGCGCTGCCCTCATGTGGAGGCGAGTGTCTGGGGTGACGTGGACCATGGAGGCCATGTGACCAAACAGGCACAGGAGAAGCCGGGCGGGCACGAAGGGACGGTACTGTCCGTCCCGAGATAGAGACCTGAGACGATCGGCTCGGTCCCTGGGCAAGAAAGCCTTCGACTGAAGAGGGTCGATCTTTGCCCCTATGAACTCCAGACACTGTATCGGGAGGTGAGACTTGGGGTAGTTTATGACAAAGCCCAAGTGTTGCAGAACCTAGATGGTGCGTGCAGTGGCCTGCTGCACCTCTGAAGCTGTGCCTCCCTTTATGAGCCAGTCATCCAGATAGGGAAAGACGAAGACTCCCTGGAGCCGGAGGAAGGCAAACCACAATTGCCAGGCATTTTGTGAAGACTCATGGGGCAGAGGCTAGGCCAAAGGGGAGCACATTGTATTGAAAGTGCCTGCCCCCACTATGAACTGCAGGTACTGCCTGTGGTTGGGGAAGATAAGGATGTGGGTATAAGCATCCTTGAGGTCTAAGGAGCATAGCCAGTCTCTCTACTGGAGGTACGGCAGCAAGGTTCAAAGGGAGAGCATCTTGAACTTCTCCCTCAACAGGAATTTGTTGAGGTTGCGCAGATCGAGAATGGGCCTTAGGCCCCCTGTCCTATTTGGCATGAGGAAGTACCTGGAGTAGAATCCCTTGCCTAAGAGGTAGTGGGGCACTGGTTCCACTGCTCTATCCTTGAGAAGACCTGCCAACTCCTTCAGAAGAAGATCCCAGTGGAGGGGAGACCTGAGGGGCTCTTCCAGGAAATAAGGGGGAAGTGTCTGAGTCAGGTGGAGGAGGTAACCTCCCTGACTACCCTTAGTGCCCAGGAATCGGTGGTGATGGTCATCCACCTCTGGGCATAGAGGGCCAGATGTACCCCTGTGGGCTGCTGATCTCCTTGGGGTAGAGAGGCTATGCTCAAGGAGTCAAAAGCTCCCCCCTGGCTGGGCCGGAGCCAGTGCCGGGGGTTTTTGAGCCTTCTGCTTACGTGGGCCATGCCCATGTCCCTTGGCCTGCTGACCCTGTTGAGGAGCTGGGGAGGCCTAATAAGGTGGGTTGTTTTTGTAAGCAGCTCCCTTCCTCAGGTAGAAGGGCTTTTTACCCGAGCCCTTCCGTCAGGGAGGGGCAGCGGTCTTTGGGAGAGCCTGGTCCTCGTCATGAACTCGGTCTCCAGCTCAGCAGCCTTGTCGGTCATGGGTTTGTCAAAGAGGTTCTCTTCTTGGCAAGGGACATCGACCAATTTTTCCTGAACCCACAGCTCGAGGTCAGATGACTGTAGCCAAGCTTGGCGGTGTGCACCGATGCCAACCGCCACTACTCGAGCTGCCAA
This sequence comes from Ichthyophis bannanicus, assembly GCA_033557465.1. Taxonomy (NCBI): domain Eukaryota; kingdom Metazoa; phylum Chordata; class Amphibia; order Gymnophiona; family Ichthyophiidae; genus Ichthyophis; species Ichthyophis bannanicus. Next base: position 945,403,850 of record CM066034.1, read on the forward strand.
CTCAAACCCATCATAGGCAGCATGAATTTGGAGCATTCACGGACTGCTTTGGCCAGGTTCTTGAACCGCTACAAAGGTTCCTCGGAGAGACCAGCCGAAAACCCAGAGTGTTCCTCCGCCAGCTCTCTCAGGTACATATCCATGTACAGCTGGTAGACCTAGATGCGGCAGATGAACATTGAGCCCTGGTAGCACTTTCTGCCGAGGGCATCCAAGGTGCAGGCCTCTCTGTCGGGGGGCACCGAGGAGTGCATCTTCTGGCTTTTCAGCCGATGCATGGCTGACTCCACCACCATGGAGTTATACGGCAGCTGTGACTTTTGGAAGCCTGGGCTCGGGTGGACTCAATACATCGAGTCAAACTGTTTGATCACTACCGGCACCATAGCCGTGTCTTCCACATTCGGAGCATGAGTCGTTCCAGGATGGGAGGATGGACACTGTGAGCAATTCCAGTGGAGGGGCCTCATACAAGAGGATTTCCATCTCATCCTCCCAAAAGTCCTCCTCTGACTCAGTCAGGAATGCTAGGGCCTTAGAATGTTCTTGACAAAATCCAGGAAGCCCATGTCCTTGGGCGGGGACTGCCATCGAGGCTCCGAGACGGGAAGTCCGAAGGGACGTCGCGGTGGCAATGGGTATCAGGGGACTCCTCGTCCCCCGTCTCCCACTCGGAGTAATCCATGGAGGACTCATAAGAGGGCTGCTCCATGGGTCTCAAGACTCCCGATGCCCTGCAGCCGGTGCCCAGCAAACTTGCCGGGGATGACTGTGGTTCCATCGAGCGGGACTCAGAGCACAACCTTGGCCGAGGTTCAACTCGAGGTCGAAGGACCTCGAGTATCGGCTTGGCCTCTGGGGACGTCTTGGACGTCAAGGTCCTGATGGTCGGGGTGGATGAACCAGTCATGTCGGACAACAGCGCCCACTGCTGGTACATGAAGACAGATAAATTGCACTCCAGGGCTGCCATTCTGGAGTCCAAACCAGAAGGCTCTGCAGCCTTCAGCATGGGCACTGAGGGACTCGGTCCTGACGCCGGCTCCCCCGAAAGGGTATCCTCAATGAGGATGGTGTCTAGGGACCGAGGCTGGTCTGTGGCTGGATCTTTCCAGGGGACCTTCGCAGGCTGCTCCTTCTCCGAGGCCTTGGATGAGCGTCTTGGACTGCGGAACCAGGTCCTGGGAGCCCTCGGCTGGTGAGAACCATCCAAAGATGCCACCTTCAAAGGTTTCTTCTTCTTCCTAGGTTCCCTCGAGGGAGACCCCCTTTCTGAAGACCCATGATGATGTTCGGGTTCAGAGGGTTCCACCCAAGATGTTGGGACTCAGACGAGGCCCTGACCTTCAGAGGCATCGGGGAGTCAGGGAAAAACGTATTATGCTGCTGCTGGCAGCTCTTGAGGGCCTTGCTGGACATCCTCTTGCAGAGACCACAGGCTGCCGGGCCATGGTCTGGCCCAAGGCAGCGGAGATAGCAGTCATGTGTGTCGGTCAAAGACATAATTTTAGAGCACCGATCACACTTCTTAAAGCCACTGCTAGACATGGGGGAAAAAAGCACCCCCAGGAAGTCGAAGACTCTCCCGGCTGTCAGTGGGAGAAAAATAGGTGCGAAGACGCCAGAAAAGAAAAGAAAAGAATGAAAACTAAGGAAAAATAAACCGAGCCCGAGGCACCGAGGTCGGTAGGCGGGAAGAGTATCAGTGCGATACCGGAGGCTCCGCGGAAAAAGGGAGACTGAGCAAGATGGCACCCTTGGGCGGGAAGGAGACCACGTATGCGTGGTGGCATCTCTCAAAGGCTTTCTTTGAAAGCTGGGGGGATGCTTCCGTGAGGGCTCCATAGGTGCCAACGTCACCCATATGTGAGGACTGACTTCCTGCTTGTTCCCAGAGAAGCAGATGTTTCAGTATAGCGAAGTTTGTTTATTAGTCTTCCACCAATCTTCACACCTCAGTTGCCTTCATACAGTCCTCCATCTCTGATGATTTGTTCTGCATATAAATTAAGCAGGTATGGAGAAAGTATTAAGTCTTGTCATACACCTTTGCTGATTTTAAAATGCTCTATTTCTCCTTGTTTTGTTTGAACTATTGCATTCTGATCAGTCTAAAGGTTGTGCATTAGAACTATCAGATGTTTTGGTATACCTATCTAAATTTAGGGGCCTATTTTCACTAGGCACCTAAATTTAAGTTCCTAAAAGTAATTGGCTATTGGGGAGGATTTATCACAGGCAAAAAAAGTTAGGTGCTTAGCACACTGATTTTCAGCCCTAGACATCTAACTTAGATGCTTAGATCTAGACATCTAAAATGTAGGCATGTAATTTAGGTATTGAGCATTAAAAAAAATTAACCCCTTTGTATACAATATTGTATACATGCTAAGTGCCTGTGTAGTTTTGAAAATGTCATGTGTATTTGTGTTTTTTCCATCATTCTGACTTAAACATATCCCCAGGAATGCCTCCTGGCAATTCAGCAATAAATATGTGCATATTATGGAAGACCGTGCATACTTCTAGACAGGCTGAGAACAATTTCAGACAGGGCAATCTGTGTGTACTAATTCACTTTAATACAGCATAGACTGCTTTGAAAATTGTTTCCTAAGCTTATTAAATGATCAGGCTGATTGCCCCAAACTATTTCAGAATTAAAGTACGAAGGAAAATGTTTTACATGCCATCACTAATAGATACAGCCTCTGCTGTGGATTGTGTCACTGAACGCTGAAAAAAGCTACTTTATTCTCTTTCACTTACGTTGACTTGAGCTGATACACCGTATCACATCTTTCCACAGTCCAGACAGAAAGGAACGTGCCACTGGCTAGGCACAACTGATGCCAGTTCATAGGGTTAAAGCTCAGACCTGTCATTTCTTCATTTCTTTCTGATTTACTGCACAAATTAGTGCCTTCCTTCCAGTTCCTTAAGAGATCAAAAGAGCATAAAACTAACAGATATACCATGGACTGATACTTTTGTTTAGGTGCTTCTAGAAACAGTGTGAAAAACAGAGGCAACAGCCATGGCAGGGATAAAACACATAGTTAAAAGCAGCGCATACTGTACCCACCACTCCAAATAGAGCAAAAACACCTGTGACAATTGTTAAACAAAGCCTTTATTGTATAACAATGACATAACATTCAGATGAAATCAAAAATAATCCCAAAACAACCAGAAGAATCAATAATTCAATTGTTTTTTAATATTTTATTTGATTTTATATGAATGCTATTGGGCTGTTATACAATGAAAGTCGTGTTTCCTCCAGACATAGTAATATTTGTGAAACTAAAACTACAATAAGCAAGCACATACATTGTAAACAGATGTAAACTCACAAGAAATAAAGCATAAATGAAGGGCCTGGCCCAAACTATATGTTTCTTTAAATGAACAAGGTAAATATGATTAGTCAATCGTTTATCATTTACATGATAAGCTGTGATGCAGTCTGCTTAGAAAGGTGTGATGAGGTAACTAGTACAAAGCCTATGTTATATGAGGAAATGGCTAGCTCAGAGCCTATGGTAATAGGAAAAGAGGAAGAGCTTACCTCACAAACACATAGGCAGCAAACATATTCAGCTTTTAAAAAGCCCAAGTATAGTGGAGAAAACTTTCCATTCACCAAAGGTGACGCAGTAGAAAGCCAAAAGGCTAATCAAGCTCACCTGAGTGGAAGGGCACGTACAACGTGCAGAGAACAGGAGCATAAAAACTACAGGGAAAGCCCAGTAGAGGAGCAAAGGGAGGGGCTGGAGCCAAGGCAGCAAAGGCAGGAGCAGAACCCAAAGGGTGGAGCAGGCTGTAGCTGCAGAGGAGTCTCCCAAGCCAGAGGGGGCCTCGGTCACTGGAGAGTGAGTAACCAAGAGGAAGGAAGTCCTCTCAACCAGCAGACCTTGCTAGAACCAGGAAGTAAAGGAAGTGTCCCGGTAGCAAGAGGCAGCAGACACAGACTCTCTTCAGAAAGTGATTTCAGCTTGGACCCGGCTACAGAGACGTGGAAGTCTTGGAGAGGAGCCAACCAAAGCCCAGAGAGAGAAGCTCATTACCCAGGGACAAAAGCTAAGTACCCTGTTGTAGCTAGAGAGAAAAAGCCAGGCATTGCCAGCAGAGCAAAGCCCAGTAATTGGGAGGAAAATCCCTATTGGAGAAGGAACCTGAGAGATACAGTTCCTAGCACAGGACTCTTGAACCCTGTTGATGTAGAGCACTTACCAATAGAATAACCAGTGTCATTCAAGGGAAGAGCTGTGAGGATTTCAGTTATAGAAACATAGAAACATGATGACAGAAAAAGACCACAAGGCCCATCTAGTCTGTCCTTCCATAACAACTACAACAGTCCACTTTTTACCTTTAGAGATCCTCAGTGTTGGTCTCATGCTTTTTTGAATTCAGTTACTGTCCTCATCTCTACCACCTCCACTGGGAGATTATTCCACGGATCCACTACTCTTTCCGTAAAGAAATATTTCCGCATATCACTCCTGAATCTATCTCCCTTCACCCTCATCCCATGTCCACTCGTCGCAGAACTTGCGTTCAATTGAAAGAGGGTCTCTCCCTGTACATTTATGCCACGGAGGTATTTAAACATCTCAATCATATCACCTCTATCCCGCCTTTCCTCTAAGGTGTACATATTAAGATCCTTAAGTCTGTCCTCATATGCTTTATAATGAAGCCCATTAATCATTTTAGTAGCAACCCTCTGCACCGACTCCATCCTGTTCACATCCTTTTGAAGGTGCGGTCTCCAGAATTGCACACCATACTCCAAATGAGGTCGCACCAAAGACTTATACAGAGACTTATAAAGATTGTTATGTGCCTCCAAATACAGACTATGAGCAGATGCAATGTGAAAACCAGGAGTGTGATATAGAACTGGATTCCATGGATTGCACGCTTTGTCTGTCTGATGAAATTACATCCCTATGTTAGCCAGGCAAGCAAGAGTTCTGTGATACCTTGTGCTGGCGAAGAGTTTATTTTCTATACTGTGAAGAAACAGTTTTCTTTTGTGTTCCTTTGTGCTGTTCATAAAGAATCCTATGTGGGACGGGGAATAAAACCCGAATTATTTCTTTTGCCTTAATTACACAGATACTGACTGTTTCTTTAGTAAGTCAACCCACACCTCACGGCCCTAGGCGGGCGCCTAACAGGGCCAAAAAGGGGTGCTGGTGACAAAGGGCAGCACACAACATCATCGGAAACAGAAGAGAATTATTAAAATGTAATTCAGATTTGTGCCCTTCACTGCTAACTTGTGATTGCTTGGGGTAAAGTTTTGAACAGCTCCGTTCTTCAAGGGGCTGAGAAAGATGCTAGCTATGCCTGTCTTGGAAAGACAAAGCTCATATTTCAGCTTTTCTTTATTGCAAACCTGAAAAAAAAAAAGAATTTCATTTCTCTCAGGAGTTGAGTCCTTTCCTCCTGATAGCTCTGAATTTTTATACTCAGAATAGAAACATAGAAACATGACGACAGAAAAAGACCACATGGCCTATCTAGTCTGCCCTTCCATATCAACTACAATAGTCCCCCTTTTCCCTTAAGAGATGATCTGTATTTGTTCCATGCTTTTTTGAATTCAGATACTGTCCTCGTCTCTACCACCTGCACTGGGAGACTATTCCACGCATCTACCACTCTTTCGGTAAAGAAATATTTCCACATAGTAATCCTGAGTCTATCCCCTTTCACCCTCATCTTATGTTCCCTCGTGGCAGAGCTTGCTTTAAATTGAAAGAGACTCTCCTCCCATGCATTTATGCCACAGAGATATTTAAATGTCTCTAGCATATCCCCTCTATCCCACCTTTCCTTTAAGTCTGTCCTCATATGCCTTATAATGAAGACCACTAATCATTTTATTAGCCACTCTTCTGAACAGACTCCATCCTGTTTATATCCTTTTGAAGATGTGGTCTCCAGAATTGCACACAATACTCCAAAATGAGGTCACAACAGAGACTTATACAGAGGCACGATCACCTCCTTTTTTCTGCTGGCCATTTCTCTCCCTATGCACCCAAGCATCCTTCTGGCTTTCACCATCACCATTTCTACCTGTTTAACTACCTTAAGATTGTCAGACACAATCATGCTCAGGTCCCACTCTTTTTTCATGGACAGAGGTACTTCACCCCCTACACTGTATCACTTCCCTTGGATTTTTGAAGCCAAAATGCATGACCCTGCATTTTTCACCATTAAATTTCAGTTGCCAAATTGTCAACCATTCTTCAAGCTCAGCTGCATCACTCCTTCCTGGGTGTCTACTCTATTGCAGATTTTGGTATCATCTGCAAAAAGGCAAACCTTACCTGACAGCCCTTCCACAAGATCATTAACAAGGATGTTAAAAAGAATCGGACCAAGGACAGATCCCTGCGGCACACTATTGGTAATCTCCTTCTCCTCATAGTGAGCTCCATTTACCCGTACCCTTTGTTGCCACCTACTCAACCAATTTCTAACTCAGTCACCTTAGGGTCCATCTCTAGAGTGCTCAATTTATTTATGTCACCTGTGCAGAACAATGTCAAAAGTTTTACTGAAATCCAAGTACACCACATCTAGTTTTTTCCCTTGGTCCAACTCCCTGTCACCCAAAGAAATCAATCATATTTGTCTGACAAGACCTGCCTTTGGTAAACCCCATGCTGCCTTGGATCCTGCAGTCCACTGGACTCCAGAAACCTCACTATTCTCTTTTAGCAGGGTTTTCAAATAATTTACTCACCACTGAGGTTAGACTAACCGGCCTGTAGTTTTCCACCTCATTCTTACTTCCGCTTTTATGTATAGAGACCACATATGTTTTTCTCCAGTCCTCTGGGACCACTCCTGTCTCACAAAAAACATTGAAAGGGTAAGTCAGTGGAGCCGCTAGAATGCCTCCAAGTTCCTTCAGTATTCTTGGATTATCCCATCCGATCCCATTGCTTTGTCTACTTTTAGTTTGGCTAGTTCCTCACAAACATAGTCTTCCGTAAATCCTCATCACCTCTATTCATATTTGAGAGTGTTTTCTGAGGTCCTGCTCCTGACTCTTCATCTGTGAGCACAGAACAGAATATTTGTTAAGCTTTATCCTCACCAACTTCTACATATTCCTCCCCTTCAGTCTTGAGTCTCAGAATACCACTTTTGCCTTTTCCCCTCTCACTAACATATCTGAAAAATGTCTTATCCTCCCATTTTATTGCATTGGCTATTTCTTCTTCTTTTTATATTTTTGCTTTCCTGACTATTTTGCTAACTTCTCTAAGTTTTTCCAAATATAGATGCCTGTCTTCCTCTTTCTGTGATCTCCTGTATTTTATGAAGGCTTCCATCTTTTTCTTCACTTTTTCAGCTACTTCTTTTGAGAACCATAGTGGCCTCCTTTTCCTTTTACATTTCCTTAACTTTTTAACAAAAAGATTTGTTGCTCTTAAAAGGTCCCTTTTCAGTTTTGCCCATTGCTTTTCTACATCCCCCAGCTGTTCCCATCCCGCTAAGGACTCCTTGAGATATTGTCCCAACTAGTTTTCCTAGTCTAAAACCCTTGTGTTTGAATGGATTTTATCAGCACTAGTCCTAATACTGACCCACACCATCCGGTGATCACTGGATGTGAGATGATCTCCCGCCATGACATCAAAAACACTTTCCCCATTAGTAAGCATCAAGTACAGCATGGCCCCTTCACTTGTGGGTTCTATTACCAGTTGCTGGAATAGTTTTCGACGTACAGAATACAGGATATCTTTACTTCTAGATGACACTGCAGCAGGGATGTGCCAATCAACACCCGGCATATTGAAATCACCTATTAGTGGCACTTCTGCTTTCATGGCTATACTGCGTATGTCTTCTATTAAATCTCCATCCACTTCTTTTCCCTGTGAGAGGGATCTGTATATTACACCAATGTAAATGGATTTCCCATTCCTGCTTTCTAGTTTAACCAACAGTGCCTCCTCGTTTCCTTTTAAGCCCTGTAATTCTATAGCTTTAATATTATTTTTTTACATATAGCCACTCCTCCTCCCCTTCTTCCTCCCCTGGTCGTCCTGAATAAAGTATAGCCCTGTATAATTACATCCCAGCCATGGTTGTCTGTGAACTAAGGGGTATGTTTACTAAACTGCGGTAACATTACAGACCACACGTTAGGTAACGTTAACGCTCGTTATGTAAAGTTAATGCACGGTATGTAACATTAATGCGCAGTAATGTTACAAACCGCTTGGAAGCCTTCCGCAGCACGGTACACACCGCAGAGGGAGGAGAGAGGGTGGAGAGCAGGGGTCAATGGGCGGGGAGAGGCTCCCTGCACACTAACGCGCTGAACTGAAGGGCTGAATCCTACTGCGAATGAAAACCTGCTGTTAGATGCACATTTGCAGGAGAGAGAAACCATTTCGGTGCCAGCAATGCACAGCATAGACAGGGAGCACAAGAAACATAGCAGATAGTAGTACTCCATTTGCAGCAACACCAAAGTGCCCAAGTATGAGAGGCCACTATGGCAATGGTGTAAATGGGGCATAGGGGGCTGCAGGCGGCACATGTAGTGGGGGCAGCCAGGGCATAGGGCGGACCTGGGTGTCGCCCAGGTGGCACATAGGAACATAGAAACTGGAAGTCTGAAAGACAGCATCTGACAAAGGCCAAACACAATATACAAATACATTGTCCACACTAGCCAATAGTTGCCAGGGCAGAGACAGGACATCCCTGCATCCATCCCACCACCATGTTGAAGGGACAGAATGTTGTTAGGCGGTGATGGGGATGTCCATGTATGCCTTCCTACCCCAGACGCCGCACCATAGGCACCTGCCTACCTGAACAGTGGATGGCCTGGGACGGTGCACAACAAACACCAACAGCATATGGTTATGACAGCATAGCATAGGGGTGTGTGTCCGTGCTAGAGGGGGCAGTGGCACCTGTCTGCAGTGGACCCAGGCCATGCCCTGTACCAGTACGTGGTGTGCAGTGCAATAGAAAAAGTCTGGCTGAGGAGACGTAAAGGTATGGCCCAGGGACTGCTGTGTCTCTGTGGCCTCACTGTGGTGCAGTACACACAGCCAGTGTGATTCAGAGCAGAGGGTCACAGGTGCAAGTCCCAGCTGCGGACCCTGCAGAACACATCACAAACTATTACCCCACTACATAGATACAACAGAAAAACAGGAAATGTCTGGCTGAGGAGAAGTAAAGGTAGCTCCAGGGACTGCTGTGCCTCTGTGACCTCACTGTTGCGCAGTACACACAGCCAGTGTGACTCAGAGCAGAGGGTCACAGGTTCAGGTCCCAGCTGCAGACCCTGCAGAACTCATTACAAACATTTACACTACTATGTAGATACAACAGAAAAACAGGAAATGTCTGGCTGAGGAGAGGTAAAGGTAGTTCCAGGGACTGCTGGGCCTCCGTGGCAACACCATAGTACAGTACAAACAGCCAGTGTGTCCAGGAGCAGAGGGTCACAGGTACAGGTCCCAGCTGCTGGAACCTGCAGAACACATCCCAAAATTTTACCCTACGAAGCATATACATCAAACCATGCAATCCCCACAGCAGCGGCCAACAGGGGTAAAACACCCACTCACACAGGCTCCACCATCCAAATCATGCTGTACAGGCAGGCTGCTGACCCCAGCATGGAGTTGCAGGTAACATCACAGCACCACTACCTCCTGCTCAGTTCAAAAATGTCAGCAGTGTGGCAGGCAGGGTTGCCAAACACCCCTATCATTGCACAGTGCTGCAATAGGAGTGTGTGTGTATATGTCTATCCATAGTTTTGTGACTGCCCACCCCGCTCTCGGCACACATTGTCCAACTGTTACCAGCATTAGCCTGCGAATGTGCATAATGAGGAGCAAGGTAGTGTGGGTATGGGCCAGATAGGGTGAATTGGGCAGGCTGCATCTGCACAGGGAGTATTGCAATGGCTGGTACACTGTAGTGTCCGAACACCACCTGCATGGACAGGGTGGCCACAGCATGTCGTGCTGGAAGGGCAGTCTCACCCTGACTCAGCAGTGACCATGGCATGTCCAGGTTCCCCCCTAGTATTCTATACTATCTGTCTCCAGTGATACCTGTGTGATCCCAGTCCTGGGGCCTAATCACTGACATACCTGCTTGGTGTGTGTGTGCTGCCCATCCTATGTCTGGGTGCACATGTTTTCTCACTGACCATGTACCACGGACTGGCCAGTGGCATGTTTGCAGTTAGTCTGTGCATGGTGAGAACACCATGTATGCTGGTGCAGTCCGACAGTGTTGTCTGATGATGCATGGCAGACTGTGGTATGTGGCAAGTGAGGATTCACACAGCAACCCCACATTAATGCTGGTCTGCCAATGCTCCAGTTACAGGTATGTCTCATGCGCACTAGCCCTAGAGGGATATTCTTTGCCATCAATGGGCTTTCTGGTCCCACAGCGAGTCCTGTGGGACCAGGCACCTGTCTCTCCACGCCCCCACCTACAAGATGGGTGTCATGGGGCCCTTGGGGGCACATAGTGTATACTACTCTGAACAGTAGGGAGCTGTGGTACATAACCCTCATAAGACACTGGACACCCCTCCGCCCTGCTAACAGGTGGCCATGGCAGCCAGACCTTAACACTGGGTACACACAGATCCGGGTGGTCTCTGGTCCCAGGGGGACACCTGTGACTGTGGAACACAGACGGGCACAGAGGTGCCTTTGGCGCACTGCCTGGGACACCTATCACACACTTCCAGTGATGGGGATGTGCAGCAGGACCTATATGTAGTACCACATGTACTGTGGACCTAGTGCTGGGCAGCCATCCATACCCTCAGGGTGAATACAGAACCTGCACAATGGCAGGGTCCGTAGCTACTCTGTGCCAGTATCATGCACGGCAGTCCATCTTACCAGGCTGTGGTAACAGAGAGGTGCAGACCCCATTTGTTGATCCACTGTGGACCACTGTTCGGCATGTGCAATGCATCATGGGTGCTGGTGCGGTTACACTAACCTGGCGCACAGAGCAGACAGTCCATGCGGTGACCTGCAGTCCCTCTGTACCCAGGCATTGCTGTACAGCAGGCCATAGAGGTATAGCCTACTGGTTTGTACAATGACATTCTAAACTGTGTCCATGGGTTTGATCCCCTATTGTTCCCCCCTCCCATGCGTGCCATACTCAGATATCTTGCATGCCTCTAACACTCATAGCTGGCAGCCCATAAGAGACTCGCCACAGTGGGTGACATTCCTCTGGACCGGTTATCTGCGTCTATCAGCTGTGTAGAGTCCTGACTGCCTGTGCAGGCTACCACCACAGGTCATGCATTGTGACCCTGTCCTGCATTGTGCCTCTATGTTGCCTGCCTCACCTGTACCTCAGCTGCATGGTACCACCACACCTCTGTCCACCCCTCATCGTAACCATCCTTGCACCCCGCCTCCCCTGGGGGACACATATGCCCACCATCTGCCACCCACTGTTCTCCCAGTACTTTACATTGCCCACACCCAGTGCTGTGGTACAGTTGCCCACCACATGTTTGTCAACAGTACTGGCAGCCACATGGTCTGGTCGCAGATATGGCACGTCCAGGAGCCTCCAGCCCTCACCCTCAATCACCTGTGCAGTGGCAGTAACCCATGGCCAATCCAGTGTTAGGGTGACATTAGTATCTCTGGACATAGGTAATGCATGTCAACCTGAGGCACCTTGCAGGCCGCAGGGCAAAGTAACCTAGGGCACCGTGACATTGATATGCCACTGTGAACAATGGTGAAATCTCCCAGGGAGCCCACGAAGATGACCTGTACAGGTGTGCCCAGTAAGAGTAGTTACTCACCTGTAACAGGTGTTCTCCAGGAGCAGCAGGAATCAGTCCTCACATATGGGTGACGTCGGTGCCGACGGAGCCCTCGTGCAGAGCATTTCCCCAGCTTTCAAAGAAAGCCTTTGGGAATTGCAGTGCGCATGCGCGGTCCCCTTCCCGCCCAAGGGTGCCATCTTGCTCAGTCTGATGACATAGCTAAAAGACAGCAAAAAAATTAGCAAAAATAAATGATATGACTGCAACTCCAAGGGGAGGAGGGAGGGTTGTGAGGACTGATTCCTGCTGCTCCTGGAAAACACCTGTTACAGGTGAGTAACTACTCTTTCTCCAGGACCAAGAAGGAAGTCAGTCCTCACATATGGGACTCCCCAGCTTAAGGCTACCGGAGACCTCAAGCGGAAAAAATGAGCTCCCTCTAGCTCATCAGCACGTAAGGAAGGAATCTTCGCTGAGAACGCCCCCGACCGGTAGCCCAACACCAGGGCCGGAGGGTAGGAGTTGCCTAAACCCCAAAGAGATTATGGAGTACTGCCTGTCTGAAAGCACTGTCCCTGCGAGACGCCCTCTCAAGGCAGTAATGGGCCGCAAAAGTCTGGCTTGAAGACCAAGTAGCGGCCCGGCAGATGTCTGCCAACGGAACAGAGCGGAGATGAGCCACTGACAAAGCCTTCGCCCTGACACGATGAGCCGTGACTCAACCCTCAAACGAGAGGCCGGCTGCCCCATAAGCCCAGGCGATACAGTCAGCGACCCATATGGACAAAGTACGCTTGGAGACAGGAAGCCCCAATTTATTGGGGTCAAAAGAAACGAAGAGCTGAACAGCCCTCCGGTGCTCCCGCGTACGGTCAAGGTAGAAGGACAACGCCCTCCTACAGTCCAGGGTATGCAGGACCATCTCAGCCCGGTTGGCATGCGGCCTGGGAAAGAAGGTCGGAAGAACCACCTCCTGATTGAGGTGAAAAGGTGAGACAACCTTAGGAAGAAACTTAGGGTGAGTCCATAAGACTACCCTATTCCTGTAGAACCTAGTGTAAGGAGGATCAGACACTAGTGCCTGAAGTTCACTCACTCGCCTAGCAGAGGTAAGAGCTACCAGAAACAAGGTTTTCCAGGAGAGAAAACGGAGAGGGCAGGTAGCCATAGGTTCAAAAGGTGGACAAGTAAACCGCTGCAAGACCACATTCAGATCCCACTCAGGGGCCGGTGGACGCAAAGGAGGTTTAAGCAGAAGGAGGCCTCTGAGAAAACGAGACACCAAGGGGTGGTTGGAAAGAGGCCTACCGTCCACCGGCGAGTGGTGCGCTGAGAGAGCACTAAGGTGAACTCTGACAGAGTTAGACTTAAGGCCCAGATTGGAGAGGTAAAGCAAATATTGCAACACTACCGCCACCAAGCACGAGAAGGGATTCTTGCTGTGCTGAGCACACCATGCGGAGAATCTACGCCACTTAAGAGCGTAGGATTTCCTGGTGGATTGTCGCCTAGAGGCCAAGACCACATCTTCCACCTCTCGAGGCAGTAGAAGGGGAGCCAGGACTACCCTTTCAGCAGCCAGGCCATCAGATGAAGGGACTGGAGGTTGGGGTGCAAGAGAGTCCCTTGATCCTGAGACAGGAGATTGTGTTGAAACCCCAAAGGAAGAGGGGTGTCCACCGCTAGCTGCAGCAGAAGCGGGAACCACGGTTGCCTCGGCCACCTAGGGGCGATCAGGATCAATGAAGCCCCGTCCTTGAGGACTTTGAACAGCGTTCTGGACACTAGTGGCGTGGGAGGAAACGCATACAGTAGGCCTGTGGACCACGAGATCAGAAACGCATCCGCTGTTATTCTGAGAGGATGCGGTTGTCTGGAGCAGAAACTCGGGAGTTGCCGGTTCAGAGGACTGGCAAAAAGATCCATGGTGGGGAGGCCCCACCTGAGAAAGACCTGCTGAACCACCAACGGGTTCAACCTCCATTCGTGTGGTTGCAGGATCCTGCTCAGTCTGTCCGCCAGGTAATTCTCTTGACCTGGGAGGTAGACAGCCTTAAGGAGGATTCCGTGATCGACAGCCCAAGAGCACAGCCGTTGTGCCTCCTAACATAGAAGGAAGGAGCCTGTGTCTCCTTGTTTGTTCACGTAGAACATGGCAACTTGATTGTCCATCTGGACCAGTACAGACTGGTGAGAGGCGAGGTGGGAGAAGGCTCTCAGAGCTAGGCATATCGCCCGTAGCTCCAGGAAGTTTATCTGTTGAGCAGTCTCCCAAGGGGTCCAGAGACCCTGAGTACATGTCCCTTGGCAATGTGCTCCCCAACCGAGAAGAGAAGCATCTGTTGTCAGCACTTGAGAAGGCGGAGGGGATTGAAAAACCACTCCGAGTACCAGATTTGGAAGGTGAAGCCACCATTGCAGAGAGGAGACTAGCAGGTCTGATATCTTTACTGAGTCCGCTAGGCTCCCCGTGGCCTGATGCCACTGAGTGCGAAGGCTTCACTGAGCAGGCCGCATGTGTAGGCGGGCATTGGAGGTTACATGAACTGTGGAAGCCATATGGCCGAGTAGTCTCAGGAATTGCCTGGCAGAGACCAGGGAACTGCTGCAAAACTGCCTGGCCAGATCCATCAGCCTGTGGGCTCTGTCCAGAGGCAGAAAAGCCTTCGCTTGAAGAGTGTCCAGCCTTGCTCCTATAAATTCTAAGTTATGGGACGGGAGAAAAGTGGACTTTGCGAAGTTTATGACAAACCCCAAGTGCTGAAGTAGAGCCACAGTACGAAGGGTGGCTTGATTGGCCTCCTGGGAAGATTGGCCCCTTATGAGCCAGTCGTCCAGGTACGGAAACACAAAAAGACCTTGAAGCCTCAGGTAGGCCGCCACCACTGCCAGGCACTTGGTGAACACCCTGGAAGCGGAGGACAGGCCAAAGGATAGTACTCTGTACTGATAGTGGTTTCCCCCCACAACAAATCTGAGATATTGTCTGTGGTATGGATGAATAAGGATGTGAGTATACGCATCCTTTAGATCTAAGGAGCATAGCCAGTCTCCCTGCTGGAGGTAGGGCAGCAGGATTCCAAGGGTAAGCATCTTGAACTTTTCCCTCTCCAGGAACTTGTTGAGGTTGCTTAAGTCTAGGATGGGTCTGAGGCCTCCTGTTCTTTGTGGTACCAGAAAGTACCTGGAATAAAAGCCGTGACCTCTCAGGTGGTGGGGCACCGGTTCCACAGCCTGATCCTTTAGCAGACTTGCCAACTCCTGAAGGAGTAAGTCCCTGTGCAGAGGGAGTCTTGGAGGCTCCCCTGGAAAATAGGAGGGAGGTACTGTGATAAGGAAGATTATCATAGCTCAGGAAGGAGCTATAGAAAAGGTGAAGTGACTCTGAACAAGCAATCTGTCAGTTCTAGTAGAAATAAGAAAACAGAATTTTCCCATAAACGACTACCAGTCCCAGAATGCACCAGGTTTCCAACAGCCATTAGAGGAGCTGAAGTGGGGAAACATGTGTTCAATCAGGAGGGCTATGAGGTAATCCCTAAGCACTCATCACAAAGGGCAGGGCCTGATTCAGCACAGCTGCGCAGTGTTAGGGAGGATCACTCATCTAAGCAGAATAAGAGTAGAGTTTATTCTACAGATGACCATCTTCATGATCACCTTGGATATCCAGAGAATTGTCCTCAGTATCCTGAGAATCAGCTTGAGTTTGATCATCAGTTTCATCTGAAGGATCATCAGAAGCAGAAGCCAAACCGGACGGACAGAGAGGGAAAGAGACCCTTTGGAAGAAGGAAGAGAAAAGCCTTTGAGAGGTCTAGAAGAGTCCAAAGCAGTACGTATACTGGGAGGTATTCCAAGGGCCAGCATACACCATTGGACTGGGGAAAGCCAGAGGAATGGTGCTGCAGAGCTAGGAATCACCAGAGGCTACCTGTGAGGGAGACGGCTGCACGTGGAAGGGACCCTAAAACCTGTGCCAGAAGGTATGTGAAGAGAGATCCAGTGTCCAGGGATCTGGATTGGAAGGCTAGACATAAGAACTGGACTACATACTGGCCAGGCTATATAGAGAGGAACTCTAGCAGCAATGGAAGCTCAGTTATGAACACTGATCTATGCCCTAGCTATAACCTTGAAAGATAGCAGGGAAACAAGTATTCTCCTGAAAATGCTCCATTGAGAGATTCATCTGTGCCAATCCATGATATTGAACCCATGCTTGTTGAACAAGGGGGAATAATAGCAGATGAGGATC
Organism: Ichthyophis bannanicus; assembly: GCA_033557465.1. NCBI lineage: Eukaryota > Metazoa > Chordata > Amphibia > Gymnophiona > Ichthyophiidae > Ichthyophis > Ichthyophis bannanicus. The sequence goes on from CM066034.1 coordinate 945,419,947, forward strand.
CTGTTTATATGGACTGCTCTCTATCTAAACTCCGTTGGTAACTTTCTGTTATAAAGTACAGCAACCATCACAAAGAAATACAAATTTGTTCTTTAATCTACTCAGAAAAGCTCCTGAAGCAGGATTTGACCCACACAGTGGAAGGCAAGCCAGCTAAGGGGTTTCAGCTGGTAACTGCTAGCAATTAAGCCTTACCTAATTGCTTGTGAGCTAGGAGAGAATCACTTCTGTATCTATGTGGGAAGTAATCAGAAGTTAACCTGAAAAGAACAGTTTGTTTCTTGCTTTGTGGCTTTTCATTTGTTGTTTTCCTGATTTTGACTTTGTTTTTCCAAGTTAACACTGAAAGCAAGTAACCTAATTTATGTGCTACCAAGCATATCTGTGTTGGGAGAAATAACCCCATAAATAAATATCTTATTGGCTTTACCCAAGAGCACAACTAAATTATTGTCAGCAGCTGTGTCTGGTGTGAATGAACTACATTGCCCACAATACCTTGCAAATCATATAGAAATATGCACTTGCCAAGAGTGTGAAGATTCTCACCCAGGCAGCCGTCTGACAGTACCTGGTGAAAATGGAGAAGATAGCCCTTTTGGACTATATGAAGAACCCAGGTATCTGATGTGACGGCTGACCACCTGTGGGCAAAGTGGGCCAGCTGGCCTCCTGTGCTGAGAGAAGCCAGCTGAGGAGAAGAGGCTATGCTTTCTGAGTCAAAAACCCCCACCCTGCTGAGCAGGGGCCGGTGTTGGTGGCTTGGGGGTCTTCTGCCTACAGGGCCCTTGACCCTGCCCCTTGGCCTGCTGACCCTGTTGGGGAGCTGCAGAGGCCTGATAATGAGGGTATTGTTTATAGGCAGATGACTTCCTCAGGTAAAAGGTCTTTTTTCCCGAGCCCTTCTTTTTCTGAGAAGGGGCAGAGGTTTTCCTGGAAAGCCTAGTCCTGGTCAGAGTCTCGGTCTCGAGTTCTGCAGCCTTTTCAGCCATGGGTTTGCCAAAGAGGTTTTCACCTCGGCAGGGGACATCGACCAACTTGTCCTGCACCCATGGCTCGAGGTCGGAGGACTGTAGCCAAGTCTGTCGGCGGGCACCGATGCCGGCCCCGGCTACTCGGGCCAAAGCCTCGAAGCCATCGTAGGCTGCTCGAGAGATAAACTTCAAGTACTCTCGAATACCGGTGGACAAGGCCTGGAACCTCTGCAAAGGTTCCTCAGAGAGACCAGCAGAGAACCCGCAATCTCCTTTGCCAGGTCTCGAAGGTACATGCCCATGTAGAGCTGTTAAGTCTGGACACGGCAAGCAAGCATAGAGCCCTGGAAGCACTTCTTACCGAGGGCATCCAGGTTCCGAGCCTCCCGGCCGGGAGGCACCAAGGAGTGCATCTTCTGACTTTTCAGTCGATGCATGGCCGATTCCACAACCATGGAGTGGTGCGGTAATTGTGCCTTTTGGAACCCAGGGCTCTTGCGGACTCGATAGATGGAATCGACCCGCTTGCTTAACACCGGCGTCGAGGCCGGGGTCTCCCACATGCGGAAGAGTAGCCGCTCCAGCATCGGAGGAACCGGAACAGTAAAGGCCTCCTTCGGGGGAGAGTCATACTGGAGGGCCTCGAGCTCCTCGGCTCGAGGCTCCTCCTCTGGATCCGCGGGGAAGGCCAAGGCCTTGGCCATATCCCGCACGAAGTCCGAGAACCGGGTATCCTCCAGTGGGGACCGTCTCCGAGGTTCGGACTCGGGTGAGTCCGATGGGACACACCGAGTCTGATGAGTGTCGGGTGACTCTTCATCCTTCATCTCCCAGCCCGACTCCTCGGAGGAGGAATCGAGCGGCTCCGGTTGGGCGGGCACCAATGCCCTCCGCTCTGACACCAAGGGTATCGGCGTCGAAGACCTCGGCCCCGAACGGGAGGTCGAGGGAGACCGTGGCCGAGGATCGACTCAAGCCCGCATGGACTCGAGGATCGGCTCGGCCTCCGGGGTTGACTTGGACGTCGAGGTCCCAGTGGTCGGGGCAGATGCACCAGTGAGACCAGAGATCAATGCCCGCTGCTGTTCCATGAAGGCAGCGAAGCTGCTCTCCAAGGCCGTCAACCTGAGTCTGAGCTCAGGAGACCCAGCAGCCCCCGACTCGGGCCCCGACGGCATCGGGCTCGACGTCGACTCCCTCGGAGGAGAGTCCACGAGGACAACAGCACTTACGTGTCCAGGAGACTCCATCTCAACACGAGGATGTTTGGCAGGCCTCTCCGACTCCGAAAACCCGGGACGGCTATCGGGGCTATGCGACCTGGCCCTCTAGGAACCAGGAACGTCCACCGACACCGCCCTCACGGGTTTCTTCTTCCTGCGATGCTCCCGCGAAGGAGACCCCTTCTCAGAGGAACCCCGACGTTGCTCGGGGCCGGAGTCCCGAGACGTCGAGGCCTCTGACGAGGTCCGGGCCCGGCCGGACGCGGAGTCAGAAAAAATCCTATCCTTTTGGTGCTGCCGACTCCTCAACGCCTTTGAGGACATTTTGCCACACGGACCACAGATCATCGGGTCATGATCGGGTCCGAGGCAGCGGAGGCAGCAGTCATGAGTGTCGGTAAGAGACATAAGTTTCTTACACCGTTCACATTTCTTAAACCCGCTGGTAGCCATCGGGGGAAAAAGGGCCCCTGCTAGGTCAAAAGACCGGGCTGCCAGGGAAAAAAGAAAAAAGGCGCGAACACCAGTCACAAAGAACAAAAACCGAAAAAGAAAGAAAGGACTCGATACCGGCGTATCGGTCCGAGCAGGAAAAGGATCCGGCGTTGAACCGGAGAAAAAAGAGAAAAAACAGGGAAAATCAACTTCTTCCTCGGGGAAAAACGAACTACGTCCGTCGGGCTCCGTGGAAAAAAGAAGACTGAGCAAGATGGCACCCTTGGGCGGGAAGGGGACTGCGCATGCGCGCTGCAATTCCCAAAGGCTTTCTTTGAAAGCTGGGGAAATGCTCCGCACGAGGGCTCCGTCGGCGCCGACGTCACCCATATGTGAGGACTGACTTCCTGCTTGGTCCTGGAGAATGGTGCGCTACCTAGGGACCCCGATAAGGTGCCGTAGAAGGCGCCTCACAAGGCACCTGACAAGCATCCTATACGGCACCATACAATATGGCGCCCAGTAACGTGCCTACTAAGACATGGTAGCACAATATACCATAGAAGGAACCCACAAACATGGCATGTTCTGAAGCGCGGTATTGGGTGACGTACAACGTGCTATTAGGGCTGGGGAGCCCTAGGACGCGCTCCTTAGCGTACTGTTGCATAAGGCGTGCTCCAAGGCACCGTAATCAACGTTAGCATAACACGCGCCTGAGGCCCAGGCAGCTGAAAGCCTGACACGCTGTAATGTCAGGCCTCAATGCCCACAAGGCGTGAACAAATGGAAAGACAGAGTCCTTTATTAAGCCAATGACCACCCGACACAGGCCGTGTTTCGTACCCTTCGTCAGGGGCTAGCCAGGCAAGAAACTCTGCGCGTCAACTGTGCTTTGACGGCAGTTTTCTCAAATATTAACATGTAATCTAGATATTTGCACAGTGTGAAGTAAGACTTTTCTTACGAATTGCAACAGAGTTTCTTGCCTGGCTAGCCCCTGACGAAGGGTACGAAACACGGCCTGTGTCGGGCGGTCATTGGCTTAATAAAGGACTCTGTCTTTCCATTTGTTCACGCTTTAGACTGGTTGTTCTTTGTTCAGCGTGACCTGTGCTTTCGCAGTGTTGTACTCAATGCCCACAAGAACATGGTCCGTCAAAGCAATATAATGTGGCATGTGTAACACAGTGGTTAGATAATATGTCAGACTACAATGTCTTGTGAGTTCAAATCCCAGAAGGGGATACCAGAATGGGAAGAAGAAGGGTATAGGGCATGTCACAAACAGAAAAACCAGTTATACTCAGATATAGAAAAGGATACCCGTAACACAAACAAATAGACCAACCAAATAGACCAATGCACGTCACAAACAGACGTTACGCACGTTGGTATGCACGTTGCGAAGCACGCACTGCACAAGCGCATTTTTACTGCGTCATATGAGGTCTGACAACATACAGCAGACAAGATGGCTGCCAGGTCGAGAAAGCCTGCATTCAACCATGCAGACCTGTATCTGCTTGCTGAATTAATATGCCTTCGCCAGGAGCACCTGTTTCCAGGCTCCTCCCGTAGGCAGGACCTCAGCAGAGTGAGGAGGGCCTGGGTGCGCCTCACCAGGCAATATAATAGAGGCTCTGACTACCCAGGTAAGGTAAGTGCATGGGGACAGGCATCCAAACCTAGGACTTAAAAAAAACCTGGTAACCAACACACATATCAGACATGCACAGCAAGGGAAAAGCGGGTGGCTGTGTGTCCAAATGGGATCAATGTAGGCCTCCTCTTGATGTTAGCAGATCTGTCCCGGTCCCCAGGGGGCCGCAAAACCCATTACAGAGATTTATTATCCATCCCAGTGTTATGGTATGTGCTCCTGTTGCAGTTTCACTGATGTGCCCTATCCCCAGGATGCCCCAGAGGTCTATGATCCATCCTGATGTTATGGTACCTGCTCCTGTTTAAGTTGCACTGATGTGCCCTATCCCCAGCATGCTCCAAGCCTCACTACAGAGGCCCACTATTCATCCTGGTGTTATGGTACTTGCTCCTGTTTACGTTTCCCAGGTCTGGCAAATCCCCAGGATGCTCCAGGCCTCATTACAGAGGTCTATGATCCATCCTGGTGTTATGGTACCTGCTCCTGTTTAAGTTGCACTGATGTGCCCTATCCCCAGCATGCTCCAAGCCTCACTACAGAGGCCCACTATTCATCCTGGTGTTATGGTACTTGCTCCTGTTTACGTTTCCCAGGTCTGGCAAATCCCCAGGATGCTCCAGGCCTCATTACAGAGTTCTATTATCCCTCCTGGTGTTATGGTACCTGCTCTTGTTTACGTTTCCCAGGTCTGCCAAATACCCAGGATGCTCCAGGCCTCACTACAGAGGCCTACTATTCATCCTGGTGTTATGGTACCTGCTCTTGTTTACGTTTCACAGGTCTGCCAAATCCCCAGGATGCCCCCGGCCTCACTACAGAGGCCTACTATTCATCCTGGTGTTATGGTACCTGCTCTTGTTTAAGTTTCACAGGTCTGCCAGACCCCCAGGATGCTCCAGGCCTCACTACAGAGGCCTACTATTCATCCTGGTGTTATGGTACCTGCTCTTGTTTAAGTTTCACAGGTCTGCCAGACCCCCAGGATGCTCCAGGCCTCATTATAGAGGTCTATTATCCATCCTGGTATTATGGTACCTGCTCTTGTTTAAGTTTCACAGGTCTGGCAAATCCCCAGGATGATCAAGGCCTCATTACAGAGGTCTATGATCCATTCTGGTGTTATGGTACCTGCTCTTGTTTATGTTTCACAGGTCTGGCAAATCCCCAGGATGCTCCAGGCCTCATTACAAAGGTCTATTATCCATCCTGGTGTTATGGTACCTTCTCTTGTTTACGTTTCATAGGTCTGCCAAATCCCCAGAATGCCCCAGGCCTCACTACAGATGTCCACTATTCATCCTGGTGTTATGGTACCTGCTCTTGTGTACGTTTCCCAGGTCTGCCAAATCCCCAGGATGCTCCAGGCCTCACTACAGAGGCCCATTGTCAATCCTGGTGTTATGGTAGGTGCAATGGCTGATGTGTGCAGGCCACACATATCGCCATGTTGTGGCTGAAGCCTGCAGGGCATATAGCGGCACATCCCCGGGCACACTCGGGTGCGGCTGTTGCTGTGTGCAAGGGCCACTGGTGAGACACATGATCATCACCCATGCCAGTGCGTACAGTGGCACCTGGCTATGCAGTCTGTGCATATACTGGACAAGGGTTGCAGACAGGTTGATGTGTGTAGCACAGTGGTGCATATGTGCGGGAAGTGGCGCATGCACTGCCCCCCGTCACACCATGCATGTATGCCAACACCATGCAGCGCCCCATGCATGGCACCCGTGACCAATAGCATGGCAAATGCACATATGGTGCGGTGTTGTAAGCCCAAAAACGGACAGGCTGCCGTGGCGGCAATGGGTGCCAGGGGGTGTGCACACAGGGCACTTAGGGGCCAACCTGGACATGCACAGCTGCAACGCACACATGTGTGTGGCAGGGGCAACAGCTAGCAGTCGACACACAGCACACAATAGGGGCAGCCACCTGCTGCACCCAGGTATGTGTGTGGTGCAGCACCGGCTGGCGATAGATGTCTGTTCCCTAATGTCCCCACATGTTGCTTCCCCCACAGGTCGAGGACCTGCGCAAGAAGGCCTGTGAGCTGTGAGCCAGGTACCCCCGCTTCGTGGTGTGGGTGCAGTGGGAACAGCAGGCCCAACGTGATGGTGAGTGATGTGGCATATCCCTGTGGGCCAACGGCTTGCGGGGCCACAGGACATGTTTGAATGATGTGCCAGATGTGTGACCATGGTGGTAATGTACGCACCTCTCCCAAACAGCAGCCACACATGCAGACAAGGGCCCAGCAGGGCTGGACGCTGGAGCCAGGCAGCCAGTACCGACTGAAGACAACCCAGGGGGCATGGAGGCGGCTGATGGCGAGGAGGCCGAGGAGGAGGGGGACGTCGGAAGCAGAGAGGGGGAGGGGGAGGAGGGGGGAGCGGGGTGGGGGGAGGGCAGCTGGGAGCCTGGGGAGGGGGAGGAGGGAGGGGAGGGGAGGTGCGGGGGCAGAGGGGAGGAGGGGGGAGGTGGGGGGGAGGCTGGGGGGAGGGGGCGGGAGGCCTGGGAGGGGGTGGGGGTGAGGGCTTGGCCAGTCCCAAGCGGCACAGGCCACCACAGGGCACTGGGAGCCCCAGCCATCTGCCCCACAGTGCCGGTGATGGCCCCCATCTGGCCGTGGGCCTGCCACACATAGGCACAGACAGGCGTGCCGTACATTCAGCCACACAGACAAGGGGAGATGTGTGTCTCTGCGGGTGCATATGCGGCCTCTACCTGGCCGCGGCTGTGCGTGCCCAGGCACACGCACAGCAGCAGCACGCCCGCATTCTGGGGAGAGTGCTGGAGACCATGGCCATGGTGGCTGACCGGCTGCGCATGCTGAATGACAGACATGCGGCAGGCACAGCTGGCCAGCCATCTGGCAATGAGGGCCCCCAGGGGGTGTGAGTGTGGACACCAAAAATGCAACCCCTGCCCTGTGCCGGCCCATGCCCTAGGACTGCCACTTGTGATAAGGAAGCTTATCATAGTTCAGGAAGGAGCTATAATAGAGGTGAAGTGACTCTGAACAAGCAACCTGTCTGTTCTGGTAGAAATAATAAAACAGAATGTTTCCATAAAAGACTACCAGCCCAGAATGCACCAGGTTTCCAACAGCCATTAGAAGAGCTGAAGTGAGGAAACGTGTGTTCAATCAGGAGGGCTATGAGGTAATCCCCAAGCACTCATCTCCAAGGGCAGGGCTTGATTCAGCACAGCTGCGCTGTGCTAGGGTGGAGCATTCATCTAAGCAGGATAAAAGAAAAGCTTATTCTACAGAGAATCATCATCTTCATCAGAAGCTTGATCATCATCTTGATCATCATCAGCAGCAGAAGCCAGAGCCGACGGACAGAGAGAGCAAGAAACACTTTGGAAGAAAGAAGAGAAAAGCATTTGGGAGGTCTAAAGGAGTCCATAGCAGTACGTATACTGGGAGGCATTCCAGAGGCAAGCATACACCATTGGACTGGGGAAAACCAGAGGAGTGGGACTGCAGAGCCAGGAATCCCAGGACGGCACCTGTGAGGGAGACGGCTGCACTTGGAAGGGACCCTAAGACCAGTGCCAGAAGGTATGTGAAGAGAGATCCAGTGTCCAGGGATTTTGATTGGAAGGCTGGTCATAAGAACTGGACTACATACTGGCCAGGATATTTAGAGAGGAACTCTAACAGCAATGGAAGCTCAGGTATGAACACTGATCTAAGCCCTAGCTCTTCACTGGGAAGACAGCAGGGAAACAAGAATTGTCCTGAGAGTGTTCCATTGAGAAATTCCTCTGTGCCAATCCATGATAGTGAACCTATGATAATTGAAGAAGGGGAAGATGTTATAAATGGGGACTTTGAATACATGGATTGCTCTCTGTCTAAACATCTGTGGTAATATGCTGTTACAAAATACAACAACCATCACAAAGAAATATAAACTTGTTCTTTAATCTACTCAGAAAAGCTTCTGAGTAGGATTTGAGCCACGTAATAGAAAGTAAACCAGCCAAGAGGGTTTCAGCTGGTAATTGTTAGCAATTGAGCCTTGTCTAATTGCCTGTGAGCTCTGAAGGGACACTTCTGAGTGTGTGTGCAGATACAAGAAGTTATCCCTTAAAAAAAGAACAGTTTTTTTTCTACTTTGTGGGATTTGTTTGTTCTTTGAAGCACTGCTAAGAAGATATTAGCAGAAGCCTACAGAAAAGACCTTTCTGTTCCCATCAAGGTCTTTATGCTTTGATTTGATTGCTTAACAAGTTCAGCTGTTGTTTTTCCTTATTTGTTGTTCTAAGTATAATACTGAAAGCAAGTATTCCTTTTTATGTGCTACCAAGTATATCTGTGTTGGGAGAAATAACCCCATAAATAAAATATCTTCTTTGCTTTACATTCGAGCAAGCACAACTAATTTATTGTGAACGGCTGAGTCTGGTATGAATGGACTACATTTCCCACAATCCTTAGCAAGTCATATTAATATTTGCCTTTGCCAAGACTGTGGACATTCTCACCCAGCGCCCCCGTTTACACACTTCCACCGGCGACTGGGGAAGATAGGGCCCATACCCGCACAGGGTCCCACAACTTTGTCCCCCCCCCCAATAAATATTGTACATATGTTTTACGTACTCACGATGGTCAGCTGTCCCTTATTGCAACATGTCAGTGGGTTGTGAATGACAGGTGTGAGCATATACGTGTGTGCCTGTACCCATGGCAAGGGCCGGGGATGGGCATGGGCAGCACCCGATGTAGCACCACAGATGAACACATGTACCGGTGGGTCACTAAGGACCACCACCATGGCGAGAGGCATGGTGTCACGCACATGCCACCGGTGCACACAAATCTGCACGTGGGACACCACCCCCAGGGCCAGACCTCAATATCTACGTCTGAACCATATTGCATAGGATGTGCCACAATGAGGGGCTGCCCCCCCTTGCATGGAAGGTACCTCATATGCACTTGTGATACAAGCCAGAGACACCAGCTCAACATGGCACAAAAGGTACAGCACACACCTCATGCCATAGGCGTATGCAGACCCCCCCAGCATACCTGATACCTGCAGGTACAGGGAACGGCACCACCTGTAGGAGACAAACAACCTACATGCCCAAACCATCTGGCCCAAACTATGTTCACCGCGTACCAGCAATACCCGCATGAGGAGGCCCCAACAGTGCTCACATTGCAGGGGCACCCAACAGCTCCACCACCACCCAGCCAGACCACATTTGCAACATAGCGCCATGTGTCCGGCATCACACCCGTCAGGCTAGTTCCCGACTCAACCATACCCAGCGCTGGATGCAGTCGGGCTCTGCCCCGATGGCGGGCCACGACAGATAGCACACCACCAACATGGCGCCATGTTGCGTATTGTGGTACTGCAGAGCCTATGCAAACAGAAAAAAAGGTTTTAAATCCAGAAAAAAGATTCCAACACCAGATGCGACATTACGAGGAGCCAGATAGGGGGAGCAAGAGAGACCTTCCAAGGCCTAGAGAACCGCACCCCAGAGCTGGTGATGTAATGCCGGCCAACAGCCAATCCAGGAGAGGGGGAGTTGCTCTTAGGAAAGGCTGGGAAGTTGAAAAGGAGGAAGTAGGGCAAGCAAGGGAGGCAGAGGCAGAGGTAGAGGCAGAAGCCGAAGAAGAAAAGGAGTCTTGGCAAAGAGACCAGAGAGGAAGGAGTTCCTGGCAAGAAGACACAGTGAGTCCGGTGCAGCCGAATACCAGGAGTTCTTGGCAAAGAGACACTGGAAAGAAAGGTACCAGGAGAGAAACAAAGGTCAGAGTTTTATATGAGGAACCGGTACCAGCAGATGCAGGACACTGTGGAAGTTACCAGAGAGATGAGGAAGTCATTGCCATAAGAGGTAACACTCTTCATTCAAGGAGCAAAAGGTGTGGGTGTGAAAGAGTGGTAACTCCACCCGAAGGCCAGCTGAACAGTGGGAAGCCTACTACTCGAGTAAGGCTGAATTGCAGCAGGACTAGGCCTCAAGACTCAGCTAACTGGGATAGGCCCAGAGAACAAGGTAAACCACCTTTTTATTCTAATAAGCGTTATAACTTGCTGACACAGGGAGCACAAGGAACAGAGGTGTGCACTCCTTACCAAGCTGTCTGTAAGACAAGACACAAGCCTTTATCAAAAGAAAGACTGTTTAATACAGGGCACCAAGACAAGGGAAGATACTTCCATAGCAAGCATTCACATGACCAAAGCCCAGACCTAGGCCCAGAACACTGGAGGCTAGTGCAAGCGGTATATGAGAAGCCTCAACGTATTCCACAAAAATATACTGATACGGAGTTACAATTATCAGACCCACAGCCTATGCAGGTGGAATTCAATGAGGACCCTCCGGAGATAGCCATGGATTGCAGCTACTGTCAGGCAGGAAGCCTAGAGTCTCTGCCTGATGTGTAAAGCAGGGCTCAGTAGCAAAGCCTGTGTGTTTTATTTGTATAAGGTCCTGTGAAGTAACAGTAGACAAAGCAATATCGGAATATGTTTTCTTTTCTACCTGAAGCAAGGTTTTCTTTATGTTGATGTAGACTCCACTATTTGAACCATTGTACATTAGGGGAAATAAAAAGCCTTTCTTTCCCTACACTCGGACTTTGTGTTCACTTGAAGTTTTGGTACACGGTAGGTCCTGGGAACAAATACCCAGACCCCGCATACAAGGACCAAACTCAAAGATAGAAAAAAAACTCATGTCCACCCGACCTGCCTTAACCACCCTTGGCCACTAGGGCGGCGGTGCGACAGTATGTAGACCGGCCGTAGAGTGATTGAGCCCTGTACAGCCCCTACGATGGGAGCAGAGGTGGGGGCACATCACTGTGACTACAAACGGAGGACAGAGGATTCCATAAGTAGGAAACGGATCAAGCATAAAGGTGCAGTGGCCCCCAAACTGTGTTGATGGCTGCCACACCCTAAGGTATGTAGTTGGAAGGGTGGCCCGCTGATGCATGTCCCCTGAGGTAGGCGCAATAATGATAGGTAGGTCTGTTGAGCTGGTAGGTCTAGCTTGTCTAAAACATGTACAAGGGTATGCCATACAGCGGGAGGGGGATCCCCCCCCATGGTGAAATATCCAACACTGAATAGTGGGGAACCCATATATGAGGGGTGTTTCCAGGAAGTCAGCCTGCCAGTGGGCCCAGTGACCTATACCGTTGCACACATGGCACGGCACCTTGTATGGGTGGCACGCAGTACCCACATTCATGGGATGGAGCCAGGACAGTGCACATGCCCCCCTGCATTGCGTGCTGCGGACAGTGGATGGCATGCCAGTGGGTCTGTGGGCTATGTCTATATGTCTGTCCATGTCCTGCCCTAACTGCACATACCGGCCATACCTAGTTGCAACTGGCCAGTGTGGTAACAACGGCCACAGCCATGGGGTTGTGTACGATGGTGTAAGGGGTCAACACGAACACCATCACACACAGGACAGGGATGGCTTGGAGCAGTAATGGTGGGACGTGCAAGGGTAAGGCCACTAGTGGCGAGGGTTACGACACAGGGTGTACAATGCAATGCACGTGGACGTGGGGATTGCGGACATAGGGGCGAGCAGGGCGGTGGGCCGGGAGGGACGGAGAGGTGCTCCAATCATGGTGTGTGAGGGGCAGGGGTGGGGATGGGTGGGGGTGCGCATAAGCGGAGCATATGGGGTGTGTCACCGGTAAGGCGTGGGGGGTCATAGTGCCTCCAGGTGGAGGGCAGGGGGACCCAGAGACCAGGACCAGGGACGCAAGATGCCGAGGGATGGGTGGTGGTCAGGGGGCCCAGGAGGGTCTAACCCGCACCACTGTGGCTGGACATGTGCATACGGGGAGGGGGTGTGGATGTACCTGGGCATTGGGGTGGGTCGTGCCCTATGGACAACTGTGGATGTCCTGTGGACAACTATGGGAGATCCACAGTGTACCCAGCAAACACCTTGGAACCGTTGCAGGCCCCATGAGAAGGGGCAGATGTGGCCCGGCCATGCAGCATGCGTCTGATTATGTACAGCAGCAGTGTGTACTGTGATAAGGAAGCTTATCATAGCTCAGGAAGGAGCTATAGAAAAGGTGAAGTGACTCTGAACAAGCAACCTGTCAGTTCTGGTAGAAATAAGAAAACAGAATTTTCCCATAAAAGACTACCAATCCCAGAATGCACCAGGTTTCCAACAGCCATTAGAGGAGCTGAAGTGGGGAAACGTGTGTTCAATCAGGAGGGCTATGAGGTAATCCCTAAGCACTCATCTAAAAGGGCAGGGCCTGATTCAGCACAGCTGCGCTGTATGAGGGGGGAGCACTCATCTAAGCAGAATAAGAGTAGAGTTTATTCTACAGATGACAATCTTCATGATCACCTTGGATATCCAGAGAATGATCATCAGTTTCATCTGAAGGATCATCAGAAGCAGAAGCCAAACCGGACAGACAGAGAGGCAAGGAAACCCTCTGGAAGAAAGAGGAGAAAAGCCTTTGAGAGGTCTAGAAGAGTCAAAAGCAGTACGTATACTGGGAGGTATTCCAAGGGCCAGCATACACCATTGGACTGGGGAAAGCCAGAGGAATGGTGCTGCAGAGCTAGGAATCACCAGACGCTGCCTGTGAGGGAGACGGCTGCACGTGGAAGGGACCCTAAGACCTGTGCCAGAAGGTATGTGAAGAGAGATCCAGTGTCCAGGGATCTGGATTAGAAGGCTGGACATAAGAACTGGACTACATACTGGCCAGGCTATATAGAGAGGAACTCTAGCAGCAATGGAAGCTCAGGTATGAACACTGATCTATGCCCTAGCTATAACCTTGAAAGACAGCAGGGAAACAAGTATTCTCCTGAAAATGCTCCATTGAGAGATTCATCTGTGCCAATCCATGATATTGAACCCATGCTTGTTGAACAAGGGGGAATAATAGCAGATGAGGATCCTGTTTATATGGACTGCTCTCTATCTAAACTCCGTTGGTAACTTTCTGTTATAAAGTACAGCAACCATCACAAAGAAATACAAATTTGTTCTTTAATCTACTCAGAAAGGCTCCTGAAGCAGGATTTGACCCACACAGTGGAAGGCAAGCCAGCTAAGGGGTTTCAGCTGGTGACTGCTAGCAATTAAGCCTTACCTAATTGCTTGTGAGTTAGGAGAGAATCACTTCTGTATCTATGTGGGAAGTAATCAGAAGTTAACCTGAAAAGAACAGTTTGTTTTTTGCTTTGTGGCTTTTCATTTGTTGTTTTCCTGATTTTGACTTTGTTTTTCCAAGTTAACACTGAAAGCAAGTTACCTAATTTATTTTATTTTATTTATTTATACATACATTTATATACCGCATCTTCCAAAGTTCAGTTGCGGTTTACAGTGAACAACAATTAACAAAGCAAGTTTGTTTTACAGGGAACATCATATTATAACAGAACATATTTACAAGGAACATCATATTATATATAGCGTATACAGTCTTAACAATTTGAGATAATATAGAACAGATTTAACTATATACAGATTTAGGGCATTTATGTGCTACCAAGCATATCTGTGCTACCAAGCATATCTGTGTTGGGAGAAATAACCCCATAAATAAATATCTTATTGGCTTTACCCAAGAGCACAACTAAATTATTGTCAGCAGCTGTGTCTGGTGTGAATGAACTACATTGCCCACAATACCTTTCAAATCATATAGATATATGAACTTGACAAGACTGTGAAGATTCTCACCCAGGCAGCCGTCTGACAGTACGCATTCTGAGGAGATGGGCCCCCGAGGGGGGGCACCTCCACAGCACACAAAACACTGACCAGGGCAGGGCAGAGAACAGTACACCAGCAGTGTGCTACCAGAGATGGACGTGTGGACAGGACAGACAGCATGGATATGTCACTGGGCATACAGGGTACGATGTCCAACCGATGAGATGTGGACGGCACTGCACAGAGACATATCCGGTGCCAAACCAACATGCCCTAAGCAGGTACCATTGGGGACAGGTGGCAGGGGGAGAAGTGGGATGGGGGGCAGGGGGTTCCAGACACTGGCAGGGCAGGGGGGCGGTAGGGGTGTTGGGGGGCCAGCGGGTGGGTGGGGGTGGCATGGCTGCTGCCACGATCCATGGTAATCCCAGCTAGGGGGGGACACAGATTGCCTGAGGGGATGGCATGGGGGTGGTGTCCAGGGAAGCCACAGGTAGGGCAGGGCATACATGGGGCTGCCACAATAACCGCAGGATACGTGACTTCAGGCAGTGCCACATGTGCGGCCATTTATTTCCTGTATGGTCTGCCATACTTTGAGCGGCCCCTCCCACCCCGCGGTACGGGTGCCACAGCTGTCACTGCTGCTGCTGGCTGACCATGTTGTTCCAAGGGGGACCCCCGGCCAGCCACCATACACCCTGTGCTGGCAGCTACGGCCTGCGCTGATGCTGCCAGGCCCCTGATCTCGGCTAGGATCCCCTCCACCGCCAGCCCCTGGCACTCCACTGTTTGGCGCATGCAACGCGCCTCGTGCCGCTGCCAACACTGCTCTCACAGGACCACACGCAATACCTGCTGTACGCCTGGGAGGGAGACAAGTTGTGCGCCGTGATACATGGTTTTCACCTGCCACCTGTACACATGCAACATTATATGCACACAGTATGACACTCGCCCTGTGCATCGCCATGCGCCGTTTCAGAGTGTGCCTGCATCTCCTTGATCACCTCCACCAGGGCAGTCTGTGCATCCCACGTGGCGTGTTGCGGTGGAGCAGGCTCCACCGCCCCGGTGGCTGCAGCGGCAGGTGACATACTGTCTTCGGCCGGCCCCTGGCTCAGCCCACCGTCACCCTCCAGAGTTGGTGCTGGACCCCTCCACCTCTGCCTGTGCAACAGCTGCCCCTCCTGTTGGCCCCGCCTCCAGCCCCACATCGTCAAGGGGCCACAGCCCGGGGTCTGGGTGCTCCGCCCCTTCCTCCACATCCTCTATGGCATGTATGTCACTTGTGGGAGAACAGGGTACACAGCTCAGGTGGGCCGTGGCTGGCTGCCTGCCCTTGTCACATCCTATATCTACGGACCGTGTGGGACGCAGGGCACCCTGGTCAGTGTGCGGGTACCAAGGCTGTGTACATGCAGCCAGGGATGTTACTGGTGCAGGGATGTGTGTGGTACCATCCCATGTCCATGTCCCAGGTGCTTGCGGCGGGTCACCGGTGCTTGCATGTGCATGTGACTGGGAATACCCCACATGGCCAGGCGGGACTGTTGAGGTGTCTGGTGTCCGACACTACCATGGCCATTCCCCCCCCCCCCCCCGCCAGCACACGCAGCCACCCACCCTGTGCCACCCCATCGTCACCTGTGTCCCTGCACCCAGCGCCTATGGTACACACAGGTGCGGTCCACCTCTGTCTCCTCTGCGTACCGACCCGTGTGGCCTTGCTGTCCTCGCCACCCCTGCACTGTGTCTCCACAACACAATGTCGCCCAACGCTGCTCCCACGGGCCAGTCATCCCCCACCCCTGTACCCTTACATCGCGCCATGCCGACCCCATTCAACATTGCCACATCCACCCCCATTCTGGCCTCTGCACCTTCAGCAACGCCTGTTCCACCCCACTCACTGCCTCTGTGTTGGTCCCCTCCCCTCGATCTATGGCAGCCATGCCCTACTTCTGCTGTTCCAACCCCTCTCTGCCTGCCCCCCCCCTGCACTCTCTCCCAGCCAGGGCTGTCATCCCGGCACCTGCCCCCATGGACTGCTGTTGCTCCCTGTGGGGGTATTGGCACGCAAAGCACCTGATGCGCGTCCAAGGCCCCCACCTGCCCTGTGACCCACGCACTTTCCAGTGCCATATGAGGTGCATGCCCTGCCCCTCCTGCCCAAGCTTCCAGACATGATCCCCCCATCTCTGCTGGCCAGCCCCGGCACGCACTGCCTGACACCTGCCACCCCCTGACTGGTCCGCACCTGGATCCACGCTCTGTCCTGGGGTCCTTGCGTTCACCCACATGCCTCATCCCTCTGGCTGGGGTGATGGTGTCGGGCCTGGCACCCCCCCTCGCATGCCAGGCCGGCCCCCCCCTTCTGACCCGGTCCCGGCACCTCCACCATTGGCTGATCCGTCAAACCATGGTCCCCTTCACCCCCTACCCTGCTGGCTGGCCACTGCCAGGTACATCCTTGTGTCCGTGTTCTTGGTTGGGTGTATGGCTCTGTACTGTCCTCAGTAGCCGCCCATCCTATGCAATGCTACCTCTGTGTGTGTACCTGTCGCACCCCCACTGCTATGCCATCCCCAGGGGTTGTACCCCATGGCTCTGTTCGTGGCCTGCTCATTTCACCCTGTTTACACAGTCCCTTGGTGCACTACCCATGCCCATATGTGCAGTGGCGGTCTGTGCACCTCGCAGGACTATTCTTGGCACAGGGCCACGCAAGGCACATGGCAGCACGCTGTCTGCACCCCTGTCTGCAGTTCCAAGGGCTGCCAGCCCGTGAATGGGTGAGTGGGGTCCCTGGACCTGGGCCTTTGCAGGACCCTGCTGGGATTGGCAGGTGCCCCAGGATGGCAATGCATGATGACCAGTGTTGTGTCAGGGCCACATGGTGTGGGGCTGGAGACCTGGTGTGGGGGGGTATGGGTGTATGGGATGGTTGCCCCGTTGGGCCAGGTTTCGGCCATCTGCATGTGTGGGGTCTGTGGGAGGTGGGTTACACCGTGCATGGCTGACAGAGGGCTGTGGTCCAGGGGCAGTGTGGGGATGGTGCACCAGATGTGGGTTATGCCATATGTTTCATGGGACTGGCTGGGGACATGCGTCTCTGTGGGACTCCTGGCATGACCCCCCCGCACCCCTGCATCCATCCCTACACTCACTTTTTTATGGTCTGTCACCGGAACACCTCTCTCCGTCTTACCTGCACGTGGGTGCGCTGTATCCAGCGCAGGGGGCAGGCCATGTAAGTACATGGGCCCTGAGTCTGTCTGCCAGGTGCTGCTCCAAAGTGGTCAGGGTGGTCCCCTGTGCTGGACCCCTGCCTGTGCCCTGCGCATTGTGCCTCTCCCACGAGAGTTGGCCACAGATGTTTCTCTTGATATCACAGTAGCGCTTGTGGAGGCTCTCTATGTTGCAGTGTGGGCCCTCTGCTGCCACCACCGCTGCCTGGACCTCTGCCCATGCCCTTGTGTGCGTGCCGATGGTGGTGGTTGAGCTCAGCTGGCCGAAGAGCACCTCGAACCTGTCAAGGATGCTAGCCAGGAAGAGGTCATTCTCCTCATGGGTGAAGCGGACTGCCCTCCTCCTGGTTTCCTTGGCTACGGGCGTCTGGCAGTGCTTAGGGTCTGGCGCACCTCCAGGCTGTTCCGGTGGGTGGTGTATGGCCCTTGATGGGCCTGCCCTCTCACTTTCTGGATCTGCAGTGGTGTGGACCACTGGTGGCTGCTGGCTGCACTCCCCTCCTGCCTCATGGTGTCCCTTGTCCTCCATGATGTGGTACGTACTGTGTACAATACATCCTTGGCTTTATGGGCATGCTGTGTCCAGTTATGTACCTAAGGTGTGGTCATACACACATTCTGCAAGGGCGTTGCGTGCATGTACAGTAGCATGCATTACGTTTGCACGCACTCAGCTAATATTGGGTCCGCAGTACGTTCAAGCACATGTCTGCAGATGCCAGTGCATGGGGACACCTCGTCTGCCCCATTCAGGTACTGCTCCCATCCCAGGTGCATGTACATGCCTTACACATGATGTATCATGTTCCGCGCTGTGTGTGCATAAGGCGCGTTCCTAGGCGTGCTACACCCATGCCCTCCGCTCCCTGCCCTCAGATCTATCCTTGGCGTTGCTATTGGTGTGCACCGCTGCATACACAGGTGGTTTATCCTCCGGCATGGTTCATGGTGCGTGCACGCACTCTGCTATTTATCATTGCTTTGGGTGCTGTCTCTTACATACAGTGCATTCCGACGCACGTAGATGGGTCACACGGCGTGTCCCCATGTGCTAGTCTGTGTCAGACATACGTGTGGACACCCCGCCTGTGTGCGTTGGAACGTGCCTTGCATTCTGCCCTCATCCACTTGTCTGGGTGGGGCATGCTGTGCAAAACGCCGTACATTTGTGCGATGCTGGGGCATGGGGACATGCCACATGCTCCTCCTACTCTCATACAGCGTAGCCAATCACAGAACATGCATTTTGGGGAATGCACATTTCTGCGCGCGCTACGGCGTTATGCTTCCGTACATGCAGGGCATTGTCTCATGCTGTTGCTGGTGTACATACCAGCATCAACGGGTGTGTAAGGTTTCCTCTGATTATTTGCCGTACCCCACACCCTATTTAACATCTACATGTGCTCCATCTCATGTCTATGATGGCTCAGATCGTGAATGCGGGTTGTGCAGTAGTGGTGTTGGTGGAGCTGGCGGAGCTGCAGTTCCCTAAAGGGGGAGATGGTGTTCCTGGGGCTGTGGCACTGGGCATGGGTTGTCAGAAAATCTTCACAGTCTTGTCAAGTGCATATATCTATATGATTTGCAAGGTATTGTGGGCAATGTAGTTCATTCACACCAGACACAGCTGCTAACAATAATTTAGTTGTGCTCTTGGGTAAAGCCAATAAGATATTTATTTATGGGGTTATTTCTCCCAACACAGATATGCTTGGTAGCACATAAATTAGGTTACTTGCTTTCAGTGTTAACTTGGAAAAACAAAGTTAAAATCAGGAAAACAACAAATGAAAAGCCACAAAGCAAGAAACAAACTGTTCTTTTCAGGTTAACTTCTGATTACTTCCCACATAGATACAGAAGTGATTCTCTCCTAGCTCACAAGCAATTAGGTAAGGCTTAATTGCTAGCAGTTACCAGCTGAAACCCCTTACCTGGCTTGCCTTCCACTGTGTGGGTCAAATCCTGCTTCAGGAGCTTTTCTGAGTAGATTAAAGAACAAATTTGTATTTCTTTGTGATGGTTGCTGTACTTTATAACAGAAAGTTACCAACGGAGTTTAGATAGAGAGCAGTCCATATAAACAGGATCCTCATCTGCTATTATTCCCCCTTGTTCAACAAGCATGGGTTCAATATCATGGATTGGCACAGATGAATCTCTCAATGGAGCATTTTCAGGAGAATACTAGTTTCCCTGCTGTCTTTCAAGGTTATAGCTAGGGCATAGATCAATGTTCATACCTGAGCTTCCATTGCTGCTAGAGTAACACTCTCTATATCCTGGCCAGTATGTAGACCAGTTCTTATGTCCAGCCTTCCAATCCAGATCCCTGGACACTGGATCTCTCTTCACATACCTTCTGGCACGGGTCTTAGGGTCCCTTCCACGTGCAGCCGTCTCCCTCACAGGTAGCGTCTGGAGATTCCTAGCTCTGCAGCACCATTCCTCTGGCTTTCCCCAGTCCAATGGTGTATGCTGGCCCTTGGAATACCTCCCAGTATACGTACTGCTTTGGACTCTTCTAGAACCCAAATATAAAAAATGCCCCAGCACACAGAACCTTCCGTGTAAATGAATCACTAATCATAAATAATAAATACACTCTCTTTTTGTCGGAGTAACCATTCAAAGGAAGCAGGAGAAATACCCACTCCTTGCTGTGGTCAGTCCATTTTAATCATTTTAAATGCTTGAAAAACTTAGCTTATTTGCTTCAAAATCAGCCATCAGAGAATCCAGAAGACACAACGTGCCATGTTTCGAGCCATCCATATCATCTGTGGCCCTGCATCAGGTGAAAGTTATGGAATCCCTGGGTGATGGTGCCAGTGGGAGATGGACCTATGCGAGTCGGACACATGCCTATGTTGGACATCATTGTTGGCCTGCTACTTTGGGCATCACCGGGGGGACTGACACAACGTTGCTGCAGTGCTCTGTCTGGGTGTTGCATTTATCGCAGCAGAGACACATCACCTTTGCATTGCTGTGGAACATTGAGACGTCACTCGTGACTTTGCATGGCCGTGTAATCTGGGATGGTCATAGCCAGACTTGTAGGGTCACAGGTGGCATTTGCACTGTGGATACTTGTCCGTACATCTACAGCAGGAACTCACATGCATGCTGTATGTTGTACATCCATCTGACATTGTGTAGCTGTGTGTGGCCAATGTGTGGGGCTCGCATCGCAGGCATTGCACCAATATTTGGCTACACAGGTACATGCAACCACATATGTGGCACAGGAGATACATTCTGTAGGTCCTGCTTATTTGTGTGGCTCACTTCCACTTGTACATGACAAACTATTTGCCTCCAGAACACTGTGATGCATGCCACCATCTCTGATTGCTATTTGACCATCGCAGGGGGTGTTACAGTGGATATGGGGCAGCACTCTGTCGTACACGGTGCATGCGTATGTGCCTGACTTGTCTCTTACACTGGTGCATGTGCCGGGGTGGGATTTGTGTGGGTACGTGCACCATTGTGGACATCTCTTTGTAGCTCTACGTGCATGTTATTGTGTGTGTTTACTGGACAGATGTGGCAATGTACATTGATTTGCAGGCTTATCTTTGCATGTGTGCACGGTCCTCTTTCTGATATGACATTGCGCCACTCACATTGCACCAGTACCTTTGCACTGTGGCGGCGGGTGTGTCCATTTCCAGGCTTCATTTTTGCAGTCCCTGTACAGTGCCATATTATGACTGCTCCTGTTTCCACGGCACCCATTGCGGTGGGCCTTCCACATAGTGCTACCTCTGTATGTTAGTGGGATCCCGTCTTCTTTGCTTTTTACCCACGTGTGACTCTCGTCCTGATACCGTGTCCTCATGTTGCATTGTGTGCATTAAAGGTGTTTATTTACATGACTACCTGATGTCTGGTCTTTCTCAACACATCACATGCTGTTCTAAGGGCATCTACACTGCTGTATGACCCACTGATACCCACACATTAGGTCTACACATCTGAGGGGTGGTGCTGGGCCATTGGGACATGACATCATTGGCATGTTTGTGCATTTGCTTGTGCACTGCGTATGCACTTCACTGTGTGGCAGCATGACATTACATCTCTGTATCTTCCCTTCAGTCTTTATTGCCTTGTGTGTGTGTTGTCAGCCTGGTGTGCCTGCCTGACATGTGCCACCTGTCAACTGTGTGTTCTGGTGCTATGGCCGTGATGGTGCAGACATGTACTACTACTACTACTGAGCATTTGTATAGTGCTACATGGCATATACGACGCTGTGAAGACAGGTGGGAGACATGTTCTGCTCATCAGGGATTACTATCTAGTCAGCACGGACACAGATGGGGTGGGAGGGATACCGGGGGGGATGTCAGAGAAATCATGCTTCCATGGCTGCAGCGAGGATGTGTGGTTTCATCCTGGATTTGGGGGGGGGGGGGGTTGGAGACGGTGCCTGCTGTACGGACAGCAGAAGTTTGCTCACAGCGTACGGGGCATCATGGAGAGAGGGGCGGAGTGTGGGGTTAGCAGTAGGGGTGTACTGCACAGGTGGTGGGTGTCTGCTTGGGGCTGATGTTTTCAGGGGGAGTTGTATGGGGAGATGGGAGATGAGGGGTGGTGGGGAGCCACAGAGTCCCTGCATTTTGACCTCAGCAGGGGATGTTTGACATGGGTATGGTAAAGGTTTGAGAGGCTTTGACATGACCTGACAAGGGGGGTCGTGTAAAGTAAAGTAGCACTTTTTAAATCCAGAGGCAAAATTATGGTTTTAGAGACTTGCGTTTTTTAGCTCGGAGCTGTTCAATGAGGTATTGTTATCCCTGCCTACAGTTGCAAATAAATGGACTTGCTGAAATCAACAAACTGGTCTTATAATTGCTCTGATTGGGGGTTAAGGTTTATTTTTAGATTTTTATCTATTAGATATTATTTTTTAAAGTTCTCTTGTAATCGCATTGATGTTTGATGTATGTAAGGTAAGATATAAAGTCTGTAAAATACAATATGTTTCTAATGCCTGTTTCACGATTTCTACAATAACATTAAATATATTGTTGTTGTTGTTGAGTGCCGTCAAGTTTGTCGACTCATAGCGACCCTCTGGATTGTTGTTCTAAACCGAGTTCAGTCTTCAGTCAGGCGGCTCATTGTTGACAACTTGGCACCTATAGCAGCTGTTATTGTTTCGATCCATCTCATAGCTGGCCTTTCTCTTTTGCGTTGACTTTCTACATTGCAAAGCATGATATCTTTCTCTAATGATCTCTCTCTTCACCTGATGTGCCCAAAGTATGAAAGTTGAAGTCTTGTCCTCTGAGCTTCTAAAGAAAGCTTAAGTTTGAACTCCTCTAAAACTGACTGGTTTGTTCTTTGGGCAGTCCATGGTATACACAGTATTCATCACCAGCACCATAATTCAAAGGCATCGATTATCTTCCTGTCTATCTTTTTCACTGTCCAGCTTTCACATCCATATGATGTTATTGAAAATACCATGGCTTGAATGAGTCGAATTTTTGTATGAAGACAGACATCTCTGCTTTTGAGAATCTTGTCTAGTTCCTTCATAGTCATTCTGCCAAGAGCAATGCGTCATCTGATTTATTGACTGCTTGTTGTTTCTTTATTGATAGTTAATCCAAGCAGGTTAAAGTTCTCCACTATTTCAAATTCTTCTCCATCAACGATGAACTTATTGATTTTGTCAGTTGTCAGGATCTTTGTCTTCTTTACATTAAGGTGCAGGCCTATTTTAAGACCATGTTCCTTGATCTTGAAAAGCAAATGTTTCAGATCATCTTCACTTTCAGCCAGTAATGTAGTATCATCAGCATAGCGAAGGTTGTTGATGAGTCTTCTACCAATCTTCACATCTCGGTTGTCTTCATACGGTCCTGCTTCTCTGATGATTTGTTCTGCATATAAATTAAACAGGCAGGGGAAAAGTATGCAGTCTTGTCATACACCTTTGCTTATTTTAAATATTCTATTTCTTCTTGCTCCATTCGAACTGTTGCTTCTTGATCAATGTAAAGGTTATGCAAGAGAACGAGCAGGTGTTCTGGTATACCCATGCTTCTTAATGTGGCCAGAGTTTCTCATAGTTTACACAGTCAAAAGCCTTGCTGTAGTCAATAAAACACATATAGATATCCTTTTGGTATTCTTTAGTCTTTTCAAGGATCTATCTCGTATCCACGATGATGTCTCTCATTCCTCACCCTTTCCTGAACTCAGCTTGCACTTCTGGCAGTTCTCGTTCCAGGTATGGTTGTAGTCTCTGCTGAATAATATTGAATAGAATCTTGCCGGCATGTGGGATCAGAGCAATTGTGCAATAATTTCCACAGTCAGTTGAATCACCTTTCTTTAGTATTCATATAAACACAGATCTTTTCCAGTCAGTTGGCCATGATATTTCTTCCAAATGTCCTGGCAGAGCCTTGTAAGTATGGTAACAGCTGCATCAGGTTGCTGTAATACTTCAATAGGAATGTCATCAATGCCTGGTGCATTGTTCTTTGATAAGGCTTTCAATGCTACTTTGACTTCTTCTTTCATCACCACTGGTTCCAAATCATAAGGTACAGGTTGAAACGGCTGTTGATCCACTTGATCTTTATCATATAATGACTCTGTATATTCTTTCTACCTTTTCTTGATCTTCTCAGAATCATTCAACATGGATCCTTGAGCATCTTATAACATTCCAATTCGAGGCTGGAATTTTTTCTTTAACTCTCATAGCTTTTAGGAAAGCTAATCTTGTTCTTTCTCTAATAGTTTCTGCTTCTATTTTCTTGCATACATCATTGTAGTAGTTTATTTTTATTTATTTATTTAGCTGCATTTATATCCCGCTTTTCACCGGGTCAAAGCGGTTGGGGATACATTTAACACGAGGGGATATGAGACACATACACTAATACTTACAGGGAACATGGGCAATGGAGGGTTGAGTGGCTTGCCCAAGACCACAAGGAGCACCTGCGGGACTAGAAACCCCAGTCCTTCCGGCCCAAGGTTGCTGTCCTCTAGTGGGATTTGAACCACCGACCTTCCGGCCTGTAGTACCTTGCCCCAACCACTAGGCCACTCCTCCCTATGTTCTCCATGTCTTGTTCCTCCCTAAGTTCTCCATGTCTTGTCTCGCTGCATGTTGGAAATCTCTGTTGAGTACTGCAATTGCCTCTCTTTCTCCTCTGGCTTTAACGTCTGTGTTTCTGGGAAATTTTCAGAGTTTCTTCAGTCATCCATTTTGGCCATTTTTGCTTTACCGCCTTTTGTAGAGACTTCTCACTTTCTTCCAACATAACCTTCTTGATGTCATCCCTTAACATTAAATATACTGTAAATTTACATTATACGTCTGAGGAAATAAAGGTGGTAATTTCAGAAAAGTGCATATTTATAAAATAGACTCTCAGAACTAGGCCAGTAGTTCACAAATTATTCTTACACAAATTTACACCACTCCAAGGCAGATGAAAATATGAACAAATACTCTATGAGGGTTATTTTAGAAGACTTATTTGCAATGTACACATATATCTAATCAGGCATGTACATGCATAAATGGAATCCCTGCATAAATGGACATTTTAGGAAGGCTTCAGTTTATATATGTATGAACTTAGTATGTGGAAGATTCAAAGGGACGGGTAAGGAGATGGCTTGGTAGTGGCCAGATGGGCCAAAATTCTACAGCAGCCAGCACAATTAAAGTGACTAGCCATCACCATTTTAAATTACCCCCAGATATCCAGTGCCAACGCCATATCTATTCAATGGCATTGAATATACGGTTTGGCTGGACAGCAATTTAGCTATCCGGTCAGCAGTAATATTCAGTTGCTTGCCGGATAGCTAAACCAGCTAAAGTTATGACCGCCTTTTTTTTTCCTAAATTAAGCTGGTTTAGGTTAGCTAGTTAGTGGCTCAGTATCACTGTTGACTGGCTAACATTTGGTGCCACCCCTAGAACACTCAGATGCTAAGCGGTTAGTGTTACAGTGTTTTACCAAGCTATGTGGGGATATGTGCCGCTGAATATCCCACTGAGTGGTATTTATGGGCTTGCAGGTCTGCAAATCACGTAAATGCTTTTGAATATATGTCCCGCCTACATGCGTATCCCACATTTCATAAAGCGAATGCACGAACGGGATTTCCACCTGCTCCCTAAGATGTGTAAGATTTAAAGAAGTGCATGTTTTGGCCAGTTCTTTACAGAAGGGATTCAGGGAGTTATCCTCCTTGATCCCCCTTATTTTTAAATTAGATTTAAAAAAACAACCTCTGTAGTTAATTGGCAGCATTTATACTTACAGGGTTGCAATCCAGATAAGTGCCAGTTTGATATTGGGCTAAACAGATAAGTATCGGCCCTTATCCAGACAACGACATTCAGTCTGGATATTCAGTGGCACTTCATATCCAGATACTGCCGCTGATTATCCCGCTGATATTTAAGTGACACTGCTGACTACCATGGCATTTGATGATCAGGCACCTCATTATGTAAATCTATTTATTTGCTACCACTACCACCACTACTACTAATAATAATAACCATTTATAAAGTGCTACAAGATGTACACAACATTGCATCATATTTATATACCGCCCATTCAAAACGCTCCAGGCGGTGTACAATTCACAAAATAATACAATAAAACAAGCAAAAAATACAGTCAATTACAATAAAACCTAGAATACAAAAAAAATCTTGTAACTCCCCCAAATGCCTGCCAGTCCAGGAAAAGGGATGAGCCCTAGAATGAGACCAGCTATCCAAATGACTCATTTTAGCCATCTAGATTAGGTGCCTAGTTTGGATTTTATTCATTTGAAGACATACCTCAAATCAACATTTCTAAATGGCTCACAATATAACATATGAAACCTTAAATTAGACAAACCATCAGCACACAAACAAGCATGCATTTGGTTTGCTTGAATGCCTAAAAAATGTAAAGTGCATGTATATCTTTTGTACATATGTATACCTATGAATTAACATGTGTATAATTCACACTTGAAAAGCCTTTGTGCACATACATTGTGTGCCTAAAGAAAGAATATGTACCTCAGGGTAGTCAACCCCCAACAGCAGCATGAAGACTGAGCATGTCAGGTTTTGACGACATCAGGATACTTAGGCAGCTGGCACCACCCCCCAAACCCAGATTCACAGGAACAACAGATACGAAGTTAACATTGCAAACATAAACTATATTGGGTCCCTTCAAGAAATATCCCCATTAAGCCCCCTACCCGGGCTCCTCCCCCAAACCGGAGGCCTTCCACCAATAGTAGAGCAGCTTACCTGTCCAAAAAACAAATCCCCCTCCCACCAAAAGAGGCTGAGATAACCCTCTTATGAACAGCAAAACAAATAAGTGTCTCTCCTCCTAAAACTGATGCATCGCGGAACTAACCCATTGGACCTTGCAATTAAGTTGAGATTCTTCAGGTCCGGGATCGCAAACACTGCACATAAACATCAATGGGAGGGTCCCGGGATTACACTGGAGGTCCTCAAGGAAAGACGATTAGCAGGTAATGCATAATTTTACCTTCCTTATCGTCCCTCCAGCCCAGTCCCGTACCTCAGGGATGTAACAGAGCAGTACTAACGCTGGGGGGCACATACGAGCCCGGCCTGAATCACTGCTGTCCCGAATCTCACATCTCCTGCTGCTTGCACACCCAGCCGATAATGCTTCACAAAGGTATGAAGAGACAAGGCGGCTGTCCGACAGAAATCTCCTGGCGGAACCAAACTCCACTCCATCCAGGAAGCTGCCTGCGCCCTGGTGAAATGTGCCCATAATCCCAGCAGAACCACTTTCCCTTGCAACACATACGCTGATGCAATCTCCTCTTTAATCCATCTAGAAATGGAGGGCTCCGCCGCTGACGCTCCCTTACGTGGCTCCCCAAATAGGACAAACAGACTATCCGACTTCCAAAAAGATGCTGTTCTCTTCAGATGCTGCCTCAACACCTGCTGGACATCAAGAAGCCGCAACTGCAGATCCTCCAGTTATTCAACTAGCTGTGACAGCACCGGCAATATGACCGGCTGATTTAGGTGAAACATCGATACCACCTTTGGCAAAAAGAATGGCACCGGCTGCAGAACCACCTTTTCCCTCGAAAAGGATAGAAAAGGCTCCCTACATGACAGAGCTTGGAGTTCCAAAATCCCCCGGGCCAAACAGAACGCCACCAAAAATACTGTCTTAAGCTTCAAATCCGTCAAGGTACATGAACCTAATGGCTCAAATGGCTTCCCTGCAAGGGCCTATAGCACCAAATTAAGATCCCAGGGAGGCACTATCAACTTTAAGGGCAGATGGAGCTGCTTAACCACCCTCAAAAATCAAGCCACATCCGGGTGCGCCCCCAAAGACAGCCCCTGGATCCTGCTCCAGGAACAGGCTAGAGCGGCCACTTGCACCCACAGCGAGCCATATGCCAGACCTTTATCGAGCCCTGACTGAAGGAAAGCTAACACCTCCAGTATAGACGCCAACAACAGCCTGCAGCTTCTCTCGGCACACTAGGCCTCAAAGATCCTCCACATTTGAATATAGGACAATGATGTGGACTTCTTCCTGGCTCTTAGAAGCAAGGAGATTACCAGGGCTGAGCATCCTCTCTTCCTTAACCGAGCCCTCTCAAGAGCCATGCCGTAAGCGAGAATCGATCCTCCTGGAGCATTAAGATTGGCCCCTGTGACAGGAGGTCTGGCTGGCCTGGGAGCCTTCACGGTTGGTCCGCCTTTAAACAGATCAGGTCTGCATACCACAGGCACTGTGGCCAATCCAGAGCAATTAGGATGATGAGCCTGTGGTGCCCCTCGATTCTCTGCACTACTTGCCCTATGAGAGCCCACGGAAGAAAGACAGAGTAGTCCCTGATTGGACCGTTGCTGCACGAGCGCATCCAGGCCTTCTGACATTCCTCTCCCTTCTTCTGCTGAAGAACCTGCTCACTTTGGCCGATGTAAAAATCGCCATTAAATCCATGACTGGAGCCCCCCACCGGCATACAAGTTGTGCAAAGACATTCCCCTGGGTCCAAGCGAACTCGACTGAGGTAGTCAGCAGTCATGTTCTCTGTCTCCACTTCATGCACTGCCAAGATCGCCTGAAGATGGGCCTCCACCCATCCCAACAATGTCTCTGCCTTGCTCTCCAGCCTCACGCTGCCTGTACCCCCTTGACGATTGATGTAAGTCACTGTGGTAGGGTTGTCAGAGAAGACCCATACCGTCTTTCCTGCCAGAAAAGGGTGGAACCCCCGCAAAGCCAGGAGAACTGCTCTCATTTCCAGCCTGTTGATGAGCCAAGCACTCCCACCACAGTCCACCGACCTTGAGCAATGTGCCCCTCGCAATGGGCTTCCCAGCCTGATAGACAACTCCAACAGAATGCCCACTGCCGTATGCTCGTGATGGAGCCACCATTTGAGCACTTTCCGAGTCTCCAGAGGATGCAGCTGATGTGACTATCAATGCAACAAAGCTCTCTGCAATGGGCTTATGTGGGCTTGCGCCCACAGGACCAGCTTGATCACTGCTGCCATGGGTCCCCAATAGTTGAAGATAATGCCATGCTGCCGGCTTTGCTATACGGAGGAACTGTTGTACTAGCTGCTGCAGTGCTGCACTCTCTTCTGTGGCAGGAAAACCCTGCCGTTGTGTTAGTCAAAGAGAACCCTGAGGTACTCTAGGTCCTTGGAAGGGAACAGGCAGCTCTTGGCTACACTGATGACCAACCAAGACTTTTCAGGACTTTGACGACCCTTACTGTGGCTTGGTCGCTCTCCTGTTTGGATTTCGCCCAAATGAGCCATCGTCGAGGTACTGGTGCACTAGAATTCCCTCCTGACGTAGCGCCGCCGCCACCATAACCATCATCTTGGTGAACATGTGGGGGCCGTAGCGAGGCCAAGGGCAAAGCTCGAAACTGGAGTGCCCCATGGGCACTGTAAAGCGAAGAAACTGGTGATGATCCGATTGAATGGGGATATGAAGATACACTTATATAAAATCTAGAGAGGTTATTTATTTATTTATTTATTTACAATCTCTTATATACCGCGCTATTCTGCATCAGTGCGGTTTACATTGAACAAACTGAAATTACATTGAACAGGGCATTATAACTTGGAGATAACTATTTTACAGGGAACATGGGCTATGGAGGATTAAGTGGCTTGCCCAAGACCACAAGGAGCACCTGTGGGACTAGAAACCCCAGTCCTTCCGGCCCAAGGTTGCTGTCCTCTAGTGGGATTTGAACCCCCGACCTTCTGGCCTGAAGTACCTTGCCCCAACCACTAGGCCACTCCTCCACTCCGTTAGGTTAGGAACTCCCCCTCTCTTATGGCCATGATGACTGACCTGAGGGTCTCCATATGAAACCGTGATACTCGCATGCACTTGTTCACCTGCTTGAGATTGAGGATGGGCTGAAAGGAGCCTTCCTTTTTTGGTATCACAAAATAAATGGAGTATTGACCTGTGCCACACGGGACTGGCACCATGGCCCCCAACTCCAGGAGCCTTTCCAGCATTTCCCACACTCCCTATGCCTTCTGCAGTGCCTTGCAGAGGGAGCGAATGAAAGCCAGTGCGAGCAGCCTGGTGAACTCCAGTGCATAGCCATCCCGAATGACCTCTAGGACCCACTGGTCTGATGTAATTTGGGCCCAGGCAGCGTGGAAATCCCTTAGCCGATCTCCCATGAGCTGCATCCCTGCCCGGGTACTCCTCGCTTCATTGCGGTTTCTTCTGGATAAAGGAAGAGGTGGAGGCCAAGTAATAACCCCTACCTGCTCTCTAAAACCCCCGAAATGGCTGCCCCCGAGGGGTGAATCATCCCCTCTGGTACAGTGCAAAATGCACCTTTCGAAGCTGCCTGAACTCACGGGGCTGTCCTGTCCCAGGAATTGAGATGCTCACCTGCCGTTGCTTGTCCTCAGGAAGACGGCCACCCTTGAACTCTCCTAAGTCCTTTACCAACTTTTCTAGCTCCTCCCCAAACAAGAGCTTACCTTTGAATGGCAGTTTACTCAAACAGCCCTTCGAGGAAATATCTGCAGACCAGTTGCACAGCCAGAGATAGCAGTGAGCTGCCACCACCAAGGCCATACTGTTTGAGAGTCCCCCGATGAGGTCATAGAAGGCATCTGCCAAATACGCTGCCTCTGACTCTAGCCTTGCTGCTGTTCCAGGCTCCTGGGTCTCTCCTGCCTGCTCAGGAATTCCCTGCACCCATCGAAGACCCACAAGCTGAGGTCTGTAAGGCCTGCACTAACATCAAAAGCTTGCTTTAACGGGGTATCCAACTTCCTATCCTGAATGTCCTTGAGTGCCATGCTGCCCTCTACGGGAATCATCGTCTTCTTAGTTACAGCCAAAACTGCGGATCGACTTTTGGTGAGCAGAACATCTCTTTCAGATAATGAGTATAGCCAGGACATGGTTTGAGTTCCTCTCAGACTGGCTTCAGGAAGGTCCCACTCATCCAGGATCATTTGTTTAATGACCCTATGTGACGGAAACACTCGGTGAGGTTTACGTACAGCTTGGTTTATCGGGTCTTCCAGAGCCTCTTCCTTGGTCATGTGGCCTGCTGGCATGTTGAGTGTCCTGAGGGACTCAGCAATGAGAGTTGCCAGCTCCTTCCTATGGAAGACTCTGACTATCTGAGATTCATCCTCCTGCAGGATCTCCCCTTCCTCCAGCTCCTCTGGTTCCAGCTCCATCTTAGCCTCTGCTTCCAAGAATCCCTGTTCATCTGAGGGAAGGGATCTGGTCTCGCCATCTGTATCGCATTTGGGCCGTCTCTTGGGTGGGACTGATCAGTCAGTCAGCCCAGACTCCTGCTGCCTGTCAGAAGCCACTCTCTTTCTGCTGCGTCCGCTCATGTCCACTCTCCATTGTCTCATGCAAAACATCCTTCCCCTGGGAGGTAGAGAGCCCTGGAGAAGCGATGTCACAGTGAAAAGCTCCAACAAAGGTGGAGGTGGTCCGAATCCTCCTCCTTTCTGGGTCAGTACCCCACGACCAGCAGTGAATCCAGAGCCTGTGGGATGGCCTCCTCAGAGGACTCCATTAGCTCCTGCATGACTCTTTCTGCTGTCCATGCGTTTGAAACACACCCCTGGCAAACTCCCTCCATGGATAGCGTGCCCCGAAGCACTCCACACGCCCCACACTGAGGTCATGATGGCATGATGAACCCCAGGTGATAGGGAAGGCCCGAAGTCCTTTTCAACTCTCCAAACAAGGCCTAGATGCTGCCCAGCGCCGTAGGTCCTTTGTCCCATTATTCTTCTCTAACTGTGGCGCTAACAAAAAAAAGGGCAGGAAAAAGAGTGGAAAAGAAACCACGCAGCAGGAAAAAGAAAAACCCGCAAGTTTCCAGACTAGCAAAACAAAATGGCGTGACTTCTCACTCAGCCATATCCAGAAACGGGCTGCCTACCACACGGCACGGGCCGCTCGAGGCACACTGACCTGTGAACAAACTGCTGCGTTATGTGTAAATCTTCCAGGCTGCAGGGCACTTGGGTCCTTTCCCATGCGCTGACCCGGCTGTTCACAGCTGAGCTCCCTGCCTCGCGCTCAACCATTTAGCGGCTTCAGCGCTGAGATGGGAGTGTAGAGGAAAGCTGCAGTTTTGTTTCTCTCACTGCCCCTCCCCCCGTACCAGGCCCTTACCCGATGATGGGTTTGGCAGCTGCTGCAGCCTTACTGAAATGCCCCGGCAGAGCTCTTGTCCCCCAATTAGCTTTTCACTCCTACTTTTTCTTTTTCCCACTTAATATGCTTTCATCAGGGCTAAGCAAAAAAGTACAGCCCCTATGAAGGGAACCCCAGCAGCTGCCCCAACAGGAGGGAACTGTGTAACCTAATGGGGGAGGATGGGAAGTTAGAAATGGAAAACAAAGAAAAATCCCTAGGAAAAAAAACATAACCTAACAGGCTTCTCAGTTGTCCCTTCAGTGAGTCCAGATCTCTGGGATCACCCGTTCCAGCTGCTTGAAGACTGAGCTTACTGGGGCTGGTGAGTGGTGCCAGCTGCCTAAGTATCCTGATGTCATCAAAACATGACATGCTCAGAACCAAGCTGCTGGTGGGGGTTGACTACCCTGAGGTATAGGGCTGGACTGGAGGGAAGATAAGGAAGATGGCATTATTTTTCTACCTGAGAGCATTGGGTCACTAATACATGGCCCAATGCTCCCTGGTAGGAAACAAAACAAGGAGCACTGCTCTTGCAGCTGAACACAGGGTACACAAGGAGCAAGAGTCGAAGACCGTCAGGATGAATTCAAATTCTCTTTATTAAAGGACATCCCCAACGCGTTTCGGCAACAATTGCCTTCCTCAGGGGGTAAAACTAAAACATCAAACATAGAGAACTTATAACAATAATAAATACTAAACAAGATCAATATGTAAAAACATCTATACACAAAAAGGGGGAGTGAACTATTAAAACAATATGTACAGATGAACTTTAAAATAAAATAAAATAAAATTTTTAACTTTTGTTAAATATGAACGGACATATAAACTCAAGACTAATCCTCTTCATGTAGAAGGACACAGACCAAATATAATAAATATAATAAATAACGATGAAGGGTATGTATAAAAAGTACTTAGTATAAAAAAGACAGACAACCATAGACATAAAATCGCAGACAAAAACTTTGTACTTAGGTAAATACTCACATCGGACCAATGCTAAACTTCCTATTGTGTCATAGGAAATGGAAGATACCAAACTATAAAATAAAACAGACAAACTTATACATTTGATCGTATAAAGGCAAATCCAAATCGTGACCTTGAAGGATCTTATTGTTAACATTGATATATGCTTGAACTAAATCATAAAAAAATAGCTCATGGTATAATACATAAATAGCTGATAATATCAACAATCGCAAATAATTATCCCGGAACGTAATACTCATAAAAAACAGAGGTTATATTGAGTTTAAAATGGGGGGACATAATAAACCATAAAGCTTGCAGTGTGTAGTCATTCTAAAACTTCTAGCAAAGAAAAATATATAAAAAGTGTGTTAAAATGAGAGAAAAAGCAGACCTATTTTAGCCTTGCTATTGTAACATGTCATCAACTATACAATCTCAGAGGGTAGAACATCATGTTGTAATTAAAAAGAAAATATGCATTTAAAACCCAATTGCACAAAAGGGAAGGTATGGTTAAAAAACGAGAAACGAAATCTGTGGAATACATTCCTGATTTTTTTGTGGTATAGAACTGATATAAACAATGAAAACAGTCTGTGCCTTGTTGAACTGCAATGACTAAAAAACTAGGAAGGGGTTAAATTTGATAAACCTTATAGTCTTGTGGGAAACATAAGTAATGTAATGTTATCTCCTACTATACTTGGGCTAATAGCAGAAATCGGCAAATAAAAATGATTTGTACTGTGTGAACACTAGAGTAAAACTCCGCTATCTCTTACTATACTTGGGCTAATGGTAAAAATCGGCAAATAAACATGATTTGTACTGTGTAAACACTAGAATAAAGCTCCGCTGTGTAATATATACATGTGCTGCCAGGAAACATATTATAATCCCTACTAACAAATTGTTATTAATTGTGTGAAAAACAACTGCTCTACTGCGGCTATTTGTCTATTGGGAGTGGTGTAATACGAAAACAGTGAGCAATGGAAACCACAAGTAAGGTGTCATAAATATGCTTCACGTTGTCGCGTTGAGTCAGAGGACATCAGTGAACAGCTGTACTCCATATTATAAAATCAATCTTATATAAGATCTACAAGATTAGTTGCAAACCCGCGGGTTCAGCCTCATTTTACCAGGTCCACAATTCCTCTCTTTTTTTAAAATGGATAGCTTTATCATTAAAGGACTACATTTATACACATATATACATATATGTTCTAATATCGGCTCTCAAATATTATATATTGTACCTTTTAAACACCACGGTCATAGTTTTATGTACACAATGCCATTGATTTTATAATACGGAGTACAGCTGTTCACTGATGTCCTCTGACTCAATGCGACAACGTGAAGCATATTTATGACACCTTACTTGTGGTTTCCATTGCTCACTGTTTTCGTATTACACCACTCCCAATAGACAAATAGCCACAGTAGAGCAGTTGTTTTTCACACAATTAATAACAATTTGTTAGTAGGGATTATAATATGTTTCCTGGCAGCACATGTATATATTACACAGCGGAGCTTTATTCTAGTGTTTACACAGTACAAATCATGTTTATTTGCCGATTTTTACCATTAGCCCAAGTATAGTAAGAGATAGCGGAGTTTTACTCTAGTGTTCACACAGTACAAATCATTTTTATTTGCCGATTTCTGCTATTAGCCCAAGTATAGTAGGAGATAACATTACATTACTTATGTTTCCCACAAGACTATAAGGTTTATCAAATTTAACCCCTTCCTAGTTTTTTAGTCATTGCAGTTCAACAAGGCACAGACTGTTTTCATTGTTTATATCAGTTCTATACCACAAAAAAATCAGGAATGTATTCCACAGATTTCGTTTCTCGTTTTTTAACCATACCTTCCCTTTTGTGCAATTGGGTTTTAAATGCATATTCTCTTTTTAATTACAACATGATGTTCTACCCTCTGAGATTGTATAGTTGATGACATGTTACAATAGCAAGACTAAAATAGGTCTGCTTTTTCTCTCATTTTAACACACTTTTTATATATTTTTCTTTGCTAGAAGTTTTAGAATGACTACACACTGCAAGCTTTATGGTTTATTATGTCCCCCCATTTTAAACTCAATATAACCTCTGTTTTTTATGAGTATTAAGTTCCAGGATAATTATTTGCGATTATTGATATTATCAGCTATTTATGTATTATACCATGAGCTATTTTTTATGATTTAGTTCAAGCATATATCAATGTTAACAATAAGATCCTTCAAGGTTATGATTTGGATTTGCCTTTATACGATCAAATGTATAAGTTTGTCTGTTTTATTTTATAGTTTGGTATCTTCCATTTCCTATGACACAATAGGAAGTTTAGCATTGGTCCGATGTGAGTATTTACCTAAGTACAAAGTTTTTGTCTGCGATTTTATGTCTATGGTTGTCTGTCTTTTTTTATACTAAGTACTTTTTATACATACCCTTCATCGTTATTTATTATATTTATTATATTTGGTCTGTGTCCTTCTACATGAAGAGGATTAGTCTTGAGTTTATATGTCCGTTCATATTTAACAAAAGTTAAAAATTTTATTTTATTTTATTTTAAAGTTCATCTGTACATATTGTTTTAATAGTTCACTCCCCCTTTTTGTGTATAAATGTTTTTACATATTGATCTTGTTTGGTATTTATTATTGTTATAAGTTCTCTATGTTTGATGTTTTAGTTTTACCCCCTGAGGAAGGCAATTGTTGCCGAAACGCATTGGGGACGTCCTTTAATAAATAGAATTTGAATTCATCCTGACGGTCTTCGACTCTTGCTCCTTGTGTATCCAATGCTCCCTGGTGCCATCTTATAGGGGCTGGCACATTAGAAAAAGAAGTGCAGTCCCCCTAGCAAGGACTCTGGCCCCCCAATGATAACTGCTACCCCCCCTACAGCTTCGAAGACACGTTTCAAAACCCCACCAACCTCCCCCAAATAGGCTATCCCAGGCCTATTTGAACCAGTCTCTGGTGTTCTATAGGATTCAGTCAGGAATGATCCCCACATATAAGGACAAAACCTTTATATGGTAGCTTGAACCCTAATGGTAATATCATAAGACTACAGCTAGGGGTTACATGCGCCACTTTGAATCTGGTACAGGTCCAAGCAGGAGCAAGTGCCCCAATTCTCTAAACCACCAGGGAATGGTTCAGGTAGGCCCGGAATGATCCACCAGAGGTGGGGGTGGGTCATGGTTGGGGGTCCAGGGGGATGCATGTCTTCAGAAGAGGGAGCTTGGAATGTGTTTTTGGGAGGAGGGGGTAGATGGTCTGTGTGGGGGATGGGGGTATTTTTTGTGTAGGGGGAGAAAGTTTTTGCTTGAGGGGAAGGAACTGCACTTCTGCTTTTTTAATGTACTGTCCCCTTTAAGATGGCACCTAGTAGCACAGTAACAAAACTTGCAAGGTTGATCACAAGCTGCATTATTCTTTTACTGCAAAGAATTACTAGCCTGTGGTACTGAGTTACCATAGGCTAGTAACTCCGCAGTAAACTAAGCCGTGGTAAAATGCAATATTTTATCACAGCTTAGTAACTTGCCCCCTAAATTATCTAAACATTTACTCTTCATACTGCCTTAAATTATAACCAAAATTGCTAGTTCTCATAAGCCAAAACATATCTGGTACATACCATATTGTAAGTGTATAGTCAGGGATGGAAGAGTAACTGGCCAAATATGGGCCAGAAGAGCTGAAGGCCAGTAATGTATAGTCCAGTTGAACACCACCTATAAAACAAAATTAACAATAATTATGGAGAAGGCATCATTTCATATTAGATAGTGCCAAATGTTTTTGAGATCGTTTAATCCTCCGTATGTCTTCATTTGGCTCCATTAACTTGACGGCACAATAAGAGGCTAAGTCAGCTGATAGGTATTAGTTGTATGGATTCCCTTATCCATGTTCTCATTCCTTCTTTATTTCCACCCACAGCTTCTGCTACATAGGGCCAATATTAGACATGCTGGAACCCTGGGCAGAAATCTGGGAAGAGTCCCAAAGCCCACTGGCAGGTTGTGCAACTTTAAATAGGCTTAAGGGCCACCTAAGGGCCTAGGAAATTGCCCTGGCTACAAACCCTAATGCTGATGGATGCTTTTAAGGGTCATGTCCAAATGGTCAAGAGACATTAAACAGCGATGCTACCAAATCATGAACCCGGCCCATAGTACCATGTTTATTTTTTTGACTCATAGACGA
Organism: Ichthyophis bannanicus; assembly: GCA_033557465.1. Taxonomy (NCBI): domain Eukaryota; kingdom Metazoa; phylum Chordata; class Amphibia; order Gymnophiona; family Ichthyophiidae; genus Ichthyophis; species Ichthyophis bannanicus. The sequence continues at coordinate 945,457,192 of CM066034.1, forward strand.
TGTTGGAAGACATGAATCAGTTAAACTCATTTGTTCCTGCCTGTCATACTGCCGAAGGTTTAATGTAATATGTGGTGTTTTTCCTCCCATCAGTATAGCGATGACAATTTTCAGCTATGGCTGAAAACCTGCCACTTAGGCAGATTTTGATTACTTGCATTTAGCTAAATTTACAGTCAAACCTAGATGCCTAGATTTGCAGCTGAAAATTCTCCTACATCTAGGTGATAAAAACTAGGCTCCTTAAATTGAGGATATTTAGTCTTCAGTGTCTAAACTTAGCTGGCTAATACTGAAATTTAGGGGCTTGTTTACAAAGCCACGGTAGCGGTTCGCGATCATATCGGAGCCATGGCCCCACTTATTTCAATAACAATCGCGAACCGCTACCGCGGCTTTGTAACCAAGCCCCTTAGTGTTAGACAGCTAAGACCTTTCAAGAGAAACCATCCCACAAGCAACTGATCTTTCCATCCACAGCCTGATCTGCAATTGAAATCCCCTAGCTAGGGACCATCAGTCATCACCAACCCTTCCCCAGAAGTCTGTCATAAAACTGAAGTCCACCAGCTGGACACTTGCAAATTCCACCCTACCTTCACCCTCTGAAGCTCGATCAGAGCTCCAATGTTCCCCACAAAGCAATCTCCTTCCCATCCTGACCCTCCCCTCCCCCAAGAATTATTTGTTTAATTAAATTTATTCATTTAAAGCATTTGTTGTACTGCTAATGGCGGTCCTTATGGTAAGCATCTAAGAAGTGTACAAAACCAGTGATAACAAAGCATAAACAAATAGAGATGAAAAACTGAATAATGTAAATAGCAAGAATCAAGGGGGATGCAAGAGAAGAGGGGAGGTGAAGAGGACAATAATTCTTTCTTTTTCCAAGTATCCTACAAAGCTTCTTTCCTCTTGCCACCTCCCCACGCTTAAGAACATAAGAACATGATATGCCATACTGGGTCAAACCAAGATCCATCAAGCCGAGTATCCTGTTTCCAACAGTGGCCAAACTAGGTCACAAGTACCTAGCAATTTCTCTAAGACACAGGTTCCACAATGCTTATATTGGGGCAAGCAGTGGATATCCCGGGTCCCCTTTAATAATGGTTTATGGACCTTTCCTCCAGGAACTTGTCCAAACCTTTTTTAAACCTGGCTACACTAACAGTTTTTACTACATCCTCTGGTAACGAATTCGAGAGTTTGACTACACGTTGAGTGAAAAAATATTTTCTCTTATTAGTCTTAAATAGGTTACCCTGTAGCTTCTTTGCATGCCCCCTAGTCTTTCTATATTTTGATGGTGCAAACAATTGATCTATGTTTACCCATTCCACTCCATTCATTAATTTATAGACCTCGATTATATCTCCTCTCAGCCCTCTCTTTTCCAAGTTGAAGAGCCCTAACCTTTTTAGCCAATCTTCAGAGGGGTATCCTTCCATCCCCTTTATCATTTTGGTGGCTCTTTTCTGTATCTTTTCTAATAACGCTATATCCTTTTAAATTGCACACAATATTCAAGGTGCAGTCACACCATGGAACGATATAGAGGCATTATAATATCCTTTGTTTTATACTCCATTCCTTTCCTTATGATACCTAGCACTCAATTTTCTCTCTTTGCGACCGCTGCACACTGGACGGAGGGTTTCAACATGTTATCCATGATGACACCTATATCTTTTTCCTGGGTGGTGGTTCCTAATGTGGAACCTTGCATTATGTAACCATAGTTTGGGTTGCTCTTTTCTAAGTGCATAACTTTGCACTTGTCCACATTAAATTTCATCTGCCATTTGGATGCCCAGTCTTCCAATTTTCCACAATCCTCATAGGTTTTAACAACTTTGAATAATTTTGTGTCATCTGCAAATTTGATCACCTCACTCATTCCCATTTCCAGGTCATTTATGAATATATTAAAAATCAGCGGACCCAGCACAGATCCCTGGGGTACTCCACTATTCACTTTTCTCCATAGGGAAAATTGGCCATTTATTTTATTTATTTATTTACATTTCTTTTATACCGCGCTATTCAACATCAGTGCAGTTTACATAAAACATAAAGCATACACGTTGCATATAATGAACTGTGCTTACAGGAAACAGGAAATAAAACTTGGTTAACTTGGGGTAACTATTTACATCGGATTTTCATATTATACAGGCTATACTTATGAGTGTCTTATAGGATAGGTTTAGTCATAACATCTATCTTAGACTGCAGGTGACACTACTGTATCTTCGTCTACCCTACCATCTGCTTTCTATCTTTTAACCAGTTCCTGATCCACAATAGTAAACTGCCTCCTGTCCCATAACTTTTTAATTTTGCCAAAAGTCTCTCATGAGGGACCTTGTCAAAAACTTTCTGAAAATCCAGATACACTATATCATCCGAATCACCTTTGTCTACTTGTTTATTCACACTACTACTACTACTACTACTAAGCATTTATAAAGCGCTACCAGGCGCACACAGCGCTGTACAATGAAAACCCCAAAAGGCAGTCCCTGCTCAAAAGAGCTTACAATCTAAAAAGACAAAGCAAGAAAAGGAGTAGAAAAAAGATAAGAACAAGGGCAAAGAGACAAGAGCAGGAGAGACAGGACAAAGGAAATAGGTAAGAACAAGTGTAAGAGGAAGAAAGAAAGGTGAAATAAAAGAGGGGAAGGAAGGAGAACAGCAAAATCAAGAGCCAAAGGCAGAGGCGAAAAGGTGAGCTTTTAACTTGAGTTTGAAGAGGGGCAAAGAAGATGCCTGACGTATAGACAAAGGAAGTTTATTCCAAGCGTAAGGAGCGGCAAGGTGAAAAGGGTGGAATCTGGAGTTGGCAATAGAGGAGAAGGGCATAGCAAGAAGCAACTGGGAAGAACGGAGTACACGAGGGGGGAAATAGGGAGAAATGAGAGAAGAAAGGTACTGAGGGGCTCAGAGTGAATGCACTTATAGGTCAGAGGGAGAAGCTTAAAGTGAGTACGGAATCGGATAGGGAGCCAGTGAAGAGATCTGAGGAGAGGAGTGATGTGGGCAAACAAACACACCTTCAAAGAAATATAACAGATTAGTAAGACAAGACCTTCCTTGGTTAAAGCCATGTTGGCTGTCTCCATGACTAACATAAGATATGCCATACTGGGTCAGACCAAGGTCCATCAAGCCCAGTATCCTGTTTCCAACAGTGGCCAATCTAGGTCATACGTACCTAGCAGTTTCCCCAAAAGACACAGGTTCTGCAATGCTTGTACTAGGTCAAGCATTGATATCCTGGGTCCCTTCTTAATAATGGTTTATGGACCTTTCCTCCAGGAACTTGTCCAAACCTTTTTTAAACCCAGCTACACTAACAGCCTTTACTACATCCTCCGGTAACAAATTCCAGAGTTTGATTACACGTTGAGTGAAAAAATATTTTCTTTTATTAGTCTTAAATAGTTTACCCTGTAGCTTCATTGCATGTCCCCTAGTCTTCCTATATTCTGATAACGTAAACAGTCGATCTACGTTTACCCGTTCCACTCCGTTCATTAATTTATAGACTTCTATCATATCTCCCCTCAGCCGTCTCTTTTCCAGGTTAAAGAGCCCTAACCTTTTTAGCCTTTCTTCATAGGAGTATCCTTCCATCCCCTTTACCATTTTGGTGGCTCTTCTCTGAACCTTTTCTAATAACGCTATATCCTTTTTAAGATACGGCGACCAGAATTGCACACAATATTCAAGGTGCGGTCTCACCATGGAACGGTACAGAGGCATTATAATATCTTTTGTTTTATTTTCCATTCCTTTCCTTATGATACCTAGCATTCTATTTGCTCTCTTGGCCACCGCTGCACACTGGGCAGAAGGGTTTAACGTATTATCCACAATGACGCCTAAGTCTTTTTCCTGGGTAGTGATTCCTAATGTGGAACCTTGCATCGTGTAACCATAGTTTGGGTTGTTCTTCCCTAGATGCATAACTTTGCACTTGTCCACATTAAATTTCATCTGCCATTTTGATGCCCAGTCTTCCAATTTATCAAGATCCTCTTGCAATTTTCCACAATCCTCTCGGGTTTTAACAACTTTAAATAGTTTTGTGTCATCTGCAAATTTGATAACCTCACTTGTTATTTTCCACTTTCCAGGTCATTTATGAATATGTCAAAAAGCAGCGGACCCAGCACAGATCCCTGGGGTACACCACTATTCACCTTTCTCCATTGGGTAAATTGGCCATTTAGCCCAACCCTCTGCTTTCTATCTTTTAACCAGTTCCTGATCCACAGTAGTACACTGCCTCCTATCCCATGACTCTTTAGTTTTGCCAAAGGTCTCTGATGAGGGACCTTGTCAAAGGCTTTCTGAAAGTCCAGATACACTATATCAACCGACTCACCTTTGTCCACCTGTTTATTCACACTTTCAAAAAAACATAACAGATTAGTAAGACAAGATCTTCCTTGTCTAAAGCCATGTTGGCTGTCTCCCATTAGGCCATGACTATCTACATGCTGAGTAATTTTATTCTTTATGATGGTTTCTAACATTTTTCCCGGTACTGACGTGAGGCTCACCGGTCTGTAGTTTCCCGGATCACCCCTCGAACCCTTTTTAAAAATTGGTGTTACATTGGCGATCCGCCAGTCTTCAGGTATTAGAGATGATTTTAATGATAGTTCACAGATTACTAATAGCAGATCTGCAATCTCATATTTCAGTTCTTTCAACACCCTTGGATGTATACCATCCGGCCCAGGTGATTTGCTACTCTTCAGTTTATCTAATAGCTGTAATACATCTTCCCGATGTATCGATATTTCCTTCAATTCTTCCGCACCTTTAAATACCACTTCAGTCATGGGTAACATCCCTACATCTTCCTCAGTAAAGACCGAAGCAAAGAATTCATTCAGTCTCTCCGCTATCGCCTTGTCGTCTCTTAGTGCCCCTTTAACTCCTCTATCATCTAATGGTCCAACTGACTCTCTCACAGGTTTTTTACTACGAATGTACTTGACTATCTACATGTAAAGTAATTTTGTTCTTTATAATGGTTTCTACCATTTTTCTTGGTACTGACGTCAGGCTCACCGGTCTGTAGTTTCCCTGATCACTCTATTACTCTATTAGCTTCTCCTATTACCACTCTATCCCTCTGCATACGTCCTAGCCTACTTTGAAATGTCTACTCTAGCTGGTAGGAGGAAATGTATTTACTTCCACCTACTCTAGTTTCAATGCCTGAATGCTTCCAATACTGCTCATGAAATTGCTACTGGCAATACAACATAGTTGCTTTCCTGTAACGGAGGTTCTCCATAGACAGCATGGGTATGCGCCCACACTTAAAGGTGAAGTCCCCCGGACTGAGACTTATGCCAGATCTCTCAGAGTTCGGCGAATCTTTGTTGCTTCACTGAGCATGCATGCCTGCTTCCTGTCTGCTGGAGCAGGAATATCAGTTTGTACCAGAGCAGAAAAAAGAAAGAAATAGAGAACAGGCAATCCAGTTGCAGAGGAGAGTGTGAGGAGGTACATGTTCGTTGAGCAGCCCTTATCTGTGTCTTGTTATTTGTCTTTCTTTTTGTTTATTTATTTTTTGTGGGGAAGGCGGGCAGGAGAGTGTGGCTGCATACCCCTACTGTCTACAGAGAACCCCCATTATAGTTAAGCAACTACGCTTTCTCTGGAAACAAGCAGGGGGATGCAGGCACACTCAAAGGTGAGGCCAGAGCTGGGAGCCACCTTGGTAAATATTCTTGTATGTCTTTATAAATGGGGCAGCCCCAACAGATTCTGGGTGGAGGAAAGAAGTCAAGTAGCAAAGAGATTCCAGAGGACCGCTTGGCAAAAGGCGGAGTCCATTGCGGACAAGCAATCAAAACTGTTCTGCCTAGTTAAGGTATGGATGTATGACCAGGAGGCTGCTCTGCAGATATCCTGGGTAGAGAGAGAAGACAAACTGGCTATGGAAGCAGCAGTGGCCCTGAGTTTGTGAGCAGCAACACAGGGAAGGAAGAGCAGCTTGCTCATAGGCCATTCCAAGACATTTTTATTATTTATTTATTTATTTAACATTTTTATATACCGCACTATTTATTATCAGCGCGGTTTACATAGAACTACAAAACATCAGATAAGATACATATATCTGTTTTTACATGGAACAGGAAGAAAAACTTGGAAAACCGGGGTAATTGTAACAAAGGATAATAGACATTGAACTATATACATATGATAGTAATATTACATGAAAAGGCATCTTGTTAGATAGGAACGGGATTAGAGCTATTTGGATGAACTTGTGTTATTGTGTTCTCTGGAAAGTATTTGATGAAAAGGTGATGCTTCAAGGCCTTTTTGAACTGGGGGATATCAGAGATGGCCCTAATGTGCGGTGGGAGGGTGTTCCACAGTTTTGGAGCACATAAGCTGAATGATCGGTTCACAGTTGCAGAGATGTATTTTAAGGATTCTTTTGGAACTTTAAGCATGTTTAGTTCCGAGGTTCTTCTAAGCCTGTTGGAGGGGATAGGTTGTATCAACTCTGATAGAGAGGAGGGAGCAGGTCCTTTGTGAGCTTTGAAGACTAGTAGCAGTGTCTTGAAGGTGATTCTCGCTTGGATAGGGAGCCAGTGTAATTGTTTCAGGAGAGGTGTTACATGTTCTCTTTTTGGTACCCCGAAGAGCACTCTTGCAGCACTGTTTAATGCTAGTTGAAGCGGGTTGAGGGTTGATTGGGGGAGCCCCTGTAGTATACAATTTGCGAAGTCAAAGTGTGGGATAATTAAAGCCTGGTAGACAGTACGGAAATCATCTGGATCAATTAGTTGGCGAAGGTGTCTAAGGGAGCGAATCTTGAAATAAATTGACTTTACAGTGTTGGCTATGTGAGTCTTCATGTCTAGATTCTGATCCAGGGTAACACCAAGATAACGGATGTGGGGTTTTACTTGCAACTTAGCATCATGGACTTCAAGGAATGTAGGTGGTGTGAACTTGGGGTTTCTTGAGATGAAAAGTACCTCTGTTTTCTTGTTCTGGATTCTGAGATTTTGAGTCAGTAGCCAGTCTGAGATGGCGTTAAAACAGTTGGATATGGTGGTGAGATTCATCTTATCAATGCAGAATGGCATATATAATAAGACATCATCAGCATAGATCATGTAATTGACTTTGAAGGACCTGATAATGTTGCATAAGGGTTGCATGTAGATGTTGAATAATAATGATGACAAAGAGGAACCTTGTGGGACTCCTTGACCTTGGTGAAATGGATCTGATGTTTCACCATTTGAGCGAACTTGCTGCCATCTTTCTGAGAGGTAAGAATTGCACCATTCAAGAGCATTTCCACAGAGGCCCTTCTCTCTTAGGCGGACAATAAGAATGTCATGACAGACCGAGTCAAAAGCAGCCGCGATATCTAAAAAGATGAGGACAAAGCCCTGTTTGATGTTGTCGATGCCAGAGTTTAAGCTGTTGAGAAGTGAGGTGAGGAGCGTTTCGACCCAGTAAGATTCCCGGAATCCATGTTGACAGGTGTCCAGAGGTGCTTCAGTGTCGATATGGTCTTGCAATTGTCTGTAGACTATCTTTTCGATTATTTTCGCAAGGGTGGGTATGCTGGAGATGGGTCGGTAAGAGTCTGTTTTTTGCGGATCTAATTTGAGGTTTTTTAGTAGAGGTCGGATGGAGGTCTGTTTGAGGGCAGAAGGGAATGAGCCAGTGTCAAATGATAGACTTATGATTTTGGATATTGTTGGAGCAAGTTCTTTGCGGAGGTCCTTTATCCAAAAAGCTGGACACGGATCGGTGTGTGCTGTGGATAAGTTGAGAGATGAGATAATATCTTCAATTAGCTTCAAAGAAGGGGTGGAGAAAGAAGCTAAAGGAGCTGGGAGTGCATGAGCATTAAAGCTAGTGGGTATTGTAATTTTATTTGTGCAGCATATCTTAGATTGTATGTAAAGGGCATAAGCTTGTGGGTTGATTTCACACTGGTGCTCCTGTGAGGGTTCTTTGGCTAATTTCTTAACGAGGGTAAATAGGTCGTGAGGTTTGTTTATAGCACGTTTAAGGATGTCTGTATGATATAGTCTCATTTTTTCAGAAATAGCTTTGCGGTGGGTTTCAAGATGTTGCATGTATGCAGACTGATTAGTATCGTTGCGTGATCTCCTCCATTTCTTCTCAAGTTTTCGCAAATGTTTTAGGGATTCTTTCAGATCTGATGTAAACCAAGGTGCCGTAGCTTTTCTTCTTAATGACTTATTTCTGGTCGGACGAGATGAGATGCGGTTGAGTCTGTTGTTCCAAGAAGTGATAATCTCTTCCAGGTTTAGGGTAGAATCATTAAAGAGATCATCAGTTTCCTTGAGGATTTGTTCCCTGTTAAAAGGTTGGAAGCTTCTGGATGTGGTATTTGCATATTTGTTTAGGTTCTTGTCATCGGAATATTGCTTCTTTTGAATGGGAATCTGGAACATAATGAGGTTATGATCTGACCAAGGAACCTCTGTAATTGCTAGAATAATATTCTGAAGTTGGTTGAGAGCGGATAGTGGGGCAAATATGAGATCAAGGAGGTTGCCTTTTATGTGTGGATTGTTGTATGACTTGCTTGTAGCCGAGTGTTTCTAGGGCATCTATGAAGGCGTCAGATTGGTTGTCTTGTAGAGATGGTAGGTTAATGTCTCCTAAGATCCAATTGGGTCTGTTTGGGTTCTGTGAATTGGAGGCAAGATTTATAATGGTTGAGAGATCATCTGGGGAAGGTGATGGCGCTCTGTAGACTAAGTTTATAGAGTAGAGGTTGTTAGAGATAGAGACTGTTTTAAGTAGATTGTTGCTAGAAGAGTCAACCATTTTAAGTTGGAGTCCGTTCTTAGCGATGATAAGAACTCCTCCACCTCTTTTGCCTTGTCTGCAGCTGGTGAAAACCTCATAGTTATTGGGAAGGAGCTGGTTGAGAATTATATTGTCTTCTGGAGAAAGCCATGTTTCGGTGACCATAAGTAAGTCGAGGTTATTGGATGTTATTATATCTGTGACAGCTGGCCATTTTTTACGAAGGGAGCGAGCATTAATGAGGGCACATTTGAGGGGGCATGGTTGATTGTAGTTTTCTGAGTTTGACTTTGTAGTGTGTTGAAGAGGTATGTATAATAAATAATGGTGATGAGAACGTTGGTCCCAGTTTACATTGTGGTAATTGGTGCGTGACCATTTTTGCCAGTTGTTATGTAAGATAGGTATGGAATTGCCTGAGGAAATTAGAGCCAGTATCTCTGGTATCAGACCTATGAGGAGGAGGTATAGGCCTAGAGTAATTTTGCAGTGGAGGGCCATTGTGAGGCTGAGCTGAATGTCGTTTGAGAGGGAGAATTAGAGGATAGGGTTTGTACTTTGTGTGGTGAAGTGTTTAGTCTTTGGCTAGGGGAAAAGAGTTTGCTGGGAATTAGTTGGATACAGGAAAATTGTTACAAAGCTTACCAAGTGATAGTTGCAATTTGATTAGGCAATGATCTTTACTGGAATTCAGAGAGGGAGAGATAATTGCTTACCAGATGTGCAAGTACTGAGAAGAGTGTCTACAGAATGATACAGTGTAACAATATGTGAAATGTATTAGTCATACTTGAGACAAACTGTTACTTGAGAGGATGCTAGTAACAATGAGTGGTAAGGTATTAGCAGACACAGTGGTGAGATAGCAACATTGCAATATTGGAAACATTGTGCACAAGATGTGAAACATAGATATGGCCTTAGCCGTAAGAAACAGCAAAACCTCAAGGTAAATTTACTATGTAGAGCATATGGTGGTTTAAATATTAAAACCTTTTATGACTTAAATTTCAAGTTTCTTAAGAAAGTATAGTGCAATAACAGTTGGTAGTATACATTACAGATTATTTAGTAGAGAACTGTTCATGGTAGTGGCGGTTACTTTTCATTAGGTAACATTTTTCATCGAGGATTGTGCTCAGCTCCAACCGGGGGATTGTAATGAAGGTTGTAATCGAGGAGAAGGGCTGTATCAGTTAGCGGCGGTTCTTTATGGGAGTCTTTGTGTTTTCCCGCGAAGTTGCTTCAAGCCCTGTGCTCAGGCCCAACCAGTGCCCCGCCTAAGGGCCACGCCAAAGGGCCCTCAGGCGCGGGCCCGACCAGGCGCGGGCCCGACCAGGCGCGGGCCCGCCTGGCGGCGGCTCCTTCTTGTAGCGGCCTGCTGCTCCTCCCCTCCCACAGCCCCGAATGGGCTGGAGTAGCTGCTTGGAGGGCAGGCTGGCCGTGCGGTGGAGTCAGTCCCGATCAGGGACGAAGATGGTGCCCGCTGTGAGTTTCCCGCCGGCGGCGACTCCTTCTTGTAGCGGCCTGCTGCTCCTCCCCTCCCACAGCCCCGAATGGGCTGGAGTAGCTGCTTTAAACATTTAAATGTTTCCCTTTAAACCAGCTTTAGCAGTATGTTTAGGGTATTGTCTTGCTGGAAGGTGAACTTTCGTCCCAGTCTCAAATCTCTGGCAGGCTGAAATAGGTTTTCCTCAAGAATTGCCCTGCATTTATTGCTATCCATCATTCCTTCAATCCTGACCAGTTTTCCTGTTCCTGCCAATGAAAAACATCCACACAGCATGATGCTACCACCACCATGTTTCACTGTGGGAATGGTGTTCTCGGGATGATGGGACGTGTTGGGTTTGCGCCACACATGGCATTTTTTTCTGGCCACTTTTCCATAAAGCCCCACTCTGTGGAGTGTACAGCTTAAAGTGGTCCTATGGACAGATACTCCCATCTCCCTGTGGATTTTTGCAGCTCCTTCAGTATTATCCTCGGTGTCTTTGTAGCATCTCTGATTAATGCCCAGTCTGCATTTTGGTGGGCGGCCTTCTCTTGTCAGATTTGTGGTGGTGCCATATTCTTTCTATTTTGTTAAAATGGATTTAATGGCGCTCCGTGGGATATTCAGAATTTGGGATATTTTTTTTATAACGTAAAACTGATTTATGCTTCTCCACAACTTTGTCTCTGACCTGTTTGGAGTGCTCCTTGGTCTTCATGTTGCTTGCTTAGTGGTGTAGCAGTCAAGGGCCTTTCAGAACAGGTATATTCATACGGGCATCATGTGACAGATCATGTAGCACTGATTGCACACAAGTGGACCCTAAACAGCTAATTATGTGACTTTGGAAGTTAATTGGTTGGAGCAGGTCTTATTTAGGGGTTTCATAGCAAAAGGGATGAATACATATGCACTCACAACTTTTCAGTTTTTACTTGTTTTTTTTTATATATACAAGGTATTTTATTGTTATATCACTTCACCAATTTGGACTATATTGCTAGGTCATTTTATCCTCCATTGCCTCAGAAGAAAAGGCCTGGCAATCTACTTCCGGTGATACACTGCCTAGAAAATCCAGAGGCAGTTGGGTCACTAGGCGTCAGCACTGACTTGACAGCACTAAAAAAATAAATAAATAACCTAACATCCAAATGAACCTCCAGTTTCATTCCAGGTTGTATGTAATGCGACAAAACAGGACAAAAGCCAAAGCAAAAGGGGAGGAATACTTTCGCGAGGCACTGCATGTGCCGTACAGCATTTCTTCTCCCTTAGAGATCTACAGCGTTTAGCCCCTTTTCATGAAGTGAGATACTGTCTTTGTCTTTACCATTTCCACCGAGAGATCGTTCCTTGCATCTATCACACATTACTTCCTTGAATTACTCCGGAGTCTTCTCCCTTTCACTGCTAATACCTCGTTCTAAAGGTTGCTTTCCATTGAAAGAGTCCTGCCTCTTGTACTTTTAACTTGGAGGCATTTAAGGAGGTAATTCTATAAAAAATGTCCATGCATAAAGCATTTTGCATGTGAAAAAAACAAATTATTTTAAATTGTGTGTATGTGTACTTTTAAGCAATCCAAGTATAGGCGTTCCCAGGAGCGTAGTTTGGACATAGTCGTGATGAACGTACATATTTTATAAAGAACACATTTAGCACGATGCCTGAATGCCCGTTGCATGGGATGACATGAAGAATCTTCTGGGTCTCTGCTCCAAAGTAGTGGCCATCAAAAGTAGTGAGAGGAGATCTAGTCTGGAGAAATGCCGGCAGTAGGAGTTAGCACATTTTGGAGGAAGATAGAAAAGTGGAGGTTCAGGGGTGGTACCTTGCCTCTCACCCACTTTCCACTTTTGTTAAACATTAGCATTTGGATGTTCGTGCCTGGACAGACATGGCCTTTGGTGCAGAGATCTTAAAGGCTGCCATGTCTGCTTCCCACCCAGCGGAGCCATAGCTTTGGTATGTACCATCAGAACCACTGGGCCCAGATGGAGCTCTTCTATTCCAGTTCTGTTCCCCCTTTCCCTGTTAGGGTTTGAACCTGGAACTTCTCTCCTTCAGATCTCTCCATCACTGATCCCTCCACTGGAGCATACACTAAGAACCGAATGCAGAGGTTTTCCAGAGGAGACAGGAAGACAAAGGCAAAATTTTAAGAAAAAAAATGAGAAAATGCAAGCAGAAGAGAGAAATCCGTGCAGGCTATGCACAGTGATTTTCTAGCTCAAATAGGCAGGAAACAGGCACACATGCTCAGTGAAGCAACAAAGCTTTGCTGAGCTCTGAGAGATCCGGCACAAGGCTCAGTCTGGAGGACTTCACCTTTGAGTGTGCCTGAATCCCCCTGCTTGTCTCTGGAGAACTGGACATCTGTAATGGAACAGGGAGGAGGTAAGCAGACCTCTGGGGTTCCACATAGGCTAGAAGGAGTACGGAGGTGGAAAAGGGTGGAAGGAAAGGCTTGGAAGTCTGTGAGAGGTGACTTCCTCGGAGGATATTTGTGGGAGATGGGATTGAGATAGTGCTCAGGAGGGAGTTTGGATAGAAAAGAGGATTCTAAAGGGAGGACACCGAGTCCAGCTTCAGGAGGGAGGGGACTGATGTGCACCAGTCTTCAGCTGGGGGACCTTCATTTAATGATGTGCTTTGAAGGGAGGGAGAATTATAGGTGCCTGTGTCTTTTGGGGAGACTGCTAGGTATGTATGACCTAGATTGGCCACTGTTGGAAACAGGATACTGGGCTTGATGGACCTTGGTCTGACCCAGTATGGCATATCTTATGTTCTTAGGTCTTGGGGAGTTTGAATCTAAGATCAGCATTTGGGAGCTAGATAGGAGGGCACACTGTTAAGGGAAGGAGGAGAGCTGATCGCCAGTCGAGGGCAAAGGGATGATCCCAAGAATGAGGCTATCCAAGAGATTTTATTTATTTATTTAAAGATAGTTATATAATGCAAATTAAAATTTCTAAATGGCTCACAATATAACATATGAAACCTTAAATTAGACAAACCATCATCACACAAACGAGCATGCATTTGGTTCGCTTGAATGCCTAAAAACTGTAAAGTGCATGTATATCTTTTGTACATATGTATACCTATGAATTAACATGTGTATAATTCACACTTGAAAAGCCCTAGTGCACATACATTGTGTGCCTAAAGAAAGAATATGTAAAATTAAATACAAAAAATGTCCAAAAATCAAGAAAACTTTATTTAAACAAAACACAAAGTTAACTTTTTTTGGCCATGCATGCTCTTAGTGCTAAAAATCATTCTACATTTTCTACCAGATCTAATTTGCCCTATCAGCTTGCCAATTTTTAACAGCTAAATTTAACCTCATCACCTCTGGTGTACACTATTGCAATTTGTTCCTTACGGGACTTCTGCTGCACCACTCCTCATCACTATGGTTCATACATAAGTCAGCTGAACCACTTATCATCTGTCATCATTGCTATAACCACGTACATGTAACTTCTTTTCTCAAGTCACTACACTGCTTTCACATCCATTTCAGTTCTAGAGATGCAAAGGAGAAAGAGTTCTGCTAAATTTTTTTTCCAGCCATTTTCATTTTGGTTTAATGTATACTAACATGAAATAGTGAAAGTATTTTGTATTATTGTGCATTACTTAGGATGTAGGGGAAGAAATAAACAAAATAAAACTGAACCCAAAGGAAAATGTACATTGCTATTCTGCATTCAGTTCAAGTTTCTCATACTTACCTTCAGAGCGTAATGTCTCAGGGCTGACAGAACAGCTCTTTCTTTGGGAAGCCCCAAGCCCTGCCCCAAGCTCCGCCTTAACCCTGCCCAAGAGCCGCCTCTAACTCCACCCACACCCTGCCCTGTGGGCAGAGACCCTTCCAATTTGCAGACCATGGTGATGGTTTTTCTTCTGCCCATGGGGGATGGGATCCCCATGGGCAGACTGCTGCCTGAGAACCCCGATCATTGTAAAGACCCTTTCTGTCTGCCTGTGATCCTTGCAGGCAGACAAGAAGACTCATTTAAATCATCATGGCCAGCACGCAGGAGGCTGCCACAGGGATGCCATCCCCCACAGGCAGAAGAAAACAAGCTGTGATCACAGCAAAGACCCTTCCTGTCTGCCTGTGGGGATCCAGACAGGAGGGATATGTGCTGCGATCGCTGCTTGTCTTCTGTTGTCCATGGGAGATGGGATCCCTGCAGGGAGAAGTAGGGGAAGCCCCGATCGGATCGCAGAGCATAGTTTTGGTAGGGCCATGGCCCCTGTGGTCGCCCCCCCCCTTTCTGATGCCTATGTTTACTCTACAAATTCTCCTCTTTCTTCTCTCATCAACCTATAAACTCCCTTCCTGCTGAAATTCTGTTCTTAAGGCCGGAAGGTCAGGGGTACTTCAGGCTGGAAGGTCAGGGGTTCAAATACCACTAGAGGACAGCAACCTTGGGCTGGAAGGACTGGGGTTTCTAGTCCCATAGGTGCTCCTTGTGGTCTTGGGAAAGCCACTTAACCCTCCATAGTCCATGTTCTCTGTAAAATAGTTATCTCCAAGTTATAATGCCCTGTTCAATGTAATTTCAGTTTGTTCAATGTAAACCGCCTTGATATCATGAAAGGCGGTATATAAGAAATGTTAAATAAATAAAATAAAGCAAAGTGACATTTTACTTAACAATTAATGTTCTTTCCTGGAGTCCTGCTAGATCAGTCCAGAGAAGTGAGTCATGCACTCCTACCAGCAGAGGTGGGGCAGAGACAAGATCAAGATCAGCAACCCATAATCTCATGACCATCCCTCCTCTCAAGACCAAATGTACAAACAGACAAGCAACAGGGCCTTCTCACTATACACACCCACGATCTGGAATTCTCTACCCAAAACCATCAGATCTGCTCAATCTACTCAAGATATGAAGAAATTACTTAAAACACACCTATTCATAGAACACTTTGAGCCTACAGACATTACATAATTACATATGCAATATCCACCTATGATCTGTTGACTCAATCATAATCCCCATGCTTAAACCCCATATTTAACTCCAAGTTGTTTACCCCCTTGTTCAATGTAAAACAAATCTCATGAGATTATGTGCTGTTATTCATTGTAAATCGCCTTGGCACAAAGGCGCTATATAAAAAACTGTCAAATAAATAAATATGGTAAAGAACCCCTGACTGCATACAACCTAAATGAGGTTAATAAGGAACCATAAAAAGGAACTACAACTATGTACAGATAGTCTTCAGACAGGTCTATCAAGAGGGTTATGGGCCTGCAGGAATAAACTGCAGAGAATATAGCATCCCACTAGATCACAAGGGTGGATCTTGGACTAGTCTAACAGGACCCCAGGAAAGGACATTATCTGGTAAGTAAACTGTCACCTTTCCATATCGTCCTGCTATACCAGCCAAGACAAGTGGGATATACCAAAGCTATGGCTCCACTGGGTGGGAAGCAGACATGGCAGCCTTTAAGATCTCTGCATCAAAGGCCATGTCTGCCCAGGCACGAACATCCAAATGCTAATGCTTGACAAAAGTGGAAAGTGACAACCACATCATTGCCTGACAGATATCTAGGGGAGTGACCAAGCCATGCTCCACCCAGGATGAAGCCTGCAACCAGATGGAATGCGCATGCAAACCCTCCGGGAACAGCCAGTTCCTTTATCCAGCAGCCAGTTCCTTTAGCCAGCAGCTCAAGATAGACTTTGTGGCCACATCACCCTTGCGTGGACCAGCAAATAGAATGAAAAGCCGGTCTGATTTTCAGAAGGAATTGGTGACATTCAGGTACTGAAGAAGCACCCTCTTGACATCCATCAGGTGAAGGTCCTTATCCTTCCCCTGGTACTGTTCCTTAGGAAAGTAAGGTAGACAGACCACCTGATTGACATGAACAGATGACACCACTTGGCAAGTAGAGGACATGCCAAATGTGCGTGGTCTCCTCCGAGAATGACAGATAGCGATCTCGGCATAAAAAGGCCTGAAATTCAGAGATATGTCTTGCCAAGCAGACAACAACCACGAAGAAGGTCTTGAAGGACAAATCTTTGAGAGTAGCTCATCTCAAGGGCTCAAAGGGCTTCAATATTACTGCCCAAAAATTAAGCCAAGATTCCATGATGGAACAAATGACCACAGAAGAGGACAGAAATGCAACACTCTCTGAAGAAAACAGGACAAAAAGATATGATAGAGGTATATAAAATATTGGAGTGGAATGGATAAATGTAGATCGGTTGTTTATTCCTTCAAAAAGTAGAAAGACAAGGGGACATGCAATGCAGTTACAATGTAGCACATTTAAGACTAATTGGAGAAAATATTTTTTTCTCTGAACGTGTAATCAAACTCTGAAATTTGTTGCAGGGGGATGTAATAAAAGCTGTTGTTGTATCTGGGTTTAAAAGAGGTTTGTACAAGTTTCTGGAGAAAATGTCCATAAAACATTATTGAAGGGAAATGGAGAAATCCACTGCTCACCCCTGGGAAAGCAGGATGGAATCTGTCTACCTTTTGGGAATCCAACAGATACTTGTGATTTGGACTGGCCACTGTTAGAAAATGGGCTTGATGGACCTTTGGTCTAACCCAATAAGGCATTTCTTATGTTCTTATGACACATCAGGGTGTGATGGCACAGAGTGCCCCAATACCGGTCACTTAAAGCAAGTCATGGCCACCATCTGAACCCTCAAGGAAGTAAGGGAAAGGCCTTTGTCAAATTTATCCTGAAGACAGACAAGCAAGGACGGCATGTCTGCTGCGCTAGAGCTGACTTAACAATCACAATACCAGTGTTCAAAAAGGTGCCAGACACACACATAAGAGAGGCTGGTAGAGCCTCTCATTGCTTTCAGAAGCATGGAAACTATGGCAGGAGAAATGGAAATTACACTTACCTGGTAATTGATGTTCCTTGAGGGAGTACAGTTCAGTCCTCCACCACTGGGTAGTGCACCTCCTCCTGCAACATGGAGACTGGACAAGTCAAACTTTTGATATCACCGGGTATATCCTGCTGGTCTTCTCCCATGATCCCCCAGTGACCTACTGTCAAAGCAGACTCAAAGGAGCAAACAACCAGTTAAAGTACTAAATACAAAGCTATGCCCAAACTTCAACTTTAAAATCACAGGGCCCCAAAAAGAAAGGCCGAAAACACCCTCCTCCGTGCCCCTGTCCCCCTGCGCACCAAACAGCGGAAGACAGAGAGCTAGAAGGAAGGAGAACTAAGGAAGAGTATAGGCAGAAAAGGTTGCTCTCGCGATTACCTGCCAATCAGAGCCCGTTGCCGACTCTAGGATCCGAAAGCATACTCGGAACTGACGCCTCGCGTCTGAAACATCCATCCCCGGGCGGGAATGAGGACTGAACTGTACTCCCTCAAGGAACATCAATTACCAGGTAAGTGTAATTTCCATTTCCTTATCGGTCCTACAGTTCAGTCCTCCACCACTGGGATGTACCAGAGCAGTAATCATTGGGAGGGACCTATCCAGTCGGCTCGGCCCCTAAACGAACAGAGCAGGCACCGACCCCAGCCCGCTCCTCACGTCAACAGGCGGTAAGCCAACCAGGAAGACACGACCGAGAGCCCACTTGGATCCTCTTCACTGGTGAAAACAGCACAGAACTCTGCCCCAAGCAGCGCTAGTGCTTCAGAAAGACAAACTCGCCATCGCAAACACACTGAACGCCCTAGAAACAGACCTACTGAGAAGGCTACCGGAGCTCCGCCTGAAAAATCCGCTTGAGCTCCACCTTGGCTCTCGACCCCACCAGGGTGTCAAGTGTTAGCAACCTGCCGCTCTCCCGCAGAACCCGCCTCCACGGAGGGACAGGCAGCGAAGAGACCTCCCAGAAAGCGACGGAACCGCACCTAAGGTCCAAGGAACGCAGGTTACAAGCAAAGTGTTCTTGCGTAAGTCCCAAACCGACAACTAAACAGGCACAGCCGGATTCCACGAGGGAGAACGGAACCGAGGTCCATCCAGACAGAGGTGGGAAGCAAAAAGAGGGAAATGGAAAAAAACACCAGCGTCAAACACCCTATTTGTCACACCTCTTAAGGGCTTTATTCTTTGCAACACAAAGTAGCTCTACAGCTATGTCCTGGACCAGTTGGAGTCTTTTTAATTGAGAATGTGGAATGCAGCTAAGCAAGGAGTTGCAATAAACCAAGCGTGATCCACCAAGGGGGTGTCAAGTGCCCCAGAGTCCAGCGTTGTTTCAGAAGATGTGGAGTCTTACATGGTGTGACAAAAAAGAAAGGAGACTCTGGTAGCCACGCCCACGACGCAATGCCAGTAGGCCAACCGCTTACATCACCTGGATATGCCCTTTGGAATTGGAGGAACCATGCAGAAGTAGCAATCGCCGACGTGATCCATGGGCCCTCTCCAGATCATTGGAACCGCAAAAGACTTTGATGGTCTTTTCCCATCCATCCACAGCCTGAGATCTGCTACACATGTATTGCAGCATATGTGTGGCGCCTAGCTTTTATCCTGATCTTTTATTCTGCAGCCAAAATATAAATTGTAGGCTTTCTGAACCGCCACAGTCATATGCCATTTTTGTGATGTAAAAGTCACATCACCACAACTAGAGCAGAAATTATCTGCATGATTAACACCAGGACGAGGAATCGCCAAATATGCTGTGAGTGACCTATCGGTATAAAATAAATATATGTCTTTTTTTTTTTTTTTTTACTGTCAAGCGAGGCAAATTTAAGTAGTGACTGCATCAACTGGTTTTGGACAGTTATTTCGATTGGTTGCAAGTAAAGATTATGCAAGCTCACGCAAATGTTGCAGAATACACTGGTAATGGTCCCCACTGACTAATGAAGAGCACATATCTTAGCAACCAGCCCCAGTCGGGCATTTTCACAATGACCTCTGAAAGGCATAGAATGGACCGGGCCACGGCCCCGTACCAATGCGTCGACGCTATCCAGTAGCCTCATATGTCCTCTGCTAAACATCGACCCGTCGCCGCAGACTGACAGGTCGCCATGAGGTCCAATATGGGCTGACCGCATCTGAGCACACGCGGCGCGCACACCGCCTGATGCAATCTCACTCCTCCGGCAAACACTCGGACCCCGCTAAGGACATTCGCCACCACAGTGTCCCCACCGAAACGCAGGCCGCCAAGGCTTCAACCGCGCACGCTGTCCCTTCGCTCGGGCCACCCTGACCACCCGACCGACTCCACCCTGCCGATCGAAATAGGCCACCATCCCGGAGATCTCAGACAGCACCTACAGCGCTCGATCCGCTACCGTGTCCGTGAACGCCTGCCACGGCTGACGTACCGCGTACCGTTCCAGTCAGACGATGGAACACTGGGCGTGCTGCGTACACTAAAACGCCTTGTACATAAAGGATCCCCAAAATGTAGCTGAGTCTAACCATGCTCCGGCCAAGCTCCCAGAAGAAAGGGACAGAACCTTATAAAAAAGAAGTGGGGACAATTAGGAAGGCTTTCCTGTTTGATTATTCTTTTTTTTTTTGTTTGTTTTTCCTTTTTACAACTCCATAAGGGCCACAAGGCACACAACCGAACAGGGCATTGTCCAGAGAACGCAAGGCCCCTCCTCCAGGCTGACTCCACAGCCTAAACCGGCAGTCACCTTGGCTGATGCCGAGCAGCGCGGAAGCCATCTTGTAAGCCCAGCATATGAAGTATGCCTACTAGTACAGCATTCCACAATGGAGGGACATGTAACCGGACGGCTTTGAATATGAACCTACAGATATCCCGCGCTTGCTCCAAGACAAGCACTGTGCAGCCTACTGGTCTTCTCGGAGCACCGCCACGACCCGAAGACCTAAACCGGCCAGCAAAAGACGACGTACGCTGGGCCCGAAGGAACCTGGTTGAACGGATCCCAGCACTCCCTGTATCGTTAGGATCGGAGCCTCCCCCCCCAAGGACTCAGCCCTGGCTGGAACCGGCTGAGCATAACTCCAGGCCCTGCGGCGAGCCCCCACGAAGAAGTGGGACGCAACGATGCCTTGAGGAAAGGGAAGGCCCAATGGGTGAAGCAAGTTGCTAGCCGACCAAGGGAGTAAACCCCACACGTGCACCTCAACGGAAGGTCGGAAGAACCGAGGATTCTGGTCCCACAGGTGCACCTGCTAGCCTTTAACAACATACACCTCCGCAGGTACAAAAAAACTTAAATTGTGAGCACCTTCAGGGGTAAGGGGAATAGACGACAGCCTCCGACTGTTGACCACCTGGTCTTGCACAACAGACAGCAGCACCCCACCAAACAAATGATTGGGAATATATGACCTCAGAACCCCAAGACAGAGGTAAAACAGTAGAACGTGCAGTGGACGTGAATTTCCAGATCTGCCAGCCCCCCTGCCCACATTGAGAAGAGGCAGAGAAGAACTGGACTGGCAGATCTGGAGGGGTGCCTCCTGGACAGCCGGGCCACCGAAGGGAAAGCTGATGACTGAGGCCCAAACTCCTCAGGATGGCCCCGTCTTGCATTGGGAACCCCATGCAACACCATGACAACCCCGCTCACGATATCCCAAGCGATCTCTGTCATTGCTGCAACAATCACCTGAGCATGAGATCACAGACGGAACACGGACATGTAGACGCACTCAAGGAGAGTGCACCTAAGAAGTATGAGCCTATCCAACATCCAGCACCACATGTCCAGGTGTCCCACTCCTGTCACCCAAAACACAGGACGCTTGAACCTAGGTGACCATCATAGCAAAGACAGGGAGACCTGACTGCCGCTATCAACCCTTCCAGGACCCTGGAACACTAAGCCCCGGACTGTGCCATCCAGCAACACTTCTCACGATCCCCAGCAGGGGCCTTTCCCCAGATGGCCCAGATGGGCAGTGTTCCCGCCAAATGGGCAAGCTGCGCTCTGATAACATAGTGCAGAAAACCAAATCAAAGTGTCTTAACCTAGCTAATTTTTGTCTAATAGTGATCATTCATAATATCAGCCAGGCTCAATCATAACATTAGTATTAATGATCTCTAAAGATTGAAGAGTTACTAATGTAACACTAATTGGGGTTTTTTTGGGTTTTTTTGTGTTGTTTTTTTTTAAAGAGCTTCAAAGGCGATCTTGGAAACTACAGACCAATGAATCTGAGTTCAGTGCCAGTTAAATGATAGAACTTGTTCTGAAAAGCAGCACCAAGCTGTCTTTTCAAAGGGTTAATAAACATGTGAGTAAGCCAAATGATATGTATCTGGATGTTTTAGAAGGTACTTGACAAAGCCCCTTATGAACTTCTCCTGAGGAAGGAGATGATGTGCTATTATAGAATGGGAAATGGATCAAAAACAGGAACACAATAGGACTAAATGGCCAGTTTTCTCACAGGGGACCCGTAAATAGTGGAATGTCTCGGGATCTGTACTGGAACTGGCATCTGGTAACATCTACTGCACTGAAATGATCTGGAAAAGAGATCAGCAAGCATGGCGATCAAATTTGCAGATGGCATAACGACATTTAGAGGCTGTCTGCACAATTTCCAAGCGTATAAACATGGAAATAGCATCCTTATGTAAATGACAATTTCAGAAAGGGCTCAATTTGTAGGTGGTTGTGCCGCCGATGACCCTGAATGGCCAAATCCTAGCACGGAAACCTGCTGCTGACAGACGTCGCTAACTGCCAGAATGCAGACAAAGGTAAAGGCACCCCCAAGAAGTAAAAACCAAAACCAATCACATTGCATTCAAAGAACTATAAACTATCATGAAATTAAAAGGAAATTAAAATTAGAATTAAAAGTAACAGCAAAAGGAAGTCCTTATCTGGGTGTAGCCGCGTGGAACAGCATCGTCTGCTCAAACGCGGGGCTGCTCCGCTCTCCGCCACGAGGCCTCAGCCCTGCCGAGAAAATGGCGCCAATCCGAAGCAGGCCCGCTTGGCGCCAAACACCACAGAGGCGGCAAGAGCTCAGAGCCCCTCCATGCGGACTCGAGAGACTCCCTTGTGGCGTCGGGATGCAGCAGTTACCAAGCTGTAGCTGCAGGGTGAA
The DNA here is from genome assembly GCA_033557465.1 of Ichthyophis bannanicus. Taxonomy (NCBI): domain Eukaryota; kingdom Metazoa; phylum Chordata; class Amphibia; order Gymnophiona; family Ichthyophiidae; genus Ichthyophis; species Ichthyophis bannanicus. The sequence continues at coordinate 945,479,605 of CM066034.1, forward strand.
GAGCTGTCCAGACACGCTGCTGCCTCGCGCCACCAGAAGTAGCAGACGCTGCGAGCCCCGGCCCACCGGCTAAAGAACCTCGAACGGCCTGAGGCTCCCGCCGCGATGGGAATCTGCCGCATGGACACTGCCAAAATGCAGGTGTTCCACAGAGCTCTCCCCCGTACAGTCCTGGGGGAGAGATCATCACCGGGCACAGAGACTGAAAAATCCCAAGCAGAGAGGCTAGCTGGCAGCGTGAACTTTGAAAAGGGACAGAACCCCCCTTTACACTAAGGCAGACTAGGTGAAAATAAATAAAGTAAAAGTAAATTAAATTAAATGAAAATGAATTCAATTTACAGGATTACACCTAAAGAAGGGCAAAAGAAATGCAAGGTAAATCAAATCCTGACTAACTGCTCCTAAACTGCTTCTCAAGTGAGCCCAGCACCTAGGCTCACTACGTCCTCATGCTGCATGGAGACTGGACACACTGGGGGATCATGGGAGAAGACCAGCAGGATATACCCGGTGATGTCACAAGTTTGACTTGTCCAGTCTCCATGTTGCAGGAGGAGGTGCACTACCCAGTGGTGGAGGACTGAACTGTAGGACCGATAAGGAATAACCTTTATGTACTAAGTGTCACCTTTCAAGAGCCAGGCCATAAGCAAGAAGGGAGCTGGGTTGTCTAGCAGGACCGGCCCCTGCCTCAAGAGCCCCTGGGCTGATGGAAGGTGCAGTGGAGTTTCTTGAAGGAGATATAACAGATCCACATACCAATGCCTACGCAACTCGTCCGGTGCCACCAGAACCACTAGGCCCAGATGGTGCTCTTCTATTCCAGTTCTGTTCCCCTGTCCCCCGTTAGGGTTTGAACCTGGAAGTTCTCTCCTTTGGATCTCTCCATCACTGATCCCTCCTCTGTAGCATACACTAAGAACATAAAAAATGCCATACTGGGTCAGACCAAAGGTCCAACAAGCCTAGTATCCTGTTTCCAACAGTGGCCAATCCAGGTCACAAGTACTTGGCAGATTCCTAAAAAGGTACACAGATTCCATGCTGCTTATACCAGGGGTAAGCAGTGGATTTCCCTGACCCTCTTTAATAATGATGTATGGACTTTTCCTCTAGTAACCTGTCCAAACCTCTTTTAAACCCAGCTACACTAAGAGCTTTTACTACATCCTCCAGATGCTGCTCCTCTATCACTACTACTACTACTATTATTATTATTATTATTATTAATCATTTATATAGTGCTACAAGGCAGACCTCTTCCTCCCCACATCTGCTACATCTTGCTGTTGTGGTCTCTGGCTGAGAAGGCAAGGTACCACCACAGAAACTCCACTTTTCTACCTTCCCCCAAAATATGCTAACTCCTACTGGCGTCATTTCTCCAGACAAGATCTCCCCTCATTAGTTCTGATGGTCACTACTCGGGAGCAGGGACTCAGAAGGTTCTTCATGTTATCCAATGCAAAAGGCATTCTAGCATCCTGCTAAATGTGTACTTTATAAAATATGTACATTCATCACGACTATGTCCAAACTACGCTCCTGGGAACACCTATATACATGGATTGCCTAAAAGTACACATACACACTATTTAAAATATCTGTTTTTTCACATGCAAAATGCTTTATACATGGAAAATTCTTTATAGAATTACCTCCTTAAATGCCTCCAAATTAAAAGCACAAGAGGCAGGACTCTTTCAATGGAAGCAACCTATAGAATGAGGTATTACCAGTGAAAGGGAGAAGACTCCGGAGTAATCTAAGGAACTAATTCTTAAAGAATGGGTGGTAGATGCATGGAACAATCTCTTAGTGGAAAAAGTAATGACAAACAGGCTGATGCAGAAAACCGGTGCTAGACACGCGCTGAAGACGACTTTAATGCAGCCTGACAACGCATATTTTTTAACGCCGGATGCAGCAAAGATAGGGCATGCAAATGACCCCTGCGATAACTGTGTGCATGCAAATGAGCCATTGCAGCATTAAACTCGGAAAGCAAGCCAAACACATGCACACAAGAAGTCTGTGCTAGTTTGGCTGGCTCTCTGGGCACCGCATAGCTAATTTGCATAGCAGCCCCAACAGTATTTTGATGGCATCGGGGATGATCGCGACATCGGGAAAAGCACCCGATGCCATCAAAATACTGTTGGGGGCTGTGCCCGACAATAAAATGATCCCTGGTGATCTAGTGGCCCCTTTCCCCCCACCCCCCATTAAATAAAAAAAAGAACATGGTGGTCTAGCGGCCTCTTTTCCCCCGCTCCCTATTAAATTTTTAAAAAACCTGATGGTCTAGCGGTCCCTACCTGGTGGTCTGGCAGCCCCCAAATTCACCTTAAGCAGGAGTGCTGCCTACACACTCCTGCTCTGCATCGGCCGTCTCGCAAAATGGCAGTGTCTGGCCCCATGCGGTGCATCCTATAAGGCCTTTCCCGATGCCATCAAAGTACTCTTAGGGGTGGGATCGGGCCGCTGGACCACCAGGGATAATGTTATTGTCGGGCACGGCCCCCCAACAGTATTTTCATGGCTTCGGGGGCTTTTTCTGATGCCTGATCATCTGAGGAGGAGATGATCTAGGAATCAGGGAAAGCCTCTGATGCCATCAAAATACTGTCGGGGGCACGCATTAGAGGTTTACTTCTACTCAGATCCTGAAGTAAAAATTTTGGAGCCGAGGCTGGTTGTGAAATCCTCTACGCCTGTCTCTGCATCAGGCATAGCTATGATTTGCATACCAGCCCGGCTTATTATAATAGATTTAAATAATTCAAGTTCATTTAAATACCCGTGGCGCTAGTTTTTCCATCGGCGTTTATGTCTTTTCCTGCATTTTCAAGATCGTTAAAAGTGCTTAAATGTGGCGTTAGGGGCTTGTAAAGCCCACGCTAGCTTTCTGCATCAGCCTGAAAGACAGTATCTCACTTCATGAAAAGGGGCTAAGCATTGTAGATATCTGAGGGAGAAGAAAGGGCTGTAGGGCACATAGAAAATGATGACAAATAAAGACCATATGCCCTTTGTTTCCTGTGCCGAGTATTAGAAAGCTCTGTAGTAAAGATTTTTAAATTCTATGGCAATTCCTTAGCATATTTATATAAATTTGCATGGAATTTATATTATAATCTAGAACAATATTGCAGTTTTCCCAGCCTTTCTGATATGTGTGGATAGTTTATTCTTTGATTTTTTGCCTTCCTTCATTCTATTTTCCATTTCAATTCTTTCCTTTTCTTTCTACTTTGCATCCCTTACTTTCTGCACTCTTGTTTAATCCTCTCATACCTTCTCTCTCTGCCTTTCCTCTCTTGGAATATAGCGGTGTGGGCTTCTGCCTCTGACTTCGCTCGGATGAGCCAATCATCCAAATAGGGGTGCACAAGAACTCCTTCCTGCTGCAAGACTGCCGCCACCACTACCATGATCTTTGTAAAGGTTCCAGGCACGGTCGCCAGTCCAAATGGTAAGGCCCAGAACTGGAAATGTACCATGGGCACAGCGAACCGCAGGAACTGCTGGTATTCTGGTCTGATGGAAATGTGCAGATAGGCCTCTGTGAGATCCAGGGCCGACAGAAACTCCCCTCATCTCACTGCCAAGATGACCGGTAACAATGTTTCCATGCGGAAATGGAGCACTCTCAAGACACGGTTCATGAACTTGAGATTGAGGATTGGCCAAAAGGAACCCTCTTTCTCGGGCACCACAAAATAATGGAATATTGACAGTACCCACACTGGTTTCGGGGTATAGGCACTACTGCCTTCAGTTGGATTAAATGCTGAAGAGTGGAGTGGACCGCTTACCTCTTTCCTGGTGTCTGGTAGAAAGAGTTGACAAACACCTCTGCTAGAGGCTGTGCAAACTCCAGCACATACCCCTTGCGGATAATCTCCAGAACCCACTGGTCAGTCATGACAGTGGTCCAGATGGAGTAAAACTGCTGCAACCGACCTTCGACAGTCTCTGTCTAGACCGGTCTGGCTTTAATGGAACTTCTTAACAGCAGGCTGTTGGCCCACATAATAGCCTCTCCCGAAGCCTCATGCCCCCCAAAAGGGTTGCCCCCTCGCTCCATAGCACCCCGTTGGTAGGGTGCAAAGCAAGCAGCTCTAAACCTCCTGAAATCTCTAGCCTGACCCCTCAGTGGACTTCCCAGTTTTGGCCTCCTTGGTCTGTCCTCCAGCAGACACTCTCCCTTTGGAGATGCCCAGATCCTTTACTATCTTGTCCAGAGCCTCCCCAAAAAGCAGCTTGCCTTTGTAGGGTAGTTTGCTTAGGCGAGATTTGAATGTGGGATCTGCCACCCAATTCCAAAGCCAGAGGAACCGCCGTGCTGCAATCAATGATGCCATCATCTTGGAGGTTATCCTAACCAAATCATAGTAGGCATCAGGCATGTACGCTGCAGCTGACTTGAGCTTAGCACTCTCTGAAGCCTCCTGACCTTCCGAATCTGGTGTCCCCCCTTGGATCCAATGAACGGAGGCCCGGGACACATAAGCTCTACAAATGGATGCTTGCAGTACCAAGGGCTTTATTGATGAAGAAATGCCCCAACGCGTTTCAGCAACGCCTTCATCAGGGGACTGAGAACTGCAAACAAACAATAATAAATAACAAAAACATAAATACAATTGCAACATCTAAAATGTAAAAACATTGCCGTTATATAAATGAACTAAAACATATTAAAAAACATCCAAAATGAATACATTAAATCATAAAAAGAATATATATTAAAAAAGTTAATAAACGTATAAAAAAATGATAATGATGATAACTTAATGAAAATGATAAAAGTGATGATAATAACTTAATGAAAAAGAGCTTATATTCCAAGCATATATAGCTATTAGAATACTTACATTTATGGATAACAAATAACACAATGGAACGCACAGTAGAGTACAAACTCGTAGTAATAAGTTGATCCTATAGTTGAATAGGCTAAAAAATATTGTAATGTCACAATTAGCATACAAGAATAATTTTACAAAAATAATACTAAAAATGCAACATTCTTCGTAAATAACGGGAAACCCAAAACAAAAAGGAAAAGAACCAGACCAGGATAACATAATAAAGAAACAAATTATATGGATAATTGTGTATAATGTACTGTAAAATACAATAAATAAATATAAAAAATATTAAAAAGGGTAAATAAATAAATAAACGAATGATAATAATATATGAGGAAGAGTCCCAAGGGAAAGAACATGATAAAATGCATACTTGTTGTAAAAATGTTATAAAAGCTGGTAATATTGGCCACAAAAAGTAAACAAATAAATGAGTAATAAAAACCGGCCTATTGCACGGTATAAATGAAACCTAAAAAACACCCAAATTGATAAAAAACATGGCAGACAGAGCAATGTACAACTGAAGAAACGTGTCTCACAACAGACATGAAAACAGCGTAAATACCAAAGTGTTGAATGACTTAATAAATATCTATAGCTTGAATCTGGCCATAAGATTGTAACAATGTGTACTAAGAAACTGATATATAGTTGCACTATTGAAAAGGAACCGTATGAAAATACAATCGAATTAAAATTATATTGCATAGATGATGCAGTATGACAAACAATAAATGGCCAAAAAGAAACATAAATCCAATTGTGAGGATTATTTATAATATGTCTCTAGCATGTTTATGCAAAATAATAAATGAGAACTAAAAAACCGTAGTACTGTAACAAAAAGAGATGAAACCGTAGTACTGATAGAAAAAGAAATGAAACCATGAATGAAAACCCACAAAGCAAATACCTCATATCACACATTACAGATGTCGATAAAATGTTTAAGTAGCGATGTACCTGTGCTGTGAGCTGCCTGTACAACAAGACATTGAATCCTTGAGAGACGCCGCAAAAGCGCACCTTTAAAAGGTTACGAGGCACATCATGAATATGCATGAGTGACACGTTGTAACTTCACCTCTCTCTTTGAATAAATAAATAATACTCATGTATGAGAAAGGGACAAGATAAAAATACTTGTTATGAAAAAATGGTAAAATTGGCTGCAAAGAAGTGTTCATATAAATAAATAATTTTAAAAAACGGCACATTGCATAATATAAATAAACCGCCCAAAGTAATATAGAAATAGCAGCAGAATGATTCTCATTTAAAGAAAAACCTATCGAACAGTAAAACCATGGGTACCAAAGTGTAACAAAACATAATGCATCTTTATACCATAACTGAGCACCGCGTATGAAAAAACTAATGAATAGCTACATAACTAAAAAAGAAATGTATAGAATTACAATTCAAAAAAGATTGTATTGCATAAATAATGCGGTGTGAACAAAAGTCAGAGGGAGACAGAAAATCTAATCGTGGGGATATGTACAATAGATGATCCCAGCTTTATGTTGCAAATTAACAAATGAAAATTAGAAAAACATAACACTGTAACAAATAGACGCTGCGTGTAGAAAGACTGAAGGCCAACGGAAAAAATATATTGTAGCTCACATTACAGACGTCGATAAAATTTCAATATATAAAGGAGTGATGTACCTGTGCTGTGAGCAGCTTGTGCAACGAAGCATTGAATCCTTGAGAGACGCCGCAAAAACGCGCCTTTAAAAGATCAAGGGGCACATCATGAATTATGCATGAGTGACACGGTGTGACATCACACCGCTCAAACCATATAGTAACAGAAAATGGTTAAACATATAGATAGCACATCTATAATAAAAACAAAAAAATTAATTGTGCATAACACTATGAAAAATAGACGCTGCAGGTAATATAAAAAAGAAGAAGAGAATCATAAACACGGGATTTAGAGCGTCAAATACAATCGTGATAGAACACATTCATGGCTGATGACAAACAAAGCACATCTCTGTTAATTCACATTCCAGTTGTCATTGATATTTCTCCTTGATTAAAGAATTATTGAATGATTACAATATACCTGTTATATGAGCAGTCAATCAAATGAGACTTTAAGAAACGCCGCAAACCGCATCTTTAAAAGGTCAAGGGGTACATCATAAATTATACTTAGAAAACACCGTGTGACATCACATCACACAAAACTACATATTAACAAAAGGTAGTTATGTATCTTTCCTAAAGCTACGAGAGTTAAAGAAAAAGTTCCATCCTCGAATTGGAATGTTACAAGATGCTCAAGGTTCTATGTTGAATGATGCTGAGAAGATCAAGAAAAGGTGGAAGGAATATACAGAGTTTTTATATGATAAAGATCAAGTGGACCAACAGCCGTTTCAACCTGTACCTTATGATCGGGAACCATTGGTGATGAAAGAAGAAGTTAAAGCAGCATTGAAAGCCTTATCAAAGAACAAAGCAGCAGGCATTGACAGCATACCCATAGAAGTATTACAGCAATCTGATGCAGCTGTTACCGTACTTACAAGGCTCTGCCAAGAAATAAGGAAGACAACATCATGGCCAACTGACTGGAAAAGATCTGTGTTTATACCAATACTAAAGAAAGGTGATCCAACTGACTGTGGAAATTATCGCACAATCGCTCTGATCCCACATGCCAGCAAGATTCTACTGAGATTATTCAAAAGAGACTACAACCATACCTGGAACAAGAACTACCTGAAGTGCAAGCAGGGTTCAGGAAAAGGCGAGGGACGAGAGACATCATTGTGGATGTGAGATGGATCCTTGAAAAGACTAAAGAATACCAAAAGGATATCTATTTGTGCTTTATCGACTATAGCAAGGCTTTTGACTGTGTAAACCATGAGAAACTCTGGGTCACATTAAGAAGCATGGGTATACCAGAACACCTGATCATACTCTTGCACAATCTGTACATTGATCAAGAAGCAACAGTTCAAACGGATCAAGGAGAAACAGAATGGTTTAAAATAAGCAAAGGTGTAAGACAAGGCTGCATACTTTCCCCCTACCTGTTTAATTTATATGCAGAACAAATCATCAGAGAAGCAGGATTGTATGACGACAACAGAGGTGTGAAGATTGGTGAAAGACTCATCAACAACCTTCTTTATGCTGATGATACCACATTATTGGCTGAAAGTGAAGATGATCTGAAACATTTGCTTCTCACAATCAAAGAACATAGGCTCAAAATGGGCCTGCACCTTAATGCAAAGAAGACAAAGATCATGACAACTGGCATAATCAACAGATTCATCGTTGAAGGAGAAAAAATTGAAATCGTGAACAACTTTAACCTACTTGGATCAACTATCAATAAAGAAGCAACAAGCAGTCAAGAAATCAAACGACGCATTGCTCTTGGCAGAATGGCTATGAAAGACCTAGATAAGATTCTCAAGAGCAGAGATGTCTCTCTCCATACAAAGATTTTACTTGTTCAAGCCATGGTATTTTCAATAACATCATATGGATGTGAAAGCTGGACAGTGAAAAAGATAGACAGGAAGAAAATTGATGCCTTTGAATTATGGTGCTGGCGGCGAATACTGTGTATACCATGGACTGCCCGAAGAACAAACCAGTCGGTACTAGAGGAGATCAAACCTAAGCTTTCTTTAGAAGCTCAGATGACAAGATTTCGACTTTCATACTTTGGACACAGCATGCGAAGAGAGAGATCATTAGAGAAAGACATAATGCTTGGCAAGATAGAAGGTAAACGCAAAAGAGGAAGGCCAGCAATGAGATGGATCGATACAATAACAGCAGCTACGGGTACCAGTCTGTCAACAATGAGCCGCCTGACTCAAGACCGAACACAATTTAGGGTAGCTATCCAGAGGGTCACCATGAGTCGACTCCGACTCGACAGCACTTAACAACAACAACAAGTTATGTATACGTAGAAGACACATCTGTCAGAGAAAGTTGATCATGATTAATCTCACAACGAACAAGGGGGGAGGACACTGTACTTTAATATCAAAGCGGGAAAAAATTATTATATATTTTACTCATAAAAAACAGCCAAATTAAATTCCTGATTCAAGCCACAAGGTTCGAGAGATTGCAACTCACAGATATACCGCTGTTCTAATCTGAGGAGTACTCTATGTCACCTCCTCTCCAGTGTGGGTGGACAACCTTAAGAACGAAAAACAAGATCTGAAATACAATGGTCCTTGTCTACACAGTGGGAGACCAACGGTTTATCAGGAACTTGTCTACTTAAGCAACTTTTGTGCTCTATTATCCTTGTCTTGATTGGGCATGTGGTCTTGCCAACACACATCAATTTACAGGGGCACATAATAACATATATAGCATTGGTGGTGTTGCAATTTGAATAATGATTCAAGAGGAACCTTTGCTTAGTTAATGGATGTATGAAAACGTCTTTCAGAGAAATGGCATTAAGACATACTGAACAACGACCACATTGAAAATGGCCCTTGGCTTTACAAATCGGTTTGGGTTTCGAAAGAGCTGAACGAACTAATAAATTCTTTAAGCTGCGATTCCTCTTATGTTCAATAGTGAGAGTCTTGTGTGCCATAGCAGGAAGGGACGTAACAAGATGCCATTCTTGTCGAAGAATACTGGAAATGTCTTTTGACAGGGTTGAAAAAGTGAGGGCGCAAACGACCTGGCTTTTCTTGGGCTGTGCTTTCTTCTCAAGGAGCACTTTCCTATCTATAGCCTTGGCTTTATTATACGCCCTACGAATAACGTGCTCAGGATATCCTCTCTTTCTAAACCTGTAGCTCATATCTACTGCATGATTCTCAAAATCACTTTGTGAAGTACACAGACACTTAACCCTAAAGAACTTGACCGTAGGGTAAATTCTCCTTCAATGATTTATTGTGAAAACTATCATAACGTAAAAACGCGTTTCTGTCGTTCTGTTTGTGGTACAGATAGGAAATAAAATCATTTGCACCTTTTTTGATATTAATATCAAGGTACGAGATCTGATCCAGACTAAAAGAACCCTCAAATTGCAGATGTTCATCTAAAGGGTTGAGCCAAAGATAAAAATCATATAGGTCCTCTTCTGTCCCGTCCCAAATTAAAAACTACAACAAATAGGGCATTCAGCTTCAATGCTCCTTTAATATGGAACGCTCTGCCGGATAAACTCAGAGATATCACAGATCTTTCAGCATTTCGAAAAAATCTTAAAACTCACTTATTTATAGAGTACTTTGGAGACTCATTCCCAATAGATGAAATATTTCCCACTTAAACTCATGTATACTCATATTCATTAATTCACAACTTACTTTTTCCTTTTTCTTACTCTATCTTACAATACCCAATTCTCCACATTATCACATTTACTCTTTACACTAATAATTCTAGTGAACTACAATACATTTTTCCTTGCTCAGATAAGATGATAAGATTTTTGAAATTTGTAAATATTTAAATCTGTATATATGTTTAAACTATCTATATACCTAATCAGCATTTACTCAGCATTGTAACCCTCAAATTACCATTTTTATTATACACAATTTAATGTTCACTGTAATTTCAATTGTTTGAATAAGTTTCAATGTAATGTTCAAGTTTTGTTCTATATAAACCGCTTTGATTTTTCTGAAAGGCGGTATACAAAACCGTTCAATAAATAAATAAATAAATAAATAAATAAACATTGTTTATATAACGTAGCCACATTTTGATAAAATTTCTGAAATGGATGACACTGAAGGAACTCATACTCGAAACTGGCAACGTACAAATTGGCAACATCGGGTGCCATGGAGGAACCCATGGCTACCCCCTTGATTTGCTTATAAAAAATCCCACTAAAACAAAAGAAATTTTCACACATGACAAGTGATGCCATCTGAGTTAAAAAACAGGTTGGAGTACGTATTGGTGGAGTCCTTTTAATAAGAGTGTTGGCGATAATTTCTAAGGCTGCATCTTGTGGAATATTGGTGTATAGTGAATTTATATCTAATGTAACCATTATAAGCTGCTGGTGATATCCTGTAAATGCATTTAAAATGTTAATAACATGTGTTGAATCTTGAACATAAGGAGAATTGCGGGACGAAGGGACAAAGGAAATGTTGGTGTGAATTCGTGAACCCCAGATTGCATCCATTCGTCCAAATCTCTTCTCATGAAAAGCTTGAATGGGTGGTTAGCCACTATATCTATCGGCTGTAGCTTGCATGTAAAACCGTCAGGTATTACAGCTATGTTGGCACCAGCCGAGTTGATATATTTTTGAATTTTTTTTTTTGTGGGTAGCCATGGTATCAAAAATTAGTAAAGACTTCTTGGAGAAGAATCCCCCCTGCCTGGCCCTGTAACCTTTATCAAACCATACTTTCATAAGATCAGGGTCCATCCATCCCTTCCTATTGCAATGGATAACCACAACGGTGGGCAATTTTTCACAGGGCATGTTAACTCTTGAAAACTACCATTGGCTTTAATTTCACCCCCTCGCAATGCATCCAAGGACTACAGTGAAGCAGGCCCTCTCATGCCCAGTGGTTGTAATGGCTACAGTTTTCATACCTGAAGCAGCTACAGTCCTGGTGGCAGGGATGTCAAAAGACATAGGAACCTCATCCACATTTACAAAGTCCATTGCAGAGATATCATGTTCAGAGACTTCTTTAGAGACAAATTCACGAAAGTTGTTCATCTTTTGCTCCCAGTCGCCCGGAAGTCCCTGGCCTGCCGCAATTCTCATTCTCACTGAAAGTCCATTTCTTCTCATGAATCTAGAAATCCAGGTGAAACCCACTTTCCTTTGCTAGAAGCTGTGCTTTGATCTGAATGTGACAGTAGAGATAGCTTGATTTTGTTCCCTCCAAGAAAGAACCCATTTTCTCAAATAACTCTCCAAAGTAGGCCATTTTGCTTTGGGCCCACGACATAAGCGTTTGCTGGAGTTCATATTCTCAAGCTCCTTTTTCTCCCTCCTCCATTCACTAATGGATATCTCTCCAACCTCAAGCTCTCACTGCCGCTCTTTTGATTGTTTCTTCTGCTCTCAATATGACATTTAAAGTCATCAGTATAGGACTTATGTGTCATTCCCGGCACGGTCAACAGCGAAAATGGCGGACGCATGCGTGTTATACGCATAGGCTTGTTATACGAAGATTCTAGAAAAGAATGCTCTCATTTCCACATGTTACACATGAATGCTCGTTATAGTAGGCGTGTAATTTGCGTGAAAATACGGTATATCTGTTGTCCCTTTTATAGCGTCCTTTAGTTTAGCCCACTGCAATTTCAGTTCCCTTATCTCCTCCCACCCGGCCATCTCCTCCTTCAGGCACTTTGCTGTTTTACTGAAGTTAGTGTTTTTGAAGTCTAGGACTTTGAGTATGTTGTGATTGAACTCTGCCTTGGCTTTTACGTCAAAACACACTGTATGATGACTGCAGCTGCTCACGTGAGCACCCACCCGGACATTCAACACACTATCTCTGTTGGTGAGTACTAGATCTAGCATCAAACTTTCCCTGGTTGGTTCCATCATCATTTGTCTGAGCAATGCTTCTTGGAAGGAATCCACAATCTTTTTACTTCTTTCCAGATTTGCAGAAGGAATTCTCCAATCCACATCCGGCAGATTAAAGTCACCCAAAATGATCACTTCTCCCTTCATGGCTAACTTTGCAATATCAATGATCAAGTCTATCCATTCCTTCCATTTGAGTTGAAGGCCTGTAGACTACACCAGTATGGATGATAGTACCATCTCCTCTTTGCAACACAATCCACAGCACTTCTTTTCCCCATGTCCCCTGCATTTCAGCAGCTTTAATATTACTTTTGATATATAGGACTATTCCTTCTCCTTTTCTGCCTTCTCTATCTCTTCTAAATAAATTAGAGCAACTCATTAAAACCATGTTTCTGTAATGGCCACAATGTCCAAGTCCATTTCCACCACTGGGGCTTCCAGGTTAGGAAATTTGTTGGCTAGACTTTGAGCATTTGTGCTCATTGCCTGCCAGCAATTGTTGGTTGCTTGCTTGTATTTTGCATGGATTTTATTTTAGACTCTTCTTCTCACTTGTCATTGATGTGTGGGTCAATATGTATATTCTACTCCTGCTGAAATTCCACACACAAAGTCAAAATTCCATGTCAAAGGGTCAAATTATGCAAAATTATGTATGCTTTATTTGTCAGAATAACAAAGCATATTGTTTTTGAGTGATACTTAATTTAAAATACAATCCAGAAAAAAAAAAACACCAAAACAAGAACAATTTTAAATTGTTGTATGCAGAATTCCCGCAGGAGTAATATTCAGCGCTGTTATATAGATAGGCAGCAGTGCTGTCAGTCACCAATACCGGTCATATGTACAGCAACAATATTCAGCTGCTACACATACAATTATGCTATTTAATTTTGGACAGACTTTTTCTGGTACTAGATGGATTTTCATCAGCAGCATCTAGAAATTGCTGATGAAAATCCACAGACTTATAAGTTTAGCAGCAGCTGTTAAACATATACGCCTTTTTGAATATTGGGCTGATTATTATTTTCTTAATAAAATGCAGCATAAACAATTAACATCGATAGACATAAATACCTCGTAATTCTGCGCTCTTTAAAAGCCCTGGAAAACTATACACATAGATGACAGGATAAAGTCTCTGGTCTGAAAAAGCGAGCTCTCCACCACTCTGATCAACCGCAAATGCTCCAACGCTTCCACTGATGCACTGTAGCACAGACTGGGTCTTACTTTCGGTGTCAAAAAATATAATGTAATTTCCACAGGGATAGCAGATGGTTTTGTTGTCAATGAAAGCAATGTTTTTGGTATTAATTCCTTGTACCCATCTGCAAGAAACAAAACTATATATCAGCAATAGAACAATAATATTTCAAGATCTACAGTATCTGAAAGACTGCAATTGCATTATAGCCAGAATGTATTGCATACCATGTGTGAGGTTATCCAGTTTAATTTGGCTGAACGAGCTGGCAAGGCAGGAGTGCAGAGTTGTCAAGTTACCCAGTTCCATGTGTGAGATTTTAAGCCAGTCCTGAAGCATTATGGGGCCTGCAACACTAATTCCGGGGGTTCAAGTCCCACCTGGGGACAGCAATCTCAGGCCGGAGGGACTGGGATTTCTAGTCCTACAGGCACTCCTTGTGGTCTTGGGCAAGCCACTTAACCCTCCATTGCCCATGTTCCCTGTAAGTATTAGCGTATGTGTCTCATATCCCCTCGTGTTAAATGTATCCCCCAATTGACCGCTTTGACCCGGTGAAAAGCGGGATATAAATACAGCTAAATAAATAAATAAATAAAATCAGGGACTACAAATACCATCTGCATTGCAATGCAGATTTAAAACTAGAACTGGCAAAAAAAATCTCACTCCTGGAACTGGGTAACTTGGCAACTCTGGGAGAGGTGATTGTTTTCTACTGCTTTCCTCACTAGCAACTCAAATCCACTCATGGAAAAGGGAGGACTAGAAAAAGTGCTCCCTTGGCCCAAAGCAGCCTTTTTGTCAGTGAGGAGGTAAAAAGCGAGACTAGAGTGGAGGCTCCTTGGACCTTAACACACTTTAATACATTGAGCCCTTACTGTGATAGATGGGCTTGCCAGTTCCTGATCTCCAATCTAAATCAAATGATGAAAACAATGACTAATATAGAGCTAGCAGAAGAGGTAAGAACAGCAAAAGATTGTTCAGAGGGCTGGGCCTGTGGGGCACAAATATGTCATACCATACAAAAAGTAAACCAAAAAGATACTTCAATACTCTTATTCGCCAATATCCATTGGTATTCTCTTGAAGCACCACGGTCCTTGACAATGTATATTTGTATTCATCAGTGGGTATTAATATGCATGGAACAGAGGAGTAGCCTAGTGGTTAGAACAACTGCCAAGTACCCAGCAGAACAAGGGTTTGATTCCCACTGACACTCCTTGGACAAGTCACTTTACCCACCACTGCCTTGGAAGAAAAGGCCTAAAAATCTACTTCTGGTGATACATTGCCAAGAAAACCCAGAGACAACTAGGTTGCCAGGAGTCACCACTGACTTGACGGCACTAAAGAAAAAAATTAACATGCATACAGAGGCTCAACAGGCAGTCTTAAAAGCAACAGAGCCTCAGTCAGTCTGGTTGGGTTGTTTCTTTATTATGGGTCAAGTATTCTGAGGAAGCAGTTTGATTCAGCAAAACCATCAACTGAGGTCAATTGACTAAGCATGAAGAGGGAGTGGTCTAGTGGTTAGGACAAGGTACTTCAGGCCAGAGGGCCGGGGTTCAAGTCTCACCTGGGGACAGCAATCTCAGGCCGGAGGGACTGGGATTTCTAGTCCTATAGGCCAGGGATGGGCAAACTACGGCCCGGCAGACCTTTTAATCCGGTCCCCTCTGCCCGGCTGAACTCTCCCGGCACGGCTGAAGCCCTCTGCTCCGGCTTGCAGATACGCGAAGGGAGAGTGTCTCCCTCGCGTCTCTGTTAAGCCCGCAGGAGCAGATGCATTCAAAGCAATCAAAGGCTGCACGGTTGACAAACTTGGAAACATCTTGGGCATGTTTGACCAGAGCAAGAAAATCCTGTCTTTTATCATCAGGAAGAAGGGGGCTCATAAGCTCCAAGTCTCCTGTAACCTCTTTGAGGAACATCCCCATGTATAGGATGTATGAGCTGATTCTAGCTGAGAGCATGGAAGCTTGGAAGCATTGACGCCCAAAAGCATTGAGAGTATTGGAAGAATGCCTTTTTGCACTCTTTATCCTGTGCATGGCCGATTCCACTACCATTGAATGGTGTGGTAACTGAGTCTTCTGAAAGTCAGGACAAGGTGGAACTCGGTACATGGCATCGAGTCTGCGAGAGTGTGGAGATGTGGTTAAAGAAGTCTCCCACATTCTCAGCATGAGATCATGCAGGATCTTATGAATGGGCAAAGTAGCTGCCTCTTTAGGAGTTTTAGGGTATTGAAGAATCTCTAACTCTTTTGCCCTAGGTTCTTTTTCAGGAGTCACTGTGATTGCAAGGCCTCGAGCCACATCACAAATAAAATCCTGGAAGGACATATCCTCTGGAGGAGACATTCTACGCTGGGGCGAAGGGGATGGATCCTCCGGAAGAAGTGCTCTGGTATCGGCAGAGTCATCAGACTCATCGGAATCGGAAGATTCAAAATATCTCTGATCCCGATGTTCATGCAAGGCATGGTACCGGTATCGATTGAAGTCGGTATCGAAGTGTCTTGGTACCAATCCTTCGATACCGGGGATGGACTCTAAACGTGGCATGAGGGGTATACCTGCCGAGGCTGGTGCCGATGGTACCAGTACCGATGTTGGTACCGATGCCTGTTGAACAGTCTGAAGCGGTTTCAACGATACTGAAGCCGTTAGAAGAGCCGCTAGACTGCATTCGATAGCAAGAAATCTTTGATCTATCGCTCCTGCCGATGCTTGGGTGTCGGTACCGGTAGAAGCAGCCGGGACCCCAGAGCATGGCACCAGTAGTTCTGCCAAGGTGGAAGCTTCGAGAACATCCTGGAGCCCTGTTAGTGCTTTGGAAGACGAAGCCTCCCGCCGGGGCTGTTTTGCCAGTGAACTTTCCTCAAGGGCAACGCCGATGGCATCTCGATACTTTGAAGAAGATCTACCCTTTGAGGGCCGGCTAGTTTTGCAGACTTATGTTTATTTACCTGAGATCCATGGGAGGAAGATGAAGCCCTGGAAGACGTCGATGCAACAGACATCGTATCTGTGGCAAAAAGGGTACCGCGTTTTGCAGCTCTATTCTGCAGGCCCCTTTTGGTCATCTTTCTACAGGAGAGACACTCCAATGGAGAGTGGTCAGGTCCCACACATTTGAGACACCAGTCATGGATATCGGTGACGGATATGGTACCACCACACTTAGAACATTTTTTAAAACCAGTGGCTGTTTTTTCCATTGTAAAAGAAAAATGGACCTAGTGCCCAAAATGGTGCCTA
This sequence comes from Ichthyophis bannanicus, assembly GCA_033557465.1. NCBI lineage: Eukaryota > Metazoa > Chordata > Amphibia > Gymnophiona > Ichthyophiidae > Ichthyophis > Ichthyophis bannanicus. The sequence goes on from CM066034.1 coordinate 945,496,534, forward strand.
GCACCGACAGGAAAAAGACTTCTGAAGAAGCACTTCAGAAAAGATATACTTTTTTTTTTTTTTTTTTTTTTAGTAAAGAAGAAAGGAGAACTGGCGGTACCGATAGGCGTCGGGTGAAGGCAGACGTGACCACAAAAAACAAAGAAGTAAAAAAGAATTTTCTGCGGTGACAGGGTATGCGACCTGTCAGCTCTGCGGAAAACGAAAAACTGAAGAAGGAGAATGGGAAAGGCGGGAAGGCAGCACGCAGGCGCTGTGGGATGCTCCCAAAAGCTTTCCTATTGGACGCTGGGGAGCGTTCCCGTGCAGGCTCTGTCAGTACCGACGATACCCATATGTGAAGACTACATTCCTGCTTGTTCCTGGAGATACCACTTTAACCTGTAGAGACACTGCTACATAAACCTCATGTGACTCTAGACACCCCTCTGCCCTGCTAACAGGTGCCCATGGCAGCCAGACCCTAACACTGGGTATGCACTAATCTGGGTGGTGTCTGGTCCCAGAGGGCCACATGTGACTGCAGAATAATGATGGGTACAGAATTACCTTCAGACGCACTGCAAGGAACACCTATCACACACTGGTAGTGATGGGGATGTACAGCAGGACCTATCTCTAGCACCACATGTACTGCAGACCTAGTGCTGGGCACCCATTCTGACCCTTAGGGTGAACACAGAACCTGCACAATGGCATGGTTTGTAGCTACTCTGTGCCAGTATCACGCACTGTCAGTTCATCTTTCCAAGCTGAGGTGCCAGAGAGGTGTGGCTCCTATTTGGTGATCAGCTGTGGACAGTTATTCAGCAGGTGCATTGCATCATGGGTACTGGTGGGGTTACCCTATCCTGGCACTCAGAGCAGACAGTTTGTGCATTGACCTGCAGTCCTTCTGTACCCAATCATTGCTATGAGACAAGCCATGGAGGTACAGTATAGCCTATTGGTTAGTACAATGACGTTCTAGGCAGTGGTCATGGGTTTGATTCCTTGTTGTTCCCTCCTTTCATGTCTGTCCTACTCAAATAGTTTGCATGCCTGTAACAGTCATATTTTTGCAGATCTGTGCTGCCAGCCCACAATACCCTCGCCACAGTTGCCAACAATCCTTCAGTCCATCTATCTGCGTCTGTCAGCTGTGTAGAGTCCTGCCTTCCTGTGCAGGCTGCCACCCCATGTCATACCCTTTCCTGCATTGCACCTCTTCATGCTTGCCTCGCCTGTGCCTGATCTGCATGGCACCACCACTCCTCTGTCATTGTACCTATCCTGCCACCTCTGACTCCACTGGGGGACACGTATTCCCATCATCTGCCACCCACTGTCATTGCAGCACTTTACATTGCCAACACCCTGTGCTGTGGTACAGCTGCCTCCACCATGTTTGTCAACGTTACTGGCAGCCACATAGGATGCCCGCAGATATGGCTGGTCCAGCAGCTCCAAGCTCTCCCTCCTTCAGTCACCTGTTCATTGTCTTTCCTCGGTGCTCTATCCAGTGGTAGGGTTACATCTGTTTCTATGCCTCACAGGTCATGCATGTCAACCTGAGGCACCTTGCAGCCCTTAGGGCACACTAACCTAGGGCACCTTAGCATTGTTAGGGCACCTTAACCTATGCTACCATAACCCAAGGTGCCTTCTAAGGTGCCGTAACCAAGGGTGCCTGATAAGGCGCCTACCCTAAGGAGCCCTATAAGGTGCCTTATCCTGGGTGCCTTATAAGGTGATGTTCACGCTCGTTGGATCCAGGGTGCACTGTACTGTGCATTGAGCACCTTGTAATGCGCGTTGCCCGATAGAGCTTGCCGTAACGATGCACCGCCCACTCCTTTATATGGACATCCATAACATTACCGGGGAACTTAACGACGGTAACATTACCGGAGTTTAGTAAACATACTCCTAAGTGTGTTTGAGGACCCAGAGAGTGAAAGCAAAGTAATACAAATAAGATAAGTCTAAGTATTTAAAGTTCCTTTGCTTTTAAAGTATACACTCGGGGTCTGAGTATTTTGTATTAGTGCTTTTGGGGGCGATGATGACTTAATGGGTATGGCAGGCTGAGGCTTTGTCACCAGTACAACCACCGGTTGAGCCCCTGTATGCATGTTAATAACCACTGATAAGTACAAATGTACATTGAAGAGGACAGTGATTCTTCAGGAAAATACTAATGAATATTGGTGAATAACAGTTGTGAAGAATCTTTATGGTCCAATTTTTTGTGTGGTATAGTCTATTAATTTTGTGGACTATTTTTGGGTGTATTTCTAGTCTTGGAGTGGAGGAGTAGCCTATTGGTTAGAGCACTGGCTTGGTTTATTTTATTTATTTATTTATTTATTTATTTTTCTTATATACCGCGCTCTTTGATATCAGCGCGGTTTACATGAAACAAGGAGAGTTTACAGTGGGGGTTACACCGTAATTACATAGAACAGGTATAATAACTTGGATAACAATGTTAACTATTTACATCAGAAAGGCTAACAGAAGGTATTTGCATGTGTATATGATACATTGATGGTGGTTACATGTTACCAAGAGGCCAGGGTTTGATTCCCTCTAGTACTCCTTGTAGCCTTGGGCAAGTCACGTAACCCTCCATTGCCTCAGAAGAAAGGCCTGGCAATCTACTTCCAGTCACACTGCCAAGAAAACCCAGGGGCTGATGGGTCAGCACCACCTCAAAGACACTTAAAAAACAACAATAGTCAGGCACAAATATGTGTCATAAGAGGATGGGGCACTAGTGCACACAGCTATCACTATAGAAACATGAACTTTCTAGAGGCATTAATCCTTTCAAGGCCTACTTTAAAATTGTAATCCACATTCTGCAGCCGGGTTAATTTTTGCATATTTCAGGAAAATTGTACCAGTCTTATTCAATATGTTCTAATAGTGATTTTCCTTCTGCTATGGTCATGTATTATATACCATTTGATAGGAATATTTAGTCGGAATTCTGGATCCCGAGAGTTTTGGGCTCGGCCTGGAAAGGGTTAATGCAGCTGCTAGCATGAGGCTGTTTCATCAGTCAGCTGGTGCTTTATCCAAGAGCTTCCCTCTGCCATAGAGTGGCAAGGCCCCCCCCCCCCCCCCCCGATGGCCTAGCAATGGGCCCACTCACATACTAGGTCCGTTGCTAATCCCCAGTTTAAAGTTACTTACTTAGGTCCTGTCAGAGATGTTGATACAATCAAAGCAATGTAAAATACAAAAATAAACTAAATCATGTTGAAAAGCAGTACTGGCATGTTTGCTTAAATGTACACATGATGGATGTGCAGAAGAAATTATTTTAAAGTACTGATTTTTTTGGTGTAAGTGCAACTATCAGGACTCATTGTTGTTCTGCTGTTTTTTCTTTTATTTCTTGCCACACTTCCCATAAGCTGCAGAGCAGCCAAATTGCCCCATTCCAGGAAAGAGATATTTTTGTCCTGTCCTGGTTTTGGACTTACGTTCTAAAGCAATGTGGCATTTGTAGATCCTGGTTCTACACACTGAAATCAGTACTGCAGATCCCAATAATACACCAGGATGGGCTGTCAGAAATATAGGACTGGCTTAAAATCTCTCTCCTGAAACAGGATATCTCAGTGGCTCTGAAAATGCACATAAAACAACGGGTAAAAGCCTGTGATGTGTGGTGGCCAGTGGAGGGGGAGGAGCTGGTGTCAGAAAATGTAGAATTCCTTGTCTGCCCTAACCCCAACCCCAACCCTGGCAGCAATAACAAGCTTTGTATAGGGTGGGGGTGTCTCATACCTGATGCCAAAGGATGCTGAATCCATGATTTCACAAAACCACTCTCTCTTCAGGCAGCAAAGGGACCGAGATCTCTGTTTATGGATTAATTACTCTGTTTACAAAAAAAAAAAAAAAAGAAAGAAAGAAAAGAAGGAAGGAAGAAACTTTCTTGCCACGCAAAATGGAACTCAAGTCATTTCTTTACCTAGACTAGATGCACATTTCTGTTATTTACCTGTATAGCTAGGAAACAGCAGCACGGGCTTCTATTGGCTAGGAAAGAAACTTCACTTCCGCCCACGTCTATTCAAGGACACTTGTGATTGGCTGTGACTTCCTTCTTGGCCAATTGCTAGGGGGAAGCTTTGGCCAGTTTGTTTCTATGCGTCTCTCCGTAGTGAGTTTAGAAAGTTGTGCCGCTGATTTGCTCAACTTGTTCCTTCCTGCTTGTTTCCTCCGAAGAGGAAAATGCTATCCCTTAGGGTGTGTGGGCTCAGGCTGATCTTAATGAGGCAGCTGTCCTCTGCAAAGTAGGCATCAGCATCCACAGAAATGAATGTTAATTATACATCTAGGTCTGGGGGCGTGATTGTTACTTGTTTGCTCCATAGAATGTCGATGTATGCTATACTAACAGCTTAACTCAGGTTTGGACAAGTTTCTTTGTGTTTTAGTGTTTCCACTGAGCAAATTTGGGACAGCTTGCCCAGGGCTGCCAAGTTACCCTGTTCCAGGAGTGAGATTTTAAGCCAGTCCTGGACTTCTAATAAAATCATCCTGGAGCATTATGGAACCTGCAGCACTGATTCCAACGGATAAAATCAGAAACTACAAATACCATACTGTACTGCAAAGCAAATATAAAACCAGAACTGGAAAAAAAATCTCTCCCCTAGAACTGAGAAACTTGGCAACTCTGCTTCCCTTCCCTCCCCCTATCAGTAGTGATATAGCAGACTGCAGGGAAGCCTCTTTAAGTCTAAGGGGCAAGTTTACCAAACGATTTTGAGTGTTAAATATCACAGAGACACTTTGAGGCTGATGCAGTAACATCAGTGCATACTTAGCACATGGTGCGATCTCTGCGCATAGTTTTTATGCGCTACTGTCATGCCATGATGCTGAAAGGGTAGCTGTATGACTAAGTTGCCAATTGGCTCCAAATGCGCCTGACAGGCTTGTACAATCTAGTCCTAGGCTTACCCCATTGCATGCAGGGACCTGTAGTCTGGCTTTTCTTATGTAGTGCAATAGAGAAATCAGAACTACATATCCCTGCATGCAATGTGGTAAACTCAGAACTGGATCAAGCTTATTGGGCGTATCTGGAGCCAGTTGGCAACTCTAGGTATGACCATAATCACTGCATAAATGCCGACAAGCTTGTCAGTGCACAGCTCATGTAAATGTATTCAAATTAATATGATAACTTAGTAATTAGCTATACCACCCAGATGTGAGAAGTGCACAGAAAAGCAAAAGATTGAGCTCAACACTGGGACTAATACCAGGTTGAAGGAGATGTAAGCGGTCTGCACTCATTACTAAGGAAGAATTTATGCCTGTTTCTTGAGCAGGCAACCTCCTCAGCTGTTTTTGAGGCTTTGCTGAAGTGAGTGAGGCCTGAAAAAAACTGCAGGGGAAGTGTGCTCCAACATGTATACACCATGTGCTGGAATGCTATGTGGCTCATTCTGCTCAGAGGCTATGCTCCAAATAATATCTGTGTTCAAGGATATTTGGAGCACAACTTTCTAGTGGAATGATTGCCCTATGCACCACATAGCATGTCAGCACAAGTGCCTTTTTGAGCGCAGAAGATAGGTGCTGCTAACACAGACACCTGTGTGCATGTGCTTGGCATACTCTCCAGGTTTAGTGCAGATCTTTTTTTGCAGGCATGCTATTTGCTTACTGCATGCCTGCGCAAAACCTCTGCACTAAACCTGCATTTGATACCCTGCATCGGACCCTTAACATGCAGTAAGCATGTCTCTAAAGGGAAAAGGGCTAGCAATGTAGTTTTGAAATATACAGTTTTCTAGTATTGAAGAAGCATAAAATTTAAGATATTGTTTTAGGGATCCAGTGCAAAATCTTGTGGCTGACCCATATCTTCTACAATAAAGATAATTTTATCCAGTAAAACAGTTTTCCCACATTTAGAATCTCTGACGTTTGTTGTCTGGCTCTCTCTTTCCCTCTCCCTTCTGGCCCTCTCACTCTGTCCCTCACCACTAACCTGCACTTGTTCTATTTTGTATCTTCTCTTACAGATGCTAGATCCTTAGGTGCTGTGAGTGCTTAAGCACTAGGGGTGGGCATAGCCAAATAAAAGGTTTAGGTTATTCTCATTTAAAATGAATGTTTCCTGATTTCTGGGAATTTCTTAATGTTTGTTTAACCTATTTGTTCTTTTAGGCAAACACTGTATGAGCGCAAGAACTTAAAAATGCATGCAATCGATTGTATGCACGTTAATTGGTAGGTATACATGCACACAAGTGATTTGCACACACTGTAAATTTTTAGGTGCCCAAACAATCTAATTTGCATTTATGAATGTACATCCCTATTAAGCACCTCCGTTATCTGATCTGCCTTCCAGGTTATCCCTTCAATCTCATGAACCTGTAAATAAAATCGTACTAATTGGCCTTAACCATTTATTTATTTAAATTTATTTTTAGACCGCCTTTCTACAATTCAAAGTGGTTTGTATAAAACCAAACTTATATAGGGTACCCTTGTACACACTGTTTTACATTAAACTCAACAAAGGTTAATTTATACAGTAACTTAAACTAACATATGCATTGCACTTATGATTATATGTGATGGAACTATTGTCGTGAGGTACAAGGTTCAGAGCCGATGGAAACAGAAAATTCACTGCAAAGTGAAACCAGGGTTGACAGCTCTGAAGCAAGCATGGAGGGTTGGCATAGAAACCCCAAACAAATAACGTCACAGTATGCTAGGGAACGCCCGTCCCACAAGCTAATTCCTGTTTCATCAGGGAAGGGGAAACAGCTGGTGGGGGGTGGAGCCCAGCCCAACGGAAAAAGAAACACAGATAAAAATCCCTTAGTGGAGGATAGAAGGGAGACTACTAAGAGACATGAGGAGAGACCTGACGAGAGGCAGGAAGGAAGTCATAGGTATAATCCTAGACACAGAGAGAGACCTGGAAGAAGCCAAATAGAGAAAGACAGATACCCTGGATTCAGCCAAGGCTTGAGGCTGGGAGAAGAGAGAAGGGAAGGGAGTCCCAATCTCACTCAGGGAAGCTTCTCGGAGGAGGGGAACTGTGAGAGATATACAGTCCCAGGTCGCAGAGAGCAGTGCACAGCTGGCAAAAGCACTGGGGATTTCTGCCACTCCAAAAGCAAGGAGGTTTACTCTAAAAGCCAGAAAAGACAGCCACAGTCTTATAACTACAGATATCCTGAAGGTAACGCTCATTTTCCTGTTACAAAGGTTTTATCTGAAGGAAAGAAAATGTTTTACCTGACACCAGATTGCAGCCAAGAGAGGTTCCTGGGAAAAAGCTGTTTAGAAGACAGGCACGTAACTCATAATAGCCAAGCAGAAGAGGACAGTTTGTATCCTTGCACTTACCAGGAGCTGTGTGCTCGAGAATCCAATACTTATGGTAAACACCCAGACTCCTCTAGCTGGTTGGGGGAAGGGAATACACTGACTGAAGCTGAGAGGTTTTCCCAGCAGGCAGAAGAGTTCTCTCCACGGGACACTGAAGGAGAAAGTGACCCCATGCAATGGGATTCCTACCAACCCCCTGAGCCTGAGGTATACATGGACTGCTCATATATGGTATCTGATAATGTAAAGTCTCTTTGTTAACATTGTTGGAGTATTTGAAAAGAAGAAAACAGTCCAAAAGAGCATTTGGGAGCTAAACTGTTTTCTGTTCTTTTGTGCCTTAAAGCTGAAGACAAGCATTGTTTGAGTTTACTTATTTTTGTTATACCAGAAGCTTGGTTTTTCTGTTACTGTAACCTTTTGTTCAATGGTCAACGATATCCAACCCCGGGAGGGGAATAAATTCCTATTTAACCTGAAAATCACTCGTGCACAACTATAATTTCTTCAAGTGCTGTAGAACTACATTACCCAAGAGGCCGTTCCAAACCTCACCTAGTGGTTCCCAGACACACGAAGCACAACTGCCCACTCACCTAGCTCAAGCTGCATGCCTCTGGGAAGGTGAGTGGTGACACTATCTACATTTATCCTGAACGAGGCAGAATGAACTAACTGAGAAATTAGGCAATGGGTTGCTCTGAATTATGGCTGTGCTGCAAATCCAGTGACGTGGTATTAAAGAAGTTCTGGAATAGGTGCATCTTCAGGTTCTTTTGGGAGACCATTAGGTCTGTGCATTTTCTTAGCTCTGTGGGGAGGGCATTCCAAATGGTGGGGGCAAAAAGGGAGAGGGCTCGATTGCATGTGGACTGTCTGCTCTTTGCCTTTAGGATTGGAATGGAGAGCAGGTTTGATGTGGCCTGCCTACGTAGCCTGTCATTCTTGGGCCTTGAAAGAAGGAGCTGTAGGCAGGTTGCAGAATCGCCATGTACAATCATGTTATGATGAGTGCTTTAAAACATATTCTTGATTATATTGGAAGCCAGTGGAGGTGCATCAATATAGCGGGTGATGTGTGCATGTCAGGGGACTCTGGAGTATTCTTGCCACAGTGTTGTGAACCATTTGAAGAGGGTGGAGAGCTTGTTTGGGGAGGCAGTGGTATGATGTTGCAGTAATCTAAGCTGGGTGTGATTATGACTTGGCAGATTGTCCGGAATAGATCCAGGTAAGTAGGGGACGGAGGTTCTTTAGTGTTCTCAACTTGTGGTATATGGACTATGTCATTCTCTTTATTTGTGCCTGGAAGGTCAGCTTCTGATCCAGTATAATACCCAGATATTTAACTTTGGATTTCTCCTTGATGATGCAATCCTCAAGTCTCAGAAGTGGTGGTGGTGAGAAGGATAGGTCTGAGAATACATGTATGGCCTCTGTTTTTCTTGGTTGATGTGAAGGTTGTGGTGTTTAAGCCACGTTTACATCCGAGATGCATTTGTATATATTGGAGATGTCTGGATTTTTTGTTTTGAATGGGATATAGAACAAGATATCATCAGTATATATTTGGTAATGAATCTTGTGTTCCTGGAATATCGTGCATAGAGGTTGGAGGAAAATGTTGAAGAGGAGGGCTGAGAGGCTTCATCCTTCAGGCACTCCTTGATGTTGGTTAAATGGGCGTGAACTCCTATTTCCTATTCTTACTCGCTGGCTGCGGTCAGTAAGGTATGATCAAAATTAGTTCATTGTAGCATCTCGAAGGCCAATGTCTAAGAGTTTCTGTAGGATTAGATGATGGGGGATGGAGTCGAATGCTGATGTGATGTCTAGGAATATAAGGAGAAAGCCTTGGGAGGAGGTTTGAATGTAGGTGAGGATTGTATTAAGCAGTGATTTAAGGGGGGTCTCAATGCTATGCTGTGCTCTGAAACCGTGCAGGTGAGGATCTAAGGGTGCATGCTCATCGATGTAACTTTGGAGTTGCATGTTCACTGGTTTTTCTATCATTTTTGAGGTGAAAGGGATAGTTGAAATTGGTCTATATGAGCTCAGGTCGGTACAGTCTAGGTTCTTGTTTTTTAGGATTGGTCTGATTGAGCTTTGTTTTGGAGCTTTATCTTTATCTTTATTTAAAATTTGATAAACCGCTTTCCGTCAAAAACATAAAGCGGTGTACAATAAAAGGTTGGCAATGCAAAATAAAGAAAGGAACGCCATAACAAGATAAAAGAGTAAAAGTATAAAAAGCATAAACAAATAAAAATGGACAGCACATAAACTAAAAGGGCCAATAATTTTAAAAGCATAAGATTACTAAAACATCTAAATTACAGCAAGAGTAATAGGCCCATATTGGGGAGACAAGACAACCTATGGGTAAACAAGGTACAAGACAAGACAAGACAAACATACAAACAAACAGCAACTCATATCAACTGAATAACATCAGGGAGGACCATCGGGAGAAAGTTGAAAGGCTTGCTGAAACAGATGGGTCTTGAGTAGTGTTTTAAATTGACGGTAAGAAGGTTCTAATCGGAGAGACGATGGTAATGCATTCCATAATACTGGGCCTAAGAAGCTGTGGGCATGTACCTTTTAGACAGTGGCATGGAGGATGCTCAGAAGGTAGGGACTGAGTTTTGTTCTGCCAATCATAACCCATGATACTGGGCAGGGATTGAGTGCTGAAGTGGTTGTGTTGAGGATTTTTTATTGTGTCCTCAATGTTTTGCAGTTAAGATAGGTCAAATTTTGACCAGGTTCACTGGGGGGTGTTTTAATAGCTCAAGATGGTTGGAGGGTGGCCTTCAGAAGGTGTAGGGCTGTTTTTAGAGCAGATGTAGTTTGCCAATTCTTGGGGGCATATTATATCCAGTGGGGTCTGTTTGCTGGGTTTCTTTAGTAGGGACTTTGCTATGGAGAAGAGTTCTCTTGGCTTATTTATTGATTTCATGATGATGGTGTTGATGTATTCTCTTTTGCGCCATAGGGTTTCCTCACAGTATGTTCTATGTTTCTCCATAAAAGTGCTTTTGATGAGTGGGACATTGGAGTGTCGCCACTTATGCTCAAGGCGCCATAGTTCACTCTTTTGCTTCTGTAGTTCCATTGAGAACAGAGGCTATTTTGTGATGCTTGGGTGGACTTCTTTTTGGTGGGGCAAGGGGCAGCAGCTGCCATAATTTAATTCCATTGTTTAATCTTTGCTTCTGGGTCTTCTTCTGGACTGACAAGCTTAAGTTGTGGGATCACTGTCTTTAGGAAGGTTTCGTCATCGAGTTGTCGAAATCTGCGATACGTAAGTGGAGTACTGCAATCTGGGAGGTTCGCAGGGATGGAGAAGAGTATGGCAGCATGATCAGACCAAGGTAATAGTAAGATTGTGTAGGGAGTGGAGCTGTCTGTAGTGGAGAAGGAATGAATATCATGTCAAGTATGTTCCCCTTACTGTGGATTGAGTTGGAGATGATTTGGGTATAGTGAAGGTCTTCCATGGCTTCTAATAATGAGGCTGCTTGCTTGATAGGTGCAGCTGGAAGGTTTAGATCCCCAAGTAAAATGAGAGGCCGATGAGCCATTGGGAGTGAGCAGCGACTTACAGTAATGTGGCTAGTTCTTTCCCCTACCTCCCACGAGCTACCTCCCAACAATCACAGAACCAACCCAATAACCTCCAGAACCCGCACCCTATTACCCCCTCTCCAGAACCCACATCCTATTAACCCCCCCCCCCCCACACACACACACACACACACACACTTACCAAATGAAGAAGATAACTCAAGATGAGACAGACACCTATAACTACTAAGATTCACACAAGGTTGTTTGTGTAATATGTTTATTGTTCATTGTAAATAGTTAATTGACACAGTTTCATGTAATGTTGCCTGTAAATAGTTATAACTGCTGTTCCTTGTAAAATTGTTGATTTGTTCCCTGTAAACCGCCCTTGATCTCTGGAAGGGGTGGTATAGAAGAAAAAGCATAAATAGTTCTTTGGCATGTGGTGCTCTATAAGTTAGGCATATTGAAAACGAGTCATTCGCTGCAATGAGCATATCAATGTTAACAGTGGAGCTAGTGTTGTTGGTCAAGTTGATGTTGGATTTGGAAACTATGCAGACACCCCCGCCTCTGCTACTTCTCTTTACAGTATTGGATTGAATATGAGGGAGGACATAGTTGGTTGAGTAGGACGATATTAGTTTCGGTGAACCATGCTTCTGTGATGTATAGTATGTCTATTTGTTGATCAGGTTTGAAGTCCACTAGTCTGGATTTTATTTTTGGCAAAGTGCACGTTGATGAGTGTGAATTGTATGGTTCCAATCAGGTTCGGGGAGCAGCTTGGTCCATGTGTGAGATCCTTGTGTAGGTTAAACTTTGTGATCCTGCAGTTTCTTTTGTGATTTTGTATGTGTACCTGCATTGCTTGAGCATGAGGTATTGGATTCCTGGGCTTGTAGATGATAGGAATGTGTGTGCCATGAAACATTTGAACTGTGTCTGTAATGATTGCAGCTATAATTATTAGAAGGAAGGTGTGGGCAAACAGGGTGGAAAATCTTCCATCCTCCACCCCTTCTCTCATGGACATTTCCTTTAAAGGCAGGGCCTAGTTCAAGGCATGACTGTGACAGTGGCAAATGCTGTCAAAACACAGGACCTAATCTGAGTTTGAAACTGCTAGGGAGAGGCTGTGAAAAGTGCATGATCCGATTCTGATTTACAACCTGGCTCTGAAGCCTTGACAACTATACCTGCCACCACTATGATCAGGTCTTGGAACAGATCTCTCTCCTAAAGAAAAGATCCATGGGGGGGGGAATAGAGCCACAGGTGTGAAGAAGAAGGTCCTGTTAAAAAGGGATGAAATGGAGGAAGGTGTAAGACTCTGGCTATTTTTAACGTTTTGTTGATAAACCTACACTACACTCTCTCCTTATTAAATATTTAAATTTCAATTGTTTAAACCCTGTCCCCCAAACTTTATACAAGGATGGTGACATTCTGAACTAGGGGGTGGGCTTTTCCATAGATGTTAAAGAGCCGGAGGCAGTTTTGTTGGTGATTTGAAATCTACAGCATATGCACCCAACACAAGAGGCTCAGGAAATCTACAGCATAGGCGTCCAACATAAGAGGCTTAGGAGGCTAAGCCTTTCCAGTCCCAACTGCAACCTTCCCGACTATGAGTAAAACTGGTAAGCAGCATTGATATTTACCCTGCCTGCCAGTTTTACTTGCAATCAAGGCATAACATAAACATGCCTTCATCCATGCTCTAGCACCAGTATCTTCCTTTCCCCCCTCCCTATTACCATTTTTGGCTCATGCTGCAACCTGCAGCTTCCGGGACCTACATAGGGTTGCCAACTGGCTCCAGATGCACCCGACAGGTTTGATGCAGTCCTGGGTTTACCTCATTGCATACAGGGTTATGTATTTCTGATTTCTCCATTGCACTCCATAAGAAAAGGAAAACTACAAATCACTGGGGTAAACCCAGAACTGGATCAAGCCTGTCGGGGCATCTGGAGCCATTTGGCAACCCTAGACCTACAGCAGGCAGCAGAAAAATAAAAAAGAAGTCAGACAGGACTGCTGAATCCAGGTGCCCTGCTAATAGCTGTGTTGGTCCACCCACTCTGAGTAGACGTCTTTGTGTTGAGGGGAGGACCAGCACAGTCATCACCAGGATGCCTGGACTGAGCAGGTCCCACATCTGTCTTCTGTTTTATTTTTCCATTGCCTGCCACAGGTCACAGAAGCTGCAAGTTGCACAGGGGCAAAAAATGGTAATGGGGAAGAGAAAAAGAGAGTTGTTGGACCAAGCAGGGACATGCTGGCTCAGGGAACAGGGAAGGAAGGCTAGGGATGCAAAGGGGAATAGTAGGGGGGAGGTAATAGGGTGACGGGAAGATGCTGATATGATAGAGGTGAATAGGGTGACAGGAAGCCGGTTGACACAGGGGGAGTACTAAAGACAAAGGAGATACTGGACACAGGGAAGTAGGAAGACAGAAGAGGTGTGGAAAAAGGGGGAGTAAGAAGGGGAGATGCTGGCCACTGGGGGAACAGGAAGACAGAGGGGAAATGGTTGACAGAGGGGAAAGTAAGAAGACAAAGGGGAGATGAGGACACAGGAGGAATAGGAAAATAAAGGGATGATACTAGGTAAAGAGAGAGAAATGAGATGCTGGATGGAAGGGGGTGAGAGGAAAGAGTGAAAAATTGGGAAATAAGGAAAAGGGGAATGGGAGGGCCATGTTGAGGGAAAGAGATAGAAAGCTGTAGGTAGGTGCCGTAAAAATAGAGAGATTGAGGCCTGGATACTAAGAAGGAGTAAAATCTGAGTGGATAGAGAGGTATAGGGAATGCCTGTCCAAATGGGGAGACTGCCTTGACTCTGTCCCAAGCTCTATCCCTAGCCCTCCGTGGTCTTCCCCTCCAGTTCTGCCCATGGAGATCCCATCTCCCGTGGGCAGAAGAGAAGGGAATGGCTGCAATCATGGCAGACTCTTGTCTGCTTGTAGGAGATCAGATCCCTACGAGCAGGAGGGGAAGGTCGCTGCAGTGGCGGCAAAGACTCCTTCTGTCTGCCTGCAGGGATATCCCATGGGCAGACAGGAGTCTTTGCTGCAATTGTGGTGGGTCTTCCACTCTTCCTATAGAGATCCAGTCTACCGCAGATAGACAGGAATCTGCCACGATCGTAGATGTTGGGCAAACTTTTGCTGAGGCCAGGATCCATGTGGCCTACCCTGTTCCAACACCTATGGGTAAAAAAATAAATGGAGGAAGCTGAAATGAAAAGATCAATGTCAGAGATGGATGTAGAGGAGGAAATGAAGAAGACAGGAGGAGAGAACATTGAAAAACAGGAGACCCTGGAAAAACAGTTAAGCCAGAAGAAAGCACAAAACAGATATGGGGACCAAAACTATTAGTAAAAAAAACAAGACAACAAAGATATAAAAAATAATTTGGGGCCCAATATTCTGTTGAGACGGTTATGTGCTGCTACGCACCTAGCCATAGTTGCCTACCCTTAACCCCAGATATTCAGTGCCGGGGTCATCTGTGACCCTGGCATTGAATATCTGGGATCGCAGCACATGTTCCGGAGCCACCAAAGCTAACTGGGTAGCGGCAATATTGCACCGCTACCCGATTCGCTCCCACAGATAAAACTGCGCCAGCTTTTGCTATACCTAGTTTTGCCGGCAGGTCGCTAACTGGGTAGCGGGGTAATATCGTCACTACCCCAGTTAGCAACTGTCGCTGCCTCTGCTCTGCCCTGCCCCAGAGCGCCCACGACATGCCCCGATGCTAAGCGGTCAGCATCGGGAGTGTATAGCAGCATTAATTGGGGATACTCAGCGACAGTAACTGTTAGTGCCATTGAATATACCATTCAGCGGCATTTACATGGTTTACATCTGTAAACCATGTACATGCCTTTGAAAAGGCTGCCCTTTATTTTTAATTTAATCACTGAAATATGTCAGTTTTTAAAACTTACACCTGCTGTGTTTATATTTTATACAGTACAGGGGGAAATGCATCAGTATTTCTATTTCTCAGGTGTTGTTGTGTTGCATTGAATGCAGAATCTGGCCTCTCGGGGTCTCAGTTTAAGTTTTTTCTATATATTTATATTTTCAGTTTGTAGTTATTTATTCTATACGTGGTGAGGGACTATCTGTGTTTTGCATGTATGAAAGAGGCCAGATATTTTGTTAGAAATGAAGATCTGTGTAGGATCGATGTGCAGTAATTGGACTTGTTGAGTTTTCCCAATAGATGTAGTGATGTTCTAGTGCCTGTTGCAGTATTTACAGTGCTGCCTTTTCCTACGCAGGCCCTTACTGTGTGACTCCTGAAAATTATGCTATGGCAAAATTGCTCTTTAAGACCTATCACGCCGCCCGCTCCCTAACCTTGGGGGTTTAAGGAGGGGTTGCCTTGTGATGCCCTGGAGGCAATTAGTTGTAGTTGTGTTTAGTGCTTCGAGCAGTAAGGCATGGCAAAGAGAAATTTATTTTTCATGAGGTTTATTTGCCAGTTGTGCAGTTCAAATGGTACAGACGGTGCAGAAGTATAAATCCAAAACAAGAGTAAAGAAACTTGCTAAACAGACTTGCAATGCTGTGCTATATTCAGGAATTCACATTCCCTTCATGTGATCCAATCAAAAAGGGTGAGACAGAAAAGTTCCTACAACAGTAGTGCTCTTGTTATAGCAATCACTGGTACATTGACTCATTCACTTTCTACCAGCTTCTTGTGTAGGACGAGTTAAGTGCCTCTGCTATATTGCTTCATATAACAGGTAAACTTTTCCCCTTAATTGTCTTTCTCAATTAAGCATGTAGAACAGTCCATTAACATATCCTCTTCTGAGGAAGGCAGAGAATTAGAAATAGGCATTCCTTCTTTACAGCCAATAACTGGTTCTGGAGCACTGTAGTTAAAACTTGCCTTATGTTCTAAAAAACTCTCTGAACTCATGGAGAAGTGATTCAGCTGGTGACTTCCCTTCACTTAGCTGGTGTTCCTTTTCTCCCGTGAGCAATTGTTTGCTAAGCCTCTCTATCTCAGGCTGATTAGCATATTTGTTTGTGTCAGGAAAACAAACATTCGTGCTGCTAACGTTATCTCCCCACCTTTCTCTACACGTGGGTGCTGTGCTTAGATACTTAACAGTAATAGGAGAGTCTTTAAAGAGATATTTAAAAGCACTGACGTCAGCCCTTTCCTGGCTAGGTTCTTCAGCTAGCTTGTAAGAATATTCACTTTTATTCAAAGCTTCTCCTTGCTGAAAACAGCTGCCACCATTTTGTCTGACTTGGCTTTTAAAACTAGGGCACACTCTCTCTGGCTTTGGAGCATAACACTTATCCACTACTTCTTCCCCACTGGGTACCTTGTATAGAAGCTTTCCCTTGGAGAATTCTTTGTCCTTCTGCCTTTTATTCCATAGCTCTGCCTGGTCCTGTAGCCTTGGATCTCTCAGCGTTCTGAAAGTATTCTGCCTCCAGCAGTTCCTTTCCTCCTCTGAGTCTTCCACCACGATACCTGCTAGTTGCAGACTATTGGAGGAATCACAGCAGCAAAGATATTTCCTTCCAGACTTTCCCTCTGAAACTCTTGTTTCTCCTTCTGGAAATTCACTCCGTCCCTGTTGTTCTCTTAGCCTCTGTGGCTCTCCTAGTTTCTTTTGCTCCCTTTCACTTCCTGGTTTCAGACTATTTATAGATGTAAATAGTTTACATTACAATCAAAGTTTATTTACCTGAGTTTTAAAATTACCCTGTTATCCAAGTTGTTAACCCTGTTTAATGTAACTCAGACATTTTTTGTGTACTGAAATGTTTTGTTCGATGTAAACCGCGCTGATGTCAAATAGTGCGGTATATAAGAAATGTAAATAAATAAATAAAATAAATAAATTTAACCAGGTGCTTCTAGCTTGCACTGCCCGCCTCCTCTTGGGGCGTGCCCAATCAAGAGCTTTACTACTCCCTTCCCCCGAGGTGAGTTGTTCTGCTTGATTAGTTCTGAGTTTTTTTCTTTCTGCATAGAAATCCCTGCTTTCTCCTGCAGTACCGGCTTCTACCACCGGATGCTTATCTGTGTCCATCGGTTCCTGGGAAGGTACTGGGTCACAGACCTGAATGACTTTTGTAGATGTTTGTATTACTTCGCAATGCACCTGGAACCAGAGAGAGTTTATGTTAATAGGCTTTGGTATAGATCAGGGGTTCTCAACCCAGTCCTCGGCAAACACCTAACCAGTCAGGTTTTCAGGATAACGACAATGAATATACATGATAGAGATTTGCATGCACTGCCTTCATAGGATGCATATCTCTATCATGCACAGTCACTGTGGTTATCCTGAAAAACTGATTGGCTATGTGCGTCCCAAGAAATGAGTTCAGAGCCCCTGGTACAGAGGATAGCAGTAGTGGTCATTTGACAACCTACAAAAAGAACTGACAGGCTAATCATGTTATGATTTCCGGTAAGTACAGGATTTCTGTTATAGTGCTGCCGAAGACCACTGTTCACATGACCAACAGGAAGATGCTAGACTGGGCCGGAGGGAGGAGGAGGCTAGAGCTGACTGGGAGTGAAGTGTAGAAGTATCTGCATATATTGCTAGAATATTGTAAATACTATTCTCTTTAATTTGTTGTATTATTTTGGTGCATCATTTTGATTTTTTTTTTTTAGTATATTCAGTGTGCTTAATACCATCAGTAGCAGAGCCGCACAGTGAAGAGTCCCTTCCCTGCCATGTTCAAAAGTGCCTCTACTGTTCCTTTGCTGCTGACATAGGTGTTTCCCCCAACCCAAGGGTTTTAACTCACCCTGCTCTAGCCACACCCCACTCCAGCCTCCCCAAACAGCTGAGTCACCAACTGCTTATGATCTGCAGGAGTTCCAGCAGCCTGACAAGATAAACTGCCATTAATAACTTCTGAGAAATCTAGAAAGTCCAGTACTGACAGTCTGTCTTCAGTGCTAGGGGGACTCCTGAGGTTGGAAAGGAGGGACTCAGACTCGGCAAGTCTACAGTGGTGGGGGAGGAGTGAGAAGCAGAAGAGGGAATGTGGTAGGAAAGAGGTTGCAGCCTCTCTCATCACCTTTATTAGACACCTGTTGCCTTTCTCTTACAGCAAAGTCTCTGAGGTGCACCTCTGCTGATGTGACAGTATGGGAGAGGGTCCCCTTCTAATAGCAGAGTCAGCCTGGGGGATTTCCTCTGTGATGATGTGGATAGCCCCACTGCTAGTGTAACTGTAGGAACGCATCTCACCCCCACCCACTCTCCGTCCTTCCTTCCTACCTTTCTCCCACTCCTCTCCTTTCCTACCCCCTTCTTTCAGACAATCTTCATATCTCATCTTCTGTTCCACTCCTTCTTCACACCACTGTTCCCTTCATGGCTGGCCTGAGCTGATAACGCAGCCACCATGCAGGACGGGTGCCAGTCTACTAAGCTTTATTTCCACCGTTGTCATCCCTTCCATCTGTACTATCCTCAACCTCTTGGTTTTCACCACAACTGTTCCTGCTGCCTTCAAACATGCTGTGGACACATTCAGTGGCATTCCCAGACCCTCGGCACCCACTGCGATGCACACACACACACCCTGCCAGACCCACAGAGACAGCACGGCACGTTTACCATAAAGCTGGCTTGCTATGCTGCTTCCAGGCCCTGCTGCTCTTCTCTTTCGGGCCAAAGCCTCATGATTCTTCATTTTTATAGGAACTTTCTAATTGCACGTTCAAGGACAATGAATTCCAAAGAGATGGAGCTCAACAACAGAAGATGTCTCTGCAAGTAGAGTCCAGTTTCTACTAAAAATACCAAAAGACTGGCCTGAGATGATCTCAGAGTGTGACTGGGGCAATAAGAGAAAAACATAAGATATGTCATACTGAGTGAGACCAAGGATATACATCAAGCCCAGTAACCTGTTTCCAACAGTGGTCCATCCGGGTCACAAGTACCTGTCAGGTTCTTGAAAGGTATACAGATTCTATGCTGTTTGTTCAATGGATAAGCAATGGATTTTCCTGGTCCACCTCAATAATAGTTCCTTATCGTTCCTCCAGTTTAATCCTCCACTTCTGGGTAGTGAACGACTAAACTGGAGTTCCTAAAGGAACTACAATTACCAGGTACGTGTAATTTCTATTCTATGGACTTTCCCTCCAGGAACTCATCCAAACCTCTTTTAAATCCAGCTACACTAACAGCTTTTACTACATCCTCTGGTAATGAATTCCTGAGTTTAATTATGCATTGAGTGAAAAAATATTTTCTCCAATTACTCTAACTTATTGAAGAGGGCTTTAAACTAGATTCATTGAGTATGGGTGAAGAAAGCCCCCAGGCAAGTAAAACATTAAATACTTTTATAGAAATAGGTAAAGGGGGCAAACATCTGGAAAGCAGTGTCTATAAATACCCGTAGCATGGGAAATAAGATCCCAGATGTTGAGGCTTTAATGGGAGAGGCTGACTTGGATTTAGTGGCAGTTACAGAGACATGGTTCATGGACAACTATGACTGGGATATAACTATACCAGGCTATATGTTATTCAGAAAGGACAGGGTAGGAAGAAAGGGAGGAAGAGTGGCACTATATATAAAAAATAATATTAAAGCTATGGAAATGCAGGGCTTAAAAGGGAGAGAGAAGGCAGCGTGGGTTAAACTAGAAAGAGGGAAAGAGGAATCCATTTGCATTGACGTGATACACAGACCTCCATCACAGGGAGAAGACGTGGACTGAGATTTAATAGAAGACATTTGCAGCATTGCCAGGAAAGGGGAAGTGCTACTGATAGGGGATTTCAGTATGAAGGATGTTGATTGCCGCATCCCTGCTGCGGTGTCATCTAGAAGTAAGGAGATCCTGGATTCTTTACAGGAATATGTATTCAGGCAACTGGTAACAGATCCCACATGTGAAAGGGCCATACTGAACTTGGTGCTTATCAATGGGAAAAGTGTTTCTGATGTTATAGTAGGGGGATCATCTCATATCCAGTGATCACCAGATGGTGTGCTTCAGTATTAGGACTAGGGCTGATAAATTCCATTCAAAAGTGAGGGTTTTAGACATAAGGAAAATTAACTTTGCCAAGATGGGCCAATACCTCAAGAAGTCGTTAGCAGGATGGGGACAGCTGGGGAATGTAGAAAAACAGAGGGCAAAACTGAAAGATATTTTAAGGGCAACCAACCTTTTTGTTAGAATGGTAAATAAAAGGAAAAGGAGGCTGCTATGATTCTCAAAAGAGGTAGCTGAAAAGATGAAGAAAAATAGAGGCCTTCATGAAATACAAGAGATCACAGAGAGAGGAAGACAGGCATTTATATTTGGAAAAACTTAGAGAGGCTAGTAAAGTAGTCAGGAAAGCAAAGGTACAAAAATAAGAAATAGCCAATGCAATAAAATGGGTGGATAAGACATTTTTCATATATGTTAGTGAGAGGAAGAAGGGCAAAAGTAGAAGCTGATGAGAATAAAGTGGAATTGCTTAACAAATATTTCTGTTTTGTGTTCACAGATGAAGGTCCGGGAGCAGGACCTCAGTCAATATCCACAAATAGGAACAAAAGTGAGGGGCATCTCAAAAGATTTTCAGAGGACTGGGTTTGTGAGGAACTAGCTAAACTAAAAGTGGACAAAGCGATGGGACCAGATGGTATGCATCCAAGAATACTGAAGGAACTTGAGGACATTCTAGCAGCTCCACTGACTGACCTTTTCAATACCTCTTGGAAGTGGTGCCAGAGGACTGGAGAGAGGCACATGTAGTCCCGTTACACAAAAGTGGAAGTAAGGATGTGGTTGAAAACTACAGGCTGGTTAGTTTAACCTTGGTGGTGAGTAAATTATTGGAAACACTGCTGAAAGAGAAAATAGTGAGGTTTCTGGAGGCCAGCGGATTACAGGATGCAAAGCCGCATGGATTCACCCGGGGCAGGTCTTGTCAGACAAAATCTGATTGATGTTTTTGACTGGGTGACCAGGGAGTTGGACAGAGGGAGAGCTGTAGATGTGGTGTATTTAGATTTCACTAAAGCATTTGACACTGTTCCACACAGGCGACTTATAAACAAACTGAGCACCCTTGGGATGGACCCTAAAGTTACTGCTTGGGTTAGAAATTGATTGAGTGGGAGACAACAAAGTGTACAGGTAAATGGAGTTCAATGAGGAGAAGGAGGTTACCACTGAAGTGCTGCAGGGATCTGTTCTTGATCCAAATCTTTTTAACATCTTTGTTAGTGATATAGCGGAAGGGCTGTCGGGTAAGGTTTGCCTCTTTGCAGATAATACCAAAATCTGCAACAGAGTAGACACCCAGGAAGGGGTAGATAACATGTGGAGGGATCTAGCTAAGCTTGAAGAATGGTCTTGAATTTGGCAGCTGGGATTTAATGTTAAAAAATGTAAGGTCATGCATTTGGGCTGCAGCAATCCAAGGGAACAATATAGTATAAGGGGTGAAGTACTTTTGTCCACTAAAGAAGAGCGGGACCTAGGCGTGGTTGTGTCTGATGATCTTAAAGTAGCTAAACAGGTAGAAAAGGCGACGGCAAAAGCTAGAGGGATGCTTGGGTGCATACGGAGAGGAATGGCTGGCAGAAAAAAGGAGCTGATAGTGCCTCTGTATAGGTCTTTGGTGCGACCTCATTTGGAGTATAGTGTGCAATTCTGGAGGCCGCACCTTTAAAAGGATGTGAACAGGATGGAGTCAGTACAGAGGGTGGCTACCATTTTCATTTCTGTGACAGAAAACCTTTTGGATTTTGTTTATGTGTACATGTGCTACTAAAGCAATATACAAAGCAGCTGATATTCAGTATTTAACAGCACTTGCTAATCACATGATCCCTGCTGACCATGATATTCAACAGCACGATAGGTGTCTAGCCTCTGAATATCTCCCTTGACGGCTGCAGCTGTCCTCAGTTATCCAGTTGCTACTCAGATAAACCGCAGAAAAAGGCACATTTCGGAGAGCATGTGGCGATCAGAATTGAGATGTCCAGGACGGGATGTACTCAGTTCTTATGGAATTTTAGAAACGGCTCTGCTAAAGGTGGAGCCATTTCTAAAATACACCACAGGAAGTGCAGAATGCGTAGGGATCTACATCCAGAGCCATTTCACCAATACAAACGTGGGGAAAAAATCAGCAGAGGAAACCCGGCAACTTACACATTTATAGGAGCCGTTTTGTAAACCTAGACATTTAGATGCTCCTAATTAACTCCAGAGATCACTACAGTTAACTCATTTCAATTCAAGGAGGGGGGGGGGAATAAAAGGGGATTAAGAGGATACCCCCCCCCCCTTAATCCCTCCTGCAAAGGTACGGCTGAAAGAGGCACTTTTTCAGTACATGTATGTGTCAGGGAGCATGTGTAAATCCACACATGGATGATTATGGTTTTACACAAGCATTCCCTATATGAAATGTGGAATATATGTATAGATGTTTGGCCCATCCAAGCTATAGTCCTGGCATGCCCCCCCCCCCTTGCAATTTCAACATAGCATGGATATCCACGTAAAAAAAAAGCATTTTCTAAAATCACCAGTTACATGTGTTAATTCCATCGAATCCACATGTAAGTGGCAGTATTTACACACTTAGTGGTTAGAGCAGCAGCCTAGAACTAGAAAGACCAGGGTTCAAATCCCACTGGCACTGCATGTGGCCTTGGGCAAGCCACTTAACCCTCCATTGCCTCAGGTACAAACTTAGATTGTAAGCTCTTTGGGTGACAGGGAAATGCCTACTGTACCTGAATGTAACTCACCTTGATCTTCTCCTGGAAGGACACGAGCTAAATACTAATACTAAATACATCATGAATAGAGCTTCAAAAATAACCCCCAAAGTTAGATCACAAAAAAGGCAGGCCTAACTTTATCTGGATAGTAGCTAAATATACAGATAGTGCTAGAGGTCAGCGCTCAAACCAGATATTTGGTGCCGGCGCATATTTTGATTCTGACACTCAAAATCCTATTTAATTAAAAAGACCATGACCAGCATTTAAAAAAATGCCAACCAGAGTTTCAATATTGATCTAAAAATAGTTAAAAAATAAATGTACAAAGTACATTTCATGCTCATCATCTTTCTCATCTATCCCTCAACATCACTTCCTATGTAAGCCAGGTCTACTAGAATAGTGCTTGAGGAGGCTTCCCCAGGGGGGTATACAAGAGAATTTCTTTTAGCTCAGCTAGTGGCCTTGATGTGCAGGTGGAGACAAAGTGTCCCAAGGCCTTCACTGAGTGACACCGAGGAAATTGCAAAACCTTTACTCCACTCCACTCAGAAAACAATGTCCACTCCGGTGTGTGCTTATAAATATTTTCCTTTATTCTGGTGAAATCTCTAATTTAAAAGTGCACACAGGCAAAAAGATTCAGAAACAGTTAAAGAAACCAATCTGTACTCTTTAAAAGTCTCTTTCAACGATCACAAAATAATTCTTCCTTAAGCAATTGAATAGCTCATCTCCTCTATCTCTCTTGGCCACTTCCTCGTGAACTGGTCTCTCTCCTTTTCTTCTTTCTTCAGGTCCCAGGCTGGTTGTACGCCATACGCTTGGTTCTTTCTCTGGATAAAAACACTATTCATACTGGAATTCTGCACGCCATCATTCAAAATATTGCAATATTTTGTAATATTCTTTCTGTATTGCATTTTAAATTAGCACTCAAAAACAATATGCTTTATTTTCACAAAGCGTGCAGAATTTTGCCTAGCTCCGATCTTTTGCCAGACAAGTGTGCATTGTGTTTGCAGAATTCCACAAAACACACAGGTATGTTTACTAAACCGCATTAGCTTTTAATGTGATAGATAGCACTTGCCAAGCATGCCGCATTAATA
Source organism: Ichthyophis bannanicus (assembly GCA_033557465.1). Taxonomy (NCBI): domain Eukaryota; kingdom Metazoa; phylum Chordata; class Amphibia; order Gymnophiona; family Ichthyophiidae; genus Ichthyophis; species Ichthyophis bannanicus. Next base: position 945,520,364 of record CM066034.1, read on the forward strand.
GCTAACGCAGGGCAAATGCAGATAGTGCAGCAATATTCAGTGCTATCTGCAAAATACATGTTAGCTGCATGAGTGGGTGGGGCACACCACATTAGCTGCACAAGCCTAACACATTTTAATAAACATGCCCCACAGTCTTTCTGGCACTTAGGTTAATGTAGCCCCCTACCACAAAGAGCTTACCATCAGATTCCCCTACAACAGCACCAATGATGTTTAAATGTAATCAGATGGCCTGAGTGGTCGGAGTCTGGTGGTTTCTTTCAGGTAGAAACTGGCAGATTTCACTAACCTTGTCTTACTCTCCCTTTACTATGAGACAAGTAGAGAGCAAGAGGAAAGTAAACTAAAGTCTTCCTTTGTTTCTTTGAATACATCCACTCCACACCTCTGCACTCTGGACTGCAACCCAACCACACCCACAAATAGCAATCTCCCAAACACGCTTCCCTTAACTGAGCCAACTAGGGACTGCTTTATGCTTTCAATCCAGTAATGAGACTATCTTCTGAGGCCCATTAAGGGTCAGTCTCAATTAACCAAGCACAGAGACCAGCAGAATATTGAAGTTCGGTGCTGCTTCAGTTGCACACAAACAGTTCAGTCACAGCTTAAGTTTGAATTTCCCCTGCTTTTCTCAGGTAACTTGTCAGTCAGTTCTGCACAGTTTAGTCACTTCGGCCAGAAATTATCCACTTCTGTAAATACAGAGGTTTCTTTTTTCTTGAGTCCAAGAGGATATTTTTTATAAAATCAATTCTTTCATCCACTCTCAAGAGCTTAAAGTCAGATTCAGAATTACAGTTCCAGCTCTGAGTATAAATGGCATCTCCAAACCTTAGCCAGGATTCCAAGGAGAATTCAATTTCCTTTAAGAAATATTCTTAACTCAATAAGATTCTCAGCCTGTTAGTCAGTATTTCTCTAAAAGCCACTCACCCGAAGTTCCAAATGGTCACAAAATTCTTTTTCTAGAGAATTAAATCACACTTCCACAGTCACCAATCACCAGTTCAACCCTTTTCTTTACTCAGCACCTTTCAAAAACACTCCTTTTACTCATCTTATCACTCAGAAATCTCACCTTTTCCATGAATAAAACACAACTGCCCCTTTTGGTTTCAATTCCGTTTTTGCCTCTGCAGTTTCCCTCCAGAAAGGCTGCTCACTCAAGAGATCCCTGAACCTCCCCAACCTAACACACAGCTCTGGAGGTTGCAAAGCTTCCCTAGAGGGGAAAGAAACATTTCTAGCTTCCAGATAGCCCTGGACAGCACTTCCCCAGCCTAACCAGCAAAATTTATTTTATTTTAACCCTAACCTATGACCGTCACTACAAAAACCCAAGTTCACAGGTAAGAGGAAAAGCACAGCATGAAAATTACTTTGTATCCCCAAAGAAAAAAAACATGAATGTTGTTGTTAAGTGCTGTCGAGTCGGAGTCGACTCATGGCGACCCTCTGGATGGCTATCATAAATTGTGTTCGGTCTTGAGTCAGGCGGCTCATTGTTGACAGACTGGTACCCGTAGCTGCTGTTATTGTATCGATCCATCTCATTACTGGCCTTCCTCTTTTGCGTTGACCTTCTATCTTGCCAAGCATGATGTCTTTCTCTAATGATCTCTCTATTCGCATGATGTGTCCAAAGTATGAAAGTTGAAGTCTTGTCATCTGAGCTTCTAAAGAAAGCTTAGGTTTGATCTCCTCTAGAACCGACTGGTTTGTTCTTCGGACAGTCCATGGTATACACAGTATTTGCCGCCAGCACCATAATTCAAAGGCATCAATTTTCTTCCTATCTTTTTCACTGTCCAGCTTTCACATCCACATGATGTTATTGAAAATACCATGGCTTGAACAAGTCGAATCTTTCTATGGAGAGAGATATCTCTGCTCTTGAGAATCTTATCTAGATCTTTCATAGCCATTCTGCCAAGAGCAATGCGTCATCTGATTTCTTGACTGCTTGTTGCTTCTTTATTGATAGTTGATCCAAGTAGTTTAAAGTTGTTCACGATTTCAATTTCTTCTCCTTCAACGATGAACCTGTTTATTATGCCAGTTGTCATGATCTTTGTCTTCTTTACATTAAGGTACAGGCCCATTTTGAGACTATGTTCTTTGATTCTCAGAAGCAAATGTTTCAGATCATCTTCACTTTCAGCCAGTAATGTGGTATCATCAGCATAGCGAAGGTTGTTGATGAGTCTTCCACCAATCTTCACACCTCTGTTGTCTTCATACAATCCTGCTTCTCTGATGATTTGTTCTGCATATAAATTAAACAGGTAGGGGGAAAGTATGCAGCCTTGTCTTACACCTTTGCTTATTTTAAACCATTCTGTTTCTCCTTGTTCTGTTCGAACTGTTGCTTCTTGATCAATGTACAGATTGTGCAAGAGTACGATCAGGTGTTCTGGTATACCCATGCTTCTTAATGTGGCCCCAGAGTTCCTCATGGTTTACACAGTCAAAAACTTTGCTATAGTCAAAGCACAAATAGATATCCTTTTGGTATTCTTTAGTCTTTTCAAGGATCCATCTCACATCCGCAAGGATGTCTCTCGTTCCTCGTCCTTTCCTGAACCCTGCTTGCACTTCAGGTAGTTCTTGTTCCAGGTATGGTTGTAGTCTCTTTTGAATAATCTTCAGTAGAATCTTGCTGGCATGTGGGATCAGAGCGATTGTTCGATAATTTCCACAGTCAGTTGGATCACCTTTCTTTAGAATTGGTATAAACACAGATATTTTCCAGTCAGTTGGCCATGATGTTGTCTTCCATATTTCTTGGCAGAGCTTTGTAGGTATGGTAACAGCTGCATCAGATTTCTGTAATACTTCTATGGGAATGCTATCAATGCCTGGTGCTTTGTTCTTTGATAAGGCTTTCAATGCTGCTTCAACTTCTTATTTCATCACCAATGGTTCCCGATCATAAGGTACAGGTTGAAACGGCTGTTGGTCCACTTGATCTTTATCATATAAAAACTCTGTATATTCCTTCCACCTTTTCTTGATCTTCTCAGCATCATTCAACATGGAACCTTGAGCATCTTGTAACATTCCAATTCGAGGCTGGAACTTTTGCTTTAACTCTCGTAGCTTTAGGAAAGTCAATCTTGTTCTTCTAATAGTTTCTGCTTCTATTTCCTTGCAAGTGTCATTGTAGTACTTTTCATTGTCCTGTCATGCTGCACGTTGGAAATCTCTGTTGCGTTCTGCGATTGTCTTTCTTTCTCCTCTGGCTTTAGCTTCTCTGCGTTTCTGGGCAATTTTCAGAGTTTCTTCCGGCATCCATTTTGGCCGTTTTTGCTTTTTCACCTTTTGTAGAGACTTCTCACTTTCTTCCAACACAACCTTCTTGATGTCATTCCATAACTCTTCCGGAGCTCTGTCATTTGTATCTAAAGCAGCAAATCGATTTTGCAGGCAGTCTTTAAATTCCAGTGGTATATTCTCAAGGTCATATTTTGCTGCATTCATGAGTGGTTTGCTCTTTTTCAACTTTAGCTTGAGTTTGCATACTAGTAGTTGATGATCTGTACCACAGTCAGCTCCAGGTTTTGTCTTTGCTGATGTTACAGAGCTTTTCCATCGTTGACTTCCACAGATGTAGTCAATTTGATTTTTATACAATCTATTGGGTGAAGTCCATGTGTACAGTCGCCGCTTGTGTTGCTGGAAGAAGGTGTTTGAGATGAATAGATCATTGGTCTTGCAGAATTCTATCAGTCTTTCTCCAGCTTCATTTCTGTTGCCAAGTCCATATTTTCCAGCTACTTTGCCTTCTTCTTTGTTGCCAACTTTTGCGTTCCAGTCACCCATGACTATCATAATATCCTGTTTGCATGTTCTGTCAATTTCAGCTTGTACTTGTTCATAGAACTCTTCAATTTCATTCTCTTCTGCAGTTGTTGTTGGGGCATATACTTGAATTATAGTTGTGTTGATAGGCAATCCTCGTAGATGAATAGAGATTAAGCGTTCGCTGACTGCATTGTATTTCATTACAGTTCTTGCAAGTTTCTTCTTTATTATAAATGCAACACCATTTCTTCTTTGTCTTTTATTTCCAGCATAGTAGACCATGTGATCATCTAATGCAAAGTGCCCGATGCCAGTCCATTTCAGTTCGCTGACACCCAACAGATCAAGTTGTACACGTTACATTTCATTCTTGACCACCTCCAACTTCCCTTGGTTCATGCTTCGTACGTTCCATGTTCCAATGTGTAAGACATCTTTACAGCTTCTGACTCTCATTTCATGCGCAGCTATATCAGCAGTCAGACTTCCCGAGGGTTTTGATCCAACCACATCATAAATGCTGGCTTTACTCTGAAAAATCTTCAGCTCTTCCCCAGTAGCTAGTTGAGTGCCTTCCGACCTGGGGGTCTCATCTTCCAGCACCATAGCACAATTTGTTTTGTTGTAACTATCCATTGGGTTTTCATGGCAAGATACAGAAGTAGATTGCCGGGCCTTTCTTCCGCGCAGTTTAAGTTTGGTGTTGTTGCCGTTGTCACAAAAGTGTGATCCTCCGCCGTCAACACTATCCCATTCTGCAGCTACCCAGAAGGGTGGTTTGTCTTGGTCTGGCACCTCAGCTGAGACCTGTCCATCTTGGGCGACCCTGCCAGTAGTTAAACTACCGATAGTTTAGCTCTCAGCATCACTGATGCACGCAAGCCCTCACAGCACGACAAGCTGCAAACCAAGTGAAAGGTTTTGTGGATATCCAATTAATATTTTCCCAGATGGTATACATCCAATGATGTTGAAAGAACTGAAATATGAGATTACAGACCTACTATTAGTAATCTGAACTATCATTTATTTAACTGTATTTATATCCCGCTTTTCACCGGGTCAAAGCGGTTTAACAAAGAAAGGGGGGGGAGGACAGTAATCAATTCATAGAAGGGGGGGGCCGTCACCAGGGGGGCCAACATTGATGATCTGAACAGAAAGTAACGACTTAGACAATTGATATGAGTCTCTTAGTAGGTAGTTCTTGGGATATGTCAGAAGGTCTGGAAGAGTTGTCAGTGATGGATGTCTGTTTCTGGTGCAAGGTATTCATGAAACAGGATAGCTTTTAGTTGTTTCTGGAATGTGGAAAGGTCTCCGTTGCTCCGTTGTTTCTGATTTGGCTCGGCAGAGAGTTCCAGAAGGAGGGTGCGTACAGTTTGAAAGCTCTGTTGCAAGTCAGTTGATTGTACTTAGTTCGTTCATGAAGGATAGTGAGGGTGTTGCTGGTGGTCTGTCGGGTTGTCTTCTTGAGGGTGGGCTGGGGTAGTAGACAGCGGAGTTGGGTAGTCTGAGTTTGATAGAGTGCTTTGTGGATAAGCAGGGCAGATTTGTATTTGATCCTTGATTCGAGTGGTAGTATGTGCAGTTCACTCAGGACTGGAATGATGTGATCATGTTTTTTGGCTCATCTGTACTACCTGAAGACTGCTGAATGGTCAATGTAACACCAATTTTTAAAAAGGGTTCCAGTGGTGATCCAGGAAACTACAGACCGGTGAACCTCAACTCAGTACTGGGCAAAATGGTAGAAACCATTATAAAGAACAAAATTACTGAACATGTAAATTGTCATGGTTTAATGGGAGAAAGCCAACATGGCTTTAGCAAAGAAAGTTCTTTTGAAGGTATTTTTTTGAAGGTGTGAATAAACAGGTGGACAAAGGTGAGCCGGTCGATATAGTGTATCGGGATTTTCAGAAAGCCTTTAACAAGGCCCCTCATCAGAGACTTTTGGCAAAATTAAAAAGTCATGGGATAGGAGGCAGTGTATTATTGTGGATCGGGAACTGGTTGAAAGATAGAAAGCAGAGGGTAGGGCTAAATGGCCAATTTTCCCAATGGAGAAAGGTGAATAGTGGTGTACCCCATTGATCTGTGCTGGGTCTGCTGCTTTTTAACATATTCATAAAAGACCAGGAAATAGGAATAACGAGTATGGTTATCAAATTTGCAGATGACACAAAACTATTCAAAGTTCTTAAAACCCATGAGGATTGTGGAAAATTGTAAGAGGATCTTGATAAATTGGAAGACTAGGCATCCAAATGGCAGATGAAATTTAATGTGGACAAGTGCAAAGTTATGCACCTAGGAAAGAAAAACCCAAACTATGGTTAGACGATGCAAGGTTCCACATTAGGAACCACAACCCAGGAAAACGATTTAGGCGTCATCGTGGATAACATGTTAAAACCCTCCGCCCAGTGTGCAGCGGCGGCCAGGAGAGCAAATAGAAAGCTAGGTATCATAAGGAAAGGAATGGAAAATAAAACAAAAGATATTATAATGCCTCTGTATCGTTCCATGGTGTGACCGCACCTTGAATATTGTGTGCAATTCTGGTCACTGTATCTTAAAAAAGGATGTAGCATTATTAGAAAAGATACAGAGAAGAGACAACAAAATGGTAAAGGTGATGGAAGGATATCCCTATGAAGAGAGGCTAAAAAGATTAGGGCTCTTCAACCTTGCAAAGAGATGGCTGAGGGGAAATATGATAGAGGTCTATAAATTAATGAATGGAGTGGAACAGCTAAGTGTAGATCGATTGTTTACGTCATCAAAATATAAAAAGACTAGGGGGCATGCAATGAAGCTACAGGATAACCTATTTAAGACTAATAAGAGAAAATATTTTTTCACCCAATGTGAATTTGCTAACAGAGGATCATTCTCTTGCGCAATCTGTACATTGATCAAGAAGCAACAGTTCGAACGGAACAAGGAGAAACAGAATGGTTTAAAATAAGCAAAGGTGTAAGACAAGGCTGCATACTTTCCCCCTACCTGTTTAATTTATATGCAGAACAAATCATCAGAGAAGCAGGATTGTATGAAGACAACAGAGGTGTGAAGATTGGTGGAAGACTCATCAACAACCTTCGCTATGCTGATGATACCACATTACTGGCTGAAAGTGAAGATGATCTGAAACATTTGCTTCTCACAATCAAAGAACATAGTCTCAAAATGGGCCTGCACCTTAATGTAAAGAAGACAAAGATCATGACAACTGGCATAATCAATAGGTTCATCGTTGAAGGAGAAGAAATTGAAATTGTGAACTACTTTAACCTACTTGGATCAACTATCAATAAAGAAGCAACAAGCAGTCAAGAAATCAGACGACGCATTGCTCTTGGCAGAATGGCTATGAAAGACCTAGATAAGATTCTCAAGAGCAGAGATGTCTCTCTCCATACAAAGATTCGACTTGTTCAAGCCATGGTATTTTTAATAACATCATATGGATGTGAAAGCTGGACAGTGAAAAAGATAGACAGGAAGAAAATTGATGCCTTTTGAATTATGGTGCTGGCGGCGAATACTGTGTATACCATGGACTGCCCGAAGAACAAACCAGTCGGTACTAGAGGAGATCAAACCTAAGCTTTCTTTAGAAGCTCAGATGACAAGACTTCAACTTTCATACTTTGGACACATCATGCGAAGAGAGATCATTAGAGAAAGACATTATGCTTGGCAAGATAGAAGGTCAACGCAAAAGAGGAAGGCCAGCAATGAGATGGATCGATACAATAACAGCAGCCACGGGTACCAGTCTGTCAACAATGAGCCGCCTGACTGAAGACCGAACACAATTTAGGATAGCTATCCAGAGGGTCGCCATGAGTCGACTCCGACTCGACGGCACTTAACAACAACAAGTGTAGCTGGGTTTAAAAAAGGTTTGGACAAGTTGCTGGAAGAAAGGTCCATAAAACATTATTAAAGTGGACCCAGAATATCCACTGCTTGCCCCATTACAAGCACTGTGGAACCTGTGTCTTTTGGGGAAACTGTTAGGTACTTGTGATCTAGATTGGCCACTATTGGAAACAGGATACTGGGCTTGATGGACCTTGGTCTGACCTAGAATGGCATATCTTATGTTGTAGCTCTTGCCCCTACACTCCTCCTTTTCCTTCCAGCTCCTTTTTCCCCTGAAAATGTAATATGGCATATCTTATCTTCTTAAGGAACAGGTAAACGTAGATTGATTGTTTGCGCCATCAAAAAGGAGAAAGACTGGGGGACATGCAATGAAGCTACCGTGAACCCGTTTAACACTAATAAGAGAATATATTTTTTCACTCAATGCACAATCAAACTCTGGAATTCATTACCAGAGGATGTAGTAAAAGCCGTTAGTATAGCTGGGTTTAAAAAAGGTTTGGACAAGTTTCTGGAGGAAAGGTCCATAAATCCTTATTAAAGAGGACCCAGGTAATCCATTGCTTGCCCCAATACAAGCATTGTGGAACCTGTGTGCCTTTTTGGGAAACTGCTAGGTACTTGTGACCTGGATTGGCCACTGTTGGAAACAGAATACTGGGCTTGATGGACCTTGGTCTGACCCAGTATGGCATATCTTATGTTCTAGCTCCTGCCCCTACACTCCTCCTCCCTTTCCTTCCAGCTCCTTTTCCCCCTGAAAATGCAATCTTGGTTTTTTGCTTGCCCTCCATCCAATGAATTCTTAAAGCACTTACAGTATTCCCCCCTCCCCCCCCCCCCAGTTCTCCCCTCTCTCCCTTGCTGCCCAGCACCAGTTCTTTCCCTGTACCCCTTTCACCAACAGGGGGCAAGTTCTCCCACAACTGAACCCCTCTTTTTCTTCCCCTGTCCAGCACTAACCGGATCCCCAAATAAAACTAGGCCACCAGTGCATAAGTCTGCCTTCCTCCGTGCCTCTAGCTGACTGGAAGAGAGCTTTTCAATAAGTACAGCGACATATAGACATGGGGAAGGAGCATCTGGTATGTAGTCCACTTATATCATGGAAAGGTTTTCTTTTTTTTTCTGGAAACAGGGCTGGTGCTAGGTTTTCTAGTGCCCCCCCCCCCTGGAACCTATAGATTGGCACTTTCAGCTCTTATTACTATTAATGGTGGCTGTCAGCATACACTTCATGCAGCTGTGGACTCTGGTGACTTCAGTCCCCAAAGGTAATAGGACAGTTTACAAGATGAGATTAACTCTGACCCCCTGGTGATTTCATTCTCCAAGGCCTGAAGCCCCTCCTTGCTAAATCAAGAATAGCAGACCTTAAAGGGAGTGGCTAGCAGACCTCAAGGGGAAGTGCTGGAAAGGATTCAGTTCACTATAAAAGACAGAAACACTTCCTGTCTCTCTCTCTCTCTCCCACCATCCCTTGGTCATGAAGGACAGGAGGCTCTGATAATCAATTCCCTTCACCCCTCCCCCGCTCTCTCTCTTGCCATGAGGCTCTGAGCCACATGTTCGGGCCTATCTCTTACACTTCACACATGCACACACAGATTCATTGATGCACACTGAAACAGCTCTGTAACAATCACTATATACCTCTGGTCAATACCTATGTATTACGCCTATTTCTACATAAAAACCTTTCTCCAAGCCACACCTGTTTGGTTGTCTTATTACAAGCCCTCCTGCCTCTGTGAAGTGAAATGAACCCAGGACCTACAGAAGAATAACTGACCAAATCTGACATATTTATGGGGACTCGTCTCTCAGATTTCACAGCAGACCTCCAGTTGGGTAAGTAATAATTTTGTATAATACATTAAGTAGATTTCAGACAGAGTGAGACAGAATCGAAAGTCCGTGTGACCATTTACAATTTTGTTTTGTGGGTTAGACAAGGTGAGATTTTTATTGTCAAAAGACTCTGTAAGAATCTAGAATTTTAAAGACATCACACAGAGTGGCTTGCAATTGTCTTATTTTGATGTATAGGCTTGCTAAAGATTTTTCTATAGTATTTGAGCTGCTAAGAAAAGACAGAGAGATAGTCCAGATTTAGTTTGGAAGTGGTACACAGGTAAACAGTCCCTCATTGAATACAATATACATCTTTCCTGATAAAGCTATTACCTCCTGTCCCTTTTAACTTTTATTTCTCTGTCTCCTGTCAGTAAGTATCTTAGTGAGAGCAGGCTTAAAGCTGGCTGCAATTGATACAACAATTCTGTTAATCTCCTAACACCCTTCTTACTATAACTTCACCCTAAACTTCCACCCTGTTAAAGGTGAGAAGCACTTTTTATTCAGGTATAATTTTAAGGTGTGGTCTTTATGCCAGTACACTTTACTGAACACCCATAAAATTTATACCATTCCAACTATAATTCTAAGTCTCACTTCTTCAGAAAAGTGAGCATTCCTCCTTCTAAGGTTACACATTTGAGATAGTCCAACTACAGCCTTTCTGCAGTATCAAATATGGAAGCCTTTGATTTTAAAGAACTTAAACAAATGGTAATTTCATACTGTAAGAGGAAAGAGGGTCCATTTGAAGGTGAATTCCCTGACTCATCATGGTATAATATTCAAAGACAAATGTTAAACCATGATCAAGAATTCAAAAAGAAAACAAATAAAAGAAAATGCCTTTTTATCCAAGGCATGTGCAGGGGACTCATTAGCATGAGACAAGAAAACTCTGGTCAATTGGGTACACTGAGAAGTCAGTTCAAAGACCTTGAGGAGGCACAAATTTGCATCTCTATACAAAGAACTCAAGTGATACAAGCCACAAATTCTTTTATAACTGTTAGTGAGCAATTAGAAGCACTTAAACTTGAATTGAGGCACGTTAAGGATCAATTGGCATCTGTAAGACAAAAGCCAACACCCACTCCCTCAGCCCCCTATGCTTATGACACACCCTATGAGCAATGCATACAAGCTACTGACAAACAAAAGAATACTAAAGTATGCATAGTTCAACTTAGAAATGGGAAGAATACAGATGAATCACATGAAGAAATTCATGATAGTTTATCTCAGCCAGAACAGAGCAATAATCAGGAACTCTGTCTGGAGGATAATTCAGATGACTTAGACATGGCACCCAGTACTGAACTCAAAGCACCAGTTAAAGTAATGTTGCAGGAACATTTAAAAGATAGAGATATAGAAAAAATAGTTGAGAAAATTGGCACTATGCCTCTTAATGTAAATCAGTGGGCTAAATGGGCGATTGATATTCTGATTCACTGGGGTCTAGGGAAATACAGAAGAAAACAATCAGACTTTGATAGACTTATGCATTTGGCTCTGGGGCCACACTATTATAGAGTTGGCTCTCTCACTCACCCATACCAGTTGGTTAAAAGGGGTACTGAGAAACTATTTCACTGTTCCCCAATGCAAGTATTTAAAATTATTTCACCTCTACCAAATGATACACTGTAACAGTTTGCATATAGAGCCTGGATTTTAAAAGCAGTTCTTAATGAGCAGGAGTCCTGGCCCAAGGCAGAAGATTATGGGGAGAGCATGCATAAGGAATTTTTATTAGAATTGCTATCCCCTGAGATTACAAAACACCTTCTGTTATTTTCTGAAGACCCTGAAGCAACCCCTTTTGATACTTTAATGCTCAGAATTGGGTCTGTTTGGAAGACCCAGCCCTCGCAGGTCATTACAGTATCAGAAGCATGGAAGTGTGTGATAAGGAAGCTTATCATAGCTCAGGTAGGAGCTATAGAAAAGATGATGTGACTCTGAACAAGCAACCTGTCAGTTCTGGTAGAAGCAAGAAAACAGAGTTTTCACATAAAAGACTACCAGTCCCAGAATGCACCAGGTTTCCAGCAGCCATGAGGGAGGCTGAAGTAAGAAAATGTGTGTGCAATCAAGAGAGCTATGAGGTAATCCCTAAGCACTCATCTCAAAGGGCAGGGCCTGATTCAACACAGCTGCGCTGTGTTAGGGAGCAGCACACATTAGGAAAGAATAAGAATAGAGATTATTCTTCAGATAACAGCTACAGAGGGAGGAAGAGATACAGAGACAGCAACGGCTACAAGCACCAGTATCACCTGGAGAAACAGAAGCCAAGCCAAGCAGATAGAGAGAGAAGGAAACTCTCTGGAAGGAAGAGAAGAAAGGCCATTGGAAGGTCTGGGAGATTCCAAGGCAGTACTCATACTGGGAGGTATTCCAAAAGCCAGCAGAGTCCATTGGACTGGATTCAGCCAGAGGAATGGAGTGGCAGAGATAGGAATCACCAGTGGCTACCTGGAAGAGAGAAGACTGCATGTGGAAGGGACTTTCAGACCAAGGCCAGAAGGTATGTGAGAGAAGATCCAGCGTCCAGGGATCAAGATTGGAAGGCTGGACATCAGAATTGGATTACATATTGGCCAGGCTATACAGAGAGGAATAATGATAGCAGGAGAGGCTCAGGTATGAACACTGATCCAGACCCTATCTATAATAGAGAATGGCAGCAAGGGAATAAGCATTCTCATGATAGTGCCTTAATGAAAGACTCATCTGTGCCAATGTATGATATTGACCCTATGATTGTTGATGCAGGGGGAAATACAGCAGATGAAACTATTTACATGGACTGTTCTTTATCTAAATGCTATTGCTAGTTTTCTATGAGCAAACACATCAGCCATCACAAAGAAACCTAACTTTGTTCTTTATTTCCACTGCAAACAGCTCTTAAAGCAGGATTTGGGCTCACACAGTAGCAGCCAGCCAGCTAAAGGCTTTCAGCTGGTCCATGGATAGTAATTAGGGCTGCACCTGATTGTGTGTGTGAGCAAGGGAGAATCACTGCTGAGATCAGCGTGGAAAATAAGCAGAAGTTAACCTAACCAGCAAAGTTTATTCTTTACTTTGTGCCTTTGTATTTGGTAATTACTTGCTAAGAAAACATTAGCTAATTGCCTGACAAGTTGAAGGTTGTTTTCTGGTTTACTTTGTGACTTTTTGTTATCCATTTTAAACACTGCAAGCAAGTAACCTCATTTATAGTGCTATCAAGCATACATGTGCTGGGTGAATTAAACCCCATCAATAAAAGAAGTATTTTATTGATCTTACCACTTGGTTTCACAACTCAAATTATTGTCATCAGCTGTGTTTGGGAGTGAATGAACTACAATACCCACAATACCTTGCAAGAATCATATGAATATATGCATCGTCAAGATTGTGTAAGTTCTCACCCTAGGCAGCCGTCTGACAAGTGGCAAGCCGAAGAATCCTCTCAGTACATAAGAAACACAGACAGAGGACACACACCTTGGAGAACACATGGCAGAGGTACTTTTAGAAACTCTTCAGGTTACATTCCTTTTCAGTAGCTCAAAGCACAGAGAGATGGGCTAGTAAATGAGAAAACTAAATGGGAACAAGACAAACATATACTGCAGATAGAACTAGATAAATTAAAACAGGATTTACAAGCAGCTCAGGACAAACACAAGGCTAGTGCATAGGGATGTCCTGACCTCTTGAGTTCAGATATCAAAATGTCTCAAGCCTTCATAGCCCAGCCTGCCTCCTTTATCTCAGCAGAGGACTCAATTCCAGAGCCTCTGGATGATGAAATGGATACAGGCCCAGGACATAATTTAAGGCTTGTAACACCCTTGATACTGGACTCTTGTGCACGCCCCAATGTTATCAGCAGAATAGGGGGTCAGGATAAATTAGCTTTGATTGACACAGGGGCTGGAATTAGTTTTACTAACAGAGCTTCTCCCACTGCAGATCAGAAAAATATGGAAATTTATGAAATTCAAGGAATTAATGACACAGCTTCCAAATGTGTGGCTATCCCAGTTAAATGGGGTATCCCCGTGCACAGTGAACAAAATAAGGAAATGTTGGAAACCACTACCTCCACTATAGTGAACACACCAAAAGAAATAATTGGAATTGATGTTCTCAACCAGTTAAATTTTGTGGTGGATATGGCTAATCTTAAATTGTGGCAGTATTCAGGAACTTCAAGTGCTTCTAAAACTTTAGTGCATGAAGTCATTCCCATGCAGTTAGCAACTCAGTGCACTAAGGCAGCTCAGCAGCATGATCTGTGTGTAATTCCCAGAAGTGGCTGATATTCCAGTCTGGGCTCAAGACAAGTTAGATTGTGGGAAAATGCACACAGAAATACTGTTGGAAGGGGAGGATTCTCCACCACAGAAGCAATACCCAGTACCTCATCAGGCTATAGAACCAGTGACTAAAATTGTGAAGATACTGGAGAAGAGGGGTCTGATTAGACCTATTTCTTCCACATGCAATTCACCAGCCTGGCCGATAGTTAAACCGGGGGGTTCCTTCAGGCTCACTATGGACTTCCGTGCCCTGGATAAAGTTTCAAAATCTGTAGTGCCCGTGGTAGCCTCATACCCTGAAATGATCTCTAAACTGAATCCCAAATGTAAATTTTTCTCTGTTTTAGACATATCCAATGGGTTTTGGAGTCTGCCCTTGGCCCTTGAGTGCCAGTACAAAACAGCCTTTCAGTGGCTGAATAAACAATATGCATGGACTGTGCTCCCACAGGGATATAAGGATTCCCCATCAATATTTCATGAATACATGAAGGAAGCCCCGTCACTAGTGTCTTGCAGAGATGAGACCTAGACCAAACCTCCCCTTTGGAACTGCACAGTGGGAGGTACCATACTTAGTTACTGATACCTTAGGCCCAAGCCTATACCAGATCCTAATGCCTGACAACCAGCAGTACTGGAAACACATCACCCAGTTAAAACCATATGGGTAATATGTGTTTTATCAGTCTTTATTTTCAGATACCACCTGAAGACAGCACGGACAGCTGCTTTCTGAACAAAAGTCGCTTGAGGACGGTAACTAGTTACTCCTGCTGTACATGTGTTTAATAGTTATGTAAATAAGTAGTAGAAATTATTATTATTATTTTTTTGTTTTGTTATTACATAGTATAAGTGGGGAGCATTAGTTTACTCCCTAGTAGAGTGAAACAAGTTTGCTTTTATTATGTCTCGGTTTCCTGTTGTTCTTGTATCTGCTCTCTTCTACTCAAGTCTCATTACAGGAACTATCATCCGAATATGCACGATTGGCTGGGCTAATTCCACAGGTGGAGTGTATCGCTACCAAGAAATACCCCCACCTTTCCCGGAAGGAAAGGATCTGGTCATCCTGAGTTTCTGTTCAGTACAGGACAAGCCAGTATTCTATTCATTAAACATCACTCAAGTACAGTGGGAGCCACCAGTTTCCACGTCTCTAGAAAGGACACAAGAATTGAGGGCACGCCCAGAATGTTACTTTCTAGGTCCTCCTGCTTTGATTTTGCACAATATTTCCTGTCAGGACAGAGGTACCTGGAAAGTAACTTATACATGGGTTGTGAGTGATCAACAGCACATCACTGAGATTTCATTCCTTTTGGATGTATCTTGTTTACATCCCACCCCTCCCACCACTTCTGCTCCTCCTGTACTCTATCTTTCTGATATCCACCCATTTCAGGAAGGACATCCCTTTCAGATCAAATATGATGCACCACACGATGTTTTATATGATGTGGAATACCATTTTCTTACTTGCCATCTATTTCCCAAATTGTTTCTAGTTACTCACAAATATCCAAATTGCTCTCAGTTTGTTGCCAACCACATACAAATGCTCAATACTTGGTTTGATATGCAGTCAGTAACACCCAAAGCCAAGCAATTTCGACACAAGCGTGAATTAATTTATACAATTTTAGGTGGCACAGGGACTGCACTGGGTGCCCTTAATATAATTGATATAGAGGTGCTCCGTAATAAAATGGGATCCACTGCTCAGCATGCTGCTGATGGTTTTACCTCACAACATATTATTAATGAAGCTTCCTCTAAACTGTCCAATGTAGTTGTAGTTACCTTTGCTCTTATATCTCCCATTATAGAACAGAAAATTGTTACCTTAGCACATGCAGAATATAGATTGGGAAAGAATATTTCCTGGGCTCTTGCCTGTGATCAAGTACAGATTGAGCTTATTACTATACTAAAGGAAATTCTGATCACTGCTAAGTTAGGACACTGGCCACCATCTCTCATCCATATGGCTAGTACTAAAATACCTGAATTTGCTATAGCTCACCTTGATTGGTGGACAGTTAGTGTTCCCATTTGTTCACCACAAGGCTGCTCTATCTGTACTTTGATCCCATGGTCAGGACAACACACAGTTATTTATCCTATGGTTAATATTGGGGTGCAGTTTGATAATATGCTTATGTATCCTGTGGACCATCTCACATGGGTGCAGCCATTGGACGACACCTGGACTTCATTCAAGCAGATGGACCCCAGTTTGTGTGAGCAGACTACATTTCAGTTCAAGTGTCAACCTCACCAGTTTATGTTAAATTTGTTTATTAAAGAAACAACACCATTAGCAGTACATAGCAGAGAAAAGTCATACATACATGGTATAGACAGTAGACCATAACTAGTATCCTCTATACAATTTTGTTTAAGAGAAAAAACTTTTGCAATAATTGAAACCAACGGAGTGGCAGTCAAATGAACGGCAATATTCGAATAAACAGTAATATTCCTATATGCAACAATATACATACTTCCCCCCTCCCCCCCTTACCAGACCCCCAATCCCTGGTAGGCCTTGTGGATAGAAAGGTCAAACAAAGACTGAATACCCCCCCCCCCTCCACAGTAACACAAAGTCTAGGCGCCTCACTTGAACGAGCTCGGGGTGTGTTCTTCACCCGAGCCTCGTCCTGTATTCCAAGATTACAGAGGAGAGAGCAAGAAAGAGGACTGACCTCCCCCCCCCCACCCCACCCTCACAAGACCGTTACCCCCCTCCCCCCCCCTTGGGACTGAGGAATTCGCAAAAAAAAGGGCGCAGCCAGTCAATGGCCCACGTGCCCACTCAGTATAGGTCTAGTGGTGAATCTGTTAGTGGCCACCCAGGATCCGACATCGGGTAGCACGGGACAAAGAATCCAAGTGAGGACCCCAGGCCTGCAGAAACCTCTGCCATCGCGTAGGGTGGCCCCGCGCTTTGAGCCTCTCCATTAGCAGCACTTCATGTAAACGCCCCCTCCACAACCCATAGGTCGGGCCCCTTGGATCCATCCACCTAAACAGAATAGTCATTCGCGCTACTCCCAGCACCAGTCTTACCCAAGACCCAACCACGCGTCCCAGCTGTGCCTCCCAGTCGCTCTCCCACACGTCCAGAACTGCATTCACAGCCGAAAGAAGTACCGGGTTACCCACACATCTAGAGAGGTAGACCTGCACTTGTTGCCAAAAGGCGGTGACTCGGGTGCACCTCCACAGCATATGGCCCAAAGATGCGCGCTCTTCCCCACAACGAGGGCAGCTATGAGATCCTGCGATCCCAGCCTTCCAGGCTCGGGAGGGAGCGTAGTATAGACGTCGCAGCACCTTGTATTGCATATCCCGTAAGGCCACCAGTCCATAGAGCCTAGGAATACCGGACAGAGCTTCTAACAACATATCCTTCGTTACCGGGCCCCCTAAGTCCCGAGACCAGGCCGCCGCCAAGTCCTCCAACGCTAAGGGTGCTGCTGAGTCCCAAAACGCCTTCTGCAGCCAGGCAACCCGCGCTCCCTGCTCTCCACCCAATAAAGACACCTCAATCTGAGAACTAACCTCCCCCTTCAACATCTCGGAAGGGATCTCACGAATATAGCTCTGAAGCTGCGCATAGGGGAAGATGTCACGCCCCTCGAGGGGATAGTGCCAGCGTAACTCAGGGAACGTCAGCATAGTCCCCTCGGGAGAAAGCACATGCTCCAGATTTATAATCCCTAGCCGCGCCCAGCGTGGGAAAGAACCACCTTCCATGCCCGGCAAGAAGTCACAATTACCCCTAATGGGGAGATAAGGCGAGTGAGAAGCCGATAGCATCCGATTGCTACAGAAGGAGCGCCAGCCCGCTCTAACCGGGTCTACAAGAAAGGCCCG
The DNA here is from genome assembly GCA_033557465.1 of Ichthyophis bannanicus. NCBI lineage: Eukaryota > Metazoa > Chordata > Amphibia > Gymnophiona > Ichthyophiidae > Ichthyophis > Ichthyophis bannanicus. The sequence goes on from CM066034.1 coordinate 945,538,141, forward strand.
AAGCTCACGGGTCAGCCCTGAGGTCCTCCGCGTATGCAAAAGATAACGTAAATGGAAGGGCCTTACCGCCGCCTGTAACATCTGCAAGGGGGTATACTCCTCTAAGTCCCACAGCCAGTCCCGCGCATGCCGCAGTAAGCAAGCCACATTATACTTACGTATATCTGGTAGCCCCATCCCTCCCAGGGGCCAAGGTTGACATAGAACGGCCGCACGCACCCGAGGCCGCCGCCCCCGCCACAGCAACCGGTTCACTAAGCCGTCCAGTTTCTTTCGGTCCGACTGTTTCAGTAATAACGGTAGGGTCTGCAGCATATACAAGACCTTTGGGAACAGGGTCATCTTATAGAGAGCCACGCGGCCGCCCAGAGATAGCGGTAAATCCTGCCACTTGGCAACACTAGTGGACACTGCTGCCAACACTTTGTCCACGTTAAGCCGATATAAGTCATCCAGGGCAGCCGGGACGTGCACCCCCAGGTATTTAAAGTGGCCAGTCACCCACTTCAACGGGAAAGCGCCCTGCCAGTCCCTCGGGTCCGCCGTGCCCAAAAGCATTGCCATCGATTTATCCAAATTTAACCGAAATCCAGAAGGCACCCCGTACTCCCTGAAAAGCTGTAAGAGGTGAGGGAGTCCCGTCCGAGGCTCCGCCAAATGAACTAGGAGATCGTCCGCGAAAGCCGCGACTCGGAATTCAGAGCCTCCCACCGGAACCCCTTGGATTTGCAGGTGTGCTCGGATCCGCTGTAATAGCGGCTCCAAAGTTAAAATGAATAAAAGGGGGGACAAGGGGCACCCCTGCCGAGTCCCCTTCTGGATAGGAAATTCCCTAGACATAGTTCCATTGATCGAGATGGCTCCAAGCGGATTTGCGTACAGAAGTTGTACCACCTTGACATAAAAACCCGTGAAGCCCATCATGGCCAGTACTTGGTACATGAAGTCCCAGCGGACCCGATCGAATGCTTTTTCAGCATCGAAACTAATGAGCATGGACCGCAGATGAGCCGTCCGACCCATACACATGGACAGGAGGAGTCGTTGCAAACTGTAAGCCGCATGTCGACCACGCACAAAACCCACCTGGTCCCTGTGGATCAGCTCTGGCAAAATGACCGCCAATCGGTCTGCCATGATCTTGGCTAAGATCTTAATATCGACATTGAGGAGGGAAATGGGTCTATAAGAACTCGGTAGTAACGGATCCCTCCCCGGTTTCGGTAGTACTGTCACCAACGCCTTGTTCGCCTCGTATGGGAAACTTCCCCTCATGACGAGGTCATCAAAATAACCCACAAGAGGAACCGCCACCACCTCCCCCAAGGATTTGTAAAACTCCCCCCTCAGACCATCTAGCCCGGGGGCCCTCCCATTTTTCAGGTTCCGGATCCCGTCAGAAACTTCCTGCAAAGATATGGGAGTGTTCAAGGCTTGGACTTGATCCTCAGACAGCTTCGGTAAGGTACAACCGATCAGGAAATCCCGGCCAGCCTCTGTGCTACCACTGTCCCGGGCATAAAGCTCCTGATAATAATCAGAAAAAATCCATTGGATTTCCGCGGTGTCTTTGCGAATGGACCCATCCGGGTGGCGAATCGCCCCTATGTGTCGAGCCCCTCCCGCCGGTCGCACCAGAGCTGATAGTAACTTCCCGGCGCGGTTCCCGTGCTGATATAATTGATATCTATAGTACATCAGGGACTTCTGGGCCCTCTGATGGAGGAGCATCTCCAACTCACGTTGGGTCTCTTTGAAGGAGCGACCAAGCGGAGCTTTTCCGTCCGCCCCTGCCCTGCGCCGAGCTCTGCCCAATTCCCGCTCCAACAAAAGAATTCGTTGATTACGACGCTTCCGCATGGAGCCATAGTAACTAATAATCTCCCCTCGCATAACTGCCTTGCCCGCCTCCCAGAAAAGAGTCGGGGAGATATCCGGGGTATCATTAAATTCTTCATACCCCTTCCAACGTTCCTTAAGGTAGCTCCCAAAGGCGGCATCCCCACTCAGTTCCAAGGGGTAGCGCCAAAATCGGTAGCCACTAGGAGTACTACTGCGGAGTTCCATCAGGACCATCGCATGATCAGAAATGACAGAGGGACCAATTTCCGCGGCTGCCACTCTCGGGAACAGGGACTCCGAAATAAAAAAATAGTCAATGCGTGACCACGTGCTGTGGGCACGAGACGGGTGAGTGTACTCCCGTTCTCCCGGATGTAACACTCTCCAAATATCTAAAAGGTGGTGAGCTTCGCAAATCCCCAGCAGCCGCCGCGAGCTCCTGCGGTCCCTGCCTCCAGCCTGCCGCGACCTATCCACACTGTCAGTCATAACTGTGTTGAAGTCCCCACCCAAGAGCACTTGGTAGCCAGCAGCCTCCGCTATGAAGCGTTCCAAGGTCTGGTAAAATCCAGTCTTGTATACATTCGGAGCATACACTGACCCCAAAACAACCTTTGTCCCCTCGAGCAGGCCCCGGATCAGGACATACCGGCCATCCGGGTCAATATCAACCGATTCCTCGACCCAGCCCACCTGATGCGTTATTAAGATGACCACCCCTCGTTTCTTCCCTACCGCGGGAGCGCCATACACCCGGGCCCTATATCGTGTACCCAACTTCAGGTGTTCATCCGCGGTCTGGTGGGTCTCTTGTAGCATGGCAAGCCCAACCTTTCTTCTCCTGAGCTGTTGCACTAGTTTATATCTCTTAATTGGGGAACCTATACCACAAACATTCCAGGAGGCGATCTTCAAGCCATTAGCCATGGTGCCACTCCAAGATGCCGCTCTCAGCACAGTAATTCATCCTAAGAAGGTGGTGAGGGCCCCCCCAGCTCAGGGTCCTCCCCTCCAGTCCCGCGTCCCGCGCCTTCGGGCCTATACAAACACAGTCACCACTATTGCACGCCTCACACAGGTCCACATTTGCAAGCACGCATCCAGACTCAGTCCACTCCCCTTCTCGCCGGTGCAAGCTACCCCTAAGTCCCCGGGAGAGCATTCCCCACCCCTCACCCACCCATCCCCCCTTCCCTCTATTCTACTCCCTACCAGCCACCCCTCCAGGCCCCTCCCCCCCATGCAACCCCTTACCCCACCTCTACCCCCCTGCATCCCTCCTAACCCTCCAACCCTACCTCGTCCGGCCAGTGTAGCCTGGTCGGACACCCCCTGTTGGTAACGGGACCACCCCCCCCCATCCCCTATATACCCTCGTCGATCTGGCGCGTCCCACATTATTAAATTATACCCCCATAACGCCCTTTTGTACTCCTCCCTCATAAACCATGTCCAAGGTGGGGGGGGGGCAGGACAGGTGATTGTGCAATCCTCCCCACTACCCATTTCACCCCTCCATACCGCCCCACCAGTGACCCGCAAGTGGACAACGTCAGAAACATCAAACAGAACAGCAGAAGAAAACATTAGATAATCAAAGGAACCCTCCTAGTGCACCTCCATTGAGGAAGGACGTCACCCCAACCCCAAAGAGAAGGAAGGAGACCCCGGAGGCCCCCTCCCCCCATCTACTGCACAGTACGCCATGTAGGGGCCGAAAGGGTCCCAACCACCCCGAGGCCAATACTCAGCCCAAATGAGACAGGGCTAAGATTAATAGTTAAAGGCATAGCTATGTATATATGGAGATAGGCGCCCCCCCCCCTCCCTGCCCCAAACAGTTGTTTAACAGAGTAATCGGGGGAACCACCAATATTGCAAAGATGCACATGGCCAACTCCCCCGCGTTCTCCCCCCAGAGGCATACCCATCCACCATTCTACAGGAGACACCCGATATGCGCGGCATGGAGGTACTTAGAACAGCATAGGAACAGAATGGCAGAGATATCCTATGTCAAAGTGTAACAGGTCGGGGCCCCATTATGCAAGATTTAATGTAGCACCAGTCCAGTATCAGGAAACATAAACTCATATTTACAGGCTTCAGCAGGCGCAAGCATAGTAACAAAATTATTACTGAGTCTAGCGATTGAGATCTTTAAAATAAAAATATGCATGGAGGAAATAAGGTTAATTAAAACTAAAAAACCAGGGAATAAACATGAATGGAAAGGAAAAGAAGGAGAACAGGAAATGAGAAGGAGAAAAAGAAGAAAGAAAAAAGGGAAAATGATAAAGGGAGAGGAAAACAAAGGAGAAGAAGAGGGAGAAAGAGAGGGGCGAGAGAGAAATTAAGAAAAGAAGGGGGAAACCCCAACCACAGTCCCAGGCCCCCAGCAGCCGATCCCGTCGGGGAGCACACTACCAGAACAACAGGGCAGGACTCAGACGGCCGGCTCCGGAAGCTCAGTCCCGCATGGGGTGTTCGGTATAGTGCTGGCTACTCCATACCGTCGTTACAGGATGGCCAAAAGGAGAGTCCGGTTCCAACAACTTTTGCTCATCATGGAGAAAGCAGCTATCTTTCACACGGCTACCACCGTTGTCTCAAGGCGAGCAAGGAAAGCTCCTGCCTCTTCAGGGGTGCTCCAGAGATGTGCCTGCCCATTGTGCTCGATTCGCAGCTTGGCTGGGTAAAGGAGGGAGAAGCGGAGGCCCCTGCCCGCCAACTGGGAGCATACATGCGAGAAAGCTTTGCGTTGTTGGCTTACCAATGCCGAGTAGTCTTGGAAGACTAGTATCGGCTCTGCATCTCCGGACCCCCTCCGATGCTTGCGAGCCGCCTTTAGAATCATCTCTTTTTGGCGGAAGTCCAGGAACCGAGCGATGACTGCACGTGGCCGCCGGGCCTGTTCCCGCCAAGGACCCAAGCGATGGACTCTCTCCAGGGCTATGGGGGAACCCCCAGCTTCAGGCAGTAGTTTAGACATCCACTCAGACAAATATCCATGGAGAGCACTATCTGCGATATTTTCGGGGACGCCGATGAAGCGGAGATTCTTCCTTCGGCCCCGATTCTCCAAATCATCAATTTTCTCTCCCTGTGTCTTCACCACCGCTTCCAAGGCCTGCACCCGGGCCACGAGAGAGTGCTGTTCGTCCTCCAGACCAGATATCCGAGTCTCAGCATGCTCCATGCGGTCAGTAAAGTCGGTGATACTCTGAGCCACTGCTTGTATCTGTGCCCCCAGTTCCCGGAACCGGCCATCCAGAACCCGAGCTACCGCCGCGCTCATTTCGTCCACCATGCCCTGGTCCCCCTCCGACCCAGGGCTCCGTGGCGCTCCCTCCATCTTGGGGTCTGGGGCACGTGTCTTGCGGGTAGATTTTGAAGCCATCGGAGGCACCCCGAAGCTCGATGAAAGCACTGGAGTGCGCTGCCCGCTCTCCTTAGTCCCCCTGGGTGGGATAGAGGGCATTCAAATGTGGTAAATTAAAAGATTAAGGCGGATGGTGGGGGAAAGGTCCCGGAGCTGATCAGCACGCTGCCGGTCAGCACATTACCAAACCGGAAGTCCAACCTCACCAGTTTAAAGAGGCTGACACCTCCTGCTGGAACAATTCCTCCTCTTGCTCCCTGACTGTTAAGCTCTCATATTCCCTGACTACCTCACACAGTTTGTATTACCTTGGAGCTGGACACTTTTGTTTTCATCTGTTCTTTCCCCAGAATGTTTCTTTTTTGATTGCTCCCAGAATGCATGACATTCTCTTTCCCAAGAACACTTTGTTGTACAGTTCAAACTATTTACCAAACAATACCTGGTGCAGTCATACACCACTGGTCTCCCTCACCATTAATGGGACAACTTATTCCACACCGCTGGTTACTAGTGACTCTATGGACATTCCAGACTTTATCTCATATGCTGTGCATCCCTTACCACTTGGCATGGGAGAAGAAACACTACATAAACTGCTCAACTTTACAGAACTCCAGGCCTATATTGAACACCTTAAAACAACATCCACTGAAGTGAATCACACCATCGCTTATGAGAATGGACACATTCAACAAATTGTTGGACACTTGCTACAAGATGCTCATGTGTCTGTGTGGGAATTGTTATTTGGTTACTCACCTACTGCTGATCATGTCTTTAATGTTTTATTCACCCTATTATTATTTTAACTGCTGTACAAATATTTCTATGCATTATCGTAATTTTCCTGTGTTGTAAAATGAAACAAATGTACATATCCTTGCAGCACATGTCATACAGAACCACAACATTTTAAGGTAGTTACACTGAACTTCTCCAGCATCCACCCCTACATCCAGGCTAATTTGGCCTTTCCTATTACACTGAATACCAGATTTAGCTGCAGTCTAGTATTGCTTCCTATCCTCACTCATAGCATCCTGGTACCTTTTTGCTTTAGCCTCCTCAAAAATTCCTGCAGACCTTATGCACTGTTCACTCTCTCTAAGACGGGCACGGAGGTAGCATATTGGGTCCCCCCCCCCCCCCAGTAGTGGCTGCTCTACCTAAGACACGAGATTTGGACTCATAAGGAGACTTGTTTATCTCTAGAACACTAGAGACAGTACTGTGCAGGACAGGGGACTTGCTGGACATAGCAAGGTATTTAATACAGGAGATATTAGACAAGCTGCCTACTATCATGTAATGGCAGCTGGGACAGGTACCACAGGCTTGCTTCCACCATTTCCAGGCACAAATAATACATAAAAAAGGTGTGGGAGATGTCAGCATACACTTCATGCAGCTGTGGACTCTGGTGACTTCAGTCCCCAAAGGTAATAGGACAGTTTACAAGATGAGATTAACTCTGACCCCCTGGTGATTTCATTCTCCAAGGCCTGAAGCCCCTCCTTGCTAAATCAAGAATAGCAGACCTTAAAGGGAGTGGCTAGCAGACCTTAAAGGGAGTGGCTAGCAGACCTCAAGGGGAAGTGCTGGAAAGGATTCAGTTCACTATAAAAGACAGAAACACTTCCTGTCTCTCTCTCTCTCCCACCATCCCTTGGACATGAAGGACAGGAGGCTCTGATATAATCAATTCCCTTCACCCCTCCCCCGCTCTCTCTCTCTCTCTTGCCATGAGGCTCTGAGCCACATGTTCGGGCCTATCTCTTACACTTCACACATGCACACACAGATTCATTGATGCACACTGAAACAGCTCTGTAACAATCACTATATACCTCTGGTCAATACCTATGTATTAAGCCTATTTCTACATAAAAACCTTTCTCCAAGCCACACCTGTTTGGTTGTCTTATTACAAGCCCTCCTGACTCTGTGAAGTGAAATGAACCCAGGACCTACAGAAAAATAACTGACCAAATCTGACATCAATACATTTCATGCAGCTGTGGACTCTGGTGCCTTCAGTCCCCAAAAGTAATAGGACAGTTTACAAGATGAGATTAACTCTGACCCCCTGGTGATTTCATTCTCCAAGGCCTGAAGCCCCTCCTTGCTAAATCAAGAATAGCAGACCTTAAAGGGAGTGGCTAGCAGACCTCAAGGGGAAGTGCTGGAAAGGATTCAGTTCACTATAAAAGACAGAAACACTTCCTGTCTCTCTCTCTCTCACCATCCCTTGGACATGAAGGACAGGAGGCTCTGATAATCAATTCCCTTCACCCCTCCCCCGCTCTCTCTCTCTCTTGCCATGAGGCTCTGAGCCACATGTTCGGGCCTATCTCTTACACTTCACACATGCACATACAGATTCATTGATGCACACTGAAACAGCTCTGTAACAATCACTATATACCTCTGTTCAATACCTATGTATTAAGCCTATTTCTACATAAAAACCTTTCTCCAAGCCACACCTGTTTGCTTGTCTTATTACAAGCCCTCCTGCCTCTGTGAAGTGAAATGAACCCAGGACCTACAGAAGAATAACTGACCAAATCTGACAGTGGCCACCCCCCTCCTCCCTCCCTCTTCTTCTTCTTCAAAACTCCTTTGTAACTCTTCTCATGATGCTATTATTTCTGCTTCACATCCAGTGTTGTAAGAAAATTGCTGTGAAGGGGCAAATGCATAGCCAGAATAAAAAGTACTGAACAGTAAATATTTAGCATCATATAAAGAGGCTGTGATAGTCCATGAGCATGTCGGCCATGTGGCTCCTTTGTGCCTATCGGTCTTTCTTCACTCCCGAAAGATAATACAACAAACAGTTACTCTTGACATTAAAGAGGATGAAACTATCACAGTGGCCAGGCTTGTAGTTACAGGAAATTGGAGAAGATGCAGACAGGACATGCTGATGAATCCTGATCCTCCATCTGCTGGAGATCGAATCATGAAATCCTAGGTACCACGGCCCTATGGCAACCTGGTGCCTGGGATTGGCAGAGCCCATAATACATTGACATAAGAAAATTTAAATAAGTTGAAAAGTGCACAGTTGCAATGTGACACAATGGCACGTTTTCCCCATTTGCAGAATCAGGCATTTGGGAGGTTCATCTTTTGTTATCGGAAGTGTCACGCGGTGCATGCATGTGTAGGTATCAGTAGGCTATCAAGGGGACTGTGTGAATGTGTGTCTCTCATGGGGACTGTTTGGACTATGTGCGTGCATGTGTCATGAGGAGCTGCATGCACATGCGTCTGTTACAGGCGTGGAGTGCCTTGTGTGTATTTGTGTGTGTGATGCAGGGCATCTGTGTGTTTGGTGCTTGGAGATGGGAGTGCCTGTGTGTCTTCTGGAGGTTGTGCCTTTTGGTCAGGTCTGGCCCAAGCGTTTCTGCTGTTCTATCTAGGAGCTCCAGCAGAGTCATGCCGCTGATTCTGGCCGGGGAGGGGGGGGGGGGGGGCCCAGCAGTTTAAAAGCACCAGCTTTGTGCAGGAAGTTGCTTGGGAGATCAAAGGCAGTGGTTGTGTGTGTCATGCCTGCCATGAGTACTAAAGCAATGGCTTAAACCCACTATGTAGCCCACCAAATCCTGCTGCCCTAGGCAGACACCTAATAGATGGGCCAACCCTGTTTTAGCACGCACATACATTATGGCCTTTTCTCCCCATGCATTTCTCTCTTCAACCTCCAACCCCCTTCACTCCACTCTCCTCCCCAGATTCTGCCCTTTTCTCACTCCCCCCCCCCCCGCACTTATAGCTCCTGCCCTCCATTCGTCCCCCTTACCCTAAACTAATGCCCCTTCACATTTTTACTGACTTCTCTTCTTTTCTCCCTGGCCCCAACTCTAAACTGTTCTTGCACTCCTATGACCCGGTCTTGCAGCACGTCCCGCGGGAAGAATCCCGTTCTTCCACTTTCACTGCTCTTCGCCCGCGGGCAGTAGACCCTTTTCGGTCGCCAACGCAGCCCTGCAATGCTGGGGAGAGCGAACGCGGCTAGCGACGGCAGCACCCCTCCCCTCCTTACTGCGCTTACCGCGGCATAGCGACAGCTCTGCAGGTTCCGTATCTCACCCTAAACCCAAGAAGCTGAAACAAAGTCACGCTACTGCTCACCCAGCCCACAGCCCTAGCAAGAGCAGACAAAACGCAGCCTGATCCAGCTCCACTCTCTGCTAGAAAACGGCTCGGAATCGAATTTCAGCACTGCCCCCACCTCTCCTAGCTCGACCAATCAGAGAGGATCCCTTGAAGTGGCGGTAACCAACCGATACTAATGAAAAGAATCAAGCCTCCCGATACAACTGCGTAAGAGCTCAGGCCCCCACTCGCAGCGACAACCATCCTTCAGGCGAGGGAGGGGGGGGGGGGGGTATAAGGGGCGGGGCGTGTGACGTTACTTATTTCAATGCACGCTCTCTAGACTGACTTTTTCTTCTAGTTCTAATCACATCGGATTCGGAATCACCACTACGATGCCTTCTAACACCAAGAGCCTGCAGAAAGGTAAGGAGCAAATTGCCTCTAGCAATTTTCAGCAGATTTAACTGTGTTTAGGTTGCAAATAGATGGAGGAGTAGCCTAGTGGTTAAAGCAATTGCCCAGAAGCTCAAGGGTTCAATTCCCACTTTATCCTCCATTGCCTCTGAAGAAAAGGTCTGGTAATCTCCTTCCGGGGATCCCTTGCCAAGAAAACCAGGGGCAGCTGGGGACACTGGCGCGACGGTGCAAAAAAAAAAAGTTGCGAATATGCCTTCTCTGCCAAGAAGCCCCTTTCTGTAAGCTTACATATGAAGCAGTGCTGGACCTTAGAGATGTGCTTTTGTTCTCAACTTTAAAAAAATGGAATGTGGTAGCAGTAGGGCTCTAGCAAACGTCTAGTCTGAAATAGAACGCGCTACGTGCAAAACGCATCTTAAAAGTATTTTTCGCTCTTTAAAAAATGATTTAGGTAACTGGCCAACCCAAAGGAGGACTGAGCAGAGAGCAGGACACGCTGGTATTTCTGAGTCCATGTTGCTAGCTTGCATTAATCTTGGCTGCGCTTGGTCTTGACTGGTTTCCCTGCTGGGCGGTCGCCCCCATGGGTCCTATATCTGGTAATACGAGGCGTCTTGGGAACTAGTGCAGTGGAGGGATCCTGCTGACTGTTTTGTCATTTTGTATCTTGTGTGTGTGTGTAACTTAAAGACTTTTTGTTTTATCTGCTCTGTAAGGGAATTAAGTTTCCTCACCTGTGCTCTTTGCCACAACAATCTGAACTCGATTCAAGAGCAGCAGAACGGGCTCTTTGGTTAGAGGGTCCAAACAAATCTCCGTTCCCGACCCCCCAAGCTCTCTAATTGCTGTGTGTTGGGCAAAATATTGGAAGGGCCATGGTACCAATGACCTCCTATTCCTTTCCAGCTTTTTCAATTGATAATGGGACTGATGCAGAAAGCTGGCTGTGAAATTGTGCGCTATTAATTCTGTATGGCTTTATTTTATTTATTTACATTTCTTTTATACCGCGCTATTCGACATCAGTGCGGTTTACATAAAACAAAAGCATACACGTTGCATATAATGAACTGTGTTTACAGGTAACAGGAAATATAACTTGGGGTAACTATTTACATCGGCTTTTCATATTATACAGGCTATGCTCATGAGTGTCTTATAGGGTAGGTTTTTTCATAATATCTATCTTAGACAGCAGGTGATGCTAGGTGTGCATTGCGTGGGGTCAGACACTGCCATTTTGCAAGATGGCTAAAGCAGAGTGGGAGCGCATAGGCAGTGCTCCTGCTTAAGGTAAATTTGGGGGCCACCAAATATTATAAAAAAATAATTTAATGATGGGGGGGGGGGCACTAGACCACCAGGGATCACTTTGTGGGGCACGGCCCCTGACAGTATTTTGATGGCAGTGGGGCTTTCTCAGACGTCTGGATCATCTGAGGTGGTCTCCAGGAGCTCAGATGATCCAGATATTGGGGAAAACCTCCAATTTCATCAAGATACAGTTGGGCAGCTGGTGCCCCTGACAGAAACCAAATTCCTGGTGGCCTGGGAGCCCTGATATTCCCACTCACCCACCCCCAATTAAAAAATAAGCCTGGTGACCCTGAACCCCCTCCCCTTTTCCCGGTTGCTTTACAGTGGAGCGGGAGCTTTGCCATGTGCTCTTCTCCTACTAATGAAGATTTGTATAGCGTTACAAGACATAAGCAGTGCTGCACAGACGTGTGTAAAAGATGGTCCCTGCTCATCAGAGCTTACAAACTAGTCAAGATAACACAGTAGCTGTAGACATGGGATGCATCTAGGGGGAATGGTAAGGAAACACACAGGAGATCAGGTGAGTCAAGATCTGAAGGCAGCAGCGAAGAGGTGAATTTTCAGCCTGGATTTGAAAAGTGTCAGAGAAGGTGCCTGACGTAGACTCAGGTAGTTTGTTCCAGGCATAAGGAGCAGCAAGGTGAAAGGAGCGAAGTCTGGAGTTAGAAATAGAGGCAATTTTCCAGAAGAGCAGAGTTACCGAGGAGGAGTGTAGGGACAGATAAGAGGAAACGTGAGGGTGGTGTTGAGGCAGCCATGAGGTCTAGCTGTAGGTAGCCCTTCCCCCAAGCCATGAGGTAATCGGCCTGCTAAGAGAAGGCATTGAGATTTCAGTAGACACCCTTCCCCCACTCCAGGTCTGAGCACAATAGCCCCTAGCCCAGAAATCAGCAGACCTGAGCATACCGGTTTGGACAGGTCACCCAGGTACCTTCCCCAGGGGCTGCTGATTGGTGGGCAGGAAATACCTGTGGCAAATGGGATTGTAGAATGAGTTTAAAACTGTACTGTATATAAGGCATTGTAGGCCGTCCCTCGGGGCTCAGACCTTTTGTGGAGGGTACCGGCTCTCTGTCTGATCCTGTGTGCACATTAAAGATCCTGTTTGCATTCCAGCCTGTCTGAGAGTTTTCCTTCTGTGGGTGAGTGATTGAATAAGAGCTTTTCACAGCGTTTGCTATTACAGTGTGAGCTGTGGCACGGGTGAGCTGGCGGAGAGGAGAAGCACATTGGCACCATGCCTCGCAAGAGGAAGGGGAAGACTTTTTCAGTTGTGACCACCTCCATGCTGAAGCCTGTAGTTCTCTCTCCTACCATTTTTGCCTCCTGTTCTTATGCCACAGAGTTTGTTTGCCAGTTCGGGCACATCGAAATCTGATGCTAGCTGCGGCAGGGTTTCTTTGAGCCTCGAATTGAGAACCATTCCACTGCCGCCATAACAGGTGAAAGCCACGAGAGGGCAGGAAAGCTCCGATGGTGTTTCTCGCAGTGCTTCCTTGATGGTGGAGCACCCCTCACAGAACTTGTTGCGGACTCCTGCAGTTTCTCCAGAGGCGGGTCGTCGTCGAGCAGTGGCTGAGACCGATTTTGGTAACTCGATGCGTTATGGGATGCAACCAAGGCTTTGACCCTACGCTGGCAGGTTATTCTGGCAACTTGGACGCTCAGTTAGTGAGTGTCCAGACTAGGGGGCTGCACAACTTTACTCGGGCACAACAAGGTACTCAAATGGCTGCCTTGAAGTCTCTTCAAGTTGTGAGTACAGCACAGATAAGGGAAAGGGGGAACCTTGACTAGGAAGGTACTGTTCCTAGAGAATCGGGTTCGAAAGAAAAATTTAAGGGTTCTGAGTTTCCCGAAATGTCCTCTTATTTCATCAACAGATATGTTGCAGAAATATCAGACTGACGTTTTAAAGATACCGGCAGATGCGGTCCCCCTGGGGGTCTGGGCTCAGTACTTGTTCCTTAACATCGTGGGTCAAGGTAGGGAAGGAGCTTTTGGGTCATCCCAGACATTGGAAGCTTGGAATTTAACCGCTTTCTTGGCGTCATCCTCAGAGGTCATCACTGAATGGTCTACCTTGGTAGCATGGTTTGCTTTTGAGTCACATAGGAACTTCATCTTGCGTTCATTTTTTCCATAATAAGTCTGCTTTATTCCTTGGCTCAAAAAATGTGTTTTTCCAGATGTCTCGCAAGACGCACAAAAGAAGCGGAGGGAGTTATTGACCCTAAGGAACAGGGCCTTGGACCTGGGCACTTTTAAACTTCTGTTTCCTTGTAAATGTTTGATTTTATTACTATTTTTTTTTTTGAGCCAGATCAATTACTACAATTTATTGTGTTATTGTGCGGCTTTGACAAATCCCGTAAATGAGGCAGTTAGGGCTGGCTGTTTTTCTGCAGCATTGGTTAGCCATTGTCTTGATTGGTTTATTTTCTTTAAGGCATGTCCTGAATATTTTTTTTTTTTCCTGATCTTGCCCACTTGTGGTCTATCAAGTTACGATAAAGGTTATGAATAATTGTTTTTTCTTGCTCTATGACTGTTCGTTCATGATTTTATTCTGGATGTAATGAAGAAATGCATAAACAAAAAAAAATTAAAAGAAGGAAAGGTAGTGAGGTGCTGCAGATTGAATGCACTTATAGGTCAGCAGAAGAAGTTTGAACTGGATGTGGAAATGGATAAGGAGCCAATGTAGTGACTTGAGAAGAGGGGTAATATGAGCATGACGAGGCTGGCGGAAGATTAGCCGCGCAGCAGAGTGTTGAAGGGGAGAGAGATGATTCAGCGGGAGACCAGCAAGGAGTACTTCACAATAGTCTAGATGGGAGATGACTAAGGAGTGGATAAGTTTGTTACTAGTGTGTTCAGAAAGGAATGGATGAATTTTGTCCTTTATAGAGAGAAACGGCAGTTTTTAGCTATCAATTGGATGTGTGTGGCAATGGAAAGGAATGTCAAAGATGACCCCAAGATTCAGAACTGAGGAGTAGTTATCCACAGAGATTGAGACAGGAGCGTTTAGGGGGGAAAAAAAATTCAGTTTTGGCCATGTTCAATTTCAAGCGGTGGTGAAACATCCAAGCAGCAATGTCGGAAAGGCAGGCAGAGACCCTGGCCTGGATTGCCAGAGAGATTTCAGATGCAGAGAGGTAGATCTGGGAGTTATCAGCATACAGATGGTATTGGAAGCCATGGGAAAGATGAGTGTACCAAGGGACTAGGTAGAGAGAGAACAGGAGTGGACCCAAGACAGATCCTTGGGTACACAAAATGGTGGCATCTGACCCTGCTTGGTGCATCTCAGGAGGCACTGCATGGGGCCAAGTGCTGCCATTTTTCAAGATGGTAGCATGGGAGTACGTGGGCAATGTTCCTGCTTCCTGGGGGGGGGGATTGGGGTCACTGGGCTACCAGACTTATTTTTAATTAGTGGGGGGAGAGGGGGATCAGGGCTGATAGGCCACAATGGATTTGGTTTCTGTCAGGGGCACCAGCCTCCCCCACCCCCCCGACAGTTTGATGGCTTCAGGAGTTTTTCCCGATGCCTGGATCTTCTTAGAGTACGTTTGACATTTCACGTCAGATGATCTAGGCATTGGGGGGAAAGTCCCTGATACCGTCAAAATACTGTAAGGGGCGCATGCAGGACATTTAAACCACCTTACTCAGATGTAGATAACTGTGCTTCAGCTGGTTATGAAATCCTCTACATGTTTTGCGCATCAGGAGCAAATAGTATTAGCATTCTATTTTAATATACACAGATTATTTGCCTATAATTTAAATATGCTTAGTGTTACAGTGCACTTTCTTTTCCTTTGCTGTTTACACACACGTTAGTCTCTCTTTTTCTGCATTTGGCCTGTTGGAACTTGTTCTTACAAGTTGTTCTCTTAACACAAACTGTATGTTGGTATTTCTGCAGTGACCCGAATGTCCACATTAACAAGCTGATGTAAAAAAGCTTAGCACAGCATTCTTGTGGTGCTTATCTTGTGCTAGCATTTCTCTCTCTCCAATGCAAAATGCAAACTAGTGCTGGAAAATTGCCAAAAAGCTGTGCGAAATTGCAGTGCACTTGGTATGCAAATCGCTGCATAAGTAATGTCTAATGAGGTGGGGGGGGAATTAGCACTGTCTTTTAAATGCTGGATCATGCCAGCTTCAGGCAGGTGTAAAGAGCCAGCCGGAAGCCGAAGTATCTGGGGTGAAGTTTGACACTTCACCTCAGATGACCTAGACATCAGGGAGAGCCTTCGACGCCATCAGGAGACTGAAGCACCTCGCCCACCCCAACAAATAAAATCTATGGCACCGAATCCCCCTCCCCAAACAAAAAATAAATTCCTGGTGCCCCCTCCACCCCCTTCCAGTACCTTTAAAGCTGCTGTGGGAGTGTTACCCACATTGTCACGCTTCTGTGCCACCATCTTCAAAAATGGTGGTGCCTGACTCTGCATGGTGCATTGTGGGATGCACTGGGTGGTGTCAGACTGCCGTATAAGGCAAAAAATGCTTTATATGGCAATGATCCTCCTGTGTTGCATCCTGGGGTGCATGAGCTGTTGGGTGGGCAGAGGATCAGGGCCACTGGGGATGATTGATTTTCTTTTTTTTTTGGGGGGGGGAAGCTGCTGGGCCATCTGGTATTTTTTTTTATTGGGTGGGTAGGGGGATTGGGGCCTCTGGGCCACCAGTGATTTTGTTTGGGGGGGGGGGTCTGGTGGGCATTGGCCCCTGACATTGTGTCAGTGGTATAAATGGCTTTTCCTGGTGCCTAGGTCATATGAGGTGGTGTCAAATATCAGCTCAGCTGACCCTGTTTTTCCAGGACAGCCTGCCAAACTTGCACTGACCTTTTGTGCACTAGGTACCTTACATATTGCATTCCACTGCAATCAGTCGGTGTTAATCGTGCTATGAAACCCTGCACTAGAGCTTTCAGTACTGGGCTATAGCGCAGGGTTTCTGCATCGGCTTGCTAGTCTGATTAAATAATGAGCCAGTTTAGGATGTGACTTTTTAGAGACGGTTAATTGAGCAGGTGATATGGTAATTAGTTATGTCCTACCTTTTTTATCTTCTGGCATTGTGGTTGTTGGCAAACCACCATGTCCCAGAGAGAAGCAGTATAAGAAACCAGCTACATAAAGGGAAACACATGTTCCCTTGCTAGAACTGCAATACAGCTTGTGTGCGTCATGCTCCACAAGCGTGATCAATGCTAGCACTTCAGGTTGGCCGCAGGCTTCTGTTTTAATGCTTCACTGCTCATGCCTGTTGGAATTATGGCATGGTCCTCTGCCTTCTATGTCCTGTTAACTGCTGCAGGCCCACCACAACAGCCGTCTTCCAGTGTGTCATCTGAAGTCTCGTGGTGGTCTCAAGACTGAGACTTGCACAAGCTAAAGTACTGTGCAGTTCAAACTGAGGCTTAAGACTTTATTTTGGGGGGGGGGGGAGATAACTGTCAACTGCAGCAAATAAAGCATATTCAATGCAGGAAAATTCTGGGATGATCTCTAAGTATCCTGAATTTGGGATTTGGAAGCATTGCATCTAAGCTACGACCATGCCATATTCCCCTGCACTGATGTCTTTATTGCAAGCCCAGCTTTCTGGAAAGTTTTGTCTGGCGTGTATATGGAGATACCCATTTCTGTATTTACATGATGTGCTCGTGCCGTTTTTTTTTTTTTTTTTTTTTTTCAGGGAGTGCTGCTCCAGGACCGGTTCCTCAAGGACTAATTCGTATTTACAGCATGAGATTCTGTCCCTTTGCACAGAGAACACATCTAGTCTTGGAAGCCAAAGGAATCAAGTAAGATACATTTGAGTACAGTAAATCCTCATTTCTAACTTGCCTGAACTTCTCAAAGGCATGAGCTAAATCAAAGTTCCCCTTCCATTTCCTCAGAAGTTTGCAGTACTGTAGCATCTTTGAATAGAAAGGATAACATTGTAGCTGTATGGAACAATAGTGTTCCTTATCTTTATTGTACTTGGTACAGTAAATATTATGTTGGTCTATTCAGATGTAACTTGAGATTTTGGATGCACTGAAAGTCTAATTGGCATGGGAGTCAGCTTTTGATGCAGCTCTCACAATGTGAAGTGTCAGTCCCAGTGCACGGCTAATATTTTGGGCTTGGTTTGAGGTAAACATTTCTAAAATGTGGTAGTCTGAAGATAAGCCTTGACAAATTTTCTTGGAATCTCAAGAGCTGGTTGCCATAATCTAGGTCACAGTTAGGGTTGCCAACTGGCTTCAGTTGCGCGCGACAGGCTTGATCCAGTCCTGGGTTTTGCCTCTTGACTCACCCGATCTCCTTGTTTCTTTACCTTTCACCCATGTTTTATCCCCGTCTACACCTTCTGTGTCTCTCTTCACTACATTGTAAGCTCTGAGTAGGGACTGTCTTACATGTCTGCAGCGCTGTGTATGACTTGTAGCGCTATACAAATGCTCAGTGGTAATAGGGTTTACCCCACTGCATGCAGGGACTTGTAGTCTTGTTTTTTCTTAGAGCGCAATGGAGAAATCAGAACTACATGTCCCTGCATTCAGGACTGGATCAAGCCTGTCGGGTACATCTGGAGCCAGTTGGCAACCCTAGTCACAGTGCATGCCTCACCCTGCCCCCCCCCCCAAAAAAAAATATATAGAGCCTGATGTACTAAGACAGTTTACCCGTTTTTTGGAGAAAGCTTAATCGGGCACAGTGCCAACAAAAGGCAGTGGCCCCCATTCCTTTAAGCTACTCCTATATGGTGCTGGGGTGTCTGGGGGGGGTGCCTTTTTTGCACATTGTACCTTTTTCTTCCCATACATTTATTTCTTCACCTGCCAACCTGTTGCTCTCTTCTAACCCCACTACTCCAGCTTCACACCTCATGCCCCCTCCCACCCTTGATGGTTACTCTCCTGTTCCTCTTCTCCTCCTCCCCCCTTTGCACTCACACCTGCCAAAAGTATATAGTGTATAGGGATTCAATATCCCGAGTGAGTAAAGCTATACTATTGGATGGTGAAAGCATTCAGAATATTAGTTATGTGGGATGAGTTTGACAAAAAAGAACCAAATGATCAGTGTCCAGAAGCTCTGAAAGGAGTTCTAAAAGTGATCTAATCATTACTTGATCTTCTGGGAGGAAGTCTTTCTTTTTGGGAGAAAATATTTTGTGGCTGTGGTAGGGTGAACTAAATTGGTTGTAGGTTGAAGAGACTTTTAAAAATATCTCCCAATCCCATTGATTACATGAAAGGGCAAATTGCCCTAATCCTACACAGAGAGAAAGGATTAATGGATGGCAGCACTGATGTGGCCTTGAAAGGTCAAAGCTGAGTGAGACAATCAGTGGGATAGGAGTACTATGAAGAAAGGAAGCAGCCCAATTCAGCCAGATGGCAGAGGTTTTGCTGGGGTTGAGCATAAGACAATTGCAACAAAGTCCAGTGTTTCTCAACGCAATCCACTGGGACCCCATGGTCAGTCAGGTTTTCAGGATATCCACAATGAATATGCATGAGATCTACATGCATTGCTTCCATTTATATGCAGATCTCATGCATATTCATTGTGGATATCCTGAAAACCTGACTGACCTTGGGGTCCCAGACAGGGGTGGCTCTATAATGAGGCTGAGTGAGGCGGTGGCCTCAGGTGGCAACTTTTTGGGGGCAGCAAAAAATGCCCCCAAAAAGATTGCCTCACTCTGCCTTCAAAACGAAAACAAAAAAATATATACTCCGGTAGGAGAAGCTGCTGTGCTGCGGCAGAATGAAGTGCCCCACGGCGCCCCGTCACCCCGGAAGAGCCTGACATTCCATTTTCCCTTATGCCGGCTCAGCTTTGCATAGCCGTGAAGGGAGAGTGTTTCCCTTTCCTGCAGCTCTGTTAAAGTTGAGCCCGCTGGCGCATTTCCTGTCAGGCTCTTCCGGGGCGGCAAGGGGGCCACTGGGCATTTCATTCCGCTGCTGCGCAGCGGCAGCAGCTTCTCCGATCAGGGTTTGTAGGTGTTTGTTTTTGTTTTCTTTAAATTTCCCTTGAGATGGGATGGGCTGGGCGAGGGGAGGGTAGCACTGGAAATAGTAATGGGCTGATGGGGGGGGGGGGCTAGGACTGGAAATGAGCTGATTGGGGGGGAGTTAGAACTGGATATGGGCTGATTAGGAGGGGCTAGGATAGGAAATCGGCTGATTGGGGGATAGGACTGGTAATTGGGCTGATGGGGGGGGGGGAGGGGTTAGGACTGGAGTGGGCTGGGCTGATGGGAGGAGAGTGCTCTTGGCCCTGAAAGAAAACTAGAGGACAGCTACAAATGGGCTGATACAGGGGGATGGGAGAATAGGACTGGAAGGGAGCAGATACTGAGAGTGTCTGCCGGGGAAGGAGGGGGCAGTAAGGGAGCTGACACGGGAGAAGGAGGGGGGCTGGAAGGGAGCTGACACTTGGGGATGGGAGTGGTAGGTGGCTGGGTAATGGGGAGGATGCTGGAAGGGAGCTGACATGTGCGAATGGCACTGGAAGGGGGATGGACAAGAGGGTAGGGTAGGGTGGCTGGAAGGGAGCTTACTTGGTGGGGGGGTGGCACTGAGAGTGGACTTGAGCTGATACCTGGAATGGTATTTGGACTAGAAGGGGCTTAACAGTGGGGAAGGAGAGGGAATGGATATCAGTGTCAGTCGTAGGAATGCAAGGTGGTTGACATTGGAAGGTACTGGGAGTGGAGGACTGGAAAGGGGCTGATACTGGGGAGGGTTACTGGAACTGGAAATGGGCTGATTGGAAGGAAGTGAAGAAAACAAAAGAAGAGATAAGAAATGACAGATGGACCACAGAAAGAGCTATGAGAAGATAGGAAAGCAGAAGCCTCAGATTGGGACCAGCATGATCAGAGAAGAAAATGCTCAGACAACAAAAGTAGAAAATTTTTATTTTTAGTAAATGGACTTTGTGCTATCTTTATATTTTACACAGTATGGGGGAACTGCATCTCTTATCTGATGTTGCACTGTATGCGGAGTCTGTGTCTTGAGGTTTCAGTTTAAATTTTGTCTACATATTTTAATTTTTTCTTTAGATTGTGGTTACTTATTCTATACTTGGTGAGGGTCTGTGTGAATGAGGCCAGGTGTTTGTTTATTTAAAACTTTATATACCACCCTTAAAAAAAGTACCTAGGCGGTTTACAATCAGGATAAAATTCCAGAACTTAAAGGATGCTGCAGAAAAGAAAAGTGTCAATAAAACCTCTAAAAGGAAAGGAAAGAATAAAGACAGTGGATAGAGAGAAAATGAGTGGGACAATAGGTAGCAGTTAAAATGGGAAGAGACCACCAATGGGAAGGGGGATAGAAGGGTGCTGGGGAAAGTTTATTTTACTTTATTACTTGGGAGAGAAAGAGGAGGGGGGGTTGAAAGCTGCGTAGAAAAGATGTGTTTTCAGTTGTGATTTGAAGGATTTGAGAGGTTTCTAATCAAAGGGTGGAGGGGAGCGAGTTATAGAGTCTTGGGCCAAGGAAGAAGAGAGCTGAGGACTGGGTGGATTCTAGGTGAGCCTGGGATGGGGAGGGGAGGAACATGCAGTTGATGTGGATGGATCGGAGGGAACAGTGAGGGGTGTGGAGGCGGACCTAGTCGGCAAGGTAAAGAGGAATACCATTGTGGATAGCTCTGTGTACAAAGATAAGGATTTTAAACTGTATTCGATAGGTGATGGGGAGCCAGTGTTGGTGCAGAAGAAGGGGTGTGACATGGTCGAAGCAGGATGCATGAGAGGATGCAGACAGCAGTGTTTTGAATGCGTTGAAGACGAGAAAGGTGTTCTGTTAACGTGTAGTTTGTACATAAAGATCTGTACTGTACTGTTGTAATTTAACTTGTTCAGCTTTTCAAATAGATATATGGCTGTTCCAGGGCCCACTGTAGTATTTACAGTGATGCTTTCTTTTGGATGGGCTCCTTATGTGAGTTTTGGAAGTTTGTGCTGATATGGTATGGTAGGTTTGCATTTTGTTGTAGGGTTTTGTATTCGTTCACAATATGCCTGGTTTTGGAGAATGGTTTAGTGAGATGATCAGAATCAGATTTTTTAATTTTTTTTTAAATATTGAGTTCTGTGGGTGAATGTCGTGATTCTGCTCTGCACCCACTGTGGATGCAAAATATTTTGAAAAAGAAAGCAAGAACCATAACGTAGTTTATTATAACAAAATAAAGATGAGTTTTATAATTGAGTTTTATAAACTATGCTGTTGCTTCTCGCTCTTTTTTTAGCTCCTTGGTGTGCAGACATCTTGCATTTCCTCCATATAATCTAATCGGCTTTTTGGCTTGGTTCAGTCCTTAACTGGAGTTCTGAAAAAGCCCCACTCCCCTCTACGGGGGAGGGGGGGGCTCCATCTCATCCTTCGCCTCAGGCAGCAGATTGCCTTGAGCTGCCCCTGGTCCCAGAGGACTGGGTTGAGAACCACTGGGCTAAACAATTGAGGCAAGTGTGTGAGGAAAGGTTGGTAGAGCGCATCTGTGCAGAATGAGTAGGATATCATAGGCATATGCTGAAATGTCAAGTTTCTGAATGAGGAGGACCAGAGGGGAAGAGACACTAAATAGGAAGAGTCAGGACTGAGGGTGGGACAACAGTGGAGGGGATAACTAACAGAAGGATTGGCCAGAAAAAAGAACCAAACCAGCGAAGGACAATGTCATCTAGGTGAGAGGACAAAATGGAATGATTAACCCTATCAAAAGCTAAGAGAAATGAAGGGAAATGCAGCCTTTAACAGATTTGTGGACTTCACTGAGGAGAGAATAAAATAGTTTCTGTATTGTGACCAGCCCTGAAATCGGCTTGACTAGGATGCAGTTAGTGTTCAGGTGGCAACAAGCTGGGAGAAGATGAGTTGTGTTCCTAGGATTTTGGCTAGGTTGGATACAGGTCTGTGGTTGGAAAATGGTGGTATCGAGTGAGGGGTTTTTGAGAATGGGGTGAATAAGGGTGCTCTTCCAAGCTTGGGGGGGGGGGGGAAATACTGGAGGACAAGCTATTGGGCTACCCCATACGTCTTGCTCATTCTCCTGCTTTGTCAGCCAGAAGGAATGTGATCAAGAGGTGGAGACTTTGAGAGCAGTGAGAGATGGGATTGAAGGAACCCCTGGTATGGGGAAGAAACAGATGATGGGCACATCAGACTCGTGTGTAAGGGACAGGGGAGGTAGGGAAGCAGGAAAGGCAGAGTGAAGTCTGGTCTTGTCAAGGAAAGACTGGGCAAACAAATCAGGACGTGGTATGGAATCTGGGGAAGGGACAGTGGATCGGTCAACTGAATGAAAACAATAAAACAAGAACCGCTTTGACCCGGTGAAAAGCTGAATATAAATGCAGCTAAATAAAATAAAATATGTCCTTGAACTAGAGGAAGAACCAATGGAGTTGGAGTAATTTTTTATTTTTTTGGCAGAAGAAATCATGGATTTGTAGAGATGGCAAGGGAATTGGTAGTGTGCTGCTTGTGCCAGCTGCATTCAGCACAGCGCAGGTAGGATCGTAGGAGATATCGTCCTGGATGGTACCAGAGCTGCTGGTGTGCATTTCTGAGAGCATTCTGGGCGGGGGGCGGGGCGATGTGATCGAGAGAAGATCAGGGTTGAATGTCAAGATGACCTAAATGTCTGCAGAGGGAATATAAGCCAGCTGGAAGGATGGAATCAGAAGGAGAGAAGTTGGCCAGTGTATCAAGAGTTGAATCTCGGTGCTAAAGCACCTTTAGGAACAGATGAAGGCGTTCTCTGAGTGGAGATTGGAGTAAAGGAGGGAGGGAAAGAAAACAAAGGTGATCTGCCCAAGGAAGTGGGAGGCTGGAGAGAAGGGATGGAGGGGAGGAGACACTTTGGTAAAGGGTATGACCAGCTGCATGAATAGGGAAACTGATGGTGCAAGATGCAAATCCAGAAGGTGCAAGTGGAATACATTTATTTTTTTTTTTTGTTACGAGCCTTGAGGGGCTTGTCAAAATAAACATTGAAATCCCCTAGAATGTAGAGGATGAAAATAGACCAGCTTCAGAGATGGTGAGAAGAGTCCCCCCTAGGGCAGAGTTAAGAGCAGGAGGACATGAGTGTAGCTGAACCAGGAGAGATTCAGGGTAGCCAAGAATGGGAGACAGCTCTGAGAGCAAACGTGGCACACTGGAGAGCCAGCTCCCCCCCCCCAATCCTCCCGTGGTGACCAGTGGAAAGGGCAGCGAAGCCTTCTAGCAGTAGAGCGCAGGGTCCTCCCCTTCCTTAAGCCATATTCCTGTCAGAAAGAGAATCGCCAAAGAATATTGGGAGATGAGGGAGACGCTGAATGTGGAGGAGAGACTGAGAAAGAGAAATGGGAGAATTTCTTAAAGGCTGGTGAGGGAGAGAGTGAATGGTAAGACTGTTAAGGGTTGAAACATGGTAGGTAGATACTATACAGGCCTCAATTCCCTTTTATTGCAAGTGACGCTGAATTGATAGGAGTACATCAAAGAAAGTTTAAAGATGATCAGATTAAAAGAAGTAAAAAAGGCAAAAGTAGAATGACTGAAGACCCCAGAAAGCAAAAGCAAGTTTAATGGAAGACGGAAAGCAAAAACCAGAAACTGGGACCAGACGACAAATGTAGAATTTTCAATTTAATGTTTGGAATATGAGGTCTGTCTCAAGTGATGAGAATGAACTTACATACAATTAGTTTATACCCTTCAAAATGGGCTCCTTGTGATTGAATGCATCTATTCCAGCATTGCTGTCGCTTTTCATAGCAGTGGAGGAAGTCGTCACTTGAGATGTTGTTCAAAGCCCTCGCTGCAGCTGACTGGACATTTTCAACTGTCTCAAAATGATGTCCTTTGAGGTGGGTTTTGAACTTGGGTAATAAAAAGAAATCGCCACCCACCGTACAGCCCTGACTTGGCTCCATGCAAAGTGTTGTGATATCATTTTGAGCCAAAAATTCCCTCACAGTGAATGATGTGTAACTTGGCGCATTGTCGTGGTGAAGGAACCACGTGTTTGCAATTTCACGGCGGATATGCACAACTCTGTTTCTGAAACGCTCGAGTACCTGTAGGTAAAATGTTTGATTCGCAGTCTGTCCTTGTGAACAACTCCCTTTGAATAAAAAAAAAAGATGAGCATGGATTTCGCTCTTGATTTTGCTCATTCGGGTCGTTTTTGGTTGAGGTGACTGGGAAGTGTGCCACTCTGAACTGTCTTTTGGTTGTGGGATCATACTCGAACCCAAGTTTCATCTCTGGTTATCACTTGCTGCAGAGAGTTGGGCTCACTTGTCACATGATCCAAGAGTTCCTGAGAAACCAACACACGATTGTCCTTTTGTTCATTGGACAAATTCTTTGGGACCAGTTTTGCACAAATTTTTCTTAAGTGCAGATCTTCCCTAATGATCCGGTGGTTGTCCATTTTCAGTAGTCCTACCTCCTCTGCAATGAACTGCACATTCAAATGTTGGTCTCTATTAAGAACAGCCCTCACACGAGCCACATTGTTCTCAGTTCTTGAAGTTGAAGGATGCCCTGCGTGCTGTTCATCCTCAATGCTCTCCCTTTCATCCTTGAAGTCTTTTGCCACCTGAAGACTTGGGCTGAAGACAAATCCATATCCCCATAAGCTGTCCTCAACTGCAATGTTTCGGAACCAGATTTTCCAAGTTTCGTGCAGAACTTGATCATGTAACACTGCTCCAGACTTCTCTGTATCTTCGCCTGTGACAAGAAACAAAAACTACTACGCACTTTGCTAATGTACCGACTGCTACAAAGGTGTGGACTCAACTGAGAAGGTCAAACTGTATATCTGGGTTCCTCCTCCACCTGCCTTGACCCCCCCACACTTTCCTTTCCTGGTCCTTTGCTGTGCAAAAAAATCATTCTCATTACATTTGGGACAGACCTCGTAGGTCATGCTTTGGAACTGACATGCTCGGTTTTTATATTTTGCACAGTACAGGGGCATTTCTTTGTTTTTATGCTGTCTTACTGCATGCAGTGTCTGGTTTCCTAGGATTTCAGTTTAATTTTTGTTTCTATATTTCTATTTCTATTTTTAGTTCAGTTGCACATAAGGGTCATTCACTGTGATGGGAGGGCACATGTTCTGTTAGCTTGGAGTTTTATGTAGGAATCTCTACTGTAGCACTTTGGCTTTTCTGTTTTTTCAAATAGGTGTATGGATGCTCTGAGGCTCTCAGCAATATTTATTATGATTCTCTTTTCTGGGAAGGCTCCTTGTGTGAATTTGAGATCAATGCTGTTTTGGCATGGGTAATGTGTGGGGTTTATAAAAATCATTTAGGAACTATAGGAAGGCTTTTCTTTTTTTTATGATATGCGCAGTAAGGGATTATATTGCTGGTACTGAGATGACACTAGAATTGGAAATTATTTTTGATCAGTTCTATTGAGAAACTGCTTTTGTTTAAAAAAAATAGTGCATTTTTAACACAAATAAAATTAGTTTATTTTTGGGATTATAAATCGTGCTGTGGTTCTCGTGTTTCATTCATTGGTGTATGAGCTCCTTGCATGTCTTTGTTTTTGGCAGAAGAGAAATTTCATTTCATGTCAGTCTAGTGTATGCTGTCAGGAACTGGTATGTGGTGTGGTGGGTTTTGTGGTGTGTGTGTTGGATTTCCAGGCTACTTTAAACTCTTAATTTTTGTTTCATATAAACAACTTTGCAAAGGGCGTGGGTTGTTTAAATTGGCATCATGTTGCTCGCTTTTTCATGGAGCGACCACCTCTGGTTTCAGTAAGGGGGGGGTGGCTTGCTGCTCCCTGAGTAGAGTGCTGAGGCGGCCTTTCCATGTTGGGTGATTGGGGCGGGGGGTTGCTGAACTCTCACCTCCAGGCAGCAGATTGCCTTGAACCACCCCTGGCTGCCAGCATTGAAAGCGCAGGGTTGTTGCGAATCCTTTGCACTTGGAAGGCCCTGCCTGCCATGCCCCTTCTGACAAATGCCTTATACATCAGAAGGAGTGGGTTTGACCAGGCCTTCCAGATACTGCATTTTTGTTTTTAAATTGCTGCTACTGACAAGACTTTGAGACAATGGTAGATGAAGTGGTGGGAAGGGAGAGACGTGATTTAGATATCAGGAGGAAGGGTGTAAAGGTGGAAGCAGATGCTCAACATGGGATGGGACAGAGGGCAATGCTGGTTAAGGGGTCAGGGAGATGGACAGAAAACTAACATGGAATGGTGTAGAGAAGATGCTGGACATGGGAGGGGGCATAGGGGGATGCATTGCTGATGCTGGACATGGAGGGGGGGGGGAGAACAAGGTCTGCTGAATACCTGGGGGTGGATAGTGATGGAAAACAGAGATGCTAGACACCCAGGGGGTGGTAAGGAAGGGAAGATGGGCATTTGGGGGGGAGGGGATAAGGAGAGATGCTTGACCGGGAGGGTGGGGAAGGGGAAATGGATACAGAGCAGAGAGAAGGGATGAAGGTAGGGAGATAGGAGAAGGGGAGTTAGAGGATGGGGAGAGATGGGGGGGAATGGGAGGGCTGGGGTAAGGTACATGGCAGTGTAGTTAAACCCCCCAAAAAACCCTGGACTGAATAAAATCAGTCCATTCTGAAAGATAGAAAGCTGAATGTCAAAGGGTGTAGGGAAGGAAGACAGGAGGTTTGAACCACAAATAGCAGGAATGGGACGTCATCCCCACTATTCATGCAGGCTACAGCCCCCAACTAACTTCCCTGCTGGTTGGGCAGGGAAGAGGCAGCCCGGGGGTGGAGAGTGGGCAGGCAGTAGGTGGATGCCAGCCCTGGATGTCCAGGGCTGGCAAAATGGCCAGGGAAGTTATTCCACCTCCGAGGTGGAATAAGAACATAAGATATACCATACTGGGTCAGACCAAGGTCCATCAAGCCCAGTATTCTGTTTCCAACAGTGGCCAATCTAGGTCATACGTACCTAGCAGTTTCCCCAAGGGACACAGGTTCCACAATGCTTGTATTGGTTCAAGCATTGATATCCTGGGTCCCTTCTTAATAATAATGGTTTATGGACCTTTCCTCCAGGAACTTGTCCAAACCTTTTTTAAACCCAGCTACACTAACAGCCTTTACTACATCCTCCGGTAACAAATTCCAGAGTTTGATTACACGTTGAGTGAAAAAATATTTTCTTTTATTAGTCTTAAATAGCTTACCCTGTAGCTTCATTGCATGTCCCCTAGCCTTTCTATATTCTGATAAGGTAAACAATCGATCTACATTTACCCGTTCCACTCCGTTCATTAATTTATAGACTTCTATCATATCTCCCCTCAGCCGTCTCTTTTCCAAGTTAGAGCCCCAACCTTTTTAGCCTTTCTTCATAGGAGTATCCTTCCATCCCCTTTACCATTTTGGTGGCTCTTCTCTGAACCTTTTCTAAAATCGCTATATCCTTAAGATATGGCGACCAGAATTGCACACAATATTCAAGGTGCGGTCTCACCATGGAACGATATAGAGGCATTATAATATCTTTTGTTTTCCATTCCTTTCCTTATCATACCTAGCATTCTATTTGCTCTCTTGGCCGCCGCTGCACACTGGGCCGAGGGTTTTAACATGGTATCCACAATGACGCCCAAATCTTTTTCCTGGGTGGTGGTTCCTAATGTGGAACCTTGCATCGTGTAACCATAGTTTGGGTTGTTCTTCCCTAGGTGCATAACCTTGCACTTGTCCACATTAAATTTTAATCTGCCATTTTGATGCCCAGTCTTCCAATTTATCAAGATCCTCTTGCACTTTTCCACAATCCTCCTGGGTTTTAACAACTTTAAATAGTTTTGTGTCATCTGCAAATTTGATAACCTCACTCGTTATTCCACTTTCCAGGTCATTTATGAATATGTCAAAAAGCAGCGGACCCAGCACAGATCCCTGGGGTACACCACTATTCACCTTTCTCCATTGGGAAAATTGGCCATTTAGCCCTACCCTCTGCTTTCTTTTAACCAATTCCTGATCCACAATAGTACACTGCCTCCTATCCCATGACTCTTTAGTTTTGCCAAAAGTCTCTCATGAGGGACCTTGTCAAAGGCTTTCTGAAAGTCCATATACACAATATCAACCGACTCACCTTTGTCCACCTGTTTATTCACTCCTTCAAAAAAACATAACAGATTAGTAAGACAAGATCTTCCTTGTCTAAAGCCATGTTGGCTGTCTCCCATTAGGTCGTGACTATCTACATGCTTAGTAATTTTATTCTTTATGGTCGTGTGTGGTGTGTTTGGTTTTTTTTTTTTTAGCAGCTCGGGGTGAGAGGGGGTGGGGCAGGGTTTATTCCTCACAGGAGGCCAGATCGGGTCGGGCTGTGGGGAATAAACTTTCGATTTTGGCGGCTGGCATCGTGCCATTTACATCCCCTGACTGAGTTAGTCGAGCTATGGCTGTACGTGCAGGCTGGAACTGAATCTCTGCTATTCGTGCCTCAGAATAATCCCCATAGTGGGAGATGCTGAATTTAATTTCTGCATTACTATATGGATAGGCAGTGGTGTGGAATAACCTTTTACATTTCAGCTGGCTTTATTTAAAAAACAGGAGAAAAACTTCACCCCGGGTTTGTAAACTGATCTGTGTTCTCTGCACAGCTTTCCAGTTATCGGTCAGTGTATACAGTCCCCTGTTCACTTATTTCTAATCTTTTGTTAACTCATGGGATATGGATAGGGTTGATGCAGTTTTTAAAAATCTTTTTGTATTTCTGATCTTTGCTTTTCAGACATGAAATAATTAATATCAACCTGGTCAACAAACCTGAATGGTTCCTGGAGAAAGCACCACTGGGCCTGGTCCCTGTGCTAGAAACAGAAAAGGGTCAAATCATTTATGAGTCGCCCATCACATCTGAATATCTGGATGAAACTTACCCAGGGAAGAGGCTGACCCCGGCAGACCCTTATGAAAAAGCAAAGCAGAAGATGCTGCTGGAACACTTTTCCAAGGTGCCTGCTAGCAGAGCCGATGCTGGCCTCTTTATATGTTTTTGAAAGGGAAGTGTGTCTTGAATTTTGAAGCTGAGTTTGGGTGCCATTCTGTTTGAATATTTGCATAGCTGGGGGTCATTTGGTGTTCTGCTTTACTTAAGGAAGATAAGATGCCATATTGGGTCGGACCAAGGGTCTATCAAGCCCAGTATCCTGTTCCTGATCGTGTCCCAGTCTAGTCCCAAAACCTCTGGGTTCCCTATCTTATCCAGCAGCTTGGAGACTGAGAAACTCCTCTTTTTGTGACATCATCTGTATATCTCTCCAGTGCCTGCCTCATGCCACCAGGTGCCTCAGTCTCCAAGCAGCTGGCTAGATGGGAGCCCGGGGGTTCTGGGCTCACTGGAGAAACAATTGAGGATCTAGGACAGTTTATATTTTCTTTGAAGTCTTTTGAGTTATTATCAGGATTTGTTTTCTCAATTAGGAATCTGTGACTTTAAAGCTTGTAGCACGCAAGTTTTCTCCCTCTTCCCCCTCTCTCCCTGAGTTCAGTGTTCTTTGCGGGGAATGGGGCCTGCCATCAGAAGTTTTGCCTGGATCGGCAGTGCCGCTGTTCAGCCGGGCAGATTAAATACTTTAAGTTTGTGAGGGGAGTTTAGCCGGCGCCACGCAGAGAGACCTGCCTGCTAGCGCACCTGGCGGTTTCCCGCCGCACGAACCTCTGGCTCTGGAATTTTGGCGGTTGCGGGATGAGAGCTGAGTCCGTTCAGGCCAGGGGCTGCAGATCAGAGGGCAGATGCCGTTGAACGAACCGGACATTATAGTTAACAGCACAGCTTACAAAGGTAAGAGTTTTGGGTGTTCTCCAGCTTGCCTTTGTTGCAGCACGATTTTGGCGCGTTTTCGTTGGTGGGCCTAGCCACGTGGTGGCGGCGCGGTCTCACAGCAGGCTCAACAACTCAATCATTTGGAGAACCCCGGGGTTTCTTTTGCTGGAGCGTTTTTTTTTTTTTTTTTTAAATGGAACAAAGACTAGACATATTTTGTTCGTGGGGCGGTGACGGTTTGCCTGGCCGGCCTGTCAGAAATACTTAGGGGGATCTGCCGGGCTGTCTGTGGTTTTGAGCTTAGTGTTAAAGAGTCTGGTTCCGGAGGGGCGAACCTCCCGAGCTCTTTCTAGACAAGCAGTTAATTATACACAATGCCTTCCAAGCCCCTCTGCGTTGTGTGTGGGGCCAGGAAAGTCACTAGTACAGTGGTCTGCAAGGCCTGTGTGGGGGAGGCTGTGGAGTCGGAGCAGCCTCCAGCACAGTCAGACAGGACCTCGGGGGCTGCGCCTGAGTCCTCGGCTGCTTCCTTACCAAGTTTGGAGCAAGAGGAGCCTGTGGCAGGGCCGTCTTCCGGCTCCGGCATCCCCTCCTCTCAGGTGTTTTTTCCCAGGGAGCTGTCTGCCATTTTTTTGCAGTAGTTTGTGGCCCTGCTGCAGCAGTCCGCATTTAGCAATGTGATGCAACAGAGTCTGGCAGCGGGGCTCGGCGGAGAAAGAAAGCGCCCGGCGTCCCCGCGAGTCCAGACTTCCCTGTCTGGAAGCAAGAAGCCCCGTGACGAAGAGGACTTACCAGATCTTCTGGGGGCCTCGGAGGACCCGTCCTCAGATGAGGAGAGCCACAGTATGGCTTTGGAAGAGGAATTAGAGGGTGAGATTTCGGAGCGAGAAGATCAGGCCAGGGTGGTGAGTCTTCAGAAGAGAGGAGCTACCAGCTCTCATTGTCGAGTCTCTTAAGGCACTCAATATGCCAGCGCCAGGGGCAGCGGAGGATGAAACGCTGGAGGATCCTTTGCTGCAGGTGTTCAGACGGACTCAAAGAGCGTTCCCTGTCCATAGAGTATTTTGAGAGATGATTCAGGAGGAGTGGAACGTCCAGGAAGCCCCGTTGAAAGGTTCTCGAGTTATGAGCAGGTACAAGAGGGGCAACCGAGTCCATTGGCAGAAGAGGCCTCGCGGTTAGAATCAGGGGCAGCCTATCTAGCCAATATTCAATATGACCTTATGCGAGGTCTATCCAAAAGTATGGCGTTGGCGGTGGCAGCCCGGCAGTACTTATGGTTGCGCAATTGGGCAGCGGATAGCTCCTCTAAGACTAGATTAAGTAAGCTGCCTTTTAAGGGCCGTCTGCTGTTCGGTGAGGATTTAGACAAGCTAGTTAAGGATCTCAGAGTCTAAAGGCGGGAGGTTACCGGAGGATAAGCCCAAGTCATCTCGGGGGGGGGGGGGTCCCAGGAGGTCAGGGGCAGTTTCAAGATTTCCACCGGTTTCGTTCCCAAAGATTCGCCTCAGGCCACAGGGGTCGTTTTCCCTATAGAAACCAGGGGTTTCGAGGGTTCAGGGGAGCAGAAAGGGGTTTAGGATCCGCTTCCTCCTTTAATTTCAAGAAATCACAATGAGATGTGGAGGGCCCAGTCATCCCTCGTTCCCGTGGGGGGACGTTTGCAGGAGTTTTATCCTGCCTGGGCCCAAATTACATTAGATCAGTGGGTGCTAGAAGTCAGTCAGGAGGGTTACGCCCTGGAGTTCTTGCATCCAGTACGAGAGGCTTTTGTGCAGTCCCCCGGAAAGTCAGTCGCAAAGTGTGTGGCCCTACGGGAGACTGTTCAAAGATTATTGGACCTCAGGGCAATAGTTCCCGTCCCCTCAGACCAGTACGGCTGTGGTCGGTACTCCATCTACTTCATTGTTCCGAAGAAAGACGGGGGAGTTCAGCCCATTCTAGATCTCAAAGAAGTCAATCGGTGCCTACGTGTGTCGCATTTTCACATGGAAACTCTGCGTTCTGTCATAGTAGCGGTGCGGCAAGGGGAGTACCTCACCTCCCTGGACTTGTCGGAGGCGTATCTTCATATTCCTGTACGGCCGGATCATCACAAGTTTCTCAGGTTCGCTGTGCCCTTCGGTCAATATCAGTTCCAAGCATTGCCCTTCGGGCTGGCAACTGCCCCAAGAGTGTTCACCAAAGTGATGGTGGTGGTGGCAGCAGCACTGCGCAAGGAGGGCATCCTCGTTCACCCTTACCTAGACGATTGGTTGATTCGAGCCGAGAGCGAGAGGGTCATGGCCCAAGCGGTACGATTCTTGGAAGGTCTCGGGTGGATAGTCAATATGACAAAGTCAATTGCGGCCTTCCCAGAATCTGGAATACCTGGGGGCCCGCTTCGACATGAGGATTGGAAGGGTGATCCTCACGGAGCAGCGCTCGCAGGGCTTGCAAAGTATGGTGGAGAGATTCCTAAAGCTCAAGTCCCCCTTGGCATGGCATTACCTGCAGTTGCTGGACACCATGGCGGCTTCGATAGAGACGGTGTCGTGGGCGAGAGCTCACATGAGACCCTTGCAAAGGGCATTGCTTCGCCGCTGGTCACATCAGCTACATCCCCTGACCCGGAAACTAGTCTGCCCAGAGGAGACACGTCAGGCCCTGCTCTGGTGGTTGGTTCCAGAATCGCTGGAGCGGGGGAAGACCTTGGAGGCACCAGATTGGGTAGCAGTGATGAGACGCCAGCTTGTTGGGCTGGGGTGCTCATTGTCAAGGCAGCTTCGTGCAGGGCACTTGGAATTCGCAGGAGAAGCAGTGGACGATCAATCGCTTAGAATTAAGAGCGGTACACCTAGCTTTACTGGAGTTTCGGCAGATCCTAGCAGGAAAGGCAGTGAGTGTTGTCGGACAATGCGACGGTGGTTGCCTTTGTCAACAAGCAGGGGGGCACCAGCAGCGTGTCCCTAGAAGCCAAAGTCCTGGGTGGAAGCAAACCTCTTAGACCTGTCAGCAGCTCATGTAGCAGGGGTAGACAATGTGGAAGCCGACTTCCTCAGCCGGGTGCTGGTAGATCCAGGGGAGTGGGTCCTACATCCCGAGGTGTTCGAAATGCTTGCTCGCAGGTGGGGGACGCCGGTCATGGATCTCATGGCGACCCTCGCCCCAATGAAGTGCAGTCGCTTCTTCAGCAGGCGCAGGGAGCGGATGTCCGAAGGCTTAGATGCCCTTCTTCAGACCTGGCCGGAGGGGCAGCTGCTTTGTCTTTCCTCCGTGGGTTCTGATAGGAAGGATCCTGCAAAGGGTGGAGAAGTTCAGGGGTCACGTAATTCTGATAGCGCCGGACTGGCTGCGGCGTCCCTGGTACGGAGACCTGGTGAGGTTACTGGTGGCTAAGCCCTGGTGTCTTCCCTTCCGGGCAGACTTGCTATCTCAAGGTCCCCTGTTCATGCCTCACGTGGATCGGTTCTCGCTTACGGCTTGGCTCTTGAGAGGCGAGGCTGATTTCTCGAGGATACTCGTCGGCTGTCATCTCTACCTTGTTTAAAGTCCAGGAGGCGTTCTACTTCTCTAGCGTATGTGCGGGTCTGGAGGATCTTTGAAGCGTGGTGCGCGGAAAGGAAGTTTGAGGCTCTGAAGGCTTCTCTCCCCCAGATCCTGGAATTTTTGCAGAATGACTTCGACAAGGGGCTCGCTGCGGCATTGTTATGGGTTCAGGTAGCCACCTTGTCTTGTTAAAGAGGCAGGTTGGCGGGTCAGTCGCTTGGAGAGCAGCGATATGTAAAAAGGTTTCTAAGGGCAGTGTCGCTTGCTAGACCTCCGTCTCAGCTGGTTTTTCCCAAATGGCATCTTCCCTTTGTGTTGGAGGCGTTAGAACAGGAGCCTTTTGAACCATTGGCCCGTGCGTCGCTCAAGGATCTTAAGTTGAAAGTGGTATTTTTGGTGGCTGTCTGCTCGGCTAGATGAGTGTCAGAGCTGCAAGCACTCTCCTGTAGGGAGCCCTTTCTATCTTTCTTGGCCTCTAAGGTCGTGTTGAGGTCAGTGCCGGCTTTTCACCCTAAGGTGCTCTCAGCGTTTTCATGTCAAAGTTTCTTGCCGGTTTATGCCGGGGGCACGGATTCCCCTTCGTCGAAAGTTGCATCTATTTGGATGCCTGTCGGGCATTGAAGTATCTCAGGCGGACGGCGGTTTTTCGGAAGTCCGACAGACTCTTTGTTTTCGCGGGGCAAAGGAAGGGGGAAGCGGCATCAAAGGCATCCATTGCACGCTGGATCAAAGAAGCCATTGCGTTGGCTTATGTGTTGGGTGGTAAGGTAGTGCCGGAAGGGTTGAGGGCACATTCCACGCGAGCACAGGCAACTTCCTGGGCGGAAGTACGGATGGTGTCGCCGGTGGAGATTTTGTAGAGCGGCGACATGGTCATCTTTTGAACTCCTTCGTTAAGCACTATCGGCTGGATGTGCAAAGGGCGGAGGAGACCTCGTTTGGCTCAGCAGTCCTGCAGGCTGCTTTGCCGGGACCCTCCCGTGCTTAAATTTCTACACTGCTCTGGTACGGACCCAGAGGTTTCAGGACTAGACTGGGACACGATCAAGAAGATGAAATTAGACTGTTCCTGGAGTGGAACCAATTAGCAGGTAAATCTAGTCACATATATCCCTCCCAGCATCCCTTGGCAAACAAAAGTCTGGACTAGGTCCGTAGGGCACAGGTAAGATATTTTTCCTTTTGGTTTTTGCCAAGTTAAAAAAAAAAAAGAGAATTAAAAGGGAGGGGGTGGAAAAAGGCTAATAGCAAAGGCTACTCGCATCAGTTGTCTGTGTTGGCTAACCTTCTTTTCGGTTGGCAGAGTGCCTGGCCTGTTCAAGTTTTCTAGTCACAGTAAGGACGGAGTTGTTATCCTCTGTCACAGTTACTATGTTACTGTAGTTCTGTTTGCTTTAGTTTGGTTGGATAGATACTTACTTGTTTCTCTGAGTCTGCTTTGTCAATAGGTTACTGGTGGCATGAGGCGGGCACCGGAGAGATATACTGATGTCACAAAAAGAGGAGTTTCTCAGTCTCCAAGCTGCTGGATAAGATGGGGAACCCAGAGGTTTTGGGACTAGACTGGTTCCACTCCAGGAACAACAATTAGCAGGTAAGTCTAATTTCATCTTTCTAGCAGTGGCCATTCCAGTTCTCATGTACCTGTCAGGTTCCTAAAGCTATACACATCCCAAGTCGCTTGTCCTAGGGGTAAGCAGTGGA
Organism: Ichthyophis bannanicus; assembly: GCA_033557465.1. NCBI lineage: Eukaryota > Metazoa > Chordata > Amphibia > Gymnophiona > Ichthyophiidae > Ichthyophis > Ichthyophis bannanicus. The sequence continues at coordinate 945,573,276 of CM066034.1, forward strand.
TTTCCCTGGTCCTCTTTAATAGTGTTTATAAACTTGTCTTCCAGGAACTTGTCTAAACCTGTTTGGAGCCCAGCTACACTAACAGCTTTTACTATATTTTCTGGTAACAAATTCCAGAGTTTGATTACACGTTGAATAAAAAAAAACCTATTTCCTTTGATTAGTCTTAAATGTGCCACGTAGTAGTTTCATTGTGTGTCCTCTAGCCTTCCTATGTTTTTGAAGAAATAAACAACCAATCTATGTTTACTCTGAAGACTAGAATTGGAGCAGAGAATATTTCACTCGGTACTAGTAGGTATGTTACAATCTAGAACTACAAAATCGAAGGAAATTCTATGTGCTCCCCATTACATAGGTGCTTACTTCTGCGACAGTAGGTTTTCCTTAAGTATTTTGAGGGAGGATATGATTTTCTTGGAGATGATTCTGCATTCTCAGCCGTTATCCGATAAAGGCCCTTTCATCTGTATAGTTTCACTGTCTTGCTTGGTAATGTCCTGGCCTCCTAATCTTAGTACAGCTCGAAGGGGAGCAGTACAGTCCTCCTGCACGATCTACCCTCTGATCCCTTACAGATCAAACAAGAGAAGCAGCAGCTGACAGTGCCCTGAAGAGATGCCCAGCCGTCCTTCTGTGGGCCAGGGCAGACGGAACATTTGGTTCCTAAATAGTATAGGAACATAAGAACATAAGATATGCCATACTGGGTCAGACCAAGGTCCATCAAGCCCAGTATTCTGTTTCCAACAGTGGCCAATCTAGGTCATACGTACCTAGCAGTTTCCCCAAGGGACACAGGTTCCACAATGCTTGTATTGGTTCAAGCATTGATATCCTGGGTCCCTTCTTAATAATGGTTTATTAACAGAACTAATGCTTCTATTCCCATATCGCTACTTCTCAGTTTTTTCTTTAAAACAAGATTAAAATGGTAGACTTGGGCAGATATTTACTATGTCTCCTGCCTGTTGCAGCCTGATCTGGACAGGGTGCTGGGGGGGGGGGGGGGGGAGGGTGTCCCTTTTCTGTCGTAAAAATTCCCGTTGGTTCCTAAGATTTTTGCAACCATAGTAACATAATAATGACATCAGATAAAGACCAGTATGGTCCATCTAGTCTGCCCATTAGAGAAGTTTATTTTTATTTTATCCTGTTGCTGTAAAGGGATCCACGGTGTCTGTCCCGTGCCATTTTGAATTCTGTCACCGTGTTTGCCCCCTACCTCTTCCATCGGGAGGGCATTCCAAGCATCCACCACCCTTTCAGTGAAAAAGTATTTCCTGACATTGCCTTTCAATTTACCACCTTGCAGCTTCATGTTATGCTCTCTAGTTTTATGGCTTCCCCGTCTTTGGAAGAGGTTTGTTCATTATTTCCCTTTAAGTATTTAAAGGTCTGAATCATATCTCCCCTGTCCCTCCTCTCCTCCAAAGTGTACATATTTAGGTCTTCAAGTATCTTCTCATAAGGCTTCTGATGCAAACTCCAAATCATTTTGGTCGTCTTCCTCTGAACAGTTTCCAGGCTTTTTACATCCTTTGCAAATATTGTATATAGGCTTGCTTTTTAGAATAAGCATTTTACTGCGTGGGTGGAAACTTGAATAAAGAACATTTCCTCAGTGGTAAGGGCAACATCGCTAATGTGTAATCAAACTCTGGAATTTATTACCAGAGGATGTAGTAAAAGCTGTTAGTGTAGCTGGGTTTAAAAAAGGTTTGGACAAGTTCCTGGAGGAAAGGTCCATAAACCATTATTAAAAGGGACCCAGGATATCGCTGCTTGACCCAATACAAGCATTGTGGAACCTGTGTCTTTTGGGGAAACTGCTAGGTACTTATGACCTAGATTGGCCACTGTTACTCTATTTCTTCAGGAAGGGCTTGTTCTAGTTTTGCTAGAGCTCTTGTATGGGTCTTAACATAAGAGAACATGGTACTGCCAGGCCACCTGTGTGTGGAGGCTGTAGAGGTGCTCTTCCCTGTTCACTTCTGTTCTGCAGGAGTTGGAATCTCACATGTGCTCTGTTGCACAACAAGGAATTAACTGACCACAAAGCCTGTAAATGTGGCTGTAACTTTAGTGTTACATCTGAAGGGTGCTCGCCGCAAGCACGGCATGTGGATCCTAATGGGATTTGCAGCCCGGTCTTTGTCTTCATAATCCATGTTTTGTTTTGTTCCCCTTGTGGAGGATTAAAATTCCTTGAAGCAGAGGTTTAAAAACCCCCCATAGTAGCTGGTGATTGAGATGCTGGCTGATCGTTTAATCTGGTGTTCTTGTATGAGAGCTCCAAGATGACCCCACCTTAAACGTTCTCTCAGCTGCAAAGAAAATCCTTTGCCGAGGCCTCCCAGACCTCCCCTCCCTTAGTGATAGAGAAGCAGGCTCAAATAAAACGGCTAGGTTTAGCACAGGAGTGCACTTTAGTGGCGTTTGCTTGTTTGTTTTTTGTGTGTGTGTGTACGAGGCTATTACTTCATATGTTGCCAGAATTTCCATGCACTGACAAGCAGAACAAATTAGTATGATTCTTAGTGCAAAATGTATGCTAATAAGCTGCATACAAAACTACTTCTGGTACAAACTGCACTTTGTGGGTTTTTATTTCCCTGATTAACACTGGAGGTGATCTAGGTTAATGGAATTTAATTTTTCTAAGAGGTTCAGTGGCAAGCTGCTGGCGTCAGGGGCCCCTGGAGATTGTATGTCTAATTTTGGATCCCCTGGACACCTGGCTGGGATCAGAGTACCCAATGCATCTGTTCCCAAGTGATCCTCTACGGCCTAGCTTTCTAGCCAGGGAAGCGTGGTACTGCCTGACCTATTAGAAAATGGCAGGATGCCGCTGTGGCCAAAAGGAGCAGACAGACATTTTCCTGTTTAAAAGTATTATGGAGCCTGCAAAAGCTCTCCAGTCTCAGAACATGCTTGCCTGGTGGATGGGGAAGAAGGGGCAGACCAACAGGGTCGTCAACATAAGACTTGCCATAATGGGTCAGTCCAAAGGTCCACTAGCCCAGCATCCTGTTTCCAACAGTGGCTAATCCAGGTCACTGATACTTGTCAGGACCCCAAAAGTAGCTAGACTTTATACTGCTTACCTCCAGGGTTAAGCTGTTCCCCCCCCCCCCCCCTGCAATTGTGCTAATGGCTTTTACTGCATCCTCTGACAACAAATTCCAGAGTTATGCATCGAGTAAAGGTTTCTCAGTTTTGTGTGTTAATTTACTGGAACTTCATGGCTTATCCCCTAGTCTTTGTACTTTTTTAAAGGGTAAACAGACTCATATTTATCTGGTCACACCATCTTATAGACCTCGCATCTCCCCTCAACCATCTCTTCTAACTAAGGAATAGTTCTAACAAATCCAAAACCCTCATCCTTGCACCATCGTCTCATCCACGCATTGAGATGTTTAGGTCCTGTGTGGAACAGGAAATATTTCAACTTCCTACCTAAAAGCCTAAATTTAGCCTCCGGAACCTCCCTAGCACATTTTCCTATGTCATTGGTACCGACATGTACCAAGACAGCAGACTCCTCCCCATCACTATCAAAGACCTTCTCTAGGTGGCAGGTGAGTTCTGCTACCTTTGCACCAGGCAGGCATTTTACCAGGCGATCCTCAAAATCCACCAGCCACCCAGCTATCTACACGCCTTATGATCGAATCAACCCTTCCCTCCTGTGCACATGGCCCTGGAGAAACTTCCTCGATGCGAGAGTTTTACATCACCTGGAAGACAGGTCCTAGCTACAGGATCACTTCCTGCCACACCAGGATGGTGCTGTCTTGTCACGTGACTTCAGGACTATATCCCTGTAGGTCTCGCCTATGTACCTCTGTCTTCCTTATGTTCTCCAAGTCTGCTTCCTACATTCATGATTGAGTGGGCTACACTTTCTGTGCTTCATCTGGGCGGGGAGGAGGGGGGAGGCACCTTCATCTGTGCTCAAACTCATTAACTTTAAGCAGTTAACAATTCCCCTCAATATCACATCCTCCCAAGTCTGACACATCACTTATTGGACCTCCCCCACCCCACCCCACCCTTTCCCGCTCCCACTGGATAACAAGTTCTTTCAAGGGGGCCCAAAGCTGCTCATAGCATCCATATGTACCTTTTCATAAGCGCTATCCCTCTTTCCGTCTCCATAATGCCTGCCAGTTTCTTGGACCACTCTAGCAACATTGGGGTGGACTCATTCTTCCACTTGACTGCAGTCGAAAGCCTCACTGCTAGGAAAAACATTGGCCAGGCACTTCCTGTTCAAACAAACCTCCAGTGGTCCTTCACCATACCCTAGTAGCATAACTGCCAGGTCCAGAGACAAAGGCCATCCCATAACCTTTTTTGCCATGGCCAGTATCCCTTCCCAGAACTTTCGCACCTCTTTGCTTTCCCATACCATGTGCAGCAGGGTCCCCCTTTCTCCGCAACCCTGCCAACAAGTATCCGAATAGGACAATTTCATGGCATGAAGCCGACAAGGAGAGACATCCAAAACAGACACTTATATTGTGTGTTCACGTGCGCTAGACAGTTATCTGCTGGGTGTTTTTTCCATACCCCCTCCCACTGCACCTCAGACCAGCTCCTTCCCAGATCCCTGGCCCATTTGTCTTGAAACCCATGGGGTCTTTGTGTCACATTTCTGAAGGATCTGATATAATTGAGCAACTGCTCCTTGCTACTTTTGGGGCTTCATAAAAAAGGCCTCTAATGGATGTGGAGGGCATAAATACCAACCCCAATGGGATACCAAAAAAGGTTCTGTATTTATTTATTTATTTATGTAATCAGTTTTATATACCACCTTATCCTTCAATCAAAGTGGTCAACAAGACAACAGAGGGACTACATCGAGGGGGGGGGGAGACAACAAGATAGTACATTACATTAAATTATACATAAACTACAGCAAAATTACATTTCATAATTCATTACAATTTCATTAAACAAATAACTGCAATGTAACAATGTTAAAAATATTTAAACATTATAGGAAAATTGAAATTCAAAGGGTTAAAACATTTTTGTTCTATTGGAATTAGATTAATTGCCATATGCTTCAATAAATAGGTACGTTTTAAGGGACTTTCAAAAATCTTTGATATCATACTTATTTCTTAAATCACTAGGAATAGAATTCCATAGTTGGGCTTTCTCCTTTATGGCACCACTATTAGATGTCATTTGTTTGGATCTATTAAACTTTAAGTGGGAATTCCTGGACATCTCCGCCGCCTTTGACTCTGTGAATCATGACATACTTCTACAACGCCTGAAGGAAAAGGGGATTCAAGACACAGCACTTGAATGGTGTAAATCCTACCTATCCAACAGGTGGCAACAAGTAAAAACAGGTCATACATCCTCGGAACCATTCCTGCAGTCTCAGGGGGTACCTCAAGGATCGTCCTTATCGGCATTAATGTTCAATATATATATGCAGCCGATATGTGATTTGATCCGATCTTTCAAAGTACGATGCCTGGCTTACGCAGACGACATCCTCCTCTACATGCCGTTCAAAATTGACCAACCGATGTTCTCCCCAATAATCAATTGTTTCGGAGCTGTAGCTGATTGGCTGCTGACACAAAACCTTCGGATCAATCATAGTAAAACTGATGTCCTTTTTGTTACGAAGAACCGTAAATTCACACCCCCCCCATCGCTACTTGTCAACAATGTAGAATTGAAGTCCAAACCTACAATCAGATATCTTGGCATCACATTGGACCAGCACCTAGATATGACCACACATGTGAAGAACGTTACAAAGTCTATATATCACAAGATCAAAACGTTACGTCACCTCCGCCCCCTACTGGAATCCAGTGACTACCGGACAACCTTTCAGGCATTAGTCCTCCCACACCTGGACTTTGCGAATATCGTCCTGCACGGCCTGCCTCAATCAACTTTAAATACGCTCCGCCTAGCTATGAATGCCGCCGCAAGAGTTCTCTGGATCATCAAGAACTGACCACATAACACCAATCATGAAAAATCTGCATTGGCTGCCGTTACACGCCAGACTCCAATATAAGTCACTAGTCCTTACTTTCAAAGCCCTGAATAACTACCCACCTACACCGATTAGCAAACTAATCCACAGCACCCTGGAAAACAGAGACAGGAGATCCACTTCAATGAACACCTTAATAGTCCCCAAGATGATGACGTCATGTACTAAGACCACTTCCAACAGGGCTTTCTCTATATTCGCTCCCCTAAATTGGAATGCCCTTCCACATGAAATCCGTGGCATCAAAAGCTTAATCCTATTCCGTAAAGCTCTGAAACACCACCTATTCACAATATACTACCCTGACACCCACACATCGGGTAAACTTCCCTCATGTCTCAGCTACCATAGCACCTTATTACAACCAGAAAATGGTTAGACTATACTACTGCCCACCCACCACTTTTACGCCTGTCCCTCCCTCACGAAATGAAGATGATACCAAATTGGCTTAGAATATTGGTGACAATACTAATTTAACCTGTAAATAGTTACCCTGTAAATAGTTACCCCGGTTATCCTATGTTTTTTTTCCCTGTTCTATGTAAAACTCAATGTTGCTTGTATGCATTGTAGTATGTTTTGTTCGATGTACACCGCGCTGATTGTAATAGCGCGGTATAGAAGAAATGTTAAATAAATAAGTCTGTTAGTAGGCTGTGAGAATCTGGGCCTTGAGCCTATCTCTTTAGAACTATTATTTCTATCTGGAACAAGGAGAAAAAATGTGGCGAACTGCGACACTTTTTTCCAATATCTCACCCCTCATTAAGTACCCATTTTCACCCATGAAGTCCAACATACGTTCCATAGCATTCACTTTCATCCATCTAAACTTTCCCGGGTCCATCTGATATGGGGGGAACAGATCCCCCTGGGTCATATATGCCAATCAAGAGCTGCCTGCATCGAAGGCTATTTTCTCTATAATCTTCTGCCAACCATCCATCGTGGATCTCACTATGGGATGTGACCTTATCCTATCCCCCCTCAATAGTGAAGCCAAAAAAGGCAACACCCCCAAACTTGACAGTCCTACTTGGGCTGCTTCTATGGGGATCCAATGTTGATGTGGGTGCGCTCTCCACCAATAGTAGACTAACCTTATCTGCACACCCAGTAGTATAGATCATCAGGGACCTCAAATTGACTCTCGCCCATTTCCTATTCCAAATAAAGATTGCTATCGTTCTATTCAAATCCTTAAAATAGGCATCTGGTATTTTGCAAGGCAACATAAGATATGCCATACTGGGTCAGACGAAGGTCCATCAAGCCCAGTATCCTGTTTCCAACAGGGGCCAATCTAGGTGATACATACCTAGCAGTTTCCCCAAAAGACACAGGTTCCACAATGCTTGTATTGGGTCAAGCATTGATATCCTGGGTCGCTTTTTAATAATGGTTTATGGACCATTCCTCCTGGAACTTGTCCAAACCTTTTTTAAACCCAGCTACACTCAGACTTTACTGCATCTTCTGGTAACAAATTCCAGTGTTTGATTACACGAGTGAAAAAATAGTTTACCCTGTAGCTTCATTGCATGTTTACCTTATCAGAATATAGAAAGACTAGGACAATCGATCTACGTTTACCCATTCCACTCCGTTCATTAATTTATAGACTTCTATCATATCTCCCCTCAGCTGTCTCTTTTCCAGGTTAAAGAGCCCTAACCTTTTTAGCCTTTCTTTATAGGAGTATCCTTCCATCCCCTTTACCATTTTGGTGGCTCTTCTCTGAACCTTTTCTAATAACGCTATATCTTTTTATACGGATACGGCGACCAGACTTGCACATAATATTCAAGGTGCAGTCTCACCATGGAATGACATAGAGGCATTATAATATCTTTTGTTTTATTTTCCATTCCTTTCTATTTGCTCTCTTGGCCGCCGCTGCACACTGGGCCAAGGGTTTTAACATGTTATCCACAATAACGCCTGAATCTTTTTCCTGCGTGGTGGTTCCTAATGTGGAACCTTGCATCATGTAACCATAGTTTGGGTTGTTCTTCCCTAGGTGCATAACTTTGCACTTGTCCACATTTAAATTTCATCTGCCATTGTGATGCCCAGTCTTCCAATTTATCAAGATCCTCTTGCAATTTTCCACAATCCTTTTGGGTTTTAACAACTCTAAATAGTTTTGTGTCATCTGACTTCTAGCATTTGCATACAGGCATTTTAGAGACTGTATTTTATTCATATTAATCTGGCTACACAGGTCTGCGACTAAAAAGCTGTTTGATTATTTTCATCTAATTTCCATGTATTTTGGTGTGCTGAAAGCAAATAAAATATTGAAAAAACTCCTAGACGTCATGATTTGCCACAACATGCAAGATTGTCTTCAAATTTTATCAAATTTTTTTTCAAATTACTATTAATTCACAAAAGTGCATTTAAGATATAAAATGCCAAAAAAACCTTAAAGGGGTTGTCAGAGTTATGTAAAAAAAAAATATAGCACTGTAAATCTAATGGTCAGCAATATATACATAAGCTAAGCAAGTTTTAAGTCCGTGCTTCTAATGGTAGAAGGGGTTAATCTTTCCTGAAGAATCCAGTGGGAGGGAGACACAGGGCAGATAGCAGCAGCTCCGGTCAGTGCAGGGGGGCGTGGCCAGAACTGTGACGTCTCGTGTACAGACAGAGCTGCTCTCTCCTGCATGCCACACTTGTGCACGAAGCATCATCAGGTTCTTGGTTCTAGGCTGTTCACACTTTTTCATTGCAATTCATGTTAGCTTGTCATTCTTCAACCATTATGTTATGGCTCTGCGAAAGTGTATTAATTCGCCAGACAGTTTGTTTTATCTGTGGTGAATATACAGTGTTGAAGCAACAGCAGAATATTATAGACTTTGTGAAAAAAGTATACTTTGCATACTTTGGACTAAAAATTGGAGATCAAGATAAAGTCTGGGCGCCTCAAAGTGTGCAAACGGTATGTTGAGGCCCTCCGAAACTGGTTCAAGGGTAAGAAAAAATCTTTCCGTTATGGGATTCCTATGGTATGGCGAGAGCAAAAGAACCATAGTGATGACTGTTACTTTTGTTCATGCGATGTGAAAGGGTTTAATTCCAAATGGAAGCATTCCATTTCATACCCCAATCTTCACTCGGCAATTCGTCCCATTCCCCATGGCACAGATATACCAGTACCCAAGCCCCCTGCTACCTTGGAAGAGATACCTAGCTCCGATGAAGGTGAAGTCATACCTGAACCAGATGATGAATCAAGTTCTGACTTTGAAGATGATACAAGACCAAAATTGTTTACTCAGGAGGAGATGAATGATTTGGTAAGAGACTTGAATCTTCCCAAAGATGCTGCTGAGTTACTCGGATCAAGGCTGAAAAGCAGGAATTTATTGTTGCCAGGAGTGTCATCTTCATGGTTCAGACATCGTGAAAAGGAGTTCGTTCCTTACTTTGCCCAGGAAGACAAGTTGGTTTATTGCATCGATGTTGAAGGTCTGATGGGTCAATTTAAAATCCAATATGATTCAGAGCAATGGCGTCTTTTTATAGATTCTTCAAAAAGAAGTCTCAAAGCAGTTTTATTCCACAACGGTTTTTACGCTTCCATACCTGTAGGTCATTCCGTACACTTGAAGGAAACCTACGAGAACTTGGAATTGGTTCTTCGTCAACTTAAATATGAAGACCATGGTTGGCAAGTGTGTGGGGACATGAAGGTCTTGTGCATGCTGCTCAGGCATCAAGCTGGGTATACCAAATATCCTTGTTTTCTGTGTCTATGGGACAGTCGAGACCGACAAAATCACTGGACCAAGAAGAGTTGGCAGCCGAGGGTGCTAACAGTCAGTGAAAAAAATGTCCTCCGAGAAACTTTGGTACCTTCCCATAAAGTTCTTCTACCACCTCTCCACATAAAATTGGGATTTATGAAGCAGTTCCAAGAGATGGGGAATGCTTCAAATACTTGGTCACCAAGTTTCCAGGCCTGTCGGAGGCAAAATTGAAGGAAGGTGTGCATTGGACCAGACATTAGAAGGCTTATAGTTGATCAAGAGTTTGTCAATACCATGACGGATCCTCAAAAAGAAGGGTGGATTGCATTTAAAGAAGTCGTACAGAAATGTTTAGGCAATAACGAAGATCCTCACTACAAAAAGATCGTCGGACGAATGCTGAAAGCATTTCAAGCTTTAGGTTGCCTGATGAGTTTGAAAGTGCATTTCCTCCAGTCCCACCTTGACTAATTTCCTGAAAATTTGGGAGCTGTGAGTGAGGAACAAGGTGAACGATTCCACCAAGACATTAAAGAGATGGAAGGAGATACCAGGGAAAATGGAGCATTACAACGATGGCAGACTACTGTTGGATGCTTCAGAGAGACATTCCAGATGCTACTCACAAGCGTAAATGCACCAAGAGGATCATCACAAGGAAGAAGAATCGAGTGTAGTGTGTGTAGGTGAGCTCATTTCAGTTCAAAAAAGGTTTTTCATGAATATATTGTAATAAAACTTTAATTTTATAAGTCTATTTCCATTTATTTTGAGGTATTACCTTATTTAACAGTTACCTAAATTGTCAGGAAACGTGATGTCCTATGACAAAATGGAGGTCATTTTCAGATTCAGCGCACCAAAAAACATACATTACGTGGAATAACCAAAACAGCTCTCGAAGCTCTTTGTACCTCTATCTCCTCTCTGAGGAAACTGTTTAACACTCCCCTTTTTGAGCTCTAAGGTACATGCCACACCCTCTGAGGGGGCCGGTGCAGACACCCCCTCCAGTCACCTAATTTCCACCTCAAATTCATCCTTGTATCTACATGTTTCTTCCTGCGGTACTCTCTAGCTATTAACATAATGATTAAGGGGGATCTCCCCACAGGACTGCCTTCAAGGTGTCCCACAATATCAGCGGGGAGATCCCTGCCCCCCCCCCAATATCATTATGCCACAGTTAATCTTTTGATTGCTCCCTCAACTTCTGTCTAACCCTCGCAATCAAAGATATAACTTCCAGTTCCTTCTTGGCTTGGCCATGAATTCATCAGTCCCCAACCACAAATATATAGGTGCATGGTCAAACCAAGTGATACTACCTATTTCACACCAACCACACGAGGGCACACCAGAGGCTCCCCCAAGAGGAGATCTATGCGGGAGCATGATCTATGTGCTGCGGAGTGGAAGGTATACCCACACTTGTCAGGGTTATGCAATCTTCATATATCAACCAAATCAAACTTAACATAGAGCCAATTGAGACCTCCTCTCCCTGCGAGTCAATGTTGCTCAACAGCCTGTCCTCTTCCATTTTAACCACTGCATTGAAGTCGCCCCCATACAAGATTGGACAAGTAGTCCAGTTCCTAAGTTTCTGAAATGTTGCAGAAATCCCCTCTGCCCAGTGTTGGGGGCATATACCTTGATACATAGACACAATCCCGAGAGCTGCATCTCCAGAGCCATCACTCTTCTCTTTGAATCCTTCCACTTCCTCTTAATTTGATATGGCAGCCCTTTCCTAAAAATCACAGCCATCCCTGCACTTTTTAGTCTTCCCAGGTGAATGACATACTTCCGCAGCCCATTTAATGTGTATTCTACCTATATCTTGTCTTGTATCAGGTGGGTTTCTTGAAGTAAATATGTCAGAAGAATAAGTGGGTAGCTGTTTAAGCACCAATCTCCTCCTTCTCAACTCCCTAACATTAAGGGAAATTATTTTAATACTCATTACCATACCTCAGATCCTATTTTGTCTCCCCTGTGCACCCAACCACTACCCCCCCTTCCACACAGCAAGCCCACATCGATCTATAGTTAACATAAATACAACATACAGCTAACTCAGCTCGTTAATAACCCAAATAATTACTTGGCAGGCATGCTTCTGGAGGCATCAGTGAGCCTGCCCCACCTATGTGAGGGGGACTCCTGCGGACCACCATGACTGCACCTGACTTTCTCCCAGGGTGCAGATCAAACAATACCTCGCCAGAGACCAGACTTCCTACCAGATCCCAGATACGTTCAGACTAAAGTCATATATGTTTGTGGGGGTTCACTTGACAGTCCAGCAACCCCCTGCTCCCAGTCCCTGCCCTTCCGGGCCCCATAACACAATTCCGGCATACCATAAAGACCTGCTACCCTCCACAATTTATAATCCCGACATTGGTCACACAGTTTAGCTCGAGGGCCCTGCTGTTGACTCTCCTTCGCCATCACTCTGTGCAAAGGCCTCCACCACCCGATGATTCTCTTCATAACTACGCATGAGGGTGTCGTCGCTGAGGCCGCTTCCTTTCTCCTCTCCACTTCGTGATCTCGCTCCAGTCAAAGGAGGATCATCTGGAAAGTGCTGCCAAAGAAATGCCTGCACCAGCTTGGGCTCCTCAAAATACAGTCTTTCTCCTTTCCACTTCACCTGCAGCTGTGTTGGGTACAATAAAGTCTGTGGTATCCCATGGCTTGCTAAGCGGCGTTTAATGTCTCTGAAAGCCTGATGCCTTTTGTCCAGGTCTAAGCTGTAGTCCGGAAATATCCGTGTTTTCTTGTTCTGATACAAGAGAGGCCCATCCTTCCAAACCTGCCGCAGGATCCAGTCCTGGTACCGATAGTTTGACATTTTTGCAAACACTGGACGTGGCCTGTCCCGGATCTGAGTTCTGCCCCCAGGCACTCTGAGCTCGCTCTACAACAAGGCCAGGGAAGGGGGGTCCTGGAAACAGTCCTGTAACAATTGTTCTATATACTCAGCCATGCCTTGCTCACCTTCTGGCAGGCCCAGAATCCGCAAGTTTGATCTCCTAGAGCAGTTCTCTAGATTCATCTACTTTGGCCCAGAGCTTTTTCAATAGTTCATACTGGTTCGAGTTGCCTCTTTAGTATAAGCACCTTGTCTTCAACATTGGAGCTTCGTTGCTCTGCTTTCTCAATATGACTCACTGTGGCCTGAATTTCCTCTCGAACTTCATGTGACTCTCCCTGGCTGTCAGTTAACTTCCCCGTCAGGTCAGTGTTGCTCTCCTTGTTCGCTGCTAATATTAACATCCTTTCAGGCAGCACCAGTTCTGTGCATATTGCTTCAGACGCCATTCCCGATACTATCGCTGTCAGTACAAGGCCCCCCACTGCATGCAGCTTTCTACCATCTTGAGTAGTCAAGCATTCTCTCATGGTAGGCTGCCACAAAGTTCTCGCTGTTTTCGCTGTGCTAGACTGCATTTTTGGTGTTTTCTTCAAATGCCTTTATCGCCATTATTTCCCCCATCAGATCTTTTCATTCTGCGGGCGGTGACCAAAGATTTTACAGCACTTAGCTTCCGAGGCCCGGGAGAGCAGCCACCACATGTCTTTCCCTCAGCCTGATATCATGTGACACCCCTCCCCCCTTCCTAGTAGACGTTATGACTATCCACTTCATTCAACCAGTCTATAAACTGGTGCAGGTGGGAAATACAACCCTTCCACAGAATGAAGATATCTTCCAAAAAAACGTTTCCACAGAATAATATCTTGAAACCATGGTGAAGAATAAAACAAAAACGTTCAAAATCCTGCCATGAATATAGTAGCAATAGAAGGGGCAACAGTCACCCCCATGGCGATTCCAAAAACTTGTAAGTAGAAAGAACCCGCAAAATCAAAATATTCTTACCTAGTTCTAGCTGAAGTAAAGACAATACAAATTGTTTTGGCAAACGTTTAGGTAATGAGAGAGGTGTCTCAGAAATAACCTTTTAAAGCTTCAGTCTGGATGTGGAGGCACTATATTCAAATATTCCACAGAGTGACTAATAAAATAGGAGAATCGGGCAATGTAATGGACTGTAACTCACACAACAAAATGAAACGTGTCTCAAATGAAAGAAGACACTTTACAATGTAACTAAGTATGACTATGACTATGCCTGATAAATCTTTAGTTGAAACTATTGAAGCCTTATTATGTCAGTCTGCAGATAAGGTGAAACTCTCACATCTGGCATGTAAGGTGCTACTTGTGAAGAACCCAAGCAAAGGACAAATTGAAAGTTGTTGGCTAAATTAAAATTCAGGTACCACTTTTAATACTATAGAACACTTAAATGACTTTGAATTTAAAGTTGTACGCTGATAACAGTTGTTCCTAATTGTCTCTCCAGTCCAGTCCCTTTCCTTCTGGGTTGTGCTCCTATTCCAGCAGCTTGGAGACTGAGTACGTCCATTCTTTTGATGGCCTCAGGATATTTATGCTACTGGCATCACCCACCAGCCTCAGTATACTCAGTATCCAAGCAGCTGGAGGAGCAGTAAGCTAGAGAGAAAAGATTACTGGAGAGACTTAGTTTATTTTATTTATTTAGACAGATTTGTATGCCACCTTATCCTTCAATCAATTGACAATTTGGAGGGGAACATTTAACAAGAGGCGGTACGACTCTTATACGTAGATACTGAGCGCCTGGTGGCCCAACTGGATGAGGGTAGTCGGGGCCATGTGGCTTGTTTCACTATTAGGACATTTGGCTGGTATTTTAGTGGTTGGCCACATAAGGTGGCTGGTCGTAGGTCTCAATAAAGAGAAGAGTCTTGAGTGCCTTGCGGAAGTCTTTGGTATCATTTAGGGTCCTTATATCCATAGGGAGGGAGTTCCATAGTGTAGGTGCCAGTAGAGAGGGGGCCCTAGTTTAGGGAGGGGCTTTTCTGTTTCTTGAATCCTTTTTACTTTGAATTATTTTTCTTTCTGCTGATTCTAGTGCGGTAGTGTTTTGTTTTTTTCCCCCCCCCCCCCCCTTTTCTGAGGAAAGTGGAGGGGTTGGAGGAGGCTTGAAAGGACCGGCCTGGTGAATTCTGCAAAAAAAAAAAATCGCTGCAGCGGGGATCGGCGAATTTGTGTGCTGCCAGGTTTTTCCCCGTCTTAGAAGGACCTCCTCTTCAGTCTCCTGCCTTGTTGCCGAAGCCCTAGAGGCGGCTGAGCATGAGGGTGGGAAGACTGCGGCACTCGGATCCCCCAGCCGTGGTGAAATAAGTGTGGCAAGGTAAGGAGGCAGCGGAGCGAGCAGACGAACCATGAGGACAGTGGGTGCTTCTCGTGGCGGCTGTAGTCGCTCGGCGGGGCCGGGGCAGCATGGGTAGTGGGAAGTGTTCTCCTGCTACTGCCTTTGCGTGCTTTTGAGCGTTGGGGGTTTTGGGCTGCTAGTTTGCTGGGGCCATGAGGCAGGCAGCCGTTTCAGATGGGGGGGGCCTTATTCGGCTTGACAGCACTGCAGTTGGTTTTCTTTTAATTTGTGTATGTGTGGATATATATAGATAGGTTTAGAGATTTCTATGGTAGATGTTTGAATATATCTCATTGCTGTTTTTTAAAAAAAGAGAAATAAATAAAAAAATAAACAATAAATATTGGCTCAGCATGCCTGCACGGCAGCAATGTCTGGTCTGCAGGACCCGCAGAGGGATGGTGTCAGACCGGAATGTGCAGGGACTGCGTGTTGGAGGCAGCCTCTGAGCAGGAGCTCCAAGCCAGCAGAATCCAGAATCCACCAGCTTCCGGTTCCCAGGAGGCGGGGAAAGCCTTGGAGGAGATCCTCGGTGAGGGATCTCTTCTGTCCTTGACTTCAGGGCAACAGACACCCTCGCATCCATAACCCAGCACCACCTCAGAGGGGGGGAAGGCCTCTATGGGGGTTTTTTGCCAAAGTTTGTGTTATTACACAAGGCTTTCTGTCTGCATCAGCAAGACAGTCAGGGATGCTCTCAAAAGCATGAGGCGGAGACCAAGCCTCTGGTGGAGACAGGCATTCCTTCCAAGCAGGCTAGAACAGAAGAAGATGAACCCGTTTCCCCTGGTTCGGAGATACTAGAAAGAGACCTCTGATAGAGAATTGGGGGAAGAGGAAGAAGAGCTCGAGGAAGGTGAGATTCCAGAGGAGCAGGTGAGAATTGAGGGTCTTCCGCCTTGAAGAGTTGCCGGCATTGATTAGAGAATCCTTGAAGGTACTCAACATTACTGCAGGAGTACTGGAGAATGAGGATGCTCTGGAGGATCCATTAATTCAGGAAGTCTCAGTCTTTCCAATTCACAGGGTTGTTTGGCAGATGATTCAAGAGGAGTGGGATCAGCCAGAGGCCGGACTAAGGGGAGTGCATTCTATGTTGCGCTTGTACCCTTTGCCAGAAACAGAAAAGAACTTGTTAAAGTTGGCCAGAGTGGATGCGGCAGTATCAGCGGTGACCAAGAAGACTACCATCCCGGTAGAGGGTAGTGCAGCGCTGAAAGACGTCTAGGACAGGAAGTTGGACACTTTGCTGAAACAAGCCTTTGACATTATTGCCATGGCTCTTCAAGCTTTAGTATGCGGGGCCTGGGTAGCCCGGGCTTGCCTGCGGTGGTCCCAACAGCTGCAATTGACTGGGTAGTCACAGGAAGGACCGCCAGGAGATGCGGCACGAATTGAGTCCAGGGCAGCCTATCTGGCAGCTAGCCAATATGACCTCACTAGAAGCTTGTCAAAAACCATGGCTTCCGTGGTGGCGGCTCGTCGGTACCTTTGGCTCCGCAACTGGGCAGCAGATGCTTCCTCCAAAGCCCACCTTAGCAGGCTTCCCTTTTAAGGGTAAGCTGCTTTTTGGAGAGGACTTGGACGAGTTGGTGAAAGACTTAGGGGAGTCTAAGGGTGGCAAAATTCCAGAGGATAGACCCAAGCAGAGTCTCTTTCCAGCTCAGGAACAGTCTCGGCAAAGGGAGGTACGCAGGTCTAGGCCGGCTCGTCAGAACCCCTTTCAGAGGGGCTGGTTTCCCTCAAGAGGACAGGGATTCCGGGGGTTTCGAGGAGTGGGGAGAGGCTTTGGGGCCTCTTTGGCATCCTCTGGCCCAAGAGTCACAATGAAACAGCGGGGGCTCAGGTGGGAGGATGTCTAAGGCAGTACTTTCCTGCTTGGGCCCGGGTCACGTCCGACCAGTGGGTCTTGGAGGTAGTGCAGTCCGGTTATGCCCTGGAGTTTGTGAGGCCGGTCCTCCCCTTGTTCATCCAGTCACCTTGCAGGATGCTAGCCAGGCGTGCAGCAGTGGAGGAAACCCTTGCAAGGCTTTTGGCCTTAGGAGTGGTCATCCCAGTGCCAAGAGATCAGTATGGCTGCTGTCGGTACTCCATTTATTTTGTGGTACCAAAGGAAGGAAGGTTCCTTGTGGCCAATTCTAGATCTCAAGCGCATCGATCAGTGCCTTCAGGTTCCTCACTTTCGAATGGAAACACTGACGTCGCGTGATTAGTGGTGCGACAGGGAGAATTTCTAACTTCCCTCGACCTCAGACACATTTACATATTCCCGTCAGTCTCAGCAGTTTCTACGCTTCGCGGTGCCAATGGGACACTGTTTCAAGCGTTGCCGTTCGGCTTGGCTATTGCTCCACGCACCTCCACCAAGGTGATGGCAGTGGTGGCAGCGGCCCTATGCAAAGAAGGTATTCTAGTTCATCCTTACCTGGACGATTGGTTGATCAGGGCCAAGTCCAAGGAGGAGAGCATGAAGGCAACTGCCAGGGTAGTAGGTCTCCTCCAAAGTTTGGGGTGGGTGATCAATCTGTCAAAGAGCAGGTTGGTGCCCACTCAGGAGATCGAGTACCTAGGAGCAAGGTGTGACACGCTCTTGGGCAGGGTATTCTTGCCAGCTCAGAGGGCAAGGGACCTACGGTGCCTAGTGCGCAAGTTTGTAGCTCAGAAGGTGTCCTCAGCATGGCGGCGACGTTGGATCTAGTGCCCTGGGCCAGTGGTCACTGCTGTGTCGCTGGTCCCATCAGAGGCAGCCTCTATCTATGATGCTCCCCTGTACCACAGCAACCAAGGAGTCCCTGCAGTGGTGGCGCTCTCCGGGAAATCTGGAGAGGGGAATGCCCCTCGAATCCCTGCATGTGGGTACAGGTGACAACGGATGCGAGTCTGGTGGGCTGAGGAGCCCACTGCAAGGGACCCTTTGCCAGGGACTTTGGAGTGTCCAGGAGTCCCAATGGCCCATCAACAGATTGGAGTTGCGGGCAGTAACCCTGGCTCTCAGAGCCTTCAGGTGTTGGGTTCACAGGAGAGCAGTCAGAATTCTTTCAGACAGTGTGACGGCAGTGGCCTACATCAGTTGGCAAGGCGACACGAGCAGCCTTCTCTTGGAGGAGGCGGAAAGCCTCTTGCTATGGGCCAAGGTGCATCTATTAGAAATATTGTCGCCGGGGTAGAAAACGTCACAGCTGACTACCTCAGCAGGTACAAGGTCGATCAGGGTGCGTGGGAACTCAGCCAGGAAGTCTTCGAGCAGGTGGAGCACCGGTGAGGGTCGCCGGTAATGGACTTGATGGTGTGCTGGGAGTTGGCCAAAACAAGCAGATTCTTCAGCAGAAGAAGGGGAAAGGATGTCAGAAGACCTTGATGTTGTATTTCAGCAGTTACCCTCGGAGAGGTTGTTGTATGTATTCCCTCCGTGGGCGCTCATAGGCAGGGTTCTTCAAAGGATAGAAGCGCATCAGGGGTTGGTGGTTCTGATAGCTCCAGACTGGCCGAGGCATGCCGATCTCGTTCGACTTGGCGGACCAGCCTTGGCGACTCCCGGTAAGAGGATCTTCTCAGGCAGGGTCCTGTTATGATGCCACAAGTGGATCGGTTCTCGCTTACGGCCTGGCTATTGAAAGGGCAAGGCTGCGTAAGGATATTCGGAAGCAGTGATTTCAACGTTGCTGAAGGTACGCAAGCGTTCTACTTGTCTAGCTTATGTGAGTATGGTGCATTTTTGAGAACTGGTGTGAAGTGCAGCAGAAGAGGTCCTTTGTAAGTTTCTGTCTCTGAGGTGTTGGAAGTTTTACAGGCCGGTTTTGAGAAGGGGCTGGCAGCCAGTTCCTTGCGGGTGCAGCTAGCGGCTATCGCTTGTTACAGGGGCAAGGTTATGGGTAAAGCGTTAGGCGAGCACCTGGATGTGGTTTGATTCCTTAAGGCAGTGAGGCGCCTGCATCCACAACAGAGGTTGGTGGTTCCTCCTTGGGATCTCAATCTGGTGTTAGACTCCCTCGCTGGGGTGCCATTTTGAACCAGTTGAACATGCTTCACTGAAGGATTTGACGCTTAAGACCATGTTTTTAGTGGCCATTTGCTCACTCTGGAATTCTCTACCTTCCTCTCTTCGTCTAGAATCTTCTTACCAACATTTCAAAAGCCTACTCAAAACTCATTTGTTTCAACAGGCATATGATCTCCCCTCCCAGTAGTCCTGTCCAATCGTTTTGTCTGTTTTGTTTACTCATGGTTTGTCTGGTTTGTCTATTGTTTGTCTTGTTCTGTGACCTCTGGTCCATCTTTTCTTTATTTTAATGGATTTCCTTTCTTTTTAATGCTTTTACTTATATTATTTTATTGTAAACCGCCCTCACGTTTCGACAAGGGCGGTATATTAAATGTAGATAAAGATAAAGCCAGACAGGTGTCTGAGTTGCAGGCATTGTCATGTCGTCCGCCTTTCCTCGTTTTCTTCAAGGAAAAGGTGGTGGTGTGGATGGTCCCATCGTTTTTGCCTAAGGTTGTGTCTCCACTTAATGTCAATCATTTGGGGTGTCTTCCTTCCTTTTGCCTTTTTGGGGCAGGGGGAGGGAGATGCGCAACTGTGCCTTCTGGACGTACAAAGGATTCTGAAGCATACGAAGGCGTTCCACAAGTCGGAGCACTTTATTTTGTTTTGTTCGGAGGGCCATGCAAGGGAGAAGTGGTGGCGGCCAAGGCTTCTATCTCCAGGTGGATCAGGGAGGCCATTGCCTCCGCATATATCCAAAAGGGAAGGCAGGTCCTGGTGGGATTACGAGCTCATTCCATTCAGGCTCAGGCCGCCTGTTGGGCGGCATTTAGTTTGGTTCCTCCGCTGGATATTTGTAGGGTGGCTACTAGGTTTTCCCTACATACTTTAGCCAAGCACTACCGTTTGGATGCTTTTGGTCTGGTTTGGCAGGACCTTCCCATGCTTAAACTGCTCTGTTACAGCCCAGAAGAAAGGGACTGGACTGGAGAGACTATTAGGAAGAAGTAATTAGACCTTACCTACTAACTAATGTTCCTGAAGGATCTCCAGTCCAGTCCCTGGTCCCACCCGGAGTGCTTAGTACCGGTCCGAAGCAGTTCAGAGTGTTAGAGGAAACACAGCGGTGTCTGACAGTGTTTACTCAAGGGTTCCGGTAGCAGAGCAGACAAGGCCATAGCTGCTATCAGAATTGATATCTAAATTGTTATGGAATTTCCAAGGGCCTTGTCAGGTAAGCCTCTTCCTCCTCCTCTGGGGGGGTGGGGTCATCCCTTTTTTGGGAGGGGCGGCAGGGGTTCTGTTTTTATAGTTTTTACAGTTGGTTAGTTCATTTGGTTAGTTGTCTCTGTTAAGTTTGCTTTGTCAACAGGATATTGAGGCTGTTGGGTGGTGCCAGTAGTATATATATCCTGAGGTCATCAAAAGAATGACATACTTAGTCTCCAAGCTGCTGGAATAGGAGCACAACCCAGAAGAAAGGGACTGGAGATCTTCAGGAGCATTAATTAGCAGGTAAGGTCTATTTCCAAAAACTCTCCCAGTACACGAATCTTTGTACATTCCTTATCGATGTCCTGAAAACACTGGGCTAGATGTGCCTCTCAAGGGTGGGGGAACCTTCTAGTTTAAGGCTAGATTTTCCCCTTCCAGTTCCTCATTACTCCCAACTCTGGTTTCTCTAGTGCAGCGTCTTTCAACCACTGCCGCGGCACACTAGTGTGCCGTGAGATATTGTCTGGTGTGCCGTGGGAAAAATTCCAATTTCATCCGTAACATGTGGCCTCGGCTCACAAATTAGGGTTGCCAACCGGCCGGTTTTCAGCCGGCCTGGCCGGTTTTTCCATGGCCAGGCCGGCTGCCGGCACAGTTGTAAAACCGGCCATTGAAAAGCCGGTTTTTTGCTCTGGCCGCAAGATCGGGAGCGGCCAGAACAAAAAACCGGCTTTTGTGCCGAAGTCCGCGGCGCGAACGCGATCGCGATTCCCTATAGCAGTGCAGCCGCTGGTTCTGCTTTGTACAGAGCAGCGGCTGCACTACACTTACATTGAAAAGTAAAGAGAAACTGTCAGGAGCCCTCCGATCATGCAGAGCCCGAGGAAGTGATGTCATGGGGGCGGGCTCCTCACAGGCTGTCTTTCCTTTTCAAATTAACTTTAGCTGCAATAAAGTTAATTTGAAAAGGAAAGACAGCCTGTGAGGAGCCCACCCCCATGACATCACTTCCTCGGGCTCTGCATGATCGGAGGGCTCCTGACACAGTTTCTCTTTACTTTTCAATGTAAGTGTAGTGCAGCCGCTGCTCTGTACAAAGCAGAAGCAGCGGCTTGGGCAGAGGGGGGGGGGTGTGTGTGTGTGAGTGAACCAGCAAGGGGGGGGGGGTGGATTGTGAGTGAACCACCAAGGGGGGGGGGAGGGTGAGTGAAACAGCAGTGGAGGGGGGGTTGGTGTGAGTGAACCAGCAAGGGGGGGGGGGCGATGGTGTGAGTGAACCAGCAGGGGAGGGGGGGTAAGTGAGTGAGTGACCCAGCAGGAGGGGTGAGTAAGTGAGTGAGTGACCCAGCAGGAGGGGTGAGTAAGTGACAGGGGGGTGGGTGAGTGAACCAGCAGTGGAGGGGGGGGGGTGGTGTGAGTGTTTGATTCCTATTCAAGAGAATTACTTTATATATAGTCAATATAGGCACAGAGGTAAATTTTTTTTAACATTTTCTAATGGTGGTGTGCCTCGTGATTTTTTTCATGAAAAAAGTGTGCCTTTGCACAAAAAAGGTTGAAAAACACTGCTCTAGTGCACCAATCAAAATGGCAGAGCCACATAATCCATGTAAACTCCTCTTTGCAGTCCTTTTTTTTACTTTATCTGAAAGCCAATACAAGAGCTGTAGAGTCCTAACGTAGTTATCACACTGGCATGTTTTTAACCAGCTGAGAGGAAAATTGCTGTGAGCATGACTTTGAGTGTTTGGTGCCACTTTTGAGGCAGCACCATTGAAGATATTATGTTGCCGTTGAATTCGATTTGAACGCTTTTTCTGCACACTGATTTACTAAATGTGACTGCCAAAGTTATGTAAGACTGAGACAGCACATAACCCAGGCTTCTCCTTGAGGCCAAGTAGTTTTTCTGTAGACTTCTGAATTTATGCAGCAATAATGTTGAAGCCTGTTGCAAGCTTGGGCTCAATGGACCTTTTATACTTTGGTATTTTTATTGTTTGGTGCACTTTGGTATTGCTATAAAACTGGTTCTCAGCCAGTCCTCTGGGACTGCTCTCCCCCAGGTCAGTCAGGTTTTCAGGATATCCACAATGAATATGCAGAAGATAGATCTGCATGCACTGCTTCCATCTCATGCATATTCATTGGGGATATCCTGAAAACCTGACTGACCTGGGGGTCTCAGAGGACTGGGTTGAGAACCACAGCTATAAAACTTTTTAAATTATAGGGTAAATGATTGCAACATGTTACGGTGTCAGGATTAGTAGATGTTGAGCAAGTCTGGTGCTTCTAACTTAAATTTCGTTTGTAGGGGCATCACATTCATCGTTTTATGGCCTTGTATTTGAAAGCCCCATATGGAAGTCTGAAGTTATTCACGCCATTTATGCGGCTCTGGTGTGTTGGTTTTTTTTTTTTGTTTTTTTTTATAGTGCAGAACCATGTTTGCCCTTTTTGGGCTTAATTCTCAAACAAATCTGCAGATAATTCAAGCACTTTCCTGTCTTTCCTTTGCAGACGGGTTTGTCTTAAGCTGGTATGCAAGCTAACATGATGTTGCACACGTTCGTTTTTTTGCAAGAAGGGTCCAGCTATTCTATGAACCTAAAGTGAAGATGGCCTTGGTGCAGATTGAGTGAAGTTCTAAAGTCCATTTTTCCGGTCTTATGTTGTGGATCCACTTAATTCAACACATGAGAAATCTAAACCAAATGCAGAGTAATTCCAGGCTTACCATGTAAGATGGTCTGCACAGTACCGTCTGCTTTCCCATGCTTGTCTTGAACTTCCATTCTTGGTTTCCCCAGGTGAGGACTGCTCTACACAAGATACTCATGGCAGGGAAAGCTGTGGAGGACCTTGCTGCACCCAAGGCAGCATTCAAAGAGCAGCTCCTCAAGTATGAGCAGGTATGTAACTCAGAGGCAGCATAGAAGGCAGGGCATGGTGGGTATGAGCTACTTAAATAGCCTATGGGGGGAGAAGGGCGTCCTGCCAAAGGAATGGCACACCCTAGCAAGCATAGTAGGGAATGGGTAAAATCAGGACATTGGAGACCACCATGCCAGCTCGAGGAATTCAAAACCAAGGCCTTTTTAACCCTTTCAAGAAATGTTCAAACATGAGGAAAACCTTGATAAGGATGCAGGAGGGAAAGGGGGGGGGATCCCCAAACTATACCTTTCAGGACCTGCTTTGTACTCAAAGCCACATGGCTTCTGGTTAATACCTGCTACTGCTGCCAAATCCCACTCAGCACTTCTCCCTCTCCCCATGGCAGCAATTTAAAGAAACCTCTCGCAAGCTCTAGTGTCTTCCTCTGCCATGTTGCTACTCCATCAGATATGGGAAGCTGAGGAGGTGGGGTATTACTTAAAAATGCTACTGTGGGGGGAGGGGGGGGCGTTCAGGACCATAGAGGAAGGGGAGGAAGATGCTGAGTACAACCTAGTGGGATGTAGTGGCAGGATGTAAGAGCTCAACCACATGGTGAGGAAGGGGGGAGAGAAGAAACTGGATCAGGGACCACAGTGGAACTTCCAGATCACTGTAAGGACCTAGGGTTTGAGCAAAACTAGCATATGCTCAGAATTGCTGACATATTTTAGCATATGCAGCTTTGTGTCATTGCAGCTGCAGACATACATTTCTGTAACCTAAGAGAATATTAGAGGAGGAGTAGCCTGGTGGTTAGAACAGCCTCATACCCAAGAGACCAGGGTTCAGTTGCTACTGGCACTCCTTGTGACCTTGGGCAAGCCACTACCCTCCATTTCCTTGTGTGTGGGGGGGGGGGGGGCTGGCCATTTACTTCCAATCATATCTTGCAAGAAAACCCAAGAGCTGCTGGGTTGCCAGAAGTCAGCATTGACTTGATGGTACTTAAAATAAAATAAAAAACAAAAGTGCAGAGTGTAGTAAATTTTAAAATGCTCATGAACAATGAAAACAGAATGGTGCTAAACTGATTCTGCTGTGGGTTTTTTTTCTCAGTTTGTTCCTGACACACAGTTCCTTGGTGGAGACTCGGTATCTATGATTGACTACATGATTTGGCCTTGGTTTGAACGACTGGCTTTTTTCGGTGTGCAAGAGTAAGAGATACATTTTAACTTAAGCTCTCTGTACAATGTTCAATACGCTCTAAAAGTCATACAAAGCAATATAAGAACTTGAATCTTTAATGGAAATTGACAAAGACGACAGAAAAGCTCCTACCATGCTAGAGTGAAGATCTGACCAAGCTATGAGTCTTAAATCAGTCAGATATGATGTTTGAATAGACTTATTCAGCATAAAACCCAGTTATGAAAAGTAGTGTGCTGTTACATGGTTTGCAACCCAAAGTATATGCATAAGAACTGAAGTACCGTTCTCCAGAGACAAGCAAGGGGATACAGTCTCACTCGATGGTGAAGTCCCTGGCTCCACAGCTCGCAGAAGCTTTGTTGCTTGACTGAGCATGTGTGCATGTTTCCCACCTGCTTGTGGTGAAGTAATTGCTTGTCTTTCACCGTGCAGAAGCCTGCGCTGGTCTCCCTCTCTCCATTATTGTGGGGTTTTTTTCTCTTCATGATTTTTGGCAGTGCCCTTTCTTGGTTCTCACACCGGGTTGTTTCCGCTATTTTCTTTTAGCTGCATGATTTTTAAGCTGACAGGAAAAAGTGTACTTGCAGTCGGTCACAGGGACCGACTGCAAGTACACTTCAACTGTTTTAGAGCCAGGCCTATTTTCTCTTTCAGCAGCATTTCCAATAATTTACTCACCACCGAAGTTAAACTAACCGGCCTGTAGTTTTCAACTACATCCTTACTTCCGCTTTTGTGTAAAGGCACCACATGAGCCTCTCTCCAGTCCTTTGGCACCACTCCCGACTCCAACGAGGCATTGAAAAGGTCAGTCAGTGGAGTTGCTAGAACGTCCCCAAGTTCCCCCAGTATTCTAGGGTGTATCCCATCCGGTCCCATCGCTTTGTCTACTTTAAGTTGAGCTAGTTTCTCACGAACACAATCTTCTGAAAATTGTTCAAGATGTCCCTCGCTTCTGTTCCTATTTGTGGGTGTTTTCTGAGGTCTTGCTCCTGGTTCTTCATCTGTGAACACAGAACAAAAATATTTGTTAAGCAATTCCGCTTTATCCTTATCAGCTTCTACATATTCCTCCCCTGCACCCTTGAGTCTGACAATACCACTTTTGCCCTTCCTCTTCTCACTAATATATCTGAAAAAGTCTTATCCCCCCATTTTATTGCATTGGTTATTTCCTCCTCCTTTTGAATCTTTGCCTTCTTGACTACTTTGCTAGCTTCTCTAAGTTTTTTCCAAATAGAGATGCCTGTCTTCCTCTCTATGATCTCTTGTATTTCATGAAGGCCTCCCTCTTTTTCTTCACTTTTTCAGCTGCTTCTTTCGAAAACCATAGCAGTCTCCTTTTCCTTTTACCTTTTTTATTTACCATTTTAACAAAGGTTGGTTGCCCTTAAAATATCCCCTTTCAGTTTTGCCCACTGTGTTTTTTCTACATCCCCCATCTGTTCCCATCCCACTAACGACTCCCTGAGGTATTGGCCCATCTTCGCAAAGTTAGTCTTCCTAAAGTCTAAGATCCTCACCTTTGAATGGATTCTAACAGCTTTAGTCCTAATACTGAACCACACCATCTGGTGATCACTGGATGCAAAATGATCTCCCACTACAACATCAGAAACACTTTCACCGTTGGTAAGCACCAAGTCCAGTATGGCCCCTTCACGTGTGGGGTCTGTTACCAATTGCCTGAATAGTTCTCCCTGTAGAGAATCCAGGATCTCCTTACTTCTAGTTGATACTGCAGCAGGAATGTGCCAGTCAACATTTGGCATATTGAAATCTCTTATCAGTAGCACTTCCCCTTTCCTAGCAATGCTGTGTATGTCTTCAATTAACTCTCTGTCCACTTCTTCCTCTTGTGAGGGAGGTCTCTATATCAAACCAATGCAAATAGATTTCTCTTTCCCTCTTTCTAGTTTAACCCACAATGCCTCCTCTCTCCCTTTTTAAGCTCTGTAATTCCAAAGCTTTAATAGTAGTTTTTACATATAGTGCCACTCCTCCTCCCCTTCTTCCTACCCTGTCCTTTCTGAATAAAGTATAGCCAGGTATAGTTACATACCAATCATGGTTTTCTGTGAACCATGTTTCTGTAACTGCCACTAAATCCAAGTCAGCCACTCCCACCAAAGCTTCAACATCAGGGATCTTATTTCCCATGCTACAGGCATTTATACACACTGCTTTCCATATGTTACCCCTGTTACCCATTTACATTAAATACCTTTATGGATCACCTACCTGGGGGCTTTCACTTACCTGGGGCTTTCTTCACCCATCCCCAACAAATCTAGTTTAAAGCCCTCTTCAGTAGATTAGCCGGTCTACTACCGAAGATGCGTTGACCTTTCTTGGACAGATGGATGCCATCTCTGCTCTGCAACCCTTGGAACAGCATCCCATGGTCTAGGAAACCACTTGTGCTTGCGTTTTTTGTTTTTTTAAACTTTTGAAGGCGAAGTGAGGGGGCTGTTTTGGGGGGGCATATTTTTCCGCCCTCAAAACTTTGCTGCCTGAGGCAGCTGCCTCACTTTGCCTCATAGAGCTACCCCTGAGTCTACTACCTTCACACCAGGCAGGCATGTTGCTAGGCAGTTCTCATGTCACCAGCTATCTACATGCCTAATGATCAAATTGCCAACTACAACACCTGTTCTAAGCCTTCCCTCATGGGGACATGGCCCTGGAAAAACCTCTTCAGTGCCAGAGGATTTTACATCTTCTGGTGGACAGATCCTAGCTACAGGATCACGTCTCCCACACCAAGGTTATGCTCTCCTTTTCATTTAAGCTCTCTTCTACATGGCAACTGAGGCTGCCAAATTGGAGGTGAGACTTCAGTACTGTCCCTGTAGATCTCATCTATGTACCTCTGTCTTCCTTATGTAAGTCGGCTACTCTAGCTTGAAGAGATCGGACTCATTCCCTGAGGGCAAAGAGCTCCTTACACCTAGTGTACACGTAAGACACTTCATCTGGGAGAAAATTGTAGATTTGACACTTTATGCAAAAGACTGGAAGGTCCTCATCTTGCTGCTGGAATGCTGTCTGCAACACTGCAACATACTTTAAAAGTTGGTTGTTTGTTTTTTGTGTGTGGTGTTTTGTTTTTTTGTTTTGTTTTTAGCTATTTAAGTTGTTTAAGTTGCTAGGGATTCTTGTACTGATACAACTATACCAATTCCTTTAAGGGATTTGTTCACCTCACAATTTATCACCAGGAATAGATTAAGGGCCTGGAATTACCAGCTGAACCTGAAAATGACTTTGATCATCCTTCCCCCATTAATAACTTTAGTTTGAAGAGCCTATAAAGCTATGCCTGGGGTGGGCTGGAGTTAGGGGGTGGGAGGGAACTAGCGCTTAATAAAGGCTGGCTTACTACACAGATTCTAGACCTGTGCTTCTAAGGTAATAAACAATTTCCTGGGTGATTCACACAGCCCTTGTTTTAATAAAGGAAGCCTTTAAAATTGCCTTTTTGACCTTTCACTTGGCTTTAATACCTATTTAAAACACATTCCCAGGGATCACATGAGCAATGAGCTGGTGAGGACGTGTCCGGATAGGCTCTGGGAACCCTGCAAGTAAAATCAATGTAAAACTGGAATTGGGCAACGTACTTCTTGAAAGAATTGGGATACCTCTGGACATACATTGCTCTCCCCCCAGTGGCTGTTACTGACAAGGAACGAGCAGATAAGGTGGATGTCTGCAAAGCCGGTGAGAAGGGAGAAGGCGTGTGGCCCTGAGAGTAAGATGGCCGAGGGAGCGCCGGCGAGCCCACGACCTCAAAATGAGAATATGGAAAAACTGATCGTGGAGGTTTCAGCGGCTGTAGTAAAGGTGCTTGAGGCTCGGTTCTGCTCACTCTCCAAGCAACTTATCCAGGTTGGGCAGGCAGTAACAGAGTTCGCAGGCCGCATGGATCAAGTGGAACAACACGTTTCAGACCTTGAGGACACCCAGCACTCACAGGAGGCCAAGATAAAATTGTTGGAAGACTTAATAAATCAACAGCAGGATAAACGATGATTTGGAAAACATAGGTAGACCAAAGGACTTAAGGTCTGTGGGCATTGAAGAGACAGTGACAGATAAGGAATTGAGGGAGTTTTTTAGAGGCCTGGATAACAACGCAATTCCCCCCAGATCACCAGCTAGGTCCCATTTAAGATAGAATGTGCGCACCATCTCGGGGCTCACCGGGGGCCTAATCAGCGAGCTAGAGTGGTCATAGCACGGTTCCACAAGTTCAGACAAAAGGAAGCAACATTGAGAGTGGCGCGGGCTCAAAGGGACGGGACTGAAGAGGGAAATCATACAAGAAAATTGCTGGTGTTTCAGGACTATTCTTTCAAAAGAGGCGAGCATTTTCAGTGGCGTGCAGACAGCTGGCCCAGCGGGGTATTCAATTCTTTGCTGTACCCGGCATAACTGAGTTGAGTTTCAAGGCCAAACGAAGCATCTAGAAACACCGGAGGAA
Organism: Ichthyophis bannanicus; assembly: GCA_033557465.1. Taxonomy (NCBI): domain Eukaryota; kingdom Metazoa; phylum Chordata; class Amphibia; order Gymnophiona; family Ichthyophiidae; genus Ichthyophis; species Ichthyophis bannanicus. The sequence continues at coordinate 945,602,137 of CM066034.1, forward strand.
GTGGCTGCCTTCTTAGAAACTTTAAGAACCTGATCGGATGTTGGACATAGAGGATCGAGGGAATAATGCCATGAACCGAAATCTTGGCTAGAATGGAAATGGAACTTTGGGAATATGGAATATGTATTATAGCTGACTTTATTACAATCGCACAGCACCATAGAGAATTTCTGATTGTCTGCCGGCTATTGGATAGTTGTGCTTAAAGGCAAGACAAACGGACACATGGCCTTGTGACCAAATGGAGCCATGCTAGCGTGCATTCTTCATCTGTGTGAGTGGGACAATGGAGTATGTTGCGGAGGAAGCAGATGTGGAGGATCGCATGTGACCTGTATGGGACAGTATCACGATGAGAGCTCCACAGCTGGAACTCTATGTAGCTGTGAATGTTGTTGTTCAGCATGTAATGCATAAACATTCTGATGTGGTTCACTAGTAGTACACTGCGGCGATGCTAGGCTTTGTCAGGGGGATAAGCCTTGCATTGGGGGGGGGAGTAGTTATGCGTTTGTGTCTATATGCCTATGTGGACATGTACTATATATACGCTACTGCTGTGCTGTATACGGTATAGATTCTAACTGCAGTACTGTACCCTTGTAAGGGTATATGCTTGTTCTGTGCTGCACAGTGGAGGGGGAATCAGGAGAGAGGAGGTGTGAAGGTTCGATATTCCCATGACAGGCTGGGAACTGGTATATATTTTAAGTGTCTAGATGTATCCTGGGGTTTCAGCCGCTGCCTCGTCTTGTCGTCTTGTCGCCTTGTTTGTTCTCTTCCCTCCCTTTATACTTTGCACTTTATACTGCATAGTTTTATATTTTATATTTTACATCTCTCTGATATTTTACACTTGTTTATACTGTAATCTTTGTTTTATATTATGGGTTTTTTCTTTTATATTTCCACTTATTTCTTTAGACATCTGTTTATTCTCCAGGACCAAGCAGGAAGTCAATCCTCACATATGGGTGATGTCGGCGTCGACAGAGCCCCCATGCGGAGCATTTCCCCAGCTTTCAAAGAAAGCCTTTGGGAATGCAGGCACGCATGCGCGGTCCCCTTCCTGCCCAAAGGTGCCATCTTGCTCAGTCTTTTTTCCGCAGAGCCCTACGGACGCCTGTCCTTGTCACCCATGGAAAAAAGTTGATTTTTCTGCGTTGGGTCGAGATTTTTTCTTTGGTTCGATGTCGGTTCCTTTCCCGCCTGGACTCGGTACACCGATGCCAAGCCCGGATCTCCTTTTTCGGTTTTTGTCCTTAGAGACTGCATTCGCGCCTTTTTTCTTTTCCCTGGCAGCCCAATTTTTTGATCTTGCAGGGGCCCTTTTTCCCCCGATGGCTGCCAGTGGCTTTAAGAAGTGTGATCGGTGCAAGAAACTGATCTCTCTCACCGACACACACGACTTTTGCCTCCGGTGCCTGGGGCCAGACCATGATTCTACGGTCTGTAGCCCCTGTAGCAAAATGTCTTCCAAGGCATTATGGAGCCGTCAGCACCAGCGTGAGAGGATCTTCTCCGAATCTGCCTCTGGATGGGTCAGGACTTCGTCAGAGGCCTCGACGTCTTGGGAGTCTGACCACGAGCATCGTCGGGGCTCCTCTGAGAGGGAGTCCCCCTCGAGGGAGCACCGAAGGAAGAAGAAACCCGCGAGGGCAGCATCGGTGGTCGCTCTTGGCTCCTCGAGGGCCAGGTCGCATAGCCCCGATCGCTGTCCCAGGTCTTTGGAGTCGGAGAGGCCTGCAAAGCATCCTCGTGTAGAGTCAGAGGCCCCGAGTCACGTGAGTACTGTAGTCCACGTGGACTCTCCTTCGGGGGAGCCGCCGTCGGGGCCCGAGTCGGAGGCTGCTAGGTCTCCTGAGCTCGGACTCAGGTTGACGGCCCTGGAGAGAAGACTGTCTGTCTGCCTTCATGGAGCAGCAGCGGGTGCTGATCGCCGGTCTCACTGGCACATCTGCCCTGACCACCGGGACATCGACGTCCAAATCGATCCTGGAAGCCGAGTCTATCCTCGGCCAAGGTCACCCTTGGCCTCCCGTTCGGGACCGAGGTCATCGTCAACGCCGGTTCCCTCGGCGTCGGGGCAGATGGCATCGGTGCCAGCCCACTCGGAGCTGCTAGATTCCTCCTCGGAGGAATTGGCGTGGGAGACGGAGGAGGAGGAGGAGTCCCCTGACACTTTCCGGACTCGGTGCGTCCCTTCGGACTCAACGGGATCCAAGCCTCGGACAAGGTCCCCCCCGGAGGATACCAGGTTCTCGGATTTCATAAGGGACATGGCCAAAGCATTGGCATTCCCTGCGGACCCCGAGGAGGAGCCTCGAGCCTAGGAGCTCGAGGCTCTGCAGTATGACTCTCCTCCCAAGGAGGCCTTTACTGTCCCGTTTCCTCCGATGCTGGAGCGGTTGCTCTTCCGCATGTGGGAGGCGCCGGCCTCGATGCCAGTTCTAAGCAAGTGGGTCGATTCCATCTATCGAGTCTGCAAGAGCCCCGGGTTTCAAAAGGCACAGCTACCGCACCACTCCATGGTTGTGGAATCGACCATGCATCTTCAGACTCTTCAGGCGATGCACTTCTCAGTGCCCCCTGGCAGGGAGGCTCGGAACCTGGATGCCCTCGGTAGAAAGTGTTTCCAGGGCTCTATGCTTGCTTGCCGTGTTCAGACCTACCAGTTGTACATGGGCATGTACCTTCGAGACCTTGCAAAGGAAATTGCTGGGTTCTCTGCTGGTCTGTCCGAGGAACCTTTGCAGAGGTTCAAGGCTTTGTCTTCTGGTATTCGGGAGTGCTCGACGTTTATATCTCGAGCAGCCTACGATGGATTTGAGGCTTCGGCCCGGGTAGCAGGGGGCAGCATCGGTGCATGCCGTCAGGCCTGGCTACAATCCTCGGACCTCAAGCCATAGGTGCAGGACAAATTGGTCGATGTCCCTTGCCGAGGTGAAAACCTCTTTGGCAAGCCCATGGCAGAAAAGGCTGCAGAACTCGAGACCGAGACTCTTACCCGGACGAGGCTGTCCAGGAAAACCTCTGCCCCTTCTCAGAAGAAGGGCTTGGGGAAAAATACCTTTTACCCGAGGAAGACCGCTGCCTACAAAACCTACCCTCACTACCAGGCCTCTGCAGCTCCCCAACAGGGCCAGCAGGCCAAGGGGCAGGGTCATGGGGCCCCGTAGGCAGAAGGCCCCCAAGCCTCCAGCTCCTGCTCAGCAGGGAAGGGGTTTTGACTATGCCAGCATAGCCTCTCCTCTCCAAGGCACAGGAGGTTGGCTGACCCTGTATGCAGACAGGTGGCCAGCCATCACAGGGGATACTTGGGTGCTAAGCATCATCGAAAGGGGCTATCTGCTCCATTCACTACCCCCCTCCTACTTTCCAGGGGAGCCTCCAAGACCCCCTCTGCACAGAAACTTAATCCTTCAGGAGTTGGAAGGTCTACTAAGGGACCAGGCGGTGGAACCGGTGCCTCACCACCTGGAAGGGGAAGGCTTCTACTCGGGGTACTTCCTGGTACCAAAAAGACCAGGAGGCCTCAGACCCATCCTCTACCTCAGAAATCTGAACAAGTTTCTGGAGAGGGAAAAGTTCAAGATGCTTACCCTTGGAATCTTACTGCCCTACCTCCAGCAGGGAGATTGGCTATGCTCCTTAGATCTGAAGGATGCTTATACTCACATCCTCATCCATCCAAGTCAGACAATTCCTCAGATTTGTGGTGGGAGGAAAGCACTTCCAGTACAGAGTGCTTCCTTTTGGCCTCACCTCCGCCCCCAGGGTTTTTACAAAATGCCCGGCGGTGGTTGCGGCCTACCTCAGGAACCAGGGGATCTTTGTGTTCCCTTACCTGGATGACTGGCTTATCAGGGTCCAGTCTCCACAAGAGGCCAGGCAGGCCACCTTCAGAACCATATCCCTGCTTCAGCACCTGGGGTTCATCATAAACTTCCCCAAGTCCACTTTAGTCCCCTCACAGGACGTGGAGTTTATAGGGGCAAGATTGGCTACCATCCATGCAAAGGCCTATTTGCCTGTGGATAGAGCTCACAGGCTGATGAAGTTGGCCGGCCAGTTTCAGGCGAACTCTCTGGTCTCAGCCAGACACTTCCTCCGGCTCTTAGGTCACATGGCTTCCACAGTGCATGTCACACCGCATGCCCTGCTGCACATGAGGCCGGCTCAGTGGCACCTCAAGGCACAGTGGCTGCAGGCCACAGGGAAATTGTCAGACAGAATAAGGGTGTCCAAACTCTTGGTGGACTCCTTACGCTGGTGGAGGCATCTCCCAAATCTGGTCAGGGGTCTTCCTTTCCAGGCCTCCCCACACACTCAGGTACTGACAACCGATGCTTCCCTGCAGGGCTGGGGGGCACACTGCCAAGAAGCCTGCACACAGGTCCTGTGGTCTCCGTGGGAGGCCGCCCAGCAGATTAACCTGTTGGAATTGCGGGCCATTTGGCTAGCCTTACGGACCTTTTCTCAGATCCTGTCTCACCAGTCTGTCCTGGTTCAGACGGACAACCAGGTGGCTATGTTCTACGTCAACAAGCAGAGAGGCACAGGATCCAGAGTTCTGTGCCTGGAAGCACAAGCTCTCTGCTCCTGGGCTGTCACTCAGGGCATGACCCTCAGGGCGGTCTACCTCCCAGGCCAGGAAAACTACCTGGCGGACAGGCTAAGCAGACTCCTGCAGCCGCACGAGTGGCAGTTGGATCCTCTAGCGGTTCAACAGATCTTTCTGAAGTGGGGACTCCCGACCATGGATCTTTTTGCCAGTCCGCTGAACAGGCAACTACCCAGGTTCTGTTCCAGGCAACCGCATCCCTCGAACAGCGCCAGATCCATTCCTGATCCCCTGGTCAGAGAGCCTGCTGTATGCTTTTCCTCCCACACCTCTGGTAGCCCGGACTCTATTCAAAATCCAGCAGGACTGAGCCACGGTGATCCTGATAGCCCCCAGGTGGCCCAGGCAGCCGTGGTTCCCTCTTCTGCAGTTGGCAGTGGATACTCCACTTCCTCTGGGGTTGTAACCCGACCTTCTGACTCAGGATCAGGGGTCCCTCTTACATCCCAGCCTCAAATCCCTCAATTTGATGGCCTGGCTGCTGAAAGGCTAGTCCTTGCTCCCTTGCTCCTATCAAGGGAGGTTGAAGAGGTGGTGTTGGCCTCCAGAAAGCATTCAACTAGGAAGGCCTATTCTCTGAAGTGGCGTAGGTTTTCTATTTGGTGTTCTCAACAGCAAGAGGACCCCTTCTGCTCGGTCCAGGTGGTGGTGCAATATCTGCTCCACCTTTCCAACCTGGGACTTCAGTCCACCTCTGTCCGGGTTCACCTCAGTGCCCTCTCAGCTCACCACTCAGCGGTGGATGGACAATCCCTCTCGGGCCACCCCCTGGTGTCTCGTTTTCTCTGAGGCCTGCTTCTGCTTTAAGCCTCCTATTTGTCCACTGGCCACTGAGTGGGATCTCAATGTGGTCTTGCAGCAACTGACTCACCCACCTTTTGAGCCGATGGCAACCTGCCATTTACGTTTCCTCTCCTGGAAGGTGGTGTTCCTTGTGGCACTCACCTCGGCCAGGCGTGTGAGTGAACTTCAGGCCCTGGTTTCGGATAGGCCGTATACCAGGTTCTATAAGAACAGGGTAGTCTTGAGGACTCATCCTAAGTTCCTTCCCAAGGTAGTGTCCTCCTTCCATCTCAACCAGGCGGTGGTACTTCCGACGTTCTTTCCCAGGCCGCACGCCAGTAGGGCAGAAACTGTCTTGCATACTCTGGATTGTAGAAGGGCTCTGTCCTTTTATCTAGAACGTACGCAGGGGCATAGAAGGGCTTCTCAGCTCTTCATTTCCTTTGACCCTAATAAATTGGGGTTGCCTGTCACTAAGTGTGTGGTGTCCATCTGGGTGGCAGACTGTATCGCCTGGGCGTACAGAGCAGCTGGCCTCTCCTTGGAAGGTCGAGTCACGGCCCACCGGGTCAGGGCGAAGGCCGCATCAGTAGCTCACTTCTGTTCTGTTCCATTGGCAGATATCTGCCGGGCTGCTACTTGGTCTTCAAGCCAGACGTTTGCGGACCACTACTGCCTCGAGAGGGAGTCCCATAGGGACAGTGCTTTCGGGCAAGCGGTACTCCGTAATCTCTTTGAGGTTTAGGCAACTCCTACCCTCCAGCCCTGGTGTTGGGCTACCGTTCAGGTGTGGTCTCGGAGAAGATTCTCTCACTGTTGCTGAGGCTCTAGAGGGAGCTCTATTTTTCAGCCTGGGTTCCTGGTAGCCCAGAGCTAGGGAGTCACCCATATGTGAGGACTGACTTCCTGCTTGGTCCTGGAGGAAAAAGTAGTTACTCACCTGTAACAGGTGTTCTCCAGGAGCAGCAGGAATCAGTCCTCACGACCCTCCCTCCTCCCCTTGTAGTTGCAGTTGTATATAGTTCATTTTCTTTTTGTGTCTTTTAGCTATGTCATTCGACTGAGCAAGATGCACCTTTGGGCGGGAAGGGGACCGCGCATGCGTGCCTGCATTCCCAAAGGCTTTCTTTGAAAACGGGAAATGCTCCGCATGGGGGCTCCGACGCCGATGTCACCCATATATATGAGGACTGATTCCTGCTGCTCCTGGAGAACACCTGTTACTGGTGAGTAACTACTCTTTCTAGCTCAACCTCACTGAGTATCTGTTTATTTTAATTATTTTGTTTAATTTATTTTATGATTTTGCTCTATTTTATGTTAGCACTTTGCTCCATTTATGTTATTATTTTGGTACTTATTGGGCCCTGTTCATTGCTCCCCTTCTCTGTGTGTTTCTGCGCTCATTGCTGTTTTTTTTTATCGTCCTCAGAGTGAATAGTATCTGTTGGAACAACATGATTTGAATTGAGATGATGGGTGAGCACCCTAGGAGGTAGGGGGAGTGTAGCAGGGGAAGGAAGAGGCATTTCATCAATATTGTATTAATTAAAGAGGGGGGGGGATGGACTGGAGCAGAGAAGAACGCAGCTGGCAATAACCATTGGAGCAGAAGAGGGGGCAATAGTTGGGCTTAGGGGGAGGGAGGGTGGACAAGAGGGGAAGGAGGCATAATAGTATCCAAAAAAGAGGAATGGGTAAATTGGATAATGGGGAATGTTATGGGTGGGAGGTGGTTCAGAAGACATGAAGGTGGGAGAGGGAGAGAGGGGGATTAAGGAGAGTAGAAAAGCTTGGGAAGACAAGAGGGGCCCAAATAGGTCTCCAGGGTTGCCTGCCCACTTATGTGACCTCGAAGAGAGAGACCACAGGGTTGCTGTAGGTAGATGGATGAAGGGGAGGGACAAAGGGAGGGGAAAAGGAACTCTTGGGAGGGGAAGGAATCTGGGAGGGAGTCTGGGGGGGAACAGGGGAGGAGGGGTAGGTGCTGTGCAAGGAAAAGGCAAGTAGAGGTACTAGTAAATATGTTGCGAGGGGTGGTGGATTCTAGGCTGGGGGTGGCACCACTGAGATGAAGGGATGTGGCATATTAGCTGGAATAAGACTACAGGAGTCTCTTTTGGGGAGTTAAAAGTAATAACATGGAATGTCTGTGGTATCGGATCACCAGTGAAGAGAGAGAAGATCCTAAAAAGATTAAGGGAATGCCATGCGGACATAGCTCTGCTGCAGGAGACACATCATTCCACAGAAGAGCATGCGAAGCTAGGTAAAGGCTGGGTAGGGGAGGTATACGGGGCTCCGGCAAGGGGAAGGAAGGGAGGAGTAGTGATATTGATTCGAAAAGGGCTGAATCTCACAGTGACTCATAGTATAGTGGATCCAGCAGGAAGATATGTATTTATCCATGGGGAAATCTCGAGGCAGAAGCTGGTAAGAGGTTCTGTATATGGCCCAAACACTTATGAAGCATCTTTTTTTCAGGGACTGGTCCAATGTATTGTAAAAGGAGGAGGTAGCAATGTAGTGATTGGAGGGGATTTAAACTGTACTTTGGATAATGCAATTGACTGCTCTGGGAGAGGGGGATCACAGGGTGAGATATCAGGGAAGCGACTTTGAGGAATATGTGAGGGTTATGATCTCCTAGATGTCTGGCGGGTACTCCATCCCACTGAGTGGGATTATACTCATCTGTCACGTGCCCACAGCAATTTGTCCAGATTGGACTGCTTTCTTGTCTCTTGAAAACTATTTCAGTCAGTAGAATTGATAGAGGGCCTATAGTAATTTCGGACCATGTGATGGTTGTGCTTGTGTTGGACGTTGGAAGGCCGGGACCGAGACCTTCCTGGCGGTTTCCTTTAGAAGTAATGGGAGATGAGCAGTTTCCGACTTTCCTTAGAGCTCGGTGGGAGGAATATGCCCAATTTAATAGCCAACATGTTAACCCAGCCTTGTTCTGGGAGGCAGGGAAGGCGGTACTTCATGGGGACATAATTGTGTATGTACAGCAGCGGCACAGGAGGATAAAGAGTCAAATTATACAGCTCGAGAAGGCCCTGCGGAAGGCTAGAGGTCGGTATGTGGAGAAGGCCTCTTTGGCTAATAAAAGAGAGATGCTAAACATACAGCAGGAGCTGAATTCGGTACTGCACACCAGAGCGCAGAAATCAATGTTTTTCTACCATTACTGTCTATATTGCTTTGGTAATAAGGCTGGTAGACCCCTCTCTTCTCTTATCAAGACTCGGACAGGTTCACAAAGTGTGGGAGCGTTAAGGGATGAAGCCGGCAATTTGCAGAATATGCAGGAAGGGGTTGAGCCAGGGCCGGATTTACCTTGAGTGAGGCCCTACACCAACAAAAATTGTGGGCCCCCAGCAGGGGCGGCCCAAGGGGGGTGCGGGGCCTCATTTGCATAAATATTTGCATAATGTTACCATATACTAACTTTTAGTAAACGTGCCTCTTAATGAGTGTATGGATAAAGAAAGACTAAAAGATTTCTACATTACTATAATCCAGTGCCAACTGCCAGACACATTAGGAACTACTACAAACACTGCCCATTTAGAACCCATAGCAAACCCGCCGTATCCTAACAGCACAACCAGGACTCACAAAGCACCATACCCTACCAATCAAAAGGCAACACTGCAAATATTAAACCAATACATTTCAGAGAACAACAATACATGACCTACTGGGGAAAGAGAACAAGTGGCACTGTCAAATAGGAATTATATCAACAGAACACCTCAGCTCAGTTACACATGCACAACATAGACTGTCACCAAACAAGGAATCACAATTTAGAAACAGGAAGACAATAATTAAACTGGGAATCCCAAAAGCCAAACTTGGAATGTACAACACTGTAGAAATAAAACTATACATTAATTTGCTCTTGTACTAAACAAAGCACAGACGTTAATGATGCACATTTACCAGAGCTGACATATTCCAATTAATAAATTCAAAATAAAGAGAGAGTTTTCTACCTTTTTGTGCATTTTTTTTCAGTTGCAATTGCTCCAGCTACTTTCTTCTGGTTTCTTCGTGTCTTCTGCTAACTCTCCATCGCCTGCTGTCCATTTGTCCTTTCTTCTCTCTTCTAGTTTTTTTCCATTCTCTCTCTACATCTGCTTTAACATACTAATCTTTCTCCTTTTGCTCTTTCCTCATTCCTATTTCATCTACTCAAATTTTACCCCTCCATCCTCAATCCCCACTTACTCTCCCAATACCCGGCCAATTGTAGATTTTTTTATCCCTCCCACACAAAATATTTTTCCCTTCTCCATTTTACTCTTCCAGCCCCATCCCATTCTAATCCTCCCCCAACATCAGCTCCCTTCTAGTTCCAGCCTCACCCAGCATCCATTCCCTTCTAGTTCCTGCATCAGCCCATTTCCAGTCCTAGCCACCCATCAGCCCATTTCCAGTCCTAGCAACCCACTTACAGTCCTAACCCCCCATCACCCCATTTTCAGTTTAAGCCCCCCCTATAACCCATTACCAGTCCTAACCCCCCATCAGCCCACTTCCAGTCCTAACTCCATCAACCCATTTCCAGTTAGCCCCCCATAGCCCATTGCCAGTCCTAACCCCCCCCATCAGCCCACAGCCCATTACCAGTCCTAACCCCATCAGCCCACCTCCAGTCTTAACCCCCCCAGCCCATTTCCAGTTCTAACCCCCCCATAGCCCATTACCAGACAGCCCCCATCAGCCCACAGCCCATTACCAGTCTTAACCCCCCCAACAGCCCACAGCCCATTACCATTCCTAACCCCTTCTGCCCACCTCCTGCCTTAACCCCCCCCCCCCATTTCCTGTCCCAGCCCCCCCCAAATTGCCCATTACCTGTCCTACCCCCCCCCCCAATTGGCCTAAAGTAAAATTTAATTTAAAAAAAAAATGCTGGCTGCCGCCGCGGCAGCATGGACTGTTCCCGCGGGGCTCCCTATGCCCGGCTGAATCCCCTCCCTCTCCCTCGTGTCTCTGTTAAGCCTGCAGGGAGGGAGGCAGGGAGGGGATTCAGCCGGGCATAGGGAGCCCCACGGGACAATCCATGCAGTTATTAAATATGCAAATCAAAAATGCCAAGAACAAGAGGCAGCAGCTGAGGTTGGGTCTCTGTGGTATGACTTGTGGGTGCTGTTCCCTTCTCCGTGGATCCTCCGGAATTCACAGAAAGTGATTACTCGCTTCCTCTGCCAGCTCTTACCCTGCACAGGACTCCTTCCTGTGAACGCCGCACTCAGCGCTTCTCCTCTTTAGGGGCTCCCTATGCCTGGCTGAATCCCCTCCCTCCCTGCCGGCTTTGAGCGGCGCGAAGGGAGAGTGTCTCCCTCGCACCTCTCAAAGCCGGCAGGGAGGGGATTCAGCCGGGCATAGGGAGCCCCGCGGGACAATCCATGCTGCCGCGGCAGCAGAGGGGGCCCCGCGGGAACAGTCCATGCTGCCGCGGCGGCAGCCAGCGTTTTTTTTTTTTTTTAAATTTAATTTTAAAAAGGCTATTTTTGTGGGCCCTTGTCAGCTGTGGGTCCTACGCCACGGCGTAGGTGGTGTATAGGTAAATCCGGCCCTGGGTTGAGCGAGTTTTTATAGGAATTTTATCAGTCACTGTATTGGGCGGATGAGATCCAGGAAGGCCTGGCTGGGTAATTTTTTCAGAAATTGAAGTTACCGGGATTAACTCCAGAACAGGTAGCAGAGTTGAACATTCCAATTGAGCTGAAAGAAGTTCAATGGGCAATTAAAGGTCTGCACAATGGTAAGGCTCCAGGACCAGATGGAATATGAGGAGAATTTTACAAGTTGCAGGAGAAGGTGACAATCCAGTTATCTGAGTATTAGTGATCTGGTAGAACGAGGTCATTTCCCGTATGACCTTAATAAGGCACTTATTACAGTTATTGCTAAGCCAGGTAGGGACCTGACCTTGGTGGCTTCTTATCGCCCCATTTCGTTATTGAATGTAGACGTCGAGATAATGGCCAAGATTATGGTGGATCGATTGGCCAAATTCCTCCCAAATTTAATACAAGATTCTCATGTGGTATTTGTTAAAGGGAGAACTGTGGCAAAGAATCTTAGATGTATTCTGGCATCTATGTGTCTTAGTGAGAAGAGGGGATTAACATCTTTTCAGCATCAAAGCTGATCAGCAAAGGCATTTGACCGAGTTGGTTGGACATTTGTTTCAGGTTCTGGGGAAGATTGGTCTAGAGGGATATTTCTTGGATCTCATTCGTTTATTATATGCTGACCCCTGTGGGGCCATCCTGGTTAATGGCAACTATACTAAAACCTTCCCACTACGGCAGGGAACACGGCAGGGATGTCCACTCTCGCCGTTGCTGTTCTTATTGACATTGGAGTCCCTGTTGTACCTGATTCGCACTGATAAAGAAATAGTACAGGTTAAGATTGGGAAAGAAGAGGAATTCAGGGTGGCAGCGTTTGCAGATGACATTGGTGTGTTTGACAGACCCTGTGCGGGGGCTTCCTCCTCTTCTGAAATTGTTTGAGGAGTATGGTTCTTATTCAGGATTGAAGCTCAATTTAGATAAGTCAGAGGCTCTCCCCTTGGGGCAAGATCTTTCCAGAACTTGGCCAGGACCTTTTCTGTTGAAATGGGTGAATAAAAAAAATTTAAGTATCTCTAGGGATTCAATTAACGGCTAATTTTGTCTGATTTATAATGGAGCAATCGAGGCAGAAAGTGCAGAGGAGGAGGGATTTACCTTTATCGTTAGGTGGTAGAATAGTGCTGTACAAAATGGTTTTGTTTCCGAAGTCGCTCTATATCTTACAAACCCTGCTGTTAGTGGTGAAAAGTGGGGATATGAGAAAATTAGAAAGGCACTTGAATGTTCTCCTTTGGGGGGTAAATGACCTAGAATCAGACTGAAAGCACTGCAGAACTCATGGGACAGGGGGGGTATGGGAATGCTGGATTTGACTAGATATAATATGGCATTTCTATTGAGACATGTATGGGACTGGTTGTGAGAGATGTTCAATTACATGCCTCTTGAATACGAACGGAGATTAGCAGCTCCCTACCATCTTTGACCCCGGCACAGTGCCCACTGGAGGTGGGGACCAATATACTTTTGTTGCCAGTGAGACGGGCTTGGCAATATCACACTAAACTTGTTTGGTCATTCATCATTGGTATCATTGTACTTACTGATTCGGGGTAATGGGAACTTTAGGCCTGGGATTGACATAGCTAGGTTTGAGGAATGGGAGAAGAGAGGGATAGTTTAAAATAGAACACTGTCTTTTTTGCAGGAAGGAGGGGCTGTTCCCTTTGATACATTGAGGCAACAATACGAACTAAGAGGGATAGATATGCTCTTCTACTTACAAGTGCATAGCTATATCTCAGCATTCCCATTGGGAGAATTTCAGTATAGTTTTGTTCCAAGATAGTAGTGTTAATGGGGGAGAGACAAGGATAAAGATATCAACTATACAAAGAGCCATAGTGGGATTGCTGCCAGGAGTGGGTGTGCCTTAGATGCAAAGTGGTGGCAGCGACTTTAGGTCATATGTTTTGGCACTGCAAGGTAGTGCAGAATTTTTGGAAGAAGGTGGAAGGGTTTATCCAAGCTCTATATCGGGAGATGGGGAGTTGGTCCCCTGAGATTGTGGTTTTGGATATATGGACTGAGAACCAGGAGCCTATTGGGGTTAATCGACCCTGGATTTGGTTAGCATTGCTGTTAGCCCATAAAGAGAGTCTCAGGGCCTGGCTGGCCCCGAGAGGGCCAGGATACTGGCGATGGAGAGAGGCTCTATATGATCTCTTGATGGAACAGGAGTGGGCTAGGATTGCTCGGCGGTGGGATTATTTTTTAGAAGAATGGGGCCCCTTCCTTGATAACTTGATGCCTGGAGCATGAAGCAGAGTACTTTATCATTGTGGTTAGGTAACTTAAAAGGAAAGGAGGAGCAGGAGTGAGAAGCGCCTACAGGATGGGGAGGGGTGGGGGATAGGGAAAGGGAAGTAGGGGAGATAGCGGGTAGGGGGCAAACTTGATTAGGAGGACATGAATAATTAACAAAATACTATTGTCCCCACATAAAATTAAGGTACACCGAGCAATAAATTAAACACGATAGAGGGCATGCATTTAAGGGGCTCATGGTGGTTATGCGACCTAAGGCTGGTGTATTGGGGCTGTACTGTGTTTGGAAATATGTAATGTCTTAGAGTGTACATATTATTGTCATTGTTAATGTCAATGGTTATATGGAGAAAGATTGCAATGCCTATGAGTGAAATGTAACATAAAAACTAAGGGGGGAGGGATGGGAGGCTGGAGGAGGAGGAGGGGGGTAGGGGATAAACTAAAAATGTAAATAATGTCAAGGTTGATGCACTCGGAGGGTATAAGTCACCACCCACTGAGAGTATGTTTGTACCTAATGTTGATAAACAGAATTTTCCTAAAACACATTCCCAGATCTCTTGCCTCCTAAGTGGACGGCCTCTTTGTAAAGGTATCTAGAAACAATTTATGTTAACTTGCATTTTTTTATTATCTTTCTATGCTGAACTATACTCTGATTAGTCTTAAACTAAAAGCTCTCTGCTGAGTCTAGGCCCTGACTGAATTAAAAAAATACACTGGATTCTGAAATACAGACTTCAGTTTTAATCCAAAGAATTTCCCTGAACTAAGTGTAGATTTCTTTCCAACAGAAACAGTCACTGTTTGCAGTCCTCTAAGACTGCTTGGGGTACTGCGTTGGCCACTGAAGACTGGATACTGGGCATGATGGACTCTTGGTCTGATCCATTATGCCACTTTTGGTGCACATAAAGGCTGAGGAAACTAAGTGGTGTGCTTTTTTTTTTTCCTTTTTTTAACAGATGTTTGAGTGATGCACCAAAGCTCAAAAAATGGATTGAAGTCATGATGGAGGATCCAGCTGTGAAAGCGTTGCTGATATCCACTGAAGTTTATGAAGGCTATTTGAAGCTGTACCTAGAGGGGAAACCTGAAGGTCCAGACTTTGGGCTATAAAATGCAGAGCCTGTATGCCTGCCTTGTAGCTTTTCCAGGGCCTGCTACTTGCCTCTCTTATTCATAGAGTCCTACTAGAACAGGTTCTTTAAAGTTTTTCAGTTTATGGATAATGTGCTGGCATTTCTAGCAGAAAGCATCTGGGGAAGTGCATTGGATTGTAAGAACTCTAAATGCTCTATAATCCATGCCTTGTAGTGGAAGAGCCTAGAAATCTACTGACAGTTGGTGAATTTGACATTGTGGAAATAAAGATCTGTTAAAATGTGAATGGTGCATCTTTGAAAGCAGAAATGTAAGGTAGAAAGCTAAAGGTATACACCTGGCAAAAATTATTGCCCATCACATCAAGAATAGCCAGTTTGGGGGGGGGGGGGGTTTAAATTAAATTCTTGCTGCTTCTTGAAATATTATTTTTTTCCAGTTTGTCAAATAGCTTAGTTTTAAGATTACTCCTAACTGCAAAAATTTATAGAGTAAACTAGAACAGACCATGTAAGACCTTATAGCCACAATCATTATTCACAGAAGTTGCAACAAGAATATATAGTGCGTACACCCTTGTGACTTGCCAGTTTCTCCCTTTTAGGGTTTTAAGCTACTCTTGGCTGCCTGTATAGTGTGTTGGGTGGGGAAGAGGTGTTTCCCTTCTATCTCCAGGAACAAGCAGCAATGTAGTCATCACATATGGGTATCGTCGGTACCGACAGAGCCTGCGTGGGAACGCTCCCCAGCGTCCAATCAGAAAGCTTTTGGGAGCATCCCACAGCGCCTGCGTGCTGCCTTCCCGCCTTTCCCAACTGCCTCTCTCCAGTTCTTCTTTTTCCACGGAGCCAGCAGGTCGTGTTCCTGTCACCGCAGAAGAATTCCCTCTTTCTTTCTTTCTTTTTGTGGTTGCGTCTGCCTTCGTTGACGCTCTAGTGGTAACGCTGGTCTTTCTCCTCTTCTTTCTGTAAAAAAAAAAAAATAATAATTCTTTTCTCCTGTTTGTTCAGGTGCACGCGCCTTTTTGGGCCTTAGTCCCAAAAACTTTTCTTACCATGGAGAAACCTGCCTCAGGTTTCAAAATGTGCACAAAGTGTGGCGGTACCATCTCTGTCACCGACACCCATGAATGGTGTCTAAAATGTTTAGGTCCTGACCACTCCATCACGGATTGTGCGTCCTGTGCGATGATGTCTAAAAGAGGTCGGCAGAACCGAGCTGCTAAGCTCAGTACCATGTTTCCCTCTGATGCAGCTTCGGTGGCATCGACGTCTTCCAGGGTTGCTTCTTCCTCCCGTGGATCTCAGGTAACTAAACATAAATCCAGCCGGTCCTCGAAGGGTAGATCTCCTAAGCATCGAGATGCCTCTGGCGTTGCCCTCGAGGATTCTGCACCGGCAAAATTACCCTGGCGGGAGGCTTCAGCTTCCAAAGCATTATTGGGGTTCCAGGATGTTCTTGATGGCTCGGCCTCAGCAGAACTCCTGGTGCCATGCTCTGGGGTACCGGCGGTCTCCTCCGGTACCGACATCCAGGCATTGGCAGCGTCGATAGACCAGAGAGTTCTGGCTATGGAACGCAGTCTGGTGGCTTTCCTTGCGGCATCTATGCCCTTGGTACCATGACGGGCAATTCCACTAGTACCGGTACCGATAGCATTGACATCGCCATCGGTGTCTGTTTTGCTGGTACCCAGTCATCCGATGACCTCCGGTACCGGTTACTCCCGGTACCGACCTTGGTCGGTACAGGTATCGGGCTCTTCAAGAGCACCCGGACAGACGATACTTTTGAGTCCTCAGAAGAATCTGAGGATTCTGATAGTTCTGTCGATGCAGCGATGCTTCTTCCAGAGGAGCCCTCCTCCCCTAAACGCAGGATGTCTCCTCCAGAGGATATTTCCTTCCAAGACTTTATCAGGGAGGTGGCTCGGGGCCTGTCCATTATTGTGGTTCCTGAAACAGAGCCAAGGGCCAAGGAGTTGAAAATTCTACAATATCCCAAAACTCCTAAGGAGGTAGCCACCTTACCCATTCATGAGATTCTATATGATCTCATTTTAAGGATGTGGGAAACACCTCTTACCACCTCTCCTCATTCTCGTAGACTGGATACTATGTATCGAGTCCCTCCTTGTCCTGGGTTCCATAAGACTGTTTCCTCACCACTCTATTGTAGTGGAGTCAGCCAAGAGAAGGATCAAGAGTGCAAAAAGGCATGCCTCTAATCCTCCAGGACGTGAGTGCAGAACCCTGGATGCTTTTGGACGTCAAGTCTTCCAAGCTTCCATGCTTTCTGCCAGGATCAGTTCCTATAGTCTCTACATGGGAATGTTCCTGAAAGAGGTCACAGATAATTTAGAGGCTTTAAATCCTTTCATTTCTGAGGATAAGAGACAATTTCTCACTTGGGTCAAACATGCCCAAGATGTTTCTAAATTATCCAACCGTGCAGCCTTTGACGGCTTTGAGTGCATAAGCAGAACCTCGGCTATTGCCATAGGTGCACGTAGAATTGCTTGGCTCCAGGCATCTGATCTAGAGCTCTGGGTACAAGACAAATTGGGAAATATCCCTTGTACTGGTGAGAACCTGTTTGGTAAGGATTGGCAAGAAAAGGCCAATGAAATGGATGCTGAAAATTCCACCTTTGATAGATTATCCAAGTCCACTGCTGATCCTGTTAGAAAGAAATTGTTCAAGAAAACATTTTTTTCCAAAAAGAAAAGATTTTACCCTGCTTATGTTCAGCAGGGACCTTCTGCAGGTCAGCTTCCAAGGAAACGTCAGCAACTACCCAAACAGAAGAAAGCAAAGGCTGCTAGGCCTCAACCGGCCCAGTAGGCTCAGCCTCCTCAGGGCCTTTGACTTTCAGCTAGAGAACTTAGGTTCTGGTCCTCTGAGAACCAGAAAGGCTTCCACCATTCCAGGAAGGTTATGTCATTTTGCCCCCAGATGGGGGCAAATAACAGCAGAGCATTGGACACTCTCCATCATAAAGGAGGGGTACAAGCTTCATTTTTCAAGCATGCCCCCTCACACAATAGTAAAGCAGTTCAATTCTCCGACCTCTCTCATCAACCTGTTAGGTCAGGAGGTCGCTACCCTTCTTGCCCAAGGGGCAATAGAAGAAGTACCCCTTCATCAACAGGGCACAGGGTTTTATTCCCCTTATTTCCTTATCCCAAAGAAAACAGGGGGTTACAGACCTTTCTTAGACCTCAGAGAATTGAACAAATTCCTTGTCAAGGAGAAATTCAAAATGATTTCTCTTGGAGCTCTGCTGCCATACCTTCAGAGTCAGGATTGGCTTTGTTCTCTAGATCTCAAGGATGCATACACCCATGTTCTCATCCATCCCACTCGGAGAAGGTTCCTTCGGTTCCTTTTTCAGGGGAAGCACTACCAATACAGGGTGCTTCCTTTTGGCCTGGCCTCAGCACCAAGGGTGTTCATGAAATGCATGGCTGTTGTAGCAGCATTTCTTTGCACTCTAGGGATATTTGTCTTCCCTTACTTAGACGACTGGCTCATTCGAGCCCCAACAGTTAGAGGCCAGGACTTCTCTGTCCTGCACCATGCGTATCCTTCAGTATTTGGGACTGGTAAGAAACATCCCAAAATCCAGTCTAACTCCGACTTAGGCCCTTGCCTTTGTGGTATCCAGTAAAGCTCCTATGAACTCTAGAGACTATCTCCTCCAGGCCCGTTGCCTTCGCATGGTGCAGTTAGATGAGGCTTTAGCACTGCTTGAGAAGCTAACTGCTCGAGAAATGCTAAAACTACTAGGCCACATGGCATCTACTGTGCATGTGGTTCCCTATGCTCGCCTCCATATGAGGGCAGCACAGTGGACCTTATCCACCCAATGGACTCGGGCATCAGCATGCCTGTCAGACAAAATAGAAAACACAAGTCACCTTCTTTTGTCTCTTCAGTGGTGGTCTACTCAAAATCTGTTGCTGGGGTCCCCTTTTCAACAACCCTTACCCCAAGCAACTCTCTCACAGCAGATGCTTCTCCAAAGGGTTGGGGAGCTCATCTCCAAGACCTCTCCACCCAAGGCACCTGGTCTCTACAGGAGAGTCATCTACATATCAATCTCTTGGAGCTCAGAGCAATCTTCCTTGCTCTGCAAGTGTTTCACACCCTGCTCAGCTACAAGACAGTCCTCATTCATACGGACAATCAAGTAGTCATGTTCTATGTGAACAAGCAGGGGGGAACAGGCTCTCTGTCGCTTTGCAACTATGGGCCCTCGCCAGAGAGCATCAGATTCATCTTCTGGCAGTGTATCTGCCAGGCATTCAAAACTCTTGGGCAGACAGACTCAGTTGAGTTCTGCTTCCATACGAGTGGTCTCTACATGCAGACCAGGTAGCCAGGATTTTTCAACTTTGGGGAACCCCGGCCATAGACCTCTTTGCAAGTCTGTGGAATGCCAAACTTCCCCAGTTCTGTTACAGAATTCCGGCTCAGGCCAGGGATGCTTTCCTCCTTCACTGGGGTCAAGACTTCCTGTATGCCTTTCCACCCATTCCCCTAATTCCCAAAACCCTGTTCAAGCTTCAGAGAGACAGAGGCTGTATGATTCTCATAGCTCCACATTGGCCATGGCAAGTGTGGTACCCTCTGCTTCTACATCTCTCTTAAGCTCCCTCCCTGGAGTTACTGTCTGCTCCAGATCTCCTATCTCAAGAGGACAGAATGTTGTGGCATCCCAATCCCCAGTCTCTGCATCTCAGGGCTTGGTTGCTGAAGGCCTAGATTGCCAAGATCTTAATCTTCCTCAGCAAATAAAAGAGATTCTTTTTGCTTCCAGAAAACCCTCCACAAGACGCTCTTATGCTTTCAAGTGGAAAAGATTTACCATCTGGTGTTCGCAAAAGGGTCTTAACCCCCTTGCGATACCTCTGGAATCATTGCTGGAGTATCTCCTTCATTTATCCAATGCAGGTCTTAAGACTAATTCAGTAAGAGTCCAGTTGAGTGCTATTGCAGCTTCCTTTAAGCCTCTAAATGGACAGCCTATTTCCTCTCATCCTCTTATAACAAGGTTTATGAGAGGTCTTCTTTTAACTAAGCCTCCCATTAGGCCACCACTGGTGGCATGGGACTTAAATCTGGTTCTTGGGCAGCTCATGAAGCCACCTTTTGAACCTTTAGCTACTACCTACTTGAAATTCCTTTCTTGGAAGGTTATCTTTCTCATTGCAATCACATCAGCACGTCGTATTAGTGAGTTGCAAGCACTAGTAGCTGATCCACCTTTGTACAAGGTTCCATCATGACAAGGTAGTCCTTAGGACTCATCCACACTTTATGCCAAAGGTGGTCTCGCCTTTTCATCTGAACCAAGCAATCTATCTACCTGTGTTTTTTTTCCAAGGCCTCATGCATCAAATGCAGTGAGGAATCTTCATACCTTGGACTGTAAAAGAGCTTTAGCTTTTTACTTACAGAGAACACAGCAACATAGAAAATCCTCTCAACTCTTTGTTGCTTTTGATCCTTCTCATCTGGGACTTCTAGTCTCCAAGAGAACACTATCTAACTGGATTGCTCAGTGTATTTCCTTCGCCTATCAGAGTAAGAACCTTTCTCTGGAGGGCCATGTAACAGCTCACAATGTGAGAGCCATGGCAGCCTCAATGGCTCATCTGCACTCTGTGTCTATCGACGACATCTGTCGAGTAGCCACTTGGGCCTCGGTTCATACCTTCACAGCCCATTACTGCTTGGACAAGGACTCCCGCTGGGATGCCTTGTTTGGTCAGGCTGTTCTTCAACACTTGTTCCATACCTAATCAACTCCTACCCGCCATCCCTGGTAGGATGCCAGAGATCCATGGGGGGAAGTGGAGCCCTATTCAGGGACACACAACTTCTGGGGTCTCTCCTTGGCACCTAAAGCTAGGGAGTCCCCATATGTGATGACTACATTCCTGCTTGTTCCTGGAGATAGCATAGTTACTCACCTGTAACAGGTGATCTCCGGGAACAGCAGGAATTTAGTCCTCACAACCCACCCACCTTCCCTAGGAGTTGTATCTCTCTATCTTTTTCCTTTCCCTCTCTCTCTCTTTGTCTCAGCTTTAAAACTCAACTGGAGAGAGGCAGTTGGGAAAGGTGGGAAGGCAGCATGCAGGCACTGTGGGATGCTCCCAAAAGCTTTCTGATTGGATGCTGGGGAGCATTCCCGTGCAGGTTCCGTCGGTACCGACGATACCCATATGTGAGGACTAAATTCCTACTATTCCTGGAGATCACCTGTTACAGGTGAGTAACTATGCTTTACTGTTTAGCTTTACGTTTGGCAGCTTTTTTTGGTTAGTTTGTTAGTTTAGCGCTGAAAATCTAGGTATATAGGAAGATGCAAAATGTTGGCACAGACAGAAAGTTACTATAGATTCAGCTGCCTTTTTGCATTAAAGTAGTTTTCATTGATCCATCTAATTGGATGTTTGCCACTTTCAAAGTTGGTATACAATGCTGCAACTTGTGACGATGAATTGCTGACATCAACCATGAATAAATTTGCAAGGTACTGCTATTCTGAACCATGCTAACCTCCTCAGGGCCCATAGCTTGTAGGGGGCATGGGGGAAAAGAAGCTGCACTGTGGATTGTTAGTGCCATTTCCTCTTTCTATCATCCATAGTGCTGTAATCTACTGGCCTCCCAACTCAAACGGATGAAATGGGTAGAGACTTGATCATCGATATTGCAGAGGCAATATACCTTCTATATTATAATCATGAAGGTGGAAGTGATCATATTAGGTGACTTTAATTTTCCTGATGTGGACTGGAGTATTCTGTCTACAGCTCTGGAAAGAAGTAAAAGAACTGTGGATGCCTTCAAGAATCATTGCTCAGACAAATGGTGATGGAACCGATCAGGGAAAGTTTGATGCTGAATTTAGCACCTACTAATGGAGAGAGAATTTTGAATGTCCAGGTAGGTACCCACATATGCAGCAATGATCATAACACAGTGTGGTTTGAAGTAAAAGCCAAAGCAAAGTCCTAGACTTCAAAAACATGGCCAAGTGCTCGCAGGAGAAGTTGCCAGGGTGGGAGGAGATAGGGGAAGTGGAATTGCAGTGGGCCGAACTAAGAGGCAGTAAAAGGCAACAGGTATATATGTAAGGAAAGTAAATAGGAGCACGAGGAAAAGGAAGCCTATATGGTTCTCCAAAGAAGTGGCTGCACAAAAGCAAAAAATACAGCTTTCACAAAATTCAGAAGATTGCAAACAGGAACAGAGAAAAGAATACGGGATAAAGCTAAAAGTGAAAGAGAAATAAGAATGGGGAAAAAAAATTGAGGAACAAGATGGCATCTGATTAAGTTCGTTGCACTTGTCACTCTGGAATTTGCTAGTCCCCAGCCATTTATGCCACGAGCAAGAAACTAAAGTCCATGTTCCAACCTTCTGGAGTTGGACTTTCCATGTCTGGGACACAACGGACATTCCTGGGCTATGGTCAGGGTATTGTCCCATTAGGTGATGCTTCAGCGGAGCTAGCAATGTTAGTCATCTGCCTTGAGGGGGCATCTCTAGCTCCAAAGACAGGACTGCTCTGCCAAGACCCAGAAGCTGTGCTAGCAGGGTCACTGATCTTGTAATGGTTTACCTGATAGAAGGGGGACTGGAAGAGAGCATGGAGGGAACTCCCATGGCACCATCGACCCCTGCTAGAGGAGCGAGTGTTGTCAGTGCTGTTGTTGTGAGGGAGTTTGACCCTGCTGTGGGTGAAGATCTTGCATTTCCTAGTCCAGCGCCATTGTAGAAACCAGCAGCCGTAACAATGGATATGTTGTGGGAGGCAGTGGTCATGGTGACCTCCTCATTCCTGGCAATGGCAGGTACTTTTTGTAAAAGAATTGACTAATTTTAAAAGAATCTGAGCAGATTCTGTCTCAAGAGCAGGCACAAGGTGCTGCTAGGCTGGATCTCCTGGAAACTACACGACTGCTTGGTCTTCTTCGGAACGATCAACTGTGTATACTGTAGAAATAAGTCGTTCACTTCTAACTCAAGACGCTTGCCTCAGGTACCAATCCTGCGTTTCACGTCAATGGTTCCTCAGGGGATCCTATCTTAACTTTCATTAAAATGCGCAAATGCTGCCTGCGTTCAATCTTTGAAACACGACCATCTTCCTCAAATACTCTCACAATCTTCCTCTCGGGTCGAGAAAAATGCCGTGCATGCGCAATGCTCCAACCATCCTCCATATTTAAATAACCCGCTGATCCCATCGTGACGGATCGCTCCTCCCGTCCCGGGGATATCACTATGAACACCCTCTCTCTATAACAATTATACTCCTCACAGAAAAGCAACCTAACGCTAAGTGGCACAATAAACTATACCGATCGAAGGAACCCTCGAAATCATTCAATTACTAAAGCGCACAAAACAAAATCCTTATTGATCTTATTCCCCTTTCTACCTCCTCTTACAATTCTCGTAGGCTACCATCCCATTCACTTAAAGAAACGGGTAGAAAGGGGAATAAGATCAATAAGGATTTTGTTTTGTGCGCTTTAGTAATTGAATGATTTTGAGGGTTCCTTCGATCGGTATAGTTTATTGTGCCACTTAGCGTTAGGTTGCTTTTCTGTGAGGAGTATAATTGTTATAGAGAGAGGGTGTTCATAGTGATATCCCTGGGACGGGAGGAGCGATGGGAGTAGTTATCCGTCACGATGGGATCAGCGGGGTATTTAAATATGGAGGTTGGTTGGAGCATTTCGCATGCGCGGCGTTTTTCTCGACCCGAGAGGAAGATTGTGAGTATTTGAGGAAGAGGGTCGTGTTTCAAAGATTGAATGCAGGCAGCATTTGCGCATTTTAATGAAAGTTTAAGATAGGATCCCCTGAGGAACCATTGACGTGAAACGCAGGATTGGTACCTGAGGCAAGTGTCTTGAGTTAGAAGTGGATCTCCTGGAAGCCTGTCGGGGTGTACTTCAACTAGTGTATACACAGATTAAAGACTCCACTATCATAGCATGCAAATTTGAGTATTTGGAAAAATTTTCCAGAAGGAATAATTTGTGGCTTTTGTTAATTTTCCTAAGTCTCTGTCTTGCTCCAGCCGAGATGGTTAAAAAGTATCTTCAGGAGGTCTTGGTAATGTCTGGGGATATCTACCACCAATTTACTAGAGCACAGTATTTGTCCATGAAGACAGTGTCTGACTCTGCTAAAGAAGAGCAAGCACAGTGTCATCAGTGGTTGTCTGCTTTAACTGAGATTCTAGAGAGCTCTCTGGATGTGGTTACAGGTAGAACCACCCTGGTGGCCAGTTTTGCTCTTGAGATCGACTGTAATACTGTTGCAATTTTATTTTTGTAATATACATGTATTGTCTTTGGGGGCTGGGATACACATTTTTTCCAGGGTTGTGGGTTTTGGTTTTTTTTTCTGTCATGGAAACCCAAAAAAGAGACAAGGCTGCCTTGAAGTTGAAATCTAGGGTCCTTGCTTTGGCTGGGTCTTTTTTTGATAAAATTTCCTTGTAGGTATTTATTTTTCCAGGGTGGTAAACAATTTATTTTCTTCAACCCAAAACAATTGGTAAACCTTTTGGTTGGCATGAGGGAATAGCTGTGTGATAAATTAGGGCCTCCCAGCTGGCTGTGTCTAAAGGACAGAAATAAGTTTCCTTCCCTTTGGTGTAAAACATTTTTATTTCCTAGTTCTTCTCTGCTTATTTTGTGGCCTAATATGGATACAGGGATATGTATTTTCTTATTATTTTTGTGTTTGAAGTGGTGTTTGTAAATTTTTGTGGATTGCCTTATTCTCTTTGAAAAGCTTTTTTGTTTTGTAAAATGATAAAGAATAAAAAAATAGAAATAGGAATAAGAATAGTAAAAGCAAAGATAGAAGAAAAGATGTGAAGCAGGAAGATGCAACTTTTTTTTTTTAGGTAAATTTGGCAGAAGAGGAAGATCAGAGGTGGAATACCAAGACTCAAAGTGCTGAGGACACATTTGTGGAAAGTGACATTGAAAAATTAAAAATGCTAAACAAATGGGGAAGGAGTAGATACATCATCTTCTGTGAATGGTGTGATATTGGAACAGCTTGCAAAATTAAAGGTGGAGAAGGCTATGGGACTGGACTGGACCGGACCGGACTGGACTGGATAGGATTTATCCCAGGATACTGAAAGAGCTAAGAGGTTCTGGCAGGGCCTTTAATAGATCTTTGGGTGAGGTTTCACAGGACGGAGAAGGGATGATGTGGTACCTCCTTTACAAAAGTGATAATAGGGAAGAGGTGACAAACTATAGGCTAGTAAGCCTTACCCTTCTGACAGGAAAAGTAATGGAGGCACTCCTGAAAGAATAATGGACTTTCTGGAAATCAATGGGTTGCATGCACCAAGGCAACATGGTTTTACCAAAGGACGATCTTGCCAAACAAATTTGGGTTCTTTGACTGGGTGACCAGAGAACTGGATCAAGGGCATGTGATGGATATGATCTAGCTAGTTTTCAGCAGGGCTTTGGATATTGTTCCTCATAGGAGGCTTATCAATAAATTGAGCAGCATTGGGGGGTGGGTTCCAAGGTGGTAAATTTGATCAGAAATTAGCTGACTGACGGATGACAGAAGGTGATGGTAAATGGAACTCACTCAGATGGAAGGAAGTTGAGTATTGACGTGCCCCAGTGATTGGTCCTGTTCCATGTATTTATGAGTGATAGTGCTGAAGGACTGCAAGAAAGTCTGTCTTCTTGAAGATGAGACAAATTTTGCAACAGAGTGGACTCCCCTGTTGGGGTGGATAACATGAAGAAAAAGATACATAAACTGGAAGAATGGTCGATTGCTTGGGAGTTAGAAGATTTAATGTGAAAAAGTGTAGAGTCATGCACTTGGGATGCAGACATCGAAGGGAAGTGTATGCAATGGGGGGGAGACGTTGGTGTGCACAAATCTAAAAAGGATGATGGAGTGATTGAGGATCTCAAGGTGGTGAAACAATGTGACCAAGACAGTGGTCAAAGTCAGAAGGATGCAGGATTGCATACAGAAGAATTACCAGCAGAAAGGAGGAGGTATTAATGCCTCTGTACAAGTTGTTGGTGAGGCCTCAGTTTGAGTATTGTGTTCAATTTGAGATCATATCTCACAAAATACATAGAAATGCTTCAGAGACAAGCAGCAAAATTTAATTTGAAGCCTGTGCCAGAAGATTTATGAGAAAAGACTTGAAAACCTAAATCTGTATATGCTAAAGGAGAGGAGGAACTGAGGAGATATAATACAAACCTTTAAATACTTAAAAGGGTGGACTTCTGGCGATGCGTGAGTGAGAGAGGACGTGCCTCCTTCGCTCCGGGGCTGTGTCGGCACTAAACCTGGCTTTTATCTACTTTTATGAGCCCTCACCCCTGTTTTCTACCTGGGAGAAGTGTGCCGCCACTTGCTGAGACCGAAAGCTTGTGCACCTGAGGGCTGTGATGCCTTTACCGGCCCGGAAAGAGCGGGAGAGATTGACGAAAGCGGGGCCTTCTGCCGCGGCCACGAGGCAGCCTGCCTCACCAAGCGCTGACAGCACTGACTCAGCTTCGGAGGATCTAGCGCGGGAGGTAGTGCGGCTCCTAGATCCGAAGTTTGATCGCCTTTATGCAGAAGTTGGAGGGGATGGAGGAATCTATGACTGAGTTTGGAAGGCGAGTGGAGGAACTGGAGCATCGTGTGGCTGTGGTGGAGGAGGGGGAAGGCCGCCGCGATGGGGAGCTAGAGGCCCAAAAGAGAATCCTCCTCGAGGTGCAACAGAAACTAGAAGACCTGGAGAATCGCTCCCGCCGGAACAACTTGAGGCTGGTGGGCCTTGGAGAGGACCGGTCTGATCAGGAGCTGCTAGCTTTTCTTGAGACCTGGTTGCCCGAGGTGCTGGATCTACTGGAGCTCCAAGGCCTTTTCCGCATTGAAAGAGCACATCGGCTGGGGGCTCGGAGAGACAAGGGCGATCAACCACGTGTGGTGATTCTCCGTGTGCTAAACTTTCAGCACAAGTGGCGGATTCTTCAGGCCTACCGGAAAAAAGGCGAAATTACTCTCAACAACAAAAAGATCTTAATATTCCAGGACTATTCTGGGGCGGTTGCTGCTAAGCGAAGGGAATTTTCCCCCATCTGTACGGAGTTGTTCAAACGACGGGCGTGGTTTACCATGGCCTATCCTGCAGTGCTGCGCGTCTCCCTCAATGGACAGAATCATACCTTTGAGAATGTGATGACCGCACAGCAGTTTTTGGTGCAGCTCCCACCCTCGGGTGGAGTGGAGAGCGGGCCATGATGCTTATGGTGGAGTGGGGACGTAAATGGACAATTTGGACTCAGACTTCAATCCTGATATTGCCTCTGTGTGGACTGGGCTTGGCTGCTTAGCCTGGCTGGGCTTTGATGGGAGTGTGAGTTGCGCCTCGGGGAGCTCGGCCATATGGCGGACTCCCATTCTGGGTGCGCTGCTTGCGCTTTCTATGAGCTCTATGCAGGCCCCGAGTGGGTTGGGTGGGTAGAGTGTTGAGTATGGAGGGACCTGCATAGTTGCCGGGGAGTGTCACTCGGCATGCTAGGCAACTCTTACTCTTCATGTGGGATCTTTATAATTTGCAATGTGTTTTCCTTTGCAATTGTTCCAGCGCTAACGGTCACCACGGGGGCTTGACGATCATCACCCTGTTTTTTGGTTTCATACCAATTGTGCCTTCGGGTGTTAGTTCCATGTATTAGGGTACGAATTTTCATACTGCCATCGAGGTTTGGCAGTTCAAAGTTGTTAGTTTCATGCCAAATGTGTGTTAGATGTATCACACTAATACACCTTAGTGAAAGGGTCCTTAGGCCTGGTCAAAATTAAGGCGCACTCTCCCCTTGCTCCAGCGCTAATAATTACTATGGGAATGTGGCACTGAGCACACTGCATTTGGGCACTAACTGCAAATTGAGCCTTAGGGGGTTCGTACCATGTGTTAGGGCATGAATATCCCTATTGCCAGGAAGGCTTTGCTTTTCACATTGAATGTGCGTTAAGTATAAAAACCTGGGGCACTTTAGTGTAAGGGCCCCGATGTGTGGTAATATTTTAAGAAGCCAAGACCACCCAGCACTTGTAGTGGCAGTTATCTGTTAATTGGGTGCTGTTGGTTAAATAACACAGAAAGTAAGTGAAGTTATACTATGTTTGATGTGACTTTACATTGTGCAGCATAACAATGTTGAGAGACATGCTTGGGTTATTTTTGAAGTTTTTGTTTACGATGTACACATGCCCCATCAGGAATGTAAAGTTGTGAATTATGTCTGTGTTTGCCTACTTGCCGTTTTCGAATCTTTTTCGTGCAGGTGCCTGAGTGTTTGCTATAGTGGGCTCTTCCCTAATTTTTTCCTAGAGCCTGTTTGTCCCTGTTGGGCTCAAGGGGTGAGGGGGGGTGGGGGGCGTGGGTGGGTGCTCGGGGCAGCCCTACAGCATTGCTATGGGGTCCCAGCCTCAGTGCAGTAACTGAAGGTGTGTTTGTGTGTGTATTTGGGGGTAGAGAAGGTAGGCTGGAGTTGCGAGTGAATAGGGAAGGGAGCGGGGGGGGGATGGGGAGTAGGGATGCATGAGGGGATGCGATCAGGGGAGGGCGGTGGAGGGCTGGGGGATGTGCCAGGGTAGGGGGAGAGGGTGGGGTGGGGATAGGGTGGAGCTTGTGTGTGCTGCGAGCTGAGAGCCTGGAGGTTTTGTGGAATACCTGTGCCCATAATCTGTACTTGCCGTGGCTAGATGCAGGGATACGCCCCTGGGAAAGCCCGATGACTGAGATGTGTCCTGGGTTGAGGCTGGGCGACCTGGGACGCGATTGTGGATGGTGGATATTGTTACTTCTGATCTTTGTGAAATGTATCAATGAGAGATGAGCTTCGTATAGTCTCCTGGAATGTTGGGGGTGTCAATAGCCCAGTTAAGAGGACTAAGATCTTACAGGCTCTTAAGAGGGGGGGCATGCACAACTTGCTTTACTACAAGAAACACATTTGAGTGCTGTAGAGCATGCTAAACTTAAAGATTGGGTGGGGCAGGTTTTTGCAGCCTCTGCGACCGGTAAGAAGAGAGGTGTGGCAATTCTAGTGAAAAGAGGCTTGACAGTGGAAGTCCTTAGTCAGGACGTGGACCCACAGGGGCGGTTTCTTTTCTTACATGTGAAGATTCAGGGAGAGGAACTGTTTTTGGGGAATATCTATGCTCCCAGTACGTATGATCACCAATTTTTTCAGTGTCTGTTGCGGAAAGTACTGGGGGCGCCAAAGATACCCTTGATTTTGGTGGGTGACTACAACTGCCCACATGATCCTACCCTGGACAAATCTGGTGCTGGGGGCTCCTGGGGGGCCTGGCGTAATAAAGGAGTGGGATATCTCTGTAACATGGGCGGTTTGATAGACTTGTGGAGAACTTTACATGGTGTTGAAAGGGATTACACACATCTGTCGAGAGTACATCAGACTTGGTCTAGGATTGATTACATTTTGATCTCGAGTGAGAGCCTGGGGAAAGTGATCCGGGTGGAGATCGAGCCCCTAGTGGTGTCTGACCATGCTAAAGTGGTTCTGGATTGGAGGATGCGACCCTTGGGGGGGCCCGCTGGTCTTTTCTGGGGTATCTCTGGCAGAAGGAGGAGTTTCGGGCATATCTGATTCAACACTGGGAGGAGTATCTGTTGTTAAATGATACGGGAGATGTTAGCGTTGCGACGTTTTGGGAGGCGGGTAAGGTGGTTCTCCGGGGCCACATTATAGCTTATGTGGCGAAGGAGAGGAAACGTCTTAATTGTCAGATTATGGACCTCGCGCGTCAGTTGCAGGAGGCCAAACGGGTAGCAGTAACGATGCCGTCCAGGCTGTCGGAGTATTTTGCGGTGCAGCAGGCCCTCAATGAGATGCTGCATGATAGAGCGGTTCAGTTGCTAAGTTATTATTGCCACCAGCTCTTCCGGTATGGGGATCGCACTGGGTGCCTATTGGCGCGTCTTGTACACCGGCAGGGAGGTATTCAGGGGGTGGCCTGGATTAAGGACAAACAGGGGGTGCGGCACACTGAGTTGGAACGGATAGTGCAGGTGTTTAGTCAGTACTATCAGGAGCTTTATACCCCCGAGGCCGAGAATAGAGCCTGTGAGCGGGACTTTCTCGAGGCTGTGGCCCTCCCCCATCTGACGGACTCAGAGCTTCTAGAGCTCAATGCGAGAATCATTCAAGTGGAACTCCAGCAGGTGATAAAGGCAGGCAAGATGCATAAAGCCCCTGGACCCAATGGGTATGGCTCCAAATTTTACAAGATCTTGATGGCCCAAGTGACGCCTACTTTGATGGCCCTATATCAGGAAGCCCAGGAGCTGGGTAATTATCCGCATGATATGAGGACGGCGGCAATTACTATCATACCTAAGGAGGGTAGGGATCCAGAGGAGCCGGCTTCCTATCGTCCCATCTCCATGATCAATTATGATATGAAACTAGTGGCCTCGGTGCTTGCGACCCGTTTACAGAAGGTTCTGCCGCGGCTGATTGGCGCTCATCAGTCTGGTTTCGTGAAGGGGAGAGGAGCCTTTTCTAATATTAGTAAAGTGCTGCTGGGGATGAAACGCTGTTCACTCCAAATGGAGCCCTTGATCTTGGTGAGCCTGGACGCGGAAAAAGCCTTTGATAGAGTGTCCTGGCCATATATGTTTGAGGTATTAGCCAGATTTGGGTTCGATGGGGCCTTCTTGGCATGGGTACGGGCCTTGTATACGAATCCTTTGGCGTGTGTAGCCAGTGGGGGTGTTTCCTCCTCATCTTTTGTACTGCAGAGGGGCACGCGGCAAGGCTGCCCTTTGTCGCCTTTGCTTTTTGTCTTACAGTTGGAGCCTCTGCTGCTCTCGCTCATAGGGGCGGACGGGATTCGGGGTATCGAATGGCCGGGAGGAGGAATCAAGGTCAGCGCGTTTGCTAATGATATGCTGCTGTGTTTGTCTCAGCCGCAGACCTTGCTGGATTGCGCGCTGGAATTAATTCAGCGGTTTGGGTCCTTTTCAGGTCTTCGGATTAATGTTAGCAAGTCGGTGGCTTTGGATGTAGGCAATCGGGCGCGTTTGTCGTGGCAGGGCCCGTTCCCCTTGCGTTGGGCGGCGGGCCAATTTCGATATCTGGGGATACAGATTCCAGATCGGGTCTCGCAACTGTATGATGTCAATGTTCGACCTATGTTACTGCGCACTGTGGACACGCTAAGGCGATGGAAGGACCTCCCGCTCTCACTTATGGGACGGGTAGCTCTTTTTCAGATGATGGAGGTGCCCCGGTGGATGTATCTCCTGCGGCATCTACCTATCTGGCTCTTGCGTCGCGATGTTCGGTTCTTTCAGAGTCATGTGGTGCGATTCTTTATGGAAGGGGAGGAGATCCAGGATTCCGCTCTCCGTGCTCATGGGTAGTAGAGCCGAGGGGGGGTCGGGACTTTTTTCATTGCGCGACTACAATTTTCTGTGCTTGCTTGGACCATTGCGGGATCTGATTTTGGGACGAGAAGTTATCCTCCCGCGGAGCCTCGTTCAATGGATGTCACAGCCCTATCATGCGGCCTTTTTGCTACATAGAGGAAGCAAAGCTCTGCCGCACTGCTGGAGAGAGTCGCAGTATTTGGGAACTTTGTGGCAGGCGTGGAGGTTCTTATGTCAGCGAAAGGGGGTGTGCTGGTCGGCTACTGTTTTTCTCCCCTTACGCTTTAATGGTGATTTTGAGCCTGGGAGGCTAGGGGGTCCAGCGAGTTGGGTGTCGGGGGGTCTAGACTTTCTGGGACAATTGTGCATGCAGACGCAGGGAGAGTTGGATTCCTTTCAGTCCTTGATGGAGAGATACTCGCTCGCGCCACGTACGTTCTATTTCTACTTACAGGCTCGGCATTATGTCCGAGCGCTGCAACAGCATCGCGGCTTGCAACTTAGCCATACGGGGGTGTGGACTTTCATTGCCGGGGAGGATCAGCGTGTTACTCTGCGGTCCATGCGTGAAGAGTGGCATCCGGGAGGGGTTTGTGGCCCATTGGAGATCTTGGTATGGAGATGGCACCGAGATGGTGAGGTGCAGCTTGCCGTAGAGGACTTCCAAGATGCTTTTCAACGGATTCGCTTGGTATCTGAAGCGGTTCGGTTCCAGGAACTTCAATATCGGTTCCTTTGGCGGGCGTATGTGCCTAATGTCTGGGCGGCTAGGATGGGGGTGCTTTCGACAGATGTGTGTCAACTTTGTGGGATCCAGAGGGGGACCTTGCTGCATCGTTTTTGGAACTGTACTCGTATTGTCCCTTTCTGGCACGCGGTGCATGCGGCCTTGTGGACCTGGAGACCTTCGGGAGGGGCGCTCACGCCAGAGTGGTGCCTATTTGGAGCCCCCAGTACCAGTGGTCGCACTGGATCCAGATCTAGTGGGGCGAGTGTTGGCTCTACAAGGTTGTCCAGGGTGGGGGGTAAGGAGAATTTAGCGACTGAGGGGCCTACAAGGGTGGTTACAGGCATGTCTCGCTGTGATATAAAGTTATATGATAGGGGTTTTCTAATAGCGAAACACTGTATTCTTAAACATTGGGTTGAGGACAAACCCCCTGGGATTGGGGAGTGGCGCCACAGTCTATTTGTCTTACAGGGCTTCGAGCGGCGTACGGCCCAGATTCTGGGGGGAAAGAAGCAAGTGGAGTTTGAAAAAATTTGGCATGGGGTTTCCTGAAGTCTGAGGAAATGGGTTCCAAGGGGTTGGGTGTGTGACAGAGGAGAGTGGGTGTATGTGTGAGGTGGGGTGGAGCTCTCAGGGTAGCTCGCATTAGGTAGGGAGGGGAGAGATGGGTGGGGGGGGTGGGGGGGATGGGGGGTGTAGGGGGGGTGCTACAGGGGGGGGAGGGTACGGGGGTTTTTAGGGGGAGTGGGCGGGCTTAGGTATACACTGGTTTCTCTGTTATGGTGTTATTGCATTGTTATGTTACCCAGATATGTTGGCTTTGCTGGGGTTGTCTGGCGTGGATCTGGGAAGGGTGAGGGTGGGTTTGCCGGGCGGCTTCCTGCCCGGCGGGCTTGCCTATTGCCTACTGCCTTTGATCTGATTCTGACCTTCTCAGATGTCTTATTACTGTCTGATTTTGCATTCTGTACTGTGCTATATTTGTTGGGTACTTTGAGCCTACTTGGTATGGTGTATAGATGTGGGTTTATATTGAAAAAAGCAATAAAAATAATTTTGACATAAATACTTAAAAGGGTATTAATGAACAAACGGACCCTTTTCAAAGAAGTGGAAGCTGTAAAACTAGAGAGCATAAAATGAAGCTGCAAGGTAGTAAACTTTAAAGAAACATCAGGAAATACTTTTTCTCCAGGAACAAGCAGGAAGTCAGCCCTTGCATATGGGCGACGTCTACGCTGGCGGAGCCCGTGCAGAGCATTTCCCCAGCTTTCAACGAAAGTCTTTGGGAATGCTACCATGCATGCATAATCCCCTCCATGCCCAAGGATGCCATCTTACTCAGCCTCCTTTTTTATCTACAGAGCCCAATGGACGCACGTCCTGTTTTTCCCAGAAAAATTCCTTTAAAATTACCTTTTATAATTCTTTTCCCAGTTTGCACACTGGTTCCTCTTCCCACCTCGAACTGGCATCTCCCCGGCACTGTTCTTGGCTCCCTTTTTTTCTTTTTCCCATTGAGGTTTGCCTTGACTGGCATTCATGCCCTTTTTTGTCCAAGGGTATTCGACCCTGGCCAGGTGTGATCCACCATGTCTCCTGGTGCCTTTAAAAAAAATAAAAGTGATCGTTGTAGTCAAATTGTCAGACTCCCACAACTGCTTCTTGCACTGCCTCTGCCCGGACCACAACAGTATCTCCTGTGACCTGTGCCAGGCCATAACTCTGAACGAACAAGAAAAGGTCAGAGTTTCAGGAAAAGATGTTCCTGCGGTATGGCTCTGCCCCAGCTTCACATATACTGAGTCCAAGGCTGAGCACCTCCCGTGTGGCCTGGGCATCTTCGGAGTCCCATGGTGGCAACTCCTCTGTTAAAACACCGAACCCTGGTAAGAAAAAGGAAAAAACCCTCTAAACCAGTTGAGGTTCCACTGGGGAAACCCAGTAAGGTCCTGTGGTGGGACTCTGGTAACTCCGAGCAGCACTCCCCCTACGGTCCCTAGGAAGGAGTCCTTGACCGCTGTTGACCAATCAAGGTTCCCCAAGGCCGTAGTCCTCATCGAGGACACTCAAGAGTGCCGGTGCTGGGCCAGAGACCCTCTGTGCCTGTGCCGAAAACTGCGGAGCCTTCTGGCATTGGCATCGAGACCTGAATGGCAGGCCTGGAACAGAGTATCTCTGCCATCCTTGCTATGCAGCAGGCAATATCAGATTTGTCTGCATCTGCCCTGACAACTGGGTCCCTGATTGCAATGGCGTTCCCAGGTATTGAGCCAGACCCTGAGCGCTATCTGTCTCGGGTAAGCCCTCTGCACTGATCAAGGTCTCAGTCCTGATCCTTGGGTGTCCAGTCCTCCCCGACTAGTTTCCAGGAGTCTGATCCTAGATCCATCGGGGGATCCCGGTTCCCCGATGCAGGTCTCATAGCATGGGAGCTCCAAGCTTCGGACTCCTTGACGCCTTCGGATTTTAACAGGGAGACCAACATCAAGGCCTTGCCTATGATCTTTTAACACTGGGACGTCCCCTTGGAGCAGTCTTTCCCTAGAATCCTGGCAGCTTTCCCCACCCAAGAATGTGTCATTCCACTTCATCTGGGACATGGCCTGAGCTCTCTTGGTTCTGACTGAGTCTGAGGAAGACCCGCACACAGAAGAACTGGAGATCCTCCAGTATGAGTCCCTGCCAAAGGAGGCTGTCATGGTGCCGTACAACCCAATGGTGCAGCTGCTCTTGTGGATGTGGGAAACCTTGGCCTCACTGCTGGTGGTTAGCCAGCACCTCTATGCCATCTACTGTGTCAAAAGAAGTCCTGGCTTCTAGAAGTCCCAATATCCCCACAACTCCATGGTAATGGAATCTTCGATACAGAAGCTCAAGAGTCACTTATTCTTCTGTACCCCCAGTTAGAGAGGCCAGAGCCCTCGACGCCTTGGGACACAAGTGCTTCCAAGGGGCCATGCTGGGCTGCTAGATACAAACCTATGAACTCTACATAGGTATGTATCTTAAGAGCCTCATTCAGGAGTTGTGGGCTTCTCAGCAGGATTCGCCAGGGAATTCCTGCAACGGTTCCAGACCTTGGTAGTGACCATTCGGGACTGTTTTAAGTTCCTTTTCTGGGCCACCTACGATGGTTTTTGAGGCTGCAGCTGCAGGCAGCAGTGCTCTGTGCCAGGCCAGGCTACAGACCTCTGACTTCGAACAGTGGGTCTAGGAAAAGCTGCTGGATGTCCCCTGCACTAGGGAGAACCTGTTTGGGAAGCCTTTGGCTGACAAGGTGACTGAGATTGAGGCCAAAGTGGTGACCAGGCAGAGTCTCTCAAAGATGACCTCTACCCTTCCCTGTAAGAAAACCTTGAGGGGAAAAGGCCAATATTTCTTGAGGAAGAAGGGTCCTTTCCACCAGAGTTGCCACTATCAAACTTTCCCGAGTGAGCAGCAGCAGGGATCCCAGAAAGCCAAAGGCCCCCCAAACCACAGCCGCCAGCTCTGGCTCAACCAAGTGGGAACTTTTGACTTCCAGAGTGGGGCCTCCCTCCCCCAGGAAGAGCTGCCTGGCACTATTTGCCCACAAGTGGCCCAAGGTCACCTCTGACTAGTGGCTACTCAGAGTGGTGAAGGAGGGTTACCATTTCATCTTCCAGCTGCTACCTCTGGGGCATTTTCCAGGAGAGCCAGTGTGACCTCTCCTTCACCAGGTCCTCTTGCTCTCAGAACTAGCAGGTCAACTAAGGGATGGGACAGGGCAGTATAACTTATTCCCCAGTACCTCTGGGGCAAGGTCTTCTACTCGAGGTACTTTCTCATCTCCAAAAGAACTGGGGGTCTCGGGCCCATCCTGGACCCCCAAGACCTGAACAGTTTCTGGTGAGGGAGAAGTTCAAAATGCTCTCCCTTAGGACACTGCTGCCCTCTCTCCACCAGGGAGATTGGCTTTGGCTTTGCTCCTTGGGTGGACCAGGATGCAAGTGTAGGCATTCTTTTAGGTCCATCTCACTGGCAATACCTGAGATTCATGGTAGGGGGAAGCCACTACCAATACAGGGTACTTCCCTTAGGCCTGGCCTCCTCACCAAAAGTCTTCACGAAGTGCCTAGGAGTGGTAGCTGCCCATCTGTGCCTACAAGAAGTGTTTGTCTTCCCCTACTTGAACAACTGTCTCATCAGAGGTGGTACAGCCACAGAG
Source organism: Ichthyophis bannanicus (assembly GCA_033557465.1). Taxonomy (NCBI): domain Eukaryota; kingdom Metazoa; phylum Chordata; class Amphibia; order Gymnophiona; family Ichthyophiidae; genus Ichthyophis; species Ichthyophis bannanicus. The sequence goes on from CM066034.1 coordinate 945,637,992, forward strand.
GCCAGCCAGGGCACAGAACGTATCATCCTCCTCCTGCAGCACCTGGGGTTCATCATTAACTACCCCAAATCACATCTCTCTCCGGTGCAAGACCTAGAGTTCAGTGGTGTTCAGCTGGACACGGTGTGATGCAGGCCAGAGCCCTCCTTCCTCAGGACAGGGCAGAATGCCTCAAACAGCTGGGAGGGAAGGTCCAACACCACAGAATGGTGCCCACTCTCCTTCTCCTCTGCCTGCTGGGACACCTGGCCTCCACAGTCCATGTCACACCCCTGGTCCGCTCAGTGGTGCCTGTGTTATCAGTGGACCCAGGCCACTAGCCGACTCTGGGACAGGGTCAGGGTCTCCCTCCAGCTGGTGAGATGCCTCAACTGGTGGCAAAACCTAGGCCTCTTCTGGGCAAGAATGCCCTTCCAGGCATCCCCACCACAGAAGACCCTGACCACAGATGCTTCTCTCCAGGGTTGGGGAGCTTTACTACAGAGTTCACAGTACTCAGGGCTGCTGGTCCAAGGAGGAGTCTCTACTTCAGATCAACTCCTGGAGCCCCAGGCAGTATTTCTTGTCCTACATACCTTCTTGTGGAACAGACCTGGTTTGGTCCAGACAGACAACCAGGTTGCAATGTTCTATATAAACAAGCAGCGGGGCACGGGCTCATACTTTCTTTGCCAGGAGGCTGTAGCCTTCCTCTCCTTTGCAGTGCACAGTAGCATGCTCCTGCAAGCAGTCTACCTCCCAGGCCAGAACAACTACCTGGTGGACCGACTCAGCAGAGTCCTGTGCCATTATAAGTGGCATCTCGATCCCACAGTGGTGGAGAAGCTCTTCCACCTTTTGGGGCTGGTCTGAGATGGACCAGTTTGTCTTTCTGGATAACACACAGCTGAATCACTTATGCTCAAGGCAGCCATACTTAGAGAGGCTAGTGACAGACGTATTCCTGATCTCATGGTCTTAGGGACTGCTGTATGCATTCCCACCAACTCCTCTGGTCGCCAAGACTGTTCAAAATTCAGAACAAGAAGGCATCAGTGATACTGATTGCCCCCCAGGTGGCCCAGGCAACCCTGGTTCCCACTAATGCTCTCACTAGTGGCAACACCTCCAGTACCCCTGGGTTTATCCCGAGACTTCCTGGCTCAGGAGGAGGACTCCCTCCTGCACCCCAATGTGGGGTCACTGCTTTTAATGTCCTGGCTGCTGAGCGGGGTCAAGAGGTTGAGGAGATCCTGCTAGCCACAAGAGGTTGAGGAGATCCTGCTAGCCTCCAGGAAGCCCTCCACAAGAAGGGCTTATACCTTTAAAATGGCACAGGTTCACTCTGTGGTACATGGATAGGAAGGAGAACCCCTTCTGTCACATGCACTAGGTACTGGAGTACCAGCTGTATCTGTCGCATACAGGGCTGAAATCTAACTGTCTGCAATAGCCGCTCACCACCATCCAGTAGGGGGCAAGCCCTTATCTAGCCAGCCCCTGGTGTCCCGGTTCCTACAAGACCACCTGCTTTCCAGGCCCCCTGTCCACCCTTTGGTGGCAGAATGGGACTTCAACGAGGTGCTCTCCCAGCTGACCAGACCATCGATCGAGCCCCTGGCCACCTACCACCTCAGATATCTATCTTGGAAGGTGGCTGCCTTGGTGGCCCTGACTTCAGCTTGCAGAGTCAGCAAGCTTCAAGCGCTGGTGGTGGAACCCCCATACACCAGGTACTTCAAGAACAGGGTGGTGCTCTGCACCCACTCTAAGTTCCTCCCAAAGGTGATATCCCCATTTTTTTTTTTTACCTCAACCAGGAGGTGGTACTCCCCACCTACCTATAGCCTTATGCTGGCAGGGAGGAGCTCATATTCCACACACTGGACTGTAAACGGGCCCTGTCCTTCTATTTGCAGCAGACTCAGGGCCACCAAAAAAGCACCTCAGACTTTCATATCCTATGACCCTGTAACCAAGTGTACCCTATCCTCTCAGGTGGTGGACTGCATTGCCCTTGCTTATGATCAGACAGGCCTCTCCTTGGAGCACCAGATCACAGCGCATCAATGAGGGTGCTGGCTATGTCAGTGGTCCACCTCCATTCTGTGTTGGTGACAGAAATTTGCAAAGCTGCCACTTGGTCATCCATTCATACGTTCACAGCACGCTACTGCCTGGAAAGCAAAATCCTGAGGGACAGAGCCTTTGGTCAGGCAGTGCTGTGTAGGCAACTCCTGCCCTCTGACCCTCTGTGTTCAGGCTACTGGAGTGATAGTGTTCCTGGATTCTAGAGTCTTGCAGAGTCTCTCAGTGGGGACTTGCCTTTTGCAACTTACGGCCACCTAACCAGTTGCTGTTGGTACTGTCGTAGATCGGTCATTGGCTGCCTGGAGCTAGGGAGTCCCTTATGTGAGGACTGACTTCCTGCTTGTTCCTGGAGAAAGTGTAGTTAGTTGCCTGTAACAGGTGTTCTCCAGCAACAGCAGGAAGCAGTCCTCACAACCCCTCCCTCTTCCCCTTGGATTTGCTGTTCTTCTGTTTTTATTTGACTAATGTCTTAGCTATGTCATCTGACTGAGCAAGATGGTACCCTTGGGAAGGGGACCATGCATGTGTGGTAGCATTCCCAAAGGCTTTCTTTCAAAGCTGGGGAAATGCTGTGTGCGGGCTCCGTCCGGTGTGGATGTCACCCATATGTTTGTTTATTTAAAAGTATTTATATCCCACTTTATCCTTGAATCAAAGCGGATTTCACTGCAAAACCAATCAAGTAGGGTAGTGCAGGGGTGTCGGAATGCAGTGGCTGTGAGGTTAGTGTTCATGAGTGTGTGGAAAGGTAGGTCTTGATTTGGGGTACAATATATACAGATTGAGCTATCTACAATGGGCTATATACATTGGGCTATATACAGTTTTCTTAGCGTGGTAGGGTATTTTGCTGTTATTTCTTGTGTATCTTGTTTTGTAGTGTGGTTAGAGTGGATTGGTGGTCTTCATTGAATTGTTCAATGAATAGGGTGGTTTTTAGTAGTTTCCGGAAATCCTTTATATCTGCTGTTTGCTTTTAGGTTATCTGGGAGGGTTTTCGAGATGGCAGGAGCTTGCATGGATGTGGATTTGTTTGTTCTTGTGAATAGTCTAGGTGTTGGTATATTGTTTGGTGCTGTTTCTGTCTGGTCTTTTGCTTGTTTTGGTTTCAATGAGTTCCTGTAGTATTCCTGCTGAAATGGTTTTTAATTTTGAAGATGGTGAGCGCTGATTTATATTTTGCTCGTGAGGACTTATTTCTGCTGTTCCCAGAGAGCACCTGTTATAGATGCATAACTAACTATGCTTTCACTGAAAGGCCAGTGGATGCTTGGAATGCTCTCCTAATGGAGGTAGTAGGGGCAAATACCGTGACAAAAGTCAAAATGGCATGGGACAGACACAGTGGATCCCTTTTTTATAGCAACAGGATAAAATCAAAATGGAGGGGAGGGGTATCTTAATAGTTTTAGCACAGGCTTGGGAACCAAGAGACCAGGTTTCAATTCCTACTAGCACTCCTTGTGGCCTTGGGTAAGTCACTTAACTTGGATTTTTCTGAGGCATTGGAGGGTTATCAGTGTCCCTGTCTGATGTACAGTACATTACCAAAGTTTAAGTTACAATGCAATCCGTGCTGACTGAAATGATAACAGGGTATAAAAAAACATGTTAACTAAAATACATTTTAACTATTTCTTATACATCAACAAAGAGGTGACCTGTATGGTATGGTGGATATGCTTACTCTTGCCACCATACTGAGCAGACTAGATGGACCATGCTAGTATTTATCTGCTGTCATATGCTATGTATTTAACTGAATTTGATATAATGTTGTTCTACAAGGCATAACAGTTTACATAGAACAGAACAAAACTGTTTACATAGAACAAGTCGATAACAGTACAGATAACTTTATAGAACAGTGCAGGCAACTATGTACAAAAGCCAATCTATATACAGACAGCTATGAGGGGATAGCTGGTATTAGGTTGACGGAATTGATAGAGTGGATGGAAGTAGTGTAGAGTGTCAGTATTGGAGCCCAGAGGATAGGGTGTTATATTGTGTAGGAGGGAGGTTGGGAAGAATGTAGGTGCTGTGGGATTTACGAGATTATGTGGGTTTGTCTGGGAAGGGGAAAAGAAAAGTTTTATGGTGGGGGGGGAGAGGGGGATAGTATGAGAGAGTGTGGGATGTGTGGGTAGGATGCTGGGGATGTATAATAGTATTCTTCAAATAGGAAAGTTTTGAGGTGCTGCTTTAAGATGTGAGATTGTATGCAGTGTAAGGTGGGAGTGTAGAATTCAAGTGCATTTTAAAGGTGAGGTCAGAGAGGCTGCTGTTGCCAAAAAAGCATCTTTCAGGAAATGGAAAAAAGAGCCAAATGACGAAACCTGGAAACAGCACAAGCACTGGCAGGTCAAATGCAAGGCTTTGATAAAGAAGGCAAAGGGAGAATTTGAGAAGAAGCTTGCTGCGGAAGCAAAAACGCGAAATAAAGATTTTTTTCAAGTACATTCGTAGCAAAAAATCTGTGAGAGAGTCGGTTGGACCATTAGATGATAGAGGAGTTAAAGGGGCACTAAGAGGTGACAAGGCGATAGCGGAGAGACTGAATGAATTCTTTGCTTCGGTCTTTACTGAGGAAGATGTAGGGATGTTACCCATGACTGAAGTGGCATTTAAAGGTGCGGAAGAATTGAAGGAAATATCGATACATCGGGAAGATGTATTACAACTATTAGATAAACTGAAGAATAGCAAATCACCTGGGCCGGATGGTATACATCCAAGGGTTTTGAAAGAACTGAAATATGAGATTGCAGACCTGCTATTAGTAATCTGTGAACTATCATTAAAATCATCTCTAATACCTGAAGATTGGAGGATCGGCAATGTAACACCAATTTTTAAAAAGGGTTCCAGGGGTGATCCGGGAAACTACAGACCGTTGAGCCTGACGTCAGTACCAGGAAAAATGGTAGAAACCATCATAAAGAATAAAATTACTCAGCATGTAGATAGTCATGGCCTAATGGGAGACGGCCACCATGGCTTTAGACAAGGAAGATCTTGTCTTACTAATCTGTTATGTTTTTTTGAAAGTGTGAATAAACAGGTGGACAAAGGTGAGTCAGTTGATATAGTGTATCTGGACTTTCAGAAAGCCTTTGACAAGGTCCCTCATCAGAGACTTTTAGCAAAACTAAAGAGTCATGGGATAGGAGGCAGTATACTACTGTGGATCAGGAACTGGTTAAAAGATAGAAAGCAGAGGGTTGGACTAAATGGCCAATTTTCCCAATGGAGAAAGGTGAATAGTGGTGTACCCCAGGGATCTGTGCTGGGTCTGCTGCTTTTTGACATATTCATAAATGACCTGGAAAGTGGAATAACGAGTGAGGTTATCAAATTTGCAGATGACACAAAACTACTTAAAGTTGTTAAAACCCAAGAGGATTGTGGAAAATTGCAAGAGGATCTTGATAAATTGGAAGATTGGGCATCAAAATGGCAGATGAAATTTAATGTGGACAAGTGCAAAGTTATGCACCTAGGGAAGAACAACCCAAACTATGGTTACACTATGCAAGGTTCCACATTAGGAACCACCACCCAGGAAAAAGATTTAGGTGTCATTGTGGATAACATGTTAAAACCCTCGGCCCAGTGTGCAGCGGCGGCCAAGAGAGCAAATAGAATGCTAGGTATCATAAGGAAAGGAATGGAAAATAAAACAAAAGATATTATAATGCCTCTATACCGTTCCATGGTGAGACTGCACCTTGAATATTGTGTGCAATTCTGGTCGCCGTATCTTAAAAAGGATATAGCGCTATTAGAAAAGGTTCAGAGAAGAGCCACCAAAATGGTAAAGGGGATGGAAGGATACTCCTATGAAGAAAGGCTAAAAAGGTTAGGGCTCTTTAACCTGGAAAAGAGACGGCTGAGGGGAGATATGATAGAAGTCTATAAATTAATGAACGGAGTGGAACGGGTAAACGTAGATCAATTGTTTACGTTATCAGAATATAGAAAGACTAGGGGACATGCAATGAAGCTTTACAGGGTAAACTGTTTAAGACTAATAAAAGAAAATATGTTTTCACTCAACGTGTAATCAAACTCTGGAATTTGTTACCTGAGGATGTAGTAAAGGCTGTTAGTGTATCTGGGTTTAAAAAAGGTTTGGACAAGTTCCTGGAGGAAAGGTGCATAAACCATTATTAAGAAGGGACCCAGGATATCAATGCTTGACCCAGTACAAGCATTGCGGAACCTGTGTCTTTTGGGGAAACTGCTAGGTACGTATGACCTAGATTGGCCACTGTTGGAAACAGGAGATGGACCTTGGTCTGACCCAGTATGGCATATCTTATGTTCTTATGCAAGTGTGTTGGGGTTTCTTGCAGAATTGCTTTGATGGAAGGAGAAGATTGTCTGGCTGCATTTTGTTGACGGAGTCTGCTATTAATAGCTTGCTTGATTAGGGATTGGATCTGTTCAGCTTAAGCATTGAAATAAGCTCTGTGAATGATGGTGAGTATCTGAAATTTAATGCGGGATGCAACAGGGAATCAGTGAAGGGATTGTATGGTGGAGGTAATGTGAGACTGTCTTGGAACGCCAGCTATGATGTGAACTACAGTGTTATGAGAGAGCTGGAGAGGAGCAATGGTAGCCTTAAGGAGCCAATGGAAGACAGAGTTGCAGTAGTCAAGAAGTGGAGTAATAGAGGCTTGGCAGGTTGTACAGAAGCTGTCTGATGATAGGAGGGGTTGAAAGTTTCAGAAGACTTGGAGTTTGCAATATATATTTTTGGTGACATTCTTGATGTGATGTTGGAGGCTTAGATGCTGATCCAAAGTGATGCCGAGGTATTTTGTTTGGTATTTGACTTGTATGTCTACATCTCCAAGTTTGATAGTTGGGGGAGGTGTGAATTTGTGGTCTTTGGAGACATGAAGGATCTCTGTTTTGTTGAACTTTATTGCAAGATTGTGATACTGTAGCCATAGGATGATTTTTTTGAAGCATTCGTTGATACAGGAATAGTCAGGAGAGGAAGTATGAAATGGAATGAAGATCATTGTTGGCATAGAGATGGTAGCTGACCTTGAATTTCTGTATGATGAAGCATAATGGTCTGATGTATATATTGAAAAGGAGGGAGGAGAGGATGGAATCTTGAGGGACTCCTTGAGGAAGGGTGGAAGGCACTGATGTTTGGTTGCCTATCTTTACTGTTTGGGTTCTATTGGATAGAAAGGAATGGATCCATTTGAGAGGGGCGCCTTGGCCTCCGATGGTGTTCAGTTGATTAAGCAGAATTTGGTGGGATACAATGTCAAATGCGGCAGAAATATCCAGAAATAATAGTATGAAGCCAGAAGAGGGTGTTTTTCAGTTTCAATGATGAGTGTATTCAGTAGGGAGGCGAGAAGAGTTGGCGCTATGATAGGGACGAAAACCATGTTGCCTAAGGTCAAGTGGGAAAGATCTATCCACATGTTCCTGGAGTTGGATTTAGACTGCTTTTTTCAATAATTTTGTAAAGGTTAGGAATGCTATCGGTCTGTAGGATGCAGTAGAGTTAGGGTCAAGGTTAGGTTTCTTGAGTAGGGGTCTCAAAGGCTTGCTTGAGAGCAGGAGGGAGTTATGCTTGGTTGAGTGAAGTTTGGAGGATGGTGAAGATAAATGGTAACATAGTGGTTCTTGTTTGTTTGATCCAGGTCACTGGACAGTGGTCCAGGGGAGAGGTAGTAGCATTGATATGGTGGTTGATTAATATTTCTACAGGGGGAATATCTCTGAACGTCATCCAGGGAATTGTGTTGGCAGCTGAGGGAGTAGGAGGGGGTATGATGATAGTGGAGGAGCCAGGAAGTTGGTGCCTGGATATCAGGAAATCGACTGTTAGAGTGGATAAGTGCCAGTGTGATGAATTTGAGATGGATCATTGTCAAATCCTTTACAAATGTTGAAAAGTGTTTTTTTTTTCCTTGACTTGCTTATAAAGCACAGCAGGATGTTTTTATGGTGTTCACGCTTGGCTTTGAGGGTGTTATTGGAGTATGCTGTTCGGTGCTTTAGATAGATGGCATGAAGTTGTGGATTTTTGGATTTTCTCCAATGTGTCTCAAGCTTTTTGGAGGGAGCGTTATTGATCTCTGAGGTGAGGTGTGTTGAGTCCAGGGTGCATAAGGGCGATTGAGGTTTAGGTGGATTGTGCGGTGGAACTTCAGCAGCTGCGATGATGGTGGTGTTCCAGGAGTGTACAATAGTGTTGAGGTCGGAGTGGAGAAATGCTTGCTTCAGAGTGGGAGTGATTTGTTGAGTGAAAGATGTCTTGAAACTTCTAAAGCTTCTCACAGCAGAAGATTTGGGGGCAGGGAGATGTTTGGACAGGGTGGTGGGTAAGGAGAATAATATAAGCTGATGGTCGGACCATGGGACTGGGGTAGATGGGGTAGATAGGGTGTGATGAGGCGAGTGAGTTAGAGGCAAAGAGAAGATCTAGGACACCACTCTTGATGAGTTGAGGCATTGATTAGTTGTATGAATTGCAAATCATCCATGGCTTGAAGAAAGGGTTGCTTTGGTTGACATTAGCTGAAGGAAGATTGAAGTCTCCAAGGAGGATAAAGTGCTGGTGTAGCTTTGAGGAGTGTGTCAAGTTGATCTGTGTTGTGATGGGGTGCCCTATATATAAGGCAAACGACAAAGTGCTTATTGCTTATGATGATGGTTTCAAGACCGTTAGATGATGATGCGCTCATGGTTGTGAAGTTTAGTTACTTTTTCAAATATGCCACTCTTTCACACAGAGAGTGCCATATTTGATGGAAATTGTTTGGAGGGGGTCCTGAGGGATACAGATGAACTAATAAAAGGAAATGGTGTATGTTGTCCAGGTAGACTTGTGTTTATAGGTGTGGGTGGTAGATCAGTGTGTGAGAGGTAGTGAGATATGGTAGTATTCTGTGTGTAGCGTGTGAACTGCAACAGTGTTTGCAGCAATGTTTGATATCCCAAGGGGTTGATAGTGTGTGAGTTGTAGTAGATTTTAAGGGATACAATGAGATATGCTAGTATAGAGAAGCTACCAGTGTTACAGCAAGACTATAGGGAGATCTTAAGGGAACAAATGTTTCAAGATACGAAAGAACAGTAAAACAGTGAGTTGTTTAGTGTTTACAGGGCATAGTGGGTAGTGAGACAGTGAGAAAATGGCGATTATGATGGTAAAAACTTACATTTGAAAGGTAGAATTAGGTGCCTCTTTCATTTCATCCGGTCCCTGCCTAAGGGCCAAGCCAAAGGGCCCTTTGGTGCAGGTGCACCTGCAGGGCTTTAAATTTAAAGTTTGGTGGTGTTCTCTTCGGCCTGATAAGCCTTGGTGGTGGGGAACAGGGAGGAGCTGCATTTAGAGCCTTTTCATTTCTGTGGGGCTCCTTCAAACAAAACGGACACCAGCTTATTCAACAAAATAAACATAAACTTTATTGGGATCTAGTAGGTCAATTAACTTTCCTCTGACATTACCAGGGTCGGCCTGTCCACTAGGTGGGCTAGGCAGCTGCCCAGGGTGGCTAGCCTGAATGGGTGGCAGCAGTGGTGGCATACATGGGTGACTGCTTCTGCCCCTCCCTGCAGATTCTGTGGGGGGTGGGGGGAGGTAAGCAGCATTTCCAAAAGTGGTAGCAAAACCCACTGCTTTTGGAAATGCTACTGCTGCCTGCCTCCCCTCCCTAGATGGAATTGGCTGGGGAGTGGCGGCAAGGCTGAGGTTTCTGCCTATGGCAGCAGAAACCCTTGGGCCGGCCCTGGGCATTACATAGTGCAAACAGCAACTTTTTTCAAATGCGATAGAAATATGTGCAAACTGATAATTTTATCTATATCTCCCTTTGTACTGCATCAAGACAGTTTACATCAAAATTTAGGAGAAAATTATTAAAAAAAAAAAAAGCCAGAAGGAAGTGTGGGGGAGGGGGGGAGGGATAAAAATAAATGCTTATTTGGAGTATTGTGTGCAATGCTAGAGACCGCACCTTCAGAAGGATATATACAGATTGGAATCGACTACTACAATGGTTAGTAGTCTTCATTATGAAGCATATGAGGACAGACTTGAAGATCTTAATATGTATATTTTAGAAGAAAGGTGGGATAGGGGCGATATGATGGAGGTATTTAAATACCTCCATGGCATAAATGCACAGGATGGTCTCTGTCAATTGAAGGCAAACTCTGCTACGAGAGGACATAGGAAGAGGTTGGAAGGGGATAGACTTGGGAGTAATATGCAGAAATATTTCTTTATGGAAAGAGTAGCAGATGCATGGAATAGTCTCCCAGTGCAGGTGGTGGACACACAGACAGTATCTGAATTCAAAAAGGCATGGGACAAACACAGAGAATCTCTAAAGGTAAAAAGGGGACTATTGTAGTTGATATGGAAGGGTAGACTAGATTGGCTATGTGGTCTTTTTCTGTTGTCATGTTTCTATAGCTAATACATAACTACATCACCTATCCTAGCTAGTTTTAAAAATAAAAAGAAGAGGTTTTGTGGTCACTAGATTGGTGCTGTCCTCCAGGACATCAGTTTGACATTTATCCTAACTTCCAGTGAAGGCTTGAGAGAAGAAATAGGTTTTGAGGGGATGCTGTTAAATGTTGCCAGTGAAGGCTCCAGACAAATCCTGGATAGTGTCACCTCTGCTTGTCAAGGAGTAGAAGTCCCATAGGTGAGGGGGCAAGAAATGGAATTCATAGTGACAGATGGTTTATAATCTGGCAATGATAGCTATAGGGACGACCAATAAGTTATTATACTGAAATCTGAGGGGACGGGTTGGGAGTATAGAACACTGATTAAATCTGAAAGGTAGAATGGCAATTTTGACTATAAAATCCTAAAAGAAAGTAGTTTAACTTCTAGAAGTAGGCCATATTTTTGATGAGCACTGTGGTGACATGGTCAAAATACTTAGCATGTGTAATATTCAAAATATAGCAGTTAAGAATTTGGAGTTTTATATTGAGACATAATTCAATATATATTGGAATTAGATTACTATTAACTCTTTGCTGAATAACTGGTTTAATTGTTTTCACTTGGTGAGATGTATTAGATCATGCTTTCATGACTAGTGAAATAATACAGTACTTGTAAATATATTGTAAATGTTCTGAGCCATACTGACACCCCCCGCCACCCCCTAGTTTATACTAACCACCAGTTAGCTGTTCAGTGTTACCAACCTGCTTTGTTCTATGTAAAAAGTTGAGTTTAATATAAACCGCTTTGATACATCTTGAAAAATTATATAGAAAAAAGTTAGTTAAATGGGAAGCCAAGAACAGCCTAGAATTTAAAAAAACAAAACAAAACAGGATTAAGAAATTGGCCAAACATGGTGGGAGAAGGTGATGATGGTTTTTTTTGTTTTGGATGACAAGTCTCCCACATAGCCTGTGTTTTAAAATGGTACTTACTGACTCCTCCCTCGCTCTCCACACTGCTGTATGGAACCTCACTTAAGACAGTAGCCCAAAGACTCATAGACTTGCTAACTGATGCAAGGTCCTTCCTCTGTAGAGAGAGGGGTCCATGGGATAAGTTCTAACAGGTCCTCCAAGCGCTTTCAGTCTATAAACCCCATCTCCTTCATTCTCCAGTAACAAGCAGGAAGTCAGCCCTCACATATGGGTGCTGTCAGCACTGATGGAGTCCTTGCAGAAGCATCCTCCCAGCTTTAAAAGAAAGCCTTTGGGAGATGCTGCTACACACGCGTGGTCCTCTTCCTGCCCAAGGGTGCCATCTTGCTCAGTCTCCTTTTTTCCCCAGAGAGTCCTTCAGACATTCATCTGGCTTGTCCCTGGAAATGTTGATTTTTTTTTTCTTTCTTTCTGAGTTTCATATTCTCCTCCGATATCACAACAGTGCTCTTCCTGCCACCCGACCTCCCTGCCTTGGCATCGAGTTTGGGTCTATTTTTGTAATTTTTCATTCTTAACTTTCTGGTGTCTTTGCGCCTTTTTTTCTCAGCTAGCAGCCCAGAGAGTCTTCGACCTCGCAGGGTACTTTTTTCCACCATGGCTGCCAGTGGCTTTAAGAAGTGTGATCAGTGCTCCAAAATTATGTCTTTGACTGACACACATGACTGCTGCCTCAGACCAGACCACAACCTGGCAGCATGAGGGTCTTTGCAAGAGGATGTTTAACAAAGCCCTCAAGAGCCACCAGCAGAAGCACGATAGGTTTTTTCCCCCTGAGGCCAGGGCCTCGTTGGAAGCCTCAACACCTCTTCAGAATGGGGGTCTCCCTCGAGGGAACCCAGGAAGAAGAAGAAACCCTCAAAGGTGGTATCCTTGGATGGATCTGACTGCCCAGGTGCCCCCTGGGCCCAGTCCCACAGTCCAAGATGCTTGTCTGAGGCATCTGAGAAGGAGTGCCCTGTAAAGGTCCCCCAGCAGGATTCGACCTAGGACCGGCCTCGGTCCCCAGACACCATCCTCGTTGAGGATTCCCCTTTGGGGGGAGCTGGTGCCAGGCCTGAGTCTCTCGGTGCCCATGCTGAAGGCTGCAGAGCCTTCTGGCCTGGAGTCCAGAATGGTGGCCCTGGAGCCTCTATGGTCCACATCACTCCAGATGCTTGCCTCCACATGAGGGCTATGCAGTGGTGTCTCTGGGACCAGTGGACTCGGACCATGGGTGCCTCCAAGATAGTCTCTGTAACCCATCAACTGGTGGACTCTCAGGTCTGGTGGCAGTCTCTCCAGTGTCTCGAGGCGGGCATGCCTTTTCAGGCCCTGAGCCCCTTAAAGATCTTCACCACGGATGCATCCCTGCTTGTCTGGAGAGCCCACTGTGGGGAGCTGTGCACCCAGAGCAGCTGGTCACCAGACGAGAGCACCCAGCAGATCAACCACCTGGGACTGAGGGTGATATACTTGGTCCTGTGAGCTTTTTGCCACCATCTGCGTCACCAGCTGGTGCTGGTCCTGGTCCAGACGGACAGCCAGGCGGTGATGTTTTATGTGAACAAACTGGGGCACAGGATCTCGTGCCCTCTGCCAGGAGGCGGTGGTCCCCCGCTCATACACAATCCAGCAGGGTATTCTCCTATGGGCAGTATACCTACCAAGCCAGGACAACCTGCTGGTTGACAGGCTGAGTAGAGTCCGCCAGCCGCACGAATGGCAGCTGGACCCAGTGTGGTTGACCAGCTCTTCCAGATCTGGGGGAAACATGTGATGGACCTGTTCACCAGCCCGGACAACTTTCAGTTGTCCTACTTCTGTTTCCGGCAGGCTCACCCTTCCATGGTGGCAGAGTGCCTCATCTACGCCTTCTCTCCTATGCTGCTGATTGCCAAAACCTTGTTCAGGACCCTCCGCGACAAGGCCTTGCTCATCCTGATAGCCCCTTGGTGGCCCAGGCAGTCATGGTGCCTGCTGCTCCTCTGATTAATGGTGGAGACCCCCATCCCATTGGGGAACTCTCTGGGACTCCTGTCTCAGGAAGGGAGCTCTCTTCACCCCAACCTGGGGTCCCTGTCATTGACAGTGTGGCTGCTGAAAGGATGACTCTAGTCCTTTTCAACCTCTCTAGTGATGTTGAGGAGATCCTGCTGGCCTCTTTCAAGGCCTCTATTAGGAAAGATTATGCCCTCAAATGGCACAGGTTTTCAGCTTGGTGTGCCAAGCTTGGGACTGACCCATTCTCCTGCCCAGTGGAACTGGTGTTTAAAGTACCTTCTCCACCTCTCACAATCTAGGCTTGTCTAATTCCTTCCAGGTGCACCTCAGTGCCCTGACTGCATACCACCAGTTGGATGGCAAGCCCCTGTTGGTCCAGCTGCTGGTGACCCATTTTCTTAGGTCTGCTCTTATTGAAGCCCCTGGTTCACCCTCCGGCAATCAAATTGGACCTTAACATGGTATTGGGTAGCTCACTCGCCCACCCTTTGAGCCTCTGGATACTTTATTTATTTACATTCTCTTATATACCGCGCTATTCTGCATCAGTGCGGTTTACATTGAACAAACTGAAATTACATTGAACAGGGTATTATAACTTGGAGATAACTATTTTACAGGGAACATGGGCTATGGAGGGTTAAGTGGCTTGCCCAAGACCACAAGGAGCACCTGTGGGACTAGAAACCCCAGTCCTTCCGGTCCAAGGTTGCTGTCCTCTAGTGGGATGTGAACCCCCGGCCTGAAGTACCTTGCCCCAACCATTAGGCTACTCCTACACTACTTCTCTTGGAAGGTGGCCTTCCTGGTTGCACTCGCCTCTGCTTGCAGAGTTAGTGAGCTTCAGGCCTTAGTGGTGGAGGCGCCTTATACTAGGTTCTACAGGAACAGAGTGGTGTTCCGCACACACCTTAAATTTCTTCCAACGGTGGTAGCGTGCTTCCATCTCAACCAGGAAGTGGTACTTATACTTTCTTTCCGAGACCTCACTCCAGTAGGGCGGACAGTCCTTCACACCTTGGACTGTAAGAGGGCTTTGTCCTTCTATATCCACTGCAAAACTACTCAGCTTTTTGTTTCCTATGACCCCATTATGCTGGGGGAGGCAATGACCAAGCATATGCTGTCCACCTGGGTGGTGAACTGTATTGCCCTTGCCTATGAGCAGGCGGGGATCCCGCTGGAAGGCTCTGTCACAGTGCACTGTGTCAGGGCCATGGTGGCCAATTTGTGCACTGTTCCTATGGTGGACATCTTCCGGGCCGCCACCTAGTCTTCAGTCCATACCTTTTGCAGCTCATTACTTCCTGGAAAGGGAGTCCCAATGGGACAGTGCCTACAGCCAGGCTGTGCTCCATAATCTTTTTGGGGTTTAGGAATTCCTTCCCTCTGATCCTTCTGTGTTCAGGCTACCAGAGTGCTGGTTTTTCATCGGACACAGGGGTCCTACTGTAGTCTGTAACTACAGACTCAATTGCTGCTGCTCATGGCTCTCCTTGAGGGCGACTGTTTTTTCGCTATGGGCTTTTGGTAGCCTGTAGCTGGGGAGTCACATATGTGAGGACTGACTTCCTGCTTGTTCCCAGATAAAGTGTAGTTACTCACCTGTAACAGGTGTTCTCCAGGGATAGCAGGAATCGGTCCTCACAATTCTCCCTCCTCCCCTTGGAGTTGCTCCTTTACCATCTTTTATTTTGCTGTCTTTCAGCTATGTCATCTGACTGAGCAAGATGGCACCCTTGGGCAGGAGGGGACCATGCATGTGTGGTAGCATCTCCCAAAGGCTTGCTTTGAAAGCTGGGGGGATGCTTCTGTGAGGGCTCCATCGGTGCCAACGTCACCCATATGTGAGGACTAATTCCTGCTGTCCCCAGAGAACACCTGTTACAGGTGAGTAATTACACTTTCTGTCCCTAGATCCCAGGATTCTGGTGCAAGAGTAGGGATAAATCTTCAGTTTTCTCAATGGAGGAAAATGACTAGTGAAGTACCCCAAGTACTTTACTGGGACATGTACTTTTTAACATTTTATAAATAAGGAATATGGAATGAGCAGACAGGTGATTCGATTTGCAGATAGAAAATGTGAATTCTGAGAAACTACAGAGGACCTTGGGAGACTGGGCATTTAAATGGCAAGCCATATTTAATGTGGACAAATGCAAAGTGATTCATTTAGGAAAGGAATAACCCAAACAATAGATAAACAAACAATATTAGATGGAGAAATGCTGGAGGCTGTAGTTTTTTTGGTCTTTAGACCTTCAGTCAACCTTCAACATTATTTCACATGCTTTTTGTGTAACCAGGTTGTGTTTATTAACACCTAATCAGGAGTTAGTGGGCCTGTTTCCTGAGTGCAGTTGAAGCCTGCATAAAAGGCTCCAGTGCCCTGCCCTTTTGAGGCTTTCCTAACCAGGGCTCCACAGATCAAACAGTAAGGATTTGAGGGTTTGTTTGTTTTAATATATTACATTGCTAGCTCTCTGACTGGGAGCTCTTAAAAGGGTTTTTTGTATATTTTTTAAAGCAAGGTTACTTACTTTTTGCTGCTTTAGGGGAACTTGAGCACAGTAGGTTGCTGAACTCCAGTAACCTCCTCAGGTTTAGAAACTGCTAACACCTAATCAGGTGTTAGTTTCCTCCCTACCCACCCCGACTCCCACCCACCCTTAGTGAGCAGTCTTGCTTTATAGGGCACCTCCCCCTTTAACAAATCACAGAGAATTGGACCAGCACATTTTGAATATAATTAAAGAGATTTAACTGCTTTTTCTCTGAAAGGACAGCTGCGAAACCGGCTGGTACTTGGTAGATCTCTCTCTTTTGCTTTAACAGATACCTAAGCTCCACGAACAGAACAATGGCTGGGAAAAATCGTATTGCTAAAGCTGTTGCCCCCGTTACAGCTTCTGCCTCGGTCCAGACAGAGGTCCTAATGCCAGTTGAAGGACCGGTTCCATGTGCAGGGTGCCTGCATGCTGAAGCTCTGAGGAAACAAGTGGAGGAACTCAGAGAGGAGGTGGTGAGGCTGAGGAGCATTCAAGACAGTGAGAAGTACATTGATGACATGCTTCTTGCAGCAACCAAGCTCTCCAGCACAGGAGAAGATGGGTGCTAACAGAATGTCGATGGTTGGACACAAGTCACCAGGGCCTGCAAAATCACCAATCCAACTTCTCCAGCCCTTGAATTGAAGAACCATTATGCAGCCCTGGAAGTGGAGGAGATGAAAGCATCCCTGGAAAGGGAAGAACCAGAGCTCAAGTACCCCAAAGTTGCAGAATCAGTGACCAGAAGGAAACGAAGGGTAGTGGTGGTTGGAGACTCTCTCTTCTGAGGGGTACTGAGGCGTCCATCTGCCAACCAGACTTGATGTCCAGAGAGATATGCTGTCTGCCTGGTGCCAAAATCCAAGATGTTACGGAGAGTTTGCCGAGACTCATCAAGCCCACTGACTATTACCCAATATTGCTAATCCATGTTGGAACAAATGATACTGCCAGGTATACCTCAGAACGTATCAAAAGTGACTTCATGGCTCTGGGACAGAGGGTGAAGCAGTTAGGTGCACAGGTGGTGTTCTCTTCAATCCTCCCTGTTGAGGGTAAAGGCCAAGGCAGAGAGGCTCGCATCCTGGAGATGAATGCATGGCTGCGTGGATGGTGTCATCGAGAGCGTTTTGGTTTCCTAGACCATGGGATGCTGTTCCAAGGGTTGCAGAGCAGAGATGGCATCCATCTGTCCAAGAAAGGTCGACGCATCTTCAGTAGTAGACTGGCTAATCTACTGAAGAGGGCTTTAAACTAGATTCGTTGGGGATGGGTGAAGAAAGCCCCCAGGTAGGTGATACATTAAATACCTTTATGGAAATTGGTAACAGGGGTAACATATGGAAAGCAGTGTGTATTAATGCCCGTAGCATAGGAAATAAGATCCCTGAAGTTGAAGCTTTGGTTGGAGTGGCTGACTTGGATTTAGTGGCAGTTACAGAAACATGGTTCACAGAAAACCATGACTGGGATGTAACTATACCTGGCTATACTTTATTCAGAAAGGACAGGGTAAGAAGAAGGGGAGGAGGAGTGGCACTATATGTAAAAACTACTATTAAAGCTTGTCAGACGGCTGCCTGGGTGATAATCTTCACAGTCTTGGCAAGTGCATATCTCTATATGATTTGCAAGGGATTGTGGGCAATGTAGTTCATTCACACCAGACACAGCTGCTGACAATAATTTAGTTGTGCTCTTGGGTAAAGCCAATAAGATATTTATTTATGGGGTTATTTCTCCCAACACAGATATGCTTGGTAGCACATAAATCAGGTTACTTGCTTTCAGTGTTAACTTGGAAAAACAAAATCAAAATCAGGAAAACAACCTTTAAACTTGTCAGGCAATTAGCTAATGTTTTCTTAGCATATATCTAACAAAGGAAAAGCCACAAAGAAAGAAAAAAAACCTGTTCTTTTCAGGTTAACTTCTGATTACTTCCCACACAGATTCAGAAGTGATTCTCTCCTAGCTCTCAAGCAATTAGGTAAGGCTTAATTGCTAGCAGTTATCCAGCTGAAAACCCTTAGCTGGCTTGCTTTCTACTGTGTGGGTCAAATCCTGCTTCAGGAGCTTTTCTGAGTAGATTAAAGAACAAATTTGTATTTCTTTGTGATGGTTGCTGTACTTTATAACAGAAAGTTACCAACGGAGTTTAGACAGAGAACAGTCCATATAAACAGGATCTTCATCTTCTATTATTCCCCCTTGTTCAACAAGCATGGGTTCAATATCATGGATTGGCACAGATGAATCTCTCAATGGAGCACTTTCAGAAGAATACTTGTTTCCCTGCTGTCTTTCAAGGTTATAGCTAGGGCATAGATCAGTGTTCATACCTGAGCTTCCATTGCTGTTAGAGTTTCTCTCTATATAGCCCGGCCAGTATGTAGTCCAGTTCTTATGTCCAGCCTTCCAATCCAGATCCCTGGACACTGGATCTCTCTTCACATACCTTCTGGCACGGGTCTTAGGGTCCCTTCCACGTGCAGCCGTCTCCCTCACAGGTAGCGTCTGGAGATTCCTAGCTCTGCAGCACCATTCCTCTGGCTTTCCCCAGTCCAATGGTGTATGCTGGCCCTTGGAATACCTCCCAGTATACGTACTGCTTTGGACTCTTCTAGACCTCTCAAAGGCTTTTCTCCTCTTTCTTCCAGAGGGTCTCTTTCCCTCTCTGTCCGTCCGGTTTGGCTTCTGCTTCTGATAATCCTTCAGATGAAACTGATGATCCTTCTCTGTATATCCAAGGTGATCATGAAGATGGTCATCTGTAGAATAAACTCTACTCTTATTCTGCTTAGATGAGTGCTCCTCCCTAACACAGCACAGCTGTGCTGAATCAGGCCTTGCCCTTTGAGATGAGTGTTCCATCCTAGCACAGCGAATCAAGCCCTGCCCTTTGCTTGGGGATTACCTCATAGCCCTTTTGATTGAACACACGTTTTCTCACTTCAGCTCCTCTCATGGCTGTTGGAAACCTGGTGCATTCTGGGACTGGTAGTCTTTTATGGCAAAATTCTGTTTTCTCATTTCTACCAGCACTGACAGGTTGCTTGTTCAGAGACACTTCACCTTTTCTATAGCCCCTTCCTGAGCTATGATAAGCTTCCTTATCACAAGCTTTGGAATTACAGAGCTTAAAAGGGAGAGAGGAGGCATTGTGGGTTAAACTAGAAAGAGGGAAAGAGAAATCTATTTGCATTGGTGTGATATACAGACCTCCCTCACAAGAGAGGTGGACAGAGTTAATTGAAGACATACGCAGCATTGCTAGGAAAGGGAAAGTGCTACTGATAGGAGATTTCAATATGCCAGATGTTGATTGGCACATTCCTGCTGCAGTATCATCTAGAAGTAAGGAGATCCTGGATTCTCTACAGGGAGAACTATTCAGGCAATTGGTAACAGACCCCACACGTGAAGGGGCCATACTGGACTTGGTGCTCACCAATGGTGAAAGTGTTTCTGATGTTGTAGTGGGAGATCATTTTGCATCCAGTGATCACCAGATGGTGTGGTTCAGTATTAGGACTAGAGCTGTTAGAATCCATTCCAAGGTGAGGATCTTAGACTTTAGGAAGACTAACTTTGCGAAGATGGGCCAATACCTCAGGGAGTCGTTAGTGGGATGGGAACAGCTGGGGGATGTAGAAAAACAGTGGGCAAAACTGAAAGGGGGTATTTTAAGGGCAACCAACCTTTTTGTTAAAATGGTAAATAAAGGCAAAAGGAACAGGAGACCGCTATGGTTTTCGAAGGAAGTAGCTGAAAAAGTGAAGAAAAAGAGGGAGGCCTTCATGAAATACAAGCGATCACAGAGAGGAAGACAGGCATCTGTATTTGGAAAAACTTAGAGAAGCTAGCAAAGTAGTCAAGAAGGCAAAGATTCAAAAGGAGGAGGAAATAGCCAATGCAATAAAATAGGGGGATAAGACATTTTTCGGATATATTTGTGAGAAGAGGAAGGGCAAAAGTGGTATTGTCAGACTCAAGGGTGCAGGGGGGGAATATGTAGAAGCTGATAAGGATAAAGCGGAATTGCTTAACAAATATTTTTGTTCTGTGTTCACAGATGAAGAACCAGGAGCAGGACCTCAGAAAACACCCACAAATAGGAACAGAAGCGAGGGACATCTTGAACAATTTTCAGAAGACTGTGTTTGTGAGAAACTAGCTCAACTTAAAGTAGACAAAGCGATGGGACCAGATGGGATACACCCTAGAATACTGAGGGAACTTGGGGACGTTCTAGCAACTCCACTGACTGACCTTTTCAATGCCTCGTTGGAGTCAGGAGTGGTGCCAAAGGACTGGAGAGAGGCTCATGTGGTGCCTTTACACAAAAGCGGAAGTAAGGATGTAGTTGAAAACTACAGGCCAGTTAGTTTAACTTCGGTGGTGAGTAAATTATTGGAAACGCTGCTGAAAGAGAAAATAGTGAGGTTTCTGGAGTCCAGCGGATTACAGGATCCGAGGCAGCATGGATTCACCAGAGGCAGGTCTTGTCAGACAAATCTGATTGATTTCTTTGACTGGGTGACCAGGGAGTTGGACCGAGGGAGAGCTCTAGATGTGGTGTATTTAGATTTCAGTAAAGCCTTTGACACTGTTCCTCACAGGCGACTTATAAACAAACTCAGCACCCTAGGGATGGACCCTAAAGTTACTGCTTGGGTTAGAAATTGGTTGGGTGGGAGGCGACAAAGAGTACAAGTAAATGGAGCTCACTCTGAGGAGAAGGATGTTACCAGTGGTGTGCCACAGGGATCTGTCCTTGGTCCGATTCTTTTTAACATCTTTGTTAGTGATATAGCGGAAGGGCTGTCCGGTAAGGTTTGCCTCTTTGCAGATGATACCAAAATCTGCAATAGAGTAGACACCCAGGAAGGTGTAGATAACATGAGGAGGGATCTAGCTAAGCTTGAAGAATGGTCTAGAATTTGGCAGCTGGGATTTAATGTTAAAAAATGTAAGGTCATGCATTTGGGCTGCAGCAATCCAAGGGAGCAATACAGTATAGGGGGTGAAGTACTTTTGTCCACTAAAGAAGATCGGGACCTAGGCGTGGTTGTGTCTGATGATCTTAAAGTAGCTAAACAGGTAGAAAAGGCGACGGCAAAAGCTAGAAGGATGCTTGGGTGCATACGGAGAGGAATGGCTAGCAGAAAAAAGGAGGTGATAATGCCTCTGTATAAGTCTTTGGTGCGACCTCATTTGGAGTATGGTGTGCAATTCTGGAGACCGCACCTTCAAAAGGATGTGAACAGGATGGAGTCGGTGCAGAGGGTTGCTACTAAAATGATTAATGGGCTTCATTATAAAGCATATGAGGACAGACTTAAGGATCTTAATATGTACACCTTAGAGGAAAGGCGGGATAGAGGTGATATGATTGAGATGTTTAAATACCTCCATGGCATAAATGTTCAGGGAGAGAGCCTCTTTCAATTGAAAGCAAGTTCTGCTACGAGGGGACATGGGATGAGGGTGAAGGGAGATAGATTCAGCAGTGATGTGCGGAAATATTTCTTTACAGAAAGAGTAGTGGATCAATGGAATAGTCTCCCAGTGGACGTGGTAGAGATGAGGACAGTAACTGAATTCAAAAAAGCATGGGACCAACACTGAGGATCTCTAAAGGTAAAAAGTGGACTGTTGTAGTTGTTGTTATGGAAGGACAGACTAGATAGGCCATGTGGTCTTTTTCTGTCATCATGTTTCTATGTTAAGAGTACAGGGGTTGGCCTAAAAATAGTGTGTGTCTTTTTCTTGACTAACAGATCATTTAGAGTAGAATTTTAAAACAATGTATACGAAGTATTGCCTTCTACGATTGGATACCCCAAGGGTTGCTTTTATCCCCTTTACTATTAAATATTTCTGTCCTTTAGCTCAACCCATTAAGAATTTGGGGTTTTCTTTGTATATTTATACAGATGATGTTCAATTCTTTATATCAATGAAGAGTTATTATCAGCTATGTTCTGGGCTTTGTGCCTTGCAGGATAGGCTAAGGAAGTTAAATTAAGTTGGGGGGGGGGGGGGTAGAGCAGGCAGGCAGGCAGTGATTTCAGATGATACTAAATTCATTCAGCTTTTGGTACAGTAAGTTGAAATATTGTCAAGTATGCTCCTTGGTGGGTCATCATAGACTAACTTAACACTTGAGCCATATGTACAACATATTCCCCTTTGTACTAGAGAAAAAAGACTTAGCTTTTAAAAATGAACACCAAAGCCCTTTTGAGAGCTTTCAGGCAGAGTATTAACTTGCTTGCAATGGAGTCTGGCAGGAATGCCAGTACCTGAAAGGTCCAATAGATCTTTATACAGCGCTGCTTAGCAAGCTAATCAAGGGCCACTAACACCTGATGAGGTCAGTGGTTTCAAAGAGTTAGCTGTGAATGGGTAGCTGGAACAAAGACAATGAACTTTAACTGACAGAGCTTTGCCCAACAGCACAGACAAAAAAAATATCCCCCACTGCAGTATAGAAGAAAGACTTAGGGCCCAATATTCAACTAGGCAGGCTATGAATTAAGACCCCAGTGTAAATAAGATGTAGATATGTTCTGCCTGAAATCAGGTACCAGTGTAATACAATGTATAGAGTTATAGAATGTACATAGTTTCCCCCAGTTACTTCCAAGTTGATCTCCCTGTTTATTGTAAATACAACTCAAAGTTCCCTGTGTTGTATAGTTGATGTTAAATGTAAACCGCTCTGATCTAAAATAGAGCGGTATAGAAGAACTGTTAAATAAAATAAATAAATAAATAAATAAATGTTCCACTACAGTGCATAGCCCTGCCCACTCATCCCTAATCCTGGATATTCAGTGCTGTGGTGATGACATTGAATATTTGGGTTTAGCTCACAGTGGAAACTGCTGCAGAGCCTAACTACTACCCGGTTGGCATTTGCGGCTAAAACTAGGCAAGCCAAAAGCTGGCCTAGTTTTAGCTGCAGATCGCTGCTACCCAGTTAGTGGCAGTCTCTCTGCTCCGCTCAACCCTGGAATGCTCCCAACATGGCCTGATGCTAACTGGATAGCACTGGGGCACGTAGGGGAGTTAGGAGAGAATATTCAATGGCACTAATCATGTAAGTGCCATTGAATATCCCCTGTTAAGGCTTTTACAAGGTTTACCGGGCTGTAAACGGTGTAAATGCCTTTTGAACATCAGGCCCTTAGCTTTTAAAAGAACACCAAAACCCCTTTGAGAGCTTTCAGGACGAATATTACCTTACTTGCAATGGTGTCCATCAGGAATGCCAGTATCTGAAAGGCCCTGTAGACCCTTTATAAGATGTTCATTTTAAAGAGATGAACTCTACCTAAGAAAGATAGGATTAGCTTCCACCACCTACTCAACTGCATACCCATCTCTCTCAATAGTGAAGAATAGTAAGGCCATTTAACAGCGTCAAGATTCAAGAAATACAGATACTAAGATATTTTAACAGCCTCATCCACTGCAGAGGAACTCTCCTATGCCAAATCTTGGGGAGAATACCCAGTACGTCCAGTATCGAGGATTTTCCCTGGTTAATATGTAGATCCAACAAATCCCCAAATGCATTCAGAAATCACAACATTTTCACCACCAAATTCTTCAGATTGTGCAGCAGGACTATTAAGTCATCGGCAAAAAAATGCAGTTTTCATTTCAGTATCCTTTAGCTTTGTTTGGTAGGTGTCCATGGGCAAGAGGAAAAGAAAACTGTTGCTGGGAATGTAGTGATGTCTGGCCTGATGGATAAACACCTCAAGGCTAAGGAAAAGAGGATGCCTTGATCAGGTACTGAACTCCTTTCTTCACCTTTTATTGGGAGCTTTGCTAAGCTCTCCAGACTGCACTGCATTCCTTCTCCCATATGTTAAACTCCACCTGAGTTGTCTATAAAAAGTTAGCAGGTTCAACAGGGTTCCCTACATTTTGCTGGTGTATTTTATAAAGCTGTGACTAAGTCTTCCCCAATAGTTGAGGCCAAAGAACTGCCTGATTCTCAGGTCTCTGACCATCTGGAGAGGGGTGACCTGGACTGAGAGGACTCTTGCTACCACTATTTCTCAACTTTGCCAGTTCTCACAGGAGACTGTGGCACAGTTGGGAAGTACTTAAGTGTAAATCTCAATGTTCCTCTCTACAGACAGTTAAAGCTTCCGCAATTATGGACAATTTGGTTATCCATTGTAATCTTTGAGAATTTTGTTAAAGCTAAAAATGTTAGGTTTTTGAATTTTCTTTTTCATAATTTATTGTCACTTGAAATCTTGTTAAGGAAATATGTTAAAGAAATGTTGTGTCTCTAATTTTGATACAATGTCCTTTTCTAAAATATATTACCCTATGGGTAGAAAGACAACTGATGAATCCCTAGGAGGTATTGATGTCTTACAGTCGCAATCCGAATTTGATGTAACACAGGACCTGGAGGACTCGCAGGATAATATAGCTACTTGGGAGATGGTGGTGGTTTCCTTTTTGTCTGATCAGGACAAGGTTTCAGTTTTTAAGAGTTACTTTAAAAATAAAAAGATGCTATTCGTTGTTTCCAGATGTCTCAAGGGCCATGCAGCTGCATAGAAGGTTTTTGGCTCTTGATCCCAGGGTGGTGACCCTTGGGGCCTCTCTTTTCTTGCTTTCCCTCCTAAGTGTTTAATTACCTTTCAGGGGTCTAGAATTCTTACAGTTGGAGGTGTTTCTGACTGATAGAAGCAGGACTGATTCTGGGCAAGCTGAGTGGTATTTAATTAATGGCTGTAATTACGGAGGGAATTCCCTCTTTGGTTTTCCTGAGTGTTTTCCTGTGATGTGGGCTAATTGATTTTGCTTATTTCCTAATGTACTTCATTTCTAAGTATTTGAATTCTTGTCATGTTTCTTTCTATTGCTGCTTGTTGCAAGTGATTTGATGATTCAATTAATAAAAGATCTCCCTGCCATCACTGGTGTAGTGAGGGCAAGGTAGGAGCCGTGGTTCCTTGATGCCTGCCAAATAGGAGTCATTGAAGTCAGGGCAGGCACTACCATTAGGCGAACTAGGCAGCCACCTAGAGTGCTGGCTCTCTGGGGATGCCCATAGCTGCCACTGTCACCCCTCACCTGGACCTATAGCTGTGGCAATGGATTGAAACAGCCCTGTGGTGCTTACCTGCAAACATCAGTGCCACGGGGCTTTTGCTTCTGCCCCTCCCCCTCCAATGGCTGACTTCCTGTTTGCATGGGGGCAGTCCCTGAGGCATGTCAATATGCACCTTCCTTTCTTCTGAGTGAGTTCCATTTACTACCACCTTCTGTCATCTGTCAGTCAACCAATTTCTGACCCATCCCCAAGCTGCTCAGTTTATTGATAAGCCTTCTATAAGGACAATATCAAAGGCTTTGCTGAAATCTAGATAGATCACATCCATCGCATGCCCTTGATCTAGTTCTCTTGTCACCCAGTCAAAGAACTGCTGCACCTTGGACCTCTTATTGGAGTGGAGGAGTGGCCTAGTGGTTGGGGCAAGGTACTTCAGGCCAGAAGGTCAGGGGTTCAAATCCCACTAGAGGACAGCAACCTTGGGCTGGAAGGACTTGGGTTTCTAGTCCCACAGGTACTCCTTGTGGTCCTGGGCAAGCCACTTAACACTCCATAGCCCATGTTCCCTGTAAAATAGTTATCTCCAAGTTATAATGCCCTGTTCAATGTAATTTCAGTTTGTTCAATGTAAACCACACTGATGCAGAATAGCGCAGTATATAAGAGAATGTAAAAAAATAAAAATAAATAAATAAATTGGGAAAGGAAGTCAGCATTCAAGTGAGTCTGACCTGCCCTCTGGTGGATCAAATATTGATAGCGATGGAGACTCAGAAACCATCTTTATATCAAGTCAGCTATTTGAGGGGTTGGTGGGCAATGAGCAGTGTAAATGAACATCCCAGCAGGTAGTACTTTGAAGGTTTCAAGAGACAACTTGACCGCTAGGGCTTCCTTCTTGATCACAGCATAATGTTTCTCCTGAGGGAGCAACTTCCTCCTAATGAATGCTGCTGGATATTCTTCACCTCTGACTTCCTGGACCAGAACTGCTCCCAGGCACACTTCCGAGGCATCTGTTTGTACAATAAATGATAGAGAGAAATCAGGGCTATTCAGGACAGGTGCCAAGCACAAGGCCTCTTTGAGACACTGGAAGGCCCGGTCCAGGGCCGGGAGACCATTGAGTCCTCTCAGAGCTGTCTTCCAGATGAGATTAGTTAATGGCTTCACAATCTTTGCAAAGTTAGGAATAAACTGGCAGTAATAGCCAACCACTCCAAGGAAGGCCCGAGCATCTTTCTTCAACTTCAGGTGGAGACCTGGGCAATGGCATTCACTTTCCATAGCTGAGGTTGTATCTGGCCGTTCCTGATTAAGTAGCCCAGGTATTGGATGTCTCAGCCTCCCAGGAAGCATTTCTTAGGGTTAGCAATCAACCTGGTTTTTCACAGGCTGGTCAACACAGCTTGTACTTGGGTTAGATGGGTGGCCCAGTCTTTGCTGTAGATGACAATGTTGTCAAAGTATGCAGCCGCATACTCCCTGTGCAGTCTCAGCAGGCGATTGACTAGGTGTTGAAATGTGATGGGAGCCTCGTGTAATCCAAATGGTAGCATGGTAAATAGGAACAAGCCTTGCGGTATCGAAAAAGCAGTTCTCTCCTTGGCAGCTGGAGTCAAGAGTACCTGCCAGTGGTTGACATAAAGCATGCTCCACTGAGTTGCTCGATTAGCTCATCTACTAAAGACATTGGATTCGCTTCCAATTTAGAAACAGCATTGACCTTCCGGAAGTCAGTGCAGAATCTGATGCTTCGGTCTGGTTTAGGAACCAAGACAATGAGGGATGACCAATCACTCATAGACTCTTCTGTAACTCCCAAGTTAAGCATTTCTTCAAGTTTATTATTATTTATTTACAATTTCTTATATACCGTACTATTCGGCATCAGCGCAGCTTACATGGAATAAAACTCAGACGGGATAACATGTGTCTGAGTTTACAATTAACCGGACAGCAAAACTTGGATAACAAGGGAGAGTTCCTTGGCAACAGCCTGTTCCTGGTCCTCTGTAATTCAATAGGGTCATTGTCGGATAACCATCCCAAGGTCCAAAATGATATCGTGATATGTGAGGTTGGTTCATCCCGGGCGAGTGGAGAACACATCTAGGTTCCAGTGAATCAGACCCTCTAGGTCTCTTCTCTGGGCTATGGAGAGCTGGTCTCTAATAGGGACTTGAGCTGAATCAGACAGGGTTGAGATTTCTGACCCAAAATCCTCCTGTACCACCACAGCCTTCACTGGAGTCCAATTTTCAGTAGATTAATGTGGTAAATTTTGGCCTTCTTCCATTTACCTGGCTGGGCGATTTTGTTTTTAACAGGCCCCACTTTCCTTTCCACCTCATAGGGCCCCTGCCATTTGCTGCTTTCGGATGAGGGCAGCAAGACTAAAACTCTGTTGCCCAGTAGGAAGATGTGGTGCATGGCTGTTCGATTGTAGCCTTTGGCCTATTCAGCTTGGCCTTTTCCAGACTGAGTCTAGCCACCTCTCTGGCTTTCTTCAGCCAGTGTTGCATTTGTATGATGTACTCCACCAGATTATGCCTGGGATGGGACTCCTCTTCCTAGGGTTTCCCTCACCATTTCTAATATGCCTCTTGGACATCTTCTGAAGAGCAGTTCAAAAGGCGAAAACCCTGTGAAACTCTGAGGTACTTCAGGGAGGAGTGGCCTAGTAGTTGGGGCAAGTTACCTCAGGCTGGAAGGTCAGGGGTTCAAATCCCACTAGAGGACAGCAACCTTGGGCCGGAAGGACTGGGGTTTTTAGTCCCACAGGTGCTCCTTGTGGTCTTGGGCAAGCCACTTAACCCTCCATTGCCAATGTTCCCTGTAAGTATTAGTGTATGTGTCTCATATCTCCTCATGTTAAATGTATCCCCCAATTGTGTTGTGACCACTTTGATTGAAGGATAAGGTGCTATACAAAACTGTCTAAATAAATGGATGAAAAACATCAAGTAGGGTAGGAGAATGTCTTGGTTCTATCCGTTCTCCTGCACAAACATTTTAAGCATCTGTTTGAGTTTTATTGAATTGCTTGACGAGGTCCTCCGTATGTGGATGATATACTGATGTTTGCAGTGTCTTAGCCTTCACCAAGGCATACACTTGCTTCATCACCCTGGATAGAAAGGGTGTTCCTTGGTCTGTGAGGATCTCACTGGGTATTCCCACCCAAGAAAAGACTTCCTAGAGGGCATCCGTCATCATAGTCTTCATATTTCTCAGAGCGATGGCCTCTGGATATCTGGTAGTCCAGTATGACTAAAATATACTTTTTACCTTGGGTGTTTCACTTCAGAGGCCCTACCTGATTCATGGGCACTCTTTCGAATGGGGTTTTAATGATGGGCATAGGCACTAGAGGGGCAGGTCTGATTCTGATGGGATTGTGAAGTTGGCAGGTGGGGCATGACTGGCAATACAATTGCACCTGCTTATGGGCCCTGAGCCTGAAAAATCGAGCTAAAATATGTTCCAGTGTTTTCTTCACCCCCAGATGTCCTAACAAATGGCTATCTGTTAACGATAGCACCTGCTGATAAGGTCAGGGAACGATGCTGTTCTACCTCCATGATGTTGTTCTACCTCCTCCCCCTCTAAGGAACCCTCTGCCACTCTGTATAACAAATCTCCCTTTAGCACAAAATAGGGAAAGTCTCCACTGCCTATTGGAACCCCATCTACTTCCACTCTTGGGCATATTTAAGAGACTCATCCACTTGCTGGGCCCTCCTGAAGCTCCCTGGGTCTCCCTCTGGCCTCCAGTCTGGGAGGGGACCTAATGTGTTTGGGTGTGTACCACTGGGACCTAAGCTATTCCCAGAGACTTCTTCACTAGGCTCTTCCTCCCTGGACCCCTCCTCTATTGCTGCACCCAGATTCTGATGGTAGCCTAGCTTCTCCTGGTGATGCTAACTCCGAAATTTAGCAGACTTTTGGATTCTTGATATACAGATCCAGGTCTTCTAAGGAGAAAACCTCTGGGAAACTTTACTGGTTCGACTTAGCATAGCCATCAATTAGCTGGGCCCATATCACCCAGAAGCCTGGGTAGTCTCAGCCAATTACCACTGGTTATGTGAACCAGGGCGGTACCCTCTACTGTTGGATACTGCCTCTAGCCTCCATAATCCCGGGCCAGTGTTAGTCTTTGCATATTGATCTGAAATTGGTTTATGGTTCTTTGGCAAATGAGGGTCCGCATACTCCCTGAATTTATCAAGGCCTGGAGGCAGGCCCCTCAAGCTCCACTGGAATAACAAAGTTTGGTGCGCCTGGGCAGGGAGTTTCTACAAAAGTGTGTGTGAAGGGTAATTAGGCTGATATCCATTGGTTCCTCCATACACAAGGGACACTCCTGGACAAAATGTCCCCCAGGTTCCACACCTAAAACAAGTGAAGGGGTCATGGTGTGCTCATGCCCTTGTCTAGGATGGGGTTCAAAACATGGGAGCCAACATCCGCTCTGGCTTCCCCTTCTGTCCTCCTGGGCTAATGATGACTTCTTCCCCTTCTCACTGTCTTCTCCAGTCACCTGCTGTGCTTTATGATAACCTTCCGCTGTTTCTAGTACGCTCTCCAGGATAAGCTTGGGGTCCTGGTGTACCCACTGTTTCATCGGGGCAGTCAAGCCCTCTAAAAATTGCTCCATTAGCATAATCTTGGCTGTCTCGGTCCTGTTTTTTTCCTTTGGTTGTAGCCACTTCCATGCAAGATCCTTCAGTCAAAAGAAGAACCTCCATGGGCTCTCGTCTATCTGGAGCCTAGAGGTACCTGGATTTTCCCTCTGTCACGTGGTTAGAGGAAATCTCAAAGCTGTCCCCACATGTGGTGTGCGGTGGTAAGAGGCTCCTAAAATATCCGGCAAACAGTTTAGGACCAACAAAAAACACTTTTATTGTCCTTCAGCAATCCAGCAATCACTTCCCAGCTTGTTGCCTTCACAAGGCTGATTGTCGGTACCCCTTTCTGTGACCCACAATTTAAAGTTCAGAATTAAATCCCATCACTCACTTGGGCTTTGGTGTCTGTGAATATGGTTCCCTCTTCCTGAATCTCCTACTTCACAGCAGGACTCCTTTCCCAGCCCTACTTGGAAGAGGCTTCCTGTCTCCATGGGTGTCTCCCTCCTCCCCCCCCCCTCTCATGTACTCTGCTGTATTCTTAATCCCTCTGTCTGAGTTGACCTCCCAGACCTGCGTTCAGAGATGTAGACTCTTTTGAGGTAGACTGCTGGCAATCCTTTTGGAGAGGAATGAGTAACTTCCTATATACCCCATTCGCAATCACATGTATTTAACCATTGTACAAAGGTTGAACAAATCTTGTCTAGCTGATGACCAAATCATGAAACTGTCATCTACAAATCTGAACCAAGTTGTAATATGTTGCAACCATGGCACAAGGTAAAGATGATGGGGGGAATATTTAGCACAGACAGCTAGCCATCGCCACTGAAATCTAAACCTGAATATTCAATGCGGGGTCATATCTGACTCTGGCACTGAAAATATGGATTAGCCGCATTTGCCGCCCACTACTTTGGCAGTGGTAATATTGAGCCGCTTCCCGGTTAGCGATATAGGGAGAACGTTAGGCCAGGGTTTCCTGCGCCTTGCTTTTGCCACACATCGCTAGCCAGGTGCTGGCGCAATAGCACCACTGCCTAGAGTTTAGTGCCGCCTCCACACCACCCCAAAATGCCCCCAACATGCCCCAATGCTAAGCGGCCCCCATGGATATTCACCGGCACTAACCATGTTATGCATCTGCACAATTTGTAGGTCTGCAAATGCCTTGCAATATCCCCCCCCCCCCACCCCGACATTCCTTGAATTTGGTAGCATACAGTTTTTTGCTAGGCTGGGGGTCATTGTGGCCCCCATCGCTGTGCCCTGTATTTGCACAAACGTTCTCTCGTCAAATCTAAACTAACTACTGCATGATGCTAATTTAGCCAATGCTATTAAAGTAGAGACTCTCTGCAGATATAACAAAGTAGCATAGTATATAACAGCAGATAAAGACCAGCATAGTCCATCTAGTCTGCCCAGTAAGTTGACTAGAATGGTTGTACCCACCGCTCCGTGCAGGTCATCCCCTCTATTTGTTGAAGTATAAAACAGGAATTTCTGGATTTGAAACTTTCAATAATTATACTCATTTTTAGTTATAAAAGCACTCTAAAGCTGGTTATATTATATCCTGAATCTTCCAATGAATTCCTGGAATTGGATCATAATTAAGTTTCCTATAATATACAGTATTAGACAATTTTTGTAACACTTCCTCTAGGTTTTGCTCCCTATTTAAATTCACAATGGAACCTTGCTTATCGGAAGGTTTTATAATTAACTGCAGCTGGTTATTTAATTCCCACAAAGCTTGTTTTTCTGCACGGATGACATTAAAATACCACCTCTTTTCATATGATTGAGACTCCAAATTAATTATGTCTCTTAAGGCAAGATCTCTGAAAATAGCAGTATGGGTGTCTAAGGGACCAGGTGGTATCCACTGTGACAGGTCTCACTAAAGAATGATCCTGATAAGGGGGTCTCACTCCGTGGAAAAGAAAAAAAAAATATTTAACTTGTAAATTATATACTATATGAAACAGATCCAAATGTGCCTGTAAAGGGTCATCTTGAATAGTTACTACAAGAGAGTCCTTTGTTAAGAACTTTCTCTTGGTCCACTGTAAGCGGAAGACCTGAAATACTATTAATAAATGCTGAGCCTTTCACTGACAGACCCTGGTAACTGGTCTGTACCATTCTGTCCCTTCTTCCTGGAAAAGCCTCCTGCATCCTTTTACTCTTCTTCTGCCTCAATAATTCCCTCAATCCGCAGACAGAAAAGGCTTCTGATGATCAAGGGCTTTTTCCTATACTCTTCTTTGTTGAGGTTTAGGGGTAGATTCTGAGCAGCGTTTAGCGGGGATGTATGTCCGGTTTGGAGGTACATCCCCACCAAACGCCTGGGCCCGATGCCGGATCCAGAGCTCCATACATATACAGCTGAGATGTGTGGGGAGCTCTGGATGGGGGTGGGAGGGGGTGGGCCGGAGGAGAGGTGGAGGCGGGGTGCTTGACCTGGACTTGCAGGGCTGATTTTAGTGATGGCCCTGTACGTCTGGGCTGGGTGATTTAGATGGGAGATTTATTCCACCTCAGAGGTGGAATAAATTCCCCCCCCCCCCACCCTGACGGTGGCGGACAAACAGACCGGGACCCCAGGAGGATGTGAGCAGGGGAGGGGGTTCCCTGCAGCCTGATCCTGGCTCCAGAAGGCCCAATTGGGGGTTGGGCAGCAAAGAAAAAGACAATCTCCAGGAACAAGCAGGAATGAGTCTTCACATATGGGTACGTCAGTACCAACAGAGTCTGCGTGGGAACGCTTCCCAGCGTCAAATCAAAGAGCTTTTGGAAGCATCCCACCACGCCTGCGTGCTGCCTTCCCGCCTTTCCCAACTGCCTCTCCTCAGTTTTCGTTTTTCCGCGGAGCCGGCAGGACGTCCTCCTGTCACCGCAGAAAATTTTCTGTGTTATTTCTTAGTTTTCTTGTGGTCGCTGGAGCCTTTGGGCAACAGTCTGGTGAGAAGACAATTTCAACATCGAGGTTTCCTCGATACCCGGTTTCCCTCCAACTTCAGGGCACCGTCTCTTGCTTCTTCTACACAGGATCAGGTAACCCACAAACAGTCTGTTAAGACTTGCCAGTCCTCGAGTGGTAGGTCTCATGCACAGCATGTAGACGGCTCCGGCCTTGCCCTCGAGGACCCACTGGCTTCAAAACCCCGGCGGGAGTCTTCGGTCTCCAAAGCGTATGAGGGGTTTCAGGTTGTTCCTGGGGTTCACCCCCACAGAGCATACCTGAGCCGTGTCCGGTGGTGGCATCCGCTTCGAGCGGTACCGATATCCCGGCTCTGGCACTGGTGTTGGATGAAACACTCCTCACCAGGGATTGTCATCAGGTGTCCTTGGTACCTTTGGGCCCAGTGGATACTGCCCAGACTGACCTTCCGGTATCGGTACCGACACCGATACGACTGCTGACATCGGTCCCCTCCAGACGTACATCGATAGACTCGCTTCCTTCGATGCCGAGTCTGGAATCAATTTCCAGTCTGGAGGATTGGGTACCGACTTGCCTTGGTACCGGCTCCCCTCGGTACCAAAGGCTCGGTTCCGATGATTCGGATCCGCAACTCTCGGTTCCCCTGATGCCGTTTGAGTTGCCACCGGTTGGCCTTCATCCACTGGTACCAGACACGGTACCGAAGTCGGTACCGATGTTCACATTACCTTTGCAGTCGGTGCCTGCTGTGCTTCGTTCATCAGGCTCATTGACCTCGATATTGATCTCTAGTCTGGAAGACTGGGTACCTGCACGCCTTGGTGCCGGCACCGATTGGTACCGCGGGCTTGGTACCGAGGATGGCTGCTACAGGTTTTCAGTTACCTCGGTACCGATTGAGCTGTCATCGATAGCTACTCCGATGTCTGTGTCGGCTTTGGCTCTGACATCGGTACCGGTGTCAACATCGGTACCGGTACCCACAGTAGCATCGTGGCCAGCTCCTGCCATGCTTCTTTCAACAGGATCGCTCCCTTCTATACCAGACTTGGAGTCGATACCTGGCATGGACGATGAGGTGCTGACGGATGCTGCTCCTGACAACCAGTACCAGCGGCCATCCTTTAAGGATACCACCCTGCACCATGCAGGATCTTCTATTCCTATATATCTGGATAGTTCTTTCGGTGCTCAGGCTAGTTCTTCTGATCTAACCTGTCCAAAGGAGATTCCCGTTGGAGATTCCTCTTTCCAGAGTTTTCTCCTAGAAATAGCAAGATCACTTGCCATTCCTATAACTGGACATGATCCTGCACAAGGCTCTGTTTCTACCAAAGCAAAGGAGAACATAATGCTTCCTTTGCATCATTCCTTGCAGAATCTCCTTCTAGGAATGTGGGAAACACCTTTAAGGGTACCCCCACTTTCCAGAGCAACTGATCTCCTATATCAGGTGCGCCCCTCTCCAGGGTTTCAAAAGACTCAACTTCCTCATCATTCCATAGTAGTGGAATCAGCAATGAGGCGGGTAAAGAGTAAGAAAAAGCACTCTTCTTATCCGCCAGGTCGTGAGTCTAAGACACTAGATGCCTTTGGACGTCAAACCTTCCAGACATCTATGCTTCCTGCAAGAATTCTCTCATATTATTTTTTATATGAGTCTATCTCTTGAGGAGGTCACAAAGAAATTACATCTTTTGACTCCTTTCCTTCCAGATTCCAAGAGTGCAGACTATTCCTCACTGCTTAAGCATATCCAGAATATCTCTTGGTTTCTTTCTCGTGCTTCCCTAGACTCTTTTGAGTCTGTTAGCAGGACTTCTGCTATAGCTATAGGGGCACGACGTAGAGCCTGGCTCCAAGCTTCAGACTTAGACAAATGGGCACAACAAAGACTGGGGCATACTCCTTGCTCTGGAGAAAATCTCTTCAACAAGGAGTCTTTGTCAGGTTACTCAGTTGTCCACTGATTTACCTGTTCCTAGGGGTTGTTCTACACCTTCTTCTGTCCCAGTAGGTAGGAAATGTCCTACCAAACTTTCTTCCCATAGGAGAAGAAGGGTTTATTCATCACCTGCCCATCATACAGATTATTTTATTGTTTATTGTTTATTTAACATTTACTATACCGCCTCCCGTTACATCGAGGCGGTTTACAAATAAAAACAATAGTTAGAGAGAAAGGAAATTACAATAATTAATAGGAAAGAAGAGAGAAAAGACAGAGGCAATACAATTAGAGAGCAGAGAGAGGTCTTCAGGAGGGAAAAGCTAGAGAGAAAAGATGAGTTTTGAGAAGAGAGCGGAATTTGGGGTAGGATTCCTCTATACGGAGGTTAATAGGGAGGGAGTTCCAAAGAAAGGGTCCTAGGTAGTAAAAGGCAGATTTTCTGGTGGATTGCAGGTGAGCTTTAGAAGGTGCTGGGAGGTGAAGACGGTTAATGTGGATGGACCGGAGACTGCGAGAGGGGTTATGGTAGATCAGCAGGTCAGAAAGATAGGCAGGAGTTGAGTGATAAATGGCTTTGTGAGCTAAAGTGAGAACCTTAAATGTTATTCGATAATCAAGTGGCAACCAGTGAAGGTGATAAAGCAGGGGGGTGATATGGTCACGTGGGGAAGCATGGAGGATCATGCGAGCGGCTGTATTCTGGATCAATTGAAGACGGTGCTTTTGAGATTTAGGAAGACCGGCAAAAATAGTGTTACAGAAATCTAGTCTAGTGATAACCAACGAGAGCAGAAGAGTAGTGAGAGCCTGAGTAGACAGAAAGGGACGAACGGCACGAATTTGTCGAAGACATAGAAAAGAACAACGAGAAACATGGGAGATATGGTCCTGAAAACTGAGAGTACTGTCAAGAAATACCCCAAGGTAGCGAAGTTTAGATACTACAGTGATGGAGGAGCCAGCAAGGGATGGAGCAAGAGATGGGACAGGAGAGGTGTGAGGGAACCAGGAGAGGTGTGAGGGAACCAGGACAATGTTCCCAAACAGGGGAAACATTGTCCTGGTCTGAAGAATCCAGCCTCTCACCAGGCTCAGTAAACCCAGCAGCTGCAGGGTTTCTGATCAATCATCATCAGATGCTTGTGATTTTTGGGGTTTAGAATCTGCAGTTTGTTTCTTCCCAATAGAGGCAATCCACTGCTTCATTCTAACCCCTACATATGGATCTCTTTCCAAAAGACATCCATTTTTTTCTATGAGCTGTCAGGAGGTTCATGCCTATAGGTCACAGGTTTTCTCCTTCCTGCTAGGGAAAGAGGTCTAACCACTATCAAATGATAGTTTCCTGTGCCAGCATGTATTTTTTCCTTTCTATAGACTTACTACTTGGTAGGTCTTCTTCAGCTCCATTCTCTTCACCCTCTTACCAAGCTTTTTCCTCTGTAAGAGCGGTATTACTTCACTGGAGGGCTTTTTCTTCAGCCTCTCTAGTTTTGTCACTTTCCAGTGCGGAGTTTTCCTCTGAGTTAACTCCTCTTTTTCAATCTTGCTTTGGGGCAGCTTA
The DNA here is from genome assembly GCA_033557465.1 of Ichthyophis bannanicus. Lineage (NCBI taxonomy): Eukaryota > Metazoa > Chordata > Amphibia > Gymnophiona > Ichthyophiidae > Ichthyophis > Ichthyophis bannanicus. The sequence continues at coordinate 945,674,249 of CM066034.1, forward strand.
TCAGACATGTCCAGAGTTTTCTGTCTGTTCTCATGTTCTGTCTGTTCTTTCTGTTCTTAAACAGTAAGATTCTTTCTGCTGTCTTGCTAGCAGCTGCCTAAGCAGGAGCCTTAATGTTTGGACCACTGGTTCTTGTCCACAAACAACCAGATTGTCCTCCACTAACATTCTGTCTAGTCTTAGTAGTGGCTCCAAGTCAGTGCTTTCATCTATCTTGGAGACTATCTCGCTACAAGCTTCTGCTTCTCTTCTATTTCTGCCATCTCCATTCTCCTGGAGTTGGCAGCATAGTCGGCAGAGAGAACTGGCTGCTGGAAAGCCAGTATATCTCCTCGTCCTCCTGTTTCATGCTCTCTGCAATCCTACAGCGAAGCTTTCCACTATGGGCCCTTGCTAGAGAGCATGGGGGTTTTTCTCCAACAGCTATCCTAGATGATTGGAAAAGGCTTGCTGTCATCTCTCCCATGATGACTAGAAGGGTTCTCCCTTCTTTTACTATCTCCTTTTGCTATAAAGGACATAGGCCTTCGCTTACGTGAAAGTTTAAGGAGTTGCCAATTCCCTGCTTTGATCCATAGTATTCCCAATCAGGGATATGCTCTCTCTCTTTGCAGCTCGCCCTCATGTTAAGAACGCATGATACCCTTTGCCCTTAGCAGGTCAACATGGTATCTCATCTCTATGTGTCCTCTGTCTACTTACCATGCTAGAGTCTTGGAAGACTCGGGACTTGCTGGCTACAGATTGATATTATCCTCTGTTTTTCATGTAACCATCCTGGTTATTTCACTACCTAGCATCCTTGCAGATCATAACCAGGAGGAATAGATTCTCTATATATCTTCTCAAGTAGGTTCCACCTCCTTGTTACTAGATGAATCTTTCCTCTCCACATCTTCTATGTGAATACCATGCTGTAGGCATATCTCTGTCTGCTTAATGGCAAACACCCATGTATAGGCCTACATATTCATATCTATCTTTTGTGTGTTTTTATGCCCTTCCATATCTCACTATAGATATATTCTTATATGTCTATATCTAGAAATATATGTCTAGAGATACTTATCTATCTGACTGTCTGTGCTCATATAGCTATATGATTCTGACAGATGGGCTTACCCATACCTATGTCATCCAGCAGGTTTGGGGTTCTACACACACAACCACTCCTGTGGTAGCCAACAATTCTATACCATAACCTTAGGGTTTAGGTACCTCTGAAGCTCTCCATACTCCAATATCTCTCCTACCTTACCACAGTTAGGAGAGACATTGCGGTTCTTCAGTTCATCACAGGCTTAACGCCTCAGGCATATGTCCTCTCTTTTTGGGATACAAGGGGTTCCCATACCCTTTCTCCCCACAAGGACTCTGCCTGTTTGTCCAAATCGGTTAGCCGTTCTCTTTTTGCTCCTAAGAGTGAGTCACTCTGCCGCCAAAAGAGTTCGGCTTTTGCCATAAAGCCTTCTGCTGAAGGCCCACCGTTTTTGTACTACCCCAGTTCTTGTACTGGGGTTACCTGTTACCTTTCAGGTTTCTGACCTCCACTATTTTTTCCTACAGGGTTAGTACCTCCACTTTACAGTGAGGTCCTCTTCGAGGTTCCTCTGCTGGGTTCCCCAGTATATCCCATGAACCTCCATACTTCTGTGCAAATCCTGTTAGGGGTGGTCCATATTGCAATATTTCATTTCAACATCTTTGACGACAATTACCATCCACACATGGACTCCTTGTCTGCAGTCCTATGCTAGGTTAAGCTGTTTTCCACAGCACTTTTCTCTTTTCAACTCCTACCCTCCATCCTCAGGATGCCTGGTGTTGTGGGGGATAGCATGTTCCAACCTATGGCATGCTGGGACTCCAGGCATCTCAGCTTGGGAGTCCCATATGTGAAGACTCATTCCTGCTTGTTCCTGGAGATAGCACAGTTACTTACCTGTAACAGGTGATCTCTGGGAACAGCAGGAATAAGTCTTCACAACCCACCCACCTCCCCAGGAGTTGTATCTCTATCTTCCTTTCCTCTCTCTCTCTCTCTCTTTGTCTCAGCTTTAAAACTTAACTGAGGAGAGGCAGTTGGGAAAGGCGGGAAGGCAGCACGCAGGCATGGTGGGATGCTTCCATAAGCTCTTTGATTGGACGCTGGGAAGCGTTCCCATGCAGACTCTGTCAGTACCGACGTACCCATATGTGAAGACTTATTCCTGCTGTTCCCAGAGATCACCTGTTACAGGTAAGTAACTGTGCTTTTGCAGGCAGTGTGGGCAATTGGGGCTCCTGCATGGAGCTGCGGTGCCATGGTGATGGGACACTATATGGTACTATGGCTCCATGCAGGCGCCCAGGCTGGGCTAGTCAGTGGGATTCTTGGACATCGAGCAGGCCTGAATCGGGGCACATCCAGGACCTATGCCCTGATTCTGCTCCCGTGGGGTCATCTACCTTCCACGGCAGCAGAATTGGGTGCATATCCAGGACGTCTAAATTTTGGACGTCTGGATTCCGTGGACATGCCTTAATCGGAATTGGCCCCCATGTGTTTAGCTTTGGTTAATATGCCATACTGTTCCTAATAGTGGCCAATCCAGGTCACACTGGCAGGTTCCCATAAGGTAGACAGATTCCATGCTGCTTGTCCCAGAAGTAAGCAGTAGATTACCCCGGTCCTCTTTTAATAATGTTTTATAGATTTTTCCTCCAGGAACTCATCCAAACCTCTAAATCCAGCTACACTACAGTTTTTACTACATCCTTCTCTTAACAAATTCCAGAGTTTGATTGTGCATTGAGTGACAAGAGGAGACATATTTCTGTTTCTCCAGTGTTGCACTGCATGAAGAATCTGACTTCTTGGGGTTTTCAGTTCAGTTTTTGTCAGGATGATTTTATTTCTAATTGGTGACCCCTTATTTTTCATTTGGTGAAGGTCTGTCTGTGCTAATGAATGCACATCCTTAAGACTATTCTGATTCAGGTGAATCCGGAAGTGTCACAAATGTCTGAAGTTGGTCCCATAAAAAGGAATCACCTGTGACTGTTGAGCTTTTAGTTCTACTAGTACATACAAGGGGCTAACTCGATGCCTATATGACTTTTAACATCATTTAGAAAATAAAGCTTGAGCTGTTCTGCTTTCATTGTACCACCAGGGGGAACCACACACCATAATTTATAAAAAGGACTAAATCAAGGTTGAGACTTTCTCATTTGTACGGTAAAGGCTAGACTATTCTTATGAATAATTTTAGTTCATATTAAATGGTTTGTACAGGCTGGCTAGAATAAGTTTATTATTTTCTAGCAGCTATGGTACAATTAATTGTACATTAACTTCATGGTCAGAAGAAATTTGATTTAGATTTAATGGATAACCACTTCAGGCTGTTCTTGGTAATTCTCTTTTAAAAATATACTGTAGATAAGTGGATATTTTCTCTGAAGAGTAAGGAAAGCACCCTGCTCTTTGCTGTGGGTGGTCTTTTAATAATGTGATTGCATCACTCATTCTTACTTATCCACCTTAAAACAATTGCTGCACCTTAAATATTACTGCTAGATGCCTTTTGGAGTGACGCTTGTTGATACTATTGATAATTACTATTTATAATAATATCATTTTTTTATTTTAGTAAATGTAGATCTTAACCACCTCAAGGTGAAAGTTAAGAATAAATGGAAAAAAAAAACAAAGAACCAAGTCAAAAATATAAGTTTAAAAAGAACAGGATGAACCAGCACAATATGGATTGTGAATCCAAAGCATGACTAGTTTTAAAATGCTTTCTTTCTTCTAGAGAGATCCAGATGTATGCATATTTGTTCTGGACCTCTTTAGTTGAACTGTGGCTCAGTCGGTACACCGTACGCATCCTGATTCTGGCCCGCCAAGCCAGTTTATGCAATATGTTTTTAATTTAAAAGACAAGAAAGACTGGCCTGTTGGCTATGACATCTCCTTGAGCTAACAGAGAAGCCCTGGTCATTGTCCTCAGAAAGACACCTAGCTGGTCAGGGTTGGGGATGCTTATTTATTATTTAGCAAATTAATTACCTGCCTTCACAGTCGCTCAAAGTGGGACACCAGAACCTATGAAGGCACATTTTAGAAAGGTGACTTAGGGGGCAAGATGGCGTCTGGGATGGTGCTCTGGTGCTGAGCTGGTTAAAAATATGTGTTCTGAGATCTCTTGAGTACAGAGTGAGCACGCCAGGAAAGTAGTCCAGATGGAGGTACAGCTTGGAGACCTCCAGGAGCTAAATGTTGCCGAGGTTAAAGACCAGGTGCTGTTGGCTAGGAAAATAGAACATCTGGAGAATGTATCCAGAAGGAACAAATTGAGGATGTTAAACTTCCCTAAATCTCCTTTACTGTCACCTTTGGAGATGGTGTGGAAGTATTTTTGGGAGGTCTTGAAGATATCTCAAGAACCTCCTCTTTCTGATTCGGGCTCCCATGGTTCTGTTCTGGTTCTGAGCAGGCTCAATTGGGGGTTATGGATGTTATTGGGATTTTAGAAAGCTCCATGGTTATAACAGAGTGAGTTACCCTTCTTATCACCCTTACCCTCGAAATGGACCTCAGTTTGGTGTTATTTGCCTTTCAAGAATTTACAGGAGCAGTTTATGGGATCAAAAGTTTGATCTTTCTAGGAATACTCAAAGAAGGAGAAAGGAATTCTTTGTGCATAAACCAAGAATCCTGACTCTGGCGGCTAATTTTCTTTTAAATTTATTTAGCTGTATTTATATTCCGCTTTTCATGTTTCATGTTGCTTGTATTACCTTTAACGATAAACATCACTTGCTTTTTGAACCTAAGCAGTTTCTGGGATTTTTGTTAGCTATGGAAGATGTTATAAAGCTGTAAGGAGTCTCATCTGACTGATGCATAAGTCTCTTACCTTCTCATCTATAGTTTATTTTCTGTGGCTGAAGGCTACTGTTTTAATGTGCCTTACTAATCTTTAGCTTTTCTTGCCGCTCTTGTGAATTTTGTGAACATATGATGTTACTCTTTTGTTTTCCTGATATTTGAAAACTGCTCTGTGTGAAGATGTGGATGTTTCTGCTCATTCCTGTATGATGCCTGGATGTTATAATTTTGAAATCTGCAAATAAAGAATTTAAAAGAAATGAAAGGTGAGTTACCTGGTGGTGGGGATATACAAAGCAAAACGTGCAAAATCAATGGCTATTTTAGAAAAGGTAACATATATATGCTTGGGCCTTCTAAAATCGGCTCATACCTACCCTCTCACATTGGGGTTGGGGGGGGGGGAGGAAAATATGTGGCAGGGATATACTGTACATATGCGCATGACAGAAACTGGGCTGCTGCCTACATGCACAGTCCCCATAGAGAACAACGGCAACGTGCATTTGGGTTCTAAAGATAGACATGTATGGTATTTTTCTTTTGATCTGCATGTGCCTGGTCAGCGATGCCAGCATCTACATGCCCGTGGAACCCTTTTGTGCCCCTGAGTACAGCACTGGCACTTACACCTAGAAAATCCCAAGTGATGCTCCTTTCTAAAATGGCTGCTCTCATTGTGCGTGCTGCAGTCTACACTTGTATCCTATGTCGTTACACTCGCAAAAACATGTGCTGAACTAACACACATTTTACAAAAGGGTTGCTATTTGGCATCTATTTTATAAAGTACTCACCTATTTACCTTTTAGAATAGGAGTGTAAGCAGTGAGATACATGTGCCAAATCTGGATGCGACCAGTTACACCAACCCTAGACTTGATGGAAATGCCCACAACTGGATTTGTCAGAGACAAATGCAAGTTACAGAATTCTACAACTTACGCATGTAACTCTGTGCTCCCCCAAGTTCTGCCCCTGTGCCTACCCATTCCAAAACTACACACCATTGCCCTAACTCGTGCACTAACAGAAGAACAACCGCCTTCACGCCATGCATAGATCACTAACATCCTGTGATTTACACACATACACTCACGTAGAACTCTAGTCACATCTGACAGAATTAACCTCCATCTGTATAGTGGCGGTGGCTGCTGATATATATATATATATATATTGTCACAGAGCAGATTCACCAGAGCCTAGGAAGATAGACAGAGAAGTAGTGGATCAGGCTGACACTGACGTTTTTAGAAAGCACATGTCAGGAAGTTGCTATGAGCAACAAAAACAAATGTGGTCACAAGCCAGAGAGACACACCCAGCTAGCAGGAAAGCTAGGAAGTTATCACCTGATGCAAGTCAGCTGGGGGGAGGTGCTGCTCGGAGGTACGTAGATAAGCACAGCTCACAAACAGTTGGAGAGAGTCGTGGTCAGAGTCGTGGAGAGAGCTGGAGAAGGGGCCAGAGAGAGAGCTGTGGAGAAAGCCTGCATGATAATCACTACGGAAGCCTGAATGGAAGTTTGAATGATTACCATGAGTGCTTGAGAGAGCAGCCAAGACAGCTGGACTCAGAGTGTGGAAGTGAGGATAACGGCAAGTGTGAAAAGAGCTACAGAGGAGGTAGCAAAGCCAGGACAGGAAGCCTCAGATATCAGAGGAGCCCAGAGAGTGTTGGAAACAGCCCAGGTTGGAACGGAGCTGGGAGGAGAAAGGTAAAAGCTGAAGAGTTTTATTTTCATCCTGAAAGGGGAAGCACAGGGCTTGGCTATAAGAAGCAGTTCCCAGAAACGCTAAAACCTTATGAAGCCAGTTTAAGAGAAACAGATAAGTTTTATTACCCTTATACCAGGCATGAGAAGGTTAAATGCTTTTTACCTGAAGAGGCTAGTATCTCTGGAAATGATTTAAGGAGCAGAGTCTCTGCAAAACTGACGTTTCAAACTCCAGCCATACACAGGATCCTGAGCCAGTCAGAGCAGAGAGGTAAGCCTATTTACCTTAATAGAGGTGCAAGGGAATATTGCAATTCACCTAACAACCACCAGCAGGGGAGAGGCTCTTACCGAAGGCAGTTCAGTGAATGTGGTAATAGCATTCAGCACACTCACAGAGAGAGAAAGAGAGTCACGTCAGAACAGAGAGAGACGGTTTGGAGAGGTCCCAAATGCTGAAAGGAAAGAGATATTAAATGCTTGTGAGGAAGCAATGCAATGTGAACCATCAGAAGCTGAGACAAGCACTGAATATATGGATTGCACGATTTCCATAGCAGACAGCATTTCCTCATTAAGATAAAGGGAAGTAAGAGCTGTTGAAGCCTAACGTTGTAAAGAAGGGCTTGTATGTGCTTATGAAAGACTGTTTTGATGTACATTTGCTTTATTGGTTAAGAAGCTGAAGAGAAGCTATTTTTGTTCTATTTTTCCTTTATTATATGCCCAGGAAGGGTTATGTTTTCCTTTTGTTTATACCACGACAAAAAGTCCTATTGGAAGGGGAAATAAATCCTTTGTTAACCTTACCATCGTTCCACAACTGATTTTTAACTGGCAACTCACAACTACAACTCCCAGAGGGCCAAGCAAGGACTACGCAGCTAATTGAGCCAGTTACACAGAAGCCCCAGCGCAGTGCCCTGCCCAACCAACAGGTACACAGCACGGAGGGGTGACTATATATATATATATATATATATATATATATATATATATATATATATATAATAGCTGAGCAGATTAATTTAGAATAGAAAAAGACCTTCTAAAGTCAACCACATTGCTCAATATTGCCACTGTGCGGATAGCTAGGTGAAACATCCTCACACTGCCCTAGTATTATCCAGATATATTTGGAGCATTTGGAAGGACGTTTCGGAGTCACATCCAAATTCACAGATAGGGGGCTTTCGTATTTAGAAGGGCCCACTAGACATGTAAGTCCCTTTGACTACTGGCCTGTAGAATGTTAGCAAATTTTTAAAAAGAACGGACAGAACAAACTCTTCTATAGACACCGTAAGATTGGGAATGATGATTATTATGATTTTGACCTGTTCAGACTACAAGAGGTAGACTATACTCACAGCTGTTTTTTAGTCGTATGTAGCTAAAGGTATCCTACCTTATGTATATTATAATATTTGCTATTGTCCTTTTGCATGTTCATTTGCTGAGCTGTGGACAAATTGCAGTGGTGACACTGGGATGATGGTGGTAGTAGCTAGATTTTTAGATACATGGGCTTCCAGCTGGTGACATAGTTAATAGGATCTTACAGTATAAGTTATCCATTCTAGAATGCCCTTTAATGCTGGATCTATAAAGGATCTTCTAAGAAGGACCGAAGACATGGCTTGCTACAGCCCCTTGATTTGCAGTCCTGGGGAGTGTTTGTCTTCAAGAGAGCCACAATTGCTGTGCCAGTCAGCACTAGGGATATGTGCTCATTCTGATGTGCGGTGTACCCTGGTAGGGCTTCTGTTACCCAAAGCACAGACTATGAATGGAACAGAGAACAGCTGCCCAGATTGGAAGGTTGTACTAGAGATCAAGTTGCATTTTCATCACTGATGCCATCCTGAGAAATTTCATCAGTGCAGTAAACTACGGGGCCAAATCGTCACGAGCGCTATGCTCTCCACCCGGAGGGTGAAAGCAGGAGCTCCTCCCTCACTCCCCGCAGCCACCAATCACCCGGCACAGGAACTATTTGAAAAAAAAAAGCCTCATTGGAGGCGCACCTGCGCCTGAGAGCCTTGCCAGAGGGCCCTTTGGTGGGAACTGACACACGCTGCAAGAAGATCCCAACGTTAAACTCACACCGCAATGATGATCTGTTGACTTATACAGCTATACAACGAAACCCCACAGATCACCAAACAAGATTCCAGCACTACCGCCTCAACTATAACACAAGATCTCACAAACGGTGAGTAACTCACTCCACATGGCGAACAATAATATGGAACAGCAACCCCGTCACGCTCTTTCTGCACACAAGACCCACAAACTCTTATGCAGACATAAATTGTACAAAAGGACATTCTTCCAACAGATGTATGCTTTATATTTTAATTCTTATCCTATGCTCTCACCAAACGAATGCTTATTACTACACTACCTATTTTACAGCCTTTCAAGCCTTCCCCATATATGTATCATACCTCCCTACCATATACCAACTTATCCACATATCTGCTCCCTACAAACATCCCAGCAAGAGACCTACGAGATACATTCAAGTAGAGCCATCCTCACATACATCAATATTTCAATCTCACTCCCCACATACCACCAGCTTAACTATAGGCCTGATAAATGCACGATCTATATGCAATAAAGCAAACACTATTACCGATCACATCCATGAAAACAACATTGACATCCTATGCATTCTTGAATCATGGCTCAAGAATACAGACCAGGTGATACTAAATCAAATAACACCACCTACATTCACAGCATACAATTGTTCCTGAACCCACAAATGAGGAGGCGGAGTATTAATTCTCCAGGACCAAGCAGGAAGTCAGTCCTCACTTATGGGTGACGTCGGCGCCGACGGAGCCCTCGCGGAGCAATTTTCCCCAGCTTTCAAAGAAAGCCTTTGGGAATTGCAGCGCGCATGCGCGGTCGTCTTTCCGCCCGAGGGTGCCATCTTAGCCAGTCTTCTTTTTTCCGCGGAGCCCTACAGACGTCCCCGTCTTGTCCCCGCGAAAAAGTCGATTTTTCTTCATTATTTTATCCTTTTTCCTTCGGTTCGACGCCGATCTTTTTCCCGCCCGGACTCGCGACGCCGGTCACGAGTCCTCTCACTTTTTTCGGTTTTTCTGACTTTGTCAGCTTTCGTTTTCGGTTTTCCCTGGCAGCCCGGTCCTTTGACCTCGCAGGGGCCCTTTTTCCCCCGATGGCTGCCAGTGGCTTTAAGCGGTGTGGTCAGTGTGACCGAAATATGTCACTCACTGACACACACGACTTTTGCCTCCGCTGCCTGGGCCCGGATCATGAGGAACTGATCTGTGGGCCCTGCGGCAAAATGTCCTCAAAAGCGTTGAGGAGTCGGCGGCATCAGCGTGATCGAATCTTCGCTGACCCCAGCCGTACCCGGACCTCGTCGGAGGCCTCCGCGTCAAAAGGCTCCAGCTCGGACCGTCGCCGGAGTTCCTCCGACCGGGGTTCTCCCTCCGGGGACCATCGTCGGACGGTGAAACCCGCGAGGGCGGCGTCGGTAGACGCTCCTGGTTCCGCGAGGGCCAGGTCGCATAGCCCCGATAGCCGCCCCGGGTCCTTGGAGAAGGAACACCTCCCGAAGCGACCTCGCCTGGAGTCGGAGATGCCTGCTCGGGTAAGTCCTGTGGTCCTTCTGGACTCGCCTCCGCGACAGCCGCCGTCGGGCCCGACGCCGTCGGGGCCCGAGTCGGGGGCTGCTGGGTCACCTGAGCTCGGACTCAGGTTGACGGCCTTGGAGAGCAGACTGTCTGCCTTCATGGACCAGCAGCAGGCACTGCTCGCTGGCCTCGCTGGCGCCGCTGCCCCGACCGCCGGGACGTCGACGTCCAAGTCGACCCCGGAGACCGAGCCGATCCTCGAGTCGATGAGAACTCGAGTCGATCCTCGGTCGAGGTCACCCTTGGCCTCCCGTTCGGGACCGAGGTCGCCGACGCCGACTCCCTCGGCGTCGGGGCGGCAGGCGCCGCGCCCTGCCCGGGCCGACCCCACCGATTCCTCGTCGGAGTCGGTCTGGGAGTCTGAAGAGGAAGAGTCACCTGATTCTTTTCGGACTCGGTGTGTCCCCTCGGACTCACCTGAGTCCAAACCTCGGAAGCAGTCCCCCCCGGAGGATGCCCGGTTCTCGGACTTCGTTAGGGATATGGCCAAGGCTTTGGCCTTCCCTGCGGATCCCGAGGAGGAGCCTCGAGCCGAAGAGCTCGATGCCCTCCAGTATGACTCTCCCGCGAGGGAACACTTTACTGTACCGGTTCCTCCTATGCTGGAACGACTACTCTTCCGCATGTGGGAGAGTCCGGCCTCCTCGCCGGTCCTGAGCAAGCGGGTCGATTCTATCTATCGGGTCCGCAAGAGCCCTGGCTTCCAAAAGGCACAGCTACCACACCATTCCATGGTAGTGGAATCGGCCATGCATCGTCTTAAGAGCCAGAAGATGCACTCCTCGGTGCCCCCTGGCAGGGAGGCCCGTAACCTGGATGGCCTTGGTAAGAAGTGTTTCCAGGGCTCTATGCTCGCATGTCGTGTCCAGACTTACCAGCTGTACATGGGCATGTATCTCCGGGATCTGGCTAAAGAGCTAGCCGGATTCTCCGCTGGTCTGTCCGAGGAACCCTTGCGGAGGTTCCTGGCCTTGTCCACTGGCATTCGGGAATGCTCAAAGTTCATGTCCCGGGCAGCCTATGATGGCTTTGAAGCGTCGGCTCGAGTGGCCGCAGCCGGCATCGGTGCCCGCCGACAGGCTTGGCTTCAGTCGTCAGACCTTGAGCCCTGGGTGCAGGACAAGTTGGTCGATGTCCCCTGCCGAGGCGAGAACCTCTTTGGCAAGCCCATGGCGGAAAAGGCTGCACAAATTGAGACTGAGACTCTCACCAGGACCAGGCTTTCTAGGAAGACCTCCGCCCCTTCCCAGAAAAAGAAGGGCTCGGGGAAAAAGTCCTTTTACCCGAGGAAGGCGGCTGCCTACAAACAATACCCCCATTATCAGGCCCCTGCAGCTCCCCAACAGGGCCAGCAGGCCAAGGGACGGGGTAACGGGTCCCGTAGGCAGCAAGCTCCCAAGCCTGCACCACCAGCCCCTGCTCAGCAGGGTGGGGGTTTTTGACTCGCAAAGCATAGCCTCTCCCCCCCCCGCTGGTTCCTCCCAGCACCGGAGGCCGGCTGGTTCACTTCGCCCACAGGTGGTCCAGCATCACCGCAGATGCCTGGGTGCTTCAAGTCGTGCGAGAAGGCTATCTTCTCCACTTCCACCAGGTCCCTCCCTCCTATTTTCCGGGAGAACCTCCGCGACCCCCTCTGCACAGGGACTTGCTCCTTCAGGAGTTAGCAGGTCTTCTGCAGGATCAGGCGGTGGAACCGGTGCCACACCACCTGAGAGGTCAAGGCTTTTATTCCAGGTATTTTCTGATACCAAAGAGAACAGGGGGCCTCAGACCCATCCTGGACTTGCGCAACCTCAACAAGTTCCTTGTGCGGGAGAAGTTCAAAATGCTTACCCTTGGAATCCTTCTGCCCTACCTCCAGCAGGGAGCTTGGCTATGCTCCTTGGATCTAAAGGATGCCTACACGCACATCCTCATCCACCCAAGCCACCGCCAATACCTAAGGTTTGTGGTGGCGGGAAATCATTACCAGTACAGAGTACTGCCCTTTGGCCTGTCCTCCGCACCGCGAGTCTTCACAAAATGTCTCGCGGTTGTGGCGGCCCATCTCCGGCTTCACGGCTTCTATGTCTTTCCATACCTCGACGACTGGCTCATCAGAGCAGCGTCCGCTCGGGAGGTCACCAACGCCACGCGCCGCACGGTGACTCTTCTGCAGCACTTGGGCTTTGTTATAAACTTAGCAAAGTCCACTTTGCTCCCCTCACAGGATCTCGAGTTCATCGGCGCAAGGCTGCACACTCCTCAGGCGCGAGCATACCTACCGCTCGACAGGGCTCAGCGGCTCATGGACCTAGCCGACCGCTTTCGCAGCCAGCCCCTGGTCTCCGCCAGGCGCTTCCTGAGACTACTCGGCCATATGGCTTCCACCGTCCATGTGACCCCCAATGCCCGCCTGAATATGCGGTCTGCTCAATGGTGTCTCCGCCAGCAGTGGCGTCAAGCCACAGGCGGCCTAGCAGACCTAGTGCGCGTCTCCGAGCCGCTGATCTCGTCTCTCCGGTGGTGGCTCCGGCAGCCGAACCTCCTATTCGGAATGCCTTTCCAGTCACCTCAGCCGACCCGGGTGCTGACCACCGATGCATCCCTCCTGGGCTGGGGAGCACATTGCCAAGAGGCTCGTACTCAGGGCCTCTGGACCACGTGGGAGTCTGCTCAGCAGATCAACTTCCTGGAGCTCAGGGCGATCCGCCTGGCTCTCAAGGCCTTCTCCCACCTGACTTCCCACCAGTCCGTCCTTGTCCAGACGGACAATCAAGTTGCCATGTTCTACGTGAACAAGCAGGGGGGCACGGGCTCCTTCCTCCTCTGCCGGGAGGCACAGAAGCTCTGCTCTTGGGCCGTCAGTCACGGCATTCTCCTCAAGGCAGTTTATCTCCCAGGCCAAGAAAATTGCCTGGCGGACAAACTCAGCAGGGTCCTCCAGCCGCACGAGTGGCGTCTGGATCCCTTGGTAGTTCAGAAGCTCTTCCTCAAGTGGGGCCTCCCCACGGTGGATCTCTTTGCCAGTCCTCACAACCGGCAACTTCCTCGCTTCTGCTCTCGTCAGCCACACCCCCTCCGGGTTGCGGCGGACGCTTTTCTGATCTCATGGTCGGGGAGCCTCCTGTACGCTTTCCCTCCCATCCCGCTAGTCTCTCGAACTCTCTTCAAGGTTCTCCGAGACAAAGCCTTCATGATCCTGGTGGCCCCTCGCTGGCCCAGGCAGCCGTGGTTTCCGCTCCTGCTGCAACTGGCGGTGGAGGATCCATTCCCTCTGGGGGTACAACCGGATCTCCTCACTCAGGATCAGGGGTCCCTACTGCACCCCAACCTCAGGTCTCTCAACCTCATGGCCTGGCTGCTGAGAGGGTAGTCCTTGCTCCCCTTCTCCTGCCGGCAGAGGTGGAGGAGGTCGTCTTGGCTTCGCGACGGCCTTCTACCCGCAAATGCTACGCCCTTAAATGGCGTCGCTTTGCAGTCTGGTGTACCCAACAGTCTCAGGATCCCTTCTCCTGCCCGGTGTCGGTGATCTTGCAGTACTTGCTACACCTCTCTAATCTGGGACTTAAGTCCAACTCCGTCAAAGTTCACCTCAGTGCTCTTTCGGCACATCATGTGCCGGTGGACGGTAGACCTCTCTCCAGCGACCCTCTCGTAGCGAGGTTTCTCCGAGGTCGTCTTCTACTTAAACCACCTCTGCGCCCGCCAGCGCCTGACTGGGACCTGAATGTGGTTTTGCAGCGGATCACCTGTCCGCCTTTTGAACCTATGGCTACCTGTTCTCTCCGTTTTCTGTCTTGGAAAACACTGTTCTTGATAGCCCTCACTTCCGCTAGACGCGTAAGTGAATTGCAGGCCCTCGTGTCTGATCCCCCTTACACTAGGTTCTACAAGAATAGGGTAGTCCTACGGACTCACCCAAAATTTCTGCCTAAAGTGGTCTCCCCTTTTCACATCAATCAGGAGGTGGTACTTCCAACCTTCTTTCCCAGACCACACTCCAGCCGAGCTGAAACGGTCCTCCATACCCTGGACTGTAGAAGGGCTTTGAACTTCTACCTTGACCGTACGCGGGAGCACCGTAAAGCTGCTCAGCTTTTTGTGTCTTTTGACCCCAATAAATTGGGGCTCCCGGTCTCCAAGCGTACTCTGTCCATCTGGGTTGCGGACTGTATCTCTTGGGCTTATGGGGCAGCCGGACTCTCCTTAGAAAGTCGAGTCACGGCTCATTGCGTTCGGGCAAAGGCTACGTCAGTGGCTTACCTCCGCTCTGTTCCGCTGGCAGACATCTGCCGGGCCGCTACTTGCTCTTCGAGCCAGACTTTTGCGGTCCATTACTGTCTCGAGAGGGAGTCCCGCAGGGACAGTGCTTTCGGACAGGCAGTCCTCCGTAATCTCTTTGAGGTCTGAGCAACTCCTACCCTCCATCCCGGATGTGGGCTACCGGTGGGTGATAATTCAGCGAAGATTCTTTCCTTCTGTGCTGCTGAGCTAGAGGGAGCTCATTTTTGTGCTTAGGGTCTCCGGTAGCCTTGAGCTTGGGAGTCCCATAAGTGAGGACTGACTTCCTGCTTGCTCCTGGAGAACACCTGTTACAGGTGAGTAACTACGCTTTCTCCAGGACCAGCAGGAATCAGTCCTCACTACCCTCCCTCCTCCCCTTGGAGTTGCAATCGTCTGCTTATGTTCTTTTTGCAAATTTTTATGCTGTCTTTTTTAGCTATGTCATCTGACTGGCTAAGATGGAACCCTCGGGCGGGAAGACGACCGCGCATGCGCGCTGCAATTCCCAAAGGCTTTCTTTGAAAGCTGGGGAAAATTGCTCCGCGAGGGCTCCGTCGGCGCCGACGTCACCCATAAGTGAGGACTGATTCCTGCTGCTCCTGGAGAACACCTGTTACAGGTGAGTAACTACGCTTTCTCGCCCGATCTGACCTGAGGCGCAAGACATCAACCTCTAAAAGCTATGAACACTGCGACTTCATCAGCACTGAAAATAAGCAGCTATCCATCTGCCTGATCTACTGACACCCCCCCACCCCCACCCCCACAGAGGACACATCCAACATCCTGGATATATGCAGCTAACTCCCCGCACAAGATTCTCATTGTTCTGGGAGACCTAAATCTCACATCTGCTCCCACAACACTTGAAATGACTTTTCATAAAGCAATGGAATCCATTCAACTTAAGCAAGTCCTATTGGGCCCATCCCATTGTTCTGACTCTACACCAGATCCCATATTTGTGCCAACTAACGCTCTAGATCATGGTCTCATAACACCACCTAAAACTACATCAATGCCATTGTCAGATCACTGTGCTATATTATTTGAGCTTCACCATAACACCCTACAGACAGATCGGAAAACTGAACAGCCTTCCAGACGCTTTAAAGCTTTTAACAAAGAACACTTCCTCAAAGACACCGTGCAGTCCCTACCCCAAGATTTCACTGACTTGGACGAGACCGTCAAAGCATGAAATACAGCCATCCTTGCCGCATCTCAACTCCCACCCTGAAAGAGCTCACACCACAACAAAAACAGGCCCAAATCTACACCATGGTATTCTAACACAATAAGAGAATCCAAAAGAAAACTACGACAACTGGAACACTGCTAGAGACGTAGCAAATCAGAAACTACATTGAAACAATACCAAGAGATGCAAAAAGAATACAGCATTCTAATAAACAAACAAACAACAATACTACACAAACCTTGTCCTAAAAGCCTGTAACAAACTCAAGGAACTCAACATCATTCGCACCCTTACAAATGACCTGACCATGAAAGATGAAAGCAAGATGCACCCTCAAACCTTTGCTGATTACACAGGTACACTACCAAAAAACTGCCTCCAGTTTTGCAACTGATTCCTATAGATTTTGGGGTGCTGAATCCAGGAAAAATAGCCAAAATGTTCCATCACGTCACGTTTTCTTGCAAAATTAGATTTCTTACCCATATAAGGAATGTTCACATAATTTCTTTTTAGCCGACTGCAGTTTATTTTCTTGGCCCAAAATAGAGGTTGTAATGGTTAACTAACTAGAAACACTCCCTCATGATATTTTAGAGTGTTTTGTATTCATTTTATACATTAACAGGACAATTGGGAGGCGGGGGGGCTAAATCCAGTACTCGCGCTGGCGCATGTTCTTTCCTGTTCGCCTCGCCTCGTTCGCTCGCTCGCTCAAACACGGTGGTTGCGACATGAACGTTCCTGTCAAATTTCAGTTTCTTGCAAGTTCATTATTACCTTTTGTTTGCTCAGTCATAATCCAGCTTTATTCCGAAGTGGTTCACTACAGTTGTAGTTTGCAGTGCTGTGTATTTGTGATGGCTCACAGAGCCAGAGGTTGCGTCAACTCTCCGGACAGTTTTTGTTTTATTTGTGGGGAATATACCGTGAAAAAGCGGCAGAGGAACATTTCTGCATTTATTAAAAAAGTATATTTCGCCTATTTCGGTTTGAAGTTAGGCGATCAAGACAAACCTTGGGCTCCTCACAAAGTGTGCAAGACATGTGAGGAAGATCTACGCTTATGGATGAAAGGTAAAAAACAAGCATTTCGTTTCGGAATACCTATGATGTGGCGTGAACAAAGAGACCACAGCAGTGACTGCTATTTTTGCTCTTGCATTGTGAAGGGATACAACTTAAAAAATAAGAACGTAATAAGTTACCCCAACCTTCCCTCAGCAATTAGGCCTATGCCTCATAGCAACGAAGTACCTGTGCCTGAACCACCAAAATCTTTGGATCATATTTGTGTGGACGGTTCTGATCATGATGAGACTCATCAGATGGCTTTTCCCGATGAGTCCAGTACTTCCGAGTTTGAAACTGAACCAGAACCGAAACCTGAACTTTTCTCTCAAGCTGAATTGAATGATTTAGTCCGGGATTTAGGACTCCCAAAAGATGCTGCCCAACTGCTAGGTTCTCGGCTTAAACAGAAAAATCTATTGTCACCAGGAACAACTTTTTATTGGTACCGCAACCGCGAGACACAATTTTTGAAGTATTTCAGCAAAGAGGAAAATTTTGGTATTTTGCAACGATATATACGGAGTGATGGAAAAGTTTAAACTCAAGTATGATCCTGCTGAATGGCGGCTGTTCATTGATTCGTCAAAAGACAGCATAAAAGGTGTTCTTCTTCATAATGGCAACACATTCGCTTCAGTTCCTATTGCTCACTCTGTTATTCTCCAAGAAAAATACGAGAATTTGGCCCTGATTCTTCAGAAGATTCGTTATGATGAGCATAAGTGGATGATTTGTGGAGACTTTAAAATTCTATCCATGCTATTAGGGCAGCAATCCGGTTTCACCAAATATCCCTGCTTCCTTTGCTTGTGGGATAGCCGGGCCCGCGACCTACACTGGGGGAAAAAAGACTGGCCAATTCGGGAGTATTTGAGACCCGGTGAGAAAAATGTTCTTCATGAGAGCTTGGTACCTCGTGATAAAATTCTATTACCACCTCTCCACATTAAGTTGGGTCTCATTAAGCAATTCATCAAGTCCCTTCCAAAAGATGGTGAGTGCTTTCGGTACCTTTGCTCAAAGTTCCCCTGACTTTCTGAAGCAAAGCTAAAGGAAGGAGTGTTTGTTGGCCCTGATATAAGGAAACTCATTTCAGATGGAGCATTCGCTGAAACGATGTCTGAGAAGGAAAAAGAAGCCTGGGATTCCTTCAAGGATGTTGTTCTCAAATTCTTGGGGAACAGGCGGGATGAGAACTATAAGGATATTGTTGCCAGGATGCTCAATGCCTTCAAAGAACAAGGCTGTAACATGAGCCTGAAAGTCCATTTCTTGCACTCCCATGTGAACTACTTTCCCGAAAACTTGGGGGCGTACAGTGAAGAACAAGGTGAAAGGTTTCACCAGGACATCAAGGACGCAGAGAGAAGGTACCAAGGAAGATGGAACACCACTATGATGGCTAATTTCTGCTGGTTGCTGCTGCGGGAAACCCCAGATGAAAAATACGCCAAGCAGCGCACCAAGAGAAGCATTCGGGGGAAGAAGAAACGGGCCCACCAGGAGATTGATTGACCCAAGAATGACTTTAAAATCTAAACTGTGGTGACAAATATCGTGTTTTTACTAAACTTTGAAATAAAAATTTGCTAGTTATTACCAATTTGCTAGTTATTATCACTTGGTTTGCAGCTTGTCGTGCTGTGAGGGCTTGGGTGCATCAGTGATGCTGAGAGCTAAACTATCGGTAGTTTAACTACTGGCAGGGTCTCCCAAGATGGACAGGTCTCAGCTGAGGTGCCAGACGAAGACAAACCACCCATCTGGGCAGCAGCAGAATGGGATAGTGTTGACGGCGGAGGATCACATTTCTGTGACAACGGCAACAACACCAAACTTAAACTGCGCGGAAGGAAGGCCCGGCAATCTACTTCTGTATCTTGCCATGAAAACCCAATGGATAGTTACAACAAAACAAATTGTGCTATGGTGCTGGAAGATGAGACTCCCAGGTCGGAAGGCACTCAACTAGCTACTGGGGAAGAGCTGAAGACTTTTCAGAGTAAAGCCAGCATTTATGATGTGGTTGGATCAAAGCCCTCGGGAAGTCTGACTGCTGATGTAGCTGCGCATGAAATGAGAGTCAGAAGCTGTAAAGATGTCTTACACATTGGAACATGGAACGTACGAAGCATGAACCAAGGGAAGTTGGAGGTGGTCAAGAATGAAATGGAACGTGTACAACTTGATCTGTTGGGTGTCAGCGAACTGAAATGGACTGGCATCGGGCACTTTGCATCAGATGATCACATGGTCTACTATGCTGGAAATGAAAGACAAAGAAGAAATGGTGTTGCATTTATAATAAAGAAGAAACTTGCAAGAACTGTAATGAAATACAATGCAGTCAGCGAACGCTTAATCTCTATTCGTCTACGAGGATTGCCTATCAACACAACTATAATTCAAGTATATGCCCCAACAACAGCTGCAGAAGAGAATGAAATTGAAGAGTTCTATGAACAAGTACAAGCTGAAATTGACAGAACATGCAAACAGGATATCCTGATAGTCATGGGTGACTGGAACGCAAAAGTTGGCAACAAAGAAGAAGGCAAAGTAGTTGGAAAATATGGACTTGGCAACAGAAATGAAGCTGGAGAAAGATTGATAGAATTCTGCAAGACCAATGATCTATTCATCTCAAACACCTTCTTCCAGCAACACAAGCGACGACTGTACACATGGACTTCACCCAATGGATTGTATAAAAATCAAATTGACTACATCTGTGGAAGTCAACGATGGAAAAGCTCTGTAACATCAACAAAGACAAAACCTGGAGCTGACTGTGGTACAGATCATCAACTACTAGTATGCAAACTCAAGCTAAAGTTGAAAAAGAGCAAACCACTCATGAATGCACCAAAATATGACCTTGAGAATATACCACTGGAATTTAAAGACTGCCTGCAAAATCGATTTGCTGCTTTAGATACAAATGACAGAGCTCCGGAAGAGTTATGGAATGACATCAAGAAGGTTGTGCTGGAAGAAAGCGAGAAGTCTCTACAAAAGGTGAAAAAGCAAAAACGGCCAAAATGGATGACGGAAGAAACTCTGAAAATTGCCCAGAAACGCAGAGAAGCTAAAGCCAAAGGAGAAAGAAAGACAATCGCAGAACTCAACAGAGATTTCCAACGTGCAGCAAGACAGGACAAGGAAAAGTACTACAATGACACTTGCAAGGAAATAGAAGCAGAAACTATTAGAGGAAGAACAAGATCGGCTTTCCTAAAGCTGCGAGAGTTAAAGAAAAAGTTCCAGCCCCGAATTGGAATGTTACAAGATGCTCAAGGTTCTATGTTGAATGATTCTGAGAAGATCAAGAAAAGGTGGAAGGAATATACAGAGTTTTTATATGATAAAGATCAAGTGGACCAACAGCCGTTTCAACCTATACCTTATGATCAGGAACCATTGGTGATGAAAGAAGAAGTTGAAGCAGCATTGAAAGCCTTATCAAAGAACAAAGCACCAGGCATTGATAGCATTCCCATAGAAGTATTGCAGCAATCTGATGCAGCTGTTACCGTACTTACAAGGCTCTGCCAAGAAATATGGAAGACAACATCATGGCCAACTGACTGGAAAAGATCTGTGTTTATACCAATACTAAAGAAAGGTGATCCAACTGACTCTGGAAATTATCGCACAATCGCTCTGATCCCACATGCCAGCAAGATTCTACTGAAGATTATTCAAAAGAGACTACAGCCATACCTAGAACAAGAACTACCTGAAGTGCAAGCAGGGTTCAGAAAAGGGCGAGGAACGAGAGACATCATTGCGGATGTGAGATGGATCCTTGAAAAGACTAAAGAATACCAAAAGGATATCTATTTGTGCTTTATCGACTATAGCAAGGCTTTTGACTGTGTAAACCATGAGAAACTCTGGGCCACATTAAGAAGCATGGGTATACCAGAACACCTGATCGTTCTCTTGCGTAATCTGTACATTGATCAAGAAGCAACAGTTCGAACGGAACAAGGAGAAACAGAATGGTTTAAAATAAGCAAAGGTGTAAGACAAGGCTGCATACTTTCCCCCTACCTGTTTAATTTATATGCAGAACAAATCATCAGAGAAGCAGGACTGTATGAAGACAACAGAGGTGTGAAGATTGGTGGAAGACTCATCAACAACCTTCGCTATGCTGATGATACCACATTACTGGCTGAAAGCGAAGATGATCTGAAACATTTGCTTCTCACAATCAAAGAACATAGTCTCAAAATGGGCCTGCACCTTAATGTAAGAAGACAAAGATCATGACAACTGGCATAATCAACAGGTTCATCGTTGAAGGAGAAGAAATCGAAATTGTGAACAACTTTAACCTACTTGGATCAACTATCAATAAAGAAGCAACAAGCAGTCAAGAAATCAGACGACGCATTGCTCTTGGCAGAATGGCTATGAAAGACCTAGATAAGATTCTCAAGAGCAGAGATGTGTCTCTCCATACAAAGATTCGACTTGTTCAAGCCATGGTATTTTCAATAACATCATATGGATGTGAAAGCTGGACAGTGAAAAAGACAGACAGGAAGAAAATTGATGCCTTTGAATTATGGTGCTGGCGGCGAATACTGTGTATACCATGGACTGCCCGAAGAACAAACCAGTCGGTACTAGAGGAGATCAAACCTAAGCTTTCTTTAGAAGCTCAGATGACAAGACTTCGGCTTTCATACTTCGGACACATCATGCGAAGAGAGAGATCATTAGAGAAAGACATCATGCTTGGCAAGATAGAAGGTCAACGCAAAAGAGGAAGGCCAGCAATGAGATGGATCGCTACAATAACAGCAGCTACGGGTACCAGTCTGTCGTCAATGAGCCGCCTGACTGAAGACCGAACACAATTTAGGATAGCTATCCAGAGGGTCGCCATGAGTCGACTCCGACTCGACGGCACTTAACAACAACAACAACCACAGTGTCGGATCTCATTTATTAGAATTTTATTTTCACACCATCGGGTGTTTGTCTTCATGTATTGCAATGGTGCGGTTTGCGTTTTCTTTTCTTACATACATACCTGTACAACATTTTTTGCACATTTCTTTGCTTTGCTTTGTGTCTAACCTCGCTCTTATATGCTCAATGTTTGTGCACATGTATGTGGCTGTTTTAAGTGCAGACAATTTTGCTACCATCACAGTGTGTTTTGTTGACATTACTCTATTCTTATGTGCTGCCTTGTTACAATTTTCTTTATTCTTATTTGAATAACTGCTAAACAATTAGTATAAAGAATTCATCCAAGAAACTTTTATCTCGATCGCACTCAATCTGAAACGTTCACCTCAAACTGCTAACCCAATGTAGCAAAACATCTGTACGTGATGGAGCAAATTGGTTACCAGATTTGGATTCAGCGCACCAAAAAACGTAAAAATCAATAGAAACATTAGAGGCAGTTTAAAAAAAACTTTTTTTTAGTGTACCTGTGTTATCTAATATCTAAGAACAGTCCCACCATACCTCATAAGAAAATCACTCTTGACTTCCGGTGATGTGGTGAACTTCCGGTGATGTGGTGAGAGCGAGTAGTCGGGTGCTGCTCGTCCTCCGACCACCCCTTGCTTATACCGGCTAATTGTACCGTTTTTGAGACTCCCGACCTGCTTCACGAAGCCCCTCTGTGTGCCTAACTCCTTGTTATTCTCCTGAGTTGCATTGCAAAAACCTCAGCAATGGCAGCGGCATTACGAGCGGGAAGAAAGGAGAGAGACCGAGGGCCCGGTCCGAGTAAGATGGCGGAGGGAACCGCGGCACCGAGCTCCCCAACTTCACCCGCCAGAGTAGAAGAAATATCCGCGGCGGTAGCGGAGGCTCTGGCGACGCAATTCTCAGCGATTCGGGAGAAACTGGACGAAGTGCAAAGTTCCGTGGAGGCTTATGGCAAACGGCTCCAGGAGGTTGAGGACCGCGTGGGGCAAGTGGAGGATACCACCAACACGTTACAGCAAACAGTAGAGTCGCTACGGAACCAGCTGCGATCCCAGGAGGCTAAAATAGACGACCTAGAAAACCGGTCGCGAAGGAACAACCTGAGGGTGATGGGCATACCTGAATCAGTGCTGGCCTCGGACTTACCGAAATATTTGGTGGAGCTGTTCTCGCCGCTGTTACGTGCTGGTGGGGACGTAGAAGGGGAGAAGATCCACATCGAGCGTGCCCATCGGGTGGGCAGTAAACCTCTGACAGACTCCCGGCCTCGAGTGGTTTTGGTGAAGTTACTCCACTTCCCGCAAAAAGAGACAGTTTTGAGGACGGCGAGAGCGCAGGGAGGTCTGGTGGTGGAAAATCTGCGGATCCGGGTAGCGCAGGACTACTCCCTACAACTCAGCCAGCGCCGCAGAGCCTATGCACCCCTCTGCCAGAAGCTCATTGAACGCCAAATTAAATTTACGGTCCAATACCCGGCACGTCTCCATATCTTTGTTGAGGGCTGGCGCAAGATTTTTGACTCGGCTGAGGACGCGACGCCGTACGTGGAGAGCCTTGTGTCCGCCGGAGGAGAGAGTTGAGGGCCCCTGAGGAAGTGACTGTGTTTTGCCTGCTACGCCCCGTTGTCAGCACGGGTGGAAGACCGGGGCGCAAGATGGGCCTCAGGACCACCGTCAAAACAGCGGCGGCCTGGACTGTGGACTCCCTCTGGACCTATGGACCTTAGTGACAGCCATCTCCCCGGGAGGCCGACCTGTTGAATGAGATGGCGGAGAGCCAGAACGCTTCCAGGCAGGCTGGAGGGTTACCTAGGGAAGGGGGAGGGCTACATTGTATTTCATGGGTTGGATGTTCCAGAGGGATACATTGTGAGTTATGTGTTGGTTACATTGTGTTATGTTAAGATGTATTGGCTGGTTCTTTGTGAGCTGCTGGGGCTTGTTAGAGGCGGGTGGGGGAGGGGTCCCGGAAGTGGGGTAGATGGGGGGTTGGGACACAGGGAGAGCCGGTGCTACCCCCCTATCAACTACTGGACGGTAAGCGGGGGGGGGGGGGGGGGAGGAACTGGGAATGGGACCCAGGGTAAATGCTTATGCGGCAGTTTGACTCTCCCTTAATGTACCAGCGGACCAGGGGGGAGGGGGGGGCTCTCCCATGGGCGGTAGAGGTGGGGGCTATTATACTGTGAGCGGGGAGGGGAGGGGAGGGAGAGCAGAACGACAGCCTCCACGGTGCTATAGTCTGAGGGGTTAGAAGGGGTGGGGGAGGGAGAAAGACAACCTGCGAAGGCTCAAGGGGCCGTGCCGGGCAGGTAGGGGTGGAGCACAGCCAACGCTGGCAGAGCAGGCAGACTGAGGGAGGGGTCAGCCTGTGAGCCAGAACGCTGGTTGTTCGCAGAGAACGACACCCGGGAGGGAGAGACTCCGCTCTGGGTACCGAAGTCTTAAAGGGAAGCTGGGCTGGCTTAGCGGTCCTATGTGGGATGAAAGATGGGGGAGAGGGGGGGTAGATGACCGGCGTTGGTGGAGAGACATGCCGACAGGATTGCTGAGGGCATAAAAGTGACCCCGAGTGTAACTGATGGGAGGCGGAAGTGGTGGGGAGGGTGTTGCGACGGGGGCCCGTGGGGGGTCGGGGGTTAGAGGTCGGGCAAAGCGGGGGTGGTGGAGCGCATCACTGAAAGTCCATGGGAGAGCGGAGAGGGGAGTGTGGGGTTGGTAGATTCATAATCCAAGGGGGGATGGGGATGAGGGGGGGGAGGGAGGGGGTGGGGGTGGGTGGGGTGCAGGGTGGGGGGGGGAGAGGGAGGGGGGAGGAGTGGGTAACACACCCTATATAAAACTTTGGAGGTTTAGTGATAAGAAAGCGCGGAGGGGGCTCCAGGCTGGGAGAGCCCCTTCCAGTGTAACATGGAAAACCGGGCAGGGAGGAATTGACACTGCACCCGCCACTCTGAGAATTACCTCGTGGAATGTGTGCGGCTTAGGTCACCCTATTAAAAGATATAAAATTTTGCAGGCTCTAGCTCGACACAACTGTGATATTGCTTTTCTGCAGGAGACACACCAGACGGCCGAAGAACATGCCAAGCTGCGGCGAGGCTGGGTCGGGCAGGTGTGGGGGGCACCGGCAGTGGGGAAGAAGGGCGGAGTGGCCATTTTGGTCCATAAGCGGGTCCGTTGGGTTTTGGAGGCAGAAGTGCGAGATGGGGCGGGGCGTTATTTGCTATTGCAAGGACACTTAGACGGGCAACCAGTCATTCTGGGCACGGTGTACGGACCCAACGCCTTGGATCCCCACTTTTATGCCACAGTGGCCGCTAAAGTGGAGCAGCTGCCGGAGATCCCCCTGGTGCTGGGAGGCGACTTTAACGGCGTCTTGGACGTGGAGTTGGACACTACCAGAGGAGGGGAGGCGCGTGAAAGGGGACCGGTCACCCGTGCGCTGCAACGTTTTAAAGCTCGTTTGGGACTAGTAGACTCGTGGAGGGTGCTTCATCCCTTGGAAAAAGATTTTACCCATCAGTCTAGGGCCCATGGCTCCAGTTCTCGTATAGACTATGTGCTGCTTACGAAGGAATTGTTCGCGAAGGTGGAAGGGGCGCAGATTGGCCCCTTTGCGATATCGGACCACGCTCCAGTGTGGCTTGATCTCGGCTGGGGGATGCGGGCTGATCGGTCTAGCCTATGGCGTTTTCCGTTAGAGTTATACAGAGATGCGCAATTTCATAAGTTCTTAGAACAGCGCTGGCAAGAATTCGCGGAGGTCCACCAAGTACACGACGGAGACCCAGAATTGGTCTGGGAGACCGCTAAAGTAGTCATGCGTGGAGAAATTATAGGTTTCGCGGCCCGCAGGCGGCGGATGCTGGCAGATCGGATTCTTCGCTTAGAGAAGCGGGTATCTTATCTGCGCCGTCGGCTAGCGCAGACCCCGTCGGCGGGGCTGCAAAAGGAATTATGGGAAACCCGGGTGAGTCTGGACGAACTGCTCCATCAACGAGCTAAGAAGACAATGTTATACTACCGTCATAGACTTCAATGTCATGGGGATAAGCCTGGGCGGTTGTTGGCCCGCTGCCTGCGGGGGCAGCGTGGATCTAATACTGTGGCGGCCATACGAGACGAACAGGGGAGGCTACAGAGTGGCCCTGCGGAGATAGCGCGGGTCTTTCGGAACTTTTTTAAAACACTTTATACGAAGGAGCTGGACCTTCCTTTGTTAGCTTCGGAATACCTCCGGAAGCTGCACCTTCCATCGCTAACAGAGGAACAGAGCACGTGGTTGGGGCGTCCCGTAACGTTGGAGGAGGTGGGAGCGGTGATTGGGACGGCCAGTTGTTATAAATCTCCGGGACCGGATGGCTTGGGGGCCGAATTTTACAAACTGCTCCAGGGCTATGTGAGCCCGGTTCTAGTGGAGGTATATGCGAGACGGGTGGAGCAGGGTGGATTCCGATGGGGCCATAATCGGGCTTATATCACCTTAATCCCCAAGCCGGGCAAGGACCCAGAACTCCCGGCTTCCTACCGCCCGATTTCCCTATTGAACTTTGACGCTAAGATTTTTGCTAAGGTGTTGGCGAACAGGCTGGCGGAGTATTTGGATATTTTACTTCACAACTCTCAGGTCGGTTTCGTGAAGGGCAGGTACATAGTACGGAATATGCGGAAAATTCTAGCCTCTTTGGAGTGGGTTCACGACCAACAGTTACCGTCTTTATTGGTGAGTTTCGATGCGGAGAAGGCCTTTGACCGGGTTAATTGGAGTTACCTGCGCATGTTGTTACCTAGGTATGGCCTCGGGCCTTCGTTCTGTGCGATGATAGACAGCCTATACGCCAATCCGACGGCGGGAATACTTTGCAATGGGGTGCTGTCGGAGACTTTTTCCTTGGAAAGAGGGACGAGGCAAGGTTGCCCCCTTTCACCTTTGCTATTTGTATTGTCCCTAGACCCGCTAATTCGAGCGGTGGAGGCCTCGCCTGGGATACAAGGGGTGCGGATCGGAACTCAAACATTTACACTATCGGCTTTTGCGGACGACCTTCTGGTGCATCTGGTGTCCCCTGAGGAGTCCCTGCCGCAGTTGTTGGCGGAATTTCGGACTTATGGCCTTTTTTCAGGTCTGAAGATCAACGGGGAGAAGTCGGAGGCTCTTGATGTTCTGGGATCCTTGCGGAGGAAGTGGTCGGGTCAGTTTCCTTTGAAATGGGCGGACTCCTATTTTACCTATTTGGGTATCCGCCTGACTAGCCACCCACGGGACCTTTATAGGCGTAACTTAGATTGGATGGTACACCGGCTACAGTCCCAGTTCATGGCCTGGGGGCCATTGCCACTTTCTCTGTCCGGGCGGGTGGCGGCGGTAAAGATGGTGATATTACCGAGGCTGCTGTACTGGTTACAAACCCTGCCGGTGTGGCTATATCGGAAGGATCTGAGGCAGGTCGAGCGGCTGATTCGAAACTTTTTGTGGCGAGGGGCGAGGGCACGTATCCCCCTGATACGGCTGGTGGGGAAATGGCGGGAAGGGGGGATGGGACTCCCAGATTTGGGGATTTACGCCTTGGCCTGTCAGGCCCGGCATCTGAGCGATTGGTTAGGGCAGACGGCCATATATACGCCTCTACTTATTGAAGAGGCGCTGGTAGCGCCCTTTTCACTGTTAGGGGCTTTACATACCCGGTCCAAGGATCTGCCCGGCCGCCTGGTGAAGAGCGTCTTAGTTGGTTCAGCTTTGCGGACCTGGCGCTACCTTAATGCTCGCTGGGAGAAACCTTGGACGGCATCTAGCTGGCTGCCTCTACAGGGCAATGTCCAGTTTACCCCTGGCTCGGAGACGCGGGGGTTTCGGGACTGGAGACGGCGGGGCATATACCTAATAGGGCATTTGGTTGATCTCAGTGGCCGCTGTAAATCTTTTCAGGCCCTGGGTCAGGAATATGGCTTGACGGTTAGGCATACATTTGAGTACTTGCAGGTCTCTCATTACATTTCTTCTTTACCTCGAGAAGCGCTGACGTCGGAGCGCTCTGAGCAGCTGCTGGGGCTCTTTGCACTGGGGGAGGACACTCCTCCTACGATAGCGGGCTTGAGGGCACGCCTGGATGGCCTGCATACCCCGGTGGATTATCAGGGGGTAGAGGCAGCCTGGGGGGTGGAGCTGGGGAAGGAAGTACCCCCGGGCACAGTTCGTACAGCATTATGCAGGATAGCGGCCCTGGCTGTGGGGGCGAAGTGGAGAGAGGTACAATTTAAATGTCTCACGAGAGCCTATTTCTCGCCCCGCCGCGCCTTGCGTAGTTGTATGACGGATGATGGTAGCTGCCCTCGCTGTTCCGCACCCTTAGCCAATCTATTACATATGTG
Source organism: Ichthyophis bannanicus (assembly GCA_033557465.1). Taxonomy (NCBI): domain Eukaryota; kingdom Metazoa; phylum Chordata; class Amphibia; order Gymnophiona; family Ichthyophiidae; genus Ichthyophis; species Ichthyophis bannanicus. The sequence continues at coordinate 945,702,396 of CM066034.1, forward strand.
GTGGGCCTGTCCTCGTCTTCAGCTGTACTGGGCCCGGATACGCGCCTATATTAGTACACTGTTGCAGATGCGGGTGCGATGGACGGGTACCTTTGTGGTTTTGGACAGACTGGACCCCCCCTGCCCGGCTCGGCGTGCAGATAGGTTGTTACTGCGGAAGGCTTGTCTGGTGGGGAAGGGCCCGATCCTGCGCCGTTGGCGGGAGCAACAGGTCCCTACGTTTGTGGAGTGGCGCAATTGCTTCCACCAGGTAATGTTGATGGAATGGTGGCATGCAAGGTGCAGTGTCAAACGATGGACCACTTTCATGCAGATATGGGGGGTCTATATCGATACTTTAGGGGCCAGGTGCCGGAACGAACTCCTCCACACTGGATTATAGGAGGTGGAGTGTCAGAGGTGGGGTGACCTTGTGAGAAAGGGTGTGTAGGGGGGGGGGGAGGGGAGGGTGGCGGGAAAAATATAGAAAACATTGTATTCATTGCTAGATGGTTCTCGCCGGGTAGGGATAAGAGTACACCCCCCGGCGATGGTATGTTGGCTTTTGTATATTTATTTGTAATGAATAAAATAAAGTTTGGAAAAAAAAGAAAATCACTCTTACGGACATACCAACTACAGATGCGGGCTCTACAACCGCCAATCAATGGAAGAACTTCAGAATCTCATCAGCTAAACAAATAGAACAAACCATCACTGCTCTAAACACCACCACCTCTCCATCAGACCTCTGCCCGGTGACTTGGATTGAATCCACCAAAGAAGATTTCAACACATACATCCAAAAGATAGTAAGCACCTCTCTTACTCAGGGCTACATGCCCAAAACACTCAAGCAATCTACTATTCGCCCTATTTGTAAAACCACCTCTACCAATAGTACTGACCCCTCAGCCTACCGCCCAATTTCTAGCCTCCCATTCCTGGCAAAAATAACTGAAAAAATTGTGCAGACAGCTCCAAGACCATATCGATGAAAATGCCCCACTAGATCCCCACCAGCACGGATTCTGTCCAAATCACAGTGTTGAGACACTCCTCATACATCTATTCGATAACATAATCAAAGGAATAGACAAGATAAAGAAGGGCTTCTTACTAATATTTATTGACATATCATCCGCCTTCGACACAGTTTCTCATCACATCCTATTGAAGCGCCTAATGGAGATTGGCCTCCGAGACACCACCATCAAATGGTTTCAATCATACCTCGAAGACAGACAGCAGCGAGTAACATCCGGTAATCTCATCTCAGCACCCTTCCGTACAACTCAAGGAGTACTCCAAGGCTCCTCACTATCTGCTCTTCTTTTCAACATTTATATTCAGCCTATATGCAAAATATTTAACAAATACAAGAAACAATACAAATACAATACAAATACAAGAAGCTCCCCGGTTGGGGTTGAGCACAGCGTGGGAAGCGATTTCCCGCTCCTGCACTCCAGCCCAATCGGGGCTGTGGGAGGACACAGCGGATCGCATAAAAAGCGCCGCCGGCAGGAGATAGCCCCTTTAACAGCTTGCAGCCATCTTTGGAAGCTCCCCGGTCGGGGTTGAGCACAGCGTGGGAAGCAATTTCCCGCTCCTGCACTCCAGCCCAATCGGGGCTGTGGGAGGACACAGCGGATCGCATAAAAAGCGCCGCCGGCAGGAGATAGCCCCTTTAACAGCTTGCAGCCATCTTTGGAAGCTCCCCGGTCGGGGTTGAGCACAGCGTGGGAAGCAATTTCCCGCTCCTGCACTCCAGCCCAATCGGGGCTGTGGGAAGACACAGCGGATCGCATAAAAAGCGCCGCCGGCAAGCGGTGCCCGCGCCTGAGGGCCTCGCAAGAGGGCCCTTTGGCGTGGCCCTTAGGCGGGGCACGACAGGCGGGAAAAAGACTATAACCTAGACTAACTCTCTGCTAGACAGACTGCTCGTGGTCCCCTCTGCTCCCGACACCAGTGACAACTCTCACCAGCACGGGGATAGAGCCACAACATAAGGAGCGACAACAAAACCCCATTCGATCAATCGGAGCACACCAAAAAGATACAAAGGATCGTGCCATCAGAGAATGCGCCTGAGGAGGGGCACTTGATAACAGCTGATAATCATCCAAAACAACTCAGATCGTCCTTCAACCACACTACCCACAGCAAGTATACAACAACTAAAAAAAAAAAAAATAAAAAAAAAAAAACCACTCCCTCAAGACCTATATTAAATGCTGTTAGATATTAACACTGATATTATGTTGCCAGTAGTAACTACCCTTCTTGCACTGTTATTGTGAGATACTGTTGCCAGTAGTAACTACCCTTCTTGCACTGTTATTGTGAGATACTGTTGCCAGTAGTAACTACCCTTGTTATTGTGAGATACTGTTGCCAGTAGTAACTACCCTTCTTGCACTGTTATTGTGAGATACTGTTGCCAGTAGTAACTACCCTTGTTATTGTGAGATACTGTTGCCAGTAGTAACTACCCTTCTTGCACTGTTATTGTGAGATACTGTTGCCAGTAGTAACTACCCTTCTTGCACTGTTATTGTGAAATACTGTTGCCAGTAGTAACTACCCTTCTTGCACTGTTATTGTGAGATACTGTTGCCAGTAGTAACTACCCTTGTTATTGTGAGATACTGTTGCCAGTAGTAACTACCCTTCTTGCACTGTTATTGTGAGATACTGTTGCCAGTAGTAAATACCCTCCCTGCACTACCATCTACCTAAAAAAAAAAAAAACGAACACAATGTCTCCTACTAAGATTATAAATCTCCTTCTCACTCTCTTCTTAATAACCCTCCTAACTCAACACATATACACGTACAAAACCAACCAAAGCCCATACAAAAACATCCCAATCATCCACAATCATAACCGGAACCCTTATAATAATTTCCCAATCACCTACAATCAGTACCAGAATCCAATACATAGCTCTACATACACAAACTCTCATAATCACTATTCGCGCCACACCTCACACAAACGCCATCACCGTCTCATCCAAATAAAGCACCAACCCATAAGTGATACAATTGACCAAGATGACAATACAAACACCAAATTACAACTCACCCTAATAAACATCCGGTCCATAAGAAACAAAATACCTATAATTAATGACATAATTAACGATACATCCCCTGACATTATCTGTATCACTGAAACATGGCTCTCACCTACAGACACTATACTACTAAACCAACTAACCACATATCAATATGACATATTCAATTGCCAACGGAATATAAAAAGAGGAGGGGGTGTACTGACTCTCACCAAAAAAGACCTAAAATTCACCCTAACAAACCTAAATAATATAGATGGAATGGACATCGTTAACATAGAAAATAAAACCTTGGCTCTCACCCTCATCTACAGACCCCCTTCATCCTATCAGAAAAACCTCACCCCTATCCTAGAACTCACATGCACAGCGTCACAAAGCAAACCTATTATACTCCTTGGTGATTTGAACCTTCCATCACTGAACCACTCACAATCAGATAACTTCATAGATGCTATGACACAAATGGGGTTCACACAGATAATAAACGCTCCTACACACAAAAAAGGTAACATACTTGATGTAATTTTCCTCCCATCCACACTCTACAGTCACTTACTACATACCACTCCGAGTATAACCGAAGTACCCTGGTCAGACCACCATCTCATCACAATCCAGCTACCGGCACAAGTCCCAAAAAACAATGCAAGCACAACTCCACATACATCACGTTTCGTACGCTTTGACAAAGACACATTCCTCGACAAAGTATTAACCAAACTAAACACAAGCTCACCAGACATCAACTCAACCATAACACAGTGGAACCTAACTATTCAAAAAGCAGCAGTCCACACACAAGTCTTACATAAACAAACAAAAAAGACAGAAAAATGGTTCACGAAAGAGCTGACAAAACTAAAAAAACAACTGAGGAGACAAGAAAAGAGATGGAGAAAACTAAAATCTGATGAAAACAAATCCCAATACATGCTCCTACTTATAGAATACAAAAACACAATTAACAAATCAAAAAGAGACTACCACTCTAAAGTAATAAACTCATCCATCAATCGCCCCAGGGAGTTATTTGCGATAGTAAAAACATTAACCAAAACTAATAACACCGAACCTAAACAACAAGCAATAAATATACAAACACTAGCAACGCATTTTGCAGAAAAACTAAAAAACAAGACCACTACCCTGACTCCACTATTATCAAACACAAAAACCACACATGAATGGACAAGTTTCCAGTTGGTAGAACAAAAGCAACTCCTCAAAATCATAACAATGATAAACACCACCACCTCCCCACTCGATCCATGCCCTGTATCATGGATTAAGTGTGCGAAAGATGAACTGGCGGTAAATCTACAACACATAGTTAACCAATCCCTTTCACAGGGCATCATGCCTGATGCCCTAAAACTCACAACACTCTGACCAATAATAAAGAATAACAAGCTCGACTCAAAAGACCCGAACTCATACAGACCCATAGCCAGCATTCCATTCATAGCCAAAATAATAGAGAAAACAATTCAAATTCAGTTACAAGAACACATAGATGAACACAAACCACTTGACTCACACCAATTTGGTTTCCGCCCATCCCACGGAGTAGAAACCCTCCTAATCACCCTAATGGACTTCCTCATCAGGGGCACAGATGACAAACACCAAGGCTTCTTACTCCTATTTATAGATATCTCTGCCGCCTTCGATAACATCAATCAACAGATTAGAGAACCTAGGAATAGGCGGGACTGTCCTTAACTGGTTCAAATCCTACATCTCACATAGATTAATACGCGTCCAAATTGACCAACAAGCATCAGAAACATTCCCCCAAGGACAGGGAATACCCCAAGGATCAGCCCTTTCAGCCCTCCTATTTAACTTGTACCTGCAACCGATAACAAACATATTTAAAAAACACAGGATTAACCATTTTATATGCCGATGACATCATGCTAGCTATCCCCATAACCATTAAAAACCCTACATATGACTCACTATCCAAATGCATGGCTGAGACCTCCTCCTGGATGGAATCTAACCACCTCAGCATCAACCTCAAAAAAACAGAGGCAATGTTTGTAACAAGGTCATCTACGACTGAGAACACTCACCCGGAAACAATCACAATCAACAAAACCTCCATACCTGTTAGAAAACAGGTAAAATACTTAGGAGTAATAATAGACCACACTCTCACCATGTTACCACACATAAAACAAACAGTATAAACCATTTTCTATAAACTCAAAACTATTCAGCACCTAAGGCCACTCCTCGAAACACAAGACTTTAGATCCGTAGTAAGTACACTGATCACCCCTCACTTCGACTATTGCAATAGTCTCCTAATAGGCCTTCCTCAAAAAAGCACATACCTTCTACAAAGAGCTCAAAACATCTGTGCAAAAGTAATTGCTAAAGCTCGCCTAACAGACCACGTAACCCCAATACTGCTAGAACTCCACTGGCTCCCTATAAACAGCCGAATTAAATATAAAATTATCCTAACAACCTATAAACTCATAAATGACATAACCCCCTCACACCTATCCACATTACTGCACTCTCCAACATCGACAAGGGCCCTCAGACAAAACGCAGCCCACTCCCTTATCATACCAAAAGCCATCCGGAAAACTAAGAATACCACTAGCTCCAGAGCATTCTCATTCACTGCTCCTACACTCTGGAACGACCTCCCTATTGAACTTCGCACCAAAAAAGACCTCATCCAATTCAGGAAAGAATTAAAGACCTACCTGTTCACTGAACACTTCGAAATCCCCTACTCCCCCAAAGCCAGCTCCACAACAAACGTAGTTACACATGCACAAACTCCCTTAATCCCAACAATGTAACCAAAAGCCTGTCCCCCTCCCCTTACACGCCCTAAAGATGACTGAAAAGGAATTAAATTCCAGCACCTACACCAATATCTACCCCATACACCACACACACCACACGCTGTAAATATACTTTTGTAAAAAGTTTGATGTTTTGTTTTGCATTAATACCTACAAAGTTTAAATTCATTGTTCAATGTAAATAGTTGATTTCTATTGTTCTATGTAAAATGTATACAAATGTGTACAAGACTGTTAATCTGTTATATGTAAACCGCCCTTGATCTCTGGAAGGGGCGGTATAAAAGAAATAGTTAAATAAATAAATAAAATAAAATAAATATGCCATATCGTGGAGTGGAGTGGAGGAGTGGCCTAGTGGTTGGGGCAAGGTACTTCGGGCCGGAAGGTCGGGAGTTCAAATCCCACTAGAGGACAGCAACCTTGGGCCGGAAGGACTGGGGTTTCTAGTCCCACAGGTGCTCCTTGTGGTCTTGGGCAAGCCACTTAACCCTCCATAGCCCATGTTCCCTGTAAAATAGTTCTCTGTGTGCTGTGCTTTCCTGTCTAATCAATGTGTTTATACCTCAAAAATTTCCTGTCATGATTTGACAATTTCCAATCTGTAATCAAACCGCTGCTGATCGCTGGAAGTAGCGGTATACAAATGTATGCTAAATAAAATAAATAAATAAAAATAAATATATGCTGACGGATATCATGGCATATACCCTTATACACCTGGATGCCCCAGACTACCACTATATCAACCTGTATTCATGAAATATCGACCTGGCTTACTAACAACAACTTAAACATCAACATAAATAAATCTGAAGCAATCATCATTACAAGGGATTCCACATTCACCCCTCCTACCTCTATCAACATCTGAAATACACCGATTACAATAAGAGACGAAGTTCGATATCTTGGAGTGATCCTAGACAAACAACTTACCCTCCAACTGCATATCAACAAGATATTCAAAGCAGCCTTCTTCAAACTAGCAATGCTCTGGAGACTAAAACCTCTCCTCAATAAAGAACATTTCTGCACAGTATGCCAGGCCATCATTTCACCTGTGCTGGACTACTGTAAACTCCTCTACCAAGGTCTACCTAAACAATCCACTCGCCCCTTCAAATAGTGCAGAACACTGCTGCCCGTATCATCGCTGGCGCTTCAATAGAAGACCATATAACACCCATACTACATGATCTGCACTGGCTACCAATCTCTGCACGGGCAAACTATAAATCAGCATTCACCATCTTCAAAATTAAAAACAACATGTCAGCAGGAATACTACAAGAGCTCATCGGAACCAAAGAAAACAAAAGATCTGACAGAAACAGCACCTAAAACACTATACCAACCCCCAGTCTATTCACAAGAACCAATAAATCCACATCCATGCAAGCCTTCTCTCTTGCTGCCCCTGCTATTTGGAATGTCCTCCCAGAAAATCAATAAGATGAACAACTGATATAAAAGATTTCCGGAAGTTGCTTAAAACCACTCTATTCATTGAACAATTCAACAAAGATCCCCAATCACACTAACCATTTCACAAGCCGATTTACACAAGCAAAGCCATCTACACCAGTCAACCTCCTACTACACCTACTAAGATATACATAAATGGAGTTGATGCTACAAGAGACTGTTTAAGTTTTTCGAAGTTACGATGTTACTGTTTAAAATTGCAAGTTCTCTGTTATTGTTTACAATTGCTAGTTCTTTGTAAAAGTTAAAGTTATTGTAAACCGCCTTAATTAATTGAAAAGGCGGTATATAAAAATTGTTAAATAAATAAATATGCAAGCATTGGCGATCAGGGAAGGAATTTAGCCCTAAAACCAAACATCCATCAGCTAGCCGTTCACCGCAAAGCTATCACAGAGAAGATGAAACAGTACCACACAGACACCCTGAAACGCTCGCTAAATAAACCCCACGATCTATTTAACCTTGTCAAGTCTCTATCCAAGGAGCCAACACCTGAGCACCAATGCGAAATCCACACACAGGAGTTTGCTGCTTACCTACAATCCAAGTTATGCCAGACAAATAAACTTTCAATTGTTCTCTCCTCCACAGACCAGGTGTGTACAACATCTCTAACGTCTTTCTCTACCCCTTCCAAGAAGGGCATTGAAGACACTATCATGACCCTCAATACCACTAATGCGCAAACAGATCCTTGTCTGGCTTTCTGGATAAAGGAACTGCGCAGTGATCTCAGTCCGATAATAACCAGGATAATGAACCTATCCTTCACAAGCGGTTACTTCCCATCTGCCCTCAAGCACACGTCGATCAGACCGCTGTTAAAAAATAGTAAGCTAGACCCTCAAAAGGTAGACTCTTACAGACCCATCTCAAGTACACCTTTTCTCGCAAAGTTAATCGAAAAAGAGGTGCAAAGGCAGTTACAAGACCACATTGACTCTGCTGCGCCACTAGACTCATGCCAACATGGATTCAGGGAGTCACATTGAGTGGAAACACTCCTTACCACCCTTTTCAATAATATAATTACTGGCATTGACAGCATCCATCAGGGGTTTGCACTCATTTTCCTAGACATTGTTGCAGCATTCGACTCCATAAACCATGAGCTTCTCCTAGGGCGGCTAAAAGAGAAGGGCATCTGCGGAACAGCACTTGAATGGTGCAGATCATACTTGTCTGGTAGATGGCAGCACATTTGATCAGGTAGAGCAACATCGGAAGCGTTTCATCAAGGTCAAGGAGTGCCACAGGGATCCTCCCTATCAGCCTTGATGTTCAACATATACATGCAACCCATTTGCAATATCATACGGTCTTTCAATGTCAGTTGTATGATATATGCTGATGATGTTCTGCTCTATATGCCGTTCTCCATAAATTAAGTTGACCTCTCCCCTTTGACCAACTGCTTCAATGCCATATCTGAATGGCTCCTGTCACAAAACCTTCGAATTCAGCATAAGAAAACAGAGGTGCTCTTCATTGCGAGGAACCCAAACTTCAGCCCACCCCAATACTTGAAGGTGAAAGAAGCCGATCTACAAGCAAAACCCACAATTCGGTACCTTGGTGTTACACTAGATCAAAACCTTGACATGAAGGCACACATAGCTAACACTGTAAGAGCAATCTATTACAAGATCCATTCACTCAGACATCTGTGCTACCTACTTGAACCAGAAGATTTCTGGACAATTTACCAGGCTCTGATCGTACGACATTTTGATTATGCCAATGCCATATTACAAGATCTCCCCCAATCCACTTTGAACCCCTTACAGCTCGCTATGCTATGAATAGCGCAGCGAGGGTTCTCCATGGCTCATCTAAGAGAGACCATGTGATGCCCCTTCGAAAGCAGTTACACTGGCTTCCTATACATGCCAGGATCCTCTTCAAGGCAGTGCTGCTGACTTTCAAAGCTGTCAATAATCTCTCATCCTCTTCACTAACTGACCTTATCCAAACATCAGTCCCTAATAGACCAAGAAGATCCACGGCGATAAATATGCTAACAATGCCAAAAGAATTAACAAGATGCACCTCGACAACTGCAAACAGGGCCTTCAGACTCTGTGCCCCAAGATTCTGGAACTCCTTACCAACAAACATCAGAGCAATCACTAACCTAATCCAGTTTAGGAAGGCCCTTAAACACTTCCTTTTCCTCAAGTACTTCCCAGAGAACAATGAATCACATCCCCATGCAACTACTTACAACGGTACCAACACATCCTGTCAGCCAGGCGACCACACCAAGAAAGGGGTCCTTGACCATTGAATCTCATACTATGTTTCTTTTCTATAACACTGTGGTGTAAATAGTTTCATTTTGTTATCCAAGTTGGTTCTCCTGTTATTTGTAAACTCAGACTTATGTACCCTGTCTGATTGTTCTGTTCCATGTAAACCGCGCTGATGCTGAATAGTGCGGTATAGAAGAATTATAAATAAACTATAACGTGAGACAAAACTACCTTTTCTCTCCCGCCTTTCCCTATAGAGTGTAAAGAAGGGATGGACTAAGGGACGTTAGGGAAAAGAACAATATAAAAAAGGCACCTAAATAAAATTTAACACAATGACGCTTCAAGAAATCCAAATGATATTGCTACTTCTGATGTGTACATGTTGCACAGTAGATGGAGTACATAGTCTTCTTTTAATATTGTCTAATAAGTGTTTTACTGAGAATGTTATCATAGATCTTTAAAGTGCTTTTGTTTCTTATTTTTATAGGGCCCACTAATCAAAGCGATTAATGCAGTTAGCAGAGCTGCCAGCCACGTTAATCGCGGTGACCAGGAGAGCCGTGGGTGCTGCTTCTATGTGCTTTAATGTTAGCCAGTTAGCATCGTGGTGTTCCAGGGGCAGCGCCTGGGGATAATCGGGCAGTGGTGAGTTTCAGCTGCTATCTGGTTATTCCTCAGCTGTGAAAGCTGGGCACCTTAAGAGCTGTCTTAACTTTCATTGCCAAAGCTAACCGGGCAGTGGCTGAATATTGGCACTGCCCGGTTAGCTTCTCTGCTTTCTGGCTGACCCAGATCTTCAATGCCAGTGGCCTTCTCTAGCTTCACTATATCCTTTTTGAGATAGTGACCAAAACTGCACACAATACACTAGGTGCAGTTGCATCAGGGACCTATTCAGGGCCATCATCACAGGGCCGGCCCAAGGGTTTCTGCCATCCTAGGCAAAAGCCCCGGCTGTGCCCCACACCCCACTGCCACTGATTCCAGCAGCGGGCGGCTCACCAGCAGTGGCCTGCCATGGGCCGCTGCCAGAATCAGCAGCAAAGGGGGGGTGGCGTGGAGGGGGTGGTATCACGGCTCAGCATGGGGGAAGGGCGGCGTGGGGAGGTGGCAGGCCATGTGTGCCAAAGCACATGGCCTGCTGCTCACAGAGATCTGCTGCCCTAGGCGGCTGCCTAGTGAACGGGGCAACCCTGCTTAATGATATTCTCAGTTTTGTTCTCTATCCCTTTGCAAATAATCCCTAACATTCAATTTGCATTTTGGCACAACTGGCTGAAAATTTCTGTGTATTCTCCACAATGACTCCACGATCCTTTTCTTGGATGGTGACTTCTAATTCAGAACCTAGCATTTTGCACCTGCTGTTGGAGATTGCTGTTCCCCATGTGTATCACGTTGTACTTTTCCATTGTAAAGTCCATCTGATATTTAAATGAAAATGTGATCATTTCACTGTTGCTCCTTTCTTCAGATAATTTATGAATATGTTAAGCAGCATGGGTCCCAGTAGAGACCCTTGGGGCACTCCAGTATTAGAAAACTAACCATTTAGAGCTATTCTCTATGCCCTTAGCCAGCATCCAATAGGGAATTGCATCCTCTCCCATTGCTTTTTCTTATCTTCCCTTCTCATTCTCCCAGCATCTGCTATCATCAGCCCCTATTCTCTAAACCACAGCATCAGCATCATCCCCCTTCCAGCTCCAGCATCAGCCCCGTCCAACATCAGTCCTCATCCAGCATCAGCCTCCTTCCAGCATCAGCATTGGCACAGCATCAGCCCCTGCATCAACATCAGCCCCCCCCCCCCCCCCCATCCTCCTGATTAATCTTTGATACAGTGGTGGGAGCTTGTGTTTTCCCTCCAACTCCTCTACATTCGACACGGCTGCTGCTGCTGCGGCAGCATGTGTGAAACACAAGAACAGGCACTTCCTCTACTGGCAAGAAACCGGAAATGCCTCTTTTTGCATTTCAAACCTTCTATGATGCCAGTGGCAACATCAGCTGCAGAACAGCAGGAACAAAGAAGCAAGCTCATGCTACTGTGAAGGATAAGCCCCGTGAAATAAAATTTAAGGATCTAAGGGCCTCTTTTACTAGAGTGTGGTAGGATTTTGCACCTACTGCACGTTTTGTGCTAGAACTAACACATGGCAAGTGAAAGCTTCCACAGTCAGTGTTGAAGTTGTGGCCAGCATATGCCCAACAGTTAATGTGCAGGCAAGCCCCTTAATGTGTATTCCGGCCCTTGACAATTACCACAAGTGCACCTATTGTCACCTGTGGAGGTGTCAGTAGGTGCATCTGTGCTAGCTGCTACATTGCGATTAGCAGACACTAATGGCCAATGTGCAGTCCATGCCCACTGTCTGCCCCATCATGTGATGCACAGTTAACATGTCTTTCAGTGTACGGTAATTATTCCACCTAATGCATTTTAGTTAGGAAGGAGTGGCTCAGTGGTTGGGACAGGTTACCTCAGGCTGGAAGGCTGGGGGTTCAATTCCTGCATGGGGATAAGCAACTTCAGGCCGGAGGGACTGGGGTCTCTAGGCCCATGGCCACTCCTTATGACCTTGGGCAAGCCACTTAACCCTCCATTGCCTCAGGTACACCTAGATTGTGAGCCCTTCGGGGACAAGGGAATAAAAAAGTACCTGTTAGTGTACATGTAAACCGCACTGATTCTAAAGAGCACAGTATAAAAAAAAAAATAAGATAAAGGGTCCCTAAATTTGGATACCCTGGAAAAGTGGATTTGCTATGCTGCATTCTCTAGGAAAGGGCTGATTTTGCCTGCAGGATTTCACAAGTTCATCACTGTCAAGGAAAGACACCATAAATGTCGCTGTTGGTAATGAAAGTTGTTAGAGATTTCTACAGATTTGCAGATCCTTAGATAATGGGAAGCCCTCTGTCTAGCTGTCTCTATCCTGAAAAATCTCCAGTATTAACTCTCTCTCACAGTAGCACATCAGAAAATTTTGTCTCTTTCTTCTTGCTGACAATAGACTGGAAAAATAGTTTCAGTATAATACAGCCACTCTTAGGTTTTTTTTTTTAGTGCCATCAAGTCAGTGTTGACTCATAGCGACCCAGCTACCTCTGGGATTTCTTGGCAATGTATCCTGGAAGCAGATGGCCAGCCTTTTCTTCCGAGGCAATAGAGGGTAAAGTGATTTGCCCAAAGTCACAAGGAGTGCCAGTGGGAATTGAGCCCCTGATCTTCTGGGTAGTGGTAGGCAGTTGCTCTAACCACTAGGCTACTCCTCCACTTCACTCTTAGTAGTTAAAATAATTAACACTGGAAATCGAATATATATAAAATGATTTATGTGTATATGTCATGTTGTAGTTCTATGAGAAATGTACATAAAAGTGCCTGTTTTATGCCTTTTTATAACGGTAACATAGGTGCCTGTGTGCTTTTATAAAATATGGGGGTCATTTTAAAAGTGTGATTTTGAAGTCTGAAGATGTACACATGGATGTCCAAATCACAGAGACGTCCCCAAAGCCATTTTATGAATGGCTTTTAAAGATGTCGTTGGTACAGGGACATCCAAGTAGGCAGGGGGCGTGAAGGAGGTGCCATGGATTTAGATGTCCCTGTTTGATTTCAGAAAGGTCTGGGATGTCTGCAGGCATGCCCATGTTTAGACCTGCTCCAGGCATGAATAGGTATCTGAAAAGTGCTTGTTTTGGCCTTAAAGCATCCATAGAAGATGGAGAATTGCATGACTAGCCTAAGATCACAAAGGCCTACACTGGGATATGAACTCTAACCACCTTGTTCCTAACCAACTACTTCAACCATTAGGCTATTAGACATCCCTGTTCTGAAATGCTATTCTGGGGACATCGATGTAGACGTCTCCATAGCCATCCATATCGGGCACATCTACATTTGTAAAATCGGGCCTGAACGTGCACATGTCTGCTTTTTTTTCAGACATTCTGGCTTGGACGTCCCAGATTGCACTTGGACATCCCTTGTTAAATGTGCCTTTAAGCGTCCAGATCCAGCCCCAATAGCATACAAGCCCTGTTGGAACAATGTACACGTTCTCCAAAGATGTAAATGTGTGCGTGCAGTGGCATAAATACTACCCAAATGTCTCCTGCAGTGCAATGGGTGCCCCAAGGAAGAAGAAGACCTACTTGGGGTTGCTCCCATATCTTCTGAAGTGGACTTCCCCCACTCTTGGGTCCTTAAAAGTTGTTGCTTCGGGGTCCATAATTTGCATTTCTGTCATTATGTGGATGTATTCTACACATATACCTGTGTATTTTATAAAATAGTAACAGTGAATGATGGCAGATAAGGACCAGCATGGCCCATCTAGTCTGCCCAGTAAGGTGGCTAGAGTTGTAGAGCTGCACCTGCCGCTCTGTGCAGGTTACTCCCCCTCTCTGTCTTTGCTTATTATTGTACCTGCCGCTCCAGACAGGTTACCCCTCTCTGTTTATGAAGTTCTTTATGTTTGTTTTGATTCCATCCCTTGCTATGAAGTGATCCTCTGTGTCTGTCCCACGTCTTTTGAATACCATCTCTGTTATGCTCCCACCACCTCCTTTGGATGGATATTCAATGAAGAAGTATTTCCTAATGTTGCTTTTAAGTTTAACTCCTTGCAGCTTCATTTCATGTCCTCTAGTTCTATAGCTTCTCTGTCTTTGCAAAAGGTTTGTTTGTTCATTAGTACCCTTTAAGTATTTAAAAGCCTGTATCCTATCTCCCCCGTCCCTCTTCTCCTCTAGGGTATGCATATTTAGGTCGTCGAGTCTTTCTTCATATACTTTCTGGCGCAGGCTCCATATCATCTTGGTTGCCCTTCTCTGAACCATTTTAAATATGCCTTAAGGATTGAGTAGATCTGTCTTAATTTTGGTATGCTGTTGAAGGTGGACATATTTGTTCTGGTGTTTGGAGAACTATATTTTGTGGTAGGGGTCTGGGCGATGTTTACTAAACGTTAGTGTGAGCTAGCTGCTGCAGCACCTAGGCTATTCCTATAGGCACATTGGCAGGTACCGCGCTAATGTTTAAGTTACAATGTAAACTGCTTTGACTAAAAATGATATAACGGTATAAAAATAAATTCTGATAAATAAATATTGTTTATTAAACATGGCACTGTATGTTTTATCTGTCAACTGCTTAGATCAGCTTTCTTACAGATGTGTCTAAATAAAATAAATGTATCACAGCTTTGCCCAAACTCTGCCCCAGAAATGCCTACTTGCAGTGCAGATGTAAGTTTGTGCAATCTACTTGCCATGCTTATATGTATGTGTATAATTGGTCACATGGTTTCATAAGAGTCATTTTTTGTGTATGAAGCATTCTCTACATGTTAAGAATGCTTTATAAAATGACTTGCATATTGAACACATGGTAACGACACAAACAGAGGTGAGCAGTAGAGTCAGTCATCAAAGCTTCTACCTTAATAAGCCAGTAACCAAATAATGGTCAAGGCTGGCACTGTCCTGTCCCCCCTGATGCAATCTTCCTGTCAGAGGGGGTGAGATGGACATGCTCTGAGCATACCCCAAGTGCTCTAAGGCCCACAGCCCTGCTAAGTTTATTTAAGATGCAGGTGTGTAAGCTCGGGAAGAAGATCAAGGTATGGTGGCAGCAGCAGGTGGAAAGGAAGAAAGGAGCGATCCCTGGACATGACAGAAGATATACAGAAGGATAGGGGGAAGACCTCCATGTGTCACCCCTGACTTTTGTCACCTTAGGAGGATTCCTAGTCCACCTAGCGGCGGGTCGGTTCTGAATGCTGCTACTTACAATGTATATGGTGGCTGTCTTGCAAGCCTTCATGTATAAATGCTGCTAGTAAGCAACAGGTGCCACTGTTGTGTTGTTGTTAAGTGCCATCGAGTTAGTGTTGACTTGTGGCAACCTGCTGGATAGTTGTCCTAAACTGCGTTCAGTCTTTAGTCAGACTGCTCATTGTTGACAGAGTAGCATCCATAGCCAGGGGCGGCCCAAGGAGGGTGCGGGTCCATGTGCAGAGGCTCATTGCGGGGCCTCATTTGCATAAGAAATCTTATTTGCATAAATATTAGCATAACGTTAACATACCTCTTAATGAGTGTCTGGATAAAGAAAGACTACCAGATTTCTACATTACTATACTCCAGTGCCAACCACCAGGCCCATTAGGAAGTACTATAACACTGACCATTTAGAACCCATAGCAAACCAGCTGTATCATAACAGCACTACCAGGACTCACAAAGCACCAAATCCTACCTATTAAAAAGGAAACACTGCAAATATGAAATCAGTACATCTCGGAGAATACCAATACATCTCCTACTGGGGAAAGAGAAGAAGTGGCACTGTGAAACAGAAACTACAAGAATAGAATACCTCAGCTCGGTTACACATTCAGAACATAGACCGTCACTAAACAAAGAACAAGGAATCATAATTTAGAAATTAGAAGACAATAATTAAATTGGGAACCCCTAAAGCCAAACTTGGAATGTACAACAACACTATAAATTAATTTCCTTTTGTACTAAAGAAAAATGCAAAGACGTTAGTGATACACATTACCCAGAGCTGACATATTCCAGTTAATAAATTCAAAATAAAAAAGTATTTTTCTACCTTTTGTTGTTTGGGCATTTTATTTTTCAATTGCTCCAGTCACCTTCTTCTGGTCTCTTCTGTCTTCTCCTAATTTTCCATCGTCTGCTGTCCATTTGTCCTTTCTTCTCTCTTCTAGATGTTTTCCATTCTATCTTCTACATCTGCTTTAACATACTGATCTTTCCCCTTTTGCTCTTTCCCCAATTTCTTTTTTATTCCTTTATCATCCACTCAAATTTCACCCTTCCATCCTCAATCCCCACTTACTCTGCCAATACCCAGCAACTTGTAGATTTTTCTTCCCCTCCCTTTCCCCCCTCCATCCTCATTAACCCAGCCACGTCCCCTTCTAGTCCTCCCCCAAAATCAGCTCCTTTCTAGTTCCAGCCCCACTCAGCATCCGCTCCCTTCTAATTGCATTCTCCCCCTGCATCAGCCCATTTCCAGTCCTAGCCCCCCCCCCAATCAGATCTTTTCCAGTCCTATTCCACTCCCATCAGCCCATTTCCAGTCCAAGCTCTCCCCATCAGCTCATTTGCAATCCTAGGCCCCCCATCAGCCATTTCCAATACTAACCCCCCCCCCATCAACACATTTCCAGTCCTAGTCCCCCCCTAATCAACTCATTTCCAGTTCAAGCTGCTCCTATTAGCCATTTCTAAAAGTAGCCCCCCCATCAGACATTTCCATTCCTATTCCAGAACATTAGTCAATTTCCAATCCTACCCCCCCAAAAGCCCATTTGCTGTCCTAGTCCTCCCCATCAGCTCCTTGCCACCCCCCCCAACTCAGCCCATTTCCATTCCTAGCCCTCCCTCCTCAGCCCATTTCCATGCCTAGCCCCAGCCAGCCCATTTCCAATCCTAGCCTCCCCCTGAACTCAGCCCATTTCCAATCCTAGCCTCCCCCCTCAGCCCATTTCCAATTATAGCCCCCCAGCCTATTTCCAATTTTAGACCTCCTCTGCTCAGCCCAGCCCCCCCTCCCCGAAGAGCCCCGCAGCAGGCTTTGGCGGCTCCCGGCAGGCTCAGCACAGCTCGTTACAGCCGCCGAAGTGAAAAGTGTTGTTCCCTTCACTTCGGCAGCTGTATTGTAATGAAGATCGTAGGCGCACTGAGAGCCGGGACACAGGAAGTGTCCTTTTACTCCGGCGCGCCTGCGATCTTCATTACAATACAGCTGCAGAAGTGAAGGGAACAACGCTCTTCACTTCGGCGGCTGTAACAAGCTGTGCTGATAATGCCGGGTGCTGCTAAAGGAGGTGAGCAGTGTGCAGGATGTTGTTGGCGTGGGGCCCCCTGAAGCACAGGGCCCTGTGCCAACAACATTCTTGCTCAATGGATGGGCTGGCCCTGTCCATAGCTGCTGTTATTGTATCAATCCATCTCATTGTTCTTTTACGTTGACCTTCAACTTTGCCAAGCATGATGTCTTTCTCTAATGATCTCTCTTCGCATGATGTGTCCAAAGAATGAAAGTCAAAGTCTTATCATTTGAGCTTCTAAAGAAAAGCTTAGGTTTGATCTCCTCTAGTACTAACTGGTTTTGTTCTTTGGGCAGTACATGATATACATAGTATTCGTTGCCAGCACCATATTTCAAAGGCATCGATTTTCTTCCTGTCTATCTTGTTCATTGTCCAACTTTTGCATCCATATGATGTTATTGGAAATACCGTAGCTTGGACAAGTCAAATTTTTGTATGGAGAGAGACATGTCTGCTCTTGATAATCTTGTCTAGGTCCTTCATGCCAAGGGCAATGTGTAGTTGGATTTCTTGACTGCTTGTTTTCTTTATTGATTATTGATCCAAGCAGGTTAAAGTTGTCTATTATTTCAGGTGCCACAATCTCTATCTAAATTAACCTTTGAGGGGAAATAAACAAGGAATTAAGGAAGATAATCCCCTTAATCCCTCCTGTAAAGGGCTGACTGATCCAAACATTTTTGTAAAGCCTAAATTTGGAGCAGATATAAATCCTGATGTGGACCCCATTGCATTCATACACGTATATTCCCTATATGAAATGTGGAATACATGTGTACATTTTTGATCCATGCAAGCCAACCACTAAGCACGCCCCTTTGCAATTTCGGTGTAAAGAGGACATCCATGCGTAAACTAAGCCCTTTCTAGAATCGCCATTTACATGCGGATGGATTTCTCTGTTTGGATGCCATTTCTCTGTGTAAATGCCTGATTTTGAATATGCAGATAGCAAATATGGCTTCTATCGTAAAATAACCCTCTTCATTTAGGCTTAGAAATGGTACAGCATGCATATTTAGAGAGTACTGTTCTCCAGTTCCATTTGATCGGCATTGGCTGCCTCCATTTGAGAATGAATTTTGAGATGCTGTGTTTAGTTTTGATAGTTTTAGGTGGCAATGATCAAACGTATTTGAAAAAGCAGCTAGAATATATATATATATATATCCATCTGGTTTCTCAGATCTGAAGGTTTTTGAAAAGCCCAGGTCTTATGAGGTTCAATTAGCCCGGATCAGAGATTTCTTTTTCCTGTGCGGTCCCCACTCTTTGGAATTCTGTTAAAAAGGAAATTCACTCGGACAATCATTTTCTTTCCTTTCAACACCAAATTATATGAGCAAGGTATTTCATTTTGGTTTTTATTGTGTGATTATTATATTATTACATTTAAGAGGTTATTTTAGATGCTTTTAAAGGCAGCATTTATATGTGTATGCTGACATGCACAGTAAATGCCAGTTTAGAACAGGGCTTTTTAAACATGGGGATGCTTATCAAATTTATATTTTTGGTGACATGGTGAGGGAGGGGAGAGGGAGTGCTTGAGTGGAATCAATATAGACATGAATTTCTCTTCTGAAAGAGGGAATCTGTGTCTCTTGCAAGCAGTCTAGATGTTGGCATTTACAGCTGTTCCTGGGTATATATAATTGCCTGCTGGCATGGGTAACTGTGAATGGTTATGGTTGTGTCACCCCCAGCCCCTGATTGCCCCCTGACCTCCCCCTAAACTTGACATTGCCTCCCCCCTCCCCCCCCCCACATGTGGGCTGCAGATCTCAAACACCCCTCTCCAACCCTGTATCTGAGCCCTTCCAGTGGAACCCCTTCCTGGCACAACAACTCTTTTCTAGTGCCACCCAGAAAACTCCGCCCTCATCCCACTCCCCAGCTTCACTAGGGGTTTTTGGTAC
Organism: Ichthyophis bannanicus; assembly: GCA_033557465.1. Lineage (NCBI taxonomy): Eukaryota > Metazoa > Chordata > Amphibia > Gymnophiona > Ichthyophiidae > Ichthyophis > Ichthyophis bannanicus. The sequence continues at coordinate 945,721,846 of CM066034.1, forward strand.
CCACTTCGTCCTGCTCATTAGGCGGCACCAAGGACCCCTAGCATGACTAGGAAGAAAGGAGCACATATGAGGGCCTTCAGTGGGATGTGATTCAGTGTATAATATCCATACTTTGCTTTCCTTTCATAGGTCAACAAGGGAAGAAGCTAGTGTTATAGATGTCAGGCCACTACGCCCTATGCTCATAAGAGCTTACAATGTAAGTGGGTAAATGTCAAGCAATGTGGATCATATATGGCGATTTTCATCCTACTATCGCAGCCCAATTTGATGGTCACACAATTACCTTAGCTTTATCCATTAAGATCTTAGGCATTATTTTTGACCTCAATCTATGCTTCAAGCCACAAACTGCAGTGGTTATGAAAGCATATTTCTTTACTCTTCATCAAATTAGAGCTGTTAGAGCACTGTTGGATAAACAGGCCCTTGCAGTTCTGATTCATGCTCTCATAATTAGTTGTATGAGAGCAATGCCTTTATACAGTGTAATGAATGGCCTTTGGCAGTCATTCATTCAGAGACTTCAACATATACAAAAGAAGTCTGTTCGTTTACTACACTCAACTAGATATATTGGACCATATAACAACACTTAGAGAGTCAGTTACCAGTATCTTTTAAAATTAAGTTTAAACTTCTCATTTTGACTTTTAAGGCAATGCTGTTGGGCAACCAATGCAGCCATTTAGTGCTCTAATTCCTCACAATCCTTCACATCAACTTCATTCACAAGCTGATAAATGTCTCTTCTTTCCTCTATGTGTCGTGTGTTTGGTTAGAATCCACTCATACTTCAGCTTCTTACATATTATCTCCTCTTCTATGGAATGCAATTCCCGAGTATCTGAGGTGGAAATCTTCTTTGGTTAAATTTAAGGCTGGGCTTCAGGCCTTTTTTTTTTCCCCAAGGCCTTTGAGGACTAAAGGCTGGAGGGTGGGATGCAGCAGTACTGACACCTGATTTTGTCTATGTATATTTTCACTTTTTTATTTTTAATTTTCTTTTATTAATCGTATACACTTTGTTAACTGTTGTGATGTTCTTAGAAACAGTGGTATATTATCTCCAAAATAAGCACAAACATAGCTGATGAGAGGTGAGATGAGGTGGAGGGGCAAGGTATGAAGTAGTGAGATTTTCAGGAACAGCAGCTACATACCATGAACCATCCATAAGAACATAAGAAATGCCATACTGGGTCAGACCAAGGTCCATCACACCCAGTATCCTGTTTCCAACAGAGGCCAATACAGGCCACAAGTACCTGGCAGGTTCCCAAAGAGGCACACAGGTTCCACAATGCTTGTCCAGGGGCAAGCAGTGGATTTTCTGGGTCCTCTTTAATAAAGAGTTTAATAATCCATTTTCAGTTTGTCTCCTGTCCATGTCCTGAGTTATCCAGACCGAGTGAGAATGGAGGCATGGTGACAGGACCCTGGGTACTTGGCTATAACATCTGTCATGATGCCCCCTACATTACAGACAGCTTTATGTTCAAGGAGTGGAATTCTTTCTGTGCATGTAACTTCTCCACCTGAGCTGCTGCTCCTATTGTTATACAGGTGCAATGGGAAAGCATTCTTAAGTTTAAGTGAATGTACATCATCAACTGGTCACTGCTGCTGCACCGAAAATTCGAGTTATGCATGGCGCCTTTGTTTAAACGCATAAACGCCACATAAGCCTTTGACTCCAGTAGTGTTTAGGATGTGGTGCTTTTTCTATTGTTTCAGTTCTGCACTCACAGTTGTTTTTGTTAGCCGAACCAGCTTGGGAGGAGTCAGGAGGGGGGGGGGGGGTAGGATGAAAACAAAATAGGAGGAGAAACGGGATGGGAAGAATCCATAGGTCTTGTGCACAGGAACTGCAAGCCTAATGTGTTGCAAAATGGTACCCGGAGTTGTTAAAAAGTAAAAAGCGCATTGTGAAAATATATAGTAACACGTATTATAGCAAAACTAATAACATCCATGGGAAAAGTAACATGAAACTAATTTTTTAACCCAGACGTTCCCCTCTGTACTATCATCATTGCAAAATGCGAAGACCATTTTTTTTCTATGATTGTTCTCCAAGCATCTCTAGTGCAGTCTGGGCTTCTTCTGTAGGACAATCTATCTTTTCTGAAAGGATGCATTTTAAAATGTTCAAGCATTCACCCTTCCATATGATTTTACACTGTTTAAATATAATAGTTTGAGGAAACTAATTACATGAATGGTGAGAATGGTGGCAGGTTCATTGTATTACTATTATCTGTATCCTTGCTTTCTCCATGGACAAGCAGGAAGTGTCAGCCACACCAGGTGACGTACTCCGGGTGGCGCCATGTACGGAAGTGCTCTCCAGAGCTCAGATTTCTGAGCAGGTAGGCGGCCCCACCTCCCCGGCCCGCCCCTAGCCCAGCTAGTCTAATTTCTTCTGCCTTGCCATCAAGACGGATCCTCTCCTCATCTCCTTAAGAACTGTTTTTAAAACCATCAGGATCTTACCTGAAGATGCCTAAACCAGGCTTCAAGAAGTGCCCATGATGTGGGAAGAAGATGAATGCTACGGACACCCATGACTGCTGCATCAGATGTCTGGGGCCAGATCACCAGGTACAGGACTGCTCCAAGTGCTCCCGCATGTCGCCCAGAGCACGCAAGAACAGGGGCCACGTTCTCCGGGAGTTCCTGTCCTCCACAGTGCCTGTGGCTGCCTCCGGTACTCCTCCGGCCCCCCCGCAGTGGAGTACGCCGGCCCGGGATGTGCCTCACTCAGCCACTGTCCCCAGCCAACAGCCTGCCCAGCAATCTGCCTTCCTGAGCACACAGGACCAGCAGGAGTCTCCGGCAGGGCAGGAACAGCCTTCTCAAAATGGTGCCGGCAATGTGTGATCAAGCTCTGCCCCCAGATCATTATTGGTAGCAGGCACAGCCAATCAGTGAGTCTGCATCGCGCCAACACCCCCCAATGCCATGGGGCTTCCCCGCAGCGCACAGACCACCCTTCCGACTCCCGGTAGCACCGCGCTGATGAACAGATCCCCCCCCCCCCCACCTTCAGCACCGTGCTGAGAAGGGGAATCCCCGTCGGCACGATGGAGGAGACAGCAGCCCCGATCAATGGCATGCATGCAGGCATCGCAGTCACAAACGGGCAGACAGGCAGCACAGCTGTAATCGCAGCTCCAAGCACAGCAGACACAGATTGGAATGCAAGTTCTCTTCCCATCACAGGAGATCTCCCTCCAGCTCAAGTGAGGATGACTGCAACTATGCAGGGAAAAGAAGAAGGCTCTGCAGCATCAGCTCCGGCAGCAGCCTCCCCTGCAGGCAAAGCAAAGCATCTTCCTCCAGGGACAATTCTGACACTATTATCGAACTCCTCTCACGCCTGGTTAAGCAGACTGCCCCCCCCCCCAGGGGTCAAGTGCAGACCTGCCAGCATTAACACTCACTCCTCCGGCAGCGGCCGGTCCGTCCCCAGCAGCCGCCACCACTAGCTTCCCCCAGACTCCATCTAGATCTCCCTCTCCTACCAAAGATCCCCCGTCCGAGGCCAGTGATGGGGAAATCGTGGACCCAACTCCCATTGGATCCGCAGCCTCCAAAGAGTCCCCTGACTCGGAACTGCCATCCAATGACGGAGAGGACTCAGCTACTAAAAATCTCCCAGAGGATCTCACCTATCCGAAATTCCTCAGGAAGGTGACGTCAGCCCTAAACCTTATGGCGGACAAAGTGGAGGAATAAGAACCAGATGTCCTACAATATCTCCAAGGGCCCAAGCCCGCCATGGCCTTGCCTATTCACCAGAAGCTGCGGGACAACCAGCTTACACTGTGGCAGAGCCCTGCCTCAGGACAAGCGTGCGCTAGACGACTGGACGCTAAATACCAAGTCCACCCTGCTCCCGGCTTCCACAAACAACAACTCCCACATCAGTCTAGTGTCGTCTCCTCGGCACTGAAGAGGGTCAAATCCTCCAGGACTCAAGCCAACTATCCACCGGGAAGGGAGCCTAGACTCCTGGACGACGTGGGAAAGAAGGTCTACCAAGGAGCTATGCTGAACGCCAGGATCGCAGCACATCAATTCCAGCATGTCCTCTTCCAGGACGGGGTACTGGCGGGGCTCAAAGACAAACTCTCAGCCCTGCCTAAGGAACTACAACCGGAACTCACATCATCCGTTCAGGACCTGACTGAATGCAGCAGACACTTGGTCACCACCGCCTTCGACTCCTTCGACACCGCCATCAGGACGGCTGGCACCGCCATCTCTGCACGGAGGTGGGCCTGGATAAAAGCCTCCAACTTAAGGGAAGACACCCACGACAGAATTGCCGACGCCCCCTGTGCGGGGGAGTCGCTGTTCGGCGACAAGGCCACGGACGCTCTGTGGAACATCAGATAATATCTTTAATGAAAATCGTATTGTACACGACTCTAAAATGCATCTTACTTAACAGTACATTTAGGCTCTGAGCATGCGCGGACTTTCCCGCTTCAGCATCCCTCTCAGCGTCTCCACTCTCCTCAGTTCTCGTTTATTGCAGCAGCCAGTCAGCTGCAGCTCTCCCGTACTCTGTCAGAAATTAATGCTCGAGTTTTCACATACTTTTCTTTGTTTTGTTATTTCTGCAGTTTCAGCGTTTTCTCTCACACATGGACTTTACAAGAAAACCCCAAAAAACAGTGAGGCAGTTCTGGCAGTACTCTGCCGCCACAGGATTTCTTTCAGCTGACAGCCTTCTTTCACACCGCTGGCACGTAGTCACGGAGGAGGAAAAGTAAATTTTGTGTTTTATTTTCTATTCACCGCAATAGATAGTTTCTGTAGACCTTACAGTCTGTCTCTCCACTGTAGCTTGTGACAAGTAATTTTAATTAAAAAAAAAAAAAAGAAGAACAGTTACTTCAAGCCATCTGGCTTTTAAGGAGTTTCTTCAGCATCCTATACTATCTAATGGCGGCTTCTGCATCAGCGCCTGCCCCAGTTCCATCGGACCCAGACAAGGCATGATTGGGATTGGATGGGGCTGCCATGTTGCCGAGGCAGGCCTCCTACCAGTGCTGGTGTCAAAGAAGATGGCCCAGAGTCTTAAACAACAGGCCAAAGGCCCTACTCCATCTTCCCCAAATCTGGTCTCTGCAGGATACTCTCCGAGGCTGGAATCTCCGGTAGGTGGCAAGCTTAAGTCTAAGCACAGCCACAAAGATGTGCATAGTTCCCAACACCCGTTACCTCACGTGGAAGTCTTAGGGAGACTTGTCAGATGCTTCCTCCATAGATTCAAAAGGGTAAGACAACAGTTAGACCCCATGCTGGCTCTGTCTTCTTTGGCTTCCCCACTGGGAGATAGGTCATCCCCTAGTGACCTTCTCTTACAGTTGTTAAACCATTTTGTCCAGGATAGTGCAGCCCTGCTGGGTGCTGCCACTCCTAGCTACTGGCTGCCATCTTTGGAGGTCCCCTCCTACCAGTCTCCACTGATTTCTCCTCAGGGACCCCCTCCCCTCATTGACTGGAGGGTCCCTGAGCCTTTGGAAGAGGGTATCTACTTGGTCGCAAGTCCCCCTTACTCCCATCAGTGGGATACGGAACACTCCCTTTTGGGAGATGTAGGGATAACACCTTCCTTGGACCACCCACTAGGAGAAGAACCCCAGAAGATTTCTTCTATCTGCAATTTCTTCAGAAGGTCTCCAGAGAACTGGCTCTTAGTGACTCTTAGACTCCCACCCCGAAAGAGGTTCTAGCAATACCAGTTCCCCAAGTCTTCCAAGTCCTCCTTGTGTCACATCAGTGCACACCATGGCTCATCGCCTCAACCTTAAGTACAAGGTGCTGCCTGCACCGGGTTTCCAATGTCAGCAGCTTCCTCATCCATTAGTAGTCTCTGAGGCAGTGCTTAAAAAAGCTGTCCTCCAAGTCTAATGCCCAAACTCCGCAGGGAAAGACAAGCAAATATTGGACTCAATCGGCAGGAACACTTTTCAGAGTGGAGTGCTAGCTATGAAAATCTTAGCCCACCAACTTCAAATACTACAATATCAACATGACCTCCTCTCACAGATGCCTGACCACACTACCCTTCCAGGGCTGGAGGCACATGCCCTTCAAGATAATTTACAAAAGTCCCTTTATCATAGCATTCAGGTTATGTATGATGCCTTCAACTCAGTTGCCAGATCCACAGCTACTTCCATCTATGCTCGTTGCACAGCTTGTTTCTGAGTCTCTGGTCTGATAGATCTTCATGACCACTTGGCAGATGCTGCCTGCCAGGGAGATAGCCTTTTCGGCCTTAGGGACAGGAGGCAGTTTCAAAAGTCAAGTACCATTCCTCTACAGTGCTGGAACTCTCAGCTCAGCCCCAATAGGCCACTCAGCAGTCCCCTGCCCGCCATACCCACAATATCGTAGAACATACCATTACCAGTACTTCCAACAGTTTTACCCTCATCGGCGTTTTCAGACTTATTCTCGCCTTCCACACAACTTCAGCCTGTATCTGCATATTGCCAGCGTTTCAGGCAAAGAGACCAGAAGCAACCTGCAACTGCCTTAGTGCAGCCGTCCAAAATGGCCCCTAGCTTTTGGCTATCTACCAGTAAGATGCCACATCCAGCACTTCTAGAGGACTTGGCAATCCATCACCATGGATCGCTGGGTCCTCAGTGTCATTGCATTGGGTTACAAACTCAATTTTATGGTTACACCCCCCCCCCCCCTCCCAGAAGTCACCTCTGCCAGCAATGTGCCTTTTCATCTTCCTCTACTCTGCAACTGTGCAATCGAGCCTGTACTGGAACAAGAATGTGACCAAGGCTTCTACACTCGGTTCTTCCTTATTCCCAAAAAGACAGGTGGCCTCCACCCGATCCTCGACCTTGGGGATTCAATCTCTACATCAAGAGAAAAAAATTCAAGATGACTTCTCTTGCCATTATTCTTCTGCTGTTGAGGCAGGCTGATTGGCTCGCCTCTCTGGATCTCAAAGATGCCTACACCCATATCCTCATCCACCCTTGACATTGGAAATACTTCTAGTTTCACTTTAAGACAGAACACTATCAATACAAAGTTTCAGCCCCACAGTTATTGAAGTGTCTGGTGGTGGCCGCAGCGCACCTACACAAACAAGGCCTCTGTGTTTACCCTTATTTGGATGATTGGCTCATTTCAGGGCCCGACAAGGCTCCAACCCAGGACATATGACATACTTACTCCTGCAACAGCTTGGCTTCATAATGAACTTCCAGAGGTCCGAGTACAAACCTCACCAAGTCCTCTATTTCATTGGGGCTTAATCAGACACCACAGTGGCTCAAGCCTTCTTGCCAGCAAACAGAGTAAAATCCTCCAGAGGTTCAGCATCCAGCTGCTCAGTCTCTGAAGCGCTTCAGCTCACAGCATCCTGTGCCTCTTAGGGCACAAGGCAGCCTCAGTACATGTGGTTCTGTTGGCATGTCTATACATGCTCTCATTCCAGTGAAATCTCAAACTCAACCGGAATCAGCATACTCGATCCTTTCAACATCTGGTCTCTCTCCAGCCCCAACCTTCACAGATTGCGCCAGTCTCTTCACTGGTGGATCCTTCCATCCAACCTCACTGATGGCTGATCCTTCCAGGAACCACCGCATCAGCTCACTATAATCACCGATGCCTCCCATATGGGCTGGGGAGCCCATTTCTTGCATCTTACTACTCAAGAGCTCTGGACCAGCAGAAAGCCTCTCTGCACATCAACCTGCTGGAAATGTGTGCAGTTTCCTATGCTTTTCATGCTTTTCAACATTGGGTTCACAACAAATTGCTCCTGGTATAGTCCAACAATCAAGTCACTGTGTTCTACACCAACAAACAGGGCAGCTGTGGTTCCCTTCAACTCTGCTGTGAGGTCACCTGCCTCTGGCTCTATGCTCAATCCATTGGAGTCTTCCTCTGTACAGTCTACCTCCTGGGTGCCCAGAACCAGTTAGCGGACTCCCTCAGTCACTGCCTGGACCCACACGGAAGGTCTCTGGATCCCACAGTACTAACCCCCATCTTTCAGGCCAGGGAGATGCTGGAAGTGGATCTTTTTGCATAGACAACAATGCCAAGTGTCTACTCTATTGTTCCCTTCATCATAACCTGTGCAGATGGGCAGCGAATGCCTTCCTCATTTCCTGGATGAACCGCCTCCTTTGTGCATTTCCCCCATTCCCACTCATTCCTCGGACACCCCTTAAAGCCTGAGTCAAAAAGGCTTTGCTGATCCTCATTGCTCCACAGTGGCCCAGATAGATTTGGTACCCATATATCCTTGCCATAGCTCAACCTGGCCCCTGGCAGTTACCGCTTCATCCTTTCTTCCTCACACAGCAGGAAGGTTGCCTCCTGCATTCGGACCTACTATCACTAGCTCTAGCAGCTTGGAAACTGACTGGCTAACTATACCTGTTCACCCTCTGCCAGCCGATGTTTAAGCCATTCTCCAGGCATCTCACCGACCTTCTACACAATGTTCCTATCAGCGTAAATGAACTCGGTCCTCTCACTGCTCTACACTTCAAGGTCTTGACCCTGTCTCTCTCTCAGTCATATCCTCACCTTTCTCCTCCAGCTCTCTGATTCTGGACTTCAGACATTGTCCGTTCACTACCATCTCTCTGTCATCACAAAAATCCATCAGTATTAGGATGGGAAACCTGTTTCTATGCACCCACTAATTAGTCGCTTCATGAAAGACTTAATGAACACCAAATTGCCACTGAGACCACCTGCTCCAGTGTGGGATCTTAACATTGTCCTTTCTGAGCTCATGAAGCCCCCCTTCGAACCTCTGGGATCCACTTCTCTGAAACACGTCACTTAGAAGGCCATCTTCCTAGTTGCAATTACACACTCTTGTCCACTACCATCCATATACCCAGTTTCTTCATAACAAGGTATTCTTGCATACCCATCCAAAGTTTCTTCCAAAGATTGTCTCCAGTTTTCATCTTAACCAATCCATTGTGCTTTCTACCTTTTTCCCAGCATCACAACTGGATTCACCTGAGCAAACACTGCACTCTCTGGACTGTCGACGAGCTGTTTTACTATCTACAAGCCACCAAGCAGTTCCATCAGTCTTCACAACCCTTGTCACCTTTAACCAGTGGTTCTCAACCCTTTTTGTACCGTAACCCCTTTTACCACTGGTCAACTTGTGGTGACCCCCAATGATAAAATCAAATGCGTCTCTCTTCCTTTACCGTTAACGCATTGTCACTGTAATCATTTGTTGAATTATTAATATATTATAGGCCTTTGCAATATGTTTTTATTTATAAAATTTACTTATTTAAACCACAGTAATAATCACAATAACAATAATATTTGATTTCAAAATTATGATGATTTTGTAGTCAAATCACTAATATGAAATCAATTTTTTTCTACCTTTGTTGTCTGACCAATTTATTCTCTGATCATGCTGGTCCCGATCTGAAGCTTCTGCTTTCCTGTCTTCTCTTAGCTCTCTTTCTGTGGTCTATGGTCCATCTGACATTTCTTATCTCTTTCGTTTTCTTCACTTCTTTCCATCAGCCTATTTCCAGTCCCAGTAACCCTCCCCAGTATCAGCCCCTTTCAAGTCCTCACTCTCTGTACCTTCCAATGTCAACTTGCATTCCCATGACTGCCACTGGTGTCCATTCCCTTACAGTCCCCCTCCTTCCCCACTGACCAGTCCCTTCTAGTACAAATACCATGGCAGCTCCTCTCAAATCCACTCCCTTCCAGTTCCATTCTCCCATCCCCTCATATCAGCCCATGTGTAGCCTTAGCCCCCAGTTTTCTTCCATAGCCAGCAGCTCTATCCTCCCCTTCACACAATCAGCCCATTTCCAGTCGAAGCCCCCCAATCAGCTCGCTTCCAGTGCTAGCCTCCCCTAATCAGCCCAATACCAGTCCTACCCCCCCCCCATCAGCTTATTACCAGTCCTAGCCTCCCCTAATCAGCTCATTTTCAGTGCTAGTCCCTCCTCAACCCCATTACCAGTGCTAGGCTCCCCTAATCAGCCAGTCCTACCCCCCCATCAGCCCATTTCCAGTCCTAACCTCCCCGATCAGCTCATTTCCAATGCTAGCCCCTCATCAGTCCATTACCAGTCCTACCCCTATCAGCACATTATCAGTCCCAGCCCCCCTTGATCAGTCCATTCCCAGTCCTAGCCTTCTGTAATCAACCCATTACCAGTCCTAGCCCCCATCTGCCCATTATAATCCTAACCCACACTGTCTCTCCCTGTCTGTCCAGTATGTCCTCCTGTCTCTTCCCTTTGTCCATGTCAGCCCCCCCCCTCTCTCCATCCATCTATGTCAGCCCCCCTCCCTCCATGTCAGTCCCCCCTCTGTTCATGCCAGCCCTCCCTCCATCCATCCATGTCAGCCCCCCTCCCTCCATCCATGTCGGGCCCCCCCTGTCCATGTCAGCCCCCCTCTCCATGTCAGCCCCTCCCTCCATCCATCCATCCATCCATATCAGCCCCCCTCCCTCCATCCATCCATATCAGCCCCCCTCCCTCCATGTCAGCCCCTCCCTCCATATCAGCCCCCTCCCTCCCTCCATCCATGTGAACCCCACTCTGTCCATGTCAGCCCCGTTGCAGGTTTCCTGCTCCCCTCTCCCCATATCTGCCTCCTCCTTCTGCAGCTGTGGTTCCCTGTCTCTTACGGAACCGTGGCTATGCCTGTAAAACTATTGCGGAGCCTTTCTGTCTCTACATGGGCTCCGTGCAGCACTGTCCCGCTTCCAAAGGAAGTGGTAAACAACTTCCTTTGGAGGCGGGACAATGCTGCACAGAGCCCGTCGAGAGGCAGGAAGGCTCCGCAATGGTTTTACAGGCATAGCCGCAGTTCCCTAAGAGGCAGGGAGCCACAGCTGCAATAGAAGGGAAGCAGTAAGTTTGCCGCTGCTGAGAAGCGGACTTGGCAGCGGCAGCAACTTGTGCGCTTTTGGGTTTTTTTTAGCGGCGGAGTGAGGCGAACCCCCTAAATCCTGTGGCGACCCCCGCGATGCACAGATTGAGAACTGCTGCCTTTAACCCTAACAACCCAGGGAAGCCTGCATCTAAACAGACAATTTCCTCCTGGATTGCAGACTGTATTTCATTCTGTTACCTTCAGGTGGGCCTCCTGGGCAGGTAGTACCTCACCGCCTCTGAGCCACAGTGGCTGCTGTGGCCAATTTAGCTGCTATTTCTCCTCAGGAGATCTGCAAAACTACTACATGGTCAGCTGTACACACTTTCACGAAGCACTATGGCTTGGATCATTCTTCAGCTACTGACCTTGCCTTTGGCCAGGCTGTCCTACAGAACCTCTTTGCCTAAATCATTCCATCTCCCAGTTTTCAACTGGGCGGCAACCATTCTCAGATCTACAAGTGACCTTCAGCTCTGGCCTCACCATAGAGTGTGCCTGCATCCCCCTGCTTGTATCTGGAGAAAGCATAGTTGCTTACCTGTAATGGGGGTTCTCCATATAAAGCAAGGGTATGTAGCCACACTCACCCGCCCGCCGTCTCTTCAAAAAACCCCCCCCAAAACGAGAATAGGACAAACAAACAAAGGAACGAAAGCAAGAAAGAAGATGTTAAAAAAAAAAAAAAAAAAAAAAAGACCACAAATTCTCAATGCATTCACAACAGCATTCAACCTCCCACTCAAGCAGTAAGCTGTTTAAACAATCAGATTCAGCTTTATCAGTCCTCTCCTGTCATTTGCAGATCCTACTTCTGTGTCTTCTTATGAGTTTCTGAATGCCTTCAGCATTGCGCTTGCTTGCTCTGAGATGAACTGAGGAGACGCTGAGAAGGACATTGAGGCGGGAAGGTTTGCACATGCTCAAGGAAGTCCAAAGGACTTCTCTAAGTTAAGGGAGAGCCGGCACTGGCACTGTTGGTGGACAACACCAGAGAGTGTGGCTGCATACCCCCGCTGTACACAGAGAACCCCTGTTACAGGTAAGCAACTATGCTTTCCCTCCTGACAGCTCTCCTGCCCTGTGGTCCCCCTAGAGTCTATGAGGGAGAGGGGTGGCAGCACAGATATTGGCTCTGCTCCTACTCTCTATCTGGGTGCAGGCCTATGACCCCATGGCTGTACCTGTGCACCTGCACCTGGATGCTTTTGGACAGATGGATGCACAGATGAACCCTCAACAATAAGTGCAAAATGTGACTAAGAATGGGGCTGAATTAGCACATGTTTGGCACTACTACTTACAAGTTTCAAACTCAACAAGTTTACAGCCTAATTGCTCAGCTAGTTCTGATTAAAGCAGGAGGGAAATGTGGTATGTACCCTCTGAGATGGATTTTTTTTGTTAAAGATGATTGAATTATGAATGAATGGACAAGAGCAAGGCTTGAAGCCTTGATTATTTGTGCTACTGCTCACAATATTCAAACTTGTGCTGATTCAAAGCACTTCAGTTTCCTCTGCCTAAAATAGGTCACAGATCTTGTGGTGAAGAATGCAAAGGACATTAAGAAACCTACAGAGAGCAAGCAGAGCAGATGTGTGGTTGCTGCTAGCTGCTATTTTTATCCTGTTCTTCTTTAGTTTATAAGTGATCCCTAAACAATTCTGCAAAGTAAAATACAGGTTTTACATTATGCAGGCAGTTCTAACCAATTACTGCTACTACTACTACTACTAATCATTTGTATAGCGCTACAAAGTGTATGCAGTGTTGTACATATAAATGTAAGACACAGTCCCTGCTCATCAGAGCTTACAATTGAATTAAGACAAAACACATAGCGAGGTAGGTAAGATACACATAAGTAGTGGACAAGAGAATGAGGAGCATCAGGATCCAAAAGCGGCTTCAAAGAGGCGGGTCTTTAGCCTGGATTTGATTAGGGCTAGAGAAGGAGCCCGACGCACCGACTCAGGTAGTTTGTTCCAGGCATATAGAGCAGCAAACTGGAATGAACAAAGTCTGGAGCTGGCAGTGGCAGAGAAGGGCACAGATAAAAGGGACCTGCCAGAGGAGCGGAGTTCCCGAGGAGGGGTGTAAAGTGAGATAAGAGAGGAAAGGTAGTGAGGAGCCAAAGAATGAGGGCCATGGAAGCACGGTGACGCATTCAGTACAGCTCCTAGATAAAGGTACCTGATTCCCTCCAGCAGGGGCTATAACAGCTGCTTCTGTAACATCCCCATCCGCCCTGGGGAGAGCAGAGTCCTAGTTGCAAAATGAACCCAGGCACATTTTGCACTTATTGTTGGGGTCCATCTGTGTATCCATCTGTCCATAAGCATTACAGCCATGGGTTCATAGGCCTGCACCCAAATGGAGAGTAGGCGGAGAGCCAATATCTGTGCTGCCACCACCCTCCCTCATAGACTCTAGTAATTCATGGAGAAACGTAATGGTCAGAGCTCTGGTAGCCATACTGACCCTGGTGAAAACTGAATTCTTTATAAGTTGTGATAACGTAAGAATTATGCAAATGATAATGAGAGACACGGGCCTTCAGCATCACAGAGGTCCCTTCCTATTATCTCTTCTTTCGAAATACTGGGCAGGATACAAGAGAGCATCGCTCTCATTTAAGTTGATAGGACAACTTAATTCATCTTCCAGTTTAGATCTCAGTAGTATGGAACGTCTGGTCCTTATTCTGGCACAAATTGTGAACACTTCCCTAGAGAGTGGCATTATGCTGACTTTGTTGAAGCAGTCCCTTGTTGAACCACTTTCAAAAAAGACTCAAAAGGCCTGTCTCATACCTGCCCTCTCTTGGAAAGTTAAGAAAGAAAATGGTGTTTTATCGTCTTTCGGATTACATTGAAGAGACTGCAGTAATCCATTCTGTGCAGTCTGGTTTCAGGAAGGGACATGGAACAGAGACTGTTCTTGCCCCATTGATGACTGATCATCATATGTGTGTCGATAGAGGTAATGACATCCTGACAATATTTTTGGATCTCTCAGTGGCCTTTGATATTGTTGATCCTAACTTATCTCGTCTGGTATCCAGATCATTCATCCACTTGGCTTCAGACATACTTGATAGGTAGATCATTTTGTGACATGTTTAATAAAGTGTGCTAAGGTTTTGCACCTTAATGCATGTTGGGAGGAAAAAATTAGTGCAGGAAGGGAAACGGGCCTGGGGTGTCAGAGGCATGCCCAGCATGTTCCTCACCAGCTACCACACTGAGAAGTACCTCACTGTGCCAAGAGCAGAGTAGCAATTAATGCAAGTGCACTTAACACCATCCATTGAAGTGGCATTAAGCACACTCATGCTACCGCAGCATTGACATTTAGCATGCATTACTAACCCCTGCGCTAACCACAGTGTGAAGTCAGTGCTCATCTCTGCCCCTAACCTGCCCATTTCGCACCCCATCGTGTGTTGAGCAGTTACTTTGGGATTTTTTCCCGCTCTGGCTGTCTTAGCGGTGATAGCAGTTATCGTGATCACACGCTAAAGTGCACATTAGCCGTTAGCACACTTTAATAAGCATGCCCTTTGCCGCCTTTTCATTCTTCAACAAAACATTGTCTGTCCCCACTGGTAAGTCTTTCTCATTGACCCGACGGGAGACTCTCTTCTGGAAGTTTCTATTACTCTTAACAGAGAAGCCCATTTGTAGAGATTCAGCTCAGCTAATTCAAAGTTCATCACAGCAGATAGTTCTTTTAAATTCACTAAAAATACATGATATTTTATTTAAAATGTCTTTGAGGTTGCATTCTCTGTATGGTGTTTATATCTAGGCTATTATGGTTTCCTTCCTTCAACTAAGAGACTTAAATGTACAGTACTAGCTCTACATAGTTTCTCTCCGTAGCTCTACATAGTTTCTCTCCGTAGCTCTACATAGTTTCTCTCCGTAGCCCTACATAGTTTCTCTCCGTAGCTCTACATAGTTTCTCTCCGTAGCTCTACATAGTTTCTCTCCGTAGCTCTACATAGTTTCTCTTTCTCTCTTTTTCCCTTTTGTCAACGCTCTGTATGTTTGCTTATGCTTATGTTATTAAAACTTTCTATACTGCCCTACACTGGATAGCATCAGAGTCCTGCACAACAACTAAAATTACAAAAATAGAAAGGAAGGATAATAGGAAAGGTACAAGTAGGATGTGTTTACAAACAAAAAAAAGAGAGAACGGCTTCCTGAACAGAGATTTCTGAGGGAGGATTATTAGTTCACCAGGTGTATTACCATTTTTCCTAAGGTAAGACGAATGAGTAAATGTGTTCCTTTATTTTATTTAATTTATTTACACATAAATACTTGATATCAAGCTTATGTTCAATAAAGAACCTAAAGCGGATTACAATAAATTATAGAACCTTGTATACACATATAATACTTACAATAAACGTAAACTCCAGATAACATGAGGTTACTGCACTTTGCAGAATGACTGACAGGAAATTTCCTTTCCAGCTTTCCCTGGGAAATAGTTTCATAGACTCCAGGTACAGACTTGCACACATTTTGTTGCAACTCTGAATGGAATGGTTTCTGTAAGAGGCCGGTCCAGTGCAAAGATGGATATAAGCCTGGATCAATTATCTGTATTCATTAGATTGGACCCCTACTACTAAAGAGGAGATAATGTACCGTTAACTTCATTTTATTATTTAACAGTTTTTTATATACCGCCTTTCAGATTCTCAAGGCGATTTACAGTGAACATAACTTTGCATACATGGAACTTACCTTGAACTATTTACAATGTCAGATATTAAGTGCTTACAGATAACATTTTAATTATTTATATGGGAGGTTGAGCTCTTACATTTATGCTAGTGTTGTCTGTACATATTACATCTTATGAACTCCGGAAGGAGGCTCTCTTTGGAACAGCGCACGTGTGCATTAGTGGTGAATATGAGAGGTTGAGAGAATCTCCAGCACACCCCTGCATAGAAGTAAGGTTCATTCAAAAATGGCGACATTACCGCCTGGTTTAAAAATGAGAGAGGACCCATCTGGAATGTACTGAGAACTTGCAATAATAAACATTTTGCTGACTCAGAGCTCTGTCAGAGCTGGTGCTAGGATTTCTGGCTCCCCCCCTGCAGCCTATAAATTGGTGCCCTCCTCCCTCATTAGCCGATGACCTCTGACTGCACCCACAATGCTGTTTTTGATATTTTTGTTCACTATTTTTTTAGCATTTTTTCAATATTTGCAGTTTGTGTTTTGCATTTTTATTTTTCTGCATTTTGATGTCCTTCAAACATTGGCGAACCCCTGTCATGTTTGCTTTGCTTACTGTGTTGCAGCGGCTCTGGACTCTGTCCTATCAAGGCTAAAAGAAATTGTTTATGTTAATCCAGTTGCAGATATAAGCTGTTGTTGTTAAATGCCGTTGAGTCGGAGTCAACTCATGGCGACCCTCTGGATAGCTATCCTAAATTGTGTTCAGTCTTGAGTCAGGCGACTCATTGTTGACAGGCTGGTACCCGTAGCTGCTGTTATTGTTTCGATCCATCTCATTGCTGGCCTTCCTCTTTTGCGTTGCCCTTCTATCTTGACATGATGTCTTTCTCTAATGATCTCTCTCTTCGCATGATGTGTCCAAAGTATGAAAGTCAGTCTTGTCATCTGAGCTTCTAAAGAAAGCTTAGGTTTGATCTCCTCTAGCACCGACTGGTTTGTTCTTCAGGCAGTCCATGGTATATAAAGTATTCGCCGTCAGCACCATTATTTATTTATTTACATTTTCTTATATACTGCGCTATTTTCCATCAGTGCGGTTTACATGGAACATTTTACATACACATATTAATTCAAAGGCATCAGTTTTCTTCCTGTCTATCTTTTTCACTGTCCAAATATAAGCTAAGCATTTATTAACCTCCATAAAACCAGGACAGTTTGGGGGACAATAAATTTGTACTGCAGACTCTGAGAATGCAGACTCTCTGAGAACTTGCTTTCCTTTCACAAGATACGTAAACCCTTGCAATTTAAAGCAGCCTAAGAACGGCTGCATTTGAGTCACACTGTATATGGCATTTGTTTTATGTATTATTTTTATTATGGGGCATTTGCTATAAACTGCCTCATAGCCTTGATAGGGGCAGGTGGTCTTTATAAACTGAATGAATGAATCAATATCCTGGCTTAGCAGTACCCAGGGCTTGTACATTGAATACAAGTTCTCCACAGTAAAACATGTTAACTTATTGAAAATAACTTCTTAAAACTTGTGCCTTTGTCAGTGTGGCAGTTATGGATTTTCCTATTCCAATTTCTTTGCCTCAAACAATATCATATACAAATACCTGGGATCATTCTAAGTACAGTATTTCTCGACCATTAGGTTGAAGGCAAGTTAAGAATTTTGGGGGGACTTTCGATGGTTCCTTGGCATTAGAGCCACAAATCACATCTGCTGTGCATTCGGTCATAAAAAGATAACCAAAAATAAGAACATCAGCACTGCTGCACTGTAAAGCTGGTGACGTCAAGACCATGTGATAGTTGGGATGCGGTATACGTCCCCTTTGTCTGTCTGTTTGCCGTGGGTGTCTTTAAATTCAGTTGAGTTTGTTGAACTCCAAATTGGTTCAGTAGATATTCTTCATTGCACTGCCATGACTCTCCTGAAGCAGCCATTGGATTTATAACAGCAAAACTTGAGTTGAGATTAGTGGTCTAGCAGTGGAATTCTTCTGAGGATAGCTGGGGTTTAAAGAGCATCCATGACTGAGCTAAGTTTATATATTTTTTTAAAGTTTTTATATACATTTAAAACATTTGAATTGATTGAATGTCATTGTGGTGGGCTGATGAAAGATACATGTGGGGGACTTTTAACCCAAGCCCTAGTTCCTGTGGGCAGGGTTTCCCCACGCTGAGGCCCCTCCCCAATACTATATTGTATTTTATCAACCTCTCTATTTGGGATATTTTTGAACATATTTTGAGGTGTTCTTGATGTTCTACTTATTTTTGGTTATCTTTTCAAGGAGATTAAACATCTGTTGGGTGTGTTCATTCAGTCATGGCATCATTACATATGTCATATTTCCATTGATGGCATTCAATTTCAAGTCAAATCTGAAGTACATTACCTAGATGCCAATCTAGATAGACACTTAACTCTCTCATCACACATAAGTAGCACTGTGAAAAACATCTATTACAAGCTCAAGATCATAAAGCATCTTAAGTCATTCCTTGAACCACCTGATTTAATCTTCCTGCACTTCGACTACTGCAACCCTTTGCTTCAAGACCTCCCCAAATATACAATCCAACCCCTCCAGCTAGCAATGTACATAACTGCTTACCTCCTCTTTAATGCCACAAGATCAGAGCACATTACACCACTGCTCAAACTATTACATTGGCTACCTATGCATCAACGAATCAAATTCAGAGTTCTACTTACAACCTTTAAAATCTTACATGAATTATCTGTCATCCACCTGCAATCCCTTAGCCAGAAAACAGCTGACAATAGAACCCGAAGATCGAATTTCCTTAACACTTTACTTATACCATCACTGTTGTGACAGAGACGCCTGTCTTGAACCCAGGAGAATAGAAAAGGACATGGAATTGGACTTAGGGGAGAGCCCAGTTGTGTATTTCAAGGGTAACCTGAATCCTGCGTATACCGATACCCACAAAATCCCTGCCTGGCCTGGATCTCAAGCCCTGTGAAGGGAGAGAAAGAAGAGAGAGAGAAAGCCCAGGGTGCCACACCCAGACTCATATGAGGTCCCTGCAGGCATGAGAAGAGATTATTATCACCTGGGAAGGGCCAGAAGGGAGGAGGAGGGGCTGGAACCCTGGAGATGGAAATATAAACCCCTGCTAAGGCAAAGAGAGGGGAGGCTGGAGAAACAAGGGGAGCTGGAGAAACAAGAGGCTCAGGAGAGCCAAGAGAAGCTGGAGACGCAGCGGAGCCATAGAGGAGAGCCCTGGGAGGAGCTGAACCATAGGGAACACAGCCGAGGATATGGGCCGAAGGCTGAAGGTACTGACCGGCTGTCTCAGGTAGAACTGGGAACAGGAGTGACTCTAAGACCCAAGGGGAAGCTGTTTACTGAGCACTGCTTTGAGAACTCAGAACGGGACACTGCTCCAACAATTGAAGATATGTAAGTCGATAATGCTGAGGATGACTTGAGGGCTATGGATATTCCTATGGACTGTACTTTATGCCAAGCCAAGTGCGTTGAACCGTTGTGCTGAGGGCTAACACTTTCTGAGAAGGTCTCCTAAAGCTGGAAATAACAAGACCCAGAGAACTGACAGAAGGCCGGGGATACCTTTGCTAGCACCCAGAGGTTTGTGACACAGCCAGGAAAACTTGCAGGGAAGCTAAAAAGCTTGGTGAATATTTGCTGCCCGTGTCTCCCCTATTTTGGTTTAAACTTAATCTGGGAAGGGAGTTAAGAAGAAGCTTTTGTTCCAGTGGGACTAAGTTTTATTGTTGCTATTAATTGTTTTACAAGGCAAGGCTAAAAAGAGGCATTTTTACCCTTGCTAAAGAAGTGCTGTTTTCCAGGGCTGAGAAACGTTTGAAGCAACTGTGTGTGTTTGAAGCTTGTGAAGCAGTTATGCTGTTCTAGTGCTGTATTACCAATAATCCTGGATAAAGAAGGAGTCCTGTGTACAGGGTACTTGAACTTTTGCGTAAGAAATACAATTCTGTCACTTTGCCTAATCTCCGGACCATGACTACAACTTCTTCTTGAAGCCATTTTTGAAGGCAAACTACATATCCCAAGATACTCCCGGGGAAAGTTAGTTTGCCCAAGCCAATCGAGAGAAGTTCCTCTGATACCACGCCCCTCTAGGCTAGAGGCGGGTGGTGAGGGTGTGACACTGTATACTAAGGTTTCCCCTTACAACCTCAAATAGAGTCTTCTCATTCTTTGCTCCAGCTCTTTGGAACATGCTTCCAGATGAACTTCGCGTGCATTAATGACTTACTGGACTTTAAAAAGAAGCTAAAGACACACCTATTTTTTGAGCATTTTTCAAATCTTGATACATAACTACCACTCCTCAACCTCTTTACCTATTAATTCATGTAATACTTTTGCTCCAATGTTTTCCTTTTTCTTTCTGACTTTATTTTCTATGTAAAGCTGGCATCGTTGTTCATTGTAAACCGCATAGACTATTAGATATGCGGTATATAAGACTAACTAAATAAATATGTCGAGAAGACCAAGGGCTCCTTTTACTAAAGCCTGCTAAAATTTTGCATTTAACATGCGAAACTAACAAATGTTAAGTGCAAAGTCTCTATGTTAGCCATCGTGGGGCATGGCCAACATGTTCCCGGTGGTTAAGGCTGGGTTGTGAACGCCAACATGTGCTCCAGTAAGGCGGGTTCACCTAATGACTCTCATAGATGTGTCATTAGATGAACTTATATTAAGAGTCACATTGTTGCTGAGCGTGTGGCAACTACCCTGGTGCTAGCGGTAATGTGCTCTCCATGCCCACACGCCACCCATTCCCCGACCATCCCGCGATGGCCCATTACCGTACATTTTAACAAGCATTGGCTGGCATGCCCACAAGTTAATGTGGGCATGCCATTAAAAAATTTAAAAAACAGGAGGCATTCATCATTACCTTCATTGCTTTGTTGGAACACTCTGATTGGACCCGGTGATCCCGCTGGCCCTGCTCCGATTGGGGCAGTGCTGTGAAAGGGGCTTTAAAACATCTTGCCTTCACCACGGGACGCTGAGGCGTTCATCATTACCTTCATTGCTTTGTTGGAACACTCTGATTGCACCCGGTGATCCCGCTGACCCTGCTCTGATTGGGGCAGTTCTCTGAAAGGGGCTTTAAAACATCTTGCCTCCACCGCGGGACGCGGTAGCGGGCGCGTACCCATGGGCGTGTGCCCAAAGGGGCATGACCAAAGGGACAGGTCTTGCCCCTTTGGCGCCCCTTCGGCGCACTTGGGCGTTTGGAGAGATATTCGATGGGAAAACAGAAGAAGCAAATTCCCCCGGCTGTTCAAACTAGAGCTGGTAAAATTGTAGGTCCAATGGATGCTCATCTTCAAGTTAGGGGAATGTCAGCTTCAACTCAGCCGGTTGAGATCGGTTTGGAGGACATTTCTTCAGTGAGTACTGCTTCTTCTAGTATCTCTCCGCTTGGAAAAAGTCAGTTCCGATTTGTCACGAGACTGATGTGTTGCCTGGTTCCCCTTCCCCACTAGGAGATGTGGGGCAAAGAGAACCTAGGCTTGTTTTGCTCCCTTCTTCTTTTCTATGTATTGAATCTACCTCTGTGGCTTTGCCTCCTCCTCTTCCTTCTGCAATAGTATTTTCCCCAGTTGGTGAGATAAAAGTTCCTTCTACAGATGTGTCTCTAAAGGATATCTGGGCAGTGCTTTCTCATATGGAATCGGCTCTGGGGTCTTCTCTCCAGAGAGTGTCTGATTTTTCTAGAGAAACTGTGGTTAAGCTATCAGATCAGGAATCTAGGTTGATGTCAGCGGAGAGAATAATTGAGTTGCAGCAGACACAAATTCAGGCACAGCAAGGTGTGTTGACTACACTTACTCAAGATGTTTCCTTTCTGCATTGTCAAGATGAGATATTAGAGAACTCCGTGCGCTCTAGAAATCTGCACCTGCTGAACTTTCCCCAGACACATTTTCTCACCCCTGTGATTCTTTTTCAAAAGTACTTAAAAGATATATTATTGTTTACTGATCCTAATTCAGTTGCCTTATCATAAATTTATTATCTTCCCTTGGGGCATTTGGTTAAAGACGTAGAGGAGGAAGGAGGGATACAATTTGATCAACTGGCTTCTTCTACATTGGATGTTTCTGAGTTTTTGGAATCATCCAATGATGAAATTTCTACACGCGCAACTTTATTAATTACCTTGGTATCTGAGTCGGATAAGGAAAAAATTTTCGTGCTTACTTTAAAAAAAGTCTGAGAAATTCTGTGGCCAGTTTATTCAAAATTTTCCAGATGTCTCCAGAGCCACACAAAAGCGGCGTAAGGCCTTTTTGGAGGTTCGTCAACGTGTGCTGGCTCTTGGAGCTCTGTTTTATTTAAAATTTCCTTGTAAATGCACATAATTTTTCAGGGTAAAAAATATGTTTTTGTTGAGGTTGAACAATTGTTGGAATTTTTGAAGGGTAAGGACTAGATTGTTTAACTGTATATCAGTCTTTTGACTATTAGTGGAATTTATCACGGGTCACAATTGGGTTTGTTGTTTTGTTTGTGTTTAATTTGGCGCCTCCTTGATGTGGACTACTGTTTAATAACTGTGGTGTTATACTTTTTATACAATGTACTTTTTTTTTCCTTGTCATTTTGGAATGTAATTGAAAAATAATAATAATAAAAAAAATTTAAAAAAACAGAGGAGAGCTTTCTGGTTAAATTTAGAACCCAGCAGAGAGTTTCCATTTTAAATTTAATACTCAGTAAGGGCCTAGTTTAAATTTAAAACACAGAGGAGAGCTTTCAGGTTAGATTTAAAACCCAAGACTCCCTCTATCCAAGCAAGAGCTGTGGGACTTCCCCTGGAGATTGATCACAGATTACCTTAGAAGCAAAGGACAGGGTATTGTGTAGCAGCCAGCTTTTAATAAGCCTTTTTTTCCCTCCCTCCCCAACACCCACCCCTGAGATAATCGTAGCTTTATAGGTGCTTAAACCTCCTGAAAGGAGGTACCATATTCACTCAACAGCATACATTAAAGACCTGAGATTAATTAAATTTCAGGTGAACAACATACATTAAACATATTAGGTATAGTTTTATTAGTATAAATATCCCCAGCAAACCTTAGTAAGTAAAGAACTTAAATATCTAAACACAACCTTAAAACAAAGATGCAGACATCAGTCCAGCAGCGAGATGGGGGCTTTCCAGTCTTTTGCACTGAGTGTCATGTATGATTTTCTCCCAGTTGGTGAGGGGTCTTACGTGTGCACAAGGTGCAAGGAGCATTTTGCTCTCAGGGAACGAGTTCGATCTCTGGAGGCAAGAGTAGCAGACTTGGAAGACATAAGAAAGACAGAGAGAGAGGTACATTGACGAGACCTACAGGGATATAGTCCTGAAGTCCCACCTCCAGTCTGGCAGCATCCCTGTTGCCATGGAGGAGAGAGGTCACGTGACAGGAGAGCATCCCCCTGGTGTGGCAGGAAGTGATCCTATAGCTAGGACCTGTCCTCCAGGTGATGTAAAACCCTCTCGCACCGAGGAAGTTTCTCCAGGGCCATGTGCCCATGAGGGAAGGGTTAGGACAGCCGTTAGAGTTGGTGATTCGATCATTAGGCATGTAGATAGCTGGGTGGCTGGTGGATGTGAGGGTTGCCTGGTAACATGCCTGCCTGGTAGTGGACCTCACGCGCCACCTAGACAAGATCTTAGATAGTGCTGGGGAGGAGTCTGCTGTCTTGGTACATGTCGGTACCAATGACATAGGAAAATGTGGTAGGGAGGTTCTGGAGGCTAAATTTAGGCTTTTACGTAGGAAGTTGAAATCCAGAACTTCCAGGGTAGCATTCTCCGAAATGCTTCCCGTTCCATGTGCAGGACCCAAAAGGCAGGCAGAGCTCCGGAGTTTCAATGTGTGGATGAGACAATAGTGCGAGGATGAGAGTTTTGGATTTGTTAGGAACTGGGGAACATTCTGGGGAAAGGATGGGGCTCTTCCGAAGGGACGGGCTTCACCTTAACCGGGATGGAACCAGGCTGCTGGCATTAACCTTTAAAAAGGAGAGAGAGCAGCTTTTAAACTAGATAATAGGGGAGAGCTGACAGTCGCCCAAGAGCACATGGTTCGGAACAATGTATCCTTGAAGGATACTACCAAAAAAATGCAGCAAAGAGGTTCCAATAAAGACAGAGGTAGCCCAAATGCCCTTGAGTACAGATCAGACAGAGCTTAAAGATTCCAAATTACCCCTGCCTACCGATACAGTACAGTCTAAAATGCTTGTATGCAAATGCTAGATGTCTAAAAAATAAGATGGGAGAGTTAGAATAGATAGCACTAAATGAGAAGTTAGAAATTATTGGTATCTCAGAGACATGGTGGAAGGAGGACAACAAGTGGGTCACTGTGATACCTGGTAAAACTATATCATAATGATAGAGCTGATCAAATTGGTGGAGGGGTTGCGCTTTGTTAGAGAGGGCATTGAGTCACAAAGGATTAAAGTTCTTCAGGAATCAAAATTCGCTGTAGAATATCTATGGATTGAAATTCCATGTAAAAAGGGGAAGGCGTTGGCAATGGGGGTGTACTATCGACCACCTAGCCTAAATGAACAAATGGATGACGAAATGCTCAAAGAAATCAGGGAAGTTAACAAAAGTAATAATGGGTGATTTCAATTACCCCGGTATTGACTGGGTCAATGTCACGACAGGACATGCTAGGGAGATAAAATTTCTAGATGAAATAAATGACTGCTTCTTGGAACAGCTGGTTCATGAACCGACCAGAGGGGAAGCCATTTTGGACTTAGTCCTTAGTAGAACACCAGATCTGGTGCAAGAGATAAGGGTGTTGGGGCCACTTGGCAATAGTGATCATAGCATGATCACGTTTGATTTAATTAATGGAGGAGGGATGGTAAGTAAATCCACTTAACTTTTAACTTTCGAAAGGGAGACTATGATAAAATGAGGAAACTAGTTAAGAAAAAACTAAAAGGAGCAGTTGCAAAGGTTAAAGACTTACATCAAGCTTGGGTGTTGTTGAAAAATACTATCTTGGAAGCCAAGACCAGCTGTATTCCACGCTTTAAGAAAAGTGGAAGGAAGTCCAAAAAACTGCCAGCATGGTTTAAAGGTGAAGTCAGAGAGGCTGTTGTTGCCAAAAAAGCATCTTTCAGGAAATGGAAAAAAGAACCAAATGACGAAAACTGGAAACAGCACAAGCACTGGCAAGTTAAATGCAAGGCATTGATAAGGAAGTCAATGAGAGAATTTGAGAAGAAACTTGCTGTGGAAGCAAAAATGTATAATAAAGATTTTTTCAAGTACATTCGTAGCAAAAAGCCCGTGAGAGAGTCAGTTGGACCATTAGATGATAGAGGGGTAAAAGGGGCAGTAAGAGGCGACAAGGCGATAGCGGAGAGACTGAATGAATTCTTTGCTTCAGTCTTTACTGAGGAAGATGTAGGGATGTTACCCATGACTGAAGTGGTATTTAAAGGTGATGCTGCAGAAGAATTGAAAGAAATATCGCTACACCGGGAAGATGTATTATAACTATTTGATAAACTGAAGAGTAGCAAATCACCTGGACCGGATGGTATACATCCAAGGGTGTTGAAAGAACTGAAATATGAGATTGCATACCTGCTATTAGTAACCTGTGAACTATCATTAAAACCATCTGTAATACCTGAAGACTGGAGGATCACCAATGTAATGCCAATTTTTAAAAAGGGTTCCAGGGGTGATCTGGGAAACTACAGACTGGTGAGTCTGATGTCAGTACCGGGAAAAATGGTAGAAACCATCATAAAGAACAAAATTAGTGAACATGTAGATAGTCATGGTCTAATGGGAGACAACCAACATGGCTTTAGACAAGGTAGATCTTGTCTTACTAATCTGTTATGTTTTTTGAAGGTGTGAATAAACAGGTAGACAAAGGTGAGTCGGCCGATATAGTGTATCTGGACTTTCAGAAAGCCTTTGACAAGGTCCCTCATCAGAGACTTTTGGCAAAACTAAAAAGTCATTGGAAAGGAGGTGATATACTATTGTGGGTCAGGCATCGCATTATGGTCTAGGCAGAGAGGGAAGGAAAGTTGCAGCTGCACATGTGACACAACTTGAGTAAGAATCTTGTACATTTCCCTGATCCCTCAAACTCATGAAGACTTCTTGGGTCACTCAGGCACGCTCTCTGGGGAGAAAAGAGGGACTTACACTGAAGGAAATTGGAAGCAAAATGCTTGTTCAGTGGAATATCCCCCTCCCTGAAGAAAATGATCAGTCATCCCTTTTCTAATCATATTCCAGACTACCACTTAAGAGCTAGTCTTTGGTTCTCAACTGAATAAATGTTGTCTTCATTCTCTTCCGTGTGCTTCTTACTGCTGCTACAAGGATTGCGCTACTGATTTTGTTGAGTAGGAGGCAAGTGGGCAGGGCCGACCCACACACTAGGCAAGACTCGGCATTCGCCTAGGGTAGCATCAAAATGCAGCAGAAGTCAAATCAAAACACTAGGACCTCACAACCACACAAGAACCAGCAACATGCTTTTCCCTGCAAAGTTTAATATTTAAAAAGTACAATGTCCAGTTATGCACTTTTTTAGAATCATTGTGGGACGGGTGATGCTTTTGTTGATCAAGTTTGTTGAGGTTATCAAAATCTTGGAGGAGACATAAAGCTGAAGATTCATCTATTATTATTATTAAGCATTTATAAAGCGCTGCAAACATACGAAGCACTGTACACACCAATAAGAGAGATAGTCCCCGCTCATTAGAGCTCACAATCTAGTCAAGACAAAAAATTACATAATACAAATTACAGATCAACAGGACAAAGTATATATCTAATGTTAGAGTGAGCAAACACAGCATATATAAAATAGTCATATCACAACACAAGAGTCAAGAATGAAAAGCAATAGTGAAGAGGTGGGATTTCAACCTGGACTTGAAGAGGGCCAAGGAGGACGCCTGGCGCACAGAGACAGGAAGGCTGTTCCAGGCGAAGGGTGCAGCAAGGTAAAAGGAGCGAAGTCTAGAATTAGCAATACGAGTGAAAGGCATAGATAAACGAAGACTATTAGAAGAGCGAAGTAACCGAGAGGGAGTGTAAAGAGAGATAAGAGACGAAAGGTACTGGGGGGCAGAAGAGTGAATACATTTATAGGTCAGTAGGAGAAGCTTGAATTGGATACGGAAATGGATGGGGAGCCAATGAAGTGACATGAGGAGAGGAGTGATGTGGGAAAAACGAGACTGGCAGAAAATCAGACGAGCAGCAGAATGTTGAATAGACTGAAGGGGAAAGAGGTGGTTTGTGGGAGGCCGGCAAGGAGAAGGTTACAGTAATCAAGGCAGGATGTGATTAAGGAGTGGACAATCATCTAGGGACCTAATACCCTTGACACCAGCCCTGAGGGTGGGCAGCAGTCAATTGCAGCCATTCATTTCTTTCTCTTATGTTTTCCTTGCTCTGGCCTTGATCTTTTTCTTTAGCCAGACTGTTACCATCACAGAATGCAGTCCCTCTTGGAATTAGAGACTTTTTTTTGTTCCTGACACATCACATTGCAAGTTGAAAATAGACGGCTCTCTTCTTCTCAAACTTGGTTAGTATGAATATTCCTCAAACCATAATCACCATACTGTGGCAAGCACACACAGACCTCGATTAAGACATAGGCAAATTTTGCATGTGCCAGGGCCCAAATATTTAGGGGGACCCTGTTGGATGTGGTCAGGACTCAAGAGGTTTTTTCAGCATTCTACAGCTTTTTACATTCATGCCTTAAAGCTAGAACGATGGCTGAAGTGTTTGGATATTTTCACAGTTTAAAACTTTTAAATGCCAGGAGGCGGAACTACCCATCGGTCCATCCTGTCTGATAAGTTAATGACGCAATTTAATAACTCGGTCCAGTCAAGTAAAATGGCATTAAAATGGCCAATCACAACAAAATCAAAGGGGGCAGGGAACCTGTCTGGTCAGACAAACTGTCTGATCACCTGCTGTTTTATCTACTGGGAATGCCATCTACTGGAGCATGGGTCATGCCCGCCATGGCACACTGAGCTAGGCAGGACCCTTGCCCACTGTCCTTCTGGACAGCCTCATATGGCACTGATGTCAGGCTGGTCTGTTATCTTCAAAGGAACTTGCCACCTCCCTCCCCCCTTTGCCGCCAGCTAAGGTGTCCTGTGCTTCAGTTCGGATTAATTGTAATTTAATCACATGATTAAATTGCTCCTATCTATACAATTTTTGCCTGACTACTCAGACAGGATTGGTGGGTTGGGTCGTGATTGGATCCAAAGAGGCTGATTTGCCCTATGCTCACGGCTTATATCCTGCTGCAGTCAAGTCACAGCACCACAAGAAAAATCATGATGTTCTGGCCCAGCGGTGGGAAAATTCTCTTCTTTGTCATCTGGGATCTGCAGCTGCATTAATTCCTGTGTGTTTCACACAGGGCTCACCTACTATCAATGATGGCAGCAGGCAGAACTACCTATTGGTCCACCCTGCCCAATAAGTAAATGATGCCAAGTAATAATTCAATCCAGTCAAGTCAAATATACAATGCAACACCTGCTGTCAGTCACCAACAACTAGCTGTGCACTACAAACAACTATACCCCGGCCCAGACCTCACCAACTCCATAACCATCACAATTCTTCCTAATATAACCTGCTGGCCACCTTTCATACAATCAACAATGAGGAGATCAAGAGAATTCTAATGATACTCAACCACTGTATAAGTCACTGGTAAGGCCTCACTTGGAATACTATGTTCAGTTTTGGAGACCATATCTCACAAAGGATGTAAACAACTGGAAACTGTTTAGAGGAAGGTGACCAAAATGATTTGGAGCCTGTGTCAGAAGACTTATGAGAAGAGACTTGAAGACCTAAATATGTACACTCTGGAGAAGAGGAGGGACAGGGGAGATATGATTCAGACCTTTAAATACTTAAAAAGTATTAATGAAAGAACAAACCTCTTCCAAAGATAGGGAAACTGTAAAACTAGAGAGCATAACATGAAGCTGCAAGGGGGTAAATTGAAAGGCAATGTCAGGAAATACTGTTTCACTGAAAGGGTGGTGGATGCTTGGAATACCCTCCCGATGGAAGTGGTGGGGGCAGATACAGTGAAAGAATTCAAAATGGCATGGGACAGACACAGTGGATCCCTTTACAGCAACAGGATAAAATCAAAATAAACTTAACTATCTAATTTCTCAACAAACAGGGGTGTCCTACATGGAGCGGTGAGTTTACCCCTAAACCAAGACATGGGGAGGGGTGACCTGCACGGAGCAGCAGGTGCACCTACTCTTGCCATCTTACTGGGCAGACTAGATGGACCATACTGGTCTTTTTCTGCTATCATTTACTATGTTACATCCACCTCACCACTTGACCAATGCCCAGCTACCTGGATCATAGCCACAAAGATCAAATTCAGCTCAATACACACTAAAATAACAAATGAAACAATATAACAAGGAATAATGCCAAACAGTCTAAAGCTATACTCTATCCGCCCCACCTTAAAGAAACCTACCCTCGACCCTACAGACTCCGCAGCATACAGACCCATTGCCAGCCTCCCCTTCCTGGCCAAAATCATCAAGAAAACTGTACAACTCCAACTTCAAGACCACATTGATGAAAACTGCTTACTTGATCCACAACAACATGGTTTCTGCCTGCTGCATGGAGTAGAAACCCTGATGACCATACTAATCAACTCATTGACCCAAGAAATACAAGACCACTCACAAGCTTGCCTTCTGATATCTCTGCACCATTCGATACAGTTGACCAAGGCACACTCCTACAACGACTACAAGCATATGGAATCCAAGATACCATTTTCAAATGATTTCAATCATACCTCACTGACAGAAGACAACAGATAAAAATGGGTACAAAGCAGCTCCAAACAATATCAATAAACAAAAGGTGTACCCCAAGGTTCCACACTATCTGCACTCC
The DNA here is from genome assembly GCA_033557465.1 of Ichthyophis bannanicus. NCBI lineage: Eukaryota > Metazoa > Chordata > Amphibia > Gymnophiona > Ichthyophiidae > Ichthyophis > Ichthyophis bannanicus. The sequence continues at coordinate 945,751,560 of CM066034.1, forward strand.
TCTTCAACTTATATCTCAACCCCTCTGCTCAATCATCAAAAGACACAACATCCACTTCGATTTATAGTCCAGTGACATTATGCTATATTGCCCAATCCACACAAAATAACCAACATACTCATGAATTCAGGAATGCTTCACCAACGTCTCCAATTGGCTTCTGCAAACAACTTATCAATCAACTGCAAAAAGACTGAAGCTCTGTTCATTATAAGGGACTCCTCATTCAACCCTTCAAACACAATAATGCTAAACAATATTCAGATAAATGTGCAACAAGAGCTGAAATACCTTGAGGTTACTCTCAACCAACACCTTTCCTTCAAAGCTCAAGTAATGAAGTCAACCGAAACAATCTACTTCAAAACAAAGACCCTACAATGACTCCGTCCCCTCTTCGAACCAGCAGACTTCCGATCAGCACTTCAAGTTCTCACTCTCTCTCATGCAGACTATTGCAACAGCACCTTCCAGGGCCTGCCACAAGCCACCCTCCTCCCCCTCCAAACTGCTCTACACACTGCAGCACATACAGTCCAGGGAGCTGCTAAACATTATCACATTACCCTATTCTAAAACAGCTCCACTGATTGCCCCTTCAAAAGAATCAAATATAAATCATTGCTCCTTACACACAAAGCACTGTACTCCCACCCAACCACCTACCTCCAATCCCTCCTTCAGAAACTCAGTACAGATCACGAAGATCTGCTACAACCAACAAATTCACCATACTGCACTCTAAAACAAAATTCAACCAATAAATTTGCCACAGAGCATTTGAATTCTACGCACCGTCCCTTTGGAACTCTCTGCCAGACACAATAAGAAATATCAGCACCCTCCCATCCTTTCACAAACACCTGAAAACCCTCTTACTCCTTGAACATTTTGGACCCTCCACTTACCCCTCCCCCCAATCCGGGCAGTGGGAGCCCGAACAACAGCAGCCGGCCGGGGATAAAAGCGGCGTCCCTGCCTGCAGAGACGCTGCTGCCAGGAGTCTCCACCCCCTCTTCAGCTCCTGCCCAATCCGGGCAGTGGGAGCCCGAACAACAGCAGCCGGCCGGGGATAAAAGCGGCGTCCCTGCCTGCAGAGACGCCGCTGCCGGGAGTCTCCACCCCCTCTTCAGCTCCTGCCCAATCCGGGCAGTGGGAGTCCGAACAACAGCAGCCGGCCGGGGATAAAAGCGGTGTCCCTGCCTGCAGAGACGCCGCTGCCGGGAGTCTCCACCCCCTCTTCAGCTCCTGCCCAATCCGGGCAGTGGGAGCCCGAACAACAGCAGCCGGCCGGGGATAAAAGCGGCGTCCCTGCCTGCAGAGACGCCGCTGCCGGGAGTCTCCACCCCCTCTTCAGCTCCTGCCCAATCTGGGCAGTGGGAGCCCCGAACAACAGCAGCCGGCCGGGGATAAAAGCGGCGTCCCTGCCTGCAGAGACGCCGCTGCCGGGAGTCTCCACCCCCTCTTCAGCTCCTGCCCAATCCGGGCAGTGGGAGCCCGAACAACAGCAGCCGGCCGGGGATAAAAGTGGCGTCCCTGCAGGGCGCGCCCGCGCCTGGCGGGCTCGCGCCTGAGGGCCTCGCCAGAGGGCCCTTTGACGTGGCCCTTAGGCGCGGCACGAAGGCGAAAAGTAGGAAACATCCAAGGAATTCATCAGCGCCGACTGCATCCCATCGGATCCCGACAGAGGAGCAGACCGAGGAGGACATCACAACCGCAAGTAAAACTCTCACAGAACATAACTCATCACACACCACCAAACGCCCTCTTCAACAACACACTCCATAAAAGCTCCGGCCTCCCCTCCACGGAACAGGCTCCCGCACCAAGGCGACCGCCACAGATCCAGCTCTACCTCCACGGGACAGGCTCCCTCCCCGGGACAGGCTCCCGTACCAAGGCGACCGCCACAGATCCAGCTCTACATCCACGGGACAGGCTCCCTCCCCGGGACAGGCTCCCGCACCAAGGCGACCGCCACAGATCCAGCTCTACATCCACGGGACAGGCTCCCTCCCCGGGACAGGCTCCCGCACCAAGGCGACCGCCACAGATCCGGCTATCCCTCCCCGGGACAGGCCCCCGCACCAAGTACAGCTCTCCCCAAGCAAACAACAGACGAAGACCTAAGGAGACAGGCATCACCCTATCAGAACATCACAAACTACCAACATGCACACCACATACTTCCTCCCTCTCTACCTACTAGTCACACAACTCCTCCCACCGACCACACACCTCCACTACCCTCAAACAAACACACCTTGGTACCCTCCAACTGCACTGCCATATCTCGAACCACAACACACACACAAAGAGTCACTCGGAACCTCCCAAGCAAAGAGACCAAACAGACACAAATCAAACCCCAACACCGGCTCAAAGGAAGCACATGTAGCAACAACCTCTTCCACAAAGACAACAACAATTGAGCTCATAAACGCCAGATCCGTCTGCAACAAGATACACATTCTTGTAGACCACATAGAAGAGCGACAGCCCGACATAATATGCATCACAGAGACTTGGCTCAACCCTACCGACAGTGTACTACTCAACCAACTAGTACCGAACAACTACTCAGCATACAACTGCCCACGCACCCACAAGCGTGGAGGAGGAGTCCTAATAATAGCAAAAACAAAACTTAAGTTCAAGACACAGAACCTCACAGATACACAGCAATGTAACACAATTAGCATCAAGAACAAGAATATTGCAATCTGCCTAACCTACAGAGCACCCCGTGCTCCACCCGACGAACTAGCCTTCACACTCGAAGAAGCCTGTGCCATAACAACAAACAACAAACCAGCACTACTAATCGGAGACTTCAACCTCAAGTCCGCCAATACAAAAGATGCAGAGGCCTTCCTTCAAGCAATGACCTCACTTCAATTCACACAGATAGTCAATGCACCAACACACAGACTTGGATCATCCCCAGACCTCATCTTCGCATCAAACTACCTAACTTCAAGAGACCTAATTTCTACACCCACCATCACCCCAGTACCATGGTCTGACCATTACTTAATCGAGACAAAACTGCAATCACAAGAAGACCGGACAAACGAAAGAGCGAACATCCCACACACAAAGACGATTCAAGTCCTTTGACAGGGACGAATTCATACAGGACACAATACAACACTTGAACATTGACTCAGAGGACCTGGAGGAACAAGTTTCCAACTGGAACAGCGTTTTAGCTAACGCCGCCAAACCATCCGATGACAGGACCGAGAAACAACACCACAACAAGAGACAAAACAAGCCATGGTACTCAGCAAAAATACGACAGGAAAAGAGGGAGCTCAGGAAGATTGAACGGAGATGGAGAAAAAACAAAACAACTTCCGACCAACATCTTTACCTAACAAAGCAAAAACAATACAATGAACACATCAACCAATCAAAGAGAGAATTCCACACAAACCTGATAAATTCTTCCATCAACAAACCCAGAGAACTTTTCGAAATAGTAAAGACCCTGACAAAAGAGCAAGCAGCAGAAAGAGAAGTACAAGTTGATCCACAGAAATTCGCCGACCACATCAAAGACAAATTTCACTCCACAGAGCGCACAACACCCAGTGGAACCACCAGAACGAACGTACACCCCAAAACCTGGGGCACATTCTACTCACCCTCAAAAGAACAGATATCCCACATCATCTCCACAATCAACACAAGCACTGCTCCTACAGACCCTTGCCCAGTGTCATGGGTCAAAGCCACCAAATCAAGCCTCATCCCAACCATTCATAAAATGGTACACAACTCACTCACTCAAGGACTCATGCCACAGCAACTAAAGCTTGCCTCAGTAAGACCAATCACAAAGAAAACTACTCTCGACAAAAAGGACCCAGCAGCATACCGACCAATCTCCAGCATACCCTTCCTCGCAAAAATAATCGAAAAGACGGTTCAACTACAACTTCAGGAACACATTGACGAACACGGAACACTCGACGACAACCAACACGGATTTCGTCCCAACCATGGAGTCGAAACTCTACTGATCTACCTCTTCGACAGCATCATAAGAATAATTGACAACACCAGGAATGGAATTATAATGATCCTCATCGACATCTCCTCAGCTTTCGACACAGTTGACCACAATACGCTCCTGGAGAGACTAAAGAACACTGGTATACACGGTACCACATTGAAATGGTTCCACTCGTACCTAACCGAAAGACAGCTACAGGTCAAGGTGGGACATGACACCTCCCGACCCATAAATGTCCAACAAGGAGTACCGCAAGGATCCGCACTCTCAGCACTCCTTTTTAACATCTACATCCAACCAATATGCAACATTATGAAAGAGAACAACATCCAATACACAATATACGCAGACGACATCATGGTATACTCCCCGATATCAATCGACAACCCGGACTTCTCTAAGATAACAGACTGCCTTACCCAAATGACGAGGTGGTGCCAAAACAACAACCTCGCAATAAACTACAACAAGACCGAAGCTTTAATCATCACTCGGAACCAAAGCTTCATACACCCACCAAACATAAAGATACAAAGCACCACGATACCGATAAGATCAGAGGTGAGATACCTTGGGGTTACTCTGGACAGTAAACTCAACCTCAAACCACACATAGACAAAACAATCCAAAAAGCCTACTACAAGATGCGAATCATCAGGAGACTGAAACCACTCCTCGCCCCAGAACACTTCCGTACCGTCTGTCAAGCACTGATAACCCCAATACTGGACTTCTGCAATCCGATATACCTTGGACTACCGAAACAAGCTCTCAAACCACTCCAACTGGCACAAAACACTGCAGCTCGAATCATATCCGGAGCCGCAAGGCAGGAGCACATCACACCTACATTAAAGGACTTACACTGGCTCCCAATCAGTGCTCGCATCAGATACAAGACTATCATAAACCTATTTAAGATAAAACAGCACACATCAGCCAACAGCCTCCACACGCTCATACAACCAGAAACCAGCGCACGTCCTAGAAGAAGTCAAACACGCAACCGAGTCAGTACCCCAAATGAATACAAGCACACACGCAAGGACACAACAGACAGAGCTCTCTCCATGGCTGCTCCAACAATATGGAACAATCTACCGGACGATCTAAGGGCAACTCCAGACCTCAAAGACTTCAGAAAACAGCTGAAAACCATGCTGTTCATAGAGCACTATGGTCACATCACATAACCTAAGAGAATGTATAACAGCACTCCAAACCTCCTAACACTGTATGTATATAAAATGTGTTTTTAGCACCACTGTAAATAGCCCACCTTGTACATAGCTCAAGCAAATCAAGCACCCAACACAGCCCTCACACAACTAAGTTTCACCCTCACTGCATGTATAACACACCCACTTTAACTGATTGCTTGCTGTGATACCACCTTGATTATTAAGATAAGGCGGTTTAGAAATACTGTTAAATAAATAAATAAATAAATAAATATGACTCCATCAAGACAGTTTGCTGTTGCTTTACTACTCTTTCTTCTTTCCTATATTTTATGGCGTTCTTTTCATTTTTCTTTAGCGTAGACTTATTTTTTCTTTTGTAAACCGCTCTAATGTCCTGACAATGGGCGGTATATAAAGTTTTGAAATAAAGATTCTGCACATGCAAATAAAAAATATACCATTTATACATTGCCCTCATATTGTAAATAGCTCATTGTCTGTAAATAGATTGCTATTATATATACTATAAAACTAAGATGTTATTGGTTCCATGTAACTATGTTAACTCTGTTAATTGTTATCTAAAAACCCACGACGGCCAATTACAGAGTGGAAATGTACAATAAATCCAAAAAAGCCACTCCATGTATCTAACAAAAATACATCAGGCAAATATTGCAAAAAGGGAAGGAGAAAAGAGCTTCAGAACAAGCGAGGTACGGGCAACATAGGAACAAAAGAACCATGCCCAATCCTCATCAAACATCAACGGCTCTAAAAAAACTCCACCCATATATAAACAAATTTTTATTTACAAAAATTCGAACAATGCAAATGCGCAAAATATTTAAATACATGTGCTATAATTATTCAAATATTAAAAAAGTCAATTGCCAATAGTTCTTCAAATATTCAAAAAGTCAAAAATACATTCAACAACATAAGTCAATAGCTCTAAATTGAATAAATGTATATGATGTCCTGCTGTCTTTCAAAGCACTGTTACCCAGAATGATATTGTGATGAAGCTGAAGCCATTGAAGCTATAGACTTAGAAAAAAACTCTGTTTATTATAAAGCAACTGACTCACAGAGGGTGCAGTTACCTAAAAGTGCAGCTAGAGGGAGCAGGCACGAGGCTGCAGAAGCTAAGCTGACACACCCAGGTTTTGAGAATGCAGGAGCTAATCAGGTACACCTGAGTAGAGAGCCAGGAAGCTCAGTGGAGAAACGGCTTTATAAAAAGTGCTCAGAAGGAAGAAAGCAGAGAGGATCAGAGAGGAACTGAAAGAGGATCTCGAGTTCAGAAAGGAACTGAGAGAGGACTACGAGCTGAGAGAGGAGCTGAGAGAGGACCTCAAGCTCAGAGAGGACCATAAGTTTGGAGAGGAACACAAGTTCAGAGAGGAACTGAGAGGGGACCTGAGAGAGGAACCTCATATACTGAAAGGCAGAGAAGCTTGGAGTACTTACAAGGAAGAGCTAAGTACCAGGGAGGACAAGCCCGTTCCAGAAAGCTCCAGGAGCTAGTCTTCAGGGAAGAGGGTGATAGAAGGAGACTGCCAGGTAGAGCAAATACAGCAGAGCACATCTCAAAGATCCAAGGTACAGTTATATTTCCTTTCCAAGATGTGAGCCAGCTCCTAGAAAAGCTTATAACCCAGAGAACCGTACTGATAGGAAACAACGCTGGGAAAGGCTTGTGAAACCTTTACAGAGAGGCATAGTAAAAAGCCATAACAGTTATTTGCCAAACCAAGACCAGCAAGGCTGGGGAATATTGGAGAGATCTATTGAACTACAACCTGCCTTATCCAGGGAAAGCTCAGGACTAGCTGACAACACGGCTGAACAGGAACCTATGCAAATAGAGGTGATAGAACCAGAGCCGTTGCAGTTAGAGCACCCGATGGACTGCTCACTCTGTGTTACTAAGAGTTTAGAGTCTCTCACAGAATTGTAACTGGCAGGACATGCTTTAACATTCTTTCTGCTTTTGCTAAGCTGAAAGAAGAAGTTTTGTATTTGTTTTTCCTCTTGGTGTTGAAAACCTGTTTGAATGCAAAGAACTGTGAAGCGCCTGTAACAGTTACTGACTGTAAATATTTTGGCATAAACCCTGAAGTAAGGTACATTCTGTTTTTGTCTTCCTGGAGAACCTTTGCGCAACAAAGGGAATAAAAACCATTTAAGTTTAACCCTGCACAAGGCTCACAACTATTTATTTATGAAGTGGGACTACAAAGACCATGATGCACCTGGTCTAGAAAAGTTTTTCCTTCTTCAACCAACAATAAGTGTCCGCCCTCTCCTTTCTGCACGCTGCCACTAGGAGGGGCTGTGACAATATAAACTTTTTAAAAAGGGGCACATATCTCAAGCGGTTGCCGCTGAACATATGCAGGAACTCAAAACCAGCTCAGATGTAATTCAGCTGAAACTCAAGGGCAGCTCAGAAATAAATCCAATCCACTGGAAATCCACTGAAGATCCAATGCCTCCCATAGACACTGGTTGAGCATTTTGCCACATGCTTCGTGAGGGGCTAAGCTGACAAACCCAAATGCTATTTAACCATAACAGACATTGCTGTGAGAGAAAACAGGAAAAAGAGAAAAAAAAGAAAAAATAGTGTCTTACATGCAAAACAACATGCCCTCAGTAATAAAACGCAGGACTATAAACAACTGGTAGCTCCAATAAGGAACAACCAGCCCAAACATATCCAAACATCTAAAAACATACCATATTCCTCCAGTCAAAACAGCCCCTCCCTTCCCCGGGAAGTTGCCAGTTCCTAACAAATCCAAAACCCTGTTCTTTGCACCATTGTTTCATCCACGCATTGAGACTCTGGAATTCCGCTTGCCTTTCCGGTCCTGCGTGTGGCATGGGAAGCATTTCAGAGAATGCTACTCTGGAAGTTCTGGATTTCAACTTCCTACCTAAAAGCTTAAATTTGGCCTCCAGATCCTCCATCCCACATTTTCCTATATCATTGGTACCAACATGTACCAAGACAGCAGACTCCTCCCCAGCGCTTTCTTAAACCTTGTCTGTGTGGCACGTGAGGTCCACTACCTTTGCCCCAGGCAGGCATGTTACCAAGCGATCCTCACGTCCACCAGTCACCCAGCTATTTACATGCCTAATGATTGAATCACCCACCATAACGGCCATCCTAAACTTTTCCTCATGGGCAATATGGCCCTGGAGAATTCTCCTCCATGCAAGAGGGTGTTAAATCTCCTGGTGGACAAGTCCTAGCTACAGGATCACTTCCTGCCCCACCAAGGTGATGCTCTCCTTTCACAAGACCTCTGTCCTCCATGGCAGCTGAAAGGGATGCTGCCAGATTGGAGGTGGGGCTTCAATACTACATCCCTGTAGGTTTCGTCTATGTACCTCTCTGACTTCCTTGTGTCTTCCAAGTCTGCTACTCTATCCTACAGAGATAAGACGTTTCCTGAGGGCAAAGAGCTCCTTGTACCTAATGCACACGTAATACCTCTCACCAACTGGGAGAAAATTGCACATGTGACACTCAATACAAAAGACTAGATATCCACCATCTCACTGCTGGACTGCTGTCTGCATCTTAGTTTTAAAGTTTTGTTTAGTTATTCAAGTTGTTTTTAGTTGCTAGGGATACTTGTACTAATACAACTATATCAAATAAGTTTAAGGGACTTTATTCACCTCAAGATTAATTACTTTCAAGGCCTTAACTCATCTATTCCTGGTTTCATATAACCTTGATACCAATCCTCGAGAGGTATCCTGTTGTCTAAACATTTTCTCAAATGGAGTTGCTTTACTTTCTAGTTCTGCCTTGATTTTATTATTTCCCAGAAAATGGGCCACTTGAAAGTATTCATACCAGTCACCTTTCTCAAGATTAAACTCCTGTTTGAGTTCTTTGAATGGCCTAAGTAATCCTCTCTCTGTTAGCATTTGGCATATATAATATATTCCTTTTATGGCCCAGGTCTGGAATATTTGGAGGCCTCTCCATCCCTAAATAAAACCAGACTGGTCTTCACGGATCAATCTGGTAAGATAACGTTGTAGCCGATTCGCCATTATTTTTGCCAAAATCTTGGCATCTAAATTGATTAGGAATATTGGCCAATATGAACTGCATTGCCCTTTCATCTTTACTAGGCTTGGGTAGAACCGTAATTCCCGCTACTGCCATTGACTCTGGTAGGCCCCCACCTCTTAAGACTTCATTGAAGATGTCCTTCAGTTCAGAGCTCACTTCTATAATCATTTTTTTATAGAATTTGGCAGTAAGACCATCAAGCCCTGGGGCTTTTCCCCCTTTTAGGCTTTTGATAGTTTCTACCACCTCCATGCCTTCAATCTCCCTATCTACCCACTGCCTAGCTTCTTCACCCAACTGTTCCAGATTAATCCCTGCCAGGTATTGCTCAATATCTGTGTCTCCCCCCTGCTGTTCTGACTGGAACAGAAGTTGGTAGTATGCTCTAAAGTAGGGGTGGGCAATTCCAGTCCTGGAGGGCCGCAGACCAGTCAGGCTTTCATGATGTCCCTAATGAATATTCATGGACCTATTTCCATACAATGGAAGGCAGTGGATGCAAATAGATCTCATGAACATTCATTAGGGACATCATGAAAACCTGACTGGTCTGCGGCCCTCCAGGACCGGAATTGCCCACCCCTGCTCTAAAGGCCTTTTGTATGCTTGTTGTACTTGTTACCTACTGCCCTTCCTCATTTTTAATTCTGAGGATTTGGCGTTGTCCTTCTTTCCCTGATTTTCCTTGCCAGGTATTTCCCCAGTATATTTCCCTGTATATAGAATTCAAGTTTTATTTTAGCTAATTTATATGCTTCTTCCTCTGACCTCAGGGTCTGGATTTCCTCCCTGATTTGAATAATTTTATGGAACCATTTTTCCCTCCTTTCGATTTATGTTCAATCTCTGCCTTCTTCAAGGGGTGTAGAAGCTCTTGTTCCCTCTTCTGTTTCTGGCATTTGCGCTTGGCCATTAATGCTATCCACTGTCCTCTCAAGACTGCCTTAAGGTCATCCCAGACCACAGCTGGCCTTACATCTCCCATATTGTTAAGGGTCATGTATTATTTTATTACCGCTTTTATATTGGTGAGATCCTCTAAATCCTCAAGGAGAGATTCATTTAGCCTCGAAAAGCATAACCCCTTTTCTGTATTTGTAAGTTTGATACCATTTCCACTGGTGCATGGTCAGACCATGTTATGGGCCCAATTTCTACCTTTTCCACCTGATCTGCTATTCTTCCATCCACCCAAATCATGTCTAACCTGCTGTATGTTTTATGTGGATGGGAGTAGAATGTATATTCCCTTTTATTCCCCTGAATATGTCTCCAGGTGTCTATTACCCTCAATTTCTTCATGAGCTTATTCAAGCATTTACTCCTGCTGGATGTCCCCCCATCGTGTCCACCTGTGGGTTCATTGTTGCATTAAAATCCCCCCTCTCCCCTACTATAATTGGTTCCTATATATGCCCTTCTATTGAAGAGAGCAATGAGTTGTAGAATGTTCCTTGTTGATTATTTGGGGCATACACACTTCAGATGGATATAGTTGTTCCCGCCACCCTACCCTTCCACATTAGATATCTACCCCCTGGGTCTCTTAGCATCAAGCCCTCCTCCAGTATTGTTCCTTGGGCAAATAAAATTCCCACTCCACCTTTTTTAGGATGGTCTTGGTTATGAACTAAATATGCCTTATCATATCCCCTCCTTAACTATTTTTCTTGTGATTTCTTCAGATGAGTTTCTTGTAAGAGTATTATGTCTTCCCTAAAGTCCATAAACCATTATTAAAAGGGACCCGGGATATCACTGTTTGACCCAATACAAGCATTGTCTTTTGGGGACACTGCTAGGTACTTATGGCCTAGATTTGCCATTGTTGGAAACGGGATACTGGACTTGATGGACCTTGGTCTGACCCAGTATGGCATATCTTATGTTCTTATGTCTTCTACCTTCCTTCCATAATGCTTGCCTTTTTTGCCATAAATTAAGTCCCTTAGAGGCCTATTTCATTCAGGCCGTGCAGCCCCTGTATGACTGGGCAGAATCGGGTCTAGCACTTGGATGAGCAGGCTGGGATCTGCCCGGCTGTATGTCCCGGCGACTACATAGCTAACTTAACCAGGCTCGTGAATGGAGCCACAATGACATGGCATCCCATTGCCATGGCACTGTGGCTCCATTCACAAGCCATGATTACCAGCCATCCCGGAGCAACTCCTGTTCCCCACAGCCTGACCCCCGATCTGGTCTTCCAAGGCCTGGGTCAGGCTGCAGGGACCCCCTGAGCCCCCTCACTTGCCTGTCCATGTCCCGCGCCATGGTCCCCTGCCATCCAGGGGGACTTATTCCACCTTCGAGGTGGAATAAGTCACCCAACTATCCTGAAGGCCCTGGACATACAGGGCCGACCTTGGAATCGGCCATCTACGTCCAGGGTCAAGGGCCGCCCACATCACGCCCTCACTCCACCTCTGGAACATCCCCTCCCTCCCCCATCTGGGCCTCCCCTTACAAACCTGCTATTCGTATGGGGAGGTTGGGGACGGGGGCGGGGACTGCAGGGGGATGAACAGGGGGGATAGACGTCCCAACGGGATGTCCATCCCCGCTATTTGTGGGACAGAATGACCCCCTCAGTGTTTATAGTAACTATATTGCATACTTGAGGTCTATTATTATGATCTCCCATCCCCTCTTTCTTTTACATTTCCCTTACCTCCCGCACAGGATCCCCCCTACCTTCCCTCCCCCTCCACAACTTTTCATTTCCACCACTCTCTCCTTTGTTGCTGCTTCCTTCCATTGTCCCCCTCCCCCTTTGTGAGTGACTAAATCACCACTCTGTACTCTTGTGTGACCCCCATCATTCCCATAGCCACTTCCCACTTTGATACACTTATTAGACCCCACATTCAACTCCTCCCTTTTCACTCTCTCATTTTACTCCCCATTCATTCCATCCCTTTACTTCCCCTCTCCTCCATCCTCCTTCCCTATCTATGTATTCATTCCTTCCCCCCCTCCCTCCTATCCCCCATCCCTCCAACAATCATTCCATTCTCATGCTTTCCCCCTGCTCACCCTTGTAATTGGTTTGCAAGTGTCCTTCAGATTTCTAATGTTCATATTGAAACTGTATGTTCATCTCTCTGGGAACTTCTTTTGGCTACCACGCTTGTTCTTTTTGTCTTTCTTTTCTACTCTTTTCCATGGTATAGTCTCCGGCTGCTGCCTCCTCAATTTCTCAATTTCTGGGATGGAGTCCATTCCTGCTTCTTTCATCATTGCTGCTAGTTGCTGTAAGTTGGTAGCTTGTCAAGTAATTCCATTCATTGAAAAAGCCACCCCTATGGGGTACAGCCATTTATCTTTAGCATTTTCTTCCTGGAGTCATGCTGTAAATTCTCTCCAGGCCCTCCTACGCTACAGTGTCCCTGTCGCTAAGTCAGTGTATATGGCTACAGTGTGTCCTTGCCATTTGAAATGTCCAGTGGTTCTCATTCTGGCTGTGACTTTCTCCTTGATTTTGTAATCCTGGAAGCGTATAATAATGTCTCTGGGGAGGTCCCCTCTATTAGGGTCTAATGCCTGATGCCCTCTGTCCATCCTGATTTCTATTGGTTCTGCCCCCTTTTTTGGTTATGATGGCGGTGCAGATTTTCCGTGCTTTCTGCTCGCAATCCCAGTATTCCTCGTTTCCTGGGACACCCTTTATTCTTAAATTGTTGCATCTTGCTCTATTTTCTAATTCCTCAAGTTTGAGTTCTATCACTTCCCGGGATGCTTCTAGTACTTGGAACCCTTTTTAAAAGTCATTTACTTTGCTTTGCACCTCCTCCATTTGCCCTTCTGCTTCTTCAATGTGCTTGCCCGGTTCTAGGACCTCAACCTGAAATTCAGTCACCGCTGCTTCCATGTTGGCATGTATTCCAGCCATCTCCATTCGGACTTCCCCAAAAACTGATCACAATTCCTCCTTTGAGATCTGAACTACTGCACCTTTTCCAGAGAGTAGCTCCACTGGGCCTGTCATTATCTCCTCATCATGCCCTGCCGTGGCCTCTCCCACTATTTTTCCTCCTCTTTTTGCTTGCTGCGTAGACCTGTGTAGGCAAATTCTTTCAGATCTGCCATTTTTTAACGTGTGGCAGCTATCTCCTTGGGGGGGGGGGGGGGTGCGCTCACCAGTAGTACTGTTTTGGGTTTAATTATTTGCTTTTGTGGGTTTGTCTGGTGGAGCTCCATACTCAGTCGTCCATTCAGTTTGGTGACGTCACTGCGGCAGGAGAATAGGAACCACAGAACAAGAGGTCAGAAGCAGAGCTTGAAGAGCCCAAAGCCCCAGGCCCAGAGCAGCAGTGGCAGGAACGAATAGAACACGTCTTTGGAGAAGAGCAAGAAGGACAGAAAAGAAATGATGGACAATCAAGCTCTGGCAGAGGACGCTATGCGGGATTTACAACCTGAAGATGGAGAAAACAACCCAGAGACCTGAACAGAATGTCTCTGCTGAACTGAGCCCATGCATGTATGAACTGGCAAGTCACAGGAGGATAACTAAAAGGACAAGAGAGGTACAGTGCCTTGCAAAAGTATTTATCCCCTTGGTTTTTGTCCTGTTTTGTCGCATTATGTACAACCTGGAATGAAAATGAAGGTTCATTTAGATGTTAGGTAATGGACCTAACAATATAGTCCAAATTGGTGCTGTGAATTGAAATATATATATAAAACAACTACAAACTGAAAAGTTGTGAGTGTATATGTATTCATCCCTTTTGCTATGAAACCCCTAAATAAGATCTGGTCCAACCAATTAATCTCAGAAGTCACATAAATAGTTGATTACTTGATCTGTGTGCAATCAGTGTCACATGATCTGTCACATGATGCCTGTATAACTATACCTGTTCTGAAAGGCCCCTGACTCTGCTAGACCACTAAGCAAGCAACATGAAGACCAAGAAGCACTCCAGACAGGTCAGAGACAAAGTTGTGGAGAAGTATAGATCAAGGTTGAGTTTTTTTTTAAAAATCCCAAATTCTGAATATCCCATGGAGCACCATTAAATCCATTATAACAAAATAGAAAGAATATGGCACCACTACAAACCTGACAAACCCGGTATCGACTGGGTCAGTGTCTTGCCAGGACATGCTAGGGAGATAAAGTTCCTAGATGAAATAAATGACTGCTTCTTGGAGCAGCTGGTTCATGAACCGACCAGAGGGGAAGCCATATTAGACCTAGTCCTTAGTAGAACACCAGATCTAGTGCAAGAGATAAGGGTGTTGGGGCCACTTGGCAATAGTGATCATAGCATGATCGCCTTTGTTCTATTTAGTGGAGGAGGGATAGTAAGGAAATCCACAGTACTACCTTTTAACTTTCGAAAGGGAGACTATGATAAAATGAGGAAAATAGTAAAGAAAAAAAACCTAAAAGGAGCAGTTGCAAAGCTTACATCAAGCTTGGGTGTTGTTGAAAAATACTATCTTGGAAGCCCAGACCAGCTGTATTCCATGCTTTAAGAAAAGTGGAAGGAAGTCCAAAAAACTGCCAGCATGGTTTAAAGGGGAGGTCAGAAAGGCTGTTGTTGCCAAAAAAGCATCTTTCAAGAAATGAAAAAAGAGCCAAACAACGAAACCTGTAAACCTGGCAAGTCAAATGCAAGGCATTGATAAGGCAGGCAAAGGGAGAATTTGAGAAGAAGCTTGCTGCGGCAGCAAAAACGTGAAATAAAGACTTTTTCAAGTACATTCGTAGCAAAAAATCTGTGAGAGAGTCAGTTGGTCCATTAGATGATAGAGGGGTTAAAGGGGTACTAAGAGGCGACAAGGCGATAGTGGAGAGACTGAATGAATTCTTTGCTTCGGTCTTTACTGAGGAAGATGTAGGGATGTTACCCATGACTGAAGTGGTATTTAAAGGTGCAGAAGAATTGAAGGAAATATCGATACATCGGGAAGATGTATTACAACTATTAGATAAACTGAAGAGTAGCAAATCACCTGGCCGGATGGTATACATCCAAGGGTGTTGAAAGAACTGAAATATGAGATTGCAGACCTGCTATTAGTAATCTGTGAACTATCATTAAAATCATCTCTAATAGCTGAAGATTGGAGGATCGCCAATGTAACACCAATTTTTAAAAAGGGTTCCAGGGGTGATCCGGGAAACTACAGACCTGTGAGCCTGACGTCAGTACCGGGAAAAATGGTAGAAACCATCATAAAGAATAAAATTACTCAGCAGGTATGTAGTCATGGCCTAATGAGAGACAGCCAACATGGCTTTAGACAAGGAAGATCTTGTCTTAGTAATCTGTTATGTTTTTTTGAAGGTGTGAATAAACAGGTGGACAAAGGTGAGTCGGTTGGTTTTAGTGTATCTGGACTTTCAGAAAGCCTTTGACAAGGTCCCTCATCAGAGACTTTTGGCGAAACTAAAGAGTCATGGGATAGGAGGCAGTGTACTACTGTGGTAGGCGACGGCCTATGATCCATGCTAATTGAACTAAGCAGACAGGCCTAACCAGCTTGACCTGTAAATGCAGCCTGTGGAGAGGCTATAGGATTGCACATCCCCCAATATGCTGCTACAAACCATGGATTTAATAAGTATGATTGTAGTGACCTAGACAAGTAGAATTTGAGTCTGAGAAAATAGAGAAATATGTTATGCTCACTGATAAGAGAATGCAGCTGTAAGGGATTTAATTAAAACTGATGATAGAGAAGCTGCAGAGCCCTGCTCCCCTGCACGTACAAATTGGCTCTATGGCCTTGAGAGTGTGAAAGTAACAAGTTGATGAACTGACCATTGTAATTGGGACTAGAAGGGGGGCAACCAGGTGCTGAGCCCAGACCAGAGTCCCGATTGGGTAGCCATATCAGTACCGGGACCAATAGATGGGTGAGAGGGGTACTGGGACCAATGAAAAGTTTGCCTATGCTTAGAATGGACAAGAAAGCTATAAAAGTTGTTGTTTTACTAGAAGCCATTGCTCAGCCATTTTGAAATTGCTTATTGCTTGAGCCATGTGCACATTAAACTGGCTTGGATCCTTGAAAAGACTCCTGGATTTATTTATTGCATGCTTATCTGCTGCTACATTCTTGGTGCGTTGGCCTGGAAGTGCGAGTGGTGGATAGTGTTCAAGTGAATAAATCCACGTAATTCGCCTTGAGGTTTGGACCGGTTGGAACCATGCCAATCCGACGCAGAGGAATTCCCTGGGCCCACTGATTCTCTTGTATCGGAGGGAGTTCTGCCTGGCCTCGGCAGGCACTGGTTCCGGCTGGAACAACACCTCCGACCCGGGGGAGTCCAGGATCCAACTCAGAAGCTGGTGAGGTATCGGGGACCGGATCCGTAAGTATAGTTTTGAAAACCTGTCTAGACAGATGAGTTAGAACTGCAGTGTTTGGTAAGACTTAAGTCTTTGTTTGAAAATCCTTGGATGAGTATTCGCGAGGTACAGCTGTTATAGAGAATCATGATTCAGCCTAGTCAGAACAGACAGGAACTTGGAATTGGTAATCTCGAGATAAATTGGAAATTGGTAAGAGAGCATGATCAACTCTCAAGACGAGCCGAGTACCCCTGCATGAGTATTCGCGGGGCGAAACCCTTGTCTTTTTGTAATTGGGAAATTGGATAAGACTAGTCAGAATAAATAGAAAGGAATGCATTCTAAGATACGTTGCTAGCATGATTGTGTGAATGAAGTGTGAATGAGAGGTCTGGCAGCACGGACCAAGCAGAGTGGACTCTGGACTAGCGCAGTTCCTAGCCGGGTGACTGCGTCTAGGTCGCAAAATGGAGGAAGCGTTTGGTGTATTGTCCGTCCTACTGTGTATCTGTTTTTTGTTCTCTGTTGAAACCACGAGTTTCCCTTCTGTTATAAATGTGAGATTATTCTGTTGAGTAATTTGTGACAGTTCACTGATTAAGAAATTGTATTAATAGAGCAGAATGAAGACCCAAAACACCTACAGTCATTTTTAGAAATCAAAAAGCTGGTCTCACCCAGTTGGTTTTAGCACAGTGAAAAAGCTGACAGGGGGCGTGTCTGAAGGAAAGAATGTATAGTGTTTTTCTAACCCCGTGCAGGCTTAAATCTCAATGCTGTTAGTTTGTGCTTATTTCAGGACAATTGTACCTGTATTATTCAATATGTTTTTAATAATAATGTTCCTTCTGCTGTGGTTATGTAATATATATCATTTATTTATCATTTAATAAGAATGTTTAGTCAGGATTGTGGGTCCCGATAGTTTTTGGGTTTAGCCTGAAAAGGATTAAGTTTGTATTAATCCCTTATGGGTTGCGGACCAAGTGAGAGGAATTTCTGTCGGCTGTATGTTCAAATTTTCAGTAAGCACTGAAACAGTTTAAATAGGAAATGATAAAGAACTGTTTTTGTTTTTCCTTTGATCTACAAAGTAATTAGATCACGACTTAACATTGATTTAAATTGTTTTTTTCTGGCATCTCTCTGTCCATGTGAATGAGAAGTCTCTTTTTATGAGCACAGTTCAATTGTTTCCCCGCGAGCAGAGGGGTGTGGCTTCCACATAGCCTGCAGAGGAAAAAAAAAAAAGGGGGTTCTGAAGAGACTGCTGGAGACTGCAGGAGATTTCTCCTAGGAATGAAAAGGGACTCCCGATTTGAAAAGTCTCTTCATTTAATCGAAGCGTGATGAATTTATAAAAAATAATTTCTTTTGCAGAGACATGCTGACAGATAGCTATAGTTCTCTCTATAAGAAGCATAATGGATGTATGTGCTCAATCTAAGTGTTTCCTGCCTGCCCTATGTTTACAGAAATAATAAGTGTCTTTTCAAGTATGATCAAGAATTTCAGTAAGGGATTTACTGAAGATTATGAAATGTCTCTGTCCCAATCAGGATTTTGTCCCAGAATTTCTAGATATCCTGTCTCGTCTCTCTCTCTCTCTCTGTAAGTAGTTCTGTTCAGAGTGCTTAAGGGGGGGATGGAGCCCAGTCCACCGATGATGTCAAACCCCCCCCGGTGGGCGTGAACTAATGTGCCCACAGCAGAGAAGTGGATCCTTAAAAAAAAAAAAAAAAAATCAACCTCCTGGATAGAGCATTGCTAGGAGAAACAGAATCCAGGAGAGGGGGGGGGGGGGGACTACAGATTCCCAAGTAGTTTGCTAGCCACCTCTGCAGCAGGGGAATGTCCACCCCCTCCGGACTAGAAGTGAAAGTCAGCTGACCAGACTTGTTTAGAACTGAAAAAAACTGCATTATACATTGAGAAGTTTTAGGACTTGATTGAACTAATGAACGGAAATTGCAAAGAACTGGATGAATTTGCGGGCATAATGGTTAAATGAAAGTTAATCAGAGGGTGTGTGAATTGTGAAAATAAATGTAACAGAGAAAGTGAATGATATTTTAGTTGAATGATGTGAGGAGGTTATCCTAATCGAAGGAACAGAGGAAGTGAAAAACTGGGTGTGAGTACGCCCATTATAGAAAAAGAAGGACATTAGAGAAGTGAATGCCCGTATCTTGACTCCACCCCAGGAGGGAGTACTTGATTGTAGAATCATAGACAGAATAAAACCAAGCACAGTGTTTCAGCACGAAAGTGGAGCAGCTATAGCGTGAGTGGCAGCCTGAGAGGGCTACAGCATGGATGAAGACTAGGCCAGACCGGACTCTCCAGTTTCCCTGGGTCCCCAGGAGTCAGTCTGAAAAATAGGGGACCAATATATGGACTTTTATGGGGGATACAGGAGCAGAATACTAAAGCCAGTAGCCCCTGTGTTTTTCTCGCAAAGCCTTTTCTGCAGAACCACATGTGTGAACTAGAAAAAAAAAATAATAATAATGTACCAGTTCCTGTATATGCCTGAATGCCCTATTCCATTTTTGGGCCGAGACCTGCTTGCAAAGCTTCAAGCACAGATATCCTCTGTTGAAGGAAGAAAAAAATGAAACTCAAAATCTGCTGGCCTGATGGTGTTAACTGTCCCCAAGAAGAAGAATGGCGGTTCTATTCACCTGCATCCAAAGCAACAAGCTGTACACTTACCAACCTCATAGCCCCACCTGGAGGATGGGCAGAAGATAATCCACCTGGCCTAGCGAAGAACATAGCCCCTGCCATTGTCACCCTCAAGCCAGTCAAGAAGCCTGGGACAGGTGATTACCGCCCAGTGCAGGATCTAAGAAGAATGAATGATGCAGCTGAAACTATACAACCAGTGGTACCAAAATCCTTATATTCTCTTGGAACTGATCTCTGCTGAAGCTATACATTTCATCATTCTGGACTTAAAAAAGATGTTTTTTTCTGCATACGCTTAGCCCAAGACCCCACTACAAGGAGGCGGGGCCAACTCATCTGGACAAGATTACCTCAAGAATTCAAGAACTCGCCTCACTCAGCAAAAGATTTGACAAGTTATCCAGAAACTCCAGAAAAAAAAAAATTCTACTTCAATATGTGGACAACTTGCTCATAACCACCAACTCAGAAAGTGAATGTCCACCAGCCACCAGTGAACTCTTGCACCTTTTTAATGAGGCTGGATACAAAGTCTCAAGAGCCAAAGCATAATTATGTCAAACAAGTTAAATACCTAGGATTCCAGTTGTCCAGCGGAATTCGACGCCTGGAACCCTTACCAGAACGCAAAGCAGCTGTATGCAGTATTCCTACTCCAACCACCAGGAGGCAAGTGAGAGCCTTCTTGGGTGCCACAGGGTACTGTTGTATATGGATCCCCAATTTTGCGCTGCTAGCAAAACCATTGTATCACATTGTATCAAGCTACCAAAGGAATGAAAAAGTCTCCATTGGAATGGGGACTTGAATAGGAATGCAGTCTTTTGATCTTTGAAAACCGCTCTGATGTTATCACCAGTTCTGGGTCTACCCGATGTCCAGAAAACCTTGCAGTCTCTATGTTCATGAGTCGCAAGGAAATGTTCTGGGAGTGTTGACTCAATCTCTTGGACCTTATTTGAGAAGCTGTTACAGCTACAGCCTTCCTAGTAAGCAAAAACTAAAAGAAAAATCACTTTGAGATAGAATCTTCAAGTTACTGTACCACACTCTGTTCTAACCATTATGAAACACAAAGGAAATTACTAGCTAACAAATCTATGAATGTTGAAGTATTAGAGTATGTTGTGTGAAAACCCCAGATACAACTGAAGGGTCAGTCAAGCTTTCAATCCTGCTATGTTATCAGTTAGTCTTGATCCCCTGATCATGACTGTTTAGAAATTATGGACACTGTATTCTCAAGCCACCTGGATTTGACTGATGTCCCTCTGGAGAACCCTGAACAGACTTTCTTTGTGGCTGAAGGCAGTTTCATCATCAATGGACATTGTTGTGCTAGATATGCAGTGGTGACCCCTGATTTCGTAGTTGAGTCCTCAGCCCTGGCCCCAGAAACTTCACCACAGAAAGCTGAACTGATAGTCCTCACTAGAGCACTAACAATAGGAAAAGAGCCCTGTCTAAATGTGTACCCAGATTTCAAGTATACCCTTACAACCTTGCATGCATATGGGGCCCTGTACAAAGAATGAGGGTGGATAACCTTAGGAAGCAAGTCCATTAAGTATAGCCCCAAGATATTGATATTAATAGATACATACTGCCTATAGATCTCAGAATTTAGGAAAAGTAGAATGTAGGAATAGAACCCTGAAATCTCAGTTGTCTAAACTTTGCCAAGAGGTTTACCTGAAGTGGCCCCAGGTTCTTCCCATAGCCCTTCTTAGGATATACTTAGCCCCTGTTAAGTCTTTAGGAGTTTCCCCTTTTGAGATTCTGTATGGACAACCCCTGCCTATTGTATAGGAAATAAAAGGAGATATGAGACAGATAGGATCTGAAATTATTAGACATGAACTATTGGTTTTAAGTTCTGTTTTGCAGGAGTCTTCATACCTGAGTACAAAATCGATTACTCATCAATTTGCCTGCACCCCTGCATCCTTTCAAGCCTGGAGTCTCGGTGTGGATCAAAGAGTGGAGAAAGATACTGTTAGCCCTGCATTGGAGAGGACCCTATGTCGTCATCCTGTCAACTCCAACTGCAGTAAAAGTCGCAGAATTTGAACCTTGGATCCATCATAATCAAGTGAAGCCAGCAGCTGCTCTTGAACCTGATCACTGAACTACTGTACAGCATCCTGAGACTCCATTGCACCTCACCCTACGACAACAACCACGGACCTAAGACTTATTGGTCCCTCAGAAACTGCACTGTTTCAAGACTGTTTGTTTATCTGAAGGTAAGCCTCGCAACTGGAAAAACTGCAATCATCAGAAAGAGACTGTGTTGTGTTAAGAAATTGAATCTTCTAAGAGACTGTGTTTAAATACTCTGAAAAGACTGTTTTGATCTCCTAAAGAGTGAACTGCTCTAAGGAAGCAATAATAGCCTAAGAGACTATGCTATGATATTTTAAGAAATTGAGACATCCCAGAGGACAGTGATACTTTGGAATCTACAGCCCTACTCCTGCCAAAAAGTTGGTAGGTCTACGTACGGCAGAAGCTTGAGGATCTACAATCAACCCTACATCTGTTATCTGTTGTGGAAGTCGACAGTTCCACCAATTTTCCAGAGACTATGCCCATTATGAATTAGTATTATTGCTTTATTTTGGCAGCAGCCTTGGAGTGCTTTGAAATGACTTTTGCCTTATCTCCCTGGGCAGCCTGTATAAGTACAACATGAACTGGACCGAAGGTCACTCAGACCTTGTTTTATCATTCTTCCTATACTTGCATTGGTATACTCTCCAATCCAAAAGTTGTTCTAGATCTTGACTTTCTACAAGGCTATGCAAGCCACCGTTGCAATTCCTCATACCACCACCAGAACTTGTTTCTTGAACTTACTGGAGCAATAGCATCTAGTCTCCACACTTCTGACTGTTTCTATTGTGGAGGAACTAAGATGGGAGATCAGTGGCCCTGGGAGACGCAAGAACTGAACTATTCTATCCTATACAATCAGACTGATTTACATAATACTACTAGTGAGTGGGTATTGGCCCACCCCATTGTTGACAGTTTGTGTTTTGTTCGGACTGGACCACAATCTACTACGAAGGATGGACAGCTGGTCTGTCTAAATCAGAAGCTTTACGACAGCACAACAAAAGATGCAACTGAACCTTCTAATCCTTTAGTTCTTTTTCCCACTCTTGCCAAACTATGGACTTTGACTATCTGCCTGTTGCTCCCTTGTTTCTTGCCATTTTGCTTGCAAATGATAACTTCAGTTATTAATAACACTGTAGAGCGTAAGACAGCTACAAAGATGCTAGCTATGTGAACTTACTACCCTATACCACAGAGTGATACCTTTACCTAGTATTATGTGATTTGATTCTCACATCTTATTAACATGCGGGTGAGAATAATCAAAGGGGGGAATGTGGTAGGCGATGGCCTATGATCCATGCTAATTGAACTAAGCAGACAGGCCTAACCAGCTTGACCTGTAAATGCAGCCTGTGGAGAGGCTATAGGATTGCACATCCCCCAATATGCTGCTATAAACCATGGATTTAATAAGTATGATTGTAGTGACCTAGACAAGTAGAATTTGAGTCTGAGAAAATAGAGAAATATGTTATGCTCACTGATAAGAGAATGCAGCTGTAAGGGATTTAATTAAAACTGATGATAGAGAAGCTGCAGAGCCCTGCTCCCCTGCACGTACAAATTGGCTCTATGGCCTTGAGAGTGTGAAAGTAACAAGTTGATGAACTGACCATTGTAATTGGGACTAGAAGGGGGGCAACCAGGTGCTGAGCCCAGACCAGAGTCCCGATTGGGTAGCCATATCAGTACCGGGACCAATAGATGGGTGAGAGGGGTACTGGGACCAATGAAAAGTTTGCCTATGCTTAGAATGGACAAGAAAGCTATAAAAGTTGTTGTTTTACTAGAAGCCATTGCTCAGCCATTTTGAAATTGCTTATTGCTTGAGCCATGTGCACATTAAACTGGCTTGGATCCTTGAAAAGACTCCTGGATTTATTTATTGCATGCTTATCTGCTGCTACACTACTGTGGATCAGGAACTGGTTAAAAGACAGAAAGCAGAGCGTAAGGCTAAATGGCCAATTTTCCCAATGGAGAAAGGTGAATAGTGGTGTACCCCAGGGATCTATGCTGGGTCTGCTGCTTTTTGACATATTCATAAATGACCTTGAAAGTGGAATAACGAGTGAGGTTATCAAATTTACAGATGACACAAAACTATTTAAAGTTGTTAAAACCCAAGAGAATTGTGGAAAATTGCAAGAGGATCTTGATAAATTGGAAGACTGGGCATCAAAATGGCAGATGAAATTTAATGTGGACAAGTGCAAAGTTATGCACCTAGGGAAGAACAACCCAAACTATGGTTACACAATGCAAGATTCCACATTAGGAACCACCACCAAGGAAAAAGATTTAGGTGTCATTGTGGATAACATGTTAAAACCCTCGGCCCAGTGTGCAGCGGCGGCCAAGAGAGCAAATAGAATGCTAGGTATCATAAGGAAAGGAATGGAAAATAAAACAAAAGATATTATAATGCCTCTATATCGTTCCATGGTGAGACCGCACCTTGAATATTGTGTGCAATTCTGGTCGCCGTATCTTAAAAAGGATATAGCGTTATTAGAAAAGGTTCAGAGAAGAGACACCAAAATGGTAAAGGGGATGGAAGGATACTCCTATGAAGAAAGGCTAAAAAGGTTAGTGCTCTTTAACCTGGAAAAGAGACGGCTGAGGGGAGATATGATAGAAGTCTATAAAGTATTGAACAGAGTGGAACGGGTAAACGTAGATCAATTGATTACGTTATCAGAATATAGAAAGACTAGGGGACATGCAATGAAGCTACAGAGTAAACTATTTAAGACTAATAAAAGAAAATATTTTTTCACTCAACGTGTAATCAAACTCTGGAATTTGTTACTGGAGGATGTAGTAAAGGCTGTTAGTGTAGCTGGGTTTAAAAAAGGTTTGGACAAGTTCCTGGAGGAAAGGTCCATAAACCATTATTAACAAGGGACCCAGGATATCAATGTTTGACCCAGTACAAGCAATGTGGAACCTGTGTCTTTTGGGGAAACTGCTAGGTACGTATGACCTAGATTGGCCACTGTTGGAAACGGGATACTGGGCTTGATGGACCTTGGTCTGACCCAGTATGGCATATCTTAAGTTCTTATGAGAAGACCGCTCACCAAAACTCACAAACCAGGCAAGGAGGGCATTATTCAGAGATGCTACAAAGACACCAAGGATAACACTGAAGGAACTGCAAGATCCACAGCAGAGATGGGAGTTTCTCTCCATAGGACCACTTTAAGCTGTACACTCCACAGAGCGTGGATTTATGGAAGAGTGGCAAGAAAAAAAAACATTGCTTAAAGAAAGAAAGAAGAAAACACATTTGGAGTTTGCACAACAGCATGTGGTGGACTCCTCAAACACATGGAAGATGGTTCTCTGATCAGATAAGATGAAAATATAACTTTTTGGCCATCATGGGAAACGCCATGTGTGGCGTAAACCCAACACTACCCATCACCCCGAGAACACCATTCCCACAGTGAAACATGTTGGTAGCAGCATCATGCTGTGGGGATGGTTTTCATTGGCAGGGACAGGAAAACTGGTCAGGATTGAAGGAACAATGAATGGCACTAAATACAGGGCAATTCTTGAGGAAAACCTGTTTCAATCTGCCAGAGATTTGAGACTGTGACGAAGGTTTACCTTCCAGCAGAACAATGACCCTAAATATACTGCTAAAGCTGGTTTAAAAGGAAACATTTAAATGTCTTGGAATGACCTAGTCCAGGGGTGGGCAATTCCGGTCCTGGAGGGCCGCAGACCAGTCAGGTTTTCATGATGTCCCTAATGAATATTCATGAGATCTATTTGCATCCACTGCCTTCCATTGTATGGAAATAGGTCCATGAATATTCATTAGGGACATCATGAAAACCTGACTGGTCTGCGGCCCTCCAGGACCAGAATTGCCCACCCCTGACCTAGTCAAAATCCAGACCTCAATCCAATTGAGAATCTGTGGCATTACTTGAAGATTGCTGTACACCAACGCAACCCATCTAACTTGAAGGAATTGGAGCAGTTTTGCCTTAAGGAATGGGTGAAAATCCCAGTGGCTAGATGTGCTAAGCTAATAGAGACATACCCCAAGAGACTTGCAGCTGTAATTACAGCAAAAGGTGGTTCTACAACATATTGACTTTGGGGGGGGGGGGGGTGAATACATATGCACACTCCTGCTTTCATTTTTTTTGTCTTAATTATTGTTTGTGTCACAATAAAGGATATTTTGCACCTTTGAAGTCATAGGCATGTTGTGTATATCACATGGTGCTAACCCCCAAAACTCCATTTTAATTCCAGGTTGTAATGCGACAAAACAGGACAAACAGAGAGTGGATGAATACTTTTGCAATGCACTGTGTCACGGGGCTGCAGGCCTTCGCCTAGGGCCCCGAGGTTGGAGTTGCCTTGCTATCTTCTAGTAGTCAAAAATAGTCTCAAGTCGAGTGGTTAAGGCAAAACAAAACAAGGGTTTTATTCCCCTTCCCCCCAAGGATATCATGTGCATAACCAAAAACAGGGAAAACAAAACAGTTTCTCTCAAAGAAAAATATCTTCTTTTTCTTTGCTCTTTTTACAGGGCTTCAGCACAAAGACTCAATATCACCCGCAAGACATGATGTACAATCCATAGGAACCTGTTCTGGAACCCTGGTGTTACTTTCCCATTGCATCTCCTCACCTTCAGCATACATTGTGCTTGGGTTTAAACCTTCACAGCTGTTTTTATGAAAACCCCTCTCTGAAAGTTCAGATAGTGTACAGGCAAGTGCAAGTATGTTTAAGAGTACCTGTATCTGTAGGGTTGCCTCTCCAGCTCTCCTTTTCCACCCTCCAGTTGTTAGGGATTGTTTTATAGCTTCCTGCAGATATTTCTGGTCTGGAGCACTGCTCTGACCCTCTGTTCCGAATGGAGCTTCTAGCTTTCCCTCTCACAGTGCTAAGCTCCCACCTGTATAATTGTTGAGGTCTTTCCTCTGGAAGTGAGGACTGGGGACTTTCCTGCTCACTCGGTCTAGGCAGCCTCCTAGCCCCAGGTTGTGCCTTCCTTCTCTCTGGAGCACTGGCTTCTCTCCCTGGGCTGTAAACAGGTTCCTCGTAGGACCTCCAGCTACCAGCAGTCTGAGCACTTCCCCTGCCATCTGAAGCCTTGCCTCTGCTGCTTCCTGTTCCAGTGACACGCCCAGTGCTTCCTCTGTTCAGCAGGCTTCTCCCTCTGTGACCTCTGCCTCCCTGGTTGCTGACCTCTGCTCTCTCCTTCTGCTTCTCTTCCTCTTCCTCTTCCTCCTCCTTCTCTTTCTCCCTTGCTGGATCTACCAACCAGCTTTTATCTCCCTGTTCGCTGTAAGCTGACTGTGCTTTCTTGGACAGGTGATCATAATCAATCCCAAGCTTTCTGCTACGTCATAGCTTGGGTGTGGTAGTTCTGCTCCTCTGTTCCTTTGCTTCTCCTGAGCTGCACATGCTGGCTGCCTAACAGATTCTAAGGTAAATTTCTCCTTTCTATCTATCTGCATAGGCTCTGTGTGGGTTTCTACGTCACAACTGTAGTTCCATAAGGGAACGCACACTTGGAGGGGGTAACAACACTAGGAACCACCTCTCCACTTGGACCCCCCCCCCTCATAGAGGAGGAGAGTGAGTAATTACAAAATGGGAGGGGGAGGGGCTGGAGTAATTGATCAGGAGCAGGCTGGGAAGAGAGGTAAGATGACTGGAAAGGATCCATGGAAGTCCATAAACATCAAATTAGTGGAGGGTGAACACTGATTAAGAGTTTTAAAAAATAGTTGTATTACTGTTATAATTGGTTAAGGTTAAAAGCATTGCTGCTATGCTCACAGAGGACATCTGGGTGGGGGACTGGGGGGGGGAGCGGGAGAATGGTTGATGTATGGTTGAGTGAATGATGTTCAGCTATATGTTAGCTTCCCTCAGTGTTCGGGGGATTCACAGTTCTATAAAAAGGAAAAGAATACTCACATACCTGTTTAGAGCACAGATTAATATTGCATTAGTACAAGAGATACATCTCACCAAATCATAACATAAAAAATTGAAAACCCAAGGGTACGAGCAAATGTACTGCTCCTCCTACAACTAAAAAAAAAAAGAGGTATAGCAATATTAGTCCACAAGGGTACCCTTTGTACACTATGGAGGTCATTCTGAGCCACGTTTAATGGGTCTGGATGCCCAATCCGGACCTCCAGAACCGCTAAATGCCTGGATCACCCTGCCTGCAACAGAGCTCCCCACACGTAGTTCTGGTTTGTATGGGGAGCTCTGTTCGTGGGCGGGAGGGGGAGGGCTAAGGGAGAAGCGAGAGCAGGTGGTGGGTGGCGACTGACCCCGGACGTATAGGGCCAATGCTGAGGTTGGCCTTGTACATCCAGGGTCGGACACTTAGGGACACAGGAGCCAGGGGTCGGCAAAGAGGTAAGGGAGTGCAAGGGATCCCCAAAGCGTGACCCTGGCCATGGGAGGCCGGATTGAGGGTCGGGCTGTGGAGAAAGCGACATCTCATAGTAACATAGTATATGGCAGCAGATAAAGACTAGTATGGTCCATCTGTCTGCCCAGCAAGGTGGCAAGAGTAGATGCATCTGCCTCTCCGTGCAGGTCACCCCTCCCCATGCCTTTGTTTAGGGATGTATCCACCGCTCCGTGTAGGTCACCCCTGTTTGTTGAGATATAAGAGATAGTTAAGTTTATTTTGATTTTATCCTGTTGCTATAAAGGGATCCATTATGTCTGTCCCATACCATTTTGAATTCTGTCACTGCATTTGCCCCCACCACTTCCATCAGGAGGGTATTCCAAGCATCCACCACCCTTTCAGTGAAAAAGTATTTCCTGACTTTGCCTTTCAATTTACCCCCTTGCAGCTTCATGTTATGCCCTCTAGTTTTACAGTTTCCCTGTCTTTGAAAGAGGTTTGTTCTTTCATTAATACTCTTTAAGTATTTAAAGGTCTGAATCATATCTCCCCTGTCCCTCCTCTTCTCCAGAGTGTACATATTTAGGTCTTCAAGTCTCTTCTCATAAGTCTTCTGACACAGGCTCCAAATCATTTTGGTTGCCTTCCTCTGAACCGTTTCCAGTCTTTTTACATCCTTTGCGAGATATGGTCTCCAAAACTGAACACAGTATTCCAAGTGAGGCCTCACCAGCGACCTGTACAGTGGCATTAGTACATCTTCCTTTCTGCTGGTAATTCCTCTTTGTATGCAACCTAGCATCCTTCTGGCTTTTGCCACCTACTTGTTGCACTGTTTCACCACCTCGACATCCTCAGAAATAATCACACCAAGGTCCTTCTCCTGGTCCATGCACACCAACCTCTCGCCCCCTCGATTGCGGCTGGGGAGCACGGCCTCTGAATGGAGCCATGGTGCCATGGCGACAGGATGCCATAGCACTGCAGCTCCATTCAGGGGCCTGGCTGAGTTAGCCGGGTATGTGGCTGGATGTGTGGCCGCTCAGAATTGGGGACCAGCCTGCACGTCCAGGCCGTAGACCCAATTCTGATCCTGCGGTCACATCAAGCCCCCGTGGGATCAGAATCAGGGTCTGCCTCTGTACACCCTGATTCTGATTGGCAGCACAAGGGTTTGGACAGCCAGTAAAGAATCAGCCTCTATGCAGCAGGAGAAGTCTGGGTGGTGGGAAGGGTAGACCAAAATGAGGTGGCAATATTGAACCTCTATGCCCCAAATGGGCCGAAAGGAAAATTCTTCTAGCTATTGCTAAAAGACTTTCAGAGGATAGCCAAAGGGGATTGGATCATTGCCGGAGATCTTAATTGCACCTTGGGGGAGGCTGACAGATCCACCTATGACACTAAGAAACATGGAGGGATGTATGTGAACTGAGATGAAGTATGAAAAATTAGGATTTGATAGAAATCTAGAGGATGGAAAATAGAGCGGAGCAGGAGTATACCTGCTATATACCCTGAGCTAATACATACTTGTGTCTGGATTATTTTCTCAGGAAAAGAGACCAACTGGGGACTGTGATGGGGGTAAAAATACACCCAATCTTCATTTTGGATCATGGGATGATTACTTGTCAATGGACACCAAGGAACAGGGTTAAGAGAGAGGACATGGAGGGCAAATGTGTCTTTGCTTCAAAAAGTAGACACTCAAATGAAACCGAAGAAAGCTTGGCAGGACTACCTGCAGCTAAATGATAACGGGAAAATTCAGGATCATACCCTTTGGGATATGGGGAAGGCATATCTGAGGGGGGTACTAATACAATGGGGAGCTCAAAAGAAAAAAGAGCCAGAGGTAGAAATGAGGCAACTGCAGGAGTTGGTTCTTAATCTTCAGAAGGAGCACAGTAGAAGGGGAGCAAAAAGCACATGCGCACAATTAAGTAGGGCTAGAGCTCAATTGAGCTCTTTAGATAAAGATAAGGTGGACCATCTCATAAGAGCAACCAAACGTAACTATATGGAAAGTGACAACAAAGCCGGGATATCACTAGCTTGGCAACTTCAGAGGAGGCGGGAGGAGAGATTAGTAGCAGGGATTACACTTCCGGGAGGGGGCAGCATAGTCTCTAATAAGGATATTTGTGCAGAATTTCACAGCTACTATGAGAACTTCTATCAAACAGAAGAGGCAAGAGATCTAAATTCTTACATAGACAGTCTTAAATTTCCTAAGTTAGACGAGGAAGGAGCACTGACCCCAGGGCATCCAATTTCACCACAAGAGGTTTTGCAAGCAATCAAATTTCTACCCAAAGAAAAAGCAGTGGGACATCATGGATTCCCATCGGAATGCTATCATGGACTAAAGGAAAACGTCGACCTGCAATTGGCACGACTCTTCTCCGGGGTCCTGGAAGGTAAATCACTCCCCAAGTCAATGGCGAAAGTTAATGTAATAGTATTACACAAGGAAGGAAGACAAGGGGATCAGTGTGGTAGTTATAGGTCCATAGCTTTGATCAATAGTGATGCCAAGCTATTTGCGAAAATATTAGCTCTAAGACTGGAGAAAGTGCTCCCCCAACTAATTCACCCAGACCAAACAGGTTTCATTGGAAGCAGAATCATCTCTGATAATGTTAGACGGGCCATAAATTTGCTCCATCTAGTGCAGGTCCAAGGGAAGCCTACTCTCTGTGTCACCTTGGACACAGAAAAAGGATTTGATTGTGTAGAGTGGGGGTTTCTGTTTGCAATGATGGATGAATTTGGGCTGTGAAAACCATTTGTGAAAGGTATATGGGTTCTCTATATGGCACTGCAAGCCTCGATCTTAGTTAATGGCCAATGGTCGATGCCATTCCAGCTTCAAAGGGGAACATGCCAGGGATATCCCTTGTCCCCCATGTTATTCATAATAGTTATAGAAGCTTTTGCTATCTGGATCTGGAAAAATCCTGGAATAGAACCAGTGGGAGCCAGGCAGGGGCTCCATAAAATTCTACTATATGCAGATGACACCCTACTCTTTATGACCCACCTAGAGAAATCGATCCAAATATTATTGGAAGAAATCTCTGCCTTCTCACAGGTGATGGGTTCAAAATTAACTTCAGTAAGATGGAGGGTCTAGCACTAGGAGGGTTGAAGCAAGGAGCATTAGTGCAATTCCCCTTCAAATGGGCAGAGGGAGCAATCAAATATCTGGGGGTTTGCATTTCGGGGAATGTCAGAGAGCTTTACTTTGCTAAATTACAGTCTCCTTTTAGTCCAGATAGATAAGGACAGTTAGATGGGCCCCGCTTCACCTTAGCTATTTGGGTGAGTCACAGCTCTAAAAATGAACATTATCCCAAAGTTCATATTCCTATTCTCACAGCTACCAATTAAAATACCCCCAAAGATGATTAAAAAAATGGAAACAGAGACTACTCCGCTTTGTATGGGAAGGGCGCAAAGCCAAAATCTCCGTTCAGAAACTTTACCAATCCAAAGAGCAGATGACACCCTACTCTTTATGACCCGCCCAGAGGAATCGATCCGAATATTATTGGAAGAAATCTCTGCCTTCTCACAGGTGCCCTGATTCAAAGTTAACCTCAGTAAGATGGAGGCTGTAGCACTAGGAGGGTTGAAGCCATATGAATGTACCTAGTAGCATAAAGCCAGCAGTTGTACACCAGCAGATGCTCCACTGAAACATGGGTATGCTCACCTCTGTAAAGGAATTCTCTTGTACTTATCATTCAGAATTGTAAATAAGTTATACTATTATATGGCAATATCCTCATTGTTTTATGTTGAAACCTGTTATATGTAATGTTTAATTAGTCATCTGTAAACTGCTTTGATTTTACTGAAAGACGGTATATAAAATCCTTAAATAAATAAATAAAGAGCAGCTCTTTTAAAAGCTATCAGAGGGCACCACATTTACCCCAGAGAAGCAACTTGGGTAATGCTAGAGAGGGAAGTGCTTTCCCCAAACTCATTGTTTGAATGCCTAGGTAGTGGGGAAAGGGAGGAGGAGCAGCAGGAGTTCCTGCATGAACAACCCTTTCTGATACCTCTTTGACAACTGTACCGGAGGAAGGGAGATACCCCTTGCCCCTCTCTGAATAGTCAAAGGTGACAGACTACATCCCCTTCAATGGTCCAACATTGCGGGCAGTATTGGAATGGGAAGGGGGAAAAGGCCCCATTCGATACCCTCCATGCCAGAGTTGGAGAAGGCACTGGGAATGCAGGTGTCATTTTACCAATACTTCCAACTATGTTATTTCCTATTCCATTTAACTCGAGAATCCACACTGCTAGAGGAGGCCCTATTCAAAGGCAAAGGGACAAGGTCTCTACTAGCCAAGTTATACAAAGTCCAGCTGCAGGCAGACAGCGCACGAGCACAACTCCACCAGACAGGCTGGCACAGATGGTTAAGACAAGAACTAGAGCAGAAGGTGTGGACACAGAAATATCAGGGAATCTCCAAGTTTAATTGGGTTACTTTGTGGAGGGAAACCCAATTTCAAATAGTGCACAGATTATACAGTATATGACACCATTACAAATGTATCAAGCAAAGAGTATTGAGAACAGTAACTGCTAGAGAGGGTGTGGGAAAGTTGGATCCTTCTATCATTTGTGGTGGGAATGCCCGATAATACAGAAGTACTGGACTGAAGTGAAGAAAACTGGGAATGCTTGGAAGGGGAACTCCCCAAGTAAGCCCTCAAGACATTTTGCTGGGGACTGTTGCTGAGACTCAAGGTAAAAGGAAAATTGGCATTTTGCAGGGGAAACTGCTACTGGTGGCGAAGATTGCCATTGCATAGAGATGGAGTTCGGCAAGTGGCCCCTTGAAGGCAGATTGGCTCCTTAAAATAGAGGAAGCAATATGCTTTGAGAGACTGACATTTTGTTTTAGAGATAAGGAATGGTTGTTTCAAAAGATTTAGGACCCTAATTAAGAGGCCATGCAGAGGATTGCTGGCACGTAAATTCAAGTATGCCGCTCAGATGAAGTATTAGTATAATCCATGAGCAACAGCACACTAAAGGAGGACATAGAACTACTGGAATGACACCTATGCAATGCTTTAACAATGTTATTAAATTTGTAGAATAGTGGTTTGGGTTAATCAAGGAAAGGTATATAAGAAAAGTTGACTCTATTGTGGAGGAGAGTGGTATGCATAACCATGGACAATTTGAACCATGGCACACACTCTATATTGTGGAAGATCTGTCAGGCTGGAAGGACAGATGTTGTGGAAGATCTGTCAGGCTGGATTATATTCTCCTGTACAAGATGAGTATGTATCGGTTAAGTGTTGTATGCTTTTCACACACAATAAAAAGATATTTGATAAAAAAAAGATTTGACTCTCAAGGTGGTTTTCTGGTGGCTATTGTGTCCACCAGGCAAGTATTAGAGCTGCAGGCCTTGATCTCTAGGCAATCTATTTTTGGTCATTTCAATGGCTTATGTCTCCTTATGGACTGTGCCATCCTTCCTCCCAAAGTGTTCCTTTTTCACCTTAACCAGACTATAGTCCTCCCCTCCTTCTCTGAGGATGATCTTCAGATGGACTCCTCTCTATGTCTGATAGGTATGAGGGGTGTTAGTTAAAATCTGGAGGTTACTAAATCCTTCAGTTTCTCAGATCATCTCTTTGTCCTCTTCAGCAATCTGAAGAAAGGACAGGAAGCAGTCAAGTCCATTATTGCCTCCTGGATTAAGGAGTCTATTGGGTCAGCACACCTTTGGGATGGAAAACGTGTGCATGAGGGAGTCAGAGCTCTCTCCACTAGGGCACGGGTGGAGTCTGCTTTATTGTCTCTGAGCACCTTTGTGACTACCTAGTGTCTCTGAGCACCTTTGTGAAACACTACAGGTTGTAAGTGGGAGCTGGTGTGAATGGCACCTTTGGCATAGCAATTCTGTCCAGAGTGCTGTCTTCTTCCTACTCTGGGTTCGGATTGCTTGGATACATTCCACTAACCAGGACTGGTCTAGCAGGATAATAAAGAAGGAGAAATTATACATAATTTTCTTTCCTTGAATCCTGTTAGACTAGTCCAGTGCCCACACTAGAAAACATTTCCTGCAGCTTTGGAAGTCCTGCTACCTCTTGATTGTTTTATTAGTTTCAGTGTCTGATGCAGAAATTATGGTAAGGGAGCTAAGTACTTGTTACAAATGTTTGTTGCAAATTATGGTTGGTTATTAATGGTGGTAGATTTTTCTTTCAGATTTGTATACAGCTTGGAAAGTGTCATACTCGCTTCTTTCCTTGCTGCACCAGTAGATATCCCAATTGATGACATTACTGAAAGATGCTCAAATCCACCTCCACCTGCTGGTAAGAGAGCATAAGCCACTCATCTGGACTGGTATAGCAGGGTTCAAGGAAAAAAATGATCAGGTGTGGAAACTTTCTCTGTTGACTCTGTCCTTGTCCAAATCCATTCAAGATGATTTACATCATACTAAAAACACAATAAATAATTAAGAAGCAATAATATCTACAAATAGGATAAATAAAAATAAAAAAACATCAAATTGAATTAGATAATTATTGAGCAAACTAGATAATTATTGCTTATCCTTCACCCCAAATCTCCTCGCCAGAACTCATCTTAAGGAAGCATATATAATTGTAATCCCTTCTTAAACATACAGTACACAACAGAATATCTTCTTGAAGATTCTTTGGCATTTTATTCCATAATTCAGTAACTACTATCCTGAATGCCCTTTTCCTCCATTTCTCTTCTCCCACACGTTTCCTAGAGAGATATATCTCGTTCACATATGAAAGGAATGCAATGTGCACCCCATCCCACCACTTTGCAAGCACTCATGTATGGAGACACCTCTTATATTTACTGAGATACAATAATATGCTTGGGCAGCATAACATATATACAATCTCCACAGTCTCACATAAAGATTTTTCAGCATTTCTTGTTAGCTGTCTTTCAGTTGCTGCTGTCAAGGTCTGCTTAGCTCAGCTTAACCATATTTTGTCAGGACACGTGTAACTGTCAATCAATCTGCAACCTTTTCTTGTTTAGCCTTAAAGTCTTTTTCAGTATCAAATCAGGAATAAATACAAGAGTTCTACACAAGCAGGCTCTACATTAGGCTGGCCCGATGGCTCAGTGGTAACACTGTACACTTTGAGGAACAACATCCCCAGCCAGATGCCTGAGTTGGATCTTCTTCTCTTTGGGTTAGTTGGGGCTGGAAATTCTTCAAAAGGCAGGAATGACATCAGTCAATTAGGAAGGGAGTCATGATTATTATTAAGAGTGAGGCCTGATGATCTAAAGAAACAATTATCTGGCCTAGCTCCCAAAGCTTGCATCAACTTGACAGACACATAGAAATATGATGACAGAAAAATACCATATGGCCTATCTAGTCTGCCCTTCCATATCAACTACTATAATCCCTTTTTTTCCTTTAGAGATCCTCTGTGTCTGTCCCACACTTTCTTGATAGAAGCATAGAAACATGATGTCAGAAAAAGACCATATGGTCTTTGAAATGCCATTTACTTAAGAGGCTGCAGATCCTTAATTACCCATTCCCATCTAATACAGCCATCCTTATTTAAGTTACCCAAGAAACAATCTCACCTAAAAGAGATTAGAAAGTGGTCAGACCATGTGGCAGAAACCACTTTAATTTCCATGATGTTAAATTACATTATCTGATGCCATTGAAAAAAACACCAAGTCCAATAGGCCACTTGCCATGTGTGGGGTTATTAATAAGCTGTGTGAAACCTAAAGTGGACATATAACTCAAAAAACTATAGTCTGTAGGTCGAGCACTTTGATCACTAAGCATACAATTGGCAAAGCGAATATGATTAGAATGCACTACCATCAACACTGCTATTAATTCTAACAAGTCATTCAGCAATTACTGATCCTACTTTGGAGCCCGCTAAAGCAGTCAAGAAACACAACATGTTGCTCTTTGCAGAACAGCTGTGAAGGTCCTAGACAAGATCTGCAAGTGCAGAAGTATAACTTGGCGAACACAGATTCAACTTGTCCAAGCCATGGTATTTTCAATGACTTTATAGTGATGCCAAAGGAAGGAGCAAGACAGGAAGAAAATCGATGCCTTCGAATTATAATGCTGGCATATATAACACGGATTGCTGAAAGAACAAATCAATTGGTACTGGAGGAGATCAAGCCTAAACTTTCCTTGGAGGCTCAAATGACAAGACTTCAACTTTCATATTTTGGACACATCATGCGAAGAAAAATATCCTTAGAGAAAGACATCATGTTTGGCATGCAGGTTAATGCAGATCTCAATCTTTTAACTGTACTGTATCTTCTTATCACTTTTCAACCTTTAGAGCAGCCCTCTCACTCCCCATCTCTCTATCCTTCCCCAGCCAATTATTCCCAGTCTGGCTCTCTCCCCTTCTCTCCTGCCATCTTGTGTATCCCCCTTTTTCACCGTCTAGTGCCTCTCCTCTTTTTTCATCATATCCCCTTCATGTCCAGCATCCCCCCTCTCCCCCACCCCATGTCCAGCATCTGCCCTCCACCTGTCCCATTTTGTGCCCAGAGGAATGAGCGATCTAATGGTGGGAGTGTATTAGAAAAAGTCCTGATGCAGACTGGAAAAGAGAAACAGGTGAAACCCGAGTCGACATTGGTGCCTCCCAGCCTTAACCATTGAATTCTCTTGATGTGGTTTATTCACCTAAAGCTAAGTGTTTTCAGTATGCTTTTAAATTCATTTAGAAAAATTGTAAAACAATGGGTGTGAACCAATGAATGATATATGGGATTGTAAGGGATGACAAGGGTTGAGAGATCCTGTGACAGGCCACCCATCTGTCCCTGAACAGAGGCTCTTTAGACCACATTAGAGTATTCAAGTTAGGTTATACAGTAATTTAGTAACGATGTTTCAGAAATTGTATACATTGTTCCCTTAATCTCCTAGGGGATAGACCTTTTTTAGGTACATGGTAACTTTTCTCTTTTTGCTTGGATTATTTGTGTGAGAGTTACATATGAAGAAAACCCCGTGATCTGGCCACAATACCACGGCTCTTTCGGTCTTTGGTCCCTCAAGCAGTGAGAAATAAGCGGTTATATTTTTAGTAACCATTTTGTGTCCAGCATCTGCCCTCCATCCCTACCTTGTGTCCAACCTCTGTTCACTATCCCCTATACCCCAATCCCATGTCTAGCATCTGTCTTTCTTCCTCCTATGGCCCTTACCCTATGTCTTTACTATCCACCCCTCCACCCCCATGCCCATCTGCTCTCCACCCCTATGCCATCAGCGCATGTCCAGTATCTGCCCTCTGCTCCTCCACCTCTCCACCCTGTATCAACTATCTGCCCTCACCCATGTCCAGCCTCTGCTCTGAACCCCATGTCCAACATCTGCCCTCCACCTGTACCATTTTGTTTTCAGCATCGGCCCTCCATCCCTACCATGTGTCCAGTCTCTGTTCACTATCCCCTATAACCCAATCCTGTGTCTAGCATCTGCCTTTCTTCCCTCTATGACCCCTACCATATGTCCAGCCTCTACTATCCACTCCTCCATCCCATGTCCATCTGCTGTCCATCCCTTATGACACCAGCCCGTATCCATTATCTGCCCCTTCACTTCTCCACCCTATATCAACTATCTGCCCTCCGTCCAGCCCCTGATCTGAACTCCATGTCCAACATCTGCCCTCCATCTCTCTAACCCCACCTTGTATCCATCATGTGCCCTCTATACTATTATGTCCCCCACCCTGTGTTTGCTGTCTGCCCCTCCACTATATGTCCAGTATCTGCCATGCACTCCCTATTGGTGTCCTGCTTCTCCCTTCTAGTCTCTCCCTCCATCCCCCCTTTGTGTCCTGCATCTTCTTTACAGACATTCTCTCCCTGCCTCCCCCCTTGCTGCTGCCGCTGCTTTTCCTATGTTTGCATATAGCCATGTTTGAAACCCCGTGTTATGTTGGAGCCAGACAAAGAGATGGACATTTTAATATAGTTCAAAAATTTGTTAAAAAAATATACAAGTATGATACAGAGTTAAATGTATTCATTAAATTAAGAACATAAGAAATGCCATACTGGTTCAGACCAAGGTCCATCAAGCCCAGTAACCTCTTTCCAACAGTGGCCAATCCAGGTCACAAATACCTGGCCACATAAGTAAACTGTAGTTTGTGACTTGCGACTTTTGCACAGTGAGACTGATGGTCCTACAAAAATGTTTGTTGTGTAACACCTCAAGTCTGGCATTTACTGTATAGTAGTTGGGCACCATAACTATAGGTCTTCCTATAACTTGACCCCCATTTTAGACATTTGCATGTATGGAAAGGGTGGGGGCACCTTTATAGATCAGGTTCCCAGAACTATTCCCAATATTGCACAAATGCTTGTGCATAAAGTTCCACTCTAAGCGGGGCATGAGCATTTTATAAAGTAGGCGGGGACTTTGTAACCCTGCCCCAGGTCCACCCAAATGTCATCCCAGGAAACACCTACTTGTGGATTGTTTACAAGTGCACATGCTCTTACAGGGACGTCTACTTATAGGGCACATATGCACGTGCACAAAAATGCCTGCACACGAAAATGTGCTCAGAGTGTGGCAGTGACCAACATGCCTGCACCCTACACCCAGGTGAAGTGAAAACTAATTCTTAAGAAATCTTTTCCAGGGTGCTGGAAAATGGGTGTGCACTCTTATTTGAGACATACCCCAACCATCTGTCCATCAAAGAGGTTCTTGACATGAGTTAAGTCAGGACAGAGAGGATGATGAAGCAAAGTCATCAGCAGCTGAAATGACTGTCAATGTACGAAGGTGTATGGAGGAGCTGGAGTGAATGGTCCTGTGCTAAGATATGCCTAGCCAAGGTGTATCCCAAAGGGCAACCTCAAAGAGCAGTGAAGATGTATGCCATCATGGAGAAACAAATTGATAAGTCTCTAGTAATGTCAGAGTTCCATGACCTGTTTGGCATAAGAACATAAGATATGCCATACTGGGTCAGACCAAGGTAGTTCCTCAATGCTTGTATTGGGTCAAGCAATGATATCCCGAGTCCCTTTTAATAATGGTTTATGGACCGTTCCTCCAGGAACTTGTCCAAACCTTTTTTAAACCCAGCTACACTAACAGTTTTTACTACATCCCCTGGTAACAAATTCCAGAGTTTGATTACACGTTGAGTGAAAAAATATTTTCTCTTATTAGTTTTAAATAGGTTACCCTGTAGCTTCATTGCATGTCCCCCAGTCTTTTTATATTCTGATGATGTAAACAATTGATCTACATTTACCTGTTTCACTCCATTCATTAATTTATAGATCTCTATCATATCTCCCCTTAGCCGTCTCTTTTCCAGGTTGAAGAGCCCTAACCTTTTTAGCTTCTCTTCATAGGAGTAGTCGTCCATCCCCTTTACCATTTTGGTGGCTCTTCTCTGTATCTTTTCTAATCTTTATCTTTATTTAAAAACTTAATATACCCTCAAAACCATAGGCATATAGCGGTTTACAATAAAATAATAAAAGCACTGCCGAAAAGAAAGGAAAAGAATGCCATAAAATAAATAGGAAAGAGATATCCTTTTTAAGATACGGCGACCAGAATTGCACGCAACATTTAAGGTGCTGTCGCACCAAGGAACGATACAGAGGCATTATAATGTCCTTTGTTTTATTTTCCATTCCTTTCCTTATGATACTCTCCCTACATGCCCAGAACTTGTGCAGAAGTCTCATCACCAATGGGAAGAACAGTGGATGAGTATATAATAGATGGCAACATTCAGTCATGTCTGCCTACTCTTACAGAATACAGTCATATACCAAAAAACAGGGATGAAATTCCCACACCAGAAGCCACTCAGCACTATCCTCACTTGAAGTCTATAGCCAATCTAATCCCACCTTTGGATCTAGACACTCAAATTCTACTTATACTGAACAGAGACATAATAGTATTACACAGAGTCTGTTGTCTGGGCAATGTTCCATGTGGCATCCTTTCTGCCCATCAACGCAACTTGGGATAGATGATAATAGGTGAAGTCTGCCTCGACAGAATGCA
Organism: Ichthyophis bannanicus; assembly: GCA_033557465.1. Taxonomy (NCBI): domain Eukaryota; kingdom Metazoa; phylum Chordata; class Amphibia; order Gymnophiona; family Ichthyophiidae; genus Ichthyophis; species Ichthyophis bannanicus. Next base: position 945,791,541 of record CM066034.1, read on the forward strand.
CAAACCAAGTGTCAACATCTTTGCCACCAGGGTGCTGGAAAATGGGTGTGCATTCTTATTTGAGCTATACCCCAACCATCTGTCCATCAAAGAGATTCTTGACTGCCATGATCTGCAGACCTCCTGAACTCTTTGTCTATTAGACTTAGAAGAGTTCAGTGTTCCAGGTGACAACATAGAAAAGATAAAAAATGACAGCAGATAAAGACAATGAAGATCATCCCATCTTCCCGTCCATAGAAATTGCTAAACTCTACATTCCCTTCTTTTCCCTTCGAGATTCAGTTTGTCTCATACTTCCATGAATTTAGATACAGTCCTCATTTTTATCACCTTCACTGAGAGGCTATTCCAAGCATCTACCACTCTTTCAGGTTGAAAGCTCACCTCTTTGCTGCTGCTTTCGGATCTTGACTCACCTGAGCTCCTCTTCTCCCTTTTTCCACCCCCACCTATACCCTCCGTGTTTGTGTGTTTTGTCTTGACTAGATTGTAAGCTCTGACGAGCAGGGATTGTCTCTTACATGTCTGTACTGTACAGCACTGCGTATGACTGGTAGCCCTATATAAATGTTTAGTAGTAGTACTTTGGAGTGGAGGAGTAGCCTAGTGGTTAGAACACTGGCTTGGTAACCAAGCAACCAGGATTAAATTCCCACTAGCACTCCTTGTGGCCTTGGGCAAGTCACTTAACCCTCCATTGCCTCGGAAGAAAGGCCTGGCAATCTACTTCTTTTGACACTGCCAAGAAAACCCAGGAGCTTCTGGGTCACCAGGACTGACTCAAAGGCACACATTGCATAGTAGTACTTTCTGTAAATAAATGTTTCCTTAGATTACTCCTGAATGAGGCTCTCCTCCTGTGCATTTATGCCATGAAGGTATTCTTCCAAAATATACCTATTGAGATCTTTAAGTATGCAGCAAAAAAATGTTATATACTGTAATAAGAATACCCCCTCCCCCTTTTTAAGAACTATCAGCAGAGAACTTGTAGTAAAAGCCCCAGAATTACCTTGTTTGAAATGAAGCCCCTCTAGGAATGGCCTGACCACTGTTTAGCTGATGCCTTTTCAGCAGTAGTTCAAGATGGATTACATTCAGGTATAGTAGGTAATTCCCTATCCCTAGAGAGCTTACAATCTAAGTTTGTATCTGAGACAATGATGGATTAAGTGACTTGTCCAAGGCTGTAAGGAGTATCAGTGGGATTTGAACTATGATTTCCCTGGTCCAATCCACTGCTCCAACTATTAGGCTACTCCTGCTTTCTCCATGGAAGACAAAGAATTCCTGAAAATCATAGAAAAAGAATTCTTCAAGAGTTAATCAAACAGTTGAGACCTCGACTTTCTAACAATGGAAATTATACCTCTGATGACTCACGTCACTACAAAGGACTTTGAGAAGGAAGCCAGAGACAAGACAGCACTTTATAACCATCATGAAAGACATACTCACAGATGACCACAGCGAGCCAGTGCTGCCTCTGAGAGAGGATGAAAAATGCCAGTACCTATCTACTTTTGGAACCTCATTGAACAACATACTGCTTACTAGACTTGACCTGACCAACAACCTATTAGTAGTTTTGATCTGTTTCAGAAAAGAGTCTGTCGCCATAACAACTGACATTGAAACAAATGGTTGTCTGTTTTGTGATCAAAAAAGATTACAGAAACTATGTACTTCAGATTCTTATGGTACTACAATGATGACATCAACAGTGAAATTGTTAAATACCAGAATGCGAGTCCATGTCTTTTTGACAACAGTCCATCACCAGCAGTAGCAGATTACGGACTCAGGAGAACACAAGAACACATGAAGGAAAAAACAAATAAGGCACAGATGGCAGACATTTTGTGGAAAAAGGCTTTTATGTGGATGATAGATTGAAGTATCTATCCATCGAAGAAGAAACCATCAACCTGATGAAAAGGATGCAGGCCATATTGGTGGAGACCAACTTGAAACTACACAAAATAGCATCCAACAGTGCAAAGATGATGAAAGCATTCTCCTCAGAAGACTATGCTAAAAACATGAAGAACTTGGACCTGACAACAGGCATGCCTTCACTACAATGCAGTTTCAGTTTAAGCTGAGACCTGAAGAAAGACACCTTCATCATCTGGGTCTTGAGCCAAGAGAAACCATATATTTGCTGAGGTGTTCTGTCAACAGTGAATACCCTGAATGACCCTCTAGGCTTCATGACTCCAGTCATCATACAAGGAAAGTCCTTGTTAAGAGAACTTTCATTAAGTGAAGAGTAGCCTAGTGGTTAGAGCAGCAGCTTGATGACCAGAGAGACCAGGGCTTGAATCCTTGTGGACTTGGCTGTCCTAACTTTATACAGTTTAGCTACAGTTGTGATCAACATTATTGGCATCCTTGCATTTTAGGTTTATTGTGTATAATATCTTGAGAAATAATTGGAAATATTCCAACTATATGTCATCATAATATTGTAATAGTATATTCAAAGGTACACAACAAAAAGAAAGATGTCTGCGCAATGTAGACATAGTAATTTCTGAGAAAAAAAATATGACCTAGACAGAATAAATGGCATCCTTCACTAATATTTGGTTGCACAACACTTGACAGTGATGACAGCCTCCAAACATTTCTTGTAGCCATCTATAAGTTCAAAAGTCACTAGAACAGCACAGGGAGGATGCAGCCACACCTCTTTAAAACAAAGAAACCTTTTATTTCGTAAAACCTTCAAAGGTACAGACCCGACTTGGCCAGGTTTCGGCAGTCAGCCAATTAAGATGCAATTGCATATATATTCCAATGGCAGTCAGGACACTGTAACAAGAGCCAGTAGTTGAAAGGTATGCCTGAGAAGCACTTTTTGAGCTTTCAAGTGTTGATGCCCAGCTCCGTCGGTGCTCACGAAGAGACCGCAGGGACCTCAATACTGAGGTCTTCCCGGGCTGCTGATGTGATCTTTGAGAGCCCTGGGCCTCAAGCCGATCCTCGGCGAGGGTCTCGATCCCGCTCCCAGTCCTTGGGAATGAGATCCTCCTCGGCAAGCACTTGTGGCTCTGGCCAAGCAACAGCCATGGGTCACTGAAGACCCAATCTGAGCCTGATGCCTCAAGAGCCATCAGGCCTCCAGTCCTCCATGGACTACTCAGACTGGGAGTCCAAGGACGAGGCTTCACTGGAGATGTGTAAACACTGCAAACTTGGATAAGTCTGCTCTGGCATTGAGATGCCGATCCCCTCCTGAGGACACCTCATTCCTCGAGTTTGTCCAGGACATGGCGAAGGTCTTGTCTCTCACTACGTAGTTGGACCCTTGCACGGAGAAGATCGAAATCCTCCAGTATGAGGCTCCATCTAAGGAGGCCCTGACGGTCCCTGTGCCCACCATCCTCGGGCGACTCCTCCTTCGTATTTGGGAGACATCGGTGTCGTGCCAATAGTTAGCTGACGCCTGGACATCATGTACTGGGTCCAGCAGGGCCCTGGCTTCCAGGAGGCACAACATCCTCACACCTCTATAGTGGTGGAGTCGATCATGTGCCGGCAGAAAACCCTGAAAACTCAGTCTTCCATGTCCTCGGGCAGGGAGTCCCGTGCCCTTGATGCCCTTGGATGCAAATGCTACCAGGGCTTGATGCTGGTTTGCCGAATACAAGAGTATCAGCTATATATTGGCATGTAACTCTGAGACCTAGCAAAAGAACTTGCAAGTTTCTCGGTGGGTCTTAGTGGAGATCACCTCCAGCGATTCCAAACCCTCACAAGGTGTGCCAGGGAGTGCTTAAAGTACATGTCTCAAGCCACCTATGACGGCTTTGAGTCTAACGCAAGAGTGGCCACCGCAGGCATTGGTGCCCGATGCCATGCCTGGCTTCAGGCATCGGACCTTGAGCAATGGGTCCAGGAGAAACTCCTTGATGCCCCCTGCCTCAGCGGCAAACCGACGGAGGATAAGGCAGCGGACATCGAGACCGAGTTTGTCACCAGATTTTGACTCTCCAGGAAGACCTCCACCCTTCCCAAGAAACAAACGCCAGGGATAAGGCCCCTCTTCCACAGGAAAGGCCAGCCTTACCGAGGCTGTCCCCAATACCAGGCCCCCCAGACTCCACAGCAGGGTCACCAGGGCAAAGAAGTGGGCCAAGGCCAATGCAAGCCTAAGGGTTCTAAAGCCTAAACACCGGCTCCTGCCTAGGCTGGGTCAGGGTATTGGCTCCCTGAGCATAGCCTCTCCACCCGTGGGGGAGCAGCTTCCAACAGGGGGATGTCTGATTCATTTTGCCTATTGGTGGCATGCCATCACCACGGACACCTCAGCACTTCAAGTGGTCAGAGAAGGTTACTTCCTTCACCTGGACCAAACACCACCTCCTTTCTTTCCAGAAAAGACCCCTCGGACTCCCCTGCACCAGGCCCTGCTACTGCAGGAACTTGCAGGCCTAATCAGGGACAGGGCCGTGGAGCCAGTACCCTACCACCTAAGAGCCAGTACCCCACCATCTGGTCCCAAAGAAAACAGGAGGTCTAAGGCCCATACTGGACTTGTGAAACCTGAACAAGTTCCTGGTGCAGGAGAAGTTCAAAATGCTCTCCCTTGGAACATTGCTGCCCTACCTCCAGCAGGAAAATTGGTTATGCTCCTTGGACCTAAAGGATGCTTATACCCCCATCCTTATTCATCTCAGTCCCAGGCGGTTCCTGAGATTCAAGAGTCTTCACCAAATTCCTGGCAGTGGTGGACGCCTACCTCTGTCTCCAAGGGTCCTTTATCTTCCCATACCTGGATGATTTGCTCATTAAAGGGGACACGGCCACTGAGTTGCAATAGGCTACGGCCCGCACCATCAAGTCCTACAGCATTTGGGGTTCGTGATAAACCACCTCCAAATCTCACCTCACTCCAATACAGGATCTGGAGTTCATAGGAGCTCGTCTGAACACTCACCATACCAGGACCTTCCTCCCTCCAGACAGGGCGGATCACCTCAGGGCCCTGGCCACTGAGGAGCAGTGCCATCACGTAGTGTTGGCGCAGTCCATGCTCTGCCTACTAGGCCACATGGCATCCACAGTCCATGTGGTCCCCAACGCCTGCCGCCTCATGTGGGCAGCTTAGTGGTGCCTCCGCTCACAGTGGGCATAAGCCACAGGCAGGCTTCGGGACAGGGTTTTAGTGTCCTGTCAACTAACAGAGTCACCCGACTGGTGGCAGGGCACACAGCACCTGCAGAAGGACATGCCCTTTCAGCCCCCAAACCACCAGAAAGTTCTCACTACAGACATGTCCCTGCTGGGCTGGGGTGCCCACTGCAAGGAACTGGGCACGCAAGGCAAATGGTCCCTAGTGGAGAACCAGCAGCAGATCAACCTGCTAGAGCTCAAGGCCATTTTTCTGGTGATCAAGGCCTTCCAACACCGCCTGTGGAACCAGTTGGTGCTAGTCCAAACAGACAACCAGGTCGCAATGTTCTACCTGAACAAGCAGGGGGGCACAGGGTCTCAGCCACTCTGCCAGGAGACAGTTAGCCCTTTGCTCGTACGCACTCAGTCAGGGAATGCTCCACAGAGCAGTATACCTTCCAGGCCTTACAGATTTTCATTTCATACAACCCAAGTCAACTGGGGGAGGCTGTTACCAAGCGGACCCTGTCCACCTGGATGGCGGACTGCATTGCCTTCGCCCACGATTCAGGCTGGGCTCTTTTTAGAGCGCTGGGTTATAGCACACAACATCAGGGCTATGGCAACCTCGGTTGAAAGCCTCCGCTCTGTCCCTATGGCAGACATCTGCTGGGCTGCTACCTGGTCACATCTTTGCAGCTCATTTCTGCCTGGAGAGGGAGTCCCAACAGGAAACGCCTTCGGCCAGGCCATACTCCATAATCTGTTTGGGGTTTAGGCAACTCCTGCCCTCTGACCCTTCTTGTTCAGGCTACCGGAGCAATGGTTCTCCCTGGACACTAGGGTCCTCAGAATCTTTCCTCAGATTCGCTTACGGCTGCTCACGGCTGGGCCGTGTTTTTCTACATGTTCTCGGTAGCCTGTCGCTAGGGAGTCTCATATGTGAGGACTGACTTCCTGTTTGTTCCTGGAGAAAGTGTATTTACTCACCTGTAACAGGTGTTTTCCAGGGACAGCAGAAATCAGTCCTCATAACCCTCCCTCCTCCCTTTGGAGCTGCTATACAATTTTTGCCATCTTCTTTTGTTGGCTTTAGCTATTAAAGGGGACACGGCCACTGAGTTGCAACAGGCTACGGCCCGCACCATCAAGTCCTACAGCATTTGGTGTTCGTGATAAACCACCCCAAATCTCACCTCACTCCAATACAGGATCTGGAGTTCATAGGAGCTCGTCTGAACACTCACCAGACTGAATAAGATGGCACCCTTGGGTGGGAAGGGGACCACGTATGCATGGTGGCATCTCCCAAAGGCTTTCTTTGAAAGCTGGGGAGATGCTTCCGCGGGGCTCCGTCAGCACCATCACCCATATGTGAGGAGTGATTCCTGCTGTCCCTGGAGAACACCGGTTATAGGTGAGTAACTATCCTTTTCACACATCTGTCTGCTGGTAGTTTCTCCTACTCTTCAACTGTGATTTATACCAGCTCATGAATGTTTCCAGGATTCCTTTTACCAATTGCAGATTTCAGCTCTTTCCAAAGGTTCTTGATAGGATTGAGATCTGGATTACTTGCTTGCCAGTTTAAAACAGTCCATTTGTTCCTTTTTAACCATTCTTTTGTACTTTTGGATGCATGTTTTGGGTTATTGTCCTGCTGGAAGACCCATGACCTTCAACATAGACCTAGCTTTCTGACACTAGGTAGCTCATGTCACTCCAAAATACCTTGGTAGTCCTCTGACTGTTTCCATTAATATGTCCCAAGCCTCTAGCTCTTCAGCCAGCAAAACAGCCCCACAACATTATGGAACTTCCACCATATTTAACTGTAGGAAAGGTGTTTTTTTTCCTATAAACTTTATTTCTTCACCTGTAAATGTATTGCTGGTCCACATTGCAAAAGAGCTCAAGGTTGGTTTCATCTGTCCACAGAACATTTTCCCAGAAGGATTGTGGTTTCTCAAGGTGGGTTTGGGCAAAGATCAGGCATGCCTTTTTATGTCTGTCTTTGAGCACTGGGGTCCTCCTTGGCCTTCACCCATGAAATCTTTCTTTGTTTAGTGTGCAGCATATGGTGCAGGTTGAAACCACAACTCCAGATTGTTCCAGGTCAGCCTTAAGCTCTTTGGATGTTGTACGTGATGTTTTTCCAACAATTCACACTAACCTTCCAAGACTTCCCGGATTAATTTTCCTCTTCCCACCACGTCCTGGGAGGTTCTTGACAGTTCCATGAGCAGAAAACGTCTTAATAACATTGTGAACTGTAGACACAGGAATCCCAAGGTCTTTGGAGATGGCCTTGTAACCCTTTGAAGCTTGATTAAAATGACTTTTCTGATGGTCTCAGTCAGCTCTCTTGTCTTCACCATTTTGAAAGTGGAATAGGGAGTGAATGTGGCCATTTTAAACATTAGAGCCATCATTCATTGGTTGATTCAAGTCATGTGAGAACTGCAATGGGAATGTGGTTCTTCTGTTCAAACTGATTTGAATTATTTATAAGGGTGCCAATAATCATGTCCTAAATTCTAATCCAAAATAAAGCCACTGAAATCATCAATATATATCTCCTCAACAAAAAATGATTTCCTAAAGTGAGCTACTTAATAAACAAAACCTAACCAAAAACTGAAAAGTTATTTTTTGTCGGATCACCCAACATGAGTGGAACGCCCCTCTTGTAGTGGGTCCTCCTTTTTAATCAATTTTATAAAGACCTAAAAAGGCCTATAATCAAGGAACTGACCGCATGAACACATATTACTGTCCTCTTTTATGATGTCATAGTATGGAACGGCTTGCGTTCATGCGATCAGTTCTGTGATTACAGGCCTTTTTTAAAATTGATTAAAAAGGAGGACCCACTACAGGAGGGGAGTTCTACTCATGGTGGGTGATCCGACAAAAAATAACTTTTCAGTTTTTGGTTAGGTTTTGTTTATTAAGTAGTTCACTTTAGGAAATAATCATGTCCTGGCAATGTCTCAGTTTTTATATTATTTCCTTTTTTAATTGATCTTGTTTTATTGGAGTCTTTTGTGTGTCAAATATGTGTGCATATATAGTCCAAAGCCATTTCACTGGCCACTTTTTTTTTTTTTTTAGGAGATATTGGACATTTAAGGGGTTGAACTGCAAGGGTACCAATAATGTTGACCACAGCTGTATTTTGTTAGTGGTTGAATATCGCCGCTGACTGGAAAGCTTCCACGGTCACTGGTGAAATCAGATATTCAGTGCTGGCCATCACTGCTGAATATCGATCCCCAAATATTTAATGGTGGGACAGTAGCAATAAAGTCAGAGATTAAGGGGCATGTTTACTACCATATGCTAATGTTTAGGGTGGGGTTTACTGTACTGTGCTGTTACCACATGGCAGTTCACTCAGGACCTTGCACTACTGCTCAGCATACTCGGTGGTGACTGGTCAGCTAAGGGGCAGAGTGGGGGTGCTGAGTGCGATTAGTGCAGGCATCGTCGGCACACGCTACCTGCGAATGCTGCATTTAGCGTGGGTATACTCACTGCCTCCTCAGTGGGGAAGTGCACCTGCATTAAGTGTTCTTGTAGGTAGCACCTTGAGGTGCGTCTCCCTGCAGTAACTACAGGGGAACATGCCGGGCATGTCCCCAACAGCAATAGTCTACTTTATCTCCCACAGAAACATTTGGGGCTTGACATGTATGACAATAGCACAGTTTAGTAAACACGCCCCTAAATAGGATACGCAGAAATCTGAAGCCTTGGAGTGAGCTACACTGCTCATGGCCCAGACAAGAGATTGTTAAAGTGTTCTTCCTTTACTGGTATTTTCTTGGGGGGTAAATGGGTTAAAATGTTTGTTGCTATAGCAAACCCTGGAGGAAGTTGCAATCTATTTGCTTGGACTAATCCAGTTTAATTCTATTTGGATATTACTCTGCATTAGATTTTTGGGACCTCAGTATGTGAGGATGACCAAAAGCAGCTGCAGTCAAAAATGCTTTACACTGCTGTTTAGCTCTTGTAGAATTCTCCTTCTCCTTCTTAAATGTCTGTCTTTCTGTCCAGCACAGAGTACTAAAATTGTATTTATGGTAAGCAGCTCTGATGTGTTATTAGGGAAGAGTGGAAGAGCAAATTGTGAATAAACATAAACATTCGGGGGAATCATTTCTCAAGCGGATTCATTTATATTGACTTCTGCCGAGTAGTATTTCACTGTCTTGCTACTATGAATTCAGGCTGTCAGGTTGGGCTCTGCTGGGGTAATTTCTCAACCCAAATCCTAAAATCTGAATTAAAAGAATGGAGAATGCAAATTTCTAGTTTTCGATCTTTTGGCAACAGTCTGCCACCTAGTGGGCTTCTTGATAATACAGTGAAATAGGAACAGCAAAATAACTTTCAGGTGCTCCCTAACCCTTTGAAGGCCTACTTTAAATTTTTAATCCACATTCTGCAGCCGGGTTAAATTTTGCATATTTCAGGAAAATTGTACCCGTCTTATTCAATATGTTCTAATAGTGATTTTCCTTCTGCTATGGTCATGTATTATATACCATTTGATAGGAATATTTAGTCAGAATTTTGGATCCCGAGAGTTTTGGGCTTGGCCTGGCGTTACCACAAAACATTATAATTAACCTAAGAAGTGCATGACCTTCACCAAACCACTGCAACTATCCCCAGAGCCAGTTGTGGGAGCCTGCTGAAGGAACTCCTGGCAGCTGTAAAATTAGGGTTGCCAACTGGCCGGTTTTCAGCCGGCCTGGCCGGTTTTTCCACGGCCAGGCCGGCTGCCGGCGCAGAGGCAAAACCGGCCCTTTAAAAGCCGGTTTTTTTGCTCTGGCCGCAAGATCGGGAGCGGCCTGAGCAAAAAACCGGCTTTTCTCCGCTTCAGAGGGAGCCGGGGAAGCCCGCGCGAGGCCCCGGCTCCCTCTGAACAGCCACCAGCGTGAAGAGCCTTTACCTTCACGCTGGCGGCTGTTCCTGTGAAGCCGCGAATGCTGGGAAAGGTTAAAGGTTGCCCTTTAACCTTTCCCAGCATTCGCGGCTTCACAGGAACAGACGCCAGCGTGAAGGTAAAGGCTCTTCACGCTGGTGGCTGTTCAGAGGGAGCCGGGGCCTCGCGCGGGCTTCCCCGGCTCCCTCTGAAGCCTCAGACAGCCGCGATGCTGGTCCGGGGGGGGGGGGGGGCAGGGGGGGCTGGGGGGGGTGGGGGGGCAAGGACTGCATGGGCTGTGATGGGGGGACCTGGACTGGAAAAGGGCTAAGGGGGGGTACTTGGACTGGAAAAGGGCTAAGGGGGGGGGGGGGGGGGACTTGGACTTGGACTGGAAAAGGGCTAAGGGGGGGGGGGACTTGGACTGGAAAAGGGCTAAAGGGGGGGACTTGGACTGGAAAAGAGCTAAGGGGGGGACTTGTACTGGAAAAGGGCTAAAGGGGGGGACTTGGACTGGAAATGGGCTATGGTGGAGGAAGGGGGAACTTGGACTGGAAAAGGGCTAAAGGGGGGGACTTGGACTGGAAAAGGGCTAAGGGGGGGGACTTGGACTGGAAAAGGGCTAAGGGGGGGGACTTGGACTGGAAAAGGGCTAAAGGGGGGGACTTGGACTGGAAAAGGGCTAAGGGGGGGGACTTGGACTGGAAAAGGGCTAAAGGGGGGGACTTGGACTGTAAAAGGGCTAAGGGGGGGGGGCATGGACTGGAAATGGGTTGTGATGGGGGTGGAGGGGACCTGGACCAGAAAAGGGCTAGGGGGGGGGGGGGGAAACTTGGACTGGAAATAGGCTGTGATGGGGGGGGACCTGGACTGTAAAAGGGTTATGGGGGGGGGGGACATGGACTGGAAATGGGTTGTGATGGGGGTGGAGGGGACCTGGACTGGAAAAGGGCTATGGGGGGGGGGGAACTTGGACTGGAAATGGGCTATGGTGGAGGAAGGGGGATCTTGGACTGGAAATAGGCTGTGATTAGGGGGGCTAGGACTGCAAATGGGCTGTGATGGTGCGGGGGGACTCGGACTGCAAATGGGCTGTGATGGTGCGGGGGGACTCGGACTGCAAATGGGATGTGATGGTGGGGGGGCCTAGGACTGGAAATAGGCTGTGATGGGGGACTTGGACTGGAAATGGGCTGTGATTGGGGGGGGGGGAGCTAGGACTGGAAATGGCCTGTGATGTGAGGGCTAGCAGTGGAAATGGGCTGATGAAGAGCTGGAATAGGACTGGAAATGGGCTGATGTGGGGCATGGGAGAATGGGACTAGAAGGGAGTGGATGCTGGGTGGGTCTAGAACTATAAGGGAACTGATTTGGGGGGAGGACTAGAATGGATGGGGAATGAGAAAAGAGAGGGGAAAAAATATTTTGTGTGGAAGAAAAGTCTATGATGGGCCGGTATTGGGAGAGTAAGAGGGGCTTGAGAATGGAAGGGTGAAATTTAAACGGATGATAAAGGAATAAGGCAAGAATTGGGGGAAAGAGCAAAAGGGAAACAATCAGTATGTTAAAGCAGAAATAGAGAGAGAATGGAAAACATCTGAAAGAGAAGAAAGGACAAATGGATAGCTCACAGAAGACACGAAGAAACCAGAAGAAAGTGACTGGAGCAATTGCAACTGAAAAATAAAACGCCCAAACAGAAGGTAGAAAAATACTTTTTATTTTGAATTTATTAACTGGAATATGTCTGGTCTGGGAAGTGTGTATTGCTAACATCTTTGCGTTTTTGTTTAGTGCAAGAGGAAATTACTTTATAGTTTTATTTCTCCAGTGTTGTACATTTCATGTTTGGATTTTGGGGTTCCCAGTTTAATTATTATCTGACCAAGGAAGTTAGCCTACACGTATCCTCGGTAATTTTTGTGGGTGGGGCTGGGGGCGGGGCAGGGGTGGGACTAGGGGCGGAGAATGGGTGGAGCATGGCGAGCCACAGGTGTCGGGTTTTTCTCGGTGAAAAAGTTGGCAACCCTATGTAAAATAAAGAGAAAAGCAAAGCATTGCAGGAGAGAACAGACTCCTGTACAGTTAGAGCTGACTCTCAGAATCCATTAATACTCAGTGAACTTTTATACAGGAACTATGCGGACATCTGTGAGGCTACATGCTGCTGGACAAGGATAATTGACTACAAGGACAATTAATCACTACTCCTTATCTGGATCTTCCGCTCTCTTCCTTTAAGTATCCACTAGATGGTTTTTCCTATATTGATTAAGGGTCAATAACCCACGTATAGTGATCGAGTGCTGTGTCCTTTCTGTTCACCCTTCCTAAAGTTGTTATCATTACAGCTCCATCACTCAGCTGTACGTTTCTCAGCTTAAAGAGGGATTAGAGTCATTCTGAATTTCACAGGCTTTTATCCTTATGGTCAGTCTATACTAACATTAATGCTATGGTTACATACTTCTGATACATATACACTTATGCTAACTAATAGTTGTTAAGTCTGGGAAGCAGCACATTGTTCTATGTTATTTTCATGAATTGCAGTATGATAACTGGAAGTGTAAGTGGTTGGAGAGGATGCCTGTTGGAGCAACGTATAGCATAAAACCAACATCTCTAGTCTATCATAAATAGCATGCCGCATAACACGCATAGGATTAGGCTGGCTAGAGTTATTTCTCTGATATGCACTCATACTTCTTGCCTTAGTTTCTCCATGGAAGAGATTAGCTGTGAACAGTTTGCAAACTTCTTCCAGGCAAAAATGGATGATTTGATGTCTGCATTGCAATCTGAAGGATCTGATGTGTGTTGGATGGCTCTTGTTTGGGGTGGTAGGGGAGTTCCAGATTGAAGGGGCATATTGTAGGGCTTGTACCTGTTCAGAAACTAATGTCTAAATCAATAGCATTGCTTCCTGTTACAAGATGGGGCCTGCTCTGAACCAAAGACTGAATTAAACAAGATGGATTCCTGTTTTGTTATAACTCAGCATTAAAACTTGCAGATCAAACAATTCTGCAAGTTTATGTACTTCATGAGAGAAGTATTATTCTAGCCGACTATGTGAAGAAGAACTTTGCTGAGACCTTCACTGTGCTAGCATTTGCAACAATGTATGGACCTGCACACCAGCAACTTTCAAGCATAATTAACTTTTGTTTGCAGAAGGACCACCTATTAACTGTTACCGGATTTGCTGTAGTTGACATACAGGTTTTGAGACCAACCAATCACTGAGCCATCAGAACAAGGAATTGTACATAGTTTCCCCCAGTTACTTCCAAGTTGATTTCCCTGTTTATTGTAAATACAACTCAAAGTTCCTTGTGTTGTATAGTTGATGTTAAATGTAAACCGCTCTGATCTAAAATAGAGCGGTATAGAAGAACTGTTAAATAAAATAAATAAATAATTATGTGCTGGACACAGTCAGAGACACAGCCCTAAAAACACCTGCAGCACTCTGGAACATGGACAGAGGCTGGCAGAATACCTGGGAACTTTAACTTCTGACACAGACTGTTTCACTTGCCTGTCTCTCTGGCTGGAAAGTCAGATAGTGTCCAAGGGCAAAACCTTGGGATGGAGTGAATCTCTTTCACAGACCTGCAGCTTGGTGTGACCATGTATCTCAGCTGACGTTGGACCTCTGTCACTTTGACTTTGTGCCATTCTGGAGGCAATTTCTCGGACCAACCACAAGTGTTCTGAAAAGAGCTAAGGTACTGGTCTTTAATTTCCCCCCAAGGTTGGGGCTAGCTTAGACAGACAATTTACTGTACGTCTGAGTGCAGAGCGAATCAGTGACATTGGTTCCTAAAACAGAGATTAGGTCTCTTGGTAATTGTAACATAGGGCTGCATAACATTCTACCTCAGAAAACTAATTTATGCTAATATTTACACTATTTTTGCCTTCAGAAACAAAGTCTAATTTATATACAAACACAGGACTGGTTCTTGCTTTATCACATCGTTTGTTTGCCAGGTCGTCCTATGGCATCCTGGGAAAAGGAAGATAGCAGTTTTCTCTAGACAGACCGAGTATTTATATATGTGTATTTATCTGCTACTGAAAATATCTCCTACAATATAGCGAGAAAGCTGTTATTAGCTCTTTGGCTGCTTGTGGGCCTGTCCGGTGGTAGTTCCAGCAGGTTGACGGTGTCTTTCCTAGGTCTACTGTTAGTATGCTTTGCTAATAAGGGTGTGAGGCTGCCCACTGACAGGTTGTTTATGATCTTGTGTGTGCTGAGGATGACTTTGAATTTGATTCTGCTTATGATAGGTAGCCAGTGAAACTGTTTAAGGTGTGGAGTAATGTGCGTTTGCTGGGATTTTTCGAGAATAACTCTGGCCACAGTGTTTTGTGCTAATTGCATGGGGTATAGAGTGTTCTAAGGTAGGCCATGATAAATTGTATTGCAGTGAGAAGTTTGCGTACATTTTTAATGATCCGGAGTTTGTAATAGACTGATTTGGTGATGCGGTTGATTTGTGGTTGCAGATTTGGGTCCCTGATGATGTGTAAGATTCCAGTTTTGTTGTGGGACCTGAATTTCAACCCTCAATCAACAATCAAGATCAACAACACTAGGATCACAGTCAAAACCAAAATCACTTACATAGGCATCACACTAGATCAAGAGCTTAATCTGCAACCACAAATCAACCCAATTTTTGGCTATTTTTTTTTTTTAGTGCCATCAAGTCAGTGTTGACTCATAGTGACCCAGCTACCTTTTGGTTTTCTTGGTAATGTATCACTTGAAGTAGATTGCTAGCCTTTTCTTCTGAGGCAATGGAGGGTAAGGTGACTTGCCCAAAGTCACAAGGAGTGCTAGTGGGAATTGAACCCTTGATTTTCTGGGTACTAGGCAGTTGCTCTAACCACTAGGCTACTGCAACACAATCTATCATGGCCATCCAAGAGCCATCCAATACATAGGTGACTTCTGCAAGAACCTGAAAACCCTGCTCTTCATTGATCACTATGGACCTAACCTAACATGATGGATTCATCACCACACAATTAATTAGCTCCATATCTATGTACATAGTTGCTGAATGACCACACTACTTGTTGCATTACTGTTAGATCTAATGTTCAATGTAATATACACCTTTGCTAAAGTTGTTCAATGTTCTTGCACTGAGTTACCTGTAAACCATCTTGACTCATAGAAAGACGGTATAACAAAGATGTTAAATAAATAATAATATCTGGGGATAGTCATCCTGCAAATTTAAAGCAAGTATGAGAGCTTGATAGTATTATGAATGGTCTTGCTTTCTCCTACTGGCCTTGCCAATATTTTGCATATTCTTAGGAAGTGTGTAAAGCCCACTACTTGCCTTCTTGATTCAGGTCCGGCTTCCCTGATT
Source organism: Ichthyophis bannanicus (assembly GCA_033557465.1). Lineage (NCBI taxonomy): Eukaryota > Metazoa > Chordata > Amphibia > Gymnophiona > Ichthyophiidae > Ichthyophis > Ichthyophis bannanicus. Next base: position 945,806,997 of record CM066034.1, read on the forward strand.
CATATGGCTGAACTTTTTCTGCAGGGCTGTTTGCGTAAGATTGTTAATGCTTCATCAGAGGAGGGGAGTTTTCCTGATGATTTGAAAGACACAGTGAGTCATCTGATCCTTAAGAAACCCAATTATAATTTGGGTAGGGTGGAGAATTTTTGGCTAATTTCAAATTTGCCTTTTTTGAAGGAGATAATTAAGAAAGCACAACTGCACAATTTTTGAGCTTTTTAGACACCATGGTTGAACTGTATCAGTCCATTTTTATCCATCATCATAGCACCGAAACAGTACTCATGGCAGTTTTGATGACATCAATTGCTGGCTAGACAGAAGTTTTTCTGTGGTGGACATGAGTTTGACAGTTGATACTATTAACCATTCCATGCTGCTGTGGTTGCTAGATGAAGATGAAATGGGGGATAATATAGAAATGGTTTCACTTATTCTTGATGGGGAGGTGGCAGCAGGTGCAAGTTGGTGTGACTTATTCTCAAGCATCGCTGCTAGTGCAAAGGGTATCACGAGGTTCTGTGTTGTCTTCCTATTTGTTTAATTTGTATCTGCTTCTGCTATGCCATTGGATATGTGCTGTAGGTTTGCATTTTTATATGCATGTCGGCGACATTCAAATACTGGTTCCAATTACCAAGTGCTTATGTGGATGAGGTAGTTGGGAAGACAAAGTCTTTGGTTCAGAGCTGGTTTTCCAAATTGTGTTAGAAGCTGAACATTGTTAAGACTGAGTTTTTGTGGTCTAGTCATATAGAACTAATGATTCAGTCTCTTTTGGAGAGTGTGGTGGGAATTTGAGGGGGGTTCAAGAAACTTGGTTGCAACCTTGGCATTTGGATAGACTCATAGTTGGGGTTGAAGTCCCATATCTCAAAATCAGCAAAAGAGTCTCTTAGGGGCCCTTTTAGTAAAGGTTAATGCATGCTAATGAAGTTAATGTGCATTAAGTGCCATTGTGTCCATAGAAATAAAAAGACTATAAGCACTTAATGTAAAAGGGTCCCTTAGTTTTGGATCTTTTGAGAAAGCTGTAATGTGTGTTTGCACAATTGGAATTTCCAGAGTTGCCAAGTTAGCCAGTTCCAGGCATGAGATTTCAAGCCAGTCCTGGATTTTTGACAATCTCATACGGACGCATTATGGGACCTGCGGCACCGATTCCAATGGGTAAAATCAGGAACTACAAATACCATACTGTATTGCAATTCAAATTTAAAACCAGAACTGGTAAAAAAATCTCACTCCTGGAACTCTGGCAATGTGGCAACTCTGAATTACTGTAATGTTTTTCAATAAAACTTATTGCAAAAAATGAAATAGAAGAGTTTGCAGCCCTAAATTTTACTTAATATAAAGAAAAGTGTAGAAATTCAAACTTAATGTTATACTCATGATACAAAATACGACTTGCACTATAGGAAGTAACTTGTTAGAAAAGAAACATACTGTGCTTACTGTTTACTAGAGTAGAATAAAAGTAAGCGGTTTATTTAGTCTACCTTTTAAATGTTTTTAGCAGAGGACAGTTTCCAACATATTTCAGGTATGATAAATTCTTACTCCAAAGAGCCCGCAGTCTAACTGGATATCAGAGGCAACAGGAGTTAAAGTGATTTGCTTTAGTAATATTTATTCCATCAGAATGCAGAATAAAATAATGACTGAGTATAGAGGTGAATCCACTCACCATATTCAATATATCTGAAATGCAATTTCTGTGCAGTAGATTTTAAATCGTAGGACATGGCAACCACCTACAATGCTGTATATTCGGAACTCAATCACCTTATTGTAAGTGCCCTCTCCCATCCTGGCTTTGGAGGAGGTGCTGAATGTGGCTTGTTACTGAAAGAGAAAGTGTCTTAAAAACCAAGGGACTGATGCAGTAAATAGATTAGCACAGTTTTTGCATATGATCTATGTAAAGCCTTGAGCAGACAGCAGCATATAGTACATTTAAATCTATTTGGCCGATGCAGGAAGACTAATGTGCCCTTTGCATGCAGAAAACACAACTTTTACGCACAAGTTCCACCACGCAAATGCCAAGCATATTTAAATAATATGCAAATGAGGTGTGCTGATTAAAACGGCATGCTAATAAGGTTTACACCCAATGTAAAGAAAGGCATAGAGGATTACATAACAAATAAAAGTGTCAATATCTCTGCGCCTGGTCTGACATGACTTAAACATCTTGCACATATAGGGAAAGACTGTTTCAGGAATGTGCTGGTGAACAGTTACCATTGATGTGAAAATTTCCTGGGTGTATCTTTTCAGTATATAAGCAAACGTTTGGTGTTCAAGAAGAAATGTTTTTCGCTTCTTATCATTGTATGTTTTTTGCACTCATTTATATTATTCATATTTTATTTTAGGTCACTTTGTTGTGATTTAATAAAATAATGTTTTCAGTGAAACAGTATGGGTATTATGAGGTGAGTGCCAAAAGAACCCGCACATCCTGTGTGTATAGCATGAGCATTTGACATTTATGTGCATGTGTATACAGCCACTTGTAGTGCGCCTCTTGTTCGCGCATGTGTCGGTTCCCCTCCTTTCAACTTTACGCTGATGTTTTGCGCACAGCTCATTTGTATACATGCCCGTTGCTGCATACCAGCGTGCTACGAAAAAACATATACAGCTAAGAGCATGTGCCTTCAGCGCCGTCTTTCTGCATCAGCCTGAATGTTAACGAAACAACTAGTTATAGGGCGCAAATGCAGAAAAGTGTGCAGAAGACCAGAAGGCTGAGCTCAATACTGGGATTTTAATGCAAGGGCTGAGGAGGCCTAAAGGATTCTCTATCTGGAGCATACAGCAGCCGCAACATTCTTCTGGCTTTGCTGAAAGCAGTGGTGAAAAAAAAAAATGGCAGAGAAGGTATACTGAAACAATGTTTTGTGCATGTGCTAGAATGCTATCTGGTACATAAATGTCAAAGAATTTCTGTGCAGAATAATATTGAAGACCTTTATGGCTTGCTCTCCTTGCTTTGACCACTGGAAAGGGCGGAATAGAAAAAGTCACAAATACATAAAATAAAAAATGAGAAACATTCACACCCAGGGTCCGCCTTTCCGTTCTCCAGCCAGTAGGTGGAGACAGACTAGCACAGCTTTCAGGAGTGGCCTAGTGGTTGGGGCAAGGTACCTCAGGCCAAAAGGTCAGGGGTTCAAATCCCACTAGAGGACAGCAACCTTGGGCCAGAAGGACTGGGGTTTCTAGTCCCACAGGTGCTCCTTGTGGTCTTGGGCAAGCCACTTAACCCTCCAATACCCATGTTCCCTGTAAAATAGTTATCTCCACGTTATAATGCCCTGTTCAATGTAATTTCAGTTTGTTCAATGTAAACTGCCTTGATATCATGAAAGGTGGTATATAAGAAATGTTAAATAAATAAATAAATATCCTCTGGTGCAGTACTGAGAAAAGCTGGTATTGTCTGCCTCCAGCAGGTGGCAAGGTGTTTGGACTGGTGCAGATAGACTTGTCTTCCTTGGCCCTGACTCTGGCTTGAGTAGGCACAACATTTGCTCAGAATGTGGATAGGCCCTTGTGTCTTCAAGACTGCTTTTAGATTCTGATCCCCTTATTCTCCTTTCTACACCCATGTGTGTTTTTAATAATTCCATTTAAAAATGACTTTAGTCCCCTGTTTGCTCTGTTTGTCTGCAGCTACTGTGTTGTCTGTGTCTTGACTAGATTGTAAGCTCTGATGGAGCAGGGACCGTCTTTTACATGTGTCTGTGCAGCGCTGCGTATGTCTTGTAGCGCTATACAAATGTTCAATAGTATAAAAGACGTTTTGCACACAACTCATTTGCTTTGAGTTCTAGCACCGAAGACAATGGCTGCGTTCTATGACGTTCGAGATGAGGATCTTGCGATTGCGAGTCTAAAGCACTGCCTACTGCGCTTAGGCGGCTCCGTAGCTTTCTGTAAAACAGACTCGTTTCTTTAATACATACTGGAACAGCTCCTCTTTGGATGAAACACTAGGCTGACACTTCGTTGCACTAACTGAACAAGTCAGGCTAAGAATCCCAGCCGGCCCCTACGAATTCCAGAGCTCTCCTGGACCAGCCGACTGGAACGCTCCGCTCTTGCAGGGCAGGATCCTCTCCCACCAGCAACACTACAGCTTTAGACAGCTCGGGGGAAGCCGTTCACATTCTTCTCTACCGCCATCCACACGTCATAAAGCACCCAGCGCCCGAAGACACTACCTGCAAGACATTCAGGCTCTCAAGAACCAGCCAACCAACGCGCAGCCGCACCTGCACTGACCCTCAGCGGCCACCATCCCCCCTCCTCCTCTCCCGGCGTGGTTGCTAGGAGACGGGAGAACGCGTCTGTACACAGCCGCAGTCGTCCTGCGCCTTCCTGTCAGTGGAGCAGCTCCGTGGTGCAGCCACACACAGGCACTGGCCGGAAAGTTGGGGGGAGGTCGTGCCGCCTAAAGTTTCCTGTCGCCACACCCCGTTGCCAAGATGGCTGAGATACAGGTACTCCCCCCGCCCCGACTAAATCAAAGGGCAGGAGATGCAAGCAGTGTTCGCTCCCCCATGCTCAGGAACTCCACTGCCCTCCAATACACAGTTTTTAAGCTCTAAGCTCTTCTGGGTAGGGGGAACATAATAGCCATGCCGATTATCTGTGCAGGCTGGTAGGCATTCTTCAGCAGGCAATTTGCATTTATATGCCCAGTGAGGAATTACGAGTAATTGGAATTGTAGGGTTTAGGAGTTTGGGCTAATTTGCTTGTGGGTGTTGTTTTTTAAAGAACTGCATTGATAATAGGGGCCTGGAAATAGGTCTGGAGGAATACATAGATATTTAATCGGCTTATCCTGTGTTTGATTGAATAGAACCAACCTCTACCAGATATAATTAAGCTTCATGTGGAATCTTCTATTTAGAAATCCCCATTGCCCATATTCCCTGTAAAATAGTTATCTCCAAGTTATAATGCCCTGTTCAATGTAAGCCGCCTTGATATCATGAAAGGCGATATATAAGAAATGTTAAATAAAAATAAATAAATCTAGTTGTTTATGGTGGCCCTCATATCGGATAGACAGAGAATTACAGCCTTGTTTTTATATGTCTTATGAATATTTGATCTATACTTTTAGCAGTGTTGCATTTTAATAATTCTAATTGATAAAACAAAATTTTAATTTTAGTATCAGGAATTATGTGCAATTATAACCAAAATACTGTTTTCAGCTAATTTGTTTTTCAGAGTTGTGTTTTGTAAGTACATCCATAACTGAGGATTTGGAAAGGTTTAGGAGATAAACAACGTTGAGGATTTTAGATTTATAAAACTCAGGGGCTCTTTTACTAAATGCTGTTAACTGGCTAATGTGTTTTAGCGTGTGGTAACTGGCTGCAGTGAACACAATGTATGAGCATGCTGCTACTAGTTGCCCGAATGCACATTAATTGGCAATCATGCACTAATGTGGATAGGTTAGGGGTGGAGAGCACCTTACTGTATGATCACCATCAATGTGGCAGTTATCACGGCTGCATCTTGTGATACTTCTATGAGTATCATTAAGTGTACCCATACTGATTGCACCACATATTAATGTACGCATTGCAAGTTAACTGCTGAGAACCGGCTGTTCATGCCCCCAGTAGTTAATACAAAGGTTTTGCACTTTGTTGTTAAGTGCTGTCAAGTCAATGTTGACCAATGGCAACCCTCTAATTACTTCTCCTAAACTGTGTTCGGTCTTCAGTCAGTTGGCTAATTGTTGATAGAGTGGCATCCATAGCTGCTGTTATTGTATGAATCCACGCATTGCACTGACCTTCAACCTTGCCAAGCATGGTGTCTTTCTTTAATGATCTGTATCCGCATGAGTCCAGAGTATGAAAGTTGAAGTCATTTACCGTGCTTTAAAAATGCAAGGTAAGTGCAAAACCTTAGTGGTATTTAGTGAACAGGCCTCTTAGTCTGGCTTGCTTGTCTCAGCTGATTTTGGTATTGGGTAAAAAGTTAATCTCAGGCTAATAAGTGGTCAATTTAACTAATGTGCAATGCCGATTGTCAGTAATCAGAGGTGGAACTGAAAGTCTCAAAAGTGCCGAGGACAGATTTGTGGAAAGTGACATCGAGAAAGCAAAAAATGCTAAACAAACTTTTCTGTTCTGTATTCATTAAAGAAGATCCTGGAGAAGGACCACGTATGATTGACAAATATACAAATGTGAATGTAGTAGATACCATGCCATTCTCAGAAGATGATGTTTTTGAACAACTTTTTTTTTTTAGTGCTATCAAGTCAATGCTGACTTCTGGCGTTCCAGTTGCCCCTGGGTTTTCTTGGCAAGGTATGATCGGTAGTAGATTGCTAGGCCTTTTCTTCCAAGGCAAAGGAGGGTAAAGTGACTTGTCCAAGGTCACAAGAGAGTGCTAGTGGGAATCAAATCCTGATCTCTGAACAGCTTGCAAAACTGAAAGTGGACAAGGCCATGGGACCAGATGAGATACATCCCAGGATACTGAAAGAGCTCAGAGAGGTTCTGGATGGGTCTTTAAAGGATGCTTTGAATAGATCCTTGGAGATGGGAGAGGTTCCGCAGGGCTGATGGTGGTAAAAGTGGTAAAAGCTTTAAGTGCCAGTAAGCCTTATCTCAGTGGCAGGAAAAGTAATGGAGGCTCTCCTGAAAGAGAGAATAGTGGACTTTCTCAAAACCAATAAGTTGCATGATTCGAGGCAACATGGTTTTACCAAAGGATGATCATGCCAAACAGATTTGATTGAGTTTTTTGACTGGGTGACCAGAGAACTAGATCAAGGGCATGTGATGGATGTGATATACTTAGATTTCAGCAAAGCCTTTGATGCTGTTCCTCATGGGAGACTTATCAATAAACTAAACAGCTTGACTGACAGATGGCAGAAGGTGATGGTAAACGTAACTCACTCGGAAAAAAGAAGGTGCATAGTTGCGTGCCCCAGGGATCGGTCCTGGGACCAATACTGTTCAATGTATTTGTGAGTGATATTGCTGAAGACCTGAAGGAAAAAGTCTGTCTTTTTGCAGATGACAAAAATTTTCAACAGAGTGGACATTTGAGGTAGTGGACAACATAAGGAAAGGTCTACAAAAACTGCAAGAATGGTCTAATGCTTGGCAGTTAAGATTTAATGTAAAGTGCAGAGTCATGCACTTGGGATGCAGAAATCTAAAGGAAGTGTATGCGATAGTGGGTGAGAGTTTGGTGTGCATGGACCAGAGAGGGACCTCAGAGTGCTAGTGTCTGAGGATCTCAAGGTGGTGAAACAATGCAATAAGGCAGTAGCCAAAGCAAGAAGGATGCTGGGCTGTATACAGCAGAAAGGAGAAGGTATTAATGCCCCTGTACAAGTTGTTGGTAAGGCCTCACTTGGAGTATTGTGTTCAGTTTTGGATACCGTATCTCACAAAGTATATAAAAAGACCTGAAACAGCTCAGAGGAAGGTGACCAAAATGATTTGGAGCCTGTGCCAGAAGATGTATCGACATTTGTATACCCTAGAGGAGAGGAGGGACAGATGAGATATAATTCAGAACTTAAAGGGTATTAATGAACAAACAAACCTTTTTCAAAAAAGGGGAAGCTGTAAAACTAGAGGGTATAAAATGAAGCTGCAAGGCGGTAAACTTTAAAAGTAACATCAGGAAATACTTTTTCACTGAAAGAGTGGTAGATGCTTGGAATGCTCTCCTGATAGAGGTAGTGGGGGCAAATACAGTGACAGAATTCAAAATGGCATGGGACAGACACAGTGGATCCCTTTATAGCAAGAGGATGAAATGAAAGCAAACTTAAATATCTTTTATACGAAGATGGCAGATCGCAGGCATGGTTGAGCTGTTGGTGTTTCCTAATGGAAAGGAAACGGAAGGAAAAGGGGGCTGGTTGTCCTTCTCTGTCTCCCTTGACCTCCACTCCAGTACCTCAGGCCCTTGGGCCGCTTGATGCTTTTTTCCTCCAGCCAGCTCAGCAACCAGTTCAGGCAGGGGAGTATAGCCCAGCTGTGTCGGCTCCAGAGTCGGGTGACCTGGAGCTGACTTCAGGTAGTGACTCTGTATCCCCTGCTTCGCGGTGTGCGGTGAAGGAGCCTTACATTCAGGAGTCCCTGGATGAGCTGCAACGTGCTGACGCTGTTGGCATTAGAGTTGTTTCTGGAAGCCAAGGGGCTTTTCTGGGATCTCCAGCAGAGGGAGAAGTGCTCTTTCTGGACCAGCAGGTGTGTGACGCTCATCCCCTTCTGGCAGTTGGAGAGCGGGCAGTGGGTGCGACTGTCCAAAAGAGCTGGGCTTCGCTGCTGGGAGAGTGGGTCATCCTGGAGCTATGGAGGAGCCTGTTTCGGCTTTTACTTTTCAGTGTCCTGAGACTTTCACGTTGGCATTGATCTGGAATGCTATAGTGCAGTTGGGGGCTGCTTTGCTCCCATAGGTGACTTCATTGTCTCAGAAGGTGCAACAATATGCAGAGGCTTTGGAGGAATCTTCAGCTAAGGTACCATTACTGGGAGTCCTCTTTTTCCTTAAATAGCCCTGTAAATGTTTGATTAAATATCAAGCTTATTCCTATGTGTTTTTTGAGCCCTCCCAACTGCTGACCTTTCTTAACTCCCATCATTTGGAAGCCTCGGCGTGGCCTCCTTCTAATCCACCATGAAATTATGAGTTATTGGTTGTTTGTGGTATGGGTGATTCCCTATACTTGGATCCCTTGTTTGGTTGGCTAGAGTGGGATTGAGTGTATTATTTTCCTAGTAATATATTTTTCCTTTTGATTTTGGTTGTTCATCATATCCCAATTTCTGTACAAGATTGTATTCTTGGTTGTATTGTAAAATTGCATAAAGATAAAATAAAAACAAAAGAAAAAGAAACAAAAAAATATCTTTATACTTCAATAAATAGAGGGGGGCTGACCTGCATGGAGCAGCAGGTACAACCCTAAACACAAGGCATAAAGGGGGAGGGGCTTACACAGAAAGCACAGTTACTTACCTGTAACAGGTGATCTCTGGGAACAGCAGGAATAAGTCTTCACATATGGGTACGTCGGTACCGACGGAGCCTGCGTGGGAACGCTCCCCAGCGTCCAATCAGAAAGCTTTTGGGAGCATCCCACAGCGCCTGCGTGCTGCCTTTCCAACTGTCTCTCCTCAGTTGAGTTTTATAGCTGAGACAAAGAGGGAGAGAGAGGGAAAGGAAGAGAAATAGAGAGAGAGAGAGACAACTCCTAGGGGAGGGGGGTGGGTTGTGAAGACTTATTCCTGCTGTTCTCAGAGATCACCTGTTACAGGTAAGTAACTGTGCTATCTCCAGGAACAAGCAGGAATGAGTCTTCACATATGGGGACTCCCTATCTTTTGATGCCAGGGAGAGAGCCCATAAGTTGTGTATCCCTGGGACAGGGCTGCACTTCCCCACTTGGATCTCTGGCATCCCATGAGGGATGGTGGGTAGGAGTTGATTAAGTATGGAACAGGTGTTTGAGAACAGCCTGACCAAACAAGGCATCCCGGTAGGAGTCCTTGTCCAAGCAGTAATGGGCTGTGAAGGTATGAACGGAGGCCCAAGTGGCTGCTCGACAATGTCGTTGATAGACACAGAGTTCAGATGAGCCATTGAGGCTGCCATGGCTTTCACATTGTGAGCTGTGACATGGCCCTCCAGAGAAATGTTTTTGCTCTGATAGGCGAAGAAATACATTGGGCAATCCAGTTGGAAAGTGTTCTCTTGGAGACTGGTTGTCCCAAATGAGAAGGATCAAAAGCAACTAAGAGTTGAGAAGACTTTCTATGTTGTTGTGTCCTCTGTAAGTAAAAAGCTAGAGCTCTTTTACAGTCCAGGGTATGAAGATTCCTCTCTGCACTTGATGCATGAGGCCCTGGAAAAAAGACAGGTAGGTAAACCTCCTGGTTGAGGTGAAAAGGTGAGACCACTTTAGGCATAAAGTGTGGATTAGTCCTAAGGACTACCTTGTCATGATGGAACCTTGTATAAGATGTGATTGCAATGAGAAAGATAACCTTCCAGGAAAGGTATTTCAAGGAGGTAGTAGCTAAAGGTTCAAAAGGCGGCTTCATAAGCTGACCAAGAACCAAATTTTGCTATAGCACTCAGATGGACTCTTACTGAATTTGTCTTAAGGCCTGCATTAGACAGATGAAGGAGATACTCCAGCAACGATTCCAGAGGTATGATCTGGGGGTTAAGACCCTTTTCAGAACACCGGATAGTAAACCTCTTCCACTTGAAGGCGTAAGAACGTCTAGTGGAAGGTTTTCTGGAAGCATAAAGAACATCTTTCACTTGTTGAGAAAGATGAAGATCCTGGAGATCTAGGCCATCAGCAACCAAGCCCTGAGATGCAGAGACTGGGGATTGGGATGTCACAACTTTCCATCCTCCTGAGAGAGGAGGTCTGGAGCAGACCCTAAGTCTAGGGAGGGAGCTTGAGAGAGATGTAGAAGCGGAGGGTACCACACTTGCCGTGGCCAATGTGGAGCTATGAGAATCATGTGGCCTCTGTCTCTCTGAAGCTTGAACAGGGTTTTGGGAATTAGGGGAATGGGTGGAAAGGCATACAGGAAGTCTTGACCCCAATGAAGGAGGAAAGCATCCCCTGCCTGAGCCCCCTGAGCCAGAGTTCTGGAACAGAACCGGGGAAGTTTGGCATTCCACGGACTTGCAAAAAGGTCTATGTCCGGGGTTCCCCAAATTTGAAAAATCTTGGATACCTGGTCCATATGTAGGGACCACTCGTGTGGAAGCAGAACTCGACTGAGTCTGTCTGCCCAAGAGTTTTGAACACCTGGAAGATAGACTGCCAGAAGATGAATGTGATGCTCTCTGGCGAGGGCCCACAGTCGCAGAGCTTCGTTGCAAAGCGACAGAGAGCCAGTTCCTCCCTGCTTGTTTACATAGAACATGGCTACCTGATTGTCCGTGTGGACAAGGACTGTCTTGTGGCTGAGCAGTGTGTGGAAAACTCGCAGAGCAAGGAAGATTGCTCTGAGTTCCAAGAGAGTGATATGTAGACACGTCTCCTGTGGGGATCAGATGCCCTGGGTGGAGAGGTCCTGAAGATGAGCTCCCCAGCCCATTGGAGAAGCATCTGTTGTAAGAGTTGCCTGGGGTAGAGGCTGTTGAAAGGGAGACCCCAGCAACAGGTTTTGAGGGGACTTCCACCACTGGAGGGACAAAATGAGGTGACTTGTGTTTGCTATTTTGTCTGACAGGCAGCCTAATGCCTGGGTCCATTGGGTGGATAAAGTCCACTGAGCTGCTCTCATGTGAAGGCGAGCATATGGTACCACATGAACTGTGGATGCCATGTGGCCTAGCAACTGTAACATTTCTTGAGCAGTTAGTAGGGGTTTTGACTCTGCTTGAGAAGCTAACTGCATCAAGCGAAGGCAACATGCTTGAGGAAGATAGGCCCTTGCCCTTGTGGTATCCAGCAATGCCCCTATAAACTCCAGGGACTGAGTAGGGATCAAATTGGATTTTGGGATGTTTATTACCAGCCCTAAATATTGAAGGATACGCATTGTGCAGGTTAGAGCAGTCTTGGCCTCTGAGTGGGAGCTTGAATGAGCCAGTCATCTAGATAAGGAAAGACAAATATTCCCAGGGTGCAGAGAAAAGCAGCAACCACTGCCATGCATTTCGTGAACACCCTTGGTGCAGAGGCCAGGCCAAAGGGGAGCACTCTGTATTGATAGTGCTTCTCCTGGAAGAGGAACCGAAGGAACCTTCTGTGAGTTGGATGGATGAGAACATGAGTGTACGCATCCTTGGGATCTAGAGAACAAAACCAATCCTGACTCTGAAGGTATGGCAGCAGAGTTCCTAGAGAAACCATCTTGAATTTTTCTTTGACTAGGAATCTGTTCAACTCTCTGAGATCTAAAATGGGTCTGAAGCCCCCTGTTTTCTTTGGGATAAGAAAATAGGGGGAGTAGAACCCTGTGCCTTGTTGTTGAGAAGGCACTTCCTCTATTGTCCCCTGGGCTAGAAGGATGGCAACCTCCTGCTCTAGCAGGCTGAGGAGGGAGGTTGGAGAATTGAACTGGTGCACTCTTGTGAGAGGGGGCAAGCTGGAAAAATGAAGTTTGTACCCCTCTCTTATGATGGAGAGTGTCCAATGCTCTGCTGTGATTTGCCCCCATCTGGGAGCAAAGTGACATAACCTTCCTGGAATGGTGGAGGGCTCTGGTCCTTCTAGAGCCAGGAAGGCTAAGTTCTCTAGGAGAAAGTCAAAGGCCCTGAGGGGGCTGAGACTGCTGGGCTGGAGCAGGCCTCGCAGCCTTTGCCTTGGTCTGTTTGGAGGATTGCTGACGTTTGGAAGAGATCTGAGCTGCAGAAGATGCTCTCTGACTATAAGCAGGATAGGATCTTCCCTTTTTAGAAAAAGGTGTTTTCTTGAACAACCTTTTCTTAGCAGGAGCAGCTGTAGATTTGGATAGTCTATCCAAAGCAGAATTTTCAGCATCCATCTGATTGGTAAAGATTGGCAAGCAAAAGCCAAACAGATTTTCACCTGTACAAGGGATATTTCCCAATTCAACTTGGACCCAGACCTCCAAATCAGATTTATGAAGCCAAGCAATCCTACGTGCACCTATAGCTATAGCTGAGGCTCTGCTTACGCATTCAAAGGAGTCGAAAGCTGCACGGTTGGAGAATTTGGAGATATCCTGGGCATGTTTGAGCCCAGTGAGAAATTCTTGCCTTTTACTGTCAGACATAAAAGGACTTAAAGCCTGAAAATGGTCAGTGACTTCTTTTAAGAACATTCCCATGTAGAGACTATAGGAATTAATTCTCGCAGCAAGCATGGAAGCTTGGAAGACTCTTCTACCAAAAGCATCCAGGGTTCTACATTCACGTCCTGGAGGATTAGAGGCATGTCTCTTGGCACTTCTAATATTTCTCATTGCAGACTCAACCACAATAGAGTGGTGAGGGAGCTGAGTTTTATGGAAACCAGGACAAGGAGGGACACGATACATGGTGTCCAACCTGCGAGAATGAGGAGAGGTGGTTAGAGGTGCTTCCCACATCCTTAACATGAGATCATACAGAATCTCATGAATAGGTAAGGTAGCTGCCTCCTTAGGAGTTTTAGGATATTGTAAAATATCTAACTCCTTAGCTCTAGGCTCTGACTCTGGGGCCACTGTAATAGAGAGGCCCCGAGCCACCTCTCTGATAAAGTCTTGAAAAGACAAGTCCTCTGGAGGAGACATCCTTCGTTTAGGAGAGGACTCCTCCTGTGGAAGAAGCATCACTGCATCGACAGACTCTTCAGAATCCTCAGAGGAATCGAAGTATCGTCTGTCAGGATGCTCTTGCAAAGCCCGATACCCGTACTGACTGGGATCGGTATCGGGAATCACCGGTACCGGGGTCTCGGTACCGGAGGGCTGCAGAGGGCAGGGTACCAGCATAGCAGACACCGATGCCGATGTCGACGCTACCGGGATCGGTGCCGATGGCGATGCCGGAGCCGGTACCGACTGAGTACTCTGTTGCGGTACCACGGGCGTCGATGCCACAAGGAAAGCCACCAGACTGCGTTCGATGGACAGAATCCTCTGATCCATCGACGCTGCCAATGCCTGGAAGTCGGTACTGGCGGAGGCCACCGGTACCCCAGAGCATGGCACCAGGAGATCTATCGAGGCCACGCCATCGAGATCATCCTGGAACCCCGATGATGATGCTTTAGAGGCCGAAGCCTCCCGCCGGGGTAATTTTGCCGGTGCAGAATCCTCGAGGGCAAGGCCAGAGGCATCTCGATGCTTAGAAGGAGATTTGCCCTTTGAGGACCGGCTGGATTTATATTTAGTTACCTGAGATCCATGTGAGGAAGTAGAAGCCCTGGACGACGTCGATGCTACCGAAGCCGCTTCAGAGGGAAACAGGGTACTGAGCTTGGCAGCTCGGTTCTGTCGACCTCTCTTAGACATCATAGAACAGGACACACAATCTGTAATGGAATGGTCAGGGCCTAAACATTTTAGACACTAGTCATGGGTGTCGGTGACGGAAATAGTACCGCCACATTTTGTACACTTCTTAAATCCTGAGGCAGGCTTTTCCATATTTAAGGAAAAAGGTTTTGGGCCTAAGGCCCAAAACTGAAGTGCACCTGAAGAAAATAAATGGAAAAAAGTTTTGTTTTTTTAAAAAAAAAAAGAAAAGAACAACAACCGGCGGTACCGGTACAGCGTCGAAGAAGGCAGACGCGACAGAAAAGAAATAAAGAAAATAAGGAAATTCTTCTGCGGTGACAGGAACACGACCTGCTGGCTCTGCGAAAAAAGAACAACTGAGGAGAGAAAGTTGGAAAGGCGGGAAGGCAGCACGCAGGCGCTGTGGGATGCTCCCAAAAGCTTTCTGATTGGACGCTGGGGAGCGTTCCTGCGCAGGCTCCGTCGGTACCGACGTACCCATATGTGAAGACTCATTCCTGCTTGTTCCTGGAGATTGGTCGATACAACTACTCTAGCCACCTTACCGGGCAGACTAGATGGATCATACTAGTCTTTATCTGCCGTCGTATACGAGTATACTATGTAAATAGCACAAGATCTCTTCTTTGCTTTTTTTGGCCTATGATCAAAATGTCTGCGCCATCAATTGAGGATGGTCATTTGGATGAGACAGAGAATCTGTATAACTGGGGGAGAAGGTTAATGTTCAGCAACCAGACCCCATTATGGATATGATTATATTAGAACCATGGTCAAAGCAGAAAGATTAAACCTGTAAAAAAAGAAACAAATATCTAAAAACATCAATTTCTTAACCTCAAAATCCCAAATTTGAACTGTGAGCTGGTGTTGATCAGGAGTGTGTGTATATATGTGTTCTGAAGTTTTGTGAAGAAAAGAATAGGAGGACAGATGCACAGCCCATATATATCAGTTACAATGGATTGTGTATATCATTTACATTAAGACCAGAGCTTCCGGGTTCCCCTGGTTCCAGGAAGGAAATTTCAGGCCAGTGCTGGATCTCTGATAACCATATCCTTTTGCATTATGGGAGCTGCAGCACTGATTTCAGTGGGAAGAATCCAGGACTACAGTAGGACATTGCTGTAGGATTTATTTATGGAGTTAGCTCACACCTTGTCAGAAGTGGTTCAAGGACAGTTACGTTCAGGTACAGCATGTATTTCTCTGTCCCCAGAGGGCTCACAATCGAATTACTTAATACTTGAAAGGAGACCAAGTAGCACATCAAGCACTCCATCCCAACTCATATCCTCCACCTAACCATCAGCGGCATCTATTCTCAAGCAAGAACCCATACAACTCCTGGACAGCATTTTCACACCAAAAACCATGGACTATAGCAGTTAATTGTTAATTCCACAGTTCTATGTAAATTCCACATTCCATATAAAAAGCCTGTATGTTAAAGGGTACATGCATAACTCGTTCCATACTCGCACCTATACACTAGACCCTTTTCAATGCAAATCACTTATTCCTCGTCACTAGACCTTTTTACTGTAAATCACTTTAGTCACTGTGCAGCGTATGTTGTATATGCCATGTACAATGTTTATGTTTAATCCCATGCTATGGCATTGCAATTTTATATCGCATATCCCATGTAAAACGTTTATATTCTATCCACGTTAGAACATATTCCTTGTAATAAGTTTATTCAATGTAAACTGCTTTGATTCATAGATGAAGCAGTATATAAGAGTGAATGAATGAATGAATAAATGTACATGAATAAATTTCATGTACTTGAAGCAGCAAAGAGTTAAGTGACTTGTGTAAGGTCACAAGGATTATCTGTGTATCCCAGCGTCTTCCCTGGTTCTCAGCCCACAGTTCTAACTACTAGGCTACTTCTCGAATGAAAACCAGTTTAAAACCAGGATGGGTCAAAAGGTCTCCCTCCCCTGGAACTGGAAAACTTGGCAACTATGTGGGACCTATGGGCCGATGTACTAAATTACAGCAAGGGCCACAAGAATTATGTGGTAGGGCAAAAACATTCTTGCCATATCAGGCTGTTTACTTCGCAGATAGATGATTTTCCAACAAACTTCTTGTGAATTTTAACATAATGAAATGTAACAAAATTTCTCAGAGTTATAGTTATAGTCATGGAAAATTGCTGATTTGCATGATTTTCCTCTTGTAATTTTATTATATGCAAATTGCTGATGGACTGATTTGCATGATTATTTCACTCATTAGCACTTTTGCATTAGTTTTGTGTTTGCATGTGCAAAGTAATTTTTATAAACCAAGCAAATAGTGCATATTAATATTTATAAATCTGAGTTCGTGCATTATTTGCCCTTTCTGCACACATTTTAGATTTCTAAATATCAACATACTTAAGTGCATTCATCCCCTTGAGAGCAGCTAGCTACCAAGAGAATACACTGATTGTACTGATAACCTACTAACATATGCACTGTATGCTATACATAATATATACATGTAGACCTTACTTCTTGGGGAATTCTGCACACAATATTTTAAAATTCTGCAAACTGCATGCTTTATTTGTAATTTTTTTGGACTGAATTCCCCCATCAGAAGGCTCGATGCTTTACCGCTCCAGGCCTGACATCTTCAAATATCTCTTTCCTCAGGCTCATTCCCTTCCAGCTTTCTCTTTCCCCTACTTAACTTGAACCTCTTCATACACATCATTCTCCTCTCCCTTGGCAGATTCAATTCCAAACTTTCTCTCTATGCCCCCTAGTTCTTTTTTCTTCTTGCCCCAAAGCTTTCTTTACCTTTTCTCTGTCCCTGTTCTCTCTCCCTACTGGCCAGCAAGACCCCCTAGCTAGCTCTCTCTCTCTGCCTTTCTCAGTTCTCTCTTCCTGCCCCCACCCCTGTAGGAACCCTAGTCCTCTCTCCCCATCCCCCATTTCTCTCTAACTCCTAGCAGGACTTCCAGTTCTCTGTCCCCAAGTTCTCCCCTCCCTCTGTTCTCCCACCCCTGCCCCTCTTCCAGTGGTGCCACCACCATCTGGCCCGCCATAGCACCGCCACCCCCCCTTGCGCTGAAGCAACAGTAGCTGAACTGCCGCTTCAGTGCTGCATCAGGCCTTCAAGTGCCTGTGCACATTCGTACACACCATCTTCCACTCTTGCCCCTCTCCGACGCAACTTCCTTGGAGGGGGTAGGAGCAGCAAGCTATAACTGCACGTGAGCGTTTTAAAGCCCACTGTGGTGCTGAAGCGGCAGTTCAGCACCTATTTCCCAGGGAGGGGAATGTTGTCCACCACAGTCTGCCACCCACCAAGGTCTGCTGCCCTAGGCTATCGCCTAGTAGAAGGGCGGCCCTGCCCCTTTCTCTCTAAATCATAGTAAGAGCCCCAGTTTTTTTCCTCCAAGCTCTTTTTCCCTCCTCAGGAACACCCCCAGCAGGCACCCTCTCCAGCTTGCTCTGTTTCCCCACTCTTTGATTATTGCACTACAGAAAGTACTTGCACAAGTTTGCAGCTGCATTTTTATGTATTTTGCAAGTCAAAACTACCATGCATAATTGATTATCCAAAACTACATGTGTAATTTCCTCTCTCGGCCTGATCTCTTGCTAGAAACCCCTCCTAAAATGCCTGGGTAAAGGGAATGCATTGGTGACATGCAACCTTTTACTTGTGTATAGGGAAGGCGATAATCAAAAGGCCCAATGAATAAAGCAGCATTTTACCTGTGAAAAGGGCTTTGGTTGTTGCCTTTCACATTTTGTATCAGTTATTGTCAGAACAACTTATGATGCCACAACTAGAATGCTGTGTTGTATGGTAACAGCAGCAGCAGAATTAAACAACTGCAGTTCCCTACAAATGCAGAACTTTATATAGGTGCACGCTGAAGCTTGGAAGAGATGTCATTTTATGCATTCTTTGATAAAACTGCATAAGCAATAGAGCAATTTTGAGATATCAGAGATGTGATTTAGCCTTTGCTGATGGATTGCTTTTGAAAAGATCACTGCTTGGAAATTGGCTTTAAATGTGGGCTCAGCTAATCAAACGGGGGAAAATATAGTTATCAATGGAGTTTAAGTAGAATGCAAGACACTCAGTCCATGCTAAGAACTCAGACAGTGTTCTGAATGCTTGTTTTTAAACTATGGTAAAGTCAAAGTACTGAAATAATAATTGTTTTTTAAAAGAGACATATTTGGAACCCTAAGAAATTGATAGAAACATGATGGCAGAAAAAGACCACATGGTCTATCTAGTCTGCCCTTCCATATCTCCCACTACAAGAGTCCCCTTTTTTTCCTTTAGAGAGCCTCTGTGTTTGTCCCATGCTTTTTTGAATTTAGATAATGTACTCATCACTATCACCTCCACTGGGAGACTATTCCACACATCTACCACTCTTTCAGTAAAGAAATATTTCTGCATATTACTCCTGAGTCTATCCCCTTTCACCCTCATCCGTTATCCCCTCATAGCAGAGCTTGCTTTGAATCAAAAAGCTCTCCTCCTATGCATTTATGCCATGGAAGTATTTAAACATCTCAGTCATATCACCTCTGTCCTGCCTGTCCTCTAAAGTACACATATTAAGGTCCTTAAGTCTATCCTCATATGTTTTATTACGAAGACGATTAGTCATTTTAGTAGCCACCCTCTGCACAGACTGCAACCTGTTTATATCCTTTTGAAAGCGTGGTCTCCATAATTGCACACAATACTCATACAGAGACATTATCACCTTCTTTCTTCTGCTGGCTATTCCTATCCCTATGCACCCAAGCATCCTTCTAGCTGTTGCTGTCACCATTTCTACCTGTTTAGCTACTTTGAGATTATCAGACACAATCACGCTAAGGTCCCGTTCTTCTTTCATGGACAGAGGTATGTCACCCCCTATACTGTACCCCTCCCTTGTTGCAGCCCAAATGCATGACCCTACATTTTTTAACATTAAATCTCAGACAAATTCTAGACCATTCTTCAAGCTTAGCTAGATCCCTCCTCATGTTATCTACACCTTCTTGGGTGTTTATACTGTTGCAGATTTTGGTATCATCTGCGAACAGGCAAACCTTACCCGACAGCCCTTCTACAATATCACTAACAAAGATGTTAAAAAGAATCGGACCAAGGACAGATCCTTGCAGCACTCCACTGGTAACCTCCTCCTCCTCCTCCTCAGAGTGAGCTCCATTTACCTGTACCCTTTGTCGTCTCCCACTCAGCCAATTTCTAACCCAAGCAGTAACTTTAGGGTCTATCCCTAGGGTGCTTAGTTTGTTTATAAGTTGCCTGTGCGGAACAGTGTCAAATGCTTTACTGAAATCTAAATACACCATATCTAGGCTCTCCCTTGATCCAACTCCCTGGTCACTCAGTCAAAGAAATCAATCAGATTTGTCCAACAAGACCTGCCCCTGGTGAATCCATGCTGCCTCGGATCCTGCAATCCATTGGACTCCAGAAACCTCACTATTTTCTCTTTCAGCAGCGTTTACAATACTTTATTCACCACCGAGGTTAAACTAACTGGCCTGTAGTTTTCAACCACATCCTTATTTCCGTTTTTGTGTAAAGGGACGATATGTGTCTCTCTCCAGTCCTCTGGCGCCACCCCTGACTCCAAAGAGGCATTGAAAAGGTCTGTCAGTATTGCTGCTAGAACGTCCCCAAGTTCCCTCAGTATTCTTGGATGTATCCAATCTGGTCTCATGGCTTTATCCACTTTTAGTTTAGCTAGTTCCTCACAAAAATAGTCCTCTGTAAATTGTTTGAGATGCCCCTCACTTTTGTTCCTGTTTATGGGTGTTGTCTGAGGTCCTGCTCCCGGCCCTTCATCTGTGAACACAAAACAGAAATATTTGTTAAACAATTCCACTTTATCCTCATCAACTTCTACATATTCCCCCCCTGCACCCTTGAGTCTGACAGTACTACTTTTGCCCTTCCTCCTCTCACTAAGATATATCTGAAAAATGTCTTATCCCCCCATTTTATTGCATTGGCTATTTCTTCTTCTTTTTGAATCTTTGCTTTCCTAACTACTTTGCTAGCTTCTCTAAGTTTTTCCAAATATAGATGCCTGTCTTCCTTTCTCTGTGATCTCCTGCATTTCATGAAGGCCTCCATCTTTTTCTTCATCTTTTCAGCTACCTCTTTTGAGAACCATAGCGGCCTCCTTTTCCTTTTATTTACTATTCTAACAAAAAGGTTGGTTGCCCTTAAAATATCCCCTTTCAATTTTGCCCCTTCTTTTTCTACATTCCCAGCTGTTCCCATCCCGCTAACGACTCATTGAGGTATTGGCCCATTTGGCAAAGATAGTTTTCCTAAAGTCTAAGATCCTCGCATTTGAATGGATTCTTTCAGCCCTAGTCCTAATACTGAACCACACCATCTGGTGATCACTGGATGCAAGATGATCTCCCACTATAACATCAGAAACACTTTCCCCATTGGTAAGCACCAAGTCCAGTATGGCCCTTTCACATGTGGGTTCTTTTACCAGTTGCCTGGATACTTCTTCCTGTAAAGAATCCAGGATCTCCTTGCTTCTAGATGACACTGCAGCAGGGACGCCCCAATCAACCTCTGGCATATTGAAATCCTCTATCAGTAGCACTTTCTATTTCCTGGCAATGCTGCACATGTCTTCAATTAATTCTCCATCTACCTCTTCTCCCTGTGATGGAGGTCTGTATATCATGTCAGTGCAAATGGATTTCTCTATTCCTCTTTCTAGTTTAACCCACAGTGCCTCCTCTCTCCCTTTTAAGCTCTGTAGTTCCATAGCTATAATATTATTTTTTTCATATAGTGCCACTCCTCCTCCCCGTCTTCCTACCCTGTCCTTTCTGAATAAAGTATAGCCTGGTATAGTTATATCCCAGTCATGGCTTTCCGTGAACCATGTCTCTGTAACTGCCACTAAATCCAAGTCAGCCTCTCCCATGAAAGATCCTAGATGTTGAGGCTTATTTTCCATGCTACGGGCATTTATAGACACTGCTTTCCAGATGTTGCCCCTTTTACCTATTTCTATAAAGGTATTTAATGTTTCACTTATCTAGAGGCTTTCTTCACCCATCCCCAATGAATCTAGTTTAAAACCCTCTTCAATAAGTTAGCCACTCTGCTACTGAAGACATGTCAGCCCTTCTTAGACAGATGGTCACTTCAGCATATTAAAAATAAGATTAGAGTTGAAGGTAATTTAATGGGCTCATTGTTTCAGGGCAGCAGTTCATAACCTGGCCGTCAGGGAGCACCCAGCCAATCCATTTTTCAGGAAATTCATGGTGATTATTTCTGAGAAATATTTGTCTGCACTGTGTGAATACAGATGAGATATTTCATAATGGATATCATGAATACAGATTCATCTTGTGCATATTCATAGTAAATATCCTGAAAGCAGGCCGGCACAATGGCCGATGAGGAGAGCTTGAGAACCACTGGATTAGGGAGTCTCTCCCCTTTTGTATGACTGGTTTGATGTGTATAGAAAGAGCTAATCACTGAAATTAACAGAGGAATATTACTGAAAGTTAGCTTGCAAGAACTTTGTCATAATATGTTTATCTTTTCCTGATTTAATTAGCCAAAGTATGAAAAAACCTCAATATTTTGAAACTTTGCCACTAAATACCACTTTTTTTTTTTGTCTAGGAAAATGCCTTTGAGGCACTGGAAAAGGACTTCCAGGAAGTTCTCTCAGAACTTATGGGAGATAAAAGCTTGGAGAAATTCAGGGTAGAATACGAGAAACTGCACAGAGTACTTAAAAAGTCCTATGAAAATGAAAAGCGGCTTATGGCAAAATGCAGAGAACTGAATGCAGAGATTGTAGCTAATTCTTCCAAGGTATCCTCTGCCTTGAAGCTTTCTCAGGAAGACCAGGGGACCATTGCTTCACTGAAAAAGGTAAAGATTGAAACACCTATCCAATACAGATCTCTAATCATCTGATGAAGAGGAACCCTTTGTGATAATGTTCTACTGTAGTTCACTGTTTCGATATCATACTGTGCTATTGAAACAGTAGTCCCTTTTTAAATAAAGTGCAGGAGAGAATTTTGAGCTGCAGAAGTTTAAGACAGAGCAACAGAAGGGATCTTTTGCTCTTCCTTTGGTGCTGAACAGAGTCAACTAAGGGATGAAAATTGGAGCCCCACTACTGAGGTGTTGCAGGGTCCATGCTTTCAATCTGTTGACTGCAAAGCTACTTTAAAAGTAGGCATGGATTCCTTAGTGGTTAGATCACGGCTCTTGTTTGCTGGTCCTTGAAATCCTCAAATTCTGTGTGGTTTTAGCATAACCAACAGAAATACAAATTAACCCGGATCTTGGATTAATCTATTCAAACATATCTCAACAGTGTTTACTGGGACTGACCTATAAGCCAGGCTTATTTGCAGTGCAGGACGGTCAGAGTTGAAGAGCCCTGATTCAGCCTGTGGACATGCGAGACTGGGAAAGCACCCTCAGTTGGAGCTTTCTATGGATTCCTTAAAAGGGCAATTTATGGATCGCTGGGTGATGATCGAGACTGCATAATTGAAGCACATTACCTAGAACTGTTTGAAGTTACTTATTTCTTATCATATTCCCTATTACTGTTGTAGGCTGATGTCAGTTTATGAAGGTTACATGAAACATACATCATGTGCATTTCGTTCATATGTGAGGGGTTGCAGGCTGTATATACCCGAGTAGACCAGTTAGAACACACTGCTGATGCAGGGGAAGTCTGTTTAAAATATTTTTAAAGCAAAACCATGCCTGTTACATTTTGATTTCTTATTTTAAAAGTCATTCTGTGTGGATACAAACATTTCAGCCCAAAGAAACATTGATATAATTTCCATGTCTATTTAAATTTCAAACAATGCTAGCTCACACAGAAAGACAACTGGGTTGCTTCAGTGCAAGTCATATTGGAGTCTATTTGGGACATTTTAATATTTAAACAGCAGAATATTTATTATATGGTTCTACAAATACAAAAATTATAGATCATTAAAAAATAAACTTAGAAATGACTGGCCAGTGACTCAAAAAGCAATGCTGTAGGTAAACATGAGTGATCAGAGTTCAAATCCTGAGTTCAGCTTCTGCTCTGTGGACCATGTGGCCTGGACTTTCTCTGGACTCTCCACCATGACACAACAGTGATATCTGCTGGCCAGATTCTTACATTGTAGATTCCCAATGGAGCTATGATCACTGCAATGGTAGGACTAGACAGGAAGGAGACGAGGTAAAAAATGTGGCAAATGGCTGTGAATGAGGGCTCATGACTCCACGGGACCAGCTAAGTTGGAATCTCAACTTCCAAATTACTCATTTTGCAAACCTGCACAAAGTGAGAGATCATAAATAGTAATATCTACTTAATCTATATAAAAGTATTAAAGTGCCCCTTTTACTGTTCTGTTCTCTATAGACAGCAGCCACAGATATTAAAAATAGATTCTCCATATTAGCATTGTCTTATTATCTTTCTAGCTCTTGGCCATTGAAGTTCACTTAAATATTCAGATTCCTCTCCAGCAGGTAATGCTATTGAACAGGACTGGTGCCACCATTATGCAAACTAGGCAGTCGCCTGGAGCACCTGCTTGCTGCTGCTTCCCTCCTCTGTTACCTGCATTGGTGGCAATGACCTTACACAGCCCCACAGCACTTCCTGAAACCTATGCGCTACAGTGCTCTTTGCGCTTCCACCCCTTCCAACGCAGACTTCCTGTTTGCATGCGGGAGGAAGCGACTGGACCAGCCACTTCTGCCTCCATGCAAAAGGAAGTCTGAATCCCAGGGGGTGGCAGCACAAACAGCACAGCAGTGCCAGAGGATAGTGGCAGCAATGGGGCCAGGGGTGCCAGGAACGAGGTTCACCTAGTGCACCTCATATACTTGCATCAGCCCTGCATGGAAGTACAGAAGACAGGGATCTAGTTACTAAGATGCACTAATGTTAACTGAGTAACAAGGGACTTGTGTTAAAATAATGCATGTTAATGTTAAGGTAGTAACTAGACCCCTAAAAGGTATCATACACACAGATATTATAATTTTGAGCTTAAAGCAGCAAATGTTTGATTTTTCTGTATTGGTTGTCACAGTTTGCTGGGAGATTGGGATTTGATGGTTTAACTAGTATTTACAAAATTAAAATGCAGTTTCACAGTTTTATGGAGAGGATGAAAGCTACAGAATATATTTAGAGAAAATAGCAAACTTTTTTTCTTAAACTAATTTCATAAAGAAATACTTTTTAAACTATTTTTCAAGTGATTTTGGTTTTAGTTGCTATCAATAAAATTTCACTCAAAAGTCTTATCCGAAATAAAACAGAAGGAGCTCTGTGGTAGACTCTGGGTGGAGCAGGGGTTAGATTGTGATGTACACGTGTAATTTATAAAAGATGTGTCTATGTGCAAATTTGCAATTGCCTCAGAGCAGGTGCCAATTTGTGCATGATCATTTGTGCGCTACTGGGGGTAGTTCCAGGCAGGGCTGACCATTAGACAAACTAGGTGGTTGCCTAGGGTAACAACTTCTGGGGGTGGTGGCAGCGGCATAGGGCAGGGCATTCAAAGCTAAACAATAGATTCTGACAGCCGGGGGGGGGGGGGGGGGGGTGTAAAACTTAATGTTTGCCTAGGACACCAACACCTTGAACCAAAGATGCAGTTTTTGGTCTTTTTAAAGGCATCTTGTTATAAATTTACTTCTTATATGCATTAGAGTCTACTAATGTTTGACTCTGAGCAAAATTCTAGTTAAAAATACATCTTACTAAATCTACTTGTATGCCAATTGATTAAAGAGTCTGTGAGACAAAAGGTTTGCCTTTTTTAGGTTCTTTAGACTATCCTGAATTACTCATTTCAGTATTTAATTGCTTTGGCATGATTTGTCACTAGGAAATTGAAAAAGCCTGGAAAATGGTGGATGGAGCCTATGAAAAGGAGCAGAAGGCAAAGGAAACTATACAGTCATTGAAAGATGAAATACATAACCTGACTAGGCTTGTAGAGCAAGGATCTGGATTGTCGATGGACCAAGAGCTTAGGTAGGTTACCGTTTCCAAAATCTATATATGTCCTTTGCACTGACAAGGATATGATGCGTGTAGCTGATTGTCAAATAGAATTCCTTCCAGAACAGGAAGAAGATAGGTCAAGCTAAAAGTAGTTACCAATACAATGATGTGATCAATTTTCTTCACATTTTTCATTGGGATAATTTTACAGAGGGGCCCTTTTACTCTTAAAAGTGCATTATGAGCACTTGCATTATCTGCAATGCAGTTACTATGTATCAGCTGCAAAAACTGACATCTGATAACCACAAAGCCTGTGGTTGGGGGTGTGCCCAGCATCTTCCCATACAGTTAACACAGAGGTAGTATACTTACCATGCATTAACTGCATTGAGGTAGCATTAAGTGATCTGTATTATCTGCTTCATTGAATTAACACATGTACTGTGCATTACCTGTAAGGCACAGTTGACGTGTATTCCCCACCTCATTCCATACTATGCAATTAATGTGGGAATTAGTGCATCCTAAGTATAAAACCATAGCATTAACAGTTGGCACAGGCCTGCATTAACCATTAACGTGTTCATTTCCATGTTAAAGACTTACCACATTTTAGTAGAAGGAACTCAAAGAACATATAGAAAGACATTTTGAAAGCCATTTCCATGGGTAAACCATCATGATATCTGTAGATTTTATTTTTTTTAAGAATTCCTCTCAATCTCAATGCCGGTAAAAGTACCCATGATGGTGATAGCATACTAAGCTCTTTCAAGTCAGCCATAGCACGCTAAGCAAGAGTTCTGTGTCCATCTGATTTAACTCTCTTATCTCTGACCCTCACCGTCTCTTTGCTACTCTCCTCAAGAAGCCTCCTCCCCAATCCCTCCTTCACTTTCTCTCTAGACTTTAGCTGACTATTTCCATGACAAAGTCCAGAAGATTAGCTTTGCATTCTGTCCACAGGGTCGTTTCCATCCCACCTTCCCCCTTTCCAATCCCAAATCCTTCCTTTAACTTCTGTCACCCTTTCTTCCTTTTCTAAAATAATTTAGAGGGGAAACTGCAAATCTTCTCTCCTCCAAACGTGCTTCCTGCTGCTCTGATCCTATCGCCACCCGTCTACTGAACTCTATTTTTTCCACTGTCATCCCTTCTATCTGTCATATCCTTAACCTATCACTTTCCACTGCAACTATTCCTGCTGCTTTCAAACATGCTGTGGTTACACCTCTCCTCAAAAACCTTCACTAGACCCTACCCATCCTCGCAGTTATCAACTTCTCTCTCTCTCCTCCCCTTTGCTTCAAAACTACTTGAACAAGCAGTTCACCACCACTGTCATGACTTTCTTCTCACCCTCTTCTGGATCCACTGCAGTCTGGCTTTCATCCTCTACATTCTACAGAAACGGCTCTTGCCAAAGTCTCCAGCGATGTGTTCTTCGCCAAGTTCAAGGGCCTTTACTCAGTCCTCATCCTTCTTGACCTTTCTGCTGCCTTAGACACCGTTGATCACCACCTTCTCTTCAATACCCTGTCCTCACTTGGATTTAGGAGCTCTGTTCTTTCCTGGTTTTCTTCTTATCTCTCCCACCACACTTGTAGTGTATGTTCTGCTGGATCCTCCACTACTGCTATCCCACTTTCAGTTGGTGTACCTCAGGGCTTTGTCTTGGGACCTGTCCTTTTCTTTCTCTACACTCTCTAGATGTAAGATAAGTGCACTCTTGGTGCACTCATCTTGCATCTACCTTTCTGCACCTGAATCTAGGCCAGGGGTGGGCAAACCTTTTGACTCGAGGGCGCAATGGGTTCATATATTGGACCCGGGGGCCGGACCAAGAGTAGATGGACGGTGTGTATGTGTGAATTAATATAAATTAAATTTAAATTTGTAACATTAAATGTTTAGATTAATTTAAGGTAGAAAAGCATAAAAAGAGTTATTTTACAAAACTTTTATGCAATGTATTTCTTTCATAAAATAGTACCTTCAATTTTAGTGTGAACAGTGTTGTTGGTCTCCCTTTTTTGTTAAGGCATCAAAGTCAGGAGATAGCTTTGTTGTTGCAATTCTCAATTTCAAACACATTTACACAGTTCTAATCCAGCCCTTCATCAGCCCATTTCCAGTCCAAGTTCCCCCCCATCACAGCCCATTTCGTCCATTCCCCCCACCATCACAGCCCATTTGCAGTCCTCCCCCCATCACAGCCCAATTGTAGTCCGTTCCCCCACCACAGCCCATTTCCAGTCTGTTCTCCCCCCCCCACCACAGCCCATTTCCAGTCTGTTTCCCCCCATCACAGCCCATTTCCAGTCTGTTCCCCCCCCCCCACATCACAGCCCATTTCCAGTCTGTTTCCCCTATCCCAGCCCATTTTCAGTCCGTCCGTCCCCACCATCACAGCCCCTTTCCAGTCCTATCCCCCCCACCACCATCACAGAACGTTTGCAGTCCTCCACCCATCACAGCCCATTTCCAGTCCTATCCCCCCCCCCTTCTCTGACCGTTTGCAGTCCTCCCCCCATCACAGCCCATTTCCAGTCCTATCCCCCCCACCATCACAGACCATTTGCATTCCCCCCCCCATCCCCGCCCATTTCATTTACGTTCTCCCCCCCCCCCACCATCACAGCCCATTTCCAGTCCGTTCTCCCCCCCCCCACCATCACAGCCCATTTCCAGTCTGTTTCCCCTATCCCAGCCCATTTTCAGTCCGTCCGTCCCCACCATCACAGCCCATTTCCAGTCCTATCCCCCCCACCATCACAGACCGTTTGCAGTCCTCCCCCCATCACAGCCCATTTCCAGTCCTATCCCCCCCACCATCACAGACCATTTGCAGTCCTCCCCCCATCACAGCCCATTTCCAGTCCGTTCTCCCCCCCCCCACCATCACAGCCCATTTCCAGTCTGTTTCCCCCCATCACCGCCCATTTCCAGTCCGTTTCCCCCCCCCCCATCACAGCCCATTTCCAGTCTGTTTCCCCCCATCACAGCCCATTTCCAGTCCGTTGTCCCCCCCCCCCACATCACAGCCCATTTCCAGTCTGTTTCCCCCCCCCCCCATCACAGCCCATCCAGTCCTAGCCGCCCCCCCCGAAGAGCCCCGCGCTGTCTAAGGGGCTGCAGAGGGAGCCGGGGAAGACCGCGTGAGGCCCCGGCTCCCTCTGCACAGCCCGCCAGCATGAAGAACCTT
The DNA here is from genome assembly GCA_033557465.1 of Ichthyophis bannanicus. NCBI lineage: Eukaryota > Metazoa > Chordata > Amphibia > Gymnophiona > Ichthyophiidae > Ichthyophis > Ichthyophis bannanicus. The sequence goes on from CM066034.1 coordinate 945,835,283, forward strand.
TACCTTCCCGCTGGCGGCTGTTGCAATGAAGCCGCGAATGCCGGGAAAGGTTAAAGGCAATGCCCTTTAACCTCTCGCGGCATTCGTGGCTTCATTGAAACAGCCGCCAGCGTGAAGGTAAAGGCTCTTCACGCTGGCGGGCTGTGCAGAGGGAGCCGCGGCTTCGCGCGGGCTTCCCCGGCTCCCTCTGCAGCAGTCCATTTGTTCACCAGGATAACTCATACAGCGGGCCGGATTAAAAGGTCCGCCGGGCCGTATACGGCCCGCGGGCCGTAGTTTGCCCATTCCTGATCTAGGCCCAGTTCTCTACATCCTGATCCAACCTTGCTGCCTGAATGTCTCACCACCAACTGAATCTGAACATGACCAAAACTGAGCTCTTTATCTTTTCCCCTAAACTCACATCCTCCACCCCTCCCTTCTCTGTTTCTGTGGATGACACTATACTTCTCCATGTTTCCTCGGCTCACAACTTATTTCCGCATATTACTCAGGAATAATATGTGGAAATATTTATTTACGGAAAGAATGGTAGATGGTGGAATAGTCTCCCAGTGGAGGTGGTAGAGATGAGGACAGTATCTGAATTCAAAAAAGCATGGGACAAACACAGAGGATCTCTAAAGGTAAAAAGGGGACTGTTGTAGTGGTTGATATGGAAGGACAGACTAGATAGGCCATGTGGTCTTTTTCTGTCGTCATGTTTCTATGATTCTACTCTCTTTCTCTGCACATATCCAACATAGCTAAAACCTTTCAGTTCTTTCTCTATAACATCAGCAAAATTCATCCCATCCTATCTCTAGGAACAAGCAGGAATGCAGTCTTCACATATTTATTTTATTTATTTATTTATTTAATGATATTTTTATACCGCCTTATCAAACAATCAAAGCGGTTTAACAAACAAGAAATATAAAAGCAGTGATAATATGAACATGTAGTAATGATAATTACATGTAAAGTAACATAGTGTGTTTTACAGAAAGATATAAAGCGCTATTTACATTGTGTACTATAATACAACGTGAGCTATAATACAGCTTACTAAATGATTGTTTTTCTCTTAAACATTGAATTAATTATTCAGTTAGACCATAATGCTCAATAAACAGGACAGTTTTTAGTTGCTTTCTAAAGTCTTTAAGGTCCTGAGCTGCTCTTAAATCATTTGGAAGAGAGTTCCAAATCTTTGGTGCCGCAAACGAGAATGCCCTTTCTGTTGTTTCTTTACGTGCTTTTCTAAAGTCAAGTGATGTGTTGACTCTATTGGTAGATCCTAATCTTCTAGGTCTTTTGCTGACGTCTGATTGAATGAGAGTAGCCAGACTGTTTGCAGAACAGTGATGTTTGATTTTGAAAATGTATATAGTGGTTTTATATTTTATACGATAAGCTATAGGTAGCCAATGTAGCTCCTTCATAATAGGAGTTATGTGTTCCTGGCTTGATAATCCGAAGATTATTCGAGCAGCAGTGTTTTGCGCGAGTTGCAAAGGTTTTAGTGACTGCTTATGAAGGCCAAGATATATAGGATTACAAAAATCAAATAATGGCGTGATTAAAGCTTGGCAGACGTTACGGAAGTGGGTTGTTTCGAGTAGTGGTCTTAATCTTCTAATAATCTTCATTCTGTAATATGCGCTCCTGATTGTCTTACTTATATGTGTTTTCAGATTAATTTCTCTGTCAAGGGTCACCCCAAGATATTTTACTTCAGATTTAATGGGAATAATAGAATCTTCTATCATATAGGGCAGAAAGGCTGCATCACATAATCAACTTTAATACATGGCTCCAAACCTGGTGCAAATAAGAAGGATTTAGATATATAGGTGATTGGGGAAGTTGACCAAAACGATTTGGATCCTGCGCCAGAAGATGTATGAGAAGAGACTTGAAGACCGAAATGTGTATACCCTAGAGGAAAGGAGGGACAGGGAAGATATGATACAAACCTTTAAATACTTAATGGTTTTTAATGAACAAAGACATTTTTTCAAAGATGGGGAAGCTATAAAACTAGAGGGCATAACATGAAGCTGCAAGGGGGTAAATTAAAAGGCAATGTCAGGAAATACTTTTTCACTGAAAGGGTGGTGGATGCTTGGAATGCCTTCCCAATGGAAGTGGTAGGGGCAAATACAGTGACAGAATCCATGTGCCCATGAGGAAAGGGTTAGGACAGCCGTTATAGTTGGTGATTCAATCATTTGGCATGTAGATAGCTGGGTGGCTGGTGGACGTGAGGATCGCCTGGTAACATGCCTGCCTGGTGCGAAGGTAGCGGACCTCACGCGCCACCTAGATAAGGTCTTAGATAGTGCTGGGGAGGAGTCTGCTGTCTTGATACATGTTGGTACCAATGACATAGGAAAATGTGGTATGGAGGTTCTTGAGGCTAAATTTAGGCTTTTAGGTAGGAAGTTGAAATCCAGAATGCCCAGGGTAGCATTCTCCGAAATGCTTCCCGTTCCACGCGCAGGACCCAAATGACAGGCAGAGCTCCGGAGTCTCAATGCGTGGATGAGACAGTGATACAAGGATGAGGGGTTTAGATTTGTTAGGAACTGGGGAACATTCTAAGGAAAGGAGGGGCTCTTCCGAAGGGATGGGCTTCACCTTAACCGGGATGGAACCAGACTGCTGGCATTAACCTTTAAAAAGAGCAGCTTTTAAACTAGATAATAGGAGAAAGCCGACAGTCACCCCAGAGTGCATGGTTCAGAACAATGTATCCTTGAAGGATACTACCAAAAAAATGAAGTTCCTTATCGTCTCTCCAGTCTAGTCCCGAATCACTGGAGTTGTATACGTCCTTCCGCAGCTTGGAGACTGAGCATATCACTCTTTTAGTGACCCTAGTATAAGTAGTCCAGGGACCGCCTCCTCCTTAAATAAGTTTTCTCAGTCTCCATGCAGCGGAAGGAGGTGTGAGTCCAGTGGTCCGGGACTCACTAGAGCAACGATTAAGGCAGTAACTAAATTCTAGAAGATTTAAGTTTACAAAAAAAAAAAAAGAAAGAGAAAAGGGTGTCGGTACCCCTTTAAATTGGCGTTTTGATAATTTGACTTACCGGTTGGCGAAAGGTGCAGGTGAGCTGCCCTCTTCTCCCCCCTTTCTGTAGCAAGAAGCTTGCAGAGTAGAGTGCGGGAGTTGTGCCCGAGCCTCCGGCGTCTGTTCCCCCGAGGTGGGAAAGAGGCTTTTGAGATGCTGCACGGCTGCCGCTCGCCTCGGGAAGCCACGAGGTGCGGCGGCGGGGGCAGAAGTGAAGGTCCGACGGCGGAGGCACAGATCGGGACCAGCGGCTTTCTGCGCAGGAAAAGAAAGAGGTGTCCCGAGTAGACCGCTCAGTAGGCGGCGTAGAGGTAAGCGCCGGGGGCAGTGGGGACAGCGGTTTTGCTGGCCGCACGTGGAAAACAGCCACTTTGGGTTTTAAAGCAAGGAAGGCACTGACTGTGTGTATTTGTGCGGGAAACGAGGGCTTCGGGATTGCCACGCAGAGAGTATCCCGGGGGCCTATATTAACCCTAGTCGAGTAGGAACATAGTTTTGGTGAACAGTGGAGAGAGCGCTGTTTGTTTAAAAAAAAAAAAAAAAAAAAAAAGGAGAGCATTGTGCATCGGAGTTTTTGGCTCTTGCAGGGCACTGTGCTTGACAGCGGGTTTAATTCCTAATAGACCTAGGTGCCTCTTGTGTTGGGTGCGGAGAGGGACAGTCTCGGAAACGGGAGTGTGCAGAGGCTGTACCCTCAAGGCTTCCATGACGGACATGGCGCAGAAAGGAGAGTCCGAGGCCACAGCAGAGGAGGCAGGGTTAAAAGACTCTCCCGTGTCCCCAGAGGTAGGTCAGGAGCCCATGCCTGGGCCGTCGACGGCTCCAGATGATACCTTACCCCAAGCTCCTCTGCAGGGGGGGGCTGGGGGTGATTTTTTTCATAGCAGTTCTTGATGTTGCTACAGCAGGCTCTTGGGGGGTCTGGTACCGGGATGACTGGGCCCGCGGGGGCAGAGATCCAAGGGTCAAAGAGACCGGGGGCTGCGTTAGAGGACGCAGCAAGTAGTAGCGCAGGCAAGAGGGCTAAGCTGCAGTTAGACGGAGAGGAACAGGACTTGGAGGATCAGTCAGACCTTGTAGGAGAGTCAGATATAGAACAGGACTTGGAGGAAAGTGAGATAACGGAGCCAGAGGACCAGGCGAGGATAGTGCGGGTGTTCCAGAGAGAGGAGCTCTCGGCCTTGATTGCGGAAACGCTAAAGGCTCTGAATTTGCCAGCCTCAGGTCCGGCAGAGGATAGTGCTCAGGAGGATCCATTGTTACAGGCGGTTAGAAAGTCACAGAGGGCGTTCCCAATTCATAGGGTGTTCAAGGAAATGATTCAGGAGGCATGGGAGACGCCTGAGGCTAGCCTCATGGGGGCTAGGGTAATGACGCAGCTGTATCCTCTGGTGGAACCGGATAAGGACATTGTTTAAACTGCCAAAGGTGGATGCAGCGGTTTCGGCGGTGACTAAGAAGACGGCTATCCCGGTGGAAGGAAGTGCCGCTCTTAAGGATACACAGGATAGGAGATTGGATACTTTGCTTAGGCAGGTGTTTGAGGTGAATGCCCTGTCGATACAGGCCTCGATTTGTAGGGCCTGGGTAGCAAGGGCGTGTCTGCATTGGTCCCAGAGGCTGAAAGGGATGCAGGTGGATGAAGCGGCGTATTTAGCGGATAGCCAGTATGATCTGATTCGGGGCCTATCGAAGAGTATGGCATCAGTAGTGGTGGCGCGGAGGTATCTCTGGCTGCGCAATTGGGCGGCGGATGGGGCCTCCAAAGCGAGGTTAGATAAGCTCCCTTTTAGAGGTAAGCTCCTCCTTTGGGGAGGAGTTAGAGAAGTTAGTAAAAGATCAAAAGGGGGCAGGTTGCTGGAGGACAAGCAAAAGCAGAATCGTCTGGGGGCGCCATCTAGGAGCCAGCAGAGAGAGTTTAGGCGTTAAGAACATAAGAACATAAGATATGCCATACTGGGTCAGACCAAGGTCCATCAAGCCCAGTATTCTGTTTCCAACAGTGGCCAATCTAGGTCATATGTACCTAGCAGTTTCCCCAAGAGACACAAGTTCCACAATGCTTGTACTGGGTCAAGCATTGCTATCTTCGGTCACTTCTTAATAATGGTTTATGGACCTTTCCTCCAGGAACTTGTCCAAACCTTTTTTAAAACCCAGCTACACTAACAGCCTTTACTACATCCTCCGGTAACAAATTCCAGAGTTTGATTACACGTTGAGTGAAAAAATATTTTCTTTTATTAGTCTTAAATAGTTTACCCTGTAGCTTCATTGCATGTCCCCTAGTCTTTCTATATTCTGATAACGTAAACAATCGATCTACGTTTACCCGTTCCACTCCGTTCATTAATTTATAGACTTCTATCATATCTCCCCTCAGCCGTCTCTTTTCCAGGTTAAAGAGCCCTAACCTTTTTAGCCTTTCCTCATAGGAGTATCGTTCCATCCCCTTTACCATTTTGGTGGCTCTTCTCTGAACCTTTTCTAAAATCGCTATATCCTTTTTAAGATACGGCGACCAGAATTGCACACAATATTCAAGGTGCGGTCTCACCATGGAACGATATAGAGGCATTATAATATCTTTTGTTTTTTTTTCCATTTCTTTCCTTATACCTAGCATTCTATTTGCTCTCTTGGCTGCCGCTGCACACTGGGCCGAGGGTTTTAACATGGTATCCACAATGACGCCTAAATCTTTTTCCTGGGTGGTGGTTCCTAATGTGGAACCTTGCATCGTGTAACCATAGTTTGGGTTGTTCTTCCCTAGGTGCATAACCTTGCACTTGTCCACATTAAATTTCATCTGCCATTTTGATGCCCAGTCTTCCAATTTATCAAGATCCTCTTGCAATTTTTCACAATCCTCTTGGGTTTTAACAACTTTAAATAGTTTTGTGTCATCTGCAAATTTGATAACCTCACTCGTTATTCCACTTTCCAGGTCATTTATGAATATGTCAAAAAGCAGCGGACCCAGCACAGATCCCTGGGGTACACCACTATTCACCTTTCTCCATTGGGAAAATTGGCCATTTAGCCCTACCCTCTGCTTTCTATCTTTTAACCAGTTCCTGATCCACAATAGTACACTGCCTCCTATCCCATGACTCTTTAGTTTTGCCAAAAGTCTCTGATGAGGGACCTTGTCAAAGGCTTTCTGAAAGTCCAGATACACAATATCAACCGACTCACCTTTGTCCACCTGTTTATTCACTCCTTCAAAAAAACATAACAGATTAGTAAGACAAGATCTTCCTTGTCTAAAGCCATGTTGGCTGTCTCCCATTAGGTTGTGACTATCTACATGCTAAGTAATTTTATTCTTTATGATGGTTTCTACCATTTTTCCCGGTACTGACGTCAGGCTCACCGGTCTGTAGTTTCCCGGATCACCCCTGGATCCCTTTTTAAAAGTTGGTGTTACATTGGCGATCCTCCAATCTTCAGGTATTAGAGATGATTTTAATGATAGTTCACAGATTACTAATAGCAGGTCTGCAATCTTATATTTCAGTTCTTTCAACACCCTTGGATGTATACCATCCGGCCCAGGTGATTTGCTACTCTTCAGTTTATCTAATAGTTGTAAGACATCTTCCTGATGTATCAATATTTCCTTCAATTCTTCCGCACCTTTAAATACCACTTCAGTCATGGGTAACATCCCTACATCTTCCTCAGTAAAGACTGAAGCAAAGAATTCATTCAGTCTCTCCGCTATCGCCTTGTCGCCTCTTAGTGCTCCTTTAACCCCTTTATCATCTAATGAACCAACTGACTCTCTCACAGGTTTTTTGCTACGAATGTACTTGAAAAGGTCTTTATTTCGTGTTTTTGCTTCCGCAGCAAGCTTCTTCTCAAATCCCCCCCTCCTGCACCCGTTTTCGCGTGTCTAGGTTTGGCCCGGTGCAGAGAGGTCGGTTTCCCTATAGGTCGCAAGGGTTTCGTTGCTTCCGAGGGGCAGGCAGAGGTTTTTCAGCCTCCTCTTCCCCAAGCGTCAAGAAGCCGCAATGAAGTGAGGGGGATCCAGGCAGGGGTGGTACCGGTGGGAGGTCAGTTAAGAGAGTTCATTCCTGCCTGTGCGCAAATTACTTCGGATCAGTGGGTGTTGGAGATCGTGCGGAAGGGTTATGCGCTCGCGTTCCAACACTCCGTGAGGGGCGCATTTGTGCAGTCTCCTTGCAGGATAAGATCCAAGATAGAGGCGGTAAGGCAGACCTTGGAAAGGTTGTTAGCTCTCGAAGCGGTGGTGCTGGTGCCGCCGGAGCAACGAAGCAGCGGTCAATACTCAATATATTTTGTGGTGCCCAAAAAGGAGGGCACCTTAAGGCCCATTCTGGATCTCCGGGTTTCGCACTTTCGCATGGAAACGTTACGGTCAGTCATTGTGGCAGTGCAACAGGGAGAGTATCTGACGTTGTTGGCTCTGTCGGAGGCTTATCTACACATTCTGATCAGGTTGGAGCACCAACATTTTCTTCGGTTTACGGTGCCCATGGGGCATTTCCAATTCCAGGTAATGCCGTTTGGGTTAGCAGCGGCTCCAAGGACGTTCACCAAGATTATGGTGGTCGTGGCAGCGGCGTTGAGGAAGGAAGGAGTGTTGGTTCACCCTTATTTGGACGATTGGTTGATTCGAGCGAAGTCGCAGGAGGAGAGACAGCAGGCAACCAGTCAGGTAGTGAGTTTCCTGCAGAGCTTAGGATGGGTAGTCAACGTAGCAAAGAGCAAATTGGCGTCATCTCAGGAGTTAGAGTATTTGGGGGCTCGCTTCGACACGCACAGGGCAGAGTTTTCCTACCGCTGGCGCGGATTCGGAAATTGAGGCAGTTAATTCGGGGGTTCCTGGCGAACAGGGCCCCTTCGGCATGGCTGTACTTGCAGCTGTTAGGGACAAGTGCGGCCACGCTAGAGATGGTGCCATGGGCCAGAGCTCACATGAGACCTCTACAGAGGGCGTTGCTCAGAAGATGGTCTCATAAGTCCGATCCGTTGTCCAGAAGGTTGATGTGTCTGCGGGAGGCGCGCAGATCGCTACAGTGGTGGCTTCGTCCGGGGGGCCTGGAGAAGGGAATGCCACTGGATTCGCCGGATTGGAAGCCATTGACGACAGACGCGAGTCTGTTCGGCTGGGGGGTGCACTTCGAGGGACAGTACTACGCCCAGGGCCAGTGGTCGGACCAGGAGAAGGAGTGGTCCATCAACAGGTTGGAGTTAAGGGCATTATCTTTAGCCCTACAGGCCTTGCAGGGGCTGCTGCAGGGAAAGGCGGTCAGGGTGCTCTCAGACAACGCCACAGCGGTGGGGTATATCAATCGGCGGAACCAGCAGCGTGCAGCTGGAGGAGGAAGCAGATGGCTTGCTAGCTTGGGCCGAGTGGCACCTGTAAGCGTTGTTGGTGGCGCATGTAGCCGGGGTGGACAATGTGACGGCCGACTTTTTGAGTTGTGTCAGGGTGGATCCGGGAGAATGGGTCCTTCATCAGGAGGTCTTCGATTCGCTGGTGCAGCGGTGGGGTCAGCCAGTGATGGATCTGATGGCAACGTTCGAATCAGTAAAGGTGGAAAGATTCTACAGCAGAAGGAGAGAGAGAATGTCAGAGGGACTAGATGCACTGATGCAAAGGTGGCCGGAGGAAAGTCTTCTGTACGTTTTCCCACCGTGGGTGCTTATCAGCAGAGTTCTCCAACGCATAGAAAGGCACAAAGGTCTAGTTCTTCTGGTGGCGCCGGATTGGCCAAAGCGGCCATGGTATGCCGACTTAATGCATCTTCTGATAGAACCTCCATGGAAGCTGCCGGACAGGAGAGACCTGCTAGTGCAGGGCCCTCTAAGTATGCCTCAGGTACATCGGTTTTCCTTACGGCTTGGCTTTTGAGAGGGCAAGGCTGACGGTCAACGGTTACTCGGCAGCGGTGATTTCTACGTTATTGAGGTCTCGGCGGCGCTGCACGTCTATGGCATATGTGAGAGTCTGGCGGCTGTTTGAGGCCTAGTGCGAGGATAGGTGGCTGCAGGCATTGAAGACTACGATAGCTCAGGTTTTGTCCTTTTTGCAAGATGGATTGGATAAGGGCTTGGCGGCGTCTTCTCTTAGGGTGCAGTTAGCAGCACTAGCCTGTTATCGAGGGAAGGTGCAGAGGAAGACGCTGGGTGCACATCCAGATGTGAAAAGGTATTTGAGAGCGGCCTCTTTGTTGAGACCTCCCTGCAGGGTTGCTGTTCCGGGGTGGGACCTTAATATGGTGTTGGAGACACTGGTTAGGGAGCCTTTTGAGCCTTTGGCAGAGGCGACTCTGAAGGATCTTATGCTAAAGGTGGTGTTTTTGTTGGCTATCTCTTCAGCAAGGAGAATCTCAGAGTTGCAGGCCTTGTCGTGTAGGGAACCATTTTTGTCCTTTTCAAGTAAAAAGGTAGTGCTTCGGATGGTCGCGTCCTTTTTGCCTAAGATGGTTTTGGCCTTTCATATTAATCAGGTGGTGTCCTTACCGGTCTTTGAGAAGTCTAGTGACGATGTCGCTAAAGGGCGGCTGCATAGGTTGGATATCGGTAGGGCACTGAAGACGTATTTGCAAAGGACTGAGGTGCTGCACAAGTCGGACAGGTTGTTTGTCCTGTTTGGAGGTTCTCAGCGAGGTGAACCGGCTTCTAAGGCATACATTGCTAGGTGGATTAAGGAAGCGATTGCGGCAGCGTATCTACTAAAGGGCAGAATTGTGCCGAAGGCACTGTTCCCTCTAAGCTGTGCGCGTTTGCGCGCGCACACACCTCGCCGAGCGAGCGCACATACTTTACAACAGAGCGCACAAAAATTACGGCTCTGATTCTGATAGAAAACAACACAGACGTCTTAAAATTTAAAAGTTATGATTGTAATTACTAGAAATTTCCCGCTTCATTTAGTAATCGTCTATTTTCATTTAATTTGATTAAAATCAATGTGGTGTACGTACTGTATTCTGACATGTAGTCAAATTTTAAAGTATATAACTCTGAGTGTCGATATGTGGCGCACAAAAATTTAACCTTCCTTCAAAAGCTGCACACAGCTGATATTTTATGCGCACACTGCCTACAGAAAATTAGAGGGAACATTGGCCGAAGGGTTTAAAGGCACATTCGACTAGGGCTCAGGCAGCATCCTGGGCGGAGTTTAGCTTGGTTCCAGCGACAGAAATCTGTAGGGCGGCAACTTGGTCGTTATTACATACCTTTGTTAAGCATTACAGGATTGATGTGCAGGCGTAAGGGGATGTGGGATTTGGATCAGCAGTGCTTCAGGCTGGTCTGGCAGGCCCCTCCCGGTAAAATGTTTACTGCTTTGCTACATCTCCAATGGTTCGGGACTAGACTGGAGAGACGATAAGGAAGGTGAAATTAGACTTACCTGCTAATTGTAGTCATAAGAACATAAGATATGTCATACTTGGTCAGACCAAGGTCCAACAAGCCCAGTATTCTGTTTCCAACAGTGGCCAATCTAGGTCATACGTACCTAGCAGCTTCCCCAAGGGACACAGGTTCAACAATGCTTGTATTGGTTCAAGCATTGATATCCTGGGTCCCTTCTTAATAATGGTTTATGGACCTTTCCTCCAGGAACTTGTCCAAACCTTTTTTAAACCCAGCTACACTAACAGCCTTTACTACATCCTCCGGTAACAAATTCCAGAGTTTGATTACACGTTGAGTGAAAAAATATTTTCTTTTATTAGTCTTAAATAGTTTACCCTGTAGCTTCATTGCATGTCCCCTAGTCTTTCTATATTCTGATAAGGTAAACAATCGATCTACGTTTACCCGTTCCACTCCGTTCATTAATTTATAGACTTCTATCATATCTCCCCTCAGCCGTCTCTTTTCCAGGTTAAAGAGCCCCAACCTTTTTAGCCTTTCTTCATAGGAGTATCCTTCCATCCCCTTTACCATTTTGGTGGCTCTTCTCTGAACCTTTTCTAAAATCGCTATATCCTTTTTAAGATACAGCGACCAGAATTGCACACAATATTCAAGGTGCGGTCTCACCATGGAACGATATAGAGGCATTATAATATCTTTTGTTTTATTTTCCATTCCTTTCCTTATCATACCTAGCATTCTATTTGCTCTCTTGGCTGCCGCTGCACACTGGGCCGAGGGTTTTAACATGGTATCCACAATGACGCCTAAATCGTTTTCCTGGGTGGTGGTTCCTAATGTGGAACCTTGCATCGTATAACCATAGTTTGGGTTGTTCTTCCCTAGGTGCATAACCTTGCACTTGTCCACATTAAATTTCATCTGCCATTTTGATGCCCAGTCTTCCAATTTATCAAGATCCTCTTGCAATTTTCCACAATCCTCTTGGGTTTTAACAACTTTTTTTTTTTTTTTAATTGAAAATCTGCAAATTTGATAACCTCACTCGTTATTCCACTTTCCAGGTCATTTATGAATATGTCAAAAAGCAGCGGACCCAGCACAGATCCCTGGGGTACACCACTATTCACCTTTCTCCATTGGGAAAATTGGCCATTTAGCCCTACCCTCTGCTTTCTTTCTTTTAACCAGTTCCTGATCCACAATAGTACACTGCCTCCTATCCCATGACTCTTTAGTTTTGCCAAAAGTCTCTGATGAGGGACCTAGTCCCTTGAGTAGCTCCAGTCTAGTCCCGCTTCCCTCCCTAAGGCAGTCTGCCAGGAGGTAGCCTGAAGACCGTGGACGGGGATGTTTATGGACCATTAAGGGACGAGTCGCGTAGCGAATCAGGCTTGCAGAAGAGTTCGAGTATACTTATTTCTCGCTAAGAGTGAAGGGCCTCTTTAAGGGGCGCGGGAGAAGGAGCAGCTCGTGCATCCAGTATGGTAATTTTAACATAGCAATAGTGTAAGTTTTAAGTGTTCCTGTATAAGAGGTAGATATGTGCTGAGGTGCCAGACGAAGACAAACCACCCATCTGGGCAGCAGCAGAATGGGATAGTGTTGACGGCGGAGGATCACATTTCTGTGACAACGGCAACAACACCAAACTTAAACTGCGCGGAAGGAAGGCCCGGCAATCTACTTGCCATGAAAACCCAATGGATAGTTACAACAAAACAAATTGTGCTATGGTGCTGGACTGAAGACCGAACACAATTTAGGATAGCTATCCAGAGGGTCGCCATGAGTCGACTCCGACTCGACGGCACTTAACAACAACAACATGTGTTTAAAGATACAGTGTTGAGAATGGCTTACATTTTGCTCTGGTGAGTCTGCTTGGTCAATAGAAAACTGATTCAAGGAGGCGGTCCCTGAACTAGGGTCACTAAAAGAGTGACATGCTCGGTCTCCAATCTGCGAGAGGGCGTACACAACTCCAATGGTTCGGGACTAGACTGGAGCTACTCAAGGAACTACAATTAGCAGGTAAGTCTAATTTCACTTTCCTTATCGTTCCTACAGTTTAGTCCTCCACCTCTGGGTAGTGCACCTCCTCCTGCAGTTTGGAGACTGGGTATGTCAAAATCGTGACATCACTGGATATAGCCTGCTGGTCTCTCCCATCAGCCCCCAGTATGTCCAGTCTCCATGTAGCAGGAGGACGTAGTGAGCCTAGGTGCTGGGCTCACTTGAGGAACAGATAAGGAGCAGTTTAGTCAGGGTTTAGGTTTTCTAGACATTAATTTAAAATGGAAAAGGATTAATTAAAATTACTTCAATTTAATTTACTTGCTTTAATTTAATTCAATTTGGTTTATTTAACTTACTTCAATTTCTTTGGGGCAGAGGATCTGGCCCTCTAAAAAAAAAAAAAACAAAAACAAAAAAAAAACAACCCCGTCTGGCCTTGCCTCTGTCTTCTCTCTTTCTGCGATCAGCCAGCCCGCTGGTTGGGGTCTCTCCCCCTGGACTGTATGGTGGAGAGCTCCGCGGACCGTGGCTGCACACTGAGGGTGTGCGGACCGGCTGAGTGTTCCCGCGACGGGATTGCCTGCATAGCCGGGTCTGGTGGTGCAGCTCTCGCAGCGGCTGCTGCTCACGTCTCTGCCAAACGGCATCTCTGCTTGACAGACTGCAGCTCCCGAGGTAAGGCGCGCATCTTATTCTGTCCTTCGGCGCAGCTAACGGCTTCGTGCTGGGAGGTGAGGGAGCTCAGTTGAGTAGCTGCGGCGCAGTTGTGTTTTTTGGCGCCAAATAGGCCCGATTGGGATTGGAGCCATTTTGTCTTCGCCAGCGGTGCCACGTGACGGGGATTGTGACGGCCAGCATTTTGGGGGAAAGCGCTGGGGCACAGGTCAATGATAAATTGCTGTTTTCATTTACTTTCTTTCATTTTACTTATTTAATTGTCAGGGCCCCTTCCATTTTTGTTGCGGGGGTTTCTTGGTCGGTTTGCTTTATTTTTCACTTGAGGTTTCCTTTCCCTTGGGGAAAAAAATAGTAAAAGGGGAACAGCTATATTTTCTACCTTGCTTTTTTCTTGGCAAGCAGTTGGGCGTATATCTAATGACATCGCGTCCACAGTGTGTGGTCTGCGGTACCTGCAGAGGCACAGTCGCTGACACCGGAATCTGTCGGGGCTGCGCCTCTGTGTCTACCAGTGTGGAACAGCAGATGGAGACTTCGGTGATTTTAGATCCCGTGGGTCCATTGGCTGGGACCGGAGAAGAAGCACTGGTGGACTCGCCGCCACGATCCTGTCAGGAGAGCGTCGCGGGTCTGTCAAGTGCGTTACCTACAGTGAGCTCGGGACCACAGGTAGGAGATTTCTGCCCGGATTTTGTTTTAATTATGCATCAGGCGTTCTGCTTGAGGCGTCAGGGGAAGTTACCTGAACCCTTGACGATAGCGACTTCCATGCAGCAGCCTCGAATGGGGGAGCCTGTTAGCATTGCTCCGGGACATCCAAAGAGATCTCGGCATCAGAACCTTTCTCCCTCAGATTGGGAGTGGCATGAGACGGATAAGGCTGAGACAGAACTCGAAGCCGGTGTAGAGGAATTGGAAGAAGGTGAACTACCTGAGCCTTAGGACCAGGCAAAAATCATTCAGGTTTTCCGGAAGGATGAGCTGACGGTGCTTATCACGGAATCCCTCCAGACGCTAAATCGTGCTACGGCACAACCGCTGGAAGAAGAAGATGTGGAGGATCCTATCATTCAAGCGGTGAGACAGACTCAGGTTGTGTTTCCCGTCCACCGGGTGGTAGATCGGATGATCCAGGATGAGTGGGATCAGCTGGAAACAGGACTAAGAGGGGTCAGGACCATGAACAGACTCTATCTAGTAGCGGATAAGAACAAAGAGAGGTTTCGTTCGCCAAAGGTTGATGCGGGGTCTTAGCGGTCACAAAGAAGACCACTATTCCAGTGGAAGGCAGTGCGGCCTTAAAATATGCGCAGGACAGGAAAGTAGACAGTTTATTGAAACAATCATTTGAAGCTAACCCCATATCCTTGCAGGCTTCCATTTGTGGAGCTTGGGTGGCGAGAGCCTGTCTCAGATGGTTTCAGCGCTTACGCCAGTCGCCACAACTAGAGCACGAATGCATGAGGGAGTTGGCTCATCTAGAGTCTGGTTCGGCATGTTTGGCGGATGTGCACTATGACTTGATCAGAGCGTTGGCGAATAGTATGGCTTCGTTGGTAGCCGCCTGGAGATCTCTGTGGTTGAGGAATTGGGCGGCCGATGGCTCGTACAAGTCACGTCTCAGTAAGCTTCCTTTTAAAGGGAGGTTGTTGTTTGGAGAAGATCTTGATAAGTTGGTTAAGGATTTAGGGGAATCCAAGGGCGGAAGGCTCCCGGAGGATAAACCTAAGCAAGGGAAGTCTTTGCCAGCCTTTCGGGGTCAGTTTAGAGATTCTAGGAGATTTCGTACTTCTCGCTTGGGTGGTTTCCAAAGAGGAAGATTGGGGTTTCGAGGGTTTTGTGGAGCAAATAGAGGTTCCGCAGCGACATCTCGTAATCCACAATGAAACGAGGCAGGTCCCGGTGGGAAGCCAACCGATAGGAGGACGGCTTCAGGGATTTCTTCCTGCCTGGACCGAAATAACGTCCGATCAGTGGGTGTTGGAGATCATTTGCGATGGTTATGCGCTGGAATTGGCAAGATCGGTGCTCAACTCGTTTGTGATGTCTCCCTGCAAAGGCCCACAGAAAACACCTGCAATCCATCGAACATTAGATTGGCTTTCACAGTTGAGAGCAATCGCGCCGGTACCAATAGTGGATTACGGTGTGGGTCGCTACTCCATTTATTTCGTGGTGCCAAAGAAAGATGGATCTCTCCATCCTATTCTGGATCTCAAAGGGGTGAAACGCTGCCTTCGAGTACCGCATTTCAGGATGGAAACGTTGAGGTCTGTCATTATGGCAGTACACCAAGGGGAGTACTTGACTTCCCTTGATCTCACGGAAGCCTATTTACACATCCCAATCAGAGAGGGTCATCAAAGTTTCTGCGGTTCGCTCTTCCTTGGGGACATTATGAGTTTCAAGCTTTGCCTTTCGGTTTGGCGACGGCCCCCCAGACATTCACCAAGATCATGGTGGTGGTAGCGGTGGCATTATGAAAGGAAGGAGTTCTGGTTCATCCTTATCTTGATGATTGGTTGATTCGGGCAAAATTCAAGGCCGAGAGCATTCGAGTTACTGACAAGGTGGTAAAGTTTCTGCAGAGTCTTGGCTGGGTGGTCAATTCAGCCAAGAACTGATTAGTTCCGTCCCAGGATCTCGAATATCTAGGGGTACGGTTCGACACTCAGAAAGGAGCAGTGTTTCTGCCGGATCGGCGAGTACAAGTGCTTCGGCAGTTGGTACACAAGTTCAGGTCCGCTCCGGCGCCCACAGCGTGGATTTAACTTTGCACGCTAGGGACAATGACGGCGACTTTGGAAGTAGTGCCATGGGCCAGATTTCATATGCGACCATTGCAGAGAGTGCTTCTTCGCCTGGGGTCGCATCAGTCCGATTCCCTGAACAAACGGCTTCCCTGTCCTCTTCGGGTCCGGCAAGCCCTTCTGTGGTGGCTGCTTCCGGGGTCTCTGAAAGCGGGAATGCCTCTGGAACAGCCAGAGTGGCTTCCCTTGCTGACGGACGCGAGTCTTGCGGGATGGGGGGCTCATTGTGGAGCTCTCTTCGCGCAGGGCACTTGGACCATACAAGAGAGCAAATGGTCAATCAATAGGTTGGAACTGAGGGCAGTTTGTCTAGCGTTGAAAACATTCGAAGCTACGGTGACAGGTCGGGCGGTTCGAGTGCTGTCCGACAACTCCGCGACGGTGGCCTACATCAACTGACAAGGCAGTACAGGAAGTGTGGCCATGGAAGAAGAAACGGAGGCACTGTTTCATTGGGTCAAACCTCATTTGCCAGTGATCTCAGCGGCACACATTGCAGGGAAGGACAATGTGATGGCAGATTTTCTCAGCAGGGTCCTGGTGGATGTCGGAGAATGGGAGTTGCATCCGGACATGTTCGCCCAGATAGTTTGCAGATGGGGACCGCTAATAATGGATCTCATGGCGACCTTTCACTCAGCAAAGATGGGTCGGTTCTTCAGCAGACGGCGAGAAAAGATGTCGGAAGGAATCGACAACCTAATACAACGTTGGCCGTCGTCAGATCTTCTCTATGTCTTTCCTCCGTGGGCACTCATAGGTCGAGTAGTGCAGTGGATCGAGGTGCATCGGGGAAAAGTATTGTTGGTGGCCCCAGACTGGCCGAGGCGCCCGTGGTACGCCGATCTAATTCGGTTACTCGATGGGAATTCCTGGAGGTTACCGACATCGGAGAATCTGTTGGTACAGGGTCCGCTTTGCATGCCTCAGGTGGATCGGTTCTCGCTTACGGTATGACCATTGAAAGGGCAAGGTTGAGAAAGAAAGGTTACTCACCAGCAGTCATCGCTACTTTACTTCGCACGAGGAAAAAAGTCCATGTCTCTGGCATAGGTGCGCATATGGCGTATTTTCAAGGACTGGTGCTCATGGAGGCAAGTATGCGCGGCTACAGTATCTGTTCCCTTGGTGTTAAGTTTCCTGCAGGACTGATTTGATAAGGGCCTGGCAGCCAGTTCCTTGAGAGTTCAATTGGCAGCCCTCTTATGCTATAGAGGCAAAGTCCAGGGAGTGGCTCTAGGTTCGCATGCTGATGTGTTGCATTTTCTTAAAGCAGTATCCCGGCTATGGCCCTCGCATAGAGTCACGGTTCCGCCATGGGATCTTAACTTGGTTTTAGGAGCGTTAGCTAAGGAACCATTTGAGTCTTTGCATCAAGCGTCGGTTAAAGATCTTACCTTAAAGACAGTGTTTTTGGTAGCCATCTGTTCAGCGAGGCGAATTTCGGAGTTGCAGGCACCGTCATGTAGAGAACTGTTTTTGTCTTTTTCCAGGGAAAAGGTGGTGTTGCGACCAGTCCCGTTGTTTTTACCAAAGGTAGTTTCTCGGTTTCACCTAAATCAAACGGTTTCTCTTTCAACTATCCATTTGGTGGAGGGGGGCGTATCAGACCATAGTTTACGCCATTTAGACATAAGGGTGCTGTGACAGTATTTAAAAGTCTCTGAGGCTTTTCGAAAATCGGACCGACTGTTCGTGTTGTTCGGAGGTCCCCGCAAAGGGGAAGCAGCTGCGAAAGCTTCAATTTCCTGATGGATTAAGGAAGCAATTGCGTCAGCATATCTGTTGCAAGGTCATCGAGTACCGGCAGGCTTGAGAGCTCACTCTACTAGAGCGCAAGCGGCATCCTGGGTGGAACACAGTTTGGTTCCACCAGTGGAAATTTGTAGAGCGGCCACCTGGTCTTCTCTTCATACTTTCAATAAGCACTACCACCTAGATGTCCTGGCGGCAAACGATGCCTGTTTCGGGTCGGCGGTGTTGCGTTCCGGCTGGAAAGGTCCCTCCCAATGATTACTGCTCTGATACATCCCAGAGGTGGAGGACTAAACTGTAGGAACGATAAGGAAATAGAAATTACACTTACCTGGTAATTGTTGTTCCTTGAGGAACTACAGTTTAGTCCTCATTCCCGCCCGGGGATGGATTGGTTTATGGTGCGTGTTCAATTGGGAGAAGTACAAGACTACAGGTGAGTAGAGCCTTTCATTGGTTCTTCATTGTCTCCTTTCTTCATTCACCTTTTCTGCCTATTCTTTTCTCTCTTGCCCTTGGCTAGGCAAAGAGCGGCGTACGGCAGGTTCAAAAAATAGTTCCCTTCTTTAGAAAGAGGGGGTTCAGTTGTTAATTACGTTACGTTAGGCATTCAGTTTGAGTTTAAGGTTGAATTGGATATGATAGCTACTTATTTGTTGCTCCTTTGAGTCTTCTTTGTCAATAGTTCACTGGGGGCTGATGGGAGAGACCAGTAGGCTATATCCAGTGATGTCACGATTTTGACATGCCCAGTCTCCAAGTTGCGAGAGGAGGTATACTGCCCAGAGGTGGAGGACTAAACTGTAGTTCCTCAAGGAACAACAATTACCAGGTAAGTGTAATTTCTATTTAGGGCACATCAGCAGAGAGGTTCCAATAAAGACAAAGGTAGACCAAATGCCTTTGAGTACAGAGCAGACAGAGCTTAAAGATTTCAAATTGCCCCTGCCAACCGATAACTAGATTAATGTGAATAAAATACAGTCTCTAAAATGCTTGTATGCAAATGCTAGAAGTCTAAAAAATAAGATGGGAGAGTTAGAATATATAGCACTAAATGAGAAGTTAGATATGATTGGTATCTCAGAGATATGGTGGAAGGAGGACAACCAGTGGGACACTGTGATACCTGGGTACAAACTATATAGTAATGATAGAGCTGAACAAATTGGTGGAGGGTTGCGCTCTATGTCAGAGAGGGCATTGAGTCACAAAGGATTAAAGTTTTGCAGGAAACAAAATTTTCTGTAGAATCTCTATGGATTGAAATTCCATGTAAAAAGGGGAAGGCGATGGCAGTGGGTTGTACTATCGACCGTCTGGCCAGAATGAACAAATGGATGATGAAATGCTCAAATAAATGAGGGAAGCTAACAAAAGTTACAGGACGGTAATAATGGGTGATTTCAATTACCCCAGTATTGACTGGGTCAGTGTCATGGCAGGATATGCTAGGGAGATAAAGTTTCTAGATGAAATAAATGACTGCTTCTTGGAGCAGCTTGTTCATGAACCGACCAGAGGGGAAGCCATTTTGGACTTAGTCCTTAGTGGGACACCAGATCTGGTGCAAGAGATAAGGGTGCTGGGGCCACTTGGCAATAGTGATCATAGCATGATCGTGTTTGATTTAATTAATGGAGGAGGGATGGTAAGGAAATCCACAGTAGTACCTTTTAACTTTCAAAAGGGAGACTATGATAAAATGAGGAAAATAGTAAAGAAAAAACTAAAAGGAGCAGTTGCAAAGGTCAAAAACTTACATCAAGCTTGGGTGTTGTTTAAAAATATTATCTTGGAAGCCCAGACCAGCTGTATTCCATGCTTTAAGAAAAGTGGGAGGAAGTCCAAAAAATTGCCAGCATGGTTTAAAGGTGAGGTCAGAGAGGCTGTTGCCAAAAAAGCATCTTTCAGGAAATGGAAAAAAAAGCCAAATGACGAAAACTGGAAACAGCAAAGCACTGGCAAGTTCAATGCAAGGCATTGATAAGGCAGGCAAAGAGAGAATTTGAGAAGAAACTTGCTGTGGAAGCAAAAACGCATAATAAAGACTTTTTCAAATACATTCATAGCAAAAAACCTGTGAGAGAGTCAGTTGGACCATTAGATGATAGAGGTGTAAAAGGGGCACTAAGAGGGGACAAGGCTATAGCGGAGAGACTAAAAGAATTCTTTGCTTCTGTCTTTTGTCATGCCCATAGCTCCTTACATGCAGTATGGAGGGGCGTGGTTGTCCTTAGAGAGATTCACCTTTTGGTCTTTAACTGACTGATTGCCTTGTAATGCCTTATGGGAAAGGTAGTTCAGTCAGAAAGTATTCAACCTCAGGTAAAAAAAACACCTTTGTAGTTGCATTGAGTGGTAAGGTAATGACAGTTTATTAACTGAAAAAAAACACTCTAAGGTTCACAAATTCCACCTTTGGATTATTTCTCTAGGATTCTTGTAAATGAACATCAGGATATACTGTAAATGAATTCCAAACAAAACAGCTTGCAATGTTCTCCAGTATAAACATAAATACTTTAACAGCCCCTGCTATCAGGCATGGCTTGCAGTGCTGATCAAACAAACAGAAAACAGGTTTTCCTAAAGCAGGTTTCTTTTTCTCTCAGTCCAGAACACTTCCTGTCTTCTTAAACATAGAAAAACTTTCAACAAGGCAGTTAAACTCTTCACAGGCAAGCAGTTCTCTATGGAAGGTTTTCTTATAAACAGCCAAACAAAAGCTTTCCTTACTTTCACCGTTAATACGGCTTCAGGCTGAGCACTGCTCTGGCTCACAGCTGTTTCACCAACTTAATTAGGCAGCTTCGGCTTGCATAGTTAAAAAAAAGGTATTTTGCCTTTAACTCAGGACCTTCACAAGTTAGCCACAGGCTCTTAGGGCTACCGGACACTGGAGGTTTTCCTTATGGTTGACTCCCTTTCAACCCCTCTGTATTGGAAGACTGGCATAAAGAGCAATCCATGTATGAGACTTCTTCTAAAGCTAAGTCTGGTTCACCCAGTTGCATTGGCACTTCCTCTGTTTCTGGCTCAGAGGGCTTAGCTGACTGCCTTCCGTTAGGGCTAAGGCTGTCTCTGGCAATTCTGTAGTGCTCAGAATTAGGCAAGCTTCTATTGCTCATACCTGGGTCAAAGCTTGTAGCAGCTTCTCCTCTCTCATGCTCTGGCCACCATTCACCGTTGCTTCCACGTCCTGTTCTCCAACTTGTGTTCCTGGTTCCTGCTGTTCTCACGGTTCCAGATCCATTCCTCTTCCAGTAGGCACTCCTACTGCTCTCACATTCTCTCTCCTTTCCTCTTCTTCCTCTCCTGCCTCTCCCTTCTGACTAAACTGACCTAGTCTTAAACCTCTCAGGTGCCTGCTCCACACCCTCTCCTCTCAGGTGTTGGAGATCAAACTGCCTCGTGGCAGCTGAGTAATTGGGGAATTCAGTGACGTAGGGGTTCCTTACCCTGGGCCTGTATTCCCTCTCCTTTTCTCCACTAGGGCATTCTGCAACCTATTGTAGATAGGAATTACCTGCTTTCTAGATGTAAAGGGAGTTTTGTGTCTCTGACCTGGTAAAATAGGTCCTTTTATAAGGGTTAATTCCTTCTCTTTATCCCTGGCTCTGGGGTCCCGATAAGCTTCCTTATCACACTTTACTGAGGAAGATATAGGGATGTTACCCATGACTTAAGTGGTATTTAAAGGTGATACTGCAGAGGAATTGAAAGAAAGATTGATACACCGGGAAGATGTATTACAACTATTTGATAAACAGAAGAGTAGTAAATCACCTGGACTGGATGGTATACATCCAAGGGTGTTGAAAGAACTGAAATATGAGATTGCAGACCTGCTATTAGTAATCTGTGAACTAGCATTAAAATCATCTGTAATACCTGAAGATTGGAGGATTGCTAATATAATGCCAACTTTTAAAAAGGGTTCCAGGGGTGATCCAGGAAACTACAGACCAATGAACCTAACGTCAGTAGTGGGAAAAATGATAGAAACCATTATAAAGAACAAATTTAATCATCATGTAGATAGTCATGGCTTAATGGGAGACAGCCAACATTGCTTTAGACAAGGAAGATCTTGTCTTACTAATCTGTTATTTTTTTTAAAAGGTGTGAATAAACAGGTAGACAAAGGTGAGTTGGTTGATATAGTGTATCTGGACTTTCAGAAAGCCTTTGACAAGGTCCCTTATCAGAGCCTTTTGGCAAAACTAAAAAGTCATGGGATAGGAGGCAGTGTGCTATTGTGGATCAGGAACTAGTTAAAAGATAGAAAGCAGAGGGTAGGGCTAAATGGCCAATTTTCTCATTGGAAAAAGGTGAATAGTGGAGTACCCCAGGGATCTGTGCTGGGGCCACTGCTTTTTGACATATTCATAAATGACCTGGAAAAGGGAATAACGAGTGAGGTTATCAAATTTGCAAATGACACAAAACTATTTAAAATTGTTAAAACCCAAGAGGATTGTGGAAAATTGCAAGAGGATCTTGATAAATTGGAAGACTGGGCATCCAAATGGCAGATGAAATTTAATGTGGACAAGTGCAAAGTTATGCACCTAGGAAAGAATAACCCAAACTATGGTTACACGATGCAAGGATTCATATTGGGAACCACTACCCAGGAAAAAGATTTAGGCGGCGTCATGGATAACATGTTGAAACCCTCTGCCCAGTGTGCAGCGGCGGCAAAGAGAGTAAATAAAATGCTAGGCATCATTAGGAAAGGAAGGGAAAATAAAGGATATTATAATGCCTCTGTATTGTTCCATGGTATGACCGCACCTTGAATATTGTGTGCAATTCTGGTTGCTGTATCTTAAAAAGGATATAGCGTTATTAGAAAAGGTGCAGAGAAGAGCCACCAAAATGGTAAAGGGGATGGAAGGATACTCCTATGAAGAGAGGCTAAGAAGGTTGGGGCTCTTCAACCTGGAAAAGAGCCGGCTGAGGGGAGATATGATAGAGGTCTATAAATTAATGAATGGAGTGGAACGGGTAAACGTAGATCGATTGTTTACGTCGTCAGAATATAAAAAGACTAGGGGACATGCAATGAAGGTACAGTGTAACCTATTTAAGACTAATAAAAGAAAATATTTTTTCACTCAACATGTAATCAGACTCTGGAATTTGTTACCAGAGGATGTAGTAAAAGCTGCTAGTGTAGCAGGGTTTAAAAAAGGTTTGGACAAGTTCCTGGAGGAAAGGTCCATAAACCATTATTAAAAGGGACCCAGGATATCACTGCTTGACCCAATGCAAGCATTGAGGAACCTGTGTCTTTGGGGAGACTGCTAGGTACTTATTACCTTGATTGGCCACTGTTGGAAACAGTATACTGGGCTTGATGGACCTTGGTATGACCCAGTATGGGATATCTTATGTTCTTGTGTTCTTAAAGTCCCACCTCACTCCGACCCAAAGACTGGAGTTTATCGGAGCGCTCCTAGACACTCATCAGGTCCTAGCTTTCCTCCCAGAGGATTGCTGTGCCCCCTCATTGAGTTAGTGAAAAAGGTACAACATCAGAACCATGTGACAGCTCAGGAGATGCTACTGCTATTGGGACACCTGGCCTCCATGGTCCATGTCTTTATCTTTATGTTTATTAGAACTTTTGATAGACCGCCGATCAGAGGCCATCTGGGCGGTTTACAGTAACAATACATGCTGTATTACACATGCATGAAGTGCAGTGGACTCTGTCTTCCCAATGGTCATAAGTGAAGGGTCACCTCAGGAACAAGTTCCACATCACACCTCAACTTATCACGTTCCTTCAGTGGTGGTGTCTCCCACAAAACCTATTCATCGGGTCACCTTTTCAGATGCCTCCACCTCGATGCACCCTGATGATGGATGCTTCTAAACTGGGCTAGGGGGCTCATTTGAACGACCTGACCACACAGGGACTGTGGACACAACAAGAATCTGTCTTGCAGATCATCTTGGGTTTTTCAACCCCAGCTATTGGGGCCTGGTCTAGTCCAATTGGATTACTAAGTTGCAATGTTTTGCAAAAACAAACAGGGGGGGGGGTGGAGGAATGGGATCCTGTCCCTTCTGCGAAGAGGTGATTCGCCTATGGTCCTTTGCCATCTCTCACCATATCCACCTGAGAGCAGTGTATCTCCTGGGTGAGCTCAATGTCCTAGCAAACAAATTAAGACATATTCCATGGACCTTGCATCAAGAGATGGCTGCTTGAATCTTTCAGAAGTGGGGAACCCCACTCGTAGATCTCTTCACCATGCCACAAAAAACACTTGCTTCTGCTCTAGGGTTCTGTCTCAACACTACCATGCCCCAGATGCATTCCTTGTCCATTGGAGTCAGCGGCTGCTCTATGCATACCCACTCATCCCCTTGATACCCAAGATGCTATTTAAGCTACAGGCCAACAAGGGCTCGATGATTTTCATAGGTTCCTTTTGGCCCTGTGAACGGTGGTTTCCTCTGCTTCTTTGCCTTGCGCAGATTCAGCCCTCAACCAGGGGTGTGCACCCGACCTCCTCTCTCAGGACCATGGCTCCTCCATCCCAGTCTTTGCTCTCTACCACTGACAACTTGGCTTCTGAAAGGCTAGTGCTCTCTGACCTCGACCTACCACAGGCAGTCAAGGATGTCCTCCTTGCATCACGTAAAGATTCCACTAGGCAATCTTATGCATTCAAATGGCATAGGTTTGCCTTTAGTGTCCCCAAAGGTACCTTGACTTCTTTGCTTGCCCGGCGGAGTCATTTCTACAATATCTCCTCCATTTACCAGGGCCAGGACTTGACAGGTCATAAGACTAACTTGGTGAGAGTTTACCTTAATGCCATTGCAGCCTCTCACAGACCAATGGATGGACAGCCTACCTCCTCACACCCCTTAGTAGCATGCTTCATGCAGGGTCTCCTGGTATACAAACCACCCATTAAGCCCCCTCTGATGGCCTGGGATCTGAATGTGGTTCTGGCTCAACTTCTAAAGCCACCTTTTAAACCTTTAGCCACCACTTCACTGAAATTTCTATCTTGGAAGGTCATCTTCTTTATTGTCCTTGCAGCTCACTGATGCAGCAAGCTGAAGCAAACTCCTGGTGGATCTGCACTATACTCGGTTCCACTATTAGAAGGTGGTTCTGCACACCTATCCGCATTTCCTCCCGAAGGTGGTTGGCTCCTTCAATTTAAACCAGTCAATAATCCTCCTGACCTTCTTCCCTAGACCACATGCGTCTCGGGCTTAAGCAGCGCTACACACCTTAGTCTGCAAGTGAGCGTTGGCCTATTATTTGGATAGAACTAAAGATCACAGAAGATCCTTTCAATTATTCATTTTCTTTAATCCTAGTCACCTAGTCTACTGGTGACAAAGTGTACTGTATCTAAATGGATAGTAAATTACATCTCTTTTGCATATATACAAGCAGGACTCTCATTGGAGGGTCATGTCACTGCTCATAATGTGCAGGCTTTGGCAACATCCATAACTAATCTCCATCAGTAGCCATTGATGACATCTGCTGGGCAGCTACCTGGTCCTCCATTCATACTTTTGCTGCCCACTATTGTCTGGACAAAGACTCCTGTTGGGACGTTGTCTTTGGCCAGACCATACTCCAGCACCTAAGTGGGACTTAAACTCAACTCCTACCCTCCATGCCTTACTTCTACAAGATTCCAGACTATCATCGGGGGAGTATCAGATTCTGGAATCAAGTCCAATAGCCCACAATTCTTCCAAACTCATTGGCTACAGGTTTTTGCTTCAGGGATTGCACTACTCTCCTCTCCATGCCAGTCTACTGTAATATCTGGGAACTAGTGAGTCCCATATGAGAAGACTGCATTCCTACTTGTTCCTGGAGATAGCATAGTTACCTGTAACAGGTGATCTGGGGAACAGCAGGAATCAGTTTTTACAACCTGCCCTCACCTCTAGGAGTTGTAGGGTTCTTTTTGTCTTTTTCTTCTTGGCTACAAACTCAACGGAGGAGAGAAGTTCTGAAGGCAGGCATGCAGGCACAGAGGAGTGCTCCCAAAGGCTTTCCTATTGGATGCTGGGGAGTGTTCCCACGTGAGCTACCCATATGTGAAGACTGATTCCTGCTGATCACCTGTTACAGGTGAGTAACTGTGCTTTCTGAACACACTATTAGGACCCTTATCCACTGTCTAGTTACTTCCTGCATTGACTATTATGACCTGCTTCTTGCTGATCTCCCTTTGAATTATCTCTCTCCCCTTCCATCTGTTCAGAACTCAGCTGCATGGCTTATCTACTGCCAGTATCATCATTTATATTTATTTATTTAGACAGTTTTGTATACCACCTTATCCTTCAATCAAAGTGGTCACAACACAATTGGGGGATATATTTAACATGAGGGTATATGAGACACATACACTAATACTTCCAGGGAACATGGGCAATGGAGGGTTAAGTGGCTTGCCCAAGACCACAAGGAGCACCTGTGGGACTAGAAGCCCCAGTCCTTCTGGCCCAAGGTTGCTGTCTTCTAGTGGGATTTGAACCCCCGACCTTCCGGCCTGAGGTAACTTGCCCCAACCACTAGGCCACTCCTACCCTCCTTATGCTCATGTAACCCCTCTTCTCTAGTCACTTCACTGACCTCCTATCCATTTCCACATCCAGTTCTACAAGTGCATTCATTCTGTGCTCCTCACTACCTTTCCTCTCTTATCTCACCCTACATTCCTCGGAAACTCCACACTTTGGGCAGATCTCTTTTATCTGTGTCCTCCTCTGCCACTGCCAATTCCAGACCTCGTTCATTCCACCTTGTTGCTCCATATGCTTGGAGCAAGCTACCTGAGTCAGTATGTCAGGCTCCTTCTCTAGCTCTATTCAAATCCAGGCTAAAATCCTACCTCTTCGAGGCTGCTTTTGGATCCTGATGCCCCTCACTCTCTTGTTCACCACTTATGTGTACTCTAGTCACCAGTTTTGTGATGTTCTTCATCTCGATTAGATTGTAAGCTCTGATGAGCAGGGACTGTCTCTTACATCTATATGTATAGCGCTGCATATACCTTGTAACACTGTATGAATGTTAAGTTGTAGTAGTAGTTGTTATTGGTTGTGGCGAAAAAAGGATGGGGTTAGATTAGGAAGTAGAAAGTACATGCATGACTTTCATTTTGAATGCCCTGTGTGCATTTTGAAAATGTGCATGACTACTACTACGCTGTGCTCCGCTGGTTCATTCCCCCCCCCCCCCCTTACGATTTTCTTTGAAATTTAGATTGCAGGCCTTCCAATACAGTGTGAGCCCCATGGATATTCTGAAAATTGCTTCCATGTTACAGCTTATTTTCTTTATTGGTGGTAGTAGTAGTAGTAGCTTGCTGTTGAGCCAGTGATGACTTCTGGTGACCCAGAAGTCCCTGGGTTTTCTTGTCAAGGTGTGATTGGAAGTAGATTGCCAGGCCTTTCCTCCTGAGGCAATGGAGGTTAAACTGACTTGCCTAAGGCCATAAGGAGTGCCAATGGGAATTGCACCTGGTCTTTTGGTCACTAGGCCTCTTCTTTAACCACTAGGAGGCAATTGGATGGGATTTTGCACTAACTTTCAAAGAGAAAGTTCTCTCATATTTTCACTTTGAAACCTGCTGTGCCTATAGGGAACCTGCAGACATTCCACACCTACTTTTTGTGTGGGTAGGTTTTCTTTGGAAGATAACAAGTGTAGGCTTGAAAATACATTGGTGTTATTTTCCCATTATGCCCGAAAGATGCTCCTAGGAATGCTTTTTCTAAATGTAGTAAAAGCAGCATCCTTTTAGCTGTACTGAAGGAAGGCAGTTTTCAGACAACCAACTTATCTGTGTAAATTCTACTACATTCATGGCTTTGAAAATGTCCCTCTGATAATATTTGTAGCCCATATGGCGCTATATACACACAAGGGGTATAGTATGGGGATCTTTAACTAAAGGGCACTGGCTGGCAGCACGTGTTCAGGCACACGCTGGGACATGTGTTGCCAGGACACATAGGGCAACGATGGTGCAAGATGATTTCTGCACTAATTGTGAAACGCACGTTAGGGTCACGAGTGGGATGGTGAGCTCAGCATAGTTAATGCTGTTTCACATCGTGCACTAACTGCATTAGAATGAGGTTGGAGTTAGGTGTACCCTCACTATTGTAGCATGTTTAAGGGACGGGGCTCCACGTTAACTGCCGGGGAAATGCTTTCCACATCCCTGACAGTTAACGCAGTGGTGTTGCACCTAATGTGCCATAGTTTCAGCGCTATTTCCGCACCTTAGTGCCCTTTAGTAAAAGGGCCTCTATGTGTTATTTAATATCCAACTGGTCCTTTTACCACTCTTTAGCCTATGGGGAGGGAGATTTTCTAAACAATTTACCCTCCTTTACATGACTAAATGTGACATAGTATGCATAATATTTTTAGCTGGGTTAAAAGAGGAACAGTCAAGAGTGTGATTTAGGTTGGGGGGGAAAGCAGCATATGGACATTCAATTTTCAAAAGAGACGTGATATTTGACTTCCACTTGGCCACCCACACAAATTTCTGGTGCAGAATATGCTTTCTCTTTATACACACACAATTTATACTAGTTAATTATCCAAATGTCTGCTTAACTTTGCCTCGAGAGGGCTTACTGAAAACTATCCCTAATTTCCAGTGCAGGGGTAGATTCTTGAGCAAGAGTTAGAGAACTGAGTGCAAATGTTTCAAGAAACCCTAAGGTATATTTGCATAAATATGAATTTATATTTACATAATAAGAATGAAGCGGTTTTCTGGCCTTGCTTTGTGTCTCAATGATTTATTTTATTCTGTTGAGTGTTTTATGGGACATTTCAGATATTGATGTGGGGGAGCAGACCTCGGGATGGGAAGAGCAAGGGTGGGAGAATCAGGGATGGCAAATGGAGGGGGAATGGAGAGTGAAGGATGGTTAAGAGAAGAAAGGGAGAGGGGGGGATCTGAGATTTTGGGGAGATTAAAGGAAGGAAAAGGAGGTTCTGGGTCCTGAAGCGAGGATAGAGTAGTGTTCCTTCCTTGGCTCCCACTTTCCCTTCACTCACCTCTCTTCCTCTCCCAACTCCTGATTCCTATCTTCTCTCTTCCCCTTCCTATTAGAATTCTCTTTCTCTCCCTTCCCCTCTCCAGCCCCTCTATTCAACGAAATCCCAAATCCCTCTCTTTAAACAAGATGCCCCCCCCCCCCCAGTCCTCTGCTCTGGCATTTTTCATGGTAGGGCCCAGGAGCCAGTGTCAGCTACCATCAGCCCTAATTTAATATAATTAATTTAATCACTTCTAGTCTACTTTTACTAAACACAGTTCAGAGTGGATTGCAATTGTAAACCGTGTAAATGCCTTTTGAATATTGGGCCCAAAGTTTCTAGATGAAATAAATAGCTGCTTCTTGGAGAAGCCGGTTCATGAACAGACAAGAGAGGAAGCCATTTTGGACCTGGTCCTTAGTGGAATACAAGATCTGCTGCAAGAGATAAGAGTATTTTGGTCACTTGGCAATAGTGATCATAGCATGATCACATTTGATTTAATAAATGGAGGAAGGATGGCAAGGAAATCCACAGTACTACCTTTTAACTTTCAAAAGGGAGACTATGATAAAATGAGGAAAATAGTTAAGAAAATAGTAAAAGGAGCAGCTGCAAAGGTTAAAGATTTGCATCAAGCATGGGCATTGTTTAAGAATACTATCTTGACAGACCAGACCAGCTGTATTCCACACCTTTTATGGAAGGAAGTCCAAAAACTGCCAGATGGTTTAAAGGTTAGGTCAGAGAGGCTATTATTGCCAAAAAAGCATTTTTCAGGAAATGAAAAAAGGAGCCAAATGATGAAAACTGGAAAGAACATAAGCACTGGCAAGTTAGATGCAAGGCATTGATAAGGCAGGCCAAGAGAGAATTTAAATAAAAGCTTGTCGTGGAAGCAAAAATACATAATAAAATCTTTTTCAAGTACATTTGTAGCAAAAAAACTTTGAGAGATTCAGTTGGACCATTAGATGATTAGAGGGGTAAAAGGGGCACTAAGAGGGAACAAGGCCATAACAGAGAGACTGAATGCCTTCTTTTCTTTGGTCTTTACTGCAGAAGATGTAGGGAAGTTACCCATGACTGAAATAGTATTTAAAGGTGATGCATTGAAAGAATTGAAAGAAATATCAATAAACCGGGAAGATTTATTACAACTACTATTTGATAAACTGAAGAGTAGTAAGTCACCTGGACCAGAGGTATACATCTGAGGGTGTTGAAAAAACGGAAATATGTGATTGCAGACCTACTATTAGTAATCTGTGAACTATCATTAAAATCATCTCTAATACCTGAAGATTGGTGAATGGCCAATGTAACATCAATTTTTAAAAAGGGTTCCAGGGTGATTCGGGAAACATCAGTACCATGCAAAATGGTAGAAACCATTTTAAAGAACAAAATTACCAAAGATGTAGATAGTCATGGTTTTAATGGGAGAAAGCCGCTTTAGCCAAGGAAGGTCTTGTCTTACTAATCTATTATATTTTTTTGAAGGTGTGAAAAAACAGGTAGGCAAAGTTGAGCTGGTCGATACAGTGTATCTGGATTCTCGGAAAGCCTTTTACAAGGTCCCTCATAAAAGACTCTTGCCAAAATTAAAAAGTCATGGGATAGGAGGCAGTATAGAATAATATTGTAGATCAGGAATTGGTTAAAAGATAGAAAGCAAAGGTTAGGGCTAAATGGCTAATTTTCCCAATGGAGAAAGATGAATAGTGGAGTATCCCAAGGATCTGTGCTGGGTCTGCTACTTTTTAACATATTCGTAAATGACCTGGAAATAGGAATAATGACTGAGGGAATCAAATTCAGATGACACACCGTTATTCAAAGTTGTTAAAACCCAAGTGGATTGTAAAAAATTCAAGAAGACCTTGATAAATTGGAAGACTGGCCGTTCAAATGGCAGATGAAATTTAATGTGGACAAGTGCAAGTTATGCACATAGGAAAGAACAACCTAAACTATGGTTACACGATGCAAGGTTCCACGTTAGGAACCACCACCCAGGAAAAAGATTTAGGCGTCATCGTGGCTAACATGTTGAAACACTCCGCCCATTGTGCAGCAGCAGCAGCCAAGAAGGCCAATAGAATGCTAAGAATCATAATGAAAGGAATGGAGAATTAAACCAAGGATATTATAATGCCTCTGTATTGTTCCATGGTGCGACTGCACTTTGAATATTGTGTGCTATTCTGGTCGTCGTATCTTAAAAAGGATATGGCGGAGTTAGAAAGGAGTTAGAGAAGAGCCACCAAAATGGTAAAGGGGATAGAAGGATACCCCAATGAGGAGAAGCTTAAAGGGTAGGGCTCTTCAACCTGGAAAAGAGATGGTTAAGAACATAAGATATGCCATACTGGGTCAGACCAAGGTCCATCAAGCCCAATATCCTGTTTCCAACAGTGGCCAATCTAGTTTACAAGTACCTAGCAGTTTCCCCAAAATACACAGGTTCCACAATGCTTGTATTGGGGCAAGGAGTGGATTTCCTGGATTGAGGGAAGATATGATAGAGGTCTATAAATTAATGAATGGAGTGGAATGGGTAAAAAGTAGACCAATTGTTTACACTATCAAAATGTAGAAAGACTAGGGGACATGCAACGAAGCTACAGTGTAACCCGTTTAAGACTAATAAGAGAAAATATTTTTTCATTCAACACGTATTCAAATGCTGGAATTCATTATCGGAGGATGTAGTAAAAGCTGTCAGTGTACCTGGGTTTAAAAAAGGTTTGGACAAGTTCCTGAAGGAAAGGTCCATAAACGATTCTTAAAAAGCATCTGGGAAATCCACTGCTTGCCCCCGTACAAATAATGTGGAACCTGTGTGTCTTTTTGGGAAACTGCTAGGTACTTGTGATCTGGATTGGCCACTGTTGGAAACAGGATACTGGGCTTGATGGACCTTGGTCTGACCCAGTATAGCATATCTTATGTTCTTATGACCAATGAAAGCTGGATACGAGGAAGCTGGACATAGTGGTTAAGGTGAGGAACACCAGAATGGCATTGATTTTAAATGTGTCTGTTCCAAGCAACATTTTTGTGAATCGTATCGAGAGGGAAAAGATCCTCAAGTATCAAAAAATACAGTCAGAGACCAAGAAAATGTAGTAAAAAAATACTGAGATATTTCCCATCAAGGCTTGATTAAGAGAAATTTCCTAGCACTATTTGGCAAATTATACCCATACATGTTAGATCTATGAACTCCAGAAGGAGGCTCTCTGGCAAGATGCAAGTACTATGTCTAGCGTTAGCACTGATTTCTAGAGACTGAGATCATACTCCACGTACCCTAGTTTAGAAGCGAAGTTCATTAACGTCATAGTACGGCAAAACTAACCCATTTGGAAAATTGGTTCATTGTTGCAGTGTTCCTCAAGGATCTTCTTTGCCCACAATATTATTTAGCATCCTAGTGAGGGATTTAGGCTTTCTTATTCAGAAATTAGGGCTAGTACATTTTCCTTCTGTGAATAACTTCCAACTTTTGGTGCCAGTTTCTAATGCTATGGATTTTGCCATAGGACAGTTGTTGGATGGTATGAAAACTATTAATAAGTGGACACTTTTGAGGCACATTTTACAAAGGATGTCCAAGCCAAAATGTCCGCAAAAGAAAAGGAAGGCATATCCAAGTTCGGGCACAGTTTTGCAAATGTGGACGTGCATGATATGGACATCTGCAGAGCCGTCTACATAGACAACCCTGGTATAGTATTCAGTGGTTTAAACACAAGACAAGTTTCCCAGTGACACAAAACCCAGTAACAGTGTTTTAAGCACAAGACAAGTTTCCCAGTAACACAAAAGAATATCATTGCAGGTGTGGAATGTATTGATGACAGTAGAGTGCCATCTCTACACCCTGCAGATGTTTTAGGGTTTAACCAAGCACTTTCCTGATGCCCATTTGCGTCTGGAGCAGGTCTAGATTTGGACGCAATGCCAGATGTCCCTGAGGGTTCTGAAATTGACTGGCGATATCTATGCCCGGTGCCCCGCCTCAGACATGCCTCCACCACATCCCCTACCTAATTTGATGTCCCTGCTCTGGAGACGTCCTCAGACACCATTTGTAAAATGGTTCTAGGAATGTTTTCCTGATTTGGACGTCTGTAGGCTCATTTTTGGATGTCCAAACTGCGAATAAGGCTTCTAAAATGACTGCCTTAGGATTATTTTTTTAATTTTACATTTATTAACTTTTTCAATATATATCCAAGCATCCACTTGTTTAGAAAAGGAAAATAGCAGATGAAATAATACATAATAAATCGAATACACATACAAAGGGAAATACAAAATGCTTGTTTCCACAAGCCATCAATTATGGTGGGGAGGGGGAGACATGGTTCTTAACATTGAAAAAGAAATCCTCATCCAGGGGTAAGAAAAAGGAAAACAAAATGGCCTAAGCTGAATTTTCAGCATACAACTATATAAGAGCATCCCAATCTCAAGGGTGGAGAAGAGATGACATGCCTAGCATTAATAAATGTTAATAATTCAGAAGGCTGGTAAAAAACATAATTAACTGAATTATATTTATCTAGACACTTGCAAGGAAATTTTAAAAAGAAAAGTGCCCCCAACTGCAATACACCCGACTTCAATAGCAAAAATTATTTTCAACATTTCTGAGTCTCTTGTGAAAGGCCTGGGAAGATCCTCACATTACAGCCCGGGAAAGGAATTCGTCGCTTTTTAAGGAAAAGTTTAAGAATCCAGTCAAGATCAACTGATAGTGCACAAGTGACCGACAATGTTGCCAAAGTGACTGACTTTGACTGGGAATCTTTCAATAATGCTGAAACATTCATTGTATCCATTACCTGGGGCTCCCCCGAAGATTCTTTCTTCCCCACCAGGAGATAATAAACCTGGGAAATAGGGGGAAACGCATCTTTGGGCACCAAAAGAATTTCAGTTAAATATCTATGAACATTTCCCAAGTAGAAATAACAGACAATTTTTGAAAATTAATAAACTTTAAATTGGAAGCCGTAGACAAATTCTCCAAGGCCTCCAAATTAGCTCTTACAGCGGTTAAATCCTTTATAATAGATATATTAGAGTCCCACACCGAGTCAGTCTTAATAGTATGATCTACTATAGTAGTTTTCAATCCCTCAGTCGCAGTCTGTTGCTGAGTAATGCTACCAGCTTGGTCTTGAATCTTCAAATGTAACTGCTGAGTCTGACTGGGCACAGCTACAATCAAATTAACAATTGTGTCCCAAATCGTCTCCAATGTAAACTTATCCGGTCTTACCAGAGTAACTACAGGCGAGAGAGCTTTAGGAAATACAGGTTGAGATGCAGGGACAGCCTCAAAACTCAAACTGTTCAAGCTGCCTGACTCAACCCTTCTCCCAAATCCTTCTAGCGCTGTAACCAGATCAACTGGTGGAGCAATTTCTTTGGCATTTACAACAGCTGCATTCCCCTGAATGGTAGAATCCATTGTGCCGCTGTCCAGCCAGGAACCACAAGGGCTAATCACCAGAAATGCCGTTCATCCAGGGGATGGGGGGAGGAGACGCTCCTCCAGGGATAGAGAGAAGGCTGTCTCCGAGAGGGGCACAAGGTCCACCGACCGTGGCGTTGATACAGCCAGAACCTCACCAGAGCTTACTACTGAGGTCTGCCCATGCAAATAAAGATTCATCTGACCCATTCATCTGACCCCGTGTTTGCCTTTTTATTTTTTTATTTTTTTATTTAGACCGTTTTTTGTATACCGCCTTATCCTTCAATCAAAGCGGTCACAACACAATTGGGGGGTACATTTAACACGCGGGGATATGAGACACATACACTAATACTTACAGGGAACATGGGCAATGGAGGGTTAAGTGGCTTGCCCAAGACCACAAGGAGCATCTGTGGGACTAGAAACCCCAGTCCTTCCGGCCCAAGGTTGCTGTCCTCTAGTGGGATTTGAATCCCCGACCTTCCGGCCTGAAGTACCTTGCCCCAACCACTAGGCTACTCCTCCTTAGCTTTGCGTTTGCCCATGAGGAAAAGCAATGAGCAGCATACAGTTCAGGCGACCATCTTGACATGCCCCCCTCATCTTAGGAATTTTTTTTATAGTTAAATCCAGATAAAATCTTAATTTTTTTGGTTTCAAAAACAATTCAACAATATACCCTTGGAGAAATTGGGGACCACCACCCAGGGAAAAGATTTAGGAGTCATCGTGGATAACATGTTAAAACCCTCCGCCCAGTGTTCAGCGGTGGCCAAGAAAGCAAATAGAATGCTAGGTATCATAAGGAAAGGAATGGAAAATAAAACAAAGGATATTATAATGCCTCTGTATCGTTCCATGGTACGACCGCACCTTGAATATTGTGTGCAATTCTGGTTGCCATATCTTAAAAAGGATATAGCGTTATTAGAAAAGGTACAGAGAAGAGCCACCAAAATGGTAAAGGGGGAAGGAAGGCTACTCCTATGAAGAGAGGCTACAAAGGTTAGGGCTCTTCAACCTGGAAAAGAGACGACTGAGGGGGAGATATGATAGAGGTCTATAAATTAATGAATGGTGTGGAACGGGTAAACATAGATCAATTGTTTACGCTATCAGAATATAGAAAGACTAGGGGACATGTAATGAAGCTACAGGGTAAACTATCTAATAAGAGAAAATATTTTTTCACTCAATGTGTAATCAAACTCTGGAATTTGTTACCGGAGGATGTAGTAAGAGCTGTTAGTGTAGCTGGGTTTAAAAAAGGTTTGGACAAGTTCCTGGAGGAAAGGTCCATAAACCATTATTAAAAAGGGACCCAGGATATCAATGCTTGACCCAATACAAGCATTGTGGAACCTGTGTCTTTTGGGGATACTGCTAGGTACGTATGACCTAGATTGGCCACTGTTGGAAACAGAATACTGGGCTTGATGGACCTTGGTCTGACCCAGTATGGCATATCTTATGTTCTTATGTTCTTAAATTAACTTTGAATGGAATTGATATCCAGTTATATTTTTATATTAATTGTTTAGGGGTAATTATAGACTCAGCCTTTTCATTTGATGATTAGATCTCAGTGGTTTTAAAGAGAGCTTTCTGTGTTTTGAGTCAAATTCACCCTTTCCTAACAGAGCTGGATTGAAAAAATGTAGACCATGCCACTGATGTATTGACCACTGTAACCTGTTCTATTTGGGTTTGCCAAAAACCCCCAAAATATTTGGTTGATTACAATTGCTGCGGAACACAAGTCAAAATGATCTTAAGGTGTAAGTGATAGCAGGGTAACATCTTGTCTATGGGGTTTATTCCGAGCCCCAAATAGCAGGGATATACGCCCTGCCTGGACATACATTCCTGCTATACGTCCCCCTTGCTGTCCCCATGCAAGGCTTCCTGTACGAACAGCGGAGTTGTACAGGGAGCCTTAGACGGGGTGGGAGAGGGTGGGTGGGAGGCAGAGTGAGGGTGGCGCATGGGCGGGTCATTACCCCAGACATACAAGGCTGATTCTGAAGTCTGCTCTATATGTCTGGGGTAAGCTGGTTAGATGGGGGTCTTATTCCACCTCAGAGGTGGAATAAGTCCCCCTGGATGCGGGATAGCAGCGGCAGCCAGCAGGGACAAAATGTGGAGGCGTGCACGGGTAGCCCTGCAGCTGTGCCCTGGCCACGGGAGGCCAGATTGGGGGTTTGGCTGCAGGGAAACTACATTCTCAGTGGCAGCGAGCAATCGCGGCTTCTGAATGGAGCCACAGTGCCATGGCGAGAGGACGCAACTCCATTCAAGAGCCTGTCAGGCATAGACGTGGATGTGCCTGGATGTGTGACTTGTCAGAATCGGGGCCCGCCTGCACGAAGAAGCAGGTAGACCCGATTCTAATACCATGAGGGCTAAACGCCTCTGCGGGATCAGAATCAGGTCTGAGGGAACGTACACAGGCTGGATGTCCAGTTGGGAATAGGCCTCTTACTGTCTTGCATTAGTTCCCAGCAGATCTAAGGATTTTTTTAAGTTATTGATATCTGTTTTTAAAGTATTACATGGTATTGGGCCAACTTACTTGCAACTAAGTATAACGCAATCTGTTCCATGGCGACCGCTTTGTCACAAGCTTAGTTCCGATTGAAAATCCTCTCAAAAAGAGAACTTACAGTGGCTTCCTTTAGGTAACAAACATTCAGGAGCAGCCCCACAAATCAAAAATGATTTGCTAGAAGATATTAGAGCCAATTCTTTTATTGGAGTTTGCAAAAAATAATAAAAGCTTTGCTGTTTGAATTTATTCAGTGGTTGATTTTATTTTATGTTTAAGCTGTAGTAGTAGTCTATTTGTTTTTATTTTGTGGTTAGAAGTTTTGCTTTTGATTTTAATGTATTTTGAAGTTAGGTTGGTAATGGAAACTTTTGTAATTTTAATTGTTAAATAATTATGTATTAATTTGAAGATGCACACCACTTTGGCCCCACTTGGGTGTATGTAGCAGTATATACAGTAAAAATTTGTATTAAAGTAAGTTAAATTACATTACGTAGATATGACATCTAATAAAGACCATATTGCCTAGCCCATCAACCCATTCATGTCATTTGCAATGCAATGCAATGTGTGCCTTTGAGTCAGTCCTGACTCCTGGCGACCCAGAAGCTCCTTACTAAGCCCTATAATCCCTTTTGCTGTCTTAGAGATCCTCTGAACTTGTTCCATGTATAACTCCATACCTGTGTGTGAATCCGTACAGTGGCTATTTCTACCTTTGGGTGCAGTTGAATTTTCCCTCCCAGTGGAATCTCCTTCCAAGGTTATGCCACTGGTAAGAAGTAACTCCAAAATGCAGTAATTTAACAGGACTACTGAAGGTCTGTGCTGCTCAGAATAGCAGAATCTAAGGGTCTCTATATTCTCCCCCTTTTTTTTTTGCAAAGAGAAATGTTGAACCATATTTATCTTATTTTGTTTATATTCTGCTTTGTTCAGTGACAACAAGCATACATGATTAAATTATATAAAATAAAATACCAACTCATATAACTTAGAATAGGACCAATTAATAAAAACATTAAAAGGATATTAAAATAAAATAATAATATAAAACAAAAATATAGATTTAAACATCACAAGCAACATACAACATGAGAAAATGATCCAGACATCTGCATAAACCATGTAAAGTCTACCTGTCCATATAACATTATTTAAAATTAATCAGGGAACACCTGTTGAAATGCGACTTCAGTTTCTTTCAAAAGTTAGCAATTTGCGATATATTGTGCAGTTCAGATGGTAATGCATTCCAGGACAAGCATTGTAGAACCTGTCTGCCTTTTTGGAACCTGCCAGGTACTTGTGACCTGGCTTGGACACTGTTGGAAACAGGATACTGGGATTGATAGACCTTGGTCTGGCCCTGTATGACATTTCTTATGTTCAGACCTGTGCTGACAATTAGTGCCCTTTAATAAAAGGGCCCCTAACTGGCCAAGATAGTGGGTCTTGCTTCTCACAGAATTTGTCCTCTGCATAAACATACATGCGTTCTCCTTTTCACTTCTTTCAGTCTTCTTTTGTTTTAGATTCAGCAGAATTAATTAATATGGTAATTGTGAGTGGAAAGTTACCTACCTAGTATTCTACAGTCATCCAGAGGCAAAAACTAAGTTGTGGTAGAAAAACTGTCAAATTTGGCATTAATATAATAATTGAGATGTTCAAATGCTCCATGTGTTTTGGGATGGAAACACGGACTCTCTAAAACAGTAATGAGAAACACATATGTTTATGCAGCATTTTGTGAACAGAAAATGCTGCTCTTTAAAAATTCTTTCTTGGCTGCAGGGTCACATTTCTTGACCTGGTTTCAGAAAGCAACGTTTAAGCATCCCAGTCCTTCCTGTTAAATAGGAACACAAGCTGCAACACTATCTCACTCAGGTAAAGTCTCTAGGTCTGGGACAGCCACCTACTCTAGACATCTTGTAAGAGAAACATAGAAACAAGATGGCAGATAAAGACTATATGGCCTATCCAGTCTGCCCTTATATACTAATATCATTTCTTGAGTTAAGAGAATTGCACTCTTGTACTACTTTTTGGATTAAGAAAAATACAATTCTCATGACTCTTTAGATTTCTTCTTATTTATCTCTGGATGGGAAATGTCCATATCCAGTAACATGCCATTTCAGATAAACATATTAATCAACTGACTTAATGGCACTTAACAACAACCATATACAACTCTTATATTGATAATGGGACAGCTAATGGAGGTGGCAACCCACATCTTCTCTTCAATGGTGGGGCACCCAGTAAAGGGTGCAAAGGGTGGTAAATCCGTAGTGGAGTAGTAGTGGAATGCCTAGTAAAATAGCAGTCTCCCAAAACTTCAACTCCTACTCTTTTGTGTCCTGTAAAGAACAATTAGTACCCATCATATCAAAATGTATATGTCAGACAGACACATTAATAACAATATTCTATCAAGTACTTTGCAATAAAGTAGTAAAGGTAATAAGGAAAGAAAGTGGTTCAGAATACGTTTTTGAAATTTTGTATCTTTTGCAGCAAAAACATTTTTTTTTACAAATTTTATACTTTTTATTATATTTTGGGAACATGAATTTTTATAGGTATTTTTTGTTTCTTCTCTCACATGCAAATATCCACCAAGATCAAAAGGAATATTAACTGACATCTTAATAATACAGGCAAGGCAGAATACTTTCACTGCTGTACTATCAGTTCATCAATGTCCTTTTAATGTAGACAGTTGTCTCAGTGCTGCCATCTTCCATGTCTGATGCACATCTGCAATAAAAACATAAGAAAAACCAACAAACCAGAAAAGAACAAACCACAAAAATGTATACAGCTGCCATTGCAGTTTGCAGGACAGTACAGTCTTTTGAAAAAAAAAGTCTCTCGCTTCCTGGAAGTAGTCTCAGGTGCTATACCATCCTGAGTCAGGTTTTCTAAATTTACATGGCAGGGCAGCTCTGAATCCTCTGTCTAAAAAACTGGAGGGTCCACAAAATTACAGGCTCCATTCCACAAAAAAAATCAAACCAATTTCCAAACAAATTTAATTTTTTGCCGGACCAAGAACCCCAGGCAAGGAACCCTTAACTGAAGGTTTGCATCCTTTTATTCAAAAGCAGTAACACTTAAGCTGCTATAAAGAAGTTTTGGTCAAAGAAGTACTTAACTGAACCACTGCGCTTATGATACAGTCCATCAATAGTGGTGGAAAAACGACACAGTCCTGTGTTTTGGGTTGTCAAACTTCCACACCCTGCTTCAGGTTAATGTCCACCAACTAGGGCAAAAAAACAAGGAAATGGTATGACATTTAAAGCCACGGTGTCTGACATCACTTCCGAACAAAAGGCGGGAGCAACAAAAATGCTGACACCATATTGCCGACCAATAAATCAATTAAAGAAGACAATGCCAATCCTGCTCCAGATTTAAACCACGTGGCATGACATTGTCCAATCGGAAGATCCATTGCTGTTCGCACTTCAACAGGCAAGATAAGCGGTTACCTCCATAGAACAAGGGCGGTATACAGTCAATCACCCGCCAAGTAAATCTAGTAAACTCCGGGGTACATTGCAGCGCATGTTGAACTATAGGAGCAGAAAAGGTCTGTGTACGGATCCGAGAGGCATGTTCTGCAGGCCTTCTCCTAAAGGGTCTAGACGTACAACCCACATATTTTAAACCACAGGGGCATATAAGTAAATATACAACTAACATCAAATCACAAGTAGTAAAATGATGAAATATCCAAATCTTAGCAGTGGCCGGGTCCATCCAAGTGTCCCCTGTCAAGGAACCAGAGCAATAAAGGCAGTGGCCGCAGGGGAAATGGCCAGTTCTCTCCACAGATTTTACAATATACGGGGTGGGATGTACCAATTTATCTCGCAAGTTCCTTCCTCGAGTGTAAGCCAAGCAAAGGTGGAAATAACGTGTGAGGTTATCAAATTTGCAGATGACACAAAACTATTTAAAGTTGTTAAAACCCAAGAGGATTGTGGAAAATTGCAAGAGGATCTTGATAAATTGGAAGACTGGGCATCAAAATGGCAGATGAAATTTAATGTGGACATGTGCAAAGTTATGCACCTAGGGAAGAACAACCCAAACTATGGTTACACGATGCAAGGTTCCACATTAGGAACCACCACCCAGGAAAAAGATTTAGGCGTCATTGTGGATAACATGTTAAAACCCTCGGCCCAGTGTGCAGCGGCAGCCAAGAGAGCAAACAGAATGCTAGGTATCATAAGGAAAGGAATGGAAAATAAAACAAAAGATATTATAATGCCTCTATACCGTTCCATGGTGAGACCGCACCTTGAATATTGTGTGTAATTCTGGTCACCATATCTTAAAAAGGATATAGCGTTATTAGAAAAGGTTCTCGAGAAGAGCCACCAAAATGGTAAAGGGGATGGAAGGATACTCCTATGAAGAAAGGCTAAAAAGGTTAGGGCTCTTTAATCTGGAAAAGAGACGGCTGAGGGGAGATATGGTAGAAGTCTATAAATTAATGAATGGAGTGGAATGGGTAAACGTAGATCGACTCTTTACGTTATCAGAATATAGGAAGACTAGGGGACATGCAATGAAGCTACAGGGTAAACTATTTAAGACTAATAAAAGAAAATATTTTTTCACTCAACGTGTAATCAAACTCTGGAATTTGTTACCGGAGGATGTAGTAAAGGCTGTTAGTGTAGCTGTGTTTAAAAAAGGTTTGTACAAGTTCCTGGAGGAAAGGTCCATAAACCATTATTAAGAAGGGACCCAGGATATCAATGCTTGACCTAGTACAAGCATTGCAGAACCTGTGTCTTTTGGGGAAACTGCTAGGTACGTATGACCTAGATTGGCCACTGTTGGAAACAGGATACTGGGCTTGATGGACCTTGGTCTGACCCAGTATGGCATATCTTATGTTCTTATGTTATAAAGTTGTTTACAGAAGCAATCATGAAGCTGTAAAATACTCCAATGCTTATGTAAAATTTGTTGTACTGACATAGATCTATTAGTGAAAGGCAAAACTCCCACTATCCTGTCATCCATAGAAGAATTTATGGGCTTCAGACCAGGAGACAGTAACCATTCCCTGTGATTATAAAGGGCCCGAACCACAGCCTTAGGGTACTCCCGAGTATAAAGACGCTGACTAAGTTCCATAGCATGATGCTTGAAATCACCAACAGAAGAGCAGATCCTTCACAACCGAAGGAATTGTCCAAAAGGGAGACCCCGTTTTAAAGATGATGGATGAAAACTGGAAAAATGAAGTAAGTTATTTTGTTGAACCATCTTCCGGTATAAAGTTGTAGACAATACTCTCTCATGAAGGGTGACGGACATATCCAAAAATTCCACAGTACTCATATCATACTGTAATGTAAATTTAATGCTATCATCTACAGTATTCAAAAATTCAACAAATGCTAACAGTTGTGGAACACTGCCCCCCCCCCCCCCCCAGATGACAAAAAGGCATCCAGGAACCTCTTCCATAGCAACACATTTGAAAAAAATGGTGACGAAAATACATGGCAGCGCTCAAATTCAGCCATGAAAAGAGTGGCAACAGAGGGGGCAACAGTGTCACCCATTGCAATCCCAAATTTTTGTAAATAAAATCTGTTGTCGTATAGAAAATAGTTCCGTTCCAGAACCATATTCAACAGAGTTAACACAAAATGTTGTGGGAGACGAGATGGAGTTTTTAACGTCAGTCCAGATATGACTCGTAATGCCTCCAATTGAGGAATATTGGAATATAGAGCCACCACATCCAATGTTGCCAATAAAATAGGTTTAGTTGGAAGAGTCACCCCTTGCAAAGTCAATAAAAAATGAGATGTGTCACGAAGGAAAGACGGGACCCCACTGGCCAACGGCTGTAAGAAAAGATCACAGCATTGTGAAAGTGGTTCCAAAACGGAACCACAACATGACACAATGGGGCGCCCAGGTGGAGAACTTAAAGATTTATGAATTTTCGGGACAGTGTAAAATAAGGGAATATGAGGGTTAGATTGTATCAAAAATCGAAAGTCCCGTCTAGTAAGCCAACCAGAGTCCAAAGCCTTCTGGCAGACCCATTATCTTCACCAACAAGGCCGGAGTAACTGGAGGAGCATTTTCCTTGACGCAAACCTTTAGCCCTGTGTTTTAGCCAGCAGAAGCCACCAGGAAGCGAGAGATAGGAGAGAATAGATAAAACGAATGAGGAGATTTGAGGTGAGGAGCAAGAAGTGACGGTATCACAGGTGGCACTATGGGGTATGAGTGACAATTAAAGATGGAGATGGGGCTGTGAGGTATGAGTGGAGATCAGAGGGGTTGTGGAGCATGAGGAGATACTGGAAATGGCAGGTGAGGAGAGGTTGAGGGAATCAGAAGAGTTTGGGGTTCAAATGAAGGAGTGGGAGGTGCCATGGAGTTGGAAGAGATCATTCCTCACTCTTCAAGTTCTGGATCTCTCTTCTGATTCCAGGATCTCCTTTTTCTCCTCTACCCCTTTGTGATTCCCACCCTCCTTTTCCCACTCTTTCCTCTGCTCCATGATTCTCCTTATTTTTCAGTCCTGTCCCCCTGTACCCTCATTCATTCTTCCATCCCCTGTTCTCCTGCCCATCTTGCTTGAGATTCTTTCTCTATTTCCTTCCTCTGAGGTCCCCTCTCCCTTTCCATCTCCCACATCCCTTCCCTTATTTACTGTCACCCTCCTCCCTTCCCAGCAGCAATCACTAAGATATTTTACCTTCCCCTAATAAAAAGGACTAAATAAATAAATTGGCATATAAAAAATGCCAGAAAGTAAGATCTTTATAAATATTGTTTAAAAATTGCATAAATTAATATATAAATATAAGGAAATCCATGAAAATATGCTATATAATTGCTGCAGAATCTTGAAAAATCTGAAACAGGAAACTAGGAGCTGTGGTTTTACACACGGAAATGGCTTTGAAAATTACACTGACACTGACAA
This sequence comes from Ichthyophis bannanicus, assembly GCA_033557465.1. NCBI lineage: Eukaryota > Metazoa > Chordata > Amphibia > Gymnophiona > Ichthyophiidae > Ichthyophis > Ichthyophis bannanicus. The sequence continues at coordinate 945,879,075 of CM066034.1, forward strand.
TGACGATGATAAACGCCAAACAAAGCAAGTTAACAAAAAAATTAAATTAAATCAAGTTCCATATAATCTAAGAATCTTACAAATTTAAAACTAAACAGAATTAATATTATTTAGTGATATAAGTCACCTATTTTGTTGTGGAACTTTAGGCAGTATGCAACAGTCATATTACAATCTTAAAATAAAATAACTAAAAATGGTTTAAAATTCTAAAATACTAATGCATTATTTTCAATAATTGCTTAGAAGGCAAAATTAAAGATCAAACTCTTCCAATACTTGTAAAAGCCTGTTTAAACAACCAGGATTTATAATTTGTTTTCTAATTATTAAGAGGTTGGTTTCCTGCCAGAAGGCTGATGCTAGAACATTCCAGAGAGTTGATGCAATATATGACAGTGATCAGTTTTGGGATTCGATAAACTGGAATTTCTTCAAGGAAGGAACACAGAAATAAAAATGACTGGAAGAACGCAGGATATGAGCTGGTACATATAGAGATAGTAAGTCAGATAAATAATTTGGGCTGTTTCTCCATAGTGCCTTAAAGATAAGGCTAAGAGGTCGATTTTCAAAAGTTTTAGGTGCATAGCTTTCAGAGTTAGGAACCTGTAGTTTTGAATTAAAAATTTTTGGTGGCTTTCGGCTCCTAAATTTAGGTATCTTATATCGTAAGACACCAAGATCAAAGACAGGGCCAGGATAGGGGACTGAAGTTAGGTGCTTAGCACTGATTTCCTGCGCTGAGTGCCTAACTTAAGCATCCCTACAGCAGACCTAACTTTAGTTTTACTTTCTGAATATAAGTTTTGAACCGTAGTGGCCAACTTAGGCTCTTTTATGGAGGCATTTACTCTCTTTGAAGATCGACCTTTGAGTAGTTTAAATTTTACCTGTCAAGATATGAGAAACCAATGTAGTTTTGTTGGTATTGTGCTAGTTCTTCCCTGGCCTGATAAAGAAAAGATAATTCTCAAATGCTGCTCACAGATGTATTTAGTTTGTTCAATAAAATATATCACCTACAGCTTGAGCATTATCTCCTCATGCCTAGCAGTGGTGTAATCCTTTCCCTACAATATAACCTGAAATCACATAGCTCTCTGAATTTTGAACTAATTTCAAGTGATGAATAATTTTCCTTGCCAGTCCCAATATATCATGACACTTCTCTCAGTTTTTATTTCTATGGAGCCCTATAGTTATATTTCTTTGCGGTGATACACTGTGGTGACTTTTTCATTTCTAAAGTAAGTTTTTTTTTTTTTTTTTTTTTTTAAATTCTTCCTTGGTTCAGTTTCCTTTTTCTATGTAGTTCTCTTAAGAGGTCATTTTAGAAGTTTTGTGCGTCTTTTACATATGTGAAAAGCAGAGTTTACCTGTTTAACCCTGGGAGTACCGATGGAGTCAAAAGTGACCCCATTGCAAGTTTCACAATGCGTATCTCGGAAACTAGTTGTTCAAGAATGCAATCTTTTTATGACTTTTCACATGTCAATAATCTCTTTATATTGCGCCATGAGAGGAATAATTTTCATCCGCTAGGTGATGCTAGTGATGAATTGCAGCACAGAGTACCAGTGGGGTGATTTTTTTACCCCAGTTGCTTACGTCCGGTTTGGATCGTGATACAATTTGCAGTTTTGTGAATTTTTTGATCTGACAAAGGTATTTAACATTAATTATGTATCATTTATTTTTTGTACTCTTATTTTATGAAAATTACACATTTTCTGTAATTGATATCATATGTTCTCTCATTATTTCCGATGAAATCTAAAGGCTTTCAGCTCGTTCATCACGATTATTGTACACCTATAGTAAAACTGCTTTGCGTTTTATTCAACTTTATCTTTGTTTATTTATTTTAGGTTATTGTTTATGATGTCAAAACAAAAGTATTGAGCTGCCCAAGTAAGAAAATATTGCAACGAGATGCTGACGTGACGGCTCTGAGTCGTCTGATGATGCAGCATATTCAGCAAGTGAAGAAGCATATCAGCCAAGTTCGGGCGATAAATCTGATGATGACAGTCATAATTCAGATGGCGACAGCAGTTGGTCGCCAAGTGAATGTGAGACTGATGTTGAGCCGGTAACATTGCCTGCAGCAAAGAGTCAAGTTATAGGTCGAGGCAAAGGTCGAGGCTGTGCTGGATGGGGAAGAAGGCAGGAGTCCTCGGTGTCAGTATCATCTGTGAGGAATCTTAGTTGTGGTCGTAGAGGAGCTAAGAGGTCATCAACTATACGCAGAAATGTTGCCATTGAAGTCTATGCATCTAAGGATGCCACATCATGGAACAGGAAACATATAAAGCAAGCTGCTGAAAGATACGCCAGAGCTAATGTCATGCCCGTACAACAAGGTCCTACAAGGTATGCTGTACGAAATGTTGATGGCCTCTCGCAGCATTCCACTTGTTCATGAGGAAGAACTTATTGAATGAATCATGATGTGGACGAGCAAATGACACATTTATGACGACACCTGGAAAGATTTGACAGCCGGAGAATTGCAACGTTTTCTTGGACTTCTGATCCTCTCAGGCGTGTACAAGTCACGAAATGAATCCATAGTTCAGTTGTGGAACCTTGAAGATGGTCGTTCTGTTTTTGGGAAAAATATGGCTCGTAACCATTTTCAGCAAATTTCTTGTGCGCTCAGATTTGATGATGCAACCAACAGACGTGAACAACAAGGCGAGGATAATCTTGCTCCAATCAGACACGTTTTTGATACCTGGGAAGCAACTCTAAGTGACGCCTTTGTTCCTGGTGAAAATGTTACCGTGGATGAGCAACTGCTTACATTTCGTGGCCGTGTTCCATTCAGATAATATATTCCCAGCAAACCTGGGAAATATGGCATAAAGCTATGGATGTTGTGTGACAGTGCAACGTTATATGTTCTGCGTCTTCAAGTATATACAGGAAGGGAACTCGGACAAAACAGGGAACAGAATCAGGGTGAAAGGGTTGTGCTGCAACTCACTGAAGGATTGACGCGATCTGGCAGAAATGTTACTGTTGACAATTTCTTCTGCAGTTTATCCCTGTCATGGAAATTGCTAGAAAAACAAATGACACTTTTGGGGACAATTCGAAAGAACAGAAAAGAATTACCTCCTAGAATTTGTAACAGCAAAAAGGAAATACTTTTTCACCGAAAGGGTGGTGGATGCTTGGAATGTGATCCCAATGGAAGTGGTGGGGGCAAATACAGTGACGGAATTCAAAATGGCATGGGACAAACACAGTGGATCCTTTTTATTGCAACAGGATAAAATCAAAATAACCTTAACTTTCTCCAGGAACAAGCAGGAAGCCAGTCCTCATATATGGGTGATGTCGGCGCCAACAGAGCCCACGCGGAGCATTTCCCCAGCTTTTACAGACAGCCTTTGGGAATGCTACCACGCATGCGTGGTTCCGTTCCCGCCCAAGGATGCCATCTGGCTCAGTCTGTTTTTTTCCGCGGAGCCCAACTGACGCTTGTCCTGTTTCCCCAGAAAAATCCTCTAAAAATTATCCTTAAAAGTTTATTTCCTGGTTTTTGTACCAGCTCCTCTTCCTGCCTCAAGCCAGTGACGTTCTCAGCTTTCCCTTCTTTTTTGACGAAGCTTGCCTCAATCGACATTTGTGCCCTTTTTTGCCGGGAGGTTGTCGACACCAGCTGGGTGTATCCCACCATGTCTCATAGTAACATAGTAAATGATGGCAGATAAAGACTACTAAGGTCCATCTAGTCTGCCCAACAAGGCAGCAAGAGTAGGTGCACCTGCCGCTCTGTTCAGGCCACCCCTCCCCATGTCTTTGTTTAGGGGTGAACCCACCACTCTGTGTAGGACTCCCCTGTTTGTTGAGAAATTAGATAGTTACGTTTATTTTGATTTTATCCTGTTGCTGTAAAGGGATCCACTGTGTCTGTCCCATGCCATTTTGAATTCTGTCACTGTATTTGCCCCCACCACTTCCATTGGGAGCGCATTCCAAGCATCCACCACCCTTTCGGTGAAAAAGTATTTCCTGACATTGCCTTCAATTTACCCCCTTGCAGCTTCATGTTATGCTCTCTAGTTTTACAGCTTCCCCGTTTTTGGAAGAGGTTTGTTTGTTCATTATTTCTCTTTACGTATTTAAAGGTCTGAATCATATCTCCCCTATCCCTCCTCTCCTCCAGAGTGTACATATTTAGGTCTTCAAGTCTCTTCTCATAAGGCTTCTGACACAGGCTCCAAATCATTTTGGTCGTCTTCCTCTGAACCGTTTCCAGTCTTTTTACATCCTTTGCAAGATATGGTCTCCAAAACTGAACACAGTATTCCAAGTGAGGCCTCACCAGTGACTTATACAGTGGCATTAGTACCTCTTCCTTTCTGCTGGTAATTCCTCTTTGTATGCAACCCAACATCCTCCTGGCTCTTGCCATTGCCTTGTCGCACTGTTTTGCCATCTTGAGATCCTCAGAAATAATCACACCAAAGTCCTTCTGCTTGTCCGTGCACACCAACTTCTCGCCCCCTATCGCATACATTTCCCTTGGATTTCTGCTTCCCAAGTTCATGACACTGCACTTCTTCACATTAAATCTTAACTGCCAAGCATTAGACCATTCTTCCAGCTTTTGTAGATCTTTCCTCATGTTATCCACTCCCTCAGCTGTCATACTTTTAGAATCCACTCCCGGTGGGTTCAAAAAGTCAGACCGCTGCAGTGAAACCATGTCTGTTACAGATACCCGCGACTGTTGCTTACGCTGTCTCGTCCCGGACCACGACAGTACTACCTGCGACCTCTGCCAGGCCATGACTCCGAAAACCCAGAAGAAAAGGTCGGAGTTGCAGGAGAGGATATTCTCACGGTCCGACTCAGTCCCGGCTTCCCCGGCTCTGAGCCCCAAGCTGAGCACCTCCTGCGAGCTCCTCCGTAAAGACCCCGGACCCCGGGAAGAAAAAAAAAATCCTTGAGACTAGTCAAGGATCCACCGGTGAAACCTGGTAAGATCCCATGGCAGGACTCAAGTGACTCTGAGCAGCGCCCCTTAAGGTCTCTAAAAAGGAGGCCAGCAGCGACTGGGTGAGGCTCCTCGAGGCCTTGGTCCTTGTGGAGGACGCGCTCGCAAGAGTGCCGTCATCATGCCTGAGGCCATCGGTGCCCACGCTGTCAGCTACGGAGCCAGAATGGCAGCCCTGGAACAGAATACCTTTGCCATCCTGGCCTTGCAGCAGGAGATGATGCCTGGTTCATCCACATCATCTACCCCTAAAACTGGGACCCTGACTGCGGGGGAGTCCCTGAGCGTCAAGCCATGCCCTGAAGTGCCATTGACCTCCGGGCAAGCCCTCAGCAGTGATCGAAGTCCCGGTCCCGAAACACAGGTATCTAGTCCTCCTTGGCCAGTTTCCGGGAGTCTGACTCAAGATCCACTGGGGGACCCCGTTTCCACAAGGCTGGCCTCAAGATGTGGGAGTCCTGTGCCTCGGAGTCCTCGACATCCTTCGACTCTGACTGGGAGGCCAACGTTGAGGCCTCTCCTGAGACCTCTCAACACCGAGACATCCCTTTGGAGCTGTCTCCCCCGGAGCCCTGACACCATTCCCCGCCCGAGGATATGGCCCTCCATGACTTCATCCAGGACATGACCTGGGCCCTCTTGTTCCCAACCGAATTAGAGGAGGACCTGTACACCGAGGAACTGGGGATCCTCCAGTATGAGTCCCCGCCAAAGGAGACTCTCATGGTACCGGTACAGCCCATTCTCATGCGGCTGCTCCTGCGGATGTGGAAGACCTCGGCCTCTGTGCCAATGGTCAGCCGATGCCTCAACGCCATCTATCGCGTCAAGAAGGGCCCAGATTTCCAAAAGTCCCAACTCCTGCATAACTTCATGGTTGTGGAGTACTCTATGCAAAAGCTTAAAAGCCAGAAGAATTAGTCTTCTGTCCCCCGGGCAGAGAGGCCCAAGCCCTCAACGCCCTCAGGCACGTGCTTCCAGGGATCCATGCTGGGCTTTTGGATACAGGTCAATGAGTTGTACATAGGCATGTACCTCAAGGGCCTCATCCAAGAACTGGCAGGCTTCTCCGCAGGCCTCACCAGGAAACCCCTCCAGGCCCTGGCCCTGACAGCTGGGATCCGGGGCTGTTCAAAGTTCCTATCCCATGCTGCTTACAACAGTTTTGAATCAGCAGCCCGGTTAGCAGCAGTGGGCATTGGGGCCCGGTGCCAGGCCTGGTTACAGACCTCTGACCTCTATGAATGGATGCAAGAGAAATTGCTTGATGTCCCCTTCACTGGGGAAAACTTGTTTGGCAAGCCCATGGCTGACAAGGCGGCCGAGATAGAGGCCGAGGTCATGAACAGGCAGAGGCTCTCAAGGAAGATCTCGACCCTTCCCCAGAAGAAACCATCTGGGAAAAGACCACCTTTCCTGAGGAAAAAGGGGTCTTTTCACCAGGGCCATTACCAGCCCTTCTCGGGGCAACAGCAACAGGGCCCCTGGCCATGGGCAGAGGAAGCCAGGCTCAGAAAACTCAGTCACCAGCTCCCACCCAGCCTAGGGGGAGCTTTTGACTCCCTGGGCTAGGCATCCTCTTCCCCGGGAGACCATCCCCAGCCCACAAGGGGCCGGGGTCATCACGGACTAGTGGGTCCTACAAGTGGTGAAGGAGGGCTATCCTCTCAGGTTCCAGCAAACACCCCCAGGGTTCTTCCCAGAAGCGCTGGTGCAGCCTCTTCTTAACCAGACCTTGCTGCTCTCAGAGCTCACAGGCTTGCTCAAGAACAGGGCGGTAAAACCTGTACTCAGGCATTTGTGGGGAAAGAGTTTCTACTCCAGGTATTTCCTTGTCCCCAAAAGAACGTGGGGGCCTCAGGCCCATACTAAACCTGAACAATTTTCTGGTGAGGGAGACGTTTTAAGATGCTGTACCTTGGAACTCTACTGCCCTACCTCCACCAGGGATCTTGGCTGTGCTCCTTAGACCTAAAGGATGCATACACCCACATTCTGGTCCACCCCTCCCACAGACAGTACCTAAGGTTTGTGGTGGGAGGAGAGCGCTACCTGTACAGGGTACTTCCATTCGGCCTGGCCTCTTCGCCAAGAGTTTTTACAAAGTGTCTGGCGGTCATGGCCTATGTGCGCCTACAAGGGGCCTTCATATTCCCCTATCTGGACAACTAGCTCATCAGAGGCAGCATGGCCCCCGAGGCCAGCCAGGTCAAAGAGTGAACAATATGCCTCCTGCAGCATTTAGGGTTTGTCATCAACTACTCCAAATCCCACCCCTCTCCAGCCTAAAACCTGGAGTTCATAGGTGCCCAGCTGGACACGTTGTAGGTCATGGCCTTCCTCCCAAAGGAAAAGGCACTTTGCCTCATACAGCTGGTGGGAGAGGTGCAGAGGCACTGGTCAGTACCAGCTCGCCTCCTCCTACTTGGCCATATGGCCTCAATGGTCCATGTCACGCCCCTAGTACGCTTGCACATGTGGGCAGACCAGTGGTGCCTCCACTCCCAGTGGACTCAGGCCACGGGCAGGTTGTGGGACAGGGTCAGGGTCACCCTCCAATTGGCGGACTCCCTCAACTGGTGGCAGTCCCTATACCACCTCTTAGCAGGGATGCCATTCCAGGCGCTTGCGCCACAAAAGGTCCTGACCATGGACGCCTTCCTCTTGGATTGAGGGGCCCACTGCGGAGTCCTCCTCACTCAAGGCAGCTGGTAACAGGAAGAGTCACTCTTACAGATCATCCTCTGGAACTCAGATCCATCTTCCTGGCGGCCATTCCGCCACTTCCTGTGTAACTGTCCTGTGCTGATCCAGATGGACAACCAGGTCGCCATGTTTTATGTAAACAAGCAGGGGGACACAGGTTCATACTCCCTCTGCTATGAGGCGGTGGTTCACCTCTCCTTTGCAGTGTGCCACGTAATGCTCCTACAGGCAGTATACCTTCCAGTTCAGAAAAATTACGTTATTTATTTATTTAACAGTTTTTATATACCGCACTATTCATCATTAGTGTGGTTTACATTAAACAACATACTACCTAGACAGAATAAAACTGACATAGGTTTACAGATAACAGGGACTAGTCTTACGCCCGCATAAATGGCGTCTGAACCCCATTGTGATGCAAAGACTCTTCCACCTCTGAGGCAGACCTGTGATGGACCTGTTTGCCTCTCCAGACAACATGCAGCTGCCCGTCTTTTGCTCACACCAACCACATCCGGGGAGAGTGTCAGCGGATGCCTTCCTGATCCCATGGTCCGAGGTCCTCCTCTATGCTTTCCCACCAACTCCTCTAGTGCTCAAGACCCTCTTCAAGGTCCAGAGCGAGCAGGCATCAGTGATTCTGATTGACCCCAGATGGGCCCTGCAGCCCTAGTTCCCTCTGCTGCTCTCTTTGTCGGTGGCACTCCCAGTCCCACTGGGTCAGGATCCGGATCTGGGGTCCCTGACCTGGGGTCGCTAGCATTGATGGTGTAGCTGCTAAGGGTAGCGTTGGCTCTTTTCAATCTCCTGGAGAAAGTTGAAGCGATCCTGCTGGCCTCCTGAAAACCCTCTACCAGCGAGCATACACCTTCAAATGGAGAAGATTCTCTGTCTGGTATGTAGAAAGAGAAGAGAACCCTTTCTCCTGCCACATGCAAATAGTGCTACAATACTTACTGCACCTCTTGCACGCCAGCCTGAAGTTGAACTCTGTGAGGGTACACCTGAGTGCCATAGCTGCTCACCATCACCCTATACAGGGGAAATCCCTCTCAAACCAGCCTCTGGTCTCCAGGTTCCTCCATGGCCTCCTGATATCGAAGCCCACTCTCTGCCATCCTGCAGCTTAATGGGACCTTAATGTGATGCTCTCCCAACTCACCAGACCACCATTCGAGCCCCTGGCCACTTGCCATTTGCGATACCTATCCTGGAAAGTGTTTTTTCTGGTGGCCATCACGTCCGCGTGGAGAGTGAGCAAACTCCAGGCCTTGGTGGTGGATCCACCATATATAAGGTTCTATAAGAACAGTGTAGTGCTCTGCACACACCCCAAATTCCTCCCCAAAGTGGTGTCTCCCTTTCATCTCAACCAGGAGGTGTTCTTTCCCACCTTTTTCCCATGGTCCCATGCCGGCAGGGAGGAACTCATATTGCATACACTAGACTGTAAGCAGGCCCTGTCCTTCTACCTGCAGTGGACCCAGGCCCATCGCAAAGCTCCTCAGCTCTTTGTGTCATATGACCCCAGTAGACTGGGGCTCCCGGTTATGAAGCAAACTCTGTCCACTTGGGTGGCGGACTGCATTGCCCTCGTCTTCGAGTGAGTGGGCCTCTCCCTTGAGCACCGGATCACTGCATATCTCGTGCGGGCTATGGCTACATCAGTGGCTAACCTCCGCTTAATTCCAGTGATGGAAATCTACAGGGCTGCCACATGGTCTTTAATTCATGCGTTTGTAGCTCATTACTGCCTGGAGAGCGAGTCCTGCAGGGACAATGCCTTTGGACAAGCAGTACTCTGTAATATTTTCGGGATGTGGGCAACTCCTGCCCTCCGACCCTTCTGTGTTCAGGCTACCGGAGTGATGATGTCACTGCACGCATGGGTCTTGCAGAATCTCTCTATCGGGACTCACCTTCTACAACTTATATATCCGATGGGCTGTAGATAGTGCTGTCATGGTTCGGTCCTTGGCAGCCTGGAGCAGCTGACTTCCTGCTTGTTCGTGGAGAAAGCATAGTTACTCATCTGTAACAGGTGTTCTCCAGGGATAGCAGGAATCAGTTCTCACAATCCCTCCCTCCTCCCCTTGCAGTTGCTTCCCTACATTGTTTTAAGTCCTTTTTTTGCAATGTCATCTGACTGAGCAAGATGGTACAATTGGGTGGGAAGGGGACCATGCATACGTGGTACAGTAGCATTCCCAAAGGCTTTCTGTGAAAGCTGGGTAAATGTTCCGTGCAGGCTCCATCGTCACCCATATGTGAGGACTGACTTCCTATATGTGAACACTGATTCCTGCTGTCTCTGGAGAACACCTGTTAAGGTGAGTAACTACACTTTCTCTAGGAACAAGCAGGACGTCAGTCCTCACATATGGGTGACGTCGGTCCTCACATATGGGTGACGTCGGTGTCGACAGAGCTCCCATGCGGAGCAAATCCCCAGCCTTGGGGACTGCATCACGCATGCGTGGTCCCCTTCCCGCCCAAGGGTGCCATCTTGCTCATCTCCTTTTTTCCACGGAGCCCAACGGACGTCGTCCTAGTTCCCCCGTGGAAAAAAAATAAAAATTTGAAAAATTTTGTTTTTCTGCTTGCCGGTTCGACGCCGGTTCCCCTTCTCGCCTTGGGCTTGGTACACCGCTATCGAGTCCAGTCTGTTTTTCATTTTTGTCCTTAGTGATTAGCGTTCACGCTCTTTTTTTTTTTTCTTTTTAGCTGGAAGCCCAGTCCTTTGACCTCGCAGGAGCCCTTTTTCCCCCGAAGGCTGCCAGCGGGTTTAAAAAGTATGATCGGTGCACGAAACTTATGTCTCTCACCAACACCCACGACTGCTGCCTCCGATGCCTCTGGCCCGACCATGACCCCGTGGTCTGTGGCCCATGCAAAAAGATGTCTTCCAAGGCATTGAGGAGCAGGCAACAGCAGCATGACAGGATTTTTCCCGAGTCCGCACCCGCCTGGGCCCGGACCTCATCAGAGACCTCGACCTCTCGGGAGCTGTCTGATCCCGAGCAGCGTCGGGTATCCTCTGAAAGTGGGTCTCCCTCGCGGGAACACTGGAGAAGAAAATGTCAGTGAGGGCAATGTCGTCTGAGAGCTCCGAATGGCCTGGTCCCTCGCGGGATCGGTCGCAGAGCCTGGCTCACCGCCTCGGATACTTGGAGTCGGAGAGGCCTGCCAAACTCCCTTGAAAGGACCCGGAGATGGCGAGGAAGGTAAGCATTGTCCTCGTTATTGACTCTCCTCTGGGAGAGTCGGTGTCGGGACCCGAGCCAGGGACTGCGGAGCCTCCTGAGTTCGGCCTCAGGTTGGCGGCCTTGGAGTGCAGTGTGTCTGCCTTCATGGACCAGCATCGGGCGCTGATGGCCGGTCTCGCACGTCTGTCCGCCCCGACATCGAAGTCGACCCCAGAGGCCGAGCCGATCCTCGAGGCAATGAGGTCTCGAATCAATCCTCGGCCGAGGTCTCCATCGACCTCCCATTTGGGACCGAGGTCATTGACGCCGATTCCCTTGGCGTCGGGGTGGTTGAGGCCGAGGCCCTTGGGGCCGGAGCTGATTGACTCCTCCTCAGAGTCCAGCTGGGAGACGGAGGACGAGGAGTCCCTGGGCACCCACCATACCAAGTACATCCCGTCAGACTCCCCGGGTTCTGAACCTCGGAAACGGTCCCCCCCCCCCCCCCCAGCGGACACCTGGTTTTTGGACTTCGTCTGGGACATGGCAAAGGCTTTGTCATTCCCGGCGGATCCCAAGGAGGGAGCCTCGAGCTGAGGAGCTCGAGGTCCTCCAGTATTACTTTCCTCCAAAGGAAACCCTTACTGTATTGGTGCCCCAAATTCTGAAACGGCTGATGCTCCGAATGTGGGAGACGCCGGCCTTGATGCCTGTTCTCAGCAGGTGAATCGATTCCATTTATCGAGTTCGCAAGAGCCCTGGGTTCCAAAAGGCACAGCTGCCGCACAACTCCATGGTTGTGGAATCGGCCATGCGCCAGCTCAAGAGCCAGAAGACGCACTACTCGGTGCCTCCTGGCCGGGAGGCCCGCAACATGGATGCTTTCGGCATAAAGTGCTACCAGGGTTCGATGCTGGCATGCCGAATCCAGACATACCAGCTGTACATGGGCATATACCTGCGAGACCTGGCAAAGGAGATTGCTGGGTTCTCTGCTGGTCTTTCCGAGGGACCTTTGCAGTGCTTCCAGGTTTTGTCCACTGGGATCCGAGAGTGCTTGAAGTTTATTACTCGAGCAGCCTATGATGGCTTCGAGGCTTCGGCCGGGTAGAGGGGGCCAGCATTGGTGCACGACGCCAGGCATGGCTACCGTCGTCAGACCTTGAGCCATGGGTTCAGACAAGTTGGTCGATGTCCCTTGCTGAGGTGAGAACCTCTTTGGCAAGCCCATGACTGAGAAGGCTGCCGAGATTGAGTCCGAGTACCTGACCCGGACAAGACTCGAGAAGAAGACTTCTGCCCCTTCTAAGAAGAAGGGCTCGGGTAAGAAGCCTTTTTTCTCGAGGAAAGGATCAGCTTACCGAAACTACCCCACGTATCAGGCCTCCGCAGCAGGGGCAGCAGGTCAAGGGACGGGGGCAAGGCCTGCGTAAACAAAAGGCCCCCAAGCCCCAGGCATCGGCTCTTGCCTAGCCTGGAGGGGGCTTTTGACTTCCAGAGCGTAGTCTCTCTCCCGAAGGAAGAAAGACCATGCACGGGGGGAAGGCTGATCCTGTATGCCCACAGGTGGCCAGCCATTACAACAGACACCTGGGTCCTCCAGATAGTCCAAATGGGCTATCGGTTACATCTCACCCAGGTGCCTCCCTCTTACTTTCCAGGGGAGCCTCTCAGACCCCCTCTTCACAGGGACCTCCTCATGAAGGAGTTAGCAGGTCTTCTCTAGGATCAGGCGATAGAACAGGTGCCCTGCCATCTGCGGGGAATGGGCTTCTACTCCAGGTACTTTCTGATACCAAAGAAAACTGGAGGCCTAAGGCCTATCCTCGACCTGCGAAACTTAAACAAGTTCCTGGTGAGGGAAAAGTTCAAGATGCTTTAACTTGGAATATTTCTGCCTTACTTCCACCAGGGAGACTAGCTATGCTCCTTATCCCTCAAAGATGCGTATACACACATCTTGATTCATCCAGACCACAGACAATTCCTAAGATTTGTAGTGGGAGGAAACCATTTTCTGTACAGAGTGTTTCCCTTTGGCCTAGCCTCGGCACCCAGGGTATTCACAAAGTGCCTGGCGGTGGTGGTGGCCTTTCTAAGGACTCAGGGGGTATTTGTCTTCCTCTACATAGATGACTGGCTCATCAGAGGCCAGTCAGTTCTAGAGGCCCAATAGGCCATGTCCCACACACATGTCCCACAGATTGCTTCAGCACCTGGGCTTTGTGATCAACTACACAAAGTCCACTCTGGTTCCTTCTCAAGGACTGGAGTTCATAGGGGCAAGGTTAGACACCCTTCAAACAAGGGCTTATCTACCAGAGGAGAGGGCTCAAAGGCTGATAGCCCTAGTGCAGCAAGTGAGTGGCAGATCCCGCATCTCAGCAAGACACATTCTGTGCCTTCTTGGTCACATGGCCTCCGCAGTGCACGTGACACCCAATGCTCGGCTTCACATGCAAACAGCTCAGTGGTGCCTCAGGGACCAGTGGACACAAGCCACAGGCAGACTCAGGGACAACATCAAGGTGTCCCATCACCTGATACAGTCTTTGAAATGGTGGCTTCATCCTCACAAACATCTGGAGGGAGTGCCTTTCCAGCCTCCCATGCACTCAAGAGTGCTGACTATGGATGCATCCCTGCTGGGATGGGGTGCGCATTGCCAATAGATCTGCACTCAAGGTGTTTGGTCTCAGTGGGAGAGCACACAACAAATCAATCTCCTAGAGCTTCGAGTGATCTGCCTGGCTCTTCGGACCTTCAGCCAAACCCTGGCTCATCAATCTGTCTTGATTCAGACAGACAACCAGGTAGTGATGTTCTATGTGAACATACATGGGGGCACGAGCTCTCGCATCCTGCCCCCTTGTTTGTTCACATAGAACATCCAGGAAACCCTGGATCTATGCTCCTTTGCAGTCAACCTGGGTATGTTCCTCAAGGCGGTTTACTTGCCAAGTCAGGAGAACTTTCTAGCAGACAAGCTAAGCAGAATTCTCCAACCGCACGAGTGGCAACTGGATCCCATTGTAGCCCAGCAACTCTTCCAGTGCTGGGGATGACCATCCATAGATTTGTTTGCGAGCCCTCACGCAGGACAGGGGCACAATGCATCCCAACCTCAGGTCCCTCAACCTGATGGCATGACTGCTGAAAGGGTAGTCCTTGCACCACTTTTCCTCCCAAAAAAGATAGAGGATGTGCTGCTGGCCTCTAGAAGGCAGTCGACTAGGAAGACCTACGCATTTAAGTGGCGTAGGTTTGAGGTATGATGTACTCAGCAGAGTGAGAACCCATTCTCCTGCCAGGTCGCTGTGGTGCTGCAGTACCTGCTTCACCTTTCAGACTTAGGCCTTAAGTCAAACTCGGTCCGAGTTGACCTTAGTGCTTTATCAGCACACCACTTTCCAGTAGAAGGACAACCTCTCTCTGTCTACCCCTTGGTGTCCAGGTTCCTGAGAGATCTGCTTCTGCTGAAACCACCGGTGCGCCTCCCGGCGACCGAATGGGATCTGAATGTGGTCTTGCAGCAGCTTACTAGCCCACCCTTTGAGCCGATGGCTACCTGCCATCTTCGCTTCCTTTCTTGGAAGATGATTTTCTTGGTGGCATTCACATTGGCTAGACGAGTGAGTGAGCTGCAAGCTCTGGTGTCCGATAGACCGTTCACATAGTTCTATAGGAACAGGGTGGTGCTTTGCACGCACCCCAAGTTCCTGCCGAAAGTGGTCTCCTCTTTCCACCTCAACCTGACCTTCTTCCCAGGCCTCATGCCAGCCAGGCAGAAGCAGTTCTGCATACCCTGGACTGTAAGAGGGCGTTGGCCTTCTACTTGGAGCGTAGTCGGGGACATCAAAGAGCTCCTCAGCTCTTCGTCTCTTATGACCCCAGTAAGCTGGGGATGCCTGTCTCCAAGCGTACGTTGTCCACCTGGGTGGCGGATTGCATCGCCTGGGCATACAGGGCGGCCGATCTCCCGTTGCAGGGTCGAGTCACGGCCCACTGGGTCAGGGCTATGGCCGCATCAGTGGCTCACTTCCGTTCTGTGCCGCTGGCAGACATCTGCCTGGCCGCAACCTGGTCTTCAAGCCAGACCTTTGCAGCCCATTACTGCCTGGATAGGGAGTCCCAACGGGACAGTGCTTTCGGCCAGGCTGTACTCCGTAATCTGTTTAAGGTTTAGGCAACTCCTACCCTCCAACCCTTTGGTGTCAGGCTACCGGAGTGTTACGTTCTTGGTTGAACTCCTATCATGACTGCTGCGGCTCTTCTAGAGGGAGCCTATTTTTCAGTTATGGGTTCTCGGTAGCCTATAGCTAGGGAGTGCTATATGTGAGGACTGACTTCCTGCTTGTTCCTGGAGAAAGCATAGTTACTCACCTGTAACAGGTGTTCTCCAGGGACAGCAGGAATCAGTCCTCACAACCTCCCTCCTCCCCTGGAGTTGCAGTCCTTTGATTAATTTTTATCCTTTTGCTGTCTTTTTAGCTATGTCATTTGACTGAGCAAGATGGCACCCTTGGGTGAGAAGGGGACCGTGCATGTGTGATGCAGTCCCAAAGGCTTTCTTCGAAAGCTGGAGATTTGCTCCGCATGAGGGCTCTGTCGACATCGACGTCACCCATATGTGAGGACTGATTCCTGCTGACCCTGGAGAACACCTGTTACAGGTGAGTAATTACGCTGTCTCTGCTATCTCAATCAAATAGGGGTGACTTGCACGGAATGGTGGGTACACCCCTAAACAAAGACATGGGGAGGGTTGACCTGCACGGAGCAGCAGGTGCACCTACTCTTGCCACCTTGCTGAGCAGACTAGAATGGACCATGATGGTCTTTATCTGCCATCATATACTATGTTACTATACCGCTCCCTTGAATTTTTGCAGCCCAGATGCATGACCCTGCATTTTTTAGCATTAAATCTCAGCTGCCAAATTCTTGACAATTCTTCAAGCTTAGTTTGATCCCTCCTCATGTTATCTACTCCTTCCTGGGTATCTACTCTATTTCAGATTTTGGTATCATCTGCAAAGAGGAAAACCTTACCTGACAGCCCTTCTGCAATATCACTAACAAAAATGTTGCACTTGTATGCAGAATTTAATGGTCAACATTTATATGCATAGACTACATAGAAACATGGAAAATGATGGCAGATAAAGACCCATACGACCTATCCACTTTGCCCATTCATGCCAACTGCTAAGCTCTATAATCCTTTCTTTTCATATCATCCCTCCAGTCCAGTCCAGATTCATGGGTTGTGCCTCCCAACCAACAGGTGGAGACTGAGTATGCAAAGCTTTGCTGATGTCATCTATTAAGAGTGTTGTGCATCACTAAGCTGGCCAGTATTGCTCAGTCTCTAACAGAGGGGGAACATGGTTATTCATCTGTGCTGAACATCAGGGATAGTTTTCGTAAGTCACGGCAGTGGTAGAGACAGGAGTAGAATTGAGCGGGTTCGTGTGAGTAGGTGTAATTTCAGTGGGGCTCCAGTGCCTTAAAAGGCACCAACAAAAAAAGGAAAAAGATAATTGAGAGAGGCGAAAAAAATCCAGAGGCAGCAAAACACAGACAAAAAAAATTTCATTCAGGAAAGCCAGAACAGAGAAGCAATCCTTTAAAAAAAAACAAAAAAAACGGACTGTCTGTTGTTGGCCACGAACCATTCAGAGATAATGATGGTCTCAGCTGCAGTGGGATATTAACCCAGGAGCCCTGGATCGCTCTCTCTATTTCAGCCCATGTTCCTGTCTGTGTACGTACGGAGCTTCAGTCTAGGTGAGTTGTCTGCTCTTAGTGTGTCTGAGTCTTTCCGCGCTGGTGGGGAGGAAAGCCCTGGGAATGAGAGGTCAGACCTCTCGGCGGTGTAGGGTAGACTCTGTGCTTGCGTGGTACTTGGGCCTGACACGGCATGTTCAGAACAGCAGCGGAATGCCGTCAGGAAAACCTGTGTACGCGGCCTGTGGCCAGCACAGGGATTCATTGTCTCTTGCAGGCCTCTGCCGTTTGTGCTCAGAAGAGAGAAAAATGGCAGAGCAGGTCCCGACAAGCTCCCAGCTAGTGGTGGCAATGGAGGAGGACTTAGCTGAGGCATCCACATTGCAGGCACTTCTACTCCCTTGCGGCTCAAGTTCGGTGGGAAAGTCAGCCATTTTGAGCCTCAGGGAGGCTGGAAAATCACAGGGAGAGCCAGCTTCAGTTGAAGGGTGGGGGGAAGGGGCTGCGGGAAAGCCAAAAAAGCACTGCAAGCCCTGTAAATGGGTGTTTTGAATTCGGCATGCCATTCTCACCAAAATTTGTCCTTTTGCTCTACCAAGCCTACTTTCTGAAGCAGGGCGGGGGAGTGCCTTCGAGTGCGGGGCTGGGGGCCTCCAGTAAAGTGGCCATGGAGCTCACAGCATCCAGAGATTCTGAGAGGGTGCCTCCAGCTAAGAGGCTGTGGGAGGCATTGGAACCAGTGGAAGATCTCTGGCTTTGGAAGAGCTAGCGGAGAAGGACTCAGGGAGGACCCCTACTGGACCAAGGCTGAGGCCAGGGAGTGTCCCACATCAGGTGAACCCTCTGTGATGAGGGTCTTCTGCAGGGAGGATTTGCCAGCGCTCATCTCCCACTTATTCTGGGCTTTGAACATGACTGTCAGTCCATCTTCAGAGGAGCTCTCCCTGGAAGATCCACTATTGCAAGAGATTCAAACTACTCAGGACTTTTTTCCAGTACACAAAGCCATTAAACAGATGATTGATGTGGAATGGGAGCTCCCGGAGGCCAGACTATGGGGGGGGGGGGGGGGGAGAACCATGTCTCACCTTAACCTTCTCACTCTGGTGACTAAGAAGATCACCATTCCAGTGGAAGGTGGAGCAGCTCTCACGGATCAGCAAGACTGAAGATTGGAGACTATGCTCAAGCAAGCATTTGAAGCCAGCACGTTTGCACTTCAGACTTCCATTTATGTAGCATATGTAGCCTGTCAGACGGCTGCCTGGGTGAGAATGTTCACAGTCTTGGCAAGTGCATATATCAATATGATTTGCAAGGGATTGTGGGAAATGCAGTCCATTCACACCAGACACAGCTGCTCACAATAATTAGTTGTGCTTGAGTGTAAAGCCAATAAGAAATTTATTTATGGGGTTATTTCTCCCAACACAGATATGCTTGGTAGCACATAAAACAGGATACTTGCTTTCAGTGTTAAACGTAGAAAAACAAAATCAGGAAAACATCAGCAGAACTTGTCAGGCAATCAAAGCAAAGAATAAAGACCTGGTTGGTAACAAACTGGTCTTTTCTGTAGGCTTTAGCTAATATTTTCTTAGCAGTGTATCAAACAACAAGCAAAACCCACAAAGAAGGGAAAAATTGTTCTTTTCAGGTTAACTTCTTATATCATCACACATAGACTCAGAAGTGATTTCCTCAGAGCTCACAAGCAATTAGGTAAGGCTCAATTGCTAGCAGTTACCCAGCTGAAACCCCTTAGCTGGCTTGCTTTCTACTGCTTGGCTCAAATCCTATTCAGGAGCTTTTCTGAGTAGATTAAAGAACAAGTTTGTATTTCTTTGTGATGGTTGTTGTACTTTGTAACAGTAAATTACCAAAGGAGTTTAGACAGAGAGCAATCCATGTATTCACAGCCTGTATCTAAGACTCCTCCCCCTTCTTCAACAATCATGGGTTCAATATCATGGATTGGCACAGAGGAATTTCTCAATGGAGCACTTTCAGGAGAACACTTGTTTCCCTGCTGCCTTTCAAGGTTATAGCTAGGGCATAGATCAGTGTTCATACCTGAGCTTCCATTGCTGTTAGAGTTCCTCTCTAAATAGCCTGGCCAGTATGTAGTCCAGTTCTTATGTCCAGCCTTCCAATCCAGATCCCTGGACACTGTATCTCTCTTCACATACCTTCTGGCACGGGTCTTAGGGTCCCTTCCACGTGCAGCCATCTCCCTCAAAGGTACCGTCTGGAGATTCCTAGCTCTGCAGCACCATTCCTCTGGCTTTCCCCAGTCCAATAGTGTATGCTGGCCTTTTGAATGTCTCCCAGTATACGTACTGCTCTGGATTCCTTTAGACCTCCCAAATGCTTTTCTCTTCTTTCTTCCAAAGGGTTTCTTGCCCTCTCTGTCTGTCCGTCTGCTCTGGCTTCTGCTTCTGATGATCCTCCAGATGATGAAGACCTCCAAGCTGAGGATATCCAAGCTGATTCTGAGGATCTCCCAGATGAAACTGAGGATAATTCTGAGGATCTCCCAGATGATGAGGATAATTCTCTGTAGAATAAACTCTACCTTTATTCTGCTTTGATGAGTGCTCCACCTTAGCACAGCGCAGCTGTGCTGAATCAGGCCCTGCCCTTTGAGATGAGTGCTTAGGGATTACCTCATAGCCCTCCTGATTGAACACACGTTTCCCCACTTCAGCTCCTCTAATGGCTGTTGGAAACCTGGTGCATTCTGGGACTGGTAGTCTTTTATGGGAAAATTCTGTTTTCTTATTTCTACCAGAACTGACAGGTTGCTTGTTCAGAGTCACTTCACCTTTTCTATAGCTCCTTCCTGAGCTATGATAAGCTTCCTTATCACAAGCCAGAGCCTGCCTGGGCTTGGTGCAGAATCTGCTGGAGTTGGATGTTGGCTCCAATGCAGCGATGTTGGAGTATGGCATGGCATACCTGGCAGACTCCTTTTATGACTATGTACAGATGATATCCAAGAGCATGACTTCAGTAGTGGTGGCACGACACCTACTGTGGCTGCGAAATTGGTCGTCAGGCATTTCCCCAAGTGAGGTTCTCCTAGTTGCCATTTAAGGACAAGCAACTGTTTGGGGAGGCTTTGGAGAAGTTGGTCACATGAGACTGTTGCAGCATGCACTACTGTCGTGCTGGTCCCCACAGAGGGATTCCATGTCACGGTAGCTCCCATGTCTGAGAGGTCAGATGCGGTCTGGAGTGGTGGAACTCTGCTCCAGCTTTGACGGCAGGCATGCTACTGGGGACTCCTCGATGGGTTACTGTGATGACCGATGCCAGCCTCTCTGGGTGGGGGGTGCATTGCTTTGCTCAGATCATGCAGGGAACATGGTGTGTGGAGGAAGTGACTTGGTCGATAAACAGGTTGGAGTTGCGTGCTGTCTTCAGGGCGTTGCAACATTTCAGGGCCCTCCTGGAGGATCAGGCGGTTTGGGTCTTTTTGGACAATGCGAGGGTCGTTGCATATCTCAACTGACAGGGGGGAGCACAGCCAGTTTGATGCTAATGGAGGAGGCAATACTTCTGCAGTGGGCGGAGGAACAGCTGA
Source organism: Ichthyophis bannanicus (assembly GCA_033557465.1). Taxonomy (NCBI): domain Eukaryota; kingdom Metazoa; phylum Chordata; class Amphibia; order Gymnophiona; family Ichthyophiidae; genus Ichthyophis; species Ichthyophis bannanicus. Next base: position 945,899,299 of record CM066034.1, read on the forward strand.
AGGGCCCTATCGGCGGCTCACTTGGCCAGCAAGGACAATGTCCAGGTGGATTTCTTGAGCCGCTATTAGGTGGATCCGGTGGAATGGGCTCTGGAGGACTCCATGTTTCAGGGCATAGTGCGGTGCTGAGGACAGCCAGCGATGGACTTAATGGCATCAGCAGGCAATACCAAGGTGAGCTGTTTTTACAGCAGGAGGCATGAGTAGATGTCAGAGGGGCTCGTTGCGCTAGTTTAGCCATTGCTGCAGATGGGGCTGCTGTATGTGTTCCCTCCCTGGCCCTTGATCGGGAGGGTGCTCCACAGGATAGAGAGGCACCCAAGATAGGTGATCCTGATTGCCCCAGACTGACCTCGGAGGCCTTGGTACGCAGACCTCATACAGCTGATAGTGGGGCATCTGTGGCACCTTCCAGCAAGATCCAATCTCTTGAAACAGAACCCACTGCTCCTGCCACAGGTAGATCTATTCTCACTTACGGCTTGGCTCTTGAGCGGGTGCAGTTGATCAAACGAGGCTACTCACAGGCAGTGGTGGTGACACTCCTTAAAGCGAGGAAGTGGTCCACATCCTTGTCATACATGCAAGTTTGTTTTTAAGGGGTGGTGCGAGGCTAGCGGAATGTTGGCCTGTCTGCCTCTATCCCTCAGATTTTGGCATTCCTGCAGGCTGGGCTGGTGAAGGACCTAGAGCTTGGTTCACTGTGCGTGCAGGTGGTACTGTTGGCATGCTACCACGGTAGGATTTGAGGCGTGTCACATGGTCACTCATCCGGATGTGGTACCTTTTTTTCGGATCATGAAACAGGTCAGGCCTCCTCTGCATCCAATGGTGCCTTCATGGGATCTGAATTTGGTGCTGGGGGCACTAACAGGGCCTCCATTCAAGCTTCTGAAGGAGGCATCCTTAAAAGATCTGACTCTGAAGATGGTGTTCTTGGTTGCAGTTTGCTCGGAATGGTGCATTTTAGAACTGCAGCCTTGTGCTGGGAGCCTTGCCTGGTATTACACCCAGAGAAGGTGGTGTTGTGGATGGTTCCCTTGTTTTTGTCAAAGGTGGTGACTCCCTTTCACATTAATCAGCTAGTTTCCCTGCAGGTGCTGCGAGGGGAGGACTCCTCAACTGCAGTTTCTGGACTTCAGAAGGGTGATCCGCTACTGCCGGTGGAAGACGGAAACATTTTTGTGTTTAGATCCGATGGAGAGCGACAGGGGGGAAACGGTTTCTAAAGCACCCATAGTGCGTTGGCTGAAGAAGGCGATTGCCTTGGCATATCTGGTTGAGATGCAGACCAGTTCCTCTGGGCCAGCGGGCACATTCGCTAGGGTGTAGGTAGTGTCCTGGGCGGAGGCGAGTCTTGTGCCACCTGGGAGATTTATAGGGCAGCCACTTGGGCATCATTGCATGGCATTTACGAGACACTATGCCTCAATGTGTGAGCATGGAAGGAAGCACGATTTGGGACAAGGTTGTTGCAGGCTGGCCTCACAGATCCCACCCCGTTGGTGGTACTGCTGTGGTACATCCCTTGCATCTGGATTGGACTGAAGGGATGATATGGAATGTGAAATTAGGCCTTACTTGCTAATTGCCTTTCCTTGAATCTTTCCATTCCAGTCCAGAACCTGTCCTAATGTGCTCATCCGGTCTGTCTGTTTGTTGTCTCTGAAGTGGAAGTGCAGTATGTTGGAGCTCGGACTCCAGATTATGTATTCTCTTTAGGGATGCAGAAAAAAAAGAAAACTAGCAAAATGAAGAGAAACACTTTGAATCATTATATAGAAGGCGGAGGAAAGCACCCTCTTTTGCGTTTGTATGGGGTGAACAAGTTACAAGATTTTGAGTTGGTTTACCAGTTGGGTCAGGGGTGGCTTAAATTCTGCTTTGATGCTCCAATACAGGTCAGCTTAGTGATGCATAGCACCCTTAATAGGTGACATCAGCAAGGCTTGTCATGCTCAGTCTCCATCTGCTGGTTAGGGGGCACAACCCATGCACTAGACTGGACTGTACTGGAGTAATTCAAGGAATGGCAATTAGCAGATAAGGCCTAATTTCACCTTCCCTTAGAGATTCTCTGTGCTTGTTCCATATTTATTTGAATTCCAGTACAGTCCTCTGCCACCTCTGCTGGAAGGCTGGTCCATACATCCACCCACCCTTTTGTAAAGAAATATTTCCTGAGATTACTCCTGAGTCTATCCCTTGAAAATCAGAACAGGGCTTTGGAGCCCATGCATGTGATGCATAAGCTTCAATGCCCTGCTCTGATTTTACTGTTTGCCACCTACCGCTCGCTGCTTTTCTACCCCACAGCAGGGCTGGGTCAGCTCATTATGCAGACCGCGCCGCCCTCTTGAGGCTGCCACTCTTTGCGAGTGCATAGTTGCACAGTGGGTCATGCCGGCCCTACTCCTGGGCTGAAGTCTTGCAATAATAACAGCTGCACCGCGAGACTTAAGCCCGTGAGATAACAGCCACTGTGCCTAAGTGGAGGCAGCATGGCAATTAAAGTACCTTAGCCACATGTGTGTGTGGGAGGGGCAACAATGAGGACCCTCAGCAAAATTTTGCTTGGGGGCCCCTCATCTGAAGTTTCACTGCTGCCTTCTCACATCCATTGCATGCCCTTGATCTAGTAGTTTTCTGGTCACCCAGTCAAACAACTCAGCCAAATTTGTTTGGCATGATCTTTCCCTGGTAAAACCATGTTGCCTTGGATCATACAATCCATTGGTTTCCTGAAAGCCCATTATTCTTTCTTTCAAGAACGCTTCCATTATTTTTCCCACCACAGAGGTAAGGCTTACTGGCCTATAGTTTGTCTCCTCTTCCTTTTTACCACTTTTGTGAAGAGATACCACATCAGCCCTTCTCCAGTCCTGAGGAATCTCTCCCATCTCCAAGAATCTATTTAAAACATTCTTTAAAGGCTCTGCCAGAACCTCTCTGAGCTCTTTCAGTATCCTGGGATGTATCCTATCCAGTCTCATGGCCTTGTCCACTTTCAGTTTTGCAAGCTGTTCAAAAACATCATCTTCTGTGAATGGTGTGGTATCTGCTCCATTCCCATTTGTATATCAATCGTACGTGGTCCTTCTCCAGGATTTTCTTTTGTGAATACAGAAGTATTTATTTAGCATTTTTGCTTTTTCATTTTCACTTTCCACAGATCTGTCCTCAGCACTTTTGAGTCTTGCAGAGACATCAGAGAATTTAACCAGATTTGTCTGATAAAGGCCTACCTCTAGTAAACAAAAAATGGAGTACCAGAGATGTTTTCCAAAGATCTGCTGCAAAAATCTCTGATAGAAAAACTACAAAGGAGAAAAAGGATCTCAGTACAAATTTGCCACTCACAGTAATAACTTCATGTGTAAGGCTTTACAGCATCACAAATCCTGGAAAAACCCTTAAAAAAAAGCATAAACCTTTATTATAATAATCTTAAAAAATTTTAACTGACTGCCCAATTAACTTAATCTGATGAATTGACCGGGCAAAATAATGAGCAGCAATAGAAAATTAATTTAAATGATTTTGTAATTAATACTTAAAAAAGTAACAGTATATGTAAATATAATCAGGCTCATTCCATCCCAGACGAACACTCCCTCTGTACGTCCGGTTTGAACCGAACATACAGAGGGGGGGTCGCGATTCTAGCCCTGCAGGACCAGAATCGCAATCAGCCCTGTATGTGTATGCCGGGACTGCGATTCAGCCCAGCCTGCAAGTACATGGAAAGCCTGACTAACTCAGTCAGGACTTTACAATAGAGCTGCGGCGCCTTGGCATCCGATTGCCTTGGCACCGCAGCTTCATTGTAACTCCGCAATCCCAGCCACTGGCTCAACAAAGGCTTTCCCCACAGCCTGACCCCTGATCCGGCCTCCTAATGCCAGGGTCAGGCTGCGGGGAATGTCCTCGGGCCCCCCTGCCCTATCCGTGCCCTGGGCCTGCCGAAAGAAACATCCAGGGAAGTTATTCTACCTTGGAGGTGGAAAAACTTCCCCGCACAACTCGCTGGCCCTGGACGTACAGGGCCGACATTAGAATAGGCCCTATCTCCAGGAACAAGCAGGAATGTAGTCATCACATATGGGTATCGTCGGTACCGACGGAGCCCGCGTGGGAACGCTCCCCAGAGTCCAATCAGAACGCTTTTGGGAGCATCCCACAGCGCCTGCGTGCTGCCTTCCCGCCTTTCCCAACTGCCTCTCTCCAGTTCTTCTTTTTCCGCGGAGCCAGCAGGTCGTGTTCCTGTCACCGCAGAAGAATTTCTTTTTTCTTTCTTTCTTTTTGTGGTCGCGTCTGCCTTCTTCGACGCTCTACCGGTACCGCCGGTCTTTTTTTTCTTATTTCTGTAAAAAAATAAAAAATAAATTATTTTTTCCTTTTCTTCAGGTGCATGCGCCTTTTTTGGGCCTTAGCCCAAAAACATTTTCCTTAACATGGAAAAACCTGCTTCAGGTTTTAAAAAGTGCACCAAGTGTGGCGGTACCATTTCCGTCACTGACACCCATGAATGGTGTTTAAAATATTTAGGTCCTGACCACTCCATCACGGATTGTGTGTCCTGTGCCATGATGTCTAAAAGAGGTCGGCAGAACCGACCTGCCAAGCTCAGTACCCTGTTTCCCTCTGATGCGGCTTCGGTGGCATCGACGTCTTCCAGGGCTTCTTCTTCTTCCCGTGGATCTCAGGTAACTAAACATAAATCCAGCCAGTCCTCGAAGGGTAGATCTCCTTCTAAGCATCGAGATGCCTCTGGCGTTGCCCTCGAGGATTCTGCACCAGCAAAATTACCCTGGCGGGAGGCTTCGACTTACAAAGCATTATTGGGGTTCCAGGATGTTCTCGATGGCTCGGCCTCGACAGATCTCCTGGTGCCATGCTCTGGGGTACCGGTGGTCTCCACCGGTACTGACATCCAGGCATTGGCGGCGTCCATGGACCAGAGAATTCTGACTATGGAACACAGTCTGGCGGCTTTCCTTGCGGCATCGACGCCCTTGGTACCGCGACAGACAACTCCACCGGCACTGGCACCGGCATCGGTATCGGTACCGGTACCGATAGCATCGGCATCGGTGTCTGCTCTGCCGGTACCCTGTCCTCCGATGCTCTCCGGTACCGATTCTCCGGTACCGGTTATTCCCGGTACCGATCTTGGTCGGTACGGGTATCGGGCTCTACAGGAGCATCCGGACAGACGATACTTCGAGTCCTCAGAAGAATCTGAGGATTCTGAAAGTTCTGTCGATGCAGCGATGCTTCTTCCAGAGGAGTCCTCCTCCCCTAAATGGAGGATGTCTCCTCCAGAGGACATGTCCTTCCAAGACTTCATCAGGGAGGTGGCTCGGGGCCTGTCCATTACTGTGGCCCCTGAAACAGAGCCAAGGGCCAAGGAGTTGGAAATTTTACAATATAACAAAACTCCTAAGGAGGCAGCTACCTTACCCATTCATGAGATTCTATATGATCTCATGTAGAGGATGTGGGAAACACCTCTTACCACCTCTCCTCATTCCCGTAGATTGGATACTATGGGGCTTGTTTACAAAGCCGCGGTAGCGGTTCGCGATCGTTATCGGAGCCGTGGCCCCATGGCCGCGGCTCCGATAACGATCGCGAACCGCTACCGCGGCTTTGTAAACAAGCCTCTATGTATCGAGTCCCTCCTTGTCCTGGGTTCTGTAAGACTCAGCTTCTTCACCACTCTATTGTGGTGGAGTCAGCTAGGAGAAGGATCAGAAGTGCAAAAAGGAAGTGCAAAAATCCTCCAGGACGTGAGTGCAGAACCCTGGATGCTTTTGGACGTAGAGTCTTCCAAGTTTCCATTCTTGCTGCAAGAATCAGTTCCTATTGTTTCTACATGGGAATGTTCCTAAAGGAGGTCACAGATAATTTACATACTTTAAGTCCTTTCATTTCTGAGGACTTTCTCACTTGGGTCAAACATGCCCAAGATGTTTCTAAATTCTTCAGCCATGCAGCCTTTGACTGCTTTGAGTGTATAAGCAGAACCTCGGCTATCGCCATAGGTGCATGTAGAATTGCTTGGCTCCAGGCATCTGATTTAGAGCTCTGGGTACAAGATAAATTGGGAAATATCCCTTGTACTGGTGAGAACCTGTTTGGTAAAGATTGGCAGGAAAAAGCCAATGAAATGGATGCTGAAAATTCCACCTTGGATAGACTATCCAAGTCCACTGCTGATCCTGTTAGAAAGAAATTGTTCAAGAAAACAAATTTTTCTAAAAAGAAAAGATTTTATCCTGCTTATGGTCAGCAGGCATCTTCTGCAGGTCAGTTTTCAAGCAAACGTCAGCAACCACCCAAACAGAAGAAAGCAAAGGCTGCTAGGCCTCCACCGGCCCAGCAGCCTCAGCCTCCTCAGGGCCTTTGACTTTCAGCTAGAGAATTTAGCCTTTCTGGTTCTGGAGGGACCAGAACCGTTCACCATTCCAGGAAGGTTATGTCATTTTGCCCCCAGACGGGGGCAAATAACAGCAGAGCATTGGACACTCTCCATCATAAAGGAGGGGTACAAACTTCATTTTTCAAGCATGCCCCCTCACACAATAGTGAAGCAGTTCAATTCTCCGACCTCTCATCAACCTGTTAAGTCAGGAGGTTGCCATCCTTCTTGCCCAAGGGGCAATAGAAGAAGTGCCTCTTCATCAACAGGGCACAGGGTTCTATTCCCCTTATTTTCTTATTCCAAAGAAAACGGGGGGATACAGACCTATCTTAAATCTCAGAGAATTGAACAAATTCCTTGTCAAGGAGAAATTCAAGATGATTTCTCTCGGAGCTCTGCTACCATACCTTCAGAGTCAGGATTGGCTTTGTTCTCTAGATCTCAAGGATGCATACACCCATGTCCTCATCCATCCAACCCACAGAAGGTTCCTTCGGTTCCTTTTTCAAGGAAAGCACTACCAATACAGGGTACTTCCTTTTGGTCTGGCCTCAGCACCAAGGGTGTTCATGAAATGCATGGCTGTGGTAGCAGCATTTCTCCGCACTCTAGGAATATTCGTCTTCCCTTACTTGGATGACTGGCTCATTCGAGCTCCAACACAGTCAGAGGCCAAGACTTCTTTATCCTGCACAATGCGTATCCTTCAGTATTTAGGGCTGGTAATAAACATCCCAAAATCCAGTCTGGCTCCCACTCAGGCTTTAGAGTTCATAGGAGCTTTCCTGGATACCACAAGGGCAAGGGCCTATCTTCCCCAGGGCCGTTGTCTTTGCTTGGTGCAGTTAGCTTCTCAAGCAGTGCTAAAGCCTCATCTGACTGCTCGAGAAATGTTGCAATTACTAGGCCACATGGGATCCACCGTGCATGTGGTACCATATGCTCGCCTCCATATGAGGGCAGCTCAGTGGACTTTATCCACCCAATGGACCCAGGCATCAGGGTGCCTGTCAGACAAAATAGCAAACACAAGTCGTCTCATTTTGCCCCTCCAATGGTGGAGGTCCACTCAAAACCTGTTGCTGGGGTCCCCCTTTCAACAACCCTTACCCCAAGCAACTCTCAAAACAGATGCTTCACCAAAGGTTTGGGGAGCTCATCTGCAAGACTTCTCCACCCAGGGCACTTGGTCTCTGCAAGAGAGTTGTCTACATATCAATCTCTTGGAACTCAGAGCAATTTTCCTAGCTCTGCAAGTGTTCCACTCCCTGCTCAGCTACAAGACAGTCCTCATTCATACGGACAATCAAGTAGCCATGTTCTATGTGAACAAGCAGGGGGGAACGGGCTCTCTGTCACTTTGCAACGAAGCTTTGCGACAATGGGCCCTCGCCGGAGAGCATCAGATTCATCTGCTGGCAGTATATCTTCCAGGCATTCAAAACTCTTGGGCGGACAGACTCGGTCGAGTTCTGCTTCCACACGAGTGGTCTCTGCATGCAGACCAGGTGACCAGGATATTTCAACTTTGGGGAACCCCGGACATAGACCTCTTTGCAAGTCCGTGGAATGCCAAACTTCCCCGGTTCTGTTCCATAATTCTGGCTCAGGCCAGGGATGCTTTCCTCCTTTACTGGGGTCAAGACTTCCTGTATGCCTTTCCACCCATTCCCCTAATTCCCAAAACCCTCTTCAAGCTTCAGAGAGACAGAGGCCACATGATTCTCATAGCACCACATTGGCCATGGCAAGTGTGGTACCCTCTGCTTCTACATCTCTCTCAAGCTCCCTCCCTGGAGTTAGGGTCTGCTCCAGATCTCCTATCTCAGGAGAACGGAATGTTATGGCATCCCAATCCCCAGTCTCTGCATCTCAGGGCTTGGTTGCTGAAGGCCTATATCTCCAAGATCTTAATCTTTCTCAGCAAGTGAAAGATGTTCTTTATGCTTCCAGAAAACCTTCCACTAGACGTTCTTATGCTTTCAAGTGGAAAAGGTTTACTATTTGGTGTTTCGAAAAGGGTCTTAACCCCCTTGCGATACCTCTGCAATCTTTGCTGGAGTATCTCCTCCATTTATCTAATGCAGGCCTTAAGACAAATTCAGTAAGAGTCCATTTGAGTGCTATTGCAGCTTCTCTTAAACCTCTAAATGGACAACCTATTTCCTCTCATCCTCTTATAGCAAGATTTATGAGAGGCCTCCTTCTAACTAAGCCTCCCATTAGACTACCTCTGGTAGCATGGGACTTAAACCTGGTTCTCGGGCAGCTCATGAAGCCACCTTTCGAACCTTTAGCTACCACCTCCTTAAAATTCCTTTCTTGGAAGGTTATCTTTCTCATTGCAATCACATCAGCACGCCGCATTAGTGAGTTGCAAGCGCTAGTAGCTAATCCACCTTATAAACCGCACTGATGCAGAATAGCGTGGTATATAAGAGAATGTAAATAAAATAAATAAATAAAAATACAAGGTTCCATCATGACAAGGTAGTCCTTAGGACTCATCCACACTTTATGCCTAAGGTGGTGTGACACAGTAGCTCCTCAGGAACAGATGGATACAAGTGAGCAGCCGGTGGTAGAAGCCGGTACTGCAGGAGAAAGCAGGGATTTCTCTGCAGAAATAAAAAATCACAGTTTCAATCAAGCAAAACAGCTCACCTCGAGGGAGGAGAGTAGGAAGGCTTGTGATTGGACACGCCCCAAGGGGAGGCGGGCAGTGCAGGCTAGAAGCACCTGGTTAAATACACAGGAACCAGGAAGTGAAAGAGAGACGCAGATGCAGATCCACGGGCAGACGCAGATCCAGAAGGGGATCCAAGGAGAGATCCAGAGAGAGAAGACAAGAGAGCAACGGAGGTTTCCTTGCTGTGATAATTTCCCTAACAGTCTGCAGCTGGAAGATAGCTTGGAGCAGCATTCAGATGAGGAAGGAAACTGCTGGAGGCAGAGCTCCTTTAGAACGCTGAGAAACCCAAGGCTACAGGACCAGGCAGAGCTGGGGAACAAAGGCAGAAGGATAAAGAATCCTCCCAGGGAGAAGCTCCTGTATAAGGTACCCAGAGAAAGAGGAGTTTATGCTCTAAAGCCAGAAAGTCTATGTACTGCTTTTAAAAGCAAAGCCAGTCAAGATGGTGGCAGCTGGTGTCAGAAAAGAGAAGCTTTGAATGACAATAATTATTCTTTTAAACTAGCTGAGTCACCTAGCCAGGACAGGGCTGATATAAAAGCTTTTAAATATTCTCCTAGCACTGCTAAGTTTGAATGCACAGCACCCACGTGTAGAGAAGGCTGGGGAGCTAACAAGAGCCCAGCACATGTTTGTTTTCCAAATGCAAACAAACCTGAGAAGCAGCCTGAGATAGATAGGCTCAGTCAATACCTATTCACCGAGGGGACAGGAAGACAGCTCAATGAAGAAACGTTTCATGCTGAATCACTTCTTAAAGAGTTCCAGGATTATTTAGAACAGAAGAAGAGTTTTAACCACAGTGTTCCAGTTACTGGCTGTAAGGAAGATAACTCTGTTCATAATTCTGTGTTTTCCCCTGCTGATGATGATGAGATGATGATGGACTGTTCTACCTGTTTAATTGATAGAGGCAATTAAGCAGAGAGAGGATTGTGCTGGTATATGAAGTAATATAACAGTGACGTAACTTTGACCGACACAAGAAAGCTTGTGGAGGGAAACTGAATTTGAGCACTACTAGTGATTGACAGAACCTGAGCATTATTAGTAAAGGACTTTTCTGTTATAAGCCTGTATGTTAAAAGCACATGAAAGGAATGTGAAGAAATACAGCATTTAAAGCCAGTCAGGCAAAGTTTCAGTTAATCCTGTTTTATTTGGTTTAAACTTCTGCACCGTCTGTAATCTTCTTTTGAACTGCACAATGGCAATATGAGCCACATGAAAAAAATAAACCTCATGTAAATAAATAACTCTTGCCAGCCTTACTGCTCGAAGCATAACACAACTACAACTAACTGCCTCAAGGGCATCAAAAGGCAACCCCTCCTTAACCCTCAAGGTTAAGGGGCGGGCGGTGTCATAGTGGTCTCGCCTTTTCATCTGAACCAAGAGGTCTACCTACCTGTCTTTTTTCCAGGACCTCATGCATCAAATGCAGAAAGGAATCTTCATACCTTGGACTGTAAAAGAGCTCTAGCGTTTTACTTACAAAGAACACAGCAACATAGAAAGTCTTCTCAACTCTTTGTTGCTTTTGATCCTTCTCATTTGGGACTTCCAGTCTCCAAGAGAACACTATCTAACTGGATTGCTCAGTGTATTTCCTTCGCCTATCAGAGTAAAAACCTTTCTCTGGAGGGCCATGTCACAGCTCACAATGTGAGAGCCATGGCAGCCTCAGTGGCTCATCTGCACTCTGTGTCTATTGATGACATCTGTCGAGCAGCCACTTGGGCCTCAGTTCATACCTTCACAGCCCATTACTGCTTGGACAAGGACTCCCGCCGGGATGCCTTGTTTGGTCAGGCTGTTCTCAAACACCTGTTCCATACCTAATCAACTCCTGCCCACCATCCCTGGTAGGATGCCAGAGATCCATGGGGGGAAGTAGAGCCCTTTTCAGTGACACACAACTTCTGGGGTCTCTCCCTGGCACCTAAAGCTAGGGATTCCCCATATGTGATGACTACATTCCTGCTTGTTCCTGGAGATAGCCTAGTTACTCACCTGTAACAGGTGATCTCCGGGAACAGCAGGAATTTAGTCCTCACAACCCACCCACCTCCCCTAGGAGTTGTATCTCTCTATCTCTCTTTCCTTTCCCTCTCTCTCTTTGTCTCAGCTTTAAAACTCAACTGGAGAGAGGCAGTTGGGAAAGGCGGGAAGGCAGCACGCAGGCGCTGTGGGATGCTCCCAAAAGCGTTCTGATTGGACGCTGGGGAGCGTTCCCGCGCGGGCTCCGTCTGTACCGACGATACCCATATGTGAGGACTAAATTCCTGCTGTTCCCGGAGATCACCTGTTACAGGTGAGTAACTATGCTGTACGTCCAGGGCTGGCGACCGCTCACCGCCTGCCCTAACTCCACCCCCAATCTGCCCCTTCCTCACCCCCGTCTAACTTCCTCATACAACCGGTGGGGAGGTTAGACGTGGGACAGAATTGGGCCCAATATGAATAAATTAGACATTTAAATGAATTTAAAACAATGACAAATAAACTTATCTTATATGGAATTTCCTGAAAGATGATTAGTTACATTGTCTGCTGCCAGCTGGCTTATAGTGCGGCCCACCTCGTTACTCATTCATACCATTTGACTGTCAAAATGTCTGGTGAGAACACTGCAGAATTATAGTCTCCTGGCAGCCTAGAGGCTGCAGTTCAATATATTGCTGCTGGTGCATAAAACCTACTATACCGGGCCTCCAATATATGTAGCTACATGTTCCATACACACCAGCACAGCTACTCCTATGCCCCTTCCAGACCTTCCTTTCAATTGAAAGAGGTTGTGCCTCCTTTGCATTATGCCACAGAGGTATTTTAAATGTCTCTATCATATTTCCCCTCTCCTTCCTTTCTTTCAGAGCATACATATTGAGATCCTTAAGTCTATCCCTTTACATTTTATGTTGATCACGCACCATTTTTGTTAGCTGTCTTCTGCACTGACTCCATCCTGTTTATTTCCTTTTGAAGCATGGTCTCCAGAATTGCACACAGTACTCCAAATGAGGTCTCACGGAGACACTATCACCTTCTTTTCCCTGCTGGCTATTGCTCTCCTTGTGCACCCAGTCATCCTTTTGGCTTTTTAATTTTATCTTTATGCAATTATATACCAACAAACCAAGAATAATCTTGTACAGAAATTGAGCAGGGCTCTAGAAACATACAAGCAATAGCGCAAACTATACAAATAAATATAACATTCTACCCTACCCATCCCAGTCCAGCCCATAAAAGGAGAAGAGAAGCCATAAGAACAGGGCCGGCCCATCCATTGAGCAAGAATGTTGTTTGCACAGGGCCCCGTGTTTCAGGGTCCCCACGCAAACATTCTATATTAAATGCTCAGGTAAATTAAACAAAAAAAAACAAACTGGCTGCTGCTGCTGCCGCCGTGGCAGCGGCAGAAAAGTGTCCCGCGGGCCCCCCCCCCCCCGCCTGCCCTGCAGAGTTCTCCCTCCCTGCATCAGTCCCTTCGGCGCCGACTTTCAGAGCCGTGAAGGGAGAGTTTCTGTCTCGCGGCTCTGTTAAGCCCACCAGGGCTGATGGGAAACAGGAAATGCCTCACTCACGGCCATAGCTTTGATCAACTTCGTTGTTGGTGCATAGAGGAGGTGACTAAAGCGGCGCAGGGAAAATCACAGGAACAGGTGTTGCTATATAGAGAGCAATGGTGGATATACACTCTTGCTACAGTACAACCCGGTGGTTTAAACTTGGAGATAGATTGGCCAGCATGTGTCTAAATCAGCTGACAATAGTCCAATCAAAAGAGGGATTTCGATAGCTAGGGGGTTTAAGTGTGATTGAGGTAGGTCTAACCCACATGCACGGCGTTTCCACTATCTTAAACATGACAAAAAGAGAGGATGTTGAGGAGAGTCCGGAGAAGCGTGGGCAGCAATGCTTTAAAGGTATTTAAAGGTATTCACTAATTCCTTTAGACAGCAAATATGTATGCTTGGATGAATTGTCTTTCCATCATTGGGATTGTTTGTTCTTTTAGATTTAGAGATTCATTCTCAAAGTCCCCTGAGGAACCTGTCATAGAGAAACGCGAGGCGCCTAGACTATTGGCATTGGGATTATTTGAGTTAAAGAAGAATTAGGAGTACCAGCACGGTTTGGCTTCCGAAATTTACACATCAAGAAAAGTTGCAGAGACCAACACGTTTAGAAGCTAAGTTCTCCGTTATTTTGAAATTTGGAACACAGCAGATCATTGATGTAAACAAGCACACAACAGGAGTTTCGGAGAAACTGGAGTGTGGTGCAAATGTTTATCTGAGATCAGCTGTTAAAACATTGTTTAAAAAGAATGCTATAGAAGGATGATTGAACTTCACAAGGTAGATTGAATGATCAGAAGCACCAGTGTGTATACTAAGGAGAAATTAGTTAGACATTACAGCCAGAATGCACTAATTCATGGTACCTTGGGCAAGGAGTCAGCCGGGGCTTCCAGTTGCTGAGCATTCACAAAGGCCAGTAGCTGGGAAGGATCATAAAAACGGAAAGAAACGGAACAAAGTTTTACCAAGTATTTGCATGGGTATTTCAAGAAAAAGAGCGCTTCCAACTGCTGTACCCCTGGGCGGAGGAGAAGGAACTTCTTGCGACATCGTTGAGTTTCCCTTAGCAAGGTCAGGAAATACGAACAGCTAAACGTTGGAATAACAGAATAAAGAATAATTTCAAAAGCCATTCTTCGTCAGAAAGTAAAGCAAATTGTACAATTAGAGTAGATGGCTCTACTAATTCTTACTGTGAACTTTCCAAAAGTTCAGATACATTAAGGACATCTGCATGCTGCATCCCAACAACTTCCAAAGATGACTATTTCTTCCCCAAGGTGAGGTAATACATTTTCACCATAGGTGGATGTGATTCTACCAGTACAGCCAAAGTCTTAGTTAAGTATACCCAAAACATATCCCTTGGTGACACCATTGAAGCTTTTGCAAAATTAATCAACCTGAGATTCATAGCTCTAGATAAATTTTCCAGTTTCATCAATTTTGCGTTCACACAGGCAAAGTTCTTAATAAAGGCATCACACTGTCCCTCTAATGCAATCACTTTAATTTGAGTTTCAGAAATTGCAACTTCAGCAGCCGCAACCTTAGTAACAGTTTCCTCAATCACATGGAATTATATTGAACTTTCAGGGCAAGAGAAGAAATCTGCAGGACTAAGGCTTCCTTCAAACATACTACCACCGACAATATAGATTCTAATGTAAAAGGATATACCAGGGAGAAGGAAGCAAAACTTCCAAGATTTTCTGCCTCTCCTTCCATCTTGCCCAGCACTGTTCCACTGCTCTGAGAGGCAACCATTCCTGCTGCCTGATGTCCTCCCAATGACATGAAAGCACCAGCGAGTTGTAGCTGTTCCGGGGTTGACGAAACGCCAACCTCTCTCACTCCCGGGTCTGACCCTCAACAAGGAAAGAACTCGCTCCCAAGTAGAGAGGTTTCCTGCTGCAGACTTTTACCGGGAGACTGTTAATAACGCGCAGCCTTAGGTGTTCAACATGAGTGGAGGGAGAGAGATGATATGCACAAAGCACACACCAAGTTCACCAGCCCCTGCGAAACTGCAACTGAGCTTACCTTCTCTGAGACAAAAGGCTACTGGAGCGGGCACTTCAAATAGTTGTCCAAGGGTCCCATGACTGTTACAGGCAAAGGCAAAGAGGTAACAGGGGTGTGGGACCACTGTTACTTCCCCTTAACCTTCCGCTTTTACCCAACAGGAAAGCAGATTGCTCACAAGAGTCTAACCACCCCCATCATGGCTCCGCTCCTCCCATCCAGTTCATCCTTTTGTTTTTTACTGTCACTTTTTCTAACTTCTTTTGTGCACAAATGTACTTCACCTCCTATAATGTAGCGTTTTTGCAGCCTGAATGCATGACCCTGATTTATTTAGCATTAAATCTTAGCTGCCAAATTCTAGACCATTCTTCAGGCTTGACTAGATCCCTCTTCATGCAGACTTTGGTATCATATGCAAAGAGGCAAACTTTACTCAATAGCCTTTCCACAATATCATTTACAAAAATGTGAAAAGAGCTGGACCAGAGACTGGTCCCTGTGACATACCATTGGAAAAATCCTTATCCTCAGGGTGTACTCCATTTATCACTATCCTTTGTCACTTCCCACTCAACTAGTGCCTAACCCAGTCAGTAATTTTAGGGCCTGTAGCAGAGGCGCTTAGTTTTTTATAAGTTGCCCATGTGGAATCGTGTCAGCGGATACGCTGAAATCTAAGGGGCCCTTTTACTAAAGCTTAATGCTCGTTAATGAAGTTAATGTGAGTTAAGTGCCATTATGCCCATAGACATAAAAGGGCTGTGGGCACTTAATGTGCATCAACTTCATTAATGCGCGTTAAAACCTTTAGGTGCAAATTTTACTAAAGGGTGCTAGGTGTTGCACCGAACATGCCAAGTGCTGAAACTATGGTGCATTAGGTATGGCTTTTATGAAATCAAAATGAAACATACTTTATTTTGGGCCAATTTTTCTGAGGAAGCTGTTGGATTTGGCGAAACAATCGTCTGAGGTTAACAGTATTGGCCATTGATCTCTCACGAAGGGGGAAGCCCAAAGTTTAAGGTAAGTGCAGATACTTCTCTCATTTGAATTAAGTCAAGTATATACTTTACTTGACTTATCCGGTTGAGCTCCCTGGGATCCGGTTGAGCTCCCTGTATCCGGTTGAGCTCCCTGGGATTCTTTAGCTATTGTCTGGTGAGACATATGTATGTGTATATTAGTACATGCAAAGAGTATATTTTTTGGGGTTCACTTTTTTTGCATGTTATGAATCATTGATTTTTGGGGACTATCAATGGGAGTAAGCTAGTGATTTTGGCGGTAGGTTCAACACCATTGCGTTAACTGTCAGGGGCATGGAAAGCATTTCCCCGTCCGTTAATGCGGAGCCTTGTCCTTACTGCATGCCACATTACCATGGGTGCACTTAACTCCACCCTTTGAGAGGTGATGTTAGGTGATCCCGCACTAATGCAGTTAGTGCATGGTATGAACCTGGCGCTAACTGCACAGAGCCCACCATGCCTATTTTCCACCCCTAGTCCACTCACTTGCTACCCTAATGCAAGTTAGTGCGGGAATCGTCCCTTGCTGTCATGGCCCTGTACAAGCTGGCAATGCATGTCACAACGCACATTCAATATGTGCCAGAAAACATGTCAGCTAACGCCCTTTCCTGATCGTGGCCCAGTCTAGTCCCTGGACCTCTGGGTTCCCTATCTTATCCAGCAGCTTGGAGACTGAGAAACTTATTCTTCTGTGACATCATCAGTATATCTCTCCGGTGTCCGCCCCCATCCAACCAGTTACCTCAGTCTCCAAGCAGCTGGATAGATGGGAGCCCGGGGATCTCGGGCTCACTTGAGAAACAATTGAGATTTTAGCTTAGTTTGAATTTTTTTCTATTCTGTAGTTTTAAAATTTTTCTTTTCCTTTCTTTTCTAGGTGCTGTCTTTTTTCAGTTGCAGCACGAGTTAGCTTGCTCCCCTCCCCCTCCCCCACCTTGCTCTGCCTGAATTTAGCTGAGCCTGCTTCAGAGGGGTTACCTGACCTGGCAGCGCTGCAGCTCTTCCTTACATTTTGGGCGAGTTGGTCCCGTTGCTCCCCGTTTGGAGGAGCGTACGTTTTCAGCGCCAAGGAGAGGTACTTGCCCGCGAGTGCGCTTTTAAATTTCCACCCCCGGTAGAGCCATATCAGCAGACTGGACACGCACCGATAGCGAGTGCCGTGCACCCGATCTGCGGGCTTCTGCTTCTGTGACCGGCGCGGCTTTTCTGGGGGACCAGTTACTGCAGGTAAGCGCGATCGGGCCCTCCTGCTTCTTTATAGCAGCGTGCAGTTCGCGCGGGCTTTTTTCCATGTCGGGCCTAGCTGCGTGGTGACGGCGCGGTCCTGGGGGTGGATCTGCAGCGCTGTCTCTTGTGAGACCGGAGGGTTCTTCTCCTGCTGCGTTTTGCTTTGGGGGAAGGAAAAGAGTTTTTTTTATTTCATTTATACTTCGTTTTCACTTTCCCGGGGTTTTCTTTCAGCGGGCATTTTTTTCTCCACAGCCTGTCAGTGGGGGGTCTCTCAGGCTAGTTCGGAAGGACATTTTTGGATTTCTGATTTTCTGCTTCAAAGGTTGAGCTTTATTCTTTTTTCTCGGCATGCCTTCTAAGCCCATTTGCGTGGTGTGTGGGGCTAAGAAGGCTTCTCATAGCGGGGTCTGCAGGGCCTGTGTGGGGGAGACTGGAGAGTTGGACCAGCCCCTTCCACAGGCGGACAGAGCCTCGGGGGGTGCCTTGGAGCCCCCGACTGTCCCAGGGATTGGCGGAGAGCCGGAAGAACCTGTGGCCGGTCTGTCTTCTGCCCTCCCCCCACCCCCCTCGCAGGTACTGTTGTCCAGGGAGCTGTCCGCTATTTTTTCTCAGCAGTTTGTGGCCTTCTTGCAACAGTCCGCTGTTAGTTCGTGGCTGACTCAGGGATCTGAGGGGGAGAGGAAACGCTCTGCTTCCCCCAGACTCCACTCTCCCCCGCCTCCGAGTAAGAGACTGCGGAGAGAAAGGGTGTTGTCTGACATTACCGGGGTCTCGGAGGACCCGTTGTCCGATGAAGAGGATCCCAGTGTGGCTCTGGATGAGGAATTGGAAGAGGGGGAGATTTCTGAGAGGGAAGATCAGGCTAGGGTGGTGAGAGTGTTTCGGAGAGAAGAGTTGCCAGCTCTCATTGCCGAGTCTCTTAAGGCGCTCAATATGCCAGTCCCAGGGGCAGCGGAGGATGACACCCTTGAGGACCCTTTGCTGCAGGTGTTTCGGCGGTCTCAGCGGGCGTTCCCAGTGCATCGGGTGTTTACCGAGATGATTCAGGAGGAGTGGAGCGTTCCGGAGGCTCCGTTGAAGGGATCCCGGGTTATGGGCCGTTCGTATCCCTTGTTGGACCAGGATAAGGAGGTCTTTCGGTCGCCCAAGGTGGACGCGGCCGTCTCGTCTGTCACCAAGAAGACCACCATACCGGTTGAAGGTAGTGCTGCCCTCAAGGATGTGCAAGACCGGAAGCTAGATGTGCTCTTGCGGCAGGTCTTCGACATCAATGCTGTCTCTCTGCAGGCGGCTATCTGTGGGGCTTGGGTGGCGCGAGCCTGCCTCCGGTGGGCCCAACTGGTGCAGGGGGAGCAGTCCAGTTCTTTAGCGGAGGACGCTGCGCGTCTGGAGTTGGGTGCAGCCTATCTTGCGGATACGCAATATGATCTCATGCGGGGTCTTTCTAAAAGTATGGCTTCGGCGGTGGCAACCTGCAGGTACTTGTGGTTGAGGAACTGGGCTGCGGATTCCTCCTCGAAGGCGAGGTTAAGCAAGCTACCCTTTAAGGGCCGGCTTCTGTTCGGGGAGGATTTGGAAAAGCTCGTTAAAGATCTCGGAGAATCTAAGGGCCGCAGATTGCCGGAGGATAAGCCCAAATCTGCTCGGGGGAATCCCGGCGGTCGGGGTCCGTTTAGGGACGTCCGCCGTATTCTCTCCCAAAGGTTCTCTTCGAGCACCCGGGGGCGGTTTCCCTACCGCAACCAAGTATTCCGGGGTTTCCGGGGAGCGGGAAGAGTTTTTGGGGCCGCTTCTGCCTCCTCTTCCGTTAGTTTCAAGAAGTCGCAATGAGATGAGGGGGGCCCAGCTGTCCCTCGTTCCCGTGGGGGGTCGTCTGCGGGAGTTTCTTCCTGCCTGGGCCCAAATCACCTCAGATCAATGGGTGCTCGAAGTTATTCGGGAAGGTTACGCCCTCGAGTTCTTGCATCCGGTGCGGGAGGCGTTTGTGCAGTCTCCTGGACGGTCCGTCGCAAAATGTGCGGCTCTGCGGGTGACGGTACAAAGGCTGTTGGATCTCAGAGCCATTGTTCCTGTACCTCCAGAGCAGTGCGGCTCTGGTCGGTACTCCATCTATTTCATTGTCCCGAAAAAAGACAGGGGCGTCAGGCCAATTCTGGATCTCAAGAAGGTCAATCGCTGCCTGCGAGTGTCGCATTTTCACATGGAAACTCTCCGTTCCGTCATAGTAGCCGTGCGGCAAGAGGAGTACCTCACCTCTTTGGACTTGTCGGAGGCGTACCTCCATATCCCGGTACGGCCGGATCACCACCAGTTTCTCCGGTTCGCGGTGCCCTTCGGTCATTATCAGTTCCAAGCACTGCCTTTCGGGCTTGCGACTGCGCCGCGGGTCTTCACCAAGGTGATGGTGGTGGTGGCTGCGGCGTTGCGCAAGGAGGGCATTCTGGTGCACCCTTATTTAGACGATTGGCTCATCCGGGCCAAGTCCAGGGTCGAGAGCGAGCGGGTAACGGCTCGCGTGGTGGAATTTTTGCAAAGCCTCGGGTGGATTGTCAATATGTCCAAAAGCCGCTTGCAGCCTTCCCAGAGTCTGGAATACCTGGGGGCCCGCTTCGATACGAGAGTGGGCAAGGTGTTTCTCACGCAGCAGCGCGCGATCGGCTTGCGGTGCATGGTGGAACGGTTCCTGCGGCTGCGAGCTCCCTCGGCGTGGCGTTACCTGCAGTTGCTGGGCACCATGGCGGCAACGATAGAGACGGTACCGTGGGCGAGAGCTCACATGAGGCCCTTGCAAAGGGCATTGCTTCGCCGCTGGTCGCATCAGTTGCATCCCTTGTCCAGGAGGCTGGAGTGTCCGGAGGACACTCATCAGGCCCTGCTCTGGTGGTTGCTTCCCGAATCCCTCGAGCAGGGGAGAACCCTCGAGACCCCCGCGTGGGTGGCGGTGATGACGGAAGCCAGCTTGTCAGGCTGGGGGGGCTCATTGTCAGGGCAGTTTCGTGCAGGGCACCTGGAGTTCCCAGGAGCAGCAGTGGGCAATCAATCTCTTGGGGCTACAAGCGGTTCGCCTGGCTCTGCTGGGGTTTCGGCAGCGGCTCTCGGGAAAGGCGGTGAGAGTGCTCTCGGACAACGCCACGGCGGTCGCCTTTGTCAGCCGGCAGGAGGGAACCAGCAGTGTGGCTCTAGAAGCAGAGGCCGAGGTTCTGTGCGCCTGGGCGGAGGCAAACCTCGTCGATCTGTCAGCGGCTCATGTGGCCGGCGTGAACAATGTCGAGGCCGACTTTCTCAGTCGGGTCCGCGTCGACCCGGGGGAATGGAATCTGCATCCCGAGGTATTCGAGATGCTGACCTGCCGGTGGGGAACCCCGGTAATGGATCTCATGGCGACCTTTGCCTCGGCAAAGTGCAGTCGATTCTTCAGCAGGCGCCGCGAGCGGATGTCCGAAGGCCTGGACGCTCTCCTTCAACCTTGGCCGGAGGGACAGCTGCTTTATGTCTTCCCTCCGTGGGTCCTGGTTGGCACGGTCCTGCAGAGAGTGGAGCGTTTTCGCGGTCATGTCATCCTGGTAGTGCCGGATTGGCCACGCCGTCCTTGGTACGGCAACCTGGTGCGGTTGCTGGTAGCGAAGCCGTGGCGGCTCCCCGGTCGGATGGACTTGCTGTCGCAGGGACCTCTGTTCATGCCTCACGTGGATCAGTTCTCGCTTACGGCCTGGCTCTTGAGCAGGCGCGGCTGAGTTCGCGGGGATACTCGGCGGCAGTTGTTTCTACCTTGCTGAAGTCTAGACGCCGTTCTACTTCGATGGCGTATGTCCGCGTCTGGCGGGTTTTTGAGGCGTGGTGTGCGGATAGGAACGTTGTAGCTCTTAAGGCTTCTCTCCCGCGGATCCTGGAGTTTATGCAAGATGGTTTCGACAAGGGCCTAGCGGCGACCTCGTTGCGTGTTCAGGTGGCGGCCCTGTCTTGTTACAGGGGCAGGGTTGCTGGTCAGCCGCTGGGTGAACAGCGGGATGTGAAGCGCTTCCTTCGAGCGGTGTCACTTGCTAGGCCTCCGTCTCGAGCAGTTTTTCCAAAGTGGCATCTTCCCTTTGTGTTGGAGGCGTTAGAGCGGGAGCCGTTTGAGCCTTTGGCGCGTTCGTCGCTCAAGGACCTCACGTTGAAAGTGGTATTCTTGGTGGCGGTTTCTTCGGCCAGGCGGGTCTCGGGGCTGCAAGCGCTTTCCTGCCGGGAGCCCTTCCTGACGTTCTTGGCCTCTAAGGTCGTCTTGCGGCCGGTACTGGCCTTCCTGCCCAAGGTGCTCTCGGCTTTCCATGTCAATCAGGAAATTTCCTTGCCGGTCTTTGCCGGTGGTGTGGATTCCCCTCTTTGGAGGAAGCTTCATCTCTTGGATGTCCGGCGAGCGTTGAAGTATCTCAAGCGCACGGCGAGTTTTCGAAAATCCGACAGGCTTTTTGTGCTCTTTGGGGGCCGTCGGAAGGGGGAAGCGGCGTCCAAGGCTTCCATTGCGCGCTGGATTAAGGAGGCCATCACGTCAGCCTATGTTTTACGTGGCAGGGCTGTGCCGGAGGGCTGCGGGCCCATTCCACGAGGGCGCAGGCGGCGTCCTGGGCGGAAGTACGTTTGGTGTCGCCGGTGGAGATTTGTCGGGCGGCGACATGGTCCTCTTTGAACTCTTTCGTGAAGCACTATCGGCTGGATGTGCAACATGCGGAGGAGACTTCCTTTGGTTCTGCAGTTCTGCAGGCGGGTTTGCCGGGACCCTCCCATGCTTAACAACTTTGTTCACTGCTCTGGTAAGGACCCAGAGGTCCCGGGACTAGACTGGACCACGATCAGGAAGATGGAATTAGACTTACCTGCTAATTGTTGTTCCTGGAGTGGGACCAGTCTAGTCCCGTGTCCCACCCGGAGTCCCTAGGCAAACAGGTTGGGGGACTTGCTCCGCGTGGTACAGGTAAGAGATTTTCCTTTGGGGTTTTTTCCCTGGAGCTGACACTGTGTTTCATAAGAACAGTTAAGAAAAAAAAAAAAAAAGAATAGAAGAACAACAGAATTCGAAGAGAAGAGATATGAGAAGTTGGTAGATGCCTCGGTCGCTGGGTTTTATAGTTCACGGCCTGCCCAGCGTTCGTTAGGGGGGACTGCATTGCGCTGCCAGCGAAGGGGCATGTTGCGGCGGTTTGGTTGGAGTTTGCTCCTAGCCGCCAGTTTTCTTTGCAACCTTTTTACTTGGGGGGTCGTAATCTTTCTCTAGTACTCATGCTGAGTCTGTTATATTGATTTGATTACCCAGATACTTACTTGTTTCTCCGGTGAGTCTGCTTTGTCAATAGATTACTGGTTGGATGGGGGCGGACACCGGAGAGATATACTGATGATGTCACAGAAGAATAAGTTTCTCAGTCTCCAAGCTGCTGGATAAGATAGGGAACCCAGAGGTCCCGGGACTAGACTGGTCCCACTCCAGGAACAACAATTAGCAGGTAAGTCTAATTCCATCTTAGTAAAAGACCCCCTTAGTAAAAGGGCCCCTAAGTACCATATATAATGATCTCCCTGGATCCCCTCTCTTGCCACTTGGTCATAATAATGTGGAGGCACATTCCATTGAGTGGTGGAGTCCCCTGTGCGTCTGATTGGAATTGGGATACCCAGAGGTAGACCCGATTCTGATCCCGTTAGGGCTAGATGTGCCCCGCGGGATCAGGATCTGGTCTAGGACCTGTATGTGCAGGCTGGGACCTGATTCCGATCAGCCTGCACACACCACCTCCTGCCTGGCTACCTCAGTGAGGCTCCTGAATGGAGCCGTGGTGCCATGGTGTCTGGTTGCATAGCACCGTGGCTCCATTTAGGAGCCATAATCCCCGGCCGCCGACCACAATCTTCATTCCCCACAGCCCGACCCCCGATCTGGCCTTCCATGGCTAGGGTTGGGCTGCGGTGAATCCCCTGCACCCCCTCACCTTTCCGACGCTGCCTGGGTCTGCCATCCCCTGATGTCCAGGGGAACTTATTCCACTCGGAGGTGAAATAATTCCCCTGTCCAGTTTGCCGACCCTGGATGTACAGGACCGACTTCAGAATCTGCCTTGTACATCCGGGGTTGCTGTCTGCCCATGCCCCTCCCTTGCTTCACCTCTGGAACGTCCCCTCCCACCCCATTTAAGCCTCCCATACAAACGCCTTGTTCATACGGGGAGACCTTTAATGGGGACAGCAGGGGGGTGAATAGTGGGGATGGATGTCCCAATAGACGGAATAGACCCCATAGTATATGACGGCAGATAAAGACCAGTATGGTCCATCTAGTCTGCCCAGTAAGGTGGCTAGAGTGGTTGTAACTGCCACTTCGTTCAGGTCATCTCCCTATATGCCTGTGTTTATGGTTGTACCTGCCGGTCCTTGCAGGTTAGCCCCCCTCTATTTATTGACGTACAAAAGATACTTAAGTTTGCTTTGATTTTATCCTTTTGCTATAAAGCAATCCACTATGTCCGTCCCATGCCGTTTTGAATTCCTTCACCGTATTTTCCCCCTCCACCTCCATCGGGAGGGCATTCCAAGCATCCATCACCCTTTCAGTGAAAAAGTATTTCCTGATGTTGCTTTTAAGTTTACTACTTTGCAGCTTCATTGTATGCCCTCTAGTTTTACAGCTTCCCCTTCTTTGAAAAAGGTTTGTTGTCTATTACAACCTTTAAATACTTAGAGTATTATCATATCTCCTCTGTCTCTCCTCTAGGGTATACTTATATAGGTCTTCAAGTCTGTTCTCATACATCTTCTGGCGCAGGCTCCAAATCATTTTGGTCACCTGTCTCTGAACATCTTCAAGTCCTTTTATATCCTTTGTGAGATATGGTCTCCAAAACTGAACAGAATACTCCAAGTGAGGCCTCCCTCTGAAAGAGCTCAGAGAGGTTCTGGCAGAGGCCTCACTGAACTTCTTCACATTACATTTTGTACAGGGGCATTAAGACCTCCTCCTTTCTGCTGGTTATTCATCTATGTATGCAGCCCAGCATCCTTTCAGCTTTGGCTATCACCTTGTCACATTGTTTCACCACCTTGAGATCCTCAGACACTAGCATTCCAAGGTCCCTCTCCTGGCCTGTTCACTCCAACCTCTCGCCCTCTATCACATACAATTCCTTTGGATTTCTGCATCCTAAGTGCATGACTCTGAAATTCTTCGCATTAAATCTTAACTGCCAAGCATTAGACCATTCTTCCAGTGTTTGTAGATCTTTCATCATGTTGTCCACTCCCTCAGAAGTGTACGCTCTGTTGCAAATTTTTGTGTCACCTGCAAAAAAGCAGAATGTTTTCCTTCAATCCTTCCTCAGCATCAGTCACAAATACATTGAACAGTATCGGTCCAAGGACCAATCTCTGAGGCACACCACTATGTACCTTCCTTTCTTCTGAGTGAGTTTCTTTATCACCACCTTCAGTCATCTGTTAATCAACAGATTTCTGATCCATTTCACCACCTTAAGATCCATCCCCAGGCAGCTCAGTTTTTTGATACGCCTCCTATGAGGAACAGTATCAAAGACTTTGCTGAAATCTAGGTAAACATGTCACATCCATCGCATGCCCTTGACCTAGTTCTCTGGTCACCCATCAAAGAACTCAGTCAAATTTGTTTGGTATGATCTTTCCCTGGTAAAACATGTTGCCTTGGATTATGCAATCTATTTGTTTCCAGAAAGTCCAGTATTCTTTCTTTCAAGAGCACTACCATTACTTTTCCCACCACAGAGGTAAGGCTTACCAGCCTATACGTTGTCACCCCTTCCCTATTACCATTTTTGTGAAGTGGTACCACATCAGCCCTTCTCCAGTCCTGCGGAGCCTCTCCCTTCTCTAGGGTTCTATTAAAAACATCCTTTAAAGGCCCTGCCAGAACCTCTTTGAGCTCTTTCAGTATCCTGGGTTGTAGCTCATCCAGACCCATGGCCTTGTCCATTTTCAGTTTTGCATGATGTTAAAAACATCATTTTCTGTGAATTGTGTGGTATCCACTCCATTCCCATTTGTATATTTGTTAATCGTATGTGGTCCTTCTCCAGGATTTTCTTTCGTGGATACAGAAGTATTTATTTAGCATTTTCGCTTTTTCAATTTCACTTTCCACAGATCTGTCCTCGGCACTTTTGAGTCTTGCAGAGACATCAGAGAAATTATTCAGATTCATCTGATAAGGCCTACCTCTAGTAAACAAAAAAATGGAGCATCAGAAATGTTTTCCAAAGATAGTAACATAGTAAATGACGGCAGATAAAGACCAGTATGTTCCATTTAGTCTGCCCAGTAAGATGGCAGGACTTGGTGCACCTGACACTCTGTGCAGGCCACCCCTCCCCACGTCTTTGTTTAGAAATTAGATGGTTCAGTTTATTTTGATTTTATTCTGTTGCTGTAAAGGGATCCACTGTGTCTGTCCCATGCCATTTTGAATTCCGTCACTATGTTTGCCCCCACCACTTCCATCGGGAGGACATTCCAAGCATCCACCACCCTTTCAGTGAAAACGTATTTCCTGACATTGCCTTTCAATTTACCACCTTGCAGTTTCATGTTATGCCCTCTAGTTTTACAGCTTCCCCGTCTTTGGAAGAGGTTTGTTTGTTCATTATTTCTCTTTAAGTATTTAAAGGTCTGAATCATATCTCCCCTATCCCTCCTCTCCTTCAAAGTGTACATATTTAGATCTTCAAGTCTCTTTTCATAAAGCTTCTGACGCAGGCTCCAAATAATTTTGGTCGCCTTCCTCTGAACAGCTTCCAGTCTCATATTTACATCCTTTGCAAGATATGGTTTCCAAAACTGAACACAGTATTCCAAGTGATGCCTCACCAGTGACTTATACAGTGGCATTAGTACCTATTCCTTTCTGCTGATAATTCCTTTTTGTATGCAGCCCAACATCCTCCTGGCTTTTGCCACCGCCTTGTCGCACTGTTCTGCCACCTTGAGAAGCGAAATTTAAGATGCTTTCCTATTTTCAAATATTAAGGAATAATGGTCCATTTTATTTCAAGGAGAAACTTCCTGGGTATCAATCAGGATGACCTTTATATTCAGAGCCAAATTCCATGTGTTCCCACTGTACAAGATGCACAACAATGTGTTTGTGCTATGGTTGCCCCTAAATTGTTTAACAGTGCTGGAGGAGATTATACTTGAGAAACTGTATGCTCTTTAGGAAATGGATAAATATTTTTTCTTTTTCCCACTAAGCTGAATATCTGGAGCATACCGTGGATCAAGGATGAGTATCTAGAAAGTTGTGTAAAATCTGGCATTAGAAACAGAGAATGATGGGTAATCTGATTTATTATTTATATATTGTATACTGCACAATTAATGTTTTTATTGTTCATTAATTTGAATGGAAGCTGATTTCAGCCCCCGGGAGGCAGTTTATGAGCTATTTAAATAAATAAAATGCTGCCTACTGCAGATCTGCTGCAAAAAACTCTCTGATAGAAAAACTACAAAGGAGAAAAAGGATCTCAGTACAAATTTGCCATTCACAATAATAACTTCATGTGTAAGGCTTTTCAGCATCACAGATCCTGAAAAAAACCCTTTAAAAAAAGCATAAACCTTTATTATATTAATCTCAAAAAGATTTTAACTGACAGCCCATCTTTTTTTTTATTATTTATTTATGAAATTTTTCCAATAAATCAAGCAGACAACCTGTACAGAACATAATGCTTGCAATCGTAATTATACAAGATATTGACCAAAGAAAATAATGCAAGAATTATACAAATAGTCCCCAAAATAAGGGGGGAGTTAACCAAAAGAAAAGGAGAAACACTCCACATAGTATTTATAAAAGAAAATAAGAGGAGACAGTGGCCCAGGGAGACCTTAATTAAACAGATGGATTCAATACATCAGGAGAGGAGGTAACCGGCAAATGCAAACTTAAGAAAGCAGAAAGATCCTCAGGAGAAAAGAAAACATATTTCTGTGCCTTTAAGGTAATTAAACATTTACAAGGAAATCTTAACATAAATGTAGCACCAATACGCAGCACCCCGGGTTTCAATAATAGGAAAGATCTTCTGCGTTTCTGTGTTTCTCGTGCCACATCGGGAAAAAGAAAAATCTTCTTCTCGTGGAACAGGCTATCACACTTTTTATAAAACATTTTTAACAACCATTCCCTATCCGAGGATAGATCTAATGTAACCAGCAATGTAGACACTGCAATATCCTCTACTTTAGGAGTACTAAGCAATTCTGTAACATTTAAAGAGTCCATCTCCAATGGGCCAATGGAAGCGTTACCATCTCTCTTTCCCAAAGGAAGATAATAGGCTTTAGAGACAGGAGGCATCAGCTCCTCAGGCACCAGAAGAATTTCTCGAAGGTAGCTCTTAAATAATTCCAAAGGTGCCACCCAAGGTAAAATAGGGAAATTCAAAAGACGAACATTAGATGCACGAACTGCATTATCCAAAGTTTCAGTCTTAGATCTAAGAGCAATATTATCCTTGATCAAAGCGTCAGTTAAATCTGAAATTCTCACTAAAAGTTGATCCAAATCAGATTGCTTCACATTAATTCCCTCGATGGCAGATTGCACTGAAGGAGAAACCATTTCAAGGGCAGAAATCCGATCTGAGAGGACAGAGAATTGAGTACCCATGAGTCAATGTAAATGAAAACCCAGGGGGACGAAGTGAGGATCGATCTGACTGAGCCAGAAACGAAGAAACACCCACCTCTACGGGCGTAGAAATCCCGATAACAGGCTGAGATGAAACAGCCAAAGCACCAGTCTGTAATTCTCCCTTCTGTTCTCGAGCTAGCTCTGGAGGCGAGTCCCGCCCAGAAGACGCTGGTTCTACCACTTTGGGTGAAAACGTGTCGTCACTCACCAACCAAGCAGCCGAAGACCCAGGAGGCACCGGGGGAGAATGTCCATCCGGGGAGAGTGTGATGTCAAAGGCGGGGGACGCCGACTCCAAATCCATCGGTGCCACCAAGCCCGCTCTAATCCCCTGAACTTGCTCCGAGGTCAACTGAACATAACGATCCATAGGCCCCTCACCAGAAGGTAATAGCTCCGCGGGAAGAGCTTTAGCCTTAGCTTTACCTTTCCTCTTAGGCATAGTCAGTTGATTGATCTTCCACTGTCGCCATCTTAGAAAGGCCACTCCCTCCGCGCAGCCATGCTGGTCTTAAGAGCAACTGACAGCCCATCTAATTTAATCTGATGAATTGACCGGGCAAAATAATGAGCAGGAATAGAAAACTAATTTAAATGATTTTGTAATTAATACTTAAAAAATAACAGTATGTGTAAATACTCGTATAATATGAATGAATTAGATACTTAAATGAATTTTAAAAAGTGACAAACATATCTTATATGGAATTTCCTGAAAGATGACTAACATGGGGTGGGTAGATAGATGCAACATGGTGAATGAAGGCATTGAATGTCCCACTTACAGGAGATGAGGAGTCTGCAGATGCCTTGGAAGGTAAGCGCACCAACCCCAGCAGCGGGTCCATTGCTGCAGGCCATTATAACCCGGGATGACAATGACAGGCCAGCCAAGGAGGAGGAAGAGGAGCAGGGGTTTAGAAGCCAGGAACATCAGGGCACTGATGATGTCAACACTGTTGCTGCCTAAGAGCTGGAGGAAGAGGATGTTATGGAAGAAGCCAATCTACAAGTTCCCCTTCCCTTTCCTTTTGATGATGGACAAGCAGCTGCGAAGGGTGCAAGGGCAGATGACAGGTAGGACAACCCAAGAGCTTGCTGCCAGTCTCAGTAACTGCTGTTTGGCTTGGAATGGCTTCTGCAGCACAATGTGCAACATCATGCACTGTGCACAAACAAGATGGAACTGATGAGATAGTCTCTTGCCCTCCAGAAATGCCAAATCCAACTCCAGGAGAGACAGCTGCAGGCTGCAGAACACCTGATTGAGTCCATCATGGTACTGCCCACACAGACTACAGTACCCCTTTCACCTCTGAATGCCACCACAGTGCTATCTGCATCCTCATCTACATGGGCCTTAAAAAGGAGGGCATCTACATTATTTGCGACACCTCCTCCAGAGTTGCCACTCTGGTGCCATCATCTGCACAGCCACCCTCTTTTCTAACATATTGGGACCTGTGCCCTGTGGAAGTGGGCCCCTTCATTTCCCTCTTTCCATGAGGGCTTGGAACAGTCATCTGTGCTGGATGATGTCTTTAACATCTCTCACAGTCCAGTGGGATATTAGCCAGAATAACCAGACAACTACATAGTCAGGATCTAGAGGCTGGGGTAGGCAGTAAGGTGTAAAGGGGCAGGGGTTGAAGATGAGGACATAGGAAGAAGTAGCCCTGTCTTCTTATGGGCACCCTTTGGGGGAGGATGGCGGGCTGTTGAAGGGACTGTGAGCAGGCAGTTGGCTTGTGCCTAGGTATTGGATTGGGATACCAAGTGCTTGGGTGGGGGGGTTGTTTGGCCTGCTAGTGGTCTTGATAAGGGGGTTGGAGTGGCACAGGGCTAAGGGGAGGTGGTAGTATTGGCTGAGATGGGCATGGGGGTGGGCGGGTGTTGGTGGAGGGTTGACAAGTCAATTGCACATTTTGTATTTGTACAAATGTCTGCCTTCACATGAAAAGCCGGTGTATGAGGTCTTCTCTTGCTGCAATGCCTAGTTGCTACTACTGCCCTGTGTCCACCTGCTTTGTCCCTTCAGCATCCTCATCATGGTGAGTTCTGCTGCATCTTGTTGTTTAGAGAGGTGTTGATGGTGCTTTAGTGCTAGATTGTGGAGCATGCAGAATACCACGGAGATCTGACATAGCCTGGCAGGCTGTACAGCAATTCACTCCCGGATGGGTCAAGGCATGGGAAGCTACTCTTGAGATGGCCAAATGTGTGCTCTTTTGTAGCATTCCTTGATCTCTATGTGCAATGCCACACTGGGGTCAGCAGCCAGTGGCTCAGTGGGTGTCCTCTAAATTCTACATAGGTAGGGGGAAAGAGGACATATACTAGGGCATAACACCAAGATGATTCATGTGCTGGCCCTTTGGCCTGAAAGCTTAAACTGCCAGTGTACCATGCAACCTCCAGTGATGGAGAGGGCTGGTAAGAGGTTTACCTAATGGCCATTCACCAGTGATCTTTCAGCTCTTGAACCTCCCATGGATTCTGGAGTGACTGAATATGTAGGAGTCTTGTCAGGAATAAGGAAATCTGGAGAATACATCAGTTATCTCCCCCTGTGCATCATGGGGGCCTGAGGGCCATGTATGTGCAATTGATGAGCCCCAGTAAAGATGGGCAGCGGGCCATCTCATGGAATTATATCTTGGTTTGCTTCCTCTGCTGCACGTTCTGTGGGAAGGCTACATATTGTTCAGTGTGGGTTAGAAAAGCCCGTAGGAATTGTGAAATGTACTTTGAGATAGCTGACTGACTGAGACCCACAGTGGCGACTAACACAGACTGGAAACAGTTAATGGCTCTGAAGGTGAAGGCTGTGGTGATTTTGAGGTGGATGAGCATGGGCTGGCCCCTCTATGAGGTGGAGTGGAGGAGCGGCTCTACCTCCTGGCATAGATGATGAATGACTGCCTTGTAAAAGTGGAACCTGGTGAAACACTGCTCATCCATGAGGTCCATGAGTAGGGTCCTAGATTTTTTAGAGCCTCTAATATGGGTGCCTCCTAGTGGCTTTTCTGTGCTCCCTGTGTACTTCCTGTAGCAGGGGCAATGCAACCATTATGTTCATCTTGTCCATGGCTTCTGCCTTCCACCACCAACACCATGAAACTCCCACCACCTATACTCAGTAGTTTCCACTACCAAAACCCAGTGACTTCCACCACCAATACCCAGTAGCTCCTACTACTAATACCCAGTGACTCCCACCATCAACATCCATAATACTTCACGTACACCTGCACACTCACATACCTACACCGACATAGACAGGCAGCAAGGAACCATACAGAAGCCACAGGGAGCATTGAGATACAGACAGACAGGCAACATAGCTGGGAGGGAGGGAGGGATTGAGGGAGTGGGAATATGACAAGGCCTTGGAAAGGGGGTGGAGGACAGGTCTGGGAAGGATAGGGGATACACTGCAGAGGAAAAAATGGCTTATGAATGGATAACCATGTGAACACAGACACCAATCACTCCAGAACTTGCAAGCCAGGCTCCTTCAGTTACCATTATCACAAGCAGTCTCAAAAGACAACAAAGTTTCATCCTTATTAGTGATTTATAGCAGGTGTAGATTGGCACGTTTATAAATTCCGCCCTGCGTGTCTTCGGCCCATGTGAAATACATCATAGATGTACAGGCACATGCACCACTCAGGCTGTGCCTAGATATGCCCCTGTCATGTCCCCAATGGAAATGGGCATGGAAAACGTGTATATTTTTATTTATTTATTTATTTACATTTCTTATATACCGCACTATTTGCTATCAGCGCGGTTTACATGGAACAGAAAACATCCGACAACTTACATATGTCTGGTCATTACATTTAACAGGAAGTGGAACTTGGAGAAACAGGGTTAACTATGTACATATGAAGCGTAATAAGAAGGATACTGCATGGAATTTACATTGTAGAGGACGTCTGTTGCGAGGGGTTGCCTGTTTGACTACTACTATTGTTGGGGTGCTCGCCATTCAAGTGGGACTGAGGTTCGGAGCTGTCAGTGAGATATTTGATGAAGAGGAAATGTTTAAGGGCCTTTCTGAACTGGCTCAAGTTGGGGATTGCTCTGATATGTGCTGGTAAGGCATTCCATAGACTTGGGGCACAGAGTCGGAAGGCTCTGTTAGCTGTTGATTTGGTGCATCTTGTTTTTTCTTTTGGTATTACTAGCATGTTTAACTCTGCAGTTCTTCTTGGTCTATTAGGTACAAGTGGTTGGATGAGGTCAGATAGGGAGGATGAGGAGAGCCCTTTGGCAGCTTTGAAAGTCAGCAGTGAGGTCTTAAAACTGATTCTGGCTTGAATGGGGAGCCAGTGTAACTGTTTTAGGAGGGGTGTCACATGGTCTCTCCTGGATGCCCCAAAGAGTACCCGCGCTGCACTGTTCATAGCAAGTTGCAAGGGGTTCAAGGTGGACCGGGGGAGCCCTTGTAGTATGGAGTTTGAAAAATCGAAGTGGGGAATGATCAGGGCTTGGTAAATGGTGCGGAAATAATTTGGTTCAAGTAACGGGCGTAGGTGTCTGAGGGATCTAATTTTAAAGTAGATCGTCTTTACGGTATTGGCTATGTGTTTCTTCATGTCCAGATTTTGGTCCAATGTCACTCCAAGGTAACGTATAGCAGGTTTCACTTGAAGTTCGGCATCCTTTACCTTCACACAGCTAGGTGGTATGAAGTTTAGATTCCTCGAGATGAAAAGTACCTCCGTCTTCTTGTGTTGGATTCGTAGATTTTGTGACAGGAGCCACTCCGATATGGTGTTGAAGCAGTTGGTCAGAGGGGCGAGGTCTAGTTCATCCAATGATACTGGCATGTATAACAGCACATCATCAGCATATATCATGTAACTGACATTGAAGGATCTAATGATATTGCAGATGGGTTGAATGTATATATTGAACATCAAGGATGATAGGGAGGATCCTTGAGGCACACCTTGACATTGTTGAAATGGTTCTGATGTAGCCCCGTCTGCTCGAACATGCTGCCTTCTTCCAGACAGGTAGGATCTGCACCATTCGAGTGCTGTTCCGCTGATACCTTTTTCTCTTAGCCGGCAGATGAGAATCTCATGGCATACAGAGTCAAAAGCTGCTGCTATATCCAAAAAGATGAGAGCGAAACCATGTCGTATGTTATCGATGCCTGAAATTATATTGTTGAAAAGGGCTGTGAGTAGTGTTTCCACTCCATGTGACTCTCTGAATCCATGTTGGGATGGATCTAGTGGGGCGGTGCTGTCAATATGATCCTGTAATTGTCTGTGCACTATTTGGGCGATTCTAAAATGGCGTTTTGCACATGGATGTGACTTCAATCTTTTTCTGCTGCCGCACTCATTTTCAAAATTGGGTCGATTCTGAGCCCCGAATAGCAGGATTGTACGTCTGGGTTGGACATACAATCCGCAAACAGGCCCAGGATGGAATTCCAGCCCCAGTGCTTCCTGCATGTACAGAGGGTCTGTGTGGGGAGCACTGGATGGAGGTGGAGAGGGGGCAGAGTGGGGGCGGACTGAAGCACCTGGACGTACAGGACCTATTCAGATCAAGGCCCTGTATGTCCACCAGCTGCCTGCTGTAAGTTCCACTTATTCCACCTCAGAGGAATAAGTGCCGGGCGCTGGGGCGATCAGGGCATGCAGCCCTCCTAATTCTAGCAAACCTTAGCTAGTGAGCCCCCGCTGCCCGGTCCTGGCCATGGGGACCCGCTGCAGGGTGATGGGGCAGCTTGGGGTCCGGTGATTCAGTTTCTGCAGCTGGACCCCAGGTGCCTTGGCGACCTCCATGTCTCTGGCACACCAGCCGGAGCATTGGGTGGGCTGGCCGGGTAAATCCCTGGATGTCTCCCATACCAGAATAGGCTGCGCACCAGGCCATCTAAGTGCCGTGATTCTGCAACCACAGGAACGTATAGCTCCCTCGATTGTAGAATCGGGTACAAATGTGCCCCATGCATTTTCTGGATGCCCGAATGTGCGGGGAGCTGAATCGGTCCCGACGTGAATAGTCCTTCTAAAATAACCATGATACTCATGCATGTTCTTATACTTATTCTACAAAAGGCTCATGTGTTCAGTAGGCCGTTTACAAACTGCATGGAAAATTGTTACCGTCCTGATTTGGGTTTTCTATTTCCTACTTAGATGTCCTATGCGAAACTGGGCTTTTAACTTTTTATTGTTCTAGTATGAAGTTTTATTTATTTTAATTAGGCTGCATTTTTGTATTGGTGCAATAAGCAGAATTAGCCAACTTATGTTTTTTCCCAAAATCTTTGATTTCACTGCAGCTAATATTTTGCTGATCTCCTAAAAAGGGAAGGTCAGTGGCGTCAAGAAATGCACCTGGTGCAGTCAACTATTGTTGGTTATCAACCCAGATGATGTATGTGTATGGTTCCTTTGCTGACGTTCCTGGCTGCAACAGTTCTTAGAAATGAAGTTAATTTTACATAGGATGTCTGGGTAGGAACTGGGACAATTTGCTGAACGTTGAGCCTTTTGTGTTTGCTGGCACAAACAATGTGCACATCTGTTTTACAGAACTATTAATTCTAAAATAGCAGCATTACGTGTGGCTTTACCTATGTAAGTGCTGGTAAATACATATGCAAGCACCAGATTTTATAAGACTGCATGTACAAGAGGAGCCTTTTAAGGAACTGAGCAAAATAACTGTTTTATTTGAAATTTTGAGGCAAACTTCAACATCACTGAGGCAAGCACAATTGCCCCCTCAATTACTTGTGGAGATCCCAGGCTCAAATGAGCAGGTAGCTGACATTTACGTCTGCCTTGAAACAGGTATAAATGCTGACAGAGACATTGGGGTCGATTCAGTGGCAGCGACTAGACTATTTAAAGTGCCTAGCCAGCACCGCTTTATTTAAACCTGATGTCCAGTGCCAAATAACCAGGTTCATTGGTCAGTGCATAGCTATCTGGTTAGCAGTGATATTCAGCTGCTAACTAGATAGCAAAAAACAGTCAAAGTTAGAACAGCTATTCAGATGACCTAACTTTAACCGGTAAAGCTATCTGGTTAGCGGCTGAATGTCGCTGTTAACTCACTAGTGACAGGCACTACCCTACTCCACTCACAGGTCGCCCCAGTTTTAACTGGCATGTTTTATGCAGCCTATGGTGATATTTGGTGGCACCATCTGGCTAGTGCCGCTGAATATTGGGATCAGTGCACTTTAGCTGTTTAGCAGGTCTGCAAACCGGCTAAAGCACTTTATATATCGGTTCCTACATTTATTGGACTATCCAAACCATGTCCAGAATATGCCACTTTAAAATCTATGCATTCCCAGTGTCTATGCATGTAGACATGAGGGAGGAGTGGCCTAGTGGTTGGGGCAAGGTACCTCAAGCCAGAAGGTTGGGGGTTCAAATCCCACTAGAGGACAGCAACCTTGGGCCGGAAGGACTGGGGTTTCTAGTCCTACAGGTGCTCCTTGTGGCCTTGGGCAAGCCACTTAATCCTCCATTGCCCATGTTCCCTGTAAAATAGTTATCTCCAAGTTATAATGCCCTCTTCAATGTAATTTCAGTTTGTTCAATGTAAACTGCCTTGATATCATGAAAGGTGGTATATAAGAAATGTTAAATAAATAAATAAATAAATATGCATGTAAATAGTAGCTTTGTAAAATCAATACTTACACATGTATGCCATTTACATTTTTTTATTTTTTATTTAACAAATGCTTATATACCGCTACCTTCCAGAAAGATCAGGTGCGGTTTACAATGGAACAATTTAAGCAGGGTAAACATTCTGCTTTTTACATAGAACATAGGAAACTGTGGTTATACATTACATGTTATACATTTACCTGTCTAAATGTTACTGTTTACACATGGAGATGCTATGCAACTGTTCTAAAATGACCTTCAGTGTTCCCGAAGAATCTTTGTAGCATAAAAAAGCATATGGAAAGTCCTCACATATGGGTGACATTGTCACTAACTGAGACCGCACAAAATCACTCCCCAACTTTCAAAGAAAACCTTTGGGAGTTAGACCGC
This sequence comes from Ichthyophis bannanicus, assembly GCA_033557465.1. Taxonomy (NCBI): domain Eukaryota; kingdom Metazoa; phylum Chordata; class Amphibia; order Gymnophiona; family Ichthyophiidae; genus Ichthyophis; species Ichthyophis bannanicus. The sequence goes on from CM066034.1 coordinate 945,935,059, forward strand.
GCAAGCTTGGTCACCTTCCTACCCAAGTGTGCCATCTTATCTCAGTCTTCTTTTTTCTGTGGAGCCCTGCAGATATCCTGTCTGTTGTCCCTGGTAAAAGTCAATTTTTTCTAACCTTCTACTTAGCATTTTTTCGTTGTATTTTTGCTGGTCAGTTCCCAATCACCTTCTTGTCGAGTACGTCCCACCTCAGCATCATGTTTTTCTCAGGTCCTTTTCTTTTTTTCTTCTTGTGAGGCGTGTTTTTTTTCCCTTGCGCCTTCCCTGACCGAGATGTGTGAGTTTGATCTCGCTGGTGCCATCTTCCTTGCTATGTCCTTGGTCAGTGGGTTTAAGCAATGTGGTAAATGCTCCCGCACTCTGTCCTTCACAGACCGCCACAGTTGCTGCATTAAGTGCATCCAGTTGCCCGTTCTGCCTGCCAAGAGCTAGAAGAATCGTGTACAGCAGCAGAAGGAGCTGTTTGGCTTGAAGGCCTCTGCTGCAGGGCCGGCTTCAAGTATGGAATCACTGCCCTTGGGGACCGTATCCAATGACTCGGCGTTGCATGGGCATGCTCGATCTGAGCCCCAAAGTCAGAGTCTCAGACTGGGGGTCATCCTCTGAGGATCTCCCCATGGGCTCAAGACATCATCCCAAGTTAAAGTGAAAATCCAATCCCGCAGCTGGAGGTAAGACCTCCGGTACCCAGCCTCGGAGCCTCGACCCGATGCCGAGGGTGATGGAGGGCGATGGCGAAACTCCCACTGTGTCTAGGGATTGGGCATGGTCCCCCAATGCAATCACCATGGGTGACTCCCCTTCAAGGGATTCCGGTTCAGGCTCGAGGCTATCGAGACCTGAACTGGTCACTGCAGAGCCTGCTGGTATTGAAGCTAGGATGGTAACCTTGGAACGCAGCCTGGTTGTCTTCCTTGAGGCGCAGCAGGGCCTGACAATTGGAGCCTCTGAGTCGTTGGCGCCAACCATGGGACCCTCCACTGCAAGAACCTCTCCAGAGCACATCCAGCCTGTACTGGAATGCCTTGCCCATGCAGAGCTACTTCGGTTGGCCTCCTGCTTGAGGTGCGACTCACCCCTGAGAACCCTGGAGCCCGCGCATCGGGCACTGTGCTCCTCTCTGATGCCGATGACTCATAGATTCGATGACCGACCAGGACTCGAGGTCTCCTCTGCTCTGAGTCAGGTTGGGGAACCAGCGATGAGTCGGCTGATACCATGCTGCATAGGGATGTGCCAGAGGTCCCCGCCTGAGGACTTCATGTTCTCGACTTTGTCCACGGGATGTCACAGGTCCTGGCCTTCATAGCAGAGCCGGAGGTTGAGCCTTGCGCTGAAGACAGAGATCCTCCAGTACAATGCCCCTCCGAAGGAGGCACTGATGGTGCCGATTCCCCCCATCCAGGAGCACTTGCTATTCAAGATGTGGGAGAGCCCAGTGATGGTGCCAGTAGTGAGCTGGCGACTCGATTCCCACTATTGAGTTGTTAAGAGCCCCAGTTTTCAGAAGACACAGCTGCCTCACAACTCCATGGTTGTGGAGTCAGCCATGCATCGGATAAAGAGTCAGAAGATGCACTCCTTGGTGCTCCCTGGTAGGGAGGCCCATACCATGGATGGGTTTGACAGAAATTGCTAACAGGGCTCGATGCTCATTGCCCGCATCCAGGAGTACCAGCTGTACATGGGATTGTACCTGAGAGACCTGGCGAAGGAACTCGGGGTTCTCAGCCGGGTTCTCAGCTGGGCTGGCAGGTGAATCCCTCGAGCACTTCCAGACCCTCATTTCCTCGGTCAAAGAATGCTTCAAATTCCAGACTCAAGCGACCTTTGATGGCTTCGAGTCCATAGCTCATGTGGCTGTGTGCCTACCACCTGGCTTGGCTATAGTCCTTGGCCTTGGAGCAGTGGGTACAGGACAAACTGGCTGATGTCCTCTGCTGAGGGGAGAACCTCTTCGGCAAACCCATGACCCACAAGGCGACTGAGTTGAAATCAGAGTTCATGACCAGGACTAGGCTGTCCCTGGAACATGGCTGACCCTTCCCATCAGAAGGCTTCGGGTAAAAAGCCCTTCCATCTGAAGGGGAAGAAGGCTTACAGAAAATATTGCAGATAACACCAACTAAGAAACACAGCCAGCGTTGTTTCTAAATATTACAGATAACACCAACTAAGAAACACAGCCAGCGTTGTTTCTAAATAACACTGCCTTTCTTACAGCCCATTCTCACAATGTATTTTATATTTGAAATGGACTTATTTTATACTGTTCAATTCAATCATGTTATAGGTCTTTTACGTCATGCATTTGACCTATTTCATGTGTATATTTCATGTATATAGTTCATGTATATAGTTCAACCCCCCCTGTTATCCAAGTTTATACCCCTGTTCGATGTAAAACCAAACAGAAGTGTGTTTTGGTCATTTTGTTATACTGTGAACCGCGCTGATGCCGAATAGTGCGGTATATAAGCAACTGTAATAAATAAAAATAAATAAAAAATATCCCCAATTTCCAGCCTATCAGGCTCACCAACAGGGTTAGCAGGCCAAGGGCCTGAGGCATGGCTACCGCAAGCCAAAAGCCCCCAAATCCCAAACAGTACCCCAGCCACAGACTATGGGAGGCTTTTGACTCTCTGGCCTTAGTCTGTCTTCCCCCAGAAGGCCATGGTGTTTGGTCCTCTTCCTTCTCCTCTGGCCGGGCATCACCACCAATGCCCTGGGTATTGCAGGTAGTATGTGAAGGCTATCTTCTGCACTTTGACCAGATGCCTCCTCCCTTCTTTCCAGAGGAACTTCCCATGACTTCCCTACATGGAGAGCACCTGCAGAAGGAACTTGAGTCCCTACTCAAAGATCAGGCAGTGGAACCAGTATCTCAGCCCCTCTGGGGCACAGGATTCTACTCCTGGTACTTCCTTGTCCCTAAAAAGACTGACTTTGGGGTAGATTCCGAGCAGTGTTTGGTGGGTCTGGACGTCCGATCATGACGTCCAGATCTGCTAAATGCTGGGGCACCAATGCAGCCGACAGAGCTCCCTGAATGTACATGCAAGATGTGCAGGGAGCTCTGTTCATGGGTGGGAGAGGGTGGACCAGAGGTGGAGCGAGGGCGGGCAGTCGGCAGGAACCTGACCTCAGACATACAGGGCCAATTCCGAGGTTGGGCCCTGTACATCTGGGGTCAGCCATTTGCATGGGTTACTTATTCCACCTCAGAGGTGGAATAAGTCCCCCTGGATGAAGGAAGATTGATGACCTGGGCCCGCAAAGAGAGGTGAGGGAGCGTAGGGGGTACCCCGCAGCCTGACCTTGGCAACGGAAGGCCCGATTGGGGGTCGGGCTGTGAGGAATGCATATTTTTGGAGTCTGCAGGGGATCCGCAACATGATGCCATGGCACCATGGCTCCATGCAGGAGCTGACTGGGCTAGCCGGTAAGTGTCGGGACTTCCAGGGTGCCTGAATCAGGGCACATCCTGGATGTCCCAGCCTTATGCTGATTCTGCTCCCGTGGGAACAGAATTGGATGCATCCATGGGCTGTCTGGATGTCTGTACGACCAGACTGCCCAGGGATGCACATCACTGAATTTGCCTCCACGCTCCTTGGATTTCAAAGATGCCTAGACCCACATGCTGATCCACCTCCCAGCACTGTCAGTACCTCTGCTTTGTCATTGGAGATTGGTACTACCAGTACAGTGTGCTCCCCTTTGGTCTCTCCTCGGGTCCCAGGGTGTTCACCACTCACCTCTGCTTACTGGGAGTCTTTGTCTCCCCCTATCTGGACAACTGGCTTATAAAGTCTGGCTATCGGTTGACAGGCGTAATATGGAATCGTTCAACTCGGTCTGATTTTTATTTAAAAGCACGTGGGTTACTTTTATCTTTATTGGAACTTCTCTATCAGGATGCCCTAACTTCCCTGTATTCTTCAAGGATACATCATTCTGAACCATGCCCTCTTGGGCGACTGTCGTCTTTCCCTCAGTATTTAGTTTAAAAGCTGCTCTATCTCCTTTTTAAAAGTTTAATGCCATCAGCCTGGTTCCCTCCTGGTTAAGGTAGAATCCATCCTTTTGGAAAAGCCATTCTCTTCTCCAGAATGTTGCCCACTTCCTAACAAATCCAGAACTCTCTTCCTTGCACAATCGTCTCATCCACCCATAGAGCTCTGCCTGCCTCTTGGGTCCTGTGCATGGAACGGAAAGTATTTCTAAGAACACTATCCTGGAAGATATTGATTTCAACTTTCTACCTAAAAGCTTAAATTTGGCTTCCTGAACATCCATCCCATACTTTCCTATAGTATGTCATTGGTATTAATATGTACCAAGACAGCAGGCTCTTCCCCAACACTGTCTAAAACCTTATCTAAGCAGTGCATGAGGTCTGCTACGTTTGCACCAGGCAGGAAGTTGACAAGGCAATCCTCACATCCACCAGCCACCCAGCTATCTACATGCCTAATGATCGAATTGACATTTATAATGGCCGTCTTCAGTTTGAGAGGGTATTACATCACATAGAGGACAGATTCTTGCTACAGGATCACTTCCTGCCACACTAAGGTGATTCTCTCCTTTCACGTAACCGCTCTCCTCCATGGCAGCAGAGAGGCTGCCAGACTGGAGGTAGGACTTCTCTAATATATCCCTGTAGGTCTCATCTATATACCTCTCTGTTTGCCTCAGCCTCCAAGTCTGCTACTGTAGCATCCAGAGATCAGATTTGTTCCCTGAGAGCAAAGAGCTCTTTGCACCGAGTGCACACATTTGACCTCTCACGAACTGGGAAAATCAGACATGTAACAGTGCGAAAGACTGGATAGCCCTCATTTCACTGCTGGACTGCTATCTGCATCTTAAGTTTCAAGATTGCTTTTAGCTTTTTAAAGTTGTTGAGTTGTATAAAGTTGCTGGGGAAATAGGGATACTTGAAACACTGTTCTTCATTGGTTTCACTCCTTTCTCTCTCTTCATTCATACTATGTTTCATTTCAATCTGCTTCCTCCTCCATTTTCTCCCTCTCCTGTGGTGTTCCATAGGGGTCAGTCCTCGCTCCCTTGCAGTTTAATACATTTCTTGCCCCATTGGCCATGCTTATTCGGCAGCAGGGTGTCTCCGCCTATTTTTATGCAGATGACCTCCTGCTGCTGTTTCATATTCACCACTTCTTATCTGATCTTTCCTCAATCAACTCATGTCTCAGCTTAGTGGCCTCTTGGTTGACATCAAATAACTTGTACCTTATTGTAGGAAAAACGTCAGCATTCTGGCTATCTGGTTCACTTACTCCTCCATCCATATCCCCTCTCTTGAAGGTACCATTATACCCATAGTACAAACTCTTAAATATTTAGGTGAGTCTTCTCTCAGCTTTCAATCACACATTAACTCTACAGTTCGCCGTTGCTTCTTTTCTCTCCGCCAGATCCATAGCATTTGCTCTTATCTTCCACCATGCGCTAGTTATAATGCCCTGTTCAATGTAATTTCAGTTTGTTCAATGTAAACCGCACTGATGCAGAATAGCGCGGTATATAAGAGAATGTAAATAAATAAATATTACCACACTTCTGCTTTCCTTAGTTATTTCAAACTTGGACTATTGCAACACCATTTATTCTGGAGTTCCTCAGTATCAGCTAAAGCATCTACAATCAGTAGAGAATACTGCTGTTTGCCTCCTTAATCATGCCTCGTCAGATCATGTTTCTCCGTTCATAAAATCCTATTGGCTTTCTTTTCCATACCGACTCCATTATAAATTACTAATCATAATTCACAAGATTCTTAACTCAGGCATCCCAGCATATTTCAACTCCCACATAATTCCTTATGTCCCCACTTGCTCACTCCATTCAATACATGCGCATCGTCTCTATTTACTATCCCCATCAAATGCACGTCTGGAAGGCACTCGAAATTCAGTTTTCTTTTTTCTAGGGCCTTCACTTTGGAATTTACTACCTACACCCCTATGTCTCGAATCCTCTTTTTCTAGTTTTAACTTTGCTCTTAAAACTCACCTTTTTCAACAAGTTTTCAATATACCCTCTGTTGCAACTTAGTACATAAGATCTCCAGGAACAAGCAGGAATGAGTCTTCACATATGGGTATCGTCGCTACCGACGGAGCCTGCGCGGGAACGCTCCCCAGCGTCCAATAGTAAAGCTTTTGGGAGCATTCCACAGCGCCTGCGTGCTGCCTTCCCGCCTTTCCCAACCGCCTCTCTCCAGTTCTTCTTTTCTGCGGAGCCAGCAGGTCGTGTTCCTGTCACCGCAGAAGAAGTTCTTTATTTTTTCGTTATTCTTTTGTGTCGCGTCTGCCTTCTTCGACGTCGGACCGGTACCGCCGGTCTTTCTTTTCTTTCTTTCAAAAAAAACAAAAAAACAAAAACGCTTTATCTTTACTGTGCATTTTCAGTTTTTGGGCCCTAGGCCTAAAAATTTTTCCTCATGGAGAAGCCCGCTTCTGGGTTTAAAAAATGCACAAAATGTGGCGGTACTATTTCTGTCACCGACTGGTGTCTAAAGTGTTTGGGACCTGACCATTCCATCACGGATTGTGTGTCCTGTACCATGATGTCTAAGAGAGGTCGGCAGAACCGAGCAGCCAAGCTCAGTACCCTGTTTCCCTCTGATGCAGCTTCGGTAGCATCGACGTCTTCCAGGGCCTCCTCTTCCTCCCATGGATCTCAGGTAACCAAGCATAAATCTGGCCGGTCCTCGAAGGGCAGATCTCCCTCCAAGCATAGAGATGCCTCCGGGCTTGCCCTCGAGGATTCCGCACTGGCAAAATTACCTCGGCGGGAAGCTCCGGCTTCCAAAGCATTATCTATGGGGTCACAGGTTGACATCGATGGCTCGGCCTTGACAGATCACCTGTTGCCGTGTTCTGGGGTACCAGTGGCTCCCACTGGTACCAACATCCAGACTCTGGTGGCGTCGATGGATCAGAAGATTCTGACCATGCAGCGCACCTTAACGGCTTTCATACAGGCTGCGACGCCTCCGGTACCGCAACAATCCCCATTGCTGGTACCGGCTCCGGTACCGGCATCGCTCCCGGTACCAGTACCAGTACCGATTGCATCGACATCGGCTTCGGCAACGGTACCCTGTCCTATGATGCCCATCGGTACTGAACCGGTACCGATTACTCCCGATGTCGATCCCACTCGATACGGTTATCGGGCTTTACATGAGCATCCAGACAGGCGATACTTTGATTCCTTTGAGGACTCTGATGAGTCTGAGGGTTCTGTAGAAGCATCGATACTTCTTCCTCAGGAGTCTTCTTCACCTAAACGAAGAATGTCTCCTCCAGAAGACTTGTCTTTTCAAGACTTTGTTAGGGAAGTGGCTAGGGGCCTCTCTATCACAGTGGTCCCTGAGTCAGAACCCAGAGCCAAGGAGTTGGATATTTTACAATATCCTAAAGCTCCTAAGGAGGCAGCTACTTTACCTGTTCATGAGATTCTGTATGATCTCATGTTGAGGATGTGGGAGACACCTCTCACCACTTCTCCTCATTCTCGCAGGTTAGACACCATGTATTGTGTCTCTCCTTGTCTGGGCTTCCACAAGACTCAGCTTCCTCACCACTCTATTGTGGTAGAGTCTGCCATGAAGAAGATGAAGAGTGCAAAAAGACACTCATCTAATCCTCCAGGGCGTGAATGCAGGACCCTGGATGCCTTTGGCCGAAGGGTTTTCCAAGCTGCTATGCTAGCTGCTAGGATCAAGTCCTATAGTCTCTATATAGGAATGTTTCTAAAAGAAATCACAGATCATCTGCAGACTTTAACCCCTTTCATTTCAGAGGATAAAAGACAGGAGTTTCTCACTTGGCTCAAACATGCCCAAGATGTCTCCAAATTTTCCAACCGTGCAGCCTTTGACTCTTTTGAGTGTGTAAGCAGAGCTTCGGCTAATGCCATAGGGGCACGCAGAATTGCTTGGCTGCAAGCTTCTGATTTGGAGATCTGGGTCCAAGATCAATTGGGAAATCTCCCTTGTACAGGTGAAAACCTTTTTGGTAAGGATTGGCAAGCAAAGGCCACTCAGATGGATGCTGAAACTCTGCTTTGGATCGACTTTCAAAGTCTACCTCTGCTCCTGTTAAGAAAAGATTGTTTAAAAAGACATTCTTTTCCAAAAAGGGAAGATACTATCCTGCTTATGGTCAGCAGGCATCTTCTGCAGGTCGTTTTGCTGCAAAGCATCAGCAACCACCCAAACAAGCCAAGTCAAAGGCAGCTAGACCTTCCACGGCCCAGCAGCCTCAGCCTCCTCAGGGACTTTGACTTGCAACTAGAGAACTTAGCCTTTCTAGCTCTGGAAGGACCAGAGCCCCTTACCATCCCAGGAAGGTTGACTTACTTTGCTCCCAGATGGGAGCAAATCACAGCAGAGCAATGGACACTCTCCATCATAAGGGAAGGGTACAAGCTTCATTTCTTAAGCCTTCCCCCTCACACCATGGTGAAACAGTTCAATTCTCCAACATCTCTCCTCAACCTTCTAGGTCAGGAGATTGCCATCCTTCTTGCCCAAGGGGCAATAGAAGAAGTATCTCTTCTTCAACAAGGCACAGGGTTCTACTCCCCTTATTTTCTTATTCCAAAGAAGACAGGGGGCTACAGACCCATCTTAGATCTCAGAGAATTGAACAAATTTCTATTCAAGGAGAAATTCAAGATGATTTCTCTCGGTGCTCTGCTTCCATACTTTCAGAGTCAGGACTGGCTTTGTTCTCTAGATCTCAAGGATGCGTACACCCATGTCCTCATCCATACAACTCACAGAAGATTCCTTCGATTCCTTTTTCAAGGAAAGCACCACCAGTACAGGGTGCTTCCTTTTGGTCTGGCCTCTGCACCAAGGGTGTTCACGAAATGCATGGCAGTAGTAGCTGCATTTCTACGCACTCTAGGAATATTTGTCTTCCCATATCTGGACGACTGGCTCATTCGAGCTCCATCTCAAGCAGAGGCCAAGACTTGTCTAATCTGCACAATGCGTGTCCTTCAGTATTTGGGACTAGTAATAAACATCCCAAAATCCAGTCTTACCCCTACTCAGTCCCTCGAGTTTATAGGGGCTTTGTTGGATACCACAACTGCAAGGGCCTATCTTCCTCAGGCCCGTTGTCTACACTTGGTGCAGTTAGCCTCCCAAATACAGTTAAAGCCACTTTTAACTGCTCGAGAAATGTTGCAAGTCTTAGGCCACATGGCATCCACTGTGCATGTGGTTCCATATGCTCGCCTTCACATGAGGGCAGCTCAATGGACTCTGTCCACCCAATGGACTCGGGCATCAGGTTGCCTGTCAGACAAAATAGCAAACTCCAGTCACCTTTTTTGGTCTCTCCAGTGGTGGAAGTCCTCTCAAAACCTGTTGCTGGGGTCCCCTTTTCAACGGTCACTTCCCCAAGCAACCCTTACAACAGATGCCTCTCCAATGGGTTGGGGAGCTCATCTGCAAGATCTCTCCACCCATGGCATCTGGTCTCCACAGGAGACTTCACTACACATAAATCTCTTGGAACTCAGAGCAATTTTCTTAGCTCTCAGAGTGTTCCACTCCCTGCTCAGCTACAGGACAGTCCTCATCCACACGGACAATCAAGTAGCCATGTTCTATGTAAACAAGCAGGGGGGGACTGGCTCTCTGTCGCTTTGCAACGAAGCTTTGCGACTGTGGGCCTTCGCCAGAGAGCATCAAATTCATCTTATGGTAGTATATCTTCCAGGCATTCAAAACTCTTGGGCAGACAGACTCACTCGAGTTCTGCTTCCACACAAATGGTCCCTCCACAGGGACCAGATAGCCAGGATTTTTCGAATTTGGGGAACCCCGGACATAGACCTGTTTGCAAGTCCGTGGAATGCCAAACTTCCCCGGTTCTGTTCCAGGATTCCGTGTCAGGGAGTTCAGGCCAAGGATGCCTTCCTCCTTCACTGGGGTCAAGACTTCCTTTATGCCTTTCCACCCATTCCCCTAATTCCCAAAACAAGCTTCAGAGAGACCAAGGATCTATGATCCTCATAGCACCACATTGGCCACGCCAAGTGTGGTACCCTCTACTTCTGCATCTCTCTCAAGCTCCATCCCTGGAGTTGGGCTCTGCTCCAGATCTTCTCTCCCAGGAAGACGGAACGTTGTGGCACCCAAACCCCTAGTCTCTCCATCTCAGGGCCTGGTTACTGAAGACCTAGATCTTCAAGTTTTCCATCTCTCTCAACAAGTCAGAGATATTATTCATGCTTCTAGAAAGCCTTCCACTAGACGTTCCTATGTTTCAAATGGAAAAGATTTACCATTTGGTGTTCAGAGAAGGGTCTTAACCCTCTAGCAATACCTGTGAATTCTTTACTAGAGTATCTTCTGCATCTTTCACATGCAGGCCTCAAAACGAATTCGGTAAGAGTCCATTTGAGTGCTATTGCAGCGTCCTTCAAGCCTCTCAATGGACAGCCTGTTTCCTCTCATCCTCTTATAGCAAGATTCATGAGAGGCCTTCTTTTAACTAAACCTCCCATTAGACCACCTCCAGTGGCATGGGACTTAAATATGGTTCTTGGCCAGCTTATGAAGCCACCCTTTGAACCTTTAGCCACCACTTCCTTGAAATTTCTTTCTTGGAAGGTTATCTTTCTCATTGCAGTCACCTCAGCACGTCGCATCAGTGAGTTGCAAGCCTTGGTGGCTAACCCTCCTTATACAAGGTTCCATCATGATAAGGTAGTCCTCAGGACCAATCCACACTTTATGCCCAAAGTGGTCTCGCCTTTTCATCTGAACCAAGAGGTATACTTACCTGTCTTTTTTCCAGGACCTCATGCATCAAGTGCAGAGAGGAATCTTCATACTTTGGATTGTAAAAGAGCTCTCGCCTTTTACTTACAAAGGACACAGCAACATAGAAAGTCTTCTCAACTCTTTGTTGCTTTTGATCCTTCCCATTTAGGACTTCCAGTTTCTAAGAGAACACTGTCCAACTGGATTGCTCAGTGTATTTCTTTCGCCTACCAGAGTAGGAACCTTTCTCTGGAAGGCCATGTCACAGCTCACAATGTGAGGGCCATGGCAGCCTCAATGGCTCATCTGAACTCTGTGTCCATCGACCAAATCTGTCGAGCGGCCACTTGGGCCTCGGTTCATACCTTCACAGCCCATTACTGTTTGGACAAGGACTTCCGCCGGGATGCCTCGTTTGGTCAGGCTGTTCTCAAACACCTGTTCCATTCCTAATCAACTCCTACCCACCTACCCTGGTTGGATGCCATGGGGGGATGTGGAGCCCTTTTCAGGGACACACAACTCTGAGGTCTCTCCCTGGCATCTGCAGCTAGGGAATCCCCATATGTGAAGACTCATTCCTGCTTGTTCCTGGTGATAGCACAGTTACTTACCTGTAACAGGTGATCTCTGGGAACAGCAGGAATAAGTCTTCACAACCCACCCACCTCCCCTAGGAGTTGTATCTCTCTATCTATCTTTCCTTCCCTCTCTCTCTCTCTTTGTCTCAGCTTTAAAACTCGAACTGGAGAGAAGTGGTTGGGAAAGGCGGGAAGGCAGCATTCAGGCACTGTGGGATGCTCCAAAAAGCTTTCCTATTGGACGCTGGGGAGCGTTCCCGCGCAGGCTTCGTCGGTACCGACGATTCCCATATGTGAAGACTTATTCCTGCTGTTCCCAGAGATCACCTGTTACAGGTAAGTATTTATTTATTTATTTTATTTATTTAACAGTATTTCTATACCGCCTTATCCTACAATCAAGGCAGTGTCACAGCAAAACAATCAAAAGGATTGGAAGGATATATCATGCAGTGAGAGTATCATGCATTGCGTGTGAGGGGTTAGTGTATTAGATTAGGTTGAGCTATGTACATTGTGAGCTATGGTACAGTGTGAGCTATAGTACATTGTTCTATACAATTAAGATACATCATGTGCCGTTGTTCCGTTTCTTATCAGGGTTTGTAGAGGTAAGTTGGTGATTCCCGTTGGTACGGTTACGTGATATGACCGTAGTGTTCGATGAACAGCGTTGTCTTCAGCAGTTTGCGAAAGTCTTTGAGGTTGGTTGTTGATCGCAGTTCATCCGGGAGGGAGTTCCATATTGTTGGAGCAGCCAGGGAGATGGCTCTCTCTGTGGTGTCCTTGCGTGATTTTCTGAAGTCGTTCGGGGTGTTGACTCTGTTGGAGGTTCCTTTTCTTCTTGAGCGAGTGCTTCTTGGGCGAGTGCCAAGTAACTGTGCTATCTCCGGCCACGCAACTATATCTACACCTGGAATTTCCCAATTCTCTGTATTTCCCCCATCCTCTCTTTCCCTCCCAGGCCAACCTATCTTTAATACTTTATTTCAATTTTAAATGGTGTTCTTTTCTTTTACCTAATGTTTTTGTAAACCTTCCTGATAGAATGTTCGAAGAGCGGTATATCAAAATTTTAATAAACCATAAACCATACAATTATACCTAATAAGTATAAGGGACTTTTAGTGTTCACCTCAAGGTGAACTGCAAGGACTTAATTAATCTACTCCAAAGACCTAATAACTTGTTGATGAAGATAATCAGTTAAATCTGAAAGTCTGTAAGATTACTCTTTCCCCTTAACTAGTTTAGGAGGCTGTACATCAAGGATTATGCCTGGAGTGACTGGGAGGGAATAAATACTAACTGAAAGTTGTTTGTATTACTATGCCCTAACTGATTTTAATTTAACTGAAGTTGGGTATTATACTATACCCTAACTAACTTAATAAAATAAAGAATTAAAAAAACCACAGATTTTATCAGCTTTAACCCAAATAATTCCCTTATCACCAAGATTTAGAGAATTTCCCAGCAGGTAAATAAAAGTACAGATTCCTTCCCAGCAGGACCCTCTGACCCTCTCCGTCTCTTTGCTATGCTCAACTCTCTCCTCAAGGTCCCTCGTCCCCCAATTCCTCCTTCACCATCTGCCCAGACCTTGGCTGACTATTTCCATGACAAAGTCCAGAAGATTAGCCTTGAATTGTCCAAGGTCACCTCCACCTCATCTTCCCCCTCTTCATTACCAAATCCTTCCCTCACCTTTGGTCACCCTTTCTTCTTTTTCTGAAATCATTGAGGAGGAAAATCTTTGCTCCTCCTCCAAACTGACTACCTGCTCCAATTCCCACCTGTGAGAGATCTATCTCTTCTGCCATCATCCCTTCCATCTGTCATATCCTTAACCTATCGCTTTCCACTGTAACTGTTCCTGTGGCCTTCAAACATGCTGTGGTTACACCTCTCCTCAAAATGCCTTCACTAGATCCTGTCCTTCTAGTTATTGGCCTATCTCTTACCTCCTCTTTGCTTCAAAACTACTTGAATGAGTGGTCTACTGCTGCTGTCTTGGCTTTCTTTCTTCTCAAGCCCTTCTGGATTCAATACAATCTGGCTTTTGTTCTCTACATTCCACAGAAACGGCTCTTGCCAAAGTCTCCAGTGACTTGTTCCTTGTCAAATCCAAAGGCTTCTACTCAATTTTCGTCCTTCTTGGCCTTTCTGTTTCCTTTGACGCTGTTGATCACCACCTTCTCTTCGATACCCTGTCCTCACTTGGATTTAGGGACTCTGTTCTGTCCTGGTTTTCTTCTTATTTCTCCCATTGTACTTTTAGAGTATGTTCTGGTGGATCTTTTATACTTTCATTTGGTGTAACTCAAGGCTCTGTCTTGGGACCTCTACTTCTCTCTCTCTACACTCAGTCCCTTGGTGCACTTATTTCCTCCCATGTTTTTCAGTACCAGCTTTATGCTGATGACTCTTAGATCTACCTTTCTGCACCTGAAATTTCTCCAGGAATCCAGGCCCAGATCTCTTCCTCCTTATCCGATATTGCTGCCTGGATGTCTCACCGCCTTCTGAAACTGAACATGGCCAAAACTGAGCTCTTCATCTTTCCCCCTAAACCCACCTCCCACCTCCCCCCATCCACCCTTCTCTATTTCTTTGGGTAACACTACACTCCTCCCTGTTTCCTCAGCTCACAATCTTGGGGTCATCTTTGACTCTTCTTTCTCTTTCTCTGCACACATCCAACAGATAGCCAAAACCTGTCGCTTCTTTTTCTATAACATTGGTAAAATTTGTCCCTTCCTTTTTAGACACACTTCTAAGACCCTCATCCACTCAATAGTCACCTCCCGTCTTGACTACTGTAACCTGCTCCTCATTTTCTGTCGTCATATTTCTATGTTTCTATAAGGGGACTGTTGTAGTTGTTATGGAAGGGCAGACTAGATAGGCCATGTGGTCTTTTTCTGTCATCATATTTCTATGTTTCTGTTTCATTGGTCTCCCTCTGTTCAAAAGTCAGCTGCACGGCTTATCTTCCACCAGTGTCGCTATGTTCATGTAACCCCTCTTCTCAAGTCACTTCACTAGCTCCTTATCCATTTCCGTATCCAGTTCAAACTTCTCTTACTTACCTACAAATGCATTCATTCTGCGGCTCCTCACTACCTTTCCTCTCTTATATCACTCTGCATTCCTCCTTGGGATCTCTGCTCCTCTGGCAGATCCCTTTTATCTGTGCCCTTCTCTGCCACTGCCAATTCCAGGCCTCAATCACTCCACGTTGCTGCTCCATCTGCCTGGGAAAAATTACCTGAGTTGGTGTGTCGGGCTCCTTCTCTGGCGCTATTCAAGTTCAGGCTGAAGCCCCACCTCTTTGAGGCTGCTTTTGGATCCTGATGTTCCTCATTCTCTTGTCCACTACTTATGTGTATCTTGTTATACTCTAGTCCCCAGTTTTGTGATGTTTTTCAGCTTGATTAGTCTGTGCTCATCAGAGCTTACAATCTATCTTAAATCTATATGTACAGTGCTGCATACACCTTGTAGTGCTATACAAAAGATTAGTAGTTGTAAGACAAATGCTACCCCATCAGTGTGCAGTAATTGAATCTGCTTTCAAGAGGAATCACTCCTCAGTTCCTCCAGGGGGAAAGCCTCAATTTGTGTGTATGAGATAGGTTTAAAATAAGTGTGTTTTTTGGACTTCTCAATTTGGTGTCCTTTTATAGAATTTCCCCCATGGAGCAATTTCTGAAAATATGTGCGTTTCCCTTTGAAAATTCAGGAAAAGCATAGACCTGATTTACAGAAATGCCAAGTCTCCCACATTAGGCCAAAGTCTCTCCTACCAGTGGAGTTTAAACCCTGACTTCACTGTTGTCAGCCCAGTGATCTAACCATTAGGTTACTCTTCACCTACAGTATAATTCTAGTCAATGCAATGTGTGCCTTTGCATCAGTGCTGACTCCTGATGACACAGCAGCTATTGGGTTTTCCTGGCAAGATATGACTGGAAGTAGAATTCCAGGCCTTTCTTCCATGGCAATAGAGGGTTAAGTGACTTGCCCAAGACGTGCCAGTGAGAATTGAACTCTGATCTCTTGGTTACCAAGCTGGTGCTCTAATCACTAGGCTACTCCTCCACTCCATTCTAGTCAACACAAGCATGTTGTTGTTGTTAAGTGCCGTCGAGTTGGAGTCGACTCATGGCGACCCTCTGGATAGCTATCCTAAATTGTGTTCGGTCTTCAGTCAGGCGGCTCATTGTTGACAGACTGGTACTCGTAGCTGCTGTTATTGTATCAATCCATCTCATTGCTGGCCTTCCTCTTTTGCGTTGACCTTCTATCTTGCCAAGCATAATGTCTTTCTCTAATGATCTCTCTCTTTGCATGATGTGTCCAAAGTATGAAAGTCGAAGTCTTGTCATCTGAGCTTCTAAAGAAAGCTTAGGTTTGATCTCCTCTAGTACCCGACTGGTTTGCTCTTCGGGCAATCCATGGTATACACAGTATTCGCCGCCAGCACCATAATTCAAAGGCATCAATTTTCTTACTATCTGTCTTTTTCACTGTCCAGCTTTCACATCCATATGATGTTATTGAAAATACCATGGCTTGAACAAGTTGAATCTTTGTATGGAGAGAGACATCTCTGCTCTTGAGAATCTTATCTAGGTCTTTCATAGCCATTCTGCCAAGAGCAATGCGTCGTCTGATTTCTTGAATGCTTGTTGCTTCTTTATTGATAGTTGATCCAAGTAGATTAAAGTTGTTCACAATTTCAATTTCTTCTCCTTCAAAGATGAACCTGTTGATTATGCCAATTGTCATGATCTTTGTCTTCTTTACATTAAGGTGCAGGCCCATTTTGAGACTATGTTCTTTGATTGTGAGAAGCAAATGTTTCAGATCATCTTCACTTTCAGCCAGTAATGTAGTATCATCAGCATAGCGAAGGTTGCTGATGAGTCTTCCACCAATCTTCACATCTCTGTTGTCTTCATACAATCCTGCTTCTCTGATGATTTGTTCTGCATATAAATTAAACAGGTAGGGGGAAAGTATGCAGCCTTGTCTTACACCTTTGCTTATTTTAAACCATTCTGTTTCTCCTTGTTCCGTTCGAACTGTTGCTTCTTGATCAAAGTACAGATTGCGCAAGAGAATGATCAGGTGTTCTGGTATACCCATGCTTCTTAATGTGGCCCAGAGTTTCTCATGGTTTACACAGTCAAAAGCCTTGCTATAGTCGATAAAGCACAAATAGATATCCTTTTGGTATTCTTTAGTCTTTTCAAGGATCCATCTCACATCCGCAATGATGTCTCTCGTTCCTCGCCCTTTCCTGAACCCTGCTTGCACTTCAGGTAGTTCTTGTTCCAGGTATGGTTGTAGTCTCTTTTGAATGATCTTCAGTAGAATCTTGCTGGCATGTGGGATCAGAGCGATTGTGCGATAATTTCCACAGTCAGTTGGATCACCTTTCTTTAGTATTGGTATAAACACAGATCTTTTCCAGTCAGTTGGCCATGATGTTGTCTTCCATATTTCTTGGCAGAGCCTTGTAAGTACGGTAACAGCTGCATCTGATTGCTGCAATACTTCTATGGGAATGCTATCAATGCCTGGTGCTTTGTTCTTTGATAAGGCTTTCAATGCTGCTTCAACTTCTTCTTTCATCACCAATGGTTCCCGATCATAAGGTACAGGTTGAAACGGCTGTTGGTCCACTTGATCTTTATCATATAAAAACTCTGTATATTCCTTCCACCTTTTCTTGATCTTCTCAGCATCATTCAACATAGAACATTGAGCATCTTGTAACATTCCAATTCGAGGCTGGAACTTTTTCTTTAACTCTCGTAGCTTTAGGAAAGCCGATCTTGTTCTTCCTCTAATAGTTTCTGCTTCTATTTCCTTGCAAGTGTCATTGTAGTACTTTTCCTTGTCCTGTCTTGCTGCACGTTGGAAATCTCTGAGTTCTGCGATTCTCTTTCTTTCTCCTCTGGCTTTAGCTTCTCTGCGTTTCTGGGCAATTTTCAGAGTTTCTTCCGTCATCCATTTTGGACATTTTTGCTTTTTCACCTTTTGTAGAGACTTCTCGCTTTCTTCCAACACAACCTTCTTGATGTCATTCCATAACTCTTCCGGAGCTTTGTCATTTGTATCTAAAGCAGCAAATCGATTTTGCAGACAGTCTTTAAATTCCAGTGGTATATTCTCAAGGTCATATTTTGCTGCATTCATGAGTGGTTTGCTCTTTTTCAACTTTAGCTTGAGTTTGCATACTAGTAGTTGATGATCTGTACCACAGTCAGCTCCAGGTTTTGTCTTTGTTGATGTTACAGAGCTTTTCCATCGTTGACTTCCACAGATGTAGTCAATTTGATTTTTATACAATCCATTGGGTGAAGTCCATGTGTACAGTCGCCGCTTGTGTTGCTGGAAGAAGGTGTTTGAGATGAATAGATCATTGGTCTTGCAGAATTCTATCAGTCTTTCTCCAGCTTCATTTCTGTTGCCAAGTCCATATTTTCCAACTACTTTGCCTTCTTCTTTGTTGCCAACCTTTGCGTTCCAGTCACCCATGACTATCAGGATATCCTGTTTGCATGTTCTGTCAATTTCAGCTTGTACTTGTTCATAGAACTCTTCAATTTCATTCGCTTCTGCAGCTGTTGTTGGGGCATATACTTGAATTATAGTTGTGTTGATAGGCAATCCTCGTAGATGAATAGAGATTAAGCGTTCGCTGACTGCATTGTATTTCATTACAGTTCTTGCAAGTTTCTTCTTTATTATAAATGCAACACCATTTCTTCTTTGTCTTTCATTTCCAGCATAGTAGACCATGTGATCATCTGATGCAAAGTGCCCCATGCCAGTCCATTTCAGTTCGCTGACACCCAACAGATCAAGTTGTACACGTTCCATTTCATTCTTGACCACCTCCAACTTCCCTTGGTTCATGCTTCGTACGTTCCATGTTCCAATGTGTAAGACATCTTTACAGCTTCTGACTCTCATTTCATGTACAGCTACATCAGCAGTCAGACTTCCTGAGGGCTTTGATCCAACCACATCATAAATGCTGGCTTTACTCTGAAAAGTCTTCAGCTCTTCCCTAGTAGCTAGTTGAGTGCCTTCCGACCTGGGGGTCTCATCTTCCAGCACCATAGCACAATTTGTTTTGTTGTAACTATCCATTGGGTTTTCATGGCAAGATACAGAAGTAGATTGTCGGGCCTTTCTTCCGCGCAGTTTAAGTTTGGTGTTGTTGCTGTTGTCACAAAAATGTGATCCTCCGCCGTCAACACTGTCCCATTCTGCTGCTGCCCAGATGGGTGGTTTGTCTTGGTCTGGCACCTCAGCTGAGACCTGTCCATCTTGGGAGACCCTGCCAGTAGTTAAACTACCGATAGTTTAGCTCTCAGCATCACTGATGCACGCAAGCCCTCACAGCACGACAAGCTGCAAACCAAGTGAGAGACACAAGCATATACCACAAATAAGAAAGCCTAGGAGAAAATGACAAAGATATTAAAACAATCTCAAAAATCTGAGTTCTTAGTCTAGATCTGAATATGGCCAGAGAAGAAGTATGATCTCCCAGGCTCCCATTTCAGGAGTCCTTTTCTCGTGCAAGAATGGGAAACTTTCATCTAACAAAGTGGAGCCTGTGCTGCTACTGCTGACTGCATTGTGTCAGCTGACAAAATGAGTAGATTCAGACCTCTTGAGCTAACAGTCCTGTTGTTGATCTCACAATGCAGCTGATCAGTAGCAAGAAGTGCCAGCCTGGGGTTTGAACTCATTGCTCCCTTTCCATCTTGAAGTAACAGCAGAAGGTGGGCAGGGAAGGGGTGGGGCTAAGAATCTCTCATGTGAAAATGACTCTCCCTTGGCAGCCAAATACCATATGCAATCCTTGTGTGTTATTGGTCGACCCCTTCCCTGTATGCCATGGGTAAAATTATCCATAGAGGGGAAGAGCAGTTTTCATCTGTTCGTTTTACCCTGGGAACTGCTTGGTTATCTGGATAAAGTCTTTTGAAAACTGCCATTTCTGTGAACAAAGTACAATCAACAGGATGTAATCTTGGGATGATTAACTTAGGAAATGTCATCAGACAACAGCTTGGGCTTTGCATATTGATTGATATCTTCAAATGAAGGAATGCACAATGCCATCTTTGGAAAACTCTTCTTTTGTGCAATTACTTCATGGGGTCAATATTCAGCCAGTGTGATGACTAAATTAAATAAAGCCCTGGTGAATAAATTAATACAGATATTTGGTGCCATTATATATATATATAAGAAGCAGTGCTGCATATACATGTAAGGCATGATTTTATAACAAAATGCCCACTTGAGGAGCAGGGGGAGTTCCAAGATGGCGGATTGACATGTACTGTGTGCAGCAGCGTTTTTCCACTATGGGGAAAAGAAAGGCTAAAGGGGTTAAGAAGCTCTCCCTTACCCCAGTGGCCTCTTCTTCGTTGCCGATAAAAGTGGTGAGTCCACTTGATCCTTTTTTGACGCTGCAGCAGCAGCCGGAGTACCGGCGGTGTTGAGCCCTGCTGACCTCCTGCTGGAGTTGGATAGCTCACTGGGGAGTTCTGGGCTGGAAATCTCGTCGCTGGAGCAGTGGCACCCTCCCAAGGACCCTTTGCTGGTGAGGAGCCCAGCTCTGTTGGAGGAGGCATTTCCTTCCGGTTCGGGCGGAGGTGCTGAGAGCGGAGGGTCGACTGCGCTGAGAAGTGAAAGTGTACTCTGCACCTCCTCTCACCGGTAACAGCACCTGGGCTCTCGGGTAATGGATTTCCACACCCAGAGCAATGAGAAGGAAGCAAGTACGGTTAATAATACAAATCACACACAATTGTATTATAAAAAACTACCAAAGCTTTGGGAGAGAGAACAAAGCTTGCACCTTATCTCCCTGCCATCACAGACTTTGGCTGTTTTATTTATAGGTCAAAATTCCATTACACAGCATAATTTTCACCTTATTTTTCTATGTCAAGCATCGCATATATTCATAATGTGCATCTCTATGTCTCTGTGTCATAGGTCAGATCTTATTAGTATAGGTCATGTCAGACGGCTGTCTGGGTGAGAATCTTCACAGTCTTGTCAAGTGCATATATCTATATGATTTGCAAGGTATTGTGGGCAATGTAGTTCATTCACACCAGACACAGCTGCTGACAATAATTTAGTTGTGCTCGTGGGTAAAGCCAATAAGATATTTATTTATGGGGTTATTTCTCCCAACACAGATATGCTTGGTAGCACATAAATTAGGTTACTTGCTTTCAGTGTTAACTTGGAAAAACAAAGTCAAAATCAGGAAAACAACAAATGAAAAGCCACAAAGAAAGAAACAAACTGTTCTTTTCAGGTTAACTTCTGATTACTTCCCACATAGATACAGAAGTGATTCTCTCCTAGCTCACAAGCAATTAGGTAAGGCTTAATTGCTAGCAGTTACCAGCTGAAACCCCTTAGCTGGCTTGCCTTCCCCTGTGTGGGTCAAATCCTGCTTCAGGAGCTTTTCTGAGTAGATTAAAGAACAAATTTCTATTTCTTTGTGATGGTTGCTGTACTTTATAACAGAAAGTTACCAACGGAGTTTAGATAGAGAGCAGTCCATATAAACAGGATCCTCATCTGCTATTATTCCCCCTTGTTCAACAAGCATGGGTTCAATATCATGGATTGGCACAGATGAATCTCTCAATGGAGCATTTTCAGGAGAATACTTGTTTCCCTGCTGTCTTTCAAGGTTATAGCTAGGGCATAGATCAGTGTTCATACCTGAGCTTCCATTGCTGTTAGAGTTTCTCTCTATATAGCCTGGCCAGTATGTAGTCCAGTTCTTATGTCCAGCCTTCCAATCCAGATCCCTGGACACTGGATCTCTCTTCACATACCTTCTGGCACAGGTCTTAGGGTCCCTTCCACGTGCAGCCGTCTCCCTCACAGGTAGCCTCTGGTGATTCCTAGCTCTGCAGCACCATTCCTCTGGCTTTCCCCAGTCCAATGGTGTATGCTGGCCCTTGGAATACCTCCCAGTATACGTACTGCTTTGGACTCTTCTAGACCTCTCAAAGGCTTTTCTCTTCCTTCTTCCAAAGGGTCTCTTTCCCTCTCTGTCCGTCCGGTTTGGCTTTTGCTTCTGATGATCCTTCAGATGAAACTGATGATCAAACTCAAGCTGATTCTCAGGATACTGAGGACAATTCTCTGGATATCCAAGGTGATCATGAAGATACTCATCTGTAGAATAAACTCTACTCTTATTCTGCTTAGATGAGTGCTCCCCCCTAATACAGCGCAGCTGTGCTGAATCAGGCCTTGCCCTTTGAGATGAGTGTTCCATCCTAGCACAATGCAGCTGTGCTGAATCAAGCCCTGTCCTTTGCAGTGAGTGCTTGGGGATTACCTCATAGCCCTTTTGATTGAACACACGTTTTCTCACTTCAGCTCCTCTCATGGCTGTTGGAAACCTGGTGCATTCTGGGACTGGTAGTCTTTTATGGCAAAATTCTGTTTTCTCATTTCTACCAGCACTGACAGGTTGCTTGTTCAGAGACACTTCACCTTTTCTATAGCCCCTTCCTGAGCTATGATAAGCTTCCTTATCACAGTCATCAGGAGGAGACATACATGTGTTCCCAGACATAGCTTATTAAACAATAATTCTAACAAAAGCAGTTTTCATATCTTTGTTTCAAGACTGAAGAGAAACTTTCTCCCTGCACTGTCTGTTTCATAAACAAACTTAGTTTCTTTGTTATGTGAAAGTTCAGCCTAGTATATCAGTAGAGTCTTTCAAGGTTGTTAGCTAAGTAATAGGCCCTGGAATGTCTGAGCTACTGAATCTGTGGTGGTAACTCTTTCTGAGGGCTTTCAGTAATATAGTGTTATTAAGTATCTTCACAGTGTACACAGCCCTGTACAGACAAGCTTCCTTTCAGTCACCCCTCTAATTCTGCAAAGAATCATTTCAAAGGTAAGGAAATTCCAACATTAATATTAAGGAAGGATTGTAAATAGACTCTGGGCCAATCTGCAACATCATCCTAGGAATCAAAGAGTCCACTGACTTCTTACAGCAAGCAGACATTACACAGAGAATCAATGCTCCTAAAATAAAACCCCCAAAAATACAAACAGTGATGCCAACATGCCTCACAGGGGCTTAGACAATGAATTCCAAAAAGAGGAGACAGAATCAAAGAAATCGGGGGGAAAAAAACCCTTACATAACTACTACTTGGGACAAAAGTATGATTTCTCACTTTATCTAGTAAGCCTTTCACTACTTTTCCTTCATTATCCAGCAGAGAACAACAATGATCAAGGATTAATCCACACACTCCATTTTCCTTCGCTAGGAGGTAGTCTAAAGCCATGCGATTCTGGGCTGCATAGGCAGACACCTTGTCCACTGCACCTTGTAACACACTAATTGCCTCTGTGAGATCCAGGGCTGTAAATTCAACAACTGCCTGTAAACGCATAATCTGGGTACCATATTCTCTTGTGGGTGCTATTGCTCCAAAAGTTGAAAGTTGAGATTTAGTTAAAGGACTTGTAGAGTCTACTAGTTGCTGTGCAGCTGCTATAGCCTTATCCTGTTGGGAAATATCTCTTTTTCATCTTAAAGAATCATTTAGGGTTGATAATAAAGTAATATTTTGGTATGGTAAAAATCGCCACGTGGTATCTAACTGAGCAACATAGCAAGTACCTGACCAATCTCTAGGCAGTTCTGTATATGCAAGATTACCACACATAAAATATTCTCCTTCTAAGGCCAATAACCCACTTTCCCAAATTGTCAACTTGTGGGGACAAGATATATTCTGTGTACAGTTATTCAAAGTCCACTGAGTAATACTCATCTCTTCAATTCCTACGGATAGATTACGTTCCCAGGGATGGTAATACCCTAACAAGAGCCAACTCCAGTTAGGTATGTCTAGGTCTGAACTAGAGTCATTCAAAGGGATTGGGTATCCAGAACTATTATACTATAACGATTCATGATCATGCACTTGGTTCCCTTGAGTTGGCACTAATTGTGCTACTGAAATAAAGGAACTTCTTACATGAGATTTTTTATACCAGGTAGAGGAATTATGTAGCATTTCTGTTTTACAAATGTTCCAAGGAGTGTCCCCTACCTTTTTCCTCTATTTTGTGCCGTAAAACATATCGGAGGGGACATTAGAGGCATAGGGCTAATCACTCTAGGGTCTGTGGTTGTATGAGACCATTGTACAGTGGTTAGATTAAAAGCTATGTCACAAAACTCTTGAAAGGTTTTAGGCCTAGCTTGTAGCAAAAACCCATGCTGAGTGGCTGTCACAGATGGAAGGCAAACAGCACAATCTGACAGATTAAAGTTGTTTGTGACTGAGTGTAAATGTGACTCAAAAATATTTTGGTGTTCCCCATAACGTTCCAAGATTTTGAATGCAGTACTGCTTCATTAACAATAATATGCCACAACACAACTACGACCAGATAAGGAAACATTCTTAACAAATCTCTAAATATCTAAAACTATTGATTACGCCAAAAATAAATGTTCTGAGAAAAAATGAAAACACAATTATCCTCCTTAGTACTATGAAGATAAACACTATAACTATAACCACCCCCAACTCCCAATCTCTTCACGAAGTAGAGGTTAAGTGCCAAAAGGTAATTGCTTATATATCAGTAAAGAACTAACTCAGACTAATTTTATCAACCTAATTAGCAGTATAAATGCTGGAGAAGGTCTTTTACATAATTATTTCATTCAAAAAGCAATTAATCATGATAGTTTTTTGTGCAATATCACTGTTGTCCAAGTCTGAATGAGTCTCTGCCTTGCACCTACAGAAGACACCTCTCTTGATTCACAGATGCAAGGGACCATCCTCTGGATCCTGTGAATGAGCCTTTTTACATTGTGAAAGATGTATCCAACGAGATTGTCCTTCCACTTTATAAGCTGAGTATCCCATCAGGAGCACACGGAACGGACCTAGGAACTTGGGAGCCAAAAGTGTCTTTGGATGCAAGTTCTCAATCAGGACCCAATCTCCTGGCTTCAATTCTGGATGCGATAACTCTGAAGGAGTATCCTGCTGAGGATTCACCAGCAATAAAGGAGAAACAGACAAAACTGAGTGCAATCATGAGCATTAAGTCAAGATATCGCTGCACGACAGTTGAGGATCTGGGATTATTGTTAATTCATGTGGAGAAGTAGCTGGACATCCAGTAACTATTTCATACAATATCAGGCCTCCTCGAGTACGCTGGGGGGAATTACACACTGCCATAAGGGGAAAAGGAAAGGCTTCCGTCCAATCTGTAGCCCAATCCTGTGTCAGAGTGCGCAAATGACCTTTGAGTGTCCTATTCATCCGTTCCACTTGGGCAGAGCTTTGCGGATGATAAGGAGTGTGCAGTTGTCTTTTAATACCAAACCATTGTTCAATACCCTCTCAGACACTTGCAACAAAGGCTGGACCCTGATCAGAAGACAGAACAAAACAGGAATAAACTAAGTGAGCAGTAATTTGATGGATTTGGGAAGGGTGGCAGAAACCCTTATAAATGACCCTTATCTGACCCTACTCTGCCCTCTGACCCTTATCTGACCCTTAACTGACCCTTATAACTGACCTTAATCTGACCCTACTCTGCCAGCCTTGAAACAGTGCAGACAAGCTGTGCCATAGAAAAAAAAACTTCGGGTGATACCAGAGAACCGAAAAGGCATGATTCATAGCCACAGCTGACAGGTGAAGCTTATGATGCAGGAACAGGGCAAGTGGAAACAACAGATTGTCAAGGCAAATGAGCAGATGATCCTTTTTCCAGTAGCCCTGTACATCACAGGTCGCACCCCACGTAGTCCACAGAGTCTGAGTTTCAAAGGAAGTATCTTGATAGTGCTGTAAGAGAGATGAAAGGAAAACAAAGTCATGTTAGATGGTTTTACGTACAACAATGTTGGTGACACTGATGGTCGGAGGGCAGCTCGCCATGCTTCTTGGTCTGCAAAATGGTTTGAAAAAAAATCATGAGACCCATCATCCTCCACAAGATCTGTCAATGGAGCTAGAAGTGTTGAAGGGTTGCATATTGATGTAGTATATACTGTAACATGAGGCTGAGAAATCGTTAATTCCAAAGTCAACAAACGTGTGGCGGACAAAGGCTGAGTCTTAGTCAAGTGAAGCAACCTGGAAACTGAATGTGATACATATACTTCAAGAGGGTGCTGTAAAGCTAGAAAATCAGTAATTTCAATTGCAAATGCCACTGCTACCAAACTACATAGACATGGTGGGAGTCCCAAAGTCACTGAGTCAAATCGCTTTGAGAAATAGCCTACTGGCTTGCGACCAGTCGGGAAAGCCTGCAAAAGCACACAGGTAGCAGAGGAATCAGAAATAGCCACATACA
Organism: Ichthyophis bannanicus; assembly: GCA_033557465.1. NCBI lineage: Eukaryota > Metazoa > Chordata > Amphibia > Gymnophiona > Ichthyophiidae > Ichthyophis > Ichthyophis bannanicus. Next base: position 945,960,907 of record CM066034.1, read on the forward strand.
GTTTGAATGGCAAAGATAAACATGGTGCATTTTCCAGGGCAGACTTTATATTCAAAAAGGCTTTCCACTGTAGCAGAGTAGGTACAATGAGACCTTCAGGTCCTTCTTTCCCAATGAGAGCATAAAGCGGAGCAGTAAGGTCTGAGAAATTTGCTAGCCATTGTTTACAAAAGATTAACAGACCCAGGAATCTGCGCAGTAATACTGGTGTTGCTGGGAAAGGCAATGAAAGAATAGGTTTCAATCTAGCAGAGGTAATTGCATGACCAGATGGTGTTAGGGCAACACCCAGGAAAGTAACATTTTGAGATACAAATTGTAATTTTTGACAAATTGACTTTCAATCCTAAATCAGCAATATGAGACAATAAAGACAAGGAATCTGACAAACAAGTCTCATAACTTGATGAACATGAAAGCAAATCATCAACATACTGAACTAAAGAGGAATGGTTGAGCCTTACATCAAGCAGTGCAGTTCTTAGGGCCTGTGCAAAATTCGTAAGACTATCGGTGTACCCTTGGCACAAAGTGGTCTATTGTTTATTGTCAGATTGGAAAGCAAATAAAAATTGATTTTCTTTGCTAATTCTCAGTGAAAGGTAAGCAGAACTCAAATCCACAACAGTGAACCAGGTAGTCCCTGTAGGTATCTGTATCCAGATATCATGTGGATTAGGTACCAAGGGAAAAATTGGCAAAATCACATTATTTATTGCTCGCAGGTCTTGCACAAATCTATAAGTCTTACCATCAGCCTTTAGCACAGAAAGAATTGGAGTATTATATGGTGAAGTTGTAGGATAGATGACACCTTGTTTCTGAAGATCTTCAATCACAGGATGAATTCCATCGATGTCAGCTGCTGGTAGCGGGTACTGCTTGAGTCTGGGAAGCTGGGCTCCAGGTTCCACAGTGATCTTCACAGGCGGAATGGAAAGGGATCCGACATTGGATCCTGGCACTGCCCACAGGGTAGAAGAAAGTTCTGCAAGAGCAGGATGAATGATGCGGCATCTGCAGGAGAAGGCACTTCAGAGAGAGAATACAGCTGGAAAAACAACTTTCCACTCATCCAGGATAGAGTAGCACGGTGTGAAGCTAAAAAGTCCCAACCTACAAGATTTACTGGTAAAGTCTCTCCCACAAGAAAGGTAGTAGGATACACAGTCTCTCCAATCTGCAAAGGTAAAACTTCAAGCTTGTGATGAGGAATTATTGTACCCTCAATGCCTTCATATTGCACTATCAGTTCTTGCGCTAGCTGAGCATGATAAATGTCAGGCAAATCTTGTAAACACAGTGCTGAAGTAGTAGCTCCAGTATCAATAATAAACTTCAAATTAGATCCTTCCAGCTTAGCTTCTAACTCACCCTGAGGGGTTATATTCAAATTCAACAATAGTCATGCATCCTATGTATCTCCTCCAAAATCTTCTGGGCTAGAGTAACATTAATATACGGGAGTGAATTCAGCTTTCACTGGAGTGAAATCAGCTTTCTGGACGTCAAGATTCTGACTCTGGGGGCAGTCACGCTGTAATGTCCAATCTCGCCACAAGTATAACAAGCACGCATTCCTCTTGACTGTCCACGTCCTCGCTGAGGATTCACATAACCTCCTCTCCCTCTGTTTCTACTCCTACCCCTGCCCATGGGTGGCTGCATAGAAGCAATCTGTAAATCGAGCAGTTTAGTCTTTTTCGGATCTATCTTGGTTTGCTCTTCTTGCTGTTCCTTAATAAATTTCAACTCACTGTATCGAGCACCTTCCAGAATTGCATCTGCTGTTCTAGCTGGCCAATCTATTATTGAGGTCTCCAAAATTTATTTTATTTATCCTTGACACTTTGTCCTCACTTGGCTTTAGGGACTCTGTTCTCTCCTGGTTCTCTCCTGGAGAGAGGCTCATGTGGTGCCTTTACACAAAAGCGGAAGTAAGGATGTGGTTGAAAACTACAGGCTGGTTAGTTTAACTTCGGTGGTGAGTAAATTATTGGAAACGCTGCTGAAAGAGAAAATAGTGAGGTTTCTGGAGTCCAGCGGATTACAGGATCCGAGGCAGCATGGATTCACCAGAGGCAGGTCTTGTCAGACAAAATCTGATTGATTTCTTTGACTGGGTGACCAGGGAGTTGGACCGAGGGAGAGCTCTAGATGTGGTGTATTTAGATTTCAGTAAAGCCTTTGACACTGTTCCTCACAGGCGACATATAAACAAACTGAGCACCCTAGGGATGGACCCTAAAGTTACTGCTTGGGTTAGAAATTGGTTGGGTGGGAGGCGACAAAGAGTACAAGTAAATGGAGCTCACTCTGAGGAGAAGGATGTTACCAGTGGTGTGCCCCAGGGATCTGTCCTTGGTCCGATTCTTTTTAACATCTTTGTTAGTGATATAGCGGAAGGGCTGTCGGGTAAGGTTTGCCTCTTTGCAGATGATACCAAAATCTGCAATAGAGTAGACACCCAGGAAGGTGTAGATAACATGAGGAGGGATCTAGCTAAGCTTGAAGAATGGTCTAGAATTTGGCAGCTGGGATTTAATGTTAAAAAATGTAAGGTCATGCATTTGGGCTGCAGCAATCCAAGGGAGCAATACAGTATAGGAGGTGAAGTACTTTTGTCCACTAAAGAAGAGCGGGACCTAGGCGTGGTTGTGTCTGATGATCTTAAAGTATCTAAACAGGTAGAAAAGGCGATGGCAAAAGCTAGAAGGATGCTTGGGTGCATACGGAGAGGAATGGCTAGCAGAAAAAAGGAGGTGATAATGCCTCTGTATAAGTCTTTGGTGCGACCTCATTTGGAGTATGGTGTGCAATTCTGGAGACCGCACCTTCAAAAGGATGTGAACAGGACGGAGTCGGTGCAGAGGGTGGCTACTAAAATGATTAGTGGGCTTCATTATAAAGCATATGAGGACAGACTTAAGGATCTTAATATGTACACCTTAGAGGAAAGGCGGGATAGAGGTGATATGATTGAGATGTTTAAATACCTCCGTGGCATAAATGTTCAGGGAGAGAGCCTCTTTCAATTGAAAGCAAGTTCTGCTACGAGTGGACATGGGATGAGGGTGAAGGGAGATAGATTCAGGAGTGATATGCGGAAATATTTCTTTACAGAAAGAGTAGTGGATCCATGGAATAGTCTCCCAGTGGAGGTGGTAGAGATGAGGACAGTAACTGAATTCAAAAAAGTATGGGACCAACACAGATGATCTCTAAAGGTAAAAAGTGGACTGTTGTAGTTGTTGTTATGGAAGGACAGACTAGATAGGCCATCTGGTCTTTTTCTGTCATCATGTTTCTATGTTCTCTTCATATCCCTCCCATCGCTCCTTTAGTGTATGTTCTGGTGGCTCCTCCTCCTCTGTTACCCCGCTCTCGGTTGGTGTCCCCCAGGGTTCTGTCTTGGGTCCCCTTCTTTTTTCTCTCTATACCCAATCCCTTGGTGCGCTTATTTCCTCTCATGGTTTTCTGTACCATCTCTATGCTGATGACTCCCAAATCTATCTCTCTACTCCTGATTTTTCTTATGCTTTCCAGTCCCGGATCTCTTGCTGTCTCTCTGCCATTGCTGCCTGGATGTTCCATTGTCACCTGAAATTGAACATGGCCAAGAATGAACTTCTCATTTTTTCTACTAAAATTTCCCTTTCTCCTTCTTCTTTTTCAGTCTCTGTTGATGGCTCTGTTCTCCAACCTGTTTCATCTGCTCGCAATTTGGGTGTTATTTTTGACTCTTCGCTCTCTTTCTCCTCTCATATCCAACTCATCGCTAAGACCTGTCGCTTCTTTCTCTTCAACATTGGCAAAATCCGCCCCTTTCTCTCTGAGCTCACTACTAAAACCCTCATCCATTCCCTAATCACCTCCCGCCTTGATTATTGTAACCTCCTTCTTGTTGGTCTCCCTCAGTCTCATCTCTTCCCTCTTCAGTCTATTCAGCACTCCGCTGCCCATTTGATTTTCCGTCAGCCTCGTTTTGCCCACATCACTCCTCTCCTCAGATCTCTTCACTGGCTCCCTATCCATTTCCATATTCACTTTAACCTTCTCCTTCTGACCTATAAGTGCATTCACTATGTGGCTCCTCAGTACCTTTCTTCTCTCATTTCTCCCTATTTCCCCCTAGTGTACTCCGTTCTTCTTCCCAGTTCCTTTTTGCTATGCCCTTCTTCTCTATTGCCAACTCCAGATTCCGCTCTTTTCACCTTGCTGCTCCTTACGCTTGGAATAAACTACCTTTGTCTATACGTCAGGCATCTTCTTTGCCCCTCTTCAAACTCAAGTTAAAAGCTTTTCGCCTCTGCCTTTGGCTCTTCTGATTTGCTGTTCTCCTTCCTTCCCCTCTTTTATTTCACCTTTCTTTCTTCCTCTTACACTTGTTCTTATCTCTTTCCTTTGTCCTATCTCTCCTGCTTTTGTCTCTTTGCCCTTGTTCTTATCTTTTTCTACTCCTTTTCTTGTTTTGTCTTTTTAGATTGTAAGCTCTTTTGAGCAGGGACTGTCTTTTTGTGTTTTCATTGTACAGCACTGGTAGCGCTTTATAAGTGCTTAGTAGTAGTAGTAGTAGGATGCAAGACGTATACAAAAAATATTAGGGAATCCTGAAGGTGTTTCTTCTTTCTCACCAGAATAGTCCTTAAAAGCTAGCATCCTCCTAGTGTGAAAATCTGTAACCTTTTGACCCCTATCCTGCCTTAGAGATGTCAGTCTCGACCAATCCTTTACAGGCTTACATACTACTTTAATAGATTCTAACAATTTTTCTCTACTCAAAACAAAATTATCTCTTTGAGTCTTCTCTTGAAAATCTATCACAGGGTCTGTGAGTGGCCATTGCCAGTGACCTGATGAAAATCAGCTGGATTAAAAAACACAGCTCTAATAAAATTATCTAAAGTAGATCTACCCAAGTGGGATTATAACTGCTAATTATATTTGAGATCATAAGGACACAAATCTACCAGGTTTATCCCTGTAATTAGGAAAGGTTTTAGCCAAATCAAACACTTCCTTAGGGCTCCAATTTGCAGGCACAGTCATAGAACCTGTCAAGCTCTCTGGGTACAAACAAAAGGGATAAGTAGGCACAATCTCATTTCCCTCAGCTGCTGTTTCAGATTTAACTGTGTTAGAACGTAATTTATTTTGCTGGTACATAGCTTCCTGAATAGAACCTAGAGCATGATATAATCTGTCATGCTCCTCTTTAAAAGTTTCATAATGTCTGTCCAAACCTCTCTCAATTCTGTCAATAAGTTCATTAGTAACTCTTAATTCTTTTGCAATAGTAACACCTATTGCCACTCGTACAGTCCCTATTACTTGTACAACACTCTCTATTTCTCTGTCCACACGTGCTCTCAATTCTTTGAGCTGGGAGATATTACAAATATCTAAATTACTCAATTCTTCTCCCCCTAACTTCTGTTTCTCTTTAAGTATTTCTTCTCTTAGTTCTGCTGCACGAGTGACCCGCACTCACTCAGCTGGTCATTAGTTTTATTTCCTAACACAAACAACTTTTGTTTCAAATCTTGAACTTCATTCCTATGTTTTTCTTCATGTGCCATCCGTTTCCACCAGGTAAGCACAATCCATTCATGACTATTGCACGGTTTACTCTTAACCGCCAACTCATATCTCAGGTAACAAATCTTATCTACAGAGAAAGTTCCCTCCAGAAGAAACTACAAATTCCCATTACCTCTAGTCACTGAATCCCAATGTGCTACGGAATCAATGGCTACATTACCATGCTTCTCATGCATACAATAGAAGCATACAATAAGAAGGGCTACCTTTCTTAAACGCTAAAGCCCTAGCTCTGTCATGCCATTCATGCATCTGAGATGGAGCCTGTCTATTTAAGAGATTACCCATCACTGGTAATACTCACAAATCTTCTGGCACCTTCTGTCCTTGCCCTGAATGCAGAGACCCGTATCCGAGTCACGGCACAAACTGAAAGTGTACTCTGCACCTCCCCTCACCGGTAACAGCACCTGGACTATCGGGTAACGGTTTTCCACACCCAGAGCAATGAGAAGGAAGCAAGTATGGTTAATAATACAAATCATACACAATTGTATTATTAAAAAGCACTAAAGCTTTGGGAGAGAGAACAAAGCTTGCACCTTGTCTCCCTGCCATCACAGACTTTGGCTATTTTATTTATAGGTCAAAATTCCATTACACAGCATAATTTTCACCTTATTTTTCTACATCAATTATCGTGTATATTCATAATGTGCATCTCTTTGTCTCTATGTCATAGGTCAGATCTTATTAGTATAGGTCAGGCATATCCAACTTCGAACAGGTTGTGACCTACTTTTTCTGGCCAAAAGTGCCAGTGATCTACCACCATGAAAATTAAGTTTCAAATTAGTTTCAAATTAAATTTTAACCCAATAAAGTTGGAGGATTCCCCCCCCCCCATTTTTAATGAACCTTCTGTCATTTACTTGGATGTGATCAGCTGTTAAGCAAATTAAGCAAAAACAAAACAGAGAGACAAAGATCTAGTAAGAACTGCGAAGGGAAATGGAAAGTACATTTTTTCTTAAAATTTTATTGAGTAATAACTTTCTTTAACTGTCTTAATAGCTTTCTTTAACTTTTATTGAGTAATTTGTGTTAAATTTAGGTCGAGTATTGATCCAAGCTGATCTCGCACAATCTTTAATATTTTGCTCTTGCTCATTAGTGAGTCGTCTGAGCCTGAATTTCATCCACTAGCTTTTTGAAGTTCGGTGAATATTGCGTGAGGGCCAGTCTCGGGGAATCCTGGAGATGTTCATCTGTCATGTTGGAACATTGTGTACTCTGTCATTTTCAGATGGGAAAATGCAGATTCACACAAATAAGTTGAATCGAAACAGAAGTGTACAGCTTCACTGCATCTTCTCAAGTTGGGAAATTTGTCTCTAGGCACTAGCTTCCAAAAAGATTATTGCTCAGCACGGGTCTTGAGAAAAATGTCATTTTTAAGGGTTAATATTTCGTTTTCAAGAGATGGCTTGTTCAATGAGTAATTTTTACTGATAGCAGCTGCAGTTTCTTTAATGTCCACATCTATTTTGAATGGATATGACAAGTACTCCACAACTGTTCCAATTTTTTGGAAGTCACAGAATCTATTTTCGAATTTCTGGATAACAGACAGATTTCTGTCACATACTTCTCGTTCTGAAAAACAAAATTTGGATATTGTCCGCGATGGTCCTGCGTATTAGGAAAATGATCAAAAGTTTTGTTTGCAAGGTCAGTCATCATTAGCTCAAATTTGCTCTTGTAGGATGAAACTGTACTCATCATCTTGCCAATGCATTTGTTTTTACCTTGTAGTTGAAGGTTCATATCACTTAATTTGCCTGTAAAGTCAGCGAGAAATGCCAGATCACATAACGACTCCTCATCTTCAAACTCTGCTTGGTCATCTCCCCTCTCCTTCAAAAAACTTATTTCATTCAACAAATCACGAAATCTTTGCAGAAGTGTGTGCCTGCTTAGCCACCTTACATCTGTGTGCAAAATGATTTCCGCTGCCCCTTCATCAAGAGTAAGATTGAAAAGCCGTCTTTGAAGTGATCTTCCACGAACTGAATTTAAAATTTTGAAAGTGATGTCCATGACAGTCTTTGTATTGAGTCTCTTGCTTGCCAAAACTTGCTGGTAAATGATGCAGTGGTAAGAAAGGAAATCTGGGAAGTCGTCATGCTGTCTACAGAGGGCTATGAAACCGTTAACCTCACTTGTCATTGCTCTTGCTCCATCAGTAGTGATGAAAACAAGTCTATGCAATGGAAGATTACACTTTGCCACAAAAGAATGTAAAGAACTGAATATTTCCTGACCGGTAGTTCTTCCTTTTAAAGAAATCATTCCAAGTAGTTCTTCTTTAACACTCAAGTCTTCAAAAACCATCCGGATAAAGACTTGTAACTGGGCTATGTCTCTTATGTCTGTAGATTCATCTAGTTGAAGTGAGAAAGCAAAACAATTTGAAACATCCTCCAACAATTGTTCAGTTGTGTCTCCACACATCTTTTCTATTCGCCGCACGACGGTGTTTTTTGACAAATGTACATCTTGAATGGCAGCTATGATCTCTTTCTTATTTTTAAATCCTTCAAAAAGATTGTCAGCTGCTTCAAGAAAACAATCTTTTACAAATTCCCCTTCAGTGAAAGGTTTGCATTTTTTTGCGGTCAGGTTGCTGACCTTGAAGGATGCTATGGTTGCATTGACCGAATGTGACCTTGGCTGCGCCATCAACTGTTGCTGAGTAGCCAATTTCGATTTAAGTTCTTTGAGCTTCAGTTTATGAATTTCACTTTTGGGTGGAAAATCAGCATCAAACTTATTGCTATGCAGAGCCTTATAATGACATTCTAGATTACCCTTTTTGGGCACGGATACTGGGGCGTTACAAATTAGACAACAACACTTGTCTCTCACCATGATGAAGAAGTAGTCCATTTCCCATTCATCATGAAAGTGAAAGGTTTTGCTCTTCTTTGGAACACTCATCTTCGTTATACTGGGGTGGCTGGATGTAAGAAGGCCAAATCTACTAAGTTAGTATAAACACTGGCTGAATCTGGTCCAAAACTGTCACTGTCCCAAAGTATTAAAGATCAACAGGAACTGAAGACCTCTGGATGATGTGCAATACAAGGACTGGAAATGCCAAAACCACACATGCAGTTCTAAAAGTAAAAATAAGAATTCATCATACTGGCACCAATAATCAAATACCACCAAACAATCATCAAAAAAACTCAAACACCTGTCCAGCAAACCAGATAAAATCAAATACCGCCAAACAAGTTCAAATACCACCACACGCGATTTAATAAATTCTGCACACAGTGTAGAATCAACACAAAGGCTAGGCAAAATAAAATTGCAGAGGCAAGCAAAAGTCACAGTGGTTTGAACCAATTCGAAGGCAAGGCATAGGCAAGTTAGAACAAAATTGGAAAAGCCCGCCAAAATCACCAAATTCTTGAAACTTTGTTGTGTCTGCCCGAAAACTTTTAATGAAAGCGAACTATAAAGCGACCAATGACCAGCACACGACACAACTAATACGGTAAGTGTATTCAGGTAAAGCCCGGGCGAATGGATATCACCCGGTATATAACATACTTCTAAGGGGTGTTGGGACGCGGTCAGGAATGGGTGATTCTGAGAGGCAGGAGACCAGGTATGACGCCGGGCCTGTGGCGTCTCGTTGCGGGGCGCGGGCGGTGGCCCACTGGGGTACCCACGAACTATTGGCACGAAAACAACAAATGCCCCCAATACACCCGCAAGCAAGATTCCCACAGACAGGTAAAAAAGACAGGCAAAGGATCAGCAGCGGTGGCAAGCCCTCGGCAGATGACCTGCCGGCACGAGCTCTCTCCTAGCGATGGGATAAGCTGCTGGAGAGATGGAGCCAAGTGGGGCTGTTGATCTACCTCTGACCCCTCCGCGATCTAAAGGTAGATTGCGATCTACCTGTTGGACATGCCTGGTATAGGTCATCAGGAGGAGACATACATGTTTTCCCAGACATAGCTTATGAAACAATAATTCTAACACAAGCAGTTTTCATATCTTTGTTTCAAGACTGAAGAGAGAGTTTCTCCCTGCACTGTCTGTTTCATAAACAAACTTAGTTTCTTTATTATGTGAAAGTTCAGCCTAGTTTTTCAGTAGAGACTCTCAAGGTCATTAGCTAAGTAATAGGCCCTGGAATGTCTGAGCTACTGAATCTGTGGTGTTAACTCTTTCTGAGGGCTTTCAGTATTAGTGTTATTAAGTACCCTCACAGTGTACATAGCCCTGTACAGACAAGCTTCCTTTCAAGGAGTAGTGGAATAGTTGGACTATCTCTCCCCGGCAGCTCAGGAGTTCCTATGTTGAGGAGGGCTTCTAGCAGGTCGGCGGACGCCTTCTCTGCAGCTGGGTCTTCGGCAATGGAGCGGCGGCCCTCGGAGGACAACCCAGGAATGGCACAAGCTTCGGTTTCTTTTTCCTTTGAAAGACCTGTTGAATTCACCTTGGAATCTATATGGTCTGCCATAGTGAAACTAGAGGATATGTTTGCTCCTCAGGTTTCAGCTTTGATGGCTCAGTCTCAAGTTCATACTAATTTGCTTCAGCAGCATACCTTGGAAGTTTCTGCTTTACAACCTTCTATGACTGATCTTCAGCAGAAAGTTGCCCAGTGTGAAGATGGTAGTTCTTATCAGAAGGACGCATTGGCTTTAAAAACACGGATTGAAATGTTAGAGAATGCATCAAGATATTCCAATCTTTGCTTTATAAATTTCCCGAAGGCTCCAGGTATTAGTGCAAAGGAGATGTTTAAGGAATATCTAGTGGAAGGTTTGGGAGTTCCAAATGAATCCCATCCCCCTATGCTTAAAATGTATTATCTCCCTTTGGGTAAAAAGGTGGTTGGTGGTGGGATAATTCCTGGTATAGAACAAGGTGATCTATTAGATGTATCTGCTATTTTGGAAACTTCTTTAACGGAATCTGTCTCTCCTTCTACACTGATTGTAACGTTTGCTCTTTCTTCTGATAGAGATTGGTTTTTGCGTATGTTTTTTAGGAAACGTAATGTAATATTTCATGGGTTAACTGTACCGGTTTTTCCAGATTTGTCCAAGGAAACTCAGAAACGAAGAAAATAATTTTTATTGCTTCGTCCAGGTGTTTTGTTGTTGGGGGCCAATTCTTTCTGAAATTTCCACGCAAATGTATGGTTAGGTTGAATTCTGTTTCATATACGTTTTATGAGCCATCACAGTTGCTGGCCTTTTTGAGTGCTCGCCGTCCCGCTGAGATGGACTCAGCTTCACTGTAATAGGTTTTGGCCCGGTTGTTAGTTCCCGTCAGATTTATCTTCTCAGATTTAAGTTTAATTGGTATATATTTGATGGTTCCCCCCCTGATGTTGTGAGCTATAATAGGGGCAGGAATGCTGTGTGTTTAATTGTTAATGTTTCTTTTTTGGAATGATATTGATGTATCAATGTTGTTTCTTTCTTTCTGTACCCTAATTTCCATGCAAGTGTGTTTATGCTTGGATTTATTGTAAAATGATAAAGATTAAATTTAAAAAAATGCCTACTTGAGAAGTCCGAAACAACTCCTATTTAAAATCTGTTTTATAAAGGCAGGTGTAACTCTATATGTGCAATTGCGTATTCTGTAATATATGCAGGTGCATCACAACTCTGCCGCTGCTTCATCCATACTGTATCCCTGGACAGTGGCTAATTATTTGACACCCGGAGCCGATCATTTTTTAACACCCCCTTCCTCCATACGACAGAATTATTTTCAATAATAATCACGAAATGAAACATGTACAAATACCTTGCTGCAACATAACCCCATTGAAATAACATCTATCATTCATAACAGTTCTATGCTCCATCCCTTACCTCCAACCCCCCACCCAGCACCTCCCCTAGGATTATAATGGGTATGCATATATCTATGTTGCTCCTGAATTCTTGCCATTCAGCCTCTCCAGTGACTCCAGCCCTGCTCAGTCCCTTCCCTTCCAAGTGATCCACAAAGGTAATGGTAGCAGAAGGAGCTTCTTCTCTAATGCCGCTGATCTTCAGCACACTTTCTCTCCTCCATTCCTCTCCCCCTTGCACTTCATTCCCGCTTCTTCCACCTCCTACCTGCTGCAGCTTTGTACTGCCTCACCTCCTTCTACCAGTGGTGCACGCTAACAATTTAATGAAAAATTCCAGCAGGAAAAAGCAAGTGTTTCCTTCTCGACTGTTGCTGCCACCATTTTGCCACTGACCACCGCTGGCATGCACATTTCCATCAAGGACTTCCTCTCCTCCTTGCTAATCATGAGAAACAACTTGAAAATCAGCAGCAAGGAGAGGAAGCTCATATTGTGAGTTTTAGATGTGCACCCTACTGCCACTAGTGGTTAGTGTCAGAACAGCGGCTCCTACCTGCTGGGATTTTTTATGAAATTGTTGAGTTTAAAATGTGCATGCCGCCAGTCAGTTTTACTATTATTTTAAAAGTTTCTACAGACAATGCACCCTTTTATTGTCTGCACCGAGGGCGGACTGCTCCAATTGTATTTGGTACGCCACTGCCCTGGAAACATCTACACCTGGTGACTTTGTAGGTACGTGCTGTCTTGTATTTTGTGCATGTATACCTGGGGGTAATTTCTTAAAAAGGCTTTTCTGTGTGGAAAACAGCCTTTACGCATGGAAAACTTTTATAAAATTACCCCTATAATGTGATTACTGTGTCGGTACTATCCAGTCACCAGTGAATATATAATTTTGTTTGAATATCGACTCCCATGTTTCTCCAGGACTAATGTGGGAGTAAGAACTCTTCATCTAAATGTCAACATATTTTTATTGAACTGTAACTAAGTTTATTAAAAAGTGATTTTTTGGCTGTAAACTAATCAGATATCACCCAAACGTGTTAGGACAACCTTATATAGGAAACACTGGGGTTTCATTTTTACAATATTACTTTTATCCCGAAAGACCTTGTTTAATTAAAATTGTTTCCACAGAAATGATTAGTGTTGCAAGAATGCAAGAACTGCAAACCTTTGCTTAACACAGAAGCAAGAATATATCAAAAGCAGAAAGAGTAGCCACTCTCACTATGGAAGACATTTATACATTGGGAAATTTCCATGCCAGCATTTACACCTGCTTTGATTAATGACTAATTCCAACCCTCCCACCCCTCCGGCTAACTTCTCATTTGGACTTTGGAAGAATACTTGAAGGGAAAATTGTGCTTACCTCTCTGGAGTTCAAAATGGCTCCCCCTTTGCAAAAAGTTCAAGTTTCATTGGAGAGTGCCTTAATCAACCCCTTGCAGATTTTTCAGGTTTATGAAATCCACCACCTATATGTATATTTATGTTTTTTCAGGCATTGTCTTAACCATCTTTCATATAATAATATCAAACTAGTAGCAGTTTACAAAATTAAAATAGAGATAGTAAAAGAAAGTATAAAGAAAGAGGTGTTTGCTAACAGCCACTACCCCAGCAAAAGGCCTTTGTGAAGGAAAATGTCTTTAAGCCAGCTTTAAACTTTGTGAAGGAGGATTTCCCACTAAGATAGACTGGAATAGGATTTCAGAGGAAAGGGCCAAATACCAGAAGGCTGTACAGTGAGTGGATTCTAATCACATGCCCTTACTGGAAAGAATAACTAAAAGGTTCTTGTGTTGCGATGAGAAAGGGTGAGAAGAAGCATATGGAATTCGGTGGTCAAACAGATAATTTGGGGAACTGTATAACGAACTCTGTGTGCCAAAATAATTTTTTTATTTATTTAGCAATGCTTATATACCGCTTTTCAGCAGGTCAAAGCGGTAAACATTCAGGTACCATTTATATTTCCCTTGTCCTCGAAGAACTCACAATCTATGTTTTGTACCCAAGGCAATGGAGGGTTAAGTGGTTTACCCAAGGCCATAAGGAGCACCTCTGGGACCAGAAACCCCAGTTCCTCTGGCCTGAGATTGCTGTCCTCCAGTAGGATTTGAACCCCCCCGGCTCTCTGGCCTCAGGCCACTCCTCCCTCTAAGTACTTTATATTTGATATGCAAGAAGCAATGAGATGTGATCAAATTTGCATGCATGGTGTAGCAGTTTTATGTTTTCCAAATGCCTAAGAATAATACGTCTAAGACCATACTGCAGTAATTGATACAATTAATAATCAAAGCATGGCTTAAAGTTAACAAAGCCTCAGGGGGTCATTTTAGAAGCTCAATTTATGCTTTCTACATTTGAAATCAGCCATTCAGATGTGGGAATCACAAAAACATCCCAGGAGCCAGTTTAGAAATCTCCAAAGTTACACATATCTTGCATGATCATGTCCATGTCGCATGGGAGCATGGGAGAGGCATTTCCTGGGCTCTCCTGAAAAGATATATGTGCATGTGCAATTTTAGAAATTGCCTGCATGTCTCTGCCCACAGGTGGTGCCATCCATGTCTACCTGCTCCAAGGCACAAATAGGCATTAGAAAAGAGCTTGTTCTGGCACCCAAGCACCTATGGGGTGGACAGAAGAAGGCACTCACATATTTGTGATATTTTAACCGCTGTTAAAGAAACATGATGTAGTTGACATGCTGCTGCACATCTTTTCTTTCAAAATGGCATGCTGGGATGTGTATGCAGCATGGGATGGACGTTCCTGTCCTAAAATATTTTGTCTTGGGAACATCCATGTTTTTAAAATCAGGCCAAAACTTGAACATAGCTGACCTTTCGACATGCACAAGTTTTTCTTATCGTCCCTCCACTCCATTCCAGACAAGTGGGTTGTCTCCCCCAACCAGTAGCTGGAGACTGAGCATGTCAGGTTTTGCGATGTTGCAGCATAAGGGCACTGCCCATGGACTCCAAGACCAGTATCTCAGTCTCCAGCAGCTGGTGAGGAGCTTCTGTGTAGTGTGGACTCCACTAAAAGGACAATTTTTCCTAGCAAAAAAAAAAAGAGGATCTGAAATGGCCTATGAGGAGCTCTGTACAGGCTAGAGGTCAGTGAGCAAGGGCTGATTCCTTTCTGTGCACCAGGACTATTGAGTTGGTCAGATCTGAGACTTGGGGGGGGGGGGGCAATTACCTGGTGGTCCAGGTCCCTTCCCCCCTCCCTTAGCCTGAATAGATCTCTTTTTGAATAAAGAAGTACTGATTGTACTGATTCAGAACTATTCTCTCTGTACTGGTCTTTTTAGATGAGCTGTTGCTTTAAAAAAAAAAAAGAAAAAAGAAAAAGACACTGTTCTCTGTTCATGTTAAAACCGGCTGCTCTCTGTATTGAATTTCTCAGACTTGCCTGCCTGACTCTTTCTCCGGCAGTTCAAGTACCTGGGTGAGTGCCTTTGTTTCCCTCTAGTTTCACTTTGGGTCTGTTGGAGGCTGGTTTTTAGTGTTTTTCCCGGGTGCTGGTAATGCTTTCGGATAAACCGCATTGTTCTGCATGGGGGGACCAGCAGGGCTCATCTTCAATGCTGGGGGTATGTAGAACTTGTAAAAAGGAGGGAAAGACCATGGAGACAGTACTGGCAGAGTCTCTCTTACTTTTGGGAGAGCCTTCTTGTTCTGCTGTGAAAAACACTGAGAAGCTTTCCTCACAGGGTTGGGTTCCTGTGGTTATGGTGGGAACTGCAGCCATGTTGGCTTCTCCCTCCTGCTCCCTGTCAGAAGCAAGGAAGCTTCAGGATGATGCTTCAGCACACTTTTTTGCCTTGCTGGGTTCGGTGTAGGGGATTTCTGGCTTGGGGAAACATTCTTTTTTGGTGGGCTTTGTATTATTACTTCACTAGCCTTACTGCTTAAGGCAGGACCTGATTAGCATCTCGGGCGAGAGGTCTGCTCTAAAACACACCACAGGAACCCTTTTTGAGTCTCAAGTGGGAGATTCTTCAGGGCAGGGGGGGCTCAGCACCCAAGAAGAGGCGCATGGAGGCAGATGCTTAGGATGAGCAAGCCTCCTGCCATTCCAGGGCTTCTGAGGACCCATTGGAGAGCCCTTCAGATCTCTGGAGGGTCGCACCCTGACTCCTGAATTGGAGGAGGGTGAGCTTCCTCCAGGGGATGGCCCAAATGTTGTACGTGTGTTTCGCCGTGAAGAGTTGGTGGCACTTATAGCTCATTCCTTATTGGCCCTCAGTATTTCTCAGCTTCATTAGGTACCAGAAGAGCCCTTAGCAGACCCTCTGTTGCAGGGCATTCAGACTTCACACACTTCATTTCCACTCCATAGAGCCATTAAACAGATGATCGAAGCTGGGAAGTCCCTGAGGCTAGTTTGTATGGGGACAGAGCCATGGCTCACTTGTACCCCATGCCTCTCACGGAAAGGGATCTGTTCAAGTTTCCTAAAGTTGCTGCCCTGGTTTTGGCAGTCACCAAGAAGACCACCATTCCGGTTGAAGGTGGGGCAGCCTCGAGGGACATACAGGATCGGAAACTGGAGACTCTCTTTAAGCATGCCTTCGAGACCAATGCTCTAGTATTACAGGTGTTCATATGTGGGTCCTACATGACTATGGTATGTATATGCTGGGCCCAGGTCTTGCCGGATTCTGACCTGGAGGCATGTCAGCCCTTGTCAGAGGCAGCCAAGCTTGAAACAGCCTCTGCCTATTTGGCGGATGCCTTTTATGAATTGGTAAGGGTTTTGGCTAGGAGTATGGTATCTGTTGTTGCCACCACACAGTTTCTCTGGTTGCGGAACTGGTTGGCAGATGTCTCTTCAAAGACCTGCCTTATTAAGCTCCTCTTCAAAGGCAAATTGCTTTTCAAGGAGGCCTTGGCCAAATTGATAAAGGACCTGGGAAACTCCAAAGGCTGTCGCTTTCTGGAGGCTAAGTCCAAGGCAGCTAAGTTGCTTGCTCCAGCGAGGGGTCAGAAACATGATTTCTGTAGATTTCGGTCCGTTTGTTTTGCTCCTTGTCAAGAGGGTCATTTCTCAAGCAGAGGACCATCCTTTTGAGGCTACAGAAGGATAGGTAGAGGTTACTATCCCAGAGCCTCAACAGCCTCTAAGAAACAACAATGAGGTGAGGCAGGCCCAGTCAGAGGTCTTGCCTGTAGGGTGTTGGCTACATCAGTTTTACTCTGACTGGGTCTATATAACCTCCAACCAGTGAGTTCTGGAGGTCATTCGTGATGGCCACTCTCTCAAGTTAGCACGCCCACTCTCCGACGCCTTCCTTTTATCCTCCTGCAAGGCACCAGTAAAGATTCAAGCAGTGCAAGACACCCTGCAAAGGCTTCTTCAGTTGGAAGCAGTGGTGCCCATACCAACTAACCAGTTAGGTCAAGGTCAGTACTCCATTTATTTTGTAGCGCCAAAGAAGAAAGGTTCCTTTTGTCCTATCCTGGATCTCAAGCATGTCAATAGAGCCCTTTGGGTTCCTCACTTTTGGATGGAAATACTGCAGTCCATAATTCATAATTAAAGGGTGAATTTTTAACCGCTCTGGATCTCATGGAGGCATACCTCCACATTCCGATTCATCCAGATCCACAAAGGTTCTTGTGCTTGGTAGCCCCCATGGGACATTTTCAATTTTGAGCCTTGCCATTCAGTCTTGCCACGGCCTCTTTGACTTTTACCATGGTCACAGTGGTAGTGGCCATGTCTTTGAGATGGGAGGGTGTCTTGCTGTACACCCTTATCTCAACAACTGGCTGATCAAGGCAAAGTCAATAGCAGAGAGTGGCGAAGCCATTCTCCAAGTTTATATTTATACAATTTCTTGATATAGTACTCAAGTTGAAGGGCATCAGAGTGGTTTACAGTCACTACAAGCAGGTACTGGATACTTTCCCTTGTCCCCAAAGGGCTCATAATCTATGTGTACCTGAGGCAATGGAGAATTAAGTGCCTTACCCAATGCCACAAGGAGTGCCTATTGGACTAGAAACCCCAGTCCCTCCACTCTGAGATTGCTGTCCCCAGGTGGGAATTGAACCTCGGATGGGTAGTCAATAAGTCAAAGAGCAGGCTGTAGCCTTCACAAGAAATGGTCTGCCTAGGAGCTCAGTTCCAGACTGAAGGGGGCTCATATCGCTTCCTGTGGATTGGGCCAGGAACAAATAGGAGCAGGTGAAGCATTTTCTGTCGGTGTGACATTATCTGCAACTCCTAGGATCCATGGCGGCTACATTGGGCTCTGCTTTTGAGGTGCAACATCATTCACTGGCGAGACCATTGGTTTGCCCTCTAACAATGAGAGTTTGTCTGTGCTGGTGGTTATGGTTGGAGGACACCTTGGCGGGCTTGCCTCTGGAACTGCCCGACTGTCTTCTCGTGATGATGGATGTGAGTCTCACGGGCCGGGCGGTGCACTGCAAATCACAAGTGATGCAAGGCCTTTGGTCTCCAGAGGAACAGACTTGGTCCATATATCGCATGTAGATAAGAGCAGTGTTTCTAGTGCTATATGTTCTTTTGTCCCCTTGTGTACCAGAAGGCTATAAGAGTCTGTTCCAATAATGCACCATAGTTGCATACATCAATCGCTAGGGCGACACCAGCAGCATTGCCCTGGCAGAGGAGATTCAGCCGTTATTAACATGGGCGGAGAAGAATCTTCTGTTGCTCTCAGCAGCACACATAGCCGGAAAAGAAAACCTATAGGCCCATTCGGGGGAGTGGGAGCAGAATCCCTTGGTGTTTCAAGAAATAACCCTTCATTGGGTAATGAATTTCATGGCGTCATCGACGAATGTGAAGGTGAATTGTTAAGGTGAATCATTTCTTCAGCAGATGCAGAGAGAGGATGTCAGAGGGCTTCAATGCCCTAGCACAGCCCTGGCTGGTAGATGCACTTTTCTACATGCTCCCGCCATGGCCTCTGATTAACCAGCTACTGCGCAGGATAGAAGCTCACTGGGGCCTGGTGATCATAATAGCCCCAGACTGGCTACAGAGATCCTGGTATGCAGATCTCCGTCAGTTGTTAGTAGCAGTGCCCTGGCGTCTTCCTTCGTGGAACAGTCTGTTGCACCAAGGTCCAGTTCTTATGTCTCAGGTGGTTCAGTTCTTGCTTACAACTTGGCTCTTGAAAGGTCACGCCTGAGGAGGAAGGGTTACTCGATGCAGGCGATCACTACTTTGCTGCAAGCCCAGAAGTGCTCTGTGTCATTGTTATATGTCAGGATCTGGCAGGGTTTCGAGAGATGGTGCGAGGAAAGGAAACTTTGGGCTTTGTTGGCCGTGATCCTGGATATTTTGGCCTTCTTGCAGGCAGGGCCTGAAAAGGATCTTGTGTTGAATTCCTTGCTGGTGTAAGTACTGGCTTTCTCCTGTTATTGCGGATGGGTGCAGGGAGGTTCCCTGGTGACTCATCTGGATGTTATCCATTTCCTGAAGGCAGTGAAACAAGTCCATCCTCCCGTGCGCTTGATGGAATTTGAATTTAGGGCTCTCAGCTCTGACAGGGTCGCCATTGGCTAGGGCTACATTGAAAGACCTGACATTGAAAGTAGTCTTTTTGATAGCGATTTGCTTGGTCAGATGAATTTCAGAGTTACAGACATTGTCCTGTAGGAAACCCTATCGGTTTGTGTCTAAAGAGAAGGTAGTCTTGAGACCGGTCCCTTCTTTGTTGCCGAAGGTGGTATCGGCCACTCTCCCGGTCTTTTCCTCCGGAGGTATGAGTTCCAAGGATCGATAGTTGTATTTGCTGGATGTGTGCAGGGCTCTGCGTAAATATTTGAAGCGTACCGCACCTTTCCACAAATTGGAATATCTTTTTGTGCTGTTTGGAGGTCCGCGCAGGAGAGAGGTGACTAGGTGGTTGAAAGAGGCCATTACTTCAGCCTATCTATTGAAGCACAAGTCTCTGTCTTTGGGATTACACGTTCATTCCACAAGAGCTCAGTCGGCTTCCTGGGCAGAGTTGGGCCTGGTACTCCCCATTGATATTTGTAGGTCGGTGACTTGCTCTTCCCTTCATTCTTCTGCTTGACACTATTGGCTAGATGTGCAGGCACAGTGGGATACTTAATTTAGCGCCAGTGTGCTGCAGGCTGGGCTCGTGTGTCCTGCCTGAAGTTGAGTACTACTCTGGTACATCCCACTTGTCTGGACTGGACTGGAGGGACGATATGGAAGATAAAATTAGACCTTACCAGCTAATTGTCTTTCCTTGAGTTCCTCTAGTCCAGTCCAGGACCCGCCTTGTTTCTAATTTCATATGCGGAGCAATCACAGATTCAGATTGCGTCTTTACAGTAAGGGTAGTTTCCTGTGGTTGCTAAGGGGTGTTCCAGGGGATCTGGTTGGTCAGCTCGGGACCTCTGGTCAGGGGGGAGTTTGATTCTTTGTACTGTTCTTCTCTGGACCTGTATATAGTTCTTCTAAGCTGTTTCTATAGTATCAGTAGTAGCTACAAGAGCAAAAAAAATAGTAAAACAGTAAGGCCCAATATTGAATAGCATTTATACAGTTTGAAAGCCTATAAACAATGTAAATGTCGCTACAGAGGGCTATTCATCGGCATTAACATGGTTAGTGATGATGAATATCCACCGGTTCCGCTGCTACACACCCTGATACTATCTGTGTAGAATCAGAGCGTGTCATGGGCGTTCTGGAGTGGAGTGGAGGTGGCACCCTTTGCTAACCGGACAGCAATGATATTGAACTGCAGTCTGTTTAGCGATCCATGGGTAAAGATAGGTGTGGAGAAATCTCGACTATCTTTACCCGTGGAAGTTAACTGGGCAGCATCTCAATATCACTGCTGCCTGGTTAGCTTCTGCGCTGTGTGGAGCATTGCGGCATGTTATGGCAGACCCAGATATTCAATTCCAGTGGCCGAATATGGCCCCGAATTGAATATCCGGGGTTAACGTTCAGCTGCGACAGCTATGCGCCTTAGAGGCGCATAGCCAGTGCAACTCAATATTGGGCTCTAAGTTTTTTGCTATTGGATTAACTTGTATTCTCTTTGGAGTCTGCTTTGTGTGATAGGGCTGAAGCCACTGAAAGCAAAAACTTAGAAAAAAACGCTGTTCCTTACAAAGCAGCTAACGTGCAGAAGATGCAGTTCCCTTGCAGAGCAGCTAGAGGGAGCAGGCATGAACCTACAGAGGCTGAGCTAACACACCCGGGTACTGATTGTGCAGGAGCTAATCAGCTCCACCTGAGGGGTAGCCCGGGAAACTCAAAAGAAAAAGGCCTTTATAAGCAGAGGGCCAGCTCAGAAGGAAGGAGAGAGGAAGGAACCTCGGAAGGGAGCTCAGGAGGGAGCTCAGAAAGAGAGAGAGAAAGGAGCAGACCCAAAAGAGACGGAGTGAGAGAGAGACCTGGGAGAGGCAGACTGGAAAGAGATCTGCTTGGAAGAAATCCCAAAGGCAGAGAGCTCAGAAGGGGAGAGCCCAGCTGGGAGAGAGGCCTCTGCTCACCAGGGGGTCTGAAACAGGATTAAAAGGTACTGGAAGAAAGAGTCCTGACAGGAGATTTACTTATACTAAGAAGCCAGGAACCCTGGAATCTTTACAGGGTCTTCCCAAGCTACAGAGAGGACAGACGGTACCCAGGAGGCTTCCAGAGGGAGTCTGCAAAGGAGAACGTGGCCAGAGAGAAGTGCCTGAGTGGGCAAGTAACAGACGCCCTGACTTCACGAAGCCAATGTGGAGTGGAAGAGTAGCCTAGTGGTTGGGGCAAGGTACTTCAGGCCAGAAGGTCGGGGGTTCAAATCCCACTAGAGGACAGCAACCTTGGGCCGGAAGGACTGGGGTTTCTAGTCCCACAGGTGCTCCTTGTGGTCTTGGGCAAGCCACTTAACCCTCCATAGCCCATGTTCCCTGTAAAATAGTTATCTCCAAGTTATAATACCCTGTTCAATGTAATTTCAGTTTGTTCAATGTAAACCGCACTGATGCAGAATAGCGCGGTATATAAGAGAATGTAAATAAATAAAAAAAATAAAAATAAATGTACGGTGACTATTCTTTCTCAAAGAAAGGCCCAGCTCCTAGAATGTCTTTAAAACCAGATAATCAGCCTAAGAGAAAAGGAAGCCAGCAGGAGTCCTTTAAGTCATCACGTAGGGGCATAGGGACAAACCCTGCTATTTACCTGAAAGCCCTAGAACAGCCTAGCTGGAAGCTAAGGAGAAGAAGTACTGACTTTCAAACCACAGCAGCCAGGGAAAGCTCAAGTACAGAGGGAGGCACAAATGAAACAGAGCCCATGCAGCTGGAGCCTGTTGACTCAGTTACATTGTCTCAGGAAGAAGTAATGGACTGCTCGGTTTGTGTAGCAGGGAGCTTTGAGTCACTCCCCGAGCTCTAAGTTATTTAGACAAGCTCTGATATTGTTTTTGTTCATGTTGACTGAAAGAGAAAAAGCTCACTAATTTTACTTTGCTCCGAAGTTTGGAAAACCCTGTGTTGTTTTGCAAGAAGCTGTGAAGTATGTAACAGTTCACTTGTTTAACTATGCTTTGGTAAAAACCGTGACAAAGAAGGAGAACCCTTTATTTTCTGTTACCTAGCGAACCTCAATGCTTGAAAGGGGAAATAAAAGCCTTATTTACCCTCCATTCTGGTCAACACAACTTATTCCTATAAGGAGGAGGACTACAAAGACCAGGGTGCACCTGGCCTCCAAAAGTCTCTTACCTCCACAAATAATAAATATGCTCAACCTGCCCTTGCCGCCACTGGCCACCAGGGGGGGGGGTTGATGACATTTGTCAATAGTATACTGGTCTTCGAGTCCTTGGGCAGTGCCTTTTTGCTGTGACATTACAAAACCTGACATGCTCAGTCTCCTTCTACTGGTTGGGGGAGACGACCTACTTATGTGGACTGGACTGGAGGACTCAAGGAAAGACAATTAGCAGATAAGGTCTTGTTTTATCTTTTGATTTAGTGCTTGCATAAACATGGGGGTGTATACAGAGTACAGTAATATAGTAAGTGATGGCAGATAAAGACCAGTATGGTCCATCTAGTCTGCCCAGTAAAGCACCAGGATTGTAGAGCTGTATGTGCATCTCCAGGCAAGTTACCCCTCTCCATTTATTTGTTTTGATTCCATCCTCTTGTTATTTAGTGATCCTCTGTGCCTGTCCCATTCCTTTTTGAACTCTGTCACTGTTTTTGTTCCCACAACCTCCTTCAGGAGGGCATTCCAGGCATCTACCACCCTTTCCATGAAAAAGTATTTCCTGATGTTGCTTTTAAGTTTACCTTCTTTCAGCTTCATTTCATGTCCTCTAGTTCTACAGTTTCCCCATCTTAGAAAAAGGCTTATTTGTTCATTAATAACCTTTAAGTATTTAAACATCTGTATCATATTCCCCTTGTCTCTCCTCTTCTCTAGGGTATACATATTTAGGTCTTCAAGTCTTTTCTAATATTCCTTCTGGTGCAGGCCCCAAAACATCTTGGTTGTCTTCCTCTGAACCATGTCAAGTCTTTTTATATCCAAAGTAAGGTACAGTCTCCAAAACTGAACACAATACTCATAAGTGAGGCCTCACTAACAACCTGTACACTTTCTTCATGCTGGTTATTACTCTCTGTATACAGCCTAACATCCTTCTGGCTTTGGCCACCGCCTTGTCACACTGTTTTGCCACCCTCAGATCCTCAGATACTATAACCTCGAGGTCCCTCTCTTGGTCCTTACATACCAGCCTCTTGTCCCCAGTCATGTACAGTTCCTTTGGGTTACTGTACTTTTTTGCATTGCATCTCAATTGTCAAGCATTTGACCATTCTTAAAATTTTTGTAGATTGATTTTAGAAGATACATGCACTTGCCTGCTTTCACTGCTGCCACTCCCAGAATATTTGGGATGTTTTGACCTGGACGTCTCAGATTGCACTTAGATGACCTTTCTAAAATGTGTCTTTTAGCATTTAAGAAAGATCTGACTGAGCGATTTTTTTTTCTTAATGTATAAAAACAAGTCCTTGTGATTTCTGATACTTGCTCCTCAAATGTAAGTAGGGAATTGAAATGGCAGCCCAGAATCATAATAGAATCTTGGAAAGAAATTGGACAACCCAATAATAATAACAGCCCTGTCAGTAATCACATTGCTTGGGACTTTAATGGGTTCAGCAACAGTGTATTATCTATCAGCCATTGAGATACTGCTTCCAGACGGTTATGAGGAGGACTAAGAACTGGCCACAAAAAAATCTGTGTAAGCCACTTACACATGTAAGTAGCAAAACTGTATCTTGTACATGTATGTAACACTACTTACATTTATAAACCTCTCAGTGATGCCACTCTTGTTTTGAATGTGTTAATTTATGAAATGGCTTTTTCTGTTGAGTGTGGTGCTGAATATATGCGCTTCTTTGGCGCTGCTAGCTATATTGTTTAAAAGGCTCCACGTTTGCCGAGCCTTTTATGAAGTACTAGCTTAGTTTTAATTTCATGGCTCTAAATGGCCTATTTGTCTGAGGAGCAGAGGTTCAAGGATGCAGGGCGATAAAGAGGAAAAAGACAAAAAATTCTGATAAGGAAGGAAGCCAGGAAGTTAAGCGCCTTCATGTACTTCTTATTCTCTGTTTTAGTGTGAATGACTTGATGAAACTGAAAGATGATCTCACCAAGGAGAGAGACCACTATTTGTCAGAGGTGGTGAAATTACGTGATGAATTAACTCAAGCCTTAAATCAACAGCAAGAGTCTGAAAAAGCAAAAGATGAGGCAGAGCACATGATTTCTCAGGTATGGGATGCATTTTTTATTGGTAACAGTGAAACATCATGATCCTTTAACGTTATCTCCTAGTGGTGAGGGATTTAGCAGAGCTAATAATCCCAAGGTATAGTTTAATCCTGCTACTGGTGCTTATCTTAAGCAATTTTAAATTGAGGGGCTATTTTTTACGCCATTCAGGGGGCCTGCATGCATATTTTTAAAGGGAAGCTCTCTGCAGAGTTTCTCTTTGAAAATATGTGGCCAGCTGCCACCATAAATCACCCGAAATTAGGCCTTGACACATTTTCTTTGGTTTTAGGAGCCAGCCCTAAAAGGAACCAGCAGCTGAGACCTTCCTTCTCCCCGCCCCCAACTGTCTCCACCAATACTGAAGAACTTGGGGGGGATGTTTTCTTCTGAGGTGTACAATGACTCCTTTGGGGGCTTGATTTCATGAGGCTGTTTTCCCCTTCCATGCCTGTGGGAGAAAAAAGCTTAGTAAATAATGCACCCTTGCAAGTCTTTGGCAGAAATGCACAGCCAGCAGCCTCCCTCCTTGCTCTGTCTCTCTCTTCTTCCAACCCCACCATGTTACCCGGTTTCCTTTTATCCCATTTTTCCCCACCAGTCTCCCTAATCCATCATCTCTCTCCTTCCTTAAATCAACTATCTCACCACCTAGCAAGTCAATCAGGCCTCCCGGTTCCTATCCCTATTCTAGCAAGCCAGTCAGTCCTCCCCACCAGTTCCTACCCTTGCCCCAGAAAACCATTCAGCCCTCAGCATCCAGGTCCTTGCCCTCCCCTCCCCCCCCCAAGTCCACATTTATCATTCAAAGCCCCTCCAAGCAAGTCAGTCAGCCTCCCCCCTGCCCCAATGACTCCTCAGAGCCGATTCTTCCGTTTTCTGATGCTGCCTGTTTATCATCACTCCCTGCACAACTGCTGCTGTTACTCCTAGGGGAGTTCTGCACAAACCCCCCCCCCCCACCCCAAATAAAAAACAAAACCAGAAAATTCTGCAGCCTTTATTTGTTAACATAATATATTTGATTAATTAATTTATAATGCAGTACAGAAAAAGATGCATAAATCCAAGTATATTCGTAGGAAAACACCTGTAAGGGAGTCACTTGGACCATTAGATGATAGAGAGGTAAAAGGTGCACTGAGACCTACGCAAAAACCTACGCAAAAACTTAAAAACACACCTATTTACCTCCTACTATGGCACGCTAAATAACTCCCAACAAGACGAAAAAGGATAAGCCAGACAATACATACAGACCATCACCCCAAGACTTAAACACATCTAGACTTCACTACCGCTTACACCGCTGAACTCCTCCTTCCACGCCTGTACATAGATAGTTATGTGTACATAGTTACTAATGAAAGTTCAAATGTTAAAAAGTTAAATGTAATATGTACTTAGATTAGGTTATCGTTCTATTGTTCTATGTAAAAAACAGAAATGTCACTCTGTTTCTTTAATTGTTCTATGTAAACCGCACCTGATCTTCGGAAGGTTGCGGTATATAAAAATTTGTTAAATAAATAAATAAATAAATAAAAATAAAACAGGGCCATAATGGAGAGACTGAATGAATTTTTTGCTTCAATCCTTACTAAAGAAGATGTAGGAAACTTACCCATGCCAGAAGTAATATTTAAAGGTGATGTATCAGAGGAATTGAAAGAACTATTGATAATCGGGAAGATGTAATACAGTTAATTGATAAAGAGCAGCAAATCACCTGTTGGCATATATCCCAGAGTGCTGAAAGAACTGAAATATGAGATTGTAAAACTACTATTAGTAATCTGTGATCTATCATTAAAATCATCTGTAGTACCCGAAGATTGGAAAGTGGCTAGTTTTTAAAAAGGGTTCCAGGGGAGATCTGGGAAACTAAAGACCAGAGAGTATGACATCAGTACCAGGAAAAACGGTAGAAACCACTATAAAAAAATTAGTGAACATGTACTGTAAATAGTTATGGTTTAATGGCAGAAAGCCAACATGGATTTAGCCAAGGAAAGTCTTGTCTCACCAATCTCTTATTTCTTTGGAAGGTGTGAATAAACAGGTAGATAAAGGTGAGCTGGTTGATGTGGAGGGTAATTCCAGATTGGGCCCATCCGGACGTCCTAAAAATGGACAGGGCACAGTTGTACCAGATTCTGCAACTGCGGGAGTTAAATGTTCCCACACTTGCAGAATCTGGGAACATGGATGGGCTGGTGTGCACAGTATTCTGAGTGGGAAGACGTACAGCATGCTGCCCGTCTCCACCGTTCAGTGTTCCTGCTAGTGTGCCATGCCATGGCGTCCCGTTGCCATGCCATCCAGCAGGAGCAAGCAAGGCTCAACAGTGGACGATCTCTTTTTCCTGTCACCCGACCCTCGGCGGGGTCTGCCAGAGTCAGGATCGGGCAGCAGGGACTCAACTGTACTCACTGCATGTTGTGTTGGGGATTGCCTGGCCCGTTTGCTGCCGCTTCGAGGTGGAATAAGTCAGATGTCTATCCTCCACCCAGTGGACGTATAGGGCCCTGACCAGAATAGACTCTGTATGTCCAGGTGCAGCGGCCCACCCCCCTGCTCTGTCCACTCTCCGCCTCTGTCCAGTGCTCCTGCACAGCGGCTCTGTGCGTGTGGGGAGCCAAGACACTTGGAATACAATCCCTGTGAATAGCGGGAATTGCATATCCAAATTATGTTTAAGTTTATGTTTATTAAGCTTGATATACCGCTTTTCAGATGTTAAAACAAAGCAGTTTACAACAATAAAGTTACAGTAATGGCCAGTGGCCAGGAAAAGGAAAGGAAATTACAATAGCAACAGGACAGAGAGAGCAAATATACATACCAGACAGGGGAGAGAGGTTGCAACATAGGGGTGTAGATCAGACAGTGTGGGCTGGAAGGTCAAAAGCAGATGAGAATAAATGTGCTTTTAGACGTGATTTGAAGGTGGAGTAGTTCTGCTCGAGTCTGAGAAAATTGGACAAACCTTCCTAGTATTTGGGGATCAGAATGAACCCCATGGTGTATCTGGATTTTCAGAAAGCCTTTGACAAAGTCCCTTATGAGAGACTTTTGTAGAAATTAAAAAGCCATGGGATAGGAAGCAATATACTATTGTGGATTAAGAACGGTTTGAAAGATAGAAAATAGAGAGTAGGTCTAAATGGGCAGTTTTCTTAATGGAGAAAGATGAATAGTGGAGTATATCAGGAATCTGTGCTGGGCCCGCTGCTTTTTAACATATTTATAAATGAACTGGAAATGGGAATATCAAGTGAGGTGATCAAATTTGCAAATGACATCAAATTATTCAAAGTTGTTAAAACACAAGAGCATTGTAAAAACTGCAAGAGGACCTTGATAAATAGGGAGACTGAGTGTCCAAATGGCAGATGACATTTAATGTGGACAAGTGCAAAGTTATGCACTTAGGTAAGAACAATCCAAACTACAGTTACATAATGCAAGGTTCCACATTAGGAACAACCACCCAGGAAAAGGATTTAGGAGTCGTCGTGGATAATAATGTTGAAACCCTCGGCCCAGTGTACAGTGGCAACCAAGAAAGCAAATAGAATGCTAGGAATCATAAGGAAAGGAATGGAGAATAAAATGAAGATATTTTATAATTTCTCAATGGTGTGACAACACTTTGAATATTGTGGGCAATTCTGGTCACCATATCTTAAAAAGGATATAGCAGATTTAGAAAAGGTACAGAGAAGAGCGACAAAAATGGTAAAGGGGAAGGAAGGAAGGATATCCCTGTGAAGAAAGGCTTAAAAGGTTAGGGCTCTTCAACTTGGAAGAGAGACAGCTGAAGGGAGATATATGATACAGGTCTATAAAATAATGAATGGAGACGAACGGGTAAATGTAGATCCGTTGTTTACCCCTTCAAAAAGTAGAAAGACTAGGGGACATGCAATGAAGTTACAATGTAGCACATTTAATACTAATCACAGAAATTATTTTTTTCACTCAACGCGTAATCAAACTCTGGAATTTGTTACCAGAGGATGTAGTAAAAGCTGTTAGTGTAGCTGGATTTAAAAGAGGTTTAGACAAGTTTCTGGAGGAAAAGTCCATAAATCATTATTAAAGAGGACCGGGGAAATCCACTGCTTACCCACTGGACAGCAGCATGGAATCTGTATACCTTTTGGGAACCTGACAGTGAGCTGGATTGACCACTGTTGGAAACAGAATACTGGGCTTGATGGGCTTTTGGTCTGACCCAGTGTGGCATATCTCATTGTTCTTATGTTATGTGATTTTAAAAAATATCTTGTGCAGAATTCCTCCATCCTAAGATCTGGTCTAACTCCCTCTCCAATTTTGCTCAATTCTTTTCCCTCTTTGGCTAGAACCCCTCAAAGTCTCGATCTCACTCTCATCTCCCCCCCCCCCCAAAAAAAATCTGCTTCCATCCCACCTTTCTCTCCATTCTTCTCCTCTCTCCTCCAGTTCTCTGTCTCCCTTATCAGTGCTTCACACCTCCCAATTCTCTCTGCTTCTGCCCATTTCTCTTAATCTTCCAAATTCATCCCTCCCCAGCAAAATCTCCAGCTTTTTTTCTCTGTCCTCCCTCACAGGCTTAATCACCCCCTTCCAATCTCTTTTCTTCCTGCTAACTTTTCAGAAACACCTTCTCACTCCAGCTCTCTCTGAGGTGTTACTCATCGCTTCATTCTGGGCTTAACAGTGGCCCCACTAATGAGAATCCAATTTGCAGCTGTCTCACAGGACCTGCAGGGTTGCAGCCTCTTCATTTTGGGCCATGTGTACCAATTTTCCTGGCTGCAGCCTCCACTCTGGATTTATGCAAGGTGGTTGTAGCGGCTGAAGCTCTTTTTCCGTATGCATGCCGGTATATTTATTTATTTATTTATTTATTTATTTAGTGTACACTTATATCCCGCCACTTCCAGCGATCAGCCGCGGTATTCGACCACAGAAAAAGAGTGGCTGTACTGGCCATAATTTACAATACACAGGATGATTAGTGGAAGAGGTACAGTTCACAGCACACAGTATGATTAGAGGGCATAGTACAGTTCACAGCACACAGGGATAAGGTTTAGACACATTGAGAAGGGAAATATTTACAATTAGTATTTACAAAAGAATTTACAATTTACATAAGCAGATACATATTCACACAACAGTGAGTCTATTGGTGGCTGCAGGTTCCGCCCTGGGCCTGCACAAATCGACTCTCAGAGCTGCAGTTGTTTAACACACCCACACAATTCTTTATTTCCGGTTATGTGCACACTTGCAGCTCTGGCTTCTACCCTGAGCCCGTGTAAGCCGGCTCTTGCAACCGCAGCCATCTGTCCCTCAGTCCAAACAGCTGCAGCCTCTTCATCTTAGATCTAGCAGGCTTTTTCTTCCTGAATGGCAGCTTCCTTGCTCAAGTGGAACAATGGCTCCACACAGAATTCTGCAAGAGAAATGTATGGCGTAGTTCTGTGCAAGCCTGAGTCGCGCCATGCAGGAATCATCATGTTGGTCTCCTGATCTTGTCAGACCAGTGCAAGAGTTCCCGCACAGCATGACTCAGATTCACACAAGGCCATACTGTGCAGAATGAGCAGGAACTACCTCTGAATAGCAGCAAATGCAACCAAAAAGGCAAAAAATAAAGCATGGGCAAGCAACACAAAGATCTCAGGTGCCATATAGAAATTTGCCACCTGGGATTTGTCGAGCCCTGCCCTGAATCATGTATGGAGGTTTCAAAATGAAATCTGTATGCATTGTCTCCTGCCTCTGCACTGTTCTCCCCATGCTCACACCCATTTGCAGTGCAATTAGATGCTTGTACCTGATGAGGGGAAGTACAATTTTTAGCTCCTGATGTTATCAAGCCAACTGGTGAATTGCACAGGTAAAATCTTTTGAAAATTGCCCTCTGCATGTTTAAATTGTTTAATCACTTGACATATAGGGGGCAATAATCTAGAGATATTTTCCTGTTGGTAAACTCATGTTTACTTGCAGAAAGATGAGATGTAATTATTGCTTCTCTCTGCAGTTGCGGGTGAAAGTATGAGTGTTTTCACAGCTTGCATACTTTTACCTGAGAACACCATGCATGGGGTTAGGACAGGAGAGGGAAATTACTTACAGAGATTCCATAATCAAATTTTTGGGGCATATTTCATAAAAAGCAGTAAGTGTTTGCACTTACTGCACTTTAACTGCAAAAGGTAAGGCGCTGTAAGCGCAAACCTTGTGTGGTAAATTACAGGAGTCATGCCCAGCGTCTGTCCTGTCTTTAGCATACAGGGCAGACTCACGTTCCCTGCCTTAGCAGGTAGCACGGCCTGGTGACAAAGAAGGTAAAACATGCTGCAGTTGCAACCCGCTTCCGATCGCATCACCCCCTTGTGAAAATAAGCTCCCCCCCCCCCCCAGTTTCAGTTCCCTCCCCAAACCCAGAATTTACTCCATCCCTCTTGTCTGATCCTCCACTCACACTCAAATAGTCACCTGGCCCAAAAACGATTTCCACCCTTTCAGCGCCTCCCCCTTCCCTCTGGAAAGTTACAAATCAGTAAGGCAAGACCTCTGAACCAGAATCTCCTTCCCCATTCAGACATCTCCCTAAAAGAATATCCAGTCTATAAGGACACACTCCCTTCAAACCAGACCCCACTGATTACCACAGCCCATCCGACCCGAACCGGGACTTACCTGGATGATTCCTTGGTGTCTAGCGGGGTCAAGACAGGAGCAGTCTCTCTCCACTCCTGTTCTGGCTGCTGCTGCTTTCAAAATGGCTTCTGTGTTTGGGGAGGGGATTGGAACTGGAGAGTTATTTTCACAGGAGGGGATGCAATCAGAAGGGGGGGGGGGAGCTGCAGTAAGCGTGGCTGCCATTTAAACTTAGAAACATGACAACAGAAAAAGACCACATGGCCTATCTAATCTGCCCTTCCATATCAACCACTATGGTCTCTTTTTTTTTCCCCCTTTAGAGACCTTCTGTATTTGTCCCATGTTTTTGTTACTTAACAAGAGTCTGGCAGGCCAGCAGCCCCCCCCCCCCCCTCCTATCCCACTCTATCATACTGGAAGCAGCACAGGATTTTTACTGCTCTAGCTGTTTATGGCACATAGATTAGGGTTACTGTGGCCCTGCACTAATGGTAGCATGTGCTAAAACACACATTAACCATTAGCACACTTTAGTAAACATGCCCCTTTGTACGGAATTTCTTTCATATACTTTGTGCTGCCTACAATTTAAGTCTAGAGTATGTGAATGCTTTGTACCTATTTTCTACATGCTGTTCAAATTTTCAAAGAAAAACTCTAGGAAGAACTGCCCTTTTGAATATCAGCTTGTAATCCCTGGCAAACTGGAACCTTCATTGTGAAGTGGGGTCATTATTACTTGGAGTTATGTGTGGATGGATCATATGTTGATTTCTGTATATCTTTGAAACCTTGGCTGGGTTAGAAAATATGATAGTATTGGTGGTTGATTTGATTTTATTTTTATTTTTATTGTAATTGTACTTATGTTTTTGTATTGTTTAATTCTTTTAGCTTATATTAAGCTGCCATGAGCTATTAGTTGGGTGTGATATAAAAGATTGAGTTAGATTAAATTAAATTTAAAAAAAAGTCCAACTACTGGATGCAAAGTCTCGTAGACTAAAAAGAAATGGTAGTTCTTTCATTAGGTTTCTCATGTACATTAGTAACTTACTGATTGTTTTATTAAAAAAAAATAAAGAAAAATTAAATGGGATATTTAATTTTTTCTTTATTCATTTGATTTAGAAACATAGAAACATGATGGCAGAAAAAGACCATATGGCCTATCAAGTCTGCCCTTCCATATCAACCACTGCAACAGTTCCCTTTTTTCCTTAAGAGATCCTCTGTGTATAGAAACATGATGGCAGAAAAAGACCACATGGCCTATCTAGTCTGCCCTTCCATATAGCCACACATTTGAGTAGACTCAGGATGGCTTACCATAAACACATAAGCCACCTTAAAAACGGCCAACATTCACAAACAACGAATACAAGGGAGTTGGAATTCTAAAATAACCAGTCTTATTTAGCAGGATATAACTAAAAGCTTTACCAAAAAGTCATGCATGACACTGTTTGCAGAAGATCAAATGAGTCCAGCATCCGAAGCACTTTAAGAGACGACTTCCAGAGTTCAAGCCAGCAAAGGAAAATGCCCCTTTCCTTCATTACTATTCAGCTGATGAAGGTTCCTAATCATACATAATTCTAGTGGTGTGCAGGCCAAAAATTTTCATTTTGTTTAGTTTCTGTGATTTTTTTTTAATTTTATTAAGTGTTTTTTCCCCATGTATTTTCATTTCGGGACTGTTATCAATAGTGCACCTTCTTGAGCAATAGTGCCCACTATTGATGAGATAGAAATAAACCTAAAATTATT
Organism: Ichthyophis bannanicus; assembly: GCA_033557465.1. Classification (NCBI taxonomy): domain Eukaryota; kingdom Metazoa; phylum Chordata; class Amphibia; order Gymnophiona; family Ichthyophiidae; genus Ichthyophis; species Ichthyophis bannanicus. The sequence continues at coordinate 945,993,611 of CM066034.1, forward strand.
TTTTCTGTTGTTTTGGATTAAGAACAACAGGAAATGACAGGGGAAATGTTGTTTTCATTTTCCATGTCATTTAAAATATATGCAAAACTTATTAAGGTGCGTTCAAATTTAACATCATAAAAAGGCACTAACTCCTTTGTCACTGTTATCCTTATAGAGCAACAACCTGTTTCTAAGGTCTCAGACTTCTTATAGCACAACTAGCAGACCCAAGTCTGGACCAGTGATATGCACAGCAGTGAACTTTGGATTGAAAACATTTACAGCTAAGTGATGGAAATGCTAAATCAGCTGTTTTCTTTATAACATATAGATATGAAACATCTTATGTTACAAAGTGGCGGTTCAACTGGGTGCAAAAAAAGTAAAAAAACGAACCGGTTTCTAAAATAAAGGTCATTGATGCGATCAAGCACTAACAGCAAGACTTGGGTCTGCTAGCTGTGCTATAAGAAGTCTGAGACCTTAGAAACAGGTTGTTGCTCTATAAGGATAACAGTGACAAAGAAGTTAGTGCCTTTTTATGATGTTAAATTTGAACGCACCTTAATAAGTTTTGATTATACACGTTCATGAAGAGACCAAATTGATTTGTAGATTTAAAATATATGCACATCCCTGTACTGATGTTCTCTATATTTTCAGAAATATTAACTACCAGAATTCTTAACAATTGGTGATAAGTGCCTAAAAGTTAAACATGAAATCTGCTAGTTCAGAGTCATCATTGATCAGCATCTCACCTTATCTTCTCATATCAACAGTGTCACCAAAACCATCTAGCACAAGCTCAGATTGCTCCAGCATCTCAAACCTCTACTTGGTTGCAGTGAACAATCTTTCAAGCTCTTACCATCCCTTACATAGATTATTGCAACATCATTTTTCAAGGACTCCCTAAATCCACCATCCGCCCCCTTCAGCTAGCCTTGAACCCAGCAGCCCAAACCATCTGCAACACTTCAAGAGTGTATCACATCACTCTGACTCTAAAGCAACTGCATTGGTTGCCCATCTTACAAAGAATAAAATATAAACCTCTTCTAATGATTTTCAAGGCAACTCATGATTTATCTTCTTCTTACCTGAAATCACTCATACAAAAGACAACAGGATAAGAAGAGCAAGTTCCCAAAACACTCTTTATACACCAGCTCTGAATACTAAAGCTTCATGCACTACTACCTCAAAGAGAGCATACTCCTTCTTTACTCCTTCTCTGTGGAATACAATTCCTGACGGCTTATTTGCCTCAAATGACTTAATGTCCTTCAGATGGATGCTTAAGACTTTCCTCGTCTCTGAATACTTTTCTGGTGATGAGGCATTGCAAACCTAACATTCTTCTTATACTATGTAAATAGTTTGTTGCAATTCCAGTTTTATTTTGTTCTTATACTGTAAATACTTTCGCCCCCATTCACCATCCACTTTTAATTCTGTTCTCTGTCAAGCCTAATGGCTTCTTTGTTTTATGTACGCTGCTCTTATATAGCGGTGTATAAGAATAGCTAAGTAAATAAATCCCTTAAATATCCGAGTTTCCACGAGCATCACATTTCCACGATGTATTTCAGTGATGTTATTCTGTAGATGACAATGATGCATTCATGAATATCAAGCACAGAGAGAGAACTGGAGATACTGATTGTTTTGTTGTGGTAATAGAAATAGACATGATGAATTTGTGGAAATAAATGACTTACCCAGTCTGGGCATTCACCCCAGGTGTTTTCTATCTTGGAGGAAAAGTCGATCTTCAGAATATTATTAAAGGGAATATCCGGATCTGGCTGCAAAGATGGTATTGAATTTTACTAGTGATTTTGTAGCATGAAAGAAATATCTTTTCTCTCTTCATTTGTCTTTGCTCCTGGTTCACTAAAGCATGTTAACTTGTGTCATCATTGATGTGAGTTAATGAATAACGGAGCCATGCCAGTTAACTTATGTGGCAACCTCATAAAGATAGTGCTGGCCACCACACTGTAGTGAATTGGAACCTTAATGTACTAAATACATCCAATTTTGAGTTGCCTAACTAACGGGCCAATTCAGAAAGACCAACGTGCCCTTTGCACGAAGATAATGCAACATCTTCGGGAACAAGCAGGAAGTCAGTCCTTGCATATGGGTGATGTTGGCACCGATGGAGCCTGCATGGTGAACCACTCCCCAGCTTTCATAGAAAGCCTTTGGGAGTTAGACCACATATGCGTGGTCACCTTCCCGCCCAAGGGTGCCATCTTATATTTTTACTCTTCTTTTTTCCACAGAGCCCATCAGACGTTTCGTCTACGCCCCAGAAAAAGTTTGTGTTTTTTCCTTATTCATTTATCTGGTTGCGTACCATTACCTTCTCGGTTCCCAGAACTGCTGCCATCTCAGCGTCACGTTTTTTGGGTACTTTTTCTTTTTCTTGTTCTTTGGTGTGTGACAAAGTCAACCATTTTGAGCATGGGGGAGGTGAACAGCATAAGGAATTCACCTTAATCAAGGGGCCTCTGTTAGGTGTGCAGGGTCAAAAGGCCAGAGCCACAGTTCAAAGGCAGAAAAAAACCAGCTGGAACAAGTTCCGGGAAATGCTTGACAGTGTAAGAAGGATAGATTGCAAGCACGAGGACAAAAACCCTCACTCTAATAATTGCACTGATTATCCTGATGTCAGAAGGCAGGGGGATTACAAACACCTGGGAGAGAAAGAGGTGGGTTTGGATCCCAGTGAGTATAAACTGTGGTTAAACTATGGAGAGAGCAGGAGCAGTAGAAGGAGAAGGAGCTGGAAGAGGAGTGATTGCAGAGGACAGACTTCAGAGCAGCAAGGACGATGGAATGCTGGAGAAGCCAGAGCAGGTGCTAACTTCTGGAGACAGGCTGAGCTACCCATTGCTGAGAAAGTTGATTTCCCTGAATCACGTTTGCAACAAAGGTGGGAGCCAGGAAGGAGAGAAGCTTGCAGGCCACCAGAGAGGTTGTCAGCAGGGCACTCCGATCAACTGGGTGAGTCAGAACCTATGCAATTGGGTGAAGCAGGGTCAGAGCTAGGGGCAGAAGAAGATATGTTGATGGATTGTTCTTTATGCCAAGCTCTAGACTTAAAGTGTCTGAAGAAAGGCCAGCCTGGAAAGAACTGTTCCTCTTGCTGAAATAACCTCAGAGCTAAGCAGTGAGAAAGTAAATTCCTGTGTGTTTTGAAAGGAGGAATTTACTGCAGCATAAGCTAATGAAGTAAGGCTGTGATTCATGCTTCTGTGTCAGCTGTGTTGAAACACCACAACGGAGAAAGAGTTAATTAGCTGCTAGAAGAGTTTGTGTTTTGCTCCTGTCTTTTATAAGAGAAGCCTGCTATTAGAGTCTTGAGGACACTGTGAATGCTTATTTCATAACCTAAGTTTGGTTCTTTACCTGGAAGTGCAGCCTAGAGAGAATTATGGCTGAGTGAAGATAATTTTGCCATAAAAGAAGTAAAGTTTGTTTTTCTATTGCTCTGATTGACAAAGGACAATAAGAAAAGTAGCATCTGGTTATATGTGAAAAGGCTAGCTTCTGCAGTGAAGAGGACTTTAAAAGCCAATATTGAGTTCTGTTTGTTTTGCCTCCAACCTGCTGAACCTTAAGCAAAAATCCTATAATTTAAAATTCTGTAAATGGTATCAGGAACCTGATTTGTTCTATTGTGTTCAAAATAAATTCTTTTTCTGTCATAAGCCTTACCCTTGGTTTAACACGACTACAATCCTTCTACTTAAAGCATAAATATAACAGCTGATAGAAGAAGGTTCTCAACCACCACGCCCTCAACAACTAGAAGACTAGTGGTTATGGCGTTGTGCTTGTGAGAGGTGCATGGGATTTTTATCACACCTATCCTAACCAGGACCTTGGAGTTTGATCTCGGGGGTACCATTTTCCCCGCTATGTCCACAGTAAATGGATTTAAGCAGTGTGACCATTACAGGCACACCACATCCCACATGGATCCCCATGACTGCTGCCTAAGGTGCCTTGGAGCTGATCACGAAGCCTCTGCTTATTTGCTCTATCTTCAGATGATGAGCAAGGGTTGCAGGAATTGTTAAAGGCAGCAGGAGACGCTGTTTGGCCAAAAGACCTCCTCTTTGGCCCTGACTTTGAGTGTGGAAATGATGCCCTCGGGGGCTGCCACAGAGGCCTCAACCTCACCTGGTGGCTGCGCCCACTCAGAATCCCAAGTTCAGGGGGCATCGGACCTGCGATCATCTGCAGAGGGCTGTCTCTGGAAGGATCAGACCCCACCCTTGGCAGCACTGAAGGACAATGCCGGAACTGGGGGTAAGACCCTCACTCACTGACATCAGAGTCCCCAGCATGATGCCGAGGGCGATGGCCAGGAGCGTCCTTCGAAGCTGCCCTGGTGGGAGGAGACTCCAGTGGCATTGGGAAATCAGCATTGGTCCTCCAAGGCCATCATCATTGAGGAAACCCCCTCGACAGAGCCAGCATTGGGACCGATACCCTTCATACCCACGCTGGTAGCTGTGGAGCCTTCTGGCCTTGAAGTCAGGATGGCAGCCTTGGAAAGCAGCCTTGCTGCCTTCCTGGTCTAGCAATGGGGCCTGATGCCCAGTTCTTCCAGGTCCTAAGGCCCAGCGACTGATCCCTCTACCGTGAAGGTGTCGCCTGAGGAGATTCAATTTGTGCTGGAGTGGCATCGGCTTTGGGCCGATTCCTGGCAACATTCCCAATCCTGTAAGAGGCATCAGGATTCTCCCACAAGTACCTCTGGTTCAGAGTGCTGGGGCCTCTGGTCCCCGTTGGCGCCCCGGCTGGGCATGTGTGCAAGGCCCGTCAAGTTCCCAAGGTCTCTTCTATTTCCAGCTTCGAGTGAAAGATGAATGACAAGTCCCTGGATACCTGGTGACACCAAGACATCCTCTCAGATCCGTCTCCTCCTCAGGAGAGTCTGAGGTCTCTGCCGAGGACCTCGCCTTCCTTGACTTCATCTGAGACATGGAAAAGGACCTGGTCTTCACCATGGAGCCTGAGGAGGAGCCTGCAGTAGTCAAAATCCTGCAGTATGAAGCCCCTCCCAAGAAGGTGTTCACAGTGCCCATTTCCTGCATGTTGAAATGCTTGTTCAGGATGTGGGAGCCACCTGTTATGGTTCCCATTGTGAGCAAGTGTCTCGATTCTATGTATTGAGTCCGCAAGGGCCCTGGATAACAAAATATATAGCTACCACACAATTCCATGGTGGTGGAGTTGGCCATGTGCAGGATCAAGAGCCGGAAGACATACTCCTCAATGCTCCCAGGCAGGGAAGCTCTCACCATGGATGGGTTTAGTAAAAAGTGTTACCAGGGCTCGATGCTCGTGGCCCATATCCAGGCTTACCAGCAATACATGGGCATGTACCTGCAGGACTTGGCAAGGGAGCTTTCCGGGTTCTCAGATGGCTTGTCCGAGGAACCTGTTCAGAGATTCCAGTCCCTGGTATTGATGGTCAAGGAGTGCTCAAAATATATCACTCGAGCGGCCTATGACTGCTTTTGAGTCCTTGGCTAGAGTACCTGCAGTGGGCATTGGTGCCCGCTGCCTGGCATGACTATAGTCTTCAGACCTAGAGAAATGGGTTCAGGACAAATTGGTCAATGTCCCATGCAGAGAGGAGAACCCCCTTCGGCAAGCCCGTGATGGATGGACAAGGCCATAGAGCTGGAGTCTGGGTATATGACCAGAATCATACTCACCCAGAAAACCGCCAACCCTTCCCAAAGGAAGGCTTTGGGGAAAAAGCCTTTCTACCTGAAGAAAAGGAAGGCTTACAGAACTTAACCCCAGTATATGGCCTACCTGGCTCCCCCACAGGATCAGCAGACCAAGGGCCAGGGGCACAGCCCTCATAAGCCTAAGGCCTCCCAAGCCCCAGCATGTGTCGCAACCACAATCGGGGGGGGGGGGGGAGGTTGACTCCTTGGGCATGGCCTCTCTTGCCCTGCAGGGTCGAGGGCCACAGCATACAGGAAGGCATCTGGCATTTTTCATCGACTGGTGGACCACCATAACCACCGACGCCTGGGTCCTCCAGGTATTGAGGGATGGTTACCTCCTCCTTTTTGAGCAGACACCCTCTCTGTTCTTTCCCAGAGAGCTTCCCATGCCTCCTTTTCACCGAGACCTTCTGCAGGAGGAGCCCAAAGGCTGCTCACAGCCAAAGTGGTTGAACCTATCCCACCACCTCTAAGGGGCAAGGGATTCTACTCCCATTGCTTCCCGGTTCCCAAAAAGATAGGCAGCTTTTGGACCATCCTGGAACTGTGGGTCTCATTCGGTTCCTGGTGAAGAAGTTCAAAATGCTGTCTCTTAGGAATGTTGCTGCTCTACCACTAGTGGGGAGATTGGCTATGCTCTTTGGATCTAAAATATGCTTATATTTACATCCTGATCCATCCTCGCCACCGGCAGTACCTCTGCATTGCCATCGGAGGCCACCATTACCAGTACAGGGTCCTACCCTTCGGACTGGCTTCCGCCCCAAGAGTGTTCACAAAATGTCTGCTGGTGGTCACCACCTACATTGAAATGCAGGGGGTGTTTGTCTTCCCCTATCTGGATGACTGGTTTGTCAAGGGGGCTCCGTTGATGAGGTCCATCAGGTGGCACGTAGCATCATTCTCATTCTCGAGCACTTGGGCTTTGTCATTAACTACTGCAAGTATCATCTGCAGCCAGCGCAGCATCTGGAGTTCATAGGGGCCCTCTAGGACACTATCTAAGCCAGGGTCTTCCTTCCTCTGAACAGGGCTCAGCGCCTAGCGGCCCACACTATGGAGGTGCAGTTTCGCTCGACGGCCTCGGCCCTCCGCATGCGTCAGGCCCCGGGAACATAAGAACATAAGACATGCCATACTGGGTCAGACCAAGGTCCATCAAGCCCAGTATCCTGTTTCCAACAGTGGCCAATCTAGGTCATAAGTACCTAGCAGTCTCTCCAAAAGACACAGGTTCCTCAGTGCTTGTATTGGGTCAAGCAGTATATCCTGGGTCCCTTTTAATAATGGTTTATGGACCTTTCCTCCAGGAACTTGTCCAAACCTTTTTTAAACCCAGCTACACTAACAGTTTTTACTACATCCTCTGGTAACAAATTCCAGAGTTTGATTACACATTGAGTGAAAAAATATTTTCTCTTATTAGTCTTAAATCTTTAAAAGGTCTACGTGACTAAACTACGGAAAAGGAACGCCATAAAAAACTAAGAAAGAGGGAGAAACAGTGCAAGATCAAGCACAGTAACTAAACAAAACACAAACCAAAAAAATACTCGGGGAGGGATGTCAGAAGGGAGGTCGAAGGCCTGTTGGAACAAGTGAGTTTTCAATAATTCTTTGAACTTAGGGCATGAAGGTTCCAGACGGAGGGAGGGTGTTAGAGTATTCCAGAGTGAGGGGCTGAGAAAAAAGAAGGCCGAGTGACGAGTCTGTTCTAAATGTGCCTCAGAAGGGGAGGGTAAGGACAAGCGGTTGGCATGCAATGAGCGAAGCTGGCGATACGGTGTGTGAAGAGAAATAAGATTAGCTAAGTAGAGAGGATTAGATGTATAAATGGCTCTGTGTCAGAATGAGAAATGTATAATGGAATCTGAAGCGAAGAGGCAACCAGTGTAGGCGAAAAAGGATGGGAGTGACATGATCAAATCGTTGGGCGAATGTGATAAGATGGGCTGCAGTGTTTTTGTATGAGCTATAAACGTTGAAGCTGATAAGCTGGTAAGTTGGCTAGGAACACATTGCAATAATCAAGTCTACTGGTGACCAGGGCTAGAACTAAGGTGATCAGTGAACTAGAGGGGAGAAGGGAGCGGACAGCCCTGATCTGCCGCAGAGCTGTAAAAGAACGGCGAGTAAGGGTGGATATGTGACTATGAAATGAGAGAGAAGAGTCCAAAATTACCCCCAAGTAACAGAAAGAGGGAGCGAGAGGAATCGGAGTGAGGTCAATCTGGGGTGCAACAGTTGGGCAAGGGCCACTCAAGGAAACCCACATTGCCGTGGACTTGGAGGGATTCAAATGAAGAAAATTCAGAGAGCCAGGAGGCAACGTGAGAGAGACAACGGTTAAGCTGAGAGATGTCCAAGTTTACCGGAGAAGTGTGAAACAGGAGGACAGTGTCATCAGCATAAATGTAAGACGAGACTGGGTACTGTTGGATCAAGAGAGGCAGGGGAGCGAGGAAAATATTAAATAACAGAGGAGAGAGAACAGAACCCTGGGGCACACCACAGGTGAGAGGGAGAGCGGAGGAGGACTGATTGTTAGAATGGACAGTAAAGGAGCGAGCTTTGAGAAAAGAGCAGAACCACTGCCAAACAGTGCCGCATAACCCAAAATCATAGAGGCGAGAGAGAAGAGTCTGATGGTCAATCAAATCAAATGCTGCAGAAAGGTTGAGAGAAACAATGAGGGTAAGATCTCCACGATCATGGGCGACGTGGATTTCATTCAAGAGGCCCAGAAGGACGGTTTCTGTACTGTGCCCCGGCCGAAAACCTGCTTGACGGGGTGAAGGGTATTTGTGGCTTCTACATGTGAGTTTAGTTGTGAAAAAGCAAAACGTTCCAGTAACTTAGCCAGAAAAGGGAGGTTTGAAACAGGACGCCAGTGGGAAAGCACAGAGGGGTCGAGGGAAGCTTGTTTCAAGAGAGGATAGACCATAGCAGATTTCCACAGGGAAGGGAAGTGGCCAGAAGATAGACTAGTATTAATGATAGAGACCAGGATGGGTATTAATTGTAAGGAAGGCTTGTCCAGCCGACAGGTTGTCTTCCTGGACTTAGAAATCGCTTGTAATAGTTTTGCAGAAGTAATAGGATAAAAGGAAGACCAGGTATGAGCTAATGCTCGATTGGGAGGGGAAGAGGGCAGCTTCACCTACCCAGATAGTCAACTCACCAGGAGGAACAGGAGATGAAGGAGAAGAGGGTGAGGACAGCAACGGTGAAGGAGGGGGGCTAGAGAAGGAGGAGCGTAAGTTCAAACTTTTTTCTGAGAAAAAGGTAGCCAGCATCTGAGGAGCTGGAGTTTTGCTTGGCAAGTTAATTGTAGGGGTGGTAGAGGAGAGCTTACGCAGAATTGTGAATAACTGCCTTGAGGAATTAGCAGCCTCGGAAATTTCTGTGATGTAAAAAGAACGCTTGGCAGATTGTACTGCCATGCGGTAATCGGAGTATAGTTGCTTGAACCGGGAGAGTGTCTCGAGTGTGGGGCATTTGGACCAAAGACGCTCTGCTTGCTGGAGTTGGGTACGCTGGAGACGCAATCCGGGATGGTACCAGGGAGAATGGACCAGATGGGAGGGCCTGGTACCGGGGTGGAGGGGTGCTAAGTTATCTAGGGCATTGGTGAGAATGGAATTCCAGAGCGAGACCTGGGTGTCGGGTGAGCGTAATGCAAAATATGAAGGAAAAAGGGAGCGAGCAGGTAGGAAGGCATTAAGTGTTACCCTGTAGCTTTATTGCATGCCCCCTAGTCTTTTTATATTCTGATGACATAAACAATCACTCTACGTTTCCCGTTCCTCTCCATTCATTAATTTATAGACCTCTTTTCATATCTCCCCTCAGCCGTCTCTTTTCCAGGTTGAAGAGCCTAACCTTTTTAGCCTCTCTTCATAGGAGTATCCTTCCATCCCCTTTACAATTTTGGTGGCTCTTCTATGTACCTTTTCTAATAACGCTATATCCTTTTTAAGATACGGTGACCAGAATTGCACACAATATTCAAGTTGCGGTCAAACCATGGAACGATACAGAGGCATTATAATATTCTTTGTTTTATTTTCCATTCCTTTCCTTATGATACCTAGCATTCTATTTGCTCTCTTGGCCACCGCTGCACACTGGGCGGAGGGTTTTAACATGTTATCCACGATGACGCCTAAATCTTTTTCCTGGGTGGTGGTTCCCAATGTGGAACCTTGCACCGTGTAACCATAGTTTGGGTTGTTCTTTCCTAGGTGCATAACCTTGCACTTGTCCACATTAAATTTTGTCTTCCAATTTATCAAGATCCTCTTGCAAATTTCCACAATTCTCTTGGGTTTTAACAACTCTAAATAATTTTGTGTCATCTGCAAATTTGATAACCTCACTCGTTATTCCCTTTTCCAGGTCATTTATGAATATGTCAAAAAGCAGAGGACCCAGCACAGATCCCTGCGGTATTCCACTATTCACCTTTTTCCATTGGGAAAATTGGCCATTTAGCCCTACCCTCTACTTTCTATCTTTTAACCATTTCCTGATCCACAATAGTACACTGCCAAAAGTCTCTGATGAGGGACCTTGTCAAAGGCTTTCTGAAAGTCCAGATACACTATATCAACCGACTCACCTTTGTCTACCTGTTTATTCACACCTTAAAAAAACATAACAGATTAGTAAGACAAGATCTTCCTTGTCTAAAGCCATGTTGGCTGTCTCCCATTAAGCAATGAATATCTACATGTTGAGTAATTTTGTTCTTTATGATGGTTTCAACCATTTTTCATGGTGCTGACGTCACGCTCACCAGTCTGTAGTTTCCCGGATCACCCTGGAACCCTTTTTGAAAATTGGCATTACATTGGCGATCCTCCAATCTTCAGGTATTGCAGATGATTTTAATGATAATTCACAGATTACTAATAGCAGGTCTGCAATCTCATATTTCAGTTCTTTCAGCACCCTTGGATGTATACCATCCAGTCCAGGTGATTTGCTACTCTTCAGTTTATCAAATAGTTGTAATACATCTTCCCGGTGTATCGATATTTTTTTCAGTTCTTCCTCAGTATCACATGGAGCGGCAGGTGCACCTACTCTTGCCATCTTACTGGGCAGACTAGATGGACCATACTGGTTTTTATCTGCCGTCATTAATATGTTACTATGTTGTCCTCCTTTCATCATGTCTCTGAGATACCATTCATATCTAACTTCTCATTTAGTGCTATATATTCTAACTCTCACACTTGTTTTTTAGACTTCTAGCAATTGCATACAAGCATTTTAGAGACTCTATTTTATTCATATTAATCTGGTTATCGGTCGGCAGGGGTAATTTGGAATCTTTAAGCTCTGTCTGCTCTGTACTCAAGGGCATTTGAGCTATCTTTGTCTTTATTGGAACCTCTCTGCAGATGTTCCCTAACTTCATTTTTTGGTAGTGTCCTTCAAGGATACATTGTTCTGAACCATGCGCTCTTGGGCGACTGTCGGCTCTCCCCTATTATCTAGTTTAAAAGCTGCTCTATCTCCTTTTTTAAAGGTTAATTCCAGCAGCCTGGTTCCATCCCAGTTAAGGTGAAGCACATCTCTTTGGAAGAGCCCCTCCTTTCCCCAGAATGTTCCCCATTTCCTAACAAATCCAAAACCCTCATCCTTACACCATTGTCTCATCCATGCTTTGAGACTCCGGAGCTGTGCCTACCTTTTGGGTCCTGTGCATGGAATGTGAAGCATTTCGTAGAACGCTACCCTGGAAGTTCTGGATTTCAACTTCCTACCTAAAAGCCTAAACGTAGCCTCCAGAACCTCCCTACCACTTTTTCCTATGTCATTGTTACCAACATGTACCAAGACAGCAGACTCTTCCCCAGCACTATCTAAGACCTTGTCTAGATGGCGCGTGAGGTCCGCTGCCTTCGCACCAGGCTGTCATGTTACCAGGCGATCCTCACGTCCACCAGCCATCCAACTATCTACATGCCTAATGATTGAATCACCAACTATAATGGCTGTCCTAACCCTTCTGTCATGGGCACATGGGCTTGGAGAAACTTTCTCGTTGCCAGAGGGTTTTACATCACCTGGAGGACAGGTCCTAGCTATAGGATCACTTCCTGCCACAGCAGGGTGATGCTCTCCGGTCACGTGACCTCTTTCCTCCATGGCAACAGGGATGCTGCCAGACTGAAGGTGGGATTTTAGGACTTTATTCCTGTAGGTCTCGTCTATGTACCTCTCTGTCTTCCTTATGTCTTCCAAGTCTGCTACTCTTGCCTCCAGAGATCGGACTCGTTCCCTGAGAGCAAAGAGCTCCTTGCACCTTGTGCACACGTAAGACCCCTTACCAACTGGGAGAAAATCATACATGTGACACTCAGCGCAAAAGACTTGAAAGCCCCCTTCTTGCTGTTGGACTGCTGTCTGCATCTTCGTTTTAAGGTTGTGTTTAGATATTTAAGTTCTTTACTTACTAAGGTTTGCTGGGGATACTTATACTAATAAAACTATACCTAATACGTTTAATGTACTTTGTTCACCTGAAGTTTAATTACTCTCAGGTCCTTAATGTATGCTGATGAGAATAAACAGCTGCACCTGAGAGTGAATATGGCACCTCCTTTCCTTTAAGATGTTTAAGCACCAATAAAGCTATGATTATCCCAGGGATGGATAGGTGTCATGGAGGGAGGGAGGAAAAGAAGACTTATTAAAAGCTGGCTGCTACACAGTACCCTGTCCTGTGCTTCTAAGTTAATCTGTGACCAATCTCCAGGGGGAGTCCCACAGCCCTTGCTTGGATAGAGGGAGTCTTGGGTTCTAAATTTAACCAGAAAGCTCTCTTCTGTGTTTTAAATGTAAACTCTCTGCACTCAGTGGACTCAGTTGGTGGGGCACCTGGAGGACAGGATCCGCTTTACCATGCCTCTCTCTGAATCCCTCATCTGGTGGCAGCAACCGCTGCACCTCATGGTGGGAATGCCTTTTCGGACCCCGACACCTTAGAAGATCCTTACCTGAGACGCCTGTAAACTGGGCTGGGGGGCCCACTGCATTGGCCTGCGAACCCAGGGCGTCTGTTCGGTGGGAGAGAGTCTCCATGAAATCAACTGTCATGAGCTTCAAGCAGTTGAATGCCCTGTGGGTGTTCCTACACCACTTTGAAAACCAGTTTGTTCTGGTCCAGACAGACAACCAAGGGGACCTTGGGTCATACCTCCTGTGCTGGGAAACAGTTCGCCTCTGTACCTTCACGAGCGAGCAGGATGCTCCTTCGAGCAGTGTACCTCCCTGGCCAGGACAATCTACTGGCGGACAAGCTCAGCAGGGTCCTTCAGCTCCCACGAATGGCGACTGGACCCATGGGTGGCCAGCCACATCTTTCGGATGTGGGGCTTTCCTTCAATGGATCTCTTTGCCAGTCCCAGCAATGCTTGGTTGCCATGCTTCTGCTCCAGGACACCAGCCCCCTCTTGGCAGTCTATGTGTTTCTCATCTCATGGATGGAGGTTCTCTTCTATGTGTACCCTCCCATTCCCCCTGATCTCCAAGACTCTTCTCAAGGTTCAGTTTGACTGGGCCACCTTAATCCTTATAGCTTCCAGGTGGCCATGGCAGCTGTGGTTTCTCCTGCTTCTCTGTTTCTCCCAGGCACCCCTGGTTCCCCTGGGATGTGTTCTGGACTTGATCTCACAGAAGGAAGGTGCTCTGCTGCACCCCAACCTCAGAGCCCTCGCCTTTATGGCCTGGCTGCTGAGAGGATAACCCTGGCACAGTTCCACTTGCCCTTACTCATATCCCACAAGGATTACACCAGGCGGGATTGTACCTTCAAGAGATCCAGGTTCTCAGTCTGATGTGCTGAAAGGTGCTTCAATCCTTTTTCCTGCTCCTTACTGATGGTGTTGCAGTACTTGCTACACCTTTCTAATGCTGGCCTAAAGTCGAACTCGCTTAGGGTACACCTCAGTGCACTGGTGGCGCACCATCATCTGATTGAGGGGCAACGCCTGTTGGCCACTTCATGAGGGGTCTCTTTCTCACTCGGCCTCCCATTTGCCCACCCGCAGTGGCATGGGATTCGAATTCGCCCTTCGAACCTCTTGCTTCTTGTCACCTCAAGTACCTCTCCTGGAAAGTGATCTCCCTTGTGGCACTCATGTCGGCGCACTGAGTTATTGAGCTGCAGGCATTAGTGACTCATGCCCCCCTACACCCGGTTTCATAGGAATGGGGTGGTCCTCTGCACTCACCCTAAGTTTCTCCCTACGGTGGTCACCGCCTTTCGTCTCAACCAGGAGGTTGTTCTCCCCACCTTCTTTCCTCGGCCTCATGCAAGCAGGGTGGAAGCCGCTCTCCACACCTTGGATTGTAAGAGTGCGCTGGCCTTCTACCTATAGCGGACTAAGGTCCATCGCTGCTCCTCGCAGCTCTTCATCTCCTGTGATCCAAACTGGCTTGGCATTGCAGTCTCTAAGCGCATCACCTGGGTGGCGGACTGCATCTCCTTTGCCTATGAATAGGCTGGTCTCTCTCTCAAAAGCCATGTTATAGCCCAGAATATGTGGGCTATGCCAGCCTGTGTGGCAAACCTGCATTCTGTCTCACTGCTGGAGATCTGCCGCTCTGCCATCTGGTCCTAGGTTCACACCTTCGCAACTCATTACTACCTGAAAGATGACTCCTGGCGTGGCAACTCCTTCAACCAGGTGATAGTCCATCATTTGTTTGGAGAATAATGCAACTCTTACCCTCCAGCCCTTCTGTGTGTCCTGGCTACCTGAGAATTGATTCCCTGGTCGAAGCTGTGGTCATCCTTGAGGTCTTGTGGCCAGTCAACGCTTTCTGCTGTCATTCACGGTTCAATTTTTTAGTTGCTCATGGCTTTTTACACGTTTTTTGTGTAGCCTGTATCTGGGGAGTCTCATATGTGAGGACTGACTTTCTGCTTTTTCCTGGAGAAAGCATAGTTACTCACCTGTAACAGTTGTTCTCCGGGGACAGCAGGAATCAGTCTTCACAACCCTCCCTTCTCCCCTTGGAGTTGTTTTTTTCTTTTTTGGCTTGATTAAGCTATGTTACCATACTGAGGTAAGATGGCACTGGAAGGTGACCGTGCATACGTGGTTTAACTCCCAACTGCTTTCTGTGAAAGCTGGGGAATGTTCACCGTGCAGACTTTGTCGGTGCCGACCTAACCCATATGTGATGACTGATTCTTGCTGTCCCCGGAGAATAGATGCTAGATGTGAGTAACTATGCTTTATAAGCACAAGTTCTGAAGGCCAAATGCAGAAAAGAGACTGACACACACAAAAACAGCAACAGAAAAGCAAGCGCCCACAGTAATGCCAAGCATATGTAAATTATAGGCAAATGAGCTGTGCATATGAAAATAGCATGCTAATATGCAGAGAAACCCGTAGAGAATTATATAACCAGCCGAAGCACCAATATCTTTACTCCTGGGTCTGAGGTGACTTAAACGTCCCATGGATGCCCCTGACAGTATTTTGATGGCATCGGGGGCTTTCCTCGATTCTTGGATCATCTGAGGTGAAGTATTCATGGTTCAGAGCTGCTGGGCCACCAGGGTTATTAATCAATCATTTTCCTAGAGTTTCTCTTTGAAAATTTGACCAGCATGAAGAATATAGGTACAAAGCATCCGAATAGTTTAGGCCTGAATTGTAGGCAGCATAAAGTATAGAAAAGAAATTCCATACAAAGGGGCATGTTTACTAAAGTGCGTCCCTGACAGAAACCAAATCCCTAGTGGCATTTTCTGCCTTTTATGACAGTCTGATCCCAACCACGTGGGGCCAGGCACTGCCATTTTTCAAGATAGCAGTGCAGGAGCGGGAGCACGTGGGCAATGCTCCCGCTCCTTTGTAAAGGTACCGGGAGGGGGGTGGGGGTCCTGGACTGATGGTCAGCAGGATTATTTTTATTTGGTTGGTGGGTTTGGGGCCGCTGGGTCATTAGGATTAGTTTTAATTGGATGGGTGGGTGGGTGGGAGGATCGGGGCCGCTGGGCCACCAAGGTTATTTTTAATTGGATGGGTGGGGGGTTCTAGGTCGCTGGGCCACTAGGGTTAGTTTTATTTGGTTGGGTGGGGGGATCGGGGCTGCTGGGCCACCAGGGATTTGGTTTCTGTTGGGGGCACTAGCCCCCCCTCACCCCCCACAGTAGTTTGATGACATTGGGGTCTTTCTCCACTGCCTGGATCATCTGAGGGGAAGTATGATATTGCACCTCTGATGATCTAGGTAGCGGGAACAGCTCCTGATGCTATCAAAATGCTGTCAGGGTGCATATGCAAATTAGCCATATGGTGCCTCTGTTTGTCTGGGAGAGCATGCCAAACTTGCGCCGACTTCTGTACATATGTTTGGCTTGCTCTTCTAGCTTAATGCTGCCATTTTTGCCACAGCTTAACGCATGGCTAATTTTCATATGTGCCCCTTTCTGCATGCTGGCGCTGAAGTCGCGTGCTATCAGTGTGCTGCATACAGTTATACAGAGTTGATAGTGCGCGACTTCAGAGCCGGCTTTCTGCGTCAGCCTGTAAGTGAAAAGTCTGGCTAGTTTTGTCCCTGCAGGCCTGGTAGGCAATTTTCCAAGAAAAACAACGTGTATTTTTCCTTTTGAGAATTTACTTATGAATGTATGCGGGTACAAAGGTTATGACAGACTTTGCACTTACCAGTGTAACTGAGAGTATATGTAGCATTATGAGTGATAATAAAGCTAGGAAATAAAAAGTGTGCATTTATAGCATTGGTTGCACCTATAGGAGTCAATGCTGAAAACCTTTTACACAAGTAAATACATATTTACCTGTGTGAAAACGTTTCTCTTCACAGAGACATATTTTTACTTGAATAAAAACAGCGGCAGAGACAGGTTGGGGGGTGGAGAGGGCAAAGTATGCATGAAGATTGCATATTCAAATTTCCACATGTATTTTATGGTGTGTACTTTTACATCTACTCCAGTGCAGGTGCAAACTATGTGGGGTCTTCTACCAGAGTTTGATACACTGGTAAGATTTTCGAAGGGAAAGATCTCAAGGAATTTCCCTTTTGAAAAATGAGCTTGACGCCCTGTGGGAATTATCATTATTGCCTTCTCCCTAAATGCAGCTAATGTAGGAATTTGTGTGTGCCATTAGTGCACAAATGGAAAACTTACAGAAAAGCTGTAATATTTTGAATTTGAAAGAGGAAGTCCTAAAGATCATCATCTTTATTTTCTTGCTACTCTGTAACTACAGTATCAGCAGGAAATTCAGGTGCGTCAGAATGAAGCATCCCGGGAAATGCGGAGGAAGGAGAAGCTGGAGAGAGAACTAAAACAGATTCAAGCAGATTTGGACACCAAGCAGGTGGAAATAAAGTCCCTGCAGCAGACCCAGCAAAAGAACAAAGATGAGCTCCAAAAACTGGAACAGCAGCTCAAGGAACACAAGGTAAAAAGGCCTGATGCATGTACTTCACTGTGGCCATAGAATGAGATCTGTGCAAGAGTAGAAAGGCCTGCCAGTGTTTGTAGGAATGAGCACGTTCAAGCACACTGGGATGCATCCACATTTGTGCTGATGCTATTTTATGAGCTCTGGAGCAGACAAAGATGATAAATCCTCTCATCTTTATTGCCCTGCTGCAAATTGTGATCTGCCTCTTTGCACCAGTGCAAAATTTTCATCAATGAGTACCAAAATTCTAAGAACATGTGCAACTAATAAAAATGGCTTCAAAGGATTGGAACTATGAGAGGGAAGCTGCAAATCAGAGAAGAGCTTAACCAGGGAGAGGTTTGATAAGCTAGAGTAAGAATTCACAAACCTGAGGGCCGCAACTCACTCACATTTTAAGGATTTGTACAGTGACTTTCATGAAATCTATTTCCATACAATTCAGGCAGTGTATGTAAATAGATTTAATGCATGTCCATTGCAGAAATCTAGCAGCTCTCAAGGACCAGGTTTGGGGATCCCTTGGTCAGAGAATAGTGAGTAGTTTTGGAGGAGTAGAAGGGAAGGGGAAGGGTGGCAGGAAGGTGGGCTGAAGGGAAGAATAAGTAGATTGTAGTGGTATTGGAGTTGGAGGTGGGATTCTCAGATTGGGGTTTGTCTAGTGACTCCCCTGTCTGGGATGATGGCTAAGAATGATTAGAGGTTAGTTAGAGTTATTTAGTTGTCCTAATAGTTAAAAAGCTGATTTATTTTTATTTGACAATATGAATGGAAGAGGAATGAATATATATGGTTTATATATGTGTGTATTAGTTTTATTGTATTGATGTTTGTGTATTTGTATAGATGCTTATTAATAATAAATATTGTATTTTTGATTTGATATGGTTTCGTTTATGCTTTGCCTCATTCAGTGACTTAAGTGTTACGTATGCTGCTGACATTAGATTGAATAACTTCTAAAAGTGGTTTTATAAATGAATTAAATGAAATAAAAATGAAGAGAGAATTGTGTGGAAGATAAAATGCATAATTGAAAAATGCAAATAAAGTAACAGCGATATTCAGCTGGCAGGGAAACTTGTATATAGCTGATAGCCAGGAGATATCCATCAAACAGTGAGCGATGAACGTGTGTGTATGAAGAGGTAGCCAGGTTCAGAGAGTAAGGCAGTGGGTGGAACAAGTAAGCAATGTTTTCTGTATCAAATGGAATGGAAACAGAGGGCATGTGGGAAAACATCAGTAGCATGTGCTTTCAAGCAATATTTAAAGGACATTGCAATAAGATTTGTTCATACTCCAAGCATGGAAGTGCTGTGGGTTGTGCTTATAATTTAGCTGCTGGGAACGCATAGAAGTAACCAGGGCTCTTTTTGAGGTGGTACGCAGTGGTACGGAGTACCGGCACCTTTTTCAGTGTCTGCTAAAATTGACCTATGGTCCTCCTGTATTAATGAAAGAGCCTGCATATGAATACCGGCACCTTTTTTTGCCAAGAAAAATGCACTGGAAGTAACACATTTTTGATGTATTCAGGAGCTTAGTCTAGCTGCAGTAATAACATAATTAAATAGTAGCAATTACACTAAGATTACAGACTAACTGTGAAAACAAAATGCATAGATTCTTGACAGAGAGAGAAGAATGTAATGAGATAGGGAAATAGACAAGACCATAAAAGAAGCAGCAGAAGGTGGAGACTAAAGCGACTCTAGGCTTTTTGGGGGCTCAAATGAAAAACAACTGGCTGGCTTCCAGCTGGAGATGATGGTGGACTTTTGTCCAAGATAATGAACTTTAGACTTCCTCTTCTAGTTGCTATCTTTTGACTCGCAACAAGAATATAAGTGCAGGCAAACCTCAGTAGCATGTGCTTTCAAGCAATATTAAAGGACATTGCAATAAGATTTGTTCCTTCAGCAATGAGTAACTTGCTTATGGCTGACAAAAGCTATTAGCGTTTCCTATTATTTTCAGTGAACACCATGACTGTTATAATATGCAGGATGCCTGCCAAACAGCAAATGCACATTTTAAATATTTATTCACCACCTGCAAATGAGATCTCTTTTCTTCCAACAATGGAAAAAAAGAATCTCAACTTGTGTTTTGGGGGCTGCCATGTTTCCTCCAGATACTACCATGTTTTGGGGTCTGTAGTTGTTTTCTTAAGGCGGAAGAGTCATTTATATAAAGAGAACATAAGGAGTCGTTAATGTTGTTCTTTTGGAAGGCCAAAGGCGCTGCCCTATCAAGCTTGCCTTCTATCCTTGTACAAGCTGTGTTTTCAGGTTAACTGCTTAACTTATTCTGTTTTGTAACAGATTTTAAATGAAAGAGTTGCAAAGGAACTGGAGCAGTTTCAGGTTCGCAATGCAAAACTTCAGCAAGAAAATGAACAGCACAGCATGACCAATGATCAGCTAAACCAGGAGAACCAGCAGAAGGTGTTAGAGCTCAGAGTAAGTATGCTGTTTGGTGCATGTTATAGCTGACGTAGCGTGTGGACATATTTAATGGAAAGGATCCCTAGTTATACAGAAGGGATGGGAAAGCCAGAGATCAGCTGGGGCCTTGGGCAGGAAGTGACTTGCCCAACTCTTCTGATTCTGTGGAATGATTTCTTAAATATGTTCAATTTATAGGAGTGTTGGACCTTTTTCATTATTTATTATGGCTATCTAGAAAGAACACCGTTTTTTTCCCTTGACCATTTTGCCATAACGGTTTTATATGATGGTGGTTTTGGAATAGTACACTAACGTATACATTTGTCCATGTCATGGTTTCCAACATTTGCTGTTTAGGACTTTCACATTCATGGCAAATAACCTATTATAATTTTCCTAACTTATTTGTTTAATTTTGAGAGAAACACATCTCTTCTCCCTTCTATTTCTGCCAGATTACTTGTATTGTGGGATTTTCTTTTACCAATCGGATGCACATGAACCTATGTGCTAATGTGAGAAAGGTTTAATCAGCTATGCTCAATTTTTTTTTAATATTCTTTATTTAAGTTTTCAGAAAAAATTACAGCAGAAAAACCAAACAAGGATACAGTTGAAATAATACATCCCTTTGAACATAGGGAAAACCCTAACAGCCCACCGCAACACCAGCCCCCCACCTATTCAGGCGGCCATCTTAGAAAGGGACAAAAAAGGGAAAGGAGGCTTGCAAGGACTGATATATCACAGAGACTGCCCTATACCATGTGCAAACATGATTGATTGATTACCCCCTAAGTCACAGCATATTGTGCTTTCGATATATAATCATATAGAGGTTTCCATTTGAGCAAGGAAGAAGGTATAGGAATTGAACCATAACGTGGCATCTGCTCATATTTATAACATAAACATAATCAATTCCACCATGTATGCCAACTGAGATCTACCATGTGTTTCCAGTTGGCAATTACAAGATGCAGTGCCACTCCCATCATAAAGTCAAACAGGAAATGACATTCCCTCTGTAATGACAAGATGTCATTTGCTGAATGGAAAACAATCATAGACCAAGAGAGAGTGGCCCTGAATCCCAAGACATCTTGGATTCAGTTCCAAATCGAAATCCAGTAGGACTGAACATTAGGGCAATCATAGACCACATGCCTTAAAGTGCCAACATCCCTCTGACAAGACCAGCACACATTGCCAATTGACTTATCCCACTTAGATACCTTTATTGGGATAAAATGAGCTCTGTGCGCAAAAAAGTATAATGCCTGGGAAATAGAGACAGATTGAGAAATTCTGATTAGTTTACCCCAAAATTTCCCCCATGAATCTGGAGAGAGAGTGTCCCCAGTGTCATGTTCCCATATCCACTGAGTGCCAGTAGAATGTGGAGAAGGACGATGGGCTACCATCTGATAATAATAAGAAGCCACCCATGAGGCCTTTTGGGCTTTCCCATTTATGTTAAGTAAGCCCCATTCCTCAGGTAAAGATCTGATATCGATGAGGGATTTCCCTACACAGTGTCTCAACTGAATCCACTGAAAGTATAAGGATCTAGGAAAGTCAAATTCACGCTGCAGACACACAAAAGGCTTCCACTTACCATCAGATATCAGCTGCCCTATGGACCATATACCCCTATGAAACTATTGCTTTCAGGCGAATGGATTTTGTTGAATTTTTAAAAAAAGGACTATACCAAATGGGAATAAGAAGATAAGAACATAAGATATGCCATACTGGGTCAGACCAAGGTCCATCAAGCCCAGTATCCTGTTTCCAACAGTGGCCAATCTAGGTCATACGTACCTAGCAGTTTCCCCAAAAGACACAGGTTCCGCAATGCTTGTACTGGGTCAAGCATTGATATCCTGGGTCCCTTCTTAATAATGGTTTATGGACCTTTCCTCCAGGAACTTGTCTAAACCTTTTTTAAACCCAGCTACACTAACAGCCTTTACTACATCCTCCGGTAACAAATTCCAGAGTTTGATTACACATTGAGTGAAAAAAATATTTTCTTTTATTAGTCTTAAATAGTTTACCCTGTAGCTTCATTGCATGTCCCCTAGTCTTTCTATAATCGGATAATGTAAACAATCGATCTACGTTTACCTGTTCTACTCCGTTCATTAATTTATAGACGTCTATCATATCTCCCCTCAGCCATCTCTTTTCCAGGTTAAAGAGCCCTAACCTTTTTAGCCTTTCGTCATAGGAGTATCCTTCCATCCCCTTTACCATTTTGGTGGCTCTTCTCGGAACCTTTTCTAATAACGCTATATCCTTTTTAAGATACGGCGACCAGAATTGCACACAATATTCAAGGTGCGGTCTCACCATGGAACGATGTAGAGGCATGATAATATCTTTTGTTTTATTTTCCATTCCTTTCCTTATGATACCTAGCATTCAATTTGCTCTCTTGGCCGCCGCTGCACACTGGGCTGAGGGTTTTAACATGTTATCCACAATGACGCCTAAATTTGTTTCCTGGTTCCTAATGTGGAACCTTGCATCGTGTAACCATAGTTTGGGTTGTTCTTCCCTGGGTGCATAACTTTGCACTTGCCCACATTAAATTTCATCTGCCATTTTGATGCCCAGTCTTCCAATTTATCAAGATCCTCTTGCAATTTTCCACAATCCTCTTGGGTTTTAACAATTTTAAATAGTTTTGTGTCATCTGCAAATTTGATAGCCTCACTTGTTATTCCCCTTTCCAGGTCATTTATGAATATGTCAAAAACAGCGGACCCAGCACAGATCCCTGGGGTACACCACTATTCACCTTTCTTCATTGGGAAAATTGGCCATTTATCACTACCCTCTGCTTTCTTTCTTTTAACCAGTTCCTGATCCACAATAGTACACTGCTTCCTATCCCATGACTCTTTAGTTTTGCCAAAAGTCTCTGATGAGGGACCTTGTCACTGGCTTTATGAAAACCCAGATACACTAAAGAACATAAGAACATAAGATATGCCATACTGGGTCAGACCAAGTTCCATCAAGCCCAGTATCCTGTTTCCAACAGTGGCCAATCTAGGTCATACGTACCTAGCAGTTTCCCCAAAAGACACAGATACACTATATCAACTGACTCACCTTTGTCCACCTGTTTATTCACACCTTCAGAAAAACATAACAGATTAGTAAGACAAGATCTTCCTTGTCTAAAGTCATGTTGACTATCTCCCATTAGGCCATGACTATCTACATGCTAAGAAATTTGGTTCTTTATGATGGTTTCTACCATTTTTCCTGGTACTGACATCAGGCTCACCGGTCTGTAGTTTCCCGGATCACCCCTGGAATCCTTCTTAAAAATTGGCGTTCCTCCAATCTTCAGGTATTACAGATGATTTTAATGAAAATTCACAGATTACTAATAGCAAGTCTGCAATCTCATATTTCAGTTCTTTCAACACCCTTGGATGTATACCATCCGGCCCATGTGATTTGCTACTCTTCAGTTTATCTAATAGTTGTAATGCATCTTCCCTATGTATCGATATTTCCTTCACTTCTTCAACCCCTTTAAATACCACTTCAGTCATGGGTAACATCCCTACATCTTCCTCAGTAAAGACCGAAGCAAAGAATTCATTCAGTCTCTCCGCTATCGCCTTGTTGCCTCTTAGTGCCCCTTTAACCCCTCTATCATCTAATGGACCAACTGACTCTCTCACAGGTTTTTTGCTACGAATGGACTTGAAAAAGTCTCTTTATTTCGCGTTTTTGCTTCCGCAGCAAGCTTCTTCTCAAATTCTCCCTTTGCCTGCCTTATCAGTGCCTTGCATTTGACTTGCCAGTGCTTGTGCTGTTTCCAGGTTTCATCGTTTGGCTCTTTTTTCCATTTCCTGAAAGATGCTTTTTTGGCAACAACAGCCTCTCTGACCTCACCTTTAAACCATGCTGGCAGTTTTTTGGACTTCCTTCCACTTTTCTTAAAGCGTGGAATACAGCTGGTCTGGGCTTCCAAGATAGTATTTTTCAACAACACCCAAGCTTGATATAAGTCTTTAACTTTTGCAATTGCTCCTTTTAGTTTTTTCTTAACTATTTTCCTCATTTTATCATGGTCTCCCTTTCAAAAGTTAAAAGGTAGTACTGTGGATTTCCTTACTATCCCTCCTCCACTAACTAAATCAAACGCGATCATGTTATGATCACTATTGCCAAGTGGCCCCAACACCCTTATCTCTTGCACTAGATCTGGTGTTCCACTAAGGACTAGGTCTAATATGGCTTCCCCTCTGGTTGGTTCATGAACCAGCTGCTCCAAGAAGCAGTCATTTATTTCATCTAGGAACTGACCCAGTCGATACTGGTGTAATTGAAATCACCCATTATTATTACTGCACTGTAAGTTTTGTTAGCTTCCTTGATTTCTTTGAGCATTTCATCATCCATTTGTTCATTCTGGCCAGGCATTCAATAGTACACCCCCACTGCCATCGCCTTCCCCTTTTTACATGGAATTTCAATCCATAGAGATTCTACAGCAAATTTTGTTTCCTGCAAAACTTTAATCCTTTCTGACTCCATGCCCTCTCTAACATAGAGCGCAACCCCTGCACCAATTTGATCAGCTCTATCATTACGATATAGTTTGTACCCAGGTATCACAGTGTCCCACTGGTTGTCCTCCTTCCCACCATGTCTCTAATATTCCACTCATATCTAACCTCTCATTTAGTGCTATATATTCTAACTCTCCCATCTTATTTTTTAGACTTCTAGCATTTGCATACAAACATTTTAGAGACTATATTTTATTCATATTAATCTGACTATTGGTAGACATAGGTAGTTTGGGATCTTTAAGTTCTGTCTGCTCCATACTTGAGAGCATTTGGGCTACTTTACTCTTTTTTGGAACCTCTCTGCTTTTGGTAGTATCCATCAAGGATACATTCTTCCGAACCATGCACTCTTGGGCGACTGTCGGCTTTCCCCTATTATCTAGTTTAAAAGCTGCTCTGTCTCCTTTTTAAAGGTTAATGCCAGCAGCCTGGTTCCATCCTAGTTAAGGTGAAGCCCATCCCTTCGGAAGAGCCCCTCCTTTCCCCAGAATGTTCCCCAGTTCCTAACAAATCCAAAACCCTCATCTCTGCACCATTGTCTCATCCACGCATTGAGACTCCGTAGCCCTGCCTGACTTTTGGGTCCTGTGCGTGGAACGGGAAGCATTTCGGAGAATGCTACCCTGGAAGTTCTGGATTTCAGCTTCCTACCTAAAAGCCTAAATTTAGCCTCCAGAACCTCCCTACTACATTTTCCTATGTCATTGGTACTGACATGTACCAAGACAGCAGACTCCTCCCCAGCATTATCTAAGACCTTATCTAGGTAGCGCGTGAGGTCCGCTACCTTTGCACCAGGCAGTCATGTTACCAGGTGATCCTCACGTCCACCAGCCACCCAGCTATCTGCATGCCTAATGATCGAATCCCTGTTCGATGTAAAACCAAACAGCATGTTGTTATGGTTGTTGTGTTATAATGTAAACCGCGCTGATGCCAAATAGCGCGGTATATAAGAATTTGTAATAAATAAAAATAAATAAATAAATAAATAAATAAATAAATATAATGGCTGTCCTAACCCTTCCCTCATAAACACATGCCCCTGGAGAAACTTCCTCAGTGCAAGAGGGTTTTACATCACCTGGAGGACAGGTCCTAGTTAAAGAATCACTTTCTGCCACACCAGGGTGATGCTCTCCTGTCACGTGACCTCTCTCCTCCATGGCAACATTGATGCTGCCAGACTGGAGGTGGGACTTCAGGACTATATCCCTGTAGCTCTCGTCTATGTACCTCTCTGTATTTCTAATGGTTTCCAAGTCTGCTACCCTAGCCTCTAGAGAACGGACTCGTTCCCTGAGAGCAAAGAGCTCCTTGCACCTAGTGCACACGTCTCACCAACTGGGAGAAAATCATACATGTGACAGTCGATGCAAAAGACTGGAAAGCCCCCATCTCACTGCTGGACTGCTGTCTGCATCTTAGTTTTAAGCTTGTGTTTAGATCTTTAAGTTCTTTACTTACTAAGGGTTGCTATGGATATTTATACTAATGAAACTGATACGTTTAATATACCTTGTTCACCTGAAGCTTAATTCATCTCAGGTCCTTAGTGTATAACTGATTTGGATAACGAACTTCACCTGAGAGCACCTCCTTTCCTTTAAGATGTGTAAGTACCTATAAAGCTACGATTATCCCAGGGGTGGGTGGGTGTTGGGGGGGGAGGGAGGGAAAGAAGACTTATTAAAAGCTGGCTGTTACACAGTACCCTTCCATGTGCTTTTGAGGTAAGCTGTGACCAACTTCCTGGGTGATTAACAGTCCTTGCTTGGATAGAAGGAGCCTTTCAAAATGGCCTTTTGACCTGCCACCTGGTGTTAACACCTATTGAAAATGTTTCACAGGTCTCTTGCCCCCTAGGTAGAAGTCCTCTTTGTGAAGGTCTCTAGAAGACTTTATTTGTTGCTCAAAGAGTACTGACCCTGTTTTGCCTTTTTTGCTAAGTTATATTCTGATTTGATTTAAATTACAGCTCTTTGTTGCTGCTAGGCTCTGACTTATTATGAAATTTAAACTACAAGCTCTCTGCTGGGTTCTAAATGTAACCAGAAAGCTCTCTTCTGTGTTTTAAATTTAAACTAAAAGTACTTTGCTCATACTAGGCCCTGAGTGACCACCAATACTAAACTACAAACTCTCTGCTGGGTATGAAATGTAACCAGAAAGTTATCTTCTGTGTTTTAAATATAAACTTAAACTGCTGCTACTAGGCCCTGACTGATTTAACAAAAAACACTGGGTTCACAGATTAATTAGCTTTTATACAAAGAAGTCCTTTCAGGAAATTCCCAGAAGTATATACTCACAATTGCAGATCTCTCTCCAGAAGTAGCGTCGACAAGGATTTTTCCCCCGAGGAATTATACTCGCTAACTGCTGGAAAGCCCTTTGGGTGTCCATTATAAACCTATGGAACTTCAACCTCTCTGAAGACACTATGCCAGGGAGGAGACTCAAGGGAAATGGAGCCGTCAATCTCTCTTCCAAATCAAGCCACACTGGACGTTGACCCTTAGGCTTCTCAACCCATCTTGACCCCTGTTTTTACAGAAAAGGGCAGTGGTAGGCCTGAAAATCAGGAAAATTCACACCCCCTTCCTCTTTTTTAGACTTAAGCTTCCTAAGAGCAATTCTATGCGGTTTGTTTTTCCATAGAAACTGGACAAGAGTCCTTTCCACTTGCCGGTAAGTTTTATCCGAAAGGAAAACCGGCAGCATTTCTAATACATAATTGACCTTAGGAGTGAGAGTCATCTTTATCGCTTCAAGACGTCCCCACCAAGATAGATAGACCGGTGACCATTTCGCAGTCATATTTTGTACAGTAGTAAGGAGAGTCTCCTCATTATATTGCAGAGTTTCAATAAGAGGATGGCAGTAATGAAATCCTAAATATTTTACCATTTTGGGTTCCCATACAAACGGGTAGTCAGTCAAGTCTGCACTACAAACTCGTGAATTTAAAGGGAACACTACAGACTTTGTCCAATTAATTTTATATCCTGATAACCCTGAGTATTGGTTTATCAGCTCTAGAACAGCCGGAATTGAACTGGGCGTAGTGAACAACAATAAATCATCAGCATAGGCAGAAAGCTTAATTTCCATGCCCAGCAATAGGTACACCTTTAACCGCAGAACTCTGTCTCAACAGCAGTGCCAAGGGTTCCAAGGCAAGATTGAATAGGATAGGTGAAAGGGGGCAACCCTGACGGGTACTGCGCCCTAAGAGAAAATCTCTGGATTGAGTCGCATTCACAAAAATGTTAGCACTTGGTCTCGCATACATAAGTTTAATTATTTTAAGGAACCCTACACCAAAACCAAACCACCTCAAAACAGCAAATAAGAAAGGCCACTCCAGTCGATCGAACACTTGCTCTGCATCCAGCGACAATCCCACCAGCAGAACCTCCACTCCTTCCGCTTCTTACAACACATGGCAAAATACTCTGGCATTGTCAGCTGTAGAGCGTTCCTCTGTGAAGCCATATTGATCTGGGTGGATCAAAGATGAAATTAGTTTGGAAAGACGACCAGCCAAGGAAGCAGCAAATATTTTATAGTCTGTGTTTAGTAACGAAATTGGACGATAGTTACTGACCAGCTGAGGGTCCCTCCCAGGTTTTTCAAGAATCACAATGTTCGCAGAGGCGAACGCTCCAGTCTGGGCATCTGCTTCCAAGAGGAACTGATAGTATTGTTGAAGATATGGACCTAACACTTTAGAAAAGGTTTATAAAATTCAACCGGAAGGCCATCTGGACCGGCGGCCTTGCCCATTTGCATAGAATCAATGACCTGGATAATTTCCATGACCGTAATCTGCCTATCTAGAACTGCAGCTGTTTCTTGATCCAGAATAGGCCTCTGAACATCAGCCAGTAATCTCTCAAAAGCTTCCTCAGAGAATTCTATCTCTGGAGAGTACAGCTGAGAGTAAAAATGATGGAAGGTTTCTGCAATTTCAGTGTCCGCAACAATCAATTGTTGCACCTGGGTGTCTCTTAAAGCAGCGATGTAAGAAGCTTCTTTGTGACCTTTTAATGAGTTAGCTAGTAACCGTCCAGCCCTATTGCCTTTCAAATAATACCTTCCTTTCTGCACCTGGATATTCTGTGAAGCTTCAGTAGTTAGGATTGTGTTATATCTAAATCTAATCCAAAAGCAAACTAACTAATCCCCTATACAATAATATCCATCCATCAAAAATAGAGTGTAGTATGAAACAGCATGAAGCTAGCTACCAAAGTAATGTCGGAAGAATCGCCATGAGGTTTAAACTGCCTCTTGAAGCTTAACTTCCATTTTGCTCAAATTATTTTTTTATTGAGCCCACTATGGAGCTGTATAACAGGTGAAACACCACAAAAAAGTGCCCCCTATATAAAACCAATGTGTTTTTTAAAAAACCACGTAGTTAACTGTGGTAAAATCTATTGACCGGGAGAAAATCCAAAATCAGAGAACAGAAAAACTAGCGAAAATGAGACTTATCTTAAAGTGCTGAAAATATGTCTTTCATATCCACTGTATGTTCTCAATTCTTTAACTGGACTTCTCCGTCTGGAAACGCTTGCAGTTATAAGCATAAGACACAGTACTGCGTTTCGGGCAAGAACGAAATTTTAGCCCTGTTTCAACGCTCGATGCAACTGCAAAAAGGAGAACTCAATCTCACAACTGCTCCAAAACGCCAGCGCATGCTCAATTGCGCTGGCGTTTTGGAGCAGTTGTGAGATTGAGTTCTCCTTTTTGCAGTTGCATCGAGCGTTGAAACAGAGCTAAAATTTCGTTCTTGCCCGAAACGCAGTACTGTGTCTTATGCTTATAACTGCAAGCGTTTCCAGACGGAGAAGTCCAGTTAAAGAATTGAGAACATACAGTGGATATGGAAGACATATTTTCAGCACTTTAAGATAAGTCTCGTTTTCGCTAGTTTTTCTGTTCTCTGATTTTGGATTTTCTCCCGGTCAATAGATTTTACCACAGTTAACTACGTGGTTTTTTAAAAAACACATTGGTTTTATATAGGGGGCACTTTTTTGTGGTGTTTCACCTGTTATACAGCTCCATAGTGGGCTCAATAAAAAAATAATTTGAGCAAAATGGAAGTTAAGCTTCAAGAGGCAGTTTAAACCTCATGGCGATTCTTCCGACATTACTTTGGTAGCTAGCTTCATGCTGTTTCATACTACACTCTATTTTTGATGGATGGATATCTAAATCTAAGGCATTGTAGACGTATCAGAATGTTAGGATCAGATTTCCGGCCTAGAATGAGTTCCCCCACTTTAATCTGCCTATCCAAAGCTTCTAGTTCTGCTTTACATTGTTTGGCATGACATATAGCAAAGCTGGTTATGGTGGCCCGTATGTTAGCTTTGAAACCCTCCCACCATGCCCATCCCGAGGTGTCCTGGGGCAAGTTAAACTGAAAATACTCCTTTATAGCCACTAGAATGGTTTAACGGAACGCCTGATTGCTAAGAAGAGTTCTGTCGAAATGCCATCGTGTATGAGAAGAGAAGCTTGTAGAGTCTAATAGGGACAATGAGATTGTGGCATGATCAGTTATATGAGCTGCGTTAATAGCAGATTCACTGATTCTGGGACACAATCCCTTGGAGACTAGGAAAAAATGTATGCACTATACCGAGTTATGAGGAGAGGAGAAAAAAGTGTATTCTCCAGGAACAAGCAGGAGGTCAGTCCTCACATATGGGTGACGACGGCGCCGACGGAGCCCTCGTGCGGAGCAATTCCCCAGTGTTGCGCCCCCTACGGGTTAGGCGGTTGCCTATGTGTAGTGAGCGTACCACTTTATGTCCTTTATCACCTTAATCCCTTTCACTGAGGCCTTTGAAGAATGTAGTTGTGTGGTAAGAACCAAACAGATGCCGAGGGTTTCCAAAGGTAACAGGATTTTTATTTTTTCTACTTATCCAAAGAACGTCTTGTCAGCAGTTCATATATTACCAAAACATAAATGGGATACTTCTCCATGCAAAGGAAACATAAACTTTACTGCTCAGTCCCAGCATTAATCATTCCCAGCAGCTTGTTTTTAAACACAGCAATAAGCCTTGCTTTCAGCCAATGATATACTCGCAAGTCACAGCATTGGCACAGCACAAGCCTGTATCATTCAAAGGCTCTGCACAGCACGTGGACTTCCAAGTTTACAAGCTGCTAAACTTTTGCATCATTCCTTTTACAGACGTTAGGCTTCTTCACTTTCCAATTACACACATTGGCTTTAACTTCCAGCATTCACAGCTTTTCTCTGAGCTTATCTGGCTAGCTCACATTGGTGCTTCAATTAACCTCTTCCAGCCGGTCATAAAATTCTTTAAAAGCTTATGGCTTTTTCAATACTTTTAAAACCATACAGCTTTCCTACTTATGACTCACACAGTAAGAGCAATCCATTTCAAAGTCAGAACTCTCATTTTCTGAAAGGCATTCCTCTACGTCCATGCTCTCTTCATCTGGTTCAATCAGCACCTGGCTGGCCTCAGTGTTTCTAACAGCAGGTTTTAATTGCTCTAGCAATTTCCAAACCCGTCCCCACTGGGAATCCTCACTACGCTGAGTTGCAGGGGAAGGACCTAGGAGATCTCTCTTTCTCAATAAACGTTTCAAAGCTTGCAAAGGGTTCACCTTGTTCCCAGCACCCTGTCTTCTCTCAGACTGTGCCTCAGGTGAAAGCTTCTCCACAGACTCTCTCACAAAGATTCCTTTACCATGCTTCCCAGCAACATTTCCCCCAGAACCAACTCTTCTGTGTTCCCAGCTAGCTGTATACTTCTTACCAGCTAGGCTGCCATCAGGGCTCGAGTTGTCTGCCTGTTGCCTGTTAGGGGATGCTTCCTCCTCAGAGCATTTCCCTCCTGGACTCCACCCACGGACACAATCTCCTCTTGCTTTCCTTCTCGTTCGTCTCCCTGCTGTTCCTGTGTCTCATCTGTCTCCTCCTTCTCTGGAAGACTCTCCTCCTTCCCCCCCTCTGGAATACTCTCTCTGCTTATATGACTGGGGCTGCCCTATAGCCTCAGACTCCACCCCCAGGCTTCCCTCATCACCTCCCCTAATCTCCATGGAGCTAGGGCGTGGCTCACTCTCCCCATCTCTGTGCAGAGAGTTTTTTCCTTTGGTTTGAGTTTTAACCCTTAAACCCCCTGAACCTTTCTTCTGCCCGGAGGTAAAAGGCTGTTTTTTCACATTTTCTTTGGGCTCTAAACCTGTCTCGCCACCACACATCCCCCCCCCTTAAGATATTCCGGGCTGGCGTTTTTACCTCCGCACAGCACGGAATTCTTGAAAGGGCATCCGCGTTGGTATGTAATCTCCCCCCCGGTGTTCAACCCGGAAATCGTATGCCTGCAGGGCCATATACCATCGTGTGAGGCACGGGTTGTGGTCCTTCATGCGGCTCAACCATTTTAATGGTGCATGATCCGTTACTAAAAGGAACCTACGGCCTGTTAAATAAAACCTCAGTGCCTCCACAGCCCATCGGATGGCCAGGCACTCTCTCTCCACCATAGAGTACTTTTTCTCTGGTGGTGCTAACTTTCTACTTAAAAACATCACGGGATGCTCTACCCCCTCCTGTTTTTCTGTCAAGATAGCCCCCCACCCCGTCTCGGATGCGTCAGTCTGCAGTATAAATGGCTTGTTAAAGTCCACGCCTCGTAAGACTGGTGCTGAACATAACCTCTCCTTTAGCTGCATGAAGGCCTGCTCCGCGACCGACGACCATTTTAACTGGTTCGGCGCGTTTTTCTTGAGAATTTCCGTGAGGGACGTACTTTCCGTTGCAAAATGGGGTATAAACCTTCGATAATACCCTATCAACCCCAAAAAGCTACGCAACTGCTTTTTGGTCCCAGGCTTCGGAAATGCTTGCACGCTTTCCACCTTATCAATTAAGGGCTTGACTACCCCCCGTCCAACTATGTGTCCCAAGTACTTCACCTCCTTCCCCCCGAACATGCATTTCGCAGGGTTCAAAGTGATACCTGCCTTCCGCATCGCCCCTAATACTGCGTCAATATGAGCCAGATGTTGATCCCAACTACTACTATGGACTACCACATCATCCATGTACGCTATTGCATATTGGTGATGTGGGAGTAAGACGATGTCGATTAGTCGTTGGCATGTGGCTGCCGCTCCATGCAACCCAAAGGGCATGCGGCGAAATTGGAACAGGCCTATAGGGGCACTAAAGGCAGTTTTCTGGCGAGATTCCCGTGTGAGGGGAATCTGCCAGTACCCCTTAGTCATGTCTAAGGTGGTGAGGTAGGTGGCTTGCCCTAGTTGGTCCAGACGTTTTTCGATTCTGGGCATGGGATAGGTGTCAAATCTGGAAATTGCATTAACCTTCCAGAAATCTATACAAAAGCGCATAGTTCCATCGGGTTTTGGGACAAGTACGATTGGGCTGTTCCAGGGGCTTACAGACTCCTCTTTTATACCCATTTGTAACATTTCCCGTACTTGACTGATTACCTCTTGCTGCTTCGCCTCAGGTAATCTATATGGTCTCTGCCGTATTATCTCTCCTCCTGGGGTTACCACCTCGTGGGCAACAAGGTTAGTTTCTCCCGGTTTAGGCGTTAACACATCTGGAAACCTTTGCAATAGTTTTAACAAAGCCTGGTGTTGATGCCACGAGAGTTCCTCCCCTACCCTTGGAACTGGTTTGGCTTTACAATCAGCTAGTTGAGGGCCCAGATCAACATCTGCCTTCTCATCACACGTTGCTGATAAATCTTTCCTTTCTGCCCGGCCAGTGGAACCAAATCCTCTTGATCCCCTTACTGTAGGGGTCAGTTCCATGACCTCTTCTACGGGGGGAAACCCAACCCTTTCGCATATGAGCTGCGCTATCCTGTCCCCCGTATTCACCTGATAGTCCGCTCGTGCGAAATTGAGCAACAAGACTTTGATCGCTCCTCGGTAGTTGGGATCGACAACCCCTGCCCCCACATCGATAGAACTCTTTGCTGCTAGGCCTGATCGAGGGGCAATCTGGCCATAGCAACCGGGGGTATCTCTATCTGTATGCCTGTTTCCACCAATGCCCTCCCCTGCTGAGGAATAATAATGTCCTCCGCACTATGGAGATCAAAACCCGCTGCCTGCTGTGATGCGTGTTTTGGAATTATGGCACTCGGGGTGGTACGACAACACCTTAATATGAATTTTGGCTTGTTGTCGGGGTCTGGTCTTGGGGTCACTTTCCTATCCGGCTTCTTCCGGACACTCCCGAACAAAGGGGCAGGCATTACCTTATGAGAGGAGGTCAACTGTCTCCCTTTATTTCTATCCCCCAGGGACACCTTTCCAGTTTTTTCTGCTTGGGCTATGCTGGATGTTAAGCCTGCCTCGGTTCCTAAACCCTTAACCAGCCCTCGCTTAAACTGAGGCCAATCTCGGCCTAAAACAAGTGCATGTGGAAGCTTAGGAACTACTGCCACAGAAATGTTTCTACTTAACCCTAGGCCTTTCACTCTCACTGTATGCAGGGGATAAGATGATGCTGCGCCATGCACGCATCTTATTCTTATACTGCCTTCAGAGTGTTTTGAGGCTGGGCTCCCTAAGGCTTGTATTTCCCTCCAAAGCTTTTGTGACACCATTGACTGGTCAGCTCCAGAGTCTAATAGGGCTTCTACAGGGATGTTCTCAACCTCCACAGCTAATAAGAACCCCTCCCCAGTCTCCTTGGATTGGGTGGTCACTAATGCTGTCCTGGCCCGACAATCCCTTCTCAGATGGCCTCTATCCCCACAAGCAAAACATTTCCTCTGCTCCTGACCAGTTTTCTCCCTCAGTTTCACCTGTGTGACCTCTCCCAACATTGTCCTGCTCTTCTTTTCTGACACGCCTGCGTCTGCCTGATTCAAAGCACCCAGCTTCATTTGGCTGACCACTCTGGCTTCAAGGAAGCGCTCCGCCAATGAAGTTGCGTCCTTGGTGCTTCGGCAGTCCTGGAGAGTCAGGAAAGACTGCAGTTCTTTAGGAACAGCGCTAACAAACTGCTCAAGTACAATGCTGTCTAATATCTCATCAACACTCTTTCCCTCTGGTGTTAACCACTTATAGACCAGAGTTTTAATGCGGTGGCATAAGGCCCGCGGTGTCTCGCCTTGCTTTAGCGTACACTCTCGCAAAAGACGACGGTAGACCATTGGGGTCAAGCCCATACTGTCTCTCACTGTCTTTTTGAGTTCCTCATAACTGGAGGCAAGATCAGTAGGCATGGCTCTATAAGCCGCTAGTGCTTCCCCCGTAAGGGAGGCAGCTATGCGAACGGCCCACTGGTCTTTCGGCCATCCACTTAGGAGTGCCATTCGCTCAAATACCTCTAGGTAATCATCAATGTCATCCTCTTTGGTCAATTGGCCAAAGGAAAAGACCCCTTTACCCAGAGCTCCCAGTCCTTGTAAGGCTCCCAAAGAACCTGATACAGTCCTTAATGCTTCTGCTGTCTGCTTTTTCTCCCAGATCCAGGCACCCAGCATCTCCAGGAGCGGCTGTTGTTGGGCCTTCAGCATGGCGGCTGTCCGTTCCTGTGCCTGGGCAGCGATCTCCTGCTGTTGCTGGAACCTCTCCACCATCCAATTCAGTAGCTCCCGTTGCTCCATCTCCGGTTGCTGAAACGACAAAAGCAGAAGGCAAAACACCAAGTGCGGCTCTTACACAAGCAGCCCACTTTCCTCCAACTTTAGCAAGTACTGCAGTACCCCTCCCTTGCAGCAGTATCCAGATTAACCCCCTTCTATGCACGGGTTACCTGCTGCAAGTGTTGAGTCAAGCTTATCAGCACAGCCGGCACCAGCTGGATCATCAGCTCCGGTCCGTCCCTCTGCTGCTACTCCAGTCCGGGTTTTTCTGCAGGCACTTGTATCTCCAGAGGACTTTTATGGAGGCTTCCTCTGCATAACTGTAAATCCTCTTATGTTTGGAATATAGGATAGTAGATAATCCAACAACTATGCCAACTGTCGCACCCCCTACGGGTTAGGCGGTTGCCTATGTGTAGTGAGCGTACCACTTTATGTCCTTTATCACCTTAATCCCTTTCACTGAATCCTTTGAAGAATGTAGTTGTGTGGTAAGAACCAAACAGATGCCGAGGGTTTCCAAAGGTAACAGGATTTTTATTTTTTCTATTTATCCAAAGAACTTCTTGTCAGCAGTTCATATATTACCAAAACATAAATAGGATACTTCTCCATGCAAAAGGAAACATAAACTTTACTGCTCAATCCCAGCATTAATCATTCCCAGCAGCTTGTTTTTAAACACAGCAATAAACCTTGCTTTCAGCCAAGGATATACTCGCAAGTCCCAGCATTGGCACAGCACAAGCCTGTATCATTCAAACGCTCTGCACTGCACGTGGACTTCCAAGTTTACAAGCTGCTAAACTTTTGCATCATTCCTTTTACAGACGTTAGGCTTCTTCACTTTCCAATTACACACATTGGCTTTAACTTCCAGCATTCACAGCTTTTCTCTGAGCTTATCTGGCTAGCTCACATTGGTGCTTCAATTAGCCTCTTCCAGCCGGTCATAAAATTCTTTAAAAGCTTATGGCTTTTTCAATACTTTTAAAACCATACAGCTTTCCTACTTATGACTCACACAGTAAGAGCAATCCATTTCAAAGTCAGAACTCTCATTTTCTGAAAGGCATTCCTCTATGTCCATGCTCTCTTCATCTGGTTCAATCAGCACCTGGCTGGCCTCAGCGTTTCTAACAGCAGGTTTTAATTGCTCTAGCAATTTCCAAACCTGTCCCCACTGGGAATCCTCACTACGCTGAGTTGCAGGGGAAGGACCTAGGAGATCTCTCTTTCTCAATAAACGTTTCAAAGCTTGCAAAGGGTTCACCTTGTTCTCAGCACCCTGTCTTCTCTCAGGCTGTGCCTCAGGTGAAAGCTTCTCCACAGACTCTCTCACAAAGATTCCTTTACCATGCTTCCCAGCAACATTTCCCCCAGAACCAACTCTTCTGTGTTCCCAGCTAGCTGTATACTTCTTATCAGCTAGGCTGCCATCAGGGCTCGAGTTGTCTGCCTGTTGCCTGCAATAGGGATCTTGTTTGAAGCTTCTGCTGGAGCACTTTTCCCTTGCACGTGTCCTCCTAATATCTTTACTTTCTGTAGCTTCAAGAGATTCTCTGCTAGTATCCAGCCTGCTAGGGGATGTTTCCTCCTCAGAGCATTTCCCTCCTGGACTCCACACGATGTCCTTTTGCTTTCCTTCTCGTTCGTCTCCCTGCTGTTCCTGTGTCTCATCTGTCTCCTCCTTCTCTGGAAGACTCTCCTCCTTCCCCCCCTCTGGAAGACTCTCTCTGCTTATATGACTGGGGCTGCCCTATAGCCTCAGACTCCACCCCCAGGCTTCCCTTGTCACCTCCCCTGGTCTCCATGGAGCTAGGGCGTGGCTCACTCTCCCCATCTCTGTGCAGAGAGTTTTTTCCTTTGGTTTGAGTTTTAACCCTTAAACCCCCTGAACCTTTCTTCTGCCCAGAGGTAAAAGGCTGTTTTTTCACATTTTCTTTGGGCTCTAAACCTGTCTCGTCATCACACCAGCTTTCAAAGAAAGCCTTTGGGATTGCATCGCGCATGCGCGATCCCCTTCCCACCCAAGGGTGCCATCTTGCTCAGTCTCCCGTTTTCCGTGGAGCCCAACGGACGTTGTCCGAATTCCCTCGCGGAAAAAGTGTGTCAAATCTCCTGAAGATTCTTTTCTTTGGCAAGGTTCGACGCCGGTTCCCCTTCCTGCCTTGGTTCGGTTACACCGGTATCGAGTCCGGTCAGTATTTTGGGGTTTTTGTCCTTAGTGAATAGTGTTCACGCCTTTTTTCTTTTTTACTGGCAGCCCAGTCATTTGACCTCACAGGGGCCCTTTTTCCCCCCCATGGCTGCCAGCGGGTTTAAGAAGTGTGATCGGTGTAAAAAGTTAATGTCCCTCACCGACACACATGACTGCTGTCTCCGCTGCCTCGGGGCCAACCATGACCCGATGGCCTTTGGCCCGTGCAGCAAGATGTCTTCTAAGGCACTCAGAAGTAGGCAGCAGCAGCGTGAAAGGATTTTCTCCGAGTCCGCATCCACCCGGGTCCGGACCTCGTCAGAAGCCTCGACGTCTTGGGAGCTGTCTGACTCAGAGCATTCGTCTGGGGTCTTCTGAACGGGGGTATCCCTCGAGGGAACACTGGAGGAAGAAGAGGTTTGCGAGGGCGACGTCGTCGGATGCCTCTGATAGGCCTGGGTTCTCGCGGGCCAGGTTGCAGAGTTCCGACTGCCGCCCTGGGTCCTCGGAGTCGGAGCAGCCTGCAAAGGTACCTCGCACGGAGCCGGAGATGCTGAGGAAGGTAGTTGCTATTGTATTCGTTGACTCTCTTCCTGGAGAACAGGCATCGGGCCTGATGGCGTCGGGACCAGAGCCGGAGGCTGCGGAGCCCTCTGAGCTTGGTCTCAGAATGGCGGCCTTGGAGCGCAGCATGTCTGCCTTCATGGAGCAGCAGCAGTCACTGATGGCAGGTCTCATCAGTCCATCCGCCCCTACCACCGAGACCTCGACGTCCAAGTCGACCCTGGAGGCCGAGCTGATCCTCAAGACTCTTCGGACTTGAATCGATCCTCGGTCGAGGTCTCCCTTGACCTCCCCGTTCGGGAAAGAGTTTGTCGACGCCGGTGCCATTGGCGTTGGGGCGGTCGAGACCGAAGCCCTCATGGCCTGAGTCCATCGATTCCTCCTTGGAGGACTCAGCATGGGAAACGGAGGATGAAGAGTCCCCGGACACCCACTGGACCCGGTGTGTCCCATTGGACTCACTGGGTTCCGAGCCTCGGAGAAGGTCCCCTCCCGGAGGATACCTGGTTCTCGGAGTTCGTCAGGGACATGGCCAAGGCTTTGGTATTCCCGGCGGACACCGAGGAGGAGCCCCAAGCTGAGGAGCTCGAGGCCCTCCAGTATGATTTTCCACCTCGGGAAGCCCTTACGGTACCGGTTCCTCCGATGTTGGAATGGCTGATGTTCCGTATGTGGGAGTCACTGGCCTCAATGCCGGTTCTCAGCAGGCAGGTCGATTCCATCTATCGAGTCTGCAAGAGCCCTGGGTTCCAGAAGTCACAGCTGCCGCACAACTCCATGGTTGTTGAATCGGCCATGCACAGGCTCAAGAGCCAAAAAACGCATTCCTTGGTGCCTCCTGGTAGGGAAGCCCGGAACCTGGGCACCCTCGGCAGAAAGTGCTACCAGGGTTCGATGCTGTCCTGCTGTGTCCAAACATATCAGCTGTACATGGGCATGTACTTGCGGGACCTGGCAAAGGAGATTTCCGGATTCTCAGCTGGCCTCTCCGAGGAACCCTTGCAGTGATTCAAGGCCTTGTCCATGGGGATTCCAGAGTGCTCGAAGTTTATGTCTCGGGCAGCCTATGACGGCTTCGAGGCTTCAGGCCAAGTAGCCGCAGCCAGCATCAGGGCCCGACGCCAGGCATGGCTAATGTCGTCGGACCTAGAGCCATGGGTAGAGGACAAGTTGGTCGATGTCCTATGCCGAGGTGAGAACCTTTTCGGCAAACCCATGACTGAAAAGGCTGCCAAACTCGAGTCCAAGTACTTGACCTGGACAAGACTCTCCAAAAAGACTTCTGCCCCTTCTAAAAAGAAGGGCTCGGGTAAAAAGCCCTTTTTCCTGAGGAAGGGTGCTGCTTACTGCAACTACCCCACTCACCAGGCCTCCCCCGCTCCCCACTAGAGGCAACAGGCCAAGGGACAGGGGCATGGCCCACGTAAGCAGAAGACCCCGAAGCTCCAGGCACCAGCTCCTTCCCAGCTGGTAGGGGGGTTTTGACAGCCACAGCATAGTCTCTCTCCAGCCAGGGGTGAGACTTGGCACAGGAGGAAGGCTGGACCTGTATGCCCACAGATGGCCAGCAATCACTACAGATACCTGGGTCCCACAAATAGTCCAGAAGGGCTATTTGCTCCATTTCAACCAGGTACCTCCCTCTTACTTCCCAGGGGAGCCTCTCAGACCCCCTCTACACAGGAACCTCCTCTTACAGGAGTTGGCCGGTCTTCTAGAGAATCAGGCAATGGAGCCAGTGTCCCACAGCCTACAAGGGTAAGGCTTCTACTCCAGGTATTTTATGATACCAAAGAGAACAGGAGGCCTCAGGCCCATCCTCGACCTGCGAAATGTAAACAAGTTCCTGGTGAGGGAAAAGTTTTTAAGATGCTTTCCCTTGGAATATTGCTGCCTTACCTCCAACAGGGAGATTGGCTATGCTCCTTAGACCTGAAGGATGCCACACGCACATCCTTATACATCCAGACCACAGACAATATCTCAGATTTGTAGTGGGAGGAAACCATTTTCAGTACAGAGTACTTCCATTTGGCCTAGGCTCTGCCCCCAAAGTGTTCACCAAGTTTCTGGTGGTGGCGGCCTTTCTCAGGAACCAGTGAATCTTCGTCTTCCCGTACCTGGACGACTGGCTCAACAGGGCCCCGTTGCCTCAAGAGGCCCAACAGGCCACAGCTCGCCTGGGAGGGAGGAGTGGCTCAGTGGTTGGGACAGGTTACCTCAGCCCGGAGGGCTAGGGGTTCAATTCCCGCATGGGGACAAGTAACCTCAGGCCGGAGGGACTGAGGTCTCTAGTCCCATGACTGCTCCTTGTGGCCTTGGGCAAGCCACTTAACCCTCCATTGCCTCAGGTACACTTAGATTGTGAGCCCTTCGGGGACAAGGGAATAAAAAGTACCTGTTAGTATATACCTGTAAACCGCTCTGATGCATAAGTAAAGGGCGGTATATCAAATGCCTAAACCATAACCATAACCATATCAACATACTGCAGCATCTAGGCTTTGTCATAAATCAGGCAAAGTCCACCTTGCTCCCTACATAGAACTTAAAGTTCATAAGGGCGAGGCTGGATACCATTGAAGCAAAGGCTTACCTGCCAGAGAATAGGGTACAGAGGCTTCTGGAGCTAGTACACCAAATCAGCCATAAGTCTCAGATATCAGCAAGGTATTTTCTGCGCCTTGTAGGACACATGGCCTCCACGGTGTATGTGACCCCCAACGCCCATCTCAACATGAGAACAGCTCAGTGGTACCTCTGGGATCAGTGGACGCAAGCCACAGGGTGACTCCGAGACAGGATAAGGGTGTCCAAATGACTGCTGAAGTTGTTGGCCTGGTGGCTGCAGCCACCCAACCTGCTGGGTGCCTTTTCAGCCTCCAGCGTACTCAAAAGTCCTGATGACATATGCATCCCTGCTGGGCTGGGTAGTCCATTGCCAGGACTCATGCACTTAAGGGTTGTGGTCTCCTCAAGAGAGGACACAACAAATCAACCTCTTAGAGCTATGAGCAATATGCCTAGCTCTTCGAGCCTTCTGCCATTTTCTCTCACATCAGTCTGCCTTGGTGCAGACAGACAATCAGGTGGCTATGTTCTATGTGAACAAGCAGGGAGGGACAGGGTCCCGTATCCTGTGCCAGGAGACACTGGACCTCTGCTCCTTTGCCATCAGACAGGGTATGTCTCTCAAGGTGGTTTACCTTCCAGGTCAAGAGAACGGCCAAACAGACAAACTCCTGTATGCGTTTCCTCCCACGCCTCTGGTGGCTCGAACTCTGCTCAAAATCATGCGGCACAAGGCCTCGGTCATCCTGGTAGCCCCCAGATGGCCAAGGCAACCTTGATTCCCGCTTCTCCTCCAGCTGGCAGTGGAGACCCCACTCCCTCTGGGGACAAGGCCCAACGTCCTGTCCCAGGAGCAGGGCTCTATCTTACATCCCAACCTCAGGTCTCTCAACCTGATGGCATGGCTGGAGTGGAGTGGAGGAGCGGCCTAATGGTTGGGGCAAGGTACTTCAGGCTGGAAGGTCGGGGGTTCAAATCCCACTAGAGGACAGCAACCTTGGGCTGGAAGGACTGGGGTTCTAGTCCCACAGGTGCTCCTTGTGGTCTTGGGCAAGCCACTTAACCCTCCATAGCCCATGTTCCCTGTAAAAATAGTTATTTCCAAGTTATAATGCCCTGTTCAATGTAATTTCAGTTTGTTCAATGTAAACCGCACTGATGCAGAATAGTGCGGTATATAAGAGAATGTAAAAAAGAAAAAAAAAAAAAAAAAGGCTGCTGAAAGGGTAGTGCTGGCTCCTCTCCTCCTACCTAAGAATGTAGAGGAAGTCTTACTGGCCTCAAGGAGGCAGTCCACTAGGAAAACCTATGCCTTCAAGTGGTGGAGGTTTGAGGTCTGGTGTAACCAACACAATGAAAACCCTTTCTCTTGCCTTGTACCAGTGGTGTTGCAGTACCTGCTTCACCTCTCTGACTTAGGCCTCAAGTCTAACTCTGTCAGGGTCTACCTGAGTGCTCTGTCAGCACATCACTCACCAGTGGAAGGACAACCTCTTTCGGTTCACCCCTTAGTGTCCAGATTCATCAGAGGTCTACTTCTACTAAAACCCCTGGTTCGTCCTCCGGTGACCGAGTGGGATCTGAATGTGGTCTTGCAACAGCTTACTCACCCACCTTTTGAGCTGATGTCCGCTTGCCATCTGCGCTTCCTCTCCTGGAAGGTACTCTTCCTGGTGGCACTCACATCTGCCAGGCGAGTGAGTGAGCTACAAGCTCTGGTTTCAGAAAGACCGTACACGGTTTTATAGGAACAGGGTGGTCTTACGCACCCACGCCAAGTTTCTCCCAAAAGTGGTATCTCCAGGAACAAACAGGAATGAGTCTTCACATATGGGTATGTCGGTACCGACGGAGCCTGCGCGGGAACGCTCCCCAGCGTCCAATCAGAAAGCCTTTGGGAGCATCCCACAGCGCCTGCGTGCTGCCTTCCCGCCTTTCCCAACTGTCTCTCCTCAGTTCTTCTTTTCCGTGGAGCCAGCAGGTCGTGTTCCTGTCACCGCAGAAGAATTTCCTTATTTTTTCTTTATTTTTTTGTGTCACGTCTGCCTTCTTCAACGCTGTGCCAGTCTTTGTTCTTTTCTTCTTGTAAAAAACCCCCAAAAAACCCTTTTTTCCGTTCTTTTTCTTCAGGTGCACTTGCGTGTTGGGCCTTAGGCCCAAAACCTTTTTTCCTTAAATATGGAAAAGCCTGCCTCAGGATTTAAAAAGTGCACAAAATGTGGTGGTACCATTTCCGTCACCGACACCTATAACTGGTGTCTAAAATGTTTAGGTCCTGACCATTCCATAACAGATTGTGTGTCCTGTTCCATGATGTCTAAAAGAGGTCGGCGGAACCAAGCTGCCAAGCTCAGTACCCTGTTTCCCTCTGATGTGGCTTCGGTGGCATCAACGTCTTCCAGGGCTTCTTCTTCCTCACATGGATCTCAGGTAACTAAACATAAATCCAGCCGGTCCTCGAAGGGTAGATCTCCTTCTAAGCATCGAGATGCCTCTGGCATTGCCCTCGAGGATTCTGCACCAGCAAAATTACCCCGGCGGGAGGCTTCGGCCTCTAAAACATCATCATCGGGGTTCCAGGATGATCTCGATGGCGTGGCCTCGACAGATCTCCTGGTGCCATGCTCTGGGGTACCGGTGGCTTCCACCGGTACCAACTTCCAAGCATTGGCGGCGTCAATGGATCAGAGGATTCTGTCCATAGAACGCAGTCTGGCGGCTTTCCTTGTGGCATCAACGCCCGTGGTACCACAACCGACTACTCCGCCGGTACCGGCTCTAGCATCGCCATCGGTACCGATCCCGGTACCGGTGGCATCGACATCGGCATCGGTGTCCGCTATGCTGGTACTTTGTCCACTGAAGCCCTCCGGTACCGATATCCCGGTACCGGTTATTCCCGATACTGACCCCGGTCAGTACGGGTATCGGGCTTTGCAAGAGCATCCGGACAGATGATACTTCGATTCCTCTGAGGACTCTGAGGATTCTGAAGAGTCGGTTGATGCAGTGTTGCTTCTTCCA
Source organism: Ichthyophis bannanicus (assembly GCA_033557465.1). NCBI lineage: Eukaryota > Metazoa > Chordata > Amphibia > Gymnophiona > Ichthyophiidae > Ichthyophis > Ichthyophis bannanicus. Next base: position 946,036,891 of record CM066034.1, read on the forward strand.
CAGGAGGAGTCCTCTCCTAAACGAAGAATGTCTCCTCCAGAAGACTTGTCTTTTCAAGACTTTATCAGGGAGGTGGCTCGGGGCCTCTCTATTAGAGTGGCCCCTGAGACAGAGCCCAGAGCCAAGGAGTTAGATATTTTACAATATCCTAAAACTCCTAAGGAGGCAGCTACCTTGCCTATTCATGAGATTCATTATGATCTCATGTTGAGGATGTGGGAAGCACCTCTAACCACCTCTCCTCATTCTCGCAGGTTGGATACCATGTATCGTGTCCCTCCTTGTCCTGGTTTCCATAAAACTCAACTTCCTCACCACTCTATTGTGGTTGAGTCAGCAATGAGAAAAATTAGAAGTGCCAAAAGACATGCTTCTAATCCTCCAGGACGTAAATGTAGAACCCTGGATGCTTTTGGAAGGAGAGTCTTCCAAGCTTCCATGCTTGCTGCGAGAATTAATTCTTATAGTCTTTACATGGGAATGTTCTTAAAAGAAGTCACTGACCATTTGCAAACTTTAAGTCATTTTATGTCTGAAGATAAAAGGCAGGACTTTCTCACTGGGCTCAAACATGCCCAAGATATCTCCAAATTTTCTAACCGTGCAGCTTTAGACTCCTTTGAATGCGTAAGCAGAGCCTCAGCTATTGACATAGGTGCACGTAGGATTAGAACATAAGAACATTAGATATGCCATACTGGGTCAGACCAAGGTCCATCAAGCCCAGTATTCTGTTTCCAACAGTGGCCAATCTAGGTCATATGTACCTAGCAGTTTCCCCAAGAGACACAAGTTCCACAATGTTTGTACTGGGTCAAGCATTGATATCTTCGGTCACTTCTTAATAATGGTTTATGGACCTTTCCTCCAGGAACTTGTCCAAACCTTTTTTAAACCCAGCTACACTAACAGCCTTTACTACATCCTCCGGTAACAAATTCCAGAGTTTGATTACACGTTGAGTGAAAAAATATTTTCTTTTATTAGTCTTAAATAGTTTACCTTGTAGCTTCATTGCATGTCCCCTAGTCTTTCTATATTCTGATAAGGTAAACAATCGATCTACGTTTACCCGTTCCACTCCATTCATTAATTTATAGACTTCTATCATATCTCCCCTCAGCCGTCTCTTTTCCAGGTTAAAGAGCCCTAACCTTTTTAGCCTTTCTTCATAGGAGTATCCTTCCATCCCCTTTACCATTTTGGTGGCTCTTCTCTGTACCTTTTATAAAATCGCTATATCCTTTTTAAGATACGGCGACCAGAATTGCACACAATATTCAAGGTGCGGTCTCACCATGGAACGATATAGAGGCATTATAATATCTTTTGTTTTATTTTCCATTCCTTTCCTTATCATACCTACCATACGCACTGTGGCTTCAAGCATTGCTTGGCTTCAAGCATCTGATTTAGCTTCAAGCATCTGATTTGGAGATCTGGGTTCAAGATGAATTAGGAAATATCCCTTGTACAGGTGAGAACCTGTTTGGTAAGGATTGGCAAGCAAAGGCCAATCGGATGGATGCTGAAAATTCTGCTTTGGATAGACTATCCAAATCTACAGCTGCTCCTGCTAAGAAAAGGTCATTCAAGAAAACACCTTTTTCTAAAAAGGGAAGATTCCATCCTGCTTATGGTCAGCGAGCATCTTCTGCAGCTCAGTTCCCTACCAAACGTCAGCAATTCTCCAAACAGAGCAAAGCAAAGGCTGCGAGGCCTGCTCCAGCCCAGCAACCTCATCCCCCTCAGGGCCTTTGACTTCCGCTAGAGAACATAGCCTTCCTGGCTCTAGAAGGACCAGAGTCCTCCACCATTCCAGGAAGCTTATGTCACTTTGCTCCCAGGTAGGGGCAAATTACAGCAGAGCACTGGACACTCTCCATCATAAGAGAGGGGTACAAACTTCATTTTTCAAGCTTGCCCCCTCTCACAAGAGTGCACCAGTTCAATTCTCCAACCTCCCTCCTCAACCTGTTGCAGCAGGAGCTTGCCACTCTTCTCGCCCAGGGGGCAATAGAGGAAGTGCCTTTACAACAACAGGGCACAGGGTTCTACACCCCCTATTTTCTTATTCCAAAGAAAACAGGGGGCTTCAGACCCATCTTAGATCTCAGAGAGTTGAACAGATTCCTAGTCAAGGAAAAGTTCAAGATGGTTTCTCTAGGAACTCTGCTGCCATACCTTCAGAGTCAGGATTGGCTTTGTTCTCTAGATCTCAAGGATGCGTACACTCATGTTCTCATCCATCCAACTCACAGAAGGTTCCTTCGGTTCCTTTTTCAACAGAAGCACTATCAATACAGTGTGTCTCTTGGGGAAACTGCTAGGTACATATGACCTAGATTGGCCACTGTTGGAAACAGAATACTGGGCTTGATGGACCTTGGTCTGACCCAGTATGGCATATCTTATGTTCTTATGTACAGAGTGCTCCCTTTTGGTCTGGCCTCTGCACCAAGGGTGTTCACGAAATGCTTGGCAGTGGTAGCTGCTTTTCTGCGCACCCTGGGAATATTCGTCTTCCCTTACCTGGAAGATTGGCTCATTCAAGCTCCCACTCAATCAGAGGCCAAGAGTTCTCTAACCTGCACAGTGCGTATCCTTCAGTATTTAGGGCTGGTAATAAACATCCCAAAATCCAATTTGATCCCTACTCAGTCCCTGGAGTTTATAGGGGCATTGCTGGATACCACAAGGGCAAGGGCCTATCTTCCCCAGGCCCATTGCCTTCGCTTGGTGCAGTTAGCTTCTCAGGCAGAGTTGAAGCTCCTACTAACTGCTCGAGAGATGTTACAGTTGCTAGGCCACATGGCATCCACCATACATGTGGTACCATATGCTTGCCTTCACATGAGGGCAGCTCAGTGGACTTTATCCACCCAATGGACCCAGGCATTAGGCTGCCTGTCAGACAAAATAGCAAACACAAGTCGCCTCATTTTGTCCCTCCAGTGGTGGAAGTCCCCTCAAAACCTGTTGCTGGGGTCCCCCTTTCAGCAGCCTCTACCCCAAGCAACTCTTACTACAGATGCTTCTCCAATGGGGTAGGGAGATCATCTGCAGGACCTCTCCACCCAAGGCATCTGGTCCCCACAGGAGACTTGTCTACATATCAATCTCTTGGAACTCAGAGCAATCTTCCTTGCTCTGCGGGTTTTCCACACCCTGCTCAGCCACAAGACAGTCCTTATCCACACAGACAATCAGGTAGCCATGTTCTATGCGAACAAGCAGGGAGGAACTGGCTCTCTGTCACTTTGCAACGAAGCTTTGCGACTGTGGGCCCTCGCCAGAGAGCATCACATTCATCTTCTGGCAGTTTATCTTCCAGGCGTTCAAAACTCGTTGGTAGACAGGCTCAGTCGAGTTCTGCTTCCACACGAATGGTCCCAACATATGGACCAGGTATCCAAGATTTTTCAAATTTGGGGAACCCCGGACATAGACCTCTTTGCAAGTCTGTGGAATGCCAAACTTCCCCGGTTCTGTTCCAGAACTCTGGGTCAGGGAGCTCAGGCAAGGGATGCTTTCCTCCTTCACTGGGGTCAAGACTTCCTCTATGCCTTTCCACCCATTCCCCTAATTCCCAAAACCCTGTTCAAGCTTCAGAGAGACAGAGGTCACATGATTCTCATAGCTCCACATTGGCCACGGCAAGTATGGTACCCTCTGCTTCTACATCTCTCTCAGGCTCCCTCCCTGGAGTTAGGGTCTGCTCCAGACCTCCTCTTTCAAGAGGACGGAAGGTTATGGCATCCCATTCCCCAGTCTCTGCATCTCGGGGCTTGGTTGCTGAAGGCCTAGACCTCCAGGATCTTCATCTTTCTCAACAAGTGAAAGATGTTCTTTATGCTTCCAGAAAACCTTCTACTAGATGTTCTTATGCTTTCAAGTGGAAGAGGTTTACTATCTGGTGTTCTGGGAAGGGTCTTAACCCCCTTGCCATACCTTTGGAATCTTTGCTGGAGTATCTCCTCCATCTGTCTAATGCAGGCCTTAAAACAAATTCAGTAAGGGTCCATTTGAGTGCTATTGCAGCTTCCCTTAAGCCTCTAAATGGACAACCTATTTCCTCTCATCCTCTGGTAGCAAGATTCATGAGAGGCCTCCTCTTAACAAAGCCTCCCATTAGACCACCCCCGGTGGCATGGGACTTAAACTTGGTTCTTGGGCAGCTTATGAAGCCGCCTTTTGAACCTTTAGCTACCACCTCCTTGAAATACCTTTCTTGGAAGGTTATCTTTCTCATTGCAATCACATCAGCACGTCATATTAGTGAATTGCAAGCACTCGTAGCTAATCCACCTTATACAAGGTTCCATCATGACAAGGTGGTCCTTAGGACTAATCCACATTTTATGCCTAAGGTGGTCTCGCCTTTTCACCTCAACCAGGAGATCTACCTACCTATCTTTTTTCCAGGATCTCATGCATCAAGTGCAGAGAGGAATCTTCATACCCTGGACTGTAAAAGAGCTCTGGCTTTTTACTTACAAAGGACACAGCAACATAGAAAGTCTTCCCAACTCTTTGTTGCCTTTGATCCTTCTCATTTGGGACTACCAGTCTCCAAGAAAACACTATCTAACTGGATTGCCCAGTGTATTTCTTTCGCCTATCAGAGCAAGAACCTTTTTCTGGAGGGCCATGTCACAGCTCACAATGTGAGAGCCATGGCAGCCTCAATGGCTCATCTGAACTCTGTGTCTATTGACGACATCTGTCGAGCAGCCACTCGGGCCTCGGTTCATACCTTCACAGCCCATTACTGCTTGGACAAGGACTCCCGCCGGGATGCCTTGTTTGGTCAGGCTGTTCTTAAACACCTGTTCCATACTTAATCAACTCCTACCCACCATCCCTCATGGGATGCCAGAGATCCATGTGGGAAAGTGCAGCCCTGTCCCAGGGACACACAACTTATGGGATCTCTCCCTGGCATCTAAAGCTAGGGAGTCCCCATATGTGAAGACTCATTCCTGCTTGTTCCTGGATATAGCACAGTTACTTACCTGTAACAGGTGATCTCTGGGAACAGCAGGAATAAGTCTTCACAACCCACCCACCTCCCCTAGGAGTTGTCTCTCTCTCTATCTCTCCTTTCCCTCTCTCTCTCTCTCTTTGTCTCAGCTCTAAAACTCAACTGAGGAGAGACAGCTGGGAAAGGCGGGAAGGCAGCACGCAGGCGCTGTGGGATGCTCCCAAAGGCTTTCTGGGGAGCGTTGCCACACAGGCTCCGTCGGTACCGACGTACCCATATGTGAAGACTTATTCCTGCTGTTCCCAGAGATTACCTGTTACAGGTAAGTAACTGTGCTTTCTCCGTTCCACCTCAACCTTTCCACCTCAACCAAGAGGTGGTTCTTCTGACATTCTTTCCCAGACCGCATGCTAGCCGGGCAGAGGTGGTTCTGCATACCCTTGATTGTAAGAGGGCATTAGCCTTCTACTTGAAGCGTACGCGGGGGCATCGAAGGGCTCCTCAGCTCTTCGTCTCTTATGACCCCAATAAGCTGAGGCTACCTGTCTCCAAGCGCACGTTGTCCACCTTGGTGGCAGATTGCATTGCCTGGGCGTACAGGGCGGCCGACCTCCCGTTGCAGGGTCGAGTCACGGCCCACCGTGTCAGGGCTAAGGCCGCATCAGTGGCTCACTTCCGCTCTTTTCCGCTGGCAGACATTTGCCAGGCCACTACCTGATCTTCAAGACAGACATTTGCAGCCAATTACTGCTTGGGTGGGGGGGTGGGGGGGGGGGGTCCTGATGAGACAGTGCTTTCAGTCAGGCGGTACTCGGCAACTTATTTGAGGTTTAGGCAACTCCTACCCTCCGGCCCTCTGGTATCAGGCTACCGGGGGTGTTGTGTCTCCGCTGGATTCCTATCACAGCTGCTGCGGCTCTTCTAGAGGGAGCCATTTTTCAGCTATGGGTTCTCGGTAGCCTATAGCTAGGGAGTCCCATATGTGAGGACTGACTTCCTGCTTGTGCTTGGAGAAAGCGTAGTTACTCACCTGTAACAGGTGTTCTCCAGGGACAGCAGGAATCAGTCCTCACGACCCTCCCTCCTCTCCTGGAGTTGCAGTCCTATTATTGATTATATTCATTTTGCCGTCTTTTTAGCTATGTCATTAGACTGAGCAAGATGGCACCCTTGGGCGGGAAGGGGACCGTGCATGCGCAATGCAATCCCAAAGGCTTTCTTTGAAAGCTGGGGAATTGCTCTGCATTAGGGCTCCGTCGGCGCCGATGTCACCCATATGTGAGGACTGATTTCTGCTGTCCCTGGAGAAGACCTGTTATAGGTGAGTAACAATGCTTTCCTTATCAACAGGATGCTGCAACCGCCATATATCTACTAAGCCTAGCCCTTGCATTAGTGACAAAAGAACAGGGTGCGCTTTGGGAACCTTACTAGTTCTCACAGGTCTCCTGTCCAACAAGGGATCTTACATGAGGTTGAAGTCTCCCCCCATAATAGTCAGATATCTGGAGTGGAGGAGTGGCCTAGTGGTTGGGGCAAGGTACTTCAGGCCGGAAGGTCGGGGGTTCAAATCCCACTAGAGGACAGCAACCTTGGGCCGGAAGGACTGGGGTTTCTAGTCCCACTGGTGCTCCTTGTGGTCTTAACCCTCCATAGCCCATGTTCCCTGTAAAATAGTTATCTCCAAGTTATAATGCCCTGTTCAATGTAATTTCAGTTTGTTCAATGTAAACCGCACTGATGCAGAATAGCACGGTATATAAGAGAATGTAAATAAATAAAATATAAATAATACCTCTTGTGCCACAGCCGCTATAGAGCTAATAAAAAGTAGGGCAATCTAAATTTGGGGCACAAATATTGATAAAGGCCAGTTCAGTGAGTCCTGTCTTGATAATGGCCATTGCCCAGCGCCCTTCGATATCAGATCTGGTTTGCAGCACAGTAGGGGATAGAGATTTCCTTGCTAGTATGGCTACCCCATTTTTCTTATGATTTGCAGCTGAGAAAGCGATAAGTGTAAAGGGTTTCATATCTAATTTTAAAGACCCCTTTACATTCAAATGTTTTTCTTGCAGAAATAGGGTGTCAGCACATTTCTTGCGCCCATATAAACATATCTTTTTCCTCTTAATGGGATTGTTAATGCCTTTAACATTCAGTGAGACTATCTTAAAGGAAGACATAGAGACAATATAGCTCACAATATTGTACAATTGTTACAGAAGCATACCAGATCGTAACATTAAATTTCACATTGTTAATCCACCTCACTGAAGCACCCAGAATTGAAGCAGTATTAATATTCAAAAGGAAAAAACATAAGCAGACATACCACACCTTAACCATAGCCCTTATAAAAGACCGCCCAAAAAAGTACATGATTCTAAATACCAAAGGCCACCAAAACCCTGGGGGGCTAAACTGAACTCTAAACATAGTGGGTGAGCCCAAAAGGACAAGACAGGCACGGAGGGTATGACCAAATGATACACTTCTTCTCCTCGGTCAAGTAAAACTCCTTGTTCTAACAATTACCCACAGTTAGTAAATCCTCCCCAAAGGCCGAACTCTTGAACACTACAGCAGAACAGCCCTTCCTAAAGCATTGCATGATCGCAAAAAAATAAATATAAATATAAATATATGAGGGCCATCCTATCTTTCAATGCCCCGACGCCTTCTGATCTAACTCAAGAACATAAGAACATAAGATATGCCATACTGGGTCAGACCTAGGTCCATCAAGCCCAGTATTCTGTTTCCAACAGTGGCCAAACTAGGTCATATGTACCTAGCAGTTTCCCCAAGAGACACAAGTTCCACAATGCTTGTACTGGGTCAAGCATTGATATCTTCGGTCACTTCTTAATAATGGTTTATGGACCTTTCCTCCAGGAACTTGTCCAAACCTTTTTTAAACCCAGCTACACTAACAGCCTTTACTACATCCTCCGGTAACAAATTCCAGAGTTTGATTACACGTTGAGTGAAAAAATATTTTCTTTTATTGGTCTTAAATAGTTTACCCTGTAGCTTCATTGCATGTCCCCTAGTCTTTCTATATTCTGATAACGTAAACAATCGATCTACGTTTACCCGTTCCATTCCATTCATTAATTTATAGACTTCTATCATATCTCCCCTCAGCCGTCTCTTTTCCAGTTTAAAGAGCCCAAATGCCACAGACGAAAGAAAGAAAAAAAAGAAAAGAACAGTGTGACCAGAGCAATATTCTGGAGTTGCCCCAAAAGGGCCAGAATGTATGTCGACTCCATTATAAATCAAATCAAGGCCTCACGAACTTGTAACCAGTTATGGCTCCCATATAAGGAAGATTAAGGTACTCTGCAAGCTTATGTCCACCGCTGTGTGCAAAGCAAGGTTTTCACCGCATCAACACCAGTTCTTTGTCTTCCAAGAAAGCGGAGGAGTAGCCTAATGGTTGGGGCAAGGTACTTCAGGCCGGAAGGTCAGGGGTTCAAATCCCACTAGAGGACAGCAACTTTGGGCCGGAAGGACTGGGGTTTCTAGTCCCACAGGTGCTCCTTGTGGTCTTGGGCAAGCCACTTAACCCTCCATAGCCCATGTTCCCTGTAAAATAGTTATCTCCAAGTTATAATACCCTGTTCAATGTAATTTCAGTTTGTTCAATGTAAACCGCACTGATGCAGAATAGCGCGGTATATAAGAGAATGTAAATAAATAAATAAATAAAGCGTGCAACTCCTCTGGATCGTCGAATGTCCTGGTTTGATTGTGCAGCATGACTCTCATACGGGCAGGATAAAGCAGCCCAAAATGGGCCTGTAACTGCAGCAATCATGGACGCAGTACCAAAAAGCTTTTCCTCCGGTCTACAGTTGCTTTCCAGAAAGAGGAGGAGTTTATGCCCTTGATATTCCAGTGAAGGGTGCAATCTGGCTGCCTCCATGATTTGTGTGACTTGTTGAAATCGCAGAATTTTTAGAATGATTGGGCGTGGATGCTTGCCTGAGACCATAGACTGAGTATGCACCCAATGGGCATGTTCGATCTCAAATGGCATAGCAAACTTGACTTTGAGCACATTCGGGATCATTGACTGCAAGAAGGCCATCATATCTGTGCCTTCAGCTCCTTCAGGGACTTCCAGGATCCTGATATTGTTTCTACGAGCGCGATTGTTACTAACTTCCAGGTCCCTCTGCAATAACCGGATCAACTTTGTTTGCTTCTCAACGGCCCTGAACCTCTCCACGTGTGTTGCAACCACGTTCTCCACCTTTTGCAGTCTCACCATGATCGATTCCAGACTGTTTTTTAAGGAAGAAATATCTTCTTGCATTGTGGTCAGCGAGTCTCCATTTGATTTAACCATGTCTTTAACAGCGTGAATCTCAGAAAGAGGTTCCTGCAAGGCCTCGGGGTAATCCTGGATGGCCGCCATTTTGTGAGGTGAGAGAGGCTCCGTTTTAGATCACTTTGCACTGGCGCTTTGTATTCCTTGATAATCCAGACGTGTCAGTTTGGGGCCAGACATATCTGGAGTTTATTGCCTCCAAGATAGATGGGGTCCACTCAAATAAAAGCAGCAGGAGTCAGGATTCTTGAGCTACCTCTCCGGAGCAAAGCTCTCACACGTCCATCTTGCCCAAAGTTAGGCTCCGCCCCCCAGTTATGCCCATTTTTTATTTAATTCATCTTGGACAAACTTAATTTATTAAAATTTATATTTCCTTATCAATCTACTAGACTAGTTCAGACGAGTGGGTTAAGCAGACCAGAGGAACTTTCAGTAATTTATCAGTGGCATATATGCTGGTGCAACATTAAGAGAGGCCAGTATTGTCTGCCTCCAGCAATTGGCAAGGTGTATGGACTGGTGCAGCAGTGCAGATAGACTTGTCTCCTCTGGCCCAGATCACGGTTTTGTGCCCTGTATGTTTGAGAACTTGGCCCAGCATTTGTTCAGAGCTTGTGCATGCCCTTTGTCGCCTCAAGCTGACAGTTGCTCTGAGTCCAGCGCTATTACCCACAGGTTCCAGAGCTAGTGAGCTGGAGAGTGGACAGGAGGACCCCATGGGAACTCTGAAGGGGGTTGGTAAGTCTGAGCCAATGCCACCCTTCCCTCTCACTGTCCTAATTCTGCATGTTCTGCTTATTTTTCCCTATTCTTTTTATTTTTGTTTTTTTTCTTTATTGGGCACTCTATCTTTGTTTTGTTTTGTTGAAGCTGCTTTATTTAAGCAGCAAACTCCTTTCAGGCAGCTGGGCCTTCTCAGGCCTATGTGGGGATTGGGGAGGCCTTTTCAGATTTTCTCTGGCTGGCCCGAAAGGTGCAGGATTCCCTTACCAATCAGGAGTTCCTTTTTGCTATGATTTTCTTTTCATTGGGTTTTTTTCCTTTGCGTTTTTTCTTTGACTATCTTTGAGATATGCCATGATGCCAGGTGGTGTGCTGCTTCTGGCTCCTATTGAGTGCGCGCCACTGCTGGCTGTTTTAAGGATTTGGGACACATTTTTTGGCAATATTGGAACCCCCCCTTCCATGGAGGCCTGAGACTCAAAGCCAATTCCTTATCATTCCTCCAGTTCAGTCCTTCACCTCTGGGTAGTGCACCTCCTCCTGCAGCATGGAGACTGGGCATGTCAGAATTGTGACATCACTGGATGTACCCTGCTGGTCTCTCCCATCAGCCCCAATGTGTCCAATCTCCATGCAGCAGGACGACGTAGTGAGCCTAGGTGCTGGTCTCATTAGAGGAACAGATAAGGTGCATTTATTAGGATAGTTAGCTTTAAGGGTTTCTTTTATTCCCTATAACTTAATTTTATTTTTAGGTGCTACTAGTACTGTTTCTTTAAAAAAAAAAAAAAAGTTTTGATTTTTGAAGGATCGAACCAGCTTTCTGTGGTTCCCTCTCCCCTCTCAAGCTTGCTCCGGTTGTTCGAATTGCTCTCCCCTCCTGGTTTGGATGGAGGGGAGTTGTGCAGCGGAGTAAACGACCTGCTTGTCAGTTCCGGATTGACGCGGCGGGTGTGTTAGCAGGACAGCTGGTGCCGGAAAGCTCTCTCCGCGGTAGCTGCTCACATCACTCTGTGAGCAGCGTCGCGGATTGCAGGACTGCCGATCATAGCGACGAAGAAAAAAATAGCTTGGGGCAGTTTTCAGGCCCGAAGCGAAGGTGAGTGCCCCCGGCGAGGCTCGGATAAGCGGGAAGGCTTTGGGGCCCAGATCGGGTGCTTTTTGGCGGCAAAATAGACCCTGCTGTTTCGCGGGCTGTTTCTTCCCACACTTTTCTGACCGCGAGGCAGCTGCAATTTTCTAGTCGCTCAGGCTGTGGAATGTATGCCAGTTTGTTGTGGGATATGTTCACTTAATATAATTTAATTATGTTTAATTTGGTTTAATTTGAGATTCCTTTGGTTTATGATTCTTGGGCCTTGAAGGTGGCACTAAAAAAATATTAAATAAAATAGAGAGGAACTATTTTATTTTTAGTTTGGGGGTTGGTCCTTCCTTACTGGGAGATATTTATTTTATCTGATAGCTAATGCCATCACGTCCACAGTGTTTGGTGTGTGGCACGCGCAGGGACGCCGTCTCGGACGCCGGGGTCTGCCAGGGCTGCGCAGTTGCATCAACCACTATGGAGCAGGAGATTCAAGATAAAGCTTGTGAGGGGGTTCAAAGTCCATCTGCAATGGGGGAAGGTGAGTCTCTGCTGTAATTTCCGTCTGTGCCCCTTATTGAAAGCCAAGCGGGGTCAACTAGTTCCGTTGCTCCGACAGGATCTGGCGTGGCGCTGGGAGGTTTTTCTCCAGATTTTGTGCTAATAATGCATCAAGCATAATGCTTGCGACAGCAGGGGACGGTGGCAGAGCCATCGCCGCTTGGAGCTACGGTGCTCGATCTCTCGAGGATCAGCCTTTGGATTCAGATTGGTCGGATACAGAAGATGTAGATTTGGAACCAGAATCAGGAATGGAAGAACTTGAGGAAGGGGAGATTCCAGAGCCTGAGGATCAGGCAAGATTCATAAGAGTATTTCGAAAGGAAGAGCTTTCTGCGCTCATTATGGAGTCCCTTCAGGTGCTCAACCTTGCTTCGGTCCATCCATCCATCTGAGGAGGGTCTGGAGGACCCTCTCATTCAGACGGTGCGGCAAACTCAGGCGATGTTTCCTGTTCACTGAGTAATTGACCGGATGATTCAAGATGAATGGAATTTGTCAGAAGCTGGTTTAAGAGGCGTTAGAGCTATGAATAGGCTCTACCCCTTAGCGGACAAGGAGAAGGAGAGGTTTCATTCTCCGCCTATAGATGCAGCGGTGTCAGCGGTCACGAAAAAGATGACTATTCTGGTAGAAGGCAGTGCGGCCTTGAAAGATGTGCAAGATAGGAAGGTGGACGGCTTATTGAAACAAGCCTTTGAGGTTAATGCTCTTGCATTGCAAGCTTCTATTTGTGGGGCTTGGGTTGCGAGAGCTTGCCTCAGGTGGTCACAACGCTTGCAGCAGCCGTCTCAGCAGGCGCAGGAGCGCTTAATTGATGTGACACGGCTGGAATCAGGTTCGGCATATTTAGCAGATGTCCACTATGATTTGATTAGGGCATTAATGAATAGTATGGCTTCCTTGGAGGAGTGGAGCAGTAGCCTAGTGGTTAGAGCACTGGCTTGGTAACCAAGCAACCAGGGTTCGATTCCCGCTAGCACTCCTTGTGGCCTTGGGCAAGTCACTTAACCCTCCATTGCCTCGGAAGAAAGACCTGGCAATCTACTTCCGGTGACACTGCCAAGAAAACCCAGGAGCTTCTGGGTCGCCAGGAGTCAGGACTGACTCGAAGGCACACATTGCATTGCATGGCTTCCTTGGTAGCCGCGTGCCGTTATATGTGGTTAAGAAATTGGGCGGCGGATGGTTCCTCTAATAGCATCTTAGTAATCTTTCTTTTAAGGGGAAGTTGTTGTTTGGTGAAGATCTTGACAAGTTTGTTAAGGATTTGGGAGAGTCCAAAGGCAGAAGGCTGCTGGAAGATAAGCCTAAGCAGGGGAGATCCCTTCCGGCTTTGCGAGGTCAGTTTAGAGACTTCAGGCGATTTCGTACCTCTCAGTTGGGAGGTTTCCAAAGAGGAAGATTTGCGTCAAGAGCTCAAGGGTTTCATGGTTTTCGAGGAACGGGTAGAGGGTTTGCAGCTCCCTCCTCCGCGGCGGTTAGAAAACCACAATGAAGCGAGGTGGGCCGGGGTAGGAATTCATCCAATAGGAAGGCGGCTTCGGGAGTTTCTTATTTATTTATTTATTTTAAGTCTTTTCTATACCGCGCTATTTAAAATCAGCTCGGTTTACAGTTGTTAACAAATCTGTACAGTGCAGGCAGAGCTTGAGCTGTACTTACAACTAACAGGTTTCGTAACTTGGACTAACTGGGGTAACTATGTACAGGCTGCATAGCAAGTCATGGGGTAGAGTGATTGACCAGGTCTTTTTGGCAACTTGGTTAAATAACCATATACTTTCCAGGCAGTTGAGTCGCAGATGACTGGTGGCGACAATGGCTGCTTGGCAACTATTTACAAGATTCACTGACTATTTACAAGATTCACTTCCTGCCTGGGTCCAGATAACGTCCGGTCAATGGGTGTTGGAGGTAATACGCGAAGGTTATGCTCTTGAATTTGTTCGTCCGGTACTAGATTCGTTTGTTCTTTCTCCTTGCAAAGGGCAGTAGACATTGGATCGTCTCTTGCAGTTGGGAGCGGTGGTGCCGGTTCTGCAGGAGCTTTATGGCATCGGCCGTTACTCTATTTATTTCATAATTGGACCACAAGGGAGAGAATCGCTGTCTACGAGTGCCTCATTTTTGAATGGAAACATTGTGGTCGGTAACAGTGGTGGTTCGGCAGGGGGAATTCTTGACATCCCTTGATCTTACCGAGGCGTATTTGCACATCCCTATCAGATCAGCTCATCAGACGTTTCTAAGGTTCGCACTTCTGTGGGGGCATTTTTAGTTTCAAGCATTGCCCTTCGGTCTAGCAACGGCTTCGCGCACCTTCACCAAGGTTATGGTGGTGGTAGTGGCGGCTCTGTGAAAAGAAGGACTCTTAGTTCAACCTTATCTCGATGATTGATTGATTCAGGCAAACTCCAAGGCCAAGAGCATTCAGGTTACAAGCAGAGTGATGAAGTTCCTTCAGAGTCTTGGCTGGGTTGTCAATGAGTCCAAGAGCCGTAGAGTACTTGGGAGTGCAGTTCGACACTCGAGTGGGACCAGTGTTTCTGCCGGGCTCAAGCTCTTCGGTATCTAGTGTGCAAGTTTATAACGACACCAGCTTCGTCAGCTTGGAGCTATCTTCGCGTGCTAGGGACAATGGTGGTGACCCTGGAGGTAGTACCATGGGCCAGAGCTCACATGCATCCATTACAGAGGTCATTACTCCGGCGCAGGTCACACCAGAATGATTCTCTGGACAAACGTCTCCCCTGTCCTTTGCGGGTCGGGCAGACCCTTCAGTGGTGGCTTGGCCCAAGAAATCTGGCGGCAGGCATGCCACTGGAGCAACCGCAGTGGCTTCCGGTGTTGACAGACGCAAGTCTCGCAGGTTGGGGAGCTCATTGTGGGGATCTCTTCGCACGGGGAGCTTGGAACGAGCAGGAGGCCAAATGGTTGATCAACCGTCTGGAACGGCAAGCAGTGGTTCTAGCACTTCAAGTGTTCGAAACCACGGTGAGAGATCGAGCGGTACGAATGCTGTCGGACAGTGGCTTACCTCAGTCGGCAGGGGGGCACATGAAGCACTGTCCTGGAGGAGGAAGCAGGAGCTCTGTTCGCCTGGGTGGAACCTCGGCTGCAGGCAATCTCTGCAGCACACATTGCGGGAACGGACAGTGTGATGGCAGATTTTCTCATAAGAACATAAGATATGCCATACTGGATCAGACCAAGGTCCATCAAGCCTAGTATCCTGTTTCTAACAGTGGTCAATCTAGGTCATACGTACCTAGCAGTTTCCCCAAAAGACACAGGTTCTGCAATGCTTGTACTGGGTCAAGCGTTGATATCTTGGGTCCCTTCTTAATAATAGCTATAGATATATTTGCATGCACTGCCCCCATTGTATGCAAATATATCTCATGCATATTCATTAGGGATACCCTGAAAACCTGACTGGTTTGCGGCCCTCCAGGATTGGAGTTTGAGACCCCTGATCTAGACACACCTATGCTGGTTCAGCAGTTTTCGGTGAGCATGTCCTGCATCTAATGCTTTCCAGTTCCACTGTGCTATCTCATTGGAATGTTTCTGCTGCTTCATTTGATTCCTATTCCAGGCCTGGTTTCTGCTTCATATCCAGTTCCTCTTCAAAGCATGGCTTCCACTGCATGACTTCATTGCTCCACCCTAACCCAGGCCTAACCTCTCTACCACTCTCTTCCTAAGGGTAGGCCCTAACAGCTTAAACCAGCCCACAATTAGGGGCTAGGTCAGAATGGAGTCAGCCACAGAGACTCTAAGGAACCTTGCTGAGATCTTGCAAGCCATGCAGAGTTAACTCCAGAATCTTTGATATAGAGTGGACACTCTCCAACCTTCTGGATTAGAGCAGGGGCAATAGGCCACCAAACCCCTGGAACTGTATACATCCTTGCCAGAGGAGTTTAATGGCATCCGTGGACGACTGCATGGTTTCATGCATCGGTGCAAATTGTGATTCTGACTTCATCCATTCATGTACCAGTCTGACTCCCTCAAAGTAAGCTTTATTCTCCAGGAACAAGCAGGGAGTCAGTTCTCACATATGGGTGACATCGATGCCGACGGAGCCCTCACGTAAGCATCTCCCCAGTTTTTGAAGAAAGCCTTTGAGAGATGCCACCACGCATACGTGGTCCCCTTTCTGCCCAAGGGTGCCATCTTGCTCAGTCTCCCTTTTTCCATGGAGCCATTCAGACATTCATATTGTCCCCCTGGAAAAAGTTGTTTTTTTCTAGTGCATAATTGCATTTTTTGGCAGGTGCTGATTCTCCTTCCCGCCTCTTGAATTTATTTATTTTTTAATTTTATTTTGTTTAAACTTATATACCGCTACTTCCAGCGATCAGTAGCGGTTTGATTACAGATTTGGGAGCTGTCAAATCAGGACAGAAAAATTGGAAAATACACATAGATTTGGGGTCGGCACACCACGCAGGGTTTGGCACTTCTATGTTATGTTTACATATTTACAGTTTATACAATAATTGCAGTTATACAGATTGGCTCCATGATTTCACATTGTTTAACCTCTTGGATACATTTTGGTTTACAACTGGCTATAGTGACATGCGAAGAGATGGGTTTTTAGTTTCTTTCTGAAGGCATTTAAGTCCTTTATAGCTCGCAGTTCGTGTGGTAGATGATTCCAGATTATTGGGGCAGTGAATGAGAAAGCTTTATTGCTAGTACTGACTTTCACTGATCTGATGTTATTGGGGACTTGTAGCGTGTCAGAGTTAATAGTTCTTCTGGCTCTGTTGGTTGGTTGCTTGCTGAGCAGGGTTGAGAGGAATGATGGTGCTAGGTCATGTATGAGCTTGAATGTGGTGACCAAAGTTTTATATTGTATCCTGGCAGCAACGGGTAGCCAGTGTAGCTCGATCAATACGGGTGTGATGTGTTGATCAATTCTTGATCGTGTGATGACCCTTGCCGCCACGTTTTGGGCCATTTGCAAAATATTTAGCGTTTTCTTTGGCAGACCCTGCAGTATGGCATTACAGTAGTCTAAGTGGGGCATAATGAGTGCTTGTGCCACCGTCCGAAAATCACAGGGTTCGATTAGGTTCCTCAGCGGTTGTAGGACTCTGAGTTTGTGGAAGATTGCCTTGTTGGTTTTTCGCAGGTGTTGTTCCATTTTCAGTTTGCTGTCGAGTGTGACTCCCAGATATTTGATCTCGTTTTTTGTGTTGTATGTGTTGTTGCAGAGGATGACTGTCGGAGGTGGTTCAGAGTTTGGTTTATTTGATATAAACACCACTTCAGTTTTCTTATGGTTGATTGACATGTTATTTTGCTGAATCCATGCTAACATCTCGTACAGGCATGTTTCCAGTTGAGTATACTTTGGGTCAATTGTGTCCAGTTGCGTGTATAGCATAATATCATCTGCATAGATATGGTATTTGATATTATGTTTTTTGAAGATGTCACAGAATGCCATTGCTCCCACAGTGGACCTCGAGAATCTATTTTTTTTTCCATTTTTTCTCACTTAGCGCTTTCATGCCTTTTTCAACCACTGGCCGCATCGAAGGTCTTTGATCTGCAGGGGTCCTCTTTGCCGCAATGGCCACTGGTTTCAAAAAATGTGATCAGTGCTCTAAGAACATGTCTCTCACCGACATTCATGACTGTTGTCTCTGGTGTCTAGGTGCCGATTATGACCCAAAACAGTGCTCCTTGTGCAAAAAGATGCCCTCTAATGCCATCCAGAGCCGCCGGCAGAAGCAGAATGACATCTTCCACAAGGCGAACTCGACCTCGGTATCCCCAGTAGCCTCGCGCTGAAAGGCCTTACAACCTTTGGAAATGCTTAAAGTTCCAGCAGGACGAGCACTCTGACCAAGGGTCCCTGGAGTATGAGCATAAGAAGAAGAAGAAGGCCTCATGGATGTCATCTGGGGAGATGGACAAGCATGAGAAATCTCACGCGTCCCCCGGCGGCCATCCGAGGGGTCGGCTTGAGAATGACCAAGGAAAGTCCCGAGGGTCGTCCCAGCAAGGACCCTCTCTCCTCCACACCTGACCCAGTAACCCCTGAATGGGAGACCTGAATGCTGGTTCTAGAGCACAGCCTTTCTGCGTTCATTGTTGCCCAGCAGGTGCAGATGCCCGGTCTGCCGGGGCATGCATTGAGACTGCAGGGACCTTGACCTTGAGGACTCCTCAGGCCACCACAGTGATCCCGGAGAGCCAGACGCCTCATGAGAATCCTCCATCCCGCTCCTCAGGTGCAAGATCATCCCAGGCGAGCGCCTCTGGCTCTAGCCAAGTACTGCCCTCGGATCCCCATTGTGGGGGTCATTGACTCACCTCAAACCACCCAGCCTCAAGTCCTCCACGGACTACTTGAAATGGGAGTCCGACAGTGAGACATTCCCGGAGACTCGGGCTCACCGAGACCTCCCTTCAGACCCGTCCCCACTGGCCTAGAGGTGACAGTCCCCACCCGAGGACACCTCTTTCCTCGAGTTTGTCTGGGATATGGCACGGGCCCTCGCCCTCACCACTGAGTTGGAGGAAGACCCTCAAACGGAGGAACTCGATATCCTCCAATATGAGGCACAACCGAAGGAAACCTTCACGGTTCCTGTTCTATCCATCCTTAGTCGGCTCCTCCTCCGCATGTGGGAGACACCGGCATCGGTCCCGATTGTCAGCCGTTACCTGGATTCCATGTACAGGGTCCAGTGGGGACCAGAGTTTCGAAGGTGCAGCTCCCTCACACCTCAATGGTAGTCGAGTCAGAAAAGTCATGCGCAGGTAGAAAAGTCAAAAGACTCACTCCTCAGTCCCCCCAGGCAGGGAGTCCTGCGCCCTCAATGCCCTTGAGTGTAAGTGCTACCAGGGCTTCATGCTAGACTTCCGTGTACAAGTATACCAACTGTACATTGGCATGCTCCTCCGGTACCTTACCAAGGATCTCAGAGGATTTGCGGCTGGCCTCGACGGAGACCACCTCCAACACTTCCAGACATTCTCGATGTCCATCGGTGACTACTCCAAATATTTGTCCCGAGCTGTCTATGATGGCTTTGAGTCCTGTGCAAGGGTGGCGGCTGCTGGTATTGGCACCCGCCAAAAAGCTTGGCTCCAATCCTCAGAACTGGAGCAGTGGGTCCAGGAGAAGCTCCTCGATAATCCCATGTCTCGGGGAGCTGCTCTTTGGCAAGCTCATGGAGGACAAAGAGGCCAAAATCGAGACCGAGTATGTCACCCACACTTGGCTCTCGCGGAAGACTTCTACCCTTCCTAGAAGGAAGCCGCAGCAGAAGAAGCCCTTTTTCCACAGGAAGGGCCAACCCTGTTGGAGGTACCCCCCCCATACCCAGCTACCTAGAACAGTCAGGGTAAGGGCACTGGCCAGGGGCCACATAAGCCCAAGGGCCCAAAGGCCCAGACGCTGGCTCTGGCCCAGCCTGGATCGGGGTTTTGACATCCCCTGCATAGCCTCTTGAGTGCTGGATGACCAGCTAACTGACAGGGGGATGACTGGTCCATTTCGCCCTCAGGTGGCATTCCATCACCACCGACTCATGGGTTCTCCAGGTGGTCCAGGAGGATTACTTCCTTCACCTAGACCAGCTGTCTCCCCTATACTTTACCGGGGAACCTCAATGGCTTCCCCTGCACCAGGCCCTGCTAATCCAAGAGCTCGCAGGCCTCCACCGGGATGGGGCAGTGGAGCACATACCACCCCATCTGAAAGGAAAGTGGTTCTACTCCAGGTACTTTCTAGTCCCGAAAAGAACAGGAGAGCTCAGGCCCATCCTGGACCTGAGGAACCTGAACAAATTCTTGGTGTGGGAGACGTTCAGGATGCTTTCCCTTGGAACACTGCTGTCCTACCTCCAACAGGGCAACTGGCTATGCTTCTTGGATCTAAAGGATGCTTACACGCACATCCTTATCCATCCCAGTCACAGGCAGTACCTAAGGATCGTGATCGGGGGTGATCACTACCAGTACAGGGTATTTCCCTTCGGTCTCGCCTCTGTGCTGTAGGTCTTCACCAAATGCCTTGCAGTGGGAGCGGCTTACCTTCATCTCCAAGGAGCCTTCGTTTATTCCTACCTCGATGACTGGCTCATAAAAGGAGACATGGCCTAGGAAGCCCTACAGGCCACAGGCCGCACTGTCCAGATTCTGCAGTACCTGGGATTCATGGTAAACCACCCAAAATCCCACCTCACTCCAACGCAATCCCTGGAGTTCATAGGGGTTCGCCTGGATACACTCCAGGCCAAGGCCTTCCTTTCCCAGGACAGGGTGGACCACCTCACAACCTTAGCAGCTGAAGTGCAGAGTTGCCGCACAGTATTGGCTCGGTTGATGCTTCGCCTCCTGGGCCACATGGCCTCCACAGTCCACGTTGTACCCAATGCTCTTCTCCACATACGGGCAGTGCAGTGGTGCCTTCGCTCCCAGTGGGCCCAGGCTATGGGTCGACTCAGGGACACCATTTCGGTGTCTTCTCAACTGACCGAGTCCGTAGTCTGGTGGCAAGATGCACAGTACCAGCTCTGAGGCACGCCTTTCCAGGCCCCAAACCCCCAGAGAACCCTAATGATGGATGCCTCCCTCTCAGGCTGGAGGGCCCATTGCGAGGCGTTGCGCACCCAGGGAACCTGGTCTCCCAAGGAGAGCCAGCAGCAGATCAATCTACTGGTGCTCGAGCCTTCTTCCTAGTGCTGAAAGCCTTCCAGCACTAACTGCAAATGGATAACCAAGTCACCATATTCAATCTGAACAAGCAGGGCAGCACAGGCTCCTACAGCCTCTGCCAGGAAGTGGTAGCCCTTTGCTCTTACGCGATAAGCCAGGGCATCCTCCTCAAAGCAGTTTACCTCCCGGGCCAGGACGATGCCATGATGGATAGGCTGAGCAGAGTCCTCCAGCTGCACGAGTGGCGCCTGGACCCCGAGACAGCACAGCGGCTGTTCTGGCTCTGGAGCACCCTAGACCTGGACCTCTTTGCTAGTCTGTCCAATGCTCAGCTCTCCCAGGTTGTGGGCCTCACCCGCACACAGCTCAGTTGGCTCCGGATGCCTTCCTCCTCTTGTTGGCAACGGGACTGCTATATGCCTTCCATCCCATGCTGCTGATAGCACGGACCCTCTTCAAGGACCAGCGGGACAAGGCTTCAGTGGTCCTCGTGGCCCTGAGGTGGCCCAGGCATCTATGGCTTCCCCTGTGGCTCCATCTCTCGATGCAATCCCCGGTTCCTCTCGGGAGTTCCCCGGGACTCCTGACACAGGAGGAGGGCTCTCTCCTCCATCCCAGTCTGGAAGCTTTGTACCTCACAGCCCGGTTGCTGAACGGGTCGCCTTAGCACCCCTTCATCTTCCCAGAGAGGTCGAAGAAATCCTTCTGGCCCCTCGCAAGGACTCTATGAGAAGAGCTTTACATCTTCAAGTGCATAGGTTTTCTGTGTGGTGTACGGTGCAATGCGTGAACCCATTCTCCTGTCTGTTACACTCGGTGTTGAAATACTTGGTCCATCTTTCGCAATCTGGCCTAAAGTCCAATTCCGTCAGGGTGCACCTGAGCGTGATCTCGGCGAACCATCACCCCATTGAAGGCAAACCCCTCTCAGGGCAGCCCCTCGTCTCCTGTTTCATGCGGGGCTTGCTTCTCTCTAAGCCCCCTATCCATCTGCCCCCAGCAGAATGGGATCTCAGTGTAGTCCTCACACAGGTAACCAAGCTGCCCTTCGAGCCCCTGGCTACCTGCTCCTTTCGATACTTGTCCTGGAAGGTCACCTTCTTGGTGACTCTCACCTCTGCCCATAGAGTCAGCGAGTTCCAGGCTCTGATGGCTGAAGTGCCATATTGCAGTTTTTACAAGAATAGGGTGGTGCTCCATACTCACCTGGTTTCTCCCGAAGGTCGTCTTGGACTTCTACCTCAACCAGGAGGTGGTGCGGCCCACCTTCTTCCCCCAGCCTCATATTGATCTGGCGCTAGCTGTTCTCCACCTCCTGTGCTGCAAAAGGGCCCCCTATCCTTCTACCTGCAATGGACACAGGACCACTGCAAAGCTGTGCAGCTTTTTGTATCCTAAGACCCCAGCTGTCTGGGGCAGGCTGTCACCAAGTGGACCTTATCAATATGGATGGTGGACAGCATCGCTTTCGCTGGGTCACAGCACACACTGTCCAAGCAATGGCGACATTGGTCACGAACCTCCGCTCGGTGCCTTTGGCAGACATCTGTCAGGCCGCCATCTGGTCCTCTGCTCACACTTTCGCAGTCCACTACTGTCTGGAGAGGGAGTCCCATCAGGACTCTGCCTTCATCCAGGCTGTACTCCGTAATCTGTTCAGGGTTTAGGCAGCTCCTGCCCTCCTTGTTCAGGCTACCGGAGATATGGCTGTCTCTGGACTCAGGGTCCTTGGGTCTGTCCTCAGATTCTCTTCCGGCTGCTCATGGCTCAGCTGTGCCTTTTCCTTTTTCTACAGGTCCTCAGTAGCCTGTAGCTAGGGAGTCCCATATGTGAGGACTGACCATGCTTGTTCCTGGAGAAAGTGTAGTTACTCACCTGTAACAGGTGTTCTCCAGGGACAGCAGGAATCAGTCCTCACAACCCTCCCTCCTCCCCTTGGAGATGCTGTTCATTTTTGGCCGTTTTTCTTGGTTGGGCTCTAGATATGGCACCTGACTAAGCAAGATGGCACTCTAGGGTGGGAAGGAGACCACACATGTGTGGTGGCATCTCCCCAAGGCTTTCTTTGAAAGCTGGGGAGATGCTTCCATGAGGGCTCTGTTGGCGTCAAGGTCATCCATATGTGAGGACTGATTCCTGCCATCCTTGGAGAACACCTGTTACAGGTGAGTAACTACGCTTTATTAGTTAACGCATCAAGAAAGTCCTGGCATGGGCAATTCCCTTATTAGAACATAAGATATGCCATACTGGTTAATGCCAGCAGCCTGGTTCCATCCCGGTTAAGGGGAGGCCATCCCTTCGGAAGAGCCCCTCTTTTCCCCAGAATGTTCCCCAGTTCCTAACAAATCCAAAACCCTCATCCTTGCACCATCGTCTCATCCACGCATTGAGACTCCTGAGCTCTGCCTGCTTTTTGGGTTTCAGCTTGAAACTTTCTTCAGGAGATTCTTTATTTTATAAATACTACTGCTGCCCGCGCCTCCGTTCATTTATTCTTTTCTTCAATCGAAAAGATGCCGCGAATAAAGAATAAATGAACGGAGGCCCGGGCAGCAGTAGTATTTATAAAATAAAGAATCTCCTGAAGAAAGTTTCAAGCTGAAACGCCATTGTGGCGCCGAACTTGAGCGTCGGGATCTTTTTCTTCTGCTTTTTCAAAAACAATTTTTACACTTTCTTAAAGAATGAATAAAGGAAGCATGGTTACAAATGCAAGATAATGAAAGCTACCATATTAAATGGTTATAATAGCGTTAGAAGCAACAATCAAGAGCATGATTGGAAAGGACAGAGTCCTCAGTAAAGTGCAGAGTTAGACTGTGATTGAATCTGGATCTTGAATGAAAACTATAAAGGATTCACTACATTACATTTGAGTTTGAGTGAACGTGTTATTTTTTATTAAACTGTCAGATATACGTTCAGAAAGGGGCCATAATCACATGACTGATATAGCAATCAGAGCATCACCAATGTTACCCAAAACAAAGGCGAATTGCAAAATGAGGATATGGGAACAGGTACAAGAGGCACATTATCCCAGAGAACACCAAAAAAGGAACCTCACAAACATGCAAGGATAGCACCATGCAGAGGTTCCTCTGCACTGGGTGGCGTGGATACATGAACCGTAGACAGAGATCACAGTACCTGGGATGCACAAATGAAAGAAGAAAAATGGACAATCACACAGCCACAATGCAAATGTAATCGGCCAATGTGAGTGGCGGAATGTCAGGGAATAAGGACGACTGTGCAGATATGCAATGCTATGTTTGTAAATCAATGAACAGCGGCATGTCTGTACAGTAACCAAACAAAACGACCTGTATATGGAGTCTGAAAGAAAGGTCAAAGATGGGCCAGTACCCCACAAAGAAGCCACACTGCCACATGCACTGGTGTAGCAACATATTCAGTCACATGCACATGCACCGTGTACGTTGAACCATGACACAGTGATGCCCCAGATGCACTGTAACCCCCTTGGTGAGGGCAAACATCAATCCAAGATGTTGGTGGCCATTAAAGTGGTGTGCTGGTAACAACTGTGTAATGTCCAAGTGCAGGGTAGGCCGATATATACAAGAGTACCTATACAATTTTGCCCCTCTGCCACACGCATGGCTATATGCTCCAGGTGACCGCAACAGATGAGGATATCCTGCGGTGCATGTTATACACATGGGCAACACACACTAACAAAATGTCAGATGGATGTAGAACATACAGCGACTATGTCAGTCTGTGCTGCACACGTAGGGACCAGTACACAGTGTCCCCACTGCAAAGTGCAACACAACATGTCCCACTAAGACTGTCCCTGAATCCATGGGCATGCATATTCAAGTGTGACATCTCAATGTGCTACAGTACTCGAAAGGTCATGTGTGTCTCGCACAATCAACACGACACCCAGCCAGAGCACGGCAGCAACGGTGTGTTGGACAGGCCTGGTAAATTCAAAGTAGCAGTCGAACAGTAATGTTCATCATAGGCATGTGTCCTACTCGCAGAGGTAAAACATCCTATGGACCATCTCCCAGGGATAGTTGCATGGTGGTGTTGTGTTGAAAGAACTGAAATATGAGATTGCAGACCTGCTATTAGTAATCTGTGAACTTTCATTAAAATCATCTGTAATACCTGAAGATTGGAGGATCGCCAATGTAACGCCAATTTTTAAAAAGGGTTCCAGGGTTGATCCGGGAAACTACAGACTGGTGAGCCTGACGTCAGTACCGGGAAAAATGGTAGAAACCATCTTAAAAAACAAAATTACTCAGCATGTAGATAGTCATGTCCTAATGGGAGACAGCCAACATGGCTTTAGACAAGGAAAATCTTGTCTTACTAATCTGTTATGTTTTTTTGAAGGTGTGAATAAACAGGTAGACAACGATTAGTC
Organism: Ichthyophis bannanicus; assembly: GCA_033557465.1. Taxonomy (NCBI): domain Eukaryota; kingdom Metazoa; phylum Chordata; class Amphibia; order Gymnophiona; family Ichthyophiidae; genus Ichthyophis; species Ichthyophis bannanicus. The sequence continues at coordinate 946,061,696 of CM066034.1, forward strand.
AGTTGATATAGTGTATCTGGACTTTCAGAAAGCCTTTGACAAGGTCCTTCATCAGAGACCTTTGGCAAAACTAAAAAGTCATGGGATAGGAGGCAGTGTACTATTGTGGATCGGGAACTGGTTAAAAGATAGAAAGCAGAAGGTAGGGCTAAATGGCCAATTTTCCCAATGGAAAAAGGTGAATAGTGGGGTACCCCAGGGATCTGTACTGGGTCTGCTGCTTTTTGACATATTCATAAATGACCTGCAAAAGGGAATAACTAGTGAGGTTATCAAATTTGCAGATGACACAAAACTGTTTAAAGTTGTTAAAACCCAAGGGGATTGCGGAAAACTGCAGGAGGATCTGGATAAATTGGAAGACTGGGCATCCAAATGGCAGATGAAATTTAATGTGGACAAGTGCAAAGTTATGCACCTAGGAAAGAACAACCCAAACTATGGTTACACGATGCAAGGTTCCACATTGGGAACCACCATCCAGGAAAAAGATTTAGGCATCATCATGGATAACATGTTAAATCCCTCCGCCCGGTGTGCAGCGGCGGCCAAGAAAGCAAATAGAATGTTAGGTATCATAAGGAAAGGAATGGAAAATAAAACAAAGGATATTATAATGCCTCTTTATCGTTCCATGGTACGACCTCACCTTGAATATTGTGTGCAATTCTGGTCGCTGTATCTTAAAAAGGATATAGCGTTATTAGAAAAGGTACAGAGAAGAGCCACCAAAATGGTAAAGGGGATGGAAGGCTACTCCTATGAAGAGTGGCTACAAAGGTTAGGGCTCTTCAACCTGGAAAAGAGACGGCTGAGGGGAGATATGATAGAGGTCTTTAAATTAATGAATGGAGTGGACCAGGTAAACATAGATCAATTGTTTACGCTATCAGAATATAGAAAGACTAGGGAATATGTAATGAAGCTACAGGGTAAACTATTTAAGACAAATAAGAGAAAATATTTTTTCACTCAACGTGTAATCAAACTCTGGAATTTGTTACCGGAGGATGTAGTAAAGGCTGTTAGTGTAGCTGGGTTTAAAAAATGTTTGGACAAGTTCCTGGAGGAAAGGTCCATAAACCATTATTTAAAAGGGACCCAGGATATCAATGCTTGACCCAATACAAGCATTGTGGAACCTGTGACACTGTACCAAATTGCCTCCTCCCAAACACCCCACTGACATGTCCCTGGCCAAACACAAGGGCCTGTAGCCAGTCAGGCCCTTCGTGCCCTCTCTGATGCCCTTGGTACCGTTGACCACAACCGTCTCCTCGCTATCCTGTACCTACCCGGCCCAAATGCCTTCGTACAATCTTGACACACCCATATCTCTCCCAGTGCAGCCTCAGTGTGTGTTCCTTTGGCTCCACCTCCCCTGGTAACCTGCTCACAGTTGCTGTACCAAAGGGATATATGCAGGAGCTGTTACATTCCCCTGGCACCATATCCAGTTCCCTGGTGCAGCAAGCTCACCCCCTGGCGTTCAGGAGCAGCTGTATGGTGATGAGTCCCAAACATATCTCCCCACGCCTGAACTATGGCTCGCAATCCACATTGCGATCTCAGCTTGCCTGCTGACATTGCTGGCTGCATGTTCCCCCGCTGCTTGAAAATGAGCATGGCCAAGACCGTACATCTGATAATTGCCCCCAAACCCTCCCCAACCTTCAGAGTGTCTGTGTCTAGGTTCGTACACCATCCTTCTACTTTGTCTGCAAGGTATTGTTTGTCAATGACTCGTCTCTCCCCCTCTCCACACATATCCATCGCGTAGCTAGTGCCTGCCGTGTAGTTCCAGAAAACATCATCAAGACTCTTGCCCTCACCCCTGAACACAGAAATCAAACGCAAATGCCCCCCTTCATCATCTGCCATCTTGTCTGATGTAACATACGTCTGCCTTTGAATCCTCTCTGTCTGCTGCAATGTATGCAACACAGCGCTGCATGGCTAATTTACCGGTAGCCCCATCATGGTAATAATACAACACATGTCATGACACCTAACAGGTTCCCCATCTGTCTTTGCATACAGATCAAGCTGTACCTGCTGATCTATACATGCAGTCACACTGTGCTGCCCTGTACCTTTAATCCCATAACTCTGGTAGTACAAATACCACTACAACTGAGCATGTCAATAATGCTAACACATGTATGTATCGCTATACCGACACATCTAACACATAGTTCCTGCTCATCTGAGCATACAATCCAATTTATCCCCTCATAACCCCCAAATGTGATCACCACACGTCAAGGCTACTGCTCCCATCCATGGCCTGCTCTCCTACTCATGATGACAGACCACACACCTCTCACCTTGCAGCACCCAATGCCTGCATATAACAACCTGTCGCTGCAGGGCAGCCACCCCCACCAACAAGGTCAAACTCATGTGTGACAGCTCAGCACATTGCCAACGCCTAATAATCACGTCTACACTGATCCCCTCCACCCGCCGGTGTCCCCTGGCCACACCTTCTGTGTTACAGGTTTGACTACATTGTAAGCTGTGATTGCCAGGCATTGTCTCAGCTATGTCAGGGCAGTGGTGCGTATGACTGTTAGTGCGATACTAATGCTCAGTAGTAGTAGTAGTACATATATATCTAACAAAAGGTTATGTCCAACATATGCAGTACTTACATGAGAAAAGCTCCTCAATCAGCTGCCGCCTGATTGCTGTGCCCTCACATGTGTCACCACAGGCACGTACAGGAGGGCACGTTGGATCGTCTTCCAGATCCTCATTAATTTGGACATCAATATCGTGCCTGAGAGCAATGTTGTGCAGGATACAACAGGCCATAATGATCTCTGCCACAGTCACGGGTTTGTATTGTAAGGCCCCGCCGGTACGATCCAGACACCTGAAATGACTCTTCAAAACACCAAAGGTGCGCTTGATGATGGAGCGACTGGAGGCATGGGCTTCATTGTACCTTATCTCTGCACGTGTCCGTGGTAGACACACAGGGGTCAGCAACCGGGGATAACACCCATATCCTGCATCACCTGTAGAAAGAAATGTTTAACGTTAAACCACTAGCTGATGTCCACACACATGCATGCATACAAGACTGTATGTGCAAACCAACACCACAGACAGGTCAGACTGAAACATAGGACAACACGTGATGGGACACAAAAACTAGGACCCTGTGTTTGGAGGTGTGAGCAACTGAGCAGGGGGGAGGTAAGAAGAGTGCAATCAACATAAGCCCCCACCACTGCAGACACATGACCAGACACCAAAAGCGGAAAGGTATTAGCACCAGTACAGAACCCATCGGAGACACACATGCAATTCACCCTGGACAAGGGAAGAGTTGCTGACCTGTGCAGGCATGTTAAGGTCATGATACTGTCCACAGACAGGTGGTGGGACAGGAACAGGAACCTCACCTTGCCAGACAGGATGGCAGAGACAACACTACACTGTTGAGAAAAATGAAGCATACATGTGTGTTGTACTGTCAACACAAGCACACAATGTCAAATGGCCAGAAATGTCAGAGGTCATTGTGCCGGCAACACACAGCACCGCAGCACAGAAGACTTTGGGTGACCCCCCCCCCCCCCCAGTGTTAGGCCACACACACACACAAGACACAGACACACAACTGGGGACACATCTCAAAAACAGACATGTGTTCATACTGTAAGTCAGGGATACATGATGTGCATGTCAGAGATGACAAATACCCACCCAGCAGTATACAGTCCTCATATTGGCCAGCCTCAAATTGTCCATATATTGCGGAGTGACGCAGGATATAGGAGTCATGGGTGGACCCTTCAAACCTCGGGACCACATTCAGAATGAACATATTTGCATCACATATAACCTGAACATTCAGGGAGTGGTAGTGTTTGCGGTTGCGGAACACTGCCTCCCTGTCTCTGGGCAGGACCAGGGCAATGTGTGCAATCGATAGCTCCCATCACGTGTGGTATCCCGGCAAACACCTCAAACGCCAGGTTCAGGGCCCCCCACTGTTACCTAGTGTTGGGAAACGCAATGTAATTCCCCACTCAGCTGATCATAGCATGCAGTACCTGGTGGAGACAGCGTGAGAAGGTGGGGAGGCTCATGTCACCCACTGCGGCCACAGATGACTGGAAACAGCCAGAGACAAAGAAATGTAGGGCACCAAGGAGCTTGACCAAACCTGGTATGGCATGTGACCGACCAGTCAGGGGTTCAAGGTCAGGTCGTAGATCCTCATAGTGCTCCCTAATAGCCCCTGTGCTCAGGCGGTAGAGGGAGATGACCTGGTCCTGACCCATGTCCTGGAGCTGGGCCCTGGGCCTGTAGAGGTGAAGCTGGTGAGCCTGCAACTCGGCACGCCTCCTGCGCCATGCCGGCACAGCCCCTGCCTGGCCTTCCCCCACAGCTGCAGGTCTGTGTTGCTTTGGAACTGCACCCATGCCCTGTGTGTCAGCCCAATGAACACCATCTCCCTCATCAGGCAACCGCAGCCCCTGCACATCCCCCAGTGCACAAGCAGCAAACACAAAGCCTGCCATAATGAACACTATAAACTCAATCCCCCTCACCACCTCTACCTCACAATAACCCAGCCACTTACCTCCCCACCACTCACCAACCCAGTCACTCACCTCCCCCACCACTCACATACCCTGCCACCTACCTCCCACACCACCCACCAACCCAGCCGCTCACCTTCAACACTACTCACCAATACCAGCACCCACCTGCACCACCACTCACCAGCCCAACCACTCTCCTCGCCTAACCTGATTCTGTCCCTCTCCTCTCCTCTCCTCTCCTCGCCTCACAAACACCAACACATGCCTTCCTGCTCCTTCGCCTACCCAAACCTCTCAGTGCGTGGCACGTATGCATGTCTATTTATGCTTCTTTTGCTGTCTGCGTGTGCACATTGTGCATGCACAATGGCAGTGACACAGCGTATGTGCAGTGGCCATGCATGAGGTGCGTATGCGGAACCTGCCGCCACACATGTGCATGCAGGCGACATTTCTGCATAGGGGGTCGTACGCATGTGCGGAGCAAGATACCACCATGCCCTGTCCATTGCAGCATGCGCGGAACCAGGCGCCGCACATGCGCATGGCCTGTACGTGTCTGTGCATTTTCAGCGCATGGATCCTCACACACTACAATGGATACAGCGTTGGGGTAGCTGGCGTCGCACATGCGTACAACCCCTACGTAGAAACAGTCTTCATGCGCATGTGTAGCAACAGGTTCTGCGTACGCACCTCACGCATGGCCGTTGCGCATGCGCTGTGTCGCCGCCATTGCACATGCGCAATGCGTGCACACACGCGCAGACGGAAAATGAAGCATAAATAGACATGCAGATGTGCCACACGCTGAGGGGTTTGTGTAGGCGACAGAAAAAGAAGGCGTGCATTGGTGTTGGTGAGGCAAGGACAGACAGAGTCAGGTTAGGTGAGGAGAGTGGCTGGGCTGGTGAGTGGTGGTGGAGTTGGGTTGCAGGGTTGGTGAGTGGTGGGAGAGGTGACTGGCAGGGTTGGTGAGTGGTGGGGGTGGTGAGTAGCTGGGTTGGTGAGTGGTGGGTGAGGTTTGTGGCTGGGTTGGTGATTGGTGGGGGAGGTGTGTGGCTGGGTCGGTGAGTGGTGGGGAAGGTGAGTCGCAGGAGGTCAGACATGTCTGGATTCAGAGGGTGGACAGGGAGAGCACAAACATGCCGAGGGCTGACATGACATGTGGGGCGTCTGGGGAAACGCCAGGGACCCGGCCCAACGAGCCGCGAGGGTTGGGTCACCAGGTGTCTGAGGTTGCAGGCCCATCTGGTATGACTGACCCCACCCAGGAGCAGACAAAGGGGCGCCAATCAGCCAAGCGGAAGCCTGTGCCTGATGAGGAGAGGAGGAGGGCAATACGATTCAGCCAGCAGGAAAACCACAACCTGCTGGCAAGTGTCCTAGAACACTACGACAACCTCTATGGCCGCATGAACTCATGCACACCTGTGTGCATAAGGACCCAGGTGTGGGAGGAGGTGCAGGAGGCCGTGGCACAGGCTGGGGGGCCACCAAGGGACCTTGACAGTCTGAGGAAAAGATTCAACGATATTAGGCATGGGGTCCATGCACACATGACCGCCGAATGCCGACATGCTAGCGCCACTGGCGAGGGTGGTCCCTTCACCCCAAGCCTCACACCCCTGGAGTTGCAGCTTGCTGAGCATCTAGGTCTGAACTACCTCCATGGACTGTCTCTGGTGCTGGACACGGCCCACCCACAAGCAGGTATGTCCGAGACATGCAGCACATATACAGCTATCCATCAAGCACATGCTGTGTCAGCCATGGAGTAGTGTGGGCCCATGTCCTGAGAACAGGTGTGCCCCAACAGACACAGGGGAGGCCACAGGGGCAGCAACGTTTAGCTATGTGTCCCCAGGGAGGCTAGGACAGGTACCTGGGGGTGTGTTGTGGACATGCACAGTGGTGGATATGATACAGCACTGAACAGTTGTACTGAATGAGGGGAGGCCACTCGGTTGGGCAGGAAGATTGACACCACTCCCCCACCGTGCACAGGGGAACACATTGATCTGCAGACAGGGACAGACACTATGTTGGGGGGGCCAACATATCAGTCCATGCTGCGTCTACCCCTACAAGCCACATATGTCACACATATCAGACAAATGCATGAATGCAGCATCCAAACCTCTGTCACAGACGCAAACACACAGCACATGCAGACCAGGCGACAAACAAACCAAGTGCCCTTGCTGATGCACACAACAGCTGCCAATCACAGGCATAGCGTCATGAATATATGTCCTGGCCATAGACAGATCACAGCACAGTGACAGGGAATAGACCCAGGCATACCCAGTGATGAGCTGGGGTGTATATCACGCAGATATCACACACGTACCACACACACCACAGCTGACATACCGTGGGAAGCTGCAGAACAACAGCTTGGGGGAATGTGGTATACAGCACACCAGCATTAACGGATCTGTCATGTGAGAGTGTGTCCATTCCCAAAAGTCCCTTTGTAGCCCCTGACATGCATCTGCCACTCTCACTCACACATCCTGTTGCCCTGTCAACTCTGCACACCCTGGTGGCCGCTGATCATGGATCCGTGATGGCCCTGTACCTACACAGAAATGCACACCGCCTCAGATCTATTACCTGTCAGTTGATCACCTAGGCCACCAACCACTGTCACACCGTGGCAGTGTTCCCAGTACCTCTGTCCATGACACATCGGGTAGAGATGTTTTAGTGGGTCCCAGTGCATGTCTTGGTGACACGTGACCCTCATACTCATGGGATCACCTACTACATGATGTCAGTAACTACGGACTATAGAGTTAGCATTGTCTTGGCCCTAGCCTGTGGGAGGCATCCATGTCCAGTGAAAGGGGTGTGACACCCTGCAGTTTATTGTATATTATGTATCAGCCTCACAGGGATATGTCATGTCACCTTGTCATGTTCAATGTCATTTGCACATGCGCAAATGAACCACACACCCCAGTCCCTCCCACCATGTGCTACCACCATCAGCATAGGCATGCCCCCAGTCAGCCAGGCATCCCACTGACCACCCCAGGACACCCAACATATGGGCATATGTGCTGATACACCCCCACCGACACAGTGAACACACCCTCCTGCCTCCATGTCATGTCCCTATCTCCTGACCCACTGGCCCCTGTAACAGATGCACCTACACCAACACTGATACCACCAGGGGTCAACCCCCTCACAGACACCGCAGTGCCGGGGACACTGTTCCAATCCACCCCTCCCCCCAGTGCAACCTCATGCATGGCAGGGCCCCCATCCCCTGCATAGGCGGACCACAGGGAGCACAGTCCTGCATTGCTCCCCACCCACAACACACATGGGCCAACACCGCACCTGTCCTCGCACACGTCTGGCTGTCCGTCATGCCACCAGCAACATCTGCCGCCCATACCCACACCCCCCAGTGCATAGATGTTGCTCACACACAATGTCACAGACCCCACCCACCTTGCAGGGTCCCACGCACACACCTGCCACATGTAGCTTTGTGCTCATAGCCCATGTCTCACACACAGTGCGCACCTGGTGATGTGCAATGTTTGCGCAGCACTCGCCAACCCGACCCCCAAATCCAACATGACAATGTGGCGCTGCACCTCACACACCACAATGTGCTGCCCCCCCACCCAGGTACATCATAGTCGACACACATGTGCTGACCCCATTGTAGGCACCGTGACATCGCCTACAGGTGGTACACACATTGCCCATGGTAGTGACATCCCAATGGTCTCTACGTCTGTGTCAGTGTCAACCCCATCTCTACTGGGCACCTTGTTCCACCCCCCAGGTGACATCCAGGCCATTGAGGCAGACGAGGAGGTATATGGCGAAGAGCCTGAGCCAGTGTGGGTCCCCGAGGAGCCATATCCAGAGGCTTCCACCAGCACCACTCCAGACACCCCAGGGGCCGATGTGATGCCTAAGGTTGTGGCCGCACCGGAGGACGAACACAAACCACAACGGTGTGCTCATACCAGCACCACAGTGGCTGGGGAGGGGGCGGGGGATGTGGGGGTCAGTCCCACAGTGCCACCACCAGGGCCTGCAGCTGCACCACCAAGCACAATGCATGTCATCCTCCAGGAGCTGAGGGCGCACACAGTGTCGGCATGCAGGGATGGTGCAGGTAGGTAACTGGCAGGATGTTTGCATGTGCTGGTGTGGCACACCAATCCCCAGACACAGCGGTGGGGGCACACACATGCACAATGATAGTAGGCCTCCACACATACATATGCCCCCATGGCCATGTCTGGGGTTGGTGGTGTGGCATGTTGGGGAATGGTCCGGTCCTGCACGTATGGGTGTGTGCAGCAGATGTCTCACAGGTCACATTCCCTCCCACCTACAGGCGCTCGCCGTGCGTTGCTGGCACTATGGTCAGAACTACGTGGACAGCGGGAGGTACAGCTTGCCCAATGCCAGGTGGTCCTGGCCCTCACTCGGGCGGTGCTGGGGCTCCGCAGAGATGTGTGGGAGCACAACCAGGAGACACAGCAGCTGTCACGTGGTGAATCCCTGCTGCAGACTGACTATCCGTGACAACATGGATGTGTCTATGTCTGCTGAACTGTGCAGCACATGGTTACATCAGGGTGTCACCAGGGGATACATCCGGATGCGCAAATGGCGCTCCCCACACCCTGTTGTGGGCCCTCGTCCATGTCTGTGTGACACATACACCCTGGGACATGCACACAGGTGTCACACTCACCGCTTCAGTATGTATTTATAGAGGGCACATGACCATTGCAAGGGTTGCCTGACCACATGATATTTTACTTCACATTTGTGTCAGTACTTGCCATACAAATGTTGGATAGTCCAAAACATACAACATTCACCAACAGGCAGGTAAACTTTACAACTATATTACATTTGGTAATACGTCCCATGCGGTCAATTGTCATTGGATCCCATGTGCTGGTCCCAGGTCCCAGAACAACACAGGGTAGGTGTGCCATGTGCACATGTGTGCCTCACACACCCGGGGGCCTGCTGCGAGGCTATGGCTGGGGATGTGCCGTGAACATGCCATGATAATGCTGGTGGCGCATCACCTCAGCCATATCCTCAACAGCAGCTGTCAGCTGTCTGATGGCATGGCCATGGTCTCTCAGGGACCTCATAACGGTGCCCATCGCCACACACAGGAGACCCACGCATTTGCCACCACACCCACACCAGGCGGCTGTTGTCTGGGTGGTGGCATCTGCGTGGCTCCTGTGTGTGGCAATGTGTGGGGGTCCCACACCCAGACCAACACCATGACCATGCACATAGGGCAGGTGGCAGGGGACCCCAGTTCCCTGTGCTGTCCTGTATCCGCTCCCAGACACAGGATCCCCCTCCCCGCCCTCCATGGCCCCCCCGCCCTCCCCGCCTTGCCATGACCCTGACCCCTCGCCTTCCTCAATGCCCTCCTCCTCACCATCCTCACCCTCGGACACCCCCTCCTTCCACCCCTCCCCACAATCCAGGCCCTCCATGTCTTCCTTCCCCACATCCATGCTGTCCTCCGCCGCAGCAGACCCATCCTCAACATCCGGCCTTCCAGTGGTCGCTGGGGGGCTGCCACCATGTGTTGTGGGTGTGGAGGTCCCCTCCCCAGCATCTGCAGCCTCTGTGGAGAAGGCAGACATGCACAATGTGTCATGCATTTAGCACATCACAGCCACATTGTATGTGGCACCACAGGCTGTTGTGTCCCTGGGACATGGTGTGGCACCATGCGGAGGCTAAGACACTCACTGTCACCCTCGGCCATTGCCTCCCGCTGCATGTGGCGGAGGTACCCAGGGCAGTGTAGCCGCATCTCTCGCCCCTTCTTGTGTAGGTCTTCTACCTGTGGGGATAAGCAATGTTTGCGGCCATTAAGGTCATGATATCCGTACACATGGCAAACTACATGGCACACATGTATGCGTGCAATGGGGGCCGCTCTTGCTATGGCCAGTGTGTCCCATACTAGCTGTTGGCATCTCCACCTGCATGTGTAGGCTTGAGACTGGGCATGTGTTGTGTGACACCTACGTGCCCTGTGTGTTGCCTCACAGGCATCCCATGCCATGCACCTGCCATCTCCTTGCCTGACATGACAGCAATATTGCATGTGCGGCGTTGCCATTCTGATCTCCAGGGGAGGTGATTCCATATCCTCAGTGCAGTCCAGCACACACCTCAGTGTTGGGCAGACAGTCCCACATCAACAGGAACCATCACCATGACACCAGGACCCTGAACACGCCACTATGCTGCGTCTTCTGCCACCTGGGGGTGTGGGAGAGCTGGGACACTGCACTAATAGCAACTACCATTACAATGGGGTGCCTGTTAGGGCACTGTGATCTGGTGTGATGCCTCCTGGGGATGGGGCAGAGCTGGGAGCCTGCGAACAGCAATAACAGCCGTAACACCAGGATGAGTAATAGACCTCTGTGATGTTGCCTGGTGCCTCCTGGGGTGGGGCATAGCTGTGAAATGGCACCTGGAGCAACCACCATAACACCAGGATGTGTACTACACCTCTGTCATCAGGTCTGGGGGCCTCCTGGGGATAGGGTGATGTTCCACACATAGACAGCAGCAACCACCATAACACCTGGATGCATAGGTGACCACTTTCATCTGGTCTGGAGACCTCCTGGGGCTAGGGCAGAGCTGGCAACCTGCAACAACAACACCCACCATAACACCAGGATGTAGAATAGACCTGTGTAATCTGGTCTGGGGCCTCCTGGGGTTAGGGAAGAGCTGGGAAGCTGCAACAACAGCACCCACCATAACACCAGGATACATATGAGACCACTGTGATCTGGTCTGGGGCCTCCTGGGGATAGGGCAGAGCTGGGAAGCTACAACAACAGCAACCACCATAACACCAGGATGTAGAATAGACCTGTGTATTCTAGTCTGGGGCCTCCTGGGGTTAGGGCAGAGCTGGGGAGCTGCAACAACAGCACCCACCATAACACCAGAGGTTATAATAGACCTGTGTGATCTGGTCTGGGGCCTCCTGGGGATAGGGCAGAACTGGAGCAACCACCATGACACCAGGGTGTTTAATACACCTCTGTAAGCAGGTCTGGGGGCCTCCGTGGCCTAGGGTGATGTTACACACATAAACAGCAGCAACTACCACAACACCAGGATGACTACTGGACCTCTGTCATCAGATTTGATGCCTCCTGGGGATGGGGCAGGGCTGTGACACACCAACTGCAGCAACTACCAGTACACCATGATTACTACTTGACCTCTGTGATCAGGTCAGATGCCTCCTGGGGATTGTCCAGAGCTGGTAATGTGTCACAGCAGCAGCCATCAGTGTCTCTCCCATGTGGTGCATGTCTTATGTGTTTTGATTACTGGATCTTGTGTTGCACACCTTCCATTTTGTGACCTGTCCCCATACACTTACGTCACGTGGATAGTGTGCTACACGGTTGAAGCGCCTTGTGACGCGCACCCACGCCCTCCTGACGTGTTCAAGATCCTGGCATTTTGATGCGCCTGGAAAGAGGCGCGGCTGCCTGGTGCAGATTACTGCTGCCAGCTGACGTAGGTCCGAGCGTGTAAATGCTGGCTTGCGGGATCGCGTTGCCATTTTGGGTGATGCCCATGTGTTGGTGATGCATGCGCTGTATCGTGCATGTGGCGTGCCACGCCCTACTATGCCATGCAAGCCCCGTGTGCGTGTCACGGCTGCCATACGGTGAACGAACTCTGGGGCGGCATGAATACACTTCGGATACGGCGACTGGCGGCCACGGTAGCTGACTTTAGTTTACATAAGAACATAAGAACATAAGATATGCCATACTGGGTCAGACCAAGGTCCATCAGCATCGCATGCTTGAAGCCATTTGGTCTTGGCTGCATCTAGTGCGCCTAGCTTTAGGCGCCTTATGACGTGCTTTCGGTGACGCCACGCCACGCCTTTCCTTAGGGTATGGGACAAAGGTTAAAGTGTATTAGGCTTAAGCCACTAATTGTAGAGATATGTCTGACTGTTAAAGACACTCATCTTGATGTTGGTGCACTGGGGATTCGAACCCATAAGCAGTGACTCGGAAGGCATTGTATTAACCAGTATGTTATGCCATTTCTCATAGCAAGGGCTGACTACACAACAATTACAGAAATTGTCAGCTGTGCTTACCGGGATCGGGTGGACCCCCAGCTAAGGCACTTTACAGGGTACCTTAGGTTTTCCAGCTGAGGTGATGGTTTCTTTTTGGTGAATACACTGATATTTGCTATATGTCTGACTGCTACTGCCATGAAAGGGCGTAGCCTCCAACAGCCTTACTAAAGGAGGCCCACGGTGTGATTGAACCCATGACCTCTGCCACTGATGTCATTGTATTACCCATTGTGATACATCAATGTGTGTTTTGTGCTCCCAATGGCTGGCCACAGCACGGGTGCGAGTCACCGAACAAACTGTCTGCTGTGGTTACGTGGATAAGCTGGAACCAGGGATACCCATAATGCAATTCACATGTGGAACAGCAATGTACATCTGCTCACCAGATGGTGTATGCACCTCTATATCACGTCAGCTTGGTTGGGGGTACTGAGTGTGCGTCTTACTGCCACTGGGTACCTACTGGCCATGCCAATGTGGCTGTTCTGTGGTCACCCTGAGGGTGACGTGGCATGCCGTGCACTATGTCCGCATTACCCGGGTTGGTGGGGGTACGTTTTGATGCAGGTCACCATCACTACCAGTATGTGACAGGTATTCTTTGCAGAGATGCCACAGAACATTCTGTGTTTGTCATCGCCAGTCATGTCAGGCCCTTGTGGACCATGATACACCCAATATAGTGCATTTCCAGTGTGTTTGGCATGGGCACAGGTTCAGGGAACAGGTGTGTGTCAGGACTCATATGACGGAGATGTACGTCGCAAACGACCATCACTGGGCTTGGGTGGGGGACATGATCTGGCCCTGACATACCCGTACTCTCACCGTTTACAATGGGGGCGGTGGAGGTACATGATGACAGGCTGTGGGACCAGCAACCCTAGTACGGCTAGTGGACGCACAACTGATGCAGATCTGCACTTGTGACAGGGCCACTGGCAGACAGGTAGTCTGCCTGGTCAGCTCAGCTGCCCGCCATCACGATCTGACATTCAACAGCAGCGGCCAGTCAGTCTGCACCTGCTGCACCCTGCAAGGTGTTGCGGCCATACACATGCTAACTGCAGACAGTCTGCTAGCCAATACATAGTGCATGTTCATACAGGAACTCTGTGCACCCAGATGTGGGAATTGGCACAAACATCAAGTAGGTTTGTCAGTGATTGTGCGCTGGAAATGGGAACGCACAAATGTCACTTGACAGAAACACTGTATAGCACTATGTGTGTACATGGACATGCCATGGTCACTGCTAAGTCAGAGTGAGAGTGACCTCCCAGCATGACATGCTGTGGCCAGTCTGTCGTTGCAGGTGATGTTTGCGCAATACATTATCCGAGCCATTGCTCTGTGCCCTATGCACATGCATCCTGCTCTGACCGCCCTATTGGGCCCATGCCCACAATCCCTTGCTCCTCATTATGCACATTGGCAGGCTTCTGCTTGCAACTGTACATGCATCATGTGCTCTGTAAGGTGTGGGCACCTACAGAACACAGGTTAGACATATACACCCTCCCACACCTAATTCTGCTTTGTGCAAAGATTGAGGTGTTTGCCAGACCTGGCTGCCACACCAGTCCTGGGCACAGATCAGGCAGTGCGATGGAGCGCTATACTGTTAGGGTCACTCTCCAGAGTGGTAAACACTGTAATAATCAACTTTGGGGACACACTCCACATATATCTGCATGCTTGCTATGCTGAATCTGTGTTAACCAATTTTGTAACAATTTGGATTTTTCAGCTGACATTATTCAGAGCACCCTTTTCATATATATGCAGCATGTTTCCATGTTGATGATGGCATTGGTAGGGCATGCATGTGCTATTGGTGTTCGCTGCTGCTCCGCACAGGGCCCCACAGCCTGACTCTCCATGTGGTTTTTGGTGGTGGAGCCTGTGGGTGTCTGTGTTTGTCCTCCTGTTGGCTGGTGCCCTGGAGCACTGGTTCCCATATCCGGTCCTGGTGGGCCTGACACAATTCAGGTTCCCGGACTGTTCCTACTGAATTTGCATGTGAAACATTTGCATACAATGGGGGGGGGGGTGCATGCAAATGCATCTCATGCATATTTCTTTCGGACAGCCTGACAGCCTGCATGGTGTTTGCCCCTCCAGGACTGGGGTTTGGGAACCTGTGCTCTAGGAGGTGGACATGTGTACGGTGTATGTGGTCTGTAGGGTAAAATATTTGGACATGGTCTGCAGGGGCACCAACTGGGACTTGAACCTGTGACCTTCTGCCTAAGAGCACACTGGCTATGTGTACTGCACCACACTGTTGCCAGAGAGGCAAGTCATTCCTTGGGTATATCTTGACTGTCCCTTAGACAGACCTTGTCTGTTGCACTGCACGCCACCCACCAAAAAAGGCCTTGGGCTTGGTCTGGTGTGGCCAGATACCACTGCCCCCTACACCACTAGCATGCCTCCCCCATGTTTCTGACGCCATTGCTATGGTTTACAGGTGCAACTAGTAATAGCTGCTGCTCCGTGCAGGGCACAACAGCCTGCCTCTCCATGAGGCTTTGCATAGTGGCGCCCGTGGGTGTGGGTGTCTGTGCCTCTGTTGACCGGTGCTCTGGGGAAGAGGTTCCATACTCCGGTCCTGGTGTGGCAAACATGATTCCGGTTTCCTGGCTGTCCCTCATGATTTTGCATGGGGTAAATTCGCATACAATGTGAGCAGTGCATGCAAATGCATCTCATGCATATTTCTTTTGGACAGCCTGCCAGCCTGCATGGTGTTTGACCCTCCAGGACTGGAGTTGGGAAACTGTGCTCTGGGAGGTGGACATGTGTATGGTGTATGTGGTCTGTGGGGTAAAATATTGGGACATGGTCTGCAGGGGCTCCAGCTGGGACCTGAACCTGTGACCTTCTGCCTAAGAGCATACTGCCTATGTGTACTGCACCAAACTGTTGTCACAGAAGCATTTTGTTCCATGGGGATCCCATGATTGTTCTTCATACACACCTTGTGTGTTGGACTGCATGCCACCCACCTGCACAGGGCTTGGCCCTGATGTGCTGTGGGCAGATGCCACTGCCCCCTCAGCCACCAGCACCGCTCCACCACCCTTCTGGCATGGCCCTATGCCGGTGGTGCGCATTCCTGGGCCATCCAATGTGCCAGTAGGCGGCTGCCTATGGTGCAGGGTCTGGGGTAGGGCTGCCTATATAGACATCCGCACTCCCCCCCCCCAGCACCATCTGCCACTGCTGTGTGCCCTTTGGGGTAACTGCTGGTTGGTGTCCCCTGGGACACTGTGGCACTTACACTCGGGCCATGTTCAACCCTCGTCAGTTGCTGTCTTGCTGCTTTGCGGTTTGTGCATTGCTATGTGGCACCTAGGCATCTACCTATTCCGCACTGTGCCACGGGTGGACCACTGCATGTGCCACCTATGGCCCCCTGTACCCCATTTACATCACCACCATTTTGCCCTTTCCTACGTGGACACTTTGCTGTTGCTGCAGATGTGTACGCCACATCTGCAAGTTGCCTAATGCACACAACACTAACCCCTCCTCAACACTGTTTCAATAATGTTACATTCACTTTGTGGGGGGAATGTGACTTGACACTTCCGGAATTGCAATCCTCCATTTTATTCTTTATATGTGGTGTTGATTTTTGTTTTTTTATATTGTTTCTCTTGGCCAGCTTTGTGTTTTTGATTTCACTTCTGGTTCTGGTCATTTTATTTGGTTTTTGCATCTTTGGTTGCTGCACATGTATCACTACTATCAATTTTCTGGGTCTCCCTGCCTTTGCTGTACATTGCTGACTGAAATGGTTTCTCTCTCCTGTACATGTGCCTCTAATGCCAGGTTTTCAATGGCGCTAATTTTCAGGTCTTTAGATGCCGGCATTAGTGTAGCAGGTACCTCTCCCCGCCCACCCCCCACCCATTGACCCCTTCTTTCCGCCCTATCTCTGCCCTCTCTGTGCCTTAACGCTGCCAGTGACGTTATCACGCGAAACGTAACGTTATCGCGTGAAATGTAACGTTATCGCGTGAAATGTAACGTTATCGCGTGATGATGTAACGTTATCGCGTGATGATGTAACGTTATCGCACGATAACATTACGTATCACACGATAGCGCCGTTTAGTAAACATACCCCTTTATTTGTTGCTCAAAGAATACTGACCCTGTTTTGCCTTTTATGCTGTTATATTCTGATTTGATTTAAATGAAAGCTGTTTGCTGCTGCTAGGCTCTGACTTATTATGAAATTTAAACTACAAGCTCTCTGCTGGGTTTTAAATTTAACCAGAAAGCTCTTTTCTGTGTTTTAAATTTAAACTAAAAGTACTTTGCTGATACTAGGACCTGAGTGAGTATTAAATTTAAACTACAAGCTCTCTGCTGGGTTCTAAATTTAACCAGACTAATCTCTTCTGTGTTTTAAATTTAAACTAAAAGTACTTTGTTGATACTAAGCCCTGAGTGAGTATTAAATTTAAAGTACAAGCTCTCTGCTGCATATGAAGTCTAACCAGAAATCTCTCTTCTGTGGTTTAAATTTAAACTTAAACTGCTGCTACTAGGCCCTGACTGTTTTAACAAATACACTGGGTTCACAGATGAATCAGCTTTAATCCAAAGAAGTCCCTTCAGAAAAATTCCCAGAAGTATATACTCACAATTGCAGATCTCTCTCCAGAAGTAGCAGTCCCCTCCTGGAAAACCTGGGACACTTTCTAGCTATCCTTTCACATGCTTTTGAGGGACTGGACCAAGCCCTGTTGGTGTAAAATAACATGATGATCCTCCATCAGAGCCGATGGATAGTAACAGAATATGCTACAGAATTTCAGCACTGGGCTATTGACCTTGACTGGTATGAGCCAGATCTCTCCACCCATTTCTGATAGGGCCTTGCTGCTCACATGGAGGTTTTATTCATGCTGTATTTGCATTGAAAGATGCTTAGCAGAATGCATCCGGGAGAGATGTGTCCAGAGGATTGAATCGAGTTGCAGAATTATTCCTCTCTGCCAGAGAAGCCCATGAGGCAACGCCAATGCCTGTCTGCAGAGGAAAAGGAAAGATGTATTTGCTTATTTTATTTTTTTATAGCATTTGTTATACCACTAATGGTATAAACATGATAGCAGCTTACAATCTGAAAAGTAGGAACTGGAGACAAAACAATACAAAGGAGTATCTCCTAAAGACATGACATTCCTAGATAAGACAATAGAGACATAAAGGAGGAGAGAAATTGAACAACAATAAGTATCAGAGACATCAATAATTACAACGGGGAAAAATAAGGGGCAACAAGGGAAAAGAAAGAAAAAATGACTGTGGGTTAAGACTGTTATTGAAAGGCACACTCGAAAACACAAGGTTTAAAGCCTTCCTTAAATTTATTGTGTGATGATTTAAGTCAAAGTTCAGTTGTAAGGGCATTTCAGAGGTGAGGGCTGAGAAACAGAAGGCAACAGATTTCTAGGTTTCGAGGTGTAAAATGGTTTTTGATGGGACGACAAGGAGATTTTGTCTGGATGAGCATAGAGTACGAACTGGGCAGTAGGGGATAAGTTGCGAATGGAGATAGATTGCAGGACCTGTATAAAAGGCACAATTGGTCAAAAAAAGAATTTTGTATTTAATCCATAGAAACACAGAAACATGCCGGCAGAAAAAGACCACATGGCCTATCTAGTCTGCCCTTCCATATCACCATTACAAGAGTCCCCTTTTTTTCTTTTAGAGAGCCTCTGTGTTTGTCCCATAGTTTTTTGAATTTAGATACTGTCCTCATCTCTACTGTAGCAGCCGATAAGCATGCAATAAATAATACCAGGAATCAGTTCAAAGATCCAAGCCAATTTATTGTGCACAGGCTCAGAGAGTCAAGCTTCAAAAAGGACTGAGCAAAGTTCTTACAGAAACATATTCATTTATACATTTTTCTTCAGCTTTATACATGCAGACTTTCTATTGGTTCCAACGCCCCCTGCACTTGTCCAATCAGAGATCCTTTCTGGGCCTAGCTCCCTGCTCCCCCTTCTCAGGCTATTCTAACAAAGGCTCAGTTTCTAGACATAAACACATCCCTACTACAAGGTCATTTCTAGGCTCAGAGAATGTGAGAATGCAAAACACTGGAACATATATATCATCAGCATAAAAGAATTGAATAAGGATTAACACAAACTTATCAAAAGCAGTTTAGAGCGGTTTAAGGCAGATCCTCAGACCTTCACTGACTTTGATCTTTCTCAGCACTACTATTTCTAAGTGGGGGTGGGGACTCAGACCTAGCTTGCAGGCCTCTCATACATGTACAGGCTATTATATAGGCCATGGCCTACTACATTACCACCTCCACTAGGAGACTATTCCATGCATCTTCCACTCTTTTAGTAAAGAAATATTTCCGCATATCACTCCTGAGTCTATCGCCTTTCACCCCCATCCTATGTCCCCTTGTAGCAAAGCTTGTTTTCAGTCGAAAGAGGCTCTCCTCCTGTGTACTTATGCCACGGAGGTATTTAAACGTCTCAATCATAACACCTCTGTCCCGCCTTTCCTCCGTC
This sequence comes from Ichthyophis bannanicus, assembly GCA_033557465.1. NCBI lineage: Eukaryota > Metazoa > Chordata > Amphibia > Gymnophiona > Ichthyophiidae > Ichthyophis > Ichthyophis bannanicus. The sequence continues at coordinate 946,080,997 of CM066034.1, forward strand.
TAAAGTATACATAGTAAGGTCCTTAAGTCTGTCCTCATATGCTTTATAATGAAGACCATTAACCATTTTAATAGCCACTCTCTGCACAACTCCAACCTGTTCATAGCCTTTTGAAGGTGCGGTCTCCAGAATTGCACCAATTCTCCAAATGAGGTTGCACCAAAGACATATACAGAGGCACCATCACCTCCTTTCTTCTGCTGGCCATTCCTCTCCCTATGCACCCAAGCATTCTTCTAACTTTTGCCGTCACCTTTTCTACCTGTTTAGCTACTTTGAGATCGTTAGACACAATCACGCCTAGGTCCCATTTTTCTTTTGTGGATAGAAGTATTTCACCCCCTATACGATCGCTCCCTTGGATTATTGCTGCCCAAATGCATGACCCTACATTTTTTAGCATTAAATCTCAGCTGCCAAATTCTAGATCATTCTTCAAGCTTAGCTAGATCCCTCCTCATGTTATCTATACCTCCCTGGGTGTCTACTCTGTTGCAGATTTTGGTATCATCTGCAAAGAGGCAAACCTTACCCGACAGCCCTTCCTCAATATCACTAACAAAGATGCTAAAAAGAATTGGACGAAGGACAGATCCCTGCAGCACTCTACTGGTAACCACCTCCTCCTCAGAGTGAACTCCATTTACCTGTACCCTTTGTTGCCTCCCACCCAACCAATTTCTAACCCAAGCTGTAACTTTAGGGTCCATCCCAATGGTGCTTAGTTTGTTTATAAGTCACCTGTGTGGAACAGTATCAAATGCTTTACTGAAATCTAAATACACCACATCTAGGGCTGTCCCTCCTTCCAACTCCCTGGTCAGCCAGTCAAAGAAATCAATCAGATTTGTCTGACAAGACCTACCCCTGGTGAATCCATGCTGCATCGGATCCGGTAATCCGTTGGACTCCAGAAACCTCACTATTTTCTCTTTCAGCAGCGTTGCCAATAATTTACTCACCACCGAGGTTAAACTAACCAGCCTGTATTTTCAACCACATCCTTACTTCTGCTTTTGTGTAAAGGGACCACATGTGCCTCTCCCCAGTCCTCTGGCACCACCCCTGATACCAAAAAGGCATTGAAAAGGTCAGTCAGTGGAGCTGCTAGAAAGTCCCCAAGTTCCTTCAGTGTTCTTGGATGTATCCCATCTGGTCTTATGGCTTTGTCCACTTTTAGTTTAGTTGGTTCCTCACGAACACAGTCCTCTGAAAATCGTTTGAGATGCTCCTCGCTTTTGTTCCTGTTTGTGGGTGTTATCTGAGGTTCTGCTCCTGGCTCTTCATCTGTGAACACAGAATAGAAACATTTGTTAAGCAATTCTGCTTTATGCTCATCAGCTTCTACATATTCCTCCCCTTCACCCTTGAGTCTGACATTACCACTTTGCCCGTCCACCTCTCACGAACATATCTGAAAAATGCCTTATCCCCAAATTTATTACATTGACTATTTCTTCTTCTTTTTGTATCTTTCTTTCCTGACTACTTTGCCAGCTTCACTAAGTTTTTCCAAATATAGATGCCTGTCTTCCTCTCTCTGTAATTTCTTGTATTTCATGAAGGCCTCCCTCTTTTTCTTCACCTTTTCAGCTACTTCTTTTGAGAACTATAGTGGCCTCCTTTTCCTTTAACATTTATTTACTTTTCTAACAAAAAGGTTTGGTACCCTTAAAATATCCCCTTTCAGTTTTACCCACTGTTTTTCTACATCCCCCAGCTCTTCCCATCCCGCTAACAACTCTTTGAGGTATTGTCCCATCTTGGCAAAGTTAATTTTCCTAAACATCCAAAATGGGTACCCACTCCCACTCATCAAGGAATTGTTGGAATGCTTCCAGGCAGCCTAAATGTTCACTAAGCTTGAGCTTTGTAGGGCCTACTATCTTATTCGTATATGAAAGGAGATGAATGGAAAATGGCCTTTTAAATCTGGTATGGGCATTTTGAATATTTATTGATACCCTGTTACTTAAAAAATGCTTCTGCTATGTCCAACATCTGGTTAATGAGATATTTGGAGTCCATCGTGGATATTGATTGAGTCCTAATATGATACCACTGGTTTGAATACTAATTAAGTGTTCATAGTGGATAATGACTTCAGTTGCTGATAAAGGGTCTGATGTTCATGTCAATTTGGAGGAACAATGTCAGATATTTTGAAGAATATATCATTGTTGGATTCTACTTCAGAAGTCAGATTACCACCATGGGGAGATGCCCTTAAAATAAAAAAAACACATAGCTAGGGTGCACTTGCATAGTGCTACCCGAGCGCAGTATATTAAAAGGCAAATGATCCCCCGTGACTTGCGGGTTTTGAAAGAAACTTCATGTTCAGTGACGACTCAGAGTTTTTAAGAATGTGGAATGAGATACTTAATCAATGCTCACTTGATCTGATGTTACTTCTAGTGGAATCAATTAATAGGACTTTTGATGACCTTGACACTAATGAGAGAGAAATATTGGATAAATTGAAAAGTAAGGAGAAAAAGGAGGATTATAAGGCAAAATTGAATAATATTCAGAGTAAAACTGAAAACTGGAAAGGGATAATCTGGGAGGTGAAATTAAAGAAACTTAATAGAGTTAAGAAAGACTATGAGGATAATTGTGTTTATCCATGGATGAATTCATTGAATAATAAAGTAACTAGAAAGGTGGTATTTACTTCATTAGAGGAATCTATGTATAGTGATGATGAGCCTTGAGGTAGGAGATACCAAAGGAAAACCTGGTATGATGATTTTTTTGACAAACGGCAAGATCACATGAGAGGTTGAGGTGTCGGGATCATGTCGTCGGATGTACCGTTGACCTTGAGTTGAATCACAACAGAATCAGAGAGATTACATTCCTCTGTTGTAGAAGTTCTTACTTCAATGGATAAGGATAAGGTTCATTTGGCAGTGATTAATCTTTCTCAGATTAATCACTGCCAACAGTTGAGCAATCTCTTTAATAGTTGAGCAACACAAAGTGTTAGATCTCAGATTGACATCAGAGCCTACTTATATGTATGACACATTTAAAATGTGTCTTTGTCTTAAATTCTTTCACTATGGACCCCTCCAGGACCTCAGGATCCTTTGATAGCAGCCTTTGAGTATTTAGTTTTGAGAGATCTAGAGAAACTGGAAAAGCAAAGAGATAAGAGATACTTTATTTTTAATAAAAAGCAGGAACAAGTCTGGATGAATCAGCTCAAAATGACCATGTTGTTATAAAAAGGGCTGCTAAAGGGTTTGCGGTAGTTGTGCAATTGATAGAGAATTATCATCAAGAAAGTTTGAAACAACTTCAAAATATTGCTTCCTACTGATTGTTAGATCATGATCCTACTAATTCTCTGCATCAAGAGATTAAGAAAATCATTGAAACAACTTAGCATTTGAAATACATTACTAAAAAAAAGAGAATGAGTTCCTGATTCAACACATCTGAATATTCCTACATTTTATATCTTTCCAAAGATACATTAATCTTTGTATAATCTCCTGGAAAGACTGATAGCAAGTTGTGGTTCGATTTTGGAACCAATTTCTTAGGTATAATTTTGAATCCTGTTGCACAGAAATGCCATTCATATATAAAAGATACCACTTCTATGCTTAACAAACTTCAACAATTTTCAGACTCAGGTTTGTGACACTGGCTATGGTGTCTCTCTGTGCAATTATAGAGCAGAAGGAGGTCCTCCAGATCATTCAAAATATTTCTACGGAGGACTTTAAACCTAATAGAATATCAAAGGAATTGGTTTTTGAACTTTTGCAAGCTGTCCTGAGAAAATGTTTTATTCCACAGGTCACTTTTAACTGCAAATTAATGATATTGCTATGGAAGCAACGGTAATTCTCCAGGACCAAGCAGGAAGTCAGTCCTCACATATGGGTGATGTCGGCGCCGACAGAGCCCCCGTGCGGAGCATTTCCCCAGCTTTCAAAGAAAGCCTTTGGGAATTGCAGGGCGCATGCGCGGTCCCCTTCCCGCCCAAGGGTGCCATCTTGCTCAGTCTTCTTTTTTCCGCGGAGCCCAACGGACGTAGTTCGTTTTTCGCCGAGGAAAAAGTTGATTTCCCTGTTTTTTGTTCTTCGGTTCGACGCCGGATCCTTTTACCGCCTGGGCCCGATGCGCCGGTATCGAGCCCACTCTCTATTTTTCGGTTTTTGTCCTTTGTGACTAGCGTTCGCGCCATTTTTTCTCTTTTCACTGGCAGCCCTCTCTTTTGACCTCGCAGGGGCCCCTTTTCCCCCGATGGCTGCCAGCGGGTTTAAAAAGTGTGATCGGTGTAAGAAACTTATGTCTCTTACCGACACACATGACTGCTGCCTCCGCTTGCTCGGACCCGATCATGACCCGATGATCTGTGGTCTGTGTGGCAAAATGTCCTCGAAGGCGTTGAGTCGGCAGCACCAAAAGGATAGAATCTTCTCTGAATCCGTGTCCGGACAGGCCCGGACCTTGTCAGAGGCCTCGACGTCTCGGGACTCTGGCCCCGAGCAGCGTCGGGGTTCCTCTGAGCGGGGGTCTCCTTCGTGGGAGCAGTGCAGGAAGAAAAAACTCACAAGGGCGGCGTTGGTGGATGCTCCTGGTTCCTCGACGGCCAGGTCGCATAGCCCCGATCGCCGTCTCGGGTCTTCGGAGTCGGAGAGGCCTGCCAAACAACCTCGTCTCGCGATGGAGTCTCCTGGGCACGTGAGTACTTGTAGTCCTCGTAGACTCTCCTCCAGAGGAGCCAACGTCGGGCCCGACGCCGTCGGGGCCCGAGTCGGGGGCTGCTGGGTCTTCTGAGCTCGGACTCAGGTTGACGGCCTTGGAGAGCAGCTTCGCTGCCTTCATGGAACAGCAGCGGGCATTGATCGCCGGTCTCACCGGTGCATCTGCCCTGATCACCGGGGCATCGACGTCCAAGTCGACTCCAGAGGCCGAGCCGATCCTCGAGTCCATGCGGGCTCGAGTCGATCCTCGGCCACGGTCTCCCTCGGCCTCCCGTTCGGGACCGAGGTTGTCGACGCCGGTACCCTCGGCGTTGGGGCGGAGGGCATCGGTGCCCGCCCGATCGGAGCCGCTCGATTCCTCCTCTGAAGAGCCGGGCTGGGAGACTGAGGACGAAGAGTCACCCGACACCTATCGGACTCGGTGTGTCCCATCGGACTCACCGGAGTCCAAACCTCGGAGACGATCCCCACCGGAGGAAACCCGGTTCTCGGACTTCGTGGGGGATATGGCCAAGGCCTTGGCATTCCCTGCGGATCCCGAGGAGGAGCCTCGAGCCGAGGAGCTCGAGGCCCTCCAGTATGACGCTCCCCCGAAGGAGGCCTTTACTGTTCTAGTTCCTCCGATGCTGGAGCGACTGCTCTTCCGCATGTGGGAGACCCCGGCCTCGATGCCGGTGTTAAGCAAGCGGGTCGATTCTATCTATCGAGTCCGCAAGAGCCCCGGGTTCCAAAAGGCACAATTACCGCACCACTCCATGGTTGTGGAATCGGCCATGCATCGACTAAAAAGTCAGAAGATACACTCCTTGGTGCCTCCCGGCCGGGAGACCCAGAACCTGGATGCCCTGGGTAAGAAGTGCTTCCAGGGCTCTATGCTTGCTTGCCGTGTCCAGACATACCAGCTCTACATGGACATGTACCTCCGGGACCTGGCAAAAAAGATTGCCGTGTTCTCTGCTGGTCTCTCCGAGGAACCTTTGCAGAGGTTCCAGGCGTTGTCCACTGGTATTCGAGAGTGCTCGAAGTTTATCTCTCGAGCAGCCTACGATGGCTTCGAGGCTTCGGCCCGAGTAGCCGGGGCCGGCATCGGTGCCTGCCGACAGGCTTGGCTACAGTCATCCGACCTTGAGCCATGGGTACAGGACAAGTTGGTCGATGTCCCCTGCCGAGGTGAAAACCTTTTCGGCAAACCCATGGTTGAAAAGCCTGCTGAGCTCGAGACAGAGACTCTCACCAGGACTAGGCTGTCCAGGAAAACCTCTGCCCCTTCTCAGAAAAAGAAGGGCTCGGGAAAAAAGACCTTTTACCCGAGAAAGTCATCTGCCTATAAACAATACCCTCATTATCAGGCCTCTTCAGCTCCCCAACAGGGTCAGCAGGCCAAGGGGCAGGGTCATGGGCCCCGTAGGCAGAAGGCCCCCAAGCCACCAACACTGGCCCCTGCTCAACAGGGTGGGGGGGGGGGGTTTGACTCAGAAAGCATAGCCTCTTCTTCTCAGCTGGCTCATATCAGCACAGGAGGCCGGCTGGCCCACTTTGCCCACAGGTGGTCAGCCGTCACATCAGATACCTGGGTGCTCCATATAGTCCAAAAGGGCTATCTTCTCCATTTTCACCAGGTACCTCCCTCCTATTTTCCAGGGGAGCCTCCAAGACTCCCTCTGCACAGGGACCTACTCCTTCAGGAGTTAGCAAGTCTGCTGAAGGAACAGGCTGTGGAACCGGTGCCCCACCACCTGAGAGGTCACGGCTTTTATTCCAGGTACTTTCTGGTACCAAAAAGAACAGGAGGCCTCAGACCCATCCTAGACTTGCGCAACCTCAACAAGTTCCTGGAGAGGGAAAAGTTCAAGATGCTTACCCTTGGAATCCTGCTGCCCTACCTCCAGCAGGGAGATTGGCTATGCTCCTTAGATCTAAAGGATGCTTATACTCACATCCTTATTCATCCAGGCCACAGACAATATCTCAGATTTGTTGTGGGAGGAAACCACTACCAGTACAGAGTACTACCCTTTGGCCTAACCTCCGCTCCCAGGGTGTTCACCAAGTGCCTGGCGGTGGTGGCGGCCTACCTGAGGCTTCAAGGTCTTTTTGTGTTCCCATACCTGGACGACTGGCTCATAAGGGGCCAGTCTTCCCAGGAGGCCAGTCAAGCCACCCTTCGCACTGTGGCTCTGCTTCAGCACTTGGGGTTTGTCATAAACTTCGCAAAGTCCACTTTGCTCCCATCCCAGAACTTGGAATTCATAGGAGCAAGACTGGACACTCTTCAGGCAAAGGCTTTTCTACCCGTGGACAGAGCCCACAGATTGATGGATCTAGCCAGGCAGTTTCACAGCAATTCCCTGGTCTCCGCCAGGCAATTCCTGAGACTTCTCGGCCATATGGCTTCCATGGTTCATGTAACCCCCAATGCCCACCTGCATATGCGGCCTGCTCAGTGGAGCCTTTGAACTCAGTGGTATCAGGCCACAGGGAGCCTTGCAGACTCAGTAAGAATATCCACACTGCTTGTCTCCTCTCTGCAATGGTGGCTTCATCTTCCGAATCTGGTGCTCGGAGTGGTTTTTCAGTCCCCTCCGCATTCTCAAGTGCTGACGACAGATGCTTCTCTTCAAGGTTGGGGAGCGCATTGCCAAGGGGCATGTACTCGGGGTCTCTGGACCCCTTGGGAGGCTACTCAGCAGATAAACTTCCTGGAGCTACGGGCGATACGCCTAGCTCTGAGGGCCTTCTCCCACCTCACGTCTCACCAGTCTGTACTGGTCCAGACGGACAATCAAGTTGCCATGTTTTACGTGAACAAGCAAGGAGACACAGGCTCCTTCCTTCTTTGTCAGGAAGCACAATGGCTGTGCTCCTGGGCCGTCAATCACGTAATCCTTCTCAAGGCAGTCTACCTCCCAGGTCAAGAAAATTACCTGGCGGACAGACTGAGCAGGATCCTGCAACCACACGAGTGGAGATTGAATCCATTGTTGGTTCAGGTGGGGCCTCCCCACCATGGATCTTTTCGCCAGTCCTCTGAACCGGCAGCTCCCGAGATTCTGTTCCAGACAACCGCATCCTCTGAGTAGCAGCAGATGCGTTTCTGATCCCGTGGTCCAAAGGCCTACTGTATGCGTTTCCTCCCACGCCACTAGTGTCCAGAACACTGTTCAAAGTCCTCAAGGACAGGGCCTCAATGATTATGATAGCCCCCAGGTGGCCGAGGCAACCGTGGTTCCCACTTCTACTGCAACTGGCGGTGGACACTCCTATTCCTCTGGGGATTCGACACGATCTCCTGTCTCAGGAACAGGGATCTCTCTTACACCCCAACCTCCAGTCCCTTCATCTGATGGCCTGGCTGCTGAAAGGGTAGTTCTGGCTCCCCTACTACTGCCTAGAGAGGTGGAAGACGTAGTCTTAGCCTCTAGACGGCAATCCACCCGGAAATCCTATGCTCTTAAGTGGCGTAGATTCTCCGCATGGTGTGCTCAGCACAGCGAGAATCCCTTCTCGTGCTGGGTAGCGGTAGTATTGCAATATTTGCTTTACCTCTCCAATCTAGGCCTTAAGTACAATTCTGTGAGGGTTCATCTCAGTGCTCTCTCAGCGCACCACTCGCCGGTGGACGGGAGGCCTCTTTCCAACCACCCTTTGGTGGCTCGTTTCCTCAGAGGCCTCCTCCTGCTTAAGCCTCCTTTACGTCCACCGGCCCCTGAGTGGGATTTAAATGTGGTCTTACAGCGGATTACTTGTCCGCCATTTGAACCTATGGTTCTCCAGGACCAAGCAGGAAGTCAGTCCTCACATATGGGTGACGTCGGCGCCGACGGAGCCCTCGCGGAGCAATTTTCCCCAGCTTTCAAAGAAAGCCTTTGGGAATTGCAGCGCGCATGCGCGGTCCTCTTCCCGCCCAAGGGTGCCATCTTGCTCAGTCTTCTTTTTTCCGTGGAGCCCTACAGACGTTGCCTGTGAATCCCCGCAGAAAAGTTGATTTTCCTCTATTTTTTTCTTCGGTTCGACGCCGGTTCTTTTCCCGCCCGGACTCGCGACGCCGGTTACGAGTCCGTCCTTTATTTTTCGGTTTTTTGTCCTTCGTGACAGATTTCGCGCTTTTTTCCTTTTTTCCCTGGCTGCCCGGTCGTTCGACCTCGCAGGGGCCCTTTTTCCCCCGATGGCGGCCAGTGGTTTCAAAAAGTGTGACCTCTGTAAGAAACTTATGTCTCTTACAGACACTCATGACTTCTGCCTCCGCTGCCTCGGCCCAGATCATGACCCCATGATCTGCGGGCCATGCGGCAAAATGTCCTCAAAAGCATTGAGGAGTCGGCAGCACCAGCGGGAGCGTATCTTCTCTGACTCCGGCCGGGCTCGGACCTCGTCAGAGGCTTCGACGTCTCGGGACTCTGGTCCTGAGCATCGTCGGAGTTCCTCTGAAAGGGGGTCTCCTAACCGGGAGCATCATCGGAAGAAGAAACCTGCGAGGGCGGGATCAGTGGACGCTCCTGGTTCCTCGAGGGCCAGGTCGCATAGCCCCGATTCCCGTCCCGGGTCCTTGGAGTCGGAAAGGCCGTCAAAACATCCTCGACTCGAGATGGACTTGCCCGCTCACGTAAGAACGGTTGTCCTCGTGGACTCGCCTCCGAAGGACCCGACGTCGGGCCCGACGCCGTCGGGGCCCGAGTCGGGGGCTGCTGGGTCTCCTGAGCTCGGACTCAGGTTGACGGCCTTGGAGTGCAGTTTGTCTGCCTTCTTGGAACAGCAGCGGGCATTGATCGCTGGCCTCGCTGGTGCTTCTGCCCTGACCGCCGGGACGTCGACCTCCAAGTCGACTCCGGAGACCGAGCCGATCCTCGAGTCCATAAGGGTTCGAGTCGATCCTCGGTCGAGGTCTCCTTCGGCCTCCCGTTCGGGAATGAGGTCGTCGACGCCGACACCCTCGGCGTCGGGGCGGATGGCATCATTGCCCGCCCGACCGGAGCCGGTCGACTCCTCCACTGAGGAGTCGGCCTGGGAATCTGAGGACGAAGAGTCACCTGGTTCCTTTCGGACTCGGTGTGTCCCTTCGGACTCCCCCGAGTCCGAACCTCGGAGACGGTCCCCCCCGGAGGATACCCGGTTCTCGGACTTTGTCAGGGATATGGCCAAAGCCTTGGCCTTCCCTGCGGATCCTGAGGAGGAGCCTCGAGTCGAAGAACTCGATGCCCTCCAATATGATTCTCCCCCGAAGGAGGCCTTTATTGTACCGGTTCCTCCAATGCTGGAACGGCTTCTCTTCCGCATGTGGGAGAGCCCGGCGTCGTCGCCGGTGTTAAGCAAGCGGGTCGATTCCATTTATCGAGTCCGCAAGAGCCCCGGGTTCCAAAAGGCACAACTACCACCACCATTCCATGGTGGTGGAATCGGCCATGCATAGACTGAAGAGTCAAAAAATGCACTCCTCGGTGCCCCCTGGTAGGGAAGCCCGAAGCCTGGATGCTCTTGGTAGGAAGTGCTTCCAGGGCTCTATGCTTGCTTGTCGAGTCCAGACATACCAGCTCTACATGGGCATGTATCTCCGAGACCTGGCTAAAGAAATAGCCGGGTTCTTTGCTGGTCTCTCCGACGAACCTTTGCAGAGGTTCCAATCCTTGTCTACTGGCATTCGGGAGTGCTCCAAGTTTATCTCTCGAGCAGCCTATGATGGTTTTGAGGCTTCGGCTCGAGTAGCCGCGGCCGGCATCGGTGGACGCCGCCAGGCTTGGCTTCAGACGTCCGACCTCGAGCCCTGGGTGCAGGACAAGTTGGTCGATGTCCCCTGCCGAGGTGATAACCTCTTTGACAAGCCCATGGATGAGAAGGCTGCACAAATCGAGACGGAGACTCTCACCAGGACTCGTCTCTCCAGGAAGACCTCTGCTCCTTCTCAAAAGAAGAAGGCCTCGGGGAAAAAGCCCTTTTACCCGAGGAAGGGTGCTGCCTATAAATACTACCCTCAGTATCAGGCCTCCCCAGCTCCCCCACAGGGAAAGCAGGCCAGGGGTCGAGGTAATGGGCCCCGTAGGCAGCCAGCCCCCAAGCCTGCACCACCGGCCCCTGCTCAGCAGGGTGGGGTTTTTTGACTTTCTCAGCATAGCCTCTCCCCCTCAGCTGGTTTCTCTCAGCACAGGAGGCCGGCTGGTCCACTTTGCCCACAGATGGTCCAACATCACCACAGATACCTAGGTGCTTCAGATAGTTCAAAAGGGCTATCTTCTTCATTTTCACCAGGTACCTCCCTCCTACTTTCCAGGGGAGCCTTCCAGACTCCCTCTGCACAGGGACTTACTCCTTCAGGAGTTAGCAAGTCTTGTTCAGGAACAAGCTGTGGAACCGGTGCCCCACCACCTGAAGGGTCAAGGGTTTTATTCCAGATACTTCCTGATTCCGAAAAGAACAGGAGGCCTCAGACCCATCCTAGACTTGCGCAACCTCAACAAGTTCCTTGCAAAGGAGAAGTTCAAAATGCTTACCCTTGGAATCCTGCTGCCCTACCTCCAGCAGGGAGACTGGCTATGCTCCTTAGATCTGAAGGATGCGTATACTCATATCCTTATTCATCCAGACCACAGACAATACCTCAGGTTTGTGGTGGACGGACGCCATTACCAGTACAGAGTACTGCCTTTCGGCCTATCCTCCGCCCCCAGAGTGTTCACCAAATGCCTCGCAGTGGTGGCGGCCTATCTGAGACTTCAGGGTCTCTTTGTGTTCCCATACCTGGACGACTGGCTCATCAGAGCCCAGTCTGCCCAAGAAGCCACTCAGGCTACTCATCGCACGGTGGCTCTGCTCCAGCACTTGGGATTTATCATAAACTTCGCAAAGTCCACTTTGCTCCCCTCTCAGGATCTCGAATTCATCGGCTCCAGGTTGGACACTCTTCAGGCGCGGGCCTTCCTGCCTCTGGACAGGGCCCAAAGGCTCATGGATATTGCCAGCCGTTTTCACAGCAGTTCCCTGGTCTCAGCCAGACAATTTCTGAGACTGTTCGGCCATATGGCTTCCACGGTCCATGTAACCCCCTATGCCCGCCTGAACATGCGACCTGCTCAATGGTGCCTTCGCAAACAATGGCATCAGGCCACTGGGAGCCTAGCGGACTCCGTACAGATCTCCGACCAGCTGGTCTCCTCTCTGCGATGGTGGCTTCACCTGCCAAACCTAGTGCTCGGGGTGACTTTTCAGCCCCCTGCACATTCTCAGGTCCTGACGACCGATGCTTCTCTCCAGGGCTGGGGAGCACATTGCCAAGGGACTTGTACTCAGGGTCTCTGGACTCCTTGGGAGTCCGCTCAGCAGATCAACTTCCTGGAGCTCAGAGCCATCCGCCTAGCGCTCAAAGCCTTCTCTCACCTGATTTCTCACCAGTCAGTACTTGTCCAGACAGACAATCAGGTTGCCATGTTCTACGTGAACAAGCAAGGCGGAACCGGCTCCTTCCTTCTCTGTCAGGAAGCACAGAAGCTCTGCTCTTGGGCCGTCCATCGCAACATCGTCCTCAAAGCTGTCTATCTCCCAGGTCAAGAAAACTATCTGGCAGACAAACTGAGCAGGATCCTCCAACCACACGAGTGGAGATTGGATCCGCTGGTGGTTCAGCGGCTCTTTCTACGGTGGGGCCTCCCCACCATGGATCTGTTCGCCAGTCCTCTGAACCAGCAGCTTCCCAGATTCTGCTCTCGACAGCCGCATCCTCTCCAGGTAGCGGCGGATGCTTTTCTGATTCCATGGTCCACAGGCCTCTTGTATGCCTTTCCACCCATGCCTCTGGTGTCTCGGACGCTCTTCAAAGTTCTCAGAGACAAGGCATCGATGATCCTAGTGACTCCCCGGTGGCCGAGGCAACCTTGGTTCCCGCTTCTGATGCAGCTGGCGGTGGACACCCCTCTTCCTCTGGGGTTTCAGCCCGACCTCCTCTCGCAGGATCAGGGGACGCTCCTGCACCCCAACCTCCGGTCCCTTCATCTGATGGCCTGGCTGCTGAAAGGGTAGTCTTTGCTCCTCTCCAGCTGCTTCCAGATGTGGAAGAGGTCGTCTTGGCCTCCAGGAGGCCTTCCACCCGGAAGTCCTACGCTCTTAAGTGGCGTCGGTTCTCCGTCTGGTGTACTCAGCAGTCTCAAGACCCCTTCTCCTGTTCGGCATCAGTGGTCTTGCAGTACTTGCTTTCTCTTTCCAATCTTGGCCTTAAGTCCAACTCGGTCAAGGTCCACCTCAGTGCTCTTTCTGCACATCACGTGCCGGTGGATGGTAGACCTCTTTCCAGCCACCCTCTGGTGGCTCGTTTTCTCAGAGGCCTCCTTCTCCTTAAACCACCTTTGCGCCCGCCAGCCCCGAACTGGGATCTCAATGTGGTTTTACAGCGGCTTACCTGTCCGCCTTTTGAGCCTATGGCTACCTGTCCTCTTTGTTTTCTTTCCTGGAAAACCTTGTTCTTGGTGGCCCTCACTTCTGCTAGACGCGTTAGTGAGCTGCAGGCCCTGGTATCTGATCCTCCTTACACTAGGTTCTACAAGAACCGGGTAGTCCTACGGACTCACCCTAAGTTTCTTCCTAAAGTGGTTTCCCCTTTTCACATCAACCAGGAGGTGGTACTTTCGACCTACTTTCCCAGGCCACACTCCAGCCGAGCTGAAATGGTCCTGCATACCCTGGACTGTAGAAGGGCGCTGAACTTCTACCTGGACCGTACGCGGGAGCACCGAAGGGCGGTTCAGCTCTTCGTGTCTTATGACCCCAACAAGTTGGGGCTCCCTGTCTCCAAGCGTACTCTGTCCATCTGGATTGCGGACTGCATCGCTTGGGCTTACGAGGCTGCGGGCCTCGTGCTGGAAGGTAGAGTCACCGCTCATCGTGTTCGGGCGAAGGCTACGTCAGTGGCTTACCTCCGCTCTGTTCCGTTGGCAGACATCTGCAGGGCCGCTACTTGGTCTTCAAGCCAGACTTTTGCAGCCCATTACTGCCTGGAGAGGGAGTCCCGCAGGGACAGTGCTTTCGGACAGGCAGTCCTCCGTAACCTCTTCGAGGTATAGGCAACTCCTACCCTCCATCCCGGATGTTGGGCTACCGGTTGGAGACGTATTCAGAGAAGATTCCTCCTTCTGTGCTGCTGAGCTAGAGGGAGCTCATTTTTGTGCTTAGGGTCTCCGGTAGCCTTAAGCTTGGGAGTCCCATATGTGAGGACTGACTTCCTGCTTGGTCCTGGAGAAAGCGTAGTTACTCACCTGTAACAGGTGTTCTCCAGAAGCAGCAGGAATCAGTCCTCACAACCCTCCCTCCTCCCCTTGGAGTTGCAGTTATATGCTTTCGTTTTTGCTAATTTTTGCTTTCTTTTAGCTATGTCATCTGACTGAGCAAGATGGCACCCTTGGGCGGGAAGAGGACCGCGCATGCGCGCTGCAATTCCCAAAGGCTTTCTTTGAAAGCTGGGGAAAATTGCTCCGCGAGGGCTCCGTCGGCGCCGACGTCACCCATATGTGAGGACTGATTCCTGCTGCTCCTGGAGAACACCTGTTACAGGTGAGTAACTACGCTCTACCTGCCCTCTCCGTTTTTCTCTCCTGGAAAACCTTGTTTCTGGTAGCTCTTACCTCTGCTAGGCGAGTAAGTGAACTTCACGCTAGTGTCTGATCCCCCTTACACTAGGTTCTACAGGAATAGGGTAGTCTTACGGACTCACCCTAAGTTTCTCCCTAAGGTTGTCTCCTCTTTCCACCTCAATCAGGAGGTGGTTCTTCCGACCTTCTTTCCCAGGCCGCATGCCAACCGGGCTGAGATGGTCTTGCATACCCTGGACTGTAGGAGGGCGTTATCCTTCTACCTTAACCGTACGCGGAAGCATCGGAGGGCTGTTCAGCTCTTCGTTTCTTTTGACCCCAATAAGTTGGAGTTACCTGTCTCCAAGCGTACTTTGTCCATATGGGTCGCTGACTGTATCGCCTGGGCTTATGGGGCAGCTGGCCTCTCGTTGGAGGGTCGAGTCACGGCTCATCGTGTCAGGGCGAAGGCTGCGTCAGTGGCTCATCTCCGCTCTGTTCTGTTGGCAGACATCTGCCGGGCCGCTACTTGGTCTTCAAGCCAGACTTTTGCGGCCCATTACTGCCTTGAGAGGGAGTCCCGCAGGGACAGTGCTTTCGGACAGGCAGTACTCCATAATCTCTTTGGAGTTTAGGCAACTCCTTCCCTCCGGCCCTGATGTTGGGCTACCGGTCGGGGGCGTTCTCAGAGAAGATTCCTTCCTTACGTACTGAAGCTCTAGAGGGAGCTCATTTTTTCAGCTTGGGGTCTCCGGTAGCCTTAAGCTAGGGAGTCCCATATGTGAGGACTGACTTCCTGCTTGGTCCTGGAGAAAGAGTAGTTACTCACCTATAACAGGTGTTCTCCAGGAGCAGCAGGAATCAGTCCTCACAACCCTCCCTCCTCCCCTTGGAGTTGCAGTCATATTATTTATTTTTGCTATTTTTGCTGTCTTTTAGCTATGTCATCAGACTGAGCAAGATGGCACCCTTGGGCGGGAAGGGGACCGCGCATGCGCGCTGCAATTCCCAAAGGCTTTCTTTGAAAGCTGGGGAAATGCTCCGCACGGGGTCTCCGTCGGCGCCGACGTCACCCATATGTGAGGACTGATTCCTGCTGCTCCTGGAGAACACCTGTTACAGGTGAGTAACTACTCTTTCCTTCCATAGCTACTATCTATATGGCGGTTTTTGAAGAAAAGAATATATATTTGTCTAGATGGTTTCATTATGTAAAACAATGGACTTGTTTTCTAGATGATATGATATGATGGAACAAAATGACAATTAGATTTATTTCTGGAGTGGCTTAATAATCATAAAAGACTTTTGAAGTTTAAAACAGGCAGCTACTAAAATAGTCAGTGGCCTTTATCATAATGCATATGGGGATAAGCTTAAAGATCTCAATATGTGTACTTTGGAGGAAATATGGGAGAGGCGTGATACAGTAGAGACATTTAAATGCCTCTGGAATAAATGCACAGGTGCTGGCCCTCTTCCAGTTGAAAGTAAACTCTGGAATGAAGGGTCATAAGATGAAAATGAAAGGGGATAGACTCAGGAGTAACCTGAGGAAATATTTATTTTTGGAAAGGCTCGTGGATTTGTAGAACTACCTCCCAATGGAGATGGTGTTGATGAGAACTGTATCTAAATTCAAAAAAGCATGTGACAAATACAGAGGATCTCTGTGGGAAAGGAAAGGATTATAGAGCTTAGTAGCCTAGTGGTTAGAACACTGGCTTGGTAACCAAGCAACCAGGGTTCGATTCCCACTAGCACTCCTTGTGGCCTTGGGCAAGTCACTTAACCCTCCATTGCCTCGGAAGAAAGGCCTGGCAATCTACTTCCGTTGACACTGCCAAGAAAACGCAAGAGCTTCTGGGTCGCCAGGAGTCAGGAATGACTCAAAAGGCACTAAAAAAAAAAAAAAAAAAAGTTCTTCTGGATGAGTAGACTGGATAGGCTGTATGTCTTTTTCTGCCATCATTTTCTCTTTCTATGTTGCTATGTAATTCTATTATCTTCACCTTCTAAACCCTGGGAATGGATTTCCATGAACTTCATTAGAAATTGACCCATGTTACTAGGGAAATCTGCCATCTTGGTAGTCGTAGACTCTTTCTTCAAGATGGACCACTTCATTGTTGCTCCTGGCCTCCAGTCCACTCATGAAATGCAGACATGCTGATTCAGGAGGTGTCCGACTTCACAGCTAACTTCCCACAGTCTGACTGACACAGTTTACGATTCTGGAGAGAAGTGATAAAGCTTCTGGATATTCGGATCCACTTGTCTTCAGTCTGCCATCCACATTTCAATGAGCAAACAGAATGTGTGAACTAAACCTTGGAAAAGTATTTATGGTGCTTCTATAACTATCATCTGAACAACTGGACCCATTACTTCTTATGGTGGAATTTGTGTATAATAATTTGGAACATTCATCAACCCAGTCCTCACCATTCTTTACCAACAATGGCTTTCAACCCCCTTTCCATTCCAGAAACGTCCAAGAATCGAGGGTTCCAGCAGCTACAGAATAGGCTAAAGCTCTGTATAATCAATACTTACAAGGTCAACAGAAGCTAGAAAAAAATAGAAAAGTCCAGAAAAAATATGCTGATAAAAGACATCAGGAGAGTCCTTAGTTACAGTGGGAGATAGTCTGCATCTCCCCCAGGCATCTGAGGAATAAAAGATCTGCTAGAAAGCTCAAGCATAAATTCATGGGACCGTATGTGATCCAGAAGTATATGAACTCTGGGGCATAGTGAGAACAGCTCCCAGCAAATCTCTGTATCCACCCAGTATTTCACATGGCTCTTTTAAAACCCTACAAGCAGAACTCACTTCCTGACTACTTACCTCCACCTGAGCAGCCAGTAATGGTGAGGGTCAGCAAGAATTCCTTGTTCAAGATATATTGGACTCTGAATACCTCTAGAGCTGCTTTCTTTATCTCAAAAATGTGGAAGGGATAGAGCCTGGAAGGCAGCAGCTGGGAGCCCTCTGACAATATCCATGTGAATAACCTGCTGGCCCGATTCCATGTGAACAACTCACCATGTTAGTGCTGTTGAATATCTCTCTCAGCGGCAGTTGCACAGTTTACAGGGCTGTAAACTGTGTAACTGCCCTTCGAATATCGGGCCCCATGACTTCATGGATCAGAGGCTACAGACTTGTGACTGGAGTCAAAGTGGCTGCATAGTCTAAAGCTAAGCCCAGAGAGATAAGTCCTAGAGACAGCAGAAGGAGAACCTGCCCCTAGAGGAGTCCACTGGACTATCAAGAGCTGTGTCCTATTAGACACCTATATCAATAAGACCTTCCTAGACACACCCATGCTGGTTCATCAGTTTTTTGTAGCCCTGTTTTGTGTCTACTTCTGTCCAGCTTCGGTTTGTTGTCTCAGTGGAGTGTTTCTGCTTCTTCATGTGGTTTCTTCTCTGCATCTGGTTTCTGCTCCATGTCCGGTTCCTGTTCCGTGCCTGTTTCCTGCTACATGCATAGTTTCCTCTGCATGCCCACACTTCTCCACCGTACCTTGGACTTAGCCTCTTCACCATGCTCCTGTCCAGGTTAGGTTCTGAAACATGTAGAGGTTGATTCAACTTCTTTTTCACTTAGGAATTCATTGAAACATACAGTTTGACCAAGAGTACATAGACTTTTAATGCAGTTTTTGTGGTATAAAGTTAGCTGTGCATTTGTTTATCAACCTAGCAAACAAGATTGCTATACAAAATTTTATGGAGATTGAACGTACCCTTGGGAACTCCTCCATCCCTATGGTCCCATCTTTTCGCTATCTAGGGGTCGTACTTGATTCCAACCTATCCCTTAGAGACCACATCTCCCAACTTACTAAGAAATCTTATTTTTTTTTCTTCGTCAAATACGAGCTATCTGCCCCTTTCTCTCCCCCTCTGCTCTGACCACTCTCACTCTGTCCACAGTCATATCTCGCCTCAGCTTCTGCAATTCCGCTCTCGCAGGTATCACACATACTCGGCTACACCATCTGCAACTCATTCAGAATACTGCAGCCAGGATTCTAACTCACTCATCACTCCCTTACTATTCCACCTACATTGGCTCCCCATTGAATACTATATTCACTACAAGATCCTTACCTTAGTGCATCAAGTTATCAATACTCACACGCCGCAATACTTAGCTGACCTTCTCCACTTTTACATCCCTACACGCAACCTCCGCTCACTGTACATAAACTGTCTCCACCCCCCCCCCCACCCCGTCACATGCACATCTGCAATCCACTTGGCATTCAACTTTCTTTTTTCTTGCTCCTGCCCTTTGGAATTCCCTACCCACACCACTCCGCTTAGAACAGAATTATGCCAAATTTAAAGCCTCATTAAAAATGCACCTCTTCGCCTCTGCTTACAATCTCCCAGACCCACACTGATGACCAGGCTATATTTATGTCTGTAGACCTCCTCTCTATGTCCTGTCTGTTTGCTTGCTACCTCTCTTTCCTGTCATGATTGCAGTTCTCTTTCTTTTTCTGGCCTAGAGCCCATTTTAAATGTTACTTTCCATTGTAAACCACCCTGATGTTATAAAGGGCGGTATATCAAAAGCTAATAAACATAAACAGTAAAATGCATTTGTAGCATTTTATTAGAACTAAATCAGTATTTCATAGGGCCAAGGACATCAGATTTTAGAATTCAAGGCTCTGCAAATGAAAAAATTGCTGTGCTGTAACAATTGTTAATGTTTGAAAACTCAGTGGTTCATTGTGAGCAGCAGAAAAACAATGAGCACTGCAGCAAGAAATAAAAACAGTGTCATTGAAGCCTTCTAAACTTTCTTTGGCCAATTAATTCTGTGTCACTGTATAAGAGTGTGCCATTATGATGACTTTAATATATAAACAATGATCTGAACAATATGAAAAAGTTAAAATAAATCTGACTATTTTATTTACACATCTATTTTGTATAAGCTGCATTAGAGATCTCTACAAGCAAGGCATCATCCTACTGATAAAAAATCTGATGGCCAATGCCCTTTCAGCAAAACCAGTAGAAGCACATAAAACAGTCTCTGAGTGTGTGAATATTCTTTTAGTGTGAAATATGAATTTGCCCCTTTTCTCTCACCTGATGCTGGCTACATAAGTGTTTTTTTTAAATATTGCCAAACTGGATAGTAGATTGGATGACTATTCAGTGCCTAAACATCTTGCATATATAGGATGAGCAGTTTAGACGTCTAATGCAGTGTTTTCCAATCTTTTCAACACCAAGGCATGATTATATTAGGAAAAATATTTTGTGGTACATCATCCTTTATGGAGAAGGCATTGTGGACATGGAAAGGATGCACATGTTAGGAAGTTGGGAATAAGACCATGGCTGGAACTACTCAAAGGAGAAGGCATAGGAGGGGGAAGAAGAGGATACGCTGTGTATAATGTCTGTACTGCACGAAGGAAGTCTCTGCTATCCATGCTTTGCATGCTGCCTGTTCTTTTATTCTATTTTATTTATATTTTTCTTTATTTATTCTGTCTATTCACTGAAGGTTCAAGGCACTATTACAAGAAACATTAAACAACAGTTAAATTTCAGACAGATCGACATGTACATGGGATCTTAGTTATTTTATTTATCTTATTTAACAAAAGTAGAGACATAAAACAATAGGTTACATTTCTAAGAAAATATTTTTTCCGTAGACAAGCAGGAAAAAAGTCCTCATGTATGAGTGACATCATCCGATTGAGTCCTGTGTGGGAACTTTCCCAGCTCCTGCCAGAAGCTTTTGGAAGTTCTATCATGCATGTACATGGGCATGCCTTCCCACCTGCCACTGTGGCACCATCTTACAGCTTTGGTTAGTATTACTGGCACCCTTACATTTTAGGTATGTTGTGTCAATATCTTGAGAAATAATTGGAAATAGTCCAACTGTATGTCATTATAATATTTTAATAGTATGTTCAAAGGTATACAAAAGAAGTGAGATGTCTGTAGAGTTTAGACGTAATTTCTGAGAAAAAAGTAAAATATGACCTGGGCAGGATTAATAGCACCCTTCGCTAATATTTGGTTGCACAACCCTTGGCAGTGATGATGACAAGCTCCAAACATTGTTGTAGCCATCTATAAATTTTGTACATCTGTCTGCTGGTAGTTTCTCCCACTCTTCAACTGTGATTTCTTCCAGCTCATGAATGTTTCTAGGATTCCTTTTACCAATGAGAGATTTCAACTCTTTCCAAAGGTTCTTGATTGGATTTAGATCAGGTCTTATTACTGGCCAGTTTAAAACAGACCATGTGTTCCTTCTTAACCATTCTTACGTACTTTTGTATGTATGTTTTGGGTCATCGAACTGCTGGAGGATCCATGACCTTTGATCCAGACCCAGCTTTCTGACACTAGGTAGCACGTTTCGCTCCAAGATATCTTGACAGTCCTCTGACTTAATGATTTCTTTAATATGTTCCAGGCCTCCGTTCCTGAGACAGCAAAATAGTTCCACATCATTATAGGTCCTCTACCATATTTAACTGTAGGAAGGGTGTTTCTTTCTCTTTAAACTTCATTTCTTTGCCTGAAAGTGTATCACTGGTGTGCCTTGCTAGAGAGCTCAAGTTTGGTTCTATCTATTGTGGCGGTCGCGCCCCTACCAGGCGGTCGCCTAGTAGGGACGGGAAGCCATCTTGAATTCCTCTTTACCAAGGATTGTAGTTGTGTATAGAGATAAATGAACCAAGTGGTTGTTTCAAAGCACACAGGAATTTTATTAGCTTCCGTGGCAAGCGGGTAACAAATCTTTAAAGCAGTTGTACACTCAAGTCAAAGAAAATAAAGGATAATCTTCTCCCATTAAAGCAAAGCTTACAACCAGTGTTGTAGTAGAATTATTTACACAGGCTTTCTTTTCTTTTCCCTTTATGATGCTTCTCAATTCCGAAATCATAAAGCACCTGTATTTACAATTCCTAACTTCTCACTGCTATCAGGCTTTCATTACTTAACCACAATGCACATATCACAGTCCATCTCAGAACAAGCTGAAGTCAGGTCACTTTCTTTACCTTCTACCTCCATGCTTTCTGCTGAGCTGTATCTTGGCAAGGTTTGAAAACGCTCAGGCACTTTATGCTTAATGTTCTTTAACAGGTTAAACAGCCTATTCCACTGAATAGCCCCTTCTCCTCTAGATAGGACTTCAACGGGCTTCTCCTGTTCAGTTTCTCCTGAAAACCCCTTCTTCCTAATCCGGGTTTTCTCAGGCCTAAACCTTTCTTCAGAGTCAGAGCAAGAAACACAGGGTTTTGGCTTTACTGCTTTCTTTCTCCTACCTTGGAGTCTTGTTGCAGCACCTTCCTGGCTGAGGCTTCTGTGGCTTGTGACTCTCTCTGCCTCTCAGCTAGACAGGGAATCAGGGTAAGATCTTCACTTCCCTTCCTGGGGCTTCTGCTGCCTGCAGACAGACCCTTCATCAGAGGAGTCTAAGCACTCTTGCCTTAGCCTTCTCAAAGCCAACCTTTTCTCTCTCTCCCTCTTGCCAGTCTGTTTGGTCCTCTGCCTGGAACCTTCTCTGTAAGTTCCTTGGCTGCAGTGCTGGCTGCTCTTGTCTCTGCTGCTGCTCTCTTTGTGGCTGCTTCTCTCTTGACTGCTTCTCCCTTGACTGCTTCTCTCAACTTTGTTTGTTTTCTCAAACTTAAACGTTGAGCAGGGCACCTCCCTCTCTGACTCCACCCACTTGTACCTCCTACTCTTACCTGGGTTTGTCATGGAGTCTGGGAGTGGCTTAAACCTAGCTCTACCCTCTTGGTTTCTCTCAGGGATTTTGCTGTGATGTATGTGTTCTAGTGCACCCATCCCCCGAAAAGAAGAAAAAGTTCTTCTTTCTCTTTTATTTCCATGCTGAGCTGCACTCTCCTTACCACACTATCCACAGAACATTTTTCCAGAAGGATTGTGGTTTCTTAAGATGGGTTTGAGCAAAGATCAGGCGTTCCTTTTTATATTTGTGCTTGACCAGTGGGGTCCTCCATGGCATGAAGTCCTTCCTTGTTAAATGTGTGGCATATGGTGTAGGTTAAAACCGCCACTTAAGTTTTCTCCAAATTAGCCTTAAGCTCTTTGGATGTTGTATGTGGTGTTTTTCCAACAGTTTGCACTAACCTTTGAAGACTTCTTAGATTGATTGTCCTCTTTCCACTGCGTTCTGGGAGGTTCCATGAGCAGAAAATGTCTTAATAACATTATGAATTGTAGACACAGAATTCCTAAGGTTTTTGTGAATATGGAACAGGGAGTGAATGTGGCCATTTTAAACATTAGAGCCATCATTCATTGGTTGATTCAAGTCATGTGAGTACTGACAATTGATCACAGGTGCATCTAATTTTGCTACAATGGGAATGTGGTTCTTCTGTTGAAACTGATTTGAATTGTTTATAAGGGTGCCAATAATCATGACCTTCCATAACCCAGGGAAACAGACAAACATACATATTTTTGTCGGAACATGTACCGTGAGGAACAAGTCCTCTCGAGGTACTAAGTTCCTTTTTATCTTTTTTGAAGTGGAGAAACCACTAAAAGGCCCTGAGAGAGTAACCTCCCAACACCAAAAATAAGACTTTATACACATTTAAGTCATAAAAGCTGGAGAACTACTTAACTGAGGTAGCCAAACCGCTGTATTCCTTCTCCATAAATCTTTCTTCAAGGAGAGAAAACCCAAACCAGCATCGGTAAAGAACCGGTTAGGAATCTAGCCAAAAATGACATTCATGCAATTCTTTAGTTCAAAAATATGGCAACAAATTTAGGGAGAAAACCTCCCAAATCAGGTTTTAAACCAACGTTGCGTTTCTGGCCACAGGTATTCCTGGCCTTTTCTCAAACCCAGTCGCTCACTTCAATACCAGAAGAAGAAAGCTTATTAAACCCTCCAAGGTGATCACATGACCAACCACGATGTCCTGAAGGTTCTTGGGAAACGTAGTACCAGATGTTCAAATAACACTCCACCAATCAATGGATTGATTCAAACTGTCCGGTGAAATAGTGTTCAGCGTATATATCCAAAACTGCTCCCGATAACTCAGTAAAGAAGCCCTATCTCCCCCCCCCTGAGGTTTGGGGGGGATATGATCCAAAATCCTCCACCGTAGATCACCAAATAAATGATTATTAGTTTGACAATGAGTCACCATTGGAGCCGATTCCACTTCGTTCAAAATACGTGATTTATGTTCCTGGAGTCAGCGTTTCATCATTCGGGTAGTCTTCCCAATGTAGATTTTTTCACAAGGGCAAATTAAGGCATAAACAACAAAGGAAGTCAAACAAGTAGTAGCATGCTTGCTGTAGAGGCACCGATTAGAAGTGGGAATAGTCCAGCTTGAACCCTCTATGGTAGAGCAACAAAATTCACAAGTGGTACATGAAAAATGGCCCACCATATTACACGTTGTAAATGTCCCAGAATTATGAACAGTCCAATCGGCCAGATTTCTCCCACGTTGAAAAGCAATCATCAGAGGTTTATCAAAACTAGAATGTAACGAGAGAATTGGCCAATGAGATTTCAAAATCTGCAATACTGTAGTCGCATGGGGCATATATGGTAAAACGCCCACATAAGATGTAGGAGTCAACTGTTCCAGTGAAACTGCTGTATCCGAACAAGACCACCATTCAGAGTAATTAAAGCGCGCTCTACGATATGCTTTATGGATGAGGGAAATCGGATAACCCCTTTCTCGTAAACGTTGTTTCAAGTCTCCAGCATGTAGCTTAAAATCTTCTAAAGAGGAACAAAGACGTCTCAATCGTATGAATTGCCCTATTGGGAGACCTCTTTTTAGTGGACCCGGGTGATAACTTGAATAGTGTAGTAAAGTATTGCGTTGGACCGATTTTCGGTACAATGTAGAATGAACTTGAGAATGAACTTTAAACAATTGTAAATCAAGAAAGTCAATGGTATCCTTATGATACTTTGGCGTAAATTGCAGGTCCGAAGACAAAGAATTTATCCACAAAAAGAAATCCCGTAGTTCTTGTACAGTAGCAACCCAAAAAAAGAATATGTCATCCAAAAATCTGGACCAAAGCCGAATATTCTGAAACCATTCAGAAGAATAAATATATCGGGTCTCAAACTCGGCCATATAAAACGTCGCAATGGAAGGGGCTATCGTAGCCCCCATAGCTATGCCATATATTTGATGATAGAACTTATTTTCAAATTGGAAAAAATTCTTCGTTAAAACTATTTCCAATAAGGACAACACAAATTCCTTTGGAAGCCGAGAAGGTAAAATAAGAGGAACCCTTGAGGCCATATCTAGAGCTGCAAGTTGGTTAATATTAGTGTAAATTTTATTTATTTATTTACATTCTCTTATATACCGCGCTATTCTGCATCAGTGCGGTTTACATTGAACAAACTGAAATTACATTGAACAGGGCATTATAACTTGGAGATAACTATTTTACAAGGAACATGGGCTATGGAGGGTTAAGTGGCTTGCCCAAGACCACAAGGAGCACCTGTGGGACTAGAAACCCCAGTCCTTCCGGCCCAAGGTTGCTGTCCTCTAGTGGGATTTGAACCCCCGACCTTCCGGTCTGAAGTACCTTGCCCCAACCACTAGGCCACTCCTACACTCCATTGTCACCATCAGCGCCGTGACATCCAGTGTCACCATCAGCCAGTCAGACTTATCTTCCGTTATTTCTTGAAGTCGATGCAAAAAATGAAAAGAATCCCGTATATAGGAAGGGATGGTGGGTAGTAAAGGACGAAAAAATAAATCGCAAAATTTCGACAACGGTTCTAACAATGAGTCCCGGCACGAGACTATCGGGCGCCCAGGTGGCATCTGAAGGTTCTTATGTATCTTCGGGACCATGTATAACACAGGCAACTTAGGAAATTTCTTATTCAAAAACTGATGCTCCTTCAATGTAATCCAACCGGACTGTAGAGCTACTGCGGTTAAAACCTGTATTTCTTGTGAAAGAATCATCGTAGGATCTTCATCTAAACACTCATAGTATTTGGTATCGGAAAGATGAGCATAGACAACCCATTGATACTGACTCCGTTCTTGGACCACTATGGCCCCCCCCCCCTTATCTGCCCGCTGTATAACAATATCCTGCCGCTGACTCAAAGCACGTAATGACAAAAATTGCTGTTTAGATAAATTTGAAAAAGGAACAAAACTTTTTTGTTCTTCCATTCTCTGAACAATCACGTAGAACTAGATTTTGATAAGTTTCAATCGTGGCATCCAATTGACCCAGGGGAAGCCATTTAGAAGGATTTGAAATAAGTGAGGAATCCCTCATAGAGCTGATAACCTCTCGGTCTTGAAAATAATGGGTCACCTGAAGCTTACGAAAAAAACGATACAGAGCTACTCGAAGTCGGAATGGATCATAAAAAGAAGTTGGCACAAAAGATAATCCCAATTGTAATAATTGTTTTTGATCAGCCGGTAAATCCAAACCCGAAATATTTATAACTGAAGCCGCGTGTGAGATCTGGTGACTGGTCCCCTCCGACTCTCCTCTGTGTGATATGGCCGGTAAGTTTGAGGGCGGCCTCTGGAAAAAGGACGTTGATATGTGCCCCCCTGGGGACAGTTATCCGAAGAACCGGTATCCGTAGAATCAGTAGTATCATCAGTAGAATCCTCAAATGTCACTTGACGCCTTCCTGATTTCTTCCCACCCGTTGGTAAACGTTTCCTCCAAGTATACACCTGGTTCGGCTCATAATCCCCAGTATCCCTTTTAAACTTTATTATCTTCTTCTGTTTTACAGTCTCCTGAAATTGGCTCAATTGAGGCTCAGATTCTTTCCATTGTGATTGAAATTGATCTACAGTTAAAGATTTTTTAAGATCTTCTTCCATCTGTTGTAATTGAGCCTTAACATCTTCCTCTTCAGCTGTTAAACGCTCCACCAAAAGGGCAATTAAATCCAATCCGCATTTATTCAAAATACTATCCCAAGTAGTGGTAAATTTTTTATCCTGTTGAAACATATGCGGGGGTTTCAAAACCCGCAACCCACGGGGTATCATACGTTGTTTTAAATATTGAGCCATGGCGGCAGCGTGTAACTGAACTCGTATTTGTTTTTTATGAAGATTTTTAAAGTCCAGCCAGGAAGAAACAACAGAAGACAGAGGCACCTCCAACTCAGTAGGATCCAATAGATCAAAAAGTAATGGACGATCAACCAATTGAACAAATCTATCTTCCGAAAAGGCAAAGGTGGCAGTGTTCGAAGTTAGCTCCGAGGTCCTGGAAGCCATGTCTTAAAGTACTAACGTAGAAATAAACTCTCCAAAGCCTAAGGTACTAATTATCTACAAAGCTTAATTAACCCCTAAACTATCTCCCACTTAAACATTCCATAACCCAGGGAAACAGACAAACATACATATTTTTGTCGGAACATGTACCGTGAGGAACAAGTCCTCTCGAGATACTAAGTTCCTTTTTATCTTTTTTGAAGTGGAGAAACCACTAAAAGGCTCTGAGAGAGTAACCTCCCAACACCAAAAATAAGACTTTATACACATTTAAGTCATAAAAGCTGGAGAACTACTTAACTGAGGTAGCCAAACGCTGTATTCCTTCTCCATAAATCTTTCTTCAAGGAGAGAAAACCCAAACCAGCATCGGTAAAGAACCGGTTAGGAATCCAGCCAAAAATGACATTCATGCAATTCTTCAGTTGAAAAATATGGCAACAAATAATCATGACCTGGCAATGACTCTTTATACTGTTTCCTACTATTTCCTTTTTTAATTGATCTTGTTTTATTTGATTCTTTTATGTATCAAATTTGTGCATATATATAGTCCAAAGCCATTTCACTGGCTACTTTGTTTTAAGTGATATTGGACATTAAGGGGTTGAACTGCAAGGTTGCCAATAATCTTGACAACAACTATATCTTCAGTTTGTCTCTTTCTGCGGAATCCCACAGACATGTCCATTTTTGCTCTTGTGAGTATCGGTGAAATTTGGGATTTTTCCTGTTCTTTTTCCTGCCTGCTGTCATGAGATTTCTGTTCTCCTCTTTAGCTTCATTTGATCAGGTTTTTTGCATGGTTTTCTTTTTTATACTTCCTTTCTTTTCCATGGTGCCTCAGCCTTCTTAGACACTTGGCATTCCGGCCATGTCATCTATTCAATAATTTTTCAAAATACAGCTCTTTGATTTTGCTGTGGCTATTTTCCCAGATGATAAGTCCCAAAAATTTGCCAGTGGGTTTAAACAGTGTACCAAGTACTCAAGGACAATAGCCATAATGGTCTCTCATAAATGGTGCCTCCAGTGCCTGGGACCTGACCAAAAGCACTCTTGTAATTTGTATCTCCAGATGACAGCATGTGGGCTGCAGGGTCGAGAGAAACTGCACAAAATGATTCTTGGTGCTTCTAATTCTCTGTGAACAAGCAGGAAAATAAGCCCTCACGTATGGGTAATGTCACTGCCGGAGCCCCGCATGGAATTCTCCCCAGCTTCTAAAGGAAGCTTTTGAAAGGTATGCCACGTATGTGTGCCTGCCTTCCCCACCCGCTGCGATGCCATATTCTCCATTCTTCTTTTTTCCGCAGAGCCCCTAGGACATGTTTCTGCAGTCTGGAAAAAAGTTTAAATTTCTTGCCCTTATGGCTGAACTTTCACTCGTTTTTTCACCCGCCTGTCATCATTTAGCCTTTTTCTTATCCTTTGGGTGTTTTTTCTATAGTTTTTTTTCTTGCACCTTTTGGCATTTTTTCTCCCTCGAGGGCTTTTCCCACTCATGATCGTTTTTCAATTTGATTTTACCAAGGCGGTCTTTTTCGACATATCTAAGTCGGTTAGCAACTTTAAAAAATGCACCAAATGTGGCAAGACCATTTTTGCCACTGATTGCCATAATTGGTGCTTGCAATGCCTTGGACCTGACCATCAGCTGGCATCATGCGAGCTCTGCTTGCAGATGATGCGTTGAAGGCTGAAGGATAAGGAAAAGCAGAAGGAGTCCCTCTTTGACTCATCTGATTTAGCATCCTCATTCCTGACCCCCTTGTCCATGCCTGAGATGGCCAAGGGAAAAGAGCAGAGGGTTCAGTCAGAGCAGAAGGGCTTGTGTGGAGAGGGGTGACCCTCTGCAGAGACCCCATCTATGTTGAAAGGGGAGTACAAGGAGAAGATCCATGTGCAGCACCATCACAGTTCCTCTTGGCACGAGATGGACAGGAAGGGTCAGGAGTGGCTGATCAAGCTTCCCCTGCTGGAGGACCCGACCCAGATGGTAGAGTCCATTCCCACTGCCCAGGAAGGCAGCCAGATGTCTTTCAATGCTCCATTCATCGTGGAGTTCCCACCCGAGGGTTCACTGGCAATGTCTGTGGCTATGGAATCGATGTCCTCTTCGGTGGTGGTTCTGGAGGAAGATCTATGAGCCTTCGAAGCTCACTTGGTGGTGGTGAAAGCCCTGCAGAATGCAGGCTTCATTGCATGGAGCGTGTCATCACTGCACTCCTTCCAGCCTATCCTGAAGACCCCTTGCCCTGCATGTCGTGACTGGACATTGGGTGGGAGATCAATATTGATGACGGTGGCTGGTGCTATCTCCCTCTTCAGTGTGTCAGAGGTCTCAGGACTTTGCCTTTGGCATGCCAGACACAGGGGGGACCATCAAAGTCCACCCTCTTTTGAGCCGCGCAGTTGGCATTCAGAGGAGAATCGGCATTACTTCGACTTTCTCTCGGAATCTGAATCAGAATGGGAAACCGAGGCAGAATCGATAGTGTCAGATCTTCAGGCCCAGGATCTCCCATCCAACCTGTCGCTCCCTCTGGATCAGCAGAACTCACCCCTGGAAGACATGTCTTTCCAGGATTTTGTTCAAGGTCTGGCCAAGTCCATCCCCTTTTCTTTGGAACTGGAAGAGGAACTGGTCAGAGGAACTGGAACTCCTCCTATAATACCCCTTGGCCCTTCGCGAGGCGGTGATGGTCCTCATCCAGCATATCCTGCAGAGGTTGCTACTGCAGCTGTGACAGGCACTGCTTACACTTCTGGCCAGCTCGACTACTTGTACTGGGTCTCCTGGGTTTGAAAAGCTTAGATTACCCCACAATTTCATTGTGGTCGAGTCTGCCTTGAAGCATGCAGAGAGTGCCAAAATGCACTCCTAGGTGCTGTCCAAGTGGGAGGCGCAGATCCTGGACTCCTTCGGGAGGAGGTACCTCCAGGGGTCCATGCTGATAGCTTGGATCCTGGCCTACCAGATTTACATGACCACGTACCTGAAGGATATCATGCTTGACATCGAGGATCTTGCTTTCCTCATTCCTGAGGACTGCTGTGAGTCTTTTTGAGGCCTTGCAGCTCACGGCAAGGATTGCTCGAAGTTTATAGTCCGGTGCACTTTTGACGCCTTTGAATCCACCAGTAGGATGGTGGTCAGGGGTATTGTCATGCAGCAGATGGCCTGGTTGCAGTCCTCTGACCTGGAACAGTGGGTCCAGGACAAGATTACCAATGTCCCCCGTTGGGGTGAGATCCTCTTCAGCAAGTCCATGGACGAAAAGGCCAAAGAGCTGGAAAAGGAGCAGGTGACCCTCACCAAGCTGTCCATAAAGACTACGGGTCCCGCGTGAAAGAAACTTCACCAAAAAAGGCTTTCCTTCTGCACCTGCAGAGGTACTTTCTGTCTCAGCTGCAGGTACAGGTGGAAGGAGAAAACTGAAAAAGCACAACACGGGTTTTTGACGGGGTCTTCAGAAGCATAGCCAGCTCACTGTTGTCTGCTGAGTTCCTCCTGCAGGTGGGAGATGCGAAAGCTCGTCCACTTTGCCCACTGGTGGCCTCTCATCACCTCGGATGCCTGGGTGCTACAGATCATGCAAAGTGGCTATTGGTTGCATTTTACGCAGCTGCCACCCCCTTACAATTCTAGGGAGGACCCCGCACACTGGAGCCTCCTGCAGACTGAAGTCGTGGCCCTGTTGGCCAACCTCACCATTGAGCCGGTTCCCCCACCCTAGATCGGGAGGGCTTTTATTCCAGATACTTCCTGGTCTCCAGAAAGACCAGCAGGTTCCGCCCCATTCTGAATCTGCAAAACCTCCTACAAAATGACTAGCTATGCTCCTTGGATTTGAAGGATGTGTATGTGCACATTCTGATCCATCCATATCACAAACAGTACCTTTGGTTTGTGCTGACTTGCTATAGCCCTAAGGGTCTTCACAAAGTACCTGGCGGTTGTGGCTGCCTTCTTTCAGACCCGGGGAGTTTTTGTCTTCCCGTACTTGGACGACTGCTTCGTAAAAGTTTCTACACCGGCAGCGTATGGCTGTCCACCGAGCTCACCATTCAGCTTTATGATCAACTATCTGAAGTCTCACATCCAGCTGGTAGAACAGCTGGAGTTCATTGAGGCTGTCCTCAATACCACCACTGGCAGCACCTCATCAAGGTGGTTGTCATGTTGCAGCGCCAGCGCTACACCACAGCCCATGGACTGCTGAGAGTCCCAGGACACACAGTGACCATGGTGCATGTCACCCCTCAGGCCTACCTCTGCATGCGGCAGGCTCAATGGACCTTGCGATTGCAATGGCAGCAAGCCTCAGGCTGCCTGCAGGACAGGGTGGTGGTCACTGCACTACTCGCAGTCCCTGAAGAGTGACTTGTGTCCGTAAACTTGGTTTGGGGCCTCCTGTTCTAACCAGTAGTGCCCTGCAGGCTGCTCACAGGAAACTCGGCTGGGGCATGCATCTGGACTGTCTCCGCACCGAGGGCCTGTGGTCTGAGAGTGAGAGCCTCAATCAGATCAACTTCCTCGAGCTCTGGGCCATTGCAAATGCTCTCTGTGCTTTCTGGGCACATCTAGCAAATCAGGTGGTCCTGATCCACATGGACAACCAGGTAGTAATGTTCACTGTGAACAAGCAGAGAAGCACCGGTGCAAACCTCCTGTGTTGGGAGGCTGTTTGCCTATGGAAGTTTGCCTTGCTCCATTGCATGGATCTCAGGGCAATGTATTTGCCCAGTGAGAGCAACGGCCTAGCGGATCGTCTCAACCGGGTTCTTCAGCCACACGAGTGGTCCCTCTATAGGGAGGTGGTGGACTGAATCTTTCAAGAGTGGGGCATTCCTGATGTGGACCTCTTTGCTATGGCACAGAATGCCCAGGTAGCATGGTTCTGGTCCCGGAGGCTGGGCAGTGATCTCCTGGCCTGGACACCTTCCTTGTTCATTGGGGGAAAGGTCTGCTTTATTCTTTCCCCCGATTCTGCTCATTGTGAAGATGCTCCTGAAGCTCCAGACCAAGAGGGGATCCATGATTCTTATCGCTCCTTACTGGCCTAGACAACCATGGTTCCCTTTACTGCTGCAGCTCTCACAGAAGGAACCTCTTCACCTGGGCTGTAACCCAGATCTCATCTCGCAGGAGGGCAGTGCCTTTTTGCATCTCAACATCTGCTCTCTGGTGCTGACAGCATGGATGCTGAACGGATAGCCCTTGCAGAGCTTTCCCTCCCTGCGGGTGTCACCGAGATCCTGCTGGTGTCCTAGAAAAAGTCATTGCATAAAGCCTACACATTCAAATGGCAGAGAATTGCTCTCTGGTTCGCTGGTCATGCATTGGACCCATTTTTATGCCCCGTGGACCAGTTGTTGGAATACTTCTTGCACCTCTCTAATTTTGCTCTCAAGTCTAATTTGTGCATGTTCACCTCAGCACGATAGTAATGTTCCATTGTGGCTGCGAGGGGAAGCACATGTCAGCTCAACCTTTGGTAGGCTGCTTCATGCGGGGCTTTCTTCTTTTGAAGCATCCAGTTAAGCCCCCTATGGTCTCTTGGGATCTGAATGTGGTCCTCGGCCAGCTCATGCGGGCTGCTTTTGAGCTGCTGGATGTGTGCCCACTGAAGTTCTTGACCTGGAAGGTCCTCTTCCTGGTGGCCAACACATTGGCCCAATGTGTGAGTGAGCTCCGGGCTCTGGTCGCACACCCTCCATACACCAGGTTCCACCAGAACCGGGTGATGCTTTTTATTCACCCACGTATTCTGCTGAAGGTGGTCTCAGCTTTTCAGCTCAACCAATCCATTGTCCTGCCACCATTCTTTCCTTGGCCTCATGTAATTCGCGGTGAGACCACTTTGCACACGCTGGATTTCAAGCATGCATTGGCCTTCTACTTGGAGTGCACGAAAGCGCACAGTCAGTCCTCAGTTAATTTGTCTCCTTTGACCCTAATAGGCTGGGTGTTGCTGTTTCGAAGCATACGCTATCCCTCTGGCTCACTGATTACATCACCCATACATATTCTTTGGGTTGTCTGAGCAAAGCCGGCCTATCCACTAGGCGAGGTAGGCAGATGCCTAGGGTGACTGGTCTGTGTGGGCAGTGGCAGAGGCACACATGACCAGCCACGCCATTTCCCCCCCCCCCAGCTGCCACCAATTACGTTTGTGGGGGAGGCAGGCAGTGGCAGCATCAGTATTTCCAAAGGCGGCTGCTTTTTGTCGCCATTTCCTTGCCCGTGACAGGCAATGGCCTTCAGCACATGTGGCCTGCCATTTCTGACCCCCCTCCAACAGTAAGTTGTGTCAGAAGGGGATCAAGAATGACAGGCCTTGTGTGCTGAAGGACATGGTCTGCTGCTGGCAAGAAAGCAGCAGCAAAAAGCCGCCATTTTTGGAAATACTGTCACTACCGCTGCCTACCTCCCCCTCCCAAATCGGAATCAGCAGCTGCTGGGGGGCAGTGGTGGCAGCTTGATGGGTGGGGGTGGCTAGGCCAGGGTTTCTCCCTAGGGTGGCAGAAACCCTTGGGCTGGCCCTGGGTCTGAGCCTTCAGGGTCATGTCATGGCTCACAATATCCTTGTGATTGCTACATCAGTAGCCAACACCCATTCTGTCTCCGCAGAGTAAATCTGCAGAGCTGTGACATGGTCTTCGGTCCATACCTTCGCAGCCTATTACAGTCTGGATGGGGATTCCCAACAGGACAGTAATTTTGGCGAGGTCATGTTCCGGCATCTCTTTGGGTCTTGAGGGTCAACTCCTGCCCACCAGTCCTGTTCAACCAGGCTACCTGCTTGAAATTCCTTTGGTCGATGTCACCTTTGGATATTGCATCTCGACGGGACTGCTTCTCTGGTCTTTCTGGCTTCTCCAGTTCTCTATGTCCTTCTGGGCTAATCTTTCTCCTTGGGTTCTGGTAGTCTGGAGCTTGGGAGTCCCGTACGTGAGAACTTATTTCTTGCTTGTTCATGGAGAAAACGTAGTTACTCACCTATAGCAAGTGTTCTCCATGAGTAGCAGGAATAAGTCCTTTGGCTCCTGCTATGTGATCCTACTGGAGAATATGGTGTAGTGGCAGGTGGGGAAGGCAGGCACACATGTGCAGTATACCTCTGAAAAGCTTCCTTTGGAAACTGGGGAGCATTCTGGGGAGCAATTACATTCTCTAAAATGCTTGTATGCAAATGCTAGAAGTCTAAAGAATAAGATGGGAGAGTTAGAATATATAGCACTAAATGAAAGGTTAGATATGATTGGAATATCATAGACATGGTGGAAGGAGGACAACCAGTGGGACACTGTGATACCTGGGTACAAACTATATCATAATGATAGAGCTGATCAAATTGGTGGAGGGGTTGCGCTCTATGTTAGAGAGGGCATTGACTCAGAAAGGATTAAAGTTTTGCAGGAAACAAAATCTGCTGTAGAATCTATAAGGGGGAAGGCAATGGCACTGGAGGTGTACTATCGAGCACCTGGCCAGAATGACCAAATGGATGATGAAATGCTCAAAGAAATCAAGGAAGCTAACAAAATGTTACAGAGCAGTAATAATAATGGGTGATTTCAATTACCCCGGTATCGACTGGGTCAGTGTCACGTCAGGACATGCTAGGGAGATAAAGTTCCTAGATGAAATAAATGACTGCTTCTTGGAGCAGCTGGTTCATGAACCGACCAGAGGGAAAGCCATATTAGACCTAGTCCTTAGTGGAACACCAGATCTAGTGCAAGAGATAAGGGTGTTGGGGCCACTTGGCAATAGTGATCATAGCATGATCGCCTTTGA
The DNA here is from genome assembly GCA_033557465.1 of Ichthyophis bannanicus. Taxonomy (NCBI): domain Eukaryota; kingdom Metazoa; phylum Chordata; class Amphibia; order Gymnophiona; family Ichthyophiidae; genus Ichthyophis; species Ichthyophis bannanicus. Next base: position 946,115,395 of record CM066034.1, read on the forward strand.
TTTAATTAGTGGAGGAGGGATAGTAAGGAAATCCACAGTACTACCTTTTAACTTTCGAAAGGGAGACTATGATAAAATGAGGAAAACAGTTAAGAAAAAACTAAAAGGAGCAGTTGCAAAGGTTAAAGACGTACATCAAGCTTGGGTGGTGTTGAAAAATACTATCTTGGAAGCCCAGACCAGCTGTATTCCACGCTTTAAGAAAAGTGGAAGGAAGTCCAAAAAACTGCCAGCATGGTTTAAAGGTGAGGTCAGAGAGGCTGTTGTTGCCAAAAAAGCATCTTTCAGGAAATGGAAAAAAGAGCCAAACGACGAAACCTGGAAAAAGCACAAGCACTGGCAAGTCAAATGCAAGGCATTGATAAGGCAGGCAAAGAGAGAATTTGAGAAGCTTGCTGCGGAAGCAAAAACGCGAAATAAAGACCTTTTCAAGTACATTCGTAGCAAAAAACCTGTGAGAGAGTCAGTTGGTCCATTAGATGATAAAGGGGTTAAAGGAGCACTAAGATGCGACAAGGCGATAGCAGAGAGACTGAATGAATTCTTTGCTTCGGTCTTTACTGAGGAAGATGTAGGGATGTTACCCATGACTGAAGTGGTATTTAAAGGTGCGGAAGAATTGAAGGAAATATCGATACATCGGGAAGATATCTTACAACTATTAGATAAACTGAAGAGTAGCAAATCACCTGGGCCGGATGGTATACATCCAAGGGTGTTGAAAGAACTGAAATATGAGATTGCAGACCTGCTATCAGTAATCTGTGAACTATCATTAAAATCATCTCTAATACCTGAAGATTGGAGGATCGCCAATGTAACACCAATTTTTAAAAAGGGTTCCAGGGGTGATCCGGGAAACTACAGACCGGTGAGCCTGACGTCAGTACCAGGAAAAATGGTAGAAACTATCATAAAGAATAAAATTACTCAGCATGTAGATAGTCACAACCTAATGGGAGACAGCCAACATGGCTTTAGACAAGGAAGATCTTGTCTTACTAATCTGTTATGTTTTTTTGAAGGAGTGAATAAACAGGTGGACAAAGGTGAGTCGGTTGATATTGTGTATCTGGACTTTCAGAAAGCCTTTGACAAGGTCCCTCATCAGAGACTTTTGGCAAAACTAAAGAGTCATGGGATAGGAGGCAGTGTACTATTATGGATCAGGAACTGGTTAAAAGATAGAAAGCAGAGGGTAGGGCTAAATGGCCAATTTTCCCAATGGAGAAAGGTGAATAGTGGTGTACCCCAGGGATCTGTGCTGGGTCCGCTGCTTTTTGACATATTCATAAATCACCTGGAAAGTGGAATATCGAGTGAGGTTATCAAATTTGCAGATGACACAAAACTATTTAAAGTTGTTAAAACCGAAGAGGATTGTGAAAAATTGCAAGAGGATCTTGATAAATTGGAAGACTGGGCATCAAAATGGCAGATGAAATTTAATGTGGACAAGTGCAAGGTTATGCACCTAGGGAAGAACAACCCAAACTATGGTTACACGATGCAATGTTCCACATTAGGAACCACCACCCAGGGAAAAGATTTAGGCGTCATTGTGGATACCATGTTAAAACCCTCGGCCCAGTGTGCAGCGGTGGCCAAGAGAGCAAATAGAATGCTAGGTATGATAAGGAAAGGAATAGAAAATAAAACAAAAGATATTATAATGCCTCTATATCGTTCCATGGTGAGACCGCACCTTGAATATTGTGTGCAATTCTGGTCGCCGTATCTTAAAAAGGATATAGCGATTTTAGAAAAGGTTCAGAGAAGAGCCACCAAAATGGTAAAGGGGATGATAGGATACTCCTATGAAGAAAGGCTAAAAAGGTTAGGGCTCTTTAACCTGGAAAAGAGACGGCTGAGGGGAGATATGATAGAAGTCTATAAATTAATGAACGGAGTGGAACGGGTAAACGTAGATCGATTGTTTACATTATCAGAACATAGAAAGACTAGGGGACATGCAATGAAGCTACAGGGTAAACTATTTAAGACTAATAAAAGAAAATATTTTTTTACTCAACGTGTAATCAAACTCTGGAATTTGTTACCGGAGGATGTAGTAAAGGCTGTTAGTGTAGCTGGGTTTAAAAAAGGTTTGGACAAGTTCCAGGAGGAAAGGTCCATAAACTATTATTAAGAAGTGACCGAAGATATCAATGCTTGACCCAGTACAAGCATTGTGGAACTTGTGCCTCTTGGGGAAACTGCTAGGTACATATGACCTAGATTGGCCACTGTTGGAAACAGAATACTGGGCTTGATGGACCTTGGTCTGATCCAGTATGGCATATCTTATGTTCTTATTCTGTGTGGGGCTCTGTGATGTCACCCATACAGAAAATACTCAAGAAACATATGAATGTGATTCGTAGCATTCCAGAACTCCGGGAGAAATCCATTAGATGCGTGTGTACTCGAAATAGAAATCTAAAGGAATTGGTCAGCCCCACCGTCCTGCATTCTCCAACAACGTTTGTTTCAGGTGAATCAGTGGGGCATTCTTGCTGTGGAGAGTGTGCGTTGTGTGAGGTTAATCAAACCATTCAGTCTTTTGAATATGGAGGCAAACGATATAATTTAAAACATTCAACCAATTGTCAAACCACACAGGTGGTGTATGCTATCCAATGCCCCTGTCAATTGTTATATATCGGAAAGACTACCTGCTCTTTCAAGACTCGACTGGTGGAGCATCGAAGTAGATTGAACTGTAAAAACATCACAGCTCCCATAGTTGCTCATTGCCTCACATTTCATCACACTTTTAGAGATCTCCGCTGTTTTTGCATTGAGAGAGTCAGCAAGGCGACGGGTGGTCGATCATTAGATCAAACCCTTACATATAGAGAACAACGTTGGATTTTCGATTTGCAAACTGTCACTCCTGGAGGGCTCAACACTCAAATAGATTCGACTCTTTGTATTTGAATGGCGCGTTCACATCATTCATTAAACGTTTTGATTGCTTCCACTATTTAATTACACCCTCCCATTCCATAAATCGCATGCGCGGCGTTTTTGACATTCTGTAGAGAAAAGGTCCATGGTTAACACATGCGGTGAGATTTGTTTTCTCTAAATAGGAATAGCCATAAGATATGTCTATCGTTAAAAAATTTTTTGGGAATTATTTTGTTTGAGACTTGCTGACTTTATTTTTCCAGAATGACAAGTAACATAAAGAAGAGGCTTATGAGCCCCTGAAGAAACGAAATCAGTTTGTGAAACGCGGCAGCGCTGAGTTTGGCGTTGGGACATAATACATCAAGATAAGCCTGACTTTATGCATTTTATTGTTGATGATTGGGAAATCTATGTTTAATCACTTGGACTGATAGCACCAGGGTTTTACAAAAGTTTTTCAAAAAATGGGTCGTTGATGCAAAAAAGGAACAGTTACTGGCAAAAAAAGTCAATGCGAGAGCTCCCTGGTAGTCTGAGACCCGCTCTATAAAAAATATTAGGTGTTCAAGTAATGCCAGTGATAATTTCCACATTTCTACATTTAAATATGAGATAATATTAAGTAGATTCTGGAATTTCAGTATATGCCACTAGAGTAATATATTTTTATTGACCCATACATGTGGACTTATTCCTGCTATTCATGGAAAACACCTGCTACAGGTGAGTAACTAAGCTGTCCAATGCATCGGTAGCATCAATCTTGATGGCTTTCCAGGCTGCACCGGGCGCTGGCAGTGCATCAGTATTGAGGAGTTTTCAAACCCACTCATAACCAAGCACCTGTAGATCACATAAGCATTGGTCATCTATCATTGTTATGAATGGAGACTTGCCTTCTGAATGCTGTTGAGGAGACAATCACGATGTTCTTCGCTCTGCAGCAGGTTAAAGCCTTGATTGTCCAACCCATAGTGCTGCTTAGTGTTGAACCAGTTCTCGACAAGCACAGGCTACCTGTGATAAAAGCATTGACATGGGTTCATTGAAGGTCCCTGACACCAATTCCTGACAGGCTAATATTACTGTCCAATGCATCAGGGACTGATGTGCCTCCAACATCTAGAACATCATCAGTGCATCAACACTTCTGGAGGAGCAACAGATCCTCAAAGGGCAGAGAGTCGACCAACCCATAGCTCAGAAGCATTTTGATTTTCTCTCCGAGTCTGATTCATAGAGCTGGAACACAGCTGAGGAGTCTGAAATCCTGTTGGAGAATTAGTCTCCAGAACTCCCCTCTGATCTTTCTCCACCTCATGACAAGTGTTAATCCGCTCCTGAGGACATGACCTTCCATGATTTTGTGAGGGATATGACTAAGGTCATACCATTTTCTTTGGAAACAGAGGAGGAGTGCAGGGCAGAAGAATTGTAGATCCTCCAGTATTCTGCAGCCCCCAAGGAAGCATTGATAGTGCCTATGCATCCCATCCTTCAGAGGATATAGATGAGAACACTGAAGACCCCCCCCCCCTCTCTGTACCTCCATTTAGTAGAAAGATTCAATCTATGTACAGAGTTCAAAAGGCTCCTGGATTTGAAAAGCTTCAGCTGCTGCACTACTCTCTGGTAATCAAATCCACCCTCAAAAGGTCTAGAAGTTCCAGATATCATTCCTTGGTGCCCCTAGGGAGGGGTACTTAGACACTGGATATTTTTGGGAGGAAACGTTTTCAGAGTACCATCCTTGCTTCCTGCATGACCTCTTACCTTTTGAAGGTGGATTTGATTACCAAAGAGTAGTGCAGCAGCTGAAGCTTTTCATATCTAGGAGTTTTTTGAACTTTGTACATAGATTGAATCTTTCTACTAACTGGAGGTACAGAGAAGGGGGTCTTCCATGTTTTTATCTATATCCTCTGAAGGATGGGACGCATAGGCACTATTCGTGCTTCCTTGGGGGCTGCGGCATACTGGAGGATCTCCAATTCTTCTGCCCTGCACTCTACATGGGCATGTTCTTTTGAGAGTGCGGCCTAGATGATATGTCTGTGTTTCTTCCTCCAAAGAAACTCGAGTACTCTCATTCCCTAATGGGCCACAACAAAGACTGCTCGAAATGCATGTTCCAAGTGACTTGTGATATGTCCGAAATGGTATACAGAGTTTCTGTCCTTAGTATTGATGCTCAGAGACTCTCATGGCTCCGAACCTCAAACTTGGACCCATCAATGCAGGATAAGCTCATTAATGTACTGTACCACAAAGACAATCTCTTCGGAGAAAAGGTTGAAGAAGCCACCAACCTAATTGAGAAGCAGTCTAATATGCTTTGTATGCTTTCCAGGTGCATGTCTGAGCTGGCCTCCTATCATAGGAGGTACCAGGGTGGGAGCCAGAAGAAATGCTATTACTCTCAAAAGTGTATTTCCTCTCTCCCATTACTCTCAACTCTGGCAGACCCCTCGTGCTCATTTGGCTGCACCTCAGCCAAAACCAGGGGCAGGGTTTTGACTGGTTCCTGCAGAGCTTAGTCACTCTAACCTTAGCCCTAGTGGAGGACCCACCTGTCGGGGGAAGGCTCACTCTCTTTGCTCAAAGGTAGCCCCTTATAACCTCCAACTCTTGGGTTTTACAGATTATCCAAAAGGATTGTCATCATCATCATCTATTCGAACTTCCTACAAATTGCTTTCTGAGAGTTCATTCTCTAGACCCTCAGCACCAGGAATTGCTTCTTTGGGAAATGTTCACCCTTCAGACCGAGTCTGCAATCAAGCCAGTTCCACCAGAGTGGGAATTTTACTCATGGTACTCCCTGGTTCCAAAGAAAACAGGGGGATACTGCCCTGTTCTTGACCTGAACACATATTCGGTCAAGGAAAAGTTTAGAATGATTTTTGTAGGCAGGCTTCTTCCCTTTCTACAAAATGGAGATTAGTTATGTTCTCTGGATCTCAAGGATGCATATATCCACATCCAGATACATCCCAGTCCCAGGAAGTATCTCAGATTCATTGTGGTAAAACTGCGCTTCCAGTACCTCATATTAGCAACTTGTATCTTCACGAAATGCCTCATTGTGATAGCAGAATTTTTACGCAGGCTGGGAGTGCACTCCGGATTCTCTGCAAGTCACCATTTGGGTGCTGGAGCTACTTGAGTTTGTGACCAATTACCTGAAGTCCCATCTTCATCCCACCTAAAAATTGGAGTTTATTGGAGCTCTGCTTGACACGACACATATGAAGACCACATGACAGACTATCCAAGCTGATATTGACGGTGTTGGAGGTTCAAATGAATCAGCAGACATTAGCTCTTATCATGTTGAGAATGCTAGGCCACATTGCCTTGATTGTCTATGTGACACCCATGGCATGTCTCCATATGAAAATAGCTAGAAAAACTCTGTATTGCAACTAGAAAGTAACATGTTCTAAATAAAGACTGCAGATATTTATGAACATGAGACGTCTAAAAGAGAATTTTTTTTCGGCAGCAATGTGGTCTCAGTATCTCAGGGCGGAAGTCAGAAACTTCTGACTCATTACCCTCACTTTCACATCAACGACCACCAAATTATAGCTACCTTATTTTTTAATTATTTTCAAAATGGTATATTAAAAATATCTCATTCAATAATGAACAATGACAAAAATTGCTTAGCTTTGTTTGATGATAAGTTGTCCGATTCTTTCGCAGCAAAAATTGCTTAACTTCAATTTACCGTTGAATACTTTCCCAACGCTATCAAGCGCTAAGCGTTTCTCCAATATAGGATTCCTCAGGGGAGATTGCTAAGCTTTTTCAATGTCCTGCGCTGGCGTTCTATCCGCATAAGTATGCTGAACTGCTAAGTTTCTGACTTCTGCCCTGAGATACTGAGACCACATTGCTGCCGAAAAAAATTTCTCTTTTAGACGTCTCATGTTCATAAATATCTGCAGTCTTTATTTAGAACATGTTACTTTCTAGTTGCAATACAGAGCTTTTCTAGTTATTTTCATTTTTACTCTGTGTGAAATAGACCGATATAGTGATTTATGTCTCCATATGAGACAAGCTTAATGAAACTTTAGCACACAGTGGACCCAGTCCATGGGGAAGCTCACAAACATTCTGTCCTTTATTCATCCACTCATGGAATCTCTCACCTGGTGGACTATGCAAGACAATTTGGCCAAGAATCTTTCTTTCCAAATTTCTCCCTATCACAAACCTCTCATGACGGATGCCTCCAAACTGGGATGGGGATCTCATCTCAATGGATTCCACATTCAGGAGAATTAGTCCCTCCAGGAAAGTCTCTATCAGATTAACGTTTTGAAATTCAGAGCTATAACAAACCAACTAAATTATCCTGATTCAGATTGCTATGTTTTACATCAGCAAGCAGAGAGGAACAAGATTGTACCTCCTGTATTGGGAAATGGTTGGATTGTGGAACTTCTCAATATCCCATGGGATGCATCTAAAAGCTATGTATCTGCTGGGTGAACAGAACTCCTTGGCAGACAGATGAGCCAAGTCCTTCAACCTCATGAATGTGCTGTGGATAGGGAGGTGGCACTCAACATCTTTTGGGAGTGTGACACCCCCTCGATAAACCTCTTTGCAATTCTTCAGAATGTCCAGCTGATTCAGTTCTGCTCCAGGATACGGCCACACAGCAAACTAGCCTTGGATGCTTTTCTCCTCGACTGGGGGCAGGGTCTTCCATATGGTTATCCTCCACTACCTCTCATTTCCAAGACCCTCCTGAAACTCAAAAGAGACAGAGTTATGATGATCCTTATCGCTCTGTTTTGGTCCCTGCAACCATGGTTCTCTCTGCTTCTGGAACTCTCCATCCAAGATCCAACGTGCCTTGTGCAAGCACCAGATCTAATTTTGCAGGAAAACGGCAGTGTTGCATCCCAACATTAACTCTCTAGCCTTCAGAGCTCAAATGTTAAGAGGCTAGCTTTATTTGTTCTTGATTTGCTGGATGGTGTCACCAATGCACACTTGGTGTCCAGGAAGGTCTCAATGAGAAGGTCTTACTCTTTTAAATGGAAGAGGTTTGCTATCTTATGTGAGGAAAGGTTTGTAGATCCTTTCACCTATCCAAAAAAATCCTGCTTGAATACCTTCTTTACCTTTCAGAGTCTGGGCTGAAATCCAACTCTGTAAGGGTTCATCTCGGTGCAATTGGAGCTTACCATCATAGTACAGAAGTAAGACCATCTCTGTGCAACACTTAATTATTCATGTCATGCAGGGCTTCCTTCTTCTCAAACCTCCCTATTATCCACTTGTAGTGTCTTGAGATCTCAGTGTGGTGCTCATGCAGCTGATCAAGGCTCCTTTTGAGCCATTCAGTTCCTTCTCTCTGAAATTCTTGACCTGGAAGGTTTTGTTTCTGGTGGCAGCCACTTCAGAGTGCATAGTGAGTGAACTTTAGGCTCTAGTAGTTCATTCACCTTACACTAAGTTCTTTCACAACAGAGTGGTGCTTCAGACATATCCAAGTTCCTTCCTAAAATGATTACAGCATTTCATCTTGACCAGTCAATCGTCCTTTCAACATTTTTCCCAAAACCTTATACTCACAAAGGGTAAGCTGTGCTGCACATTGGACTGAAAACGAGCCTTAGCTTTCTACTTGGAGTGGACAAAAGCCCATAGAAAGTACATCTACCTTTTTGTTTCTTTTAAACCCCAAAAGCTAGAGTCTGCTGCCTCCAAATGCACTCTCTCAATCTGGCTAGTAGACTGCATCTCTTTTTTTTATGTCCAAGCAGACCAAAGCCTTGAGAGCCATGTCACAGCTCATACTATGGTGGTATCAGTGACTCACTTGTGCCTGGTCTCCATGGAAGAGATATGCAAGGCTGCTACATGGACTTACCACACTTTCACTTCTGGATGGGGATTCTCGGCATGACAGCAGATTTGACCAATCAGTACTTCAGAATCTTTTCAAGGACTAGAATCCAACTCCAAACCCCTGGGCCCATTACTTTCTTTTCAGGCTGCCTTTTAAAAAAAGACAAGAAAAAAACAGAGGAAAAAGGCCTTTTGCTACCAAAAATATGTTTCAAAGCCACTGTTGAGATCATTCTTTTGATTCTATTTTTTGTGTTCAAGGTAGCCTGTAGCTAGTGATTCCCTAATGTGAAGACTTTTTTCCTGCTTGTCCACAGAAAGAGTGTTGTTACTCACCTGTAGTAGGTGTTGTCCATGGGCAGCAGGAAAAGTCCTCACAACCCTCCTCCCTCCTCTTGGAGCTGAATTTTCCTTAACTAGGAATAGGACTGAGGTTAAGATGGCACAGTAGCGGCAGGCAGGAAGGTGTGCACATGCGCGGTACAACTTCCAAAAGCTTCAGAAAGAGCTGGGAAGGTATCTGCGACGGGTTCTGTCGGATGACATACCCATATGTGAGGATTTTTCCTGCTGTCTACAGAGAGCACCTGCCTCAGGTGAGTAACAATGCCATATATATGCATCCATAGAAATATTGATTAGCAGGGGCAGAGTTTCAAGAAAATCTGAAAGCGTCTTTAAAGAGCTCTGTTTTTAATGCTTTACAAAACTCTTTTAGGTCAGTAAATGCTCTTCAGTCGTTTTTTAGTTTATTCCAGATAAGAGGTGCATACATATAAGGGGAAGGCTCTTTTGCGAGTGATTTGAGGGTTGTAGCTGGTTGTTGATGGTTGAGTGAGGGGTACTGAGTTGGCATGCTCTGGTCGGAGGGGTAGATGGAAGAGTACCATTATCTCCAGGAACAAGCAGGAATTTAGTCTTCACATATGGGTATCGTCGGTACTGACGGAGCCTGTGCGAGAACGCTCCCCAGCGTCCAATTAGAAAGCTTTTGGGAGCATCCCACAGCGCCTGCGTGCTGCCTTCCCGCCTTTCCCAACTGCCTCTCTCCAGTTCTTCATTTTCCGCGGAGCCAGCAAGTCGTTGTTCCTGTCACCGCAGAAAATTTTTCCTTATTCTTCTTCTTTTTTGTGGTCGCGTCTGCCTTCCTCGACGCTATACCGGTACCGCCGGTTCTTCTTTCTTTCTTTAAAAAAAAAAAAAAAAAAAAAAAATATTTATATATATATATATATATATATATATATATATATTTTTTTTTTTTTTTAGACGACTGGCTCATTCGAGCCCCATCAGAGTCAGAGGCCAGGATTTCTCTATCTTGTACAAATATATATATTTACTTCTTTTTTTTTAAATTTTTTCTTCCTCAGATGCACGCGACAAAATTTCCTCCATTATGGAGAAACCCGCTTCGGGTTTTAAGAAGTGCACCAAGTGTGGCGGTACCATCTCCGTCACAGACACCCATGAGTGGTGTCTTAAATGTTTAGGTCCTGACCACTCCATTTCGGAGTGTATGGCTTGTGCCATGATGTCCAAGAGGGGTCGACAAAACCGGGCTGCTAAGCTTAGCACCCTTTTTCCCTCCAATGCAGCCTCTGTGGCATCAACGTCTTCCAGGGCTTCGTCTTCCTCCCATAGATCTCAGGTAACTAAACATAAGTCCAGCCAGTCCTCAAAGGGTAGATCTCCTTCTAAGCATCGAGATGCCTCTGGCATTGCCCTTGAGGGTTCTGTACCGGCAAAATTGCCCCGGCGGGAGGCTTCGGCTTCCAAAGCATTATCGGGGCTCCAGGATGTTCTCGAGGCCTCAACCTCGGCAGAACTACTGGTGCCATGCGCTGGGGTACCGGCTGCTTCCTCCAGTACCGATACCCAGGCATCGGCAGCGTCGATAGACCAGAGGTTCCTGGCTATTAAATGCAGTCTGGCGGCTCTCCTTGCGGCATCGACACCCTCGGAACCGCGTCAGACAGTTCAGCCGGTATCAACACTGAATCCGGCGCAGGCATCGGTACTGGTACCGATAGCATTGGCATCGACATCAGGGTCTGCATTGCCGGCACCCAGTCAAGCCATGCCTTACGGTACCGATTCCCCCCAGCACCAACTTCGGTCGGTACGGGTATCGTGCTCTACAAGAGCATCCGGACAGAAGGTACTTTGAATCCTTTGAGGACTCTGAGGATTCTGACAGTTCTGTCAGTACCGGAATACTTCTCCCCGAGGAGCCTTCCTCTCCCAAACATAGGATGTCTCCTCCAGAGGATATCTCCTTTCAGGATTTTATCAGGGAGGTGGCTCAAGGTCTGTCCATTACTGTGGCTCCTGAGACAGAGCCCAGGGCAAAGGAGTTGGAGATTCTACAATATCCCAAAGCTCCTAAAGAGGCAGCTACCTTGCCTATCCAGGAGATCTTACATGATCTCATGTTAAGAATGTGGGAAACCCCCCTTACCACCTCTCCTCACTCCCGTCGACTGGATACCATGTATCGGGTTCCTCCGTGTCCTGGTTTCCAGAAGACTCAGCTGCCTCACCACTCTATTGTAGTGGAGTCAGCTATGAGAAGGATCAGGAGTGCAAAGAGGCATGCCTCTAATCTTCCAGGACGTGAGTGTAGAACTTTGGATGCCTTTGGACGTCGTACTTTCCAGGCTTCCATGCTTTCTGCCAGGATCAGTTCCTATATTTTATATATGGGAATGTTCCTTAAGGAAGTCACAGCAGATTTAGAGGTTTTGAGCCCTCTTCTTCCTGAAGATAAGAGGCAGGATTTTCTCACCCTGGTTAAACATGTCCAGGATGTTTCTAAATTTGTCAATTGTGCAGCTTTTGACTGTTTTGAGTGCATAAGCAGAACGTCTGACATTGCCATAGGTGCACGTAGAATTGCCTGGCTCCAGGCATCCGATTTGGAGCTCTGGGTGCAGGACAAACTGGGCAATATTTCTTGTACAGGTGAGAATCTATTCGGCAACAATTGGCAAGAGAAAGCCAATGAGTTGGATGCTGACAACTCCACCTTGGATAGGTTATCCAAAGCCACAGCTGATCTTGCAAGAAAGAAATCTTTCTAGAAACCATTCTTCTAAAAAAAGAAGAGGTTTTATCCCTCTTATCATAAGGGACGTTCTGCAGGTCAGCCTGTCCGGAAGAGTCAGCAACCACCTAAACAAAGGAAAGCAAAGACTGCTAAGCCTCAACTGTCTCAACAGTCTCAGCCTCCTCAAGGCCTTTGACTTCCATCTAGAGAACTTAGCCTTCTTGGCCCTCAATGCACCAGAACCTTCCACCATTCCAGGAAGGTTGTGCCACTTTGCCCCCAGATGGGGGCAAATAACAGCAGAACATTGGACTCTCCATTATAAGAGAGGGGTACAAGCTTCACTTCCTCCGCATGCCCCCTCCCACAATGGTAAGACAGTTCAATTCTCAGACCTCTCTCATCAACCTGTTAGATCAAGAGGTCACCATGCTTCTTGCCCAGGGGGCAATAGAAGAGGTACCCATTCCTCAACAGGGTACAGGGTTTTACTCCCTCTATTTCCTTATCCCAAAGAAAACAGGTGGACACAGACCCATTTTAGATCTCAGAGAATTGAACAAATTCCTGTTCAAGGAGAAATTCAAGATGATTTCTCTGGGAACCCTGCTGCCGTACTTTCAGAGTCAGGATTGGCTTTGTTCTCTAGATCTCAAGGATGTATACTCTCATGTTCTCACCCATCCAACTCACAGAAAGTTCCTTTGGTTCCTTTTTCAAGGAAAGCACTGCCAGTATAGGGTGCTTCCTTTTGGCCTGGCCTCAGCACCAAGGGTGTTTACGAAATGCATGGCTGTGGTAGCAGCATTTCTTAGTACTCTGGGAATATTTGTCTTCCCCTACTTAGACGACTGGCTCATTCGAGCCCCATCAGAGTCAGAGGCCAGGATTTCTCTATCTTGTACAATGCGTATCCTGCAGTATTTTGGTCTGGTCATAAACATCCCAAAATCCAGCCTAACTCCCACTCAATGTCTAGAGTTCATAGGAGCTTGATTGGATACCAGGAAAGCAAGGGCCTATCTCCCCCAGACCGTTGCCTTCGCATGGTGCAATTAGCTTCTCAAGCAGTGCTAAAGCCTCTTCTTACTACTCGAGAAATGTTACAACTACTAGGCCACATGGCTTCTACCGTGCATGTGGTCCCTTATGCTCGCCTGCATATGAGAGCAGCCCAGTGGACTTTATCCACTCAATGGACCCAGGCATCAGGGTGCCTGTCAGACAAAATAGCAAACACATACGATTGTCCCTCCAATGGTGGCAGTCCACTCAAAACCTGTTGCTGGGGTCCCCATTTCAACAACCTTCACTCCAAGCAACTCTCACAACAGATGCTTCACCAGTGGGTTGGGGAGCTCATCTGCAAAACCTTTCCACCCAAGGCACCTGGACTCCACAGGAGACTCATCTACACATCAATCTTCTGGAGCTCAGAGCAATCTTCCTTGCTCTTCGAGTGTTCCACACTCTGCTCAGCTACAAGACAGTCCTCATTCACACAAACAATCAAGTAGTGTCACGTCCTCTCCTTTGTATAAGCGGATGCCTAGTAGAAGAGGATGGACCACATTTGTGTATCCTTATAAGTGCTGCGGGTCTTCTGTTCCATGTAGTTGTGGTCAAGACGAAAACAGCCAAGGATTTAAGTGTAACAATAAGTTTTATTGTTGCACAGGTATTTTTCTACTACCCCTACTGAACATAAAGAATAAAGGATTCTTCTCCATACAGAAATAAAGTCAACTGATACAGCAAAGTCCATGTGTTATACATCCACGCACGATTGCTTCAAACAACTTTCCCAAAGCCTTCTTCCAGTTGCAATTTCACTTTGCTTATCCTTGGGTTAGTTGAGGCATCCAATCAAAATCATCAACAGCTCTTTCTCTTCATTAGACCAACTGTTGCATTTGTATAACAATCAGTAAAACATTTGCATTCTCTTCATTCAAAGTTGCCGAACTGGCTAGGCTTCACACTTCTAGCATCTTATTGCCTTTCCCAGTGTTAATCCCTCAAGCCAGGTTTCAGGCTTCTTCCAGCACTTATAACATCAGCATAAAACGTTAGCAGCTTTACTCCCTTTCGCAATAAACACAGTCTGTCTCCATATCAGAACATTCACTCTCTAAAGGGGCTTCTTCAACCTGCATAGCCTCTTCCTCCGAGTCTGTTACAACTTTCCTATTCTCAGGGTTCTCAACAGTAGGCTTCCATTGCTCTAACAGATTTTTAAGCTGTCTCCAGCGAGACTCTTCCTTAAACTGAGGTATAGGGGAAGAACCAAGGAGACCACTCTCCTTTAACACAGATTTAAAGGTTTCAAAAGGGCTCACCTTTTTCCTAGCACTCCTTGACTTCTCTGGTAGTGCTAAAGGCAACCACTTGTCCCCAGACTGCTTCACCTGGACTCTTGTACCATGCTTCCCACTGGACAAGCTTTCCAGACTTTCCTCCCGAGGATTATTCCTCCTTCTCTCCCACTTCTCTTTGCTGCTCCTCCCGTGGTTTTACCTGTCTCTCTCCACGTCTCTCTCGCTAACTGTTTCTTCCTGCTTAAGTGTTTGGGGCTGTCCTATGGGCTTTGACTCTGCTCCTCTGCTTCCCACGTCAGCTCCCTTGGTCACCATGGAGCTGAGGTGTGGCTCCCTCTCTAGCTTTCGGTGCATAGAGTTTTTCACATTTGTTGGAGGTTTAACCCTTTCCCTTCCTGAACTTCTCTTTGCTTCAGGGGAAAAAGACTGATTTCTCCTACTTTTTCCAGGGTTTAACCCTGCTTCGCCACCACAGTAGCCATGTTCTGTGTGAACAAGCAGGGAGGAACAGGCTCTCTGTTGCTTTGCAACGAAGCTTTGCGACTATGGGCCCTCGCCAGAGAGCATCAGATTCATCTCCTGGCAGTATATCTTCCAGGTATCCAAAACTCTTGGGCAGACAGACTCGGTCGAGTTCTGCTTCTACACGAATGGTCTCTACATGCAGACCAGGTGGCCAAGATTTTTCAAATTTGGGGAACCCCGGACATAGACCTCTTTGCAAGTCCGTGGAATGCCAAACTTCCCCGGTTCTGTTCCAGAATTCCGGCTCAGGGCTCTCAGGCCAGGGATGCTTTCCTCCTTCATTGGGGGCAAGACTTCCTTTATGCCTTTCCACCCATTCCCCTGATTCCCAAAACCCTGTTCAAGCTTCAGAGAGACAGAGGCCGTATGATTCTCATAGCTCCACATTGGCCACGGCAAGTGTGGTACCCTCTGCTTCTACATCTTTCTCAAGCTCCCTCTCTGGAGTTACAGTCTGCTCCAGATCTCCTGTCTCAGGAGGACGGAATGTTATGGCATCCCAATCCCCAGTCTCTGCATCTCAGGGCTTGGTTGCTGAAGGCCTAGATCTTCATGATCTTAACCTTTCTCAGCAAGTAAAGGATATCCTTTATGCTTCTAGAAAACCTTCCACAAGACGCTCTCATGCTTTCAAGTGGAAAAGGTTTACCATATGATGCTCGCAGAAGGGTCTTAGCCCCCTTTGCAATACCCCTGGAATCATTACTGGAGTATCTCCTTCATTTATCCAATGCAGGTCTTAAATCTAGCTCAGTAAGAGTCCATTTAAGTGCTATTGCAGCTTCTTTCAAGCCTTTAAATGGACAACCTATTTCCTCCCATCCTTTTATAGCAAGATTTATGAGAGGCCTTCTTCTAACTAAGCCTCCCATTAGGCCACCACCGATGGCATGGGACTTAAACCTAGTTCTTGGCCAGCTCATGAAGCCACCTTTCGAACCCTTAGCTACTACCTCGTTGAAATTCCTTTCTTGGAAAGTTATCTTTCTCATTGCAATCACATCAGCACGTCGCATCAGTGAGTTGCAGGCACTAGTGGCTGATCCTCCTTATACAAGGTTCCATCATGACAAGGTAGTCCTTAGGACTCATCCACACTTTATGCCAAAGGTGGTCTCGCCTTTTCACTTGAACCAAGCGGTCTACCTGCCTGTGTTTTTTCCAAGGCCTCATGCATCAAATGCAGAAAGGAATCTTCATACTTTGGACTGTAAAAGAGCTTTAGCCTTTTACTTGCAAAGAACACAGCAACATAAAAAGTCCTCTCAACTCTTTGTTGCTTTTGATCCTTCTCATTTGGGACTTCCAGTCTCCAAGAGAACACTGTCCAGCTGGATTGCACAGTGTATTTCCTTCGCCTATCAGAGTAAGAATCTTCCTCTGGAGGGCCATGTCACAGCTCACAATGTGAGAGCCATGGCAGCTTCAATGGCTCTTCTGCACTCTGTGTCTATCAACGTCATTGTCGAGCAGCCACTTGGGCCTCGGTTCATATCTTCACAGCTCATTACTGCTTGGACAAGGATTACCGCCAGGATGCCTTGTTTGGTTAGGCTGTTCTCCAACACCTATTCCATACCTAATCAACTCCTACCCGCCATCCCTGGTTGGATGCCAGAGATCCATGGGGGGAAGTGGAGCCCTTTCACAGGGACACACAACTTCTGGGGTCTCTCCCTGGCATCTAAAGCTAGGGAGTCCCCATATGTGAAGACTACTTTCCTGCTTGTTCCTGGAGATAGCATAGTTACTCACCTGTAACAGGTGATCTCCGGGAACAGCAGGAATTTAGTCTTCACAACCCACGCACCTCCCCTAGGAGTTGTATCTCTCTATCTATCTCTTTCTCTTTCCCTCTCTCTCTCTTTGTCTCAGCTTTAACCTCAACTGGAGAGAAGCAGTTGGGAAAGGCGGGAAGGCAGCACGCAGGCACTGTGGGATGCTCTCAAAAGCTTTCTAATTGGACGCTGGGGAGCGTTCCTGCACAGGCTCCGTCGGTACCGACGATACCCATATGTGAAGACTAAATTCCTGCTGTTCCCGGAGATCACTTGTTACAGGTGAGTAACTATGCTTTATGAGACTACCAAGAAAACTAGCTATTAATTCTTCTACTCTAGGGGCTCATGCTGTAGCTAAAAAGGAGAGGCATGTAACACTAGACATCTGCTCAGAAAATAGCCGGTGCTAGACTCTTGTTTCTTTCACTGAGAGCAGAGCCTAAGTGCCAGCTGGGTACCTGAGCATCAGACAGTGGTCACTTTTCTGTGGCACATCTGTTCAAGGCTTTTTAACATCTTTGTTAGTGTTATAGTAGAAGGGCTGTCGGGTAAGTTTTGCCTTTTTGCGGATCATACCAAAATCTGCCAGAGTAGACACTCAGGAAGGTGTAGATAACATGAGGTGGGATCTAGCTAAGCTTGAAGAATGGTCTAGAATCTGGCAGCTGAGATTTAATGTTAAAATGCATTTTGGGCTGCAGCAATCCAAGGGAGCAATATAGTATAGGGGGGTGAAGTCCTTTTGTCCACTAAAGAAGAGCGGGACCTGGGCGTGGTTGTGTCTGATGATCTTAAAGTAGCTAAACAGGTAGAAAAGGCGACGGCAAAAGCTAGAAGGATGCTTGGGTGCATACGGAGGGGAATGGCTAGCAGAAAAAAGGAGGTGATAGTGCCTCTGTATAAGTCTTCGGTGCGACCTCATTTGGAGTATAGTGTGCAATTCTGGAGACCGCACCTTCAAAAGGATGTGAACAGGATGGAGTCGGTACAGAGGGTGGCTACTAAAATGAGTTAGTGGTCTTCATTATAAAGCATATGAGGACAGACTTAAGGATCTTAATATGTACACCTTAGAGGAAAGGCGGGATAGAGTTGATATGATTGAGATGTTTAAATACCTCCATGGCATAAATGTTCAGGGGGGAGAGCCTCTTTCAATTGAAAGCAAGTTCTGCTACGAGGGGACATGGGATGAGGGTGAAGGGGGATAGATTCAGGAGTGATTTGCGGAAAGATTTCTTTACGGAAAGAGTGGTGGATCCTTGGAATAGTCTCCCAATGGAGGTGGTGGAGATGAGGACAGTGACTGAATTCAAAAAAGCATAGGACAAACACAGAGGATCTCTAAAGGAAAAAAGGGGACTGTTGTAGTTGTTGATATGGAAGGACAGACTGGATAGGCCATGTGGTCATATTTCTGTTGTCATATTTCTATATTTCTAAGGCTGAAGGCACATGCATGTGCCATGGCACTCTGGTTGGGAAACACTGGTTTAAGTGTTGATATTGGCTCAATTTAATCTAAACTGAATCCACGCCTTCTGCTTGCCTAGGTTCCTAAACCTAGCCATTTACTTAGTTCCCTGACTTTCAGATTTGAATTCTTAAACCCTAACTGGTATTTGAATATTTAACTGATCGTATGTCTGATGATAGAATCAAGTGCGAAAGGAGTGACAAGAACATGCAAGAGATATGTGTCTTTCCAGTCAAATTAATATAACATTGCAACTATGTAAACTAAGACCATTCAATAAAGTAGATTGGTCATGATGTTGATTTACTGTGACCAGGGTTGCCCACATATGTGGGTCAGTATACTGCAACAGATTAACACTAGACTGTGACAGAAATACTGCAGAGTACCTGCAGTTGTTAGCATTGGTTGATTCCCATTGCTTTACCCAACATGAGAACTAGAAAAGTATGGGCACAATAACATTTCACATTCTGCAGTTTACAGGTTTTTTTTTTCATTTCTACCATTTTTCATTTTTTATGTAATGTGCTTTTTCATTTACTTTTCTTGGCAGTTTTATTTTTATTGAAACTGCAAACACTGGATCTGATTTAACAAAGATTTTCTCTCATTCTGGGCCTATGGGAAAACCTTTGATAAACTGTGCCTGTGTATCATTAGATCAAGCTTCTGACTGTCCATCCTCCCTGAAGCTGATTGGACAATTAGGGAAACTGGGAGCCTCTCCACTTCTTTTTTTTTCCATTTAACTTTGTATTAAATTTGTTTCATATATAATACAAACTGCTTCTTAGCCCAGCATTGTACATTTATAACAACAGTCTATCATCAACATTGTTTTAATCCCCTGGTAGCTATTACAACATTGCATATTACCTAGTCTTCAACCCTCCCACCCCCCATCCTCCCCTCCCCTCCCCTCTCTATTTCCCCCTTCATTTATCCGTGTTTATTATCTCACATTTCTCTCATATTCATCCCTTATATATGTATGCTTTCGCCAATTGACTCAATATCAATGCTATTGTGCTCTTCACAGTTTTACAGTGGTCCCTTTTTTTACTACCCTCACACCTCCTCTCCTGCTTTTCATTTTTCCAACCATTTCCATACACTCTTTTATTGATCCACACTCTTTTCCCCTTTCCCGTGTTGCAACCCTGTCAGTCTATGCATCAAACACAGGTCCACCATTCTGCTGACAAAGCCTTCATTCCGAGATTTCCCCTACCCTTTTCAGTGTTGTGCTATCTCACTTCTTGCAGCCACTATACAATGGTGTAATACCCCCTTTTCCCTCTCCGATATATCCTCCTCCAGTTGATGCAAGAGGCAGACCTCTGGCGTTTTTTGCAATCTATGCCCTGTCATTTCATAAATTATCAATAACACCTTTTCCCAATATCCTTGAATCTGCCCACACTTCCACCACATGTATAACATATCCCCTCTCTCTTGGCAGCCCCTCAAGCACCGATCAGATAACCCCAGCCTCGCTTGTTTTTTACGTATCAGTGTCCAATACCACCGGTATAGTACCTTATAAGCATTTTCTTTTATTTGAGTGGTTATGGATATTCCTGCTACGGTCTGTATTAATTTATCCCACCTCTCATCATTCCATCGCACCTCTAGGTCTTCCTTCCATTTTTTCATAAAGTCTAATTTGCCCTCTCCTCCCTCCATGATCCTTTTATAGATCTTGGACAAAGCTCCTTTTTGACCTAGTTGACCTGAGCAGTGGGCCTCAAATCACCCCCTGTTGTCCCATAGGTCCTTCCACACTTTCTGCTGCCGCACAAAGTGGCTGACCTGGATGTAACTGTAATAATCGTTATTAGATAACCCATATAGATCCTTAATACCCTCAAAATCTCTAATGCCCTCCTTGACTACTATCTGGGAAATATGTGTAAGTCCCCGCTGCCCCCATCTTCGCAGTTTACTCACCCCTGGCCCCTCTCAAAGCATGCCTCTAATGTCATCCCTTGCATATATCCTTTATCTTTTATTGATAATTTCCTATTCTGTTTCCAAACATTCAAGATATGTACAATGAAGGGGTTAATGGCGCTATTTGCGGGTGCTATACTTCCCCTCCATACCATCCTTTTCAATCCCACTCCCCTTACTGAGTCCTCTTCCATTTGAACCCAATGCTTCTGTTTTTCTCTTTGCCATTCATATAGTATTTTCAGTTGTGCTGCCACGTAGTATTTGCTAAAATTGGGAACCCCAAGCCCCCTCTCCCCTAGCTCTCTGCAGGATAGACATAGCAACCCTAGGGCTCCTATTTTGCCATATAAATCTGTTAACATTTTTTGTAAGTGCTTTAACTTTCAATGTGGTACCAATATCGGCAATGTTTGAAACAGGAACAGAAAACGGGGCAGGAGCATCATCTTTACTGCTGCAATGCGTCCAAACCAAGATAAATATTCCCGCCCCACCCAGCCAGCATACTTTCTACTTGCCCGAACAGTTTTATATAATTTAGATCATACAATACCTCCAACCTGTTGCTTATTTGGATCCCTAGATACCCAATGGCCCCCTTAGCCCATCTAAATGGATACTTTTTCCATTATATCTCCTGTTCTTCCTCTTTTAATAACAAATTCAAAATTTCAGATTTTTTCCATTTTATAGTGAATCTCGACAGCCTCCCATATTCTTCTAATTCCCACATTAATATTGGTATAGAGCATCTCGGTCTGGCCACACTCAGAATGATATCATATGCAAACAAAGATATTCTACATTCTGTCCTTCCTACCTTTACACCCGTCAAGTCCTCCCTTTCTCTCACCCTTTCTGCAAACGGCTCCACTGATATCGCGAATAGAAGAGGTGACAGTGGACATCCCTGTCTCGTCCCTCTCCCTTGCTAAAAGAATGCAGAATATGCTCCATTCACCCGAACACATGCCTTCGGATTATGATATAGTGCTCTTACCCAACCCATGACCTCTTCCCCCAACCCCATTCTATCCATTATCTGAAACAGGAAGGGCCATGCCACCTGATCGAAAGCCTTTTCCGCATCTAGGGATATTAGCATTACCTCCTTTTTACTTTGCCCAACCGACCATATAGTGTTTAAGATCTTTCTAATGTTGTCTGCTACCTGCCTCCCCGGGTTAAAACCCGCTTGATCTTGGTGGATCAATTTCCCAATTACCCTATTTAAACATGTAGCTAAAATTTTAGCCAATAGTTTAGCGTCCAAATTTAGCAGTGAAATTGGTCTATACGAGGAACATTCTTGTACATCCTTGCCTTCTTTATGTATTACTGTGATCCCTGCCCATCCCATGGTATCTGCTAGCACTCCCCCCCCCCCCCTCGGAAGATTGAACAACCTCAGTAATGGTACAGTTAAAATCTCGCTGAATTTCCTGTAAAACCTCGCTGTAAGCCCGTCTAACCCTGGGGCCTTATCTACTTTTAACTGTTTTATGGCTTTCAAGACTTCCTCTGCCTTTATGGCTTTATTTAACTCTTTTTGTTCCCCCTCTACCAGTTTCGGAAGCTTTATAGAATCTAGATAGCTTTGTATCCTTTCCAACTCCAGAGAGGCTCTAGCTTCATATAACGCTTGATAATATTTTTTAAAGGCCTCCCGAATCTCCCCATCTTTGTGGACTAATTTCCCTTCCGAGTCCCTAATTTTCAATATTTGTGATCTCAGTTTCCGTTGTTTCAATTTCTGTGCCATATATCGCCCTGCTTTATTTCCCCCTTCGAAAAAGTCCTGTTTCAATAGTTGCATACGGTATCTTATAATTTCTGCCTGCATTGCATTTATCTGCGCTCTGACAGCCAATACTTGGCCTCTATATGTTCCTTTTCTATCTTGCGCGTCTAATGCTTCTAATTCCATTACTCTTTCTCTCAATTCCCTATTTTTCCCCTCCCTCTCCCTCCTTTTACGTGCCCCCCATTTAATTAGAACTCCCCTCACTACTGCCTTATATCCATCCCAAACTCCCCCCCAGGGCACCTCGCCATTTTCATTCCATCTAAAATAGTCCTCTGCTCCCTCTCTATCTCCTTTCTGACCCTCTCGTCCTCCAGCAAAGATTCGTTTAACCTCCAAAACTGTGTGCCTCCTCCCTCCCCATGTAATGTCAGCCTAACCTCCACTAATGCGTGGTCTGACCACGTTATGGGATCCATTTCCGCCCCTTTTACCCTACCCACCAGCTCCTTGGTTACCCAAATGGCGTCTATTCTGGAGTATGAGCCATGCACTGGGGAAAAATAAGAAAACTGCTTCTTCTGGGGATGTTGAAATCGCCATGCATCTATCAAGCAGTTTTGTGTTACAAAATTATGGTATTTATTCCGATCTTCTCTTTTGCCCTCTCTTTTCCCTGTGGCGTCTCTAGCCGGATTCCACGTTAAATTAAAGTCACCCCCACATATGAGTTTTCCATCCCCTAATTTCCCCATCTCGTCATTGAGCTTTGTCCAAAATTCTCTTTGCCTTCCTGTAGGTGCATATACATTCATTATACAATACCATTCATTCCCTATTCTTAAACGTAATAATACATATCTCCCCTCTTTATCTCTAACTACTTTTTGTAACTCCACCTTTAGTTTTGAAGCTATTAAAATTGTCACCCCTCCTTTCTTTTTTTTCCACTGTGTTTGATGCATATAAACATACTCCATACCCCTTAAGTTTGACCATGTGTTCTGTTGCTCGTGTTAAATGTGTTTCCTGTATGAGCACTAGCGACGCTTTTTGACATGTTATTTCTTTGTAAAGTTTCTGCTGTTTAAATGGCGAATTAAGTCCTTTAACATTTAATGTAACTACTTTTAACTCACCTTAAAAATTTGTATCTCCCTCCCTCCCTCTCTGCCCCACATCCTCTCCCCTCCCCCTCCCTCCCGTCCCCCCACCCCCACCTCCCTTCCCCTTCCCCCCTCCCCCCACCTCCCTTCCCCTTCCCCCCTCCCCCCACCTCCCTTCCCCTTCCCTTGTCCCCTCCATGAAGACTCATCTTCCATATATGGTGACAATCTATCAGACCTCTGCCTGGCCCCTCCCCTTCCATTCCCCCTCCCCCTCTCACACCTAATCCCCATCTCCACTATCCAGGCCTTTCCCTCCCTTGTGCCAGCCCTTAACTAATTTCACCCCCCCCCCCAATACCGTTCGCCTTCCTCTCCCCGCTACACTCCTCTGTCTCCCCCCCCGCAACCTATTCCTCTCACTGCCCCCTCATCTCTGCCCATTATTTACATTCATAATACCTACCAAACGTTATTACCACCTGACCCTTCCTCCCCTCTTCACCATCTCACTCCTCCCCCCACCTCCTCCCCCCCCCCCACCCTCTTCCCTTGCACTTCAAATATCATCACATACTAGTCTCTTATCAGTATCCTAGAGCACAGTTCAGTTATTGACACTTCTTATGTCAGATTCGCTAGGGTCCTCCTCCTCAGCCGATATTCTGTGCTGTCATTTTTACTCCTGAGCTGCCTTTAGTCAGTCTCGCCAGTCTCTGGCCTTGAACTGGTTGCCCTTGCCCCGGACATCGTGCCGTTCTTAGGTTTTGCTTGTATGTCTTTGCTCCCTGGCAGATTGTTTAGCCCAAATTCTCCAAGCACACCCCATACCTCCTCGCTGGTCTTCACTCTCCTCGACATCCCTTTCACTGTTATTAATAGTCCAAAAGGATACAGCCATTTGTAACGCACCTCCTCCCTTCTCAGGTATGCCGTCACCTCCCTCATCTCTCTCCAATGCTGTAGTGTGCCCAGGTATAAGTCCTGAAATAATTCCACCGCTTGTCCTTCCCACTGAAAATGTCCCAGTTTCCGTGCAACCTTCAAGATGTTTTCTTTACTTTTGAAAGATCTCAGACACACCACAATATCCCTTGGTCTGTTGTCTCGGATTGGGCCCAGCCCTCTATGCGCCCGTTCAATTTGTGGTGTCTCACCCCCCTCACTCTCTTCTAGGGCCGCAGCTCGTAACAGCGCTTCAAACAACTTTTTTTGATGACTTCTTCACAATTTTTATATTGAGGGCTCTCTGGGATGCCGCACACTCTTATATTACTTCTCCTTGAGCGGTCTTCCAGATCCTCCGCCATCTCCAGGAACAAGCAGGAATGTAGTCCTCACATATGGGTATTGTCGGTACCGACGGAGCCTGCGCGGGAATGCTCCCCAGCGTCCAATAGGAAAGCTTTTGGGAGCATCCCACAGTGCCTGCGTTCTGCCTTCCCACCTTTCCAACTGTCCCTCTCCAGTTCTTCATTTTCCACAGAGCCGACAGGTCACATACTCTGTCACCGCAGAAACTTTTGTCTTTAATCTTTGTTTTTGTGGTCGCGTCTGCCTTCCCTAAA
Source organism: Ichthyophis bannanicus (assembly GCA_033557465.1). Taxonomy (NCBI): domain Eukaryota; kingdom Metazoa; phylum Chordata; class Amphibia; order Gymnophiona; family Ichthyophiidae; genus Ichthyophis; species Ichthyophis bannanicus. The sequence continues at coordinate 946,139,712 of CM066034.1, forward strand.
TGCTATACCTGTACTGCCGGTTCTTTCTTTCTTCTTCTAAAAAAACCCCAAACAAACAATAGTTTCTGAAGTGGTTTACTTCAGAAACTTTTTTTCCTTGGTGCTAGGCGCCATTTTGGGCACTAGGCCCAATTTTTCCTTAAAAATGGAAAAACCTGCTTCAGGTTTTAAGAAATGTTCTAAATGTGGCGGTACCATTTCCGTCACTGACACCCATGATTGGTGTCTCAAATGTTTAGGTCCTGACCACTCTATTTCAGAGTGCCTCTCCTGTGGAATGATGTTAAAAAGGTGCCGGCAGAACCGAGCTGCTAAACTTAGCACCCTTTTTCCCTCAGACGTGGCGTCTGTTGCATCGACGTCCTCCAGGGCTTCATCTTCCTCCCATGGATCTCAGTTAACTAAACATAAATCTCCAGGAACAAGCAGGAATAAGTCCTCACATATGGGTACGTCGGAACCGACGGAGCCTGCGCGGGAAAGCTCCCCAGCTTCCCAGAAAGGAAGCTTTTGGGGCCTCCCACTGCACATGCGCGCTGCCTTCCCGCCTTCCTGACCAGCTCTCCTCAGTTTCTCTTTTTCCGCGGAGCCAGCAGGTCGTGTTCCTGTCACCGCTGAAGAAATTCTTATTTTAGTTTGTTTCTTTAGACCGCGTACCTGCCTTCCCCATACCGAAACCGGTACCGCCAGTCTCTCTTTTCTTTTCTTTCCTTTCAAAAAAAACAAAAACTTTTATTTTAGCACAACTTGGTGACTTCGGTTAGGCCTCAGGCCTACACAAATTCTCCTCATGGAGAAACCAGCCCCTGGTTTCAAAAAGTGTACCAAGTGTAGTGCTGTTATTTCTGTTACAGACACCCATGACTGGTGTCTTAAATGTTTGGGGCCTGACCACTCCATTCCGGACTGCCCGTCCTGCTCCCAGATGTCTAAACGTGGTTTGCAGAACCGGGCCAACAAATTCCATGTACTGTTTGCTTCAGATAATCCAGCATCACAGTCATCCAGGTCTTCCTCTCTGGATGGATCTCAGGTAACCAAACCTTCTCCGGGCAGGTCCTCAAAAGGCAAATCTCCTTCAAAGTATGGAGAGGCCCTCAATCTTGAGTCGGAGGACCCTGCCCCAGCTAAACAACCCCGGCGGGAAGCTCTGGCTTCCAAAGCTCCATCTATGGGGATACAGGTTGACATCGATGGCACGGCCTCGACCGATCACCTGTTAGACTGCTCTGGGGTACCGGCCCATGCCGGTACCTACATCCAGGCAGCAGTGGCGTCTATGGACAATACTGTTCAGACCATGCAGCAGGCCATTCTGGCTTTTATTAAAGCTGCGACGCCCTCGGTACCGCATCCAGCGGTTCCGGGTCCGGTTCCGGTACCGTCTCCCATACCGGAACCGAGACCATCGTCTTCCAAATGCAGATCGGTTCCGCATGCCGGATCCGGGTTTTCGCCCGATACCGATCCCATACCCGGTACACCTGATGTCGATACCGAGCGGTATGCGTATCGTGCTTTGGAAGCAAATAGAGGATACTCTGATTCTTCTGAGGATTTTGACTCCTCTGATGACTCTGATGAGCTGTCTCTTGTTCTTCCTGAAGAGCCTTCTTCCCCAAAGAGGAGAATGTCTCCACCAGAGGATTTGTCCTTTCAAGACTTCATTATAGAAGTAGCTAAAGGACTTTCTATTACTACAGCCTCTGAAAAAGAACCTAGATCAAAGAAATTGGATATTTTAGGATACCCTAAGGTTCCTAAAGAGGCAGTCACCCTGCCTATCCATGAAATCCTTCAAGAACACTTGATGGACTTATGGGAGGCTCCTCTAACGTTGTCTCCTCATTCCCGTAGGTTGGACACCATGTACCGGGTCCCTCCTTCTCCTGGTTTTAAAAAAACTCAGCTGCCTCACCATTCCATTGTGGTGAAGTCTGCGCTGAAAAAGATTAAGAGTACCAAAAGGCACTCTTCTACCTCTCCAGGGCGAGAATGTAAGACCCTAGACTCTTTTGGTAGGAAAATCTTCCAGGCTAGTATGCTTATAGCCAGGATTAATTCATACAGTCTGTATATGGGCATGTTTCTAAGGGAATTTGCCCTAAAGGTACGGCATTTTGCCCCCTTTATCCCTGAGGATAGAAAGGAGGAGTTCATTTCTCTGGTGAAACAGCTTCTAGATGTTTCTAAGTTCTCCAACAGAGCAGCCTTTGATTCCTTTGAGGGTGCCGGTAGAGCTTCGGGCATTGCTATTGCAGCCCAACGACTTGCTTGGCTCCAGGCCTCTGACCTAGAACCCTGGGTCCTGGATGGCTTATGGAATCTGCCCTGTACAGGTGAGAACTTATTTGGTAAAGACTGGCAAATTAAAGCCACTCAAATGGATGCAGAAAATGCTACCTTAGATAGACTTTCTAAGTCTACCTCTACTCCTGCCAAGAAAAAGTCTTTCAAGAGGCCTTACTAGAAGAAGGCCAGATTTTCCACAAATACTGGCCAACAATCTTCTCAGCCTCGCTTTGTTGCTAAGCGTCAGCAACCTAAACAGGCAAGGTCAAAGCCTGCAGCGTCTGCCACTCCTCAGCAGGCTCAACCCCCTCAGGGGTTTTGACTTGCCCCTAGAGAACTTAACCTTTCTGGCTCTAGAACAACCAGAGCCCCTCACCATTCCCGGAAGGTTAGCTCACTTTGCTCCCAGATGGGAGCAAATTACATCAGAGCACTGGACCCTCTCTATCATCAGAGAGGGCTACAAACTTCATTTTTCCAACCTTCCTCCACATACCATGGTGAGGCACTTCAATTCTCCCCCATCTCTCCTGGCCCTATTGGGTCAGGAAGTCTCTTCCCTCCTTGCCCAAAGGGCAATAGAAGAGGTTCCTCTTCTTCAACAAGGGACAGGTTTCTACTCCCCTTATTTTCTCATACCAAAGAAGACAGGGGGATTCAGACCTATCCTAGATCTGAGAGAATTGAACACATTTCTATACAAGGAGAAATTCAAAATGCTTTCTCTGGGCATTCTCCTTCCATACCTTCAGAGTCAGGATTGGCTTTGTTCTCTAGATCTCAAGGATGCGTACACACATATACTCATCCACCCATCCCACAGAAAATATCTACGATTTCTGTTCCAGGGAAAACATTTCCAGTACAGAGTACTTCCCTTCGGTCTAGCCTCTGCTCCAAGAGTGTTCACCAAATGCATGGCAGTTGTAGCCGCATTTCTAAGAGGTCTGGGAATTTTTGTATTCCCATATCTGGACGACTGGCTCATCCGAGCTCCATCTCAGTCAGAGGCCCAGATTTCCCTGGACCGCACGAGACACATTCTGCAGTATCTGGGACTGGTGGTAAACCTTCCCAAGTCTCAACTCATCCCTACTCAGTCTCTGGAATTCATAGGGGCCCAGTTGGACACCACCACTGCAAGGGCCTACCTTCCTCAGGTCCGGAGCCAACATCTGGTGTGCTTGGCCTCCCAAGCTCAGTCCAGCACTCACTTGACAGCCAGGGAAATGCTGCGACTTCTGGGCCACATGGCCTCCACGGTACACATGGTGCCCTACGCTCGTCTTCATATGAGAGCAGCTCAATGGACCTTGGCCACCCAGTGGACTCAAGCATCAGGAGCGCTCTCCGACCAAATACTCACCTCAAAACGTCTGTTTTGGTCCCTCCAATGGTGGATATCCACCAAGAATCTGTCGTTGGGGACCCCCTTCCAACCTTTGTTGCCCCAAGCAACCCTCACAACAGATGCCTCCCAAACAGGGTGGGGAGCCCATCTTCAACACCTCTCCACTCAGGGTACTTGGTCTCCACAGGAGACCACCCTTCACATCAACCTCCTGGAACTGCGAGCAATCTTCCTTGCCCTCAAAGTCTTCCATACCCTCTTTGTCAACCTGACCATCCTAGTTCATACAGACAATCAGGTGGCCATGTTCTACGTAAACAAACAAGGAGGGACAGGCTCTCTGTCGCTCTGCAACGAAGCTCTCAGATTATGGGCCTTCGCCAGAGAGCATCAAGTTCATCTTCTGGCAGTGTATCTTCCAGGGGTTCAAAACTCTCGGGCAGACAGACTCAGTCGAGTTCTGCTTCCACACGAATGGTCCCTACATCTGGACCAGATACGCAAAATCTTTCAGGAATGGGGAACCCCGGACATAGACCTCTTTGCAAGTCCATGGAATGCCAAACTTCCCCGGTTCTGTTCCAGGACTCCGTGTCAGGGAGCTCAGGCCAGCGACGCCTTTCTCCTGCATTGGGGTCGGGAATTCCTATATGCCTTTCCACCCATTCCTTTGATTCCCAAGACTCTGTTCAAACTCCAGAGGGATCACGGGTCGATGATCCTCATAGCTCCACGCTGGCCACGCCAAGTGTGGTTCCCTCTACTTTTGCATCTCTCCCAGGTACCCTCCCTGGACCTGGGAACTGCGCCAGACCTTCTGTCTCAGGAGGAGGGGACTTTGTGGCACCCAAACCCCAAGTCCCTACACCTCAGAGCTTGGTTACTGAAGGCCTAAGCCTTCATGACTTCAATCTTTCTCAACCAGTGAAAGATATCCTTCATGCCTCTAGGAAACCCTCCACGAGGCGTTACTATGCTTTCAAATGGAAACGCTTTTCCATTTGGTGTGCTCAACAGGGTTTTGACCCTCTAGCACTTCCTTTGAATTCTCTACTAGACTATCTCCTGCATCTTTCCAATGCAGGCCTTAAGACGAATTCAGTGAGAGTCCATTTGAGCGCTATTGCAGCATCCTTAAAACCTCTAAATGGACAACCTGTCTCCTCTCATCCTCTTATTGCAAGGTTCATGAGAGGCCTGACTCTAACTAAGCCTCCCATCCGACCTCCTCCGGTAGCATGGGATTTGAACCTAGTTCTAGGTCAGCTTATGAAGCCACCTTTTGAACCGTTGGTTTCTACCTCCTTGAAATTTCTTTCCTGGAAGGTCCTTTTCCTTATTGCAGTCACTTCGGCTCGCCGCATCAGTGAACTACAGGCCTTAGTGGCTCATCCACCTTATACTAGGTTTCATCATGATAAGGTGGTCCTTAGGACGAATCCCCACTTTATGCCCAAAGTGGTCTCGCCTTTTCATCTTAATCAAGAGGTATATCTACCTGTCTTTTTCCGGGCTCCTCATGCATCCAGTGCAGAGAGGAACCTTCATACTCTAGATTGTAAAAGAGCTCTTGCCTTTTACCTCAACAGGACTCAGCCACATCAGAAGTCTTCCCAACTTTTTGTGGCTTTTGATCCTTCTCATTTGGGACTTCCAGTCTCCAAACATACACTTTCCAATTGGATTGCTCAGTGTATTTCCTTTGCTTACCAGAGTAAAAACATTTCTCTGGAAGGCCATGTCACAGCTCACAATGTGAGAGCCATGGCCACTTCTATGGCTCATCTTCACTCTGTATCCTTAGATCAGATCTGTCGAGCCGCCACCTGGGCCTCGGTTCATACCTTCACAGCCCATTACTGTTTGGACAAGGACTCCCGCCGGGATGCCTTGTTTGGTCAGGCTGTCCTCAAACACCTGTTCCAAACTTGAACAACTCCTGCCCACCTTCCCAGGATGGATGCCTGAGATCCATACGAAGATGGCGAACCCTTGGAAGGGGATCTCCCAGGCATCTTAGCTAGGGAGTCCCCATATGTGAGGACTTATTCCTGCTTGTTCCTGGAGATAGCACAGTTACTTACCTGTAACAGGTGATCTCTGGGAACAGCAGGAATTAGTCCTCACAACCCACCCACCTCCCCTAGGAGTTGTATCTTCTATCTATCTTCCTTTCCTCTCTCTATTGTCTCAGCTATAAACTCGAACTGAGGAGAGCTGGTCAGGAAGGCGGGAAGGCAGCGCGCATGTGCAGTGGGAGGCCCCAAAAGCTTCCTTTCTGGGAAGCTGGGGAGCTTTCCCGCTCAGGCTCCGTCTGTTCCGACGTACCCATATGTGAGGACTAATTCCTGCTGTTCCCAGAGATCACCTGTTACAGGTAAGTAACTGTGCTATCTAGCTGGTCCTCAAAGGGTAGATTTCCTTCTAAGTATCGAGATGCCCCTGGCATTGCCCTTGAGGAATTTTCACCAGCAAAACTGCCCCGGCAGGAGGCTTCGGCTTCCAAAGCATTAATGGGGCTCCAGGATGTTCTCAAGGCCTCAACCTCGGCAGAACTACTGGTGCCATGCTCTGGGGTCCCGGTCGCTTCTATCGGTACCGACACCCAAGCATCGGCAGCGTCGCTAGACCAGAGATTCCTTGCTATTAAACGCAGTCTGGCGGCTCTTCTCACGACTTCGGTACCGTTGAAACTGCTTCAGACACCTCAACCGATACCGGTACCGACTGCATCAACATTGGCGGGTATGCCACCCGTACCGAGCCATGCGTCTCTCTCCAGCATAGACAGATCGGTACCTGAACAACCCGATACCGACTTTGATCGATACCGGTACCGTGCTTTGCACGATCACCGGGATCGGAGATATTTTGAATCCTCAGATGAGACTGAAAACTCCGAAGACTCTGCCGATACCAGAGTACTTCTCCCCGAGGATTCCTCTTCTCCTCAGCGCAGAATGTCTCCACCAGGGGATATGTCCTTTCAGGACTTTATCCGTGATGTGGCCCGAGGCCTTTCCATCACAGTAGCTCCTGAAAAAGAGCCCAGGGCTAAGGAGTTGGAAATCCTCCAAGACCCTAAGGCTCCCAAAGAGGCAGTTACTCTGCCTATTCATGAGTTCTTACATGATCTTATGCCAAGTATGTGGGAAACACCTTTAACCATATCGCCTCATTCTCAAAGACTCAATATCATGTATCAAGTTCCACCTTCTCCTGGCTTTCAAAAAACTCAATTACCACACCATTCAATGGTGGTGTAATCAGCCATGAGAAGGATGAAAAGTGCAGAGAGACATGCATCCAATCCTCCAGGTCATGAATGCAGGACTCTCGATGCCTTTGGGCGTTGATGCTTCCAAGCTTCCATGCTCTCAGCTAGGATCAGTTCCTATAACTTGTATATGGGAATGTTCCTTAAAGATGTCACAGGAGACTTGGAGCTTATGAGCCCCCTTCTCCCTGATGACAAAAGACAAGACTATCTCACTCTTGACAAACATGCTCAGGATGTTTTCAAGTTTGTTAATTGTGCAGCCTTTGACAGTTTTGAGTACATAAGCAGAACCTCTGCTATTGCCATTGGTGCACGTCGAATTGTCTGGCTTCAGGCATCTGACTTGGAAATTTGGGTACAGGATAAATTAGGAAACATTCCTTGCACAAGAGAAAATCTCTTTGGCAAGAACTGGCAGGAGAAGGCTAATAGATGCTGACAATATCACACTGGATAGATTGCCCAAATCTACAGCCGATCCTGCAAAGAAGATCCTCTAAGAAACCATTTTTCAATAAGAAAAAGACGTTTTATCCTTCCTATACCCAACAGGGACACCGTCCAGGTCAGACTGCCCAAAAGGGACAGCAGCAACAACCTAGACAACAAAAGAAGCCAAAGGTTGCAAAACCTCAGCCAGCTCAGCAGTCTCAGCCTCTTCAGGGGCTTTGACTCCTTTCTAGAGAACTTCACCTTCCTGCCCCTGAAGGGTCCAGAACCCTTAACCATCCCAGGCAGGTTATGTCATTTTGCCCACAGATGGTACCAAATAACAGCAGAAAATTGGACTCTGTCCATTATACGAGAGGGGTACAAGCTTCATTTTCACAGCCTGCCCCCTCCTACAATTATAAGACAGTTCAATTCTCAGACCTCTCTCGACAATCTCTCAGGTCAAGAAGTCACAATGCTCCTTGTTCAAGGAGCAATAGAGGAAGTACCCATTCCCCATCAGGGCACAGGGTTCTACTCCCCCTAGGAGGACACAGACCCATTTTAGACCTCAGAGAATTGAACAAATTTCTGTTCTGAGAGAAGTTCAAAATGATCACAATAAAAACTCCAACAAAACCAACACTGCCCACGAACCCTCTCTGAAGCGCTTCCGCCCCTTTAATAAAGAAGAACTTCGAGAGAAGATCCTCCCACTCCTCAACAACATACCACACGACCTAGATGCATTGGTGTCCACCTGGGACGAGAGCCTCAAGACCATTGCATGCATACCAGCCACAAATAAAACAACAACAAAGAAACGAGAGCACGCACCATGGTATACCAAAGACCTTCGAGACTCACTCAAGCGCCTGCGCAGGCTCGAGAGAAGATGGCGTCGGTCTCACTCTACGGAAGCACAAGATACTTACATCGCTCACCTAAGAGTACACCGTGATGAATTAACAAAAAAGCGGAAACAATATCATTCCGACATCTTGAAGCGGTCACTAAACAAGCCCCATGACCTCTTCAATATAGTGAAATCTCTCATAAGAGAACCTCCTGCAGACCAGTCACAGATGCCACACCCCCAGACATACTCCAACTACTTACAGTCAAAAATGATCCAGACTACTACATCTGCAGCCAACTACCTACAACCTGAATTGACCCAGGCTGGTGCAACCTCGAACTCCGCGGAAAACAGCTCTCAGCATAACTTGCCCCAACCATCACCACTATACAAATTTGAAAAAATATCACGCAGAGAGATTGAAGACACTATCGCTGCAATCAACCCCACTACCGCACCCAATGACCCATGCCCTGCTTTATGGATAAAGGAGTTACGATGTGACTTAAGCCAATATCTGAGCAAATTAATAAACCAATCTCTTACAACCGGATCGTTTCCACAAAGTCTGAAACAAACATCTATCAGACCACTGCTAAAAAATAACAAGATGGACCCATCGAAAGTGGAATCATACAGACCAATTTCAAGTATCCCCATGCTTGCCAAAGTAATCGAAAAGTTAGTACAGCGCCAAATCCAACAACATATTGATACGGAAGCCCCACTGGATCCCTCCCAGCATGGGTTCAGAGAAGCACATGGGGTTGAAACCCTCCTCACCAACCTATTTGACCATCTAATATCTGGAACCGACAAAATTCATCAAGGATTCGCCCTTATATTCCTCGACATTGCGACGGCTTTCGACTCGGTGAGCCACGAGATACTCATACAACGCCTCAGCGAGAAAGGAATTCAGGGAACAGCCCTAAAGTGGTGCAAGTCATACCTGACTAATAGATGGCAACATGTAAGGTCAGGCTCCACAACCTCCGAACCATTTTTACAAAACCAGGGTGTACCACAGGGCTCGTCACTATCTGCATTGATGTTTAACATCTACATGCAGCCCATATGTGCCCTAGCACGTTCATTCAAAGTCAACTGTCTAGCCTACGCAGATGACATCCTCCTATACATCCCATTCAGGATCAACCAACCAGACCTCTCCTCCCTAACAAGATGTTTTGAGGCAGTAGCAGAATGGTTCAACACACAAAACATGAGAATCAACTACAGTAAAACAGATGTCCTTTTCATCTCAAGGAACCAGGACTTCACCCTCAACTCTCTTTAAAAATCGGCAACACAGAACTGAAAACCAAACCCACAATCCGCTACCTTGGCGTTACACTGGATCAACATCTGGATCTGAAAACCCACATAAAAAACACAGCAAAAACAGTATACATGAAAATAAGGACCTTAAAACATCTCCGACCGCTACTTGACTTCAGTGACTACCGATCGATCTATCAGGCATTAATATTACCTCATTTCGACTATGCCAACGTAATTCTACATGGTCTCCCTCAAGCAACGATAGCTCCTCTCCAGCTTGCAATGAACACTGCTGCACGAGTACTAACAGGGGCTTCACGGAGAGAGCACATAACGCCAATACTGATGAGCCTCCATTGGTTACCGGTTCAAGCAAGAACCCTCCACAAAGTTCTAACCTTAACATTCAAAGCCTCAAACACTCTGACCCCCACAGCCCTCAGCAAGATGATACATAAAGTACCACAGAACAGAAATAGAAGACCCATGATGCAAAACACCCTAGAGGTCCCAAAAGTAATAACAAAATGCACAAAAGCAACAACAAATAGGGCCTTTACGATTTACGCTCCCAGAGCATGGAATGCTCTCCCCACCTCTATTCGAAACATCACTTACCTAACCCACTTCAGGAAAGCAATAAAGCAGCACCTGTTCACTACATACTACCCTGAATCTAGCCTTAGTAACCATACATATGGCCCCTCAGATAATCACTCATTACAATTAAACAATCAGACTCAGCATGAAAAAGGATAATCAACCGATCGCTCAGAATGTACCCACTGAAATAGAATTAAGACCCATGTGTTAATAAGATGTGAATATGTTCTACCTGAAACCAGGTACCAGTGTAATACAATGCATAAAGTTATACAATGTACATAGTTTCCCCCAGTTACTTCCAAGTTGATCTCCCTGTTTATTGTAAATACAACTCAAAGTTCCCTGTGTTGTATAGTTGATGTTAAATGTAAACCGCTCTGATCTAAAATAGAGCGGTATAGAAGAACTGTTAAATAAATAAATAAATCTCTCTAGGAACTCTACTGCCATATCTTCAAAGTCAGGATTGGCTTTTTCTCTAGATCTCAAGGATGCGTATACTCATATTCTCATCCATCCAAATCAATGGAGATTCCTCCGATTCCTGTTTCAAGGAAAGCACTACCAATACAAGGTACTTCCCTTTGGCCTGGCATCTGCACCAAGAGTGTTCACAAAATGCATGGCTGTGGTAGCAGCATTTCTCTGCACTCTGGGAATATTTGTCTTCCCTTACTTAGACGACTGGCTCATTTCAGCCCCTTCAGTGCCAGAAGCCAGCTCTGCTCTATCTCGCACAATTAGAATCCTTCAGTATTTGGGACTGGTCATAAACCTCCCAAAATCCAATCTTGCTCCCTCTCAGTCCCTAGAGTTCACAGGAGCTCATCTGGATACCAGACAGACAAGGGCTTTCCTTCCGCAGCCCCGCTGTCTTTGAATCATACAACTAGCTTCCCAAGCAGTGCTCAAACCTTGTCTCACTGCTCGGGAAATGCTACAATTGCTAGGCCACATGGCATCCACCGTGCATGTGGTTCCTTATGCTCGCCTTCATATGCTCGCAGCCCAGTGGAGTTTATCCACTCAGTGGACTTTATCCACTCAGTGGACACAGGTCTCAGGTTGCCTGTCGGACAAAATAACAAACTCAGACCGTCTTATTTTGTCCCTCCAATGGTAGCAATCACCCAGAAACATTCTGGTGGGCTCTCCTTTCCAGTAACCCCTTTCCCAAGCCACCCTAACAACAGATGCTTCACAGGTGGGGAGCACACCTGCAAGATCTCTCTACCCAGGGTACCTGGACTCCACAGGAGGCCTGTCATCACATCAGCCTCCTGGAGCTCAGAGCAATCTTCCTTTCTCTTCGAGTATTTCACGCCTAGCTCAGCTACAAGACAGTCCTAGTTCAAATGGAAAATCAGGTAGCCATGTTCTATGTGAACAAGCAGGGCGGAACAGGCTCTCTGTCGCTATGTAACGAAGCTTTGCGACTATGGGCCCTCGCCAGAGAGCATCAGATTCATCTCCTTCCGATGTATCTTCCATGGATTCAAAATTCTTGGGCAGACAAACTCGGTCGAGTTCTGCTTCCACACAAATGGTCTCTCCATGCAGACCAGGTTGCTCAAATATTTCAGATTTGGGGAACCACGGAAATAGACCTCTTTGCAAGTCTGCTGAATGCCAGACTTCCCCGGTTCTGTTCCAGAATTTTGGCTCGATGTTGTCAGGCAAGGGACGCCTTCCTTCTTCCCTGGGGTCAGGACTTCTTATATGCCTTCCCACCTATTCCCCTCATCCCCAAAACCCTATTCAAGCTTCAGAGAGACAGAGGTCATATGATCCTCATAGCTCCACGTTGGCCACGGCAAACGTGGTACCCTCTGCTCCTACATCTCTCTCAAGCTCCGCCTCTGGAGTTGGGATCCGCTCCAGATCTTCTCTCCCAAGAGGACGGGATGCTCTGGCATCCCAATCCCCAGTCTCTGCATCTCAGGGCCTGGTTGCTGAAAGCCTAGAGCTTCAGGATCTTAACCTTTCCCAACAGATAAAGGATATCCTTCATGCTTCTAGGAAACCCTCCACAAGACGCTCGTATGCCTTTAAGTGGAAAAGGTTTACCATATGGTGCTCGCAGAAGGGTCTTGACCCTCTTGCGAAACCTCTGGAATCGATACTGGATTATCTCCTTCATTTGTCAAATGCGGGTCTCAAGACAAATTCAGTAAGAGTCCATCTTAGTGCTATTGCAGCTTCTTATAAGCCTCTAAGTGGACAATCTATTTCCTCTCATCCTCTCATAGCGAGATTTATGAGAGGCCTTCTTTTAACAAAGCCTCCCATTAAGCCGTCCACCGGTGGCATGGGACTTAAATTTGGTGCTCGGGCAGCTCATGAAACCGCCCTTTGAACCATTAGCCACTACATCTTTGAAATTCCTTTTCTGGAAAGTCATCTTCCTCATTGCAATCACATCAGCACGTCGCATCAGTGAATTGCAAGCGTTAGTGGCTGATCCTCCTTATACAAGGTTCCACCATGATAAGGTAGTTCTTAGGACTCCTCCACACTTTATGCCAAAGGTGGTTTCGCCTTTCCATTTAAACCAATCGGTTTACCTTCCTGTACTTTTTCCGAGGCCTCATGCCTCCAGTGCAGAAAGGAACCTTCATACCTTGCACTGTAAAAGAGCTTTGGCCTTTTACCTGCAAAGGACACAGCAACATAGAAAATCTTCTCAACTCTTTGTTGCTTTTGATCCTAGTCATTTGGGACTTCCATTTTCCAAAAGAACACTGTCCAACTGGATCGCACAGTGCATATCCTTTGCCTATGAGAGCAAGAACCTTCCTCTTGAAGGCCATGTCACCGCTCACAATGTGAGAGCCATGGCAGCCTCAATGGCTCATCTTCACTCTGTGTCTATCGACGACATCTGTCGAGCAGCAACTTGGGCTTCGGTACATACCTTCACAGCCCACTACGTAGTGCTTAGACAAGGACTCCCGCAGGGATGCCTTGTTCGGCCAAGTTGTTCTTCAACACCTTTTTCAGACTTAATCAACTCCTACCCACCGTCCCTGGTAGAGTGCCAGAGATCCATGGGGGGAAGAGGGGCCCTTTCACAAGGGCTGACAACGTCCTGGCACCATCTCCCTGGCATCTGCAGCTAGGGATTCCCCATATGTGAGGACTACATTCCTGCTTGTTCCTGGAGATAGCGCAGTTACTCACCTGTAACAGGTGATCTCCGGGAACAGCAGGAATTTAATCTTCAATACCTGCCCACCTCCCTTAGGAGTTGTGTCTCTCTCTTTCTCTCTCTCTTTTGTCTCAGCTATAAACTCAACTGGAGAGGGACAGTTGGAAAGGTGGGAAGGCAGCACGCAGGCGCTGTGGGATGCTCCCAAAAGCTTTCCTATTGATCACTGAGGAGCATTCCCACACAGGCTCCGTCGGTACTGATGATATCCATATGTGAAGACTGAATTCCTGCTGTTCCCGGGAGATCACCTGTTACAGGTGAGTAAGAGTAGTTACTCACCTGTAACAGGTGTTCTCCAGGAGCAGCAGGAATCAGTCCTCACATATGGGTGTCATCGATGTCGATGAAGCCCCTTGCGGAGCATTTCCCCAGCTTTCCATGAAAGCCTTTGGGAATGCAGGCACGCATGCGCGGTTCCCTTCCCGCCTAAAGGTGCCATCTTACCTCAGTCCAATGACATAGCTAAGAACAGCACACAAAAATGAAAAAATAAACTATGTACAACTGCAACTCCCAGAGGAGGAGGGAGGGTTGTGAGGACTGATTCCTGCTGCTCCTGGAGAACACCTGTTACAGGTGAGTAACTACTCTTTCTCCAGGACCAAGCAGGAACTCAGTCCTCACATATGGGTGACTCCCTAGCTCTGGGCTACCAGGAACCCAGGCTGAACAAGAGAACTCCCTCTAGTCCCAGCATCAAAGAAAGGCTTTCCACTGACAGAACCTCCAACGGTAGCCCAACAGAGGGCAGGAGTTGCCTAAACCTCAAAGAGATTCCGGAGTACTGCCTGGCCAAAAGCACTGTCCCTACGGGACTCCCTTTCCAGACAGTAATGGGCCACAAAAGTCTGGCTTGAAGACCAAGTAGCAGCCCTGCAGATGTCTACCAACGGTACAGAGCGGAGATGAGCCACTGAGGCAGCCATTGCCCTGACACGGTGGGCCGTGACCCGACCCTGCAAAGGAAGGTCAGCCGCCTTGTAAGCCCAGGTGATATAGTCAGCCACCCAGGTGGACAAGGTACGCTTGGACACAGCTAACCCCAAATTATTAGGGTCAAAAGATATGAAGAGCTGAGTAGCCCTTCTGTGCCCCTGCGTACGGTCAAGGTAGAAGGATAAGGCCCTCCTACAGTCCAGGGAAGAATGTTGGAAGAACCACCTCCTGGTTGAGGTGGAAAGAGGAGACAGCCTTTGGGAGGAACTTTGGATGAGTCCTGAGGACTACCCTGTTCCCATAGAATCTGGTGTAAGGCCTATCACAGACCAGGGCCTGAAACTCACTTACTGGCCTAGCCGATGTAAGGGCTACCAAGAAGAGTGTCTTCCAGGACAGGAAGCGTAGAGGACAAGTAGCCATCGGCTCAAAAGGTGGGCGAGTCAGTTGCTGCAAGACCACATTCAACTCCCACTCAGGAGCAGGAGGACGGATAGGAGGCTTGAGCAAGCCTCTGAGAAACCTGGACACCAAGGGGTGAACCGATAGAGAATGTCCTTCCACCAGTGAGCGGTGAGCTGCTAGAGCTGAGAGGTGGACCCAAACAGAATTGGACTTAAGTCCTTGATTTTACAAGTGCAGTAAGTACTGAAGTACAACAGGCACAGTACAGGAGAAGGGATCCTCTGTACATAGCTGACACCACACAGAAAACCTTTTCCATTTCAGGGCATAGGATTTCCTAGTGGACTGTTTCCTAGAGGCTAGGAGAACCTCCTCAACTTCCTGAGGCAGGCCCCAGGGAGCCAAAACTACCCTTGCAGCCTCCATGCCATCAAATTGAGAGTTTTGAGATTTGGGTGCAGAAGGGAACCCTGATCCTGAGAGAGAAGGTCAGGTTGCAACCCCAGAGGTAGTGGGGGATCCACCGCCAGCTGAAGCAGAAGTGGAAACCAAGGCTGCCTCAGCCACCTGGGAGCCACCAGCAGGACCGAGGCCTTGTCCTGAAGAATTTTGAACAGAGTTCGGGCCACCAAAGGCGTGGGAGGAAACGCATACAGGAGGCCCTGAGACCAGGGAATCAGAAAAGCATCTGCTGCTATCCGCAGAGGTTGCGGTTGCCTGGAGCAGAACTTTGGCAGCTGTTTGTTCATAGGACTGGCAAAGAGATCTATGGATGGAAGTCCCCATTTCAGGAAAATCTTCTGAACCACCAAAGGATGGAAATTTTGAGTTTATTAAACAAGCAACAAAAGACATACAAAAAGCAGAAACAATCACCCCAACCAAGTCCCACACCCCCCCAAAACCCCCACCCCCCGACATAGCACAAAACAAATATCACAACCCCCCCGTGACCCACCTCCCCAAACCCACCACCCCAAACCCACCACCAAACCCAGCAATCAACACACGTGCCCTCCTCCCAACAACAACCCCCAAAAAGTCCTTGTCAATGTCTATGTCCCCTCCCCCCCCTCAGTTCAATGTCCATGCCCGACCCAACCTCCCCCTGCGAGAACACCCCAGCATAGTCCACACATTGCATCTTGCAATCCCTGAACCCCTGCCCCGCACAACACCCTCACCAGTCCAAATGTCCAAATGTCCAGTCTGTCTGACTCTCAGACTCCCTCTCCCCACCCATCCATAAACAAAGCCCCCTATCCCCCTCCCTCCCCCTTCATACCCATCCCATCCAAACAAACACTTCAAAAACAAACCTCCCCACCCCCTCCCCCCAAACCAAATGAAAACATAAGGGCCCCCTTAGCCCATCCCCAACACAATCCCATCAAAACAAATCATAAGTAATCATACAAATCAAATCAAATAGCGAAATACAAAGGAAATACAGAACCCTTGTACTGCCCTGCCCTCCAGACAACGGAGCGGGATGCCCAGAAAACAAAAAGAACAGACAAACACGGAAAACAAAAATATTGGGATGGCCACCCTCTAAGAAGAAAGGGAAAGCGGACAACCGGTCAAAACCCCCTTATGGAGCCCCAGCTCACCCCCCCCCCCCCTCCCCTCCCGGGAGGAAAACATCCCAAAATCATAAAGAGAAGGAAACCCCAGGGAAGGGAAAAACTAACCCCTCCGATCACACCCCTCCCCCCAGGGAACAACAAACCAAAACAAACCTCACAGTCCTACAGGGATAGGAACCCCAGGGAACCCCTCCCCCTCACGGGGGGCGAAGGGTGAGGTGACGCCACAGACGCTCCCAACGATGAGCCTCCACCACCCGTCTTTCACGTTGCGCCATGCTGGACACTTCCTCCAGAATGTCCCGCACCACCTCGTCGAGGGGCAGAACCAACCCCCGGGTCGAGACATGACAGCGCGCTTGCCACAGGTGGTAGCGTACCACGGCCGTGACGAGGTAGAGGGTCCCGGAGTCCTGCCTTAGAGGAAAGGACCAGGCCCCGTACACCCACTCCGCATACGTGAGGAGGGAAAGGTCGCGCAGGTGAAGAGCAGCGGACACCAACCGGCAGGCCTCCACGTTAAAGGGGCACTGCCGGAGGAAATGGTCCATGGTCTCCGCCTGCCCCTCACACCCGGCCATCGGACAGACCCGCTCGGCCTGTGACCTGTACTTGAGGTTGTCCCTCACGTACAAACGCCCGTGGAAAGACAACCAGGCTACATCCCGAACCTTCTTCGGTAGCCGAGGGGAGTTCAACAGCCGAAGGCCCCGCTGCATCACATCCGCCGGACAGTCCCGCAGGGCCCACCGTGGTTGATAGTGAGAGGTGAGTACCATCCGGTATAATCCTTTCCGCCCCAAGGACTGGGCGAGCGGGTCGGTCACCCCCCACCGCCGAATGAGCCCCACCATCACAAATACGTACGATGGGGCCTGTTCCCCTCTCCGGCGCACACGTGGGACCGAGGACGCCCCCTCCCACTGCTCCCAGAAGCGGGAGAACCATTCCCGATAGGAGGCCACCCACCAAACCCCACCCCCTTCCCTCATCCTACCTAAGTGAAACGCCATAGACAAGACTGACAGGAAGACAAGGGGGTGCAACATACCCAAACCACCCTCTGCCCGATCCAGGCAGACAATGTTGCGCTGGACAGGGTTCAAGCGGTTACCCCACAGAAAACAGAAAAAGACGGCACAAACAGACGCCTGACGGGACAACGGAAGAACGAAGACCGTGGCCACGTGCAGAAAGAGAGGAAGCAGAAACGTCCCGAGGAGTTTGATCTTCTCCTCGTACGTACACCTCCACCCCCTCCACCGCAGCACCCGACACCGTGCAGTCTCGAGACAACGGTCCCAATTAGACTCCGCACAGTCCTCCGACCCGAAGACGAGGCCCAAAACGCGGACCTCCCCCACGGGAGGAGGAAAGGGGGCGCAGGAAGGCGGGGAGGCCTCCGAGGGGCCCAACCACAGCGTCTGGCACTTGCTGTGGTTGACAACAGAGTGGGCTACCTCCGAGTACTCCTCCACGGCCTCCCGCAGGGCCTCTACCCCTTCAGTGCCATCCACGTAAACTGATATGTCGTCAGCGTAGGCAACGACGGACACCGGGGGCGCACCAGGCACCTCCAGGCCCCGCAACCCACCTGAGGACAATCTCCGGAGGAAGGGGTCGAGGGAGAAAACATACAGCAGGGGGCTCAAAGGGCACCCCTGCCGCACCCCCGAGGCGACACCAAACGGCCGTCCGAGCCACCCGTTAATAAACGGGAAGCTCACCCCCCCTCGGTACAGCGCCTGCACGACGAAGAGGAAACCTGCGGGGAGGCCGAAGTGCTGGAGCACCACCCACAGGTACCGGTGACTGACTCGATCAAAGGCTTTGGACTGATCCAAGGAGACCAACCAGTGGTCCCGTTGGAGCGACCGGCCTCTTTCCACCATCTCCCGGACTGTGGCGACAGCGTCCAGAACCCCTCTCCCCCGAACGGAACAATACTGGGAAGGGGACAGCAAATCGCCCGACACCTCCACCAGTCGGTTGGCCAAACACTTGGCCAGGATCTTCCGGTCCGCGTTCAGAAGAGAGAGCGGCCGCCAGAAGTCCAAGGAGCTATCGTCCTTCCCCTTGGAGAGCAGCAGCAGGACAGACTCGCGAAATGACCGCGGGAGATACCCCGTGTCCATGATCTCCTGAAACAGGGAGGTCAGGAAGGGGGCCAGCTGGGCAATGAAAGTGCGATAGAACTCCACAGGGAGCCCATCGCGCCCAGGCACCTTCCCCAACGGCATGGCACGAATCGCCCTCTCCACCTCCACCTGCTGAATCGGTGCAGCGAGTGCATCAACCTGTGCCTGGACCACAGCCGAATACACCGGGGGAAGGCCCAGGTACGTTCGGATATGGGTGAGGTCCACGGGGCGATCCCCAAACAGGTCCGAGAAGTATTCCCCCACCATCCGCAAAAGGTCCTCCTGGGAGGTATGAATGGTACCGTCCTCGCCCCGCAGGGCCATGACCTCCCGACGCTGAACCCTCTCCCTGCAAGTCCGGAAAGGGTCTGGAGTGGCGCCCCCACCGGCCGCCCCCTCGAAGCATAGGGAGGCATGGCGATCGTAAAGCAGGCCACGGAGCTGGACACGCACCTCTTCAACCTCCTCCCGCGCTGCCCCTCGGGATACCAAACGATCCAGCGACCTCCGGAGGACAGTGTAGGTGAGGTAGCGGGATCGAGCCATGGAGGTACCCCGGGAACGGAAGAGTTGTCAGGCACGCGTCTTCACCTCATCCCACCAGGCGCCACGGGAAGGAAAAACACTCAGCAGGGTCTCCTGGTCTGCGAGAAAGGCCAAGAACTCCTGGACCACCTCTGATGTTGCCAACAACTGCACATTCAGTCGCCACAGGCCAGGACCCCTGCTAAGCTCCTCGTGGTTGGCCAGGAAGGACACAGAGAGGACGCGGTGGTCCGAAAAATCAACCGCCTGCAACTGCGGAGGGGAACACTCCACCCGGGCACTCACATATATCCGATCGATACGACTCCTGCAGGTCCCATGGTAGTAGGTGAAACCCGGCGACCGTGGAAAGGCCCGGTGGAAAACATCCACCAGGTCAGCCGTCCGGGTCATCTCGGCCAAAAAGAGGCCCTCGTAACTGGGTGGGCAACGCTCCCCCCCTCGGTCCTGCAAAAAGGTGGTGGTGTTAAAATCCCCGGCAAGGACCACCAAACGGGAGGTGTGTAAGTAGGGGCGGATAACCCCGAACAGGGTCTTCCGCGCCAACTTAGACTGGGGGCCGTAGACCACTACGAAACGAAACCGATGGGGCCCGCAGTAGCCAACTAAAAGCAGACACCGGCCCTGCTCCAGTTCCCACACGTACTGCACCTGAAATCGGTTAGACGTGAACAAAACCGCCACTCCTGCGTAGGGCTGTGCCGCAAGGGACCAGTACGAAGGGCCCCACCTCCACTCCCGCTTCGCCCGATGAAGGCTAGCGAGCGAGGTGAGCCTGGTCTCCTGCAAGAAGATGACATCCAGCCCACTCGTAGAAAGAAAATCATAGGCCATAGCCCGCGCCTGGTCTGAGAAAATGCTGGCCACGTTGATGGTGGCGCACGAGAACGCAGGAGTGCACGCCATGCCTATTTCGAGTGCAGTGACCCTTTCCTCCTCTTCTCACCAACCCCGGGATCCCCAGAATCCCGCTTGCAGGACAGGCCCGCGAGCTCAAACAACTCCTCCTGGTCCACATCGACCACCTCGAGGATCTCCTCCTCCTCCCGCTCGACCCTGTCACCCCAGGAGGTGCTGGCGCCCCCGGGACCACCAGGCAAAGCTGTCGCGAGGGCAGGCCCAGCCCCTACCGGAGGAGGAGGTACAAACGGGTCAGGGGTCGGAAGAATGACCTCCTCCGTGGGGTCCACCACCTGTGCAGCCCCCCCCTCCCCGGACAAAGACTGAGACAATACGACAGTGCCCACCCCCGCGGGGGAGGCCAGGGCGGCTGGGTCAGCAGGGGGCTCCTGCGAAGGCCCCGAACCCAACTGCGGGGGTACAAGGCCATCCTCCCTCACCCGTCGGGCGCCAGTATCCCCCTTGATTGGAGGACCCTGACTGCGGCGCGCCTTCTGCACCTTTGAAGGTCGCCGCTGAGGAAGAGGGGCCGCCCCCGCCGCCAACCGCTCCGAGCGCCGCACAGGAAGCCCTGCCTCCACAGGCATGCCCTCATCCACCTCAGCCGCATCAGTAGCCAAGAAGACGAAACGGTTGACGTCCAACACGGGCTCTACTTCCAACAATGGGGAGGTCTCCCGCTTCTTCCTCTTGGACTTGCCACCCTTGGAAGGGACCGTGGTCCATTCCTGAGGTGGCACCACCCGCAACCCACTATCCTGTCGTGACACATCAACCTCCACCACATCAACCCTCTCCTCCCTCCTACCCAAATCCCCTCCCCCTGGTGGCTCCCTCGGTTCGATGGACTCCTCCACCCCAGGGCCCCCTGGCTCCTCCTGAGGGAGAGGGGCCTCCATAGCCTCCTCCCGCACAGGAGCCCGAGGTGGAGTGACGGCAACCCCCCCGGTCCATTGTGTGACGCGGAGGGGCAGCGGGCAAAGGGGTGGCCCAACTCCCCGCAAAGGTTACACCGAATTAGCAGACACCCGGCCGAAGCGTGACCCCGTCCACCACAACGGGTGCAGACCTGCTCGGGACAGTTCATGCTCAAATGGCGGAATGAGCCACAGCGGTGACACTCGCGGGGTTGCCCAGGGTAATAGCACAAGATGCGATCCCGACCGAGGAAACCGGCCGAGGGCACGTGCTGCACCACGTTTCCCACCTCACGCAAACGGATCCTGCCCTTCCACGACCCGTCCCACACCCCTAGGGGCCCAGCGCCCTTAACCAGGGGTGCGAGAAGCACCGCATGGCGCGACAACCAAAACTGGATGTCCTGCCCTGGGAGCGACTCATTCCTGGAGAGGATGGTCACAGGTACCGTCCCCTGGCGAGAGATAGGCACAACACGAAAGTCAGCCCACCCTCCCTGCCCCCTCTGCTGCTGGTATCGGTCCCAGAAAATCTCCAGCCCCCGTCGCAACATGAAACTAACATCATATTCAATGGTGTTGTTCATGTGGATAAAGGCGTAGAGATCTCCCGGGAGAAACCCCAGCCCAAGGACCATCCTCAAGACCTGTTCCCTGGCTGGAGGGGACCCCTCCCCAGCCCATCGGATCTGCGCCACGTTGCGCCGTCGGACCTCACCCCCTACTCCCCTTTGAAACCCTCCCCCTCCCCCTCCTCCTTCCCCTCCTACGGGACCATTCCCCTGCATACCTCCCCTCCCCCCACCCTCCCCCGACGTCCCCGGAGTGGTGCCCGACCCCTTCAGAGCCTCCGCAAAGGTACGGAGGGGGGGAGCCGACCCCCCAGCCTCCATCCCCCGCCCTTCTGGACGTTCTCCTCCTTCCACCTGCGGGGGAACCTGTTGCCGGACCACAGGATCCGTGATCTCCTCACTTGGAGCAACCTGAGGACTGGGTAGGGTCAGCTCCGCAAATACAGAGTCCGGGATGCTCTCCCTTCCGGATCCCTGGGTACCACCGAGAACCCCTGGATCATCCCCCGTCGCCACCGCCTGATGTTGAAATGCAGCAAAGGCCCCAGGAGGGCCCGTCGGGGTCTCCAAAGCCAATTTTAAAGCGGCACAAACCTGGTTCTCGTTAATACCCAGGGAACCGGAAAACCCCCCCAAACCTCCATCCTGCTTCTCCAACCCAGCAGAAGGCTCCTGGGTTTCGGCCACCACTAACGGGGACGAACCCCGCTCCCCTCCAATCCCGGAAGCCAGGGGAACCATCCTCTCCCTCACTCCCCCTTCTAACATCCCCTTCCTTCCATCCTGAGCAACCTCCCCCTCCTGCCCTACAACGAAACCTGTCGTCCGCTCCTCCTCCTTTCCCTCCGCCATACTCTCCACCAACCCACCGTCCTCCACTCCCTGCATGGCCACCGCCAACAAGGTAGGACCATCCCGGGACAGTGGGGCAGATCCCTGCATATCAAAACCCCCCAAACAGCCACCCCCCTGCCCCTCTGCCCTCTCAGGTCCTACCTGGTCGTCGGTGCCAGCCGTGGCACAGGGATCCAGAGAAGTCCGGCCGGCAGCCAGGGCTCCAGCAGGGAGGGCGGACACCCCCCTGCGAGCCAGGCCCACCTCAGCCATGCCACCAGACAGGATAGACACCGGTGCATCCCGCTCCGCTGATCCAAAACTCAAAGATAGTGGCCCCCTATCTTTCCCTATCCCTTTACTCATGCCTTTCCGGCGCCAAACAGCCGCCTCAGGGAAAGCCGGGCGGCCATCCCGCAACTGTTTGAGCACCGGAAAAACATCCACATTAGGGGGGGCCGAACTTTCAACCTCCCCCCCACCCAAAACCATGGTAGATTGTACGGTCCCTTGACGCTGCAGATCCAGACAGGGAATGGACAAATCAGCCACCCTCCGGATTTCCAAAGACTCAGCAGGCTCAAAGGACGGGGGACAGCCAGTCTTCAGGCTCCTGGCCACGTTGAGAGAGGGCTCAGCCAAAGAAGATGAGATACTGCTCCGCGGGATCGTAGAAGGCAGCCCCGAAGCTGCTGTTTCTGAATCCAATCCCCGACAGGAGGGAACAGCAGACAAACCCCTACTAGGCAGCACCGACTCCCCTCCGACAACAGGCCTTCCGATGGGGGTCCGGTCTGCATTCATGGAACCGTGCCGGTGCTTCAGTGACAGGAGAGGAGAAGGAGAATTAGCAGTGACACACTTCCGGGAAAACCCGGAAGTGACCTCATGAACTTCACGGCGGCCATCTTTGTAGTCCGAAGTATTGGGAAAACACCCCTGAACGACATCCCGCATCGGGGCTCCCTGCTCTAGACCATTGCCGCTCTCTGCAAGCATCCCTCGGCGATCATGCTGCCAGGAATCTTCTGCCTCTGGATTTTTGTATGGCGCCGGAAAACGGGTCCCAGAAATCCGCGATTTTTGGGGGGGAAGGATATCACCAGGCCCCTCCCTGACATTGCTGGAAACAGAGCGCTCCGGACAGGGAGCCACTATACCAGCCCTTGGAGGTGGGACAGCGACCGGACCAGGGCTCACAAAGTGGGCAACTCTCCTTCCAGTCCGATGAGACGTATGCAGGTAAGGGTCCTTGGACCATCTATCATCTTCTCCCCTCGCCGGGGCATGATAGGAAAAGGGCAGACTATGAGAATGGGGAGTCCCACCCATCCAACCTACCCCCGGGGGCCCCCCCTGAACTGCTCCCTGTACTGCCCATCTATCATAGGCCTGATATATCTCTGTGAGGGACCCACAACCCTGCTGCTTGAGGTACATTATTTCTCGGTGTTTGCCCTTCAAGGCCCGCTTCACCCCTTTCCGATAGGTGACATAGGCCACCCATTCCTCCCCGGAAATGGTGGCCTGCAGGCTCTCCAGGTGGGAGAGCTGGGCTCGCAGCTGGGCCGCCTCCTCCTGGAGACCCCGAAGCCGTTGCACCGCTGCTACAATTGCCTCAGGGGCCCTAGCGGGCTGCTGGTAAGAAGGCAGGACCGACCCCTCCCCCTCATCCTCACTGGAGGAGGTAGAGGCCTCCTCCAGGACCCGAGGTGGAGGGGGGAACCCACCTCCCTCAGTACTACATTCCACGGTCCTCCAGGGTCTCCCCAGGGCCTCTCCCTGCTGCCACCCAGCCTCCACACCATGCCTGGGGAGGAGACAGGAGCCTCCTCCCTGGGGTGGCGGGCCCATACCTCCATACCTGTGGGTCCCTCGGTCCTGGCCAGGTGCAGTCCTACTGGGGGAAGCCCCCTCCCGGGGTTCCAGCTGTTCCAGGTTGCTGGCTCCGCCAGCCACTTCCAAAATAGGAGGCCCACCCGGCTTGGCAGGCCTCTGGGCCTGGGCCTCCCCCGCCGGAGGTGGCCCAGGTCCCGACATCCAGGCACGAGCAGAGAAACAGGAACCTCTCCCTAGCAGGAGCTCTGCTCAACTGAGCCTCTCAGTGCTGCAGCCAAACAGGAAGTGGGTGGAGCTGCCACTCGTGGGGCTGCAGAATCCTGTTCAACTTGTCGGCCAGATAGTTCTCCTGGCCTGGTAGATACACTGCCTTGAGAAGCATGTTGTGTCTGAGAGCAAACAAGCAAAGGTTCTGTGCTTCCTGGCAAAGAAGCCTGGACCCAGTTCCGCCCTGCTTGTTCACATAGAACATAGCCACCTGATTGTCTGTTTGAACCAACACAGACTGGTGAGCCAGGGTGGGAGAGAAAGTCTTGAGTGCTAACCGAATAGCCCTGAGTTCCAAGAGATTGATCTGCTGTGCAGCTTCCCAGGGAGACCATAGGCCCTGGGTGCACTTGCCCAGACAATGAGCTCCCCAGCCCTGCAGGGAGGCGTCCATGGTTAACACCACTGTGAATCCAGGAGTCTGAAAAGGCATGCCTCGCAGCAGATTGGGTGGATGCAGCCACCAGGTAAGGGAGTTCAGAGGTTGTCTGGACACCCTTATTCTGTCTCTGAGGCTGCCTGTGGCCTGTGACCACTGAGACCGAAGGCACCACTGTGCAGGCCTGATATGGAGCCTGGCATTGGGGGTCACATGTACTGTCGAAGCCATGTGGCCAAGAAGCCTCAGGCAAAGTCTGGCGGAGACCAGTGCAAATAATATTAGGTACTGTGATTTTGCTATAGAAGCTTTTCATGTATTGAATTGAACTTTTGGCTATTGAGGTCTCAGATACCATAGGCTGCCACTGTTTCATGAAGCTTCAGTGGACTGATGCCTAAAAATACATCAATGACCTCTGTCTTAAACATTTAGCCATATACGTCACTCTTGAAACAGCTTTTTTGATGTGAATCAGCTTTTTTGATGTGGCGGAGACCAGTGACCGGCTCAGAAACTGGCTTGCCAAGCTTATCAGTCTTTGGGCTCTGTCTTCTGGCAAGAATGCCTTTGCCAGCAGAGAGTCCAACCGTGCCCCTGTGAACTCCAAGTTCTGGGAGGGGAGCAAAGTGGACTTTGTGAAGTTTATGACGAACCCCAGGCTTTGAAGAAGAGCAGTAGTTCTGAGGGTGGCTAGTCTGGCCTCCTGGCAAGTCTGACCCCTGATGAGCCAGTCATCCAGGTAGGGGAAGACAAAGATTCCCTGATTTCTCAGGTAGGCTGCCACCACTGCCAGGCATTTGGTAAAGACCCTGGGAGCGGAGGTGAGGCCAAAAGGCAGTACTCTGTACTGATAATGGTTTCCTCCCACAATGAACCTGAGGTACTTTCTGTGGTCTGGATGAATGAGGATGTGAGTGTACGCATCCTTTAGATCCAAGGAGCATAGCCAATCTCCCTGCTGCAGGTAGGGCAGAAGTGTTCCAAGAGTAAGCATCTTGAACTTTTCCTTCTCCAGGAACTTGTTGAGGTTTCTGAGGTCTAGAATAGGTGGAAGGCCACCGGTTCTTTTGGGTACCAGGAAATACCTGGAGTAGAACCTGTGACCTTGCAAGTGGGGAGGCACAGGCTCCACCGCTCTGTCCACCAACAGACCTTGCAGCTCCTGAAGGAGAAGATCTGTGTGCAGGGGAGGCCTTGGAGGCTCCCCTGAAAAGTATGGAGGAGGCAGTTGTTGGAAGTGTAGTGCATAGCCCCTTTGGACTATGCTTAATACCCAACTGTCTCCAGTGATGAGTGGCCACTGGTGGGCAAACAGAGTGAGGTGACCTCCTGTGCAGGGTTGGGAGAGCAGGGACGGAGAGGCTATGCCTAAGGAGTCAAAAACCCCCACCCTGCTGAGTGGGAGCAGGGGCCAGAGGCTTGGGGGTCCTCTGCCTACGGGGCCCATTACCCTGCTCCTTGGCTTGCTGACCCTGAGGGGCAGCTTGGGCAGCCTGATATTGTGGGTAATGTTTGTAGGCAGTGCCTTTCCTCGGGTAAAAGGGCTTTTTACCCGAGCCCTTCTTCTTGTGAGAAGGGGCAGAAGTCTTTCTAGACAGCCTTGTCCTTGTGAGGTGCTCAATTTCGAGCTGTGCGGCCTTCTCAGTCATGGGCTTACCAAACAGGTTCTCACCTCGGCAAGGGACATTGACCAACTTGTCCTGAACCCATGGCTTGAGGTCCGATGACTGCAGCCATGCCTGGCGTCGAGCCGCAATGCCGGCTGCCGCAACACAGGCCGAAGCCTCGAAGTCATCGTAGGCAGCGTGGGACATAAATTTGGAACATTCCCGGATCCCCGAGGACAAAGACTTGAACCTCTGCAAGGGTTCCCCGGAGAGACCAGCAGAGAACCCGTCCAGCTCCTTGGCCAGATCTCACACGTACATGCCCATGTACAGCTGGTAAGACTGGACACGGCAAGCAAGCATCGAGCCCTGGAAGCACTTTCTACCAAAACCATCGAGGTTTCGGGCCTCCCTGCTAGGGGGCACCGCGGAGTGCATCTTCTGACTTTTCAGGCGATGCATGGCCGATTCCACAACCATGGAATGGTGTGGTAGCTGCGCCTTCTGAAAGCCAGGGCTCTTCCAGAGTTGATAGATCGCATCAACCCGCTTGCTTAAAACCGGCGCCGAGGCCGGTGCCTCCCACATTCGGAAGAGGAGCCACTCCAGCATCGGAGGAACCGGTACAGTAAAGGCCTCCTTCGGAGGAGAGTCATACTGCAGGGCCTCGAGCTCTTCGGCTCCTCCTCGGGTTCTGCAGGGATAGCCAACGCGGTGGCCATATCCTGGATGAACTCCGAGAACTGGGTATCCTCCGGAGGGGATCTACTCCGGGGTTCAGACTGCGGTGAGTCCGACGGGACGCACTGAGTATTGAAGGTGTCGGGAGACTCATCATCCTCCGTCTCCTATGCGGACTTGTCTGATGAGGAATTGGGGTCCGACCCTGCGGGGCCTGCGAGCACCCGCCCCGACGCCGGAGGCACCGGCGTCGACGCCCTCGGTCCCGAACAGGAGGTCGAGGGAGACCGCGACCGAGGATGACCTCGAGCCTTTATGGCCTCGAGTATCGGCTCGGTCTCCTGAGTCGACTTCGATGTCGATGTTCCGGTGGTCGGGGCAGATGCGCCAGACAGGCTGGCCATCAGTGCCCGCTGCTGCTTCATGAAGGCAGACAGTCTGCTCTCCAAGGCTGTCAACCTGAGACCCAGCTCAGGAGACTCAGCAGCTCCCGACTCGGGCCCCGGCTGCGCCGGACCCGACGTCGGCTCCCTGGGAGGAGAGTCCACGAGGACTACAGGGCTTACGTGTCCAGCAGACTCCGTCTCCAGTCGAGGGACTTTGGAAGGCTTCTCCTGTTCCACGGACCCGGGGCGACGGTCGGGGGTCTGAGACCTAGCTCTCGAGGAGCCAGGGACCTCTTCCGACGACGCCCTCGCGAGCTGCTTCTTCCTCTTCCATTCCCGGTCGGGGGACCCCCTGTCCGAGGAGCCACGACGGTGCTCGAGATCCGATTCCCGAGATGTCAAGGCCTCAGACGAGGTCCGGGCCCGGCCGGAGGCCGAGTCAGAAAAGAGCCTTTCCTTCTGATTCTGTCGACTACGCAGTGCCTTGGAAGACATCTTCCCACATGGTCCACACGTCTTAGGGTCGTGATCAGGATCGAGGCATCGGAGGCAGCAGTCGTGTGTGTCGGTGAGAGACATCAACTTCTTACACTGATCACACTTTTTGAAACCGCTGGAGGCCATCGGGGAAAAAAGAGACCCCGCGAAGTCAAAGGACCGGCCTTCCAGGGAAAAAGAGAAAAAAGGACGCGAACGCCAGCCACGAAGGGCAAAAACCGAAAAGAAAAATCGGGCTCGATACCAGTGTACCGAACCTGGCGGGAGGGGAACCGGTGTCGAACTGGGAAGAAAAAAGAGCGAAAAATCGCAAGAATCTATCAATTTTCCGCTATGACTAGGACTCACGTCTGGTGGGCTTCATGGAAAACGAGAGACTGGGGTAAGATGGCACCTTTAGGCGGGAAGGGAACCGCGCATGCGTGCCTGCATTCCCAAAGGCTTTCATGGAAAGCTGGGGAAATGCTCCGCAAGGGGCTTCATCGACGTCGATGACACCCATATGTGAGGACTGACTTCCTGCTTGGTCCTGGAGAAACTACGCTTTCTCTTTTAACTCTTCCTGCGCTTGCTTTAACTCAGCCCATCCTTTTTGTATCGCTTCCAATACATCCCCTTGTTGTTCCAACTGTATTTCTGTTTCTTCCACTCAGGAACCTAGGTCCCCTATATCTTGTCTTAAAGATTGTAATGTCTCTTTTAGATCATTTTTTACTCCACTAATTTCCACTTTAAGTTCCTCTTTCAACTCATTCAGCCAC
Source organism: Ichthyophis bannanicus (assembly GCA_033557465.1). Classification (NCBI taxonomy): domain Eukaryota; kingdom Metazoa; phylum Chordata; class Amphibia; order Gymnophiona; family Ichthyophiidae; genus Ichthyophis; species Ichthyophis bannanicus. Next base: position 946,168,288 of record CM066034.1, read on the forward strand.
TTCTTAATCATGTCGGTTATTCACGGACCCCATGGACTCTCCATCTCCTCCGCAGACTCTGCCTTGGACTCAGCCACCATTTTACCTTTCTTTTCTCCTTCTTTCCCTCCTCTCAGGGGAGCATACAAGGTTCTGTACTCCGCCAGCTTTTTCTTTGCTGTAAGCCCTCCTTTGGTCTTCTCCATCTTCCTCACGTCCGTCCCCTGTTACCCACCAGGGATTTCTGGTATAGCCTGCCTTACGGATCTGAAGCGCTTTCCTCTCTATTAACTCTTCCGCTGTGTAGTCTTTGAGAATACTTTTCCTCCCTTTATTTTCTTTCACTAGACTTTTCAATTTTTTGCAGTATTCTTTTTTTTTGATTGAGTCTGAGGTGATAATGAGCAGCTTAATTGTGTCTGGTCTTATTAGATTGCTTTAAGACCTGCACATCTTCTCCAGGCCTTGCCTGTAATGGCCTCTGCCTACAATCTGCGCTTCTCTCACCTCCTTCCCGCTGTGACTCCCTCGTCTCTGAAGGCTCTCTTCTCCGGTGCCTTTTTCGCCCCCCAGCCGTCCTGTCAGGATCTCTTGTGCCGCTATACCCCAGCTGCCTCTCTCATTCACCGCGTGCTCCCCATATGGCCACGCAGCTTTCCCTGCAGCCCTCTACTCCTGCGTCCACTGTGCCTCTCTCTTTCCTGCCGTGCTCACACACACCGCAGCGCTCTTGCCACCACTCTTCTCTGCCACATGCTCCCCTTTGGATCCTCATTGCAACCCCAGCAGTCCGCCAATCTTGTGGGCTCCGCAATTTTCTCCATCTCTTTCTTGCACCTGGCTGACTGTCCTACTACTGCTCCTGCATTTTTTAGCTTTTTGCTGCCGCTTTAGGGTTTTTCACCTCATTGTTGCAGGCTTTGGTGGCCGAGCTCTGAGTTCACGCTGCCGTTCAGCCCGATGACATCACCGGAATTCCGAGCCTCTTCATTTCTAAGGAGACAGATGGCAAGATTCTAGATCCAAAGCAGAGAAATTTCAGAGAAATTCGGTCAGATACTGGCCTAAATTAATCTTTGCATATTTCCTGCAGTCTTATGACATTTTACCTCAATGATACAATGGCCCTGCTAATTGGTACCTGGCCTCTTTTGTGTTGGTTTTAGGTTGAGTGTCATTTTGGCAATTTCAGTCCTGATATCTGTTATATGCTGTTGTCCTACATAAAAATAATTTGGTTCCAGACAAAGCAAAAAAATTAAATAGTTTTGATGTTTGTGAGTGACTGCTTCTTTTTTTTTATGGTAACAGGCCAAAGAAGAAGAAATAAATCAGATGCGGCAAGAAATTGCTAGGCTTACCAAGATGAGAGAAGTGATCCAGCGAAAGTTTCGCCAGGTAGAGGATCAAAAAATAGAAGTGGAACAACAAAGGGAAACTTTGAAGAACCAAATTGGTGGGCTTGAAAGAGGTAAGAAGGCAATTTGGATCTTTGCTTTTTTTTTTTGTTGTTGTTTAGACTTTATTAAAGTATCAAAATTTTCATGTGATAAAGAAAAACGTTGGCCTTTACTCATCCAATTTGTAACCAGAATGCAGGTCTTGGAGAATAACTATTTAGGAAAGTTGGAAAATAAAAAAAACAAAAGCTTTTCAAAGGTGGAGTTCTGTGGATCTGTGTGAAGTGTTGTTCACTGGGGGTGGTTTCTCCAAATGGATTAGTTTTGTGCATACTGTGGTAGTCGTGAACCTCACTTCTAAGCCAGGGTATGTGAAGTATGATCTTAGTCTCTCAAATGTACTGCTAATGCTCGGTGTAATACTTGCATTGTGCCAAAGAGAGCCGCCTGCTGGAGTTTGTAAAATGTAACATGTATGGGTAATTTGTCAAGATGTGCTTGGAAATTCTTCTTTATCAAGCCTGTGGCTCCCAGTACAATGGGAAATATTTCCGTATCTTTCTGCCACATTTTCTTGGTTTCTGACTGCATTTCTTGGTACTTCAGGATCTTCTGCCTCTCCACGCAATCGTAGAATAATCACTTGATACCGACATTTCTATTATCAATGCTGTTCTGGTATTCTTCTTCTGTACCACCTTATCAGGTTTCCTGGCATCCAGTTTCTTATCCGTTGGAATGGGAATGTCCCAGGTGATCATAACCTCTTCATTCTCTGTTATTCTCTTAGGGTCATGGTCCCAGTATTTTTCAGGGACAGTGATGTTGTAGTGTTTACAGAGTTTCCAGTGGAGGAGGCGTGCTACTTTGTTGTGCCTTTCTGTATAAAAATTTTCTGCCATCAGAACTTCACAGCCTGCTATTAGATGAGTCACTGTTTCCAGCTCTTTCCTTATCATCCCTCCAGTTCAATCCCTCACCTCTGGGTTATGCACCAATTCTTGCAGCATGGAGACTGGGTATGTCAGAACTGTGACACCACTGTAGATATCCTGCTGGCGCTTCCCACCAGCTCCCAGTGTGTCCAGTCTCCATGCAGCTGGAGGTAGTGAATCTAGGTGTTGGGCTCACAAGAGGAGCAGATAAGCAGCTTTAGGCAGCTTAGCTAAGGTTTTTAGTTTTTCTTTTCTCCCTATAACAGTTTTTCTTTTGATCTGTAGCTTTAAAGCTCATTAAAGCTTGTTAAAAAAAAAAAAAAGCAAGGGTTGAGAGGGGATCAGAAGGGATTTAGAGGAGCCTCTTTTCTCCCTCCCGTTTATTTCTGTCCCCTTTGCCTGCTCTCCCCTCCTTGTTGGCACTATATTTCCAGTCAGAAACTGTCATCGGGCCTTGTTTCTCTGCTGCTGCCGCCGGCTGACAGCCTTTCTCAGCTGTGCTGCTCACAGGAAGCCCGTTATTCTTATCGGGGTGCAGAGAGGATCTGAAGGTCTCGGAGGAAGAGGTGAGTGTTATTTGCTGCTAGTGTCCTGTGAGTGTTTTTGAGGCCTGCCGCCGCGTGTGAAGCAGGTTCTGTGGGTTAGCAGAGCTTAGGATCTTGGCGGGCCTTTTTCCCGCTTTTTTTCTTCACAGTGCTCTTTCTCTTTGCTGACAGCTTTCTTTAATTAATCCTTGTAGTTTTCTGCTTACTTGGAATTAATTTTGATTTCTTTTAATTTTCAATGTTTTGGAGCTCTTAAAGGGCCAGAACAGAAAAGTAAAAATAAAAAATAAATAAGAGCAGATTCTGCACGTTTTTGTTTAGTTGCCCTTTTTGGTGGTCTATGGGAGCCATTTCCTTTACTATCCAGTCTCTTGGATCCCGTAACGCTAATGCCTAGTTTGTGGCGCCCATAGGGGCTCGGTCTTGGACACGGGGGGGGGGGGGGGTGTCGTGGCTGCACATCTGAGGCGCTTACTATGGAGCAATAAAGTCAGGATCGGTCTAAAGAAGGCACGGCTCTGGTGGCACATGGAACTGCCACTTCTGCGGAAGGGGAGTCTCTGCAGGAGTCTCCGTTCCCTCTTCCTACTTCAAATTTGACTTTGCCTGGTAATCCCACCACTCCCATGGTGTCGGGGGCAGCTTTCGAGGGTTTCTCCCCAGATTTTGTGCTGCTGTTTCATCAGGCCTACTTCTTGTGGCAGCAGGGGTAGTCACAGATGCCTCGCTTCTTGGGGCGGCAGGAGGCTAAGCAGCCACCGAAAGATTCGGTGGTAGTGATGGGAGACCGGTTAAGAGCGCCCGGTCAGTGGAAGATCAGCCTCTTGGTTCGGATTGGCCGGATGCAGAGGACCATGAACTGGAGCCGGAAGTTGGGATGGAGGATTTAGAGGAAGGTGAGATTCAGGAACCTGAAGATCAAGCAAGAATTATCTGAGTCTTTCAAAGGGAGGAGCTGACAGCACTCATTACAGAGTCCCTTCAGGCTCTGAACCTTTCGTCGGTGGTACCAGTGGAGGATGAGGGTTTGGAGGATCCTCTCATTCAGGCGATACAAAGGTCCCAGGCGGTTTTTCCTGTTCATTGTGTGGTTAAGCAGATGATTCAGGATGAATGGGATGTGCCGGAGGCAGGCTTGCATGGTGTAAGGTCCATGAATCGTCTCTATCCCTTGGCGGATCAAGAATGGGAAGTGTTTTGTTCTCCGCGTATAGAGGCAGCAGTTTCAGCGGTCACGAAGAAGACTACCATTCCAGTTGAAGGCAGTGTGGCTTTGAAGGACATACAGGATCGGAAGGTGGCCGCCTTATTGAAGCAAGCTTTTGAGGTTGGAGCTTGGGTTGCGAGAGCATGCCTTCGCTGGTCGCAGCGTTTGCAGCAGCCAGTTCAACAAATGCAGGAGCAGCTAGCTGATGTGACAAGACTAGAGTCAGGTTCCGCATATTTGGCCGATGTCCACTATGATCTTATTAGAGGTTTGGTGAATAGCATGGCTTCCTTGGTAGCCGCATGCCGCTATCTTTGGCTCAGGAACTGGGCGGCGGACAGTTCCTCTAAGTCGCGTCTGAGCAAGCTTCCTTTTAAGGGGAAGCTGTTGTTTGGAGAAGATCTTGATAAGCTGGTCAAGGATTTGGGGGACTGTAAATGAGGTCGCTTGCCGGAGGATAAACCGATGGGAGTGTCCCATCTAGGATTCATGAACTAACTCAGGGGCCTGGGTTATAAAACCATTTCATTTAGCTGTGTTTTCAAGGCTGACGTTAATATACAGTGGTCTGACCTGAAGCAGGGGGCTTATGGATATACCCCCGAAACGTGTCACGTCGTGCATTTGACACACTGTTGAATACAGCGTCCTTACAGCCTGTTTCTCTTCTACAGCTAAGTATCAGCCATTTTTTGAATAAGAGCTGTTTTAAATCTAATTTCTTAAATGATTAAAAAGGACGGGCCATGGTGGTAGGAGGTGTTTTTCCTCTCTACTGGGCTGGCCATTCCAACAAAAAAATTATTTTGTAAAATTGGTTTTTTTCCACTGGGTTTTTGTTGTTTTGCTATTTATTAGAGCTCAGAGGGAAGGTTTTTGTGAAATTTTTGGAGGATAAACCGAAGCAGGGCTGAGTCCCATTTTCCTTCCCGTGGGCAACCTCGGGAATTCAGGCGTTTGCGTACCTCCCGTTTGGGAGATTTTCAAAGAGGACGGGTTTCCTCTCATGGGCAGAGTTTTAGAGGATTCCGGGAAGCGGGCAGAGGATTTTCTAGTCCCTCTTCCTCAGGTTTTTCGGAAAGCGCAATGAAGTGAGGTGGACTCAGGCAGGAATTCAGCCGGTAGGGGGGTCAACTTTGGGAGTTGCTTCCTGCCTGGGTCCAGATAACATCCAATCAGTGGGTGTTGGAGGTCGTTCGCGAAGGTTATTCTCTCGAGCTTGCTCGTTCGGTGGTCGACTCTTTTGTCATGTCGCCGTGCAGGGTGCAAGAAAGGACGATTGGTGTACGGGAGACTCTGGCTCGTCTTTTGCAGCTGGGAGCAGTGGTTCCGGTTCCGCGAGAGCACTATGGTATCGGTTGATGCTCAATTTATTTCGTGGTGCCACAGAAAAACGGGGCCTTCCGTCCGATTCTGGATCTCAAGGGGGTAAACCGCTGTTTACGGGTACCTCATTTCTGAATGGAGACCTTACGTTCGGTTATAGTGGCGGTTCATCAAGGGGAGTTCTTGACATCTCTCAATCTCACCCAGCATATTTATACATTCCAATCAGGCCAGAGCATCAGAGATCTCTGAGATTTGTGCTACCGTGGGGACATTTTCAGTTTCAGGCGTTGCCCTTCGGTCTGGGGACTGCTCCGCGCACCTTCACCAAGGTTATGGTGGTGGTGGCGTCAGCTCTTCGGAAGGAGGGAGTATTAGTTCATCCCTATCTTGACTGGTTGATTCGGGCAAAGTCCAGGGCCAAGAGTGTACAAGTGACAGACAAAGTGGTAGAGCTCCTGCAGAGGCTCAGTTGGGTGGTCAATACGGCCAAGAGCCGATTGGTTCCGATGCAAGTTCTAGAGTATTTGGGAGTTTGCTTTGGCACTCATGTCAGATCAGTTTTTCTGCCGGATCTCCGAGCCCAGGGCCTGTGGCTTCTGGTTTGCGATTTTTTGTAGACTTCTGCACCATCGGCCTGGTACTATCTCCACATGTTAGAGACAATGGCGGCAACTCTGGAAGTTGTGCCATGGGCCAGAGCTCACATGCGTCCCTTACAGAGGTCACTGCTCCGTCAATGGTCTCACCAGAATGACTCTGTCCAAGCGCCTCCCCTGTCCATTGTGGGTCAGGAAGTCTCTTCAATGGTGGCTTCGTCCACAGAATCTCGTGGCGGGCATGCCTCTTGAACAACCACAGTGGATGCCAGTGTTAACGGATGCCAGTGTTGCAGGATGGGGAGCTCAATGCGGAGAGCTCTTCGCACAAGGCAGCTGGACAAACCAGGAAGCCAAATGATCCATCAATCGGCTGGAGTTGCGAGCGATAGCTCTAGTGCTTCGGGCCTTCGAATCCACCTTATGGGATTGAACTGTTCGAGTGCTCTCGGACAATGCCGCGACGGTTGCATACCTCAATCGTCAAGGGGGCACTGGAAGCGCGGCTCTGGAAATGGAGGTGGAAAGTCTCTTCAATTGGGTGGAGCCTCGGCTTCAGGCTCTGTCAGCGGCGCACATTGTGGGAACGGACAATTAATTAATTAATTAATTTAACATTTCTTCTATACCGCACTATTATAATCAGTGCGGTGTACATCGAACAAAACATACTACAGTGCTGTCATGGGGAGCCCCGTCTACGCCATTAGAAATATGGGGCTGCTCCACAGCAAAGATTATTTTAGGTAGCCAAAGGGAACGTAAGGTTCATCTGACGTAGTAAAGATGTTCTTTCTTATTCTAGCTTCCTAAGAGCACTCATTAATGAAACCGAGTGTAGAGAAATTAAGGCTTTTATTCCCCGTCAGTGCAAAGGTTCAAAATAAGACATTTAGAATCAACAGAAAGTCCTTTGTTTCAAAAGGTACCAGCATTCAAATCATATGCTTAATTGTTAAACTTCACAATTAATGCAAGGCTTGATTACATGAATTCAGCTCATTCCAATAGCATAGGAATTCTACAAACTTCTTCTAGGTTACACGGTGGCTACAGACTCCTGGCACGAGGCTATGCACAACTCACATTCCATCTGTTCAGGTTGAGACATGGGAACAGTATTTATGCATTCTATCTCCATGGATTCTTCATCAGGGGAATAATCACTGTCCCTGTCTGACACAGATCTGTGTGCAATGTCTCTAGGGTCTTGTCTCCAGTACCACTGTGTTCTAAGTGCTTTAGGGATTTTATGAAACCAATCTGGCTTCTCCTTCTTTACAGAGTGAGCACGTGTTTCAACAGGGCGTTTAGGACTCGAGCATTTTATATCATTAATAAATCTTTCATACCTGGAGTCTGGCTCATTTGAATCCGCAGAGTTTTCCCTTTCAGAAACTTTCCTCCTGTAACAGGTTCTCTGCCTGTAAGCTTTAGGCAATGCTCTGCTTTCTGGCAGCCTAGTAAAACCTGACGTGGATTCCCTTTTCTCCTTTGGTAAGAACTCAGCCTTTTCACAAAGTGCTTTTCCTTTCTTGCCTGTTAACACTTGGTTAGCATTTCTCAGAGATTGCAAGCTTTTCTCTAAACCATTCTCTCTGGTTCTTTGCTTCTGTCTCTCTGCTCTTGAGTCAGGAACGCTGTGAGAACAGGGCATGGCACACACTCTAACTTCAGAGCCGGCTCTAACAAACTTCCCTTGAACAGCTGCACACTTAGCCTGGCCCTTCTGAATTTCACCTTTGTGAACTCTGTTCCTTTGGGCTTGCTCATATAGGATTCTTTCACTTACTCCTTCTCTTGGAGCTGATCCTCTCAACAGAGCTGTTCCTCCTTGTGAAAACGTTCCTCTGTCTCTGTTCCTTCCTCTGTCCTTCTCTGCTCCTTTCTCTCCTTGCTCCTCCGCCTTCTCTTCTGCCTTGCTGGCATTCAGCTCTGGCTTATAAAGGAATCTTTCCTTCAAGAGTTCCGGGGTCATTCCCAGGTGCAAATCAGTAGCCCTCTTAGGCTCATTAGCTCCTGTATGGTCATTCCTGCTCCCTCTAGCTGTGCCTGGAGGTAACTGCACATCTAGATTCCTAAAAGAAACAGGATTTCTTTTCAAGTTCTCATCTTTATTGATACCCACATCATGACAAATGCATACAGGTAACATTGAGTTTACAGTGAAACAGGATATTAAACATGGAGAAAAACCGCGGACTTTCTCAGCCGGGTTCGAATGGATCCTGGAGAATGGAAGCTTCATCCGGAGGTGTATGCGCAGATTGTTCTCAAGTGGGGATCTCTGGTTATGGATCTCATCACAACCTTTCAATCGGCCAAAGCCAGTCGCTTTTACAGCAGGCGACGAGAATGTATGTCGGAAGGTCTAGATGCCTTACTCCGACAATGCCCAGATCCCAAACTGAAACCAATTCTTATTTTTTGTCGGGCATAAACCGCAAGAGAAAGAGGAAAACCCCTCTCACTCCCACGCAGTACATGCCCCTTTTAATCATTTTTATTCAAAAACTTAATTCAATAAGTTCTTCTGTTTGTCAAAATGAAAAACCACTCTTAACTTATCGATCACACACAACGTGCACGTTTCGAAGCTGAAACTTCTGTCTCAAGTGCCCCCGATGAAAAGAAGTGCGTCCATCCTTTCAGCCCTTCTTTTCATCGGGGGCACAGGTTTTATATTTTGATTACTCCAACAATGGCCCGCTCACGTTCTCCTCTACGTGGGCACTCATAGGACGAGTGGTACAGCGCATCAAGGCTCATCGGGGAAGATTGGTTCTAGTAATGTCTATTGGTAATTTTGTGTGTTGGTGGTGTATCCCTCCCCCAAATCATTCTGTACCTTCAACTGATTTTATACTTTACTCCCTTGTATTTTACACCATTGGTCCGCCGCTGATCGCTGGAAGTGGCGGCTTACAAATGTATACCAAATAAATAAATAAATAAATAAATAGTAGCTCCAGGTTGGCCTCGTCGTCCGTGGTATGCCGATCTGGAGCATCTGCTTGATGGGGAACCGTGGCAGATGCCACTAAGGGAGGATCTGCTGCTTCAGGGTCCTCTACGAATGCCTCAGGTACATCAGTTCTGGCTTACGGCTTGGCCATTGTAAGGGCTCGGTTAAGAAAGAAGGGTTATTCCAAGGCAGTGATTGACACCTTGCTTCTGGCCAAAAAGAGGTCCACTTCCTTAGCATATGTGCGCATCTGGCGTGTTTTTGAGGACTGGTGTGCTCAACGTCAGTTTCTTCCGGCCTCAGTATCTGTACTGACAGTGTTGAGTTTCTTGCAAGACGGGTTCGATAAGGGATTGGCTGCCAGTTCATTAAGGGTGCAGTTGGCAGCTATTTCTTGTTACCGAGGAAAGGTGCAAGGAGTTCCTTTAGGGGTCCATGCCGATGTTGTATGTTTCTTGAGAGCGGTATCCTGTCTACGTCCTTCGCGCAGGGTGGTTTCTCCTCCGTGGGATCTCAACCTGGGTTTAGGAGCCTTGACAAGGGAGCCTTTTGAGCCTTTGCATCAGGCTTCCCTAAAGGATTTGACTTTGAAGACAGTATTTTTGGTAGCCATTTGCTCTGCACATTGAACCTCTGAGTTGCAGGCTTTGTCCTGTCGGGAACTGTTTCTGACTTTTTCTAGGGAAAAAGTGGTGTTGCATCCCGTACCGTCTTTGCTACCAAAGGTAGTTTCGCCATTTCATGTGAATCAGATGGTCTTTTTCCCGGTTTTGGGTGTTTCGGGGGAGACCGCGTCGGACAATAGTTTGCGTTTCTTAGACATTAAGAGGGTACTTCAGAGATACTTGAAGATCTCGGAGTCCTTCTGCAAGTCTGACCATTTGTTCTCTTTGGTGGGCCGCGTAAAGGTGAAACGGTGGCCAAAGCTTCAATTTCCAGATGGGTTCGTGAAGCAATAGGGTCAGCTTATATCTTGCAAGGTCGTCAGGTGCCCTTGGGGCTGCGGGCTCATTCTGCTAGAGCGCAAGCGGCTTTGTGGACAGAGCATAGCTTAGTTCTGTCGGTTGAGATTTGCAGAGCAGCCACTTGGTCTTCCTTGCATACTTTTAGTAAACATTACCGCCTGGATGTTCAAGCGGCGGGAGATGCCTGTTTCGGGTTGGCAGTTTTGCGGTCCGGGTGGACAGGTCCCTCCCAATAGTTTACTGCTCTGTTACATCCCAGAGGTGAGGGACTGAACTGGAGGAAAGAGAAATTAGACTTACCTGGTAATTGTTGCTCCTTGAGAAACTCCAGTTCAGTCCCGATTCCTGCTCGGGGGTCTTTTGGTCGGCTTCCGCAAAGCATGCTGTGTGATGCGCCTTGACTACAATCCAGTAGGAGAAGTTCAGCAAATGTGCTCTCTATTTAGGTAAAGTATACCTTGTATTCTTTCTTCCCTCTCCTTTCTGTCCTATTTCTGCAAATGGGAGAGGGAGAGTTATCCTCTCATTTATGGGATTTTAGTTCAGTGTTAGAGTTAAATTGTATTTATTAGTATAGCTACTTATTTGTTGCTCCTTTGAGTCTGCCTTGTCATTAGATCACTGGGAGCTGGTGGGAGGTGCCAGCAGGATATCTACAGTGGTGTCACAGTTCTGACATGTCCAGTCTCAATGCTGCGAGAAGAGGTGCACAACCCAGAGGTGAGGGACTGAACTGGAGTTTCTCAAGGAACAACAATTAGTAGGTAAGTCTAATTTCTCTTTCTTACAGAATCGGCAGTTTTTTCAGTACTCATTGCAACTATCAATGTTTCATCCTTCGGTTTCAGTTCACCTCTCCTGAACCATTTATGTGTCCGTTCTTAATCAACAAAAGGTTTTTGGAGTAACATTCTGTATTTTCCACTGCATCTGCCATTTGTTTTTCCTTGCCTGCTGATCTAATTCTTTGAAGAGTTTTTTTCTCTTCTTTTACAAATTCTGTTACTTCCTTTCCCATGCATGCCTCTGGATTCTCACTCATTCCTTCTAATCATTGGAACGCTTGTCCAAGTTTGATGATGGAGACAGATTCTGGACGTTTACTTTCATATTACAGCCCTTTTTGCGTATTTGGATCCGATGATGCTGTCAGATAGGCTTGAAGGCCTACGATAGTAGCTCTGTAGGTGTAGTCAATGTCTATAAGTCCTAGCCCTCCTTCAGCTCTAGGAATGTACAATCTTGGCATACATTGATTCTTGTAAATTACTTCATGAGCATGGAGGAGTTTTCTTGTTCGCACATCCAGTTTCTCAAGATCTTTATGAGACTAATCCACAATCCCAAAACTGTATGAGAGTACAGGAATTGCCAGCTGATTTATAGCTTGTATCTTATTTTGTGATGTTAAAGTACTTTTCAAAACTGTTTTAATCTCCTGTAATATTCTTTAATGATCTTCTCTCTCAATAGTTTCTGCTGAAGTGTCATTCCTTCCTCTATTCCGAGATACTTATATATGCCTTCTTGTTCAAGGTCCTTGATGTTACAGCCCTCAGCAAGGGAGATGTTTTTGGTTTTGCTGAATTTTGCTTTGAAAAAGGTAGCACACTTGTCAAGGCCAAAAGTCATCCTGATGTCAACAGAAAAGCTTGTCACCAGACGAAGTTGCTCTGCTAATTGTTGGTCGCTGGAACTGTAGAACTTAAGATCATCTATAAATAGCAGATGGGAAGTTGCTTCTGGGTTGGTACTGTCTTTATAATTCAGGCTAAATCCATACCCCAAAGATTTGATGAGAGCATTCGTTGGATTAAACGCCAAACAAAACAGAAGTGGCAACAGGGAATCTCCCTGAAATATTTCTCGCTGGATCTTAATGGTAGGAATGATGTACTGACCATCTTCATATCTCAAAAAGAGTATGGATTGCCACATTGTCATAGTGAACTTAATGTACTCTATCAAACCAGAATTTATTTTATACATTTCAAGGCAATGTATTATCCAAGAGTGTGGTATGCTGTCAAAAGCTTTCTTATATCAATCCATGCTATTCCGAGATTTCTGCCTTTCTTAGCACTGGCCATAATGGCCTTATTCAGATTTAACTGGCTTTTGTTCTGTCGCCATGATGTTATTGAGCTCCATGTGATTGTATATTCTGTCCGCATCTATCACAGTAAACAGCTTGTAGATTGTAGGTAAACAGGTTATTGGTCTATAATTTTTAGAATGCTACTCGGGTCTCCCTTTGGAAAGAGCAACGTTCTTCTTGCGGTGTTAAGTCTGGTTGCTTGAACAATTGATTTTTGCAGTTGGCTAGATCTTGGTGGAGTGATGTTAACTGTTTGAGCCAAAAATTGATTACTCCATCTGGGCCAAGGCTCTTCCAATTTGGAGCTCATTTTAACCTGCTTTCCAGCTCTTCCTTTGTTACTATAGGCCATTCCATAGGTTTGATGTTTGTTTTTTCTAAATACTTCTGAATGCTGGGTAATCATTCTGCTTTGTGATTATGCTATATAGGGTCCTCATATAGCTTTCTCCAGAAGGTTTCGGTTTCGTTTTTGGCTTTGATTGGAGGTGCTTTTACCATATTAATGCTCTTCCCCAATTCCCTGTAGAATTGTTTTGGGTTCTTTCTAAATAGTTTATTCTGATATCTTTCTTTCTTGTTTTCTTCATATCTTCGAAGTTTTCAGTTTATTGTTGGAACATATAAATTTCAGGTCTTCTTCTGTTAATGCGGCATGCTTCAGCTTGATGTCTTTGATCTTCCTTAATATTTTTGATGGTCTTAATCCTTTTAGATACCCATCCATCAGGGATTCCTCTGCACGCAGTGATTGTAATTTTCCTTCAATGTGCCTTTTCCAAGGAGGAGCTGTTATCGTTCTCTTTTTCTTCTAGCCTTGCACTCTAGTTGGTAGTATTCTTGCAGTAGTAATTTTAAGTGCACAGTATTATATTTGATTAATTCTGGTGATGTCAATAAATGGTCCCTTTATACTGGATATGGCCTTGTTCATCTTAATTATCATACTTCTAGCCTTAGGTGTTAAATTTAACTTGGGTAATCTTTCCCTTGCTGGAACCCAGCATATTCATCTCTTTCCATATGGACTAGGCATTCTATCTTGAATTCCTCCACCTCTGGGTCATTCCTTTTCTTCTTCCTCCTTGTTTCCTGCAAGTCAGTTGATTTGTTCACTCTTCCTTTATTCAGCTCACTCTCCTTCAGTTCCAAATCTCTCAATTTCATCTTCCCCTCAACCTCTCTTTCCTTTTCTGTGTTTTCCTTTCTTCTGGTACTCTCACTTGTCCCTTCCACCCTGTATTTCTTTGTCCACGGAATTCCTTAGTTGCTTCAAGATGTTATCATTCACATACTTTTTTTTCTTTGATCTTTAAAATTAAAGATCTTAAATTTGCATCTGTTACTTTTTGCAGTTTTTCTAAGGGCAATTTTCCTCTTTCTTCCAGCTTTTGGTGGATTCTCTTTGTATACCCTCTTGTATACCCTTCCCGTCCAAGGGTGCCATCTTGCTCAGTCAGATGACATAGCTAAAATGACGGCAAAAAGAGAAAAAAATAATCAAGGACTGCAACTTCAGGGGAGGAGGGAGGGTTGTGAGAACTGATTCCTGCTGTCCCTGGAGAACACCTGTTACAGGTGAGTAACTACGCTTTCTCCAGGAACAAGCAGGAAGTCAGTCCTCACATATGGGAATCCCTAGCTATAGGCTACTGAGAACCCATAGCTGAAAAATGGCTCCTTCTAGAAGAGCCGCAGCAGCAGTGATAGGATTTTTCTCCGAGAACAAACCCCCCATGGTAGCCTGACACCAAAGGGTTGGAGGGTAGGAGTTGCCTACCCATGACTGAAGTGGTATTTAAAGGTGCGGAAGAATTGAAGGAAATATTGATACATCAGGAAGATGTATTACAGCTATTAGATAAACTGAAGAGTAGCAAATCACCTGAGCCGGATGGTATACATCCAAGGGTGTTGAAAGAACTGAAATATGAGATTGTAGACCTGCTATTAGTAATCTGTGAACTTTCATTAAAATCATCTGTAATACCTGAAGATTGGAGGATCGCCAATGTAACGCCAATTTTTAAAAAGGGTTCCAGGGGTGATTCGGGAAACTACAGACCGGTGAACCTGATGTCAGAACTGGGAAAAATGGTAGAAACCATCATAAATAACAAAATTACTCAGCATGTAGATAGTCTTGGCCTAATGGGAGACAGCCAACATTGCTTTAGACATGGAAGATCTTGTCTTACTAATCTGTTATGTTTTTTTGAAGGTGTGAATAAACAGGTGAACAAAGGTGAGTCGGTTGATATAGTGTATCTGGACTTTCAGAAAGCCTTCGACAAGGTCCCTCATCAGAGACGTTTGGCAAAACTAAAGAGTTATGGGATAGGAAGCAGTGTACTATTGTGGATCAGGAACTGGTTAAAAGATAAAAAGCAGAGGGTACGGCTAAATGGCCAACTTTCCCAATGGAGAAAGGTGAATAGTGGTGTAGATCTGTGCTGCATCTGCTGCTTTTTGACATATTCATAAATGACCTGGAAAAGGGAATAACGAGTGAGGTTATCAAATTTGCAGATGACACAAAACTATTGAAAGTTCTTAACGCCCAAGATGATTGTGGATAATTGCAAGAGGATCTTTATAAATTGGAAGACTGGGCATCAAATTGGCAGATGAAATTTAATGTGGACAAATGCAAAGTTATGCACCTAGGGAAGAACAACCCAAACTATGGTTACACGATGCAAGGTTTCACATTAGGAACCACCACCCAGGAAAAAGATGTAGACGTCATTGTAGATAAGATGTTAAAACCCTCGGCCCAGTGTGCAGAGGCGGCCTAGGTATAATAAGGAAAGGAATGGAAAATAAAACAAAAGATATCATAATGCCTCTCTATCGTTCCATGGTGAGACCACACCTTGAATATTGTGTGCAATTCTGGTCACCGTATCTTAAAAAGGATATAGCATTATTAGAAAAGGTTCAGAGAAGAGCCACCAAAATGGTAAAGGGGATGGAAGGATACTCCTATAAAGAAAGGCTAAAAAGGTTAGGGCTCTTTAACCTGGAAAAGAGACGGCTGAGGGGAGATATGATAGAAGTCTATAAATTAATGAACGGAGTGGAACGGGTAAACGTAGATCAATTGTTTACCTTATCAGAATATAGAAAGACTAGAGGACATGTAATGAAGCTACAAGGTGATCTATTTAAGACAAATAAGAGAAAATATTTTTTTCACTCAGCGTGTAATCAAACTCTGGAATTTGTTACCAGAGGATGTAGTAAAGGCTGATAGTGTAGCTGGGTTTAAAATAGGTTTGGGCAAGTTCCTGAGGAAAGTTCTATAAACCATTATTAAGAAGGGACCCAGGATATCAATGCTTGACCCAGTAAAGCATTGTGGAACCTGTGTCTTTTGGGGAAACTGCTAGGTATGTATGACCTAGTTGGCCACTGTTGGAAACAGGATACTGGGCTTGATGGACCTTGGTCTGACCCAGTATGGCATATCTTATGTTCTTATGTTGACTACAGATAAAGACCACATGGCCTATCTTGTCTGTCCTTCCATATCAACCACTACAACAGTCCTCTTTTTTTCCTTTAGAGATGCTCTGTGTTTGTCACATGCTTCTTTGAATTCAGATACTGTCCTCATCTCTACCACCTCTACTGGGAGACTATTTCATGGATCCATCACTCTTTCCGTAAATAAATATTTCCGCATATCACTCCTGAATCTATCCCCTTTCACCCTCATCCCATGTCCCCTCATAGCAGAGCTTGCTTTCAATCGAAAGAGGCTCTCCTGTGCATTTTTGCCACGGAGGTATTTAAACGTCTCAATCATATCACTTCTATCACGCCTTTCCTCTAAGGTGAACGTATTAAGAACCTTAAGTCTGTTCTCATATACTTTATAAGGAAAACCACTAACTATTTTAGTAGCCACTCTCTGTACTGACTCCAGCCTGTTTATATCCTTTTGAAGGTATGGTCTACAGAATTGCACACAATACTCCAAATAAGGTCGCACCAAAGACTGGCCATTCCTCTCCCTATGCACCCAAACATCCTTCTAGCTTTTGCCATTGCCTTTTCTACCTGTTTATCTACTTTAAGATCATCAGACACAATCACGCCTAGGTTCTGCTCTTCTTTAGTAGACAAAGGTACTTCACCGCCTATACTATATTGCTCCCTTGGATTGCTGCAGCCCAAATGCATGGCCTTGCATTTTTTAACATTAAATCTCAGCTGCCAAATTCTAAATCATTCTTCAAGCTTAGCTAGATCCCTCCTTATGTTATCTACACCTTCCTGGGTGTCTACTCTATTGCAGATTTTGATATAATCTGCAAAGAGGCAAACCTTACCCGACAACCCTTCCACTGTATCACTAACAAAGATGTTAAAAAGAATCGGACCAAGGACAGATCCCTGGGGCACACCACTGATAACCTCCTTCTCCTCAGAGCGAGCTCCATTTACCTGTACCCTTTGTCGCCTCCCACTCAACCAATTTCTAATCCAAGCAGTAACTTTAGGGTCCATCCCTAGGGTGCTCAGTTTGTTTATAAGTCACTTGTGAGGAACGGTGTCAAAGGCTTTACTGAAATCTAAATATACCACATCTAGGGCTCTCCCTCAGTCCAACTCCCTGGTCACCTAGTCAAAGAAATCAATTAGATTTTTCTGACAAAACCTGCCATTGGTGAATCCATGCTGCCTCGTATCCTGTAATCCGCTGGACTCCAGAAACGTCACTATTTTCTCTTTCAGCAGCGCTTCCAATAATTTACTCACCGAAATTAAACTAACTGGACTGTAGTTTTCAACCACATCCTTACTTCCGCTTTTGTGAAAAGGGACCACATGTGCCTCTCACCAGTCCTTTGGTACCACTCCCTACTCCAACGAGGCATTGAAAAGGTCAGTCAGTGGAGCTGCTAGAACATCCCCAAGTTCCCTCAGTATTCTAGGGTGTATCCCATCCAGTCCCATCGCTTTGTCTACTTTAAGTTTAGCTAGTTTCTCATGAATGCAGTCTTCTGAAAATTGTTCAAGATGCCCCTCGCTTCTGTTCCTGATTGTGGGTGTTTTCTGAGGTCCTGCTCCTAGTTCTTCATCTGTGAACACAGAACATAAGTATTTGTTAAGCAATTCCTCTTTATCCTCATCATTTTCTACATATTTCTACCCTTAACCATTGAGTCTGACAATACCACTTTTGCCCTTCCTCTTCTCACTAACATATCTGAAAAATGTCTTATTCCCCCATTTTATTGCATTGGCTATTTCCTCCTCTTTTATAGAATCTTGGCTTTCCTGACTACTTTGCTAGCTTTAAGTTTTTCCAAATGTAGATGCCTGTCTTCCTCTCTCTGTGATCTTTTGTATTTCGTGAAGGCCTCCCTCTTTTTTTTTTCACCTTTTCAGCTACTTATTTTGAAAACCATAGTGGTCGCCTTTTCCTTTTACCTTTATTTTCCATTTTAACAAAAAGGTTGGTTGCCCTTAAAATATTCCCTTTCAGTTTTACCCACTGTTTGTAGTATAAAAATAGGAATACATTATCTCCTCTTTATCTGCAGAATGCCACTTAACCGTAGTTAATCCTCTTAACTTTTTCATTAGTTTCTGTGGTTTATATCCTGCCACAGTGGGTCCATGAACGGGCTCACAGGGTCCTTATCTGTGGAAGGGATGTTCACTGCCTTGTGGAGAACCTGAGTGTAATTTCCAGCCTATGCAACCCAAACTATGGACCATATAATCACAACAAACTGCACTTCTTCATTGAAAGGATAGTTAAACTACAAAAACTTCCAACTGAAGCTCTTTTATGAATAGGAGATCTTGGCATTGATAATTTCCTTCTAAGCATCTTGCCATCGGAAAGAATTGAATTACCCATCTTTATTGTTGGAAAGTAGAAAGTATCACATGTTGCAGATCTCTTTCTGTGTATGGAACCGAATGTCCACCATCCCTGTGTTTGATAAAAAGCTAAGCTAAACTGGCAGTGAAGGGATAGGATGGCCTGATAGCTCAAATATATGTAAACAAGGGAAAGTAGCACTGAAAGAAATTGAGCCAGCCTGAAAAGGAACCCTTTCAGCCTTTACATGGCATGCCATAGGGCATTTTTGATAGAGAACCTTGACAAAGAGGACAACAAAGCACTGCCCTAGAAGGTGAACAACACAAACTCTCAACACACACAACTCTCAAATGTTATTGCAAAACATTTACTGTATATACCACACATTTTCCAGAGAACTCTTATTTATGCATTCATTCCTTATATGAAATGGGGAATACACAATTTTTATGCTACACAGACCATACCTCCAACATGCCTCCTTGCAACTTTAGTACAATGTGGGCGTTCACATGCAAAATAAGCCTTTTCTAAAATGATCATTTATATACTAATGCAATTTTCACTTGTAGGTGGTCATATTTACATGTGTAATCATGACTAAGGGGTATGTTTTCTAAAGAGCATTAAGGGTGCAGCTGTTAGCAAGTGGTAACGGCAGTGGTCAAGTGTCATCATGCGGTAAAGGCTGGGGTGGGCAGTAGGTGTTCCAGCGTTAAGGGTACTTGGCTCCCATTATCGGGCGCTAACTGTATTAAAGGTGCCTCTTAACATCTGAAAATGGTTGTCACCTTAACACAGGATAAGGAAGCCCTTGTGAAAGTCACATACTGTCATTGAGGGGTGCCCACGTAATATGCTATAATGTCTGTGTGTGGTCAAGGACTGGAAAAAAGTGTCCCCTGGCAGAGTCAGCATCACCATGATGTGGGCATCAAAGGGATGGCCAAGCAGGAATGGTGACATGCAGATCATTCACAGGAGAGGTGTGAGTGATACATTCAAATGATTAAACTGTTCCTGTGTGGGCCATGGCATAGCAACCAGCAGGAGAATACGTGACTGTACAAAATAGGCATATACTGATGGATATACTGAAGGATGGATGGCGGTAGATGAGAGTCCCAATGTACTTGATGTGACGCACATATGCAGTTGTAGTGTGTGTGAAAAAAATGTAGCTGTTTCACGGGGAAGTCTCAATACCAGCTATTTGGGTATGACAGCTGTGTCAGCTTTTCTAACCACCATACAATCCTCCTGAGACATATGCACATAACAATTGGACAAGTGTCTCCCATATTGGCAATATGGAGCAAGTAGGGATGTGTAATGATCCCTGTGGGTGGAAAACCCAGGAGTAGGATGTGCCTGCTGTACTGCAGACATGTGATGGAGCCAAAGATGTTCAGTTGCAGTTATGACAAAATCATCCAATCATGTACAAGTCATGTGTCATACATCTGCAGAGTGAACATGTCAGACCCTTTGCAATTGGCTACAGCAGTTCCAATAAAATCATGCTGCCAGATGGGCATGATTGCAGTGTACATGTTTGCAGACCCAATGTGCTAACGTAACACACAAAAACGTATAAGAATGTGTGTCCTTCAGTCAATGCAGATCCCGGACTGTTTCTGGCAGTATATTGAAGTGAGCTTCCCACAGCAACAAAGAGAACAAGTAGGAATCCAACCCTGGTCTGTTGCTTACCGAGCCGGTGTTCCAACCATTAGGCTACACCTCCACACACATTCCCATAGCATTGTCTAGGCAAAGAGATTTCCGCGTCCTGCCAGCAATGGGCAAAACCCAGGACATGCGACAATGTGGCTGCCACAGTCCGAGACAGTGGTACACCACACCTAGGGCCTGCCTTCAGCAGCACACATGTAGTACACACTGCACTGCACACTCAGTACGCTAGCTGAAAAACAGACACACAGCTGCAGAATACATCTCATATCCAAAGGCCAAGCCACATGTGAGGTCAAAATGCCCTTCTCCCACTGTATCTCCAATATCAAATGACACTTGCACATAGAGGTCCACAACGCTGCAGTGTGGCACTAACCTCTGAGGCAGCACATGTGCAGGGAGTGCAGACCCTTGTCACCTGCTCTATACTGCACGATAGGTACACCTGCATCTGCAATTATGCAAACCACAATTATGACCCCTGCGGTCCATCGCTGACCATCCCACCCTCCTTGGGGGGCCATGCACACATATACCATGATCATAGAAGACAAGCAGGTACTTGGCAATGTTCCAGTGATCACAGTCTGCGCCATGGCTGCAACTGGGTCCCTGGGTGCCGGTATCGGTTAGCCCCTTCGGTACCCAAGATACACTGCATAATCTGAGCACATATATGCATCTGATGGCTATATGGAGAAAGCAGCGATCAATCACATCAGCACTGTACTATGCATGGCAATGTGTGCTTCCTGCACATGACAGCTGCGATATGTGCAAATGATTTTTTCTGAAATCACCCTAATTGTGAGGGAGGGCATACATCACCTGGTCCTCAAACAAGCCCTGCAATAGAAGGACTCTTCAGGTTCTGGAGAAGATCTCTGTCACTGCCAGTGTGCTATAAGTATTGTTTACAGTGTGTGATGCTAATCATTTGGGGTCCGATTCCACCCCACACATCCAGGCCCTCTGTGCATCCGGCCAAAACCAGATGCACAGAGGGAGTCATGTTTCTGATCCCGCGGAGGCACGTCTGTCCCTGCGGGATCAGAATTGCGAACAGGCCTGTATGTGCAGGTTGGGACCCTGAGTCTGTCTGGTCTGCATGTACAGGTCTTCCCCGGCTAACTCAGTCAGGACTCTTCAATGGAGCTGCTGCACCATGACATCCGGTTGCAATTGAACCGCGGCTCCATTGAAGAGCCGCGATCTCCGGCTGCCGGCTCCAGGAGTGATTTCCCTGCAGCTCGATCCCCAATCTGGCCTCATAAGGCCAGGGTCGGGCTGCGGGGATTGTCCTTGGCTCCTCCTGCCCCATCCGTGCCCCAGGCCCTGCGATCCCTGGCAACTAGGAGAACTTATTCCACCTCAGAGGTGGAATAAGTTCCTTGTACAAATCGCTGGCCCCAGACTTACTGGGCCAACATTAGAATCAGCCCTGTACATCCAGGACCAACAATCGCCCACTGCCCGCCCTAACGCTGCCCCCATCTGCCCCTTTCCCGCCCCTGTCTTCCTTCCCTGTTCAAAATGCAGGGAAGGTAGACAGGACTGGGAAAGGCATGAATAGCGTGGATGGACATCCCAATGGGACATCCATCCCTGCTATTCATGCCACAGAATGACCCTACTGGTATTCTGTACAATTACAGCATACTGGAGTGGCCTGTCTGATCTATGCCTTGTGTCCAGGACTACAAAAGGGGACTGCTACTTCTGAAGAGAGATCTGCAATTGTAAGTATTTACTTCTGGGAATTGTTCTAAATCTTGGGGAAAAAAGAATTCTTTAGATTAAAGCTGATTAATCTGTGAATCCAGTGTAATTGTTAAATCAGTCAGGGCCTAGTAGCAGCAAGAGTTTGCAGTTTAAATTTAAAACACAGCAGAGAGATTTCTGGTTAAATTTAGAACCCAAGACTCTATCAAAGCAAGGGCTTTGGGACTCCCCTTGGAGATTGGTCACAAATTACCTTAGAACCACAGGACAGGGTACTGTGTAGCAGCCAGCTTTTAATAAGTCTTCTTTCTTTCCCTCCTTCCCTCCCTGACACCCACCCACCCCTGGGATAATCATAGCTTTATAGGTGCTTAAACCTCTTAAAAGAAAGGAGGTGCCATATTCACTCTCAGGTGCAGCTGTTTATTCTCATCAGCATACATTAAGGACCTGAGATTAGTTAAACTTCAGGTGAACAAAGTACATTAAACATATTAGGTATAGTTTTATTAGTATAAGTATCCTTAGCAACCCTTAGTAAGTAAAGAACTTAAATATCTAAACACAACCTTAAATCAAAGATGCAGACAGCAGTCCAGCAGCGAGATGGGGGCTATCTCCAGGAACAAGCAGGAATGTAGTCTTCACATATGAGTATCGTCGGTACCGACGGGGCCTGCGCGGGAACGCTCCCCAGCGTCCAGTAGGAAAGCTTTTGGGAGCATCCCACAGTGCTTGCATGCTGCCTTCCCACCTTTCCCAACTGTCCGTCTCCAGTTCTTCGTTTTCCGCGGAGCCGACAGGTCGCACATCTTGTCACCGCAGAAATAATTCCCTTCTTATTCTTCTTTTTTGTGGTCGCGTCTGCCTTCCCTCGACGCTATACCGGTACCGCCGGTTCTTCTTTCTTTTTTTTTTTTAAAAAAAACAACCTTTCTTTCTGGAGTCTTTTCGACTAATTTTCTCCTCAGGTGCCATGCTCCATTTTGGGCACTAGGCCCAACTTTTTCCTTCAGAATGGAAAAACCCACTTCGGGTTTCAAAAAGTGTTCTAAGTTTGGCGGTACCATCTCCGTCACCGATATCCATGAGTGGTTCCTCAAATGTTTAGGTCCTGACCACTCTATTTCAGAGTGTGTTGCCTGTGGGATGATGTCGAAAAGGGGCCGGCAAAACCAAGCTGCTAAACTTAGCACCCTTTTTCCCTCCGATGCAGCCTCCATGGCATCAACGTCTTCCAGGGCTTTGTCTTCCTCCCATGGATCTCAGGTAACTAAACATAAATCTAGCCGGTCCTCAAAAGGTAGATCTCCTTCTAAACATCGAGATGCCTCTGGTGTTGCCCTTGAGGGACTTTCACTGGCAAAATTGCCCCGGCGAGAGGCTTCGGCTTTCAAAGCACTAACGGGGCTCCAGGATGTTCTCGAGGCTTCAACCTCGACAGAACTACTGGTGCCGTGCTCTGGGGTTCCGGCCGCTTCATCCGGCACCGATACCCAAGCATCGGCAGCGTCAATAGACCAGAGATTCTTGACTATTGAACGCAGTCTGGCGGCTTTTTTCACGTCCTCCATGCCCCTGAAACCGCTTCAGACAATTCAACCGGTACCGGCACCGACTCCGATACCGACACTGCATCGACATTGGCAGGTATTCTACTGGGACCGAGTCATGCATCTCTATCTGGCATCGACAAGTTGGTACCGGACCACTCCGATGCAAACTTCGATCGGTACCGGTACTGTGCCTTGCACGATCACCCGGATCGGAGATACCTCAAATCCTCGGATGAGTCTGAAGACTCTGAAAGCTCTGCCGATACCAGAGTACTTTTTACTGAGGATTCCTCTTCTCCTCAGCATAGGATGTCTCCACCAGAGGATATGTCCTTTCAGGATTTTATCCAAGATGTGGCCTGAGGTCTTTCCATCACAGTGGCTTCTGAAAAAGAGCCTAGGGCAAAGGAATTAGAAATCCTGCAATACCCTAAAGCTCCCAAGGAGGCAGCTACCTTACCTATTCATGAGATCTTGCATGATCTTATGTTAAGGATGTGGGAAACACCTCTAACCACATCTCTTCACTCTCGAAGACTTGACACCATGTATCGAGTTCCTCCTTGTCCTGGGTTTCAGAAGACTCAATAACCACACCATTCCATGGTGGTGGAATCAGCCATGAGACGGATAAAGAGTGCAAAACGGCATGCATCTAATCCTCCAGAACGTGAGTGTAGGACTCTTGACGCCTTTGGGCATCGATCCTTCCAGGCTTCCATGCTTTCTGCTAGGATCAGTTCCTTTATCTTGTATATGGGAATGTTCCTTAAAGAGGTCACAGGAGATTTAGAGCTTATGAGCCCTCTCCTTCCTGATGATAAAAGGCAAGATTATCTCGCTCTTGTCAAACATGCTCAGGATGTTTCCAAGTTTGTGAATCGTGCAGCCTTTGACTGCTTTGAATGCATAAGCAGAACCTCTGCCATTGCCATAGGTGCACGTAGGATTGCCTGGCTCCAGGCATATGACTTGGAAATTTGGGTACAGGAAAAACTAAGGAATATACCTTGCACAGGAGAGAATCTCTTTGGCAAGAATTGGCAGGAAAGAGCTAATGAGATAGATGCTGACAATATCACTTTGGATAGATTGTCTAAATCTACAGCTGATCCTGTGAGGAAAAGATCTCTAAGAAACCATTCTTCAGCAAGAAGAAAAGGTTTTATCCCTCCTATACCCAGCAGGGACATCGTTTAGGTCAGTCTGCCCTAAAGGGACAGCAGCAACAACCTAGGCAAAGAAAGACAAAAGCAGCTAAGCCTCAACCAGCTCAGCAGACTCAGCCTCCACAGGGGCTTTGACTCCTATCTAGAGAACTTTGCCTTCCTGGCCCTGAACGGCCCAGAACCCTCCACCATCCCAGGAAGGTTATGTCATTTTGCCCCCAGATGGGGTCAGATAACAGCAGAAAATTGGACTCTGTCTATTGTAAGAGAGGGGTACAAGCTTCATTTCCACAAGGGGCAATAGAAGAGGTACCCATTCCCCAACGGGGTACAGGGTTTTACTCCCCCTATTTCCTTATTCCAAAGAAAACAGGAGGACACAGACCCATTTTAGACCTCAGAGAATTGAACAAATTCCTGTTCAAAGAGAAGTTCAAAATCATTTCTCTAGGAACTCTGCTGCCATACCTTCAGAGTCAGGATTGGCTTTGTTCTCTAGATCTCAAGGATGCGTACACTCATGTTCTCATCCATCCAACTCGCCGAAAGTTCCTTCGTTTTCTGTTTCAAGGGAAGCACCACCAATATAGGTTTCTTCCTTTTGGCCTGGCCTCTGCACCAAGGGTGTTCACAAAATGCATGGCTGTGGTGGCAGCATTTCTCTGCACCCTGGGAATATTCGTCTTCCCTTACTTAGGCGACTGGCTTATTCGAGCCCCTTCAGAGCCGGAGGCCGTGGTTGCTCTCTCTCACACAATACGCATCCTTCAGTATTTGGGACTTGTCATAAACTTCCCAAAATCCAACTTTGCTCCCACTCAATCCCTAGAGTTTATAGGAGCTCTGCTGGATACCAGACAGACAAGGGCCTTCCTTCCACAGCCCCGCTGCTTTCGCATTGTGCAGTTAGTTTCCCAAGCAGTGCTAAAACCTCACCTCACTGCTCAAGGAAATGTTACAATTGCTAGACCACATGGCATCCACCGTGCATGTGGTTCCTTATGCTCGCCTCCATATGAGGGCAGCCCAGTGGACTTTATCCACTCAGTGGACTCAGGCGTCAGGTTGCCTGTCAGACAAAATAGCAAACTCAGATCGCCTTATTTTGTCCCTCCAATGGTGGCAGTCACCCCAAACCCTTTTGGTGGGGTCTCCTTTTCAGCAACCCCCCACCCCAAGCCACTTTAACAGCAGATGCTTCACAGGTGGGTTGGGGAGCTCACCTGCAAGGCCTCTCTACCCAGGGTACCTGGACTCCACAGGAGGCCTATCTCCACATCAGTCTCCTGGAACTCAGAGCAATCTTCCTTGCTCTTCGAGTACGCCACACTCAGCTCAGCTACAAGAAAGTCCTAGTTCAAACGGACAATCAAGTAGCCATGTTCTATGTGAACAAGCAGGGCGGAACAGGCTCTCTGTCGCTTTGCAACAAAGCTTTGCGACTATGGGCCCTCACTAGAGAGCATCAGATTCATCTCTTTGTGATGTATTTTCCAGGCATTCAAAACTCTTGGGCAGACAGACTCAGTCGAGTTCTGCTTCCACACGAATGGTCTCTCCATGCAGACCAGGTGGCCAAAATTTTTCAAATTTGGGGAACTGTGGACATAGACCTCTTTGCAAGTCCGCTGAATCCCAAACTTCCCCGGTTCTGTTCCAGAATTCCGGCTCAGGGTTGTGAGGCCAGGGATGCTTTTCTCCTCCCTTGGGGTCAGGGCTTCCTGTATGCCTTTCCACCCATTCCCCTAATTCCCAAAACCCTGTTCAAGCTTCAGAGAGACAGAGGTCATATGATCCTCATAGCTCCACATTGGCCACGGCAAATGTGGTACCCTCTGCTCCTACATCTCTCTCAAATTCTGCCTCTGGAGTTAGGATCTGCTCCATATCTCCTTTCTCAAGAGGGTGGGATGCTGTGGCATCCCAATCCCCAGTCTCTGCATCTCAGGGCCTGGTTGCTGAAAGCCTAGAACTTCACGGTCTTAACCTTTCCCAGCAGGTAAAGGATATCCTTTATGCTTCCAGGAAGCCTTCCACAAGACGCTCTTATGCATTTAAGTGGAAAAGGTTTACCAAATGCAGGGCTTAAGACCAATTCAGTGAGAGTTCATTTGAGTGCTATTGCAGCTTCTTTCAAGCCTCTAAATGGACAACCTATTTCCTCTCATCCTCTCATAGCGAAATTTATGAGAGGCCTTATTTTAACAAAGCCTCCCATTAAGCCACCACCGGTGGCATGGGACTAAAATCTGGTTCTTGGGCAGCTCATGAAACCGCCCTTTGAACCATTAGCCACTACCTCTTTGAAATTCCTTTCCTGGAAGGTCATCTTTTTATTGCAATCACATCAGCACGTCGCCAGGGCCGGCCCGTCCATTGAGCAAGAATGTTTTTTGCACAGGGCCCCGCGTTTCAGGGGGCCCCGCGCAAAGAACATTCTGCTTTTTTTTTTAATTACATTTTTAAAAAAAACCTGTCTCTGGCTGCTGCCGCGTCCGTCGCAGCAGCGGCAGAATGGCGTGTCCCGCGGGGCCCCTTCTCCTCGTCGAGCCCTCTGCAAGGGCTTTCAGATTCGCGAAGGGAGAGTGCTCCCTCGCGTCTCTGTAAAGCCCGCAGGGGCTAATGGGAAATTTCCCATCTGCCCCTTTAGACGCGAGGGGCTGATGGAAATTTCCCATTAGCCCCTGCGGGCTTTACAGAGACGCGAGGGAGCACTCTCCCTTCGCGAATCTGAAAGCCCTTGCAGAGGGCTCGACGGGGAGAGGGGGCCCCGCGGGACACGCCATTCTGCCGCTGCTGCGACGGACGCGGCAGCAGCGAGAGCCAGGTTTTTTTTTTTTTTTTTTAAAATTTGCCAGAAGGGAAGGGAAGGGAAGGGGGGGGGCTGATGGAGGCTGTCTGGAAATGGGCTGATGGGGGGTTAGGACTGGAAATGTGCAAGGGGGGGGGGGTTAGGACTGAAAATGTGCAAGGGGGGGGGTAGGACTGGAAATGTGCAAGGGGGGGGGGTTAGGACTGGAAATGTGCAAGGGGGGGGTTAGGACTGAAAATGTGCAAGGGGGGGGAGTTAGGACTGAAAATGTGCAAGGGGTGGGAGTTAGGACTGGAAATGTGCAAGGGGGGGTTAGGACTGGAAATGTGCAAGGGGGGGTTAGGACTGGAAATGGGCTGGGGGGGGGGGTAGGACGGGAAAAGGGCGAGGGGGGGGTAAGACTGCGAAAGGGCGGGGGCGGATGGGGGCTGGCGGGAAATGGGGGGGGGGGGGGTAAGACTGCTAATGGGCTGGGGCTGATGGAGGCTGACTGGAAATGGGTGAGGGGGGGGTTAGGACTGGAAATGGGCTGGGGGCGTTAGGACTGTAAATGGGCTAGGGGGGTTAAGACTGCTAATGGGCTGGGGCTGATGGAGGCTGACTGGAAATGGCTGGGGGGGGGTTTAGGACTGGAAATGGGCTGGGGGGGTTAAGACTGGTAATGGGCTGGGGGGGTTAAGACTGGTAATGGGCTGGGGGGCTGATGGAGGCTGTCTGGAAATGGGGTGATGGGGGGGTTAAGACTGGTAATGGGCTGGGGGTTGATGGAGGCTGACTGGAAATGGGGTGATGGGGGGTTAGGACTGGAAATGGGCTGGGGGGGGTTAAGACTGGGAATGGGCTGTGGGCTGATGGGGGCTGTCTGGAAATAGGGTGATGGGGGTTAGGGTTGCTAATGGGCTATGGGGGGGGGGTTAGGACTGCTAATGGGCTATGGGGGCGCTAGGACAGGAAAAGGGCTGATGGGGAGGGGTTAGGACTTGAGGTGGGCTGATGTGGTTAGGACTAGTAATGGGCTGTGGGCTGATGGGGGGGGGGTTAGGACTGGCAATGGGCTATGGGGGGCTGACTGGAAATGGGCTGATGGGGTTAAGACTGGAAGTGGGCTGATGGGGGGTTAGGACTGGTAATGGGTTATAGGGGGGGCTTAAACTGAAAATGGGTTGATGGGGGCTAGGACTGGTAATGGGTTGGGGGATTGCTATGACTGGAAATGGACTGAGTGGACGGGGAGGCTTGAACTGCAAATAGCTGATGGGGAGGGAGCTTGGAATGGAAATGGGCTGTGAGGGAAGGGAGCTAGAACTGAAAATGGGCTGATGGAGCAGCTAGGATAGGACTGGAAATGGGCTGTTGGGGGGAGCTATGATTGGAAATGGGCTGTGGTGGGGGCTTGAATTGAAATGGACTCATGGAGGGGCTAGAACTGGAAGTAGGCTCATGGGGGGCTTGGACTGGAATTGGGCTGAGTGGAGGGGAGCTAGGATTTGACATGGGCTGATGGTGGGGCTAGGAAATGACTAGAAATGGGCTGATGGGGGGCTAGGATTGGAAATGAGCTGATGAAGGGACTCAGACTGAAAATGGATGGGGGAGCTAGGACTGGACATGGGTTGATGGGGGGCTAGGACTGGAAATGGGCTGATGCAGGGACTAGAAGGGAATGGATGCTGGGTGAGACTGGAACTAGAAGGGAGCTGATGTTGGGGGAGGATTAGAATGGGATGGGGCTGGGAGAGTAAAATGGAGAGGGGAAAAATATTTTGTGTGGGAGGGATGAAAAATCTACAATTGGCCGGGTATTGGGAGAGTAAGTGGGGATTGAGGATGGAGGGGTAAAATTTGTGTGGATGAAATAAGAATGAGGAAAGAGCAAAGGAGAAAGATTAGTATGTTAAAGCAGATGTAGAGAGAGAGGATGGAAAGAAAACTAGAAGAGAGAAGAAAGGACAAATGGACAGCAGACGATGGAGAGTTAGCAGAAAACATGAAGAAACCAGAAGAAAGTGGCTGGAGCAATTGCAACTGAAAAAAAATGCACAAAAGGTAGAAATATATCTCTTTATTTTGAATTTATTAACTGGAATATGAAAGCTCTGGGAAATGTGCATCATTAACGTCTGCGCTTTGTTTGGTACAAGAGGAAATTGATTTATAGTTTTATTTCTACAGTGTTGTTGTACATTCCAAGTTTGGCTTTTGGGGTTCCCAGTTTAATTATTGCCTTCCTGTTTCTAAATTGCGATTCCTTGTTTGGTGATGGTCTATGTTCTGCATGTGTAACTGAGCTGAGGTATTCTGTTTATGTAATTCCTATTTGACATTGCCACTTGTTCTCTTTCCCCAGTATTCTCTGAAATGTACTGGTTTAATATTTGCAGTGTTTCCTTTTGATAGGTAGGGTCTGGTGCTTTGTGAGTCCTGGTAATGCTGTCAGGATACAGCGGGTTTGCTATGGGTTCTAAATGGGCAGCGTTTGTAGTAGTTCCTAATGTGCCTGGCGGTTGGCACTGGATTATAGTAATGTAGAAATCTTTTAGTCTTTCTTTATCCATACACTCATTAAGAGACATGTTTACTAAAAGTTAGTGTATGGTAACATTATGCAAATATTTATGCAAATAAGGCCACTTATGCAAATGAGGCCCCGCACCGAGTCTCCGCACATGGCCCCGCACCCCCCTTGGGCCGCCCCTGCACGTCGCATCAGTGAATTGCAAGCGTTGGTGGCTGATCCTCCTTATACAAGGTTCCATCATGATAAGGTAGTCCTTAGGACTCATCCACAATTTATGCCAAAGGTGGTGTCACCTTTTCATTTAAACCAAGCGGTTTATGTTCCTGTATTCTTTTCAAGGCCTCACGCCTCAAATGCAGAAAGGAATCTTCATACTTTGGACTGTAAAAGAACTTTTGCCTTTTACTTGCAAAGGACACAGCAACATAGAAAGTCCTCTC
Organism: Ichthyophis bannanicus; assembly: GCA_033557465.1. Classification (NCBI taxonomy): domain Eukaryota; kingdom Metazoa; phylum Chordata; class Amphibia; order Gymnophiona; family Ichthyophiidae; genus Ichthyophis; species Ichthyophis bannanicus. The sequence continues at coordinate 946,198,067 of CM066034.1, forward strand.
AACTCTTTGTTGCTTTTGATCCTAGTCATTTGGGACTTCCAGTCTCCAAAAGAACACTGTCCAACTGGATTGCACAGTGTATATCTTTTGCCTATGAGAGTTAAAACCTTCCTCTTGAATTCCATGTCACAGCTCACAATGTGAGACCCATTACAGCCTCCAGGGCTTATCTTCACTCTGTGTCTATTGACAACATCTGTCGAGCAGCTGCTTGGGCTTCGGTTCATACCTTCACAGCCCATTACTGCTTAGACAAGGACTCCCGCCGGGATGCCTTATTTGGTCAGGCTGTTTTTCAACACCTGTTCCATACTTAATCAACTCCTACCCACCATCCCTGGTAGGATGCCAGAGATCCATGGGGGGAAGTGGAGCCCTTTCACAAGAGCACACAACTTCTGGGGCCTTCTCCCTGGCATCCGCAGATAGGGAGTCCCCATATGTGAAGACTACATTCCTGCTTGTTCCTGGAGATAGCATAGTTGCTCACCTGTAACAGGTGATCTCTGGGAACAGCAGGAATTTAGTCTTCACAACCCACCCACCTCCCCTAGGAGTTGTATCTCTCTCTGTCTCCCTTTCCCTCTCTCTTTTGTCTCAGCTTTAAACTCAACTGGAGAGGGACAGTTGGGAAAGGTGGGAAGGCAGCACGCAGAAGCTGTGGGATGCTCCCAAAAGCTTTCCTATTGGACGCTGGGGAGCGTTCCCACGCAGGCTCCGTCAATACCGACGATACCCATATGTGAAGACTAAATTCTTGCTTTTCCCGGAGATCACCTGTTACAGGTGAGCAACTATGCTTTCCAGTCTTTTGCACTGAGTGTCACATGTATGATTTTCTCCCAGTTGGTGAGGGGTCTTACGTGTGCACAAGCTGCAAGGAGCTCTTTGCTCTCAGGGAACAAGTCTGATCTCCGGAGGTAAGAGTAGCAGACTTGGAAGACATAAGGAAGACAGAGAGGTACATGGACGAGACCTACAGGGATATAGTCCTGAAGTCCCACCTCCAGTCTGGCAGCATCCCTGTTGCCATGGAGGAGAGAGGTCACGTGACAGGAGAGCATTACCCTGGTGTTGCAGGAAGTGATCCTGTAGCTAGGACCTCTCCTCCAGGGCCATGTGCCCATGAGGGAAGGGTAAGGACAGCCATTATAGTTGGTGATTCGATCCTTAGGCATGTAGATAGCTAGGTGACTGGTGGACGTGAGGATCGCCTGGTAACATGCCTGCCTGGTGCGAAGGTAGCGGACTTCATTAGCCACCAAGACAAGGTCTTAGATAGTGCTGTCTTGGTACATGTCGGTACCAATGACATAGGAAAATGTGGTAGGGAGGTGCTGGAGGCTAAATTTAGGCTTTTAGATAGGAAGTTGAAATCCAGAACCTGCAGTGTAGCGTTCTCCGAAATGCTTCCTGTTCCACGCGCAGGATCCAAAAGGCAGGCAGAGCACTGAATTCTCAATGCGTGGATGAGGGAATGGTGCAAAGATGAGAGTTTTGGATTTGTTAGGAACTGGGGAACATTCTAGGGAAAGGAGAGGCTCTTCCAAAGGGATGGGCTTCACCTTAACCGCGATGGAACCAGGCTGCTGGCATTAACCTTTAAAAAGGAGATAGAGCAGCTTTTAAACTAGATAATAGGGGAAAGCTGACAGTCGCCCAAGAGCGCATGGTTTGGAACAATGTATCCTTGAAGAATACTACTGAAAAAATGAAGTTAGGGCACATCAGCAGAGAGGTTCCAATAAAGACAAAGGTAGCCCAAATGCCCTTGAGTACAGAGCAGACAGAGCTTAAAGATTCCAAATTGCCCCTGCCTACCGATAACCAGATTAATATGAATAAAATACAGTCTAAAAAATAAGATGGGAGAGTTAGAATATATAGCACTAAATGAGAAGTAAGATATGATTGGCATCTCAGAGACATGGTGGAAGGAGGAGAACCAGTGGGACACTGTGCTACTTGGGTACAAACTATATAGTAATGATAGAGCTGATCAAATTGGTGGAGGGTTGCGTTCTATGTCAGAGAGGGCATTGAGTCACAAAGGATTAAAGTTTTGCAGGAAACTAAATTTCCTGTAGAATCACTATAGATTGAAATTCCATGTAAAAAGGGGAAGGTGATGGCAGTGGGGTTGTACTATCGACCATCTGGCTAGAATGAACAAATGGATGATGAAATGGTCAAAGAAATCAGGGAAGCTAACAAAAGTTACAGAACAGTAATAATAATGGGTGATTTCAATTATCCCGGTAGTGATTTCAATTATCCCGGTAGTGTCACGGTAGGACATGCAAGGGAGATAAAGTTTCTAGATGAAATAAATGACTGCTTCTTGGAGCAGCTGGTTCATGAATCGACCAGAGGGGAAGCCATTTTGGACTTAGTCCTTAGTGGAACACCAGATCTGGTGCAAGAGATAAGGATGTTGGGGCCACTTGGCAATAGTGATCACAGCATGATCGCGTTTGATTTAATTAATGGAGGAGGGATAGTAAGGAAATGCACAGCACTATTTTTTAACTTTCAAAAGGGAGACTGATAAAATGAGGAAAATAGTTAAGAAAAAGCTAAAAGGAGCAGTTGCAAAGGTCAAAGACTTACATCAAGCTTGGATGTTGTTTAAAAATACTATCTTGGAAGCCCAGAACAGCTGTATTCCACGCTTTAAGAAAAGTGGAAGGAAGTCCAAAAAACTGCCAGCATGGTTTAAAGGTGAGGTCAGAGAGGCTGTTGTTCCCAAAAAAGCATCTTTCAGGAAATGGAAAAAAGAGCAAAATGACAAAAACTGGAAACAGCACAAGCACTGGCAAGTTAAATGCAAGGCATTGATAAGGCAGGCAAAGAGAGAATTTAAGAAAAAACTTGCTGTGGAAGCAAAAACATGTAATGAAGGCTTTTTCAAGTCCATTCGTAGCAAAAAACCTGTGAGAGAGTCAGTTGGACCATTAGATGGTAGAGGGGTAAAAGGGGTAGTAAGAGGGGACAAGGCGATAGCGGAGAGACTGAATGAATTCTTTGCTTCGGTCTTTATTGAGGAAGATGTAGGGATGTTACCCATGACTAAAGTGGTATTTAAAGGTGGTACTGCAGAGGAATAGAAAGAAATATTGATACACCGGGAAGATGTATTACATCTGTTTGATAAACTGAAGAGTAGCAAATCACCTGGACCGGATGGTATACATCCAAGGGTGTTGAAAGAACTGAAATGTGAGATTGCAGACCTGCTATTAGTAATCTGTGAACTATCATTAAAATCATCTGTAATACCTGAAGATTGGAGGATTGCCAGCGTAACGCAAATTTTTAAAAAGGGTTCCAGGGGTGATCTGGGAAATTAAATTCTCCAGAACCAAGCCGGAAGTCATTCCTCACATATGGGTGACGTCGGCGCCGACGGAGCCCCCGTGCGGAGCATTTCCCCAGCTTTCAAAGAAAGCCATTGGGAATGCAGCGCGCCTGCACGGTCCCCTTCCCGCCCAAGGGTGCCATCTTGCTCCGTTTTTATTTTTCCATGGAGCCCAACGGATGTAGTTCATGTCACCCGGGAAAAGTAGATTTTTTTCTACGATTTTTCGTGTTTCTTTATCCGGTTCTATGCCGGTTCCCCGTCTCGCCCGGTATCGAGTCCGGAACTTCTTTTTCGTTTTTTGTCCTTTATGACTAGCATTCGCGCTTTTTCTGTTATTTTCACTGGCAGCCCAGTCTTTTGACCTTGCAGGGGCCCTTTTTCCCCCGATGGCTGCCAGCGGGTTCAAAAAATGTGATCGGTGCAAGAAGCTTATGTCTCTCACCAACACACGACTGGTGCCTCCGATGCCTCGGGCCCGACCATGACTCGCTGGTCTGTGGCCCATGTGGCAAAATGTCGTTGAAGGCTCTTCGGAGCCGTCAGCATCAACATGAAAGAATTTTTTCAGAGTCCGCGTCCGGCCGGGCCTGGACTTCGTCAGAGGCCTCGACATCTCGGGAGTCTGACCCCGAGCACCGTCGTGGTTCCTCTGAGAGGGGGTCTCCCACCCGGGAGCACAAAGGGAAGAAGAAGCTCATGAGGGCGGCGTCAGTGGAGGCCCCTGGGTCCTCGAGGGCCAGGTCGCGTAGCCCTGACTGCCGCCCCGGGCTCTCGGAGTCAGAGAGGATTTTCAAACCACCTTGCATGGAGCCGGAGTCCCCGAGTCATGTAAATTCTGTTGTCCTCATGGACTCTCCTCCGGGAGAACCAACGTCCGGCCCGACGCCGTTGGGGCCCGAGTCTGGGGCTGCTGAGTGTCCTGAGCTCGGACTCAGGCTGACAGACTTGGAGAGCAGCTTGGCTGCCTTCATGGAACAGCAGCGGGTACTGATTGCCGGTCTGACCGGTGCATCTGCCCCGACCACTGGTACTTCGACGTCTAAGTTGACCCCAGAGGCCGAGCCGATCCTCGAGTCCATCAAGTCTCGAGTCGATCCTCGGCTAAGGTCCCCCTCGACCTCCCATGCAGGGCCGAGTTTGTCGATGCCGGTGCCCTCGACATCGGGACAGGTGGCACCGATGCCCACACGGCCGGAGCCGCTCGACTCCTCCTCGGAGGAGTCGGCATGGGAGATGAAGTACGAGGAGTCTCCTGACACCTTCCGGATCAGGTGCGTCCCTTCGGACTCCCCGGAATCCGAGCCTTGGAGAAGGTCCCCTCCGGAGGATACCCTGTTCTCGGATTCGTGAGGGAGATGGCCAAGGCTTTGGCATTCCCTGCGGATGCCAAGGAGGAGTCTCGAGCCAAGGAGCTTGATGCCCTCCAGTATGATTTTTCTCCGAAAGAAGCCTTTACTGTACCGGGTCTTCCGATGCTGGAACGGCTGCTCTTCCGTATGTGGGAGGCAATGGCCTCGGCGCCGGTTCTTAGCAAATGGGTCTATTCCATTTATCGAGTCCGTAAGAGCCCTGGGTTCCAAAAGGCGCAGCTACCGCACAATTCCATGGTTGTGGAATCGGTCATGCACCGCCTGAAGAGTCAGAAGATGCACTCCTTGGTGCCTTCTGGCCGGGAGACCCAGAACCTGGATGCCCTTGGTAGAAAGTGCTTCCAGGGCTCTATGCTATCTTGCCGTGTCCAGATTTACCAGCTGTACATGGGCATGTACTTACGGGACCTGGCAAAGGAGATTGCTGGGTTCTCAGCTGGCCTTTCAGAGGTTCAAAACCTTGTCTACAGGGATCCGAGAGTGCTTGAAGTATATCTCTCGAGCAGCCTATGATGGCTTCGAGGCTTCGGCCGGGTAGCCGCGGCCGGCATCGGTGCATGCCGTCAGGCCTGGCTACAGTTATCGGACCTGGAGTCATGGGTGCAGGACAAGTTGGTCGATGTCCCATGCCGAGGTGACAACCTATTCAGTAAACCCATGACTGAAAAGGCTGCAGAAATTGAGACTGAGACTCTCACCAGGACAAGGCTGTCCAGAAAGACTTCTGCCCCTTCTCAAAAAAAGAAGGGCTCGGGAAAGAAGCCCTTTTTCCCGAGGAAGGGTGCTGCCTACAAAACCTACCCTCGGTATCAGGCCTCTCCAGCTCCCCAACAGGGCCAGCAGGCCAAGGGGCAGGGGCATGGGCCCCGTAGGCAGGGGCATGGGCCCCGTAGGCAGAAGACCCCCAAGCCGCCAGCTCCGGCTCCTGCACAGCAGGGAGCAAGGTTTTGACTTCCACAGCATAGCCTCTCCTCTGCCGGTGGCTCTACTCAGCACAGGAGGTCAGTTGACCCTGTATGCCTACTGGTGGCCAGCCATCACAGGGGATACCTGGGTACTGAGCATAGTCCAAAAAGGTTACATGCTCCACTTCCACCAGATACACCCCTCCTACTATCCAGGGGAAGCCTCCAAGACTCCCTCTACACAGGAACCTCCTCCTTCAGGAGTTGGCAAGACTTCTAAAGGAATAGGCAGTGGAACCGGTGCCTCACCAACTGAAAGGGCAAGGCTTCTACTCCGGGTACTTCCTGGTACCAAAACGGACATAAGAACATAAGATATGCCATACTGGATCAGACCAAGGTCCATCAAGCCCAGTATCCTGTTTCCAACAGTGGCCAATCTAGGTCATACAAACCTAGCAGTATCCCCAAGAGACACAGGTTCCACAATGCTTGTATTGGGTCAAGAATTGATATCCTGGGTCCCTTTTTAATAATGGTTTATGGACCTTTCCTCCAGGAACTTGTCCAAACCTTTTTTAAACCCAGCTACACTAACAGCTCTTACTACATCCTCCAGCAACAAATTCCAGAGTTTGATTACACGTTGAGTGAAAAAATATTTTCTCTTATTTGTCTTAAATAGATCACCTTGTAGCTTCATTACATGTCCTCTAGTCTTTCTATATTCTGATAACATAAACAATCGATCTACGTTTACCCGTTCCACTCCATTCATTAATTTATAGACCTCTATCATATCTCCCCTCAGCCGTCTCTTTTCCAGGCTGAAGAGCCCCAGCCTTTGTAGCCTTTCTTCATAGGAGTAGCCTTCCATCCCCTTTACCATTTTGGTGGCTCTTTTCTGTACCTTTTCTAATAACGCTATATCCTTTTTAAGATACGGCGACCAGGATTGCACACAATATTCAAGGTGCGGTCGTACCATGGAACGATACAGAGGCATTATAATATCCTTTGTTTTATTTTCCATTCCTTTCCTTATGATACCTAGCATTTTATTTGCTTTCTTGGCTGCCGCTGCACATTGGGCGGAGGGATTTAACATGTTATCCACGATGACGCCTAAATCTTTTTCCTGGGTGGTGGTTCCCAATGTGGAACCTTGCATCGTGTAACCATAGTTTGGGTTGTTCTTCCCTAGGTGCATAACTTTGCACTTGTCCACATTAAATTTCACCTGCCATTTGGATGCCCAGTCTTCCAATTTATCCAGATCCTCCTGCAGTTTTGCACAGTCCTCTTGGGTTTTAACAACTTTAAACAGTTTTATGTCTTACGCAAATTTGATAACCTCACTATTTATTTATTTAACTGTATTTATATCCCGCTTTTCAACGGGTCAAAGCGGTGTTACATATAGGGGTGGGGAGAATTAAGTTACAGGGTGGGACCATCACCAGGTAGGCAACATTGATGATTTCAACATAAGACAGACTTTAGACATGGACAGTGCGGAGCAGTTGTTGCTCAGGGGTACAGGATGAGGCAGTTCAGGAGTTGGTGCGTTGTTTGGTGGGGGTTATTCCCTTTTCCAGGTCATTTATAAATATGTCAAAAAGTAGCGGACCCAGTACAGATCCCTGGGGTACTCCACTATTCACCCTTTTCCATTGGGAAAATTGGCCATTTAGCCCTACCCTCTGCTTTCTATCTTTTAACCAGTTCCCGATCCACAACAGTACACGGCCTCCTATCCCATGACTTTTTAGTTTTGCCAAGTCTCTGATGAGGGACCTTGTCAAAGGCTTTCTGAAAGTCCAAATACACTATATCAACCAACTCACCTTTGTCTACCTGTTTATTCACACCTTCAAAAAAACATAACAGATTAGTAAGACAAGATCTTCCTTGTCTAAAGCCATGTTGGCTGTCTCCCATTAGGCCATGACTATCTACATGCTGTGTAATTTTGTTCTTTATGATGGTTTCTACCATTTTCCTCCTCCGGCCTATCCTAGACTTGCAAAACCTAAACAAGTTTCTGGTGAGGGAAAAGTTCAAGATGCTTATCCTTGGGATACTGCTGCCCTATCTCCAGCAGGGAGACTGGCTATGCTCCTTAGACCTAAAGGATGCTTATGCTCACATACTCATTAATCCAGACCACAGACAATATCTCAGATTTGTGGTGGGAGGAAACCATTTTCAGTACAGGGTACTTCCCTTTGGCCTAACCTCTGCCCCCAGGGTTTTCACCAAATGCTTGGCAATGGTGACGGCTTATCTCAGGAATCAGTTAATTTTTGTCTTCCCATACCTGGACGACTGGCTCATCAGGGGCCAGTCTCTCCAGATGGCCCGACAAGCCAGTCTTCGCACTGTCTCTCTTCTTCAAAATCTGGGCTTTGTCATAAACTACGCAAAGTCCACTTTGCTCCCCTCTCAGAACCTAGAGTTTATAGGGTCCAGATTAGACACCCTTCAGGCAAGAGCTTACTTGCCCGAAGAGAGGAGAGGGCCCACAGACTGATGGACTTGGCCAACCATTTCCACAGCAATTCTCATGTTTCCGCCAGGTACTACCTGCGGCTCCTGGGCCACATGGCATCCACTGTACATGTGACTCCGAATGCCCATCTGCACATGCGAGCTGCTCAATGGTGCCTCAGAGATCAGTGGACGCAGGCCACAGGTGACCTCCGAGACAGAGTAAAGGTGTCCAAACCACTTTTGGACTCCTTACAGTGGTAGCTACATCTCACAAACTTTCTCAGGGGGGTACCTTTTCAGGCTCCAGCACACACAAGGTTGCTGACGACCGATGCTTCCTTAAAGGGCTGGGGTGCACATTGCAGGCACATGCTCTCAAGGCTTCTGGTCTCCTCGAGAAGCCACACAGCAAAGCAATCTTTTGGAGCTGTGAGCAATCCGCTTAGCTCTGCAAACATTTTCTCATGCCCTCTCTCAAAAGTCTGTCCTAGTTCAGACGGACAATCAGGTTGAAATGTTCTATGTGAACAAACAAGGGGGCACAGGGTCCAAACTCCTGTGCCAGGAGGCTCTGGCCCTTTGCTCAGCTGCGGTCAGGCAGGGTATGTTTCTCAAAGCGGTTTATCTACCTGGTCAAGAAAACTTCCTAGTAGACAAGCTAAGCAGGATTCTCCAGCTTCATGAATGGCAGTTGAATCCAGTGGTGCTCCAGCAGATCTTCCTCTGCTGGGGACTTCCATCCATCGATCTCTTTGCCAGTCCACTTAACCATCAACTGCCCAGGTTCTGCTCCAGACAGCCGCATCCCCTGAGGATGGCAGCAGATGCTTTTCTGATCTCTTGGTCTACGTGCCTCCTGTATGTTTCCTCCCACGCCCCTGGTTACCCAAACTCTGTTCAAGATTCTCCGGGACAAGGCCTCGGTGATTCTTTTTTTTTTAAATTCCAATTTCAACAAACTTACAAAAGCAAGCCTAAAGCAACCTAAGTGGTTTTACATACATATACAGTCACGTAACATAATTACGTGAGAAAATATTACAAGAAAAAAACTTAACAGCAAAGACACTATACTTAGCCCACAAACAGGGAGATATTTCAAAGGAAATAAAATTAAAGAAAACATAAGAGCGAAGCTCTAATCAAACAGCTTTAAATAATGCTACCCACCTCCTCTTACTTACTACCGTGTCCCTTTATACTATTCAAAAAGAGCTCTAACTGAGTAGGATCTAAAAAGATAAATTTAGAACCCTGAAATGTAACCAAGCATTTACAGGGATATCTGAGAAAAAAAGTAGCCGAAAGAGCTACCACTCTAGGCTTCAAGGCCAAAAAGGCCTGCCTCCTAGTTTGTGTAGCCTTACAGACATCAGGAAACATTTGAACCTTAGCACCAGAAAACAGCATCAACATATTTTTAAAATAATTTTGAAACACAAGCGCCTTATCCTGGTCGAAACAAAAGATACTACTAAAGTAGCACGGGATATGATATTATCTTGAGAATTCTCTAGGAATTTGGTAAGGTCAAGGAGGACTAGTAGAAACCCCTCGACCAGTCAAATAATATACTTTTGAGATAGCAATGGAGTCAGCTGAAGCCAAGCCCAAAACTTCCCTAAAATACTTTTGTAGCAAAATTTCAGCAGAAAGCAAATGACAAAAGGGAAAATTCAACAATCGAATGTTCTTAGCGCGAAACATATTATCATACAATTTCATCTTGTGGTGAATAATTAAGCTATCTTTAATATTTGAAGAATTAACTGCTTTAAGAGCAAGACACTGGCTTTCACAATTAGAAATTTGAGTAACCATACTCCCCACCCGCCCTTCCACCTCACACAGCTTAGTTGTAATCTCCGAGGAGAAACTACACAGCTGTGTAACCGTGGGTACTAAAGTATTCTCAATACGAGTCACTACTCTCCAGATGTCAGCCAATGTGACCTGATCATCAGGGACTTCCTTGGCCACAACTGGGACGGACGTCCAAACAACTGGTTTCAGGTTTTCCCTGGTATCAGCCGGTGTACTCTGCTGAAACCGCACACCCACAGAACCGGACGCAGGTGGAGAGATATATATTGGTGGAGAAGGTGGAGAGCGATCCAGGGAACTCAGGGACGCAGTGGATGATCGAAGAGCAAGAAAGTCAGGATCTAGAGACACATCAGTGCCAGCCATTACCTTAACATGTCTGTCCATAGGACCCACCGTTGGTTCAGCTGGTACCACTGGCATAACTTTCTTCTTTCTCTTTCCCATCTGGGCCACAAACACCAATGTTGTCCCTGGTCCTGCTCTCCTGCGGTACTCCAAGGGGCTCCCAAGGGGCCTGAAATGCCTCTTGTATCTAGCCCCTTAGATCGCTGCCCCCGACTAGCGCCTCCGGCTGCGCCAACCAGGCAGAGCTTTTAAAGAGGCCCCCGATGATGTTGAGGCCGCCGGAACAGGAGCCTGTCACCTCCGGTCGGGTAAGCTGTTCTCTCTGGCTCTCCCACTGCTCCTTTTGCACTGCTCCGCCTTTAAAGAGGCCCCGATGACATCGGGGCTGCCGGAACAGGAGCCTGTCACCTCCGGTCGGGTAAGCTATTCTCTCTGGCTCTCCCACTGCTCCTTCTGCACTGCTCCGCCTTTAAAGAAGCCCCCGATGATGTCGGGGCTGCCGGAACAGGAGCCTGTCACCTACGGTTGGGTAAGCTGTTCTCTCTGGCTCTCCCACCAGGCCTTGGTGATTCTGGTAGCGCCCAGATGGCCGAGGCAGCCGTGGTTTCCACTTCTGCTGCAGTTGGCGGTGGAAACTCCGTTCCCTCTGGGGTTGCAACACAATCTCCTGTCTCAAGAGCAGAGTTCCCTGCTGCACCCCAATCTCAGGTCCCTCAATTTGATGGCCTGGCTGCTGAAAGGGTAGTTCTAGCTCCCTTACTCCTACCTAAGGTGGTTGAGGAGGTGGTATTGGCCTCTAGAAGACAGTCCACCAGAAAATACTATGCCCTCAAGTGGCGTAGGTTTACTGTATGTTGTGCTCAGCGCAATGAAGACCCTTTCTCTTGCCTTATGCCAGTAGTACTGCAGTATCTACTTCACCTTTCAGACCTAGGCCTTCAGTCTAACTCTGTTTGGGTCCACCTCAGTGCTTTGTCAGCGCACCACTCACTGGTGGAAGGACAGTCTCAGAGGTCTGCTTCTTCTGAAGCTTCCGGTTTGTCCACCGGCGACTGAGTGGGATTTGAATGTGGTCTTGCAGCAACTTACTCACCCACCGTTTGAGCCGATGGCTACTTGCCATTTGCGCTTCCTCTCTTGGAAAGCACTCTTCCTGGTGGCTCTTACCTCGGCCAGATGTGTAAGTGAACTACAAGCTCTGGTTTCTGATAGACCGTGCACGCGGTTCTATAGGAACAGGGTGGTCCTACGGACCCATCCCAAGTTCCTTCCAAAGGTGGTCTCCTCTTTCCACCTCAATCCAACCTTTTTTCCCAGGCCACATGCCAGCCGGGCTGAAACAGTCTTGCATACCCTGGACTGTAAAAGGGTGTTGTCTTTTTACATAGAACGTACGTGGGGGCATCGAAGGGTGACTCAGCTCTTCATCTCCTTTGACCCTAATAAGATGGGGTTACCTGTCTCCAAGCGTACATTGCCCATGTGGGTAGCAGATTGTATCGCCTGGGCATATAAGGCAGCCGACCTCCCCTTGCAGGGTCGATTCACGGCCCACCGTGTCAGGGCAAAAGCCACGTCAGTAGCTCATCTCCGCTCTGTTCCGTTGGCAGACATCTGCCGGGCCGCAACTTGGTCTTCAAGCCAGACCTTTGCAGCCCATTACTGCCTGGAGAGAGAGTCCCGGAGGGCCAGTGCTTTCGGACAGGCGGTACTCCGTAATCTCTTTGAGGTTTAGGCGACTCCTACCCTCCAGCCCTTGTGTTGGGCTACCGTATGGGGGCGTTCTCAGAGGATATACTTATCACGAATGCTGAGGCCCTTGAGAGGGAGCCATTTTTTCAGCTTTGGGTTCCCGGTAGCTGAGAGCTGGGGAGTCCCATATGTGAGGACTGACTTCTTGCTTGGTCCTGGAGAAAGAGTAGTTACTCACCTGTAACAGGTGTTCTCCAGGAGCAGCAGGAATCAGTCCTCACAACCCTCCCTCCTCCCCTGGAGTTGCAGTCATATCATTCATTTTGATTTTTTGCTGTCTTTTAGCTATGTCATCTGACTTAGCAAGATGGCACCCTTGGGCGGGAAGGGGACCGCGGAGGTGCGCTGCATTCCCAAAGGCTTTCTTTGAAAGTTGGGGAAATGCTCCACATGGAGACGCCATCGGCGCCGACGTCACCCATATGTGAGGACTGATTCCTGCTGCTCCTGGAGAACACCTGTTACAGGTGAGTAACTACTCTGACTGGTGAGCCTGATGTCAATACTGGGAAAAATGGTAGAAACCATTGTAAAGAACAAAATTACTCATCATGTAGATAATCATGGCTTAATGGGAGACAGCCAGCATGGCTTTAGGCAAGGAAGATCTTCTCTTACTAATCTGTTATGTTTTTTTGAAGGTGTGAATAAACAGGTAGACAAAGGTGAGTTGGTTGATATAGTGTATCTGGACTTTCAGAAAGCCTTTGACAAGGTCCCTCATCAGAGACGTTTGGCAAAACTAAAAAGTCATGGGATAGGAGGCAGTATACTATTGTGGATCAGGACCTGGTTAAAAGATAGATAGCAGAGAGTAGGGCTAAATGGCCAATTTTCCCAATGGAAAAAGGTGAATAGTGGAGTACCCGAAGGATCTGTGCTGGGTCCGCTGCTTTTTGATATATTCCTAAATGACCTGGAAAAGGGAATAACGAGTGAGGTTATCAAATTTTCAGATGACACAAAACTATTTAAAGTTGTTAAAACCCAAGAGGATTGTGGAAAATTGCAAGAGGATCTTGATAATTTGGAAGACTGGGCATCCAAAGGACAGATGAAATTTAATGTGGACAAGTTCAAAGTTATGCACCTAGGAAAGAACAACCCAAACTATGGTTACACGATGCAAGGTTCCACATTGGGTACCACTACCCAGGAAAAAGATTTAGGCGTCATCGTGAATAACATGTTTAAAGCCTCCGCCCAGTGTGCAGCAGGCGGCAAAGAGAGCAAATAAAATGCTAGGTATCATAAGGAAAGGACTGGAAAGTAAAACAAAGTATATTATAAAGCCTCTGTATCACTCCATGGTATGACCGCACCTTTGTGCAGTTCTGGTCGCCGTATCTTAAAAAGGATATAGCGTTATTAGAAAAGATGCAGAGAAGAGCCACCAGAATGATAAAGGGGATTGAAGGATACTCCTATGAAGATAGGTTAAGAAGGTTGGGGCTCTTTAACCTGGAAAAGAAACAGCTGAGGGGGAGATATGATAGAGGTCTATAAATTAATGAATGGAGTGGAATGGGTAAACTTAGATTGATTGTTTACGTTGTCAGAATATAAAAAGACTAGGGGACATGCAATGAAGCTACAGGGTAACCTATTTAAGACTAATAAAAGAAAATATTTTTTCACTCAGCGTGTAATCAAACTTTGGAATTTGTTACCGGAGGATGTAGTAAATGCTGCTAGTGTAGCTGGGTTTAAAAAAGGTTTGGACAAGTTCCTGGAGGAAAGGTTTGGACAAATTCCTGGATGAAAAAGGACCGAAGATATCACTGCTAGACCCAGTACAAGAATTGAGGAACCTGTGTCTTTTGGGGAGACTGCTAGGTAGTTTTGATCTAGATTGTTGGAAACAGGATACTGGGCTTGATGGACCTTGGTCTGACCCAGTATGGAATATCTTATGTTCTTAATAACATCTCATTTTGCTTCCTAAGGCTGCGGCAGCTGTTGATAAGGAACCCAAAGGCAGTGATTGCTGTTTAGGTGGAAGGGGGGGGGGGAGGTGCTGACACCAAGCAGAAGGGCCTGCCAAGACCATAGTTATCAGCAGTTTACCTTCAGTCCAAGAACAGATGTTAGCCTCATTTTCTGGGAATTCCAATCACCCAGATCAATCCCAGGCAGCCTGCATATGTTAGGTAACATCGTCCTGTGTCAACCACTCACATATAACATCTGTTCCCAGTCTGCTAGTCACCACATGATGAATGTGCGCATAGCCAGCATGAACACATTGATGTTATACAAACAGCATGGACAACCAGCAGCCTTTGTAGTGCCTGGACTGTCATAAAAGAAACAGCTCACATATCACTACAGCTTGACCCTATATAGCACATTGTGCATACATAGAAGTGGTCACAGCTTGGTCGAAGTCAGAGTGGCCTCTCAACATGAACATATGTGCACCCAGGCCATGTCCATTGCAGAACCACGCTAAGATGGCTCAGCCATTGAGCTACCCTCCAAAACATATACATCCTGTGTAAACCGCTCTGTTTTAGGCAATATCCAGGATCCTCTGCTCCTCATTATGTACCCTTTTATCTTGGACCTGGGAACAGCTCATTCAATGCGAGGGATGGTGCAGAATGGACCAGGGATAGGCTGAGAGTGCATGCTGGCCCACAGTGGCCTACATCTGTCATATACCCAAATATGATATCCCTGTACACAGCTCTGGGCAGTGAGCATTGAACCTGGTTTCATGCCTTAACTCACATTAAATGTCATGAACACTCCAGACCTGGCCAATGCAGCACATGCACTCTCCCATGCTGTAGATGCATTGGACTCCCCCTCCCCAAGAATGCATGGAATCGTGGCAGGTCAGACAAGGAGTTGGATGTAGGAACAGTTGCCAGTGACACATATACTATCATACCCTACCTCCTTGCACACTAATACCATCCTTATGACTGTCACACCCAGGTGCCCATGGGGAGCCAGTGAGGCTGTCATGCAGGCCCTCTGATGTAACACCTGCAGACACTGAATATAGGCTTTGGCCAGCAATGCCACCTATGAAGTGCACATACTAAACATGTATGGTACTGTTCCCCACAATACTACCCCTCCCCAAAATTCACTTCCAGACACTGCCTTCCCATATGATGGCAGGAAATGCAGAAACCAATATGACATCCAGTGCCACATTTTGGCAGCTGGAAGTGTATATGAACCATTCAGAGGTCAGTGTCCCTCTCTCCCAATCAGGCACACAGCTGCATTTGGACTCTCGTTTGGGGTAATGGGTAGTGTAATGCTGGATGCCTTGGACAATGATCAGAAGACAGTGTTGAGGTGGTGTTTCTTGTGTGTGAATTTTCCAGATACGTACTCCCTGTATGTGCATACACTGCATAGAGCAAAGAGTTCCCTGGATTGTACTCAGTAACTGCAGCATGGGATACAGCTACTTGCGTGCATGTAAATCGCAGATTACTGCCAATGTCACCAAGTAAGTGAATGGATTGCACATTCACAGAGGGCAGCCCTCCTTTTGAGCCTAGTTCCCTATAGGCTGCATTTGCGCCAGGTGGGCTGACATTGGTGCGATTGATACAGCTGTTATGGCAGTTGGCATTAATCAGGTCTCTCACCTGTGCAAATTGGTGTATCCCGAGGCTTACATAAGATATGCCATACTGGGTCAGACCAAGATCCATCAAGCCCAGTATCCTGTTTCCAACAGTGGCCAATCTAGGTCATGCGTTCCTAGCAGTTTCCCCAAAAGACACAGGTTCCACAGTACTTCTATTGGGTCAAACATTGATATCCTGGGTCCCTTTTTAATAATGTTTATGGACCTTTCCTCCAGGAACTTGTCTGAACCTTTTTTAAACCCAGCTACACTAACAGCCTTTACTACATCCTCTGATAACAAATTCCAGAGTTTGATTACACGTTGAGTGAAAAAATATTTTCTCTTATTTGTATTAAATAGTTTGCCCTGTAGCTTCATTGGAGGCTGAGTCAGAGGTGAGGGATGCAACGCACACACGTGTTCCCCCTGCTCACTCCAGTCAAGCCAGCAGACTATTTGGGAGCTGCACAACAGAGTCATGTTGAGAGGTAAGTGTAGGGGACTGCTGTGGGGATGGGCTTTGTTGATGGAGTACATTACAGCGTCACAGCCATGGGTTGCAACTACTGAATGCAAACTAACATTCTGCTTGTGAATGGTGTCTCACACAGTATGTGGGGTTGATGTCTAGCTGACCTGCAGCATGTTCTATGCACAGCCAGAAAGCCTGGGCACCACTTGTATGCACTGTGCATTGCTGAAGCTCACGCTACTCTGGAGACACACACACATACACACACACACTGTCCAAAGGTAGTGCAGGTTGGCATTCTTACCTGCCCCTTAGGCCTTCTTTGATGATCCAGCATTGTAAATGCCTGCTCAGTGTGCAGGCACTGTTAGCGTGCTCTGCAATGCTCGGGCACTTTAAACGCCCTCTCAGTGTGCCGGTGCTATGATTATGCTCTACCATCCAGCTGTGGGTGATGCAGCTTGTCAGTGTGGCAGCTGAGTGTGTGGACACTTGCTAGATGAAATGTTGAAGGTTGCACATGCTGATACATTTCTAGGAACATTGGGTAAAGTTAAATCTTCAGGAACAAGCAGGAATGAGTCTTCACATATGGGTATCGTCAGTACCGACGGAGCCTGCGCGGGAACGCTCCCCAGCGTCCAGTAAGAAAGCTTTTGGGAGCATCCCACAGAGCCTGCACGCTGCCTTCCCGCCTTTCCCAACCGCCTCTCTCCAGTTCTTCTTTTCCGCGGAGCCAGCAGGTCGTGTTCCTGTCACCGCAGAAGAAGTTCTTTATTTTTTTCTTTATTTTTCTGTGTCGCGTCTGCCTTCGACGTCAGACCGGTACCGCCGGTCTTTTCTTTTCTTTCTTCTTCTTCTTCTTCTTCTTCAAAAAATACCTTTTCTTTCTTAAACTGTGCATTTTCAGTTTGGGCCTTAGGCCTGAATATTTTCTCCTCATGGAGAAGCCCGCTTCCGGGTTCAAAAAGTGCACAAAATGTGGCGGTACTATTTCTGTCACCGACACCCATGATTGGTGTCTAAAATGTTTGGGTCCTGACCATTCCATCACGGATTGTGTGTCCTGCACCATGATGTCTAAAAGAGGTCGGCAGAACCGAGCAGCCAAGCTCAGTATCCTGTTTCCCCCTGATGCAGCCTTGGTGGCATCGACGTCTTCCAGGGCTTCTTCTTCCTCCCATGGATCTCAGATAACCAAACATAAATCTAGCCGGTCCTCGAAGGGCAAATCTCCCTCTAAGCATCGAGATGCCTCCGGGCTTGCCCTCGAGGATTCCGCTCCGGCAAAATTACCCCGGCGGGAAGTTCCGGCTTCCAAAGCATTGTCTATGGGGTCACAGGTTGACATCGATGGCTTGGCCTCGACCGATCACCTGTTGCCGTGTTTCTGGGGTACCGGTGGCCTCCACTGGTACCGACATCCAGACTTTGGTGGCATCGATGGATCAGAAAATTCTGTCCATGCAGCGCACCCTTACGGCGTTTATGCAGGCTTCGACGCCTCCGGTACCGCAACAATCTCCGTTGCCGGTACCGACCCCGGCACCATTCCCGGTGCTGGTACTGATTGCATCGACATCGGCTTCGGTGTCGACTGCAACGGTACCCTGTCCTATGATGCCCATCGGTACCGAACCGGTACCGCTTACTCTCGATGTTGATCCCACTCGGTACGCGTATCGGGCTTTACAGGAGCATCCAGACAGGCGATACTTCGATTCCTCCGAAGACTCTGATGAGTCGGAGGCTTCTGTCGATGCACCGGTACTTCTTCCTCAGGAGTCTACTTCTCCAAAACGAAGAATGTCTCCTCCAGAGGACTTGTCTTTTCAAGACTTCATTAGGGAAGTGGCTAGAGGCCTCTCCATCACAGTGGCCTCTGAGTCAGAGCCTAGAGCCAAGCAATTAGATATTTTGCAATATCCTAAGGCTTCTAAGGAAGCAGCTACCTTTCCTATTCATGAGATTCTTTATGATCTAATGTTGGGCATGTGGGAGACTCCTCTCACCACCTCTCCTCATTCTCGTAGGTTGGACACCATGTACCGTGTCCCTCCCTGTCCTGGTTTTCATAAGACTCAGCTTCCTCACCACTCTATTGTGGTTGAGTCTGCTATGAAGAAAATAAAGAGTGCAAAGAGACACTCATCTAACCCTCCAGGACGTGAATGTAGGACTCTAGATGCTTTTGGCCGAAGGATTTTCCAGGCCAATATGCTTGCTGCCAGAATCAACTCCTATAGTCTCTATATGGGGATGTTTCTAAAAGAAGTCACAGATCATCTGCAGACTTTAGCTCCTTTTATTTCAGAAGATAAAAGGCAGGAATTTCTCACTTGGCTCAAACATGCCCAAGATGTTTCCAAATTCTCCAACCGTGCAGCCTTTGACTCTTTTGAGTGTGTAAGCAGAGCCACGGCTATTGCCATAGGTGCACGCAGAATTGCTTGGTTACAAGCCTCTGATTTGGAACTCTGGGTCCAAGATGAGTTGGGAAACCTTCCTTGTACAGGTGAAAACCTGTTTGGCAGGGATTGGCAGGCAAAGGCCACTCAGATGGATGCTGAAAACTCTGCTTTGGATCGACTTTCAAAGTCTACCTCTGCCCTTGTTAAGAAAAGGTTGTTCAAAAAGACACCTTTTTCTAAAAAGGGAAGATATTATCCTGCTCATGGGCAGACATCTTCTGCAGGTAGTTTTGCTGCAAAGCGTCAGCAAACCACCTAAGCAGGCCAAGTCAAAGGCTGCCAGGCCTACCACAGCCCAGCAGCCTCAACCTCCTCAGGGCCTTTGACTTGCAACTAGAGAACTTAGCCTTTCTAGCTCTGGAAAAACCAGAGCCCCTCACCATTCCAGGAAGGTTGACTTACTTTGCTCCCAGATTTTATTTTATTTTATTTTATTTAGAACACATTTATATACCGCTGCTTCCAGCGATCAGCAGCGGTTTGATTCTTCTTTTGGGAGATGTCGATCAGGACAGGGTGGGGGATTATATACACAGGTCTGAGGGGGTCACTGCACACATGGTTAATGTTTTGGGGCATGGAGTTAAACATATTTACATTTATACAATACATATTTACACATTTTGGAATTCACATTTTTACATGGCTATACATAGTTACACATAAATGGGATGGGAGCAAATCACAGCAGAGCAATGGACCCTCTCCATCATAAAGGAAGGGTACAAGCTTCATTTCTTAAGCCTTCCTCCTCACACCATGGTGAAACAGTTCAATTCTCCAATATCTCTCCTCAACCTTCTGGGTCAGGAGATTGCTACCCTTCTTGCCCAAGGGGCAATAGAAGAAGTACCTCTTCTTCAACAGGGCTCAGGGTTCTACTCCCCTTATTTTCTTATCCCAAAGAAAACAGGGGGCTACAGACCCATATTAGATCTCAGAGAATTGAACAAGTTTCTATTCAAGGAGAAATTCAAAATGATTTCTCTAGGGGCTCTGCTTCCATACCTTCAGAGTCAGGACTGGCTTTGTTCTCTAGATCTCAAGGATGCGTACACCCATGTCCTCATCCATCCAACACACAGAAGGTTCCTTCGGTTCCTTTTTCAAGGAAAGCACTACCAATACAGGGTGCTTCCTTTCGGTCTGGCCTCTGCACCAAGGGTGTTCACGAAATGCATGGCAGTAGTAGCTGCATTTCTCCGCACTCTGGGAATATTCGTATTCCCATATCTGGATGACTGGCTCATTCGAGCCCCATCCCAGTCAGAGGCCCAGACTTGCCTAACCTGCACAATGCGTATCCTTCAGTATTTGGGACTAGTAATAAACATCCCAAAATCCAATCTCAACCCTACTCAGTCTCTGGAGTTCATAGGGGCCTTGCTGGATACCACAACTGTAAAGGCCTATCTTCCTCAGGCCCGTTACCTACGTCTAGTGCAGTTAGCCTCCCAGATTCAGTTAAAGTCCCACTTAACTGCTCGAGAGATGTTACAACTATTAGGCCACATGGCATCCACCGTGCATGTGGTTCCATATGCTCGCCTTCACATGAGAGCAGCTCAATGGACTTTGTCCACCCAATGGACTCAGGCATCAGGTTGCCTGTCAGACAAAATAGCAAACTCCAGTCGCCTTTTTTGGTCTCTCCAATGGTGGAAGTCCTCTCAAAACCTGTTGCTGGGGTCCCCTTTTCAGCAACCACTACCCCAAGCAACTCTCACAACAGATGCTTCTCCAAAGGGTTGGGGAGCTCATCTACAAGATCTCTCCACCCAGGGCATCTGGTCTCCACAGGAGACTTCTCTGCATATCAATCTATTGGAACTCAGAGCAATATTCTTAGCTCTCAGAGTGTTCCATATCCTGCTCAGCTACAGGACAGTCCTCATCCATACGGACAACCAAGTAGCCATGTTCTATGTGAACAAGCAGGGCGGAACTGGCTCTCTGTCGCTTTGCAACGAAGCTTTGCGACTGTGGGCCTTCGCCAGAGAGCATCACATCCATCTTCTGGCAGTATATCTTCCAGGCGTTCAAAACTCCTTGGCGGACAGACTCAGTCGAGTTCTGCTTCCACACGAATGGTCCCTCCACATGGACCAAGTTGCCAGGATTTTTCGAATTTGGGGAACCCCGGACATAGACCTCTTTGCAAGTCCATGGAATGCCAAACTTCCCCGGTTCTGTTCCAGAATTCCGTGTCAGGGAGTTCAGGCCAAGGATGCCTTCCTCCTTCACTGGGGTCAAGACTTCCTTTATGCCTTTCCACCAATTCCCCTAATTCCCAAAACACTATTCAAGCTTCAGAGAGAACGAGGGACCATGATCCTCATAGCACCACATTGGCCACACCAAGTGTGGTACCCTCTACTTCTGCATCTCTCTCAAGCTCCCTCCCTGGACTTGGGCTCTGCACCAGACCTTCTATCCCAGGAAGAGGGAACATTATGGCACCCAAGCCCCCAGTCACTCCATCTCAGGGCTTGGTTGCTGAGGACTTAGACCTTCAAGATTTTCATCTCTTTCAGCAAGTCAGAGATGTTATTCATGCCTCTAGAAAGCCTTCTACTAGACGTTCCTATGCTTTCAAATGGAAAAGATTTACCATTTGGTGTTCAGAAAAGGGTCTAAACCCTCTCGCAATACCTCTGAATTCTCTACTAGAGTATCTCCTGCATCTATCCCATGCAGGTCTGAAAACAAATTCAGTAAGAGTCCATTTGAGTGCTATTGCAGCGTCCCTCAAGCCTCTCAATGGACAACCTATTTCCTCTCATCCTCTTATAGCAAGATTCATGAGAGGCCTTCTTTTAACTAAACCTCCCATTAGACCACCTCCAGTGGCATGAGACTTATACCTGGTTCTTGGCCAGCTCATGAAGCCACCCTTTGAACCTTTAGCCACCACCTCCTTGAAATTTCTTTCTTGGAAGGTTATTTTTCTCATTGCAGTCACCTCAGCACGCCGCATCAGTGAATTGCAAGCTTTGGTGGCTAATCCACCTTATACAAGGTTCCATCATGATAAAGTAGTCCTCAGGACCAATCCACACTTTATGCCTAAAGTGGTCTCGCCTTTTCATCTGAACCAAGAGGTATATTTACCTGTCTTTTTTCCAGGACCTCATGCATCAAGTGCAGAGAGGAATCTTCATACCTTGGATTGTAAGAGAGCTCTTGCTTTTTACTTACAAAGAACACAGCAACATAGAAAGTCTTCTCAACTCTTTGTTGCTTTTGATCCTTCTCATTTACGACTTCCAGTCTCTAAGAGAACACTGTCCAACTGGATTGCTCAGTGTATTTCTTTCGCCTACCAGAGTAGAAACCTTTCTCTAGAGGGCCATGTCACAGCTCACAATGTGAGAGCCATGGCAGCCTCAATGGCTCATCTAAATTCTGTGTCCATCGACCAAATCTGTTGAGCGGCCACCTGGGCCACGGTTCATACCTTCACAGCCCATTACTGCTTGGACAAGGACTCCCGCCGGGATGCCTCGTTTGGTCAGGCTGTTCTCAAACACCTGTTCCATTCCTAATCAACTCCTACCCACCTACCCTGGTTGGATGCCAGAGATCCATGGGGGGAAGTGGAACCCTCTGCAAGGGCACACAACCATGGGGTCTCTCCCTGGCATCTGCAGCTAGGGAGTGCCCATATGTGAAGACTCATTCCTGCTTGTTCCTGGAGATAGCACAGTTACTTACCTGTAACAGGTGATCTCTGGGAACAGCAGGAATAAGTCTTCACAACCCACCCACCTCCCCTAGGAGTTGTATCTCTCTATCTATCTTTCCTTTCCTCTCTCTCTCTTTGTCTCAGCTTTAAAACTCGAACTGGAGAGAGGCGGTTGGGAAAGGCTGGAAGGCAGCGCGCAGGCGCTGTGGGATGCTCCCAAAAGCTTTCTTACTGGACGCTGGGGAGCGTTCCCGCGCAGGCTCCATCGGTACCGACGATATCCATATGTGAAGGCTTATTTCTGCTGTTCCCAGAGATCACCTGTTACAGGTAAGTAACTATGCTCTCACCTGGACATATGCTTCCTGATCCACAGGCTTGTCTTGAACCTGTGACCCTTCTCTCATACACACACTGGCCATGTGTTTGAAGCCAAAGAGCAGCCATGTGGGTTCATCAGTAAGAACATAAGATATGCCATACTGGGTCAGAACAAGGTCCATCAAGCCCAGTATCCTGTTTTCAACAGTGGCCAATATAGGTCACAAGTACGTAAAATAGTTATCTCCAAGTTATAATGCCCTGTTCAATGTAATATCAGTTTGTTCAATGTAAACCGCACTGATGCAGAATAGCGCGGTATATAAGAGAATGTAATCAAAAAAAAATATAGTTACCCCTGTTAAACCAAGTTGTATAAACCTGTTCTCTGTAATGTGCATTGCATGCTCCGCTGCTTTGTACAAATTATTGTTGCATGTAAACCGCGCTGATTTTAAAGAGCACGGTATAAAAATAATATAAATAAATATAAATAAATAAATAAATGATATATGACCACACACATTTCAGACTGTGGGTGTACTAGCAGAATGAACAACGTTCCCATTTCCTGATGTGTGTTGGTCTGCAAGGTATGGAATGATAGTTTATTTGGATTCACATGTGGCTCAGATGGTTGTCACTGACTGAGTACTTGCTTATAGAGGGGTCACTGGTTCATGCATAGATTATGGTCGTCATTTGGCAGGTGAGGGGGCAGGATGGTCATTTTTCCTCTACCATGGGCTGTTATCATATTGCACAGTAATCCTGCCTTGGTGGCATATTTTTCCCTCCCACATGCACTCAATATGTGCAGGTGGGGGGCACCCTGATCCTAGGGCCAGCCCATTCAACTAGCAAGGTGCCAGGATCCAGTGACCAGGGTGGACAGCATGTCAGCTCATCCTTCCCTCCATGCCATCTTGGCTCTGCCGCTGCTTCAGTGTTTCAGACAACCTTAGAATTTGCACACATGCAGCTAGGTACAGCATTCTGATCTTGACCCCTCCACAGGGGGAAGTGGGCATGCGTGCTGCTGCTTTAGACCTCAGGAGGGAGGGATCACCATGTGCTCCACTTTACCTGCTGTTGACATGCTTGCCATCCCACTGACAGCGGCAACTGTGTCATTGCAAATGACATACAAGGCCGGGACACAGATTTCGCCCACATCAGGCCAAGCCAGTCTCCCTGCCACCCCCACCCTCACACAATGCTGACATGGTAGCAGGCTGGCAGTGGAGGTGGCACGACATTTTTTTTAACTGCAGCATAAGAACATAAGAACATAAGATATGTCATACTGGGTCAGACCAAGGTCCATCAAGCCCAGTATTCTGTTTCCAACAGTGGCCAATCTAGGTCATACGTACCTAGCAGTTTCCCCAAAAGACACAGGTTCCACAATGCTTGTATTGGTTCAAGCATTGATATCCTGGGTCCCTTCTTAATAATGGTTTATGGACCTTTCCTCCAGGAACTTGTCCAAACCTTTTTTAAACCCAGCTACACTAACAGCCTTTACTACATCCTCCGGTAACAAATTCAAGAGTTTGATTACACGTTGAGTGAAAAAATATTTTCTTTTATTAGTCTTAAATAGTTTACCCTGTAGCTTCATCGCATGTCTCCTAGTCTTTCTATATTCTGATAACGTAAGCAATCGATCTATGTTTACTCGTTCCACTCCGTTCATTAATTTATAGACTTCTATCATATCTCCCCTCAGCCGTCTCTTTTCCAGGTTAAAGAGCCCTAACCTTTTTAGCCTTTCTTCATAGGAGTATCCTTCCATCCCCTTTACCATTTTGGTGGCTCTTCTCTGAACCTTTTCTAAAATCGCTATATCCTTTTTAAGATAGGGCGACCAGAATTGCACACAATATTCAAGGTGCGGTCTAACCATGGGACGATATAGAGGCATTATAATATCTTTTGTTTTATTTTACATTCCTTTCCTTATCATACCTAGCATTCTATTTGCACTCTTGGCCGCCGCTGCACACTGGGCCGAGGGTTTTAACATGGTATCCACAATGACGCCTAAATCTTTTTCCTGGGTGGTGGTTCCTAATGTGGAACCTTGCATCGTGTAACCATAGTTTGGGTTGTTCTTCCCTAGGTGCATAACCTTGCACTTGTCCACATTAAATTTCATCTGCCATTTTGATGCCCAGTCTTCCAATTTATCAAGATCCTCTTGCAATTTTCCACAATCCTCTTGGGTTTTAACAACTTTAAATAGTTTTGTGGTCATCTGCAAATTTGATAACCTTACTCGTTATTCCACTTTCCAGGTCATTTATGAATATTTCAAAAAGCAGCGAACCCAGCACAGATCCCTGGGGTACACCACTATTCACCTTTCTCCATTGGGAAAATTGGCCATTTAGCCCAACCCTCTGATTTCTATCTTTTAACTAGTTCCTGATCCACAATAGTACACTGCCTCCTATCCCATGACTCTTTAGTTTTGCCAAAAGTCTCTCATGAGGGACCTTGTCAAAGGCTTTCTGAAAGTCCAGATACACAGTATCAACCGACTCACCTTTGTCCACCTGATTATTCACTCCTTCAAAAAAACATAACAGATTAGTAAGACAAGATCTTCCTTGTCTAAAGCCATGTTGGCTGTCTCCCATTAGGTCATGACTATCTACATGCTGAGTAATTTTATTCTTTATGATGGTTTCTACCATTTTTCCCGGTACTGATGTCAGGCTCACCGGTCTGTAGTTTCCCGGATCACCCCTGGAACCCTTTTTAAAAATTGGTGTTACTTTGGCGATCCTCCAATCTTCAGGTATTAGAGATGACTTTAATGATAGTTCACAGATTACTAATAGCAGGTCTGCAATCTCGTATTTCAGTTCTTTCAACATCCTTGGATGTATACCATCTGGCCCAGGTGATTTGCTACTCTTGAGTTTATCTAATAGTTGTAATACATCTTCCCAATGTATCGATATTTCCTTCAATTCTTCCGCACCTTTAAATACCACTTCAGTCATGGGTAACATCCCTACATCTTCCTCAGTAAAGACTGAAGCAAAGAATTCATTCAGTCTCTCTGCTATCGCCTTGTCGCCTCTTAGTACTCCTTTAACCCCTTTATCATCTAATGGACCAACTAACTCTCTCACAGTTTTTTTGCTACAAATGTACTTGAAAAGGTCTTTACTTCGCATTTTTGCTTCCGCAGCAAGCTTCTTCTCAAATTCTCCCTTTGCCTGCCTTATCAATGCCTTGCATTTGACTTGCCAGTGCTTGTGCTGTTTCCAGGTTTCGTCGTTTGGCTCTTTTTGCCATTTCCTGAAAGATGCTTTTTTGGCAACAACAGCCTGTCTGACCTCACCTTTAAACCATGCTGGCAGTTTTTTGGACTTCCTTCCACTTTTCTTAAAGCATGGAATACAGCTGGTCTGGGCTTCCAAGATAGTATTTTTCAACAACAGCCAAGCCTGATGTACATCTTTAACCTTTGCAACTGCTCCTTTTAGTTTTTTCTTAACTGTTTTCCTCATTTTATCATAGTCTCCCTTTCGAAAGTTAAACGGTAGTACTGTGGATTTCCTTACTATCCCTCCTCCACTAATTAAATCAAAGGCGATCATGCTATGATCACTATTGCCAAGTGGCCCCAACAACCTTATCTCTTGCACTAGATCTGGTGTTCCACTAAGGATTAGGTCTAATATGGCTTCCCCTCTGGTCGGTTCATGAACCAGCTGCTCCAAGAAGCAGTCATTTATTTCATCTAGGAACTTTATCTCCCTAGCATGTCCTGATGTGACACTGACCCAGTCGATACCGGGGTAGTTGAAATCACCCATTATTATTACTGTGCTGTAACCTTTGATCTCCTTGATTTCTTTGAGCATTTCATCATCCATTTGGTCATTTTGGCCAGGCGCTCGATAGTACACCCCCACTGCCATTGCCTTCCCCCTTTTACATGGAATTTCAATCCATATAGATTCTACAGCAGAGTTTGTTTCCTGCAAAACTTTAATCCTTTCTGACTCAATGCCCTCTCTAACAAAGAGAGCAACCCCTCTACCAATTTGATCAGCTCTATTATTACGATATAGTTTGTACCCAGGTATCACAGTGTCCCACTGGTTGTCCTCCTCCCACCATGTCTCTGATATTCCAATCATATCTAACCTTTCATTTAGTGCTATATATTCTAACTCTCCCATTTTATTTTTTAGACTTCTAGCATTTGCATACAAGCATTTTAGAGACTGTATTTTATTCATATTAATTTGGCTGTTGTTAGACATGGGTAATTTAGGATCTTTAAGCTCTGTCTGCTCCATACTTGAGGGCATTTGGGCTACTTTACTCTTTTGTGGAACCTCTATGCTTTTGGTAGTATCCTTCAAAGATACATTCTTCCGAACCATCCGCTCTTGGGCAACTGTCAGCTTTCCCCTAATATCTAGTTTAAAAGCTGCTCTATCTCCTTTTTAAAGGTTAATGCCAGCAGCCTGGTTCCATCCCGGTTAAGGTGAAGCCCATCCCTTCGGAAGAGCCCCTCCTTTCCCCAGAATGTTCCCCAGTTCCTAACAAATCCAAACCCCTCATCTCTGCACCATTGTCTCATCCACGCATTGAGACTCCGGAGCTCTGCCTGCCTTTTGGGTCCTGCGCGTGGAACAGGAAGTATTTCGGAGAATGCTACCCTGGAAGTTCTGGATTTCAACTTCCTACTGTAATCTTCTGGTCTTGTAATCTTCTGGTCTAGTCTCCACTTGGTCCTGGGTTCATTTCACAGAGACAGTAAGGTAAGCATCACAAATAAGATAAGCAAACAGGTGTGGCTTGGAAACAGGTCTTTATATAGAAATAGGCTTATTACATAGTGAAGTAAGAGAGAATAGTCTATATGAAAGACTCTGTGTGTGCATGTGTGTGTGAGAGAGAGAGGTAAGAACATGTGGGTCAGAGCCTCATGGCAAGGTGTGTCCGATGAAAATAGGAAGAGAGAGAGAGGGGGAGGGGTGAAGAGAATTGATTATCAGAGCCTCCTGTCCTTCATGTCCGATGAATAGTGGAAGAGAGAGAGCAAGAGGAAGTGTTTCTGTCCTTTATAGTGAATTTTCTCTAGTAACTCCCTTTGAGGTCTGCTATTGTTTCTAGCAACTCCCTTTGAGGTCTGCCATTCTTGATTTAGCAGGGAGGGGCTGCAGACCATTCTCAACAGGCCTGGAGACTGACATCAACAGGGGGTCAGAGTTAATCTCATCTTGTAAACTACTCTCATTAACTTTGGAGACTGATATCACCAGAGTAACAAAGCTGCATGAAATCCAAGGTCTGGGGAAAAAGCCATGACTCCTATGTCATGTATGCTGACATCTCCCACACCTTTTTTATTTTTCTTTATTATTTGTGCTGGAAATGGTGGAAGCAAACCTGTGGTACCTGTCCCAGCTGCCATTACATGATAGGTAGGCAGCTTGTCTAATACCTCCTGTATTAAATACCTTGCTATGTCTAGCAGGTCCCCTGTCCTGCACAGTACTGTCTCTAGTGTTCTAGAGATAAACAAGTCCCCTTATGAGTCCAAACCTCGTGTCTTAGGTAGGGCAGCCACTACTAGGGGGGGGGGGGGGAACCCAATATGCTACCTCCGTGCCCGTCTTAGAGAGAGTGAACAGTGCATAAGGGCTGCAGGAATTTTTGAGGAGGTTAAAGCCAAAAGGTACCAGGATGCTGTGAGTGAGGATAGGAAGCAATACTAGACTGCAGCTAACTCTGGTATTCAGTGTAATAGGAAATGCCAAATTAGCCAAATTAGCAGGCCAAATGAGCCTGGATGTAGGGGTAGATGCTAGAGAAATTCAGTGTAACTACCTTAAAATGTTGTTGTTCTGTAGGACATGTGCTGCAAGGATATGTACATTTGTTTCATTTTACAACACAGGAAAATTATGATAATGCATAGCAATATTTGTACAGCAGTTAAAATAATAATAGGGTGAATAAAAACATTAAAGACATGATCAGCAGTAGGTGAGTAACCAAATAACAATTCCCACACAGGCACATGAGCATCTTATAGCAAGTGTCCAACAATTTGTTGAATGTGTCCATTCTCATAAGCGATGGTGTGATTCACTTCAGTGGATGTTGTTTTAAGGTGATCAATATAGGCATGGAGTTCTGTAAAGTTGAGCAGTTTATGTAGTGTCTCCTCTCCCATGCCAAGTGGTAATGGATGCACAGCATATGAGATAAAGTCTGGAATGTCCATAGAGTCATTGGTAACCAGCGGTGTGGAATAAGTTGTCCCATTAATGGTGAGGGAGACCAGTGGTATATGACTGCACCAGGTATTGTTTGGTAAATGGTTTGAACTGTACAACAAAGTGTTCTTGGAAGGCGAATGTCATGCATTCTGGGAGCAATCGAAAAAGAAACATTCTGGGGAAAGAACAGATGAAAACAAAAGTGTCCAGCTCCAAGGTAATACAAACTGTGTGAGGTAGTCAGGGAATATGAGAGCTTAACAGTCAGAGAGCAAGAGGAGGAATTGTTCCAGCAGGAGGTGTCAGACTCTTTAAACTGGTGAGGTTGACAGTTGAACTGAAATGTAGTCTGCTCACACAAACTGGGGTCCATCGGCTTGAATGAAGTCCAGGTGTCGTCCAGTGGCTGCACCCATGTGAGATGGTCCACAGGATACATAAGCATATTATCAAACTGCACCCCATTATTAACAATAGGATTCCCAATCTATATTCTGCATGTGCTAAGGTAACAATTTTCTGTTCTATAATGGGAGATAAAAGAGCAAAGGTATCTACAACTACATTGGACAGTTTAGAGGAAGCTTCATTAATAATATGTTGTGAGGTAAAACCATCAGCAGCATGCTGAGCAGTGGATCCCATTTTATTACGGAGCACCTCTATATCAATTATATTAAGGGCACCCAGTGCAGTCCCTGTGCCACCTAAAATTGTATCAATTAATTCATGCTTGTGTCGAGATTGCTTGGCTCGGGGTGTTACTGACTGCATATCAAACCAAGTATTGAGCATTTGTATGTGGTTGGCAACAAACTGAGAGCAATTTGGATATTTGTGGGTAACTAGAAACAATTTGGGAAATAGATGCCAAGTGAGAAAATGGTATTCCACATCATATAAAACATCGTGTGGTGCATCATATTTAATCTGAAAGGGATGTCCTTCCTGAAATGGGTGGATATCAGAAAGATAGAGTACAGGAGGAGCAGAAGTGGTGGGAGGGGTGGAATGAGGGGTGGTAGGTAAACAAGATACATCCAAAAGGAATGAAGTCTCAGTGATGTGCTGTTGATCACTCACAACCCATGTATAAGTTATTTTCCAGGTACCTCTGTCCTGACAGGAGATATTGTACAAAATCAAAGCAGGAGGACCTAGAAAGTAATGTTCTGGAGGTGCCCTCAATTCTTGTGTCCTTTCTAGAGAAGTGGAAACTGGTGGCTCCCACTGTACTTGTGTGATGTTTAATGAATAGAACACTGGCTTGTCCTGTACGGAACAGAAACTCAGGATGACCAGATCCTTTCCTTCCGGGAAAGGTGGGGGTATTTCTTGATAGCGATATGCCCCTCCAGTGGAGTTAGCCCAGCCAATCGTGCATATTCGGATGATAGTTCCTGTAATGAGACTGGGGTAGACGAGAGCAGATACCAGAACAACAGGAAACCGAGACATAATAAAAGCTAACTTGTTTCACTCTACTAGGGAGTAAACTAATGCTCCCCACTTATACTATGTAACAACAAAACAACAACAAAATTTTTTTTACTACTTATTTACATAACCATTAAACACGTCAACTATACAGCAGAAGTAAATAGTTACCGTCCTCAAGCGACTTTTGTTCAGAAAGCAGCTGTCCGTGCTGTCTTCAGAAAGCAGCTGTCCGTGCTGTCTTCAGGTGGTATCTGAAAACAAAGACTGATAAAACACGTATTACCCATATGGTTTCAACTGGGTGATGTGTTTCCAATACTGCTGGTTGTCAGGCATTAGGATTTGGTATAGGCTTGGGCCTAAGGTATCAGTAAGTAAGTATGGTCCTTCCCACTTTGCAGTTCCAAAGGGGAGGTTTGGTCTAGGTCTCCGAATCATCACTTTACTCCCAACCTTGAGGGGCCTTAAATCAGAACCTTTTGCATGTACCTCCTGCAAATAATCTCTAGCTTTTTCTGTGTTAGCTAGCACAGTGGTCTGAATTTCTTTTAGATGTTCTTGCAGGGATTTCATCCACTCATTGGTGAGAATTACGGTCTGGTCCTCTGGAAGAAAAGGACTCAGCATATTTTCCCACCATTGCATTGGCCTTCCCATTAAGGCTTCATAGGGTGCAAAACCTGGGGATTTACAGACATTAGCTCTGAT
Source organism: Ichthyophis bannanicus (assembly GCA_033557465.1). Lineage (NCBI taxonomy): Eukaryota > Metazoa > Chordata > Amphibia > Gymnophiona > Ichthyophiidae > Ichthyophis > Ichthyophis bannanicus. Next base: position 946,229,075 of record CM066034.1, read on the forward strand.
ACGCATAAGGACTAAAGGGAGCACCAGATCCCAATTTTTCCCGGTCAGATTAAGCATAGGGCTGAGGTGGGCCTTAATTGTTTGATTCATTCTTTCTACCTGCCCTGCTGCCTGTGGATGGTACGGAATGTGGAGTTGTTGTTCTATGCCTAGAAAATCAAACAATTCCTTGATGAGCTGAGAAACAAATGCAGGACCATTATCAGAATCAATAGTCTTGGGAATGCCCCAGCGTGTAAAAAATTGCATAGTTAGGATTTCTGCAGTGGTTCGAGCAGTTTGATCTGGGACAGGGAATGCTTCTACCCAATGAGAAAAGGAATCAACAACAGTGAACAAAAATCTATTTTTCCTAGCTGTTAACGGAAGAGGGCCCACATGATCTATTTGCAATCTCTCAAATGGGCCACGAGGAGGTGCTCTCATTAACTGTCCCCTTCTCTTTTTAGGTTGCCGCCCAAATGAAGCACAGATTACACAGGAGGAAACATGATCCTGTATATCATGTTTCATTTCTGGCCACCATACCAACCTATTGAGGATAGTCTTCTTTTCTTCTGCTTTAGGGTGTCCCATAGGACCTGCAACATGAACCCAATGCATCCATTCTTTACCTCGAGCTCTAGGGATAGCTATAACCAAGCCTTCCTCTCTTTGTGCACATAGAATGTCTTTCTCTATAGCGAGTGTGAGAAAGGGTGTGTGCTGATATAGGTTATCTGGGGTGTCCTGCACAAGCTTCCTCAAATTGGAAAGCTCAGGGTCCTTTGTCTGCAGTGCTACAAAGTAATCTGGTGGTATTATCTGATCGTAATCTGTGGAACGTGTAGCAATAGCAACCATGTGTGTCTGCTCATACCAGGGCCATATGAGGCCTACATGGCATGCTTCCTTGGCTAGTGAGTCTGCTAATGTGTTTCCTTTCACTAAAGGGCCTTTCTTCCTATGTGCCTTTACTTTAACTAAATGTACTCTCTGAAACTTCTCACTCAGTTCTTGTGCCATAGTCCACAGTGATGAATTTTTCACTGTGGACCCATCTGTAGATTTAAATTTATTTGCCAGCCACCAGGGTAGCAGGGCAATGGCACTTTTAAAGACATAATCAGAATCTAAAATGATTTGTATTTCGGGGTGTGAATCCTGATATTGTTGCATACAAGCTACAAAAGCAGCCAGCTCACAGTACTGTGCTGACGCTGACCCACAGGAATACTGTCTCTGCAGTACCACTTGGTTATTTGGGTCCAATTGTACAATTGCAAAACCTGCTAGTCGCCTGCCTCCTTCACATTGGCTACTACCATCAATATATACTGTAGGAAGAAAAGGTTAAATTTTGTCTAGTCCCCAGTTCCCTAAAGATCATGTGATTAGGGGCACTGGGTGAGGACTGACAGTCATGAGGTTGCCCCTCCAGCAAGATTCCAGCCACTTGCACGTTAGGTTCTTTAAACAATTCAAACTTTACATTCTGTGCTTGCAACATGAGAGTCCACTGGACTATTCTCTCAGTCCTAATCTTGCTACATGCTAACTTTTTCCCTCTACAATGAATTTGAGGGGGGTGTGATGGCTGCATATGTATGTGGTTTGAGCACCAATGATGTATGTGAATTTCTGCATAGCAGCATAGGAAGCCAGTACATGTTTTTCACAGTTTCCCATTTTCAGTTCAGGAGAAGTGAGAACTCTGGAACAGAAGGCAATAGGGCGATCTACTCCTCCTAGGCGTTGTGTTAAAGCAGCACCTATACTGTTCTCTCCAACTACAGGGTACAGGAAAAAATGTTGTGTGTGATCTGGGTGTGCCAGAACAGGAGCAGAAGTCAGAATGTGCTTTAATTTAGTTACAGCTTCTGTATGTTCTTCCTCCCAAACATAACTTTTACTTTTTAGCAGGGAGTAAAGTAGAGCTGCCACTTCAGCATAATTGTGCATGAAGTCACGACAGAAACCAGTGAGCCCTAGAAATGACTGGAGTGATTTCTGATCTGTAGGAAGTGGAAGTTTCTGTATCAGCTCTATCCTCTGAGAATCTACAGATTTACCATCCTGGCCAATAGTAACCCCTAAAAAGGAAACCTGTGATTTGCACAGTTGAGCCTTGGCAGGATTGACTTTAAGACCAGCTTGTAAGAGGGCTTTTAAAACTTCTCTTACATTATTCCAGTGTACGGCTTCATTCTCAGACTGAATCAGAATGTCATCTACATACTGAATTATATTATCTCTGCAAGACAATAGTGATAGGGCTTCCTGCATGTATTTATGGAATATTGAGGGGGAATCCTTATATCCCTGTGGGAGCACAGTCCATGCATATTGTTTATTCAGCCACTGAAAGGCTGTTTTGTACTGGCACTCAAGGGCCAGGGGCAGACTCCAAAACCCATTGGATATGTCTAAAACAGAGAAAAATTTACATTTGGGGTTCAGTTTAGAAATCATTTCAGGGTATGAGGCTATCACGGGCACTACAGATTTTGAAACTTGATTCAGGGCACGGAAGTCCATAGTGGGCCTGAAGGAACCCCCCGGTTTAACTATCGGCCAGGCTGGTGAATTGCACGTGGAAGAAATAGGTCTAATCAGACCCCTCTCCTCCAGTATCTTCACAATTTTAGTCACTGGTTCTATAGCCTGATGAGGTACTGGGTATTGTTTCTGTGGTGGAGGATTTCTGTGTGCATTTTCCCACAATCTAACTTGTCTTGAGCCCAGACCGGAATATCAGCCACCTCTGAGGGAATTACACACAGATCATACTGCTGAGCTGCCTTGGTGCACTGAGTTGCTAACTGCATGGGAATGACTTCATGCACTAAAGTTTTAGAAGCACTTGAAGTTCCTGAATACTGCCACAATTTAAGATTAGCCATATCCACCACCAAATTTAACTGGTTGAGAACATCAATTCAAATTATTTCTTTTGGTGTGTTTACTATAGTGGAGGCAGTGGTTTCCAACATTTCCTTATTTTGTTCACTGTGCACAGGGGTACCCCATTTAACTGGGATAGCCACACATTTGGAAGCTATGTCATTAATTCCTTGAATTTCATAAATTTCCATATTTTTCTGATCTGCAGTGGGAGAAGCTCTGTTTGTAAAACTAATTCCAGCCCCTGTGTCAATCAAAGCTAGTTTATCCTGACCCCCTACTCTACTGATAACATTGGGGCGTCCACAAGTGTCCAGTATCAAGGATGTTACAAGCCTTAAACTGTATTCTGGGCCTGTGTTTGTTTCATCATCCAGAGGCTCTGGAATTGAGTCCTCTGCTGAGAGAACGGAGGCAGGCTGGGCTATGAAGGCTTGAGACATTTTGATATCTGAACCCAAGAGGTCAGGACACCCCTATGCACTAGCCTTGTGTTTGTCCTGTGCTGCTTGTAAGTCCTGTTTTAATTTATCTATTTCTATCTGCAGTATGTATTTGTCCTGTTCCCATTTAATTTTCTCCTTTTCTAATCCATCTGTCTGTGCTTTGAGCTCTTGAAAGGAAATGTAACCTGAGGAATTTCTAAAAGTACCTCTGCTTTGTCCTCTCCAAGGTGTCTGTCCCCTGTATCCTTTGTCTCTGTTTTTTGTGTGTTGGGAGGATCCCTCAGCTTGCCACTTCCGTGCTTCTGATACTGTTATGACCTGCGAGGGCTGGGTCTTCCAAACAGACCCAATTCTGAGCATTAAAGTATCAAAAGGGGGTTGCTTTAGGGTCTTCAGAAAATAACAGAAGGTGTTTTGTAATCTCAGGGGATAGCAATTCTAATAAAAATGCCTTATGCATGCTCTCCCCATAATCTTCTGCATTGGGCCAGGACTCCTGCTCATTAAGAACTGCTTTTAAAATCCAGGCTCTATATGCAAACTCTTCCAGTGTATCATTTGGTAGAGGTGAAATAATTTTAAATACTTGCATTGGGGAACAGTGAAATAGTTTCTCAATACCCCTTTTAACTAACTGGTATGGGTGAGTGAGAGAGCCAACTTAATAATAGTGTGGCCCCAGAGCCAGATGCATAAGTCTATCAAAGTCTGATTGTTTTCTTCTGTATTTCCCTAGACCCCAGTGAATCAGAATATCAGTGGCCCATTTACACCAATGATTTACATTAAAAGGCATAGGGCCAATTTTCTCAACTATTCTTTCCATGTCTCTGTCTTTTAAATTGTCCTGCAGCATCACTTTAACTGGTGCTCTGAGTTCAGTACTGGGTGCCATGTCTAAGTCATCTGACTTATCCTCCTGACACAAATCCTGATTATTGCTCTGTTCAGGCTGAGATAAACTATCAGGGTTTTCTTCCTGTGATTCATCTTTATTTTTCCCATTCCTAAGTCCAGCTATGCATACTTTAGTATTCTTTTGTTTGTCAATAGCTTGTATGCATGGCTGATAGGGTGTGTCATAGGCATAGGGGGCTGAGAGAGGAGTTGGTGTTGGCCAGGGCGTATATTTCTTTTGTCTTTCAGAGGCCAATTGATCCTTAACGTGCCTCAATTCAAGTTTAAGTGCTTCTAATTGCTCACTAACAGTTATAAAAGAATTTGTGGCTTGGATCACTTGAGTCCTTTGCATAGAGATGCAAATTTGTGCCTCCTCAAGGTCTTTGGTCAATTGGCTACACTGAGAAGTCAGTTCAGTATTGTCCTGTTTCATGCTAATGAGCCCCCTGCACATGCCTTGGATAAAAAGATATTTTCTTTTATTTGTTTTCTTTTTGAATTCTTGATCATGGTTTAACATTTGTCTTTGAATATTATACCATGATGACTCAGGGAATTCACCTTCAAAGGGACCCCCTTTCCTCTTACAGTATGTCATTACTATTTGTTTCAGTTCTTTAAAATCAAAGGCTTCCATATTTGAGACTGCAGAAAGGCTGTAGTTGGACTATCTCAAATGTGTAACCTTAGAAGGAGGAATGCTCACTTTTATGAAGAAGTGAGACTTAGAATTATAGTTGGAATGGTATAAATTTTATGGGTGTTCAGTAAAGAGTACTGGCATAAAGACCATACCTTAAAATTATACCTGAATAAAAGTGCTTATCATCTTTTAACAGGGTGGAAGTTTAGGATGAAGTTATAGTAAGAAGGGTGTTAGGAGATTAACAGAATTGCCAGTTATTGTATCAATTGCAGCCAGCTTTAAGCCTGCTCTCACTAAGATACTTACTGACAGGAGACAGAGAAATAAAAGTTAAAAGGGACAGGAGGTAATAGCTTTATCAGGAAAGATGTATATTGTATTCAATGAGGGACTGTTTACCTGTGTACCACTTCCAAACTAAATCTGGACTATCTCTCTGTCTTTTCTTAGCAGCTCAAATACTAGGGAAAAATCTGTAGCAAGCCTCTACATAAAAATAAGACAATTGCAAGCCACCCTATGTAATTTCTCTAGGTGTAGGTAATAATTAAAATTCAGGATTATTACAGAGCCTTTTGACAATAAAAATCTCACCTTGTCTAACCCACAAAACAAATGGTCACAAGAGCTTTTGATTTTCCTGTCGCACCCTGTCTGAAATCCACTTTACTGTATCAAACAAAATTATTACTTACCCAACTGAAGATCTGCCGTGAAGTCTGAGAGAGCCCCCATAAAATGTAATCTTCTGGTCTAGTCTCCGCTTGGTCCTGGGTTCATTTCACAGAGACAGTAAGGTAAGCATCACAAATAAGATAACCAAACAAGTGTGGCTTGGAAACGTCTTTATGTAGAAATAGGCTTATTACATAGTGAAGTAAGAGAGAATAGTCTATATGAAAGACTCTGTGTGTGCATGTGTGTGTGAGAGAGAGAGGTAAGAACATGTGGGTCAGAGCCTCACGGCAAGGTGTGTCCAATGAAAATAGGAAGAGAGAGGGGGAGGGGTGAAGAGAATTGATTATCAGAGCCTCCTGTCCTTCATGTCCGATGAATAGTGGAAGAGAGAGAGCAAGAGGAAGTGTTTCTGTCCTTTATAGTGAATTTTCTCTAGCAACTCCCTTTGAGGTCTGCTATTGTTTCTAGCCAACTCCCTTTGAGGTCTGCCATTCTTGATTTAGCAGGGAGGGGCTGCAGACCATTCTCAACAGGCCTGGAGACTGACATCAACAGGGGTCAGAGTTAATCTCATCTTGTAAACTACTCTCATTAACTTTGGAGACTGATATCACCAGAGTAACAAAGCTGCATGAAATCCAAGGTCTGGGGAAAAAGCCATGACTACTCCTATGTCATGTATGCTGACACCTACCTAAAAGCCTAAATTTAGCCTCCAGAACCTCCCTACCACCTTTTCTTATGTCATTGGTACCGACATATACCAAAACAGCAGACTCCTCCCCAGCACTATCTAAGACCTTATCTAGGTGGCGTGTGAGGTCCGCTACCTTCGCACCAGGCAGGCATGTTACCAGGCGATCCTCACGTCCATCAGCCACCCAGTTATCTACATGCCTAATGATCGAATCACCAACTATAACGGCTGTCCTAACTCTTCCCTCATGGGCACATGGCCCTGGAGAAACATCCTCGGTGCGAGAGGGTTTTACATCACCAGGAGGACAGGTCCTAGTTACAGGATCACTTCCTGCCACACCAGGGTGATGCTCTCCTGTCACGTGACCTCTCTCGTCCATGGCAACAGGGATGCTGCCAGACGGAGGTGGGACTTCAGGACTATATCCCTGTAGGTCTCGTCTATGTACCTCTCTGTCTGTCTTATGCTTTCCAAGTCTGTTACTTTAGCCTCTAGAGAACGGACTCGTTCCCTGAGAGCAAAGAGCTCCTTGCACCTAGTGCACACGTAAGACCTCTCACCAACTGGGAGAAAATCATACATGTGACACGCAATGCAAAAGACTGGAAAGCCCCCATCCCGCTGCTGGACTGCTGTCTGCATCTTAGTTTTAAGTTTGTGTTTAGATCTAAGTTCTTTACTTACTAAGGTTTGCTATGAATATTTATACTAATAAAACTGTACCTAATACGTGTAATATACCTTGTTCACCTGAAGCTTAACTAATCTCAGGTCCTTAGTGTATGACTGATTTGGGTAATGAGCTTCACCTGAGAGCATGTATGTGCTCTGCTACTGTCACAGTGGAGTCCTAACAGACATCATAGATGTACACCCTAGGCAGCAGCCTTGTCATCATAGTGGACCAGGCAGCCCCACTGCCTCACCCACATTTCACTGCTTTTGCCAGTTTGGCTCTAGCAACATAGTGCCCTTTATTGATAGGCCACCATGCTGTTGTTCCCAATGGAGCACTACTATCACTAATTTGGGAACTCCGCTGTGTGGAGCACATTGCATACACTGAAACAGGCTCTCTCACCCTCGGAAATAGCCCTTTCCGCGAGATTTCAGATGGAGTTAGGGTTCCCAGCGATGGGAGCTCTAACACATACTAACTCAACGCGGCATTAAGGGAGCACACACTATCCCCACCCAGTCTCTGCCCCATTAATGCCCACTCTCCGACTCCTTTTACTTTAATGCTGAGGGCCCTGCTTCTGCCCGTTAATCCAGCGTTATTGGTGCTTTCCGCAGCGTTAACCGCTCACAGGTGCCGATAACACCCATTAATGGTGACTTTGGTACCTTACTGCCCTTTAGTAAACATACCCCTAAGGCTCCTAAAATAACCCCCAGAACAAGTAGCAGAAATTGCATCATGCATTTAAAAGGAAATCAAAGTTGGAACTCCCCTCCCCCCCCCAGCAAGGGACTGAACATCTTGATGCATTTGCAGAAATCGCTTTCTGTGCTCCTTCATACGCCTGCATAAATCAAGAGATATCCACATTTTTGAGCACATATAAACTTTAACCCTATGACAAAAAGAAGACACAGAACATGATCTCTATCTGGAGGGAAAACAAATACAACAGTCAAGGTTCCCCTGTTAGTTTCTCCAACTTCAAATTGCTGTATTTAAAATGATTTCTTGATGGTGGGCTAGAGTCAATGGTAGGAGTATGGGATTCTGTCTTTGTTAGAGCATCTACTGTGAGTACAGTGCACTGTGATTTATCCCATCAACGAAAGCATGTTGCCCCTTGGTTTTCATCAGATTTGTTCTTGTTGAAGCAGAGTTTGTGCTGTGCTGAATGTCGGTGGTGGAAATGTAAATGTTTTTAACAAAAGGAGGGGTTTTACGAACTAATGGTCCAGTGTCAATTAAGTTAAGTGAAGTAACGAAAGCTTACTATACAAGGTATATTAATACCACACTGGGTGAGCCATGGGAGTTGTTATATACAGTTCAGGAATGCTGCATTCCTGAACTGCATATACCTATATGTATATGCAGGTGTTGGTTCAGCAAAACACCTTTTGGCACCATGGTTGGTATCTGGCTTTTTTGTGTGTGGATTCTTTGCGTCAGTGACTGTTTCTGTTCAACAATGGATTGAGCTTCACATTGTTACATTGTAATTCTGCATATTGCTACATCAAAGGATGGATGTTTGCCTATCCAGCTTAGAAGATCAATATTTATTTCATTAATGTGACTGCAGTACTGTGTTATGTTGGACTTTGAAGTTTTTTAACTGCAAATAAAATTGATTTGTGCTAGAGTTTGGTAAACAACAGCGTGGTGTTTGTTATTTTGATGACATCCTTTTGAGGATCTTTTTGTACAGAATGTTTGAATCTTTTCAGCAGCCTGTCGCTCATACCATATATTTTTGGTTTATAATTGCACATGGGTGCTGTTTCACTCATTATTCCCATTTTGGGGGTAAATTATAATCTCCAGGAACAAGCAGGAATGCAGTCTTTACCTATGGGTGATATCGGCACCGACGGAGCCCCGCGCAGGAACATTCCCCAGCATCTAATAGGAATGCTTTTGAGAGCACCCCTCCATGCATGCATACCTGCCTTCCCACCATTCCAGCAGCTCTCCTCAGTTGTATTTTTTCCATGGAGCCATTCGGACATCATCCTCTTCCCATTGGTAAAATTTGTCTAAGTGCCTTCGGGTACATTGTGCTTTGCCTTCCCATCAATCAGGTGCTGTATCGGAACACCCCAGTCTCTTTTTTCACTTTTCACTTTTCACTTTTCACGTTTCACTTTTTAATTTTATTTATTTTTCACTTAATTTTTACTTAAATTGTGGCGTTGCCGCTTCCCTGTCTGGCCTAGGCTGCCATTGCCTCAGTGGTCTTCTCAAATATGGAGAAAACACATAGCGGTTTTAAAAAACATACTAAGCACCGAAACACCATTTCTGCTACAGATAAGCATGACTGTTGCTTAAATTATTTGGGCCCAGACCATGGCACTTGGGCTTTTCCCCTGTGTCAGTAAATGACCAGGAGGGGACTTAAAACCATGAACAACAACAGGGAAAGATGGTTCTGTCAGAGTCAGCCACTTCAGCACACTCTTCGGTGGCCTCCACACCATCATGGGCATCCACCTTGTTGCATGGTTCCCATACCTCCTCAAAGCCCAAACATAGCAGCCAAACACAAGTCCTCCACAGAGGCAGAAAAAGTATTGAAGAACTCAGCATTGGCATCTGAGACTGATTCCTGCCATTGGCACCGATACTCCCGAGTAGGGGAACTGGATTTGGACCATCCAGCGAAACAGCCCCAGTGGAAGGATACTTCCTCCAATGCAACAGAGGGGTTCTGGGATGCTCCCGAAGTATTGTCCTCCACAGAGCTCCTGGTACTGTGCTCTGGGATGGTGGCATAGTGCCCTGTACAGGAATCCACTCTGTCACCTCCAGTCTCTCTCGACCAGCGGTGCTGGCTATCGAGTGGAGTCTGGCTGTACCTTACAAAGTTTAAGTTACAATGTGAACCGCTTTGACTGAAATGATAAAGGGGTATAAAAAACCTGATAAATAAATGAATTTAATAAATAAATAAATATCCTGGCAACAGTAGTGCCGGGGCCCTTGAGGCCCTCAGGATCTGGAGATCCGATGCCCAACCTTGATGTCAGTGCATTGAGGCACTCTACGGCATCACTGATGGAACTGGCATTGATGATGTAACCAGCACCATCTCAAACTCCGGAGCCAATACTCCCATTAGAGCCCATGGATGCACCTGTGTCAGGGCATCTTGGTTCTAGCACCAAGCCACGATGTCAGCATCGGAACAGCATCAATGCCATAGTACCGACTGACACTATTTTGACTTCTTACCAAGTTCTGATTCTGCCTCCTCAGAATCGGACATCAAGTCTGTCGGTTTGGTAGGTCTTTTGGAAATACTTTCAGACCCTTCTCCACCGCATGAGTGGTGTTGCTCATCACCTGAGGATGCCTTTTCAAGATTTCATCCGAGACATGGCAGCAGCACTCTTGCTGACAGTAGCCATCGAGACTGATCCAAGGGCTGAAGAACTTGAAATTCTTCAATAGCCCTCGATTCCTAAGGAGGCTGCTATTCTATCAATACATCATATCCTTCAGAGCCTCATGCTTAAGAACATAAGATATGCCATACTGGGTCAGACCAAGGTCCATGAAGCCCAGTATCCTGTTTCCAACAGTGGCCAATCTAGGTCATAAGTACTGTGATAAGGAAGCTTATCATAGTTCAGGAAGGAGCTATAAAAGAGGTGAATTGGCTCTGAACAAGCAACCTGTCTTAGCTGGTAGAAATACTAAAACAGAATGTTTTCATAAAAGACTACCAGTCCCAGAATACACCAGGTTTCAAACAGCCTCTAGAAGAGCTGAAGTGGGGAAACGTGTGTTCAATCAGGAGAGCTATGAGGTAATCCCCAATCACTCATCTCCAAGGGCAGGGCTTGATTCAGCACAGCTGCGCTGTGCTAGGGTGGAGCATCCCTCTGAGCAAGTTAAAAGTAAAACATATTCTACACAGAATCAGAAGGAGTTCCAGATCAAGAATCAGCAGCAGCAACGGGGAAGAAAGAGGAGAAAGACATCTTGGAGGTCTAAAGAAGGAGCCCACAACAGCACGTGTGTTGGGAGTCATTCCAGAGGCAAGCATGCTCCATTGGACTGGAGGAAGCCAGAGGAGTGGGGTTACAGAGCCAGGAATTCCCAGACGGCACCATTGAGGGAGACGGCTGCATTTGGAAGGGGCCCTAAGACCAGTGCAAGAAGGTATGTGAAGAGAGACCCAGTGTCCAGGGATCTTGATTGGAAGGCTGGACATAAAAGCTGGACTACTTACTGGCCAGGATATCTGGAGAGGAAACCTAACAGTAAAGGAAGCTCAGGTATGAACACTGATCTATGCCCTAGCTCTTCACTTGGAAGACAGCAGGGAAACAAGTATTACCCTGAGAGTGATCCATTAAGGAATTCCTCTGAGCCAGACCATGATATTGATTCTATGATAGTTGAAGAAGAAGGAGATATTTTGAATGATCAGAATGAATACATGGATTGCTCTCTGACTAGGCTGCTGTGGTAAAATACTTTCACAAATACAACAACCATCAAAAAGAACTATAACTTGTTCTTTTATCTACCCAGAAAAGTTTACAAGAAAGCTTTAGGGTAGGATTTGAGCCACGTAGAGAAAGTGAACCAGCAAAGGGGTTTGCAGCTGGCTAATTATTGGTACTTAAGCCATGCACAATTGCACGTGAGCTCTGAAAGGAAACTTCTGTTTGTGTGTGTAAACTAGAAGAAAGTTATCCTTGAAAAAGAACAGTTTTTGGTTACTTTTGGGTTTTGTTTTTGCTTTTGGAGCACTGCTAAAAGTTATTAGCAGGAGCCCTCAAAAATACCTTTTCTGTTTCCCATCAAGGTCTTTTATTGTTTGATTGCTTAAGAAGTTCAGTTGCTTATATCATGATTTGTTTTTCTAAGTACAATACTGAAGCAAGTTGTCCTTTTGTGTTACCAAGTAAATCTGTGTGGGAGAATTAACCCCATGAATAAAATATATTTTTTCTTTGCTTACACTCGAGCAACACAACTCATTATTTTGTGAACGGCTGATTCTGGTATGAATGGACTACATTCCCCACAATCCTTTGCAAGTCATAATAGTATTTTGCCTTTGCCAAGACTGTGGACATTCACGCCCAGCACCCCCGTTTACAGTACCTAGCAGTTTCCCCAAAAGACACAGGTTCCTCAATGCTTGTATTGGGTCAAGCAGCGATATCCCGTGTCCCTTTTAAATGCTTTATTTACGATTTTCTTGAATACAATACATATAATAAAGAAATACAATGAAATATTACAAAACATCCAAGAACAATATAAGTCCATATAAAAGGAAACATATCAAGGGAGAGGAGCCAGCCAATAGTAACCATAAGAAGCAGAAAAAAGGAGCACATAGACTCCACAATAGGGAGCAAAGTTAATATCAATTCTACCTACTAATTCCCAACTACCTCCTTTTCATTTAAAAACTTTAGCAACGAAGTTACATCAATGTATACATAAGTTTGTCCCCCCAAAGTAATAACACAACGACAGGGAAATTTCAAAAAGAAAGATGCCTCCAAGGCCACTACTCGAGATTTCAAGTCCAGAAACTGCTTCCGCTGAATCTGGGTGGGAATACCTGAAGTTTTTGTCCACAAAAAATAGCCTCTCTATGCATAAAGTAAGCTCTCAATATACGCAACTTAACAGACTCAGAACCAAACCACACAACCAAGGTACTGCGTTTGGAAATGACGTTTTCAGAATCCTCCAGAAAAAACTGTTAGGTTCTGGCTAACTAACCCAGCCGAGGAGACAGAACCCCCTTCAGCTGTAGGTATAGGGACAGACCCAACAGAAAGGTAATACATATGGACAATATCCGAATTCCCCTCTAAATGCAACACATCCGTAAAATACTTTTCAAGTAAAATATCTGAGGATAGCAAATGAGTGAAAGGAAAATTCAGGAAACGTAAGTTTCACGCTCATACTGATTCTCCAGTGCCTCCAGCCAATAGGAAAGAGTAAGGGAATCCCTAATTAAGGCAACATTACTATCACAACAAGTCTGGAGCTGGGAATCAGTGTGAGCAACAAGTTTAGCAAAAGAACCTAATTGCTTATCTATATATTGCAATTTACCAACAGCTTCTTGAGAGAATTTACAAAGGGAGGAGACAGTAGAGGATCACTATTCTGAATAGCATTCCATATGCCTGTAAGAGTCACTTCTCCTGACAGAGTAGTGATAATCACACCTTCAGATGCTGCCGGATAAACGGGACGTGGAACCGGGGGAGAAACATCAGGAGAACATTCCACTAAAGTAGATGAAAAGGCTGGCTGTGGGAGAGGAGGAGGATACCGGGAATCAGGGTTCAACGAAACCCCTTCCAGTGACTGAATACCAGGCAGCAGGAAAGTCAGGTGTTTGTCCATAGGGCCCACCATCTTACCTCCTTGAGCACACGCTCCCGATTTAATACCAGCCTTTGCCTTCGGCTTACCCATAGTGAACAAACAGCACTCCAACTTCACAGCACCCACATGAACTTCTCATGTGCGCCAAAGGGGCGCCAAAGGGTCACGCCCCTTAGGACACACCACGCGGCCGCGTGAGGTACCACTGGGCTTTGTAGAAGTGTGGGGGGGGGAGGGTCCTCCAGACCTGGGAACGTCCTCCAACTGCCTGCACGCTGTTCTCTAAGCCTTCAGGCAAGCCCGCTTCACTGTTCCACGATACTGACAAACGCGGCAACTCCCACGTAGAGCAGCTCACTCTCCGCTATACCTCAGGTACCGCTGGGCTTTGTAGAAGCAGGGGGGGGGGGGTCCTCCAGACCTGGGAACATCCTCCAACTGCCTGCACATTGTTCTGTAAGCCTCCAGACAAGCCCGCTGCACTAATCCTTGATGCTGACAAACGCGGCAACTCCCACGTACAGCAGCTTACTCTCCCCCGTGTCCCTTTTAATAATGGTTTATGGACCTTTCCTTCAGGAACTTGTCCAAACCTTTTTTAAACCCAGCTACACTAACAGCTTTTACTACATTGTCCGGTAACAAATTCCAGAATTTGATTATACGTTGAGTGAAAAAATATTTTCTCTTACTAGTCTTAAATAGGTTACCCTGTAGCTTCATTGCATGTCCCCTAGTCTTTTTATATTCTGATGACGTAAACAATCGATCTACGTTTACCCGTTCCACTCCATTCATTAATTTATAGACCTTTATCATATCTCCCCTCAGCCATCTCTTTTCCAGGTTGAAGAGCCCTAACCTTTTTCGCCTCTCTTCATAGTAGTATCCTTCCATCCCCTTTGCATGTGGGAGGCTCCCTTGACAGTTCCATTGGTCAACAGGAGGCTGGATATGCTCTATAGAGTTCCTTCTTGCCCAGTTTTTCAAAAGCCTCAGCTACCACTCCATTCTATTGTTGTGGAATTGTCAGTGCATTGAATTAAGAGTTCTAAAAATCACTCCTCTGTTCCCCCAGGAAGGGAGTCGAGGACTCAGGATGCATTTGGACGTCAATGCTTCCAAGCAATAATGCTAGCATCCATGATAACCTTCTACATGCTTTACACAGGTATGTTTTTAAGAGATGTAGCTGAAGATCTGGCAGAGTTCTCCACTCTGTTGCAACCTGACAAGCAAGGTCCATATCAGGCCTTGGTCAGTCATGGTCAGAATACCTTCAAATTCCTCACTAGGATGCCTTTGATGCCTGAGTCCATCAATAGGGCAACAGCAGTTTGTATAGAAGCCAGGAGAATGGTCTGGCTGCAAGTATCAAACTTTGAACAATGGGTTCAAGATAAACTTGCTAACATTACCTGTACAAGAGAGAACCTCTTTGGAAAGAGGTGGCAAGAAAAAGTTGGTGAGATAGAGATGGACAATCTCACCCTGAAACGCTCGTCTCAAAAGGCAGCTGATTCAGCTAAGAAGAAAACTTCTTCCAAGAAGCCGCCCTACCTCAGGAAGAAGAGGTACTACCTTTTCCTCCTGTCATATTCCTCTTATCAACCTCAACAGCCACATCAGAAGCAGCAGGGGTCACGTCAGCCCAGGAAGCCTAAAGCTTCAAAACCTCAGCTCTGCAGGCGCAGCCTACAACTGTTTTTTGACTGCTTCCTCGAGGGCATAGCCAGTCTTCAAGACATCCTTCCCTCCCACATTGCAGGCAAGTTAGTCCACTTTGCCCACAGATGGCACCTCATTACATCAGAACCCTGGACTCTCGTGAGTTTGAGATATCAGCTCAATTTCCAGAACTTGCCTCCCCGTCTTTCTTCATAGGGGAGTCCACCCTGGATCCTTTACACTCCAGCCTGCTTCAGGAAGAGATAGTCACTCCTAGCAAAGGAAGCCATAGAGAAGTACCACCCCCTCTACAAGGGCTCTGATTTTACTCCCATTATTTCCTCCCCAAAAAAACGGGGGTTAAGGCCTATCCTGGAACTCAGGAATCTCAACAAGTTTTATTTATTTATTTTATTTACATTCTCTTATATACCGCGCTATTCTGCATCAGTGTGGTTTACATTGAACAAACTGAAATTACATTGAACAGGGCATTATAACTTGGAGATAACTATTTTACAGGGAACATGGGCTATGGAGGGTTAAGTGGCTTGCTCAAGACCACAAGGAGCACCTGTGGGACTAGAAACCCCAGTCCTTCCGGCCCAAGGTTGCTGTCCTCTAGTGGGATTGAACCCCCGACTTTCCGGCCTGAAGTACCTTGCCCTAACCACTAGGCCACTCCTCCACTCCACAGTTCTTGCTGTGGGAAAAGTTCAAAATGGTTTCTCTAGGAATCCTACTTCCTTACCTACAGGAAAAAGACTGGCTCTGCTCTCTAGATCTCAGAGATGCCTACATTCACATCCTCATACATCCCTCTCACAGAAAGTTTCTCAGGTTCCTGTTTCAGGGTCTGCACTACCAGTACTGTGTTCTACCTTTTGGTCTTACATCTGCACCAAGAGTTTTTTAAAATGTCTGGCAGTAGTAGCGACCTACCTCTACATACTGGATATCTTCATCTTCATCTTCCTTTACTTATTTATTTATTTTATTTAAGTTTTTCTTTACCGCCTTTGTCCGAAGCGGTTTACATCAAACATTATAACAATTTTAGTAGAATTGTTTTACAGTGAACAGGGAAAAGTAAGTTGGAGAACAAAGGGTTTAACAACAACAAAAACAGGGGGGGGGGGTTCTAGTTGGAGAGCGGACTAGTTAGGGGAGGAGCAAATTGGGTGAGTGGGATTGAATAAGGGGTGTTGGGCTAAGGCTTGTCATTCATGAAAGTGTGTAGTGGCAATAGCTAGGTATTGTCATCTGGTCCATAGTGTTCCTTGAAGAGGTGTGTTTTTAATATTTTTTTAGGTCTTTGAGTGATTGTGCAGTTCTGATTGCATCAGGCATGGCGTTCCAAATTATGGGGGCATACAAAGCGAATGCTCTGTTGCTTGTCTGTTGTGTCGTCTTAATCTTGAGAGGTGGGATGATCAGGAGATTTTGGTTGGCAGCTCTTTTTGATCTCGTTGAGGATGAAATTGTGAGCAGATCAGATAGATGGGGTGCTGAGAGGTTTTGGAGGATTTTGAATGTGGTGGTGATGGCTTTGTGTTTTGCCCTTTGTGAGATTGGAAGCCAGTGTAGACCTTTTAGTGTTGGTGTTATGTGTTGTCGGGTAGAATTGACTTAGTATTCTGGCAGCAGTATTTTGCACTAATTGAAGTTGATATAGTGCATGTTTATGTAAACCTTGGTAGATGATATTTCCATAGTCCAGGTGCGGCGTGATAATGGCTTGCACTATGGATCTGAAATCACTGTATTGTAACAGGTGACGAAGTGGCTTGAGGAGCTTCAACTTCCAGAAGACTATTCTTGCTGTATTTTTGATGTGTGCACACATGTTGAGGTTGCTGTCAATGGTTATGCCTAGGTATTTGATTTCTTTCTTTATTGCTATATCCGATGTTTGTGTTATAATCTTTTTTGGTGGCTTGAATTCTTGGTTTCTGAATATGAGTAAGGCTTCCGTTTTGTTTTTATTGACTGTTAGATTTATGTCTGCAAGGAAGTTTGTTACAGCGGTGAAGGCATCGTATATGATCTTAAAGTCTGGTTTGGTGGTATTGAGTGGCATGTAAAACATGATATCATCTGCATAGAGATGAAAAAAACATGTTCCATCTTCTTAGTAGGTCACATATTGGCTGAATGTATAAATTGAATAATAATCCAGAGAGGACTGAACCTTGAGGGATGCCTTGTGTTAGATTAAAAGGTTTTGACTCTGTGGTACCGACCTTTACTTGCATTGTTTTGTCCTGGAGGTAAGATGTAAATCATTTTAATGTGTCATCTGTTAATCCAATGCTGGAGAGCCTATTTAACATGATGTGATGAGTTACTGAATCAAATGTAGCACTAATATCGAGGAAGATTAGCACAAATTCATGTCAGGGTTTGTCTAAAGCCAAGGATGAGTCTGCTGAAGAGTGCAGTTAATAGTGTTTCATTGCCATGTTGAGGGCGGAAGCCGTGCTGTTGTGGATCTAGTGAGGCATGTAGGTCAGTGTGATCTTGAAGTTGCCTCTGAATGGCCTTTTCTATTATTTTGGCAAGAAATGGGATTCTGGCAATTGGTTGATATGAGCTGGGGCTTGTTAGGTCGGATGAGGCCTTTTTTAGAATGGGGCATATCGAGGCTTGTTGAGTGCAGGAGGGAGGTATCCTTGCATGAGAGAGGTGCGTACTATCCTTAAGATGGTCTGAGCAAACTGCATGGGATTTTTAGCCAGATTACTGGGCATGGTCCAGAGGTGATGTGGTAGTTTTTAAATTGTTGATGATATCAAGAAGATCTCTCTTGGTTATTGGGTTGAATTTGTTCCAGGGGTGATAAATTTGGTTGCTGTTCTGTTGCTGCTTTTGGTCTTACTGTTGTGACTTCTTTATTTATTTCTTTATTTATTTACATTCTCTTATATACCGCGCTATTCTGTATCAGTGCGGTTTACATTGAACAAACTGAAATTACATTGAACAGGGCATTATAACTTGGAGATAACTATTTTACAGGGAGCATGGGCTATGGAGGGTTAAGTGGCTTGCCCAAGACCACAAGGAGCACCTGTGTTTTGTTTGCTGTAAAAAAATTCAGCCATGGCTTGGGGATCAACTTGTATTGTCCGGTTTGTTGGGTCGGATGAGTTTGGTTCACCAGTCATCTGAGACACAATTGCGAATAGTTCTCTAGGCCGGTTAAGTGATTTTGTGACTATGGTTGTGATATACTCTTTTTGAGCTTTATTGCATTGGCTGTTATATTCCTTATGATTGTTCAGAAGCAGTATCTTGAAAGTATTGTCTCATGTCTTGACCTTTTCCAATGTTTTTCCAAACTTCTGAGGTTCTGTCTGGACTGTTCCAGTTATTTGGTGAACCATGGAGGGTGTGTGGATTTGAAGTGCTTTGTTGAATGTAGCGGCATAATTTATTGTTTGTTTCCATGAGTTGATAAATGTGTCTAGATCATGGGTCTCAGAATTTATTAGTGTAGAGGTCTTATCTAAGATGTTGAAGGCTTTGAAACGCCGTTTATGATGTTGACTTGGAATATTAGGTTGAGTATAGTTGGTTGGAATGGTAAGGGATATCATGGCATGATCAGACCATGATACTGGATCAATTTGTAGGTTTAGATCTTTTTTGTTCAATGTGTTGGGTATGAATATCAACTCTCCAGGACCAAACAGGAAGTCAGTTCTCACATATGGGTGACGTCGGGGCCGAAGGAGCCCTCATGCGGAGCATTTCCCTAGTTTTCAAGGAAAGCCTTTGGGAATGCAGCGCACATACGCTTTTCCCTTCCCACCCAAGGGTGCCATCTTGCTCAGTCTTTCTTTTTCCATGGAGCCCAACGGACATGAGTTCGTGTTACCCGGGAAAAGTAGATTTTTTCTGCGATTTTCGCTTTTTTCTTATCCGATTCAACACCGGTTCCCCTTTCCGCCTGGACTTGGTACACCGGTATCAAGTCCGGAATTTCTTTTTTTGTTTTTTGTCCTTGTGACTAGCGTTTGTGCCTTTTTTGTTATTTTCACTGGCAGCCCGGTCTTTTGACCTTGCAGGGGCCCTTTTTCCCCCGATGGCTGCCAGTGGGTTCAAAAAATGTGATTGGTGTAAGAAATTTATGTCTCTCACTGACACACACGACTGCTGCCTCCGATGCCTTGGGCCCGACCATGACCCGTTGGTCTGTGGCCCATGTGGCAAAATGTCGTTGAAGGCACTTCGGAGCCGTCAGCATCAACGTGAAAGAATTTTTTCGGAGTCCACGTCCGGCCGGGACCGGACTTCGTCAGAGGCCTCGACATCTCGGGAGTCTGACCCTGAGCACCGTCCTGATTCCTCTGAAAGGGTGTCTCCCAACCGGGAGCACAAAAGGAAAAAGAAGCTCGTGAGGGCGGCAGCGGTGGAGGCCCCTGGGTCCTCGAAGGCCATGACCGCCGCCCCAAGCTCTCGGAGTCAGAGAGGCCGTCCAAACTACCTCGCATGGAGCCGGAGTCCCCGAGTCACGTAAGTTTTGTTGTCCTCGTGGACTCTCCTCCGGGAGAACCGACATCGGGCCCGACGCCGTCAGAGGCTGCTGAGTCTCCTGAGCTTGGACTCAGGCTGACGGCCTTGGAGAGCAGCTTGGCTGCCTTCATGGAACAGCAGCGGGTGCTGATCGCTGGTTTGACCGGTGCATCTGCCCCGACCACCGGGACCTCGACGTCTAAGTCGACCCCGGAGGCCGAGCCGATCCTCGAGTCCATCAAGTCTCGAGTCGATCCTCGGCCAAGGTCCCCCTCGACCTCCCGTGCAGGGCCGAGGTCGTCGACGCCAGTACCATCGGCATCAGGGCGGGTGGCACAGAGGCCCACACGGCTGGAGCCGCTCAACTCCTCCTCGGTGGAGTCCGCGTGGGAGATGGAGGCATTCCCTGTGGACGCCGAGGAGGAGCCTCGAGCCGAGGAGCTCGATGCCCTCCAGTATGATTTTCCTCCGAAGGAAACCTTTACTGTACCAGCTCCTCCGATGCTGGAATGGCTGCTCTTCTGTATGTGAGAGGCACCGGCCTCGGCGCCGGTTCTTAGCAAATGGGTCGATTCCATTTATTGAGTCCATAAGAGCCCTGGGTTCCAAAAGGCACAGCTACCGCACAATTCCATGGTTGTGGAATCGGCCATGCACTGCCTGAAGAGTCAGAAGATGCACTCCTCGGTGCCCCCTGGCCGGGAGGCCTGGAACCTGGATGCCCTCAGTAGAAAGTGCTTCCAGGGCTCTATGCTATCTTGCCGTGTCCAGACTTACCAGCTGTACATGGGCATGTACCTAAGAGACCTGGCAAAGGAGATTGCCGGGTTCTCTGCTGGCCTCTCCGAGGAACCCTTGCAGAGGTTCAAGGCCTTGTCAACAGGGATCCGAGAGTGCTCGAAGTTTATCTCTCGAGCAGCCTATGATGGCTTCGAGGCTTCAGCCTGGGTAGCCGCTGCCGGCATCGGTGCACGCAGTTAGGCCTGGCTACAGTCATTGGACCTGGAGTCATGGGTGCAGAACAAGTTGGTCGATGTCCCGTGCCGAGGTGACAACCTATTCGGTAAGCCCATGACTGAAAAGGCTGCAGAAATCAAGACTGAGACTCTCACCAGGACAAGGCTGTCCAGAAAGACTTCTGCCCCTTCTCCAAAAAAGAAGGGCTCGGGAAAGAAGCCCTTTTTCCTGAGGAAGGGTGCTGCCTACAAATCCTACCCTCAATATCAGACCTCTCCAGCTCCCCAACAGGGCCAGCAGGCCAAGGGGCAGGGGCATGGGCCCCGTAGGCAGAAGACACCCAAGCCGCCAGCTCCTGCTCCTGCACAGCAGGGAGCGGGATTTTGACTCCCACAGCATAGCCTCTTCTCCGCCAGTGACTCCACTCAGCACAGGAGGTCGGCTGACCCTGTACGCCTACAGGTGGCCAGCCATCACAGGGGATACCTGGGTACTGAGCATAGTCCAAAAGGGCTACATGCTTCACTTCCACCAGCTACCCCCTCCTACTTTCCAGGGGAGCCTCCAAGACTCCCTCTAAACAGGAACCTCCTCCTTCAGGAGTTGACAAGTCTTCTAAAGGAAGAGGCGGTGGAACCGGTGCCTCACCACCTGGAAGGGCAAGGCTTCTACTCCAGGTACTTCCTGGTACCAAAAAGGACAGGAGGCCTCCGGCCTATCCTAGACTTGTGAAACCTAAACAAGTTTCTGGAGAGGGAAAAGTTCAAGATGCTTACCCTTGGGATACTGCTGCTCTACCTTCAGAAGGGAGACTGGCTATGCTCCTTAGATCTAAAGAATGCTTATGCTCACATCCTTATTCGTCCACACCACAGACAAAATCTGAGATTTGTGATGGGAGGAAACCATTTTCAGTACAGGGTACTTCCCTTTGGCCTAACTTCTGCCCCAGGGTTTTCACCAAATGCCTGGCGGTGGTGACGGCTTATCTCAGGAATCAGGGAATTTTTGTCTTCCCATACCTGGATGACTGGCTCATCAGGGGCCAGTCTCTCCAGATGGCCCTACAAGTCACTCTTCGCACTATCTCTCTTCTTCAACATCTGGGCTTTGTCATAGACTACGCAAAGTCCACTTTGCTCCCTTCTCAGAACCTAGTATTCATACGGACAAGGTTAGACACTCTTCAGGCAAGAGCCTACTTGCCCGAGGACAGGGCCCACAGACTGATGGACTTGGCCAACCAGTTCCAAAGCAATTCTCATGTTTCCACCAGGCGCTACCTGTGGCTCCTGGGCCACATGGCATCCATGGTACATGTGACTCCGAATGCCCATCTGCACATGCGGGCTGCTCAATGGTGCCTCAGAGATCAGTGGACGCAGGCCACAGGTGACCTCCGAGACAGAGTAAAGGTGTCCAAACCACTTTTGGACTCCTTACAGTGGTGGCTACATCTCCCAAACCTTCTCAGGGGGGTACCTTTTCAGGCTCCAGTACACACAAGGGTGCTGACGACCGATGCTTCCTTAAAGGGCTGGGGTGCACATTGCCAGGGCACGTGAACATAAGAACATAAGATGTGCCATACTGGGTCAGACAAAGATCCATCAAACCCAGTATCCTGTTTCCAACAGTGGCCAATCTAGGTCATACTTACCTAGCAGTTTCACCAAAAGACACAGGTTCCACAATGCTTGTGCTGGGTCAAGCATTGATATCCTGGGTCCCTTCTTAATAATGGTTTATTGACCTTTCCTCCAGGAACTTGTCCAAACCTTTTTTAAACCCAGCTACACTAACAGCCTTTACTACATCCTCCGGTAACAAATTCCAGAGTTTGATTACACGTTGAGTGAAAAAATATTATCTCCAGGAACAAGCAGGAATCTAGTCATCACATATGGGTATCGTCGGTACCGACGGAGCCTGCGCGGGAATGCTCCCCAGTGTCCAATCAGAAAGCTTTTGGGAGCATCCCACAGCGCCTGCGTGCTGCCTTCCCGCCTTTCCCAACTGCCTCTCTCCAGTTCTTCTTTTTCCGCGGAGCCAGCAGGTCGTGTTCCTGTCACCGCAGAAGAATTTCCTTATTTCTTTATTTCTTTTTGTGGTCGCATTTTCCTTCCCCGACGCTCTACCGGGACCGCCGGTCTTTCTTTTCTATTTAAAAAAAAAAAAATTATCTATTTTTTCCTTTTCTTCAGGTGCACCCGCCTTTTTGGGCCTTAGGCCCCAAAACTTTCCTTAACATGGAAAAACCTGCCTCAGGTTTTAAAAAGTGCACAAAATGTGGCGGTACCATTTCCGTCACAGACACCCATGAATGGTGTTTAAAATGTTTAGGTCCTGACCACTCCATCACAGATTGTGTGTCCTGTGCTATGATGTCTAAAAGAGGTTGACAGAACCGAGCTGCTAAGCTCAGTACCCTGTTTCCCTCTGATGCGGCTTCGGTGGCATCGACGTCTTCCAGGGCTGCTTCTTCTTCCCGTGGATCTCAGGTAACTAAACACAAATCCAGCCGGTCCTTGAAGGGTAAATCTCCTTCTAAGCATCAAGATGCCTCTGGTGTTGCCCTCGAGGATTCTGCACCGGCAAAATTACCCCGGCGGGAGGCTTCGGCTTCCAAAGCACCATCATCGGGGTTCCAGGATGTTCTCGATGGCTCGGCCTCGACAGATCTCCTGGTGCCATGCTCTGTGGTACCGGCGGTTCCCACCGGTACCGACTTCCAGGCATTGGCAGCGTCTATTAACCAGAGAATTCTGTCCATAGAACACAGTCTAGCGGCTTTCCTTGTGGCATCGACGCCCTTGGTACCGCGACAGACAACTCCACCGGTACCGGCTCTGGCACCAGCATCGGTATCGGTATCGCAACCGGTACTGATAGCATCGACATCAGCATCGGTGTCTGCTATGCCGGTACCCTGTCCTCCGATGCCCGCCGGTAGCGATTCCCCGGTACCGGTTATTCCCGATACCGATTTTGCTCGGTACGGGTATCGGGCTCTGCAGGAGCATCCGGACAGACGATACTTTGATTCCTCAGAAGAATCTGAGGACTCTGAAAGTTCTGTCGATGCAGCGATGCTTCTTCCACAGGAGTCCTCCTCCCCTAAACGCAGGTTGTCTCCTCCAGAGGACATGTCTTTCCAAGACTTATCCGAGAGGTGGCTCGGGGCCTGTCCATCACTGTGGCCCCTGAGACAGAGCCAAGGGCCAAGGAGTTGGATATTTTACAATATCCCAAAACTCCTAAGGAGGCAGATACCCTACCCATTAATGAGATTCTATATGATCTCATGTTGAGGATGTGGGAAACACCTCTTACCACCTCTCCTCATTCTCGTAGGCTATATACTATGTATCGTGTCCCTCCTTGTCCTGGCTTCCATAAAACTCAGCTTCCTCACCACTCTATTGTGGTGGAATCTGCTATCAGAAGGATTAGAAGTGCAAAAAGACATGCCTCTAATCCTCCAGGATGTGAATGCAGAACTCTGGATGCTTTTGGACGTAGAGTCTTTAAGGCTTCCATGCTTGCTGCAAGAATCAGTTCCTATAGTCTCTACATGGGAATGTTCCTAAAGGAAGTTACTGATCATCTACAGACTTTAAGTCCTTTCATCTCTGAGGATAAAAGTCAGGAGTTTCTCATCTGGCTCAAACATGCCCAAGATGTCTCTAAATTCTCCAACCGTGCAGCCTTCAACTGCTTTGAATGTATAAGCAGAACCTCGGCTATTGCCATAGGTGCACGTAGAATTTCTTGGCTCCAAGCATCTGATTTAGAGCTCTGGGTACAAGATAAATTGGGAAATATCCCTTGTACTGGTGAGAACCTGTTTGGTAAAGATTGGCAAGAAAAAGCCAATGAAATGGATGCTGAAAATTCCACTTTGGATAGACTATCCAAGTCTACTGCTGATCCTGTTAGGAAAAAGTTGTTCAAGAAAACACCTTTTTCTAAAAAGAAAAGATTTTATCCTGCTTATGGTCAGCAGGCATCTTCTGCAGGTCAGTTTTCAACCAAACGTCAGCAACCACCCAAACAGAAGAAAGCAAAGGCTGCTAGGCCTCAACCAGCCCAGCAGCCTCAGCCTCCTCAGGGCCTTTGACTTTCAGCTAGAGAATTTAGCCTTTCTGGCTCTGGAAGGACCAGAACCGTCCACCATTCCAGGAAGGTTATGCCATTTTGCTCCCAGATGGGGGCAAATAACAGCAGAGCATTGGACACTCTCCATCATAAAAGAGAGGTACAAACTTCATTTTTCAAGCATGCCCCCTCCCACAATAATGAAGCAGTTCAATTCTCCGACCTCTCTCATCAACCTGTTGGGTCAGGAGGTTACCATCCTTCTTGCCCAAGGGGCAATAGAAGAAGTGCCTCTTCATCAACAGGGCACAGGGTTCTATTCCCCTTATTTTCTTATCCCAAAGAAAACAGGGGGATACAGACCTATCTTAGATCTCAGAGAATTGAACAAATTCCTTGTCAAGGAGAAATTCAGAATGATTTCTCTTGAAGCTCTGCTTCCATACCTTCAGAGTCAGGATTGGCTTTGTTCTCTAGATCTCAAGGATGCGTACACCCATGTTCTCATCCATCCAACCCACAGAGGGTTCCTTCGGTTCCTGTTTCAAGGAAAGCACTACCAATACAGGGTGCTTCCTTTTGGTATGGCCTCTGCACCAAGGGTGTTCACGAAATGCATGGCTGTGGTAGCAGCATTTCTACGCTCTCTGGGAATATTCGTCTTCCCTTACTTGGACGACTGGCTCATTCGAGCTCCAACACAGTCAGAGGCCAAGACTTCTCTATCCTGCACAATGCATATACTTCAGTATTTAGGGCTGGTAATAAACATCCCAAAATTCAGTCTAACTCCTACTCAGTCTCTAGAGTTCATAGGAGCCTTGCTGGATACCACAAAGGCAAGGGCCTATCTTCCCCAAGCCCGTTGCCTTCGCTTGGTGCAATTAGCTTCTCAAGCAGTCCTAAAGCCCTTTTTAACTGCTCGAGAAATGTTACTGTTACTAGACCACATGGCATCCACCATGCATGTGGTACCATATGCTCGCCTTCACATGAGGGCAGCTCAGTGGACTTTATCCACCCAATGGACCCAGGCATTAGGTTGCCTGTCAGACAAAATAGCTAACACAAGTCGCCTCATTTTGTCTCTCCAGTGGTGGAAGTCCACTCAAAACCTGTTGCTGGGGTCCCCCTTTCAGCAACCCCTGCCCCAAGCAACTCTTACAACAGATGCTTCTCCAATGGGTTGGGGAGCTCATCTGCAAGACCTCTCCACCCAAGGCACCTGGACTCCACAAGAGAGTTGTCTACATATCAGTCTCTTGGAGCTCAGAGCAATCTTCCTTGCTCTGCGAGTGTTCCACACCCTGCTCAGATACAAGACAGTCCTTATTCATACGGACAATCAGGTAGCCATGTTCTACGTGAACAAGCAGGGGGGAACAGGCTCTCTGTCACTTTGAAACGAAGCTTTGCGACTGTGGGCCCTCGCCAGAGAGCATCAGATTCATCTTCTGGCAGTGTATCTTCCAGGCGTTCAAAACTCTTGGGCAGACAGACACAGTCGAGTTCTCCTTCCACACGAGTGGTCTCTGCATGCAGACCAGGTAGCCAGGATTTTTCAACTTTGGGGAACCACGGACATAGACCTCTTTGCAAGTCTGTGGAATGCCAAACTTCCCCGGTTCTGTTCCAGAACTCCGGCTTAGGGAGCTCAGGCAAAGGATGCTTTCCTCCTTCACTGGGGTCAAGACTTCCTGTATGCCTTTCCACCCATTCCCCTAATTCCCAAAACCCTGTTCAAGCTTCAGAGAGACAGAGGCCACATGATTCTCATAGCTCCACATTGGCCACGGCAAGTGTGGTACCCTCTGCTTCTACATCTCTCTCAAGCTCCCTCCCTGGAGTTAGGGTCTGCTCCAGATCCCCTATCTCAGGAGAATGGAATGTTATGGCATCCCAATCCCCAGTCTCTGCATCTCAGGGCTTGGTTGCTGAAGGCTTAGATCTCCAAGATCTTCATCTTTCTCAGCAAGTGAAAGATGTTCTTTATGCTTCCAGAAAACCTTCCACTAGACGTTCTTATGCTTTCAAGTGGAAGAGGTTTACAATTTGTTGTTCTGAAAAGGGCCTTAACCCCCTTGCCATACCTCTGGAATCTTTGCTGGAGTATCTCCTCCATTTGTCTAATGCAGGCCTCAGAACAAATTCAGTAAGAGTCCATTTGAGTGCTATTGCAGCTTCCCTTAAGCCTCTAAATGGACAACCTATTTCCTCTCATCCTCTTATAGCAAGATTCATGAGAGGCCTCCTTCTAACTAAGCCTCCCATTAGACCACCTCCGGTGGCATGGGACTTGAACCTGGTTCTTGGGCAGCTCATGAAGCCACCTTTCGAACCCTTAGCTACCACCTCCTTGAAATTCCTTTCTTGGAAGGTTATCTTTCTCATTGCAATCACATCAGCACGCCGCATTAGTGAATTGCAAGCACTAGTAGCTAATCCACCTTATACAAGGTTCCATCATGACAAGGTAGTCCTTAGGACTCATCCACACTTTATGCCTAAGGTGGTCTCGCCTTTTCATCTCAACCAGGAGGTCTACCTACCTGTCTTTTTTCCAGGACCTCATGCATCAAATGCAGAGAGGAATCTTCATACCCTGGACTGTAAAAGAGCTCTAGCTTTTTACTTACAAAGGACACAACAACATAGAAAGTCCTCTCAACTCTTTGTTGCTTTTGACCCTTCTCATTTGGGACTTCCAGTCTCCAAGAGAACACTATCTAACTGGATTGCTCAGTGTATTTCTTTTGCCAATCAGAGTAAGAACCTTTCTCTGGAGGGCCATGTCACAGCTCACAATGTGAGAGCCATGGCAGCCTCAATGGCTCATCTGAACTCTGTGTCTATTGACGACATCTGTTGAGCAGCCACTTGGGCCTCAGTTCATACCTTCACAGCCCGTTACTGCTTGGACAAGGACTCCCGCTGGGATGCCTTGTTTGGTCAGGCTGTTCTCAAGCACCTGTTCCATACCTAATCAACTCCTACCCACCATCCCTGATAGGATGCCAGAGATCCATGGGGGAAAGTGGAGCCCTTCTCAGGGACACACAACTTCTGGGGTCTCTCCCTGGCACCTAAAGCTAAGGAGTCCCCATATGTGATGACTAGATTCCTGCTTGTTCCTGGAGATAGCATAGTTACTCACCTGTAACAGGTGATCTCCGGGAACAGCAGGAATTTAGTCCTCACAGCCCACCCACCTCCCCTAGGCGTTGTATCTCTTTATCTATCTCTTTCCTTTCCCTCTCTCTCTCTCTTTGTCTCAGCTTTAAAACTCAACTGGAGAGAGGCAGTTGGGAAAGGTGGGAAGGCAGCACGCAGGCACTGTGGGATGCTCCCAAAAGCTTTCTGATTGGACGCTGGAGAGCGTTTCTGCGCAGGCTCCGTCGGTACCGACGATACCCATATGTGAGGACTAAATTCCTGCTGTTCCGGGAGATCACCTGTTACAGGTGAGTAACTATGCTTTCTTTTATTAGGCTTAAATAGTTTACCCTGTAGCTTCATCGCATGTCTCCTAGTCTTTCTATATTCTGATAACGTAAGCAATCGATCTATGTTTACTCGTTCCACTCCGTTCATTAATTTATAGACTTCTATCATATCTCCCCTCAGCCGTCTCTTTTCCAGGTTAAAGAGCCCTAACCTTTTTAGCCTTTCTTCATAGGAGTATCCTTCCATCCCCTTTACCATTTTGGTGGCTCTTCTCTGAACCTTTTCTAATAACGCTATATCCTTTTTTTTTTTTTTTAATTCTTTATTTTCGTTTTATAACAACAAAGGAAAAGGAAGACATACAACTAAAAGACAGATACATGAAGTATAATACATACACCAAAGTAAACCCCTGCCACCCCCCTCCCCCCTGCTTCTTCTCTAGAAAACTAATCATTCCCGAAGCGGGCGTATACTTACATTATTGTGTTACAAAACCGAACGGTGATCTAAAACATGATGAGTGCACAGTATACAGGCATGTTGGAACAATGAGCAGATTGTACATAATCATTAAGCATCTGCGATTTAGACAAGCGAGAGTGAGTTTGGGCATGGGGAATAGCTCTCCGAGGTATCTGCTCATATTTACTATATAAGCAGACGAGGTTCCACCATTCATTGACAGTAAGTCGAGAGCTATCCTTCCAATTCCTCGTGATTAAGCATATGGCTATACCCAGCATGAAATCAAGGAGAAAGCGACCCTTCTTAGGAAGAGAGGGGACCTCCGCCACAGAGCGGAGTCCCACAATCTTCCAAGAGAGAGGTTCGTGAAGGTATAAGATAAATTGAATACAACCCCAAACCCGCCCCCAATAAACCTGTAGTTGAGGACATTCATAAATAACATGAGCGAAGGTTCCCACAGCAGTATGGCAAGACCAACACTGGTCCCCAGCAGTTGTGTTCCATTTGGCTATTTTTCTGGGGTATAAAAGCATCTGTGTGCAAAAAGAAGAGAGTTTGGGTAACAGAGGCAGACCGGGAAACCCGCACTACTTTGCTCCAGAAAACGCTCCATTGCACAGGGGTTAAAGTGGTTTGCAGTTCGCGCTCCCAGGCTTGTTGGGCTCTGAAAGTGGCCGTGCTATGCGAGACTGGGATTTGTGAGGGGAAGAGAAGAAGGTGAAGTCAAGCTCATTGGGGTGTAGTAACCTCCATAGATCAACTAAGGCAAGATCTTTGATCAGGGAGGTAAGCGTGGTGTGACTCTTGGGGGGACCACTTGTCCTAGGCGGCTGTTTGTCAATCAGGGGATCAAGGACTAGATTGAAATCCCCCCCAAATATCAATGAAGTATTAGCAGAGGCCTGCGCAACCTGAGCAATGGTAGCAAAAAAGGCAGGGTCATCCACATTAGGAGCGTAAAAGCATATACATGTAACTTCAAGGCTACCTATCTTGAGGTGAACTCTGGACCATCTACCTTCTGTATCTGAGCTAGTCGCAATAATAGTAGCATGCAAAGATTTACTAACCAGTATGGCAACCCCACATTTCTCAGAAACGGCTGGGGAATAGGCGGCCACCATGTAAGGTTTAATATTGAGTTTAAGAGTTTCCTTCGAATTTAAATGCGTTTCTTGGAGAAAATCAGATCCTCAGCTTCCTGACTTAGGTAGCTTAGGATTTTCTTCCGTTTTATCGGATTATTGATTCTTTTTACGTTCAATGAGAAAATCTTACATGGTGCCATCAATCGGTAATGGACATTTTAGGTAGGGCGCTTGAAAACATACAACATAATCAGAATCTGTGCAACAATGACATAATCACCGAATATGCTGGCTAATACACCCCATATTGAAAAGTATGTACATTGTATCTTAGAGAAGAAGCAAAACCCCCAAAGAATATGGCGACCAGATGTCTGCGGGAGGAGGCCCTAGAGAGGAAATAGAAAGACGTGAAGAAAAGAAAAGAAACACCAGAGTCCATAATTAACACTGTCTCTGATACTCATCGAGGCTACTGTGGGTAGATGGAGTCGGGTCACAGATATCATCAAAAGTAAGGCAAACAAACTGCCCTCACCAGACTCTTTGCTGGGCTGCGGCAGATCCAACATGGCAGGTACAGCGGATATGAGAATACTTGCAGGAATATTCTGGAAGTCAGCGCATCAAGTCGGCCTCTTTGGAATCCAAAAACTCCGCTAGTAGATCAGGGTCCTCAAATGTTCTTGTCTGATTGTGAAGCGTGACTCGGAGCTTGGCCGGGTACATCAGGCCATAGCGTGCTTGTAGTTGTTGAAGCCTCGGCCGAAATTCCAGAAAGCGCTTTCGGCGGTCGACCGTGGGTTTAGCCAAGTCAGGATAGAAGGAGATCATGTGGCTCTCAAACTCCATATGGCCCTTTGCCCGAGAGGCACTTAGAATTTGCTCCACGTGTTGATATCTCAAAAGTCGAAAAATGATAGGCCGCGGGGTCTTCCTATTGAGCGTTATGCTTGTGGGTACACGATGAGCGCGATCGATCTCCAAATCTGTGGTAAAGGTGATTTGGAGCAGGGAAGGGAGGATTTTGCGTAAAAACTCTTTCATGTCTCCCGATTCCGCTCCCTCCGGTATGCCCATGAGTCGTATGTTGTTGCGACGCGCTCTATTATTGCCATCTTCCACTTCTTTCTGCAGAGCCCGCACCTGACGTTCAACTTTGTCGAGTTTGGACAACCGGGCCGCATGGGAGTCCAATATGCTCTCCATTTTGTCCTGACGCGAAGAAAGCCCTTCTAGCTTGCTTTGCAGCACACCAAGATCTTCCCGCAGCGCTCGAAGTGCTTCACCGTTTGACTGCACGAGGTTTTTGACCCCTTTAATCTCTGCGAGGATTTCCTGCTGCATTTCGGGGCCCTCGCGCAAGGCCAGCCCCTTCTGCGGGGACGGGGGTTCAGTTTTGGAACGTTTGCCGTGAGAAGCCGCTGGAGAGCCAAATTCCAGGCGCGTGGGTTTGGTCCCCGCCATCTCATCAATGTGCCCCAGCAAGATCAGAGTAGAAGTTCCAAGTATGTACGGTGTTAATTCAGGATTCTGAGTAGGCCTCTCGGGAGCCTCAGCGTTATGCGACCATCCCGCTGGACATCAGGCTCCGCCCCCCAACGCTATATCCTTTTTAAGATACGGCGACCAGAATTGCACACAATTTACGTGCACACAATATACGTGCACTCAAGGCCTCTGGTCTCCTCGAGAGGCCACGCAGCAAGTCAATCTTTTGGAGTTGCGAGCAATCCGCTTAGCTCTGCAAACATTTTCTCATGCCCTCTCTCACCAGTCTGTCCTAGTTCAGACGGACAATGTCCTGGCTCAGCTTCTCAAACCTCCCTTTGAATCCCTTGCCTCAGCTTCGCTGAAGTTCCTCACTTGTAAGGTTGCCTTCTTGGTTGTTCTCACATTGGCTCATCTTGTTAGTAAATTACAAACTCTAGTGGATTATGCTCTTTACACACACTTCCACCATGATAGGGTGGTCCCCCAGACCCATCCCAGGTTCCTTCCGATGGTGGTTTCTCCTTTCTACCTTAATCAGTCATTTTCTCTTCTGACCTTCTTTCCAAGACCTTATTCTTCTTGAGCTGAAACAACACTGCATAACCTGGATTGCAAGAGAGCATTAGCCTATTATTTGGACATAACTAAAGTTCATCGACAAGTCCTCACAACGTTTTGTCTCATTTGACCCTAGTCACTTGGGCCTATCAGTAACAAAGTGTACTCTTTCTTTCTGAATTGCAAACTACATTTCCTTTGCTTATGCGCAGGCCGGACTTTCCCTAGAGAGTCACTTCACAGCTCATATCATCTGAGCCATGGCCACCATAGTTGCCCATCTACATTTTTTCTCTATCTTGGAGATCTGCCGAGCTGCCACATGGTCTCCCATTCATACTTTTGCTGCCCATTACTGTCTGGACAAGGACTGCAGTAAGGATGCAAACTTTGCCAATCCATTCTTCGGCACCTTTTTGGGACTTAACTACACCTTCCCACTGGCCCTCTGTTCCTACCGGCTACCTGAGCGGAGGGTGTGCTCAAGGGTCTGGGTCTGATGGATCCATGCTCTACCCTTGTTGCAGTTTGGGTTTTTTTCCCCTGTCAGTCGCACCTTCTTCCTCTGGCATCTGTGGTAGCCAGAGGTTAGTGAGTCCCATATGTGAAGACTGCATTCTTGCTTGTTCCTGGAGTTAGCATAGTTACTCACCTGTAACAGGTGATCTCCGGGAACAGCAGGAATCAGTCTTCACAACCCACCTTCCTCCCCTGGGAGCTGTAGAATGGTGTTTTTTTGCTGATTTGTTTTCTCTGAGCTCTATACCTTACTGAGGAGAGTTGCTGGGAGTGCAGGAAAGCAGGCAGGCATGCATGCATGGAGAGATGCTCCCAAAAATAATTCCTATTGGATGCTGGGGAGTGTTCCCATGTGGGGCTCCATCAGTGCCGACATCATCCATATGTGAAGACTGATTACTGCTGTTCCTGGAGATCACCTGTTACTGGTGAGTAACTATGCTTTCTCTGGAAATAAAGATTTTGATTCTACCTAAACCTCATGACCACTTTCCTCCATCTGACTATGATACCCTTGTTCACTGAATATTTAATGTCTCAGTTGCTGAGATACCCCTTGAGGAGAGGCTTAAAAGATTAGGGCTTTTCAACCTGGAAAACAGATGGCTGAGGGGAGATATGATAGAGGTCTACAAATTAATGAATGGAGTGGAACGGGTAAATGTAGATTGATTCTTTATGGCATCAAAAAGTAGAAAGACTAGGGGACATGCAGTAAAGCTACAGTGTAACCCGTTTAAGACTAATAAGAGAAAATATTTTTTCACTCAACGCGTAATCAAACTCTGAAATTCATTTCCTGAGGATGTAATAAAAGCTGTTAGTGTAACTGGGTTTGAAAAAGGTTTAGACAAGTTCCTGGAGGAAAGGTCCATAAAACATTAAAGAGGACCCAGGTAATCCACTGCTTGGCCCAGTACCAGCATTATGGAACCTGTGTGTCTTTGGGGAAACTGCTAGGTACTTGTGACCTAGATCTGCCACTGTTGGAAACAGGATATTGGGCTCGATGGACCTTGGTCTGACCCAGTATGGCATTTCTTATGTTCTTAATTTTACTGAATACTGATGGTATGTTTTGAGTAGAACTGAATCCCCCTTTATGTTTTTTGCTCTCTTTTATTTTATGTTCGTCATGTAGATTGCATTCCGATCTTCGTATACATGTGAAGTGTGTGGTTGCAACTGTTTTTAGCAAGCTGTGATTATTATGACAACTCAGGGATCGTTAAGGACCTAATAATTTTTGTGTAACACTGCAGGCTTTTACACTGCCTCATTTAGATAATTCTAATTCATTATTGACTGTTGTGCCAGTTGAATTGACAAAGGTGTTGCAGATTGTGCAAAATGCTGCAACTAGTTGTTGTGAGTTTCAGGAAGTTTGATCATATAATGCCAGTTTTGATAATGCTTCACCAGCGTGTCAATGTGCTAAATTGAATCCCTTTTTAATAGTAGTGAAGGCATTGTGGGATGTGACTGTTGCTGAACCTGGTATCCAACTGTATGTATCAGCCTATTGCATTCATTACAGCAGGTTAATTGACTGTACCAACTTTGAAGTCAACTTGTCAACAGTATGTTCAGGGCCATGCATTTATTATCATAGCACAAATGCTATGAAATTCTTTTCCTGAAAATTTTGATTTGCTGGATGGAATTATATATATAAATAAATGAGCTATGAATGCTCTCTCTGTCTAAAGAAAAAAAGACCCAAAAATGGAACCCAGGTCCTCCATATGGCAAGTTGCCTGATATAGTGGTAAAGCATAGTTGCTTACCTGTAACAGGAGTTCTCCTTAGACAGCAGGGGTATACAGTCACACTTAATGGTGAAGTCCCCAGACTGAGTTTTGAGCTGATTTCCTACAGCTCAGAGAAGCTTTATTGCCTTACTGAACCGCTTCTTGTGCAGAGAGAATCAGTTCGTACCAGAGCAAAAAGAAACCAAAGCAAAATAAAATGGAGATGATGATTGCAGTCTGTATGATGGAGTTGACTCCAGTGATATTTTTTTTTTTAGTTGAGGGGAAGGCGGGCGGGAGAGTGTGTCTTATACCCCTGCTATCTACGTAAAACCCCTGTTACAGATAAGCAACTATGCTTTCTCTGGAGACAAAGCAGGAAGTCAAACTCAATAGTGAGTCCAGAGCTAGGGGCCACCTGGTCAGGAAAGCTTAATTGTGTGAAACGTCTTTGCAATCAGGGCAGTCCTGGACTTAGCTGGGGTGAAGGAGAAGAATTAAGTTGCAAACAGGTTCCGGAGGACAACCTGGCCAAAGGCAACGTCCGTCGCGGATGAATGATCCAAGCTATAGTGTCTAGTGAAGGTGTGGATAGATGACCAGGTAACTGCTTTGTTGATGTTCTGTGTGGAGACACAAGCCAGACAGGCTAAGGAGGTAGCTGTGGCTCTGAGCTCGTGAGGGGTAACACATCATGGAGAAGGGAGTGCTACTTGCTCATAGCAGAAGGTAATGCAGTCCACAGTCCATGAGGAAATGGCCAACCTTACTGCTGGTTTCCCAGGATTATTGGGATTGGAACAATTGAGACCACTTGTGTAGAGGTTCAGTATGATACAGATAGTAGAGCAGAGCTCTTCTGAAATCCAATGTATGTAGTTTCTCCTCCAGAGAGCCCTCAGATGCGTTCGGAAAGAAGGCAGAGTGCATTATAGGTTGGTTGATGTGAAAGTCAGAAACCACCTCTGGGAGAAATTTAGGATGAGTCTGAAGGAAGACCTTGTCATGGAAGAATTGTGTAAATGGGGGATAATGCATGAGTGCAACGAGGAAGTCAGTTTTCCAGGTGAGATGTTTGAACAAAGAGGACAGGAGAGGCTCAAACGGTGATTGCATCAGCTGAAACAACACAATAGTAAGGTCCCAGGCCAGCATAGGCAGTCGGACAGGAGAATTGTTGTTCATGACCAGGGTCATGTGAAGCGGTGATAGCCAAAAGATGAAAACATACTGAATGAGTCTGTATGCCTGAATGAGGCAGGTGAAGGAGATAAGACAAAAGCTGGCTTACCACATAGTGAATTGGATCCTGTCCCTGCATTGTGGCCGAATGAGCAAAATGGGCCCACTTGCGCTGATAGGAATGTTGTGTAGAGGATTTGCAGGAAGCAGTGAGAACAGAAAGGACATCCAGTGGCAATGAAGAAATCAGTGCTTGGTGCCCTGAAGCTGTCAGGCCATGAGGGATAAGGACTGGAGGTTGGGATGTAGAAGGCAGCCCTGATTCTGAGTCAGAGGCCTGGCTGAGTTCCCAGAGGTATAAGAGAGTCCTGCAGCAGCACCAGAAGATGGGGATATCAGATTTGGTGGGGCCATTGAGGCACTATCAGTATGACTGATGCTTTGTTTTGCTTGATCTTGACCAGGACCCATGTGATTAGCGGAACTGGAGGGAAGGCATGCAGAAGACCATGAGACCAGTCCATTGCAAAAGTGTCAGACACCCACTGCTGGAGGCAAGGCCGAATTGAGCAGAAGACAGGACACTTGGCATTGTCTGTCAAGTTGAATAAGTCCACATCCGGCTGTCCCGAAAGAGCAAAGATGTCTCAAATAACAGCAGAATCAAGTGACCATTCGTGTGGATCCAGTTGTCGGCTCAACTTGTTGGCCAGCTGATTGTGAGTCCCTGGAAGGTAGATTATCGTAGCATGGTGGCGAGAGAAAGAGCAAGAGTTCATAATTGCATGGCTTCTCGACAAAGATGAAGAGAGCCTGTACGACTCTGCTTGTTCATGTAAAACATG
Organism: Ichthyophis bannanicus; assembly: GCA_033557465.1. NCBI lineage: Eukaryota > Metazoa > Chordata > Amphibia > Gymnophiona > Ichthyophiidae > Ichthyophis > Ichthyophis bannanicus. The sequence goes on from CM066034.1 coordinate 946,264,981, forward strand.
GAAACCTGGTCATCAGTGCATACCAGGACAATCTTGTAATGCACCCAGTCTGTGAAAACTTTGAGGGCATAGTAGACCACTCGAAGTTTGAGCACATTGATATGCAAGGTCTGTTCCTGGGGGCACCATGCACCCTGAGTGAAAAGACTGAGGAGATGGGTGCCTTAGCCGTATGTGGATGCATCGGTAGTAAGAACGATATGATGCAGCAGTATCTGGAATGGGCACCCCCTTTACCATTTTGGTGGCTCTTCTCTGAACCTTTTCTAAAATCGCTATATCCTTTTTAAGATACGGCGACCAGAATTGCACACAATATTCAAGGTGCGGTCTCACCATGGAACGATATAGAGGCATTATAATATCTTTTGTTTTATTTTCCATTCCTTTCCTTATCATACCTAGCATTCTATTTGTTCTCTTAGCCGCTGCTGCACACTGGGCCGAGGGTTTTAACATGGTATCCACAATGACGCCTAAATCTTTTTCCTGGGTGGTGGTTCCTAATGTAGAACCTTGCATCGTGTAACCATAGTTTGGGTTGTTCTTCCCTAGGTGCATAACCTTGCACTTGTCCACATTAAATTTCATCTGCCATTTTGATGCCCAGTCTTCCAATTTATCAAGATCCTCTTGCAATTTTCCACAATCCTCTTGGGTTTTAACAACTTTAAATAGTTTTGTGTCATCCGCAAATTTGATAACCTCACTCGTTATTCCACTTTCCAGGTCATTTATGAATATGTCAAAAAGCAGCGGACCCAGCACAGATCCCTGGGGTACACCACTATTCACCTTTCTCCATTGGGAAAATTGGCCATTTAGCCCTACCCTCTGCTTTCTATCTTTTAACCAGTTCCTGATCCACAATAGTACACTGCCTCCTATCCCGTGACTCTTTAGTTTTGCCAAAAGTCTCTCATGAGGGACCTTGTCAAAGGCTTTCTGAAAGTCCAGATACACAATATCAACCGACTCACCTTTGTCCACCTGATTATTCACTCCTTCAAAAAAACATAACAGATTATACGACAAGATCTTCCTTGTCTAAAGCCATGTTGGCTGTCTCCCATTAGGTCATGACTTTCTACATGCTGAGTAATTTTATTCTTTATGATGGTTTCTACCATTTTTCCCGGTACTGATGTCAGGCTCACCGGTCTGTAGTTTCCCGGATCACCCCTGGAACCCTCCAAGTTATAATGCCCTGTTCAATGTAATTGCAGTTTGTTCAATGTAAATCGCACTGATGCAGAATAGCGCGGTATATAAGAGAATGTAAATAAATAAATAAAATAATACAGAAAGCCTTTAGAAGGGTTGAAAATCCCGCTTGTTTGTAAGAGACTGTGAGGCACTGAGGGCCAACACGCGGGAGAGTTTCTGAAGGAACTTTGGATATGAAAAGTCCTCAGGCGAATCATCTTGGAGGTCCTGTTCCATGGAAAAGGAAACAGGGTCGTCCATGTAGGATTCACATGGTTCCCACGAATAGGGAGGGAGCATGCTAATGTCCTCGTCAAGGGGCAGAGGTTTGTGCCAGTCAATAAGCAGGGGGTTTCCAGAGGTCTAGACCTTAGACCTTCTGAGCAGGGGGTTTCCAGAGGTCTAAGGGCACACTGGACTGTGCTTCCAGCTCCTGAGGAGAGGTCTGCAGAAGAGCAGAACTATCCTGGAGAAACCTCTGGAGCAGAGAAAGAAAGGTTGATTGAGGAGCCTGTGACGTCCCCCTTGAAGGAGGAGAGCTGTCAGGTGTGGAGGGCAGGGTTTTGTGTTTACCCGACTGCGCTAGCGGAGGGAGCTGATGCTTATGCTTCGCTTTAACTTTACTTTTTAACCAGATGGAGGCATATTCCCCAGAGTTGCCGAGGAGGAAGTCAACATACTGGGAGCCAACTCAGGAGAGGGAGGAGTACTACCCGATGGCAGGGATAGCCAAGAGGGAGCCCTAGACCCCCACAGCCAAGACTGGAGGTGTCAATACCTGTGCTGCTGCTTTCACTGACCCTCCCCACTGTGCTTGGCCCGGTGGGGGGAGGGAGGAAGATGACATCAGAGCTGGCCCTGCAGAGGCAGTAAGCCGAGCCTGGCCAAGCTTTGGTAAAATGAGAGAACTGACTCTGCAGAGGTCGAATCCGAGCCTGGTCTAGCTCTGGCAAAAGGAGAGAGAGCTGACCCCACAAAGGCCAAAGCCGAGCCTAGTCTAGCTCTGGTAAAGGGAGAGAGAGCTGGCCCCGCAAAGGTGGTAACAACCAGCAAGGCCTGGCTCTAAAGCAATTGAAAAACAGCTCTCTATGACTTTCTGACTGAAAATGCACATTTTTTCTGTCAGCCAACGAAGACCACAGCTCAAAAAGCACTTTACTGCAGTCCGTCGGTAAAGTGCATGCAGACACGTTTTTCTTCTGATGGCCGAAGGGAAAGTGCAGACAGAAATGTTTATCTTTTTCTCTTCCTGACAGCTTAAAAATCATGCAGCTAAAAGAAAACAGCAACAGAAACGACCCAGTGTGAAAGCTAAGCGAGGAGACTGCCAAAAACCACAAAATAAAGATAAAAATGCAGGCAAAAATGAAGCAAGAGGGAGACCCATGCAGGCTTCTGCACAGTGAAAGAAAAAACTGATTCTCTCAGTACAAGCAGGTGGGGAGCAGTCACACATGTTCAGTGAGGCAACACAGCTTTTCTGAGCTGTGGGAGACCATTTAAGGCTCTGTCCAGGGGCTTCACCATTGAGTGTGACTATATGCTCCTGCTTGTCTCCAGAGAAAGGAAAGCAAACACCAGAACGGCATCAATATTTGAGGGGTTGGTTCCAAACGATTAGTCTGTGAATTGTATGGAGAAGGAGAAGATCTTGAAATTCCAAGAAATGCAACCAAAGACCAAGAAAATGTGGCAGAAAGATACAGAAATATTTCCCATCATATTGGCCTGATTAAGAGGAATTTCCAGTCACACCTTGACAAGTTGCCTATGTATATTACATCTCAAGAACTTCAGAAGGAAGCTCTCTTTGGCTTAATGGAAGTACTACAATGAGCATTAGCACTAAATTTCAGAGGCTGAGATCATACTCCACATACCTTGACTTAGGAGTGAGGTTCATGACTCATGGTATACACAAAACTAACTCATTTGGAGAAATTTCCTCAAGAGATTATGATCACATAGGATACTACCATCCTGATGGATATGAAGTTGAATGCAAGACGACCCGACAGTGTTAAAAGAGAAAAACACCAGAATGGTATTGATAATAGAGATGTCAGTTCCAAGCAATTTGAGGGAGGAGATCCTCAGGTACCAAGAAATGGAGTCAGAGATTAAGAAAATGTTCCAAAAAAATACAGAAATATTTTCCTTCATATTAGGAACCACAGGCCTGATTAAGAGGAATTGTCAGTCACACCTTGACAAGCTGTCTATACATGTTACATTTTACATACTCCAGAAGGAATTTCTCTTCGGGACTGAGATCATACTTCACATAATCTGGTTTAGGAGCGAAGTTCATTACTGTCACGGTACTGTATGTACAAAAGTAACCCATTTGGAGAAATTGCCCAAAGAGACACCGATAAAATATATGATCACATTGATTCCAATAACATCATGGCAATACATCAGAAGATCAGTTAATGTTAAATAAGGCCAAGAAAAGCAGAAATCTCGGTACAGTATGGATTGGCTATAAGACTATGATGGCATTCCACACTCTTGGATAATAAATTGCCTTGAAATGTATTAAATAAGCCCTGACTTGATCAAGCACATTTAATTTCACCCTGAAAATGTGACACAGCACATTCCATTCAAAATATAGAAACATAGAAACATAAAAATATGATGACAGAAAAAGACCACATGGCCTCTCTAGTCTGTCCTTCCATATCAACAACTACAACAGTCCCCTTTTTACCTTTAGAGATCCTCTGTGTTTGTCCCATGCTTTTTTGAATTCAGTTACTGTCCTCATCTCTACCACCTCCACTGGGAGACTATTCCATGGATCCACTACTCTTTCCGTAAAGAAATATTACCGCATATCACTCCTGAATCTATCTCCCTTCACCCTCATCCCATGTCCCCTCGTAGCAGAACTTGCTTTCAATCGAAAGAGGCTCTCTCCCTGAACATTTATGCCACGGAGGTATTTAAACATCTCAATCATATCACCTCTATCCCGCCTTTCCTCTAAGGTGTACATATTAAGATCCTTAAGTCTGTCCTCATAAGCTTTATAATGAAGACCACTAATCATTTTAGTAGCAACCCTCTGCACCGACTCCATCCTGTTCATATCCTTTTGAAGGTGCGGTCTCCAGAATTGCACACTATACTCCAAATGAGGTCACACCAAGGATTTATAGAGAGGCATTATCACCTCCTTTTTTCTGCTAGCCATTCCTCTCCGTATGCACCCAAGCATCCTTCTAGCTTTTGCCATCGCCTTTTCTACCTGTTTAGCTACTTTAAGATCATCAGATACAACCACGCCTAGGTCCCGCTCTTCTTTAGTGGACAAAAGTACTTCACCCCCTATACTATATTGCTCCCTTGGATTGCTGTAGCCAAAATGCATGACCTTACATTTTTTAGCATTAAATCCCAGCTGCTAAATTCTAGACCATTCTTCAAGCTTAGCTAGATCCCTCCTCATGTTATCTACACCTTCCTGGGTGTCTACTCTATTGCAGATTTTGATATCATCCGCAAAGAGGCAAACCTTCCCCGACAGGCCTTCCGCTTTATCACTAACAAAGATATTAAAAAGAATATGAAGATGGTCAGTTCATCATTCCTAATTTCAAGATCCAAGAAGGAATATTTCAGGGAGATTCACTGTCACCATTTCTAGCTGCTTATTACAGTGACAGTGAGTTTTGGATGTTAAATAAAGAGAACAATAAAAAACATCATTACTGAAAAATGCTTTAACATCACAGAATAAGATACAAATCATTAATCAGCTGGCAATTCCTGTACTTGCATACAAGTTTAGGACTGTAGACTAGTCTTTTGAAGATCTTGAAAAATTGGATATACGAACAAAAAAACACCTCCATGCTCATGAAGTAGTTTATAAGTGTATACCAAGACTGTATACCACTAGAGCTGAAGGAGGCCTCTTAGACTGTATACCCCTAGAGCTGGGCCTCATAGAAATAGATTTTTCATATAGAGCTTCTATCATAAGTCTTCAGATCCAGTTAACAGCATCATTAGATACAAATATGTAAAAGGTACTGAAAAATGAAAGTACATGTCCAGAATTTGTTTCCATCATTAAACTCGGACAAGCATTCCAATGACCAGAAGGTAAGAATCCACCAGTGCACATAGTGCAAAAGTGGCAGAATTTTCAAAACAAAACAAAAAAAAACCTTCAAAGAATTAGTTCACCAAATAAGGAAAAACAATTGGCAAATTCACAAATACAGTGGAAAGGGAACCTAATCTGACTGAGTGAAGGAGGTGTTCGTTGGCCTATTCCATTGGGCTTGGACTGCCTTGCTGACTGCTGTCTGCCTTACTGGGGACCTGCAGGTGACTTTGGGACAAGCATAAGAGGGCAGCCTTGCTTCAGAAAGGACCCCCCCCCCCCTCGGACTATAAGACCTGGTTTCAGCTGCACTCATCAGGACCTGATCTGGCTGAATGAAGGAGGTGTTCTTGGCCTTTTCCATTGGCTTTGGACTGCCTTGCCAATTGCTGTCTGCCTTACCGGGGACTTGCAGCTGACTTTGTGACAGGTCCTGAGGGGTAGCTTTGCTCTGGGAAGGACCTCCCCAGGGACTATAAGATTTAGCTGCTGTTGCCACGACTGCGGGGCGCATTCCAAAGGGGCGTTTACAAAGAGGCAGGTTACACCCCTTTGGCATCACAGCGGCGCACAGCAGCCTTTTCTTCTTTCATTGTTTAATTTGTTTTCTTCTTTGATAGTGTTTATATATGGGGAAGTGGAAAAAAAGGTTGGGGCATCGGTGCCTGTGTCCATGGTAACAACAGTTAAGACTGCCAGCCCCATGGACAGATACCTCATCCTCTAACAGTACAGTCCTCACCAGAAGGGATCTCGCTTAGTTCAGGTGGTAGGACTCAACCTCCCTGTCCTGTTCCCTTATTATCTTCTGCTTTAGCGGAGATAGGATTCTCTGATCAGCTCCCTTGGGAGGTTGCTCAATTGTTTTGTCCTAAACCAGTTGCACCTTGGCAGTCTGGGAATTCCCCCAGCTCCCTGGATGCATCTTCGGAGGGGGAAATTAAGTCTACTGATGTGAAGTTAGTTGTCTTATCATTATGTCCATTCTCTCAAGAGACTAGTTGCTTTGCAGGAACTTGATAGCAAGGTTTCATCTATTAATTGTGCAGTCTCTAAGTTAGATTCTCTGGTGCAACCAATTCAGCAAGCAAATTTGTCACATATTAAGGATTCTTCATACAAAATTGGAAGCACTAGAGAACTCACTTCAGGCACAGAATTAGCATTTTTTAAATTTCCCTTTTACGCATTTGCTGTCCCCAGATATGCTCTTAAAAAAATCTTTTTCTGAAGTATTAGCTTTTTCTTCAGGAACAAACAGAAAGTCAGTCCTCACATATGAGTGACATCGGCACCGATGGAACCCTCACGGAAGCATCCCCCAGCTTTCTAAGAAACCTTTGGGAGATGCCACCATACATGCGTGGTCCCCTTCCTGCCCAAGGGTGCCATCTTGCTCAGTCTCCTTTTTTCCGCGGAGCCCTTCCGACGTCTGTCTGGCTAGTCCCCAGAAAAGATTCCTGGTGAGGGAGAAGTTCAAGATGCTCTCTCTTGGAACATTGCTGCCTTACCTCCAGCAGGGAGATTGGCTATGCTCCTTGGATCTGAAGGATGCCTATACCCACATCCTCATTCACCCCAACCACAGACAATACCTGTGGTTCATGGTGTTTATGTTTATTCCATTTGATATACCGCCCTTTATAACATCAGGGCAGTGTACAATCACCAAAATATACAGAAGGCCGAGGCCAGAAAAGGGAAAAAGAACTACAATGCAAGATAGGAAAGAGAAAGAAATAAAGGAAGCAAGACAAAAGACACAAAGAGATGCAGGCAACTGGGAAAACAAAGGATTATAAAGGAAGCAAGACAAGAGACACAGGCCATTGGGAAAACAAAGGATCAGACAATGGAGGGTGGGAGGTCAAAGGCAGAGGAAAGCAAATGGGTTTTGGGAAGTGATTTAAATTTGCTATAATTCTGCTCTAGTCTGAGAGGGTTGGGGAGCGAGTTCCACAGGGCAGGTCCAAGGAAAAAGAAAGCGGAGTGGTGGGTGAACTGCAGGTTGGCATGTGCCAGAGAAGGGAGGTTAAGACAGTTACTGTGTGCTGAGCGAAGATGGCAGCTAGGTGTGTGTAAAAATGAAGGTGATCTGCCAGGTACTGTGGAGGGTTGATATAAATAGCTTGATGAACCATGGTAAGAACTGATAACAGATGTGATATTCTAAAGGGAGCCAGTGAAGGCTGAGGAGAAGGGGAATGACATGTTCTCGATGGGTAGAATGAGTAATGAGACGGGTTGCCATGTTTTGAATCAACTGAAGCCTGTGCAATTGAGTGAGAGGAACACCAGCAAGAACAGAGTTGAAAAAATTGAGGCGAGACATAACTAGGAATAACAGAAGCGTGGTCAGTTCTTGGGGCATGAGGAAAGGATGGATAGCATAGACTTGGCGAAGGTAGTAGAAAGACTTTCTCATAAGTTGGGAGATATGGTCCTTGAAGGAAAGAGTGGAATCAAGAGACCTCTAGATAATGAAATGAGGATACAATAGGAACGGGAAAGCCTGCAAGAAAAGGGGCAACAGATGGCCAGGTGCTCCTATGAGTGAACCAGATGGCTATGTTAAGATGGAGACAGTTCACAGTCAACCAGTTAGCAACTGAGGAGAGACAGGTGTTGAGGGGTGAAAGGTCAGGCTGTAAGGGGTTGGTATGATGTAGAAGGAGAATATCATCGGCATAGTAATAGGCCGAAATCCCAGACTGCTAAATAAGAAGAGCAAGCAGTGCAAGGAAGATGTTAAACAGAAGAGGTGCCAGTACTGAGCCCTGGGGGACGCCGCAGTGCAAAGAAAAGGCATCAGAGGAGGCTGAAGGGGTGGAGTTAGAGATTATGGTGCATAAACAAGAGAAAAGAAAAGAGTGAAACCACTGATATACCATGTCCTGAAGGCCAGCATCACATATACGGGAAAGTAGGATCAAGTGGTCAACAAGGTTGAAAGCTGAAGAAAGGTCAAGAGATATGGCTTCAGAAATGTCACCACGGTGATGCGAGGTGTGGAGTTCATTGAGAAATGCTAGTAGTAGAATGGTTTCAACACTGTGGTCAGACCGAAAACCAGATTTCCAGAGGTGAAGGAAGTGAGTGGAGTCCAGGTGGTGTGAAAGTTGAGCAAAGATAGCTTTTTCTAGAATTTTGGAAAGGAAGGGGAGATTGGAAACTGAACGATAATGTGCTGGGTCAAGAGGATCAAGTGATGGCTTCTTTAAGAGGAGGCGAACCAGAGCATGTTTCCAGGGGCTAGGGAAAGACCCAGAGGAAAGGCTGGTATTCAGCATGAGAAGAATGGATGGAAGGAGGGCAAGGGAAGGTTCCAGAATCCAAGAAGAGGGGATAGGGTCAAGAGGACAAGTGGTTTTATGCGATGAGGAGATAGACTTTATGAGCTCTGTGATGGTGAATGGAGAGAAGGAGGTCCAAACATGAGAGAGCGGTGAGGAGGGGGGGGAGAGGGTGGAGGGGGGAAAAGCCAAAGGAGATGGGCAAAAAGACAGTGAGGATCAAAGGTCAAGGATTTTGGTCGCAAAACAAGATGCCAGCTGAGAAGGGGTGGGAGTGATAGGAGGGGGAAGTTTTGAGGATCTGGATTGAAGTGTGGTGAGGGATTTGAGAATGGTGTAAAGCTGACGGGTGGGGTTCGGAGCAGAGGAAATGGCTATGGAGAAGTAATAATGAGAGTGATGCTCTTTAAAGAGTTGTAGTGCAGAGGGTGTGTGAGACTTTCTCCAAAAATACTCAGTGCGCCGAAACTGAAAGCCCAAGAGACAAAGACCGGGTCATACCAAGGCTTCCGAGAAGGGCAGCGCGGAGGTTGGGGTTGTAATGGGGCTAGTTGATCGAGGGCAGCAGAAAGATTAGCATTCCATTGTAAACCTTTGAGACTGGGGAAAGCGAGGGGAAATCCTCAGAGAGGAGCTGGGCAGCAGTAGGAAAGAGCTGAAGGGTTGGGTGGGGGGGGGGTGATACGCTGAGAGTGACAGCAGGGGAGTTGATGGGAGTTAGCAGGGAAACAAGAAGAGGTGGTACTAGTGGATGATGAGAGCGGCAGGAGAAGAAGCAAACAAGTGATCTGTCCAAGGTAGGGGTCTGGTGTACATATTCAGAGGCAAGAGCAGGGAGCTAGCAGGAGTAATTACCAAATCAAGAGTATGGCCGGCCATGTGTGTTAGTACAGCTACGTGTTGAAGGAGGTTTATATTGTGAAGAAGGGCAGCAAAGGGCTGGTCTCTGGAAGAGGCTCTAGTCTCAAAGTGCACATTGAAATCCCCAGCAATCACCAGGCAGGGGTATTGGAGGGAAAGGTCAGTGATGGTTAGCAAAAGGGACTCCCACAGGTGGGGGCGGAGGGATGGCAGAGCATAAACAATGAGGAAATGAACTGCTGGGGAGGACTATAGGCAAAGGAGAAGGGCTTCGGGATAGTGCAAGGAGGGAGAGAGGACTCGAACGAATGTGAGGGAGGTGCGATACAGGGTGGCCATGTCTCCACTGGTACGGCCTATCCGAGGAACAGAGAGTGCAGAATAATCAGGAGGCAGACACCGGGTGAGGAGTGGCCCCTCACTGTCTTTAAGCCATGTCTCGGAAAGAAGGAGAAGATCCAGCGACTCCTGAGACTAAATCCTGTAAGAGAAGGGTTTTTGCCCATAAGGAGTGGCAGTTCACAAGTCCCAGATTGATAGAGGGAAGGTGTGGAACGGTAGGAGGGGGAAGAAATGAGCAGTTAGGGAACAGGGAAGGAGATTCACGGGGTTGCGTGGTGAGAGAACATAACTAGTAGAAGACCTGTATGGGATGGGGACGATTGCCACAGAGAACTAGGATGGGTGTCATCCAAAAGCAACTAGATATAACCAGACCCAGTAAGAATCTGGAAAGAGAAAGAGAGAGGCCACCTACCTGACTTCAGAAGAGGCTTAGAAGAGCGGGCAGAAATAGAAAGCTAAAGGGACAAGCCCCAGTTAAAACCGGTGCAGGAGGAGGAATTGAGGTTATATCAGTGTCAGTGCGTATGCCGCTGGAGCCATCCCAAGGAGCGCACCTAAGGAGCACATTGTGCTCCTTAGATGTACTCTTTCGGTGCGCACCCATATAACGCGCTGCTGGCACCCGGTTTAAATAATGCAGATTGAAGTGCTGGGTACCTTGCTGAATGCGGCCGTGTCACTTCCTGGAGGGGAGGAGTCAGAGGGAACTGAATGGACCTGGGGAGACACAGACACAAAAATAATAACAATGCAGGCAAAGTAGCAAGCACAGTACAGAACAGCATGTAGGGAGGTGAGACAAGCACCGCCGGCACCCAGTTTAAATAATGCAGAATGAAGTGCTGGGTACCTTGCTGAATGCGGCCGCGTCACTTTCTGGAGGGGAGGTGTCAGAGGGCACTGAACGGACCTGGGGAGACACAGACACAAAAATAACAATGCAGGCAAAGTAGCGAGCACAATACAGAACAGCATGTAGGGAGGTGGGTGGACATTATCAGTACAGGGTGCTGTCTTTCGAATTGGCCTCAGCCCCAAGAATCTTCACAAAATGCCTGGTGGTCATGACTGCCTTCCTCTGTCTCCAGGGGATTTTTGTCTTCCGCTACCTGGACGACTGGCTCATAAAGGGAGGCATGGTCTCAGAGGTACAATAGGCGACCGCCCGCACCATCCAGGTCCTACAGTACTTGAGTTTTGTGATAAACTACCCCAAGTCTCATCTCCTTCCAACACAGTGTCTGGAGTTCATAGGGGTAAGACTGGACATCCTCCAGTCAAAGGCCTTCCTGCCTGGGGACCAGGCCGATCACATCAGGACCCTGGCACAGGACATAAAGCACCCTCCCTCCGTGCCCGCTCAGCTCCTCTTGCGCCTCCTCGGACACATGGCCTCCACGGTCCACATCACCTTAGATGCCTACCTCCACACAAGGGCCGTGCAGTGGTGTCTCTGGGACCAGTGGACTCAGGCCACAGGGCAAAGTCTCTGTGACCCGCCAGTTGGCAGACTCTCTGACCTGGTGGCAGACCCCTGAATATTTCAAGGCAGGGATGCCTTTTCAGACCCTGAGCCCCTTAAGGGTCCTCACCACAGACACCTCCCTGCTCGGCTGGGGAGCCCACTGCGAGGAACTCCGCACCCAGGTCAGCTGGTTGTTGGACGAGGGCACCTAGCAGATAAATCTCCTGGAACTGTGGGCAATATACTTAGCCCTTCAATCTTTTTGCCACTGCCTACATCACCAGCCGGTGCTAGTCCAGACGGACAACCAGGTGGCAATGTTCTGTGTGAACAAAGAGGGGGGCACGGGGTCTCATGCCCTCTGCCAGAAGGCGGTGCTCCTTTACTCCTATGCAGTCGAAGAAGGTATCCTCCTGCGGGCAGTATACCTACCAGGCCAGGTTTTCCAGCTGCACAAGTGGCAGCTGGACCCCAGTGTGGTCCACCGGCTCTTCCAGATCTGGGGGGGACCTGTGATGGACCCATTTGCCAGCCTGGACAACTTCCAGTTGCCCCGCTTCTGCTCCCGGCAGGCCCACCCCTCCAGGGTGGTGGCAGACATGTTTCTCGTCTTATGGCTGGAGGGCCCCATGTACGCCTTCCCTCTCACACCACTGATTGCCAAAACCTTGTTCAGGATCCTCCGCAACAAGACATCGCTCATCCTGATAGCCCCTCGGAGGAGGCCCCCATCCTGTTGGGGAAGTCTCCGGGACTCCTGTCTCAGGAAGGGGGCTCTCTTCTGCACCCCAACTTGGAGTCCCTGTCACTGATGGTGTGACTGCTGAGAGGGTGACTCTAACCCCTTTCAACCTTTTGGGCGAGGTAGAGGAGATGCTGCTGACTTCTCGTAAGGCTTCTACTAGGAAAGCTTATGCTCTCAAGTGGCGCAGGTGTGCTGAGCACGGGACTGACCCATTCTCCTGCCTGGTGGGGCTGGTGTTACAGTACCTTCTCCATGTCTTGCAGTCTGGACTCAAATTTAACTCCGTCAGTGTACACCTCAGTGCCCTGGCACTCGCCACCACCCAGTGGATGGCAAACCCCTTTTGGTCCAGCTGCTGGTGACCCGCTTTCTAAGGGGTCTGCTCTTGTCAAAGCCTCCGGTTACTCTCCGGCGACCAAGTGGGACCTTAATGTAGTATTGGGGCAACTCACTCACCTGCCTTTTGAGCCTCTGGCTACTTGCCACCTACGATACCTGTCGTGGAAGGTGGTGTTCCTGGTCACGTTCACCTCTGCTTGCAGAGTTAGCGAGCTTCAGGCTCTAGTTGCGGAGGCATCCTACACCAGGTTTTACAAGAACAGGGTGGTGCTTCACATGCACCCTAAATTCCTTCCCAAAGTGGTATCATCCTTCCTTCTCAATCAGGAAGTAGTACTTCCCACCTTCTTTCCAAGACCTCACACCAGTAAGGGTGAGACAGTCCTTCACACTCTGGACTGTAAGAGGGCTTTGTCCTTCTATATCCAATGTACTCAGGGCCACCGCAAAGCTGCTCAGCTTTTCATCTCCTATGATCCCATAGACCGGGTGATAGGAAGGGATGACGTAAGCATCAGTTTGATGATTTCATTGGTGGTTAAACATTTAAATAGTGTTATGTCAGGCACTGTAGTTACTTCCTTGGATTGTCATTAAGCATATTATCATGAACCCCTGAAGAAGCCTTTTTTAAGGAGAAACAGAGATCTTTATTGGGTTTGATGACGACTGATGAATTTCGGAAGTGTTAAGATAAGTACTAGAAATACTCCATGTATTATGGTGCTGTAAATGCTACAACAGAGCTTTTGTTTGGTTGTAGGGCTAACGGAAGAGAGGTCTGTGGGCTCCGTTATAAGTTAATATCAGAATCCTGATGGAAATTTTTGTGTGTACTAATTGTGGAGTAATGGAGATACTTTGTCTAATTAAATACTAGGAAATTGATTTTAGGATATAATAGTACATATAATATAAATAAAAAATATAATAATAAAAATCTTGAAAAGTACTTTTTTAGATTGTGATAATTTGGATTGGATTAAATAGGAGGTTGAAGACCGGTGATGTGAGTATCTCGCAATTCCCTATGGTGACTAGTATAGCCACATGAAGGGTTTATAGCCATCCTGAGGCCTCTTTCCTCTTCATAAGAGAATTTTATGTGAATTTTGTTAGAGGAGAATATTTAACTACTTTTGGATTTGTATTGTTTTCAGTTAGAGAGTTTGTTGAGGAATGAATCTAAGATGCATCATGTTTTGATTGTTGGATTAGTTTGTCCCTTAGAGCAGTGTATTTTTGATATGTAAAACAAACCCATTTGGAGAAATTGCCTCCAAGAGAACTCTTATTGAGCACTTTGCAAGCTTTCTGAATGCAGTATGTCGTTATCTATTCTGTGTATTGAAGAAACAAAGTTTCACTCAGTGGTTAGGATTTGTCAGACAGACTTTAATGAAAGGCACAGAATTCAGTGGAGAAAGAGAATTAATCCATACAGATCACAAACAGTTTCTGCCTTCATTCTGAGAAGCCAGTTTATGTAGTATTTCTCCAGCACAGAAAGTTCCTCCTTTTCAACTGTATTCTCAGAATAAACTGTGCTGAGTTTTCAGAACAAGCAGTTATGAGTTAGTGATTGAGACATTCACCTAAGATTTATCAAGGGACTCACTCCCGAAACAGTGTTTGAAAATGTGAAAGTGGCAGTTTGGACAAGAAACCACCAGAAATGGACACCCACCAGTGCTTGCGATTTGTCCTTTTTTTTTTCTAACTGGCTTCCAATTTACTTAGATTAGGTCCAGCTGCAAACATGGCATGTCTCAATTTGGTTTTCATGGTCGACAGTTATGGCATAATTTTATAAAAGACTTGAGTGTGTGGAACAGTATTTTCATTCAAGTAGGCTTTTATAAAGTTATTTGGGGGTATACATATGCAAACATTGGGCACACAGACACACAGGGGGTCATTCTGGTCTCTGTTTAGTGTGTTTGGATGTCCCATCTGGACGTCCAGACCTGCTAAACAGCTGGAGCCCTCTGGTGGCAACAGAGCTCCTCACACGTACAGGCCACTTGTGCAGGGAGCTCTGTCTGTGATCAGGAGTGTGTGGAGCGAGGGCAGGCGGCAGGTAGCTGCGACCCCAGACATACAGGGCCGATTCTGAGGTCGGCCCTGTACATCCGGGGTCACACAATTAGATGGGGGACTTATTCCACCTCAGAGGTGGAATACGTCCCCCTGGATGCAGGTGGACAGTGGAGGCTGGCAGAAACAGAAAGGTGAGGGGGTGCAGGGGGTTCCCTGTAGCCTGACCCTTGCCACAGAAGACTGGATAGGGGGCCAGGCTGTGGGGAAAGAATCTTCTTGGTGGTGGTGGGTGATCACTGCTCCTGAATGGAGCTGCGGTGCCATGGCAGTGGGATGCCATGGAACTACAGCTCTATTCAGGAGCCTGGCTGAGTTAGCCGGATAGGTGCCGGACATGCAGCCGATCAGAAACGGGGCCCAGGCTGCATGTCCAGGCCAGTAGACCCGATTCTGATCCCGCGGGCACTTCTACCCCCACGGGATCAGAATCAGGTGCTACCACTGCACGCCCCAATTTTGACCGGCCGTACAGGGGCAGGACATCTACAACTGAATTGGCCCCACAGCACCTACTTTTTCATGTCATGAGGGAATATTATAACAGGTTGCCTAGGCTGTATCTGTATTAGATTTCCCTGCAAAAACAAGTGAAATCATCACTACAATGAACCTGTGTACATTTCTATATTTACATAGAGTTATGTGTGAACTTGCTTATTTTTTTTCTTGAACTTGGTCTTTATTGCAAATTTTTTCAATATTACAAACATCCTGATACATGCCTTGTATTCCAACCCCCTTATCCCCTCTCCTCTGCTTTCCCTTGTAACATCATCATCATTTTCACAATCTTCTTATTATCAACATTTGTATCATCTTTATCATCATCTTCTTCTTTCTTCCCTTCCCCAGACCATAGTTCCTTACTGTGGCATTTCTTTCCTTATGGTTCTTTAAAGTCTAGTATTTGCCTTCATGTCCATTTATCCAGTCATCACTTGGTTTGCAGCTTGTCGTGCTGTGAGGGCTTGTGTGCATCAGTGATGCTGAGAGCTAAGCTATCGGTAGTTTAATTACTGGAAGGGTCTCCCAAGATGGACAGGTCTCAGCTGAGGTGCCAGACCAAGACAAACCACCCATCTGGGCAGCAGCAGAATGGGATAGTGTTGACGGCAGAGGATCAGATTTCTGTGACAGCGGCAACAACACTAAACTTAAACTGTGTGGAGGAAAGGCTCGGCAGTCTACTTCTGTATCTTGCCATGAAAACCCATCTGGGCAGCAGCAGAATGGGACGCTGTTGGCGGTGGAGGATCATATTTCTGTGACAACGGCAACAACACTAAACTTAAACTGCACGGAGGAAAGACCCAGCAAACTACTTCTGTATCTTGCCATGAAAACCCAATGGATAGTCACAACAAAACAAATTGCGCTATAGTGCTGGAAGATGAGACCCCCAGGTCGGAAGGCACTCAACTAGCTACTGGGGAAGAGCTGAAGACTTTTCAGAGTAAAGCCAGCATTTATGATGTGACTGGATCAAAGCCCTAAGGACGTCTGACTGATCATGTAGCTGCGCATGAAATGAGAGTCAGAAGCTGTAAAGATGCCTTACACATTGGAACATGGAACATACAAGGCATAAACCAAGGGAAGTTGGAAGTGGTCAAGAATGAAATGGAATGTGTACAACTTGATCTATTGGGTGTCAGCGAACTGAAATGAACTGGCATCGGGCACTTTGCATCAGACGATCACATGGTTTACTATGCTGGAAATGAAAGACAAAGAAGAAATGGTGTTGCATTTATAATAAAGAAGAAACTTGCAAGAACCGTAATGAAATACAGTGCAGTCAGTGAACGCTTAATCTCTGTTTGTCTACGAGGAATGCCTATCAACACAACTATAATTTATGTATATGCCCCAACAACAGCTGCAGAAGAGGATGAAATTGAAGAGTTCTGTGAACAAGTTCAAGCTGAAATTGACAGAACATGCAAACAGGATATCCTGATAGTCATGGGTGACTGGAACGCAAAAATTGGCAACAAAGAAGAAGGCAAAGTGGTTGGAAAATATGGACTTGGCAACAGAAATGAAGCTGGAGAAAGACATCGAATTCTGTACAGCCAATGATCTATTCATCTCAAACACCTTCTTCCAGCTACACAAGCGGCGACTGTACACATGGACTTCATTGTATAAAAATCTTATTGACTGGGGGGCGGAGACTAACTTTGGGCAAGATGGACGTGTGAGAGGTTTGCTCTGGAGGGGTAGCTCAAGAATCCTGACTCCTGCAGCTTTTATTTGAGTGGATCCCATCTATCTTGGAGGCAGTAAACTCTGGACATGTCTGGCCCCAAACTGATGTATCTGGATTATCAAGGAACACAAAACGTCAGTGCTAAGAGATCTAAAACGGAGCCTCTCTCACCTGACAAAATGGCGGTCATCCAGGATTTCCCCGAGGCCTTGCAGGAACTTCTGTCTGAGATTCGCGCTGTTAAAGACATGGTTAAATCAAATGGAGACTCACTGACCACAGTGCAACAAGATATCTCTTCCTTAAAAACAGTCTAGAATCGATCATGGTGAGACTGGAAAAGGTGAAAACATAGAAACATGATGACAGAAAAAGACCACATGGCCTATCCATTCTGTCCTTCCACATCAACAACTACAACAGTCCACTTTTTACCTTTAGAGATCCTCTGTGTTGGTCCCATGCTTTTTTGAATTCACTGTCCTCATCTCTACCACCTCCACTGGGAGACTATTCCATGGATCCACTACTCTTTCCGTAAAGAATTATTTCCACATATCACTCCTGAATCTATCTCCCTTCACCCTCATCCCATATCCCCTCGTAGCAGAACTTGCTTTCAATCGAAAGAGGCTCTCTCCCTGAACATTTATGCCACGGAGGTATTTAAACATCTCAATCATATCACCTCTATCCCGCCTTTCCTCTAAGGTGTACATATTAAGATCCTTAAGTCTGTCCTCATATGCTTTATAATGAAGCCCACTAATCATTTTAGTAGCCACCCTCTGCACCGACTCCATCCTGTTCACATCCTTTTGAAGGTGCGGTCTCCAGAATTGCACACTATACTCCAAATGAGGTCGCACCAAAGACTTATAGAGAGGCATTATCACCTCCTTTGTTCTGCTAGCCATTCCTTTCCGTATGCACCCAAGCATCCTTCTAGCTTTTGCCGTCGCCTTTTCTACCTGTTTAGCTACTTTAAGATCATCAGACACAACCACGCCTAGGTCCCGCTCTTCTTTAGTGGACAAAAGTACTTCACCTCCTATACTGTATTGCTCCCTTGCATTGCTGCAGCCCAAATGCATGACCTTACATTTTTTAACATTAAATCCCAGCTGCCAAATTCTAGACCATTCTTCAAGCTTAGCTAGATCCCTCCTCACGTTATCTACACCTTCCTGGGTGTCTACTTTATTGCAGATTTTGGTATCATCTGCAAAGAGGCAAACCTTACCCGACAGCCCTTCCGCTATATCACTAACAAAGATGTTAAAAAGAATCGGACCAAGGACAGATCCCTGGGGAACACCACTGGTAACATCCTTCTCCTCAGAGTGAGCTCCATTTACTTGTGCTCTTTGTCGCCTCCCACCCAACCAATTTCTAACCCAAGCAGTAACTTTAGGGTCCATCCCTAGGGTGCTCAGTTTGTTTATAAGTTGCCTGTGCGGAACAGTGTCAAAGGCCTTACTGAAATCTAAATACACCACATCTAGAGCTCTCCCTCGGTCCAACTCCCTGGTCACCCAGTCAAAGAAATCAATCAGATTTGTCTGACAAGACCTGCCTCTGGTGAATCCATGCTGCCTCGGATCCTGTAATTCGCTGGACTCCAGAAACCTCACTATTTTCTCTTTTAGCAGCGTTTCCAATAATTTACTCACCACCGAAGTTAAACTAACCGGCCTGTAGTTTTCAACCACATCCTTACTTCCGCTTTTGTGTAAAGGCACCACATGAGCCTCTCTCCAGTCCTTTGGCACCACTCCCGACTCCAACGAGGCATTGAAAAGGTCAGTCAGTGGAGTTGCTAGAATGTCCACAAGTTCCCTCAGTATTCTAGGGTGTATCCCATCCGGTCCCATCGCTTTGTCTACTTTAAGTTGAGCTAGTTTCTCACGTCTCAGGTCTCAGCTGAGATGCCAGACCAAGACAAACCACACATCTGGGCAGCAGCAGAATGGGATAGTGTTGACGGCGGAGGATCACATTTCTGTGACAAGGGCAACAACACCAAACTTAAACTGTGCGGAAGAAAGGCCCGGCAATCTACTTCTGTATCTTGCCATGAAAACCCAATGGGTAGTTACAGCAAAACAAATTGTGCTGTAGTGCTGGAAGATGAGACCCCCAGGTTGGAAGGCACTCAACTAACTACTGGGGAAGAGCTGAAGACTTTTCAGAGTAAAGCCAGCATTTATGATGTGGTTGAATCAAAGCCCTCGGGACGTCTGACTGCTGATGTAGCTGCGCATGAAATGAGAGTCAGAAGCTGTAAAGACGTCTTACCCATTGGAACATGGAACATACGAAGCATGAACCAAGGGAAGTTGGAGGTGTTCAAGAATGAAATGGAACGTGTACAATTTGATCTGTTGGGTGTCAGCGAACTGAAATGGACTGGCATCGGGCACTTTGTATCAGATGATTACATGGTCTACTATGCTGGAAATGAAAGAGAAAGAAGAAATGGTGTTGCATTTATAATAAAGAAGAAACTTGCAAGAACTGTAATGAAATACAATGCAGTCAGCGAACGCTTAATCTCTATTCGTCAACGAGGAATGCCTATCAACACAACTATAATTCAAGTATATGCCCCAACAACAGCTGCAGAAGAGAATGAGATTGAAGAGTTCTATGAATAAGTACAAGCTGAAATTGACAGAACATGCAAACAGAATATCCTGATAGTCATGGGTGATTGGAACGCAAAGGTTGGCAACAAAGAAGAAGACAAAGTAGTTGGAAAATATGGACTTGGCAACAGAAATGAAGCTGGAGAAAGACTGATAGAATTCTGCAAGACCAACGATCTATTCATCTCGAACACCTTCTTCCAGCAACACAAGCGGCGACTGTACACATGGACTTCACCCAATGGATTGTATAAAAATCAAATTGACTACATCTGTGGAAGTCAATGATGGAAAAGCTTTATAACATCAACAAAGACAAAACCTGGAGCTGACTGTGGTACAGATCATCAACTACTAGTATGCAAACTCAAGCTAAAGCTGAAAAAGAGCAAACCACTCATGAATGCAGCAAAATATGACCTTGAGAATATACCACTGGAATTTAAAGACTGCCTGCAAAATCGATTTGCTGCTTTAGATACAAATGATAGAGTTCCAGAATAGTTATGGAATGACATCAAGAAGGTTGTGTTGGAAGAAAGCGAGACGTCTCTACAAAAGGTAAAAAAGAAAAAACGGCCAAAATGGATGACGGAAGAAACTCTGAAATTTGCCCAGAAACGCAGAGAAGCTAAAGCCAGAGGAGAAAGAAATACAATCACAGAACTCGACAGAGATTTCCAACGTGCAGCAAGACAGGACAAGGAAAAGTACTACAATGATGCATGCAAGGAAATAGAAGCAGAAACTATTAGAGGAAGAACAAGATCAGCTTTCCTAAAGCTACGAGAGTTAAAGAAAACGTTCCAGCCTCGAATTGGAATGTTACAAGATGCTCAAGGTTCTATGTTGAATGATGCTGAGAAGATCAAGAAAAGATGGAAGGAATATACAGAGTTTTTATATGATAAAGATCAAGTGGACCAACAGCCGTTTCAACCCGTACCTTATGATCTGGAACCATTGGTGATGAAAGAAGAAGTTGAAGCAGCATTGAAAGCCTTATCAAAGAACAAAGCACCAGGCATTGATTGCATTCCCATAGAAGTATTACAGCAATCTGATGCAGCTGTTACTGTACTTACAAGGCTCTGCCAAGAAATATGGAAGACAGCATCATGGCCAACTGACTGGAAAAGATCTGTGTTTATACCAGTACTAAAGAAAGGTGATCCAACTGACTGTGGAAATTATCGCACAATCGCTCTGATCCCACATGCCAGCAAAATTCTACTGAAGATTATTCAAAAGAGACTACAATCATACTTGGAACAAGAACTACCTGAAGTGCAAGCAGGGTTCAGAAAAGGGCGAGGAATGAGAGACATCATTGCGGATGTGAGATGGATCCTTGAAAAGACTAAAGAATACCAAAAGGATATCTATTTGTGCTTTATCGACTATAGCAAAGCTTTTGACTGTGTAAACCATGAGAAACTCTGGGCCACATTAAGAAGCATGGGTATACCAGAACACCTGATCGTTCTCTTGCACAATCTGTACATTGATCAAGAAGCAACAGTTCGAACGGAACAAGGAGAAACAGAATGGTTTAAAATAAGCAAAGGTGTAAGACAAGGCTGCATACGTTCCCCCTACCTGTTTAATTTATATGCAGAACAAATCATCAGAGAAGCAGGATTGTATGAAGACAACAGAGGTGTGAAGATTGGTGGAAGACTCATCAACAACCTTCGCTATGCTGATGATACCACATTACTGGCGGAAAGCGAAGATGATCTGAAACATTTGCTTTTCACAATCAAAGAACATAGTCTCAAAATGGGCCTGCACCTTAATGTAAAGAAGACAACGATCATGACAACTGGCATAATCAACAGGTTCATCTTCGAAGGAGAAGAAATTGAAATTGTGAATAACTTTAACCTACTTGGATCAACTATCAATAAAGAAGCAACAAGCAGTAAAGAAATCAGACGACGCATTGCTCTTGGCAGAATGGCTATGAAAGACCTAGATAAGATTCTCAAGAGCAGAGATGTCTCTCTCCATACAAAGATTCGACTTGTTCAAGCCATGGTATTTTCAATAACATCATATGGATGTGAAAGCTGGACAGTGAAAAAGATAGACAGGAAGAAAATTGATGCCTTTGAATTATGGTGCTGGCGGCAAATACTGTGTATACCATGGACTGCCCGAAGAACAAACCAGTCTGTACTAGAGGAGATCAAACCTAAGCTTTCTTTAGAAGCTCAGATGAGAAGACTTCGACTTTCATACTTTGGACACATCATGCGGAGAGAGAGATCATTCGAGAAAGACATCATGCTTGGCAAGATAGAAGGTCAACGCAAAAGAGGAAGGCCAGCAATGAGATGGATCGATACAATAACAGCAGCTACGGGTACCAGTCTGTCAACAATGAGCCGCCTGACTGAAGATCGAACACAATTTAGGATAGCTATCCAGAGGGTCGCCATGAGTCGACTCCGACTCGACGGCACTTAACAACAACAACAGTTTCTCACGAACACAGTCTTCTGAAAATTGTTCAAGATGTCCCTCTCTTCTGTTCCTATTTGTGGGTGTTTTCTGAGGTCCTGCTCCTGGTTCTTCATCTGTGAACACAGAACAAAAATATTTGTTAAGCAATTCCGCTTTATTCTTATCAGCTTCTACATATTCCCCCCCTGCACCCTCGAGTCTGACAATACCACTTTTGCGCTTCCTCTTCTCACTAATATATCTGAAAAATGGCTTATCCCCCCATTTTATTGCATTGGCTTTTTCCTCCTCCTTTTGAATCTTTGCCTTCTTGACTACTTTGCTAGCTTCTCTAAGTTTTTCCAAATACAGATGCTTGTCTTCCTCTCTCTGTGATCTCTTGTATTTCATGAAGGCCTCCCTCTTTTTCTTCACTTTTTCAGCTACTTCCTTCGAAAATCATAGCGGTCTCCTTTTCCTTTTGCCTTTATTTACCATTTTAACAAAAAAGTTGGTTGCCCTTAAAATACCCCCTTTCAGTTTTGCCCACTGTTTTTCTACATCCCCCAGCTGTTCCCATCCCACTAACGACTCCCTGAGGTATTGGCCCATCTTTGCAAAGTTAGTCTTTCGAAAGTCTAAGATCCTCACCTTGGAATGGATTCTAACAGCCCTAGACTTAATACTGAACCACACCATCTGGTGATCACTGGATGCAAATGATCACCCACTACAACATCAGAAACACTTTCACCATTGGTAAGCACCAAGTCCAATATGGCCCCTTCACGTGTGGGGTCTGTTACCAATTGCCTGAATAGTTCTCCCTGTAGAGAATCCAGGATCTCCTTACTTCTAGATGATACTGCAGCAGGAATGTGCCAATCAACATCTGGCATATTGAAATCTCCTATCAGTAGCACTTCCCCTTTCCTAGCAATGCTGTGTATGTCTTCAATTAACTCTCTGTCCACCTCTTCCTCTTGTGAGGGAGGTCTGAATATCACACCAATGCAAATAGATTTCTCTTTCCCTCTTTCTAGTTTAACCTACAATGCCTCCTCTCTCCCTTTTAAGCTCTGTAATTCCAAAGCTTTAATAGTAGTTTTTACATATAGTGCCACTCCTCCTCCCCTTCTTCCTACCCTGTCCTTTCTGAATAAAGTATAGCCAGGTATAGTTACATCCCAATCATGGTTTTCTGTGAACCATGTTTATGTAACTGCCACTAAATCCAAGTCAGCCACTCCCACCAAAGCTTCAACATCAGGGATCTTATTTCCCATGCTACGGGCATTTATACACACTGCTTTCCATATGTTACCCCTGTTACCCATTTCCATAAAGGTATTTAATGTATCACCTACCTGGGGGATTTCTTCACCCATCCCCAACAAATCTAGTTTAAAGCCCTCTTCAGTAGATTAGCCAGTCTACTACCGAAGATGCATTGATCTTTCTTGGACAGATGGATGCCATCTCTGCTCTGCAACCCTTGGAACAGCATCCCATGGTCTAGGAAACCAAAACGCTCTCGATGACACCATCCACGCAGCCATGCATTCATCTCCAGGATGCGAGCCTGTCTGCCTTGGCCTTTACCCTCAACAGGGAGGATTGAAGAGAACACCACCTGTGCACCTAACTGCTTCACCCTCTGTCCCAGAGCCATGAAGTCACTTTTGATACGTTCCGAGGTATACCTGGCAGTATCATTTGTTCCAACATGGATTAGCAACATTGGGTAATAGTCAGTGGGCTTGATGAGTCTCGGCAAACTCTCCATAACATCTTGGATTTTGGCACCAGGCAGACAGCATACCTCTCTGGACATCAAGTCTGGTCGGCAAATGGATGCCTCAGTACCCTTCAGAAGAGAGTCTCCAACCACCACTACCCTTTGTTTCCTTCTGGTCACTGATTCTGCAACTTTGGAGTACTTGAACTCTGGTTCTTCCCTTTCCAGGGATGCTTTCACCTCCTCCACTTCCAGGGCTGCATAATGGTTCTTCAATTCAAGGGCTGGAGAAGTTGGATTGGTGATTTTGCAGGCCCTGGTGACTTGTGTCCAACCATCGACATTCTGTTGGCACCCATCTTCTCCTGTGCTGGAGAGCTTGGTTGCTGGAAGAAGCATCTCATCAGTGTACTTCTCACTTTCTTGAATGCTCCTCAGCCTCGCCACCTCCTCTCTGAGTTCCTCCACTTGTTTCCTCAGAGCTTCAGCATGCAGGCACCCTGCACATGGAACTGGTCCTTCAACTGGCAGTAGTACCTCTGTCTGGTCCGAGGCAGAAGCTGTAACGGGGGCAACAGCTTTAGCAATACGATTTTTCCCAGCCATTGTTCTGTTTGTGGAGCTTAGGTATCTGTTAAAGCAAAAGAGAAAGATCTACCAAGTACCAGCCGGTTTCCCAGCTGTCCTTTCAGAGAAAAAGCAGTTAAATCTCTTTAGTTATATTCAAAATGTGCTGGTCCAGTTCTCTGTGATTTGTTAAAGGGGGAGGTGCCCTATAAAGCAATACTGCTCACTAGGGGTGGGTGGGAGTCGGGGTGGGTAGGGAGGGAACTAACACCTGATTAGGTGTTAGCAGTTTCCAAACCTGAGAGCTCCCAGTCAGAGAGCTAGCAATGTAATATAATAAAAACAAACAAACAAACCCTCAAATCCTTACTGTTTGTTGATCTGTAGAGCCCTGGTTAGGAGAACGTGGTTGCAACACACGTGGAGAGGTTCAGGGCCGTTGAGAAGCAAGCAAAGCTGATCCGGTCATTGCAGAGGGACCTGGAAGATGGTAACAATTGCGCTCGTAGAAACAATATCAGGATCCTGGGAGTCCCCGAAGGAGCGGAAGGCACAGATATGATGGCCTTCTTGCAGTCCATGATCCCGAATGTGCTCAAAGTCAAGTTTGCTATGCCATTTGAAATCGAACGTGCCCATCGGGTGCCTACTCAGTCTGGTCTCGGGCAAGCGTCCACACCCAATCATTCTAAAAGTTTTGCAATTTCAACAGGCAATCTGGCTGCCTCCATGCAAATCATGGAGGCAGCCAGATTGCACTCTCCATTGGAATATCAAGGGCATAAACTCCTCTTCTTTCCGGATTTTGCAAAACCAACTGTAGACTGGAGAAAACGTTTTTTGGCAGTGCATCCACGATTGCTGCAGATGCAGGCCCATTTTGGCCTGCTTTATCCTGCCCGCATGAGAGTCACGCTGCACAATCAAACCAGGACATTTGATGATATAGGGGAGTTGCACCCTTTTTTTGGAAGACAAAGAACTGGTGTTGATGCGGTGAAAACCTTGCTTTGTGCACAGCGGTGGGCATAAGCTTGCAGAGTACCTTAATCTTCCTTATGTGGGAGCCATAACTGATTACAAGATCATGAGGCCTTGATTTGATTTATAATTGAGTCGACATACATTCTGGCCTTTTTGGGGCAACTCCAGAATATTGCTCTGGTCACACTGTTCTTTTCTTTTTTTTTCTTTCTTTCTTTCATTCGTCTGTAGCGCTTGGGTTAGATCAGAAGGCGTCAGAGTATTGAAAGATAGGATGGCCCTCATATATTTATATTTATTTATTTTTTTGCGATCATGCAATGCTTTAGAAGGGGCTGTTCTGTTCTAATGTTCATGAGCTTCGGCGTTTGGGGAGGGTTTATTTACTAGCTATGGGTAATTGTTAGAACAAGGAGTTTTACTTGGCAGAGGAGAAGAAGTGTATCATTTGGTCATACCCTCTGTGCCTGTCTTGTCCTTTTGGGCTCACCCTTTAAGTTTAGAGTTCGTTTTAGCCCCTCAGGGTTTTGGTGGCCTTTGATATATAGAATCATGTTTTTTTTGGGCGGTCTTTTATAAGGGCTATGGTTAAGGTGTGATATTTCTGCTTATGTTTTTTCCTTTGGAATATTAATGTTCTCCAGGACCAAGCAGGAAGTCAGTCCTCACATATGGGTGACATCGACGTCAATAGAGCCCTTGTGGAGCATTTCCCCAGCTTTCTATGAAAGCCTTTGGGAATGCAGGCACGCATGCGCGCTTCCCTTCCCGCCTAAAGGTGCCATCTTGCCCAGTCTCTCTTTTTCCGTGAAGCCCGTTGGACGTGTGTCCTAGTCCTCCCGGAAAATAGTTGGATTTTTTTGCGATTCCTTCGCTATTTTTTCTCCGGTTCGACGCCGGTTCCCCTCTCGCCGGGTTCGGTACACCGGTATCGAGCCCAATCTTCTTTTTTCGGTTTTTACCCTTTGTGGCTGGCTTTCGCGCCCTTTTTTTCTTTTTCCCTGGAAGGCCAGTCCTTTGACCTCGCGGGGACTCTTTTTTCCCCGATGGCTTCCAGTGGCTTCAAAAAGTGTGATCGGTGTAAGAAACTAATGACTCTCACCGACACACACGACTGCTGCCTTCGATGCCTGTGTCCCGACCACGATCCTAAGATCTATGGACCATGTGGAAAGATGTCTTCCAAGGCGCTTCGAAGTCATCAGCACCAAAAGGAAAGGCTTTTCTCCGACTCGGCCTCCGGCCGGGCCCGGACCTCGTCTAAGGCCTCGACATCTCGGGAGTCTGATCCCGAGCACCGTCGGGGCTCCTCGGACAGGGGGTCCCCCGACCGGGAACGAAAGAGGAAGAAGCGGCTCACGAGGGCGTCGTCGGAAGAGGTCCCTGGCTCCTCGAGGGCTAGGTCTCAGACCCCCGACCGCCGCCCCGGGCCCGTGGAACAGGAGAAGCCTCCAAAAGTACCTCGAGTACAAACCAGTCAGTACTAGAGGAGATCAAACCTAAGCTTTCTTTAGAAGCTCAGATGACAAGACTTCGACTTTCATACTTTTAACACATCATGCGAAGAGAGAGATCATTAGAGAAAGACATCATACTTGGCAAGATAGAAGGTCAACGCAAAAGAGGAAGGCCAGCAATGAGATGGATCGATACAATAACAGCAGCTTCGGGGTACCAGTCTGTCAACAATGAGCAGTCTGACTGAAGACCGAACACAATTTAGAACAACTATCCAGAGGGTCGCCATGAGTCGACACAGACTCAATGGCACTTAACAACAACAACAACAACAAGCCACCTGCCCCATCCCTCCTCCACCTCATCCTATCTGTTATATTTCACTTGTTGTCTAGTTAACTTTCACCCTTATTGTCAGTTATTATTACATTGTTTGTGGTATTTACCATGATATTTGTATATTTACTACTCGCTAATTGCTAAACTTTCGTGTTTACTTGACTACTTTACTACATCATTTTGAGTCTTAAAAACAATATTTTCCATCTTTTCCATGTTTTCCAGGGTGCGGCGCTCTTTTGCTTACTTGCCTCCTGCAGTTGCCATTCGAGTCCTCTACATTTGTACTTTGTAAACATGGGCCTGTCTTTTCCTTGTTTTACACCCTTTTTTCTTTCCCAGCCGGCCTTCAGGCATTCCTCTTTCATATCTTCACATCTGTCCACCCTCTATTCCCCTGTATCCTGTTGAACCCATGTTTCATTTACCTCCCCACTCCCGTTGGATTTTTCCCCATCTTTTTTTGTGAAAGAGCCATCATTCGACTCATGGTATATCCATATGTCAGCCTTTTGAAAATTTCTCCCCTAGAAGGCATCTGTGGTTGTTGCCAGACCCCCGCCATTGCCATCCACGTTGCTATCACTATCTGCACTCTTAAGCTTCATATTGGGGTCCTCCCACAACCGCCTACACTCAGAGAGCAGCAAGAATTCAGGGGTGTTCACAATTTCCATTCCCATCACTTCTTTGTGTATGCTCCCTACCATCCCCCAGTATTCCCATACTTTGGGGGCATCCCCACCACATATGGATATAATCTCTGCATTTCCCACATCTCTTCTAACATGCTGTGTTGCCTTTTCCCTCCCATTTGCCAATCCACTTTGGCGTTAAATAGGATCTTCCAGCAGTGTTCCTGCATTACTGATGATCCACCCACCTTCTTCAGACCTTGATATATTTGCACCCAGGTGGTCTCCTCCCACTCTCTACCCAGATCCCTTTCCGAGGATTTCATAAATGTTTCTTTCCCTTTGGGTTGTATCAGCAACTGATATATTCGGCCCAATTGCCCTTTGGTATAGTATTATTATTATTTATTTATTTATTACAATTTCTTATATACCGCACTATTGTCAGCGCGGTTTACATACAACAAAATGACCATAACAAACTGTTTGGCTTCACATAGAACAGGAGAAAACAACTTGGATAACATGCTTATGCTTTACATAGAAGAGGAGTACCCCTTGGATACCATCTGTTCAAACTGAATTTTTACCTGCAACCCCTCCCCCATCCATCTCTTTCCCCTTAGGAAATGCACTGCCTGCAAGTATGCATAAAAACTACTCTGTTCCACCCCGTACTCTTGTTAGATGGTTTCAAAGCTTTTAATTTGGCCACCATCTATTACTAATTGTCCCCACTTCGCCAAACCTTTATCCACCCACGTTTTAAACCCCTGGGTAGTTTTCCCTGGTTCAAAGTCTGTCATTCCCCAAATGTACTGCATATAAAGTCCCCCCTCCCTTGCCACTCGTTGATGTATCTCCTTCCAAATCCCTCTGGCCATCTGTATGAACAGATGTATTTCCTCACCTTGCTCCGTACCCTCTATTTTATCCAACTCCTTCCCAGGGGTCCCCTTGCCTTAGACCCCACTCCATATCTACCCATTGAGTGTCTCCTCCCCTATCCACCCATTCGATTAGTGCTTGGAGTTGAGCGGCCTGGTAGTACCCTTTTAAATCTGGGTTCCCCAATCCTCCATCTTTCCTCGTCCAACACATCACTTGCCTTTTTACCCTGGGTGGTTTCCTCTTCCATATATAACCAAAAATTCTACGCTAACATCTTTTCAGGAAATGTTCAGGCACTTGAATAGGCAGCATCTGAAACAGGAATAGCAAGCACGGCAACACATTCATTTTTATGACAGCAATTCTCCCTCTCCATGAAAAATAGGGTTTGTCCCATATATCTAGATCTTGCATTATCTGTTGCCACATTGGTGGATAGTTTAGCTTAAACATCTCGTCATTTCCTAGTTGTATTCCTAGGTATTTAATTGTTTCTTTTTTTCCATTTAAATGCAAAGGCTGTTTTTAGTCTATTCTGTAGGTGGTGGTCCAATACAATCTTCATTATTTCCATTTTTGTCAGATTTATCTTATATCCTGAGACTTTACTGTATCTCTCTATCAACTTCAAGAGATTGGGTAATGTTACTAGTGGTCTACTTTTAATGTAGATTATGTTATCTGCATATAATGCCATTTTATATTCCTTGCCCCCAACTTCTACTCCTCTGATATCCACAGAAGCTCACACCGCCACTGCCAGAGGCTCAATTACTAGGGCAAACAGTAGAAGGGACAGTGGGCAACCCTGTCACATTCCTCTACCCAGACAGAATTCCATTTGCCCTTATCCTGGCCCTAGAGTTGTGGTATATTGCTTTTATCCAGGTCATAAATATGTTCCCTACTTCCATCCTTGCTAAAACTATAAGCATGAACCCCCATTCTACTCTTTTGAAAACTTTTTCCACGTCTACAGCTATGAGTATGGTCAGGTTATTTTTTTCCTTAGTCTACCAAATGACATTCAGGAGCCTGCGTACATTATCTCTGGCATGTCTCCCTGGTATGAACCCTGTTTGGTTTGCTCCTATCAATTTGGGGAGATAGCGCTGTATGTGGTTTGCCAAAAGTTTTGCCAAAATTTTAATGTCAAAATTGATTAGCAAAATTGGGCGATAAGAGCTACACACCGTTACGTCTTTTCTCCAGGACCAAGCAGGAAGTCAGTCCTCACATATGGGTGTCATCGGCGCCGATGAAGCCACAGCGGAGCATTTCCCCAGCTTTCCATGAAAGCCTTTGGGAATGCTGGCACGCATGCGTGGTTCCCTTCCCGCCTAAAGGTGCCATCTTACCTCAGTCTCTTTTTTTACGAGAAGCCCATCAGACGTGTGTCCTGTTCTCCCGTATAAAAGTGATTTTTTCTTCGGCGATTTTTCGCTTTTTTTCTCCGGTTCGACGCCAGTTCCCCTCCCGCTGGGTTCGGTACACCGGTATCGAGCCCGTTTATTTCTCTTTCGGTTTTTGCCCTTTGTGGCTGGCGTTCGCGCCCTTTTTTCATTTTTTCCCTGGAAGGCCGGTTTTTTGACCTCGCTGGGGTTCTTTTTTCCCCATTGGCTTCCAGTGGTTTCAAAAAGTGTGATCGGTGTAAGAAACTTATGTCTCTCACCGACACACACGACTGCTGCCTTCGGTGCCTCGTCCCTGACCACAACCCCAAGTCGTGCGTGCCATGTGGAAAGATGTCTTCCAAGGCACTAAAAAGTCGACAGCATCAGAAGGAAAGATTTTTCTTGGACTCTGCCTCCGGCCGAGCCCGGACCTCGTCTGAGGCCTCGACATCTCGATATTCCGATCCAGAGCGCCGTCGAAGCTCCTCGGACAGGGGGTCCCCTGACCGGGAGCGCAAGAGGAAGAAGCGGCTCATGAGGGCAGCGTCGGAGGAGGTCCCTGAACCCTCGAGGGCCAGGTCTAAGACCCCCGACCGCCGTCCCGGGCCTGTGGACCAGGAGAAGCCTGCAAAGGTCCCTCACGTGGAGCCGGAGTCTGCTGGACACGTAAGCCCCGTAGTCCTCGTGGACTCTCCTCCCAGAGAGCCGACGTCGGGCCCGGCACAGCCGGGGCCCGAGTCGGTGGCTGCTGCGTCTCCCGAGCTGAGTCTCAGGATGACAGCCTTGAAGTGCAGATTGTCTGCCTTCATGGAGCAGCAGCGGGCACTGATGGCCAGCCTGTCTGGTGCATCTGCCCCGACCACCGGGACGTCGACTTTGAAGTCAACCCCGGAGACCGAGCCGATATTCGAGACCCTCGGGGCTCGAAGTCGTCTTCGGTCAAGGTCTCCCTCGACCTCCCGTTCGGGACCGAGGGTGTCGACGCCGGTGCCCCTGGCGTCGGGGCGGGTGCCTCGGGGCCACGCGGGGTCGGACCCTGACTCCTCCTCAGATGAGTCCGCCTGGGAGACGGAGGACGAGGAGTCTCCCGATACTTTTAAGACTCGGTGCGTCCCGTCGGACTCACCGCAGTCTGAGCCCCGGAGTAGATCCCCTCCGGAGGACACTAGGCTCTCGGAGTTCATGCGGGATATGGCCGCTGCCCTGGCTATCCCTGCCGATCCCGAGAAAGAGCCTCGAGCTGAGGAGCTCAATGCTCTGCAGTACGTCTCTCCTCCGAAGGAGGCCTTTACAGTCCCGGTTCCTCCGATGCTGGAACGGCTCCTCTTCCGGATGTGGGAGGCACCGGCCTCGGCGCCGGTTCTGAGCAAGCGAGTCGATTCCATCTATCGACTCCGCAAAAGCCCTGGTTTCCAAAAAGCATTCCATGGTTGTGGAATCGGCCATGCATCGTCTGAAGAGCCAGAAGATGCACTCTGCGGTGCCCCCCGGCAGGGAGGCCCGCAACCTCGATGGCGTCGGTAGGAAGTGCTTCCAGGGGTCCATGCTTGC
The DNA here is from genome assembly GCA_033557465.1 of Ichthyophis bannanicus. NCBI lineage: Eukaryota > Metazoa > Chordata > Amphibia > Gymnophiona > Ichthyophiidae > Ichthyophis > Ichthyophis bannanicus. The sequence continues at coordinate 946,296,320 of CM066034.1, forward strand.
TTGCCGTGTCCAGTCTTACCAGCTGTACATGGGCATGTACTTGCGAGACCTGGCCAAGGAGTTGGCCGGATTCTCTGCTGGTCTCCCCGGGGAACCCTTGCAGAGATTTAAGACCTTGTCCTCGGGGATTCGGGAATGCTCCATGTTCATTTCCCACGCCGCCTACGATGGCTTCAAGGCTTCAGCCCGAGTAGCGGCTGCCGGCATCGCGGCTCAACGCCAGGCGTGGCTGCAGTCGTCGGACCTTGAGCCATGGGTTCAAGACAAGTTGGTCGATGTCCCCTGCTGAGGTGAGAACCTTTTTGGCAAACCTGTGACCGAGAAGGCCGCTCAGCTCGAGACCGAGCACCTTACCCGGACAAGGCTGTCGAGGAAGACCTCTGCCCCTTCACATAAAAGGAAGGACTCGGGTAAAAAGTCCTTTTACCCGAGGAAGGGCACTGCCTACAAACAGTACCCTCAGTATTCGGCTGCCCAAGCTGCCCCCCAGGGCCAGCAAGCCAAGGGCCAGGATAATGGGCCCCGTAGACAGAGGACCCCCAAGACTTCTGCCCCTGCTTCCACTCAGCAGGGTCGGGGTTTTTGACTCCTTGAGCGTAGCCACTCCGTCCCTGCTGTCCCAGCCCTGCACAGGCGGTCGCCTTGTACTCTTCGCCCACCAGTGGCCTCTCATTACCACCGACAGTTGGGTGCTGGACATAGTCCAACACGGCTATGCACTGCATTTTCATCAACTGCCTCCTCCTTACTTTCCAGGGGAACCCTTGAGGCCTCCCCTGCACACAGACCTTCTCCTTCGAGAGCTCCAGGGTCTGTTGATGGACAGGGCGGTGGAGCCTGTGCCTCCCCACTTGCAAGGTCACGGATTCTACTCCAGGTACTTCGTGGTACCCAAAAGGACTGGTGGCCTTCGACCCATTCTGGATCTCAGAAACCTCAACAAGTTCCTGGAGAAAGAAAAGTTCAAGATGCTTACTCTTGGAACACTTCTGCCCTACCTCCAGCAGGGAGATTGGCTATGCTCCTTAGATCTAAAGGATGCGTACACTCACATCCTCATTCATCCAGACCACAGAAAGTACCTCAGGTTCATTGTTGGAGGAAACCATTATCAGTACAGAGTACTACCTTTTGGCCTCACCTCCGCTCCCAGAGTCTTTACCAAGTGCCTGGCAGTGGTTGCGGCCTACCTGAGAAATCAGGGCATCTTTGTCTTTCCCTATCTGGACGACTGGCTCATCAGAGGTCAGACGTCCCTGGAGGCTGAACAAGCCACCCTCAGAACCATTGCTCTGTTTCAAAAAGTGGGCTTTGTCATAAACTTCGCAAAGTCCATTTTGCTCCCCTCCCAAAACTTGGAGTTCATAGGGGCAAGGTTGGATTCTCAACTGGCAAGGGCATTCTTGCCAGAAGACAGGGCTCAAAGACTGATGGACATGGCCAAACAGTTTCTAAACAGGTCCCTTGTCTCCGCCAGACTCTGCCTCCGGCTCCTGGGCCACATGGCTTCGACAGTGCATGTGACTCCCAATGCCAGGCTCCATATGAGGCCTGCACAATGGTGCCTTCGCAATCAGTGGTCTCAGGGCCACAGGCCGCCTCAGAGACAGGATAAGGGTGTCCAGGCCCCTTTTGACATGCCTCACCTGGTGGCTACATCCACCCAATCTGCTGAAAGGGATGCCCTTCCAGATGCCAGAACACTCGGTGGTCCTCACCACCGACGCCTCTCTGCAGGGCTGGGGTGCTCATTGTCTGGACAAGTGCATTCAAGGCCTCTGGTTTCCCTGGGAGACAGCCCAACAGATCAATCTCCTAGAACTTCGAGCTATCCGCTTAGCTCTCAAGGCTTTTTCTCCGGTCCTGGCTCACCGCTCAGTCTTGATTCAAACAGACAACCAAGTAGCCATGTTTTATGTGAACAAGCAGGGCGGGACTGGGTCATAGCTCCTTTGTCGAGAGACTCAAGACCTTTGTTCCTTTGCCCTGAAGCACAACATGCTTCTCAAAGCGGTGTACCTTCCAGGCCAGGAGAACTGCCTGGCCGACCGGTTGAGCAGAATTCTGCAGCCTCACGAGTGGCAGCTGCATCCCTTGGTCGTTCAGAAGATCTTCCTGAAGTGGGGTCTCCCTTGGATAGATCTCTTTGCCAGTCCGCTAAACAAGCAACTGCCCAAGTTCTGCTCCAGGCAACCACATCCCTTGAGGATAGCACCGGATGCTTTTCTGATATCCTGGTCTCAGGGCCTCCTGTATGCGTTTCCTCCCACGCCCTTGGTGGCCCGAACTCTTTTCAAGACTCTTCAGGACAAGGCCTCCGTCCTACTGGTGGCTCCCAGGTGGCCGAGGCAGCCTTGGTTTCCACTTCTGCTTCAACTGGCAGTGGATTCCCCACTACCTCTAGGGTTGCAGCCCGACCTTCTCTCTCAGGAGCAGGGTTCCCTTCTGCACCCCAATCTCAAGTCTCTCCATTTGATGGCCTGGAGGCTGCAAGGGTAGTCTTGGCTCCCTGGGGCCTGCCTCAGGAGGTTGAGGAGGTTGTCCTAGCCTCTAGGAAACAGTCCACTAGGAAAACCTATGCTCTAAAATGGAAAAGGTTTTCTGTGTGGTGTCAGCTTCGTACAGAGGATCCTTTCTCCTGTACGGTGCCAGTAGTACTTCAGTACTTACTTCATTTATCAAATCAGGGACTTAAGTCCAATTCTGTTCTGGTCCACCTCTCAGCTCTAGCAGCTCACCACTCACTGGTGGAGGGACATTCTCTGTCATGTCACCCCTTGGTGTCCCGCTTTCTCAGGGGCTTGCTTTTACTCAAGCCCCCTATCCGTCCTCATGCCCCTGAGTGGGAGCTGAATGTGGTCTTGCAGCAACTGACTCGCCCACCCTTTGAGCCTATGGCTACTTGCCATCTATGCTTCCTTTCCTGGAAGACTCTCTTCCTGATAGCCCTCACCTCGGCTAGGCGGGTGAGTGAGCTTCAGGCCCTGGTCTGTGACAGGCCTTACACAACAATTTAAAGGAACAGGGTAGTCCTCAGGACTCATCCAAAGTTCCTCCCAAAGGTTGTCTCCTCTTTCCACCTCAACCAGGAGGTGGTTCTTCCAACATTCTTCCCTAGGCCTCATGCTAGCCAGACTGAAGCAGTCCTGCATACCCTGGACTGTAGGAGGGCCTTATCCTTCTACCTTGACCGTACGCAGGGGCATAGAAGGGCTACTCAGCTCTTTGTCTCCTTTGACCCCAATAAGTTGGGGTTGGCTGTGTCCAAGCATACCTTGTCCATCTGGGTGGCTGACTGTATCACCTGGGCTTACAAGGCGGCTGACCTTCCTTTGCAGGGTAGGGTCACGGCCCACCGTGTCAGGGCAATGGCTGCCTCAGTGGCTCATCTCCGCTCTGTGCCCTTGGTAGACATCTGCAGGGCTGCAACTTGGTCTTCAAGCCAGACTTTTGCAGCCCATTACTGTCTGGAGAGGGAGTCCCGTAGGGACAGTGCTTTTGGCCAAGCAGTACTCCGGAATCTCTTTGAGGTTTAGGCAACTCCTGCCCTCTGTTGGGCTACCGGTGGAGGTTGTGTCCTTGAAAAGCTTTTCTCTGATGCTGGGACTAGAAGGAGTTCTCTTGTTCAGCCTGGGTTCCTGGTAGCCCGGAGCTGGGGAGTCACCCATATGTGAGGACTGACTTCCTGCTTGGTCCTGGAGAAGGAGTAGTTACTCACCTGTAACAGATGTTCTCCAGGAGCAGCAGGAATCAGTCCTCACAACCCTCCCTCCTCCCCTTGGAGTTGCAGTTGTACATAGTTTGTTTTTTACTTTTTTTGTGTGCTGTTCTTAGCTATGTCATTTGACTGAGGTAAGATGGCACCTTTAGGCGGGAAGGGAACCGCGCATGCGTGCCAGCATTCCCAAAGGCTTTCATGGAAAGCTGGGGAAATGCTCCGCTGGGGCTTCATCGGCGCCGATGACACCCATATGTGAGGACTGATTCCTGGAGAACACCTGTTACAGGTGAGTAACTACTCTTTCCCATCTTGGGCAGCACTGTGATCCCTGCTACTGCCATGGATTTTGGCAGCTGCTCTCCCTTTGTTAGTATGTTAAACATCTCTTTTAGGATTTCTGCTACCTCTCCTTCAAATACTTTATAAAGACGTGCAGTCAGGCCGTCCAAGTCTAGGACGTTGCCCTCTTTTAACCCCCCTAATGGCTGCCAGGACCTCATCTACTTCAATAGGTTTTCTCCAGTTACTGTTGCTCCCCTTCCTGTAGTTCTACCAATGGGAGATTATGGAGGAATTTCGCCCCCTCCTGTACCCCTCTTTTATTTCAGATATATATAACTTCTGGTAAAAGTCTACAAATGTCTTCTGGATCCCTACTGTGGTAAATTCCATGCCTCTTTGACTATTCCTTATCATCCATAAGCTCTGCTGTACTTTCCAGGCTCACATTTTGCAGGCCAGCCACCTGTCTATCTTATTTTTATGCTCATAGTTATGTTGCTGTAGTTTTTCTATCCAGTATGCCCATTCTTCCATTTGCAGGTTTTTCAGTCCCCCCCCCCCCCCGTATTCTCTCTATTTCTCTAAGCGCTTCCCCCTGTTCTTTTATGCTTCTCCGACCACCTTTCCAACTCTTCTCAACTGTGCTTCCATCCTTACTCTTTCCCTCTTTTTCATCATCCCTATATTTATAAATTCTGCCCTCATAAAAGCCTTGTAACTGTCCCATACTACAGACATGTCCAACTTTGAACAGGTCGTGATCTACTTTTTCCGGCCAAAAGTGCCGGTGATCTACCACCATGAAAATTAAGTTTCAAATTAGTTTCAAATTAAATTTTAATCCAATAAAGTTGGAGGATTTCCTCCCCACATTTTTAATGAACCTTCTGTCATTTACTTGGATGTGATCAGCTGTTAAGCAAATTAAGCAAAAACAAAACAGAGACGAAGATCCAGTAAGAACTGGGAGGGGAAATGGAAAGTGCATTTTTTCTTAAAGTTTTATTGAGTAATAGCTTTCTTTAACTGTCTTAATAACTTTCTTTAACTTTTGCTGAGTAATTTGTGTTAAATTTAGGTAGAGTATTGATTCAGGCTGATCTTGCACAATCTTTAATATTTCGGTCTTGCTCATTAGTGAGACGTCTGAACCTGCATTTCATCCACCAGCTTTTTGAAGTTGGGTGAATATTGCATGAGGGCCAGTCTCAGGGAATCCTGGATATGTTCATCTGTCATGTTGGAACGTTGTGTACTCTTTGTCATTTTCAGATGGGAAAACGCAGATTCACACAAATAAGTTGAACCGAAACAGGAGTGTACAGCTTCACTGTATCTTCTCAAGTTGGGAAATTTGTCTGTAGGCACTAGCTTCCAAAACAATTCTTGCTCTGCATGGGTCTTGAGAAAAATATCATTTTTAAGGGTTAATATTTCATTTTCAAGAGATGGCTTGTTCAATGAGTAATTTTTACTGATAGCAGTTGCAGCTTCTTTAATGTCCACATCTACTTTGAATAGGTATGACAAGTACTCCACAAATGTTCCAATTTTTTGGAAGTCACAGAATCTATTTTCGAATTCCTGGATAACAGAACAGATTTCTGTCACATACTTCTCGTTCTGAAAAACAAAATTTGGATATTGTCCCAGATGGTCCTGCGTATTAGGAAAATGATCAAAAGTGTTTGCAAGGTCAGTCATCATTAGCTCAAATTTGCTCTTGTAGGATGAAACTGTACTCATCATCTCACCAATGCATTTGTTTTTACCTTGGAGTTCGAGGTTCATATCACTTAGTTTGCCTGGAAAGTCAGTGAGAAATGACAGATCACATAACCACTCCTCATCTTCCAACTCTGCTTGGTCATCTCCCCTCTCCCTCAAAAAACTTCTTATTTCATTCAGCAAATCACGAAATCTTTGCAGAAATTTGTGCCTACTTAGCCACCTTACATCTGTGTGCAAAATTATTTCTGCTGACCCTTCATCAAGAGTAAGATTGAAAAAGCCATCTTTGAAGTGATCTTCCACGAACTGAATTTACAATTTTGAAAGTGATGTCCATGACAGTCTTTGTATTGAGTCTCTTGCTTGCCAAAACTTGCTGGTGAATGATGCAGTGGTAAGAAAGGAAATCTGGGAAATCTTCATGCTGTCTACAGAGGGCTATGAAACCGTTAACCTCACCCGTCATTGCTCTTGCTCCATCAGTAGTGATGGAAACAAGTCTATGCAATGGAAGATTACGCTTTGGGGTATGTTTACTAAACCGGGCTAACGGTTAACCCGGGCTATCTGCCACTAGGTCCCATATTATTCCCTTTGTCACAAAAGAATGGAAAGAACTGAATATTTCCTGACTGGTAGTTCTCCCTTTTAAAGAAATCATTCCAAGTAGTTTTTCTTTAACACTGAAGTCTTCAAGAACCATTTGGATAAAGACTAGTAACTGGGCTATGACTCTTATGTCTGTAGATTCATCCAGTTGGAGTGAGAAAGCAACACAATTTGAAACATCCTCCAACAATTGTTCAGTTGTGTCTCCACACATCTTTTCTATTCGCCGCATGACGGTGTTTCTTGACAATTGTACATCTTGAATAGCAGGTATGATCTCTTTCTTATTTTTAAATCCTTCAAAAAGATTGTCAGCTGCTTCAAGAAAACAATCTTTTGCAAATTCCCCTTCAGTGAAAGGTTTGCATTTATTTGCGATCAGGTTGCTGACCTTGAAGGATGCTATGGTTGCATTGACCGAATGTGACCTTGGCTTCGCCATCAACTGTTGCTGAGTAGCCAATTTCGATTTAAGTTCTTTGAGTTTCAGTTTATGAATTTCACTTTTGGGTGGAAAATCAGCATCAAACTTATTGCTATACAGAGCCTTATAATGACGTTCCAGATTACCCTTTTTGGGCAAGGATACCCTTTTTGGGGCGTTACAAATTAGACAACATTTGTCTTTCACCATGATGAAGAAGTAGTCCATTTCCCATTCATCATGAAAGTGGTAGGTTTTGCTCTTCTTTGGAACACTCATCTTCGTTATACTGGGGTGGCTGGATGTAAGAAGACCAAATCTGCTAAGTTAATATAAACACTGGCCGAATCTGGTCCAAAACTGTCACTGTCCCAAAGTATTAAAGATCAACAGGAACTGAAGACCTCTGGATGATGTGCAATACAAGGACTGGAGATGCCAAAACCACACATGCAGTTCTAAAAGTAAAAATAAGAATTCATCATACTGGCACCAATATCAAATACCACCAAACAATCATCAGAAAAACTCAAACACCTGTCCAGCAAACCAGATAAAATCAAATACCGCCAAACAAGTTCAAGTACCACCACATGCGATTTAGTAAATTCTGCACACAGTGTAGAATCAACGCAAAGGCAAGGCGAAATAAAATTGCAGTGTAGAATCAACGCAAAGGCTAGGCAAAATAAAATTGCAGAGGCAAGCAAAAGTCACAGTGGTTTGAACTAATTCGAAAGCAAGGCATAGGCAAATTAGAACAAAATTGGAAAAGCCTGCCAAAATGACCAAATTCTTAACACTTTGTTGTTTCTGCCCGAAAACGTTTAATGACAGCAAACTATAAAGCGACCAGTGACCAGCACACGACACAACTAATACGGTAAGTGTATTCAGTTAAAGCCCGGGCGAATGGATATCGCCTGGTATATAACACGCTTCTAAGGGGTGTTGGGGCAGGGGCAGGAATTGGTGATTCTGAGAGGCAGAAGACCAGGTATGATGCTGGGCCTGTGGCGTGGCGTCTCGTCACAGGGCACGGGCGGCGGTGGCATCCCCCTGGGGTACCTACAAACTATTGGCATGAAAATAACAAGCACCCCCAATACACCCGCAGGCAAGATTCCCTCAGGCAGGGAAAAAAGACAGGCAAAGGATCAGCAGTGGCGGCAAGCCCTCGGCAGACAACCTGCCGGCATGAGCTCTCTCCTAGCGACGGGGCGAGCTGCTGGAGAGATGGAGCCAAGTAGGGCTGGCGATCTACCTCTGACCCCTCCGTGATCTACCTGTTAGACATGCCTGCCATGCTACATCCAGTCCCATTCCCGGGGTACAGTTTTACTTGAAGAAATTTGTGGTTGCTTTTTGCAGCTTTCCTACAGTCTCTCTATCTTCTAAAAGTGATTCATTCATCCTCCAGAACTGAAGGCCCCCCTCATTGGAGCATAGTCTGATCACTCAATTTGTCCCACTTCTACTTTCTGCACCTGTGGAACCAAGGTTCCATCTATCAAGATCATGTCTATGTGGCTATATGAATGGTGCCTTTTTGCCTCTACATATTTACCAATCCCAATCCCAATGACCTCATTAATCTTTTTAATTTGGCTCTGTGTACTCTTTTCCCACTCCCTCCCCCACTGTGTTGTTTAACCGTGGGGTTCAGCGTTATATTGAAATCCCCCCTTAAGATGACGGGGGCCTCAGCTTCTTCCACCACTCTTTTACACAGGGTTATTGTAAAATTGCCCCTGCCTCTCATTAGGCGCGTACACACACACTATCAGCACTGGCGTAGCATTGATCTTTCCCTCCCATATTATCCACCTCCCTTCCCCATCTTTTTGGATTTTTTTGTTCTTCTATTTTCTTCTATTTTCAGGTGTCTGGATAACATTATGCCTACGCCACCAGCCCCCCCCCCCCCCTCTTGCTTTACTTCTATTGCCTCCTAGTGTTAGTCGTTTCACAGAGGGTAGCTATGAGCAGAATAATACAAATATCCATCCAATAAATTATCTGGGCTATGCACTTCTAGTATTGCCCCGTCTCATTCTCAACTATTTGTCTTCTTGAGGTCTCAGACTATAATCAGCGCTGGCTACAACGGACAAAAGTCCTTAGCCTCAGCACTATTTTGCATCAACGACCTCTATCAAATGATATGCCAATGTATACAATCCGTTATTTTATTGTTCTTTATATTGTTCTTTATACTCAAATATTGTGCTTATCTTAGCATTTTATACTCAAATTTCGTGCTTATCTTAGCGTTTGAAATGCCCCGACGCCACCATCCGGGTCCGTGCGTGCATTTCACAGATGTGGGTTTCTTCAGGGGGAATTAAATATCTCAAGCACTCAATCTGATGTCATCTCTAATCCATTAGCGTCATCTGACTTTTATAATCCAGGATTGCAGCACTACCAATGAAATGGTTACAATTAACTCTGTTGCATGCCACTCATCCATTCAGATACTTATGACTGCTGGTGAGTCCTGGGAGAAGTTATTAGAAGGCTTGATAGCCCTAATAGCTTAGATTACATATAGGATATGTGAAATTTGAACATCAGATATTGACAATACTATGAGAATTATAAATGTGGTAAATATGCGCAGAAAACGTTTACATACAGGATATGTGAAATTTGAACATCAGATATTTAATCTAAGCTATTAGGGCTATCAAGCCTTCTAATAACTTCTCCCAGGACTCACCAGCAGTCATAAGTATCTGTAGAGATAATATACCAGCTTACGTAATATGTAGGTAGCAACAAGACGAATAGTAGAACAGCTACGTAATTGCTAGAGCACACACAGACGTAGCATTTAAAGTCTATAGAACCATAGACCCGCATGCGCGGCGTCTTTTTGAACTGAGTGGCTCAGAGAGCAAGGAACAGCAGTACGGTGTGTTAAGGTACTTGAATTAGACTTTGTATGTGTTGGCAGGTAATTCCTTAAACATTAATAAGTACTTCAAGAACTGAATGGATGAGTGGCATGCAACAGAGTTAATTGTAACCATTTCATTGGTAGTGCTGCAATCCTGGATTATAAAAGTCAGATGACGTTAACGGATTAGAGATGACATCAGATTGAGTGCTTGAGATATTTAATTCCCCCTGAAGAAACCCACATCTGTGAAACGCACGCACGGACCCGGATGGTGGCGTCGGGGCATTTCAAACGCTAAGATAAGCACAAAATTTGAGTATAAAATGCTAAGATAAGCACAATATTTGAGTATAAAGAACAATATAAAGAACAATAGAATAACGGATTGTATACATTGACATATCATTTGATAGAGGTCGTTGATGCAAAATAGTGCTGAGGCTAAGGACTTTTGTCCGTTGTAGCCAGCGCTGGTTATAGTCTGAGACCTCAAGAAGACAAATAGTTGAGAATGAGACGGGGCAATACTAGAAGTGCATAGCCCAGATAATTTATTGGAGGGATATTTGTATTATTCTGCTTACTTCTATTGCCTGTCAAATATGCATATGGAAATTCTTTCATTCTCAACATGCCCTCTTGATTAGATTTCAGGTGAGTTTCTCGTATAATTATTATGTCTGCTTTTTTCCTCTCCCCCTCCCTTTGAAGACTGCACCATTTCTGCCATGATGATAAGCCTTTCACATTTAGAAATATAATCTGTATCTTTTGGCCCCATTCCTTTCCCACCTGTTTATCTCTATTCCCCTCCCCTTTTCCCTCCCCCTCTCATCCTCCCTCCCCCCTCCCCTCATCCCCCCTATTCTTATCACCCTCCCAGCAATCGCTATCTGCAAGAAATGACTTACCCGGCCCCATGCCTTTCACCTTTTTCAGTCCCTGTCGCCTACTTATCCTTCCCCCTCCCTTCTATACCCTCTTTGCCTTACATTCTACCCTTTCTCCATTCAATCATCCTATATCATTCCTATATTCATTCAGTCATTCTTCCATTCACTCCCCCCTCCTCATACTCAGTCCTTCACTTATCCTTTCCCTCCTTCCTACCCTCCCATAACTCCCCTCATACTACCCTCATACTACCCTCCATTAGCTTTTAGCATATTTCATTCTTTTCTACCTCTGTGGGGAGTCCTTCCCTCCACCAATAAGCATGCCTCCTTTTTCACAAAAAACGTTAACAGCAAAACAGAGCAACAGTAAGAGTATTGTCTCAGCCCTCTTTCATTCTCCATTACTCTCTCGTGTTCCCGTCCATTTCCTCTGACGTTCTGCCACTTCCCACTTATTCCTCAGCTCTTTCCAGTTCCTGGAGCCTTTCGGGTTTCTTGTATTCCCTGGCACTTTCTTACATCCCATCTCCACCATTGCTGCTCTTAAATCCTGTTCTGTCATTGCATGCTTGGTAGTGCCATTTTTTGTGAATGCTAGTCCTTGTGGATAAAGCCATCGATAGTGCATGTTTTATTGTCTTAACACCATTGTATATCCACTCCATGCTCTCCTCCTTACCAGGGTCACTGATGCTAAATCAGCAAACACGGCAATGGTGTGGTCATTCAATGTAAATTTTCCTACTTTCCTCATTTGAGCTGCTTTTTGCTCCTTGATGCTGTTGTGTGTAGTGTGGTGACGAAACTGCTCCAGAGCCCATGGAAATAGAGAAAACACAAACATTTACCTCCAAACAGCAGGGAAGTACAGGGAGCCGTGACTTTAAAACTTCAGCTAAAGAGAAAAAAAACATACCCAAAGCTGCTGTCTTCAGGCCACGCCCAAGCTCCATAGCAACTAGGGGAAGTAACGAGAGACAGCTGGGGGAGGAGTGGAAAGTTGTAGGGCAGCCCCACTCATTTAAGCCCCAGAGAACAGGAAGTAGGGAGACCAGGAGGGGGACCGGCAGAGAGACCGGCAGAGAGACCAGCAGGGAGACCAGCAGGGAAACAGAAGCCGAGGAGATCCCGAGAGATACAGAAAGAAAGGATTCTTTCAGAGAGACTGGGAGAGAGAGGTGCTCCAGAGACAGCCTATGGAAGGATTCCCCTCATAGCCAGCACCACAGTCCTGAACGAGGCCAGTGCTGTAGAGAGACTACAGCTGGCACTGGAAACAGGAGGTTTTATCCTAAGGAGGCTGCTGCCTATAAGCCAGGTACAGGGACAGTCCAGAAAGAGACATGTCGAAGAGCTTTATCTCAGGGAAGGCTGGTAAGAAGAACTTTAATAGAAGGGAGGTAAACCCTTTAGAAGCTTTAAACAGTCTACTGCAAGATAAGGATCTCCAAAGCCCTGCTAACACCCCTGAGTCAAGAGGGAGGTCTCGCTGGGAAAGGGTTCTTAAGCTATTGGAAGAAATCAAACCCACGCTATCCCAAGCTGTTGCCAGTCAGGAGACTGCAGAGCCTGACTCTGAAAGCATGCAAGTAGATAATTATGATACTGAAAATGATTCCATAGAATGTGAAATGGATTGTTCTCTCTCTATGAGGGTAGAATGAAAAGCTATAGATTTTAAGCCTGAAGAAACCCAGAAGTTATTATATTTGAATGTCTGCAGTTAAGAAGGCTAAGAATGTTTGAAAATGAAGTTGCTGCTGTCTTAAAAAGGGCATGAAACATTCAAAGGCTTGTTTTGAATGTGTCTGGACCAACTATCTGAAACATAGAGGAAGCTTTAATGTGCACGTTGTGCAGTTAAAAAGCCGCTGTTTATACCTAAAGTCAGCAAGGGACTGTTAAGTGATATTTTTGTCTGCTGAAGAAAGAAATTGCATTGCTGAAGGAAGCAAGTGTAACTAGTGACACTGTGAAAGTTTTTGTATAGAAGTTTTTTTCTTTTGAGGGGAGAAGTATCCCAGTTTATCCGTTGTGCTGAGCTTCTACGGAGGTTCCTTTGAGCAAAGGAAGAAAATAAATTCCTGTGTTGCCTTCAAAAAAAACCCTCGGCTCAATCATTCATTTGTTCACAACTACAACTCATTGGTCATCAACTACAACTCCCAGAAGCCCCGGCTCTGGGAACCCATGTAAAGGGACATTGCAAGGCATACCCCCACCTATAGGCCACCGCCTAGGCAGCTAGGGGCGCCACAGTAGGCAGACCATTATGTCCTTTGGCAATTGATTTCTTGATGGGCATAAGGTCCTGTGTGCTCGGTCCACCTTTATATTGTCCACCTCCTTCTCTTCTGCTTTCAGCAGCTGCCCAAATATTTCTTTGGCGATCTTTGCACAGACTTGGAAATCTGCTATTTCCAATACGTCCCTCCAGGCCAGTCCAGAAAAGTGGATTATGCTCCTCTACCAGCAGGTAGAGACTGAGAATAGAGCTTGAAGTGAGCTATAAGCAGCTTGTGTTAGTCGAGCAAGTCAGTATTCTCAGTCTCCAGCAGGTCGAAAGAGCATAGCCTGTGCTGTTATTTTTTGTTTTTTCTTGCTGTGCCAGTTTCAGGCACAGGGTGCAGAATCTTGTGGCACCGGGTACCTCCATCTTTTCCCCCAGCCGCTCCCTCCAGCGGGCTCCTCCTGTCCTCCTTCCCAACTCTTTGGAGGAGACTAGGAGTGGAGTAGCTTCCTTGTACTGGCAAAACAAAACAAAAAGAAAGGAAAAGGCAGGCAGGAAACGCTAGGGTCTGGGTGCTGCGGCACCAGCAATCATGGAGAAGCGGCACTGGGTAAGTCCTCTTTCGGCTCTAGGAAGGACTGTGTTTATCTGGGGGAGTCCTCTGTGGCCCATGGAGTGCGTCAAGATGGTCCCAGGGGGTCATAAAGAAGCGCTTCTGTGGCAGTGAGCAGTCCATGGCTCCAGGGAATATCAGCAGGATTGTAGTTTTCGTGGAAACCGCCACCATTTTGAGCTCTACAGGGGCAGCTGCCCAGGTGTCTGGAGACATTTCTCAGCTTATGGCTGTTTTTTTCCCAGCAGCATCCACTGTGATTGGGGGAATCCTGGGGGACCTAAGGGCTCCCCCCTTCTCCCACGAATTTGTCTCACTGCTTCACCAAGCTTTATTTTGCAGCATGATCGGGGGGGGGGGGGGTGTCTCATCTGGGTCACCCAAACCCCCGATGGATAGGGGATTGGGGGCATGGTGGGCAGCTAAGTGCCCACACTGGGAGATGGCCTGAAGAGGACCTGGATGCAGGCTTCCTGGGGTCTTTGGATTCCTTGGATCCACTGGAGGACATGACAAACTTCTTGGAAGGGACAGAGGAAAACACCTCAGGGGGTGAGGACCCCACAGTGGTTTGGATCTTCCACAGGGATGAGCTCACTCCCTGATTGCCGAGTCCCTGGCAGTCTTCCATATTATGGAGGAGCTGGGCTTGGAGCCACAGATCCCTAGGAGGACCCCTTTCTGGAGGGCATCCGTAGGCCCCTGCACTCTTTTCCCTTTAATGGGGCTTAAAGGCCATGATTGTGGATACTGAAAGAGCTCAGAAGATATTGAAAAAGCTCAGAGAAGTTCTAGCAGGGCCTTTAAAGGATGTTTTTAATAGATCCTTGGAGACAGGAGAACTTCCACAGGACTGGAGAAGGGCTGATGCAGTACCTCCCCACAAAAGTGGTAATAGGGAAGAAGTGAGAAACTACAGGCTAATAAGCCTTACCTCGGTGGCGGGAAAAGTAATGGAGATGCTCCTGAAAGAGCGAATAGTGGACTTCCTTGAAACTAACAGGTTGCATGATCCGAGGCAACATGGTTTTACCAAAGGACGATCTTGCCAAACAAATCAGATTGAGTTCTTTGAATGGGTGACCAGAGAACTAGATCAAGGGCTTGCAATGGATGTGATCTACCTTGATTTCAGCAAAGCCTTTGATACTATTCCTCATAGGAGGCTTATCAAGAAACTCAACAGCTTGGGGATGGATCTCAAAATGGTGAACTGGATCAAAAATTGGTTGACTGACAGACAGCAGAGGGTGACGGTAAATGGAACTCACTCGGATGAAAGCAAGGTGATTAGTGGTGTGCCCCAGGGTTCGGTCTTGGGACCGGTACTGTTCAATATATTAGTAAGTGATATTGCCAAAGGGCTGAATGGCAAAGTCTGTCTTTTTGCAGATGACACCAAAATTTGCAACAGAGTGGACTCCCCTCAGGGAGTGGGGAACATGAGGAAATATCTAAAAAAAGCTGGAACAATGGTCTAATGCTTGACAGTTAAGATTTAATGTGAAGAAGTGCAGTGTAATGCACTTGGGAAGCAGAAATCCAAGAGAATTGTATGCGATAGGGGTGAGAGATTGATGTGCACGGACCAGGAGAAAGACCACGGTGTGATTGCTTCTGATAATCTCAAGGTGGTGAAACAGTGTGACAAGGCGGTGGCAAAAGCCAGAAGGATGCTGTGTTGCATACAGAGAGGGAATTACCAGCAGAAAGGAAGAGGTACTAATGCCACTTGGAATATTGTGTTCAGTTTTGGAGACCGTATCTCACAAAGGATATAAAAAGGCTGGAAACGATTTAGAGGAAGGCAACAAAATGATTTGGAGCCTGCATCAGAAGACTTATGAGAAGAGACTTGAAGACCTAAATATGTGAGAGGAGGGACAGGGGTGATATGATTCAGATTTCTAAATACTTAAAGAGTATTAATGGACAAACAAACCTCTTCTAAAGATGGGGGAGCTGTAAAACTAGAGGGCATAACATGAAGCTGCAAGGTGGTAAACTGAAAGGCAATGTCAGGAAATACTTTTTCACTGAAAGGGTGGTGGATGCTTGGAATGCCCTCCCGATGGAAGTGGTGGGGGCAAACACAGTGACCAAATCCAAAATGGCACAGGACAGACATAGTGGATCCCTTTATAGCAACAGGATAAAATCAAAATAAGTTTAACTATCTCATATCTGAACAAATAGGGGTGACCTACATGGAGCGGTGGGTACACCCCTAAACAAAGGCATGGGAAGAGGTGACCTATACGGAGTGGCAAGTGCACCTACTCTTACCGCCTTTGCTGGGCAGACTAAATGGACCATACTGGTCTTTATCTGCTGTCATATACTATGTTACTATGGATGCTGTTTTGCTAGTCTATTGGAGCATGGCTCGGCTCTATTTGATCCCCCCGGAGGAAAAGGAGAAGCTGCATTTACCGCTGGTGGATGCATTGGTAACTGCAGTGACATGCAAAACCACTATCCTGGTAGAAGGGGGTGCGGACCCACAGGGTAGGAGAATGGAAGCCCTTCTCAAGCAGGCATTTGAGGTGTCTGTGTTGGCTCTTCAGAGAGCTGTCTGCGGAGACTATGTGGCTCGGGCCTGCCTACGGTGGCTCAAAGGATCCTGGAGGAGGCAGGGGTGATCCCTGCTGACAGAGTCTCAGTGGTTCGACTGGAATCGGGGTCGGCCTTCCTGGCAGACCTGTTGTAGGGCTTGATGTGGGCCTCTGCCAAGGGCATGGCGATGGTGGTTTCTGCACGAAGGTTGCTCTGGCTGTGCAACTGGTCGATGGACGCGGCTCAGACTCCCATTCACAGGGAAGTTGCTCAGACGCGGCTTAGCAGACTCCCATTCACAGGGAAGTTGCTCTTTGGGAAGGACCTGGAGAAACTGATCAAGGACCTAGGAGACTCCAGGGTGCTCAAGTTGCTGGAGGACAAGCCCAAGGGAGTGGGACGTGGGGCCTCGTTGCAGGGTCGGGGTCATGACACGTAGCATTTTTGACCTTCTCACACCTTTAACTTGCAGAGGTCCCATTTTCTACATCGGGGTTCTTCCTTTCAGGGTGACTTCCAGGGTGGGCCAAGTCAAATGAGGAGAGTCTCAAGGTAATGGAGCAGGTTATTTGTTGCTTCCAAGGCCTGGGCTGGATTATCAACCTGGCCAAGAGCAGGTTGGAACTGACTCAGTCCCTGGAGTATCACAATCTGACACTCTCAGGGAAGAGTCTTCCTCCTCAAAGTCAGGATTGCGAAGCTCCAAGCCCAGGCCTGGGAACTCCGGAGGGTTCCCCACTTGTGGATATGGGACTACTTTTAGGTGCTGCACTCGATGGCGGCCACGTTGGAAGTAGTGTCCTGGGCACAACTGCACATGAGAGCCCTGAAGTAGGACCTGTGCTCACAGTGGTCCCCGCAGTGCAGTCTATGGAAGTACGCTTTTCCCTCTGGAGGTTGGCGCAGCAGAACCTGAGTTGGTGGCTGTCTCCTGAGAAGCTCACTGTGGGCATGCCCCTTGAAATCCCAGACTATGTGGTGGTAACCAAGGATGCTATCCTGGCGGGCTGGAGTGGACATTGTCTGGCCCAGGTAGCCCAGGGTCGGTGGATGGTGGAGGAGGGCTACTAGTCTGTCAACCTTCTGGAGATGTGAGCAGTGCATCTGGCATTGCTGGAGTTTCTGCCCTTGATCCACGCAGGGTGGTGAGTGTGCTGTCGGATAACATGATGGTGGTGGTGGCTTACATAAACAAGCAGGATGGCACCTGATGTTCATCCATGATGGCGGAGGTGATCCCATTGTTGCTGTGGGCAAAGGCCCACTTGCTGGCTCTGTCAGCGGCCCATGTGGCTTGGAAGGACAATGTCCAAGCAGATTACCCCAGTCACACCTCTCTGGATCCTGGAGATTGATCGCTATTGTAGTCGGCGTTCCAGCAGGTAGTGATCTCTAGGGAGAAGATTGTCCTGTATCCGGTTCCTTCCTTTCTTCTCAAGGTGATGTCCAGTTTCCACCTCAATCAGTTTTGAGCCTTGTTTTCCTTTTTGGAAGCCCATGACTTGGAGGAGGGTCATCTTCTTCATAAGCTGGATGTCCGTAGGGCGTTGAAGTGGTACCTGAAAGTAACCCGGCCCTTTTGGAAGTCTGAATGGCTCTTTGTTTTGTTTCAAAGACCTTGTAAGGGTGAGGCAGTTTTCAAGGCCTCCATTTCCAGGTGGATCTGGGAGGCCATTATGTCGGTGTATCTGTTGAAGGGGCATCCGATGCCTTTGGGATTTGAAGCACATTCCATGCAGGCGCAGGCCTTGTCCTGAGTGGAGTTTGGTTGGTTGCCCCACAGGACATTTGCAGAGTAGTGAGCTGGTCATCCCTTCATTCCTTCGCACGGCACTACCACCTGGATGTTCAGGACCAGCACAACACGGAGTTTGGGGACAGGGTCCTGCAGGTGGGGGTCTTGGCTCACTCCTTTCATTAGTACTACTTTGCTACGTCCCACTTGTCTGGAATGGACTGGAGGGACATATTAGAAAGTGAAATTAGACCATACTTGCTAAAAACAAGCAATAAAGCAACTCCAAATGGCTCAAAACACGGCCGCAGGTGTAGTCTTTAAAACTCATAGTTCTGAACACATCACCCCTATTCTTCACCAGCTTTACTGGCTACCTATTCAAATCAGAACATTTACAAAACAATTATAATAATGTTCAAACTGCTAGATGACATAGCACCATTCTATCTAACCTCCCTAATCAAGAAAACTCCAAATAACAGACTGAGATGAGCTTGCACACAGAATACGCTGATTGTTCCCAAAGACTTTCGGAACACAAATAGATCAAGTGATAATGTGATAAAGCCTTAGCATTCTTTGCACTGATCCTCTGGAACTCTCTTCCTGATTACCTCAGAGCTTTGTCTGACCTTTCAACCTTCAGTAAACAGCTCAAAACTCACTTATTTGGAGAATATTTTGGTACTCAGTAAGACACAAAAATATTTACCCAACATAATCATCTATCTCCATACTTTTATTTCCCAGGTTTCCCAAACTGACTGTATTGTTCCAGACATGACTCTGTAAATAATTACTTTGTAAATATTCTAAAAGTTTTGATGGTTTAATGTATTTCAACCTGAGATGTTCTCAGCACATTTAATTATATTGTCAAATTATGTTACAATGTTCCTTGTAAAAGTTACATTCACATTTTGTTCCCTTGTTGTGATGTAACTAAGTTGGTTGTTTGTAAACTGCTTTGATCTTGTGAAAAGGTGGTATTAAAAAAAACAATCAAACAAATAAATAATTTTCTTTCCTGGAGTCCCTCTAGTCCAGATCCCACCTGGGATATGGTGACTGTGGGAGTCCCTCTCACATCTTGTCTTGCAGAAATATGTTTGGCAGACATGTTTGGAGCAGTGTGTTATCCCATTTTTCGGAGTACGGTCTGGTTGGCTTGGCCTCCAGGCTGTGCGTTTAAGAGTTTTTGTTTTTGGACTTACCTGATCCAAAAAAAATATATTTTTGGAGATGTGAGTAGAGAGAGAGAAAGGAAGTGTTTTTTTTTGTGAGAGTGTGAAGGACATGGAGGAAGCAGATCTTCACTACCAAACCCTTAATGTGTACAGTGGTTTGGAGGGCCTACACTCCTTGAGGATTTTTTTCATGACAGATCTTGCGATCTACCCCAATTTTTGACAGTTTGATTTTAAGGAGCATTATGTTGCTGGAGAATTGGGGTTGCTCTCCTTTTCTCCTGATGGTTTACTCAGCTAGTACAGGCTGCTTATAGCTCACTTCAAGCTATGTTCTCCGTCTCCACCTGCAGGTAGAGGAGCATAACCCACTTGTCTGGACTGGACTGGAGGGACACCAGGAAAGAAAATTGGCATAGGTCTAATTTCACCTTAGATGTGGTGATCCATACAGTGTAGAGATAACAAGGAGACGTGGTTAGGGTATGGAAAGAGAGTAGTTTTGGGCAGGCCTAAAATATTGATATCTATTTTCCATTTTACAAGGGAAGTACACACTGATTTATTTATTTTATTTATTTAGCATGATTTATATACTGCCTTTTGCCATTGTCAAAGCTGTTTACATTAAACAACTGATAAGAGATTACATAGAACCATTTAGAACTAAAGAAAAAATAAATAAATAAATAAATGGAAAAATCTGAAAAATGTTCATGTTTGCATTTATGCCGGTCTCTAGGAGGGCATAGGTGCTTGCTTGAAGGGGCGATTGTAAAGGCTGAAGCCAGGCCAATCCCCCTGATCACCCCCTTACATCTGCTACCCCTTTTGACATCCAGCCCTGTCAGTTACAGACCCCCTCCCAGAAATGTGAAACCGCTTGAATGGACCTTCCCAGACATCCCCCATCCCTGGCACCAAGACCCTTCGGGAATCAGTCATCCCACCCCTTGGCATGAAGGCCTCTATCCATCCACTTCCAGCATCAAGACACTCCTCCTGATAACCCCATCCGGGCAGGCCTCCCCCAACCCCCCAATTCCCCCAATCCCATCACCGGCTCTTACCGGGGTCCTTGGTAGTCTAGTGGGAGCAAAAGCGATACCCAGCGACATCTGCTCATGGCAAGCCTGGGTTCTAAAATGGCCCTTGTGACCCCTAGTGATAATATCATGGAACTACTGTTAGGGGTTAATCTGCAAAATAATAGCAAGGCAGTTTGATCTTGAGCAGTAGTACTATGAGATTACCACTAGAGGTCATGGGTGCCATTTTTGTATCTGGGGCCACCATGAGCAGGAGCAATTGGGGATTGCTCCTGCTCCCACTAGACTATTAGAGACCCCGGTAAGAGCCAGGGATGTGATGGGGACATATGCTGAGGGGAAGTGTCTTGATGTAGGGGATAGGGTGGAGTTATGCACACCAAGGGATTTTCTTGGTGGGATCTGCAATGGGGGAGGGTGATAGGGGATTGGATGTCAGGGGAGTGATGAAGGGGGATTGGAATTTGAGGGGTAATTAGGGGGAGGGGAAACTTGTGCTGCTGGTGGAAGGTTAGGGCTCTTTAACCTTGAAAAGAGACGGCTGAGGGGAGATATGATAGAAGTCTATAAATTAATGAACGGAGTGGAACGGGTAAACACAGATCGATTGTTTACGTTATCAGAATATAGAAAGACTAGGGGACATGCAATGAAGCTACACGGTAAACTATTTAAGACTAATCAAAGAAAATATTTTTTCACTCAACGTATAATCAAACTCTGGAATTTGTTACCGGAGGATGTAGTAAAGGCTGTTAGTGTAGCTGGGTTTAAAAAAAGGTTTGGACAAGTTTCTGGAGGAAAGGTCCATAAACCATTATTAAGAAGGGACCCAGGATATCAATGCTTGACCAATACAAGCATTGTGGAAGCTGTGTCTTTTGGGGAAACTGCTAGGTACGTATGACCCAGATTGTCCACTGTTGGAAACAGGATACTGGGCTTGATGGACCTTGGTCTGACCCAGTATGGCATATCTTATGTTCTTATGGAAGGGGATGGGGGTGCATCTATTAAGCTCAACTTATCTCTTTCCATTGTAGCTGTTTCTGCTGCCTTCAAATATGTTGTGGTTATACCACTCCTCAAAAATCCTTCACTGGACTCTACCTGCCCTTCCCATTATCGGCACATCTCCCTCCTCCTTTTTGCATCCAAACTACTTGAATGTACAGTTCACCGCTGCTGTCCTGAATTTTTTTCCTCTCAAGCTATTCTGGATGTGCTGCAATCTGGCTTTCATCCTCAGCTTCTACAGAAACAACCCTTGACAAAATCTCCAGTGACTTGTTCCTGGCCAAATCCAAGGGCCTTTACTTGATCCTCATTCTTCTTGACCTATCTGCTGGTTTGACACAGTCGATCACCCTCTTCTTCTCGATACCCTGTTCTTGCTTGAATTTTCAGGGCTCTATTCTGTCTTGGTTTCCTTTATCTCTCTCCTATTGCACTTTTAGTGTATGCTCTGGTGGATCCTTTTCTGCTTCTGTCCTGTTTTCAGGTGGTGTACCTCAGGGCTCTGTCTTGGGACCTCTTCTCTCTCTATGCTCATTCCCTTGTTGCCCTCATTTCATCCAATGGTTTTCAGTCCCATCTGCGGCTAATGACTCTGATTTACTTTTCTACACCAGAAATCTCTCCAGGAATCCAGGCCTGAATCTCAGCCTGCTTGTCTGATGTTACTGCCTGGATGTCGTATTGCTGTCTGAAGCTGAACCTGAACCTGACCAAGACAGAGCTTCTTATCTTTCCCGCTAAACCCACTTTCCCCTTTACACACTTCTGTATTTGTGTGGATACTACTGTCATACTCCGTCTCCTCGGCTTGCAATCTTTGGCGTCATCTTTGGCTCTTCTCTCTTTCTCTGCATATATCCAACAGATAGCTA
Organism: Ichthyophis bannanicus; assembly: GCA_033557465.1. Classification (NCBI taxonomy): domain Eukaryota; kingdom Metazoa; phylum Chordata; class Amphibia; order Gymnophiona; family Ichthyophiidae; genus Ichthyophis; species Ichthyophis bannanicus. Next base: position 946,318,150 of record CM066034.1, read on the forward strand.
AAACCTGTCATTTCTTTCTGTATAATATCAGCAAAATTCATCCCTTCTTTTTTGAACATACTACCAAGAACTTTATCCACTTTCTTGTCACCTCCTGTTTAGACTATTGCAACCAGCTCCTGGTTGGTCTCCCATTGAACCATCTCTCTCCCTTTCAATCTCTTTGAAACAGCTGCATGGCTCATCCTCCCATCAGTGGTGCTATACTCACATACCTATCTTCTAAAGTCACTTCATTGGCTCTCTATCCATTTCCACATGCAATTCAAACTTGTCCTGTTAACCTACAAGTGCCTTCTTTCTGCTGTTCCTTATTACCTCCACCCTCCTATCTCTCCATACATCCCTCCTTGGGAATTCATCAAGCAAATTACTTTTATCTCTTCCCTTCTCTTCTACTGTCATCTCCAGACTCTGTCTATTTCAACTTGCTGTGACATATTCCTGGAATAGACTACCCAAGTCAATATATCAGGCTCATTTTGGTTCTTTTCAAATCTGGGCTAAAACCCCACCTCTTTGAGGCTTCTTTTGAATCCTGGTCCCCCTTTATTCTCCTGTCTAACACCCATTTGTGTTTTAATCATTTTCCTTAAAGATGAAATAAATGACTGCTTCTTGGAGCAGCTAGTTTATGAACCAACAAGAGGGGAAGCTATTTTGGATCTGGTTCTATGTGGAACACAGGATCTGGTGCAAAAGATAAGCGTGTTGGGGCCACTTGGCAACAGTGATCATAGCATGATCACATTTGATTTAATAAATGGAGGGAGGACGGCAAGGAAATCCACAGTACTACCTTTTAACTTTCAAAAGGGAGACTATGATAAAATGAGGAAAATAGTTCAGAAAAAGCTAAAAGGAGCAGGTGCAAAGGTTAAAGATTTACATCAAGCATGGGCATTGTTTAAAAATACTATCGTGGAAGACCAGACCAGATGTATTTCATGCTTTATGAAAAGCAGTAGCAAGGCCAAAAAACTGCCAGCATGATTTAAAGGTGAGGTTAAAGAGGCTGGTGTACCAAAAAAACATCTTTCAGGAAATGGAAAAAGGAGCCAAATAATGAAAACTGGAAACAACATATAAGTACTAGTAAGTTAGATGCAAGGCATTGATGAGGCAGAAAAAAGAGAATTTGAAAAAAAGTTTGCTGTGGAAGTAAAAACGCATTATAAATCTTTTTCAAGTACATTCGTAGCAAAAAACCTGTGAGAGAATCAGTTGGATCACTGGATGATAGAGGGGTAAAAGGGGCATTAAGAGAGGACAACACCATAGTGGAGAGACTGAATGAATTCTTTACATCAGTCCGGAAAAAGATATAGGGACGTTACCCATGCCTGAAATGATATTTAAAGGTGATGCATTGGAAGAATTATCGATAAACTGAAAAGATGTATTACAACTATTTGATAAACTGAAGAATAGCAAATCACTTGGCCAGATGGTATACATCATAGGGTGTTGAAAGAACTGAAATATAAGATTGTAGACCTACTACGAGGGTTGCTATTTATATTTCTGGCCTTAGCAACAGTAAGTGTTGCCAGGCGCCATCCAATGGTTCCATTGGAACACTGATATTGTTGAACTTAACCTTATTCATAGCATTTTATCATTTGAGTGCGATTTGTTGTTTACAGTAACTTTAAAAATATCTCGGGTGAAAAATGGAATTAACTCGTGAACATTTTTGTGCGATTATTTTTCATAACTTTCGACGTGGATTATCAAGACAAGAGTGCATCGATGAACTTAATTTTTTATACGGCGATAAAGCACCATCCTACAGCACTGTAAAAAACTGGTATAACGAATTCAATCATGGCCGACGTTCACTCCAGGACAAATTCCGTCAGGGTCGTCCAAAATCGGTTGTTGTGCCAGAAAATATCGATGCTGTGTGTGAACTGATAAAGCAAGATCGTCATGTGACATACCGTGAGATTGAGGCATCTTTGGGCATTAGTATGACAAGCATCAATAAGATATTGCATGATCATTTGGCCGTAAAAAAGATTTGTTCGCGTTGGATCCCACATAATCTGACAAACGCTCAAAAGAAGGCTCGTGTCGATTGGTGCAAGGAAATGTTGAAAAAATATGTTCAAGGTGCATCAAAGACTGTGTATAACATCTACACAGGTGACGAATCATGGATCTATGCATATGAGCCCGAAACAAAACAGCAATCGACTGTATGGGTCTTCCAAGACGAGTCAAATCCAACAAAAGTTGTTCGCGGAAGAAGCACATTGAAGCAAATGGTTGCCTGTTTCTTCGGCATTACCGGTCACGTGGCGACAGTGCCGTTAGAGCAACGTAGGACGGTCAATTCTGAATGGTACACAACCATTTGTTTACCAGAAGTCTTCGAAGAAATTCAGAAAAAGTCGAAGAAGAGGTGAATAATTCTTCATCATGACAATGCGAGCTCTCACACATCGGCTCAAACAAAGGAATTTTTGACCGGCCAAAACATCGAATTGATGGGTCATCCACCGTAAAGCCATGATTTGGCACCCAATGACTTCTTTTTATTCCCGCACATCAAAAACAAATTACGTGGTCAACGATTTTCAACACCCGAAGATGCGGTTGATGCATTCAAAACGCATGTTTTGGAGTTACCTCAATCAGAGTGGAAAAGGTGCTTTGAAAATTGGTTCAAACGCATGCAAAAGTGTATTGATCTTCATGGAGAATATTTTGAAAAACAATAAAACCAATTTCGATCATAAATATTTGTTTTTTCATTATTAGGCCAGAAATATAAATAGCAACCCTCGTATTATTAATCTGTGAACTATCATTAAAATCATCTTTAGTTCCTGATGACTGGTGAATGGACAGGTGAATGCCAATTTTTAAAAAGGGCTCAAGGGTTGATCCGGGAAACTACAGACTGCTGAGCCTGACGTCAATACTGGACAAAATGGTAGAAATCATTATAAAGATTAAAATAACTGAATATGCAGACAGTCATGGTTCAATGGGACAAAACCAACATGGATTTAGCCCAGGAATGTCTTGTCTTACTAATCTGTTATATTTTTTTTTAAGATATAAAAGACAGATAGACAAAGGTGAGCCGGTTGATATAGTGTATCTGGATTTTCCAAAGCCTTTGACAAGGTCCAACATGAGAGACTCTTGGCGAAATTAAAAAGTCATGGGATAGAAGGCAGTATACTATTGTGGATGAGGAACTAGTTAAAAGATAGAAAGCAGAAGGTAGGGCTAAATGGCCATTTTTCTGAATGGAGAAAGGTGAATAGTGGAGTACCCCAGGGATCTGTACTGGGCCCGCTGCTTTTTAACATATTCATAAATGATCTGGAAATGGGGATAATGAGTGAGGTTATCAAATTTGCAAATGACATAAAATTATTTAAAGTTGTTAAAATCCAAGAGGATCATGACAAATTGCAAGAGGACCTTGATAAATTGGAAGACTGGATGTTCAAATGGCAGATGAAATTTAATGTGGACAAGTGCAAAGTTATGCACCTAGGAAAGAACAACCCAAACTATGGTTACATGATATATGGTTCTACATTAGGAACCACTACCCAGAAAAAAGATTTAGGCGTCACCGTGGATAACTCTGCCAGTGTGCAGCGGCAGCCAAGAAAGCAAATAGAATGCTAGGAATCCTAAAGAAAGGAATGGAGAATAAAACAAAGGATATCATAATGTTTCTGTATCATTCTATGGTGCGACTGCATCTTGAATATTGTGTGCAATTCTGGCTGCTGTATCTTAAAAAGGAGATAGTGGAATTAGAAAAGGTACAGTCACCAAAATGGTAAAGGGGATGGAAGGATACCCCTTTGAGGAGAGGCTTAACAGGTTAGGGCTCTTTAACTTGGAAAAAAGACAGCTGAGTGGAGATAGGATAGTGGTCTATAAAATAATGAATGGAGTGGAATGAGTAAACGTAGATCAGTTATTTACGCCATCAAAAAGTAGAAAGACACGGGGACATGCAATGAAGCTTGTGATAAGGAAGCTTATCATAGCTCAGGAAGGAGCTATAGAAAAGGTGAAGTGACTCTGAACAAGCAACCTGTCAGTTCTGGTAGAAATAAGAAAACAGAATTTTCCCATAAAAGACTACCAGTCCCAGAATGCACCAGGTTTCCAACAGCCATTAGAGGAGCTGAAGTGGGGAAACGTGTGTTCAATCAGGAGGGCTATGAGGTAATCCCTAAGCACTCATCTCAAAGGGCAGGGCCTGATTCAGCACAGCTGCGCTGTGCTAGGGAGGAGCACTCATCTAGGCAGAATAAGAGTAGAGTTTATTCTACAGATGACCATCTTTATGATCACCTTGGATATCCAGAGAATTATCCTCAGTTTCATCTGAAGGATTATCAGAAGCAGAAGCCAAACCGGACGGACAGAGAGGGAAAGAGACCCTCTGGAAGAAAGAGGAGAAAAGCCTTTGAGAGGTCTAGAAGAGTCCAAAGCAGTACGTATACTGGGAGGTATTCCAAGGGCCAGCATACACCATTGGACTGGGGAAAGCCAGAGGAATGGTGCTGCAGAGCTAGGAATCACCAGAGGCTACCTGTGAGGGAGACGGCTGCACGTGGAAGGGACCCTAAGACCCGTGCCAGAAGGTATGTGAAGAGAGATCCAGTGTCCAGGGATCTGGATTGGAAGGCTGGACATAAGAACTGGACTACATACTGGCCAGGCTATATAGAGAGGAACTCTAGCAGCAATGGAAGCTCAGGTATGAACACTGATCTATGCCCTAGCTATAACCTTGGAAGACAGCAGGGAAACAAGTATTCTCCTGAAAGTGCTCCATTGAGAGATTCATCTGTGCCAATCCCTGATATTGAACCTATGCTTGTTGAAGATGGGGGTATGATTGCAGATGAAGATCCTATTTATATGGACTGCTCTCTATCTAAACTCCGTTGGTAACTTTCTGTTATAAAGTACAGCAACCATCACAAAGAAATACAAATTTGTTCTTTAATCTACTCAGAAAAGCTCCTGAAGCAGGATTTGACCCACACAGTAGAAAGCAAGCCAGCTAAAGGGGTTTCAGCTGGATAACTGCTAGCAATTAAGCCTTACCTAATTGCTTGTGAGCTAGGAAGAGAATCACTTTTGAATCTATGTGGGAAGTAATCAGAAGTTAATCTGAAAAGAACAGTTTGTTTCTTGCTTTGTGGCTTTTCATTTGTTGTTTTTCCTGATTTTGACTTTGTTTTTCCAAGTTAACACTGAAAGCAAGTTACCTGATTTTATGTGCTACCAAGCATATCTGTGTTGGGAGAAATAACCCCATAAATAAATATCTTATTGGCTTTACCCAAGAGCACAACTAAATTATTGTCAGCAGCTGTGTCTGGTGTGAATGAACTACATTGTCCACAATACCTTGCAAATCATATAGAGATATGCACTTGTCAAGACTGTGAAGATTCTCACCCAGGCAGCCGTCTGACAAGCTACAATGTAACCCATTGAAGACTAATAAGAGAAAATATTTTTTCACTCAATGCATAATCAAACTCTGGAATTCATTACCAAAGGATTTAGTAAAAGCTGTTAGTGTAGCTGGGTTTAAAAAAGGTTTGGACAAGTTCCTGGAGGAAAGGTCCATAAACCATTATTAAAGAGGACCCAGGAAATCCATTGCTAGGTATTTGTGACCTGTATTGGCCACTGTTGGAACCAGGATACTGGGCTTGATGGACCTTGGTCTCACTGTAGGGTATATTCGTAGCACAAAAATAAGTTAGACTCTCTGTTGTTGTCTAGGGGAGATAGCTACTAATATACAGCCCAAGGTTCGGTGAGTTATTCTGGCAATGAGCCACGAAAGAATTCTGGTCTGCAGATATATATTAGACTTTATTATAGGCAACCAAATAGAAAAATATACACACATATATGGCTAATTAGAAACATAAAGTAACAATTTGTTATTGTACAGATATACAATTGGACAACGTAAGAAATCAGATTAGGAACCAGGCATCACTGATTCGCTCTGCACTGAGGAAAAGCAAGAAATATATTGCTAACCCCTTTGCCCATCCAGGAGAGGAGAGATAAGCCAGTACCTTAGCTCCGTCCAAGGATGCAGCTGTTAGCTAATGCCGGCTCCAGCCCCTTCAGAGGCGAGCCGCAGTAAGTCCGAACCGGAGGTATCTGTGAAAGTCTTATCTCAGACCTGTGGAGGACGGCCTAGCCCACACGTAGGGGCCGTCCGGCGGAAGGCTCAGGGCTCAGGAATCAGGTATGCAGTGCACAGCAGCAGGACCGGTGCAGAAGTCTATATGTCCAGGTGGGGAAAGTCCCCAACTCTTTCTTACTCTCCAACTTACAACCAACTAACTAACTAAAGTTTCCAGCGCAGAATGCATAATTCTGTGTGAGAATCCTCCGTCATAGGTCCGATGATTGGTGGGCACCAGACAGTCTGAGGTATTCTCAGCGAATCAGAAGGTAGATGATGGTCAGCTTCTTGCAAACAAAGGAGCCATGGTAAAAGTCAGGCAGAAGCAACAGTATGTAACTTCTGGGCATGTACAAGTGTCCAAGGCCAGCCACGGACAATAGCCTCTGTATGCATGCACACTTAGAAACGCTGTGTAAGCAGTTGCATGAAGGACAGGCTTATAGCTGAACACAGCAAAAGTGTAGTGTAGAATCCATCTTGTTTTGTGCAGTTTGGTTCAGGCCTGAGTTGCTGAGCAGGCCGGAGATTTGCATGTAGAATTGCAGGGGTACCAGCCCTACATCTCCCCCCCCCCTTGTAAGATGGAGGATGCTACAAGGGAGTACACTCCATCGTACAAAGCCTAACTAGCAGTACTACCGTGCCGGTCAGAACCAAATGACAAATGATTGACTAATGCAGGAGAAGTGGAAAATACTTCAAGCACAATATGCATGAAAGCAATACTGCATGAGGAATAATACAGTGAATACACCCAAGCAATAAAAGAAGTCAAAATAAAATGACAGTGATACAGTCAAGTCAATTCAATCAAAATAATGCATGGTGAACTTCAAACTCAAGAGTATATATAGTATCCAAACCAAAAATACATAGCAGTAATGCAATATAATGAGTTAGTGTAACACTAAGGTGAACACTCAAAAGTAATGAGAAGCCATGTGTAACTGTGTTAGTAAAATGAACACATGCTATCTATGAAAAAAAAAACCAACTCAATTAAGAGTAATGGATAATTTTCAAAGAAAATGGTGACACTTATTCAAAAGTGTGACGTTCCAGCAAATCCTGCAGACGCATGGCAGGCAGCAGAGGTGCAGGATGCATAGAGCGACGAAGAGCACGAATCTGTCTCTGTTGATACAAAGAGATAAGAAACTGGAGCACCAACAGAAAGAAAAGACCAGGAACAATGACATGTGACATAAAATCAGTTTGTAAAATGTCCACATCTCGTGAATCAAAGTTATAATCAGCAATGGCAAGGTCTGCCTGGTCAATGGACAGTTCAACTGTGTGAGAGTCCTTATAGTCCAAAAGATAGGTCAAGGCTGCAGTGAAGTCAATCTCATGACCTCGAAACACATCCAAAATCTGGAGCTCCGTCGAAACAGGGTCAGCATCAAGATAAAACAAGGAAACTCCACCAACATTAACAGTGGAGTTCTTGGGAACATCAATCAAGCAAACATTGCAGGGTAGAGGAACTCTATTATGAATGTCATGTTTATTCATGGTGACCAGGAGTTCACTCAGAGGGGTACTAACCAGCCAAACATTGTTGACAACAGCAACTTTTGTCTCTGAAAAGTCATCGTACTTGGTCATGGTAACTTTACATTGTTCTTTCACATTTTCAGCAGACAACCCACAAAGAGCTGTAGAAGTGTCCTTCAGGAAAGGTTTACCAGGACATAACCAATGAATGTCTTTAGAGCGTTGGCACATGCCAAGATTAGGCACCACATATATTAGTGATGTGTGCAACAGACGATTCAAAATGCTTCTGTAACACATGTTGGGGATCTAGGGACACAAAAACTTTCTGTGTGACAGTCTGGGACTGTGTAATCAGGAAACCAGGCGTATCCTGTAGCACGACACCAGAAAGAGGGCCAGGCTCAATCAATCTGGCAACCTCGGATCCCGCTAACAGCAAAATCAGGAACAGGACCTTCAAAGTTCGGGACTCCATCTGTAAAAGAAAACAAACAGGCTATCCCGCCTCAAGGTTAGCATCACTCACTTCAGCAAGAGGTTCTTCAGGAAGGAACTTACTGGGATGACACGGTCTAAGCTGATTAATGTGGACCCATTTAAGGGAGCCTGCCCTCTCAGTACTGGACTTCATTCGAATTTGATAAGCAACAGGGGAGGCTTTATCCACAATAGGAAATGGACCGTTCCAGCTAGGTAGAAATTTACAGTCTTTGACCTTATTCTTACCAAAATTGTAGTAGAATACCTTATCGCCAATCTGGTATTCTTTAGAGGTAGTCCTCAAATCATAGTAGGTCTTCCTACCCCTAGCAGCAGTGTCCAAATTCTTTTGGGCAAAGGCAAAGGCACTTTGCAAGTGTTGTCTTAAATGGGCAACATATTCATGAGCAGTTGTAGCAGCAGCGAGATTCACATCATTAGTCCTGTAAAGAAGATGAAGGGGTAAAACCATGTCCCTACCTGTCATCATCTCAAAAGGGGACACACCAGTAGCACGATGACGCGTGGCTCTGATAGCCATCAGGACCAAGGGCAGTTTGATGTCCCAGTCCTTCCCAGAGGAAGAAACATACTTTTTCAAGATACTGATGATAGTTTTGTTTGCTCTCTCCACTTGTCCAGAGGATTGTGGACGATAAGCAATGTGGATTTTGGCCTTCACACCTAGTACCTTCCACAGATGCTTAATGACTTGTCCCGTGAAGTGGGAACCCTGGTCTGATTCCACTCGCATGGGGAGGCCCCACCTGCTGAAAACATGGTTAACAACAAGGTGGCTGTGGTCTCGGCGGTACAGTTGGGTGCTGGGATGCACTCAACCCACTTAGTAAATAAGCAGGTAACTGTCAACATATATTTGTTGCCTCGAGAGGATCGGGGCACGGGGCCGTTCCAATCAATCTGGAGATCAGACCAAGGCATGGTCAGACCTCTGTTTCTCAAAGGTGCTCTATGAGAAGGAGCTGCAGGTTGAAATCTGCAACAGGTCAGACAACCTTTAGTATACAATTGGACATCTTGGTACATGTGGGGCCAGTAGGCCACTTGTTTCAACGTTTCATAGGTTATTCGGTCACCTCTGTGACCGGCACAAGGTTCATCATGCGCGTGCTGTAACATGACTCCTCGGAAGGCCCGAGGTACCACCCATTGCACAATACCATGCTTACTCATCCGTATCAACAGATCTTTCTGGAGATGGAACATGTCCTTGGAGATGTAGAGGATCCTCAGTTCCTCATCGTCCTGACAATCCTCCAGAGTTAATGGGTGTTCCTGGGGGTTCTGCAGAAAAAGGTAGAAACGTCCAAGAGTAGGATCTTGTTTCTGGGCTTGCACGAGGTCGAGATCTGTGCTCTCGCCACACCATTGAACCACAGGGGTCATGGTGGATAATTGAGCTTGTCGCCGGGTAACCGCCGTCACCACTTGAAGCCCTTTGGTCTCGGGAGCCTCCAACTGCCAGAGGTCTCCAGAGACAGCACCCTCCTTGGCAAGCTGATCAGCTAGATCATTTCCAATCTTGTCAGGATTATCAACACGGGAATGACCTTTCACTTTCTTCCAGTAGATGGTCATGTCATTTTCATGAGCTACCCTGTCCAAGGCCAGAATCAATCTGGCATGTTTGACAGGTTTCCCTTTGGAATTCAGCATATTGTTAGATTTCCAAATGGGTAAGTGGGAAACAAAATTCTGTCGGACGTAGTCTGAATCAGTACAGATGGTTAGGGTTTGAACCCCTCCCTGAGCAGCGGACTGGAGAGCTGCCAGGGCTGCAGCTAGCTCTGCATACTGATTAGTCTTGGTACCCAGACGGTACTTGAAGGGTTCACAAGGGTGGTTCTGGTTCCAAACCACACCTATACCTGCTACCAGTTCATGGTCAGGCTCTCGACGGTAAGCACAACCGTCCACATACACCTTGGGGTAGCCTTTACAGAGGTTCTCATCATAAGGACGATGACGAGAAGGCTCAGGCATACATGACTCCATATCGGTGTCTAAATTACCCACTAAAGGTTCTCTGGCAGTGCAATCGTGCAATTCAGCCAGACCCTGTGCTGCGGCGTCCTTGCGGTTTTGAGCATACCTTACTTCTAGGGGCCAGCCCTGAAGTGCTAAGGTCCAGGAGACAATGCGACTGTTTGACACTTGTCCCGATTTAATCCGATCACTGCCTAGGAACTTGATGGGTTGGTGATGAGTCTCAACAACCAACCTCTCACCTTGGATATAACTGCGGAAATATTGGAGGGCCCAGACTGTGGACAACAAGGATTTCTCACAGTCAGAGTATTTCTTCTCCACTTCCGTTAAAGCTTTGCTGGCATAGGCAATAACTTTCCTATCTGTGTCATGCATCTGGTACAGAACAGCACTCATAGAGTGATCAGTGAAACCTAGTTCCACGAAGAATTCTCTGCCACTCTCTGGATAGGCAAGACAGGGAGCTCGACTCAAAGCTGCCTTCAGCTCTTCTAGAGCTGCCTCTTGGTCAGAATTCCATACCCAAGGTTCATCTCTTTTGAGGAGTTTGACCAGGGGTTGGGAAATCTCCGCATATTGATCCACAAATTGGCGTGAATAATTGCATATGCCCAAGAATGAGCGCAGCTCACTCACGTTGGTCGGACGTTTGAGTTGTTGCAAGGCCGCAATTCTCTTCCTTTGAGGTCGCAGTCCCTCAGCAGAAACTTCGTAACCCAAATAATTGAGGGATTTCCGGCACCATTGGCCCTTTGACAAGGACAGCTTTGCTCCCGCAGCTTTCAGTTGCTGGAAAACATGCTCTATTTCTTGCAAATGGTCAGTGAAACTGGTGCTCTTCACCAGAATGTCGTCTACATAGACGAGGGTGCCTCTAGTCTCAGCATCAGGCAAAGCCTTATGCAGGAAAATATTGAAGTCTGCTGGGGCATTCAAATAACCAAACGGTGTCCGATTCCAAGTATATTGTCGCCTACCGAAGGTAAAAGCCAGCTTATGCTGATCTTCTGGATGGACAGGTATAGTCCAAAATCCTGAGGCCAAATCCAGACTTGTAAAGTACCTTGCACCCTTGATGGTGGCTAAGTTCTGTTCGAGATGTGCCATAGGCCATCTGGATAGAGGTACCTTTTTGTTAAGCTGGCGATAGTCCAAAGCTAAGCGCCAGCTAGAGTCCTTCTTGATGACAGGCCACAGTGGGGCATTGTAAGTACTGTTGCATTGACGTATAATTCCCTTTTGTTCCAGGGAATTAATGATTTCCTGAACGGATTCATAGGAGGCCAATGGGATTTTATACTGCCTCACAAAGACAGGTTTACTGTTTGGATCCGTAGGAATACGGGTGACATGTAGGTCGGTGAGACCACAGTCATAGGTGTCAGTGGCAAACAGGTCCTTGTGACGGTACAGCAGTTCTTTTAATTGTGCCTTTTCTGACTCATCAGTGCAGGCGTCTGCTTCAGCAAGTTTTCCCGCAACCATTTCGTCAAATCCCAGAACAGGTTTATTTGAAGGTATTTCAACCTTTTCCTCAATCTCATCTTGGAGAGAGGAGTCCTGGATGGCTTGGACAGCCTGGGGCTCCCCTCCCTGGCGGGTGAGGGAACTAACAGCCTCATCAAGTTTACTTGACAAAATCAGATGGTCAGACTCGAGGTCCACCTGTGAGGTCACAGCACCATGTGGCCAGACAAACTGTAAGGTGAAGAGCCCTCGGGGTGAGGATCGTACACACGCAGGGGTCCCCCCCCCCTTCACAGATGTTCCAGGAAACAGGGGCTTCCCCAATAATCTGTAGACTCAGTTCCACACTTGGGAACGATTCTCCCACTAGGAATCCCAGGGGTTCGCCTTTCAAAAGGTGAATGCGATCTAGATTTGGATTGGTGAGCAATAAGTGTAAGGAGGGAGCTGTGGCCTCCATGCAGGGTATGGGACCCATGGCTAGGCCCAGCTCCTCAAAACGGGAATTTGGACTGAAGAAGACCAAGTTGTCTGAGACCACATGTCCTCGGGTCACCTGTATCGGCAGGGGACAATCCTGTACCCTCCCAGGTATGTGGGTGTCTTCTGCACAGACCACTTCACAGACTTGAGGGATAGTCTGACCAGCCCGTAGGGATGGGCGGGCACCAGAGAAATCCACCGGATCTCCTTCCATCCTACTCCAGAGGATGTTGTTCACAAAATCCACATAAGTTCCCAGTCGAACAAGGCAATCTGAGCCTAAGGAGAGGGGCACTTCAAGTCCTCTGATGATGGAGAAGGTGTGCCGAAAACCTTTGACCCCAACTTGCAAGGGGAGATTGCAGTAGCCCATTAATGTCTTGAGCCCTTCCCCAGGCACTTGGAACGAAGTCTTCGCTCCCATTACCCAATCAAGGGTAAGCTGTTGTTTGAGCCGATAGAAAAGAGTCTCACTGATGAGGGAGTGGTCACAGTGGGGTAATAGGTAGGCCCTTTCCTTTTGGGACATGCCCACCTGCACAGATATAAAGGGACCTTTCTCAGCCGAGAATATGTCCGTCAGTCTCCTAGGGTGATCTAGGCAGGGATGGGATGGAGGAGGGGTTTGCACCTCACAACCTTCCACAGGTTCCTTCAGGAAAATCTGCAGGCAGTCAGTATCAAGGACAATGTTAGCTACTGAACCCACTGCAATGGAAACCACGTCGCTGATGCCCTGATCCTCATCTCCAGCCCTTTCATACTGGAGCTGAAGGATTTGGGGATCAGCTGACCTCTGGAAATTAATCCTTAAACACAAAGTACTATTGGAAATGTGTATGTTCGTTGTTTATTGTAAACCGCACTGATGCTGAATAGCGCGGTATAGAAGAGACTTTAAATAAATAAATAAATCCTGATGGACTTGTTTGTGCGTTCCACCGAACAAGGACCACTGACTCTGCTGTCATGTTTTACCCTAGCATAAGGTATGGGATGTGTGACCTGTGTCCAGATCACTTCCTGGACGTAGTCCAGAATGGGGCGTAACCGTTTCAGGAGCTCATTGCCAATCAAGAATTCTTCCCCAGGGCACTTGGTAATGACTACAGGATGTTTCACCTGTAATTTTCCAATTTGGAGGTTAAGCCAGACCTGCCCCATAGACTCTATGGGCTGATTCCCATAAGCTGCGAGTGACAAATCACTGGGTGTGACGTGTAGGGTCCTCTGACTCCCCAAGGAAGCAGTGAGTCTATCAAAGAGACTCGAGGTAATCAGGGTAGCCTCAGAGGCTGAATCTATCAGGCCCTCACAGAGAAAAGCCTGCTGAATTGTAACAGGAACAGTGTACCTCTGTCCTTTTGGCTTGAGTTTACCCAGAAAGTACTTGTGCTTCCTGATGGTGTCAAAGGCTGGACCCTCGCTGTCCATGGCAGAACTGTCACTCTGTGTCCATGGGGTGGCATCCACGGCTGGTCTGGATGTCTGAACTGGCTGCACCTGTGCAATAGTGACCTGTGGGACAGAAAAAAAGTCGGTTAGTCATTCAGTCGCCTTAGAAGGGGAAGAGGAGTCAACCAGTTCCTCCTCTGGCTTCTGAGGCTTTGCTCGTGGCTTAGGAGGCGCACTACTAACAGGAGCCTCCTGTGAGGAGCTGAATGCAATGGTAGCCTTCATCATATCTGTCAGCTCGCTTATTCTCTTCTCCAGCTCCAGGTATTTGTCAAAACCGGGCTTTCTCTTCCGGTTCCGGTTCTGTGGAGTGAAACGCTGATTCCCAGAGCGCTGCTTAGACCCAGATGACTGGTTATTCTGGGGTGGCCTGGGAGGATTCTGTGGAACAGAAGGAGTAGAGTTATTTTCTAACGAAAGAGTGGATTTTACAGCACTAACACACTGTTTTGGCTCTCTGGCTTTGCTGGGAGCCCAGACTGTGCTGCCAGTATTGGTTGCTCTCATGTTGGGAACAGCTTCCCAAATCCACTCAGCATGTTCTATCACACGTGACAGGGGTTCGTGACGCTTGTCAGACATATAAGGCTTGATAGATGGAAGGAGCAACTGACAGAAAAGATTACGAAACTCCTGATGGTGTTCTATTGTTTCCCAAGAAGGGTCACTCTGGAAGAAAGTCTGCCTAAGTCTGTAAGCAAACTCTCGGGGGGTTTCATTTTCCTTATGAGTCATACTAAATGCTGCCTGCTTTGCAGCAATATCATCAGGATATGGCCCATAATGTTTCTTTAGTGCCTGTTCAAAGATGACAATGTCCTTCTTTTCATCGTCTGCCATGGCCCGAATAAATTGCTGGCAAGGCACATCGAAGGACCATGGAATATACAGAACCATGTCCTCCCCCCTGGTAATGTTCAGTGCCCGAAAGGCATCTTTGACTGCAGCTAAATGTTCATTTATGGTGGCATGACCAGTTTTCTCAAAAGGAGTGACCATGCTCCGCAAGGTCTTGATAATTTGTAATTGTGCGGCAGAAGCGCCTTCATTTGTGTGTTTTCCTTGCAGGACACGGGAGCCTAAGGGATTTTGCATCCCTTCAGCTCCCTCTGGTGGTCGCTGCTGGTACAGTTTGCCATCACTAGGGAGACTTCCCACCCCCCCTCCACCGCTCCCTGTATGGGGAGGGGTCGAGAGTAGGGTGTTTCACTCCGCCCTGTGTCTCTCCTGTGCTCATGCGCTGATGGGAGAACTGACTCTGTTCTGGAAAAGCTGCCGTTCTACACTGGGCAGGGTTTCCAGTGGCAAACTGCCGTCATCTACCCTCTGGTACTTCGAGAAGCCTAGAGGGCTGAAATTATCCCTGTACTCTGTCTCATTACTCTGAGAAGTGGACACACAAGCCAATTCAAAACAGTCAGCTCTTAACTGCTGAATTTCTAGGTTAACTCTCTGCATTTCCTGCCCACATTCCTGACGTGCAACAACTAGCTGCCTTTGCAGATCGGCTGTACGCCGTCTCTCTGCACTGAGAGCAGACTGTGTCTCATTTAACTGAGCCATCAGAGCACCCTCTCGTTGCTCAAAAAGAGCAGCGAAATCCGTTAGTCTCCTGGTCTGGGCGGCTAGTTCAGAGCTACACACTGTCAGAAATTGCAATTCCTTTTGATCCAGAGCATTCCGCTGCCTGATAGCGGAAACCTGATCCAACCAGCCTTCTGTGTGAACCATCGTAAATCAATAGCTGAGACTGTCTGTAAAAACAAACACAGGGCACCGCTAGAAGTACTCTAATGCAGAGAGCCTGTAATGGGGGTTGCAAAGCCGTCTCACAGACAATGCTCTCTGGCCACAAAACCCTCAGCATAAACCACTGCGTTGACCACAATAGGACAATGCAGAAATATTACACAAATTCTGAGAGGCGTGGCACATTCAGAAACACTCATCCCTTGGAAGAGACCCCATATGTAGGGTATATTCGTAGCACAAAAATAAGTTAGACTCTCTGTTGTTGTCTAGGGGAGATAGCTACTAATATACAGCCCAAGGTTCGGTGAGTTATTCTGGCAATGAGCCACGAAAGAATTCTGGTCTGCAGATATATATTAGACTTTATTATAGGCAACCAAATAGAAAAATATACACACACATATATGGCTAATTAGAAACATAAAGTAACAATTTGTTATTGTACAGATATACAATTGGACAACGTAAGAAATCAGATTAGGAACCAGGCATCACTGATTCGCTCTGCACTGAGGAAAAGCAAGAAATATATTGCTAACCCCTTTGCCCATCCAGGAGAGGAGAGATAAGCCAGTACCTTAGCTCCGTCCAAGGATGCAGCTGTTAGCTAATGCCGGCTCCAGCCCCTTCAGAGGCGAGCCGCAGTAAGTCCGAACCGGAGGTATCTGTGAAAGTCTTATCTCAGACCTGTGGAGGATGGCCTAGCCCACACGTAGGGGCCGTCTGGCGAAAGGCTCAGGGCTCAGGAATCAGGTATGCAGTGCACAGCAGCAGGACCGGTGCAGAAGTCTATATGTCCAGGTGGGGAAAGTCCCCAACTCTCTCTTACTCTCCAACTTACAACCAACTAACTAACTAACTAAAGTTTCCAGCGCAGAATGCATAATTCTGTGTGAGAATCCTCCGTCATAGGTCCGATGATTGGTGGGCACCAGGCAGTCTGAGGTATTCTCAGCGAATCAGAAGGTAGATGATGGTCAGCTTCTTGCAAACAAAGGAGCCATGGTAAAAGTCAGGCAGAAGCAACAGTATGTAACTTCTGGGCATGTACAAGTGTCCAAGGCCAGCCACGGACAATAGCCTCTGTATGCATGCACACTTAGAAACGCTGTGCAAGCAGTTGCATGAAGGACAGGCTTATAGCTGAACACAGCAAAAGTGTAGTGTAGAATCCATCTTGTTTTGTGCAATTTGGTTCAGGCCTGAGTTGCTGAGCAGGCCGGAGATTTGCATGTAGAATTGCAGGGGTACCAGCCCTACATCACCCAG
Organism: Ichthyophis bannanicus; assembly: GCA_033557465.1. Classification (NCBI taxonomy): domain Eukaryota; kingdom Metazoa; phylum Chordata; class Amphibia; order Gymnophiona; family Ichthyophiidae; genus Ichthyophis; species Ichthyophis bannanicus. The sequence goes on from CM066034.1 coordinate 946,334,777, forward strand.
TATGGCATGTCTTATGTTCTTAATTACCCTAGCCCACTGTTTGTCTGTCTTGAATAGATTGTAAGCACTATAGATTAGGGACTTTCTATTACCTGTTTGTGTACCGCGCTGCTTATGCATAACGCGAGCAGTGATATTAAAAAGCTGCTCCCATGCACATTTGGGGTAATGCTGCATGCTCTTTTTTCCTCCATGCACAGCTTTTTAAAATTGCTGCTCCTGCTGGATGTCTGCACATCCTTACATGTATTTTACAGGAGGATCTCTATTTGACAGAGCCTGTGCAAAATACAGTGAGAATTTTCCACATCCCAACCTCATCATAATTCCCCCCTCCCCATCCTATCTAAAACTGTCCTTCACATATACCTATAATCTCCAGGAACAAGCAGGAATGTAGTCTTCACATATGGGTATCGTCGGTACCGACGGAGCCTGCGTGGGAACGCTCCCCAGATTCCAATAGGAAAGCTTTTGGGAGCATCCCACAGCACCTGCGTGCTGCCTTCCCACCTTTCCAACTCTCCCTTTTCAAGTCTTCATTTTCCGCGGAGCCGACAGGATGCACACCCTGTCACCGCAGAAAATCTATTCTTACTTTTTTGTTTTTTGTGGTCGCGTCTGCCTTCATTCGACGCCTACTGGTACCACCGGTTCTCTTTTCTTCTTTTTCAAAACCCCCCCCCCCAAAAACAACCTATCTTTCTGAAGGATTTCTTTCTTCAGGGGCCTTTCCCGGTGCTAGGCGCCATTTTGGGCTCTAGGCCCACTTTTCTTCAAACATGGAGAAACCAGCTAGTGGTTTCAAGGAATGTTCTAAATGTGGCGGTACAATATCCGTCACCGACACCCATGATTGGTGTCTTAAATGTTTAGGTCCTGACCATTCTCCATCGGAGTGTCTCTCCTGCAGGAAGAAGACCAAGAGGGGCTTGCAGAATAGAGCTGCAAAACTCGGTACCCTTTTTGCCGCAGATACGATGTCCTTTGCATCAATGTCTTCCAGGGCTTCATCTTCCTTCCATGGATCTCAGGTAACTAACCTAAGTCTTCTAAGACTGGCCAGTCCTCAAAGGATAGATCTCCTTCCGGGTTTCGAGATGCCACTGGCATTGCCCTCGAGGAAAGTTCACCGGCAAAACAGCCCCGACGGGAGGCTTCAGCTTCCAAAGCATTAACGGGGCTCCAAAATGTTTCAGAGGCTTCCACCTCTACAGAACTATTGGTGCTATGTTCTGGGGTCGTGGCCGCTTCCATCGGTACCGACACCCAAACATCAGCAGGAGTGATGTGTCAGAGAATCCTCGCTATCGAATGCAATCTAGCGGTTTTCTTAGCAGCTTCAGTACCGCTAAGACCGCTACAGACGGTTCCACAGGTATCGGTACCGACAGCGGTGCCGGTACCGACTGCACCTGCCTCAGCCATATGCTTCCCCCCATGCCGTGCCTTAAGTCTATCTCTGGTATCGAAAGATCGGTACCGAGACCCGATACCGAGTGCGTTGCAGGACCTCCCGGCACACAGATACTTTGAATCTTCCGATTCAGATGACTCTGATGACTCTGCTGGTACTAGAGCAGTCCTTCAAGAGGACCCATCTCCTTCTCCTCAACGTAGAATGTCTCCTCCAGAAGACATGTCCTTCCAAGATTTTATACGTGATTTAGCTCGAGGACTTAAAATCATGGTGATTCCTGAAAAGGAACCCAGAGCAGAAGAATTAGAAATTCTTCAATACCCTAAGGCTCCTAAAGAGGCAGCTACTCTGCCCATTCATAGGATCTTGCATGACCTTATGCTAAGAATGTGGGAAACTCCCTTAATGGTGTCTCCACACGCTCAACAACTCGATACCATGTATCGAGTTCCAAGCTGTCCTGGTTTTCAAAAGACTCAGTTACCACACCATTCAGTGGTAGTGGAATCAGCGATGCGTAGAATTGAGTGCTAAAATGTATTCTTCCAATCCTCCAGGCCGTGAATCGAGAACACTCGATGCCTTTGGGCGTCAATGCTTCCAATCCTCTATGTTGTCAGCCAGGATCAGCTCTTACATTCTCTTTATGGGAATGTTCCTCAAGGAAGTTGCAAGAGACTTGGAGCTCATGAGCCCTCTTCTTCCTGAAAACAAGAGGGGAATTCCTTACTCTGGTCAAGCATGCCTAGGATCTATCCAAGTTCGTAAACCGTGCAACCTTTGATTGCTTTGAATGCATCAGCAGAACTTCTGCTATCTCCATCGGTGCATGTCGTATTGCCTGGCTTCAGGCATCAGACTTGGAAATATGGGTGCAAGATAAACTGGGAAACATTCCTTGCACAGGGGAGAATCTCTTCGGCAAGGATTGGCAAGACAAGGCAAGTCAGATAGAATCTGATAATACCACTTTGAATAGACTCTCAAAGTCTGCAGCCAGCAAAGAAAAAATCAACCAAGAAACCCTTTTTCAACAAGAAAAAGATGTTTTACCCATCTTACACCCATCAGGGTTACTGTCTAGTTCATGTTCCCCAAAAGGGGCAACAACAGAACAGACAGCAGAGGAAGCCACAAGGGTCAAGAGCTCAGCCAGCTCAGCAGGCTCAGCCTCCTTAGGGGCTTTGACTCCTTCCTAGAGAATTTAGACTTCCTGCCCCCGCAAGGTCCAGAACCCACCACCATCCCCGGCAGGTTATGCCATGGCAACAAAGAACATCAGAAAATTGGACTCTGTCCATTGTACGGGAGGGGTACAGACTTCATTTTCAAAGCATGCCCCATCCTACAATTATAAAACAGTTCAATTCCCAAGTCCCTGCCATCGATGTCTTGGGTCAAGAGGTCGCATCACTTCTTGCTCATGGAGCAATCGAAGAAGTGCCCATACCCCAACAGGATACAGAGTTCTACTCCCCCTATTTTCTCATTCCAAAGAAAAACAGGACACAGACCCATACTGGACCTCAGAGAATTGAACAAATATCTGTTACGAGAAAAATTCAAGATGATCTCCCTCGGAACACTTCTGCCATACCTTCAGAGTCAGGACTGGCTATGTTCTCTAGATATTCTCATCCATTCAGATCACAGAAAATTCCTTCGATTCCTTTTCCAGGGAAGACACTTCCAATACAAGGTTCTTCCTTTCGGTCTGGCTTCTGCCCCAAAAGTCATGACAGTAGTAGCAGCATTTCTGAGAGCTCTAGGAATATTCGTCTTCCCCTACTTAGACGACTGGCTCATTCGAGCATCAACAGCTCCAGAAGCCAGCTTTGCTCTTCCTCGCATGATGCAAATTCTTCACTACTTGGGACTGGTCATAAACCTCCCAAAATCTCATCTCACCCCTTCTCAGTCCCTGGAGTTCATAGGGGCTCGACTGAATACCAGACAGTCAAGGGCTTTCCTACCACAGCACTGCTGTCTTCGTATAGTGCAGTTGGCATCCCAAGCAGCTATGAAGGTCTTCCTGACTGCTCGGGAAATGCTTCAGCTTCTGGGGCATATGGTTCCCTATGCTCACCTTCACATGCGAGCAGCCCAGTGGACTCTCTTCTTTTAGTGGACACAGGCCTCGGATCGCCTATCGGACAAAATCAGAAATTCCACACGTCTCATTTTGTCCCTTCAATGGTGGAAATCGCTGTAAAACCTTCTAGTAGGCTCTCCTTTCCAGCAGCCTCTATTCCAGGCCACCCTAACAACGGATGCGTCCAAGTTGGGTTGGGGAGCTCACTTGTACGATCTCTCGACTCAGGGTCTTTGGACCCCACAGGAGGCTTATCTTCACATAAACCTCCTAGAACTCAGAGCCATTTTCCATGCTCTCCGAGTATTCCATGCCCAGCTCAGCTACAAGACAGTTTGGGTCCAGACAGACAGTCAGGTAGCCATGTTCTACATGAAGAAGCAGAGCGGAATGGGCTCTCTGTCGTTATGCAACAAAGCTTTGTGACTGTGGGCCCTCGCTAGAAAGCATTAAATCCACCTCCTACTGGTATATCTTCCGGGCATTCAAAATCTTTGGGCAGACAAGCTCAGTCGAATACTGCTCCCACACGAATGGTCTCTTCACTCAGACCAGGTTGCTTGAGTTTTTCAAATCTGGGGAACCCCAGATAAAGACCTCTTTACAAGTCCATAGAATGCCGAACTTCCCCGATTCTGTTTCATAATTCCGGCTCAAAACTGTCAGGCAAGAGATGCTTTCCTCCTCCTCTGGGGGCAGGACTTCCTCTATGCCTTCCCACCCATTCCCCTCATTCCCAAAACACTGTTTAAGCTTCAGAGAGACAGAGGACGTATGATACTCATAACTCCATGTTGGCTACGGCAACATGGTATCCTCTGCTTCTATGTCTCTCTCAAGCCACGTCACTGGAGTTGGGATATGCTCCAGATCTTCTTTCCCAGGAGAATGGGGCGCTATTGCATCCAAATCCCCAGTCCCTGCATCTCAGGGCCTGGTTGCTGAAAGCCTAGAGCTTCCAGATATCAACCTTTCTCAACAGGTAAAGGATATCCTGGGGGACTCCAGAAAACCCTCCACAAGACGATCATACGCCTTCAAGTGGAAAAGGTTCTCTATATGGTGTTCTCAAAGGGGGCTTCACCCCCTTTCGGTGCCTCTGGAATCGCTACTGGAGTATCTCCTCCATTTATCAAATTCTGGTCTTAAAACCAATTCAGTAAGGGTCCATCTTAGTGCCATTGCAGCTTCTTGCAAGCTTTTGGATGGACAACCTATTTCCTCTCATCCACTCATAGCAAGATTTATGAGAGGTCTAATCTTAACAAAAGCTCCCATTAAGCCACCGCTGGTGTCATGGGATCTGAATCTTGTTCTTGGGCAGCTCATGAAACCGCCCTTTGAGCCTTTAGCCACTATAGCTCTAAAGTTTCTTTCCTGGAAGGTCATCTTCCTAGTTGCTCTCACTTCTGCGAGACGCATCAGTAAGTTACAGGCTTTAGTGGCAGGGTTTCACCATGATAAGGTAGTTCTTAGGACTCATCCCCACTTTATGCCATGATTTTGCCTTTTCATTTAAACCAAACAGTTTACCTTCCTGTATTCTTTCCTAGGCCTCATGTCTGTAATGCAGAAAGGAACCTTCATCCTTTATATTGTAAAAGAGCTCTGGCTTTTTACCTTCAAAGAACTAAGCAACACAGAAAATCTTCTCAGCTTTTGTTGCTTTTGATTCTAGTCATTTGGGACTTCCAGTTTCCAAAAGAACTCTCTCTAGGTGGATTGCAAATTGCAAATCCTTTGCATACGAGAGTCAGGGACTTTCTCTCGAAGGCCATGTCACAGCTCACAATGTGAGAGCCATGGCAACCTCTATGGCTAATCTTTGTTCTGTGTCCATTGACGACATCTGTAGAGCAGCCACTTGGGCTTCGGTACACACCTTCACAGCCCATTACTGTTTAGACAAGGACTCCCGTAGGGATGCCTCGTTTGGCCAGGCTGTTCTTCAGCATCTCTTTCAGACTTAGTACAACTCCTACCTGCCATCCCGGGTTTGGATGCCAGAGATCCATGGGAGGAAGCATTACCCATCTCTCCATGGGTTTGCAGCTTCCTGGGGTCATCCCCTTGGCATCTTTCAGCTGGGGAGGCCCCATGTGTGAAGACAACATTCCTGCTTGTTCCTGGAGATAGCGTAGTTACTCACCTGCAACAGTTGATCTCTGGGAACAGCAGGAATTAAGTCTTCACAACCCACCCACCTCTCCGAGGAGTTGTCTCTCTCTGTCTCTCTCTTTCTCTCCTTCTCTCCTTTTATCTCAGCTATAAACTCAACTGAAGAGGGAGAATTGGAAAGGCGGGAAGGCAGCACACAGGCACTGTGGGATGCTTCCAAAAGCTTTCCTATTGGACGCTGGTGAGCGTTCAGTACTAATGATACCCATATTTGAATACTTAATTCCTGCTGTTCCCGGAGATCACCTGTTACAGGTGAGTAACTATGCTTTAAGGGGCTAATTTATAGTTATTATCATACAGATTTGGCCACATATCGTGTTGACTCATAAAATACCAACCCATGTAAAAACATGCGCATTGACATGAGCACATATACTTTGAGTATAGGTGTAGCTGGGGTGTGGTCTGGGTGGAGCATAAATTAAGATGTTTTAAAAATCCACTTGTATACTTGCAAATTCCACAATCTGCCTTGACTATCATGTGTAAATGTCTGTTCTTGCCACATATGTTAATAGTTTGTAAAGACAAATAGGCATTTGTTGCCCTCTTATCCTAGCTATTTTTTATAAAATTACTTCTCATAGAGGATAATTGTACACAGTCCTGCTGCTACACTGTGAAGGGTGAGTTTATTAAATCAAATAAACATCAACAGAGCAAGGATTTATAAAGTCCATTTTCCAACAGCAGCCAATCCAGGTCACAAGTACCTGTCAGGTTCCCAAAAAGGTACACCGATTCAGTGCTGCTTATCCCAGAGGTAAGCGGTGGATTTCCCTGGTCCTCTTTAATAATTGTTTATGGACTTTTTCCTCCAGGAACTTGTCCAAACCTTTTTTAAACCTAGCTACACTAACAGCTTTTATTAATCCTCCGGTAATGAATTCCAGAGTTTGATTACGTGTTGAATGAAAAAATATTTTCTCCTATTAGTCTTAAATGGGCTATATTGCAACTTCATTGTGTGTCCTCTAGTCATTCTACTTTTGAAGCAGTAAACAACCAATCTACGTTTACCCGTTCCACTCCGTTCATTATTTTATAGATCTCTATCATATCTCCACTCATCTGTCTTTTTTCCAAGTTGAAGAGCCCATTTTAAGGCTTTCCTCATAGGGGTATTCTTCCATCCTTTTTAAGATAACGGTGACCAGAATTGCACACAATATTCAAGTAGCGGTCACACTATGGAATGATACAGAGGCATTATAATATCTTTTGTTTTATTCTCCATACCTTATGATCCCTAGCATTTACTTTGCTTTTTTGGCTGCTGCTGCATACTGGGCAGAGGGTTTCAACGTATTATCCACGATGTCACTCAAATTCTTTTCCTTGGTGGTGATTCCTAATGTTGAACCTTGCATCATGTAACCATAGTTTGGGTTGTTCTTTCCTAGGTGCACTTGTCTACATTAAATTTTATCTGCCATGTGGTCATCCAGTATTCCAATTTATCAACATCCTCTTGCAATTTTTCACAATCCTCTTTTTTTCCATTTTCTGAAGGATTTTCTCATAGCTATAACAGCCTGTCTGACTTCATCTTTAAGTTATGCTGGCTGTCCTTTGGCCTTCCTTTCACCTTTCTTAAAGTGTGGAATACATCTGGTTTGGGCTTCCAAGACAGTATTTTTAAATAACACCCAGACCTGATGTAAACTCTTAACCTCTGCAATTGCTTCTTTTATTTTTTTCTTAACCGTTTTCTTGATTTTATCATAGTCACCTTTTTGAAAGTTAAATGCTAGTGCAGTGGATTTCCTTGTTATCCTTCCTCCATTTATTAAATCAAATATGATCCTATTATGATCGCTATTGCCAAGCGGCCCCAACACTGTTACCTCTTGCACTAAATCCTGTGTTTCACATAAGAATTTGTATTAAATATTTGGGTGTGTCTAAAATTATCCTTACAATATGCTTTGAATTCCTACATAAGAGGAGCTTTCAAAAAATTTTAAAACTATGAATTAGTCAGGAATCTAATACAAATCTAAAGACGACAAAGGAATAGTAATTTGTGTGGTAATTGCCTGCTAAATTTTCTTGGTTCTGCTAGTTATGAGCTATTTTAGGTCAGAACAATCAATGGTAAAATGTGAAATAACAAAAAGTTTGGATAACATTATGAAATTAATATGTGATGAGAAAGAAGGTTGAGGAATAGCCTGGCTAATCAAATGATAATATTAAAAAGAAAAGGCTAACTTTGAATGCCCATGAGACCAGAAACTGTTTGCCTTTAAAGGGTTAACTTTCTTTGCCGACTTTGCAGTTTGATTACAGTTTGTAATCTTTTTCTCCTCTTTTAGAAATGGAGACTACTAAAAAACAGGCAGAGATTGATAAGAAAGCCATAGATGAACTTGTGAGAGAGAGGGACTTATTGAACAAGGTGAGTTCATGTTGTTTAATGCTGCTAAATGAACTGTCTGCCTTGGGAATAATGATAGCTATCTATAATTTGGATTGCAAAGGCAGGCACATAGATACCAGATTAAAGCAGATCAGCAAAAATAATAGATATCAAGCTTCCTTTGACAGTTGGTTATCTCTTTTTCTCTCTTGTCTGTGAATTGAAACCATTACCCGTAACCACAAAAGTTAACTCTGGGAAATCACAGTGAAAAGAATGTAGAGTTTTGAATAAGGTTCAAGAAAGCTTGACATATCTGTAAAGCCACTAGGGATCCCTGGAAGGCACTGCTTAACCACAAGCCAAATTTTCCACGGTTAATAAGTTGTAGAAGAGTAGAGCATGCAGCATTTATCGTTTAAAACTCCTCGTCGATGAAAGCCTTTTATTTTAAAAAATAATCACTCTAGGTTCAGGAAGAAATTTAACCAAGAAATCGCAGATGCTTCCCTCTTCTACAGTATATTCCTAATGATGGTGGAAGAACTAGTGATCTTTATTTTAACCCTTTTGCATCCACATAATTGTTTTGTAACATTACATAAGTTAAGATACAATTAATAATTTTTTGGAAATATAGAAAATTTGGGGGAAAATTTGAAGATTGCCATATGGCAACGACAGCCATGAAAGGGTTAAATAGTTATTTTTAAATTATTCTTGTTTTTATGTGATACAGCTATGTGAAATACTGGCCACAGTTGGTTGGGACCCAATTCTTTGTTTTAAACTGCTGTAAGATAAATTTTGAATATTTTTTTCTTTGAAAATTTTTACTATAAAAAAGGGGGTGTTTCTGACTTATGGGCACAGCATAGCACTAGAAATATGACTTACTAAGGGGCTACTTACTAAGCTTCAGTAAAATCTCACATTTTACTGAAGTTTAATTTGTCATGGGAATCACTAACCTGCAGTAACTCACTACTGCAGGTTAGTAATTCTGTGTTAAAAGAATAACACAGTTAGTGATCAACCTCATAGGCTGCGTTATTCTGCTCCCCTGGTGCATTTAGCAATGCAGCATGGCCCATGGGTTGCCTTCTCCTTTGCCACAGTAAATAGGTAGCACCCCCATGCCGCCTTGAGGAGACCTCCACATACTGCCACAGAATCTCGACTCCCCCCAACCAACATTCCAAGTTTACCCCTAGCCCTAGCCCTCTAATTGCAAAATATCAGTTCCCCCAAAGATCCCCCACCCCATATTTGGCAGTTTGTCTCCTAGCGGTAATACCGCAAACTACTGCTAGGGGTCACAGCTGCCATTTTGAACCCAGCACTGTGATGAGAAGGAGCAATTGGGGATCATTCCTATCCACAATCCGCTAGACCACCAGGGATTAATGAAGAACCTAGGATGGGTAAGGAGGATTGGGGGGGGAGGGGAGGGGCTGGTATTGTGCAATTTAGGTGCCTGGGGATGAGGGGATGAACTTGGAATATGGGTGGGGCATCGGGGAGTCTGTGAAAGCATGCGGTGGTCTCCTGGAAGGGGTGCTGCATTTCTGCTGTGGCCAGAGGAAGGGGTATGTCCAGACTGCACTATATTACTAATCATGCCTGTCCCTTTAAGAATGTGCCTAGGGTTCATTGGATGATGTGTTCTTGGCCTGATGCTCCCAAGTGGAGAAATAGTGCCAGGTTTGAGCTGATAATGTTATTTTTCCAAGAATAATGTAGCTTGTAGTGCTCAAAGCAAGCTGCATTATTTGATTTGCACAACAATGAGGTGTTCTGCATGCATTGGCATGCTTTGCATCTCATTATTAGACAACATGCATTGGACTAATGGTAAAATAATGCATGCTATTGCCCTTTTAATGTGGATTAAGGGGCAAATAATGTGTATTTTTCCAGTAATGCTCTTTAGTAACTACACCCCTAAGTGTGCTCATTGACTGTCTTGAGCTCTTTTCCTCTTGATCATTGTATAAGATGCTTACAAAATAAAATATATAAAAGCAAGAATAATTAAAAAAAGAATGTTCAAAGTTAAGATAAATGGTTCTTCCATTTTTGCAACTGCTATTAGGATGCTCAGGGTTAGTCATAGTCAGGTGGCTAGATCCCTTTGAAATCTGGCCTCCAGAAGAAATTCAACATAAAAAGAAGTAAGTAAAAAAAACTAATTAGGGGACCACAAAAAGTTACATTTTAGAGATTAGCAAATTCACATTTTACCACCCTGACAGTGTCCTTTTAAATATCTCTCGTGATGAGTTTATGCAGATTGTCATGTCAGGAACTAGATGACTAAATCTTCCTGGTAGTAGAGCAGAAGTCAGACATTTGGAAAGAGTTTCTTCAGTGATTTCTACATTTGATTTTGTTGCAAGTTTACTCTAGCTATAGAAATCTGTGATGTATATAGTTTTTTCTCTGGGAACAAGCAGGAAGTCAGTCCTCACATATGGGTGAGGTCGGCGCCGATGGAGCCCTTGTGCGGAGCAAATCCCCAGCTTTGAGAGAAAGTCTTTGGGAGTTGCTATCACGCATGCGCAGTCCCCTTCCTGCCCAAGGGTGCCTTCTTGCTCAGTCTCCTTTTTTCCGCGGAACCCTTCGGACGTAGTCCTTGTGTCCCCATAAAAAAGTTGATTTTTTTTCTCTCTCAACCGGTCGACACCGGTACCTCTTCCCGCCTTCGGCTCGGTACATTGGTATGGAGTCCGTCCCTATTTTTAGTTTTTTGTCCTTCGTGACTGGCGTTCGCGCTTTTTTTTCTTTTTCACAGGCAGCCCGAGTCTTTGACCTTGCAGGGGCCCTTTTTCCCCCGATGGCTGCCAGTGGGTTTAAAAAATGCGATCAGTGTGTGAAACTGATGTCTCTCACTGATACGCATGACTGCTGTCTCAGGTGCCTCGGGCCCGACCATGACCTGTCGGTCTGTGGCCCATGTAGGAAAATGTCCTCGAAGGCCCCGAAGAGCCACCAGCAGCAGCATAAGATTTTTTCCGTGACCTTGCCTCCGAGAGCCAGGATCTCAACTGAGGCCTCCACGTCTCGGGGGGAGCTGTCCGAGCCCGAGCAGCGTTGAGTTTCCTCGGAACGGAGGTTTCCCTTGAGGGAGCATAAGAGGAAGAAGAAATCCTCGAAGGCGGCATCTCTGGATGGCTCCGAGAGACCCGGCTCCTCCCGGGGCCGGTCGCGGAGCCCCGAGCACTGGTCGGGATCTTCAGAGACGGAGCACCCGATGAAGATGCCTCGTCGTGAAGCGGATCAGCCGAGGCAAGTACTAACTGTCCTCGTCGGTCGGGCCCGAGCCGGTGGCTTCGGAGCCTTCCGGACTCGAGTCCAGAATAGTGGTCTTGGAGCGCAGTTTCACTGCCTTCATGGAACAGTAGCGGGCACTGATAGCCGGCCTGTCCGGTTCCTCCGCCCCGACCACCGGGCCCTCGACATCGAAGTCGACCCCAGAGGCTGAGTCGATCCTTGAACCCCTTCGGACTCGCGTCGATCCTTGGCCGAGGTCTCTCTTGGCCTCCCATTTGGGACCGAGGTCGTTGCCGCTGAGCCTGCCGGCATTGGGGCGGTCGGCACCAGGGCCCTCGATCCCTGAGGAGCCCCCCGATTCCTCCTTGGAGGCGTCGACATGGGAAACTGAGGATGAGGAGTCCCCAGATACCCACCGGCACAAGGATGTACCGTCCAATTCCCTGGTATCTGAGCCTCGTAGAATGTCCCCCCTGGAGGACATGAGGTTCTTGGACTTTATGCGGGATATGTCCAAGGCGTTGGTGTTCCTTACGGAGTCCGAGGAGAATCCTCGAGCCGATGAGCTCAAGATCCTCCAGTATGAGACCCCCCTCGGGAGGCCCTTACTGTACCCATGCCTCCGTTCCTGGAACGACTGATGCTCCGCATGTGGGAGACACCAGCATCGGTGCCGGTGATCAGCAAGCGGCTCGACTCGATGTATCGGGTCCGCCGGAGCCCTGGGTTTCAGAAGTCGCAGCTGCTGCACAACTCCATGGTTGTGGAATCGGCCATGTGCCGGCTGAAGATTCAGAAGATGCACGCCTCCGATGCCTCCTGGCAGGGAGGCCCACAACTTGGATGCTTTCAGCAGGAAGTGCTTCCGGGGTTCAATTCTGACTTGTCAGATCCAGGCCTACCAGTTGTACATGGGCATGTACCTGAGGGACCTGGCGAAGGAACTCGCCAGGTTCTTGGCTGGTCTCTACGAGGAACCTTTGCAGCACTTCAGGGGCCTGTCTAAAGCCGTCCATGAGTGCTTGAAGTTTGTCTCAGGTGGCCTATGACGGGTTTGAGTCGGCAGCCCGGGTAGCCACGGCTGGCATCTGTGCACGCCGCCAGGCATGGCTGTAGTCGTCGGACCTCGAACAGTGGGTTCAGGACAAGTTGGTCAATGTCCCATGCCAAGGGGAGAATCTCTTTGGTAAACCCGTGACCGACAAGGCTGCAGAGTTGAAGACCGAGTACATGACGAGGACATGGCTCTCCAAGAAGGCCTCTGCCCCTTCTCGCGAGAAGGGCTCGGGTAAAAAGTCCTTTTACCCGACGAAGGGTGCTGCTTACCGAAGCTACCCCAACTTTCAGGCTTCCCTGACTCCCCAACAGGGGCAGCAGGCCAAGGGGCAGGGGCATGGCCCGCGTAAGCAGAAAAGCCCCAAACCCCAGGCACCGGCTCCGGCCCAGTCTGGCAGTGGCTTTTGACTCCTACAGCATGGCCATTCTTCCCACAGGAGAAAGGCAGATCACAGGGGGCCAGCTGGCTCTGTATGCCCACAGGTGGACAGCCATTACCACTGATGCCTGGATCTTACAGGTAGTCCAAGAGGGCTGTCTTCTTCACCTAGCCCAGGTGCCTCCTCACTATTTTCCAGGCAAGCCCTTCAGGTCTCCCCTTACCGGGACCTTCTTCTGAAGGAGTTAGCAGGTCTTCTCGAGGATCAGGCGGTAGAACCAGTGCCCCACCACTTGCAGGGAAGGGGCTTCTACTCCAGGTACTTTCTGATTCCAAAAAGGACATGAGACCTCAGACCCATCCTCGACCTGTGCAACCTCAACAAATTCCTGGTGAGGGAGAAGTTCAAGATGCTCTACCTTGGAATATTACTGCCTTACCTCCGCCAGGGAGACTGGCTATGCTCCTTAGACTTGAAAGAGGCGCATATACACATCATAATACACCCAAGCCACAGGCAATATCTACACTTTGTGGTGGGGGACAATCACTACCAGTACAGGGTGCTCCCCTTTGGCCTTGCCTCGGCCCCCAGGGTGTTCACAAAGTGCCTAGCTGTGGTTGCTGCCTTTCTCAGGCTCCAAGGAGTCTTTGTATTCCCCTACCTCGACGACTGGCTCATCAGAGGTTCCTTGGCCACCAAGGCTCACCAGGCCACAGCTTGCACCATCCAGGTGCTGCAGCACCTAGGGTTCGTAATCAACTATCCCAAGTCCAGCCTCACTCCAACTCAGCAGCTAGAGTTCATTGGGGCCAGCCTCAACACCCATCAAATGAAGGCCTATCTGCCTGAAGACAGGGCAAGCAGACTTATGGCACTGGCAGGGCAAGTGAGTCACAAGTCTGCAGTGTCAGCAAGGCTTTTTCTGTGCCTCCTCGGGGACATGGCTTCCACAGTCCATGTGACCCTGGATGCCCGCCTCCACATGTGGACCGTTCAGTGGTGCCTCAGGGCACGTTTGGGACAGGATCAAAATATCTAGATGTCTGGTAAGGTCCCTGGTCTGGTGGCTCCAACCACATCACTTGGAGGCGGGGATGCCTTTCCAGGCTCCTCTGCACACGAGGGTCCTGACCACGGATGCATCCCTGATGGGCTGGGGGGCCCATTGTCAGGGTTTCAGTACGCAAGGAGTGTGGTCCTGGAGCAAGAGGACCCAGCAAATCAATTTCTTGGAACTACGTGCCATCCACCTAGCACTGGGAGTTTTCAGACAGCTCCTGGACCACGAATCTGTCTTGGTGCAGACAGACAACCAGGTGGCCATGTTCTGTGTGAACAAACAGGGTGGTATGGGGTCCCGTCCCCTATTTCAGGAAACCCTAGACCTATGCTCCTTTGCAGTCCGGCATGGCATTCGTCTCTGAGCAGTCTACCTGCCGGGCCAGAACAACTGGCTAGCAGACAGGCTAAGCAGGATTCTCCAACCCCACAAATGGCAGCTAGACCGCGGGGTAGCCAATTGGCTCTTCCAGACCTGGGGGCGGCCAGTGATGGACCTGTTTGTGAGTCCGGACAACCACCAGTTGCCCCTTTTCTGCTCCAGGCGACCCCACCCACACAGGGTGACCGCCGATGTGTTTCTGATATCATGGTTCAGGGATCTTCTGTATGTGTTTCCTCTTGACACCTCTGGTAGCCAAGACACTGTTCAAGATTCTCTAGGTCAGAGCCTCGGTCATCCTTATTGCCCCTCGGCGACCCAGGCAACCCTGGTTCCCACTTCTTCTGCAGCTAGCAATGGAGGCCCCAATCCCCTTGGAGTCCTCCCCATGTCTCCTGTCTCAGGAGGGGGGCTGTCTTCTGCACCCCGATCTCAGCTCCCTCAACTTGATGGCGTGGCTGAAAGGGTAAATCTCACTCTGCTCCTTCTTCAAAAAAATATTGAGGAGGTCTTGCTGGCCTCACAGAGGCCGTCGACCAGATGGGCGTACACCTTGAAGTGGTGTAGGTTTGTGGTATGGTGCAAGGAGCGGGAGGTAGATCCTTTCTCTTGCCCGGTAGGGGTGGTTCTACAATACCTTCTCCACCTCTCTGATTTGGGCCTCAAGTCCATATCTGTCAGGGTGCACCTCAGTGCCCTTGCGGCGTATCACTTTTCAGTGGATGAGAAGCCTCTCTCCACCCACCCCTTGGTCTCTCGGTTCCTGAGAGGCTTACTTCTCTTGAAACCCCCGGTGTGCCCACCGGTGACCGAGTGGGATCTGAATGTGGTGTTAGGGCAGCTTACTAGGCTGTCCTTTGAACCAATGGCTACCTGCCATCTACGCTATCTTTCTTGGAAGGTGATTTTCCTGGTGGCACTCACATCTGCTCGGTGGGTGAGTGAGCTCCAGGCCCTATTGTCGGATAGACCCTACACCAGGTTCTATAGGAACTGGGTGGTGCTTCGCCCCAAGTTCCTTCCGAAAGTGGTCTCCTCATTCCACCTCAACCAGGAAGTTGTTCTGCCTACCTTCTTTCCCAGGCCACATGCCAGTCAGGCAGAGTTGGTCCTGCATACCCTGGACTGTAAGAGGGCATTGGCCTTCTATATCCAGCATATGCAACCACATCGGAAGGCTTTCAGCTTTTCATTTCTTATGACCCCAGTAAGCTGGGGGTGGCAGTATCTAAGCGTATGCTGTCCACCTGGGTGGCAGACTGCATTGCCTGGGCATACAGGGCTGCTGAGCGTCCAATGAAGGGTCGGGTTACGGCCCATAGGGTGAGGGCCATGGCGGCATCAGTGGCTCATTTGCACTCTGTTCCTTTGGCAGACATCTGCCGGGCCACCACCTGGTCTTTGAGTCAGATCTTCGCAACCCATTACTGCCTGGACAGGGAGTCCCAGCGGGACAGTACCTTCGGCCAGTCTGTACTCTGTAACCTTTTCGAGGTCTAGGCAACTCCTGCCCTCCGACCCTTCTGTGTTCAGGCTACCGGAGTGCTATTCCTTTAGTTGGATTTCTATTGCGGCTGCTTGTGGCTCTCATAGAGGGGGTCTTTTTTAGCTATGGGTTCTCGGTAGCCTATAGCTGGGGAGTCCCATATGTGAGGACTGACTTCCTGCTTGTTCCCGGAGAAAGCGTAGTTACTCACCTGTAACAGGTGTTCTCTGGGGACAGCAGGAATCAGTCCTCACGACCCTCCCGCCTCCCCTTGGAGTTGCAGTCCTATTATTATTGTATTTTGTTCTTTTGCCGGCTTTTTAGCTATGTCATTTGACTGAGCAAGATGGCACCCTTGGGCGGGAAGGGGACCGCGCATGCGTGATAGCAACTCCCAAAGGCTTTCTCTGAAAGCTAGGGATTTGCTCCTCACAAGGGCTCTGTTGGCGCCGATGTCACCCATATGTGAGATCTGATTCCTGCTGTCCCCGGAGAACACCTGTTACAGGTGAGTAACTATGCTTTTTCTCTGAGGAATAAACAGGATAGAAAGTCCTCACAGATGTGTGATCTCACCTAGGAAGCGCTAGGTGGGAAAAGCTTCTCCAACTTAAATAAGTTCCAGAAGCCCCATTGTGCATGAGTGCACCTTCTGCCTGCTGCAGTCACACAAGACTATCTCATTCTTTGTCTTTTTGCAGAGCTGAGGGGTTACATCACTATTGGCTTGCATCTAAGCTTTGATTTTTGAAGAAATTAGGGTTTTTTTTCCTGTCTGTTCCTTGTATTTTTCTGTCACTGTCATGTGGTGCTATTTCCCTTTAGTAAATAAGTTGAATTCCATATCTTCCTGCTAGACCAGTCCATACAAATGGGTTGTGTTCCCTTACAAGCAGAACCAATGAAAAGCCCAAGTTTCAATTACATCACTCCTATGACTCTATTCGCCTAAGTCACCAGAGGTCTCTTCAGTATTTCTTTGCCTTCAGCAGATGGTGGATGGATTTTCTCTTCTCTGAAGAAAATCTGCAGATTGAAAGGAAAAGATTGATTAAGTGCTTGTGAATGACCACCCTGAGAGTGACTTTCTCACTTGAGTGTGACGTGGGAAGCTCCACTAGACTGCCATCTTTTGATAGCCATAGGAGGAGGGAAAATTGGTTCAGCTCCATGCGCATTTCATGATAAAAGCCTGTTGAGCAGCCAGAAATTGGAAGGATTTGGAAGGATCTTGAAGAGTGCAGCAGCCTCACACAACCTCAATGCCCCCTCCCTCCTCCTCTGATCCCCTTGCTCTCTCCCGAAGATTGCAGAAGGCTGTCAGAATACTCTGTCTGCCAGACACCTTAAATGCAGTGCTGCAAAAGCCAGTAAAATGGTATCGGGGAGTAGAGCTGAGCCCGGCATGGATCTTCTGCCTAGGGTTCTCAGGGGGTGAATACGAAGGCTTGACCTTGTCATTGTCCTTGTTGGGGGCTCCTGCCTTTATGGGACGCAATTTGGGGTAGACCACTAATGACTTTTGGCTCAGTGTGGGGATTTCACGCCGTTTTCTGCATGCGTTAGTAGCATTTTCTCCTGTTGTGCGCCTGGCAGTCGCACGGTCTGTACACGCGTTCCGCCCAAGTTGCTCTAAAATGTATTCCTGCCCTAGCAACTGTAACGCTCATTGCAGTAAAAGTTCAGTTAAGGGGGAGTTTCAAGATGGTGACAGGTTGCTCTGACCTGTGAGGTGGCTTTCCTGGGTTCGGCTGCGCATTGGAGCAGTTTAGAATCACAAGCAGGTACTGGATACATTCCCTCATCCCCAAAGGGTTCACAATCTTCATGTGTACCTGAGGCAATGGAGGGTTAAGTGGCTTGTCCAAGGCATCTCTATAAGACTAGAAACCCCAGACCCTCCAGCCTGAGATTGCTGTCCCCAGGTGGGAATTGAACCCTTGGCCCTCCAGCCTCTTCAGTTGCCTTTTTGCTAAGCTTCCCTGGCGTAGGGCGCCCCTTAGAGATGGGGAACAGCTGGGAGCTGTCTGAGATTTTGATTATGATTTTGATTCAGATGGCTCAGTATTGGGCTCTGACGTAGATGGGAATGGCGTTGAGTGCTGTGGTAACTTCAATGGATTCTCCCCCGCCACAGGTGGTGGAAGCACCTCATTCCCCGGCCAGTGACAACATACTTTGTAAACCATCGGTGGTAATGCTGGATTCTATCTGGGTGGCAATTGTTCTCTTGGAGAAGTCAGTGTCTCGGCATTTGGATGGAGTGGAGCAGATTACCCAGACCTTGGAAATAGATTGCTCCTGTAAATGCAATCTCGACTGGGATTTAGCACTGAGGTAGGAGTTCTTACTAACCAGGTTCAATCTTTACAGCAACAGTCTGTTTCATTTACCCAGGACAGTGCAGCTGTTCATACTAGATTGGAGAGTTTTGAGAACTTCTTCAAGAAGTTGAATTTACGATTTGTGAACTTTCCTTTCTCTACAAGTGTCTCCTCATCTGAACTGTTTGAGAAGTATTTGATTGAGAATTTGGGAGTTCTGGAGAATGCCCTACCCCCAGTTTCAAAATGTTATTATTTACCTGTGAAAAAGAGAACAAGTAGCCCTGTGTTGAATGAAGTGATGGGTGGGTGCACCTTCAGACACCCTGAATTTGAATTTGACTCTGACTCAGGTCCTTGAGGGTACAAAAGAGGTGAACTTGCACAGGGTGACGTTATTGGTTACCTATATGTTGGAACCAGATCGGGACTGGACTCTTTATTTTAGGAATTCTGCTAAGCATTTCCTTGGACAGAGGGTCTGGGTTTTCCCAGACGTTTCTTATGTTACTCAGGTTAAAAGGCATTCATTTCTTTCCATGCATCCTGAGGTTCTCTCCTTGGGCTATTCCTATTTGCTTAGGTTTCCCTGTAAATGCCTTATTAAGTCAACTTCTGCTAAGTATATATTTTATGATCCTAAATAATTGCGGGTATTTCTTGATTCTAACATGTTTCCTACTTCAATTGTTGTCACGAAGGGGTCCTCTTAGATCGACTCCTCATGAATACAATAATTAGACTATGGGCCATGTTGTTATGCAATTGCTATGGGGGGATGTTTTTTCTTATTTTATTATGATTTGTTTGTAACACTTACCTTCTTACTGGGATTCTTCTCTGCTGGTAATTAGTGGGCTTATAGGGTGTAGCATAGCATTATTTTCTTTGTAAATTTTGTAGAATTGTTTGTATGATCACTGACACTGCTATGCTATTCCGTTTATAATCAAGTGTGTGTATTGATTGCTTGATGCTAATATGGAAATTAGAAAAATAAAATAAAATAAAAAATAAATTGGCAAGGTGGCATGAGAAGTAGCTCATAGCTCCGGAGATGGCTGTCCTGTTTGCCTGGGAGAAGAACCTCCTAGCCTTGTCGACTCAGCACATTGCCAGGATGGACACTGGAAGCAGACTTCCTCAGCTGGCACTCTCTGGATCCTGGAAAGTGGAAGTTGAGTCAGGAGGTGTTTCAGCTGATTCTGCGCAGCTGGGGTCACCCCGAAATGGATCTGAAAGTTCAGGGTGCAGCTTTGGCCTCTTTCCGAGGTCCAGTGGCTGGTAAGTCTCTAGCCTTGCACCCGGATGTCTTATACTTTCTCCAGGGGGTTCGGCATTTGCATCCTCCCCTCTGATCTGTAGTCCCTTCCTGGGGTCTGTTTCTGGTGCTCAGGGCCTTTATGTCAGTGCCCCTTGAGCCATTGAAGTGCACTACTTTGAAGGATTTGATGCTCAAGAAGGTCTTCTTGGTTGCGATTCCACAAGTTGGATTTCCGAGCTGTAGGCTCTGTCTTACTGAGATACTTATCTGTCTTTTTCAAAGGAGATTGTTAACATTTGGCCTACTCCTTCCTTCTTGCCTAAGGTGATTTCTTCCTTTTCATGTGAACCTGGTGGTCTGCCTGTTTTCCTTTTCTAAGAAGCAGTGTCGTCGTAATAATCAGAATCTTCGCTTTGTGGATGTCCGGAGATTGCTTCTCTGGTACTTGGAGGTTATGAATTCTTTTTGTAAGTCCAACTATCTTTTTATGCTGTTTGCTGGCCCGCGCAAGGGTGATGCGGCGACTAAGTCTGGACAGGGAATTCTTTTGCAGGGAGTCCTTTTGCAGGATCCTAAGAGGCGTTGACAGGTGCAAAAGGACTCCCTGAACCCTTGGCAGCCCGATTGGCTTCGGAGAGGTGAGCGGGAAGGGAAGCCCCTCTCTGATCGCTGCCACAAGGCCAATCTGGTCCACCGCACCCCAGCAACTTTATAAAGAGGTGCCAATAGACGCAAAATGACTCCCTGCACCCTCAGCAACCCGATCGGCATTGGGGAAGCAAGTGGGAAAGGAAGCCCCTCCCCAATTGCTGCCACAAGGCCGATCAGGCCCACTGCACCCCAGCAACTTTAAAACAAGTGCCAACAGGCATGCCCACACCTGGCAGGCCCACTCCAGAGGGCCCTTTGGCTTGTCCCGCCAGGCGTGGACAGCAGTACACATGCTAGACAGTCAAAAAACCCTCCTCGCACCACCCGATCATCCTCTCACTGCACAGCATCCAGAAGCTCTATCCTATATCAACTGCAGCCACGAAAACAACAACGTAAGACCCCCTATGGACAACCTCACCAATACATTATTAGGCTCCAGCACAACTAAGCATCTACCCCACTACCTCAACAACTTACTGAACCTACTGAAGCACAATGCTCCACTTAGCTTCCTATATCACCATATTGTTCCTTCTCACCAATTCCCTCACTGAAACTGCTGGCCTTCTCACAACCTCTTTCATCCCAGTTATCCATCACCCCTACAGCAATAAGCTCCAACCTACTATTCTCAAACCCAGAACAAGGAACACCCACAACCTAATCAACATACAGGTTACGCATGGTCACCCATTCACAAACTGCATCCCACCTCCTACCCAGCCAATCAGATGTGCCCTCATCAACTCCAGATCAGTACGCAACAAGATCCCCATAATATCAGAATGCATAAAAGACAACCAACTGGACATAATCAGCATTACTAAATCATGGCTCAAGGAAGAAGATAATGTCCTAATAAACTAGCTTGCCATTCCATCTTACCAACTTTGCCACCAACCAAGACTACACAAAAAAGGAGGAGTAATAATAATAGCAAAAGAAGATCTGCAATTCAAAGCCGTAACATCCAGCTCACAAGGCCTACTAGATATCATTGCCGTTACCAACTCATATTTATCAATATACCTTGCGTACAGATCTCCCTCAGCAGGCCACAATGACTTTTCATCACTTATCGAAGAAACATGCTCGAAGCACCACAGGAACAAATGGCTCATCCTCTTGGGTGACCTCAACCTACCATCCTTACCATCCAACCTAACAACTCCCTTCCTACAGGCTCTCAAAGCACTACAACTCCACCAGATAATCACAGGATCAGTACACAACAAAGGAGGAACCCTTGACCTCATTTTCACACCCTTCACCTGGCCACATCATGACCTCTCCCACAAGACCAGAGTCACACCAGTACCCTGGTTGGACCACCATTTAATAACCTTCTCTCTACCTCCTACAATTCACCCTCATCAAACTATCAAAGATTCAAGACTTTTGATAAAGACAATTTCACAAGCATCAACCTACCACTCCCCCAGATCAATACATCCAGTACTGATTCCTTCATATCCGAATGGAGCACTAACATTTCGTCTATGCAACTCTACCCGACAACATACCCAAGACAAAGAAACTTTACAAAGTGCCATGGTTCATGCCTCAACTTATAAAACTAAAAAATAATCTCAGAAAACTTGAGCGTAGATGGAAAAAACTAACATACCCTACCCCCTCTCAGCCTACTTAAGCACTCAGGCAGGCTACTGTGCACTCACACTCCACTCAAAAAAAGAATATCACACTATTCATCATTTATATAGCACTACAAGACATACACAGTGCTGTACAGACACATATAAAACATGATCCTTGCTCATCAGAGCTTACAGTCTAATCAAGACAGTTGTCAGGTGGTCATGAGAACAAAGGTACATGTAAGGAAAGGAAGGAAAGCAAGGGATCAGGATCCAAAAGCAGCCTTAGAGGTGAGCCTTGTCATGATGCGGGCACTAATAAAGTTGGTTTTAAGAAAAGAAATCCTGTTTCTTTAGAAGAACTAGATGTGCAGTTACCTCCAGGCACAGCTAGAGGGAGCAGGAACAGACATACTGGTCTTAATGAACCTAACCTCACTGATCACCTGCAGCTGAAAGGGAACCAGGAAGTCAGCAGTAACGGTTCACTTTATAAGCCAGAGCAGAATGCTTCTGGACAGCAGTGGAAGAATAAGCAGTGGCATAAGCAGTGGAAACAGCAGCAGGAGCTGAGGAAGGAGGAGAAAGAGGAAGAAGGAACTGGAGCTGGACTAGAAGGAGAAACAGCAGAGGAGCCTGGAGGCTATCAAGGACATAAGCCTGATTGCTGTGGAAGAAGCCAAGCTGGGAGCTGGAGGAGAAACAGACCTCACAAGGTGGGAAGCCAGAAAGCCCAAACTGGACCTGTTGTGCAAGGGGAGTTTGGTGGAAGTTGCTCCAAGGTGAGAGGCTCTGCCACGCCTAGTTCCTATACTCTGCCTGTTTGTAACATAGAGAGAAGAAAGCTAAGAACCAGAGAGGGAGGTTCTGACAGAAGCTTATCTCTAGAGGATCATTGCCCAGTTTCACCTATTCAGAGGGAAAAGCAGTTTTATAAGCAATGGAAGTTTTTACTCAGTGAGCCAAGGTATGAGGCATTGAAGATTAACTGTAATGATTGTACTGCTAAAAGCTATGCTAGAAGAAAGATTCCTCCTAAGGGAAACAAGAGTCAAGACTGGTTCACTAAACTACCGCCAGCCTTAAGAGTCCCTGGTTATGTGAAGCCAAACTCCCAAGTGGTAGATTACCATGCTGAAATAGACAGGGACAGTGAAAGCCCTTTGAATCAGTATAGGGGAGAGGAATTGATGGAAGTAGATTCTCCCAGCACTATTCCCTCACCTTTGCCTGAGGAAATGGAATGTGATTGGTGCACTGCCTATGCTCCAAAGTGTGTATGCTCCACAGAAGAATAAATGAAATATAATTTGATGTTTATTATACTGAATATTACTATGAAGAAAACCTGCTTTAAACTATGAAGTAACAGTTAACTAGCCAGTGAATATTGGTACCTTTTAAAACAAAGGACTGTTTCTGTTATCTAAAATATCTCTTAGTTGAACCTTGCTTTAAACGGGGAATAAAAGCCTTTATTACCCTACACTTGGACTCTTTGTTCTTTAACAGCGCTACCTAGTGGCGTATAATCTTTGTGTCACCGGGAACCGAGTGACAGCCTTTAGCATAGATTTGAAAAGGGGCAGAGATGGAGCCTGATGTACAGACTCAGGTAGTTTATTCCAGGTGTATGGAGCAGCAAGGTGAAAGGAACGAAGTCTGGAGTTGGTAGAGGAAGAAATGGGCATAGAGAGAGAGAAGCAAGCCAGTAGAAGAGCAGAGTTCACAATGAGGGGTGTAGAAAGAGAGGACGGAGGAAAGGTAGTGAGGAGCAGTAGAATGAATGCATTTGTAGGTCAGAAGGAGAAGTTTGAACTGGATGTGGAAATGGAAGGGGAGCCAATGAAGTGACATGAGAAAGGAGTATAACAGGGCTGGTGGAAGATTAGCTGCACAGTGGAGTTCTGAACAAATTGAAGGGGAGAGAGATAACTCAGAGGGAGACCAGTATGGAGGAGGTTGCAATAGTCTAGATGGGAGGTGACTAGGGAGTGGATGAGAGTTTTAGTAATATGCTCAGAGAGGAAAGGGGTGAATTTTGTTGATGATATAGAGGAAGAAACAACAGATTTTAGCAATCAATTGGACATGTGTGGAGAAAGAGGAGTCAAAATGCCCCCAAGATTGTGGACTGAGGAAATAGGAGGTAGAAGAGTGTTATCAACAGAGATAGAGAAAGGAAGAAGGGGGGAGGAGAGATAAGGGGGAAAAATAAGAAGTTCAATTTTGGCCATGTTCAATTTCACATGGTGTTGAGACATGCAGGCAGTGATGTCAGGAAGACAGAAATTTGGGCTTGGGGTGTCGGAGGAATATCAGGTGTAGAGCGCTAGATCTGAGAGTCATCAGCATAAAAATGGTACTTAAAACCATGGGAGGAGATAAGAGCACCCAAGGGACTGGGTATAAAGAGAGAAAAAGAGAGGGCCCAGAACAGACCCTTGGGGTACACCAACTGAGAGTGCAGTAGAGAAGAAACCACCAGAACAAACACTGAAAGAATGAGGGGAGAGATAAGAAGAGAACCAGGACAGCACAGAACCCCTAAAACCAAGTGAGGACAATGTGCCGAGGAGAAGGTGGTGGTCAATAGTGTCAAACGCAGCAGAAAGGTTGAGAAGAATGAGGACTGAATAACGGTCCTTGGATTTAGCCAGGAACAAATCGCTGGAGGCTTTTGCAAGAATCGTCTCAGTAGAATGAAAGGGACAAAAGCCAGATTGAAGTGGATCTAATAGGGCTTGACAGAGCAGAGCCTGGTAGCCCCTGCAGACATTTGTCAGGTGGCAGTGTGAGCATCACTCTCCACTTTTGTCAAGTATTACCACTTGGATGGCCGTGTGCGGGCGGGACATGTTTTTTGGCTCAAGGGTTTGGAGAACTGCTGTGTCTTTTCCCTCCCATTGGAGTTGTAGCTTTGGTACGCCCCACTTATCTGGACCAGTCTAGCAGGATGATATCAAAGGTGACATTTTACTAACCAGTTAATGTCTTTTTCTTGAGTCCTGCTAGACCAGTCTGGGGCCCAACTCTTTAACTGTATTTGTTCTTTTCTTCTGTTGCAGTACCCTTGGGTCTGCTATGAATTTTATACTTGGTTCTGCAAGTTCATCTTCTACTGACAGTCTTCTGTTTGTGCTTTTCTGGACGTAGTTCTCTACTGTTGATTACTCATTGTTACCCATGATTGAGGTTTTGTGAGGCTTACCATGTTTCTCCCATATGCTTTGGGATGAATACTGAAGAGGCTGAGATGAATAGAGGCATAGGAGTGATGTCATTGAAACCTGAGATTCCCATTGATTCTTTGTCTCCACCAATCTGCTGATAGGAGAACACAACCTACTTGTCCTGACTAGTATAGCAGGTCTCGAGGAAAGGACATTAACTGCTAAGTAACATAGTAACAGTAAAATGTCACCTTTTTTGGCCATTTTCAAATTTCCTATCTTTTATTGCATTCTCCTTGAATAGTCCCCTCACAAGGTGGGGTGTCCTGGTCAGGAAATATTTCTCAAAATCGAGTCATTTTATTTCATAGACACATAGAAAGCAATAGCAGTTAAAGACCATATGGCCTCTCCAGTCTGCCCATTCATGAAAACTGTTAAATTCCATAATCCCGTCCTGTCCTTCAGAGATCCTCTGTATTTGTCCTATGCATTCTTGAATTTAGATACACTTCTCATCTCCACCATCTCCACTAGGAGGCTGTTGCATGAATCCACCACCCTTTATGTAAAAACACATTTCCTCAGATTACTCTTTTCACTTTCATCTCATGACCCCTCTCCCGCCTTTCCTGCAAAATATATATATTGAGTTCTTTTTCTATCCCCATATGCCTTATGACAAAGATGCTGTCCATTTTTTTTTAAATGCTTGTTTATGCATTTTTAAACAATGCTCTGCTTTTACTCCTCCACACACTATCAACATCCTCAATAAACACATATCAGTGAAAGAAGAAGTAAAATACCTGGGCATTACATTGGACTGCAGCCTAATCCCCCAGTCCTACATCAGCAAAACTGCCAACAAAGCACACCACAGGCTCAAGATCATCAGTAGGCTCAAACCCATCCTGGACAACAATCATTTCTGGTCAGTATGCCAGGCAATAATCATGCCCATATTAGACTATGCAAACTTGATCTACCATGAACTACCTAAACAATACCTCCATCCTCTCCAACTGGTTCAAAACACCGCAGCCCAGATCATCACAAACATATCACCCCAATTCTTGAACAATTGTACTGGCTACTTATCTACTCATGAATGAGATATAAAGCAACTTTAAATATCTTTAAAATATTCCATGACCTCTCAGCCACTGCCCTCCAGAGCTTACTCACTAAGGACTCCAGCACAAGACCAAGATGAAGCAGTAAGGCAAATTATCAACGATCTATTCAATCCACTACCAAGAGAGCTCTGTCCCTTGCCATGCCTGCTGTGTGGAACATACTTCCTGAACCAATGAGAACCACAAATGACATCAAGAATTTATGGAACATGATGAAGACACTTCTTTTCCACGAACACTATGGACTCTCACAAAACCCTTAACCGCCCTGCATGCCCCCCATTCCCCCTTCTATAATAAGTATCTAACCCAACCTTGTAAACCACTTTGATTAAAGGAAAAGGTGGTATATAAAACGCGATAAATAAATAAATACAATTTTGCAAGTATCTACTTGTTAAAAGTAACCAGAGAAGAATTTAAAATAAGAACTAGAATAAAGCAAAGATATAAAACAAAAAAAAGAAACAAAATCTTCTCTTTCGTAGACCACAATCAAATTGAGAGGGGATAGAAAGTAATAAAACTGGAACAAATAAAGAAACATAATGAATAGCCGGTATAAAAGAGACTCTAATAATAATAATAATAATAATAATAATAAAAGGCAATAGCAAATAAGCACAATTTATCCAGAACATCCTAATGTCCAGAATTCTTATCTTTCAGCTCATGTGGAGGAACAACTTGGTTTGAGAGAGTGGAAGTCCGCCCGAGCCAAAGCTGTCCTCCCAAGTCCGGCACCCCCATCAGGGCTCTTTCCATATGCACTCAAGGCTTGTCACTAATCGAAGCCATCCACTCAATCGCTGCATAATACCATTTAAGATTCGGTACTCCCATGCCCCCCCAGCGAGCGATGAGCATAAAAAACATGCTTCGCTATACTGGGCCATCGAGATTGTCAAACAAATTTCAATAATAAGCATTCTCAAGTCTCTAACGCCCCAGGAAGCCAACCAATTTGGAGGACCTGAAACAAGTAAAGGAAGTGCAGGAGGACCATCATTTTGAGCACTGTGATCCTTCCAAACCATGACAGAAGCAACCCAGATAAAATCTCCAGGTCCCTATGAATCTGCCGGAGGAGCAGGGCATAGTTAGCACGATAAAGCGCTCCAGGGTCCATTGTCAGATTCACCCCCAAATATCGCATAGACAGGTACACCCTCTGAAAGGGAAAGCCAGCGCAAAGACAGCTGCTCAACTGCTCTCCAGTATTAACATTAAGGATCTCCAACTTGGAGTAATTGATCATAAATCTGGACACTCAAGAATACTCTTCAAACAGATGCATAGCACTAGGCAGTGACAGCAAGGGCCATGTCAGGGAGGGCAGAATATCATCTGCAAACAGAGCAATCTTGTAGTCCGTATCCCCTACATGGATCCCATGAACATCCACAGAGATCCGGAACCGCTGAGCCAAAGGCTCCATAACCAGCGCAAACAGAAGAGGGGAAAGTGTTCACTCATGTTGTGTCCCACGCCCCAAGCGGAAGAACCCGGAGCTACCACCATTAATGCGTACACACGCCCTGGGAGCCTGATAAGGCTCTTCAGCCATCCCATAAAGTGCGACCTAAAGCCCATCTTCCCCAGCACTCCCTACAAAAACTCTCAATTTACCCTATCAAAAGCTTTTCTGCATTCACTCACAGGAGGAGGGCTTGTTGTTTATCTCACCAGGCCACATGCATCAACTGCAACGTTCTGCATATGCCGTCGGTTGCCTGGCAACTAGCCATGAATCCTTTCTGGTCACGATGCACCAACCGAGGCAGAATGGCATTGAATTGGGCCGCCAGCACTTTAGCTAAGATTTTGACATCCACATTGAACAGTGAGATCTGTCTATAAGAGGAGGCGTCTAGTTTAGGCTTCTCTGGTTTGGGGATCAATGAGATAACAGCATCCATCTGCGAGGGGGGAAAATCACACCCGTGAAGCACTTCATTAAAGACCTTTGCGAACCATTAATAGGAGACTGGCATGAAACCATCAACCCCAGGGGCTTTCCCAGTTCTTAGTGCCCGGATAGCCAACTGTACCTCCTGAACTGAGATAGTAGCCTCCAACTAGTTCTGTTTGGCGTCTGTTAAAACCTGGAGATCTACCTCTTAAAGATACTCCTCAATACAGGCCGAGCCCACGGGCTCCTCCAAGTACAGCCTCCCCAAGAACTCCACAAAAACTTCCTGGATTTCTCCAGACTCAACAAATTCGCCCCCTATGGTTGCGCAACTCTCGAGCCATCCGCTCAGATTGCTGCGTTCGCAGCCTTAGAGCCAACAGCCTCACCACCTTATTTACCTTCTCATAAAAAGCCTGTCTGAGCCTACACCTCTGGGTCTCCAGATCCCATGGCACAAATTTGTCCAGTTTGGCCCGCACGGCCATCCAGCATCTCCACACTTGCTTCAATCTTGTCCTTGCATGTTGTGCCTGTATTTATGCTGCCTCCTTCTGTAAGCCCACAACGTCATCGGTAGCCTGCTGCTTCCGTGATCAGCTGCCCCCAAGCTGTGGTTTTAAAGGCATCCCACACCATGGGCATGGCCACCTCACTGTCTTGATGCAGTTAAAAAATCTCTTGTATAAAGGAATCATGTTGTTGGACCTCATCCAGTATCTTCAGGAAACTAGCATGCAGGTATGGAACCCTAGGTACGGAACCCCAGCATATCCTCTGCAAACTTTACCCAGCGGGGGGCATGGTCAGACCAGATGATCGTCCCATGCTCCTTACCCCACAACCGGTCCACCAAACATTGGTCCAGCAAAAGATAGTCAAGCCGCATGTGGACATGGTGCATGGAGGAAAAATAGGTGTTGCCCTTTTGATCCCGGTGAGTATCACGCCACACATCTTGCTGTCCTAAATCAGTCAGTATGCCCTATAGTGCCCTGTTAGTTCCCCTCGCCTTCTGAGGCCCTTGTCCTGTAAGGTCCTGCTGCGGCTGCAGACAAGTGTTACAGTCCCCTCCCAGGATCAGCTTACTCATTGCAAACTCCGCGAGGGCAGCCTTTAGATCCCTAAAAAAGCCCACTTGGCCTTCATTGGGAGCATACACATTAGCTATGGAATAGCATTCCCCCCTTCATTCGCACATTCAAAAAAAGTAATCGTCCAACTTTATGACACTGGGCCCCTTCCACTACAATACTGCAAGGGCTTATGAAATAGGATCACCACCACATTTTTGTTTGCCCTTTGTTATCGGCTGCCACCCAGACTTCTCCACAGGACCCTTTCCAATGCCAGGCAGTACAGCTCTGTCACAGGTGAGTCTCCTGTAGTAAAACCACATCCCCTCCCAGGATCTTCGGCTCTTTAAACAGGAGAGAAAGCTTGCAGGGTGATTTCAGACCCTTGAGAATAAAGGAAATTATCTTCAACATGGGCTCTCACTATGCCCACCTCTGTTAATAGCTCCCCGGCCCAGTTCATCAACTCTCCCTTACCCTTGGGAACATACGTTCCTAAAGATTCAAATAAAACTGTACAAAGGAGTGGCAACTCAAATAAAATAAGGATTTCTAAAGATTTCACAAAGGCCAAAAAGATAACTAACAAAAAAGCTTTCTCCCACACAGCTCCCATTCTCTGGAACTCCCTCCCTGAAGCAATAAGAACATTAACTGAACTTAAAGAGCTCCGCAAGAATTTAAAGACCCATCTGTTCAGCCTTCACTATGGACCAATCATAAACCAATTATCTCAGACAGAAAATGGATAACAGATGTTAGATTGATATAAGTTATATCGACCCAATACTAACAAGAACTCAATATTTTCACATTGTCCCTTCATTGAGCTAAGCCCAAATGAATAGCTCATCCTTCGGTTCAATCTAACTATAAAACTACTCACTCTACACTGTCACTAATACCTTCCTTCTCTTCTCTTTCTCCATTCAGTTTCATCTACCTCGTTTGTCCCACACTAACTCACGTTAGGAATTGCCTACGGGACCCATTTCCATTGTATATAGTTACCTATATGAACCATACCTTTGTATATAGTTTCATAATGTTATTACTATAACCAAATGTTTAATGTAATTAACAGTCTATTGTATATAGTTCACAGAAGTTCCATGTAAAAACAGCTCTGTTCACTGTTTCCTAAATTGTTCAATGTAAACCGCACCTGATCTTTGGAAGGTCGTGGTATATAAGCAACTGTTAAAATAAATAAAATAAATAAATAAATTTCCACTGCCTCTGGTACATCCACATTGCTATGCGTTGTCACCACCAGGTGGGCAGACTGCCTCCTGGCTAGCAGGCCTGCGTCTGATGGCAAAGAATGTAGTTGCACGACACGAGTGGTTGAAGGCAAATAAGGATTTATTCCCCTCCCGGGGTCGGATCATTCAAATAAACAGAACACAATACTTCAAAAGAAATGAGCCATGCTTTCTGGCAAAAACATAAAGGAGAAAAATAGGACAACTTCCTCTTGCTTCAAAGTAAAGTATAAAATTAGGCCTTCAAATTCAGCACACAGTTTCACTGTGTGGAAACCAGCATTCAGTAGTTATAGTGTTTTCCCTTCACACTATGCACAGCCCTGACTAGCACAAAGACATTATTTTATCTGACAAAATCAGTGTGCAGTCCATTGGGTCACCGTTGGAAGAACACTCACTGAGTGTGTCAATAATCATTGGTTCTTGTATGCATTCAGAACTCTCCTTATTAAAATGTGCTTGTAAGTTCCCCTGTGCCGTGCCGTCACAGTGTCTCTCAGCTGCACTCGCTCTATGGCTAGAATAACTGCTCTCGTAGCCTCTTGTGTCTGGGAGAGAGGGAAGCCACCACTCAGGGTTCTTATAAACTCCCTTCCTATAGGAGGTTCCACCCCTGGAGAGCTTATTAGTTCTATCCTCAGGTTGGGATAGATAATGTCCTTCTCCCCTCTTAATATCAGGTTTTAGCCTGCGGGGTTTTCTCTGAGGCTTAGGAACTTCTATAAGGTCATCTTCAGACATGCACACGTCCTCTGGGTAATATCTTTCTTTCTCTGGAGGTTTCAATTGCTCTTTGCTCAGCTCTCTGCTCAAATCCCTTGGCTGGGAGTTACAGCCCTGCCCCCACCTTGGATTTCCTGCATGAGGCTGCTCTGCATTCACACTGTAGGAATTTCTATCATTCACAACCTTTAACTTCCCACTATAATCATTCCTCAGGTCACAGCTTCCTGATACATACAGTTTTGCTTTTGGCTTCCACTCACTCCGGCTGGAACGTAGCCTCCGTGCTCCAAAGTGTTTGCAATCACCAGAACATTCACACCTGTTCTCTGCTCTTGCTAGCTGTTTCCTCCTGTAGGACTCTGGGTAGTTACTCGGGTGAATTCTTCCTGGCTCTATCTCTGACTCACTTCCTGGGTCAAAGTAGGAAACTCCTCCTGCTTCCTCTCGGCCAGCTGCTTCAGGTAAGACAGCCTGTTCTCTTTGCTCACGTTGTTCTAACAGTTCTCGCTGTCCTGTTAGTTCACGCTGTTCAGCCAGTTCTAACCCTGTGTTCCCTGCACTGCCCTTATAAGGACTGTAAGCTCTTCCCCTTCTCAGGTGCACGCTATCAGGAACTAGGGAATGTTTCTCAGCTGAGTGTTTTTTCAGACCTCGTGGCTGAGTTTGTTTCTGTTGTCCCTGACAACAGCTGCTCACATGGCCTGCTTGCCTGTCAGCTTCAGGACTAAAATGCCGTGAATCTTGTGCTTTTAAGGTAGAGAATGGGGCTTCTTCATCACAGCGTGCACCTTCTCCAGCCCACCCTCCCCATTATATCCCCCCAACCCTATCCCCCCTCCTCCCCTCTTACCCCTACAACACCATCTGCCATCTTGTCAGATGCAAGGAAGCAATACATCCCATCCCAACAGGCCACTCTGAATCCAGTCCACCCCTCTGCTTCCAATCCAGTTCTCCTCTGTTGCACATGTGAAACAACCCCACCTCCATCATCGCAAAGAACCATACATCATCCCCTCCTCCAATAGTAAACTTACACTCGGTCCTACTCCCAACAGAGTTCTTCACTGCACCTCTGCCATGTTGCCAGTCCTTACAGGCCCACAACCCACAAAAAAAATAAATTATCAAGGCACTTTGTAGAGTTTTATAAGATCCACTATTTGCTTGGGAGAGCTTCTCTACTCACCTTCAACTCGTCACAAGTGTTAATTACCGACTTTTGTTCAGTTCTGCAGTGCTGGTCACTCTACCGGAGGCATGGGCAGAGAGTCACATGCTATGCCTCTGTTATGTTCTTAGTAGCGGTCCTCTTCCTAGCCACTGTAAAATTCATCCTAAAGGGAAATGACCAGGAATACCGAATATTCTCCTTGAGGAGCATGTCGATGGCTGGCTTCATTTTGTGCCTCTTGAAACTGTAGTTGCTTAGTTTCCCACCCTTAGCACAACATAAGATCTGCATCCTGGAATTGGAGGAAGCGCACAATAAAATCTCTAGGCTTGTTGATGGGCGGTTTACCCAATGCTTTATGAGTCGCTCAATGTCCAGTGCTATTGCTTGAGTCTCTCCATCCTCTCCACCCTGCAAGACCTTGCAGAAGTCCCACACTATGGCCTCCACATTTTCTGCACCCATGCTGTCCGGCACTTCATGAATATGCACATTATTGCGCCTGCTGCGGTTCTCCAGATCATCCTGTTTGTATGTGAGCTCCATCGCTTGCACTTTGTGCCAGTCCACTGTGCATTGTAGCTCAGTAAGCAGCTCCCCATGCTCCTCCATTCTAGTTTCAACCTCTTCCATGTGGTTTATGTGCAGCTTGCTTCTTTTGAAGCCTCCCATTAATCCACCCTCAGTATTATGGGACTAAATTGTTGTTGTAACCCAGCTGCATGAAAGGTCCTTTCGATCCACTCGATACCTGCAAACTTAAGTACTTAACCTGGAAGGCCTTGTTTTAGGTGGCAATAACTTCAGTGTGCAGAGTAAGAGTTTCACACTCTAGTAACTGATCCACCTTATTCTAAATTTCACAATAGGGTGGTTCTGCGCACTCATCCAGAGTTCCTAAGGTTGTGTTGGGCTGCCACCTTAATCAGTTGATTATTCTGACAATATTCCCAAGGCCTCATGCCCACAAAAGTGAAAGCACATTTTACATACTGGAATTAAAGAAAGTCTATTTGGAGCGGACTAAAGCCCTTAGAAAGTTTGTCAGCCATTTTGTTTCTTTTTTTTTTTTTTGTATAATCTGTTTATTGAATAAAACATACAGTATAAAACAACCAACAGGTTCACATAACAACAGTGAATTTACTTCTCAGAACCCTTCCAGGCGTGGTTGAGTCTGATCCAGAGGCCAGGAGCCCAAACAAGGCAAAACAAGCCGGTAGAATACTAACCCTTATAATTCCTCCCCCCATCCCCCCCCCCCGTCCCCTAAACCCAGCTAAGCACAGAACCAAGAGCATCTCTATCCAACCTTAAGCACCTCGCTGCGGGCAATAGGGCCCAAACTCTGAATATAGGGCATCCAGACCAACAAAAACTGGGCCCAGCGCCTGGGGGACCCCAGTGCGCGGCGCCGTTCAAAAAGCATAAGCTGATGGAAACAGTTACGCCATTCACAAAATGTAGGGGCCACCGCCTCTCTCCATCGACGAAGAATAGGTCCTTTCCCCACCAGACAAGCCTTACGCACTAAAAAACGCTCCCACCTCCCCTTAGGGTGGAGTGGTCCCAGCCAATCCAGCACCACTAATAACCCTGTCCAACAAACCCGCTGCCGCAAAAGACCACCGAGATAATCCCCAATGCACTGCCAGTAAGAGCGGATCAGGGGGCAACTCCACCACATATGACCCAGATCTGCTAAAGAGCAAGAACACTTAAGACAGCCTCCAGATTCGGCAAGACGACTCCGCAACGCCCTCCTTGGAGAAATATGTGCACGGAGGATGGATTTATATTGCACCTCCCGCCATCGAGCCCCTTCCACTAGGTGTCGAATCTGACGCAAAGCGGCCAGCACGGAGCCCGGATCGACCGCCCGGCCCAGGTCCTGCGCCCATGCTCGTTCCAAAGCTAAAAATTCCAGGGGGTGCTCAAATTTATCTAAGCGCTTTTTCAGGTCGGCAATAGTTGGAGGACTCTCCGCCCCCAGGCTCAGAAACTCCAGGATCCGTGCCGAACGCTCCACACAGAGTTCAGACCGGGACAAAGAGCCTATGTAATGAGACAGTTGGGCGTAAGCAAAGCCGGACGTTCGCCGGTTCAATCCGTATTCCTCACAAAGCTCCGCCAAGGTCTTACAGTTCCCAGCTGTATCAACTACATTTCCCAAACGGCATATACCTACCCTCCCCCATTGCCGAAGGGCGGACGAATCGGAACCAGGGGTAAAACAAACATTGCCTCGCAGAGGTAGCCAACACGAAACAGTGGGATTGCTACCCCAAAATTTATTAAGCTGCTGCCAAGTTCGGCGCGTCGCCTGCAGTAAAACACTATTGGTCAGCCGAGTAGGTAACTGCGCCCCGGGTAACTGCAAAGCCACTTCTAAGGCATGTGGCGCCACAAAGGCCCGCTCTAACTCGCGGGGGGTATACACTTCAGTATCCCCCAACCAATCACTAAGATGGCGCGCTTGACAAGCCAGCGCATACTTCCAGAAATCCGGAACCCCCACGCCCCCGGTCCGCCAACCTCCCCGCAGCTGAGACAGTGGTATGCGCGCTCTGGCCCCTTTCCATAAAAAACGTCGGATTTCCCGCTCTATACGTATCACATCTCGCCGCAACAACCACACAGGAAGGGTTGGTATCCAATAAAGAATACGTGGAAGTATCACCATCTGCAAAGCTGCCACCTGACCCAGCAGAGACAGTGGCAGCGGCGTCCAGGCCCGCAATTGCGTCTGAAGTTTCAAAAACACCCGTTCAAAGTTTGTTTTATACAACGACGCAGGCACCCTAGTCAACACTATACCTAAATAAACAAAGGCCTCATCCGCCCAACGTAAGGGAAAATTGCCCGACCATTGAGCACGCATCGTACCACCAACATCTAGGGCCTCGGATTTCTCTGTGTTAATACGTAACCCTGCAAATCTACCATAGGTTGAAAAAGCTGCCAACAAACTTGGCAAAGAGCGCTGGGGAGACGTGATATGAACCAACATATCATCCGCAAAGGCTGCCAGTTTAAAACCCGCTGCCCCAATCTGCACCCCCGTAATGCTCGTGGATTCCTCCACAGTCCGTATCAGTGGATCCAATGACAAAACAAAAAGTAAAGGTGAGAGCGGGCACCCCTGTCGCGTACCCCGTTCCAAACGAAATGGTTCAGAGAGCACTCCATTGCAAAGGATGCCCGCTGTCGGGTCCGCATATAACAGCGTCACAAATCTACAAAACGTATCCCCCAGTCCATAATACGGCAACAAACCCTTCAAATAATCCCAGTGTACCTGATCGAAGGCCTTCTCAGCGTCAAAGCTGATCAACAAGGAAGGCAACCCCCGTTCTCGGACCCATTCTAAGGATGCCAAAATCTTCCGTAAATTGCGGACAGCGTAACGTTCTCTAACGAAACCCACTTGTGACTCGTGGACCAGGCCACCCAGCACCGAGGCCAACCTATCTGCCAACACTTTCGCCAAGATCTTCATATCAAAATTTAACAGCGAGATAGGGCGGTAGGAAGCCGCCTGAGTAAGATCCTTCCTGGGTTTGGGTATTAAAGTAACATAGGCATGGTTAGATCCCCAAGTGAACCGCCCAACTTGCTCTCGGTGACCATACATTCCCACGAGAACCGGAGAAACCAAGTCCCCGAGCACTTTGTAGAACTCTGCTCCAAAACCATCAGGCCCAGGCGCCTTACAACACTGCGCACGTTGGATAACACCACTAATCTCCTCTACTGTAATCGGGGCATCTAAGCTAGCCCGCTGTGCTACCGTCAACTTTGGTAGAGTCAGTTCCCGCAGATAACCCTGCATCTCGGACAAAGACCTCTCCCTTCGCGCATAGAGTTGTTGGAAAAAGGAACGGAACTGCCCCACAATAGCCCGGTTATCTTTATGCAAAAAACCTTTCTCATCCCGCAGGGCGGCCACTGACCGAGCACCTCGACTACCACTTAGGCAGCGAGCTAGGAGGCGGCCTGGTTTGTCCCCAAACTGATATAAACAGTATCGGTAATACAGATGGGATTTTTTTGTCCGCTGATGTATGAGTTCATTAAGTGACGTTTGCAGTTCCCAAAACCGTTTCCGGTTAGTCCCCGAGGGGTCTCCGGCACAGCGACGACGTGCCCTGACCACCTGTTTCTCCAAGTACACAATCTGCTGCACCAGACGTCTACGCTTGCGCACCACGTACTCAATAATGTTACCCCTCAGCACCATCTTAGCCGTTTCCCAAAGCAATTCCGGATCAGCAGTATGTACTTCATGGTGGACCAAAAAATCTTGCCAGCAACACCTCAGATGGGCTTGAAACTCCACATCGCGGTCAAGACCCGCTGGAAACCGCCAGATGCGCGTCGTATCGGCTACCGCCCCCCACGCAAAATCCACCCAGATCGGAGCATGATCCGACACCGCGGTGGGACCAATTTGCGCTTCATCCACTTGTGAGAAGAGCCCTTCCGAGACCAAAATATAATCTATGCGGGCACTGGACCCATGAGCTCGCGATTGGTGGGTAAAGTCCCTCTCTAGGGGGTGTAACAAACGCCAAGGATCCACGACACCCAAACGCCGGCACAGCTCCCGGAGCGTTGCTGTAGTGGGAGCCCGCCCTCTTTCACCCCCAGCCCCAACAGTATCCACAGCGATATCGAGGACTCCATTCAGGTCTCCAGCTAATATCAAAGGAACATCAGGTAGCTGCTCCACCTTAGAAGCCAAGCGCGCATAAAATGCGCGATCTAAGACGTTGGGACCATAAAGGTTCCCAAGAACTGTCGGCCTGCCATCTAAATGACCATACAGCAGGAGATAACGGCCTTCCGGGTCCACAAACTCTTTTATCAACTCAAACCGTATCCATTTACTAATAAGTGTGACCACTCCACCCTTTCTTCCTTTAGCCGGGGCTCCTCTGCTCTGTCCCACCCACGCTCTTTGCAATTTAGCATGTTCATCGGCTGTCTGGTGAGTTTCCTGTAGCAAGGCGACATCGCACTTCAAGCGCGCCAAAACTTGTAACACTTTTGATCTTTTAATAGGGTTACCTATCCCGCAGACATTCCAAGAAATAATCTTCAGGTTGGATAGTAGACACTCAGCAGATACAAAACAAACCAGCAAGTAAATTGTGGGCGAACCTCCCCAGCCTGAGGTCCCCCCCCAGATAGAGTAATGCTCCTTATTAACCACAAGCTCTCAACCCCCTTTCTCCCTTTCCCTACCCTACCCAACCCCCACCCTCCACATCCCCCCACCCCCACCCTCCCTCGCCCAACCACCCACCTCCCCCGTCTGAGTAATCTCCTCTTCCTACCCATAGGAGACACTTAGGATGTGAGTAGGACCCCCTCCCCACCTATAAAACCACCCACCCTTTCCTCCATCTTCCCCTGCTCCGTGCTCCCCGAGCGGGTAGAGCACACCTGAGCAGGGTCCACACATCCTCCCTGCTCAGGAGCCTCCGGTCCAATCGGGGCTGTGGGAGGCGGAGCCCACCGAAGAAAAAGCAGCCGCCGGCAGAAGCAAGCCCTTTCCTCCATCTTCCCCTGCTCCGTGCTCCCCGAGCGGGTAGAGCACACCTGAGCAGGGTCCACACATCCTCCCTGCTCAGGAGCCTCCGGTCCAATCGGGGCTGTGGGAGGCGGAGCCCACCGAAGAAAAAGCAGCAGCCGCCGGCAGAAGCAAGCCCTTTCCTCCATCTTCCCCTGCTCCGTGCTCCCCGAGCGGGTAGAGCACACCTGAGCAGGGTCCACACATCCTCCCTGCTCAGGAGCCTCCGGTCCAATCGGGGCTGTGGGAGGCGGAGCCCACCGAAGAAAAAGCAGCCGCCGGCAGAAGCAAGCCCTTTCCTCCATCTTCCCCTGCTCCGTGCTCCCCGAGCGGGTAGAGCACACCTGAGCAGGGTCCACACATCCTCCCTGCTCAGGAGCCTCTGGTCCAATCGGGGCTGTGGGAGGCGGAGCCCACCGAAGAAAAAGCAGCCGCCGGCAGAAGCAAGCCCTTTCCTCCATCTTCCCCTGCTCCGTGCTCCCCGAGCGGGTAGAGCATACCTGAGCAGGGTCCACACATCCTCCCTGCTCAGGAGCCTCCGGTCCAATCGGGGCTGTGGGAGGCGGAGCCCACCGAAGAAAAGCAGCCGCCGGCAGAAGCAAGCCCTTTCCTCCATCTTCCCCTGCTCCGTGCTCCCCGAGCGGGTAGAGCACACCTGAGCAGGGTCCACACATCCTCCCTGCTCAGGAGCCTCCGGTCCAATCGGGGCTGTGGGAGGCGGAGCCCACCGAAGAAAAAGCAGCCGCCGTCAGGCGGGCCCGCGCCTGAGGGCCCGCGCCTGAGGGCCTCGCCAGAGGGCCCTTTGGCACGGCCCTTAGGCAAAGGCCCTCTCTGAAAGCCTCTGAAGATCCCAACAAACAGCAACGAAAACAATCCACAGCCCGCACCAACCCACAAGGAGATCTCTTCACCTGCTCCAGTGCGACCACCGTATGATCTCACAGCAAGTACAATACAACGTTTTACTCAAAAGTTTGCACTCAACTGCATCTCCGCATGAGAATAACCCCCATATTGCTAAAAGCTGCAAACCTGTTCTGTTCATAGAAACCAAGTTCTCAATAGTTACTGTCCTCTAGCTATCACTAACTGACCACATATACCTAACCCAGTCTTATACTGTTGCCAGTAGTCATACCTCTCCTTATTTTTATACTGTCGCCAGTAGCCATACCCCTCCCTTAATATCATACTGTTGACAGTAGTCACACCGTAATCTTTACCATACTCTTTTACTGTCGCCAGTAGTCATACCCCTCTTTCAAGCCTATACTGTTGTCAGTAATCGTACCTTTTACATAATCTTCACCATAACCGTATACTGTTGCCAGTAGTCATACCTCTCCATTAATCCATACTGTCGTCAGTAGTTATCATAATTTGCAATAGTCCCCATTTCTGTAATCACACTTCTACCATAATCATATCCTGTCTCAGTAGTTATCTGACCGTTGTCAGTACCCTTTCTAATCACTATATTCTGTATTATATCACTGTATTGAACCACCTACACTATAACGCAGCCTTTACTATACTGTAACATAGCCTTTATTATACTGTATTGAACCACAATATCACTGTATTGAACCACTTATACTGTAACAAAGCCTTTACTACACTGTAACATTTATTATACTGTATCTTGAACTTTGCCTTTACTATACTGCATCTTGTAAACTCCCTCTCAATAATCCAAGACTCTCACACACATCCCATACCAAGAAACCAAAATGGCTCTCCACCTAATCACCTTTCTCAGTTTTTTTCCTCCTCACAGACTGGCTAGGAACCTCCCTTGCCTACTCTCCCCCCACCAATCATATACCAATCCTCAAGAACCGCGGGAAAAACAATGGTCTAACAACCCTTACCATCATCCAGATAAGGAAGCTCGTATACGACACTCCCACCTCATCCATATAGCAATACAACAAACCAACAACCCTAAGCAACACAACCCCCAACCCCCACAAAACCTAAGATGTGCACTCGTAAATGCACGCTCAATTCGAAAAAAATGGCCTGTAATCCTAGACATAATTACCCTGCACAATCTGGATGCACTCATGATCACCGAAACCTGGTTAACTAGAGAAGACAATGTCCTCATCAACCAACTCATTCCACCTAACTTCTCCATACACACAACCCATAGAGAAAACAAGAAGGGAGGAGGAGCATTAATACTCACCAAGTCTGAACTCCTTTTTAACATGACCAGCTCTCTTAGCACAAGCAACCTAGATATAATCACCATAGTAAACAAACAATGCTCCATCAACCTAGTCTACAGAGCCCCCTCGAGCGCACCGGACGATCTTCCCACCATATTAGACCTAGCTGCCAATACCAGCAACCCCCACACTCCTAACTGGATAATGGGAGACCTCAATCTCCCATCATTACAGCAAAACCAGTCATCCTCACTCCTCAACGCCATTGAAGACCTTGGATATCAACAGCTTATCACGGAGCCCACACACACTAAAGGAAATGTTCTTGATATGGTTTTCGCTCCCCAAGCTGTCTCTGAGCAGAACTGCAACATTGTAAAGTCGATCACCAATGTACCATGGTCAGATCATAAGCTTATAAACCTACAAATTCCTCTGAGCAACAATCATCTTCATAACAATAGAAAACTGGGCAGCACATCTAGAACAACGAGAGGCTTCCGACCTTTCAATAGAGAACTCATACTATCAAGCACCCAACCACTCCTAAACAACACAGTACCCAACCTTGATGAGTCTGTTTCCGCCTGGTTCAACAACCTCAGTACCATTGCCCAACTACCACCCAAAAAGAACATAACACCAAGAAAAAGAACTTCTGCTCCATGGTTCTCCCCTGAATTACAGTCCTCCCTTTCCCATCTACGAAGACTTGAGAAACGCTGGCGCCGATCACTCTCCAGCGATGATCACACAGCCTACAATCAGCACCTTACATCTCACCGCAATGCAATCACAACCATAAGGAAACAATACCACACCGATATGCTCAAAAGATCTTTGAACAAACCGCGTGACCTTTTCAACCTGGTCAAATCACTATCAAAGGAACCATCCTCTGAACAAAAAGAAGATATCCACCCACAGGAATTTGCTGATTACTTACAATCGAAACTTCTACAAACAGATGAGCTCTCCAAAACCACTGTACACGAAACAACATGCATAACACCCCTAACTGCACTCACCACTCCCTCAGATAAACACATTGAAGACACAATCGCCTCACTCAACACCTCAACTGCACAAACCGACCCATGCCCAGCCTTTTGGATAAAGGATCTCCGAAGCTCATTTAGCCCTTTCATTGCTAGACTAATTAACCTCTCCTTTACATCTGGCTCCTTCCCATCTGCTTTAAAGCTCACATCCATTAGACCTCTACTAAAAATGCGAAACTAGACCCTAAACGGCCCGATTCATACAGACCAATAGCCAGCATCCCCCTGCTAGCTAAAATCTTTGAGAAAGAAGCACAAAGGCAAATTCAAGACCATATAGATTCTGCAGCCCCCCTGGACCATGCTCAACACGGTTTCAGAGAATTCCATGGTGTTGAGACACTGCTTACTACTCTTTTCAACGATGTTCTCACCACCATAGACAACTTACAGCAAGGCGTTGTACTAATCTTCCTGGATATAGCAGCAGCGTTCGATTCAGTAAACCATGAGATCCTCCTCGGTCGACTGATGGAAAAGGGCATCTGCAACTCAGCACTTGAATGGTGCAAATCATACCTCGACACCAGAATGCAATTTGTGAAATCCGCAACAGGAGAATCCAAACTCTTCCATCAAAAACAAGGCGTCCCACAAGGGTCCTCTCTCTCTTCCCTCATGTTCAATATCTATATGCAGCCGATCTGCAATATCATCAGCTCCTTCAATGTGAAATGTATGATATATGCAGACGATATCCTTCTCTACATGCCATTTTTCACAAAGCAAATGGATTTAATGCCTATAACGAATTGCTTCAATGCAGTCTCTGACTGGCTCCTGTCACAAAACCTCCGCATTCAGCACAAAAAAACTGAGGTTCTCTTTATCTCCAGAGACCCCAACTTCACCCCACCACCACATATAAACGTCAAGGGTGCTGAACTATACACCAAGGAAACAATAAAATACCTCGGAGTAACAATTGACCATCGGCTCAACATGATACCACACATAAACAATATCGTAAAAGCTGTGTACTTCAAGATACGCACGCTCAAGCACCTTCGTTCCCTACTTGACCCAGAAGACTTCAGAACCATTTACCAAGCATTAATCTTACCACATTTTGACTTCGCCAACTCAATTCTTCAAGGGCTCCCACAATCCACCTTGAGCCCATTACAGCTCGCGATGAATACTGCTGCAAGGATTCTTCAAGGAGTTTCCAAAAGTGAACATATCACTCCTATTCTCAAACAGCTCCATTGGCTCCCCATACATGGAAGGCTAATATTCAAAACCCTGATTCTTACATTCAAGGCCATCAAGGGTATATCCTCCAACTCACTTTCTGAGCTCATCCAATTAGTTCCATCAAACAGAATTAGAAGACAGGCAGCACTAAACTCCTTAGCAGTACCAAAGGCCATAATAACATGCAATCTATCTACAGCGAACAGAGCTTTCTTGTTTTGCGCACCAAAATGCTGGAACTCTCTCCCTTCCGACATCCGTGCCATAGCCGACTTAACCCAATTCAGAAAGGCCATTAAATTCATCCTATTCACCAAATACTACCCCACATAAAACATAGCTTAACAGTCCCACCACTTATCCTTCCAATTTTTTTCTTGTTCTCTTACTCTCTTCCTTATGTCCTCCAAATCTGCTTCATTCTCGCCCAACAACCATGCTAAATCATGTACATAGTTCGATTATGTTATCTAGTTAACAGACTACATATTCCATGTATATAGTTCTCCCAGTTTGAACCAAGTTGTCACCACTGTTATATGTAATACCGAACAGCCTGTTGTTCTGGTTTTGTTATTGTTCCCTGTGAACCGCGCTGATCTCAAAAAGTGCGGTATATAAGAAACTTAAATAAATAAATAAATAAATAAATAAATAAATAAATAAATAAATAAATAAATAAAAAATATAAATATAAATATAAAAATAAATAAATAAATAAATAAATAAATAAATAAATAAATAAATAAATAAATAAATAAATAAATAAAAAAAATAAAATAAAATAAAATAGAACTATCCCCATCCAACCGCCCCCACCTAGAAACCCAGTAACCCAACCCCCCCTCAGTTCCCCCTCCCCCCCCCGATCCCCACAACGCTCACACCAAGCTCCCTAACAGAACAAGAAAGGGCAGATGGGGGGGGGAACAGAGAGGGGACACCCAACACACCCAGTCACAGCAGTAACAGCGTCATTAATAGAGGCATATACTGGGCAGGCAGCACTCCACAAGCATAACCCAACGCAACAGGGGACCT
The DNA here is from genome assembly GCA_033557465.1 of Ichthyophis bannanicus. Lineage (NCBI taxonomy): Eukaryota > Metazoa > Chordata > Amphibia > Gymnophiona > Ichthyophiidae > Ichthyophis > Ichthyophis bannanicus. The sequence goes on from CM066034.1 coordinate 946,377,827, forward strand.
ATAATATGAGCCAAGGCAAGAAACCACAGGCCGACCCTAAAAGGCCGCAGATCTAGCGCTGCGAAGGCCAACCCCAGCAAATGCAGCATGGAGTGCTCCCTACCCACACAATCCCGCAACCCCGGGTCCAGGGGAGGAGCCCCAAGATCCGGTGATGGTCTGCGCACCTCTGGAGCCCGAATAAGGAGGGTAGTATGGGTATCTCTGGAACTAAACGTTCCCTCCATAGATTCAGGAGGAGTAAAGGTGATAGCGTCTCGGGCAGGAGACCTCCACCACCATTCAAATTTCCAGGCCAGTATGGTCTCATAGAAATGCGTTCATCAGCTGCTGTATTTAGTGCACTAAGTTGCTCTCCGTGACCCAGTGCAAGCGGACCAATGAAGAATCCCCTGCCAGATGGTGATGTTGCAATACGGGAGAGGAAAAGTCCAGAAATGTTAAACAGATACAAAAGGCCTGAGCAAAATCCGCTGGCACGTCAGGCGCATAGTAGCTACTAAATTGCAGTGAGATGTTGCCCAGAGGGACGAAACAAACATTGTAACGCTGCTAGGTAAGATAGTTGCCCGGTACCGGCCCTGCTGGCTACAGTCCCCCTGCCAGTATCACCAGGTCATTTGTTCCAAGGGAACTAGAAACTTCTGAAGGAGTTCGCCGTCTCCCGTTCCCTCTAGCCACACCAAATCATACTTGGGCTTGTGCTCCCGCTCTCCACAGGCAAAAGGCCGTCTCTCCAAAAGGACTGCATGAGCACCAAAGAAAAATTAAGGTTCGGAAACACCAGTTATTTGATGGCCCAGCAAACCTGTTCTACACCATCAAAGGGTATACCAAACCACGATGTTAGTTCCCAGCCTTAACCGGGGCATCAACAGACCAAACAGTACACTGCCAATACAAAGAGCCAGTGCGCTATACAGTCTAGCCCTTGTCCCCAGTCCGAAAATGTGCCCCTCTCACTCACATGGCAAGTTGCTTGGGTCTGCCGCAGGTGGTATAAGCCGCTCCACATAGGCAGTAGCCTCGCCCGCTGATTCAAAACTCCGGCGGGTACCCTCGTGCCATATCACAAGTCGCGCTGGGTATTGTACCTGAAAACGGATGCTCGCAGCAATTAATTTTTGGCAGAGGGAGGCATAAGCTTTCCGGCGTTGACTCACTGCGGCCGAGTAATCTTGGGTAACACGGATGCGCATATTCTCCCAGTCCACCGCTCCTTTCTGTCACACGGCTTTAAGCAGCTCCTCTTTCTGTGGGAAGCTAAGAAACCGCGCCAAGACCACACGGGGTCGGTGATCGTTTGCCGATTGTTTAGGCCCTATCTGGTGGGCGCGCTCCACTATAATTGGGCTGAGCGATCCGGCCGCTGGACGCAAGGATGTCGCCAAAGCCTCCACAAACCCCGGAAGGTCTTTATCTGGTACTGAGTCAGCGATGCCCAAGAACCTTAAATTATTCCGCCTGGACCGGTTTTCCAAGTCATCCAGTTTTAGCGCATGGTCCATGGCAAGTTTTTGCGCCGCTCGGAGTTCACGCTGGAGTGCTGCAAGGTCTTCCTCGGTCTGGGCTATTCGGGCCTCGGCCTCGTGCACGCGGGACCCCAGCGCACCCAGGGAGTTCTGAATAGCGTCCATTTTAGTATGCAAGGCATCAAATTGCCCCGACAGCGCACTAGTCACCGCTGCCGAGACTTCCGCTGGCATGGTCGGCGAAGGGGGAAGCCCAGTCTGCTTCGGGGGAGAGTCCACCATTTTGGATGTCGCGGCTCCGCGGTCTCTCTCCTTTCGCCCAAGTTTAACCGCTGAAGCCATGTCGGTGTGGAGGCAAGATAAGGATCCAGGAGCTGATCAGGTCTCCCCCTACACTGAGGCCACGGCTGGTAGCTTTACACGGCGGTTTTTCCACGGTTTAGGGAGCAGGGGGCCCAGAGCTCAAACCAGACGCGTCCGTTCAAGCTCACCACATCACGTGGTCTTCCATTTTGTTTCTTTTCACCCAGACAAACCAGAGGCTGCCATCAACAAACACACTCTTTCAGTTGGCTAGCAGGCTGTATTTCTTTTGCTTATGCTCAGACAGGCTTGATTTTTAAAAGCCATGTCACAGCTCATAATGCGAGAGCAATGGCAGCGTCAGTAGCCCACTTCAGAACAGTCTATATAGAAGAAACTTACAAGGTTGCCACTTGGACTTCGGTCCATACGTTCACATCCAACTACTGTCTAGAATGAGACTCCCAGTATGATGGTAGGTTTAGCCAGTTCATTCCCCAAATTTTTGGGGGGATTAGAATCCAACTCCATCCCCTGTGGGCCCATTTCATTTATTCTCTAGGTTACCTTTCAAAAAAAGGAGAAAAATATTTTAGAAGACTAGTTGCCACCATAAATATTGTTGGTGCCTGCCTGTTACAGAACCTTGCATGCTTATTATTCTCCCCTTTTCAGTTGACGGCAGCTTGTAGCTAAGAAGTCCCAGATGTGAGGACTTGCTATCCTGCTTGTCCATGGAGAAAATCAAGTTACTTACCTATACCAGAATACAAGTCCTCATATACCCTCCTACCTTCCCAAGGAGTTGTATTCTAAACTCAGCTTTAGTGTTAGACTGAGATGGTTCTGTGTAAAAGCGGCATGCAGGAAGTAGCACACATGTGCAGTAGGGCATCTTAAAAGCTTCTGGAGCTTGTGTGGTCAAAACTGATATTCAAGAAATGAAAGCTAAGCAGTTGTTGCTGGATCAGAAGCTTGAAAAAGTTTCTGACATTACTGCCTCTTTGTTTAAGGATAATATTGCTTTAAGAAGTAAAACAGAATCATTGGAGAATGTGGTTCGATCTTCGAATCTTCGATTGTTGAACTTTCCCATTATTCCCGGAGTGGCTCCTCTCGATTTATTTAAGAAATATTTGCAGGAGGTACTGTCTGTACCTGCTGAGTTGTTGCCACCAGTTGCAAAGATATATTATCTTCCTTTAGGAAAGAAGGAACACACAACACAGCACCTCTTACTCTAAACAACCTTATTAACAAAGAACCCAATCATAATCTCCAAAGGCGAGACCAACTAAACAAACTTATAACACCAAAGGAATTTATAAAGGCCAAAAAATCAACAAACAAGAAAGCATTCTCTCATGCTGCCCCTATAATTTGGAACAACACTCCATCGGAATTAAGATCCTTACCTCAAATCATGGAGTTCAGGAAAAAACTCAAAACCCACTTATTCTCAACATACTACGGATCCTTGTCGAACTCACCTATTCAACAGGAAAAAGGATAGCTTCACCAGCTGACATATCCCAGCTTTGAACTGGAATAAATGAGAAAACCCCAAACCGATGATCTCAAAAACATACATACCTGTACATAGTTAATATTTGGTTCTTTGTATATAGTCAACAAACTGTTAATTGTAAAATTGAATTTCTTTGTAGTTTCACAATGTTATCTGTAAAAGCAGCTTTGCCTGTTTACTGTTGTTCCATGTAAACCGCAACTGATCAATGGAAGGTGCGGTATATAAAAACTCGCTAATTAAATTAAATTAAATTAAGGAGGGGAAAGTTATTGTGGGTCCTTTAGAGTTAGACTCTCTCAATGTCTCTAACTTGCTTTGTTCCCCTAAAGAGGAGGACATGCCTGTTTCCACTTTGCTTGTTACCTTAGCATTATCCTCAGATAGAGAATGGTTATTGAAGTTGTTCTATAAAAAGAGGGCAAATTTGTTTTATGGAAAAAAAATTCTCTCTTCACGGATGTATCCAGAGAGACGCAGAAGCGTCGGAGAGCTTTTCTTTTGTTGAGGCCTGGGGTGGTTCGTATTGGGGCTACTTTTATGCGCAGATTTCCCTGTAAATGTTTGATTATGCATAATTCCCATAAGTATGTTTTTCTTTCTCCTGAGGACCTTTCTGCCTTTATTAGTAACCGGTTGCCTTTTTCTTCTTCTTCCTGAGTAGGATATGAATACTCATCAATATTTAGTGAGCCTTCGAACACTGCCTTTGTCTTGTTTTTCCTTCAATTTTTCCCTTATGTTGTTTATTGCTGTTACCTCTTCCCCCCTTACTGTGGGCTAAAGAATAATCCTTGCTTTGAACTTCTATGGATATTGTGTACTTTGATGTATTTCGGCAAGTGTTATTATTTTTCTATGATCAAGTTGTTCTTGATTTATTGTTATGCTAAAATAAAAAAAAAATAAAAAAAAAGCTTCTGGAGCTTATCTAAACTGGAGGAGAGCTTTCTCTATCAGGCTCCACTGGTGACATCACCCATCTGTAAGGACTTGTATCCTGCTGTCCATGGAGAATACCTGTCATCAGATATCTGTTTGCATAGTTAGTAGGAGGGATTTCTCACTTATCCAGAGTAGTACCTATAAGGATCCTTGAATGTTTAGGTGATGGATGTGTGTGGATGCAGCACTCTGATAGCAAGAAAGACATCTTTTATTGTCAAATGACCCTGAATTGTCCTTTATATGCTGAAAAGTGGTATATCAATCATTTGAATAAACTAAACCAAACCTTGTTAGAAGATAGCGTGAAATAAAATGCGAAAATCATATTCATGAGACATAAAATAAACAAGTTGGAAAGTGCACGCTGCCCACGTTAGGCTCATTTCAGCACTGAAAGAGAATAATAGATGGAGGGGATGATGTGGAAGTGCCAGCGAGCAGCTGTGGAAACAGTATTTATTGATTTATTTAGCTGTGCTTATGTACTGCTTTTTTGAGCACCAAACCCCCATAGCTGCACTCCACTAGGCCACTGCTCTAAATTCACTGACCTACTGTTGCTCTAGGGTGGGAAAGGTGTTCTTGCACTGCTACTGGGATCAGTTCTCCACTGTCCTCCAATGTCGTCACCAAGATCCCATTCCTAATTCCACATGGCTGCTCTCACTGCACACAATTGCATCCATACATATCCATGTGTTAAGGTCGGGAGAAGAAAGGCTTTTTAAAATTAGAAATGTCATTTTGCCTTTGACTGGCTGCTTGCACCAAAGCATCAGATCAGAAAAGTTTCTGTTCTTCTGGGTGTTACCATATCTTCTACACTATTCAATCAGAATAGGAGAAAGATAAGACTGCAATCTACTGACTCACGATCCCTTCAACTCCTTTGTAAAATGGAAATTGAATCAGTAGTATATATTCACTTCTATATTGTAGTGTGGTGTTAGAATATATTTTACAGATTACCAACCTTGAATCAGTTAAAAAAAAAAAAAAAAAAGGAAATCTGAGTTGTATTCAGGATGACTCCTGATTTTTCACTGAGGTAATGGACAAATGTCTTAGGGACATATTTACTAAAGTGTGGTAAGTTTTTGCACTTGCCGCACCTTAAGTGCAAAATGTAAGGGACAATCAGTGCAAAGCCTATGTGATAAATGCAGAGGGTGTGGCCAGCATCTGCCTCTCGTTTATCACACAGGGCAGACACTTACTGCATGGGGCTGCATTGCATGTCTCAGCACCATCTGCTGAGGCATATAATGTGGGCCCTGGTACAAAAAAGAAAAATAAAATGCTGCTGCCACAGCAGCACAACTTGATCCATACCCTAAAGCATTTCCCCTAGACAATAGCCTGTACTGATCAGATCGCCCCCGCATCGATCAACTCCTCTCCAATGACAGCTCTTCTGCTTTGATCAACTCACCCCCATCTAATTCCCCCTTGGGTCTACATACCCCAGTCTAAGCCCCCCACTCAGTTCAACCCTGACCCTCTCCGCATCCCCTGTGCCCCTCTCTGAAACTCACTCTGTGATCTTGGTAGTCTAGTGGACTGAGATAGGATCCCATAGTTGTTGGGGTTGAAAATGGTGATTATGATGCCTAGTGGTAGTCTGGGGGGATATCTGAGGGGGTGGCTTGGATGGGGAGGGGGATAGAGCTGAAGTGGGGGGATCGGATTGGGAGGAGGCTTGAGATCAGGGGGATGATTGCCTTTTGGTACTGTATGCCAGTGCTTTCTTTGTTGACAGGGCAGCTGTGCTGCCTGATGTCGGTAGCATGGGTGCACTTATCGCCATCTCTTGAGATGATGTTAAGTGTAGCCATGTGACGGTTAGCATTCAGTAATGTCTCACTCGTCAGCTATCATTGCCGGCCACACTCGATCTCCACCTCAAACCCATCCTGGTCCTGCTCTATCCCATGCTAAGCACTTAGTGCAGGTTTGGTAACTATTAGTGCATGGTAAAACCATGCAAAGTGCTTACTGCACATTAGTAAACATGCCACTTGGTAAAACAGTATAATATAGTCCTCTAAATAATTAGATTTCTACATGAAATGCAGCGATTTGGAAAATATGAGTTGCAATAATCACATTTATTTTTGAGCTGAATTGCAATTTAATGATAAACTGGGTTTTTTTCTTTCTAGAACATGCTAAAGGCAGCCAGTGCCACTCAAAAGCAGTTGAACTTAGTGAAACTCCATGAACAGTCTAAGAAGAATCTGGAAGAAGAGATCCAAAACTATAAAGATGAGGCCCAGAAACAGAGAAAAATCATTTACCAGCTAGAAAAAGAGCGAGATCGATACATCAATGAGGCCAGTGATCTCACTCAGAAGGTAAGAAATTGTTCCTTCAGCATCTTAACTTATCTCATTTTTCTTTCACTCCATTTGTCTTTTCCTATCTGTTGTAATTGCACATCACCATTTGAAATGAGACTTTCCTTCCATAGTCTTGCTTGGCATAGTAGCTGCAGGCTACTGATAGTACAGCTTCCGAGATCTTATACATTGTCAATCCATGGGAAAGGCTGCTGTTGCACAAAATATCACTCGGTTCAAATACGCGATTGCTTTTAGCCATTCCTCTGTGGGTGAATGCAGTGAGCAGGTGTTTAGGTGGGACGTTTGCATCTGTTTTCTAGTTCAGAATATACAGATGTTGAAATTGAAGTTTGGTGCGTTTTTTTTTTTTTTTTTTTTTTTTAGAAATTGCTTCTGTGTTAGAACTGCATGTGCACTCAGGAAATTAAAAAAGACTTCAGAATGAAAAGCAAAAATATTAAAGCTATGTTAACTGTGCAAAGTAAAATGATGTTGTTAGATAAGGTTGGTCAGTTTCAGGAGCTGTAAAGGGATGATGACCCGTGGGCCTTCTTTGGCTTGGCTGACATTCTTTGACTTGGGTGAGGGCAGACTTGGACCAGTGGAAGTAGCTAGGAGAACTGCGTGTTTCTTTTATACATCTCAGATTAGGATACTGTAGCAGGCTGTCAGTGTGGATCCTGGCAGCTCATTTTCCTCCTTTGCTGTGTGCTTTCTGATGAGAGCAGAAGCAGAAGAGGGAATCCTGCTGTGGAATGCTTGCTGAGTTGCTGTGCCGCTATACTGATGTCTTGCTGGAATTTGTGGCAATATAAAGATGGATGGGTGGGAGGGCTGGTGAGCAAGAAGTGGTAAGACAAGGGGAAGGAAGAAAGGTGACAGGGAAGGTGTACACATGGACCGAGATGAAAGGGGGGAGAAAACCGAGCTGAATGGGATGAGAAAGAGATGGAAATATATGAATGAAAGATTAGTTAGATGACCATGTATATGAGACTGATTCTAGGTATATGAGAGAGGCTGGCTTGATGTGTAGATGAGAGAGAGAGGGAGAGAATGTGGTTATCTTTGTGTGGCTGTGCAACAATTACTAACTTTAGTGTGTGCAGGAGACAAAACAGGAAGAACGTGCATGTGAGAGACTTTGGTTGTGTGCAGATTTGTTTTTTTTTTTTTGTTAATAAGCAGTTGAATGCATACTGAGGTTATCCAAAAGGCTCTTGATCTGGACAGTTGCTTTCTTTTTGCTCACTTGCTTTTTTATTGCTCCTGAGCATGTGTGGGGGTTCCTTTGTCAGTCATGATTCCCATTTCTCCTCAGTTTAACTTATTTACTTGGCAATGGTGGATGTTCCATGCTCTCCTCCACAAAAAAAAAAAAAAACAGCAAGAACTAATAGAGGCCTCATGACACACAAAGCTTTTGCCTCCTCAAACCCTGCATTCCCAACAGGTTCTCCAGAGGTACCCATGTGTAGGGAAAGACTGACAGATGGTTATCCTCCTTCCAAAGGGCTCTATTAAAGCACCCATGGGTCGGAGTAAAATCAAGCATAAATGGTGGCCTCCAGAGCTCTGTGACAGCACCAGAGGGAGCATTCCAACACAGAAGTGCCTTCACTAAAACTAAAAGTTGGATGGCAAACACCAAAATGACCAACATATTTCCTCTCCTACTCACCATGGGGAGGGAAGAATTGCAATTCTCCACTGCAGTATCTCAGTAAAAATTATCCTAAAGACATAAGAACATAAGAAATGCCATACTAGGTCAGACCAAGGTCCATCAAGCCCAGTATCCTGTTTCCAACAGTGGCCAATCTAGGCCACACGTACCTGGCAGATTCCCAAAAAGCGCACACAGATTCCATGTTGCTTATCCTAGGGAAAGTAGTGCATTTCTCCGGTTCTCTTTAATAATGGTTTATGGACCTTTCCTCCAAGAACTTGTCCAAACCTATTTTAAACCTAGCTTCACTAACAGCCTTCACCACATTCTCCGGTAACAAATTCCAGAGTTTGATTATGCGTTGAGTGAAAAAATATTTTTTCTTATTAATCTTGAATGAGTCACATTGTAGCTTCATTGCACGTCCCCTAGTCTTTCTACTTTTATGATGTAAACCAGGGGTCTCAAACACGCGGCCCGCGAGACAACTTTGTGCGGCCCGCGAAAGAGAAAAACAAAAAAACCCCAAAACCCTGACTTCTGCCGTTGCCGCCGTGGCAGCGGCAGAATCAATTGTCAAATTAAAAAAAAAAAGACTTCTGCTGCTCAAGCAGCAATATCACCTGTCCTGCGGCCCCTTCCCCTGTGCCCGGAGATCCGAATCTGCTCATCAGCGGCGTGCTTTTCAAGCCGCGAAGAGTATTCCCCTCTCGCGCGGCTTGAAACCGCGCGAGAGGGGAATACTCTTCGCGGCTTGAAAAGCACGCCGCTGATGAGCAGATTCGGATCTCCGGGCACAGGGGAAGAGGCCGCAGGACAGGTGATATTGCTGCTTGAGCAGCAGAAGTCTTTTTTTTTTTAAAATTTGACAATTGATTCTGCCGCTGCCACGGCGGCAACGGCAGAAGTCAGGGTTTTGGGTTTTTTTTGTTTTCCTCTGTCGGGGGGGGGGGGGGTATGACTGGAAATGGGCAGATGGGGGTTAGGACTGGAAGTGGGCTATTGGCAGGGGGGGGGGGTTATGACTGGTAATGGGCTATGGTGGGGGCTAGGACTGGAAATGGGCAGATGGGGGTTAGGACTGGAAGTGGGCTATTGGCAGGGGGGGGGTTAATCCTGGTAATGGGCTATGGTGGGGGCTAGGACTGGAAATGGGCAGATGGGGGTTAGGACTGGAAGTGGGCTATTGGCAGGGGGGGGGTTATGACTGGTAATGGGCTATGGTGGGGGCTAGGACTGGAAATGGGCAGATGGGGGTTAGGACTGGAAGTGGGCTATTGGCAGGGGGGGGTTATGACTGGTAATGGGCTATGGTGGGGGCTAGGACTGAAAATGGGGTGATGGGGGTTAGGACTGGAGGTGGGCTGATTGGGGGATTAGGACTGGTAATGGCCTATGAGGGGAGGTAAGACTGAAAATGGGGTGATGGGGGATACGACTGCAAGTGGGCTATGGGGGGGACTAGGACTGGTAATGGGCTATGGGGGGGGGGTAAGACTGAAAATGGGGTGATGGGGGGGTAAGACTGGAAGTGCGCTATGGGGAGGTTAGGACTGGTAATGGGCTATGGGGGGTCTAGGACTGGTAATGGGCTGGGGGGGTTGCTAGGACTGGAAATGGGCTGAGTGGAAGGGGGGCTTGAACTGCAAATGGCTGATGGGGAGGGGGGCTTGGAATGGAAATGGGCTGTGAGGGGAGGGAGCTAGGATTGGAAATGGGCTGATGGGGGGGCTAGGATTGGAAATGGGCTGATGGTGAGGCTAGGATAGGACTGGAAATGGACTGATGCAGGGACTAGAAAGGAGCAGATGCTGGGTGGGGCTGGAACTAGAAGGGAGCTGATGTTGGGGGAGGATTAGAATGGGATGGAGCTGGGAAAGTGAAATGGAGAGGGGAAAATATTTTGTCTGGAAGAGAAGACAAATCTACAATTGGCCAGGTATTGGGAGAGTAAGTGGGGATTGAGGATGGAGGGGTAAAATTTGAGTGGATGAAATAGGAATGAGGAAAGAGCAAAAGGAGAAAGATTAGTATGTTAAAGCAGATGTAGGGAGAGAGAATGGAAAAAAACTAGAAGAGAGAAGAAAGGACAAATGGACAGCAGACGATGGAGATAGCAGAAGACACGAAGAAACCAGAAGTGGCTGGAGCAATTGCAACTGAAAAAAAATGCACAAAAGGTAGAAAAATATCTCTTTATTTTGAATTTATTAACTGGAATATGTCAGCTCTGGGAAATGTGCATCATTAATGTTTGCGCTTTGTTTAGTACAAGAGGAAATTAATTTATAGTTTTATTTCTACAGTGTTGTTGTACATTCCAAGTTTGGCTTTTGGGGTTCCCAGTTTAATTATTGTCTTCCTATTTCTGAATCTTTTAGTCTTTCTTTATCCATACTCATTAAGAGGCATGTTTACTAAAAGTTAGTGTATGGTAACATTATGCAAATATTTATGCAAATGAGGCCCCATATGCAAATGAGGCCCCACGTCTTATGCGGCCCCCGGGTTACTTTACAAGTCCTCATTTGGCCCTCAAAGCAATTTGAGTTTGAGACCCCTGATGTAAACGATCGATCTACGTTTACCCGTTCCACTCCATTTATGAATTTATGGACCTCTATCATATCTCCCCTCAGCCGTCTGTTTTCCAAGTTGAAGAGCCCTAACCCTTTAAGCCTTTCCTCATAGGGTTATCCTTCCATCCCCTTTACCATTTTGGTGCTTCTCTGTACCTTTTCCAATTCTTCTATATCCTTTTTAAAAAATGGCAAAAACAGTGCAACGTCTCAGACCTCTTCTTGAACATCAAGACTTCCGAACAGTAATGCAAGCCACGACACTGGACTACTGCAACATACTATACCATGGACTTCCAGCCACACAGACCAACCCCATCCAAACAGCATTGAACACCACAGCAAGAATTATTCACAGAGCAAAGAAAACCGACCACATCACCCCAATTCTGAAAGACCTACACATACTTCCCCTCGAAGCAAGGACTAAATACAAAGCCATCCTACTCACCCACAAAGCCATCCACCAAACACAGAACACCCAGCTTCACACCCTACTGTCTCGTCCAGCTCACGGCAGATCTACCAGACAAGCCTCCAGCAACTCCCTCACCGTCCCCCACAAAAGAACCAAATGCTCGCAACGAACCTGCAATCAAGCCTTTGAACTTTATGCTCCATCTTTATGGAATTCTCTACCGAGCTATCTCAGAAAAAATGCTGACCTACTATTTTTCAGAAAACAGCTAAAAACCATCCTTTTCCAGGAATACTTCAACACGACTCCCACCGAAAAGCACACTAACCCCGGATCTCGCCCACCATGAACCACTGATCCAAAGCTATACTAACCTGTCCATGTCCAAAGTCTGTCCCATGTCAAAATCATCAATGTTGCCTCCCCGGTGATGGCCCCGCCCATATACTTAATTTCCCCCACCCCTTAATGTAACGCCGCTTTGACCCGGTGAAAAGCGGGATATAAATACAGCTAAATAAATAAAATAAATAAATAAATGGTGACCAGAATTGCACACAATATTCAAGGTGCGGTCACACCATGGCAATAAAGGTAAACGGAGGCCCACATCCTGCAATCAACTAGGCCCTGAGCTCAGTGACCCTGCCACTTCATAAAATATACCTTTAGAGATGCCTGAAATTTCCTCCAGAGATGCAGTGGTTTATGACAAGCCCCAACACAAATACAAAAAACAAGAGCCTCAAAGGCACAGCAAATTGTTTTCATCTGTAAAGTACAGAATATCATTCTTGCTTCACCAAAAGTAATATTAAAGAGAAAATAATCTAGAGGAGAGTGCTCATAGAGGGCAGGGCCTCCCCACTTGTATGACAAACAATATAGATGGATACTTGTTTGTAAATGTGGGCAGAAGGGAAATGTGGCTGTGTTTATAGTTTGGTAAATCTGACCACACAGCTTCATTATTGAAAGAGCAGCACGGGCCACCTATCATTTTCATACTGCAATATTAACTCTTGCTGCTCACAGCTGGAGGATAATTTTATGGCACCATGAATCAGCGCCTACATAGACAAGTAGATGTTATCTCATCTTTATAAAATACTAGTGTAAGTTGCAGAGAGCATGCCTCGAATATAGGCATGATCACATATTGCTGTTCTCAAGTAGATGTAAATGTTCACACCTACTTTATGCACATATGCATGTAGATTAAGGTATGTTTTAATCTTTACATGTATGTGCAAACTCTGCTTGTTCAGACCATGCTCCCAGCTACACCTACAAAAAATGCTATGTGAGCCTTCAAGTCAATGCTGACTCCTGGCTACCCAGCAGCTCTTGGGTTTTCTTGGCAGTGTGACTGGAAGTAGATTGTTACAAGGAGTGCCAGTGGGAATCAAACCCTGGTCTTTTGGTTATCAAGCCTGTGCTCTAACCAGTAGGCTACTTCTCCACTCCTAGATACACCTACAGACACCATCATATGAAAGCACATACTTTTTACACAAGTCGGTATTTTATAAGGTGCCATTTATGCGTATTATTGGGCCACATACGCACAGAAATGACAAAAATACCAGTGAAGTAGGTGTGTACCTTATAAAGTAGGTGCCTTTTTATAGAATTAACCCCTTTATGTGTATGCATACAGGCCATCCTTTTTTTCTTGCAAGCCAGATTATGCCCTACTCCCCTGCATGCATGCTCAGATCCCTGCAACAATATTTGCTCTTTGTTCCATCCCTTAATTACATTCAATTTGAAATCATTTGTCATACTTCCTTTACAACACCACTGCTTTGTCTGAAACCACATCTACTGTACATTATTGATGCTTATTCTATTTGCAAAGTAGGTAAGGTTGTTTAATTGTGATTGCCACTAGTTATAAATTCTCTGAAAATGGTAACCTGGATTTAGGTAAAGAATGTTTTATAGAAATGGAAAACCTGGGCCCTATGCAATTCTTTTTTATTTCACTGAAGCTTTATTAGATCGAAAGGTCAACAGAATGTGTTCATACAGAAAACAAATAGTCCTCCCCCCCCCATGAATTGTTGTAGCAATAACCATAAAAAGCCACATATCCAAATTACAACACCAAAGTGACAAAGAATAAGGCTAATTATAAGCCACATTCCCAACACTGCTGAGGGTGGCAAATTAGTTGCCTCATTTTTTTAAAATTTTTGTCTGACATTATTCACCTCAGAAAATAACCCCAAACCAAAGCCCTCCCCCACCTACCCTAACCCACTAAAGAAGCCCAACTCCAGAGTGCTCAGACCTCCAACTCACTCACCCATCGAGGGAGATTGGTTCAAGGCGTATGCCACAGAACGAGGAAACATATTTTCTTAAAGGACCTCTTTTTATGTTTATGCACTGCAGTTAATCTCTCCATATTGTATATGCCCCACATTTGAACTAGTCACATTGATAAGGAAGAAGGGACAGTCTGCTTCCAGTAAGATGTCAAGCTCAGCTTAGCCATGCCAAGGCAATGTCTAGCTGATATGCGCTGAACTCCTCTCATATTTGAAATCTTTAAGTTAAGCAGATAAATCCCTGGATCCCATGGAATCTTCATCTGTATCCTGCTCTTTATTCTATATTGGATGTCTCTCCAATAGCCTTGGACAAGGGGACAGTACCATTAAATATGTGTCAAATCACCTACTATCCCACATTTATCGGAAGTCCCTGTATATATCTTCGATAACTTACCCAGGGTCTTGTACCTGTCACATCAATTTATAGTTTTTCTCCTGCACCACTTCTGCCAGAGAGGCACACGGGGGGCTTTTTCCACATGTTTCCACTGTTTCTCTGTAAAGTTACATCCTAATTCCTGCTCCCATTTTCTATGGAGGGGAATGGGATCCACTTGCAAATCTGTCAGATGATCATACAGAACTGATATGAGGCCCCTTGCAGAAATGAGGCCTTCATACAGGTGCTCCAGTTATGTTGTGTGCCCCTAATTACTTGCACCTTAATGCTCCTTACCCCTATCCATTGAAATAGTTGTAAATAACCATATTGTTGAACAAGAAGGAGGTCTAATTCTCACTTCAGGGACTCATAAGATTGAAGCTCTTCATTATCAAAGAGCTGCCCTATCTGATGCAATCCCCTCTGTTCCCACTGTTTATAGATGGGGGAGTCCAGCCGTGGGAGAAATAAAGAATAGTGTGCTGTTGGTATAAGTGGAAATACCACAGAGGCTAAAATCAGCTTATGGGTGACTCCCCATTCTATAACTCCTATACTTCACCAGAGTCTAGAGTAGGGTCTGTCAATCTAGGCTGCCTTACTAGTTTCTGGTTAATTTGAATCCCAATTTTTTGTTTTGTGAAATTTACGCTCTCACCTGGGCAGCTAAGTGATACCAGTGTAAGTCTGAGACCCCCAAACTGCCTTTTTTCCTATTTCTATGTGCCTTCCAAGCAATGTGAGGTCTCTGGTTGTTGTTGTTGTTAAGTGCCGTCGAGTCGGAGTCGACTCATGGCGACCCTCTGGATAGCTATCCTAAATTGTGTTCGGTCTTCAGTCAGGCGGCTCATTGTTGACAGACTGGTACCCGTAGCTGCTGTTATTGTATCGATCCATCTCATTGCTGGCCTTCCTCTTTTGCGTTGACCTTCTATCTTGCCAAGCATAATGTCTTTCTCTAATGATCTCTCTCTTCGCATGATGTGTCCAAAGTATGAAAGTCGAAGTCTTGTCATCTGAGCTTCTAAAGAAAGCTTAGGTTTGATCTCCTCCAGTACCGACTGGTTTGTTCTTCGGGCAGTCCATGGTATACACAGTATTCGCCGCCAGCACCATAATTCAAAGGCATCAATTTTCTTCCTGTCTATCTTTTTCACTGTCCAGCTTTCACATCCATATGATGTTATTGAAAATACCATGGCTTGAACAAGTCGAATCTTTGTAGCCATAGTCTATGTTACAACTCAATGAGAACCTCTTTTGGAATCAATATGGGTAATGTCTGGAAGGCATTCAGCAATCTTGGAAGAATATTCATTATTATGGTCACTATTCTTCTGAGCTATGATAATATGAATATGGACCATACCTCCATCTCTCTCTTAACCTATTCAAAAAACACTGAGCAGTTTGCCACATTAAATGCTGCAGAGGAAGCAGTCAGGTTAATCTCCAGAGACTGCATGGATTTCTTTTCCCATTTGAATTCATATTGGTTTTGAAGCCACTGCTTCAAGCTCTGTGAAAGATTATGGGGGTTATTCCGAACCACGAATAGTGGGGATTAGGGTAGGCTTTGCTGTGGGGCAGTCAAAATCAACAGCATGCCATCTGAAAATAAAGCAACCTGTACTCCTTCCTTCCCAACACAACTCCCTTGATGTAAGCTGACCCGTCTTTATGGGTTGGCACTATGGCACTGTGCCAGGGGCCCCGCGCGCTCCAGCAGCTGCTTGTTGTTATGTTTTAGTTTTATAAATCCTTTTTATGTTTAAGACATTTAAAGTTTAATTTTTTTTATTATGTTATTTCTTTACTTATTCTAGTTTCAATTTATTTTTTTACATTTTTATTGTACACGTGTAAAGTTTTTTAAAGTTATTTTTAAATATTTTGGTCCTTCGTTCAGCTTGTTTGGTGTTCCTGAACAGTAGACTGTAGACCTGGAACCAGGCTATCATAATCGACTTCCGGTTTAACTTGTAAACACTGAAAGATGTCGGGGGTTCAAATGCCACTAGAGGACAGCAACCTTGGGCCGGAAGGACTGGGGTTTCTACTCCTACAGTTGCTCCTTGTCGTCTTGGGCAAGCCACTTAACCCTCCATTGCCCATGTTCCCTGTAAGTATTAGTACAGTGTCTCATATCCCCTCATGTTAAATGTATCCCCCAATTGTGTTGTGACCACTTTGATTGAAGGATAAGGTGGTATACAAAACTGAATAAATAAATAAATAAATAAAGATGCTAACACCTTACCTGACAGCGTAACATTTAATTTAAATAATATTAAATAGTATTAAACTACAAAAAAGTCTGAAGGTCTGATATGTTATATAATATAATATATATGTTTGCTATTCTTTGTAATGTAAATGTAATGTAAACACAAGTTTTGTCACAGTCGTCTGCTATTGCTAAGTTTTGCTGGTTTAATTTAACCATGTCTGTGTGGTTAGTTTTACTGGTTACCGTAATATTAACTTGCTTATATATTTTATATTACAGATTATATAACAAAACTACAGTTAATATAACGGCATGACTTCAAGGGAGCGTGGCATAAACCACAAGTATAAGTCCAGTTGGCAAAAACGCCATGAACAGGTGCAGCAGAATGCTGCCGCTATAACTGGAACGCGGTCGATTATGATCAGCCCTGCATGACCACTTCAGCTCAGGAGGCTGAGGTAGGAGTAGATGTCGAAGCTTCAATGACTGCGACTACTAACGTAAATGAGACAGCAGTTAAAACTGAAGAGAAAATGGAAGTGGACTGTCCGCCATTCCAGCAGGCAGAAGACGCTGCAACAGACGTTACCGAGTTTCTAGGACATGATGATGTTCCAGTTCGGTGTCTATCTGCTGTCTGCTACTCTACAGACCTCGGCAAATGGCACGAGTACTGGGCAACAGCAGGTAGTGTGCAATGTGCCCACTGGGACTCGGATTTCACTCCAACCAGACTTGTCTATGCAGCCCATGGAAAACCAAGGAAATGCTCTCATGACCTGTTCAAAACAACTCATCCGCTGTCGAAGGAACCTATCGACCGTGACTGGCTTTGCTATTCACCATCTAAGCTTCGTCTATTTTGCTTTCCATGCAAACTAATGTCACCAGAAGTTGTAGCCTTCGGCACAAAAGGTTTTTGCAACTGGAAGCATAAGAAGCAACAAATCATAGAGCACAATGTCAGTTCTACTCATCGAGCATCTGTGATTAAAATATTAACGTGACATGACACAGCAAAACGTGTTGATCAGGCACTAGTAAAGCAACGTGACAAACAACGTGAGTATTGGCGTGCTGTTCTCGAGGGGTTGTTTGAAACTATTTCCTTTTTATCTGAATGTGGCCTGACCTTTAGAGGTGACAACCAGATCATTGGCTCTGCCCATAATGCCAATTATTTTGGAATCCTTGAACTTATATCAAAATTTGATCCCTTCATGGCGCAACACCTGCAGATGCATGCTAACAAGGGAAAAGGACACACTTCATACCTGTCTGCCAATATCTGCAATCAACTAATTCAGCTGATTGGCCAGTCAGTTGTCCATCGGATTAAGGCCGAAGATCAGTCTGTCAAGTACTTCTCAATCTCAGTTGATTCGATGCCTGATATAACACACCAGGATCTGCTGACAGTGATTATTCGTTACGTATTGCCATCTGGCCCTTTTGAGCAGTTCCTTACATTTCTACCTCAGCAAGGTCACAAAGGTGAACAGCTTGCAGATAGCTTGCTTCAGTTTCTGCACAGCTGGGGGTTCAACATTGACGATTGCTGAGGACAGTCGTATGATAACGCCAGCAACTTCCTTTGCGTCCCTCTAGTCCAGTCCCAGAACCATAGAGTTTAGAATCTCCTCCAGCAGCCTTGGAGACTGAAAGACATCGCTTTGCTGGCACCAGTATAAGTAGGCAAGGACCGCCCCCTTCATCCAGTACTTTCAGTCTCCAAGCAGCTGAAGGAGATTCTGAGCCTGGGACTGGGCTCAGTTTAAACAAATTAGCAGAGCTAAATATTTCCTTTTCTAGGTTCCTTTAAATTTAGGGGGGTTTGATTTCAGATCCTAAGTTGTTTTTCTTTATTTTGCAGGGGCAGTGCTGTAGCTGGAGGCTCCTTTCTGTGGCTCCATCTCTCTCCTTGTTTGTTCCCCCCGCCCTCCTCTCTCTCTATTTTCCCCGTGGTTTAAACGAGCATAAGGGACAGCAGTTTTTTCACTTTGGGTATTTTCTGCCTCCCTGCTCCCGAACCCGAGTGTAAGGGGGAGGAGCAGGTGGAAGGCTGCATCGCAGCGGCAGGAGCCGGTTGCACGAAGCAACATTGCCTCAGGGGAAGGTAGGTGCCAGAGCTGCAACCGCTGTGCGGCTGAGCTCCGGCGGGGCTGCAGCATCTCTCCTCACCGGGAGCACTGTTTAGGTGAGTGAGTGGGCCGGCAAGCGTCGATTTCATTTTTTATTTAAAGGGGCTGTCTTAGGAAGTCGTCTAGCTCTTTTGGGGCAGGTCGGCACGCCGTGTGTCTCCATGCAGGAATCCGCGCCGGCGGTGGCCATTTTAAAACTAACCCGCGTTTTGGGAGACTTCTGTTTTCTTTTTAATTTTGGCGGTTTGGGCGGGTTAGAAGCCTCGTTTTTGCTTGCTGTTGCTTTTTCCTAGCCAGGAGACCTTTGGGGAAGCAATTAGTAGTAAAAAAGAGTCCCACAGCAGGCAGAGGCCTAGGGTCTTCTTGACTGAGTACCTTTTGGGCTACTTTCCCCCAGTGCGCTTGCTCGGAGAGGTGCAGTGTGGGCGGTGCTGCTTAGCAGTGGGATGCCGGCTAAGCTCAGGTGTCTGGTTTGTGGTGTGAAGCGCAGTACAGTTCCTCCGGTGTCTGTGGGGCTTGCTCCCGCGAGACGCAGGTGATGGAAGGGCCGACGGAGGGGTCCTCCCAGGACCGTGAGGCAGTTCTGCCTACAGGGACGGACAGCTTGCCCCCGCTCCTTGACCCCGCGGAGCCCCTACCGGGGTTGTCTTCGGGTGAACTGTCTTCTGCGTCTCAGTAGCAGGGTCTCGGTGGGCCTGCTCCTGCTGTGCCACCAGGTTTCTTTTCCCTCATGCAGCAGGCTTTCGCTCTGCTGCAGCCCGCAATGGTGTCTCCTCCCCAAGGTGCGCAGGCACAGAAGCGGAGGGGATCTGTAGATCCTGCTGTCGAGGGCCTTTCCTCCGCCAAGAGACATAGAGTGTCCGGAGGGGAGAGCCCTGTGTTGCGCCTCGGGGAAGACCTGGGAGGCGTGGACACGGAGATGGAAGAGTTCTTGGGAGAAGAGCTGGAGGAGGGCGAGCTGCCTGATTCGGAACAGCAGAGCAGGGTAGTCCGAGTGTTTCGGCGTGAGGAGCTACCCGCCTTGATTGCCGAGAGTCTTAAGACCTTGAATATGCCCTCGGAAGGGACGGGGGCGGAGGATGCCTTGGAAGATCCATTGCTGCAGGCGGTTCGGACGTCCCATCGAGTTTTTCCGGTTCATAGAGTGTTTCGGAGTATGATTCAGGACGAGTGGGACATACCGGAGTCGGCTCTGAAGGGGTCCAGGGCCTTGGCTCGGCTTTACCTGTTGTCTGATCAGGATAGAGAACTTTTTCGCTCTCCCAAAGTAGATGCAGCAGTTTTGGCAGTTACTAAGAAGACTACGATTCCGGTTGAGGGGGCCGCGGCACTAAAAGATGTCCAGGACAGGAAGTTGGATACTGTGATAAGGAAGCTTATCATAGTTCAGGAGGGAGCTATAAAAGAGGTGAATTGGCTTTGAACAAGCAACCTGTATTTGCTGGTAGAAATACTAAAACAGAATGTTTTCATAAAAGACTACCAGTCCCAGAATGCACCAGGTTTCAAACAGCCTCTAGAAGAGCTGAAGTGGGGAAACGTGTGTTCAATCAGGAGAGCTATGAGGTAATCCCCAATCATTCATCTCTAAGGGCAGGGTTTGATTCAGCACACCTGGGCTGTGCTAGGGAGGAGTGTCCCTCTAAGCACTTTAAAAGTAAAAGATATTCTACACAGAGACAGAACAGCAGGAACGGTGAGAACCAGCAGCACAGGGAGAAGCAGAAGCTGCAGATCCAGAAACAGAAGCCATTGGAGAAAGAAGAGAGAGAACTACAACAGCAGAAGCAACGTGGAAGGAAGAACAGAAAGACATCTTGGAGGTCTAAAGAAGGAGGCCACAGCAGTACGTGTGTTGGGTGTGATTCCAGAGGCAAGCATACTCCTTTGGACTGGAGGATGCCAGAGGACTGGGGTTATAGAGCCAGGAACTCCCAAACGGCACCTTTGAGGGAGACGGCTGCATTTGGAAGGGGCCCTAAGACCGTTGCAAGAAGGTATGTGAAGAGAGACCCAGTGTCCAGGGATCTTGATTGGAAGACTGGACATAAAAGCTGGACTACTTACTGGCCGGGATACCAGGAGAGGAAACCTAACAGCAAGGGTAGCTCAGGTATGAACTTTGATCTATGCCCTAGCTCTTCATCTGGAAGAAAGCAGGGAAACAAATATTATCCTGAGAGTGATCAATTAAGGAATTTCTCTGAGTCAGACCATGATATTGATTCCATGATATTTGAGGAAGAAGGAGATATATCAAATGATCAGTTGGAAGACATGGACTGCTCTCTGTCTAGGCTGCTGTTTTAAAGTAGTTTCTCACTAATACAACAACCACCAAAAGGAACTGTAACTTGTTCTTTTCTCTACCCAGAAAAATCTCTGCAAGAAAGCTTTAGGGTAGGATTGAGCCACGTAGAGAGAGTGAACCAGCAAAGGGGTTTGCAGCTGGCTAATTATTTGTAATTGAGCCAGGCACAAGTGCACGTGAGCTCTAGAAGGAAACTTCTTCCTTGTGTGTGTGAATAGAAGAAAGTTATCCTTGATAAAGAACAGTTTTTTGTTACTTTTGGGTTTGTTTTTGCTTTTGGAGCACTGCTAAGAAGTTCATTAGCAGGAGCCATCAAAAAGACCTTTTCTGTTTCCCATCAAGGTCTTTATTGATTTATTGCTTAAGAAGTTCAGTTACCTTATAACATGTTTTTTTTTTCCTGAGTACAATACTGGAAGCAAGTGTCCTTTTGTGTTACCAAGTAAATCTGTGTGGGAGAATTAACCCCATGAATAAAATCTGTTTTTCTTTGCTTACACTCGAGCATCACAACTCATTATTTTGTGAACGGCTGATTCTGGTATAAGTGAACTACATTCCCCACAATCCTTTGCAAGTCATAATAATACTTTGCCTTTGCTAAGACTGTGGCCATTCACGACCAGCACCCCTGTTTACAATACTCTGTTGAAGCAGGTGTTCGATGTTTGTGCTCTCTCGATGCAAGCCTCAATAGCGGGGGCGTGGGTGGGGAGAGGCTGTTTGCAGTGGTCTCAGAGTTTGCAGGGGGACCTCCTGGAGGGGCGGCTGGACGATGTAGTGCGCCTGGAGTCCGGTTCTGTGTATTTGTCGGACATTCATTATGATCTCATCCGCGGCTTAGTGAAGAGTATGGCCTCGGTGGTAGCGGCTCGACGGTACCTCTGGCTGCATAATTGGGCGGCGGACACTTCCTCTAAGACTTGACTCAGCAAGCTGCCGTTTCGGGGTAAGCTTTTGTTTGGAGAGGATCTCGAAAAGTTGGTAAAGGATTTAGGTGAGTCTAAAGGGGGTCGCCTTCCAGAGGATAAGCCTAAGCAGGGACGGGGTGCTGCAGGGTCCCGGGGGGTTCCCAGGGATTTTCGTAGGTTTCAGTCCTCCCGCTTTATCCAATATCAGCGTGGGAGATTTCCAGCGCGGGGCCAGGGGTTTCGTGGTTTCCGGGGAGCCAGTAGAGGTTTTGCCCCTTACCAGTCCTCAGCCGTTAAGAAGTCACAATGAGATAAGGGGGACTCAGTTGGAGGTGATACCGGTCGTAGGTCGTTTGCGGGAGTTTTACCCTGCCTGGGTCCAAATTACGTCGGACCAGTGGGTCCTAGAGGTCATTCGAGATGGTTATGCATTAGAGCTCCATCGGCCCATCTTAGATTGCTTTGTTCAGTCCCCTTGCAAAGCCCCGCAGAAGTACCGGGCAGTCTCAGAGACCCTGCAGCAGCTGTTACAACTCAAGGCAGTGGTGCCCGTGCCAAGGGATCAGTGCGGGTACGGTCGATACTCCATTTATTTTGTGGTGCCGAAGAAAGAAGGCACTTTTTGGCCGATTCTGGATTTAAAGAGGGTGAATCGGTGTCTCCGGGTCACTCATTTCCGGATGGAGACGCTGCGTTCAGTCATAGCGGCGGTCAGGGCGGGGGAATACCTGATCTCGCTGGATCTGACGGAAGCGTATCTCCATATCCCGGTGCGGCAGGAGCATCAACTGATCTCCAGGAACAAGCAGGAATAAGTCCTCACATATGGGTACGTCGGAACCGACGGAGCCTGCGCGGGAAAGCTCCCCAGCTTCCTAGAATGGAAGCCTTTGGGACCTCCCACTGCACATGCGCGCTGCCTTCCCGCCTTCCTGAACAGCTCTCCTCAGTTTCTCTTTTTCCGCGGAGCCAGCAGGTCGTGTATCCTGTCACCGCTGAAGAAATTGTAGTTTTTTGTTTTGTTTCTTTAGACCGCGTACCTGCCTTCCCATACCGATACCGGTATCGCCGGTCTTCCTTTCTCTTTCTTGAAAAATTATTTTCTTTTCTTTTATTATTTTTCAGCACTTGGTCACTTCAGTTAGGCCTTCAGGCCTACTTGAATTCTCCACATGGAGAAGCCAGCCCCTGGATTTAAGAAGTGTACCAAGTGTACTGCTGTAATATCAGTCACAGACACCCATGAATGGTGTCTTAAATGTTTGGGGCCTGACCACTCCATTCCGGACTGCCCTTCCTGCTCCCAAATGTCTAAGCGTGGGCTGCAGAACCGGGCCAACAAATTCCATGTGCTGTTTGCTTCAGAGAATCCAACATCACAGTCATCCAGGTCATCATCTCCGGATGGATCTCAGGTAACCAAACCTTCTGTGGGCAAGTCCTCAAAGGGCAAATCTCCTTCAAAGCATCGAGAGGCTCTTAGTTTTGAGGACCCTGCCCCAGCCAAACAGCCCCGGCGGGAAGCTCTGCCTTCCAAAACGCCAATTCAGGGGCTACAGGTTGACATCGATGGCACGGCCTCGACAGATCACCTGTTGGACTGCTCTGGGGTACCGGCCCATACCGGTACCGACATCCAGGCAGCCGTGGCGTCTATGGGCAATACTGTCCAATCCATGCAGCAGGCCGTCATGGCTTTCATTAAAGCTGCAACGCCATCGGTACCGCTTCCAGCGGTTCCGGGCCCGGTTCCGGTATCGTCTGCCATGCCGGAACCCAGGCCTTCCTCTTCTAAACGCAAATCGGTACCGTATGGGCTTTCGCTCCATACCGCTTCCATACCCGGTACGCCCGATGTCGATACCGATCGGTATGCGTATCGTGCGTTGGAGGAAACTAGAGAATACACCGATTCCTCTGAGGATTTTGGCTCCTCTGATGAGTCTGCAGAGCTCTCCCTTGACCTTCCTGAGGAACCTTCTTCTCCAAAAAGGAGAATGTCTCCTCCAGAGGATTTGTCCTTTCAGGACTTTATTTTAGAAATGGCTAAAGGCCTTTCTATCACTACCTCCTCTGAAAGGGAACCAAGGTCAAAAAGATTGGATATTTTAGGATACTCTAAGTCTCCTAAAGAAGCAGTTACCCTGCCTATCCATGAAATCCTTCAGGAACAATTGATGGATTTCTGGGAGAACCCTTTAACTCTGTCTCCTTATTCCCGTAGGTTGGACACCATGTATCGGGTCCCTCCTTCTCCTGGTTTTCAGAAAACTCAATTGCCTCACCACTCCATTGTGGTAAAGTCTGCAATGAAAAAGATCAAGAGTACTAAAAGGCACTCTTCTACACCTCCAGGAAGGGAATGTAAGACACTGGACTCTTTTGGTAGGAAAATCTTCCAGGCTAGTATGCTTATAGCCAGGATTAATTCCTACAGCCTCTATATGGGCATGTTCCTAGGGGAACTTGCCAATAAAGTGCGGCATTTTGCCCCCTTTCTCCCTGAGGATAAACAGGAAGGCTTCCTTTCTGTTGTGAAACAACTCTCAGATGTTTCTAAGTTCTCCAACAGAGCTGCCTTTGATTCCTTCGAGGGAGCCAGCAGAGCTTCTGGCATTGCTATTGCAGCCAGACGTCTGGCTTGGCTCCAGGCTTCTGATCTGGAACCCTGGGTTCTAGATGGCTTACGGAATCTGCCCTGTACAGGTGAGAACTTATTCGGTGCAGAGTGGCAAGTTAAGGCCACTCAAATGGACGCTGAAAATGCCACCTTAGAGAGACTTTCTAAGTCCACTTCTACTTCCACTAAGAAGAAGTCTTTCAAGAGGCCTTATTATAAGAAGGCCAGATATGCTTCCAATACTGGCCAGCAATCTTCTCAACCTCGTTTTGCGGCTAAACGTCAGCAAACGAAACAAGCAAGAGCAAAGCCTGCAGCAGCTACTGCAGCTCAACAGGCTCCACCCCCTCAGGGGTTTTGACTTGCCCCTAGAGAACTTGCCATTCCTGGTTCTGGACCAACCAGAACCTCTCACCATACCTGGAAGGTTAGCTCACTTTGCTCCCAGATGGGAACAAATCACAACAGAGCAATGGACCCTCTCTATCATCCGAGAGGGTTACAAACTTCATTTCTCCAACCTTCCTCCTCATCACATGGTGAGACCCTTCAATTCTCCATCTCCTCTCCTAGCCCTGTTGGATCGGGAGATCTCTTCTCTGCTTGCCCAAGGGGCCATAGAAGAGGTTCCTCTTCATCAACAAGGGTCAGGTTTCTACTCCCCCTATTTTCTCATTCCAAAGAAGACAGGGGGATTCAGACCAATCCTAGATCTGAGAGAATTGAACAAATTTCTGTACAAGGAGAAATTCAAAATGCTCTCTTTGGGCATTCTCCTTCCATACCTTCAGAGTCAGGACTGGCTTTGTTCTCTAGACCTGCAGGATGCGTATACACATCTACTCATCCATCCATCCCACAGAAAATATCTTCGCTTTCTGTTCAGGGGAAGTCATTACCAATACAGAGTACTTCCCTTCGGTCTCGCCTCTGCCCCAAGAGTCTTTACCAAATGCATGGCAGTCGTAGCCGCATTTCTCAGAAGCATGGGGATTTTCGTATTCCCATATCTGGACGACTGGCTCATTCGAGCTCCAACTCAGTCGCAGGCCCAGATTTCCCTAGACCGCACAAGGAGCCTTCTGCAGTATCTGGGACTGGTGGTAAACCTTCCCAAGTCTCAACTCAGCCCTACTCAGTCTCTAGAATTCATAGGGGCCCAGTTGGACACCACCACTGCAAGAGCCTACCTTCCACTGGTTCGGGGTCAGCGTCTGCTGAGCTTGGCCTCCCAAGCCCAGTCCAGTACTCACTTGACAGCCAGGGAAATGCTACGCCTCCTGGGCCATATGGCCTCCACAGTACATGTGGTGCCCTATGCTCGTCTTCATATGAGAGCAGCTCAATGGACCCTGGCCACCCAGTGGACTCAGGCGTCGGGAGCACTCTCAGACCAAATACAAACCTCAAACCGTCTGTCTTGGTCCCTCCATTGGTGGATATCCACCAAGAATCTGTTGTTGGGGGCTCCCTTTCAGCCCTTGCTACCCCAAGCAACCCTCACAACAGATGCCTCCCAATTGGGGTGGGGAGCCCATCTGCTAACTCTCTCCACTCAGGGCACTTGGTCTCCACAGGAGGCCACCCTTCATATCAACCTCCTGGAACTGCGAGCAATTTACCTTGCCCTCAAGGTCTTCTATACCCTCCTTGCCAACCTGACTGTCCTGGTTCAGACAGACAATCAGGTGGCCATGTTTTACATAAACAAACAAGGAGGGACGGGCTCTCTGTCGCTTTGCAACGAAGCTCTCAGATTATGGGCCTTCGCCAGAGAGCACCAAATTCATCTGCTAGCAGTGTATCTTCCAGGAGTTCAAAACTCTCGAGCAGACAGGCTCAGTCGAGTTCTGCTGCCACACGAGTGGTCCCTACACGTGGACCAGATAAGCAGAATCTTTCAGGAATGGGGGACCCCGGACATAGACCTCTTTGCAAGTCCGTGGAATGCCAAACTTCCCCGGTTCTGTTCCAGGACTCCGTGTCAGGAGGCTCAGGCCACGGACGCCTTTCTCCTCCATTGGGGTCAAGCGTTCCTATA